>JAMXKT010000094.1:0-2400000 GCA_024211575.1 Phytophthora melonis | reverse complement strand
CATCATAACATTTTATGCAAAAATTTCAATTCTGAGGGAGGCGTCTTGTTCAAGCGGCCACAACTTCGCCTACATTGGACTTTCAGAGAACCTGAAGACGTCAATGGAAAGAGGAGATGCTGCTCGTTTCAACGGTACTTAGGTTCGGAAGCATCTGTTCGTTTGAAACCGTCTCATATTACATCCAACCCAATAACATTGTCAAAAAATGAATAAACATTGAACTACTTAAAAGACCACGAAGCGAAGCAGAGGTGGCATAACTACTGCAACTAAACACAAAACCTTCCGCCGCGTAGCGGCAGTGCCCGGCTAGTCGTGTACAACATCTACTACGACATTAAATTAAATATATTTTATCCTGCTCGGTGTTGCCGAACGACGCTAGCGACGAAGGGATAGATCGTTATATGCAGTAATACCATGCCCGTCCATCGATATGAGTACTGTTCAACCAAACGACTGCATCGCTTTGTACCATATCTGTAGTAGAATGTTGTGTACCACCGCAATGGTACACTCTACGACAAGAATACCCTCGACTAGGAATAAAAGTAGGTTTCCGACGCCATGACTACCGAGGGGATTGTCTGTAGCTGCTGATGTCGTGCATAAAGAAAGTGCGTGCGTTTTCGCAAGTATACAAACACCCGTGAACCGTAGCACACGTATACATGGGGTAAAGAAGTGAATATAGCAGTAGGGAACTTTAGTTGTTGGAATATTTCTTGTGAATCTGCAAAAGCCCACCGCTAGCACATGCAGTCTAGTGGCGAAGTTTGAGCAAGCAACGTGTAGCGGCTTTCTTTTTACGGGGTCATGAGCAAATCATGTAACCATCTGTTACGGGGAATTAGATGCGCAGCGTCGTCAATAAAATATGCCTCACTTCCCGCTATTTGATAGCGGTACTTAGCTAAAAGATCATCAAGCAGCAACGAAAAGCCACACCGCTAATCACGACTTTGTACAGGATTGATACTTCCGTAAAAAGTACAAGACATCGTTAATTGTGTTGTTAGATATTAGTGTCATGGATTAGCCGCTAGCACAACTAGCATGAGCATGCTTCAAGTGGCTACATATGCGCCTGTTCGAATCACCGTAAGTGAGCTAGCTTATCGTTCCTACGGACGGCTGTAGTCCTTGTTACTACTTTGACTTTGGTTTGGCTCACTTAGGGTCGATTCGATTAAGTGCGGATAGAGTTGGTCTCAGATGTTTAGAGGTACTGCCGCATCTCGTGGCGAGATTTAATGCAGTAAATATGCTCTCAAGTCCAGTGGGACAACGCGACCTTTTTCTGTTCCTCTGGAATATTGTTGTGCCAAGCGTACAAGCTCTTTAAGAAGTAGAGCATGTATAGGTGGGCGTCTTTCGGTCTATACAAATCCTACGTGTCAAGCAATTCATATCATGTAAAACATACTGTGGTTACCTGAACTCTGGCGGATTAGACCTGGATCCGTTGGGTGGTGATCTTCGGTGCATTTTGTTCCTTATACCGCCTTTCACCTGTCATAAGAGCTCAATCAAATGCATCTGGGGTAGGGTTATCAGATTAGACGATCACAAGCAAAATGCACCGTACTTAGAAGCATACATTCTGTGCAAACTCAGCCTTCAGACCCCCACAGCGGCTGACCGGGATGAGCTGTGACTTTTAGGGCACGGCTAGTGTCTGGCTAGCGCACTAGTGGTATCATCTATTGCAATTAATATAATATATGCAAGTAATATAAGGGGTGTATTTCGCGCCCATGCGCTTGGAATCTGTGTAGGGGCCTTTGCACTTGCTGCAAGCGTGAGCCCACTGGGGGCTGGAGGGCAGTCCTACGCTATGATCATCGGTTCGTGGAATTTTAAAAATGCCGCTGAGCCAATCAGAATTACGTCGTACTTTCTACTCTACATACGGTGCCATGAGCCCATATGACAAAAAGAACGGCATCACAATCGATCGCACCTTCTGATTGGTCAAAAGTATGTTGGCCCTTAAGACAAAGCGAGCCCTTAGGTCAGGTACACGGCTTTTGCGGGAATTCCTTGGTCGAGTTTATCGATACCTACGAAAGTGTTGCTCAAAAATCTAAAGGGTAGCAAACAAGCAACCCCGGTGGATCTTGGATTTGCACTTGATGTCGAGTTTATCGATACCTACGAAAGTGTTGCTCAGAAATCTAAAGGGTGGCAAACAAGCAACCCCCGTCTTGGATTTGCACTTGATGGTAGTTCACTAAAAAGGTTTTGTGTCTGGCGAAATACTAGTGTAGTCTTAAACCAGACACTAGCTTGGCTACGGCTAACCTCTCTTCGTCGTGTACGGCTCCTGTAGCTCCCAATTCTAGGTGAGGGTTGAATCACTTGTTATGATCAAGACGTTTATGGCTCGGAATTAGGTATGATACAGGTTAATTGCATCTCGAAGTTCTACATCCATGGGGATCCTATCGTCTCATATGTACCTACTGACGCTATGAAACTTGCTGTGTCGCGTCTTCAACTCATCCCAATGGTTCAACCACCGATCTTAGCATCTGCCTCGAACCTATTTAAACTTGGATCTACCTGGGTGTGGACCCAGATCTATCTGATATCGGCTCTTGACGCAAGCTACGATGGTCCATTAGCGCCTGGATTTGGACCGACTTATGGTCCCGGCTTCTCAAGGATTTCCATCGATAGGGTTGCTCCAAAAGTCTCTAAGCTTTCGATGTCTCTCTAATCTATGCCGTTTACATACCACTTACGATTGGATCTGAATCTAGATCCAATGAACGGCATTAGAGCTGAATCTAGATCCAATAGTAAGTGGTATGTGAACGGCATATATTAGAGCGACATGAAAAGCTTATAGACTTTCGAAGCAACCCAATCGATGGAGATCCTGGAGAAGCCGGGATCATAGGTCGGTCCAAATCCATTTGCAGGATCACATTCGTGTGGTATAGTGCCCCGGGCTTTTGGGAATGACCGACGTCGAAGGTGTATTTCCCCGGAAGGGTGTACCCATCTTGGGGTACCTGGTGTATCCTACGGGGAAGGACTCAGGGAGCCAGCTTGAGACGAACAACGACGTCAGAAGATCCGGCCCCGGAGGTATCCGTACCAGCCTATAGTGAACTCAAGTAATTAGGAGACTCTAGTCGAATATCATAGTTAAGCACTTCCCCGGGACCAGTGGCCTGAGGAAGTGCGCAATTTAGTCTAACTTTTTTTTTTCCTAATAGCCCAAGTCGCCTCAGCGTCCAGGAACTCCAAAAGTACAAGACCGCAGTCACTGGGGTCCGCGCTCATAGACTAACCCACGTAAATCGATAACATATTTGCTAGGGATTCCCTCCAAGAAGCCCCAGGCATTTCATATTTGTCTCCCCAGAGTGCGGTCTAGCCGGTACGGGTAAGGGCATTCCATATTCACTGGGTCTCGCCCCGAAAAGTATTGCAGTCGTCGCCGAGGGAGTCTTGCTCCGAAAAACCTGATTGCATATTTTAGTTGCGTGTTAATTCAGCCCCGGGAACCAAGTAGCATCCCCGGCGATTGATTGTATTGCTACCAAGCCAGCGTACTGATCAGGTCAGAACTCTCATGACATCCTGAGTGGTTGACCTTCCCTCTGATCCAATCAACTGATTCGAAGGGGGTACCCAAGGTGAGGTTATACTAACCAAGTCCCAGGACCCATTGCTTTCCCATAGCAAGTAAAGGTCCCGGGCAATCACGGCCCGGATAAATCCCTCGTGGGGGCCGGCCGTCTATCTACTAGGAGATCCGCTCTCTCGAGTTCCCTAGATCCTTAGGCTAGGAAAACAACCCGGGAACTGGCGTAGTGCCTAGGGACGAAGCTCAAGGCGCTACATCACACTCGGTTCCTGATCATTAGATCCAATTCTTCGCCGATCGACTAATAACCTTACCTCTATGCACTACGGGTCCGTAGAGTAGACGGGATCAAAAAGACTGTTAAAATGTCACATAAAAACTTATATCACCCGAACAGGATCGAGCTGAGCTACAATTACCATAGCTTCGCATCACGTATCACACCCTAGCCCAAGCAAGGGACTGAACGAAAACGCGCTTTGTCGTATATGCATCCCGATAATCTTTACAGATCCTTAGGCAATGTTATGCCAGGTTCATATCCTACGCTTCGCCTTGCCAGCTCATCAGTGAGTACTGTTCATTGAAACTCATTGAACTGTACCTTGTTGCCAACCCCTCCCCCTAATCACTGGGTTTTTGACGTTGCATCAGCGTGGGTATCGGCGTAGTGTGGTTCATTTCGGTCGAAATCTACTCGATGTGGCATGTAATGAAGCAGGTCTACGAGCTTCAGTTACGCGTTAGGAGGTGACGCCACTTTTGACGATGTGTCCAAGTCGACCCAATCGTCGGATCCAAATCCACACTGGGGGTTCGATCCTGATGACATTGACTTCCCGACTACATCAAAGCCAAATTCACGATGCTACAATGTTAAAAAGCTTCATTGTTTCAGGAAGGATCTTGATATCGAACTCTGAAAAGCATACACATCATAATGACGAGCGTGTGATACACGTAACTTTACACACTCGCGTACGTGTCAGCAACGATCTGTTCAACATCCAACATTGTAAACGTACCTTTCGCAATAGTTGCGCAGAATTCTATCGAAGTTCTCATCGAAAGCTTTTGCGTTCACGAGGAAGAGAAGGTTTTGACCGGTAGGGAATGTATCAGCTGCACCAAAGTTAGTTATCAGGTTACATAGCGATGTATAACCGAGCACAAATTTGTGTTCAGTATATTCCCCATATATACGTACCTATGAAGCTTGACGATGAGTTTATCTTTCTTCTTCATCAGTTTAATCGTAAGCGGCGCCTTGCGTAGCATCTTGTGTATTTGCTTGAATTTCGACAACACCTGTTCGAAAAATGAACGTCTTTAGTCGGTCAGTACCGTCGGTGAAAAGGTTAATTTTTCTATCCTAAAACATTAGTACCACTCACCATTTGTACCAGAGTGACACCTTAAACTACAGTGACAACCGATTCACACCGGTTGGTCACGTACCTTAACTTGTATCCTTCGATAGCTTAACTTGTATCCTTCGACGCAGCTCGACGCTGACTCCAATCAGGACCAACACTCCGCTTGTAGCCGTAGTCGAAAACCAGCTCCTCCCCAGCCGCAATATCGCGCAATGCCCAAATACTTATGTGGTGTACACCACAAACGCTTACAACCTTGGCCGTGCAGTTGGGCGCCTCGCCATCGTGATTAATGAACTTGCTTTTGTTTCCGTTGCGGAGTGCATCCAGTACTGCGTCTTCGTTAAGATCGAACAGGTAGCTCATTTCCATCTTGTCGTAAATCAGGCCACGTCGCTCGGCTTCGTCCTGAGATAGCATTGCGCCTGTGTACTCGTACACGAACTGGTCTGCCGAGATTGCCTCCCGGGCGTACATACCGTATCCGTGGATTGAAGAAAAGCTCATGCCCAAGCGCGTGTGCTTGTTACGGATCACATTCGCGTTGCTGCATGTTGACTTGCTATTCGCCAAAGCATCGTTCGCAATGTCAACAGCCAACTCACACGCTCCGCAGGACACGCAAACGTCTGGGTCACACTCGCGTAGTGCAGCAAAACACGGGCACTTGTTTGTTCGGCACTCGCCGTGCGGACATGTACACCCTTCAAACCTGCATCAGCCATTTACAGCACGCCACACAGTAGTTAGACTTGAGCCATCCATATCAGCTCGATGCCAGCAAACAACTGCAGCATCGCCCACCTATTCGGACAGTCGCGAGAGCAGGCGCAAGCCTTCTCGCACATGTGGTCTCGCTTCATGCACGAACACCCAGTTGAGTCGCACATTCCGTCGTGCATGCACGGCTTGTACTCATGGTTCTCGGTGCCTCGGTCCTGGAGACGCTGGTTGCGAGTCCTCTGCAAGAGTTCATGGTTGCTCCCACCTGATCTGCGACCTTGCTTCCAACTACGCATACGGCGGCCCGACCTTCCGTCCGCCATCGGGCGCTGGTCATTCGCTTTATCTTGTCTGATCAACTCGTGCAGATCAGTGCAGGAGGCCGAGCCGACGACGGCCGCCAGCAAGCACGAGTTATCGCCCATTGTCTCACGCAGCTTCCGCACCACACCCAGCTCGGCTGCTGACAACGATACTCGCTTGCTGTTGCCAACGCGATCGTCATTCTTCCAGCACAGTTTGCTACAGGCACTGCCCTTGGAGAGGAACGATCGCATTTTTGTTGTAACCATCGGCACGTGCGAATCATTGACGAACTCCGATGGGTCAGAGAGTACCCTCCGCTGCTGGTTCTCGCTCACACCAGCATCACTCCTGATAACACAACCACTCTCCGTCGTGGCAGCATGCAGCGTGGATGATCCACATTGCGCATTGCCGCGCGCATCCGCCACACTTCCGAGCTTCGCCTCGTCATTCAACTCCGTGCCCAAACAAACCACTTCATCCTCTGACAAATCCAGCAGATCCTCCTCGTCGACACGTCCGACTCCCTGAACTGCGGGTGCTGCAGACCAAATCCGAGGGTACACGGGATCTATACGTCTGGCTGGAAGCGGGTGGTCACCGCCGTGCTCGTGACAGGCGTATCTGTAGCACATCCGGCAGAATGAGCCACAATACACGTCCACCAGTTCGGCATAGCTGTCCGTCGTTCGTAAGCCCAACGCTGCCATGCCCGCTGTTGCTCCATCCATGAGGCTGTCCACGAAACTTGAAACGAGGGTTCGGATCGGCGGCTGCAATCGGCGGCTCAGGACTTTACCGCGACTTATCTTCGACAGCGATGACTGCTCCATCAACCTCACAATGGCTGCAACATCCGGATCCGCCACCTGCGCTCCATCATGACTTAGTTCCTCGATGCGTTCAATCCTGGCTTCCGCTCGCTGCCGTGAATCGTGCAGCTTCTTCAGCTCACAGTAAGCAGTGTATGCCTGGGAAAAGTCCAGCTCGCTCTTCAGCGCCTGGAACACCTGCTCGGAGTCACCGAGACGACCCACCACCAGTCGTAGCACGTATTCAACCACCTCTTCGTCGGCCACGTTCCCGACTTTCAGGGCGTACTTCTTCGCGGCGTCATCGCCACCAGTCCCGCTATTTGGTCTTGTTATCGCTGTGTAACGCAGGATAGGATCGTCGTCTACGCGATAATTTGCGCGTAGTCCAATGCTGGTGGTGTATCTTCGCAAAGGCGGAACCTCTTCGACCCGGTTGATTTGGATCAGCGATGAGGTAGTTCTCTCGCGCACAAACCCATCACCACGACCGATCTGGAAAGAAACACTCCCAGCCGTCTTGCTAATAGAGTGACGCGTGATTTTGAGCTTCCTCACTGCGTGCTTTTCGGCGGCACTGCGAGGCAGTACGTGCGGGATCACTGCATTCCAACATAGCGACGAAATAGTATGGTGAGTAAGTTATTGGTATCATAGCTGTAATCCAGGGCGAAGAATGTGTACCGTTTTGCTGGCAAAGAACTCGTCGATGCTTCTGCAGTGCTGCCTGATACGCCAAGATATTCGGACGAGCTTCTGCCAATATTGCTTTCACCTTTCGTTTGTGACAGCTGCGGATGACAGGGAGGTGTGCAGCCACCAAGGCGCCCACTGCACGAGTGACATCACTCTGAGGCTTGGCCACCTCGTTCGGGAACACGGACGAAATGCACTGTGTTGACTTGCCGAAGTTCTCTAGAATTGCGCACTGAGATGCCAGCGTGTCGGTTTCATCTACATCGTTCAGCATTTTACGGCAATAGGTTAGTACACAAGGAGCGATGAGTCCTATACAGGCAATCATCGACAGTACCATACCATAGTACGTGAGCGGATGGTCACATCTCGTGCTATACGGCATGCTGCGCAACGGAAGGATATTCAACGGAGCCTCGCGCAGATAAACACCACGGTATGACGTCGGGTGAAGCAATGCACGAGAGGACGCGTTGGCGGCGAGTGGTTTGACAACGGAGGATTTTACATCCACGATAGCTCCACCAATGTGCCGGTCGCTCTGTTCAGTGTTTTCCGAGTAAGCCGTACTGTTCGTATCCGAGTGTTCGTCAACGCTAATCACTTCGGGGGTCTTCTTCTTCTTTTTCTTGAGCGCAGGCTTCTGAGCTTGGGATTGAGCTTGCGCCTGTTTCCGGTGTGATCGGATCCAAGCTAGTTCTCGTTCTTGAGCCTGCAGTTCGACCAGCGCAACCTGGTCCATGTCAAAGAATGAGCTGGCGGTAACTCGCCGCTTATTCCTTGGCGAAGGCGATGGCGATGATGATGGTGAAGCCAGCGGTTTTGAAGAAGCTGCTGGGGCTGGAGGAGACTTCGGTTTGCGTGCAGACGTAGCGCTAGCGGGGGCAGATTTGCGGCACTGGTATCGACCGAACGCGTCGGACGCTCCGTCATGGCCGTGGTCCGTTGTTACAGAAAAGAGAGTTGCTGCGGACTTCCTCGAGGGCAGCAGTCTCGGCGACGAAGCAGGCGACAGCGCAGGTGATGAGGTCGGTGACGACGAAATCGATGAAGATGACGATATTGACAGTGGGGAACTCGGCGTCGCTAGCGCAGGTTTCAATACAGAAGCTCCTTGTTGCGCACCGTTCGTCACAGGTGCCTCGGGATGAATGGTCTTCTTCATCTCTCCGACTTCGGGTAATCTGCCTCGCTTTTGGGCGCCACCAGCCATCTTCCGCCGCATATTCGGCAGTACACGCTTGCGTTTGCCTTCACGCGGTGTCGCCACCCCTCTGTCCGTCCCCTCCTTATCTCCTTGCGACGAAATTTGCGGTCGAGTTGGTGCAGCATCACTCATTGCTGCTCGGACAGAAGCTTGAGGTTGACTCTTGCCCAGCACGCGATCGTTCAACACTAGCCGCTTGTCTCCACTCTTCACAGCCAACTCCGGTGAGTCATCACCAGACGACGACAAGGAGGAAAAAGAAAACGATCGAGTCCGGCCGCCAATAGAGGAATCCGACAAGCTGGATGACGACGAAGACGACGATGAAGAAGACGACGATGAAGACAAGAGGTCCACAACCTCCACCGGCTTCGTTTGTGCAGCTGGTACTTGTGACTTCGTGCGTTCTCTCTGTCGCTTCTCCACGCGACGCTGTTTGCAGGTATCCTTCGGTCTTCGTCTCCTCTTCAACGGAGCCTTGCCATTACTCTCCCCTGCAGCTTTACTACTTGGAGGTCGGATCGCATCAACGGCAGCAGCGCGGCGGCGGCGACGGTGCTCAGAACTAGAACTCAAGTCCGAATCCGAGCTAGAATCCGAGTCTAAACTCGAGCTGGAGCTACTGGATCTCGCTCTAGCTCTAGTTCCCTGGGACTTTTTGGCTGGCCGTTGCTTCTCCCTGCGCTTCGAGCCCTGACTGACCGTCAGCTTTCGATGCTTCTCCACGGGCTTCGACATCGTCTTCCTCCGTTCGGCCGGAGCTAGCGGCTGATTTGCTCTTAAAGTACGGGATTTCTTAGTCTTCGAGGACAGCAGCGGAGGCGCAGGCGTAACGCGCTGTTTCTTCTCCTTCTTCCTCCTCTTCGCCTTACTAGTGGGCGTTTGCGTCTCGAAGGCGGCAGCCATCGCCAACGCCGCCTCCACAGCGTTCGAGTAGCCGACGGACTGCGCGGGCCTGCGCGGCGTCACGGGGGACGCTGCGGGGGTCGACGATGCAGACGCGGGCACCATCTCGCAGTCGGATGACGCGTCGCTGCTGTCGCTCAGCACGATCACCTCCGCCATCGTCGCGTCCGCCGAGATGATGGCTGCGGTTTGTATGGGAACGCCGCCTAATGATCACGGCTAAAATGATTGGACGAAAACGGCAGGTTTCTCGCTTACTGTGATCTGCCAGATTTGTGCCACTTCAACTTCTAACGGGATAGTCAAGTCCACTCGCCATTTTACAGTAGGTAGTGTCGACGATGAACTGTCTTAGGGGCAACCGTGAGCATTGGGTCGTGTTTTCCGTGTCGCTGGCAGCAATTTCTGCGGCATTTGCGGTAAGCTTGGTGCGACGACGCCGGGAAGCTCACGCAGCGCCGCAGTCGCTGGATCAGGCGGACCGCTTGCAACAGGCAACGCACCGGGACACGACGCAGGGAGAAGAACACGAGCGTGGGCATATTGCGGATGAGGCAGGGGCCGATGAATCGTCTGCTGCTTATACTGCGGTGGTGGAGGGCATGCGAGACGTCGTTCCGTCGAGGGAACAAGTAAACCGCGGAGTCAAGAACCGCGTTGTGGCTCCAGTTGGTGACAGGGTGTTCGGTGTGCTCTGCAGCGCCGTTATGTTTTACCTAGGCACAAAGCAGCACCTGTACGCGGCTGTGCTGGTGCTCGCCACTGCGATCATGTTCCAACTGAAAGCTACCGAGCTGACCGCAGGGAATCATCCGACACTGTCAACTGGATCGAAACTCGAGGTGCGTTAACATTCGCTTCTACCAGGATAGATATCACGTGTCGTGACAAAAGCCATGTATTTTTTTCTGATAGATACTACGAGGCCTGGATCGAGATGCACTGAACGAACTGATGCGCGACGATCTGCCTCGGTGGGTCAAGTTCCCGGATGTGGAGAAGTGCGAGTGGCTTAACCTCGTCGTTGCCAAGATGTGGCCGTACGTGAAGGTAGTTGTCGCGCGGTCTCTGAAAGAGGCACTAGTTGCGGAGCTGGAGCTCGTCAAGCCGACAGTGGGGATGACGGAGGTGGGCATTCGCAGTCTCAACTTTGGGACTGCTGCACCCAAACTCAACGGGATCAAGTGCTTAGAGGGGGCGAGCGACGAGCAAGTGACGCTGGACGTGGATCTTCTCGTCGTGACGCAGAACTCGGAAGTGGTGCTGTCATTTGGGAACCCGCTCCTCCATGCGGCTGTAAACGTGGATATATCGGACATTGTGCTTCGAGGAACGCTGCGAGTGGAGCTAAGGCCATTGTTCCCGTGGTGGCCTACGTTCGGAGCAGTGGTCGTCAGCTTTATTGAGAGCCCTACCATCGACTTCCAGCTGAAAACGCTGCACATCAACATCATGGATCTGCCAGCACTGTCGCCAATACTTCACAAGGTCATCAACTCGGCCGTGGAGAAGCGTTGCTTGTGGCCCAACAAAGTATTGATCCCACTTGTTGACGACCGCAGCATCCTGGAAATGGGCGCGCTGACTGCGAATCACCCTCTTGGGATACTCGTAATTCGAGGGCTGAAGGTGAGTGGTGTGTGTCCATCGAGGACGCTCTCGCGGTGGTCTGGGGTCTTCAGCTTCCGTGTGAACATTAGTGTGGGCAAGGAAAGCATAGCCTCGGAAGCTATTCACGGCCAGAGTTCGTTCGACTTTAGTGGGGAAGCGTACAAGCTCTTAGTGCTTGATCCTCAAACCCAGGATCTAAGCGTATCTTTGGAGAGCAGTGAAGCCTTCCAGCCTCGAAAGCGTATTGACACGGCCTGGGTTCATTTGGGGCACCTAAAGCCACAAATTGGATGTGAAGAGAACCTATCATTCGGGTGTGGCAGCGACCGCCGAGCGGAGTTGGAGCTGGTTTGGTACCCGTTTACTCGACGCGGGAGTTCGGGTCACGATGACGACGAAGCAGCGCTACCCGACGATGTCGCTCGTATGGGAGCGATTATCATCAGGCTGCTGCGGTGCGAAAGACTGGCTTCGATGGATATCAACGGCACTAGCGACCCATACGTCGTGTTTCGAGTAGGCTCTTGCTGCCAGCAGAGCTCGGTCAAGCGCCACGCGCTGAATCCGGTACATACGTTGTTGTATCCCTCATTGGAATTGCGCTGAGGTACTGCATCTCACTGCGAAATGGCCCTGGTGTCGTGTTCAGATTTGGGACCCGCCCGAGTGCTTCGAGCTGCTGGTGAACGACTACCAGCATGACGAGCTGTCGGTCGTGGTCATGGACAGCGACCTCCTAAAGACCGACGACACTGTTGGCCGCGTGCAAATTGCGCTGGAGCCCGTGCGACGCGCGCTTCAGTATTCGGACACTTGGCTGCTCGAAGGCAACTGCGGCTCCGTCACGCTCGAGATGGAGTGGCGCGGCTTCTAGGCTTATCGACGGCAGCAAGATGGCTGCAAGGCGCGCTTACAGTGCAACTGCTTGCATGTCAGTTCGAGAGATACGGTCGACTTTGGCGAATAAAAGCGACTCACTTCACCACTATGAGCCCATCTCCTCTCGTATAACTTGCTTAATGTATGTATCCTCACTAGGTACGATTCGTCGACTGCTCTCTCCTTCGATCAAGTCTCACTTGTCAATAGACCACCAAGACCGCGGCCGCTTCACTTCCTCCAGGCCGGCGACGCTGCGGCAGCCATGAACTCGCTGCTGTTCCTGTACCTGAACCTGATCCGCGGGCCGCAGATCGTGGCCGCTCGCCGCGAGAAGGAGGAGAAGGAGAAGCGCGCGCTGCTGGAGGCGGACATCGCGAGCGGCAAAGTGCCCAAGATGGCGAGCTGCAAGAAGTGCGACGCGCCCGTGGACCGCCTGGCGATGCCCATCGGCGTGACGCCCACGTGCGCCGCGTGTTTGGCCAAGGAGGCGGAGGAGCTGCGCGTGGCCAAGATGCAGATGCGGCGGGAGATCAAGATGTCGCCATTCCTGTGGTTCCAGGTCTTCATCATGCTGCTCGGCCTCACCGTCTTCTTCCACCGCAATGTCATGCCGCTGTTTTAGTGATGACAAGGTGAAAGCGATGCCTAAGCAGCCACGACGACCGATTATATAGAAGAGCTTTATTCACTACGTGCGGGGACTATTAGTCTCTCTTCTCCCTGTCGTCATGAAGAACTCGGTCGTTGAATGACCATGTGTGCATACTCGCAGCAGCAGTGCCCATGAAATGCAACAGCGATAATTTATACGACAGCGAAGTCTCAAGAGTGTTCGCCCCAGCGTCTACATACATGTACTGGTAGCATCCCCCAAACGCCTTGGTGGCGAGATTCTCGCCGCGAGAACAACATAAAAAAATCCATACACGAGACCAAATGCCACCGATTCTGAAGCCCCGACATTTTGCTACAGCACCCCAACACCCTATCCAGGATATCCTGGCCTTAAGTGCGTGGCATTCAAACGTTCGAAGGTTAACACTGCGGCAGTCACGACGAAGGTATCACCATTGCGGGTGATAAGTTTTCTGTCCCAATCGGGTTTTCACTGAGAACCTGGTTGAAATACGACGGCGGTGCCTGCTCAAGCTGAATGCGCGGTCGTGTACGTGAAAGTCGAGCACGTTCACAACCATACTTTTGCCTCACTAAAGCAAAGTAGTCGCTCGTAGTTGCCTCCCGCACCACGTTTGATAAGTTAGAAGTTCTACCGTGAAAAGCACCATGGCAACAACGAGGGCACCCCAGAACCAGTGAAACCTTCTCCTACTTAAACTGATACGCCCCACGCCAAGATCCCAAGTCTGAAGTATCAAGTTTCTACCCTTGATGAGGCCAGCTAAGCGTTAAACATTGGCAACTGCAACGACTTGGCTAGTGTTGAACCTTGTTTTTGTATGGGGTCTTCTATTAGGAGGTACAATAGAATCGCTCATTTTCACCATGAGTGGCAGCGAGGACGAAGACATGGCGCCCGACGCCGGCGGAGACGCCACTTTGGGCGGCAAGAGGCCGCGCAATGCGGACGACGAGGGTGCGTTTGCTGCTTCTGTCACTTAAGCTTAGTGTGGGTGTTTGGCTAATGGAGTGAATGCGGCAGACCTGGGGTCCCAGCAGAGCATTCTCAAGTGGATGCGCCATGTGCCAGGTCCGTTGCAGGACGTCATGAAGAAGCGCGCCGACCAGTGAGTTGTTCACAATTGCTAGTGTTTATATCCTATTGACGGTTGGCGGCTGGCAGGCTGGACAACTCGCAGGGAGACCACAGCCGGATCGCCAGCGCCAACTCGGATCGGTACTCAGTGGCAATCGCGACGGTGTTTGATCAAGGCCCGTGGGTGGAAATGTGTCAGTACCTGGGTATGCCAGCTGTGTCGGGGACGCTTTATGGTAGGTGAAGGGGCCACGTACATGCATTCGTCTCTGTAAATGAGAGTTCTGACGCAGTGGCTTGGTTGATTGCAGGCAGTATCAAGATCCGCAACTTGAAGTGCACGGTGCAGAACATTGTGGAAGATGACGAAGCGCTGGCCAAGGTCCCGCAGGTAAAAAAAATGTTGTGGCGTTGTCTGGGGGTTGTTTTCGTTGTTCCTTACCGAGAGCGCCGTCATTTGTTTAAGCAGCTCTTAGTTCTCGTCAAGTCGGTGCGCTACGTTGACGAAGAGATCGTAGCCGTGCTACATGTAAGCGGCCGCGACCTATGATGCCCAGATCGTAGAGAAAACACAACCACTTATTACCACGTCTTTTGTGTAGGATCCGACGGGAGAAATCGAAGGCTACTTTCACCGGGAACTGGTGGAGCAACTTGGGCCAGCGCTCGTTGCTGGAGTGGGTGTTCTGCTGTACAAGGTGTCAGTGTTCACGCCCACTGATGCACCCGTGTCAGGTAGGCGGAAGAGCTATTTGAACATCACGCCCCGAAATGTCCGACGGATATTCGTAACAAACGAGCAATTGAGCACTTCGGTCGACGAGAATCCAGTCGACGTGTTCAACAAAGAGAAGGAGATGGAGTCTCAGCTAGAGAGCGACAATGACGATTACGACGACGACCAAGCGTCTAGGAGCGAGCAGGCGGCCCGTCAGCTGCTTCAACACAGCACAGTGCGCGACACTTCGGCAGAATTAACTTTCCTCTCGCAGCGCCAAGTAATTCATCGTAATCCTCCTGTGCGAGTAGACCCTGCTGCTGCACCTACATGTACCACCAAGACGAAAGGCAAGCGCGGCAAAGGCGCTGCTGCCAGCAAGAGCCAAAGTGAAGAAAGCGGTCTGGGGAAATGGCAGTGGAGCAAGTTACTCAAAAAGACGACGGACGGCAGTGACGACGATTCTGCTGAAGATTCGAGTCGTTCACAACAGCGCCAGGGGTTTCTGGACGCCAGCTCGCGCCTCATGAGCTTAATTACGAAGCAGAACTCGAGGAGCAGGTATGTTACAGTATGAGCAATGCACCGAAAGCCATGTGTGCTGACTATTGTTGTTTTTCTTCATGTAGACAGTCATCATCAGATGCCCGATCGAACAACCAAGACTCGTCACCTGCTTCAGCAAAGCAAAAGAAGCCTAGCGTGCGATTCGCACCAGGGACTGCTTTTGATCCACCGCGTTCTCCCCGGAACTCGGACAACCGCGATGTGACGGAACTTACGCCAGGAAGCCCGCCTACGCTGTCATCCAACATTCAATCACATACACCGGTGGCCGCAGGTAGTGCAGCTACCCACTCAGATGATGAAGAAGAAGACGATGACTGGTAGTCATATTTACTGGGATAGGACTGCGTCAATACCTGCGTGCTAAGTACTACTTATTGTTCTTGACGGCTCCCTTTATACACAAACAACGGCTTGGTTCGTGGCTTTTGACGTTGCAGGACTGGGTGAAGTTCAACAAGGCGGTACCAACTTGCAAGAATTTCACTGGGTTGTTGTTCCTTTTGGAGACCCGTACTTTTGCGTCTTTGGAGAGGAGGTCAAGCCCCAGCTAAGGAGATTGTCGTTCGGTGTAGCAATGTTCTGGAAGTGGCAATGGTACTCTCGCGACAAGAGTGAGAATGCTGGACCAATTCCTGACGATAACTGGGATCAACAAGATTACGCTGATCAGCCAGGATATGGCTACCTTGCAACGGACGCGAGCGCTGCACTCAAGGGCTGTCCGTTGCTGGACACACTCGAAATCCTGTTGTATCACCCTCTCGACCTAGACGTGGAGGTCGATGTTGAGCGGAATGAATCGCGCGACAGATTCCCGGATCGAGAGGTGATCAATGCAAATGTGTTTGACGACAGCTTTTGCGAGGCAGTGGCCACACACTGTCCTTTGCGGAAGGGCTCAACGCTAAAACTCTGACACATTCACGGATCGGGGGCTTATGGCGCTTACTCAGCTCAAGTATCTGGAATCCCTGGACCTGCGCAGTGTTGAGGCAAGAGTTTGTTCGACTTCCTGAATGGTCTGTCGGCGGATTTTAGCGGGAATCGCTCTTTCGATATCGGTCTCGGAGCGGATGACTTGGCGTATTGAGGAGCTCAAAAGCTTGCTGCTTCATATTGAGGCTTCGGTTCCCCCGCTCGTCCGGCGAACATTCGTGCTTGTGCTCGGGAACTGCAGCTATTATTCGTATCATTACGTTGGCTGGCACTGGAGCACGACGCATCTCCGTGACTTAAACGATGTTATGGCTCGTGTAAAAGCCGCCCACCCATCGCTGCGTCAGCACCTTGTCGCTATGAAGCACAACGAATAATCCTTCAAGCGAATTGCTGATTTTTTTTGGTTCTATTCGGCACATGTCGACCCTGAAATCTACATAGAGTGGCAGGGCTCGGAAGATGAAAAGAACAACGACGGCATTACCATCACCAATCGTGTGCTCTCGCACGATAATGCAAGTCGAGACCAAGACGAAGAAATGGACTACGAGTACGAGGTGGACGAGTTAGGATATCCCAAGCTCGATACATTCATGCATAGCAGCGATAGTGATTATGGCGGCTTCGTATGCTCCTGCTGCGACTGAGCTTTCGTTTGATTTTCCAGTAGCCCACAAGTTGCCTTTTTGCTCCACTTCAGCTTGCCTTTATGTGTCCCACTCTAATTTAACGTGCACCACACTTCCAGCACCCGCATCAACTTGGGATCATGGCGACCATGAAGGCGTATCGCTGGGAGGAGGATGAGGTGTCGGGGCCGCTGCTGCGTCAGCTGCTGGCCGCCGAGGATTATTCCTCATGGGAGACGCGCGCGTTCCTGCGGCCCATTTTCCGCTGGATGAAGGTCGGTCTGCACAAGGACGGGAGCCGCGAGGACGCGGCCGTCGAGAAGGCGTTCGCGTTCGTGGAGTGGCTGGTGCTGCTGGCCACGCAGGGCGACAGCACGCGCGGTATCCCACAGCTGCCGATGCTGCAGCCCAGCTACGCGCTCAACACAATCGTCACGGCCAGTCAGCGAGCTGGCAGCGTGCGCGAGGCCCAGCGCGCCTTCGACCTGCTGGAGGTGCACGGCTACCAGCCAGACGTGTTCACGTACACGGCGCTGATCGACGTCATTGCGCGGAACGGAGACTTGCCGTCTGCTATTCAAGTAATCATTGTGTGGTACTGGTGGTGAGGATTTTGATGCTGGGGGCTGATGGGATTATTACTTGTTGTGAGCTAGGTATACGAGGAGATGCGGCTGTCGACGTCCAAGCCGAACGTCGTGACCTACACGACGCTGGTTCGAGCGGTGGGGCTGAGTGATAAAGTTGGGGCGGAGCAGTGCTTGGTGCTCCTCGATCATGCACGGGATGATGGGGCTTTTGACGAGGCTTTGCTTCTCGAAGCTCTGGAGACGTGCGCACGGAGGAAAGAGCGCGCGGTGGCGACGCGCGTGCTGAATGAGATTGCAGCTCATTCACCGAAGCTCCGCATGGATGATCGGTTCTTTCACACGGTGGGCCAGGTTGCCAACTTGTTGGACTATGACGGCTTAGAGCCCGTGCTTGCTGAGTGGGTCGACAGCGGCGTGCTGTGCCAAGAGGAGCGAGACCGAGTTGAGAAGTTGCAGGCGAAAGAAGGGAAGTCTACTGTGGACGGTGGGTACAGTGTGCTCAACTAGCGCTTTGTAAGTTCGATGCTGTATCTGACACGGCGTGCGGTACAGGCTCGAAGACGCTGGGCTGTCTGGGGCATCAGACGTCCCAATCTGTTCGAAAGGCGGTTGTCCATCATGACATTAACCGCCTGATATCTCGTATTCAAAGCGGCTCACTGGTGACTGTGTGAGTGCATTCTCGACCCATGGAGCTCATCAACGCACTTTTGCTAACGCTTCTCGTTTTGATCCTGCCAGGAATGACTTCGAGACACTCATCCACCAGTGCAGGAAGAGAAAGTGGAAGGAAGACGTGTCCGTCATTATCGATGCTATGCGTGACCTCGCGACCAAGGGATGGCAACCTTCGAGCGATGGCGATGACAGCGAAGCTGAACCCATCGCTCCCCAGCCACAGCTTCAGCTCACGTCGAAGACGTACGTTTCCATTGTGGATGCATACATGTGCTGTGGTGACGAGCCTCTTGCATGGCAAGTTGTCCAAGAAATCGACACTTTGCCAGATATCTCTCGAGAGCTGCCGCTGTACCGCAAATTTGTTCGGGGCGCATACTTGCTCACTAATTGCGATCATATCGCCGAGCTAATTGCCCTGGCGCGTGAAGACAAGATCGTATTTACGCAGCGAATGGGCGTCGAGATCGCGCGCATGTTTGGATACCGCCACAAGGAGGGGTTTGAGCTTCTAGTGCACGAACTTCCACTTGGTGAGACCGGCGTGCAAGCGAAAAAGCAAGGATTTCTGGAAGAGCTGGTGAAATCGTGTGCCTACAAGAACAACTCGGTTGGGGCGGAGGAAACGCTGCAGGCGATGCTGAAGCATGGTTTCAGTCGTTCTGCTCCCACTGAAACAGCGCTTTTCATGTGCTGTATCCAACATGACACGGTTTCGGAGGCCCAAACGATGCTGCAGCACTTCCAAGAATCCTCTTTGATGATGCCGGTACCAGTCTACGACTCGTTGCTGCGTGAATTCTACTTCAAATACACGCGGCGGGGGAACACATTCGATGAATCGTCACGCAAAGTCGCGATGAAGACGCTTTATGCCCGGCGCGCGATCTTCGAGCAAGTATTCAAGGATCAGGCGGCTCTGGAGGCAGAAGGGTCTTTCGCAGTGACTGCTGGAGAAGACCAAGATGCTGCAAGTTTCAGGTACTGGTGCTCAAGGGCGAGTCTGTCATGCTCCCCGTTGATGTTTTCGCAGCACGCGATGCAGGTTCTGACGACTAGTCGAGACAAGGACTCCAAGAACGCAGCCGAACAGTCCATTCGGGATGCGCTCATGACCACGCCGGATCCCTGCCTCTTTCTACTGCAGTCGGTCGTCTCGCTACGCTTCCTGGACCTGACGTTTAGAACCCTGGGCAAATTGGCGAAGCAGTTGCTTGTGGTGGTGACAGACGAACTCCCGATGGAGGAACGACATGCGCAGTACTGTGTGAGTCAGCTGCCGTTGCTGTCCGTTCACATTGTGAAAGAGCTGGACGACGTCGTGTACTTGCATCGGTCGCACCGATCAGAACTGCTTTCGTTCTGCCTCGATGCACTTGAGACTGATAGCGTCGACAAGACTATGGGATTCTTGATGCGCCGCCCGGAGCTGTACGATGCAGAGACAGCGGCGTACCTTGGGCCCAAGTTCGCCGAGATGTTCGTGTATGGCGGGGTGAGCAACGTGCTCATGTTCTTCAAGTCGGACATGGACGACTCGCTGGAAATGCGCCGCCAATTCGTTCGAGAAGTGATCGAGATAGAGAATGCTGCCGCCGAGGAAGACGAGGACGAGGACGGTGCGTGCAGTTTCAGGAACGCGTACAAGGCAATCAGGGAGTTCAAGCTGGAGCACGAGGCAGAGTTCATGCCGTACATGTTGCAGGCACGTGCTGCAATGCCAAAGCCCGTGTACGCGGACGCGTCGGCTACCCCCGCTGACGATACCGCGTATTTGAAGATCCCGCTGGCTCAAGATCGTATTGTAGTGGTTGACAACGACGAGGCTCTGTCAGTGGCGACGGAGCTACTGATGCGCGACTGTGTGACTCGACTGGGCCTCGACGCCGAGTGGCGCCCCGATAGTCGGGCAGCGGTGCCGTCCAAGTGCTCCATCCTGCAGGTCGCGTGCGACGACTACGTGTTCATTTTCGACTTTGCGGAGATGGCGCTGGGCGACTTGGAGGAGCTGTTCGAGCACTTGTTCGCTTCCGAGAGGATCGCCAAGATCGGGTTCGCCATCGACGGCGACATCAAGCGACTGCGCTGGTCGTTCCCGGACGTCAAGTGCTTCGACTCGTTCGTCAACGTGCTGGACTTTTCCTTCGAGACGCTGGAGGCGACGACGCACCTGTCGGACGGATCGATCGTCGCGACCAGAAGCACCAGCGAAGATACTGCTGCTGCTGCTGTGTCGTCGTCGTCGTCGGAAAGGCTGCAGCGCCGCAAGCGCAGACAGAAGGGCTCAGTACCTACATCAAGCAGGCACTCGGGTATCCGCTGTCGAAGCTGCAGCAGAAGAGCGACTGGGAGCGCCGCCCACTGACGCCGCAGCAGGTCGCGTACGCTGCGCTGGACGCGTACTGCCTGCTGATGTTGCAAGACGCCGTCGCAGGCAAGTAGAGACTGAGCAATGTACAAACAAGAGGTGTTGCTGCTGTTGCTTGCTATTGAAGCTGCTGACGTCAGCGATGACGCATCGTACCACCATTTTGGTACCGATCATGGTTTTACCCAATCACGAAGCGGCGCAGTGACGCCGAGGCAGCGCCATGTTTGACTTCCTGGTAGACGTTCCACTTGGGTGTCATCTTCATCGCGGCCGGCACATCTGGTCGAGCCACAAGCAGAACCCAGGGACCTCGCAGCAGACCTCCC
Source organism: Phytophthora melonis (assembly GCA_024211575.1). NCBI lineage: Eukaryota > Oomycota > Peronosporomycetes > Peronosporales > Peronosporaceae > Phytophthora > Phytophthora melonis. Next base: position 2,379,342 of record JAMXKT010000094.1, on the reverse strand, counting down.
CTTCGATCTCTCCATGTCGTCGCCTGCCACGCCCGCGCAGGTCCTGCAGGACGTGCGCTTCGAGGAGCGTCTCGCCGAGGTGGAGGCGCGGCTGCCGGCCACGCTGGCGCTGGCGCAGGAGGGCTCGCTGGCCAAGCGCAACCAGGCGCGGCGCAAGCTCTACCACGACAGCGAGCTCATCCGCATCGAGCTGGAGGAGCGCATGAACGCGCTGGGCATCGAGTCCCAGTGGCTCTCGGCGCCCGAGATGCAGGCGGCCAACGCCAAGCTGGACGCCGTGCGCCAGCAGCTCAAGCTGGACGTGCTGCCGGCCAGCGCCTCGCCGCTCGAGAAGCTCTACATGGTGGTGCGCATGCTCACGATGGTGCTGGTGCTCGTGGGCTGGCTCAGCTGCGTGACGGTGCTCATCCCGCTCAAGTGGCTCAACCCGTTCCTCACGCGCATGGGCGTCAAGAAGAACTACCTGCCCATGGACATCGTGTCCTGGGGCACGGCCGCCATGGTCTGCGTCACGGCCTGCACGGACATGAAGGTGGAGGGCTCGGAGAACCTGCTCGACTTGAAGGACTCGGTGGTCTGCATGTTCAGGTGCGTGGGCATTTGGATAAGTGTTTGGGTGAGGTGGGGGAGCTGATGATTTTTTTTGATTCGTACTGCTGTGCAGCCACTCGTCCAACCTGGATGGATTCATTGTCAACGGATCGTCGCCCGTGGCGTTCAAGTTTGCAGCCAAGAAAAGCATCTTCCTGGTGCCGTTCCTCGGCTGGTCGGCGCGCTGGGGCTTCGACTTTGTGGCCATTGATCGTTCGCACCGGTACGTTTGGCTGCGTGTGCACCTTTTGCGATGACTGTGCAAGATTTAATTGTTTTGGACGTGCAATCTACTGCAGATCGTCGGCGTTGAAGAGCTTGAAGGAGCTGGCCGTGTCGGTGAATGAGCACGGCAACTCGGTCTGCATCTCGCCTGAAGGCACGCGCTCCAAGGACGGACTGGTAAGCGATGGTGATGCTAGTCTTGCACTGCTCTTACTTGTAGCAAAGGCTAATGGAGAGGTTGTTGTTGTGCATTCTATAGCTACAGGAGTTCAAGAAGGGGCCCTTCTACCTGCGCGAGGACACGAAGAAGAACGTTGTGCCCTCCATCGTGTTCGGCGCCTACGAGCTGTGGCCTCCTGGACGCCTGTTCAGCATCCCCGGCCACGTACGTTTAGCGCCGTCATCCAAGCTGCAATCGTACTCATCACTAACCTCATGCGTTGATTTACTTTGGTACTGCAGACGTTGGTGCGTTACCTGCCCGAGTACAAGTCGGACCCGAACCTGAACCGCAATCAGAACCGATTGGCGCTGCGCCGCATCTACCTCAAGGCCTTCACGGAGGACGTCCCGGACTACATCGGCACTCGTGTGAGCACCAACTTTATCGTGAAGAACATTTTCTACCACTACCTCGCCTGGGCGATCACGTACAAGGTCACGTCGTGGGCGTTCGCGGTCATCAGCTTCGTCTGCTACGCGCTCAACATCACTTACGGCACGTTCATGCTGTTCTCGCTGGTCATGATGGTTGCGGGCGAAGCCCTCATGTTCTTCACCTGCTAAGCCAGCCCGGGACGATGCCAAGCGCTGTCTATCCTCTCGACGACCTCCCAACAAGAGACGCAAAACTATCCTCTCTGCTACCGTCGTGCATCACCCACCACCGACTAGCAGCATCAGCACCGGTACTGCACGTCCAAGTAAGCCATCGAACCGTTGCCACTGGTGTCTTGAATAGCAGGAGCTCCGTCTTCTCGTCTACCGTAGCTGCTCGCGTCGTCCCACAAATGCACACACAGCTTTCAATACATTTGGTAGTTAGGCAGTTAGAAGCTCTCTGTTGTCTTCATCTCCTCCTTCTACTTGGTAGCAGCCGTGGCCGTAGCTGTGGCTGTGTTTGTGGCTGCAGCTGCTGGCTGCGGCTTCTTGAACCTCTTGTTCCGGGCCTCCACCAGCTTCCGTCCGCGCTCTTCCAGCGTCGCGTGCAGCGGCTCCGCGGGCGACTGCACCGACGAGTAGGACGCCAGGCGGTGGCGGTCCACCTTGAGCTGCTCCTCAACCGACAGCGTGGGCGTCGACGGCCCCGCCGGCTTCCCGCGCGCTCCGCCGCCGCCTCCTGCCGCTCCCTCTTGCGCTTGCGTACGCCAGCGTTCCGGAACCGCACGGGCGCCGTGCGCGGCTCCCCAGCCCGTGAGCACGTTGCCCTCCAGCAGCGTGTCGCGCAGGAACTTCTCCTCGAACTCGTAGAGCTTGCGGCCCTGCTCCACCCAGTCGCGCTCCTCGTCCTGCGCCTTGGCCCGCAGAGCCCGCAGCTGCGCGTCCAAGTCCTTGGCCGACACCATTCCCGTCCTAGAAATATTGGGGACTCAAACCAAATCAAATTAATTATTGAAAAAGGATTTGAAGTACACGCTTTTGCAGCAACGGAAATTTTCTCGTTTGGCAGAAAGTATGTATAATACTAGCGTAGCGAATACTACTTCTTGTTAAACAATACGGTGTTTAAAAGTATCCATCGTCCTTGTCGCCTCCAAGCTGATCTGCCAGCCCCTGAGCATCCAGACCGAAATCCGGGCCCTTGTCCTTGTAGTCCTGCAGCAATCGTCGCGAAGACTATAAGTCCCCTGGCCAAACAGCAGCACTTGCATAAGCGAGCATACCCCTTTCGCAGCGTTCAGCCACGCGGCTGGGAGACCTTACATGTTGCCATGTGCTCGAACTCGGCGCCAGGGGCGATGCCTTGGAAGTCAACATGCCCATTGCTGCGAAACTGAGAATGGAAATTCAGATCGAAAGGACGACCACGGCCCTAAAACAACAAACTAAAAGTATATTCATCAGCTCCAGTGACCATCGGGCCGAACCAGTTTATCCATGATACTATTGTCGCGGGGGTACTTCGTTAGATTGGACCATACCCGGCGGAAACCCAGGCCTTTCAGCTTTCTACGCCTGGGTTTCAGCCGGATATGGTTCAATCTTGCACATCATATCCTATACTTTATACTTCGTGTTTGTCCTCACAACGGCGTGGCCCACGTCCCGTATTCTCTCACTTTCCTCCTCTTGTCAAGTTCAAACGCATTTTTGCTGTCTGCCGAGCGAAACATGGAGAAGTTCCCGTTGCTGCCGCCGCCGATCTTGCGGAGTATCTTGGGCTACGCAGTACCTGGTTACGCCGAAGACCTCGCGCCTACTAAACGCACAGCGACGATCGCTATGCTCAAGGAGCTAGAGTCGGTCGGCCCGATGTGGGGAACTGCCATGAAGGAGATGGTGAGGCAGTATCAGCAGTCTGCCCTCACCCTCGTCTTCAAGACCGCTTCGTCTCGCGAACTTAGAGAAATATACGCTACAATGGAGGAGCAAGGAAGGAATGCAACCGAGTTGTACGTCTCGATGGGAACTAGCGCCAACTTGACCCATTCTCGTCAGTTCACACTACGGCCAAGTCTACGAGGGACCATAGAGGGCGTTTACGTCGATTGGGAGCGCATTTTCGCAAGCTTGCCAGCCCTGAAGGTGCTTAATCTGGCCGAAATGCCTCTCGACAGTCGCCATGTACTTGCCGCACTGGAAGCGGCCTCTACGCATTGTCTGAAGTTGGAATCTCTGACGCTACCCTATGCGGAGCAACAAGTCGATCAAGAAAGTGTCCACATGGTGCTCATGAAATTGTACGAGTCTCTGGGGAGATGGCGCGTGGATGGGAACCTCGGCGGACTCCGGCGCTTGTCGGTCCCTACTCGGATGAGCGAAGGTCCTTTCCGCTCCAGTGAAGAATTCTTTGAGAACGTGATGACCAACTGCCCACTGGTGGAGCTTCTCGATGGATACAAGGTATCTCTCTTTGAGGAGGACGGGTTGACATGCGCAGATACTTGGCTTCTGGACCTGCGTGACTGGGAGCGATTCAACGCTACGTGCTCACAGTTGAGCGAGTTTCACTGGGTAGTCGCTCCCTTCGGAGATCCGTACTTCCGAGTGTTTGGTGAACACGTCAAGCCCAAGTTGAAGAAGCTGTCGTTTGGTGTGGCGATGAATTGGAACTGGCGTTGGTACTTCCACGACAAGAGCGAAGCTGGTGGGGAGATGGCTGGTGATCGGGAGGAGCAAGATTTCTGCGAACGCCCAGACTACGGCGTCCTTGCTACAGACGCAAAAGCTGCGCTGAAGGGCTGTCCGATGCTGGATGAGTTGCAGGTTCAGTTGTACCATCCAGTTAACGCTATTATTGTCAGTCCTCAGATTGCCGGAATACCCAAGTTCCCGAAGCACGAGGTGGTCGATGTAGAGGCATTTGGTGATTCGTTCTGCGAAGCATTGGCCATGCACTGCCCATTTGTCTCTCGTTTTTCGATCGTCGAGGTCGCAGAAGAATTGAACACGGAGGATATAGATCCTATCCAAACATTCACGGATGCGGGGCTTATGGCACTGTCGCGGCTCACGTATTTGCGATCACTGAATTTACGCAGCGTCAACTGCTCGGGTGAAGGCGTGTTCGCGTTTCTAAATTCACTATCGAGTGGGTATTCTGGTGACCGCGTGTTTGAAATTCGAGTTGGAGGGCGTGCAGATGCGTCGCGAATGAAGTTTTACGACGTGGTGAAGGAGCTGCTAGTGAAAATCGCAGAAACCTCCGACCTCCCGTGCGCTGAGCGAAAGTTTGTCCTTCGCCTTGAGAACTGCAGCTACAGCTCGCGCTATGCAGTGACTCCGGACTACGGCGCATCGTTTCTGCGTGAGCTGGAGCAGCTCATGACTCGCGTGAAAGCAGCGCACCCGTCGCTGCGACAACATGTCGTCACGATGGATCGCACTCGTCACTCGTTCATGCGCATCGCTGAGTTTGGGCTCTATTCGACGCACGCTGACCCCGGGATTTACGCCGGGTGGGAGGACTGGGAAGAAGAACGGAGCAACAAAGGCATTTCACTGGCGAATCACGTCGTGAACGATGGAGACGACGATTTCCCCAGCGATAATGACGACTCCAACGACGGCTATGACGATTATGACGGCCCTGACGAGTACGATTTCGGACTCGTGGATATTAGTGAGGTGTATGTGGCTCCACGGTACCAGATCTACTGGTAGGGAACGCCCTAGTTGTAGGCTGCGAGTTGGTGAAAGTTCAATGTGAGGAATTCTTGTTTTGAAACTAGGGAAAACTTTTAAATGGGCGTCCCGAATGTACACAACGACCCTATTCCGGAGAACTGGTGTCAATGAAGTACAATCAGCTCGCCGTTTTGGAGCCGCGACCGTCCTTTCCATTTTCAGTTTCTCAGCAATGGGCACGTCGACTTCCAAGGCGTCGCCTCTAGCGCCGACGTTCGAGCGCATGGCAACATGTAAGATCGATCTTCCAGCCGCGTGGCTGAATGCTGCAACTGGGGTATACTCGCTCATGCAAGTGCTGTTGTTTTGGTCATTTGGCCAGGGGACTTGAAGTCTTCGAGACGATTGCTGCAGGACTACAAGGACAAGGACCTGGATTTCGGTTTGGATGCTCAGGGGCTGGCGGATCTGCTCGGAGGCGACAAGGACTGGGCTGAAAACATTATTGATGCCTTCAGGAGCCCCACTGGCATGTACGTAGCTAGCTCCCTTAATGAACAACACTACGTGTGGTTGGCTGGCTAAGTGAATTCCTAGCATCAATGCGCTTGCGTTCGTCTGCGGGGCGTGTTTAGTGTGCTCGGGACCGGCACTGGAGAAGGCTGCAAGTACGGCTAGATGGTCATTTATTTGAGTGGAGCTGTGTAAGCTAACCGCCTTTGGTTTGCGCTGCTGAAGTGATCTTCGACGCGTTAGATTTCGACGGGACAGAGCAGATCTCAATGGACGAAATGGTACGTAGAAGGCTGGCACTTCGTGTAACAATGCTTGAAACGCGTTAACCATCGCATTTTGTGGCAGACCATTTCGTTCCTGTGCACCACGCGTGGCTTCTGTGTGATAGCTGGCATTGGTACTGTCCCCTCCGACGAAGAGCTCGAGTCGGTCACGCTGCAAGCCTATCGCGACCTGAACAAAGGCTCAACTCAAAGTATCACCAAAGCGGAGTTCATGAAGTGGATCATCGAGTTCGCAAGTGGAATGGGAACTGCTCCTACGCGAGAGGTGACGCTGCAAAACGCTCTCGAGCAATTTCGGGTGGTTCCGCCGTCTGCGAACGCAGAGGAGAAGGAGGAGAATAATGCTTCTACCCCTCTCCAAGACGACAACGACTTCGGCGACGCAGAGAACGAGAGCGAGGCCGCCCAGAATGATGAACAGGACTTAGAGGATCCTCCGCAGCAAGAAACGGATGCGCCAAGTGAATCTGTTGGCGAGTATGTTCTCGATCAAGAGCACGATCCTATTGAGCAGACCGCAGGGTTTACAGAGCCAGTCGAGCCTGAGTACGCTGCTACAGAAGTCGACGGGCAGCTTCCGAGTGACGGTGACGCCACTACCGACCAGGACAATGAGTCCAACCTTGTGGAGACGGAGATGGTAGACAGTGCTCCGATTGACGATGGAGGCCAAGGTGGAGCAGAGGTCCTGGAATCTCAAATCGATGACCAAATGAACGAACAAGTGGCCTTCGATGCGCAACAAAGTGCAGGCGACACTTACGACCCTGAAATGGGAAATGAAACCCACCCAGACGCTGCTTTAGACGACCCTGAAAGCGACTATCCTACGTTTGTGGAGGACGGGGATGAGTTGCCACAAGGGTCGAAGTCTTTTACCAGCGAGGAACGCGGCCAAAATGCACCCGAGCAGGAGCAAAACACGGAGTCAGATGCAGCCGAATCGGAAACCGCAGCGAGTGTGGACGTTCAAGACGACAATTCAAACAGTGACAACCACGCTGAAGCGCAGGAGGCTGGGCCAGTTGCTGTATCCGAAGAGTTGGTGGCGGATGAGCTACCACCAGAACCGTCAAATGTTCAGGAAGCTGACAACGACGACCTGGAGTACGAGCAAGATGAGTTCGCACAAGAAACGCCGCGAACAGAACGAGAAGCCGAAGCTGCGGATGAAGCTTCTCAGGGTGATGTTGTGGAAATTGGAACCCCTACAGAAGACCCAGAGCAGAACACGCAGCCCACCGACGCCCCTGTTGAATCTACAACTGAAGATCCTGAACCAGTGACCCCAGAGGCTGAAGCGGAGGTCATCCCAGCTCAAGACGTTGTGGATCAAGGCGGCGAAGTACATGTAGACGAAGCTCCAGCGCCTATTGCGCCACCCGACCAAGATCCTGTTGAAAATACCGAGACAGGAGAAGAAGGTAAGAGTGAGAATGCCTAATTCGTCTTGGCTGAATCAAATAACTATTATAACCATTTACCGTGCTAATAGTCACTGAAGCTGCCGCAATCGAGGAAGCCGCTGCAGTCGACCCGGATCCTGCAGAAGACCCAGCGACAGATCTCAACGCATTCGACACTTACGACTACGAACAGCCACAATTCGACGGAAGTAGCGGTCTTCCTCCCCCTGAGCCCCAGGAGCTACTAGACGACGTTGCCACCGTTGAGGCTGACCCTGAGGCAAGCGCTGGTACCGAAGAACCACCAGTAGCTCCAGCTGAGTAAAGGATTCCTGACAGCAAAAGACTAGGTCTCATTGCAAATATATGAAGGTGGATGCCTCGCTCTAGCTTTCCTAATGAGTCACGACAAGAGTTTTCAGTCGGAGATGGAGGCTACCTCTTATTGATCAGCGTGCAACGAGCTCCGCCTAAGCCAACGCCTGGTCGATTAAATGCTCGCCATCGTCGCTGCTATCATCGTCTCCATCATCATCGTCGTCATCGTCGTCGTCGTCATCATCGTCGTCATCGTCGTCGTCGTCGTCGTCGCTCGAGTCGTCGTTAGTATCATCATACGAGTGGTTGCCTCCAACCTCAGACCCCACTTCTTCGACATCGTCGTCACCCTGGACGCTTTCAGTGAGCTCGGCCTCATCTCCGGGGGTTGACACCGCCTTGAGTATCGCAGGGTTCTTCGATCCTTCCTTGGCGGCCTCTTGTTGAGTCATAAGTGCAAACGGGGGACGGCGCAGACACCGCCTCTTGTTGAACCACCGCCTCAGCTGGGTCATATTCACATCCACAGTCTGCTTCTTCAAATCACGTAGCGGCGGCGTATTGAGCTGCACCAAATAGTTCTCCATCTCTTCTTGAGACGGCTTGTACTTCTGCTGGAACCACGCTTCCAGAGCCGTCAACTGGTCCATAGAGAACTTCATGGGCCGCAACACACGACCCTTCTTCTCCTTCGCGCGCGGCTTCGCTGGACGTGCAGCTGGCTTGGCCTTCTTCTTAGCCGGTTCCTCAGACAACAACAGGGACGACTCGTCACCAAACACTGCGCCACTGTGGTCCATTGTGCTCATCGGAGCGTGATCCGTGCTCAGTGGCGTTCTTCCTCTCGCACTCGATGCTGTGCTCAGGGCTGGGCTTGCGGGCGCAGATAACGGAGCGTCATCATCAGCATCCTGCTCTACAACCGCGCGGCGATTCATACCCAAGCTCTCCATCAACGCAATTGTGGCCTTCCGCAGCAGGGTCGGCTTCGTATAGGCCTTCAAAATCTGCTTCAGGTCGGCCACTAGCCCAGTCTGGATACGGACATCAGGTTCGATCTTCATAGCCCGCAATAGGTCCACCACTTGCTGCAGGCCGTTCGTGACGATGGCAGTCTTCGGCTGCTCCATCAGACTGCGCAACCGGTTCTGCAGTGCCATCACTTCCAGGACGGTGGCATGCTTCACCATCGAAATATCATCCAAGTCCGAGTCCTGCGTCCGCTGCCGCTTATTGCGTCCATTGACGCTGTGTCCAAGCTGATCGGCAGTCGTGGGCACTGAGTACGAAGCCGTGATGTACGAACGGATGTTGGTCGGCCGAGTGAAGGCGTTCACGGCAGCGTCGAACAAGTAGCTCTGGGCACGTACACGGTCCACCTCCTTCACGAGCTCATTGGGGTCCACCGAGGCCCGCAGCTGTGTGATCCGCTGCTCGAGGCGCAAGTCGATCTCCTCCTCCGCGGCTTGAGCGTCGTGGCCCGCCTCCACCGCGAGCTTCACGTAGCGCATCCGCTCGCGGTAGCGGCGGCGCTTGAACCAGTCGCGCACGTGGGCCAGCGAGAGGCCGCCCACCTGAAACGGGTTCGCGTACGGCCGGTAGTTTAAAATCGTGCGCATGAGCGTGAGCTCGTCGAGCAATGGGCGAGGGTACGAGTAGTACCATTCCTGCAGCTTCTGCACCTGCAGGGGCATGTAAAGTCGGCCGAAGGCGGAGGACGAGCGGCCGCGCTCCTGGGCGATGGCCGTGGCCGTGGCCGCCGCGGCACTGGCCTGCACGGCCGCCTCGAGGGCCTGGAAGGTGCCGGTCTGCAGCGAAACCTTGGACACGAGGTTGGCCTCGCCCTGCATGCTGGTGGCCTGAATAAGCTCCGCCATCTCACGCAGGCGGACCATGGCGGCCTCCATCTTGGCCAGCGCGCGGTCCGTCTGGTCCTCCGTGGCCTCGTCCACGCCGCTGGGCGCCGCCTGCTTGTTGGCCGCGTCGCCGGCCGCGGCCGCGCGTGTCTGCTCCGGATTGCGCAGGGGCAGCATGGCCATGGCCTGGCCGCACGAGCAGCCGGCCCCGCCCTGGCCACCTCCGGGGCGCTGGCCCGCGCGCTGGCGGGAGTCGGCGCGCGCCTCGGCCAGGCCCTTGATGTCCAGCAGCAGCGCGTCACAGCCCGTGAGCAGCTGCGACGTCTTGGCCGTGATGCTCTTGTTGTACGTCTTGCCGGCGTCCAGCGACTCGCGCACGAGCTTGGCCACGAGCTCCACGGCCGGGTTCAGGTCCACGTCCTGCCAGGCCGCGTGCTCCAGCTGCTCGTCCTCCGAGTCCTCGTGGTCGCTCACGCCGTCCGCGTGCTCGGGCGGCGCTGCAGCCTGCGCCACCGGCACCTCCTTGCAGATAAAGTCCATCTTCATGGCGCTCATGGTCACTCACTCTCTCACGCTCTCACTCGCTCTTCCTCTGTCGCCGCCCGCCCTGTATATAACGTCCGCTCGGCTCCACTTAGTGACTGGCCTGCTCTCATTAACAAAAGGGGAGTACTCTATTTTTTTCGTGCCATGTACACTTTTTTTCTCGCATTGCGTCCGATTGGCGTTTGATTGGTGTTGCGGCCCGACTTATGGATTAGGACGCGTCAGAAGTCGGCCTGATTGAATCGAACGTTCGATTAGGTTTGCTGAGTGAGTGACGGCGGGTCATTGACACACTAGCGACCCGAAGGTGACGATGACGACGCCTGAGCTGGAGCTCGTGTGCGCGCTCGAGGGCCACAGCGAGCGCGCGTGGCACGTGTCCTGGCGCTTCGACGGCAAGCTACTGGCCTCCTGCAGCGGCGACCGCACCATCCGCCTTTGGGCGCCCGGCAGCAGCGGCGCCTGGGAGTGCGTGGCCATCCTCGAGGACGCGCAGGGCCGCACCATCCGCGCCTGCGAGTGGTGAGTCGCGTCGCACTTTGTCTCGCCTTGACCTGGCGCGGCCCGGCCCCCAACTCAACTTTCTAATAGTATTGTGCCCGTTGCAGGTCGCCTGATGGCCGCTACTTGGCGTCCGTGAGCTTCGACGCCACCACCGTCATCTGGGAGAAGCAGGGCAGCTCGTACGAGGTCATCTCGAGCCTGGAGGGCCACGAGAGCGAGGTCAAGAGCGTGGCCTGGAGCCCGTCGGGCTCCTACCTGGCCACCTGCAGCCGCGACAAGAGCGTCTGGATCTGGGAGGCCGACGCCGACACGGACTTCGAGTGCATCTCGGTGCTGCACGGCCACACGCAGGACGTCAAGTTCGTGGCCTGGCACCCGACCGAGGACCTGCTCGTATCGGCCAGCTACGACGACAGCATCCGCATCTGGGCCGAGAACGACGACGACTGGTACTGCAAGGAGACGCTGGCGGGCCACACGTCCACGGTCTGGGGAGTCGCGCTCAACCCGCAGGGCACGCAGATGGCCTCCGTGTCCGATGACACGGACGTGATCGTCTGGCAGCGTGACGTCAATAGCAAGGAGGTGAACGAGGACGGAAGGTAGGCAAGCGGACTCGATTGACTCTTGTATTGACCGTCTTCTCAAGCCACCGTTGCTAACCTGGTCTTGCTGCAGCCCAAAGGAGTGGAAGCAGTCGTTCACGGTGTCTGGCTGCCACGAGCGCACCATCTTCAGCGTGGACTGGTCCAAGCACGGCGACTTGCTGGTGACCGGCGCCGCCGACAACGCCATCCGAGTGTTCCAGGGCCAGCCGGCAGATTCGCCCTCCTCGTTCGAGCTGGCAGTTCAGCAGAAAGAGGCTCACGCCAGCGACATCAACTGCGTGCGGTGGAGTCCGCAGCTGCAGGAGGACGGCGGCAAGAAGGCACTGCTGCTCGCGTCTGCCAGCGACGACGGTCTTGTGCGCGTCTGGAAGTTGCAGTTGCCCTAGGCCAATCTAATGTAGCCATGTGATGACAAGCCGAGCTGAAACCACCTCTTTTTGTACGACAACCGTGTGTCGATGGACTCGAGCTTGACGACAACTGACCCAGCTTACTCCAACAATACAAGTGCATTCTACATTTCAGCACTTGTCGAGTCCAGTAAAGATGGCGATCGTCACCTGCTTCTTCGTCGGCGAAGGATGTGTGACTTCTATCTCAATTGACGAGGGGATGACGATAGGCATCTTAAAGCAAGCGATCAAGGACGCGAGGCCCAATGATCTCAAGGATCTGGATGCTATCAAGCTGGAGCTCTTCCCAGCGAAGCCGGAGGAAGGGGACAAGTGGATGACTCGTGAAGAGGCGAAAGCAGGTGTGGGTAGTCGGAAGGTGTTGGCTGCGGAAATGCCACTGCTCTTCGCTGGGTAGTCAGATGCGGAAGCGCGAATCACGGAGGAAGACGTTGCAGCAGGGAGGATCCCTGTTCACGTGCTGGTGTTGGTCCCAGGGACGATTCAATTTGCGTATCGAGCTCCCAAGCGTTTGGTTGCTACGGAGGGGGCGAAGTGGGATTTCCAGAATACGCTGGATGGCACAAAGGTTACAGAAGCTGTACGGATTCATTACAAGGCTTGGAGGGCAGGAAATCCTGACAAGACGAAGCACCCTTTGTTTGTGTGTCTGGGGGCACCGGGGACCGGGAAGTCCAGAGTACTCCCTACGCTGTTGCAAGGACGCATCTTTGACGAGAGGACGCAGGATTCAGAGATCACGAGACAACAGTTTGCGTTTTCGCACCCAGGACAAGCGATTGGAACCCGAATGTTGTACCAGCTCCAGGATGCTATGCTGTGGCAACAATTTGTTGAAGATAGATCGTGTCATCAAGGGCCTGCGCAAGTACTGTCGACGCTGCCGACGATAACTGGAGTTGAGCAACCCAATTTGTGCGTGATTCTGTGCGTCGACGGTATGCAAAAACTTTCGCATGAGACCGGAAGCAGGACTTCAGAGTTTTATTCGGCTTTTGGCGCATTGAGTGACATTGTGAACGCGGCCAAGTGTTGGGTGATCGCTATCTGCTCAGCAACAATCTACAGCCCAGTGAACGAGTTTCTTGCTGGATCGTCGCAGTGGAGATACAAAGTTCCGACCGCCATTCTCTCTCGTCCGCAGGTGCAGAATTTCGACGTATTCGCGGGGTTTGATGGCGACGAGCTGATGCAACTCTTGATTGAAGACATGGGCGGCCATGGCAGAGCTGTGGAAACTTTGTATAAAGTGACGACTTCCAGGGCAAACGCAAACCAACCAATGGAGTTTTTGCCTTTTCTAAGTGATGTATTAACCGCTTTGCGATCGCAATACCCTGTGATTGAAATCGAAGTTTCTAGTATGAGAGAAGCATTCCTGGCGGTCATCGCACGGCGTCAAGTTGATGAGCGTTCTCGCTTTGGGGCGTTAAGTCTGGATGGTGTGATCTCGACTGGGTTAATTCGACTAGAGCAAGGTCGTCTAACGTGCCCATATGTGCTATATCTGCTGTTGAACTCCAATGAGTGGTCGGAAGAGGAAGAGGTGCACTGGAGACAGCTTCATTTTGGAGCTCGTTTTGGAAGTGGCTGCGATCGAGTTGTGCGTGAACGTCCACCACGCATGCACACACCATCTGCCAAGAGGATGCGGACAGATAATGTTTGCATCGAAGGAAACGATCCCTGACGACAGATTGTCTATCAGCCCGTGGCCGAATCCTCTCTTGGCCATGCGTCGACGTATTTGGAAGATGTGGACAGCCAAGGTGTTACTATCCAAGAGGTTCGTCACTGCAAATGCATTGAAGGGGACATCTCATTGGAAACCACCCAGAAGGAAAAAGCAAGAGCGGCTGGCCCCAACGATTTTGTTCCTACTCTTCTGCACCGGGGAAGTGCAAGGCGATATTTCATTGCTGGAGAACGGTGCTGGAAGGAGTATTATGGTCCATTTGGTGCTCGCGCTTTGTTTTGGGCACAGTTCCTCCACCCTGTCTTAACACGAGTTCAGCGTCAAAGCTAGAGCTCGTGGTGGGCATGGATCCTACGAGTTGCGCGAAGATCGAAGAACATCGTCCATTCTCAAGCTACGAAGACGCCCATGTGAAAACGAAGATCCCCATGGCGATTCTCCAGAGGTTTACGTTGGGAGCTATCCGCCCGAGCGAGTGACGTCAGAAAAAACCGTGCGCAGTTAGTTTACAAGAGGTTCGAGTCGTGGTAGGCATACTTAGCGATCGTATAAGTGAAAAAAAAGTTGAGTAATTTAACACTGGGAACTGCAATTTGGTCATTTTTTATTGGAGATCTGGACTGTCTGCACAACTTATCTGAGAATGGCTGCGGAGCCGGAGGAGCTTCAGGGCGAGCCGCGCTGGTCCAGCATCCGCTACGCACCGCATCCCCGCCCTGCGCAATGGTCGCGCGCTACGGACGAGAATCTGGTGCTGCTGGTGACGCAGTCGACGGCCAGCGGCGAGCGGTTCCCGTGGGCGTCAATTGTGCGTTTTGCTGCATTTGCAATGGCTCCCGCTGCTGTCAGCAGCCTGGAGTTTATCCGTGGTAGAATTGGTGAGGGCTAATGCACCTGTTGCGGTGGAATTGGATTGATACTGGCAGGGCTGGAGGTGTCTCGAGTGGTGCGGCGCTCGCCCGTGGACTGCGTCAAGCGCTACGCGTTCCTGCACGACGCCCGGGAGCGATACGAGGCGCTGGGAGGGGAGCAGCAAGTGGAGGTGAAGGCAGAAGAGGAGGAAGAGGGGACGGGAGTGTTGGAGGAGGAGCTTGAAGGCGCACTGCTGGACAGCGAGGACGAGTATCTGGACGAGCAGGTGCTCAGCGACTTTGCAACGCCCGTGGCGTCGCCCAAACTGCAAGCTCTGGACACTTCAGGGGAGTTCGTGAGGAGTGGGCCTACGTCGCCTGGGTCACCGCCTCCGTTTGCAGTTGGTCGACCGACGGCCAGACAGGCAGGGGGCAATGGAGGGAGTCCGTTCCGATGGGAGAGTCTTGTGAACGATCCGAACTACACGGCGCCGGTGCTCAACTCCCGCCAAGCTTGCGCCACAAGCAGAGCTTCCAGGGTCGATTCGGTCTTGAAGACGACGAAGCGAAGGATTTGTCTACAGCGTCATCGCCGAGACTGTCGCCGCGAGGATTCATGTCGCCACCGCGCTCGCAGGTAATGCTCTCAAAATTGCCGTTGTTAAAGTTGCATCAACTCGTGACCTGAACGCCTCTTAATCTGCTTGCTCTGCTTCCATCGTGTAGGACCAGATCGGTGAAATGGGCGCCGACCCGAACTACTCGGCCTCGGTTCTCACGCACGCCTTTAAGGGGTTGAAGCTGGGCGCCATGCCCCTCGGCTCCCCACCGCTCGGTTCTCCTCTTATTGGATCGCCTCGCCTCAGCCGGAAGATTTCCAACTCAGGCACGAACGAACCCGGCATTCTTGGCATGCTTATCTGTAAGGTTGTTGTTTCCTGATTGTTATATACTGTGCTGAATTGCAGAGTACCCTTCTTAAAGGAAGAGGACATGACTGCGCGTCAATCCGCTGCGAGCAGCGCTAGGAGCAGCTTCCGCGGACTTGGCGGAGCGGAAACCAGAGCTGGTGCAGCGCCGTTTTTGAATGACGCGTATGGGACTGCCGACCCCACGGCGGGGATCTGCAGCGACAGATGAACGCGCACCTCATGCGCATGTCGGCCATGTCCACCATGTCGTCCTTCCACGGCGACAACCCGTTCTCGGCTCCGTAACGCAGTCGGCGCTCGAGGACGCCTTCCTGGATATGGCCGGCTCACGTTTGGACGCTTCCAATGTGCTGCTCAGCAGCCGCATGTCGGCGGCACCTGGTTCCCAGTCGCAAATGCGCCTCGAGCAGGTCCGAGCCCCTGAACAAGAGCGTCTCCGCGCGCAGGATGCTGCGTCGAAGCCACCCGAGTGAGCGAGTGAGCGATGAATGAATGATGGCATATTTATCCTTTTTTGATCAGCGAAGATGAAGTGGGTCAAGTTGTAAGCCCGTAAGCAGAGAGCTCTAATGAACGCGATAACAAGAGCAAGAACGCACCGAAATGCCTTTCAATACATTTTGCCTCTTCATATCCATGCAAATCGCTGCAGTTCAAAGACAAAAAAGGCATGAAATGCACTCCAACGCACTGGAGAGAAGAGGAAGAGAACCGGACGGCACAGACAGTTTAGCCGCCCCCTCCACCCCACTCGCTCTCCTTCGCCTGGCCCACAAAATGGACCGATAGATCTATGCCTTGGTGTCGTGGGTGGTCTGCGGCAGTGCGTCCTGCGCCGCCGCCTTGCGCTTCTTGGCCGCCTCGCCCTCTTTGAACTTGGCGTAACCGTAGAGGATACCGCCGACCATACCGAACGTCACGTAGATGGCCGTGTCGGGCTTGAGCGGCTCGCCGAGCAGCAGCACGCCGATGAACGTGGTCGGGATCTTGTTCAGCCCTCCAACCGTAGCGTACCTAAATAAACACAACGACATCATCAGTATAAGTCCAAGTGTACAGGTATCTGATTGCAGAGAGGGAGAGAGTTGAAGGAACGTACGTAGTGGCGGACGTGACCGAGACACACCAGAAGGAGGCCAAGTTGAGGCCGACGCCCAGCACGCCGCTGATGAAGAGCAGCATAGTGAAGTTGAAGTTGCCGAGCAGCGGGTTGCTCCAGACCGTGAAGGCCTCGCCGTTGAGCACGAGCGGAGGCGCCAGCAGCGGCAGCGAGATGAGGTTGTTGTAGAAGGCCATGCCGAACTTGGAGATCTTGAGCGACGAGCGCGACGTGGCGTAGCGCATGTACAGCACGTAACCGGCCGTGGCCGCGCAGTTGAGGAACATCCAGAAGTAGCCTGAGAGCGTCGAGGGCGTGGCCTTGCCGCCCACGTCGCTGTACGAGGACATGACGGCGCCCATGAGCATGACGCCAAGACTCACGAGCACGAGGCCGCCCACGCGCTCGCCGAAGAAGCGCCACTCGCCGAAGACGATGATGATGTTGGTCACGTTCTTGAACACAGTCACGATGTGGATGGGCAGCCCCGCGGTGGCCTGCATGCCCGTGTACAGCATGGCCACGAAGAAGAAGGTGACGGGCGCCCACTTGCGCGCGATCTTGGCGTCGTACGGGTCGTACGAGATGAGCTTCTGCATCTTGGCCAGCTCCAGCACCAGCACGGCCACGGCCGCCTGCACGGCCACCACGAAGAACTTTTCGTCGAAGCCGTAGTACTTCTTGCCCAGCAGGTAGCGGTTCGTCAGCACCATGACGTTCGACATGACGCTGTACACGACGCACGACGCGATGGACAGCACCAGCGACCCGGCGGCGGCGTGGCTCTTGCTCGGCGGCATGGCTACACAGAGAGAGAGAGAGGAAGGAGGAGAAGGAGGAGACTCTGCTACTGACTGCTCTGCCTGAGGGGGAGCGAGCGATACTGCTGGAGTGAGCCACGTATGGAGACCGACCGCACTGTCGTTACGCCCCTGGTGGTAAAACGGATTCAGTTGTACCGGAAGTACGGTACAGTCGTGTGAACCACCTCAGCTTGAAGCCATCCAAGCAGAAAAAAACAAGTGTAGCCACTCGCGACGAAGAGACGCGAGCGGATACTATTGAAAGCTCCGATGCCGATGCAGCAGATGCTCTTTACCCGCGCGGCCGAGCCTGGAAGTTGGCAGCAGGGCAGCCCCGCGTGGTCCGGAAGCGACAGCAGCTCGCCCAGACACGTGACGTTCGCGGCGCCCTCGCCGGTTGTGTATCGCAGTCGACAGCCGCGAGCGAAGGGGCGAGTCCGTACGCTGCGGATCTGACGCAGGAGATCCCAGTGCAACAGCAGCGCCGAGCTCGCACACAACAACGACAACAACAGCTTCAGACGCAGCGCAATGCAGCCAACGTACCAAGGGCCACTGCAGCTGCGAGAGCACGACCGCGTCGTCCTGGTTGGGACACCGACGTGAGCCACAACTCTACGCTGTTTGATGCGTCGTTGAAAAAGTCGGTACTGTTTCAGCCTCGAGCAGGGGATCGCAGGAGGGAGGAAGAAGCGGAGAAGGGGAACACGCCTGCATTACCGAGGAGACAGAACGTGGCGACGTCGAAGCGGGCCAAGCCTACTGCAGCGAGGACACCCGTGCGGTATCGGTCAGGGCCCTCCAGTGTGTACGCGCAACCACGTCAAAATGTGACGCACTGGCCTCAACGCAGGACGAAAGACTTCGTGAGGCAGAACATTGAACAGCTGACGGGAAGACCGGTGGATTCTCGTTCTGGGAGATTCACGACTCGTTCCGGTGCCAACGAGAATGTCTTTGAGCGCTTGTCCGCACCTCGAATAAGCAAGGCACTGCTTCGCTCGCACATGCTACCATCTCACGTAGAAAGTGAGACCAGTCCAGAACCTGTGAGACCCCCAAGTGCTTCGTCGTTATCTCCTCCTCGACCTGCGTCTGCAGCGTCACCAGTTCTCACAATCGACCCGCCTGCACCAGATCGAGGTGAATCGCCGAAATCGACAACCCCGTCACCAGGACCACGAAAACCAGGCCTCGGGTGGTCGTCTCCCTACTCGTCCCCACAGCGATCGCAACAGTCTTACTCGTCTCGACACTCTCCAGCGCCTCGCTCCAACTCCACGAATCGAAGCAGCGGCCAAGGTTCTCGAACTCGACGGTACGACAATTATCCAGCGCGCGTGTTTGGAGTGCTAGATCGGGACAACGAGAAACGCATCGGAGTGAGTCAAATTCTCCAAGGACTTCGACTGTTGGGACTGCCAGCGACCCACAATCAGGTGAGGAGCAGGCGTCAAAAGATCATGCCGACATAATTGCGTACTCACTCTGCCTTCTTTTTGCTGTGCAGATCTCCGACTACGTCTATCTCATTCACGAAGGTCGGCACAGCACGATCGACTTGGAAGAATGGGAGATTTTGGTAGGCACCTTAGATGCTGCGTCTCGACCGTCAAGCAACTCTCCTCGAAGCGCGCACGGCAGCACTGCGCCCTCTCGTTCTCCGCCGTTACGCAGCACGCAGGAGGCTGCTTCAGTGCTTCCGAGAAACTCTCCTCGCAGCATACACAGCTACATCGCACCCTCTTGTTCTCCATCAGCCCGAAGCGCTGCCGACGATTTACCATACACAACTACTACGACTGAGGCAAACGTGGTGGCAGAACGCCAACCAATTCGAGACGATGATCCGTATCTCGAGGAAATTCAGGTACAATTACAACTTGTCTTTTGACATGATGTATTTTACATGTTACTTACTATTATTTTCAATGTGTAGAATCGAATTGAAGGCATCTTCGAAAGAGCTCAGGCCACTGCAACGCTAAAATGGGCCCCTGAGCCGGGAAACAACCAACTCGAAAGCCATTCGAGGTCGGATCGCATTCTAAAGCGCGCAGCGACTGTCGTGTACAGCCTTCGAGTGGGTCACACCAACGGATAGATTGCGTGGGTTTCAAGCTGGCTGACTGTGCTAAATTCACTTACTACACGCAGGCTTCACTGTTCCCACTTGTACATCAAGCGGAAGCCACACTCCGGGAAATTCAGCAGCGACATGGTTCAAAGTTGTCACTTTTCCTGCCTCCAGGCGAGATGGCTGCAATCGCTCAAAACTCAGATGTGCTCGCATCGGCCATTCTAGACGACATCTTACTGGTAAGTCATCTTCCGAACTAGGCGATTTTTCAGTAGTCTAATTTGTTGGTTGACTCGAAGGACACGGTCCAGTTGCTAAACGATGAGGACAAGCAACAGTCTTACCGCCAGCTAGAGGCCCACCACGCGGACCAGCTGGACGATATATTGGCTCGCATCCATGACATCGAACGACAGGAAGACAGCATGATTCAGCAAGGTCTTGCTCTGAGCTACGAGACTCCAGGCACTAAATGCGATCTCCCGACGGCTTTACCGCACGAAGACGCGAGTTGTGCAGACAGACCAGCCCAAGCCAAAGATGCTGACTATGAAAACCTGAGACTACCGCTGGAGGTGGTGATGAATATCAACATACCCGGCAACACTGCATCACCAGCACAGGAACCTCGAGGAATTATTAATGCTTCTGCCAGCCAGAATGTAGACTTCGACCGAGACGAGTCACTAGCCCAGCACGCTCCGATTGGGACGCCAGTGAAGACTTCCATCTTGAAAGGCAAGCGTCTCCAGTCTATCGAGAGAAGAAGACACAAGTTTCAGCACCACCGTCGACTTGTCGAGTCATCTCTAGCTGAAACTGGGATGGCGCAGTTTGCTGTCATTGAAATGTGCGTACATGGATATCATTCTCGCGAGAGCTTAAAATTAAGCATTTGGTAACGTCAGCTAACATGTTCTATGTATCCCTACAGCTTGGAAGAAATGCTTCTGGATGACCTCGTCGAGCAGACTGCCGCAGAATTGAGCGATACCGTATTGTCAATGTCCGACACGTTGTTGATAAATTTGCTGTAAAGATAATAGAATATTCATGTGAAATTTTATGTGGTCTCCCTCGTGCGCATAGCCGTTTGCACTACGCTCACAGCCGAGATGATCTTCTGCCGTTGCTCTGACCTCACGGGAATGTCTTGCCAGGCCACAGCGTCTTCGTAACGACTCTGCTGTTGGCGAGTGCTCATTATCAGATCATCCACAATATCCTCAATGCAGCGAAGGACTTCTCCGGCAATTTGTTGATCGCGGAGTGTGTCCCTGGCCAGTCTGGCGTACACGTCGTCCGACAAGTGGAAACCCTGCATACTTTTACTATCATTGCAGACTGGTCGTGGTCTGCGTAGCTTCGTATTCTTCCTTCGTTTGATTTGGATGAGAGTACGTCGAGCAAACATTTGCAACGTGCGCCTTGCCTCCTCCTGGATGCAAGAACGTGCACGATGACACTCATAAATGAACGTGCCGCGATCCGCGAGCTTAAGCATGGGCAAGTCTTGAGGTTCCGGCATTCGCTTCCATTGCCAAGCAAAGTCAATAGGCGTCACCCAGCCATGAACGCTAAGGCGTTCTACCAGCGCAGAAGCTGCATGAGGCAGCACTTGCTCGGTCCATTTTGCCATGGTGACGTCAAACCAGCACCACAAACCACCTGTTCTGCTGGTTGCACTTCGCTGGGCACGTTTCTGGTGCAACTTTAACTCCAGTAGCGCATGATACGCGCCACGGCTCAGCATCTCGTCAAGGACATGAACACTTTCAGAATTCGGAGTCAAGAAATGGAAGATGATGGATCTACAAGACACCGACACGATTAGACCGAGAGTAACTGGAACAAGACCGCCTCGCAACCTACCCTTCGTTGCCTAGCATGAACTCCAGCGCTTTCAGCTCTGTTGCGCGCAGAGGGGTGCCTGTGATTCTTGCCACAACCTCGGAAAATGCTTGAAGGGATACTCCTCCCGACCGTGTAGAGTCCATTCGACGTAGTTCCTCTTGGACGCTCAGGTGACGACATTGCGCGAATCCATACAGCCGATGCAACAGCGACGCCATCGGTCCTTGCCACTCACGAGAGACGTCCAGTAACTGCGGCGAATTGGAGCCTAAAGGCAAACCATTCCTGTGGCTGAGCGTGTGATCCTCCTGTAGAGCTAAAGCGCTCGACACCTCAGACTCAGCAGCGAAATGCAGCGACTCGAGATACTGCGCGGTGAACGCGCGAGCCGGCTTCGTTGCGTTATACGCACGCAGGTTCTTGGAGCACTGAATGCGGTCGATCTCCTCGAAAATTGACGCAATTTCTTCAGCAATGTCGGTTGGACACGTCTTCAACGCCAGTTTAAGCTGACGAATGGCCTCGACAAAGTCTTGTGAGCGGGCTGAGGCAATGCCTAAGTTGTACCGCGCTTTCCAGTTGGACGGGTCGACGCGTACGCTGTTGCGATAAGCTTTAACAGCTTCTGCAAGATGGTCGAACTCGAGATAGATAGATCCTGTGTCCAGATACATCGAGGCGAGGTTGCACCCGCGAGGGTCGAGCCAAATGATCTCCAGTAGCAGATACAGTGCGTCGACAAGATTTACACGATCCCCGGACTGGATCAGTTTGTGGGCCTCGCGTAGAGCTGATCGCCAGGTTTTCGGCGTGACGCGTTTCTCCTGGAAGCGGGTGGCAAACCGGTGCTCTTCCAAAGTCTTGAGCTTGAGCCGTTCGCAGGCTGGGTTGTCCTCTTGAATCACATCTCTGGCGATGGCCGACTGGTAGTGCGCGCGCTTGGGCTCGAAATGAGTTCTCGACTTGGCAACCGAATATTTGGACGAGGCGACAGAATGCGCCGTGCGAATCGAGGTGACGGAGCAAGTGCCATCGTCCGAGGCTGGCAGGGCGACAAGCGAATCTGCGCCAGCCTTGACATCATAGCCATCGAGGAGTAACTCTTGCCGTACCGTCAACGGGCAGGACAGGAGCTGACACAGCTCTGCGCAAAGCTTCCAGCCTGATGTAAATTCGCTGAATCTTTGCTGGACTCGCTCGATGCTACTGGTACCTGCATCTAGCTGCAAAAAACAGAGTGGTCAATGCAGTCGTGGAGTGTATCGGCGAGTCGGTACCGGCGCCATCGACGAACCTGTTGTGTAAACTTCAGTAGTACTATACTCCCGCCCACAAGCGAGTGTAGCAGACGCACAAGCGTATGCTGAAGACCAAGCAGTGCAGATTGAAGTGGGTCAGCTAGAGTCTAGCCAAGAAGCGAACAAATGTGAAGAAGACGCTACCAGCTGATGGATCTGGAGGTTACGCGTCCGAGCTTGGTCATTGACAGCGTGCAGCACGCGCAACACTACGATCTTGAACAACGCACTGCCTGTCACCAAGTAGCAATATTAACAAGAACATGCGTGAGGTCGTGGAGCTCGATGCAATCAAAGCAAAACTCGGTCGGACGTGTGGTTAGAGCTCGATCGTGCAGTTCCGGATGGAGACTCCAGATCTCCGACAGACTAATGAGAGCAGTAGCTAGCTGCGAGTTCTATGTTGCGTGTAGAGCATTCTCAAGTCAGTTTAGCTATAAGCACAGTCATAGCGTCGTTACGCTCTCTCACCCCACGCCAATGGAAGACTCTTCGTAACGCGTTCTCTAAGCGGGCAAGAGTGTCTGCTCTAGCAGCACAATTCCGCAGCCGATGAGAGATAACAAGGACATCTGCAGTGAATGAGCTGGAACGCACCGATGAAGGGGAAGACGGACGACATTTTGTCTCTAAGTTGAAGTAGGTATTATTAACGTGCTACAATATTTTGATTTCTTGGTCCTGATTGGACTAGGGCTCCGCGAAGGCTGGGATAGGAGGATTTTGGAATAAACCCTTTATTTTTAATTTTATTTTTATTAATTATTTTACTTATTAGTTCGGTCATCTCCTGCGCCTGCTTCGCAGCCGCAGCATCTGCCCGGACATTTGCCTTTTAAGGCATCTACAGTCTACAGTTTTAAAAAAAACTGTAGATGCAATATATCAACAGACAATGCTCAACAAAATTAAGAAGGCGAACCCTGGCTGAGGTCTATTTGCAGCTAGTAGAATCGGCATGCTATTGTACAGTACAGTCCACCTCAATCGTCCCTT
Source organism: Phytophthora melonis (assembly GCA_024211575.1). Taxonomy (NCBI): domain Eukaryota; phylum Oomycota; class Peronosporomycetes; order Peronosporales; family Peronosporaceae; genus Phytophthora; species Phytophthora melonis. The sequence goes on along the minus strand of JAMXKT010000094.1, from coordinate 2,356,179 downwards.
TACTTTGCTACAGCAATATATTTATTGATTCATACCAGTGTCATCGGTAGCACACTGGTTCAGGCTGCCCACGCATATAAACCTGTGAGGCACCGCGGCCATACCGGTTCTACAGGTATCGTACCGGTTCAAGCTGCCCATGCATATAAACCTTTTGGAGGGCCCAATGCGCCACCGGAGTCGTACCGGTTTCATAGAGATGTACCAGTTAGATGTCAAGAGGGGTCATCTTTTGACTTGACGTACCACGGATATAATCCTATTTGGTCTGCGATAGCAGCACTAACGTTGCTTCCTATCCCAGTATAATAAAGACCTCGATTAAATACGACCCTGTAAAAAATACTCAGCGCCTTGCATCGAAAAAGAATTTGACACAACAAGAAGCAATATGCGGTGAAGTCGTGAAGCAAATAGTAGAGCAGATTGTTCCGTCGGCTGAAGTTGATCGTAGAGGGTAATGCTCAAAGAAACTGACATTTTACTAAGTTCCAAGTTAACTTGGCAGATGCTGTGGCTGCGAAGCAGGCGCAGCATACCGTATTTCGCATGTAGAAAGCTGCACCGGCATATGAGATGCACTTTGATAACTACCAATCAGTGCGCGGCATTTGCCATGGCTCTAAATCGCATGTAGAGAGATGCAGTACTAAAACCCTTCCAAAACTGATGCAAATGCTCACCACTCACTTCATTGCACCCCGTAGCCCGCGCAACTTGGGAGTTGGCGCCATTTTGTTTTTGCCGATGGCGCGCACCAAGCCACGGCCAGTCGGCTGGCCACGCCTCAATGGCAAAGGCCACTACCAGACCAAGCACATCAAGAAGAGTGTCAGCGTCGCAAAGAAACTGGAGGTATTGTCCTTCTGGGCAAATGCGCCAAAGCCCAAAATGAAACATACAATCGCCCACTTCTGGCACGATCTCGCCCCAGAGTTCTATAACTCGAAGCGCACGATGATCCAGCGCTGGCGGTGTGAATCGGCAAAGCTTGAGGCAGCTATGAAAAATAGCAAAGGTAAGCATTTAAAGGTGCGAAGCTTAGGAACTGGGACGATCCTCCCACCAGAGGTAGAACGCGAAGTGGTATTCTGGGTGAACAGTTTGCGCAAGGAAGGTGTGACAGTATCGCCGCGCATGCTGGCCCTACAAGCACGGCGGGTTGCAGCCGAAGCGGGCATCAAGAACTTCCGATCGTCAGACAAATGGATTCAAGGATTTCGAGGCCGCCATCGCATGAGTATGCGAGTTCCAACCCGTCAAAGCCAAATCAGCCCTGAGGATTTTGCCAAGGTTAAAGCGGAGTTTGCCGCAGAAGTCGAGAAAATGGCTCGGCAGCTGGGTATTACGCGAATCTACAACGCAGATCAGACAGGTTTGTTTTTTTTATTTTATTTTTTCTAACTGCGAATGTAGATTTTAATTTATGTTCTCTAGCTGCTTTTTTGAGTATCTGCCTACCAAAAAAACGGTGCATACTCGCGGCGCCAAAACTGTGTGGGTGCGATGTACCGGCTCTTCGAAGGAGCGTGCGACCGTGATGCTACTGAGAGATTCAAGCGGGGTACGTTATACCCCCTTCGTAGTCTTCAAGATGAAGCCATCGAAAAACCCAGACATTGTCAAGGAGAACAACGAAAAACGATGTGGCTTTGGCACGCAAACGTGGCCAGAGATCAGGAAGTTGAAAGCTGAAACCGGTTTGCAGATTCACGCCAACGGCAAAGGTACGCTTCTTTTTTTACTTGCTCAAAAGGATTTACCTCATTTATCTTTTTATTTATGCTTTTGTTTTTAGGCTGGTGGAACAGGGATCTTTCGCTAAGGTTCCTATATTTTCACTTTGGCCACCGAACGTCGCATGCAGAGCCCGTGTTGCTCCTCTGGGATGACTTCAGCGGCCACTGGACCGCTGAAGTGCTGGCTTACGCTGCGTCTATCAGGGTGGTGCTGCTGAAGGTGCCTCCCCATGCTACGTCTGTATGCCAGCCTGCAGACGTAGCATGGAATCATCCGTTCAAGACTTGGCTGCGCAGGTTTTGGCTCGAGGACATCCAGCGGCAACTGATGCAGCCTCGCAACGCAGAAGCCAAGTTTAAACTGACTCCACCAGGCCGCGCTGGGATGTGTCATTGGATTCGCGCCAGTTGGGAGAGCCTGAGCTCCGACACCATCGCGAATGGATACAGGAAATGCGACTTACAGCTCGACGAGGAGTGCCTCACCGCCGCGTCGTTGGTGTCAGAGCTGCAGAACCTGTCGCTAGTAGAGCCAGTGGCCAAGGCGGTCGGCCTAACTCAAGACTTCGACCGCAATGTCATTCTTGACGAAGCTGTGGTATAGCTTCCCTCTACAATACATATTTTACTGGGATAGGAAGCAACGTTAGTGCTGCTATCGCAGACCAAATAGGATTATATCCGTGGTACGTCAAGTCAAAAGATGACCCCTCTTGACATCTAACTGGTACATCTCTATGAAACCGGTACGACTCCGGTGGCGCATTGGGCCCTCCAAAAGGTTTATATGCATGGGCAGCTTGAACCGGTACGATACCTGTAGAACCGGTATGGCCGCGGTGCCTCACAGGTTTATATGCGTGGGCAGCCTGAACCAGTGTGCTACCGATGACACTGGTATGAATCAATAAAAATATTGCTGTAGCGAAGCAAAGGGACGATTGAGGTGGACTGTACTGTACAATAGCATGCCGATTCTACTAGCTGCAAATAGACCTCAGCCAGGGATCGCCTTCTTAATTTTGTTGAGCATTGTCTGTTGATATATTGCATCTACAGTTTTTTTAAAACTGTAGACTGTAGATGCCTTAAAAGGCAAATGTCCGGGCAGATGCTGCGGCTGCGAAGCAGGCGCAGGAGATGACCGAATTAATAAGTAAAATAATTAATAACAATAAAATTAAAAATAAAGGGTTTATTCCAAAATCCTCCTATCCCAGCCTTCGCGGAGCCCTAGTGATGCACATCGTTTTTTAAAGGTATTTTTCTCTGTTGAACATCATGTGCAGCTTTCTACATGCGAAATACGGTATGCGCTGTAGTGAGCAACTGGGCTTTAGACACACTACATAACTACATGTCTGCTCTTAATTTCAGAGTTTCTTCGCGCAACGCGCGACTTTGTCCGTTGACTATTACACCATTGCACGGCGTTATTCTCATAACGCGCACTCAAATTCACATGAGCCTGTATTATAGCATAAAGGCCATATCATTCAGGTCGTCCTTCGCGACGCCCCAATTCACCTCACACAGCGTCTCCAGCAAGTCGTCGTCAAACGAGTTCTTGATGCTCTTCAGCACCGCCTTGATGTCCTCCTTGCCGTCCTTGCAGCGTTCCTTCACCGCCTCCTCGTACTCCTGGCGAAGTTTCAGCCACTCTACCAACTCGTCACGAGCAATAGAAGACACCCTTGGCGCCAAGACAAAAGAGAAAATTGGCTGCGGGACCCGAGACGTGCCTGTCGAACTTGCCCCACCCCCAGTCTCCTTCTGCAGTCCTGCCTCAGCATCGGTGCGCTCTCCTGCCGAGTGGCCGTGCATCGCTTGACGTGAACCCCATCTTGATCTTTTCCTAGTCCTTCCGTTCAGTCGCGAGACCTCGCAACTAAAGAATTCTTTGTAGTAGGTCTGAGCGAAACTCTCCTGCGAGGGAAGCCGGCGCTTCCTGGTAAGTTCCTCAGTCTATTGAGTTCAAGTAGGTAAAATGTACTCTGCCTCGCTGCTCGGCACGATCCGTCGGCCGGCAGTGGTTTCCTAACTGCTCTGTCGTTTTGCCAGCTCAGCATCGCGCTGGGTGCGATGCCCGGTGAGTGGGAAGAGGCTTGCTAGTCGTAACCCCCCACTACAACTCGTTGTCTTAGCAGCTATTCTATCTTAATTCGACGAGTTAGCCTTCTAACTCAATGATGGGCTAATCACCATGATTTGCCAAAACAAGGAATTACGTCGTTGTTTAGACAGAAAGCATGCAAGGCACAATACTGGTTCTTCGCGAGTCACGATGCAAACATGTGTGGACCACACATGTCACGTAACCACACACACACACTGTGGTTACGTTGATGCAGTCTTCGTGCTTGGCGGCAGGCAGCGCTCAAATACATGTAGTCATGTTGCGCGTACTGGGCGTTGCCTCCAGCCTTTGCATTCGTTGCTCTAGCGCGGTTCTTATTCAGAGCACTTACATCTGACGCTTTCATCATGCAAACGATGTCGTCTCCAGCATTCGCATGCAGTACATTCCTGTAGTAGTACAGTCGCGTGGAATGCGTTTGCTCAGCAAACTTTGCTGTACAAGCTTGCCCGGTATTCGACGGCGCGGGTACCTTCATGCCTTCCGCTACCGCACTTGACGCTACTCACTGCCAGTATACAGCTCCAGGTGGCCGCAATGCCAGCAACCTTTTGCCAATCGTGTAGAGGTGGAAGCTGTGTGCAGAGCTTCCATCATGGTTTCGGTGTCAACTTGACGCAGTCAAGACCCTTGACCAGGGCTGGCACGACGGGTTTAATTATTAGGTTTTATTTTAGGTTTTATAGTAAAACCTGTCAACCTCCAAAAAGTACCAATAGGTTTTACTGGATTTCAAATCGATTTCACAGGTCGTTCAGAAACAAAATCATCATTTGTAGGCGTGTTAAATCGACCCAATCGGATTAACGGGATGCCTCGTCTGACTAATCCGACCCGATCCGGCTGTGAATCGCCTGATTCCGATCGACGCCGACTCCGAGTCGATTGGATCCGCTCGTCGATATGTGATTACAAAGGTAAAACCTTTTATAGTTGCTTACAACCCAGATCATAAATAGCGGTGGATGCATATAGAAAGATCCTCAGAAGCATCTAATTGGCTTAAACCAAGCGATTAAGAACCAATAAGATATGCGTTCTCTTTATCCTCATACACATTTGATACTCCATCCCAAGGGGTCGTCGACTCCCACTACAGCTGACACTACCACGACACGCCTGCGGCTTCTGCTGCTTTTCGCTCGTCCTATTGGCCCTACGACTTCACCCGAGCGCTCCCACGCGAGTGTTCTTCTTGAGAATCGCGGGATTGGAGAGAAAGAGCAGCGCCTGGCGCCACATCGAGCGCGAGGGCTCGCGATTGGCCTCCCTCGGGCTAATTGCGCGCAGCTGAAAGATGGTCGCGGATGCCGGCCCGATGCTGGTCGAGAGCGTCCGCAAGATGGATCACGTGTTCAAGGCCATCGAGGTGACCAAGCGTCGCACGATGATGCACGTGGCAGGCTTCGCTGCTGCACTATCAAGGACAGCCAGCCGCAGGTGCACATGTACGCTACGAGCGCGGAGGCCACCAACTTGCAGGAGGCATCGTCGATGATCTTATAAATATGCTGTTGCTGCAGCTCGTGCACTGGAATGCGACGTGGGCAAAGACCGCGGAGCGCGTTGAACGAGCTGGTGTCGAAGATCAAGCCTGGCCTTGGCATCACCAGCAACATGCTGTACCTGAACGCGAAGCAGTGGGGCTTCCAGTTCCCGATGGTGCTGCGCCGCAACGGCGTGCCTATCGAGAGCATCACGACTGGCGCCGGCATCCCGACTCAGGAACGTGCGCTTGAGATGATGTCGCAGCGGAGGCCGTTGGCATCAAGGTGTGGTGTGCTTTAAGCCCGGTTTGGTGGACGGTATGCACGCGGTGCTGGAAATTGCCGCGGCGATGCCGTCGATGACCGTGATGCTGCAGTGGGCTGACCGAAGACAGCGTGGAGGTCTCGATCGCCAAGAAGGAGAGCGCCGTTCTGTCTGCGGACGAGTGGCTTGCTGCGCTCGCCGCGTCCGTGAGCAACAAAGAGTGGCTGAAGGCGCTCATCTCGTCGACGCATGGGGTGGAGGCGAAGACGTGGCTTGCGAACCCGGTGCGTCAGCTTCTTGTCCCCAGGTGGGCCAGAAGTACGTGATCGATGCTGCCGGCGTTCGTGTGTTCGACAGCTCGATCGACATTTCGGGCCCCGTGATCGAGATCACGAAGAAGGACGCGGCAATTGCCGTCGTGGTGAACGAGGTTCGCCCGGCGGTGACCGAGCTGAAGGCCGGCGTCGTGGCGCTGGAGATGACGTTCCAGCACCACCCTGAGCTGTCTTGCTCGATCCACGCTGAGGGCAGCGGCTTCATCGACAAGGTGAAGGCGTTCTACGCCCGCTTCTGAGTGGCCATCGAGGGCAAGGAAGAGGAGTCGTGCGAGGCTGCGTGCGCGGAGAGCGTGATGTCTACTTTCACGGCCAATTTTCAGCATCACGAAGGAGGATATTATGGCGTACCGTGCCGCGCTGGGTCTCAGCGCGGACGAGGTGGGCGCTCCCGATCGTGTCGTGGCGTCCGCTGATCCAGTCGGTGTTCACGAAGGAGGTGAAGGGCAACCTGCTGGATCTGGTGCACCTGAAACACTCGTACAAGCTGCTGCCATCGCGCAAGGCGTCCACAACGTTCCTGCCTGGCGACGACATCGTGAGCACGTCGAACGTCGGCAGTTTGCGCATCATCGACAGCGGCAAGATTGTGCACGGTGTGGCCATCATCTCGCGCAAGACGGTGGACGAGCAGATGAAGGAGGTGCTGGAGCCGCTGGTGGAGCTGTACAGCGAGTTTTTGATCCGCGGCTCGTTCAATGAGTTCGAGTCAACGTTCTCGATCGACAAGTCGACGGACGATTTCGTGCCCAAGCGTCAGGAGGACGTGGAGATCCTGAAGGCGATGTCGTGGCTGAAGCTTGGTGCCGAGGCTTCGGTGATCTTGGGTGGCCACCTGTCGTTCGAGCTGACGACGAAAAAGCAGTACGCGTCGATCATCTCGCTAAGCTCCGTGGAGGTGTCTGGCGTGCTGTGCCGTGAGGAAGCTGGCTCGAAGGTGGAGATTGGCACGGTCGAGTTCAAGAGCACCGAGGTGAACGAGAGCTCTGTGGTGGCGTTCCTGCGCCAGCTGCAGCCGGCGGACGCGAATGCCGGTGGCATGCACATGCTGGAGAATCAACGTGCCGACGAACGCGCTGGAGTACGCCGTGGCTTCGCGAGACCTGAACCCGATTCACCGCTCGAAGTACGCCGCCATCCAGGGCTACCTGCCGAAGGGCAAGCCGATCATGCACCGTCTGTGGACCGCGACGAAGGTGCGCGACCTGGTCATCTAGAGCTTCGGTCTGGGTTTCGACAGCAACGTCGTGGACTACGACGTGAACTTCGACGGCATGGTGTACCCGGGCGACAAGCTGATCATGCAGGCGCGCCACATCGGCTTCGACAACGGCAAGAAGGTTCTGTCGGTGGAGGTTGTGAACGGCTCCGGCGAGCGCGTGGTTAGCGCGCGTGCTGTGGTGAAGCAGGCGCCGATGGCGTTTGTGTTCAGTGGCCAGGGCTCTGCCGCGGTGAACATGGGCATGGACCGCTACCAGGAGTCCTCGGTTGCTCGCGAGATCTGGAACCGTGGTGATGTTCACCTGCGCAACACGTTTGGTTTCTCCATCCTGGAGATGGTGCGCAAGAACCCGAAGTCCAATACGATGCACTTTGGCGGTAAGAAGGGCTGCATGATTCGCGAACATTACATGAACCTGAAATGCGAAGACCCTCTCACTGGTGAGGTGAACCCACTCTTACCAGAAATTGATGAAGAGACTGAGAGCTACAGCTTTTCGGCAGCAGAAGGCTTGCTGTTCGCGACCCAGTTCAGCCAGCCTGCACTAGTACTTCTGGAGAAGGCAAATTGCTCTGAGATTGAGGCGGCGCAGCTGATCCTGATGATGCCTATTTTGCTGGCCACTCCCTGGGCGAGTATGCTGGTTTGATCTCCTTCGCGGAAGCATTATCGGTGGAAGCACTCATGGATTTAGTATTACTGCGTGGAATGATCATGCAGAAGGCTGTGAAGCGTGATGCTGAGGGACGCTCGGACTACGGTATGGTTGCCATGAACCCCACTCGTGTTGGCCCCCACTTCACGGAGGAGGCCATGTGCAAGGTTGTAGACGGCATCGAGGCCGCTTCGGACAAGCTCCTTCAGGTGGTGAACTTCAACATCCAGCAGCGCCAGTACGTGGTTGCGGGTGAGAACGTGAACCTGGAGACGCTGTCGCTGGCGTTGTCTGCGTTCAAGACAGTGAAGTCGACCGCTCCGGAGGAGGTGGAGAAGGTGATCGCAGAGTCGCTGGAGCAGAATCGCGCTCGCAAGGAGAAGTGCGAGCAGATCGGGCGTCCGTTTACGCTGGCCCGAGGCCTGGCGGCGATCCCGCTGGTTGGTATTGACGTGCCGTTCCACTCGCGCGAGCTGTTGGGCGGTGTGCCGTCGTTCCGCGCGCTGCTGCGCACGAAGTTCGACCCGCAGGTGCTGGAGCGCCAGCTGCCGCTTCTGGTGAACCGGTACATTCCGAACCTGGTGGCCGCTCCGTTCTCGCTGGAGCGCTCGTACTTCGAGGAGGTGTACGAGGCGACGAAGAGTCCGTACCTGGCCGAGGTGCTGGACCCGATGCAGTGGCAGTTGACGACGAAGGCGCAGCTCGCGCACCTTCTGGTGGTGGAGCTGCTAGCGTACCAGTTTACGTCGCCCGTGCAGTGGATCAAGACGCAGGCGCTGCTGTTCTCGGAGGGCGGTGTTCGCCGCTTCGTGGAGATTGGCCCTGCTCCGACGTTGACGAATATGGCGCTGCGCACTCTGCAGGTTGGCGACTTCCCGTCCGAGCCGCGTGAGATTCTGTGGTACCAGCGCGACCGCGAGGTCGTCCACTTCGAGGAGGAGACGTCGAACATCTCTGCGTCTGAGTACGCGCGTGGTCTGGCTGCCGAGGCTGCGACTGAGGCCGCGGCCGCCGCTTCGAAGACTGCTGCTGCTTGTGCTCCGAAGGCGGAGGCGGCTTCCGCGGCGCCGGCCCCGGTTGCTGCTCCGGTTGTTGTCGCGCTGGCGGCTCCGGTGCAGGCTGCTCCTGCCCCCTCTCCTGCGGCGTCGGCCCCTGCTGCGGAAGACGCGCCAGTTTCTGCTCTGCACGTTCTGCGTGTGCTTCTTGCTGTGCGCCTGAACAAGGACCTTGGCGATATCAAGGAAGACACGGACGTGAAGACGCTTTGCGCCGGCAAGTCTGTGGTGCAGAACGAAATCCTGGGTGACCTGGAGAAGGAGTTCGGTGGCGGCGTCCCCGAGGGTGCCGGCGAGGTGCCACTGAAGGAGCTGGCGTCGAAGTTCTCCGGCTACAGTACGCTGGGCAAGGTGACGAACGGCCTGATCAACAAGGTGGTGGCGAGCAAGATGCCCGGCGGCTTCACGATGCCGAGCATCAAGGAGTGCCTGAGCGGCGAGAAGGGTCTGGGAGCTGGCCGCATGGAGAGTGTCCTGGTGCACTCGCTACTTCTTGCGCCGCAGGCTCGTTTCAAGAGCGATGCGGACGCGCGCAAGTGGCTGGATGACAGCGTGATGCGCTGTCATGCTGGCATTTCACTGGCCCGCCCGACGATGGCCGCTGGGCATGTCGTTCAACCCGGCTCCGGTGTCGATCCCTACGGCGGCTGACAAGCCCGTGGAGGCGAAACACGCTCTGCTGGCGATGCTCGCGGCACAGTTCAGCAAGGCGTTCACGGAGGTCCCTGAGACGGCCACGATCAAGGAGCTGTCCGCTGGTAAGTCTGCGGTGCAGACCGAGATCGTTGGCGAGCTGGAGAAGGAGTTCGGCTCGGGTCCGGATGATGCGGCGGAAATGAAGCTGGTCGAGCTTGCTGGCAAGTTCCCCGACTACGCGTCGCCCGGCAAGGTGACGAGCGCTCTAATCGCAAAGATGCTGGCGAGCAAGATGCCCGGTGGTTTAGAGTCGTCGAAATGAATCGCACAGGAGGGATGATGAATCAATAGCGTGTATTTGGGTGCTTATGGAGGTGGCGTGTGGGTAATGGCTATTCGTTGGTCCCGTCGGCTTCAAGTTTGAGAGTTGCTTCGTTGAAATCCAGAAATGATTGCATCTCCGAGATGGCTGTGACGGCGTCGTCACCGAGGCGTGCGCGTCGTTTGCTTACTGTTGTGCCAGCTGCTGAAAAAGCCTGCTCGCTAGGAACTGAAGTCGCCATGACTGCAAGAAAGTCACGGGCCATGAGCTGAATTCTTGGAAACTGGTCCAAGCTTCTCATCCACGCGCAAACTTCGTGGCTGCTCGTCTTGGAGTTCATTGTTTTGTCGCGGTGCGCCATCCAACGGTCCAGCTCTGATGCGAATGATTCTCCTTCGAAGCTGGCAGGCTCGTCAGACCCGAACGTGTCGTCAATCAGCTGGAATAACGCCTCTCCAAGTGCTGCGTCGCGTTCTTCCTGCTGGCTGAGTCGAGGGCTGCTCACCTCTTGCTGCTGGCGCTCAAATCGGGCTTTGTAGGATGAGTCATACTCGTCCAAGACGTACTGTCGGATGGTATCCATGTTGTCAACTATGCTTGGGAGAAGTGACTTTGCCCGTGGATCCAAAACGGCGGCTATCTGAGCTTCGCGACTCTTTACATGCGCCGTGTACTCGTCTAGTTTCGACTTGAATGCCGACGCGAAGTCTGCAGTGAAGCTGGAGTTAGCATGGAGCGCCACCTTGGTAGCGTGATTGGAGATGAGAGTAAAGACGACCACAGCCATGCCAAAGGTTGGATAGTTTTTTCCAGACATCATGGTAGTTGCGGCCTTTACGGGTGTAAGGAAGCTGCAGAACTCGGTCAGCATTGCCCAGGCTTCGTCTCCAAGCGGAAAAGCAAGCCGGTCGTCGGCTTTGATGGCGTAGTCCGTGTAACCTTCGTGACCTTCACGGATGCGGTGGAGCAGTTCCTCAGGGCCGTTCTTAACGGGATCATTTGCGGAGCATGATCCGAAATTCTGCTGTCTGATTGGTTACTATATATACATATGGAACCTCATGGTCTGACCCCGTGATCCGAGGCATGGCTCATAATCCAATATCAGATCACGGATCACCGCAAGCTGGAGAAGAATGAAAATCACTTCAATTGCCTTGTTCGTCTCCGTTGTCGCTGTTGCGCATCGAGCAAAGGGCTCTCGTGGAGCAGTAGTTCACCGTGACCGTTTGGAATGGGTTCCTCATCGCGACCGCCTGCTCCTAGAAGGTCAATTTAAGCGCTACTATCGGATGAGTGCGGAGGCGTTCGACGTCCTGGTGCAGTTGTTAACACCGACGCTGGAGCGCGTTGTTGTTCAGTCGGAGAATAGAACCGGAACCAAGCCGATAGAAGTTGTGAACATGATTCAGATGACTATATCGTGGCTAGCAGGAGGTTCGTATCACACAATTCGAGTGCTTGCAGGAGTCAGCGTATCTGCGTTCTACAATATTCTTGTGGAAGTCATGAACGCAATTTGTGTCCACCCCCGCTTCCTGATAGCGGCACCAGTGAACGACTTCCAAGCAATCAAAGCTGCTGCTGAAGCCTTTTCGACACGAGCTCCAATCACGTGTTGACGGGGTGTATTGGCTGCATCGATGGCTGGTTATGCCAGATCAGGGCACCCAGTGCGAAGGAAGTCCCTGATGTCTCCGCCTTCTACTCGGGTCACTACCTTACATACGGAGTGAACGTGCAGGCAATGTGCGACGCGTCATGCAAATTTATCGGCTATTGCTTTAACTCGCCGGGAAAAGTTTCCGACAGTGTTGCATTTTCGAAATGGCCGCTGAGTGCTGACATAGCAGATCTACCATTTGGTTACTATGTAATTGGTGACAATTCCTACGCACTCGCGCCTTCGATGCTTGTTCCGTTTACAAAGCCTGAAATCAAGCGTTCGGCTCACAGCGACTACAACTTCTATCTTTCGCAGCTACGTATTCGCATCGAGATGTCTTTTGGATTGCTCGTGAACAAGTGGCAGATATTTCAGAGACCGCTCACTGTTGACTTTAATCACGTGGGGCTTGTCATCAAAACTTGCATGAAATTGCACAATTTTTGCATTGATGATCGCGTTCGGTCGTCTCCCGGGGTCAAAAGCAGTGTTGCGGCTTTACAAGAATACAATGCCCTCGAGAACTGTAGCTACCAGAACACTGTGGATACCGACGACTCCTCCGAGCACATCAAACTAAAGAATGGCCACATTCTTCGTCAAGTGATCATGGAGCACATTCAAGATTACAACATGGCGCGCCCCAGTAGAGGATGAAAGTTTGTGTTTTTATTATCGTTAACCTTTCAACTAAATCCAATGTTCTTAAATCTAGCTGTCAGTAATTGTTGCTTCAAGTGCATCTGACTTTTCCTGGAGTGCCGCGATTTTACCTTGCAAACGGACTTCTTCATCTCGTAGGGTAGCTACCGGCATACCTTGACGGATCTTACTATGAATTTGTTCCTCCACAGGCACTAGAGCGCGGCGGTGACGGGCCAGAATATCGTCAATCACAGCCATTTTGCTTGCCAAACTCCCGCGTTCAATTTGTTCGCGTTGTACGCGGACAAGCGCGGTCTGCTCGGCAATCAACTCGCTCTTGCTGCTTGTCTCTGCCTCAACCAACGTCTTGAGAACCTCTGTCAGAGTCTCGATCGGATCCACGCTCTTCTGCCGCTTGCGGTTTTTCTGCGGTGTTGCGTTTGGTCCACCTTCTTTAGTGGAGTCGTCTTCGTTCTCTTTGTACACGCAGCTCGCGCAAAACTCACGCCCTTCACCACGTTCATCGCACCACAGGTTCAGATACATTACCGCCTTATCACCTTGGCAGAAATTCCAGAAGTCAGCATGTGCACCCGAAAGTTTATTTCGTGCCTCTGCTTTAGCGAAATTCGAATGCACCTCCTTCCACATCGCTCTGAGCTTGGCGGCGGAGTGTGTTGTGATCTGATCTCGACAAATGCCGTCGAACAAGGAATCGTTATTCACCAGTCGATCATACGTGTCGTTCGGTTGATTGAACGCTGCAGCAACCTCCTCCCAAAAACGAGAACCCCCCTCATCTAATTCCTTACGCGTGAGCTGGTCACCTGAGGTGATAAAGCGCGTAAAGAAGTCGATGGAGAAAAGTACGTTTATAAGCCGGAACATACAGTGCCGAGTACGCCGCGCGTCTTCGCTATCTCTAGCCGCCTTGGATCTCTTGCTTAGGCGCTGCCTATCGAGTAGCAGCGCCACACCTCCCTTTGAGTTGTCGTAAGCCTCCAGAATGGCGACGCGCTCTTCCTTTTTGGTATTCTTGGCGACGGATAGTTTCCTGGCGGTGCACTCGAGCTTGAGATGGTCCATGTTCCAGTCCATGTACTTGTCCGACGTAGGGGGTGGTACCGTTCTTTTACAGCCTTCCTTCTGGCGGGCGGTCCACTTGCCGCTCATCGTAGCCGGCGCTGGAGCAATCGGCTCCATCGTGCAATATGAAAAGTGGAAACGAACGCGATCCGGCGCAACTTCTGCTAGTCTCTTAGAATAGATCAGGATCATAACCCCGTTAGGAATGACAGTGGGCTCATGATCCAGAGGAACCCCAACCACCGTAAGGATCATGCCCCGATGATCTTGTTAAGAACGGCCCTCAATCGGCTTGCGCAGGTGTATGGCTGACAGCACCATTTCCCAGGTGCTGTTCCAACGAGTAACGCAGTCGAGTTCAGGCTGACGAAAGGTGACCTTCAACACCTTGCACACCCTTTTCAGCTCTTCGTTCAGCGCTATCGATTCCGTCAGCTTCTTCAGTACATCTCGGATATGGCCAATACTCGTGTCTACGATGGAGCACACCTTTATTGTACTGGCAGGAATTGATGATACCAGAAAGTAAGCATCCATATGTACTGCTCATACTCGGAAAACCTATATCACCATTTAGATATATAGGGTAATTTCGCGCGTAGATTCCGAAAATGCGGTCGGTTTTAGCCAATTCGCAGCCGTTTTCGAGCTACAAGGTGTCAAACAAAGCCACTCCGCCAATTGAAAACTTCGGCGACTCGGGTTGCAGTAAATACAGAACCTTGATTGGCTGGATTGGCCTAAACGTATGGTTTGCACGAGAAAAGCCACTCTGACAGGCTGGGGGATGGCACCAATCCCCACCACCCCCCACCTCGGCTATCTAACACGATCAGCACAGCCAAAAGGAAAATATAAATTTTCAAAGCTAGAATGAAAAAAAACTGATCTTGGCTAGTGCTGCACTTGGTGCGTTGCTCTCTCTCGAGCTAAGGCGAGTTGCTTGCTGCTGCCTGCACGAACGCGTCCTCATTCTTCTGAATCCGACGGAATACGCTGACCCATTGATCTTCTGCTGCATCCAGGCCATCTTCCACCTTCTGGATTGTTTCCGAGGCATTGTTGGCGGGGTTCAGCAATAATGCACGCACTGAACAACATAAATATCATTGTTATGATAAATAAACCACGTAACAACAATAATCATGATGATAATATTGATGCGTACCGAGCACCCTTGCCAGATTTTGCGTAGCGAATCTTGTCTGATGTCAACCACGTCTTACCTGTGACGTGGTTGACATTGCAGAACAACTCGTCTAGGTAGACCTCAGGCCGTAACACCCCCGAAAACTCGGCACCGTTACGCCCTTGAGTGATGATTCGATTGGCAAGCTTCTTCTCCAAGTACTTGGCTCTAAACGCCACATTGCCGGGGCTCTCCATGTAAATGTGCCGTTTCTCGCCTTGAACGTGATGATAGCCCAGCTCGTTTAACAAATCGGACATTGTGCGACGCGGAATCTCAAAGCCATGAACAGCCTCAACGTAGTTGGCAATCTGCTGTGCAGTCGTTGGAATAGCTTCTTTGTTTTGGCTGACAATGTAGTCTTTTATCGTCGGGGCTATAGCTTCGACCGAAAACCCGCGCTTTCTCCCTCTGCTACTCTCCTGGTTCTCCAGATCCTACTAGCAAATATAAGTTTTTACAATTAACTGATACAACACAGTTATAAAAGTCAGGCATGGCCACCCACCTCGAAGAAGTGCTGAGGATTTCTGTTGTAGGAACCCCAGACGCGTGCGACTGTTGCAGGCTTGACACCAATGCACTTGTGCACTAATTCCCTCGTCCGGTCGCCTCGGTAATTGCCCATGGACTTCTCAAGCTCGAAAAACCTGTAGCACTTGACGACCATCCTTTTCTCAGCGATGGTGAGTTCATGGCGGGGTTCTTCGTCTTCCATGGCTCCGCGTGCCAACTGAGGCTTGCGACTCTTCCTACACACGCTCAACACACTATGCTTTCGAATGGTTGTATTTAGAGCTGCAACGGACGTGGTCTCGCGTCGTTTTGCTATTTTTGCCGTCGTGTTACAATTCCTGGTATCATCAATTCCTGCCAGTACAATAGGCCTTCTTTTACAGCCAACTGCAATACATGCGCGAGACATCGTACTTGAAAGCCATCGTGTGGCTCGGAAACAATTGCGCTTGATTCGGCCGTCATGGCAGCAGCTGACGACGGCATCGACGCTTCAGCGTGCGCTTCAACTTCATGAGGCAGCTTTGCCTTAATCGACCGCACCATGCTTGCATTGTTCGTAGCATTGTCGGTAGTGATCGCCCAGATAGTGAGTAGAAGCACTCCATCCATGGATTTCACAACGTCGAGGAGGTGGTCAGCTAGCCGAACACCAGTATGGGGGTATTCCACGCGTATGAATCCTATGATGACGGATCGCAGGTTCCAGTTGGCGTCAATCCAGTGCAGCGTGACCACCATGTAGCCCTTTTTAGCTGGAGACGTCCACAAATCGGTGGTAATACTCGTACGACTCGCACCAACATCCTCTAAAATGAGGCAGCGCAGGATAGCCTTCCGAGCCAAGTTCTTCTCCACCTTCCAGCGCTGGATTGCGTGGCTTCGGACTGTCTGGCGGCAAGGTACCTTGTAGGACGGTTGCAAAGTTGCGCAGAAAGCGATGAACTTGGGCTGCTCGACGGTCAAAAATGGCTGAGCGTTCGACACTACCCAGTCAACCAGAGCTCGATCGGCGTCGGCTTTGCAGAAGTCACTCCCTAGACGCTGTTTCACCATACGTTCGAAGCCATGGTAGAATAGATCCGTCTGCCTTGATGTGCTTGCATCCGCACCACCGCCGTACTCGTCTCCGTGGTATTGCTTGAGATGGTTGCGCATTGTTGTGTGGGCCGTCGAGTTCCAGACCTGTGTTTTGCCCTCACGCTCGCAGCACTTGCAGGAGTATCTGCCATTACCAAGCTCGTTGATAAATGGCCAGATGTCGGAACGCTTGCGTGACCTAAGCTCACTGGACGTAGTGGATCTTTCTACAGCGTTGTTGTTGCCTTCACCATCAGCATCATGGATATCTCCGCCATCGACGAGAGTGTCGCCTTGCGTGTCTGCCATCCTTGGTCACGGTCGTAACGAAGCAACTCGGGGGAGGGGGGGATTTGTAGAGTGTTCAGGCGGCTCTGAGCCGCATGGCCAGACCAGATTGTGTATCCGGATCCGGATAAGCACTCCGACCCGACTCGATCCGACTCGATCGAATCGATTCGATTCAAATCGACTGTATCGACTCGCATTTACACGGTTTACCTGTTATAACTAGTTGAATGACAATGTAGTGAAAAACTAAATCCTGCAGGTCTTAAGCCTGTCCGATTTATATTGGATCGAGTCGGATTCAGACGATTCGGTCGATTTGAGGAACAGGCCGACTTGAGATCGTGCAAATCCGATTGAATTGAGATACCCAATCGTAACGATTAAATTTTTAACATCCCTAATCATTTGGCTGTCAAAATTCCATAAATAAAAATCGTGATGCTACAGCTCTTGTCGATTGCCGACAGATCTGTCATGGCAACACAGATGAATGTACAGAGTTAATTAATAGCGATGACTCTGTTTTAAATGGACTTAGCCAAACATGGCTAAATAGATTATACATGCATGTACTTGTAAGTAAGAACTCCATCCTAAAAAGCACCACAATAATTACAGCACCAACGTTGCGTTAAAGCCGTACAAGCATACCCATGGAGGACACGAAGGTGAAACCATCATAGAGCCGACCCTAACTACACTCATAATCATACTTTCACCACTATTTTCAATTCTCGCTGACAACGTGGTATTTCAGAGCCCGTCGACATGAACTATTAGGTATTCGGCCTCCTAATATCCTCCTCAATTCGCACATCAAGCTCGTTATGTGCTTTGCATAGGCAACCACATTAACAAGGACCGAACCAGGAAGAACTACCAATAATGCAGTAGCAAAGCCTAGTCAAGAAATAAAAACTAGGTTCTATTGGTTTAAACCAAGGTAAAACCAAAAACCTATTTCGTTTTAAAAAAATCAACAGGTTTTACCAGCCCTGCCCTTGACTCAAGAGTGGGCCTAACGTCACGACGGCATATCTCGCGCAGTCTCGCCCTGGACACTGGCAGTGGCTTTGATTCCAGCGTCGCGCTCTTCCTCCCGACGGAATTACCCGAGTCAGCAGTGCTTCTGTAGCAACCTAGCAATCTGCATTGCCTTCGGGGAGCGGGACCCTCGTCGTCGCGCTTGACAGGTTGAAGCGGGTCACGATGCGCGTCACTGGTCGGTGGCAGTTGCTCATCGCTACTACGACCGACTACGCGCGTCATGCAGCACTTTCTTTTCAAGTATTCACTATAGCTGGTCCGTTCATACACTATGTGGCTCTACTAACGTATGGGTACAGATATAACCGCACGCAGGTTTTCGACGAGGACGGTGCAAGGGAGAGATGACCGTGGGACGCGTGAAAGCCGGCGCGCTCCGTTGCCGCATTGTGGCGAGCATTGTCGAGATTGGATCTGAACGCCACGTACAGGGCGAGGCATTCATTCGTGGACCTACGCGCCCAAGCCGAGTCGAGTCCCAAGCCGACACCAAGGAGCCATCAGGTGCGCTGCGCCGGCAAGATTCTGAAACCAGCCGCGACCCGCGTCAGCTGGCCCATCGCCTCCCCTTCCTCCTCCCGTCCGACGGCGGCCTCACTCCTCGATTGCCTCTCCAGCAGGACCCCAAGCGCGTAGTGAGGGAGCAAGCAGCGGCCCTCACACTCACCCGCTACTAAGAGCACAATTATGAACGAAGGTGCGGGCCCCGTCCATCCTGCAGCTGCTGCTAGAGTGATCAATTTTGGCGCACGCTAATAAGTCTCTTGTTCTCGTATCGTCCACAGAGGAGCGGAAGGCGCTGGCCGAGGCGCGCGGCCGCGGGGCCAACCTGCGCGCCATGTTCAACAAGGGCGCGGTGCAGAACTCGGAGCCGCCGGCCTGGAAGCGACGCACGGCGGCGCCCCGCCCATCAAGCTGCCGGGCGCCGACAAACCCGCGGTCAAGCCGTCGTACGCCGCGGCCTCCAAGAGCTCCGAGTCCCTCGTGGACGCTGCAGTGCAGGAGCGCAAGCTGCGCGAGGAGCAGGAGCGTCGCACGGCGCAGGAGTCACGGGACGCGATGGCGAAGCAGTCTTCGTACGACTTTGAGCACGACCGCGCGTACAACCACGCGGTGAAGCAGATGGAGTACGTCCGCTCGGCGGAGCAGAAGGCCAAGGAGTCGCTCGCGCAGTTCACGAGCGACGGCAAGACGTTCGAGGCCGAGAAGCGCGAGGAGCAGCGACGCCTCGAGGAGCTCGAGCGCAAGAAGGAGCAGGACGCCAAGACCCTCAATGCCTCGACATCCTACTCCACGGAGTACGATCACTCGTACAACCACTTCCACAAGCAGCGCGAGAACGTCACCAAATCAGAGCAGGACGCGCAGAAGGCGCTGCGGAACTTCGCAGGCGGCAAGACCTACTTCGAGGAGCAGCTTGAGGAGAAGAAGCGCCTGCAGGAGCTGGAGCGACAGAAGGAGCAGAGCGCCAAGGAGGCTTCCGCCAAGAACAATTTCTCGTCGCCCGACTTCGACCACGCGTACGTGCACGCCAAGGAAGTCGCGCAGGTGGAGAAGGAAGCGGAGGAAAAGGCCAAGGCAGCGCTGCTGAAGTACGACCAGCACGATGTATCGCATGAATATGTCATGAAGAACGGCATCATGGTTCCCAAGAGCGGCACCGGGACTCCGAATGGTTCGTCTTGTGGGCTTGGAGTGCAACGATGGATTTTTCGCTTACTTATCTGCTCCTACGTTGTGCCTTTCAGCCAAGCGCTATCCGTTCACAGACCCAGCCACGCGCATCAAGAAGCCTAGTCCTCAGGCCTTAAAGGCACTCGCAAGGTTCCAAGAGCAGCTCGGTGGGTATCTCGATTGCTATTTTTTGGTTTTACGTAGCCTGTATGTACTGATGGTTGTTGCTTGCCTTCTTGCAGCCGAAAGCCGAGCGCGTGAGGAGCGGAAGGCGTCGGATGATGCCGCACGCAAAGCGTCGTGGGAGTCTAACCGTAAGATGTCGATTGAATCGGTCGAGTCCATGGAGTCGACCCGGAAGCAATCCATTGACGGTGCGTATATCATGTTGGCAGACGTTCGAGGTTATAAGCTCACAGTGGATTCGTGTCCACCTGTAGAAGTAGACATTGAGCAGATCAAGGCCTCGGTCGACGGAGCCAAGATCGACGTCAGATCCGCAGCACAGAAGTTCGCCGAGATGGATCGTAAAGCTGGTGCGAACCGTTGTATTCTCTTTATCGGCAAATGTGTCGTTGGAATCTTACCGCACTGACATCGCTTTGGTGCTCCTTACAGCCGAGCTGGCCAAGCAGAACAAAAAGCCTTTAACGTTCAATGGTGTGACTTACACTCAAGGCGAGCGAGCCTTCCGCAGCAAGGATCAGGACCGTAAGGAAGCCCAGCGCAAGAATGACATGGCGACACGAATCCAGTCACGAGTGCGCGGCGATATTGCGCGCAGAGTCTACAGCGAGAAGCTTGCAGCAGCGGAGAGAATCGCAATTTGTATTCAGACCGAATTCCGGCGGCGCCAAGCACAGAGGCAGCTTGAAGCCCTCCGTCAGCAGCTACAAAGAGAGCAGACTTGCGCAGTGGTTATCCAAAAGATTGTGCGAGGCCGATCCCAACGGAATCGATATCAGTCCGACATTGCTGTCCGGAAGGCAGCAGCGATCCTACTCCAGGCGGTCGTTCGACGACGCCAAGCTCAAGCCGAGTACAATAAGCAGATTCATGCGGCCCATGAGATCCAAGACTTCGCAGCACGGATACTAGCTGGTCGACAGGCCCGGAGCGAGTTGGCTAATCGCCGACAGCAGCGCAATGCTGCAACAAAGATCCAGAGCCACTGGCGGGGCTCTGTCGCCCGGTCCGAGGTGGCTGTGCTGCGTACGGAGGTGGCCGAGACCGAGGCTGCCAAGGCTGCTGCGGAGGCGGAGGCTGAGGCTGCCAAGGCTGCTGCTGAAGCGGAGGCTGCCGCTCAGGCCGAGGCGGAGGCCGAAGCCGCTCGCGTTGCTGCTGAGGCTGAAGCTGCCAGGGCCGCTGCTGAGGCGGCTGCTGCTGCTGCCGCTGCGGAGGAAGCTGCTCGCCAGGAAGAGCTGGCTCGCGAACAAGAGGAGCTGGCTCGTCAGGAGGAGCTGGCC
Organism: Phytophthora melonis; assembly: GCA_024211575.1. Classification (NCBI taxonomy): domain Eukaryota; phylum Oomycota; class Peronosporomycetes; order Peronosporales; family Peronosporaceae; genus Phytophthora; species Phytophthora melonis. The sequence continues at coordinate 2,335,666 of JAMXKT010000094.1, read as the reverse complement.
CGTCAGGCGGAGGCCGAGAACGCCATGGCGACGAAGATCCAGAGCCACTGGCGGGGCTCTGCTGCCCGGTCCGAGGTGGCTGTGCTGCGTACGGAGGTGGCCGAGACCGAGGCTGCCAAGGCTGCTGCGGAAGCGGAGGCTGAGGCTGCCAGGGCCGCTGCTGAGGCGGAGGCTGCTGCTGCCGCTGCGGAGGAAGCTGCTCGCCAGGAAGAGCTGGCTCGCGAACAAGAGGAGCTGGTTCGTCAGGAGGAGCTGGCCCGTCAGGCGGAGGCCGAGAACGCCATGGCGACGAAGATCCAGAGCCACTGGCGGGGCTCTGTTGCCCGGTCCGAGGTGGCTGTGCTGCGTACGGAGGTGGCCGAGACCGAGGCTGCCAAGGCTGCTGCTGAAGCGGAGGCTGCCGCTCAGGCCGAGGCGGCGGCCGAAGCCGCTCGCGTTGCTGCTGAGGCTGAAGCTGCCAGGGCCGCTGCTGAGGCGGAGGCTGCTGCTGCCGCTGCGGAGGAAGCTGCTCGCCAGGAAGAGCTGGCTCGCGAACAAGAGGAGCTGGATCGCGACCAAGAGCAGCAGCCCCCTCCGTCGGATGCCGAGACCGCAATGGCTACGAAGATCCAGAGCCACTGGCGGGGCTCTGTTGCCCGGTCCGACGTGGCTGTGCTGCGTACGGAGGTGGCCGAGACCGAGGCTGCCAAGGCTGCTGCGGAAGCGGAGGCTGAGGCTGCCAAGGCTGCTGCTGAAGCGGAGGCTGCCGCTCAGGCCGAGGCGGAGGCCGAAGCCGCTCGCGTTGCTGCTGAGGCTGAAGCTGTCAAGGCCGCTGCTGAGGCGGCGGCTGCTGCTGCCGCTGCGGAGGAAGCTGCTCGCCAGGAAGAGCTGGCTCGCGAACAAGAGGAGCTGGTTCGTCAGGAGGAGCTGGCCCGTCAGGCGGAGGCCGAGAACGCCATGGCGACGAAGATCCAGAGCCACTGGCGGGGCTCTGTTGCCCGGTCCGAGGTGGCTGTGCTGCGTACGGAGGTGGCCGAGACCGAGGCTGCCAAGGCTGCTGCGGAGGCGGAGGCTGAGGCTGCCAAGGCTGCTGCTGAAGCGGAGGCTGCCGCTCAGGCCGAGGCGGAGGCCGAAGCCGCTCGCGTTGCTGCTGAGGCTGAAGCTGCCAGGGCCGCTGCTGAGGCGGAGGCTGCTGCTGCCGCTGCGGAGGAAGCTGCTCGCCAGGAAGAGCTGGCTCGCGAACAAGAGAAGCTGGCTCGCGAACAAGAGGAACTAGCTCGTCAGGAGGAGCTGGCCCGTCAGGCGGAGGCCGAGAACGCCATGGCGACGAAGATCCAGAGCCACTGGCGGGGCTCTGTTGCCCGGTCCGAGGTGGCTGTGCTGCGTACGGAGGTGGCCGAGACCGAGGCTGCCAAGGCTGCTGCGGAGGCGGAGGCTGAGGCTGCCAAGGCTGCTGCTGAAGCGGAGGCTGCCGCTCAGGCCGAGGCGGAGGCCGAAGCCGCTCGCGTTGCTGCTGAGGCTGAAGCTGTCAAGGCCGCTGCTGCGGCGGAGGCTGCTGCTGCCGCTGCGGAGGAAGCTGCTCGCCAGGAAGAGCTGGCTCGCGAACAAGAGGAGCTTGCTCGTCAGGAGGAGCTGGCCCGTCAGGCGGAGGCCGAGAACGCCATGGCGACGAAGATCCAGAGCCACTGGCGGGGCTCTGTCGCCCGGTCCGAGGTGGCTGTGCTGCGTACGGAGGTGGCCGAGACCGAGGCTGCCAAGGCTGCTGCGGAGGCGGAGGCTGAGGCTGCCAAGGCTGCTGCTGAAGCGGAGGCTGCCGCTCAGGCCGAGGCGGAGGCCGAAGCCGCTCGCGTTGCTGCTGAGGCTGAAGCTGTCAAGGCCGCTGCTGAGGCGGAGGCTGCTGCTGCCGCTGCGGAGGAAGCTGCTCGCCAGGAAGAGCTGGCTCGCGAACAAGAGGAGCTGGCTCGTCAGGAGGAGCTGGCCCGTCAGGCGGAGGCCGAGAACGCCATGGCGACGAAGATCCAGAGCCACTGGCGGGGCTCTGTTGCCCGGTCCGAGGTGGCTGTGCTGCGTACGGAGGTGGCTGAGACCGAGGCTGCCAAGGCTGCTGCGGAGGCGGAGGCTGAGGCTGCCAAGGCTGCTGCTGAAGCGGAGGCTGCCGCTCAGGCCGAGGCGGCGGCCGAAGCCGCTCGCGTTGCTGCTGAGGCTGAAGCTGCCAGGGCCGCTGCTGAGGCGGCGGCTGCTGCTGCCGCTGCGGAGGAAGCTGCTCGCCAGGAAGAGCTGGCTCGCGAACAAGAGGAGCTTGCTCGTCAGGAGGAGCTGGCCCATCAGGCGGAGGCCGAGAACGCCATGGCGACGAAGATCCAGAGCCACTGGCGGGGCTCTGTTGCCCGGTCCGAGGTGGCTGTGCTGCGTACGGAGGTGGCCGAGACCGAGGCTGCCAAGGCTGCTGCGGAGGCGGAGGCTGAGGCTGCCAAGGCTGCTGCTGAAGCGGAGGCTGCCGCTCAGGCCGAGGCGGAGGCCGAAGCCGCTCGCGTTGCTGCTGAGGCTGAAGCTGCCAAGGCCGCTGCTGAGGCCGAGGCTGCTGCTGCCGCTGCGGAGGAAGCTGCTCGCCAGGAAGAGCTGGCTCGCGAACAAGAGGAGCTGGCTCGTCAGGAGGAGCTGGCCCGTCAGGCGGAGGCCGAGAACGCCATGGCGACGAAGATCCAGAGCCACTGGCGGGGCTCTGTTGCCCGGTCCGAGGTGGCTGTGCTGCGTACGGAGGTGGCCGAGACCGAGGCTGCCAAGGCTGCTGCGGAGGCGGAGGCTGAGGCTGCCAAGGCTGCTGCTGAAGCGGAGGCTGCCGCTCAGGCCGAGGCGGAGGCCGAAGCCGCTCGCGTTGCTGCTGAGGCTGAAGCTGCCAGGGCCGCTGCTGAGGCCGAGGCTGCTGCTGCCGCTGCGGAGGAAGCTGCTCGCCAGGAAGAGCTGGCTCGCGAACAAGAGGAGCTTGCTCGTCAGGAGGAGCTGGCCCGTCAGGCGGAGGCCGAGAACGCCATGGCGACGAAGATCCAGAGCCACTGGCGGGGCTCTGCTGCCCGGTCCGAGGTGGCTGTGCTGCGTACGGAGGTGGCCGAGACCGAGGCTGCCAAGGCTGCTGCGGAGGCGGAGGCTGAGGCTGCCAAGGCTGCTGCTGAAGCGGAGGCTGCCGCTCAGGCCGAGGCGGCGGCCGAAGCCGCTCGCGTTGCTGCTGAGGCTGAAGCTGCCAGGGCCGCTGCTGAGGCCGAGGCTGCTGCTGCCGCTGCGGAGGAAGCTGCTCGCCAGGAAGAGCTGGCTCGCGAACAAGAGGAGCTGGCTCGTCAGGAGGAGCTGGCCCGTCAGGCGGAGGCCGAGAACGCCATGGCGACGAAGATCCAGAGCCACTGGCGGGGCTCTGTTGCCCGGTCCGAGGTGGCTGTGCTGCGTACGGAGGTGGCCGAGACCGAGGTTGCCAAGGCTGCTGCGGAGGCGGAGGCTGAGGCTGCCAAGGCTGCTGCTGAAGCGGAGGCTGCCGCTCAGGCCGAGGCGGCGGCCGAAGCCGCTCGCGTTGCTGCTGAGGCTGAAGCTGCCAGGGCCGCTGCTGAGGCCGAGGCTGCTGCTGCCGCTGCGGAGGAAGCTGCTCGCCAGGAAGAGCTGGCTCGCGAACAAGAGGAGCTTGCTCGTCAGGAGGAGCTGGCCCGTCAGGCGGAGGCCGAGAACGCCATGGCGACGAAGATCCAGAGCCACTGGCGGGGCTCTGTTGCCCGGTCCGAGGTGGCTGTGCTGCGTACGGAGGTGGCCGAGACCGAGGCTGCCAAGGCTGCTGCGGAGGCGGAGGCTGAGGCTGCCAAGGCTGCTGCTGAAGCGGAGGCTGCCGCTCAGGCCGAGGCGGAGGCCGAAGCCGCTCGCGTTGCTGCTGAGGCTGAAGCTGCCAGGGCCGCTGCTGAGGCGGAGGCTGCTGCTGCCGCTGCGGAGGAAGCTGCTCGCCAGGAAGAGCTGGCTCGCGAACAAGAGGAGCTGGCTCGTCAGGAGGAGCTGGCCCGTCAGGCGGAGGCCGAGAACGCCATGGCGACGAAGATCCAGAGCCACTGGCGGGGCTCTGTTGCCCGGTCCGAGGTCGCATCAATGCGTTCTGCCGCAATTGCCGATGTGCAGGCTCAGCTTGCGCGTATTGAAAATTTGACTGCAGTGCGAATTCAAAGCAGGTGGCGCGGTGTGCTTGCTCGCCAAAAGGTTTTATCGCTACGAGCGGAGGCTTCGCGTGAAAAGGAGAATGTGATGGCAGTGCGGCTCCAGTGCCAGTGGCGATGCTTTGCGGCTGCTCGAAAGGTGCAGGTGCTGCGTGAGCAGCAGCAGGCAACGGAAGCGGACCAACCTATTCAGCCTGACAGCCTAGAGAAGCCACAGATCCGTCGTCAGCCTACTATCGCTGAGCTTCAGATGCTGAGCCAAACAGGGCGCTTTTCGAACCTCTCTAGCGACGACGACAGTGACGATGACTCCGAGTTTGAAGATGCGCCGAGTTTTGTTGGTGCCCCGCCTAGTTATGGAGACGTAGTCTCTACCCACTCGGTGGATGCCAAGTCGCAGCACGGTGATGTGATTGCTGACACTGACAGCGATCAAGGCCCTTCGCCCCTTGATTCCACCCCTCGGGTATCGACTAACAGCGTGAACATGGCGCCGGAGTTTTCGATGGCTGAAGACCACTCGGCATTCGATGAGGATAGGAGCGATGCGAGCAGCGACAGTTTTGTCGATGCAATGGAAGAGCACAAGCCGATTGAACACTCTGTGGAGAGCTCGGGTGTTGAGGAGAACCGCCACTGGTCAGGCGAGAACAATAACTCGGCTTTCGAGTCTGCGCCTTCTTCCGACTCGGCTGCCCCTGTAGCTTTGCCGTCACCTGCACCTGAAGCTGCTGGTGAGGACATCGAAAGCGAGCGTCCTAGTAGCATTTCCGATTTCGACAGACCCTCATCGGTCCGCTCTGGGTCATTCTTCCAGGAGCCGTCCTTCAATTCGGACACGCCTCGAGGCAGTCTGGCATCAAGTTCGCTGAGTGGTGTATCCCGCCCTCGTGACGAATCGTTTGTCGATCCGTTCCGGTCGCGCGAGGATTCGTACGCCGACGAAACTCGGTCTCGTGGAGACTCGTACGCTGACGACACGCGCTCTCGCAACGATTCCTACGCCGACGTGTTCCGCGCTCGCGACGACTCGTACGACGACGCCTTCCGATCGCGTGGAGACTCGTACGCTGATGTGCCGTCCAAGACTGACTACGACGAACAGAATCTGAGTGATACCGAAACCCGTGATGGCCCGGAAGTACTTTGACACGGACAGCGATCGCGCTAGCTCGTTCAGCAGCGACTCGCCTGTGTCTGGCCAGCGTACCAGCGATGTTGAGAAGGACCAAGCGCAGGACGAGGAAGAGCCGGCCACCCGCAAGAAGAGCAGCAGCCGCTGGCGCGCCGCGAGTGTTCTTAGTGCGCTTTCAAGCCGTCGTTCGAGCAAGCCTTCAAGCTCCCTACGTCGTCTCTTGAGGACGAGGACAAGAACGCGGACTCCAGCAAGGCTCGCTCCAGCACTCTGCCGTCCGTTGTCGGTTTGAGCTCGGTTGCTGGTATGCTCACGCGGAAGATCTCGCTCCCGGCTAGCAACACTAGCAGCACGAAGTCGTTCGAGGAGGAGATTGAGGACACGTTCCTGTATTCGCCGCCAGCTCAGCAAGCGCCCAAGAGCAAGTCCCGGTTCGGTCGCTTCACCGCCCCGACCGTGTCCAAGCCGGCCTTCCCGACGCGTTTCGCGTGGAAAAAGACCAAATCTCGCCGCGGCACGAATGCCGACGAGGACGATGAAGTTGCGGACACTCACGCCGCCTAATCTATCTGACCGAGGTCGACTTGCTGTAAGCATTTATGTATCCACAAGTTGTAAGCGTGGATCAAGCAGTGCATGTATTGAAGCAATAAATAATGACGTTGGCTTGTCACCGCTATGTGTTGCATGCCGTTGGGCTACTGCAGCTCAAGTTGTTGTCGACCTTGTCATTTGCCAGACGCGTGACCAGTTTGTTAAGTGCCTGCAGCTTGCCGCTGTAGATGTGATGGTACGGGTACGGGGATTGTTGGACGGCATCATTGCTGCACTTTGGTGATGACACAGAGTTCGGCTCGAAGGACGAAGGTGTCGATCTGGAGAATCTTCGCTCGAGCAGCAGTCTGAGCTGGTAGAACCATGCAACCGGCGCGACGAAGGCTGGGGGTGGGCGTGGAGTCCGCTGGCTTAGGAGCCGGCTGAGCGCGGAGTTTGTTCTAGGACGACTTCCTTGTGGGAGGAGCTCAGTCCATATCGTTTGGAGTTCTCGCTCGCAGGCGTCGAGCTCTCGTAGGTTGAAGCGTACGATGGCACGAAGGAGACAAAGCTCTGCTTCGTGGTTGAACTGGTTTCCATCGGCTCTCGCCAGTTTCGACAATTCGGTGATCTTCTCAAGTGCTGCAAGATGATGGTGGGGCTGGCACGTTTCCAACGTCGAGTTGACCATGATCATCTTGGTCGACTGGCAGTATATGTACAGAACTTCCCACGGAAGAAGCTGCAAATACTCGTCACCGCCATCCAAATATGCCCCGAGTCGCTCGTACAACGATCCGGCTTCGAAGTCTTCCGGGTTGACCTCCAACCGAACTGTCAAGAATCTTCGGGCAGACCGCAGCAACAGCCTCACTGAGTTCAATAGCTTGGCATCAACCTCGCTCGTCAGAAGGTAACCCACCGCGATGAAGAGACTGCTAAGTCCACGCAGTTTATGCGGCGCGCTGGCGCACTTGCAGATAGGCATGAACTGTGCTGATGAGCGAGCAAACTCACGAGCTAGAAAGTGTCGGTATCCAAGGTCGAACCGCACAAGGTGAACTCTCTCCTCGAACTCGGAGACCCGTGATAGTTCAACTTCGAGCTGCTTCAACCGATCGCCGGCAAAGTTTGTGGTGTTTGCTTGACTCCAGAGGAATACGAGCCCCTTTGGGTGTCGCTGGAGTGCTGATTGTTGACAAGCGACGATATCGCTAGTAAACTGGTCACCAATCTTTTGTTCACTTCGTTGTCGAACGAGCCGAAGCGCACTCGAGCTGTACATGAGCGCTAATGCAGTCCAGTTGGCCTGGAGATGACTCCCACTGCCTGCATTAATCTTCCCGCAGTCCAGCAAATATTCAACGCCCCTTTTGATGTCGGACGCTCCTCTCAGTAGCGTGCCAATCCAGTCCAGAGCACTCTGCAGCGCCAAAGCTCCACCGACATGGAGTATCCCCATTCCAAAACGGACCCTCTTCTGAAACACTTGCAGTTCGCTCTCGGGCATCAGCAACCGGTCTCTCTTTGTTGAATCTCGACTCGCGAAGAACTTTTCTTCCAGCTCTGCGTATATAGCAGCGCAGCGTCGTGCTGCAGCAATTGCAGCAAGTCGTTGATCACCCCCGAGACGCAGCAGAGCCGAGAGAAAGAGAGCTTCCGCCAGTGCGAGCTGCGCCTGCTTTCTGGTCGAATACGACAGCGACGACAACTCTGAAATGTTCTCGAGCCACGCGACAGCCTGACTGGCCGCGCGCTGAGCCTGCTTGGCATACAGCGCATCCTTCGACACCAGCACGCGCACTACCTCCAACTCCACGGCCATCAAACACACCATTGGGTCACTACCAACCGGCAACGACCGAAGAACCGCATGAGCCCGGGAGCTCATGCTCCCAGATCAACGTGTGAGCCTCACGCAGCTTGGTCTGCAGCTCAGCGTCATCTTGCAATGGAGTGAGGCGCATTGGCCCCGCGCCCGCCCAGTCCTTCTGCATCTCCACCTCGAGCTCCGCGCGCTTGCGATCACGGAAGCGCACGCAGCGGTACCGTCGACCCACCGCATCAGAACCCTCTGAAGTTACCGGCGGATACCAAAGCTCAGCGAATTGGCGGGACGACAAGCCGCGCGCAGCCACGCCGTCAACGCTGACGACGACGTGCCCTGAATTGATCCTCGACAGTCCGCGCCACCGTTTCGCGTCCGTTTCCAGTGCAACGGCCAACGCCTCTCTCGTCACGCGTTGCACGACATACTCGCGACTGAAGAACTCTCGGCTGAACGTTAGCGCCGCGTTGACTCCGTCGCAGGGCAGCAGCGCCTCGTATTCGCCGAAGCCAATGGCTGCACTCATCGGACGTCGCGCAATCCGAATTGAACTATGATACCGTGTCGATCCTGGCCGCAGCAGCTATATTGGGGGGAAGCACGCTGGAAGGTGCGTCCTTGAGTCTGGTCTCTCCAGGCTCAACGAAGGCTGGAAATGGAGCTGAGAGTGTCGACGCGAGGACGCCCAGTCCCAGCGACTGCAAGCTTGAGAACGCCGACTTGGTGAGTAATGTGGCTTGATGAGAAACTCGCGGGTGCGCAGGGCTATAGGCGCTGGAGGCCAGATGGGAGCTCCAACCAAGAAAAAGGCCCCCAATGCCCCTCGACGAGAGCTTCCGAGTCGAATTTGACACACGAAAATGGAGCGCGGCAGCTCTTCTCCTCCATAATCGGCTCACAGAGAATCGCTTATCGCGGAGCCTGTGGTAGTCAATACAGATGCTCAATTAAACGCAATAATATGGACATCTAAGCGAAATAAGATATATAAGTGATAGCGGTGAATACAGTAAAGAGGGGGATACGCAGAGTAACCGTAAAGTGTCTGAGATGGACGGCGCCACGTACTTGCTTGTCAACGCCAGAAGGACGCCACGCACCGACACACCAAGCACCAAGCAAGAGAGGCAAACTTACATCTTGTTGAATCATTCTAGCCCTGCAGCACTACAACTGATCCACAGGCTGCGTGCTCTCGCCTCCCCATCTACAGTCCCTAGCTTAGTACGGCGGGGGTGGCGCGTCCAGCATGCCGTAGTGGTGGATGAAGAAGAGCGAGATGGGCCAGAACACGAAGAAGCCGATGAGCGTGCCGGCCAGCACGTCGGTCGGGTAGTGGCGGCCCAGCGCCACGCGCGAGAAGTTGATGACGAGCGCCCAGACGATGGACACGGCGACCAGCGCGGCCGGCGCCAGGCCGTAGAAGAACTCGCGCAGGATCCACGGGTGCGTGTCGGCGAGGTAGACGAGCATGGCCACCATGGCCCACACGCGCGTCGAGTGGCCCGACGGGAACGAGTGCTGGTCCGGCCCCACGAAGCGCATGTCCGCCTCGTGGAAGGGCGGCCGCTGGCGGTGGAACACCATCTTGAGCAGCATGATGGCGATGATGTCGACCGTCATGACAGTGAAGAGCGCTGAGAGCAGCATCTTGGTGGCCGGCTCGAAGGGGCCGATGAGGCCGGCCGCCCAGAGCAGCCCCATAAGCGGCGGGATGGTCAGAATCCACAGGAAGCCATCGCCCGAGTGCGAGAAAATCTCCCAGCACAAACGCGGCGTCGGGTCGCGGCCGAAGCGCTGGTAGAGCTTGGTGGACCACGTCAGGTCGTACGCATACACGCGGTCGGCGAGGCTCATGGCGAGCGTCTTGTTCTGCTGCTGCTGCTGCTCCTCGAGGTCGGCGCCGTCCACTTGCGGGATTGAGCCGTAGCTGCCGCCCATGCCGGCCGGAGGGGGTGTGGCGACGGACATGTGATTGGTCGAAATGGGTGCATAATGCAGACAGACAGGTGTGTGTATCCATGTGTGTCTGCCGGCAGCAACTGCATTTGGCTCAAAGTTGTCTGGCAAGTGATGTTACTGCGACGTGAGCAACCACTCGGTTAAGTCGGATATAAGATACTTTGAAGTAGAACTCGGCCGCTCGGATCACGCGATGTCACCGTGGCCAAACATTGCTTTGCCGTTGTGACACAACTTGTGTCGCTTTCCTCAGATTGCGGATGTTGTCGAGTTGAGCGCGAGTTCCGTCGCATCATCACGGTACGTCGACTGTCAGCTTGCTGTCTACAGGCTGCTGATGTTTCTCAAAGTTGTGCTCGATGCATGCACACGCACTCTTCTTTTCCGTAAGCTACTACTCGAAGGCAATCCAGTGTACTTCAAAGTATCTATCATCTATTATCGCTGAAACGAGCACAATAACTTTTGGCTGCGACCACCTTCACCGCGACCAACAGCTTACACCAACGTCCTGTATACACTTGGACTCTATTCATATTGCTTCTCCAGCACTCATTTAGTCTTGCCTCTTGATGGGCAAGTGCGAGCTTCTCCTGTCTTCTCGGTCGGGCAGCACCTTGAAATTGTAGTACGCCGCCGCCCCCACGAAGCCATGCCAGCAGCCGTGGAAAAAGCGGAACGGGTCCGTGTCATCGTCCAGTCCGCGAACGAAGCACCCAACACCGCACACCAGCAGCAGCAATCCGCGCCGGAACGGCTGATAGTCGTATCGGGGCACGCGCCTCCTCACCGCGAACGACACCAGCAGCAGCAGGAAGCTGCTGACCACGGGGATCACGGAGTTCCACTCGTCCCACGGGTTTTTCTCCTGGAAGACCAGCACCGTGCCCAAGAAGAAGTACTGCACGTATCGCTCCAGCACCGGGTGACGCAGGTCCATGAGGTGGATCCCCCACATGATGAAGCTCATGATGGAACCGATGTTGTCGAGTCTGTGCCACTGACCTTCAGTGAGCCACAGCGGACCGTCGATGCTGTCGCACACGTGATACATGAAGCTGGTGGTCATGGTGAACATGCCGATGAACGCCTGTGTACAGAAGCAAACATGACACGCGTTAGATCGATCCGTCGGATCCGTTTCGTTAGCGCAAGGGTAGCCCAGCTGGTGGCGTTTCACTGCACTGCACCTCGAAGACGAATTGCCGGCTGTAGAGGCTGTAGATGGCGGGGAACATGCAGAAGTTGGTGACCCCCGTCACGGCCAGCATCATGGCCGTCTCGAAGGAGCTCCTCATCCTCGTCCAGACTGAAGCTGAAAACGAAACTTTATGTGACGTACACAACCTTCAAAAATGCAAACCGTGTGTAAAGTGATGACTCCAGTAGCTACTTTAGAAGGTAAACCTGTCACTTTTGTTAGTGAAAACGCAGGTTGTAAGTAAGGGATGCATGCTAGAAAAGGTGTGAGAAGGAGTTCCATACTACGGCTCATTAGCCGAAAGGCTAAAACACGTGATAAATTTCTTTAATTTCTCGGGATTCCCCCAACTTTGGGGGGCATGAGGCTCGTACCTTTTAGCCATCTCAAACACTCGACATGACGCTAATTGGTAATATCACCTCCCAATATCGAGCGGCTTGCGTCAGTGAATTGACGCCCGCAAACTTGTGGTTCTCTCAGCACACGCGCTGGCTTAACTTCCCAACGTGCGACTTACAACATGTACATGTACCAAACGCAATAAGGCTCGGCGAACTTCACACTCAAGTAGACAAGCAGCATGCAGCGGCTCCAGTTGCAGTTCTGTCACAGACAGCGACCTACAAGCAGTTTACCAATGTCGCTGGACCACGAGGCATGTGCTCAACATGTCTGTTCTGAACATGGCTGAGCGGGGGCTCTCCGCCACTTGCCTTCCGTCTCTTGCTTTCTGCACTTCGCGCACTGTCACATTTCATGCATATCGAATATTTCGCGTAGCATTCCGTATTGTCAAATTCTCTGACTCTCTTTGTCGTCTGCATGAAGCGGCCATTCCGCCACGCACTCACTCCCGTTCACGACGACGCCGCGTGCAGGCTGTCAAGAGCTGCCCGCCCCATCGAAAAGCTTGATACTCGTCACACATAGATAGACAGCCCCGCCACCAATGCTGCGCTGCTTCAGCTGCTTCAGCCGCCGTGGCGCGCGCGACGACGGCGCCGAGGACGGCCGGATCACCGCGTCGGGCATTCTGGCACTTGGTCACCATGACAAGAAGCAGCCCACGTTCGAGGACTCGTACGACGTTCTGTACCAGCTCGGCGAGGGCAAGACTGGCCAGGTGTTCGTGGCCAAGAGGAAGCGCCCGCACTACCGCAGCCGCGCGAAGACGCTGGCGGAGGAGCAGCAGCGGGAACGCGAACAGCGCGAGTGCGACGAGGAGGTGGCCGTCAAGTTCGTGCGCCAGGAGTATCTGTCCACGCCCAACCGCGTGGAGGCGCTGGAGTCCGAGCTGGCCATCCTGGCCCGAGTGAAGCACCCTGGCGTCCTGCGGCTGCGCAAAGTGTTCCAGGACGACGACAAGTTCGCCATCGTGACAGACAAGGCCACGGGTGGAGAGGTCATGGACGCGATCTGCCGGCCAGGAGCTCCGCGCGTACGCGAGTGTGACGTGGCTGAGATCGTACGACAGTTGTTGAGCGTGCTGGCCTACCTGCACCTGAATGGCATCACTCACCGAGACGTGAAGGTGGAGAACATCTTGTGCAAGACCCAGGACCTGCAGGACGGCGTGCTGCTCATTGACTTCGGACTGGCGCACATGGGCACCGTTGGCGGCAACGAGATGTCGGGAATGAACGGCACGCCGCACTACATGGCACCCGAGATGTTCCACAAGCACAGCTATTATGGCTGGGCTATTGATCTCTGGTCACTGGGTGTCGTGACGTACGTCTTGCTGTTTGGGCGGTTCCCGTTCGACGCGCGGTTCCTCTCGCAGGTGGAAGACAAGATCGTCAAGGGCGAGTTCGAGTACCCCAAGGAGCTCGAGTCCAAAGTGTCACACCAGGCAAAGAAGTTCATCGAGTACTTGCTGGTGCTGAACCCGAGGGAGCGCCCGCCTGCCGCGATGGCACTGCAGCACCCGTGGCTGCAGGTGGATTCGTCGGCCGCTGACCCGTTCTCGGACGACCACATGGCAGCGCTGGCCAAATTCTCCGAGGGCAAGAAGACATTCGCGCCCCCACCACCAAAGCAGCACGCGCCGTCGCAGCCTGCTCCGCCTCAAGGGTACGTCATTTATGAAGAATAGACGAGCAAGACGACACAACATTTTTAATAAATCGCCAGCTCTGTTCATCGTGAATTTCCTGGTTTGCTAGCTATTGATCTCAGAGGGCTGCATTGTGTAGGTAGGTGGGTTTGCTCACGTCAAAAGATGTGGATGATGGTGTAGAGCACAAGCCCCGTGGCTGCCATCAGTACCGGCGCGTCCATGGTGTGGGGCGCTGTTGCCTCTGCGTAGGCCACCACGAACGGCAAGATGATCATCGTGAGCCACAGCTGCATGGGCGTCTCGAAGTCGGAGTACTGTAGCGCCGGGAACACGATGCCCGACAGGAAGACGCACGCCGAGCCTTCGAAGCTGCGCGTGTACTTGCGCTTGGAGCAGCACGTGCTGGTCGAGTACTTGTGCTTGCCGAACGCGATGCCTATGGGCTCTGCCAGTCCGTCGCCGATGCTCGTCACGAACACGAGGATGAAGACGAGGTCGGACTGTGTCGTCCGTGCGAACAGCCAGCGGAAGAAGAGCAGCACGAACAGACCGGGAAGACGTTGCCCGCCACGATCCACTTGAGCGTGTGCGGTCGGTCCTCTGGTCGGTCCAGCGAGTTGAACTGCAGCATGAAGAGCGTCGAGCGCTCGCGGATGGGCTTGATGAGCAGCAGGAAGCAGAAGAGCGTGACAAAGTCCCCCACGCGAGCGCCAGCGGCCCATTGCACACAGGACACGACTCCTCGTCGGGCTTGACCAGCAGCGGCACCAGGTATGCCGCCAGCAGCTGGAACTTGCGCGTGTAGTTGACCTTGAAGACGGAGCTGCGCTCGGTGATGACGTAGCCGGCGTCGTCCACGATGCAGAAGAAGCGGCAGATGATGCCGCCCAGCGTCGACACGCCCATCATTATGAGCACCTTGGGCAGCAGAAAGAACCAGAAGCTCGTGTTGTCCCAGAGCTCGGGCTGCAGCAGCGTCGTGAGCCCCGCGAGCGCTGCGCCGAAGAGCAGCATGCCCACCAGGAACACAAAGTCGAAGGTGCGCGTCCAGCGCGTGTCGTAGCGTCCCGCCACCTGGCCGGCGTAGATGAGGTCGTTCGAGTCGCCGTCGTAGTCGTAGCTGTCGTCGTCCAGCGCCACGCTGCCGTAGGTCGGCACCTGCTTGGGCAGCCGGAACTTGGGCCCCGCCTTGGGCGCCACAGCACGCGCAGCACGAACAGGATGGCCAGCAGCGAGCCCAGCGGCAGCCCCAGCAGCAGCGAGTAGTCGGTCGAGTTCAGGTGGTCGGACCACACCTCGGGCGCCGCGGTGGGGCCGTCAACGGGGACCCCGTCCCCGGGTTCTGGGCCATTGACTGGTGGGACGCCCACGTCGGCCATGGCTGAAGCTGCTGCAGGAGGAGGAAGAGGTGGCAGGACGCAGCGGGTCGGCAAGTGCTTCAATGGGATCTTCTTTGGCTACCGCTTTAGGATCGACCGTTGCTGGTGTGGACCACGCGTGTAAATCAGGTCGGCATACTGAAGTCAAGTCAAAAATATCGAAGCACCAAAACCGGGGACAAGTCCCCGGTGACGTGGTGGGTAACATGGCGCGCGTCGAGCAAGGAAGGACACTTTCCCAGTCTGAGTACACAGCAGAGCAACAGGAGCGATCGATTCGCTAGCAAAACACTTGCGCCCGTACCTCTATTACTGCTGACAATAACGAACCACCGAGAAGCTTGTGCCCTGTACTGTACGCCTACGCGCTCGTGACGTCAAACGCGGCGTGGAGCGCCTTGAGGTCGTCTTCAGAAATGCCCGAAGCGCTCTTGTCGTCGATGACGAACGAGTGCAGCTTCACGTTGCGCAGCAGGTTGCGGTCCAGGTTAATGGCCGACGCCGCCTGCTTGGCCACGAAGATCACGTGCTGCACCTTGAATTCAGTGTACGGGTAGAACGACAGGTCCTCAGCCAGGATCGATGACAGCTTGCCGCTCTTGTAGCCCGTGAGCACCGCCTTGTTGACGTCCTTGAAGCGGTCCAGCGGCGTCTTCACCAGCCCCGTGTTCTTGTACGCGAGCTCCGGCTTCTTGGCCGAGCCCACGCCCAGTCGGCTCTTGGGCTTCACCATCTCGGGGCGAATGTTCATGTTCCTCTTCATGAGCTTGAAGATCGAGCGCGCGTCCACAAGCAGCAGCACCTTGGTCTTCTGCCTGCCGTCCTTACGCCGGATCTCCGCGTGCTTGGCTGCTGCCTTGTCCACCACATCCTCCAATGACTTGCACAGGCGCAGAGGCGTCTTCGGCAGGTCGAACAGAGCGTCATTACCATCTCCAGTTGAAGAATCCTCGTCGCCTTGCTGCTCCTTCGCGTCCGGCCCGTCCTCATCACTGCTGGCAGCTTCCCGTTGGACGACCTCAATCTCGTCGTCGCCGTCGCCGTCGCCGTCTTCTTCACCTTCACCTTGTTCCTGATTGGCCGCAAGCTTCCGCCGCTTCTTCTCCGCCTTCTTTTGTCGCTTGCTCTTGGAGATGCTGGACACTACCGCTTCGATCGAGGGTTTCTTCCAGCGCGGGTCGCGCGTACTCGGCGGCTGGAACAGTCGTCCCGAGTCGTCCTCGAACGTCATGCCTTCCTCCATGCGGCGTTTGCGCGTCTTCTTGCGCGTCGCCAGCGTCTTCAACTTCTTCTGCTTGTAGCTGCTCGACATGGTGCTGCAGCTGTCGTCACACGCCAAGGTCTCTCACTTGCACTTCTTGCTTGCTTGACCCTGTTGACGTTGTGTCGCTTGGGCTGCTCCACCACTCAGAAAATGGCTACATTACATGGTACACCTAACGTGGTTTACCAATTGATGGCCCACCAGCGATATGCTAACGAAGAATCAGCGCCCCAACTTTAATTTTTGTATTGGCGACTCCGCTGCGGTAGCGCTCCAATCAGAAGACGTAAAGCTCAATTTTAACTGGCCCTGTGGCATTTATAAGCAAATCCTGACAAAGATACGATGAGATGAAGCAAGCTGAAATATATTTTTTTTCTTACGCGCTGACCAGTTCATGAACCAGTCGATTCCATACAATTTTTCATATAAAAGCATAGGTTCCAATATGGACCATGGTAACCTAGCATTGCGTTCACACCAGTGCACTTTCCAGCGGAAAGAACAGCCCCTGTGCCGTAGTTGCCGTTGCATCTTCGTGTTCAGGCACTGCAACCAACTGAGGCACCACAAGTCGCAACCGCGCATTGGTAATCCGCTTCTTGCGAGGTGGGCTCACCAAGAGGTCACTCTTACGCAGAATTTTGCTGCTTGCGTCTACCGTCTTGCGAGAACCCTTCTTCCGAACTGGGGACGGTGGTAGGGCGAGGATCTGCTGTCTAGCTTCGTCTCGCACGCGATGTATTGCCTCCTCTAGCTCTTCCTCGGTATAGCGAGCCTTCATCTTCACGCGCTGAGCTTCTGAAGTGAGGGGTGGATATCTTACGAGGCGAACGGAATTTATTTTGTGGTCCATGATTTGGTAAATAAATGACTCATCCAATCACATTGATACTGTTGGATTTGAGCACGTCTAATTGGCTGAAAGGCACCTTTGGTCCATGATCTGGTAAGGCCCATGATTTGGTAAACCACGTTAACAATAAATCTACCAATCACACAGTAGACAGTTGTAGCCATGTCAGTCGGAGATTACCGGTATTATCGATCAATGCAGCGCTTGGATGACCTGCCGGAGTCGGTGCTGCTCAGTGTCTTGAGCTTCCTGCACGAAGACGTCGCTGCCCAACTATTGTCAAGCAAGAAATATGCTCTTCACCGTCAAAATCTCCACGACCTCGCCGCTGTATCCGCGGCCTGGGCGTCTGCACTTCAAGCGGTCGAGGGTCATTTCCGCGACTCGATCCTGGTGTTCGAGTTCCAGCAAGATCCGGACATCGACAACGAACAAGAAGGATGCAAGGACGCCAAGAGCAATGAAGCAATGCATGCTACAATTGAGGTCGATGACGCGCCCTCCGGGGGCATTTTGCAGCTACTGAGAGGACTTTTGTCGGCTTCCGCGTGTACGTCCAACTCCGGATTGAAGCGGCATCAATGGGAAGAGGAGGAAGAAGAAGAATCGCGCAAGTTAATGCTACAACAAAGGAAGAAATTCCAGCTGCAGCGTAAAGCAAAACACGTTGACAGTGAATTGGGAAGACTGTTGGAGGTGGTGATGGCTGGGAGGCAGCCACGACGACGAGTCGAGCTTTGGCTGAACGACCCGCATGATGTGACTGTCCATGACGTCGACGACATGTTTGGTGAAGACGTACAAGAATACTGGAGAAATATGTTCTCGAGTTGCAAGTACCTTGTTCGCTTGGATTTATCTGGCGTTCCTCTGGAATCCGACCATCTCCCAGCCATCATGAGCGCTGTTGGCGAGCACTGCGTCAATCTGGAAGAGCTGGTGATGCCACAGCAGGTGCATCTGACGCACCGTCGACGATCTGTCCACAGCGTACTGGAAGCATTTCATGATGCTTTGGCAGCGTTAAATGCTTCGTCACGATCACGACTGGGAAAGCGAAGTGGCTTGAAGAAACTCGTGCTGCCGTCACTATTTCCGAATGAAAACGTGGACGCCACGGCTGCAGCAATCGGGGAGCATTGCCCAAAACTACAGCACATTGAGGGCCTACGACTAGCAGCATTTTCCAGACGAAGGCGCCTTACGAGTGTCGACATGCGAAACTCGGCCCTTCAGAGCTGGGGGGCGTTCTGCAAAGGATGCATTCACTTGACGGCACTCAACTGGTGCAGTTTACCCTGCAGCAGTGAAGTATTTGATATTTTCGGGCTTTATCCAAAGCTCGAGCTGAAATCCTTAGTGTTGCCCGGAAATTGTGCACTGTGGAGACGCGGCTACGTCCTCCAGGAGCGACATCACATCGAGCCGTTGTCCCCCTCAAATTCCTATTCTGCAGTGCTTCGCGCCTGCCCGAACTTGATGTCGTTGGATGTCTTGCTATCAGACATGCAAGGAGACGCTGAGTTTCTTGGGGATCAGTTCTTGCGGACGGTTGTCGATGCCTGTCCGCTGCTTGAGCGGCTAGCGCTGGTTGAATCTTCAGCTCACCATGGGTTTGGTCCCAGTAACGCGTTCACGAAGGAGGGGTTTGAGGCCCTTGAAGGGCTTCGTAACCTTCAAACGATCGAGATCAATGGTGTAGCGTTTTCGGAAAGAGCGCTGTTGTCGCTCGCGACGCGCTCACGGTCTCCAGATCAGCCACGAACCAGAATTGACGTGACTTTGGGCGTCCGAGGCTGGAACGTCGTTGACGTGGCGTCATGCTTCCATGAAACTATCGTAAATCTACTGAAGATGCTGCTGTCGGCTGAATCTAGCGACTACCCAGCGTTCATCATTCGAGTACGCCCAGATACGCAGAATTACTCCCCGCCAGCGATGTGGGAGGCGCGCTATGTGCCGGAATGGAACAAACTGAAGCGTGAACTAACGCCGAAGTTTAAATTCTGTTACGACTATCTTCGAGCTGAAGCGACTATCGAGTGCAAAGCTGGCAGAAGCCGCAAAGACGACAGCTAGTAAGAATTGTGAGTCGACTTCAGGCAACTCGGTCGAAGGACACTGCGGTGGCCTTCCTGACGGTGACTTTGAAGCCGTCTTTCATTGCGAGCGACAAGCCACGTGCTCACGCTGAACAGGATCCTTCAGCGCGCCATGGACGAAGACAAAAGCGTGGATCTGTACCAACTCTTCGCCAGATTCACGTTTGAGGTGATCTCGGAAATCGCCTTCGGGGTTAAACTCGGAGACTTGGCCACGGAGTTGGAGCACCCCGTCGAGACTGCGTTCAACTTCGCCCAGCAGCGCATGTTCGAGCGGTTTCTGGAGCCAACGTGGTGGTGGAAGCTCCAGCGGCGGCTGGACGTTGGGGCTGAGCGCGAGCTGAAGGAGAAGATCCAGGTCATCGATGACACGTGTTACAGCATCATCTCACGATCTATGACTGAGCGACAAGCGAACGGGAAGGCCTCTATTGATGCAATGCAAAAGAGAGACCTCATCTCGCTCTTCTTGGACGGAGTCAGCAACGACGACGCTAGCGCGGACGAAGAGCCGAATCCGAAGAATTTGAGAGATATCGTGGTGTCATTTACGACGGCGGGTCGAGACACGACCACCGCAGCGCTCAGCTGGTTCTTCTACACGTTGACCCAGCACCCGGAGGCTGAAGCGAAGATTCGCCACGAACTCGCCTCAAAGCTGCCAGAGCTCGTAGACGGCACCATTTCATCCCCCTCCATGGCCCAAGCGAACGAGCTGGTGTATCTCGAAGCTGTTGTGAAGGAGTCGATGCGCCTAAATCCCGCCGTTCCGTCCAACATCCGAGAAGCTCTTGAAGATGTTGTGCTGTGCGACGGGACTGTAGTGAAGGCTGGCGAGGCTGTGAGCTGGTCCTCGTACTCAATGGGGCGGATGCCTCACGTTTGGGGCCCCGATGCGAAGGGGTTTAAGCCACAGCGGTGGATTGACGCCACGACCGGGAAACTCGTTGCTGTGTCGCCCCTCAAGTTTCCTTATTCAACGCCGGCCCTCGAGTGTGCCTCGGAACGAAGCTGGCCATGATGGAGATCAAAATCACCGCCGCTAGCGTACTCAGCAAATATCACCTTACCGCTGTTCCGGACCACAAAGTCACCTACAGACCTCAGCTCCCTCATGGAGGACAAATTGCTGGCGGCTTCGCGCTAGCGCATCCACTTGTGCCCGTCCACGGCGAAGATGCCGTCGCCCATGAGGTCACTCAGGACTTCGTGCACGTACTCGCCCTTCCCGAACTTGTCGGCGTGGGTGACGAGCTCGGGCCTGCCGACCACGAACTCGGTGGGTCTGCCCAGCACGTCGAACAGCCAGGGTCCGCCCTCCATGTGCTCGGTCCACTCCGCCTCCCAGTCGTAGTTAGCGATTGGCGTACTTGATCGCCGCCCACGTCTCACCTAGCAGCGGCAACGAGTCACGGTGGCGCGCTGCACGCTTTGGCTCGGGGAACAGCACTTTGGACCCGGCCCAGAGAGCGAGCGAGCAGGAGGCCGCATATAAAGCGGCAGTGCTAGAGTCCATCTTTGCGAGGGAGGAGTCGACCCAATCGTGAAATGACCCTTGGCTGGAAAACCATCAGCCGACTGGCCAGACACACCATCATTGCACCGCTCTGAACGGCGATGGGTGCCAAGTCACGGTTGTTTCCGGGTGTTCATTCCCTTTGTTGCTGGGCCACACGATCCGCTTGCGGAGATCTGACCCGTCATCAGTATCGTTGGTGTCTACAACAGTCAAAATGCATCATTGAAGGTAGCGGCAGCATATGCGCCGACAGGCCAGCGTGATTCTGCTATCCGTGAGTATGAACGTCGTGTGGGGAATGGGGAACACGACGTCCAAGTGCTCGTGACACAGCGTGTGCCTCTGGAGGAATGGCGACGGAGCAACATCGACAGCATTCCGTTTGTGTATTTCGAGGCGCGGCAGATCCGACGGTGGTTGATGTTTGTATTACTAAAGTCCAATGCACTAGCTGCTGCTCAAGTAACTGGCCAAATATTTGTTTATACAAGGAACACGGAGCTGTTGAAGGAGGAACCATGGACTTGGAGATACATCGCGTAGTGATCCGACCGAAAATTGCTCTTCGCGAGTTTCGGCAGCGCCCCGCTCGATCCAGTTGCGGTGAGGGAAGTGGACCAACCACTACGAAGTCTGCCACTTGTTTCCCCGACGAACTATTCCCTGCCAACCCGTGGCGTGGAGTTCATGATTTTGTCACGATTCCTGGTGTCGACTTGTTTGCGGGGGTTGTACTCCATCGAGCAGGGACCAAAATTCAACCCCTTCCGATCTTGCAATCAAGCTGTGGCCGATCTACAAGCTGGTCGACGATTTCGATGAGTTTTAAAGAAGCAGATATCGTAGTGTTTGGTGTGCCTCGCGGTCGCCCATGGTATGAATGGTCCAAGACAGAACAAAAGCCGGCGAGAGGTACTACATACTGTACACGTAGTATTATCAAAAAAATGCAATGGTTGTTGCTATGATGCTCAAAGCCAATGGCTATGCTATTTGTTAAATTCTTTATCGCACCACAAGTTCATGCGCCGGCCAAAGTCATAAGAAATGTTCAAGCTAACATTAGTGTACTTTGAACGCTAACTCATTAGCTACATGAAACTCCAACGAGAGTGCGATGTTGGAACCAAGGCTGCAACGACTGCTGCTGCTCGAAGCACTTGCGGACTCGGGCGACTTACGCTTACTTCCACGTGATCGTGAAGCCCGAGGCGATGCTCTGGCTCACATTCGCGAGACTGATCTCCAGGCGCTGGGTGGCCGATTCGTACTTGGCAATGGAGCCGACCGACACGCTCGAGGGCGCCGACGTCACACCGAGCACGATCACCTTGTTCACCAGACTCGTGCGAGCTCCCGCGTAGTCGTTCTGCGACACCGTGGACGTGAACGACCCAGCCGAGGCGGTGAACTTGACGATGGTGGCGCTCGGGTTACTAACGGTCTCTCCGTCGTCCAGATACAGGTCTCCGCTGGCGCTGCCACTGGTCGGTAGAGCGACCAAGATGTCGAAGGGCGTGAGGCGAGCGGCCGTGCTGGTGAGGGCCGACTGGTGCATGGCCAAGATGGCTCCGCCGCGAATGTGCACGGGCATGTCGTACAGAGTCACCGCCGTCGTCACAGATCCACCGGTGCTGGTGATCTTGGAGTAGTCGAAGATGTTGTACCAGACACCGGCCGGGTAGTAGCCGGTCACGGACGACGCTCCCTGGCTCACCACGGGGGTCACCAGCAACGCGTTGCCCAGCATAAACTGGTAGTTGATGCTGTACGTGGCAGTGTCGGTCGGGAACTCCATCAGCAGTGGACGGGCGATGGGGAGACCTTCAGCGTGCGCGTGGTATCCGAGCGTGTAGATGTACGGCAGGAGTCGGTAGCGCATGCCGATGAACTTCTGGCCCACCGTCGTCACTTCAGGCCACACGTACGTCTCCTGTGATGGAGCTTCGAGGTTGTTGTGGTTACGGGAGAACGGGTAGAACGAGCCCAACGCCGTCCAACGCGCGCAAAGCTCCATGTTGGAAGCACCAGAGAAGCCACAGATGTCAGCGCCGACCATGGGGATGCCGAAGAGTCCAAACTTGAGAATGGTGGGGATCGACCAGCGCAGATCGTTCCAAGTAGCGGCGTTGTCTCCCGTCCAGTGAGCCACGTGTACACCGCTACCGGGGACCGTCGACCGAGAGAGCACGAAGGACCTCTTGTTGGCCAGCTCCTCCTGAACGGCATTGGTCACGATGGACTCGGTGATGCCGTACAAGTTGTGCGCGTCGTACTGGCGGATGTTGCCGTACTGCAGCGCACTGGTGGAGATTCCCTTGTTGTAGATGGCGTCATGGCTGTTGACGTTGTTGATCTTGAACGGCGGATTGTCGTACTTGTTGCCGTCGCCCGAGCAGCTCAAGCAACACGTCGTGATGGCACTGATGCTTCCCGTGTTGGGACAAGTGATGCCCGATTGACGCACACAAGTCGTTCCCGGGCAGAAGTTGGCCAGCTCGTTCATGTCGATCCAGAGGCCATCAAAGGCGAAGTTCTTGTACATGAGCTGGATCTGCTCACCCCAGTAAGACTTGGCATTCGGGTGGAAGAAGTCGGGGAACACCGTCGGGCCGGGCCACACCTGGCCAAGGTACGGCTTACCGCTCGTGTCCTTGATGAAGATGTCCATCGACAGGCCCTTCGTGTACGCGTAGTCGTTGGTGTCGTCGGGGATGCCGGGGTCAATGATCGGCACGAACTTCTGGCCGGCGGCGTGGGTCTCGTTCATGAAGGCCGCCATCTTGGCCTGCGGGAAGTTGGTCGGGTCCAGCGTGAAGTCGTGGTAGCTCTTCATGTAGTCGATGTCGGACCAGATGACGTCCAGCGGCAGCTTGTTGCTCGCGTACTTGCTCACGACCGTGCGCAGCGCGTCGACGGAGCCGTAGCCCCAGCGGCACTGGTGGAAGCCGTACGACCAGTACGGCATGAGCTTCGGCCGGCCGATGAGCTTCGTGTACTGCGAGACGACGTTGGCCGGCGTGGGGCCCACGACGATGTTGAAGTCGAGCACGCCGCCGATCGTCTGGTACACGAGGTGGCCGCTGTCCATGGTCACGTCCATGCCGTTGCTGTTGAGCAGCAGCACGCCATGGGCCTGGCCAGCGCTGTTGACGCCGAGGAAGAACGGGTGCGAGCCGTACGTGTTGACGATGGCCGTGGCTGATCCTTGGTCGCGGGCCCAGAGTGTTTGCTTGTCACCCGAAGCCATCTTGAAGTTGTCGCGCGTGCTCTCGCCGATGCCGTAGACGCTCAGGTCGCTGCCGAGCACCGTGGACGCCTGCAGGTACTGGTCCTTGACCACGAGCGAGATGCCCGACGAGTCAAACAGCGTGTAGCCGTCCGACTTGCGCGTCACCTTGAACGTGAAGGGGTTCTGCGTGTAGTTGAAGGTGTACAGCGGGTCCGCTGCGGCGGCCGTGGCCGTGTTGTCGGCCCCCAGCGTGCCGGCCGTGAAGATGCTCTTGGGCACCTCCCAGCGCTTGTTGTTCTTGTCCACGATCTTGACGCGCACGCTGTCGCTCTCCGTCTTGGTGACCGTGACCACGAGCGCCGACAGGTCCGCGCCGTACGAGGTGGCGGTTGTGGCCGAGTTCACTTGCAGGTTAATGGTAAGCACGCCGGCGGTCTCGCTGGCGGACGTCACGGCGTACCCGGGTCCATTGACGTAGCCCTGGACGGACGGAGCCGACGTGGGCGTCTGCGTGTTCTGGTTCACGAAGGCGTAGGTGCCGGCCGTCGAGCGCACGTAATTGGCGTTGAGGTTGCTGTCCCAGACCCCGTTGCCGTCATTGAAGGCGATCGTCACGGACGACGTGGACGAGATATCGTACTGGTACCAGCCATTGGCAGCCGAGAACTTGCCGGCGTAGGTGCTGGCGGTCATGGCGTATCCGGGCACGGTGGTCCAGCCGCTGCCGGCGTTGAAGTGGATGTAAGGCTTGGCCCACGTGACGGGCTGGAAGAGGATGTGGTAGCCCGTGCCGTCACTCGGACGCACGAGATCGCCCGTCTTGAAGCCGGAAACCTTGCTCACAACCGAGTAAGTGCCGGCGGCCGAGACCTTGTAGTTGGCGTTGTTGTTGTTGTCCCAGACGACTCCGACACCGTCATTGAAGACGAACTCGAGCGAGGTGGCTGAGGCAGCGTCAAACTGGAACCAGCCATCCTTGGCCGGATACGCGGAGTTGGTGCTGGCGGCCATGGCCACGCCGGGCGACGTCGTCCAACTGCCACTGCCGGCCTTGTAGTGGATGTAGGGCGTCACCCACTTGTCCGTTTGGAACAGGATGTGCACGCCGGAGCCTCCGGCGGAGACGGTGGTTTGCGCATGAGCCAAGGTCGCGAGAGTGGAGACCAGCGCGATGCACCCGAAGAGCGCCACTGCGCGATGCAGTTGGGCCTTGAAAGTCATCGTCTTGCTGCCGTGCCGTGTTGAGGAGGAGGAAGCAGATTGAGAACTGAGCGATCGTTCTGGTGGAGCTCGTCGGTCCTGGAACACTCGACTTCAGCTTTCGTTGATGGCCAAGCAATTGGGTTTGTCCCGAAGAGACGGGAACCTGCCAGTCATGCATTGCAAGGGTGACTGCGGCGGCGCAATACCTTGCTGTGTATATTTGCTACGTGTCTTTGATGGTATGCATATGCTGCTGCCTGGCCAGGTTGAAGTTGTCCGGTGCGAGGGAGCTTTGCTGGTCATCCCACGGCTAGACCGGAGGACGGTTTCCATTGGTCGTATCGGATACGCTTTCGAACAGCGGACGCTGCCTTTGTTCACGGTGCAAATCGCGAATAGAGTTGTAAGCAGGACCTGTTCCGGCATTCTTGCAAGTTGCAAGTTGCAACGGCATGAGATAAAGAACTGCAGATCGGAGACGCAATGGTTGAAAGTCAATTATGTTGTGGACGACGTCATAAAGCTAAGAAAGAATGAGCGCTACGGAGTAAGCTATTGTTGTTTCGTGAAGAGCTACACCAGGCTGATGCAGCACCCGAACGTTAGACTTGCAGGAAAGGCCAAGCATCCCACGAGCTGAGGCGCGAGCGAGCGAAAAGTAGCCCGCTCGCTTCAAATCGCGAGCAGAGCTTTGCTGCTCCCACGACGCCAACGAGCAGCTCGATTGAGGGTGAGCTGACAGGCTAAGATGGCTCAACGCTATAGGGATGCCCCACAATGCTATAATGATTGTGACCGTAGGCTACAGTAACGAAAGGAGCTGATGGTATCCCTACTAGCATGATAAAGCGCTCTGCGTGCAAGCTAGGCACTAATTATTAAGTAAAATAATTATTGTCCAATCCGTGTTAAGAGCTGGTTAAGAGCTGGCTTTCGCGCTCTCCTCTTTAAGTCGATTTCGTACGAACAGCTACAGATCCGCGAGCGCGCTCATGAGGATTTAGCTGCTCGTGCTCGTCCCCGCGAGCAGTGCTCCCGCTCAGCTCGTGGGATGCTTGGGAAAGGCGATCTTGTCTTGTCAACTCCCGCAGTGCTGATCCCTCCCGCTGTTCGACGGGCCGGCAAAATAAATCCAGTAATAATCAGACTCGGTCTCGGCTCATGACGCAGACGCGCACGAATTTACTTCAACTTGAGCTCGAACAGAAGATCGATTCTTGTCAATACGGTACTTGCACGATCATTGCCGCTTTGATAACGAGAATGAAGCGTCATCGACAGCGCAGTTCACGGCACTTTACAGACGGGGAAGCGCTGCTGAGCAGTAGCGTTGCCGCCGCGAGCAATGAATCAAGTGACCACGTGCAAGCTGGAGAGCGTGTTGGCACTAGGCGTCCAAGTTTACTTTGCTTCAGGAATGCATTTCTGGTCCAGTACAGTCAGTGCTCGTCATCATTCGCGGCATTTGCACTGAGTATTGTGGGCTAGCGAGGGTAGATTATTTTTCGGTTCGTCTGCAGATCCGGTCTGCACTGTGGGTCTAGGGTTTTTCGGAATAGATTACAGATAAATTCGGTTCATGGTACAGATCTGTATTACAGATTCTGTAAGATAAGCTGCTGTTGAGACACTCCTAATTACTAGTACGTTACGAGCTACATCTGTCTGAAGAAGTAGTAATTCTGGGACTAAATCCTACGATCAAGCAATTGGAGAGCACCGCAATTAACACTGATGCGGTGACTCAATGACCGCCGATTTTAGTGGCCAAATAGACGAGGGCGAGCGGATGCGAGCGCGAGGCTTACCCAGTGCATTCAACGATCGCGAACACCCGCCGATTAGGCGGGGCGTGTCTGCGCGAGCGAGCGAAGGCGAGCGCTGCAACCCGATATTTTTTTCTAGACACCGCGCCTGGCCGAGCCGAGGACTTAGCGTTAGGCAGGCGGGGGTGGGGCAGGCCGCGCCGCGGCGCTCCCCGAGCGAAGCGAGAGAGGGGCGGGCCCCCCGATGTGCCGTCGCTAAGTCCGCAGGCGAGAGCCAACGGGCGAGTGTCCTACAAACTAGAACGTAAGCACTGGGGGAGGCTAGTTTTGAACAAATGAGGTGGACGCCTTCTCGAAGGCCGTGTGTTGGCGAGGTCTTTTGCCGTGTAACACTCTCACCAATCAGAAGAGCTAAGAGTTAGTACAAGGTACGTAAAATGTAGGTTATTTCTAGGGAATGTTTGCTCTATTTTTATGGTCGGGGTCTAGGTTCTGGGTCTGACAAGTGCAAGTAATCTATAAAAAACCTAGACCCACAGTGCAGACCGGATCTGCAGACGAACCGAAAAAAACTCAACCCTAGCGAGAAAGTATTGGGGTGGAGCAGTGTAAGTCTACCTTTAGCTTCCCAAAACCAGACCGATGCGGTGGGATCCGCGCCACAAAACTCACTACAGTACTGGTAGATGTGGTGCATACATAGTAAACAAAAGTAATAAAATCTAACACCTGGCAACGCTCGGAACTAAAAGATTCATACGCGCCAGTACCGGTAAAACAGCGGTAAATGCTTTTTCTCCCGGCTGCTAAATGTTACTAGTGCAGTAGCTAAATATCGCAAATAAATTTATGAAATATTACTATAGGTTGATTAGTTACCACCCGGATTCCGGGTCCCGGAATGACAACTTTGTTAGGGCTCATATTCTTAAATGCGATATTTTGGTTAAGGATATTTTCCCAAGTGACAGTCGCATCAGCAGGGCTCTGGAAAAACCGGGTTTTCCAAGAGCTATGGATGGGTAGATAAAAATATGGGGTGGGTGGGTACCGCCTTTTACCTGTCATAAGGGCTCACCCAAATGCATCTAGGGTAGGGTTATCAGATTAGATGATCACAAGTAAAATGTATCGTACTTAGAAGTATATATTCTGTACGCACTTGGCCTTCTGTCCCCCATCGCGGCTGGCTGGGGTGAGCTGTGACTGTTAGGACACGGCTAGTGTATGACTCACGGACTAGTAGCATCATATATTGCGGTTAAACGATAGTGTAAGGGGTATACTTCACGCCCATGCGCTAGGAAGCTGTGTCGGGGCCTTTGCACTCGCTGCAAACGGGCGCCCAGGGCCGGTGGGATAGCAGGCCCACGCCATGATCATCGGTCCGAGGCATTTTGAAAAATGCTGCTGAGCCAATCAGAATTACATCGTACTTTATACTCTATATACGGTACTATGGGCCCTTATGACAAAAAGCACAGCATCACAATCGATCACATCATCTGATTGGTCAAAAGTACTTTGACCCTTAAGACAAAGCGACCCCTTATGACAGGTAAAAGGCGGTATGGGTTTTTACTAACCCTATTCACTTTGATCAATTCATCACAATTCAAATGATATTCTATAATAGGCACCGACCAGGCACCAAATTTCACATATTTTCTCCGATCTTTGCCGGGGTGGGTGGGTGGGTTCTTATTAACCCACCCAATACCCACTCTTTAAACACTCGGGGTGGGTACATGTAGGTGGATAACCCCGGGATATCCCAACCCCAAAACCCCCCACTAGGAACCCTGCGCATCAGCATTGGGAGCCGCAGGACCCCGCGCTATGCCTCTCATGGCGCGCTTGGTCCGATGCTTCGCCTGCGTGGCATTTATTATGAGCATTCAAAGTCCCTGCCTCAAGGCTCAAGCATCAAACAGCAATGACTATCGCATTCCGCTTCAGAACGACGACCAAGATACGCCTTACAACCACTACAAGGCCTACGCCTTCGTGAACCAGAACACGCAGACGCCCACGTCGGCCCCGTCCGTCCAGGGCTACGTCAATGGGCCCGGGTACGCCGTGACGTCCGCCAGCGAGACCGCCGGCGTGCTTACCATTAACCTGCAAGTGAACTCGGCCACAACCGCCACCTCGTACGGCGCCGACCTGTCGGCGCTTGTGGTGACGGTCACCAAGACGGAGAGCGACAGCGTGCGCGTCAAGATCGTGGACAAGAACAACAAGCGCTGGGAGGTGCCCAAGAGCATCTTCACGGCCGGCACGCTGGGGGCCGACAACACGGCCACGGCCGCCGCAGCGGACCCGCTGTACACCTTCAACTACACGCAGAACCCCTTCACGTTCAAGGTGACGCGCAAGTCGGACGGCTACACGCTGTTTGACTCGTCGGGCATCTCGCTCGTGGTCAAGGACCAGTACCTGCAGGCGTCCACGGTGCTCGGCAGCGACCTGAGCGTCTACGGCATCGGCGAGAGCACGCGCGACAACTTCAAGATGGCTTCGGGTGACAAGCAAACACTCTGGGCCCGCGACCAAGGATCAGCCACGGCCATCGTCAACACGTACGGCTCGCACCCGTTCTTCCTCGGCGTCAACAGCGCTGGCCAGGCCC
Organism: Phytophthora melonis; assembly: GCA_024211575.1. Taxonomy (NCBI): domain Eukaryota; phylum Oomycota; class Peronosporomycetes; order Peronosporales; family Peronosporaceae; genus Phytophthora; species Phytophthora melonis. The sequence continues at coordinate 2,306,831 of JAMXKT010000094.1, read as the reverse complement.
ATGGCGTGCTGCTGCTCAACAGCAACGGCATGGACGTGACCATGGACAGCGGCCACCTCGTGTACCAGACGATCGGCGGCGTGCTCGACTTCAACATCGTCGTGGGCCCCACGCCGGTCAACGTCGTCTCGCAGTACACGAAGCTCATCGGCCGGCCGAAGCTCATGCCGTACTGGTCGTACGGCTTCCACCAGTGCCGCTGGGGCTACGGCTCCGTCGACGCGCTGCGCACGGTCGTGAGCAAGTACGCGAGCAACAAGCTGCCGCTGGACGTCATCTGGTCCGACATCGACTACATGAAGAGCTACCACGACTTCACGCTGGACCCGACCAACTTCCCGCAGGCCAAGATGGCGGCCTTCATGAACGAGACCCACGCCGCCGGCCAGAAGTTCGTGCCGATCATCGACCCCGGCATCCCCGACGACACCAACGACTACGCGTACACGAAGGGCCTGTCGATGGACATCTTCATCAAGGACACGAGCGGTAAGCCGTACCTTGGCCAGGTGTGGCCCGGCCCGACGGTGTTCCCCGACTTCTTCCACCCGAATGCGACGTCGTACTGGGGTGAGCAACTCGGCCGTTTATACAAGAGCGTTATGTTCGACGGACTCTGGATCGACATGAACGAGCTGGCCAACTTCTGCCCCGGTACCAACTGCGAACGAAATCCGGCTGAGACGTGCCCGAAGCGGGGAAACAGCACCACCATGACCATTTGCTGCTTATCTTGCTCGGGCGACGGCAACAAGTACGACAATCCGCCGTTCAAGATCAACAACGTCAACAGCCATGACGCCATCTACAACAAGGGAATCTCCACCAGTGCGCTGCAGTACGGCAACATCCGCCAGTACGACGCGCACAACCTGTACGGTATCACCGAGTCCATCGCAACCAATGCCGTTCAGGAGGAGCTGGCCAACAAGAGGTCCTTCGTGCTCTCTCGGTCGACGTTCCCCGGTAGCGGTGTACACGTGGCCCATTGGACGGGAGACAACGCCGCTACTTGGAACGATCTGCGCTGGTCGATCCCCGCCATTCTCAAGTTCGGGCTCTTTGGCATTCCCATGGTAGGCGCTGACATCTGCGGCTTCTTGGGCAATTCAGATATGGAGTTGTGTGCGCGGTGGACGGCGTTGGGCTCATTCTACCCGTTCTCCCGTAACCACAACAACCTCGACTCCTCAGCACAAGAGACGTATGTGTGGCCTGAGGTGACGACTGTGGGGCGGAAGTTCATCGGCCTGCGCTATCAGCTTCTACCTTACATCTACACACTTGGCTACCATGCTCATACCGAGGGCCTGCCAATTGCGCGCCCACTTCTGATGGAGTTCCCCACGGACACCGCTACGCACAGTATCGACCACCAGTTGATGCTAGGCAGCGCCCTGCTCGTGACTCCGGTTGTATACAAGGGAGCAACTTCAGTGACAGGGTACTTTCCTCGTGGCATCTGGTACAACATCTTCGACTACACGCGGGTTCGTACGTCTGGCGTCTATTTGACGACCAATGTCACCATATTCGACATGCCGGTGCATATTCGAGGCGGATCCATCGTGGCAATGCACCAGCCAGCTCTCACCACCGCGTCTGCTCGCCTTACACCCTTCAACATCCTCGTCGCGCTACCAATGAACGTGTCATGATGCAGCATGTCTGCTGCTGGCACCCACGCAAGCGGGTACGCCAGCAACAGACATGCACGAAGAACACGTACCTGGTGGCCAGGAAGGCAGGCGTTGCAGCGCCGCCGCCTCCGCCGCCACAAGAAGTCCGCGCGCAACGTCGCGTGAAGGCTGGCGCCAGGCTTGCGCAAGACTGCCTGGCGCCCGGAATCCAGAACGCTACCTGCACAAGTATACAAACATGCATATATAGGATTACGAAAACAGAAAAACACTTGCATTTAGTATAGGTTAGCTCAGCTTCTAGAACGACACTAAGGAGAACCTAGAGGAAGGCCTAGAGCACGTAGTTAGCCCGAAGACTTAACGGAATCAATCTCACTTTGCATTTTACCCAACAACAAGCAAGCAACACAACCACTCCACGCACCTTCGCTACGACAGGCTCCAGAGCACCCAGAGCCTGTCATTTGGTAGCACTTGTTGGTCCCCTCGCAACCGCGCTTCGCTCAACCTCAAGGAGGTCTTCGGGCACCGGCTGGGATTCGCTTTTGACCGCGCTTCGCTCAACCTCGGAGAGGGCTACGGGCACCGGTCATTGGCTGTAATTCGGACCCGCCTGACATCTGTCGAGGAACGTCGGCATAAGTACGAGGCACCAGCTGTAGCGGCGCACCCGATCCAGTCCGGCTTTCGAGTTCGGCGGTTAGGGTAGTGCAGTCCGCTCTGAGTTGCCCGGGCCGCTTCTTTGATTGGATGGCTGGACGTAGGGGTCGTCGCGTTGACAACGCTGTTCCCGACGGGTCTTTTGAGAGGCTGCGTAATCGACGCCACCGACATCGACAAGCTGCGCACCGATTGCTATCGTCAAATCCGGCACGCAGTGCGAACGACTGAGCGACTGCTAAGAGAACTTGCTGAGGTCAAGCCACTCACTTCGGAAGAGCGAGACCAGAAAAGGGCGGTCATCCATCAGCTCTGTCGCGCTCAGCGTAAACTCGGCAAGGCAACCGGTCTCGTCAACCTCGGTGTAGCCAGAGTCCTCGACCCGCGTACTACCCGTCAACAACTCGAGCGCGACAACCGTCTCCGTGATCGCGAGGAAGCCCGCCGCCAGCGTAGCTCAGCAACTGTAAGGGAGCTGATTAACTCGTCTAACGAGCAGTAAACACGTTTTAGCCGCTTTTGTTTACGGCAATTCATCGTCGAGTGTGATAACGAATACCTTCGCGGGTATAACGTTTTAGAGGGAATCAGCTTTATTACTAGTTAGGCGTTTGGGTTAAGGCTTCCGCGTGTGAAAGGAAGGCGAACAAGATGGCGGACGTCTCTGAGCTCATGCGCGAGTGCTGCAACCGATGCAGCAGCAACAAGAGATGATGAGAGTAATGAATGAGCAACGAGGAATGAACGACTTCAAGCTGGATGGGATTAGACTACCCAAGTACACGGGGCATGAGTCTGAGTCGTTCCGCCTGTATCAAGAAGAGTTGTCGCAGTACTTTGAGGCCCGCAACATTGACTGGAAGAACGAGCGTTGGGCGACGAGGGTACTGGCTATTATCGGGAGCACGTTGAAAGGGCAGGCCGGTCAGTGGTACCTGGCGCGGAAGCATGAGATTTACTCTGCGGAGCAGTTACTCCGTGAGTTGTCACGCGCATTTGTTCCGGCGGATCTTCAGTTGCGGCTGCGTGAGCAGTTGCGACACCTAAGCCAGAAATCTTGCAAGTCGTTGGGTGATTACGTTTCACGGTTTCGTAACATTGTACTTCAAGTGGAAAACATGACGGAGATCGACAAGGTAGTGTACTTCTCGCAAGGGTTGATGCCAAATACACGTCAGGAAGTACTGTACAAGCGCTGTGAAAACCTTACGGATGCCATTACGGTAGCGATGGACTATGAGCGCTCGCACTTCGGTGCTCCAGCGCGCACGGGACGTCGCGACCGTGATTACCCACGATTCCGCAGAAACGAGTCGGCTTCAAGATCAAATGGTCCTGAGCCAATGGAGATCGACAGTGCGCAAGAACTCAGTCTAGAAGAGTGCCGTCGGCAGAGGAAATGTTACAACTGCTTCCGTGGTGGTCATATTGCAGCCCACTGTAAGGCCCTCGTCGGAAACAACGCCCTACAGAGGTCCGAATCAGCGTCAACGAGACTCGCAGCACGTCAATGCTGTGGAGCAACAAGTCAGCGATGGTGAAGAGAGAATCGTGTACGACCAGTACACTGTGGATGCGTTTGAGGAAGTCAGCATGCATGACGTGGCTGCTAGACCGGATAATGAGCTCATCCGTAAACCCGGGAGAATTGAAGGGCAACCAGTAACGATACTGCTTGACTGTGGTGCTACGGCAAATCTGGTACGGCCAGGAATGGTGTCGAAGGTGAAAGGAACTAAGGATGTACAGGTGAAGGGCTTCGATGGAGAAATCAAGGAGTATCGCGATGTGAAGGTTGTGGAAGCGGACATCGGCATGGAGGACAAGACGTTCGAGAAGCTGCGCCTAACAGAGAGTCCACTAGCGATTGAACATGACGTTATCTTGGGGAAGCCGTGGTTTGCCAAATATCAACCAACGATCAACTGGCGAACGCATGAAGTAGTATTTCCGAGCAAGGACGAGAGACCAAGGCCAAAGACGGTCAAGAACGAAGACAAGATAGAAGAGCAAGGAGAATGTGAGAAAGACGACATCACAACGGCCCCAAACGGAATTGAAGAGTCGACGACAGCAGAAGAGCAACGAAAGAAAGCAGAAAAGGATGCAGTTCGCGCCCGCCATCGGTCACATCTCGCCTTGGCTGAGGCGTGGCGTAATGGTGTCTTTGGGTCCACGAAGAAGTTCCGTCGTCGTATGCAGGACAGGAAGTTTGCGGAGCTGTTCTTCGTCAAGTTCTGTGTAGCAGTGGAATCCGACAACGTACCAGACTACATTAAGCCTTTGCTTGACAAGTTTGGTGATGTCTTCCCAGAAAAGCTGCCAGATGGTCTACCTCCCGAGCGCATCGTCGAGTTCGACATGGAGATGAAACCTGACGCCGCTCCTAGCACCCGAGCACCGTTTCGACTGTCTAAAACGGAGCAGGAAGCATTGGAAAAGTTCGTCGCGGAAAACATGAAGAAAGGGTGGATAGAAGTCTCCAATTCACCCTGGGTCTCCAATATCTTCGGTGTTCCTAAGAAAGATCCGGCGACTGGTCAAATCCCGAAGAGAGCTGAATGGTTGCGATCCGGGAATAGTTCCATCCCTATTCGTTGGGTCATCGACTTCCGCTATGTGAACAGTCAGACGAAGATTCCGAAGATTCCATTACCGCTAATCGAGGAAATCTTTGACAAGATGGTCGGCTGCACAGTGTTTTCGGTTCTGGACCTGGCCCAAGGTTACCACCAGATGCGGGTTAAGCCGCGTAGTCGTCAGTACACCGCTTTTCGTACGCACAAGGAGACTTACCAATGGTGTGTTGCTCCGATGGGTCTTTCGGGTATGCCTGGTGTTTGGTCACGACTGATGCGCGTCCTGTTCGACAAATTCGACTTTGTTGTGGTCTATTTGGACGATATCTGCGTCTTTTCCAAGACCAAAGAAGAGCATCTCAAGCATCTGGATGCGGTATTTGAAGTGCTCCGCCGTGAGAAGCTGTATGCGCACCGATCGAAGTGTTCTTTTGGTCAAGCGAGTGTTAACGTTCTCGGTCACACCGTGTCCGCAGAAGGGTTATCCGTGGATGCGAAGAAGACTAGGGCCATTGAGCAATATCCAGAACCAACGAACAAGAAGGAACTGCAGAGTTTTCTCGGTCTTGCTGGCTACTATCGTCGCTTTATCTGTGACTTTGCGCGACACGCCCTACCTTTGAGTAAGCTGACTAAGAAGCAAGCTACGTGGGAATGGGGCCCGGCGCAGGCAGACGCTTTTCGATCGCTGAAGCTCGCATTGCAGCAAGCTCCTGTTCTTCGTTTGCCTGACTTCTCGAAACCTTTCACGGTCACAACCGACGCCTCAGGTAAGTGCATGGGCGGTGTGCTCTCGCAAGACTTCGACGGTAGCAGCCATCCGATTGCCTTCTACTCCAAGAAACTCAATGTCCATGAAGTTGGCTGGCCTCCGCATGAGCAGGAACTTTTGGCCATCAAAACCGCTCTTGAGAAGTGGCGTCACTACCTTCACGGCCGGCACTTCGATGTCTTTACCGACAATGCAGCTTGTAGTTGGATGTTGCATCACCCTCAGGTATCGCCTAAAATGGGACGCATGCTAACGTTCTTCTCGCAATTTGACTTCACGATGCATCATGTGAAAGGTCATCTCAATGTCGTGGCCGACGCCCTATCCCGTCAAGCCAGCTCCCGGCGGATGATTCCGACGACGAAGTTACTGGCGAGCCCGAGCCTTGGAAGTTACCAGCAGTCCATGATTGCTCTTCATCCTGTACGCATCAGGCTTCGAAGCTTCGACGTCACAGTGTCCACGCAGCAATGCTTCGCATGCTTCCGTCGGATGAACGATGTCTTCTTGTCGACGATCTGGACTTGCGGGGAGAGTCACCCCATTGGAGTTCAGCAAGAAGTCAATGTACACGTGGATCAAGTCCAGAACGTCGAGTACTCGACATCCAGCGTCCATTTGGTGAAGACCAGAAGAAGAAGTTCCAGGCTGGATACAAGAAAGACCCGCGTTCAAGGAAGTATGGAACCGACCGGACAAATCTGCAGACTTCGTCAAATCGAATGGGCTTCTGTACAAGCGTTCGGGTCATTCAGTCATCAGGCTGTGTGTTCCCAATAACGCCCGGCTAATCACGAACATCTTGGAAGAATTCCATGATGCACCCACGGCAGCTCATCCTGGAATCCGTCGAACGCAATTGAGGGTTGCTCAGTGGTACTTCTGGCCCACGTTGGAGAAGGACACGAAGGAGTACGTGGCAAGCTGTGGGACGTGTGCTAGATGGAAAGTTAGTACCGCGCGCAAGAAAGGAACTATGATGCCAATTCCAGTCCCGAGCGAGTGTTGGGAAGTAGTTACTATGGACTTCGTGACAGGGCTACCGGTTTCTAATGGCTTCGATGCAATCATGACTGTGGTGGACAAACTGTCCAAGCGGCCCAAGTACATTCCGACACATACGACGACGGATGCTCCAGAAGTTGCCCGCATCTTCTTTGAAGGAGTAGTTCGTCATCACGGTCTGCCAAAGGTGATCATCAGCGACCGAGACCCCAAGTTCACATCAAAGTTTTGGAAGTCGCTCATGGATATCATGGGGTCAAGTTGTCGCTCACCACGGCATATCGTGCCCAAGCGGATGGACAGACTGAGCGTCAGAACCTTGTCTTGGAAGATGCATTACGGTGCATGGTGTCCTACCATGGTCGAGACTGGGCTACGCATTTGGGAACAATCGAGTACGCACATGCGACGCTGGAGAGTTCCTCGACAACGTTTACGCCGTTCGAAGTGGACACAGGACGCAAGGTCAGGAACTTAGTATCCCAGATCACCCCTGGTGAAGTTCGTGATGAAGATGTTCCACTAGTTGACTTCGCGCAAAAGTTTGCTGAAGAACGCAAGAAGATCGTTGAATTGGCCCGCAAGAATCTCCTGGCAGCACAAGAACGTCAAAAGAAGTATTACGACAGGAAGCGCCGAGACGTGGAGTTCAAGGAAGGAGATCTCGTATTGCTGGATACGCGTAACTTGCCTCTCAAGCGCATCACGGCCAACACGGAACTCAACCGCGAGAAGTTGGCAATGCGGTACGTCGGCCCGTTCAAGATCGAGAAGATGATAAATTCCAACGTAGCACGGCTCAAGCTACCGCGCCACATGAGTCGTCTTCACCCGAGTTTCAACGTGGAGTTCCTCAAGCATGACGTTCCGAACCCTCAACGCTTCGCGTCGCGACCTTTGCCCAAATCTGCACCAGTACTCCTCGACGATGCCACCGACGAAGAACTGCATTTCCCAGAAGCTCTGCTCCAACAGAAACAGCGCAACAACAAACGTCTCTGGTTGGTCAAGTGGCATGGACTCCCCGATTCGGAAAACACATGGGAATACGAGGTCAAGCTAAAACGAGTATCGCATTGGCGTGAACTTCTCCACAAGTTCCGTCAACAGCGCCAACGCGATTAAAAGTCCGGGGGGATGTCATGATGCAGCATGTCTGCTGCTGGCACCCACGCAAGCGGGTACGCCAGCAACAGACATGCACGAAGAACTACGTACCTGGTGGCCAGGAAGGCAGGCGTTGCAGCGCCGCCGCCTCCGCCGCCACAAGAGTCCGCGCGCAACGTCGCGTGAAGGCTGGCGCCAGGCTTGCGCAAGACTGCCTGGCGCCCGGAATCCAGAACGCTACCTGCACAAGTATACAAACATGCATATATAGGATTACGAAAACAGAAAAACACTTGCATTTAGTATAGGTTAGCTCAGCTTCTAGAACGACACTAAGGAGAACCTAGAGGAAGGCCTAGAGCACGTAGTTAGCCCGAAGACTTAACGGAATCAATCTCACTTTGCATTTTACCCAACAACAAGCAAGCAACACAACCACTCCACGCACCTTCGCTACGACAGGCTCCAGAGCACCCGGAGCCTGTCAGAACGGAATCGCGAGTGGAGACTTGTACTTGGACGATGGCGAAACCATCAGCAACCCGATCGCCACAATCGTCAAATTCACTGCGTCAGCCGGTACCTTCACGTCCACAGTTCTGCAAAATGACTACACGAGCGCTCGTACAAGTCTGGTGAGCAAGGTGGTTGTTCTGGGTGTGCTGTCATCGCCCTCCAGAGTATCGCTCGGCTCGGTTTCCGAGTACGATTCTGCTACGCAGCGCCTGGAGATTAGTCTAGAGAATGTCAACCAGACCATCGCCTCCGACTTCACGATCATGTGGGACTAGCTACCTGAAGTGGCATTTTTGTCTACGGTACTCGTGCAAAACTCTATAATCCGCTACAAGCATTATCATAAAACCTTTGCTTGTGTGGATCTTACTGGGAAGCCGTTCTGCGCTGCTTCGTGCTATCCGTAGCGGAGTCGATGTAGACTGCACCAGGGCGACGTCGCCAATTAACCTCCGCGTTCTGATCAAAGTTCAGCGCGAACTTCATCAAGCACGTCGAATTTAGTTTCTAAGAGTTCACGGACATTCTCGTTAGTTCACTATCCGCTGCAAAATTGTACGAGTTTGCCAGTACTTACCCTCAGTACGGCTTTGTAATGAACAGGCTCGCGCATATGCAAATGAGCTCGAGTCTTCAAGTGCAGGGCCTTCATAATAAGGTTCTGCACCGCAGTGGCGTCCGCCAGAGGATCAATGGCCAGAATCGCCTACACCGCCACAATGATTGTCAAATATCCGAAATACCTAAATTCCCCTCACCAAAATACTTACATCTCTCACAGCCGAAAGTGGAAGAATCCCTCTCTGTTCGGTGTCGCGCTGTTCAAGTTCGCTATGTCAAAATATACGGTAGCACATTAGAGACGTCATTTTACACTTGTAGTAGAAATCCTACCGCAAGAAAAGCCAACGTACCTCAATAGCAGCGCGTAATAATCCTGGATCTCCTTGAAATGTTGCGTCCGAATTGTCTTCACGAAGAACCCCAGCGGATACTTGACGTCGAGCGGGAGGATGTCTTCAATGTACAAGATGGAGTCGTTCCCTCCGCGCTTCATCTTGTGCATATCTCGGATGATGGCTTGCTCTATCGCCTGCAGTTGGCCCGACGTCTTGAGAGGGAAGAACGTCCGCAGCGCTACCAGCGCGTCTTTCAGCAGCACTCGCCTCTCCGTCACGAAGCTCTCGACGTTGTAAAGCTCGCACAGTCGCAGCAGTAAGTGCTGGCAGCCTTGAATCATCTGCTCCTGGTCCACGTACACGAGGTCGGAGACTGCGCCAGTCAGGCAGAGCAGGAACATCTCGATCTCCGAGTCCCAGCTGAACATTTGCAGCGCCAGTAGGAGGTTGTACCCCCACTCGGCGATCAGCGGCTGGAAGCCGTACTTGCGGTGGAGTTTCTCGTACAAAACCTGTTCCAGAGGGAACCGTCCGAGCGGGTTGCGCTGCTCGCGCTTGCGCTTCTCGACCCAGACCTTGCGCACGACCTTCTCCACGTCCAGCTTCTTTAAGATCCTTCTCTTCAGCTTCCCACGGTGGCGTAGGAACAGCGGGATGCCTTCGTGCATGCCCAGAGCCATGATATAGTCCTGCCTTCTCTTAGATGGAGACCCAGTCGGTGACGTCGCTGCGGCGATGGTGATGACACCCGACGCGTTCGGAAGCGCGATCGAAAGCACTGACGTCTTACGGACAGCTCGATCCAGCTGGTGATGCAGAATATTGAGCTCCACACGCGCTTCCTCAACGTCGTGCCAGATCTACAAGAAGAAAAACAAGTTAGACTAATTCAATGCTAAGTAAGAGAAGACTTAAAACTTACCCGACTCAAGTGGAGATTCACCCCGCAGTGCTTCTGCAGGCGCTCGATCCAGTGCAACATCTCCCTCACCAGCGTCTTCGTCTGCCCTCTACCGTGTGAGTCTTCCTCCTCTTCTGCTGCTATCGCCAGACCGAGTGATTTATGCTCTAGAACCCCTCCTCCTTCTTCATCATCTTCGTCTGCGTTGTTGTTGACTGAGACGGTCAAGTCTTTCGAGCTGCTGGTGTCGGTCATTTCCCACTGATACTTCTGCACGGACAGCTCGGGTGTTTCGTCCACGATGCGGTCCCAGTCGGGCCTCGGCGTGTAGCACACTCGAGTTCGCTCAAAGGCGTCCTGCAGTCGCTCGTAGTTCGCGCGTATCTCGGCCAACGCCGTCTCGGACTGCTGCTTGGTCTGTATGTCGAGCGCGTACTGCGTCTCCAGCTTGGCCGCCTCGTCCTCGAGCTTCCTGTTCGCAGCCTCGAGCGCGTGGTTCTCGGCCTCAGCGTTCTGAACCTGCAGAGCGACCGCGGCGTGTTGCTCCTGCCACTTCTTCTCCTCCATGTGCCGCTTAAGCGGAGCGCTCGATACAAAGTCGAGGTAGAGCTGCTGGCTGCGGATTTCCTTCAGTTGCGCTCGCTGGGTGTCGAGCTGAAGCTCGAACACTTCGCAGTCGCGCTGCAACTCCTGCTCCTGCTCGGTGAGCGACGCGTAGTCCCTCTCGAGAATTTGAACCGCGCGGCGCTCGCCCTCGATCTCTGCGCGGTTGTGGGCGTGGCGCATGTGCAGTTGGGTCAGCTCCCGCTCGAGCTGCTGCAGCTGCGTGGACAAATCCTGCTCTAGAGACTGCTCCATGGCGAGTTGTGTGCTCAGCCGCTTGCGTTCCTGTTGTTGCAGCTTCACCTTCTCCTGCATATCCGCCACCAGCGAGAAGTATTCAAGCTGTTCCGGGACATTACTCAGAGGCAACCCCTCCTCCAATGCTGTGGTTGCTGCTTCTGGTTGTCGATAGATGGCTGCGTGGAGGACGTCGTGGACGTCCCCCAGGAGGTTCTTCAAGACGCCAGCTCCCATCGACTGCTGCCAATTCTCCAACGCCTTGAAGCAGCGGGCTGTATTCGCTTGTTGCTCTCGGAGATCAGTAGGAAGTACACTGGGATTGTCGTGACGGGTGCGGTTCGGGCGGGTGGAAGACACTGCAGCAGCCTTGGGCTTTGATCGAGGAGGTGGGGCAAAGCGAATTCGAGCGGTTTGACTCCCACGAGAGTCAGCTTTAGTGTCTTCATCTCGTTGCTCTCGAGCGGTGTTGGCGTGCACGGGAGGTAGCAAGGTTGAGGCTGTGTCGACGGAGGAGGATTCACGAGCTTGAACCAAGCCAGCTTTGGAGAGTTGCTTGGCTTTATTATGAAGATTCGTAAGATCCAATCGAGGCACGTTTGGAGGCCCATCCAAAGAGCAGCCAGCATCTTCACTGCGTTCCTTCTCGACAGGAACCTTCATCGCCTTTGGGTGATTCTCAATGTGAGCGCTCTCCTATGTATAGGCAAGATCAACACGCAATGCAAACCATAATGTTATCAATATAGTACTGTAACTAGCTATCCTACCTGCTACCAATACTATTGTGATGATGCCGGCTCAGTTGGAGCTTCTTCCGGTGCCAGCACCGTCTTGCTTACGACACGGGACATCCTGGAGTTCTTGGGCTTCCACTGAGACCGAGTTGTGTACTGCCGATAGCATTCGTGCGGATGACGCAGCTTCTGGAAAACTGCCATGAGTGGCGTCACTGGTTGCTGTGACTCGGCTTCAACCTCTGTAGCTTCAACCGGTTGCTTCAGGAGGTCAAAGAACAAACCGAGCACTGCGTCGCTCTTATCCAGTTCCATCTGCAGCCGTCGAGCGAGGGGGCCGCTCCTATCGCCAGCCAGGCCTTGAACGCGTTCGAACAGGTCAAAGTTGCGCTCTTCCTCACGCAATAGGGCGCACGACGGTGCATCGCTGTCCTCAACGTCGTTCGCTTGGCTTTCAGTGCTCGCTTCATTATTGTCGCCTACTGCCGGGTTGAGGGCCCCAATCGCCCCTTCCAGCAGCATCTCCGCCTTCAAGTAGCGCTCCTTGATGAGCTCTTTGATCCTCTCGTTCTCCAAGGTGTCGAACTTCATCAGCAACTGCAGCGGCGACACTCCATGCGCCGACATACTCGACAGCTGCGTCAAGCTCGCGCCGTGGTCGAGCAGCAGCTTGATGATGTTCATGTTCTCCATCTCGCAGGCCAAATGCAGCGGCGTGAAGCCATCGCCCGACCTTCGAACATTCGGCTGCACATAGCCCCCAGAACTCGACACCAGCGCCTCGACCATCCCCAAGTCGTCATAAATGACGGCGTAATGCAGCGCCGCAGCATGTTTCCTCTTGGCAATGGTACGCGACGTGCCCACGTCTACCACCGTCAACTCACACTTGGACGTCCGCAGTGGTAAGTGCACGCGCATGTTCGCCTGCTGAGTGATCAACCGCCTCACAACCTCCGGGGTCTGACGAGCAGCACACGCGAGCGCAAGCAGCGGCAGGTCACTGCCCTCAGGGTCGAGCGAGATATGCGGCAGCGCTAACAATCTCCGAGCCAGCGTGTCCTGGTTCGACTGCAGCGCGTAGTGTAGCGCCGTGAATCTGCTCTCCATCGGCAGCAGATACTTGTAGTGGTGGTGGAAGTTGTGCGACGTTCTCTGGTGTGGGTCGCTAATAACCTGCAGCCGATCGCGTGCAATGCCGTCGACGTGCTGTCCGTCCGCGAGGATGATGTGGTACTTGCTGTCAATGGACCGGGAGGACACGAACGCCTGCTTCATAGCTTGGTCCTCGTCGACAAACACCACGTGAGCGCCACTCGGGATCACAGGCAGAGTATCAATCAGAATATGCTCGTGGACTGCGTTCACATTGAGCTCAGAGCCCGCGTTTTCCAGCAGCAAGTCGACGACCGGGAGGTTGTTCCCGTTCACGTCGCTCTTCGCTGCCAAGTGCAGCGCTGTGACCCCCTCGCTAGCGCATTTACTGATGTCGACCCCACTCGCTGACTAAATAGCGCAGAACCCCGCTCGAGCCTGTCCGTTGGCTTCAAACCACTTCTGCGTGTCGTCGTCGAGACACAAGACCGACGAGAGCTGCACGTGCGCTCCACACGCAAAGTGCCAGGGCAGAAACTCCCCACAAACGAGGGCGTCGTGAGGATCTGCTGGGCAGTGGCAAGCTGCTGGACGATGGCTTGGGGCTCCACGACACTTAATAAGCCGCTTTCCAGGATGTTTTCAATCGCCAGCGCCTGCTTCTCAGCTGCAGACTTGTGCTTGCGTCGATCCGAGTGAACTCCGAGTGTGCACGGGTACTTTGTGGCTTGCTCCAGCAGTAGACGTGTTATCTCGACGGCTTCACCGTCGCTCCCGTCGAGACTACCGCAGAATCCGAGACACGCGTAGTGCAAAGGCAAGTGCCCGTAGATGCCCTGGACATTCGGGCTCGCTCCACGCTTCAGGAGGATCTTCGCGATGCCCGTGAATCCGTACAGCAACGCCAAATGGAGTGGAGTTTGGCCCAGTCGATTGCAGCTGTTGACGTTGGCTCCATGCGCTTCGATGAGCTCAGTCACGGCCCTCTGCAGACGTCTGCGGTCTTCGTAGTAGGAATTGTAGCGGAAGCACAGATCTAGCCCGCGTAGTTTACGCCGTACGATGGATTTAGACAGCAGCGCGTGCAGGAGGAAGTCTCCGTGGGCGTTCGACACGTTGGCGTCCACGCCTGCGTCCAGACACATGTCGAGGAACTGCAGAGACCCCTCGATCGAGTCCAGTTGAATCCTAGAGCTCATGCTTATCCCCGTATCTGCCGCGTCCGAGCTGGCGTACGCCTTCGTGATCATGCTGCTCACGCGCGCCTTCAACGGAGACGCAAGCGCGCAGTTCCATACCGTCAGATCTCGGCCGTCTTTGGTTATGGCGTTCACGTCAGCGCGAGCATCGAGCAGGTCGATGACCATCTCTTCATTGCCAACGAGGAACGCGATCATCAGCGGCGTCACCCCCTCGGGTGAAGCGGTTTCCGAGCAAGCTCCAGCGTTCAAGAGCGACGAGACGAGCTTGGGAAGTGCCAGCTCAGAAGCGAGCAGTAAAGCGCTGTATGATTCATAGCCAAAGCGAGGGACGCTGAACTTGTGATCGAGTAGCAGTTGAGCCCATCGAGCTTGGTAGGGTAACTCTGGATCCTCAGGGGGCTGTGTTGGGGGTGGAGATTCGGCGTTTGGTGGTTGATCGTGCTCGAGCTTCTCCCGGTATTTGGCTATGATTTTCTCCTGCTTCATCTGCGCCAAAGTGATGAACTTCGTCACCATTTCCTCAATTTGCGTCTCCATCTGCGCCACTCGATCGGGTGAATCTCCCGATCCAACTGGTAGTCGGGCTTGGTCCATGAAGGCCAGGAGCAGCACCAGCGCTCCACAACCCAGAGCGGCATTGATGAAGCGGTCGCTCTCTTTAGCCACGAGTTCTGGAACAGTCGGAGCGGCAGGAGGGGGAGGAGCCACAGCGGCTGCGCCTTTAGTCGGGCTCTTGGCCGTCTCAACCACAGGTTCGGGCGCTGATGTGGGTGGTTCCTTGTCTGCAGGCTCCAAGTCGCTCGTCATCACAGCAATCGTCCGAACGGCAGCTTCAATCTCAATGAAAGAAGTGTCTGGTGACTGGAGCACTCCTAGGACTGGACTAAGCAAGCACGCGTGCTCTGACTGAGCCGATAGCTGAGCTGATAGAGGCCACTCATGAACCGCTTCACCCGGCGTTGAACTCTCGGCTTGGTCGTGTGTCTGTAGCTCAGCCTTTGCCAGGTTCAGCAGGACCTTGAGTCCACCTGGAACAGCCATTAAATTGTTCAAAAGCTCCAGCAAAGTCACGCACACGGAGGGGTTCACTGCAGCGTACTTTGACACAAGCTTCGGCACCTGCATGCCCTTCTCCAGGACGGCCAGCATCACGGCTTCCCCCACCGCCGAAGGTTTAACTGGATCCGTTGCCAGTTTCTTCTTACTTCCTGCTGTTGTGGCCGCAATTCCAGCTTTCCCGGACGAGATATGCTCCGCTTCGAGCTTGGAGGCGATGAGCTCGCTGAAGTCGGTCGTGGTCGTCGACCCATTATTACTTGTCGAGTTCCACTTGAGAAACGCACCCGTCAATGCGGTCAGCGCGTCGGCGATCGAAAGGTAAACGTCGACATCGTGGCACGATTCCGTCAGAGGGTTCGGATCAAGAGCCGCTTGCTCGTCGTACTCGTCAATCCACTCCAGTCGGCAGCTCTCGCTAACTGGCCCATGATCATGCTCGCTAGCGTCAATTTCTTCAGGTTTGGGTGGATCTTCATCAATAGGCTGCGATAGAAATGTTGAGTTTGAGTCAGCTAAAACGCCCCCTTCGATCGGGTCTGGTTCCTTGCGAAGGAAGCTGAAGAATGGCGCGGAGGGATCGAGGTGCGCACTTCCACAAAGCTAAACAACATGAAAAGTTAGAGGGTGCCACCGGCATAGAACAAACAACGAAGCACAACAACGCACCTCTAGAGCAGCAGAATTCTGCAGTACAATCGCGCGGATGCACTTCGCCAAGAATGCGAAGCGCAGTTCTTCACTTGACGGAGTATCAGCCAAAATCTGAAGAAACAGCGAGACGGCTCGCTCGCCCAACGCGTGGGCATTCCCAGGCAAATCCACTAGAGCTGCGATCCATCGGAGGTGGCGAAAGATGAGCGGTTGGTTGGCTGCTACGTGACTAGCCTCCAGAAGAGCCAACACTGCATCAACCGCCACCAGGGGAGGTCTTTCTCCGGTCAACGGAGCGTCAGGTACGTCATGTTCAGCTTCCACGCCAGTTGCCACTGCACAGAGAATGTTAGGGTCGATTCGCTTCGGTTCCGCCTCGTGCTGTTGCTTGTCACTCCCGTTTTCAGCAGCGTCGTTGCCATAGTCTTGGGGAGCACCCTGGTGGAGGAACTCGGGTGCGTCACCTACGTGTACACACAAGTGAAGAAGTTTGTCCGCCACTTGATAGAGTTTGTCCGCCTCCTTCACCTTGAAGCAGTCGAGTAGCACCGGTAGAATTCCCTTGGACTTCGCGTGTACCTTGCATCGCTCGCTATGCTCCACCAATCGGCCAACACTGGAGATGATGGCAATACACCGGTCCATACTGAACGGGAGCAGTGATGCCAAAGCTGCGGCGTTTGTTGCTGCTGCATTCGCGGCGGCAGCTGCAGCCGCTGCTGCTCCGCCAGTTGTTCGTGGAGATTCTGTGGGGGCTGGTACGGGATTTAGAGCGCTGTTGATGTCGTACTGAAGTATGGCGACCCCAGCATCGATGAAGTCCATGAACAGCGTCTGGTCTCCTGTAGAAGCATAGTTGTTTGCAGCCACTTGTTCCTTCGCGAGAGTCATTCGAACGAAGACTTGGCAAATAACTTCGATGTTGGCGCATAGTAACGGAGCATCCTTAGAGGATAACGGACTTGAATCCATTCCACTCACAGGGACAATCGTAGACGTCTTCGCCATTGTTTCCTGAGCTTCCTGAATTGCGTCACGCAGAAACTTTGCTGCGCCATTATTTCTCAGATATTCTCGTCCGCACTCTTTGATTAAAGGACACCACGACCGTGTTAGTGTGATCGAGCTATCAGGGCAGCAAACAATTCTATAGCTTACCGAAATGCGATAATCGTTCCAGAATATCGAGTGCCGGGCGGTGGAATCGCCGCTCCGAATGAACTACAAACTCCAGTGTGCGAGAAACGCCCGTCTCCGCCTCGAATTTTTCTAGAAATTCCTCGTTCGGAGAGTTTTTCATTAGCGAGCGGAGGCACAGCAGAGCAGCGAACTGCAACTCGCCATTATCCGCGACTAGACAACAGAGCAAGGCCGAGCAAGGAGATCCCACGGATTGAAACTGGAGCAATGTCGTGGTGGCTTCACCTGCCGATACGGAGAGTGCAATACTCGCCCAGAGAAGAAGATCGAACACTACAATTGCTTTGATCTGTCAATAATAATAAACAGTTTAGTACCTCGCGTACCCAAACGTATTGTCACGAAAATCCTTACTCGAATTTCTGGAGACAATGTAGCCAAGTTGAAGAGGTTGATAAACGGTTCTCCTGCTTTCCACGCTGAGTCGGCGCTCACACTTCGATCGAGGATAAATGCAGCTGAAGTCCGAGACATTCAACATCAGAAGCTTCTACCGAGTACGACTCAAAGCGAAAGCTGTATCTGTGATAGCTTACCATTCAACTCTGGGTGAATAGCTTCCGTTTCAGGCTCGTTGGTCTCGGAGGTAATCGAAGGTGACAATAGTGTGTGCATCACACTCAGCGTCTCCATTACGAGTTCCGGGGTCTACGTGAAGGATGGTCAAAAGTTAGTGCGGATCTCTGGATACACGACTATCTCCACGTACTTTGGTTCTGGACAGGAACCCCACGAGCAGCGGGAGCACCTCGGCCTGCTCGCGGAAGAACCGCTCGTCTTGGGCGCAGAAGCGCACCGCGTCCACCTTCTTGCCCACGTCTTTGAGCTTGAAGCTCTTGATCTGCTTCTTCCACAGAGCCGCCCGCTTCTTGGCGGCATCTCGGGTCTTGGCCGTGCTGGAGCTCGGCCGACTAGCTCCGATCTCTTCGCCCATGTTGCCCCCTGCCCCGCCTCCTCGAACGATCCGTCGCGTCCGCCCAACGGATCGACTAACTTTAAAACCTTGGGGATCGTTGCGTCCTTTCAAGATTGACGACGATGACCACCATACACTTGTACTGTTCACGTTGGGTCGATGGTGCGATGCACGACAAGCGATATAAGGCCTTCTACAGATCCAGCTGGGACCGACCTGCACGCGTTTCGAAATCGGTTCTGCAGGCATCATCCGCCCCCACCCCACAACTTCAAAGTTCGCCCACGGATGCGTGCGCTGTCGAACACTCGCGAGTTTCCGCAGGTCACGTGTACCAACTCGTTTACATGTACATGGCATTCGAAGTTCGACCGCGAGAAAGTATCCAATGCAACCAGGTTTTGATTGCAGGATTTTTACTCGAGGCCTGCAAGGATCTTTGGGGCCGTGGATGTGCTCAGGATTTTAGTGGCGACGAAGAAAATTCGTGCAGCGAGATCCTGAAGACGACCTTGTCTGCGTGTGCAACATTCGAGAGCATTAGTTTACTCAAGCACTTCAACGGACACTTCGCAAAGAGAAGACGTCAGTGTACAGTACGCGCGTCGTTGAGAAATGTGCATGCCGGTTGTCATCATCAGGAGGAGGAGAATGTTTTCCTGGTCTCAGCTGCCGACTTGGTACAGCAAATCGTACCGAAAAATATGTAAAAAAAAAAAACTTTGTGGAAAATCCGGATCTGTAAAACCACATCCTCGAGATCGTGATTGTGGAGACCATTGAGAAAGTGTACGCTCGCTCGCAACTTCCAGGCCGAGGACATGGACGTCGTTATGAAGGAAGCTCGAGCCATTTAACATGTTATGCCGACAATATCATCGCCAACATTGCAGCGTTCCCGACTTCTTTCCCGAGTAATTTGGCCATACCTCTGTGGATGGCTTTCAGTACATTTTTGCTACGTACCGGCAGAGCTACGGGCGGGTATTATACGAGAACAAATAAATGATCAACTTGCACGCCACGAACGGTGGCCCAAGACGGCAAACCTCTCATGGAGAATCTTGCGAAAGATGTGTAGCATATGCAACCTGCGGCTTTCGTGGCGCATGTGGAGGCTTGGGATGCCTATCCGCCCCGTCCGTCAACACAGCGCCCGTTCTGGTCCGGCTTGAGCAAACCACGACTCAATTTTCGATTGCCACGATCTCGCGTCGGCTGCAACCCTGTTGTAAGGTGTAAGGGCGTCCGGATCTCTCCATCGTTGGTCTCCACCGCGTCCGCCGCTCATTGACAGATTAGCCAGCCGGTCGATTGACACCATCGCCATGCCGAACTCCAAAGTCGCTAAGCGCTCCGCTTCGGCGTCGCTCTCGCGCCAGTTGACGGCTCAGAGCTCCATGTCGAGCTACAACGGCGAGGGGCTGCCGCTATCAGCTGGAGGGATGCCCGAGTACCTGGAGCTCTCTTCTCAGGTGAAGAATGTGCTCTCGAGGCAGATCTCGGCGGCGGTGGACGACGTCCTGGACAGCATGATGCGCGAGGGCACGGAGGACAACCACTGGCGCGGCAAGATGCGCAAGGACGGCGTTGTGTACTACGAGGACAGGGAGAGCGTGACCAAGGAGCAGACGCGGTTCTGCTGCGTGGACGTGACGGACGCGTCGGTGGAGGAGGTGATCAACCTGTTCGTGGTGTCCGACACGGACATGCTGCTGCAGCGGTGCCGCATCATGTATGACAACATCATGGATGCCAGAATTCTTAATGTGCTGGAGCACCCGTCCGAGGAGCACCCGATGCGCTCGTCCTACGTGCGCTACACGGCGTTTAAGGCGCGGACGCTGCAGCGCAACCACCGCGACATGTGCGTCGTGGTGGCCACGGATGTCATTCATTACCCGGACGGCTCGACCGTGGGCTACTGCGTTTGGGACTCGCTCAACCTGCGCGACATCTCGGACTTCGACGTGCCACGGGGTTTCCTTCGCACGCGCATGTTCCGGTCGGGATACTTCGTTCAGAACTCAGGAGAGCTGGACGCGCAGACCAAGGTCGCGTACATCGTGGGCATCGAGGCGGGCGGACTCGCTCCGCGACTGACGACTCGGTACTACATGCCCAAGTTCGGAGCTGTGCTCAGCCGAGTCATCTCGCACCTTCGTCGTCGACAGCTCGACCCGTCGACGTTCGCGCCGCAGTCGGAATGGACGGACAAGCGCGCGGTGCAGACGTGTGAATGCTGCAGTAAGCACTTCGGCGCTGTGAAGCTGCTGGACACCAGGCGATACAACTGCGTGGTATGTGGCGACGCCATTTGCCACGCCTGTCACCATGTCGAGGAGGTTGAAGTGCCTGGAGCCAAGAACATGACGGTGGGCATCTGCGTTGGGTGTAAGACTGCGAGTCGCACGAAGTCCTCGCGCCTGTCGCGTTGGTCGAGCTGGGGGACGAGTTTTTCGACAGATTCGACTGAGTCGTCGACGAGGTCGTTGCCGGTGTGAACGTTGGCCAGGCAAGCCATATTCTATGAAAATTTTGGTCGTGGCAAGGGTCATTCGGACACCGCCACGGCATAATTAAAAGCACTCGTAGCCGAACTTGCTGGTGTCGTTGGGAACTCCAGCAGTCGGTCGGCCGAATTAAATACCGCGTGCGCAGTAACTGTTCATGAAAAATTCGACAAACTTTTTTCTATTGGATGCATGTGTTGCACGCAACGTTTTTGAGAACTACACCGGAGCCGTGAATACATACTCGATGCTGTATCAACCTCATCAAACCTTGGACTAACCGGTGCAGTGTAGACTCTACTTATTTTCTAGGTCGTACTCATCGGAGAAACAGAGAGTCAAAAGGTGAATTTATCGGTTGACTCACTCACTCAGCTCTATAATTCCCGTGTAGCAGCGTACATTGGGCCAGATCGTCAACATTCTTGCCTATTGTTTGCGTCGCCGATATACATGTTCAGTACTACATAGTACCATGCAATATACTGTATCGCGCAAGCTCCCCGACTTAATAAGCCGGCGCTCCATGTATCGGATGCGGCCGCGGCGTCGGGCAATGATTGACTGCCATCTGCACCGAGAGCGTCCGCAGCTGGAGCCGAAGCAAGCGCGCGCGAGAACACTAAGCAATTTCTGACAAGAGAAACAAAGTTCTAGAGATACATCTGGGGTCAGCTTGCTCGTGTTTCCCAACTTGCCGACTTCATCGGACACGACAACCCCCAACTAAGCAACGAACGCATCGAGACCTCCACCGCCTCCGCCCACGCAAAGTTAACCCACGCTGTCCAACTCCTGCACACGTGTGCGTGAGGTTGTCGAATGTTCGCGAAATCAAACCGTGGCGTCGTCGATCTCATCGATCTCGAGCGTCAATCGAAGACTTGAAAGGCACGGCGACCTTATCTTGCTTGGAATCGGGTCGTCCTTCCAATGGCTTAGGAATCACGAAATCCATGGTAACCTTTTGGAAGCCCAAGTCACCTACGCTGAGCCATCGCGGCCTGTGCGTGCGTGCGGGGGTCGCACCGAACTGGTCCGACGTAGGGAAACAAAGGGGAACGCGCAGCGAGATGGCCTCATCTCTTGAGCCCTTGAAAAAAAGAGCGAGATCAAATTTGCGTGTGCATTCCGCCCCCGCAAATTCAACGCAGTCGGCAGTCGACCGCCATCGAGAGCCGGGTGATGACGTTGAGGAAACTCATGAGTCGTCCTTGTCCCTCTTCGGCTTGCGGCGGAGAGCGGGTGGAAACTACAAATAAACATACCATTTCTACAGAAGGTGCTCCAAAAATACAGAGCGTGGCGCGAATCTACAGAGGGGGGCGACAGCCTACAGAAGCCACTGGGCCAAAACCAATCAAATGTTGTCAAGTTGCCACGTCTGTATTTAGTGGCGCAGTTCTGTATTCCTGCACGCCCTCTCTGTAGGACTGGTACGATATTCCCAATAGCACCGGCTAATAGTTCACGTTACCGTTAATCTAGGTTTGCCTTTGACGGAGGCGCGCACTCACTTACCGGTGCGAGTTGCTTTCGCCAGCCACACCAACGAGCAGCCCCTCATGCATTCGTGCTGGACAGAGCTGCAGGGTAATGTATAAAAGCCAGCCTCAGGTTCGCCAGATACACCTCGACTTTGCAGTGCGGGGGCAAACGATAGCCTACCGTCTTACCTCGAACTAGACGCCTAGGCGTTGTATTCGAGGTTGGTCCACAATCCCAAATCTGATCACACCCTCGAATTGAAGGCATAGCAAAATAGAACGCCTACCCAATGTAGCAGATGTTGTAAATGACATATGATGACTCCTTGTTGCCAACAATTCTGCTGTTATTTGGACGAGCCAGCGCCTTTGTGCCGACTGCTAACCATTCGTGCGGAAGTCAGCCTCTCGTTTCGTCCGATCACTATACAATCGCCCTCCAGCGACACAAAAGCCCCCGCTAAGAATGTCAGCCAAGAAGAAGCGTATTATAATAGCTACAGTATGGATCAAGCGCAGTGTTGCTGAAGAGTACAAGAAGGGTGTCAACGGCATTGGGTTTGCCGCCCTTGCCGCAAAACACAAGATACCCTCGTCATCGATAGTCCGGAAATCCAGATTGCACAGATGCAACATTGAAGTGAAACCTTTGAACGACAACTGCAAAGTGATTTCCGAGTTCACCTACACTGTTCCTGAGGCAACTGGGAAGATATGCCTTGCTCGACTGGGCCCTCGGTTTGCGTTACACGTAGCAGGAATGCGAATATAGCTTAGAGGCTACTACCAACCTTCAGGTTTTTTAGATTTACTTGAATACAACGCCTACCTTTTGCATCCTTCAGAGTTTTGTCGATTCACTTGAATAGAACGCCTAGGCCTTTTATTCAAATAGAACGCCCACTAGGCGCTCTATTTTTTTAGAACGCCTAGGCGTCTAGTTCGAGGGAAGACGGTAGTGTATTGATGGATACAGGGTAGATTGAAGAGTGAGCTCCAGACTAGCTGGATGCTTAGCCTTCGCTCTGAGATATAGAGAGGCGGACTGCCAGTGGACAGAGTTCCAGAAGACGCTGCCCGCCAGGTAATCAGCCCTACAGAACATGCAGTACACAGGGCGCATCTCAAGAGTCCGTGACAGCTAGCAATGAGGATTCATGAGATAGTGATTGGCTGTAATATACTCGAATCACTAGTAACAACTTATATCTTGTGTGTGATTTTTTTTAGAAGACGCAGCGATAAGACCGCCTTATTCGTTAGCTTTGTGCTTAGGCCGGGGTTGTACTGGGCCTTGGTCTGCTTCGAGTTGACGGCCCTGGCGTTAGTTATCTGTTGGACGTTGGGCTTCGTTGTAATGCCCTTAGGCGAGGTCATTACACTGGTCAATTGTTAGTATCCGTCACGTCCGAAGGGGAACCTAATGTCCCGCGGGGTTGTATTGGTGATACCCATGGGCACCACACAATCTTTAGCGCTGAGTCTTGGCTCGTCGGGGAAGAACAGTACTCATTAATCCCCAGCAGCATCTACCATTTATCGTCAGTATGACTATGGAGAAAGACGAAGTTGAGTGCGGTCAGCACGCAGGAAATGTTCCTCCTGGTTCAGCAACCTGGTCAGCCAGCAGCAACGTGCTTGAGCTGCTGCTGGTGGCCAGCTTCAGCAGGTTTGCAATCGTGCCCGTGGGCACTGCCTGTTTTCATAGATCTATCGATCAAAAAGCATGATCGCTGCTTATAAGTGACGTGAAACCGGTCTGAACCGTTAGGGTCAACCAACCGTAGCTAATGAATCGTCCGAGGTACCACCGCTGGGCTCACACACAATGTTGTACTTAAGTAGGCGTCGACAGCCATAGCCGCCTGCATGGAGATAGCATATATGGTATGCGGGGTTGATGCGGAGCTCACCCTGAGTGCAATCGGCGTGAGCCGCGGGAAATAAGAAAATAAAATTAATGAAGGTACCGGTCTACGTCTGGTTGGGCATGTAGGAAATGATGAAGCCCACGCACGCCGCTATGAGCATTGTGGGGGCACACAGCAGTAGATCTCGCACATATTAGATGGGGTGTACGCTCAGCCAGAGCCCTATATGTTAATATCTGGACCCCCGGGGGCCGCGCTGGGGTCAAGACCTTTGTAGACAAAATGGGCGGACGTGACGGAAGGATATGTGCTGAGGGGATCCCCTGTTGGGCAGTTTGCATTTCATAGCAGTCGCCAGCAACCAATTCGATACTGCAACATGTATACACGGTCATGCTCTGCATTTGTGCTGGCAGTAGGGTTCTCAGCGCCGCTCGTCTATCTGCACGGTCGCTAGCTGGCCTAGCTTCCGAGGTATGGAGACGCATAGCAACAGCTTTGTTATGGCAGCATGACCGTCTTACCGAGTTATGACAACACGGCCGCCTTACCGAGTTATGGTAACACGGCCGCCTTACCGAGTTATGACAACACGGCCGCCTTACCGAGTTATGGCAACACGGCCGCCTAACCGAGTTATGGTAACACGGCCGCCTAACCGAGTTATGGTAACACGACCGCCTTACCGAGTTGCGCTAACACGGTAAAAAGGAAACAGCAGGCAAACCATATTGTATCTGCAAATCCGAAATTCAGCAAAAATCATTGTAGACAGGGGTGGCAAATCCCCAGCCTACCCCTTCTGTATTTTGTCCGACGGTCTGTAGATTGACTACTTCTGTCTGTAGATTATGCCTTTCCTCCTTGCGGCGTTGAAGGCTCACAACACAAAACAAAACATTTCTTCGCGAGATGAAGTTGAGGAAGAGCAAATCGCTTCCGATGTTCCTCTTTGAAAACAGGCGCAGTTTTTCGCCAGCAGGCCCGTATCGCGATCGTGGACAGGACGAAGTTGCAGCCCTCACCGACGACATGATGCCTGCACTGTGGAAGGCGCTGCTTATTCCTTTGTCATCCGCATAAAGAAGTCCCGAATCTGCAAAGTGTACCATGGTATATCGCTCATCTTCAAAGTACTGTAAAAAAAACTTTAGCTTGGATTCACGTGATCCGACCAGGTTGAAAGTCCGAGTCTCTGGATAGCTGTCAAGGATACCAAGGTTGTCACCCCCAGGTTAGCAAAGCGAATGCACCCACGTTCCCACAGGCAAGGCCCCTCCTCTCTCCTCTTCCTGCGACGCGCCTGCTGTCGCTTCAGCTTTTACGGAGTTGCACGCACATCCAGAGCATCAAAGCGCTCGGCGTGGCTACAAGACCGGAGGATGCTGGCGAAAGATGCGTAGCATGTGCAACCTGCAGGTCTCGTGGCTCGCGGACCTTTTGGTCCGGCTCGCCCCCAACCGCAGACGACAACACTCGATTGACACAGTCTCACCAAGCGCGATTCCTCACCCTTGTGCAAGTTCCTAGTTCATTGACAGATTGGACAGGCCATCTGTACATCGCCGCTGTTCGACTAAAGCGGAGACCATGGCCAACTCCCGCGTCACTAAGCGCTCGGCTTCAGCGCCCGTTGCTCGACGCCTGAAGTCCGCGTCGTCCTCAATGTCGAGCTACAATGGCGACGGGGTGCCGCTCTCGGAGGGCAAACCCGAGTATCTCGAGCTGTCGCCCGAAGTGAAGGACTTGCTGTCCACGCAGATCTCCAGCGCGGTCGAGAACGTGCTGGACAGCATGATGCACGAAGGAACCGAGGACGCGCACTGGCGCGGCAAGATGCGCAAGGACGACATCATGTACTTCGAGGACAAGGAGAGCGTGACCAAGGGCCAGTCGCGCTTCTGCTGCGTCGGAGCGACGGACGCCTCGGTCGAGGACGTCGTCAACCTGTTCGTCGTGTCCGACACGGACATGCTGCTGCAGCGGTGCCGCATCATGTATGACAACATTATGGACGCCAGAGTCTTGAGCGTGCTGGAGCACCCGTCGGAAGACCATCCGATGCGCTCGTCCTACGTCCGCTACACGGCGTTCAAGACGCCGGCGCTGCTGCGCAACCACCGAGACATGTGTGTAGTGGTGGCGACGGATGTTATCCAGTGCCCCGACGGCTCGACCGTGGGCTACTGCGTCTGGGACTCGCTCAACTTGCCCGAAGTCTCGGAGTTCGACGTCCCGCAGGGATTCATCCGCAGCCGCATGTTCCGGTCGGGATACTTCGTGCAGAACTCAGGAGAGCCCAACGCGCAGACCAAGGTCGCGTACATTGTGGGCATTGAAGCGGGCGGCTTCGCGCCGAGGCTGGCCACGCGCTACGTCATGCCGCGCTTCGGTGCCGTGCTCAAGCGGGTCGTCTCGCACCTGCGTCGTCGTCAGCTCGACCCGTCAACGTTCGTGCCGCAGTCCGAGTGGACGGACAAGCGCGCGGTGCAAATCTGCGAGTGCTGCAGCAAACACTTCGGCGCCGTGAAGCTGCTGGACACCAGGCGATACAACTGCGTGGTGTGTGGCGACGCCATTTGCCACGCCTGTCATCATGTCGAGGAGGTTGAGGTGCCTGGAGCGAGGAATACGACGGTCGGGGTCTGTGTCGCCTGCAAAACCGCCAGTCGGAAGCAGTCTCGGTTCTCGCGCTGGTCGCGGTGGGGCTCGAGCAATAGCAGCTTCTCGACGGATTCAACCGAGTCGTCCACCAGGTCTCTGCCTGCGTAACATGTCGAGGTCGGATCATCCATTCATTATTCTATGAGAGCAGTCGGAACGAATGCAAGTTCCGGCTTTTGTCAAATAATACATCGCACAACGTTGAAACTTTTAGGATAGTTTTCATAGAGTTCGCTTCATCCCACGTGGTTTGTGCTCACTAAAGATAGTGCTCCAAGAAGAGGGGAGAGAAACCTGTCTTGTCGAGGGCGTACAGCTGCAGTCTAAAAGCACGGTCAGTCGTGTGGCATCGGCGTACTTGGCCCCCGTAACATGCACAGGACGGCTCTGCGGGGTCTGTACGGAGGCAGCAACTACCCCAAGACGAAGAGCCAGGCGATAGTGTCCCCCGTTGTGGACGACATGGAGGACTTTGACGACGGAGACTTGTCCAGGGGCGAGGAGGGCAACGGCTTCGGCTCTCTGCGTCGCAACTCGAACAACGGAATCGAGCAGGGTGCCGCTGTGGCGTTGAAGATCCACGACGTGCCCGAAGACTCGGAGTATCAGCTTCAACGCAAGAGCGCCAGCATCTCAGGGGACGTGGGGATGCTGGGGCGGCTTGGAATGGGGCAGCTCTTTGGAGGCAGCTCGAACCAGGAGCAGGAGGCATTTAGCGGGGCTCAAGCCGGTCAGAAGTACACTGTTCTGGGTCAGAAACACCAGTGGAGGAAGAACCGCGCGGGCCGATCGAGACAACTGCAGACCATTTCTCCAGTCGACGACGCAGCTCGACCAGTGCGGGTTGACGGGGACGCACAGAGCTCCGGGCGTGGCAGCGACATTCCTCAGAGCTCATACCACGAGAGTCGAGCCTCGCAGAGGCCTGCGTCGACGGCGTCTTTCAGAGAGGGAGCTGCTACTTCTTCGATGCAGTCCGACAGCTCTGGCCGAGGCAGCGACTACTCTCAAGGCCGCAGCAGCGGTGAAAGCAGCAGCGGAGGCGAAGACGGCCAGCGGTTCGTGGTCACTCGCCAGCGCAAGTCCACGTACTCGGCCAAGCTGCACCTGCACGGCCAGAAGCCGCTGTATCTCGGTCGATACAAGAACGAAGTAGCAGCGCTTGCTGCCTGCGAGAGCGCCTATAACGTCATCTCGACACCACGCAAGTAAGTGAATGCTACACTGCAATCACGCAGATGACGAGAAAACATTAAGCCTTCACCACATCGAGTGCGAACGTAAAATAAATTATCACCAAAACCGAAACGATCGCCTTGGAAGGCAGCGTTGTATGGTGTTCCGTGTTCTTCTTGCACTCCGTAGATTATCCTACGCCTGGTACGTTACTTCCCACGACGAGATCAGAGCGATCGGATCCATCGTGGTATCCGATCGGCACCACTCTGACTCATTGACGATCCTTGTCAGTCTCTTCACCGTGCGTGCGTCTGCTGCCCGTAATGTAATGCAATGCCATCCTGGTCATGAACGACTGGAGATCGATCGGTCAGTTCGCAATTGTCCAGGTCTCCGTCACTCGCGTTCGACTCGGACACAACCTTTTCCAACTCGAACAGCTCGAGTACAGTACTGAAGTACCTTGCGACGCAAATATGAAGCTCGGTCGGGTCGCTGCGTCGCTCGCTCTGGGCGTCGTGAGCCTAACGTCTTTCGGTTCCCAGACGACAACTCAAGCCGCGACGTGCACTGCATCAGCCCTCTCGATCCTGCCGTCAACCTACAACCTCGATGTCTGTGTGAGCAACAACCTCTACTCGGTTCTGCTGGCACTCGCCGCCTCGTCCAGCACCTGTACGCTCACGGATCTGCTCGCCTTGGAGTCCAACACCCAGGTCCTGAACCTCGTCTCGCTCCTTGAGAGCATCGTGGCGTCTCCTAGCAGCATGTCGAGCCTCGTGTACGCGTACATGGCGGCCACTTCCTCCTCCGACATGGACGACTTCTGCACGACACTCAACACGGTCATCTCGCCGTGTCTGCTGAGTCTGCTGCCGACGCTGCTGCCGGTCTTCCAGAAAGACCTGACCTGCTGCTCCGAGGTGAGCGACTTGATCGACCTGGTCGACTTCTTCGTACCTTCAAACGTCACCACCAACTCGTTCATCCTCAACGAAGTCGTCAACGGCGTGAACCAGTTCTTCTGCTCCAGTATCGGCGACACGACGTGCGGCTACAACCTGTTCTCGCAGATGACGTCGACCTACACGTCCTCGCAATTCACGCTGCTTGAGTCCGTCGTGATGCCGTTCGTGACCATCTCTTCAGGTGAAGAGTGCACCGCCATGAAGGGGGAATCGTACACGGACACCGCCTCACTGACGTCGGCTACAACCATCGACTACTCGTGCTGCATCGACCACATGCGACCACTGATCGAGTCGATCCAGAGCGGCTTCGAGTACTTCTTCGACGACACCACAGTCGACATCCTCAACGGCATGATCGACTTCTCCGCTAGTGGGGGCAAGTTCGTCGACTCGGTGCCTGGAACTGCGTCCTGCACCTTCACGGACACGTGCTCGGACCCGTCGTACCTCATCCCCCAGCAGACTGCAACGCGCACACCCGGCACTAATAATCCTGGCAAGAACGACATGAAAGACGTCTCCTGTACCATGGTGGACAAGTGTAATTTAGCAGGGACAGTCTGCAGCAGCGTCTGTGAGAAAGGGACAGCGTCCGTCTCGGCGTGGCTCAACCAGACCCTCGCGTACCAGCGCCACCTGGGCTTCAGTGGCAAGTTGTGCTACGCGCAGCTCCCGTCGACGCACAACAGCGCCATCACATTAGCGGACGGCTACGGCAACCGCGACCAGCTCTTCAACGCCAACCTGAACGCGGACAAGGCGTACTCGTACCTCAAGACCAACAACCACGTGCTGAGTTTGACGGACCAACTGGGCATCGGCATGCGCTGGATCGAGATCGACACGCACTACTTCCTGGACGACTTCCGCACGGGCCACTGCGGGAACCTCGGGTCGAGCTCCGTCACGACGTTCTTCGACGCGTTCGACTCGCAGTTGTCAAAGTACGGCACGATCCTCTGGGGTCCCGAGCTCTTGGGCTGCTTCCCGTCCGTGTCGGGGATCAAGACAACCGACGAGGTCACCACGCGCAGCTCGATGCAGGAAGTCAAGGACTGGCTGGACGAGAACCCGACGGAGTTTGTGGTGGTCTACATGGACACGGGCTCGGACATTTCGCGGCTGGACAAGTACGACGACTTGAATACGCTGCTCACTGACGTCTTCGGCGACTTGATTGTGCCCCAGTCCGTCCTCAAGGCGTTGGCGTCGGATTCCTGGACAGGAGGCAGTGTCAACGAGTTCCTGGAGGCGGAGTACAGAGTTCTTCTCCTTGCGAATGACGACACGGGGCTTGCATACAGCTTGTACGACTTCTGTGGTGGGCATGAGGTTCTGTCGACCGACTACATCGACACGTTGCCGGACTCCTCGCGTAAGATTGACGGGCTGGAGATTTACGGCAACGATTACTTTTTGCGCTCGTACCAGGCGGAGCTGCGCTACATCTCGCTCTCGGATGGAGGAACACTGACCGAGGACTTTGCCACGTTCTTGAACTCGAGCAACATCGGCAACTTCGTGCGCTGGAACATGAACCTCGTGGCCACGGACATGGTAGACGGCGCGAAGATGAGTGCGCAGGCGTGGTCCTGGGCGGAGAACGAGCCGAGTACAACAGCGTCTGGAGCTTACGTGCTTATGAACACCAGCGGTCGCTGGGTGGCGAGCACCTCAGCCACCAAGTCGTACAAGGCGTGCTGGAGCAGCTCCAGCTTGGCGTGGTCGGTTATCGCGTACGCTGATTCCTGTGCGAGCGGGTACATTTACGCTGAGCCGGCCGATCCATACCAGAATTACCTGCTCAAGACGGCCATCTCGACCAAGGGTATCACCACCACCTCCGTCGTGATCAACGCCACCCTATCATAAGCACTGACGCCATGCAGCGTACTGGTCGCCCCATACCGCTACACGTACAACGAATTACACTTGTGAAAATGAACATGTTTTTTTGCCGACCTGGCTCGATGGCAGCTTGGTAGAAGAAACTGATTATCAACGCACATTGAAGATGTAGGCTCAGCGACCTATTCCCACAGTTCATCAGCATTGGCGTCGTAGAAGCCATCGTCGTCCTCGCCGTAGTAGTCCTCATAGTCGCCGTAACCTCCGTAATCATTGAAGTAGTCCGCTGGCAGCTCGTAGTCGATCGGTAGCGAGTCCGGATCAAGCAGTTCAGGGTGCCTCAACTCGACAGGCAGTCGGCTCCGCCCTTCACCGAAACTCGACGTCCCGCCTCCTCCTCGATTCACGAAGGTGATCTCGCGGTTGCTCTCCTCGTCGTCCCAGCCATACCAGATACTGGGCTCTGCGTTGGACGTGTAAACCCCCAGCTCAATAATACTTCTAAAAGTTTGCCCACGGCGCCCTGAAGTTGTGATGCGGAAGCGCAGGTTCGGATGCAACTTTTTCACATTCTTGACCAAAGGCTCCAAGCCACGAAGATACTGCTGGCTCCACGCAGAGTCCACCGATTCCAGGCTGGAGTTCATCAAACGGAGCACGAACTTGCGACGTCCCCACGAGAGCTCCTCGGGCGTCCATGCTTCCAGCTGCATCAGCAACTCTGACAGTACGTTGTAAAACGCCAAGCGCGAGTCACTGGGATGGCCACCGACGCAGATTTGGAACGTCCGGATTCCCCTGAACTCGTCTGAAAGATTCTTGAGGAACTCAAAGACGCCATCGCCAGAGCAGCTTATGGTGCGCAGCTCCATCCTCGTCAGATACTTCAGCTGCGCTAGCGCGACGAGGCCTCGGTCCGTAAACGTTCGAATAGGCGTGAGGTTGCCATTCTTCCCCTCGGCGACTTCCCAGACGGAAAAGTTGGTCAGCAGAGGACAATGCTTCGCCAGCGTCTCGCAGAATTGATCGCCGAATATATCAATATTCAGCACCTCGTGCATCGGAAACTCGTCCGCCTCGTCCTCGTCGAATTCGTCGTAGCCCATCTCGTCCCCGTCAACAGGATGGTACAGCGCAATCTCCAAATCCTCCAGCGCCGGGCATCCCTTCAACGCGCTGCTCGGGTCCGTCGCCTTAAACCCGTACCCCGGTCGCTCTGGACGAGGTGAAAAATCTTCGTCAAGAGGCTCCCCAGCCGCTTCAGCCAACGAGTCGAAGTATTCCTCCCACTCCCACAGCATATTCACACCAAACGTGAGCTTCGTCAGGCGCGGCTTCACGTGCTGTCCAAACGCCTGGAAGAACGGGTCGGCGAAAGGAGCCACGACCCAATGGAACTCCCGCAGCTGCGTGCACTTGGCGTTGAACTCCTCCCACTGCTCCACCGTGATGAGCCAGTCGTCGCGACACGTCAACTTGTCCAGCTCGCTCAGCGTCGCCTTGTACCCATCGACGTACTCTACCCCGGGACAAAACTTGACCAAATTGTCGAACAACTGCTTGCAAGACTGGAACCGGTCTCGTTCATTCAGCGACGGGACCTTGAGCTGCCTCAATCCTCGATTGGTGCCGCTCGAGTACCAAACCTCCATGGCTGCAAATAGTGCACTGAAAATTGAGTCAAAGTTCACTCGTCCTTGCAGCATTTCGTCCACATCGCACAACACCACAGACTCAATATTTTTGCAGTATTTGGCTGCACTCTGCAGGATCAGCTCCACGTGGCCACTGATTAATTGGACCCCGGACAGATCCAGTCTCTGCAGAGCTGGGAGCCCCGCAAACAGCACGTCCCAATTGATCTTGAAGTCTTTATGGGTCCAGGACCTCACCATGCCAGTGCGTAAGAAGTGAACCCCACCGCCACGAGGCGGGGCGTCACCAATTTGGACATAAAGGTCCACCACTTTTGGTCCTCTTTGTGAAATACGTCGACGTATTTCCATCGACTCGGAGCGAGAGCCTGACTTAAAAATGAGACTGAGTCTGGACGACTGGAAGCGAGCCACGACGTCTTGGACGAGCCCGTTCCAGGACTTGCACACCAGTGCGAGCGGCTTGAGGTTGTCCACGGGCAGCTTGCGCTTATCCGGGACCAGGTCTTCGCTGTAGTCATGGACGGCATACGCCACGATGGACGAGAAGAGCGGCGGAGGAAGACGCTCCATTTTGGCTACAATCTCTTTTTTGAGACCAAACCGAAAATGTTGTGTAAAAGCCGATTTCTTTGATTTGCATGTAGCCATCTCGTTATGGCTACATAATGGATAGCATTGATCTTGCCTACATCTCGAAGTCGCTGTCGGTCTCGTTACTAAAATCACTCTCGCCCTGGTCACTGGCACCTTCACCGTCGTAGAAGTCGCCTTCTAGGTACCAGCCTCCGTCGTCGTAGCCGTCGTTGAGCTCATATCCGACACTTCGGTCCTCAAGGAGCATGTCTTCGCGATCCACGATCGTAATGCCGTCATTGTCCTCCTCTTGCTCCCAGTCTTCCCACTCACAGATTTTGGATTGAATGCCCACCGAGTAGAGCCCAAACTCTGCGATCCTCGAAAAGCTGTTACCGCTACGATTCATGGTAACAACGTGTTGGCGCAACGACGGGTGGGCTTCCTTCACGCGGTTCATCAGGATTTCCAAGTCCCGTAAATACTTCTCGCTCCAGGCGGGCTCGACTGAAAAGCGAGAATTGTAGCTCCAGTTCTCGAGGCGCAGCGCAAACGTCTGGCGGGCGCACGGCGGGTCCGAGGTCTCGGCGAGCTGGGCAAGCAGCTCCTTGAGGATGTCGTAGAATGCGAGTCTCGAGTCGATTGGACTCCCACCTACAGTAATTTCAAACGTCCGAGCTCCAGTGAACTCGCTCGATTGAGCGTTCAGAAACTGGAGTAAACCGCTTCCCGTACAGTTTATGCTGCGAAGCTCCAATGACCGAAGAAATTTGAGCTTGGTCAGCGCCATCAGCCCTCGATCCGTGAACGTCACAATTGGCTTCAGATCCTTCCTGTTGAAATACTCGCCCATCTCCTGAATAACAAAGTGTGTTACACAGGGGCACTGCGAGGCCAACGTCTCACAAAAGTGGTCATCAAAGACGTTTTGGTTCACCATTTCCTGCTCGGGGAAATCCTGGACGTCGCCCATGTCCGGGGGGATGTACATGTCAAGATCCACTGCATGGTACAGCTGGACAATCAGTTCATCCAGCTTGGGGCAGCCTTTCAAGGCAGCTCCAGGGTCAGTTGCGAGAAACCCGTAGCCGGGGCGTTCGCAGTAGTCCTCCTCTTCCCAGTCAATATTAGGGAGAGGCCCAGCCGCGCTGCTTTTGTCATGGAAGTACCACGGCCACTTCCAATACATGTTCACCCCAAGCGTGAGCGTCTTCAACTGCGGCTTGACATGCTCACCAAAGACGCGAAAGTACGGATCCCCAAAAGGAGCGACGATCCAGTTAAACTCGCGCAAGTTTCGGCACCCGGCGTTGAACTTTTCCCAGTCCTCTACAGTCAGTAGCCAAGCCATCTTGCACCACAAACTATCCAGGGTCGACAACGATACCTTGTACCCGTCGATGTGTTCTATCAAGGGACAGTATTTCGTCACATTCTCGAAAAACTCCTTGCTAGCCCGGTATTTGTCCTTGATGTTCCTCGTCGGAACGGTTAGATGCCTCAAGCCTCCATGGTTTCCTTGCTCGTTCCACGTTTTCAACGCGCTGTACAGCTTTAGCATCACAGCTTGAATTGTATCATCCTCCACATTGTACATATCTCGCTTGAAGGGCAGCACCAACTTGTCCAAATTAAGGCAAAAGGTAGCGGCGGCGTCGATTGCGCCAAGAACATGGCAACTCTCCAGTTTCATTGCCCTGAGGTTGAGGGTCTTGAGCTTCTTCAAAGGAGCAAAGATCCTTGGCCAGTCGACGGTGACGATCTCCACCACGTCCTTGAGGCCAGGATTCACAGTAAAGTAGTCCGAGAAGCGCTCAAACGTGCCCATGACCACATGAAGTTCTGTGATTTGGTCCCCCTTCTCCGCTACTTTCGTGTACAATTGCTGCAGCTCTTGGTCCGACGCCGTCTCAAGTTTGAGCATTAGTGTCGAGTCTCGATACTGGTGGGCTATTTCGCGCATGGGCGCTACCCACGCCTTGGACACGTGCTTGAGCTCCTTGAGGACGAGCGTGACGCCATTACGTCGATCGACAGGGAGGTCGTCGACGTAGCCCGGCACGGCGAACGCCAGGATACTTTGCAGCAGCGGCAACGGAAGCGTTGGTAGCGTCTCCATATTGGAAAAATGATTTAGTCCCGCTCATTTTTTTGTGCTGATGCTAAATCACATATTTCGTGCACACTCACTTCAGCAGGCAGTGCGATCGGTCCCTGGGGGGGGGGGGCTGTTCTTGGGTGTATGTGTACTGTTCCAGAAACACCGGTTCCTGTAAATACCAAGGCAAGACAGCAAGAGCATTCAGCACAAAAGCTAATGACCGATGCAGACATCCAGTCTGTAATAGCGAAGATTATGATGACTACAGTAGTTAACACTTAGAGCTCCTCCAGCACTGGGCATCCCTCAAGAGCGCTGGCCCTTATAAACGGCAGCTAGTGTCGAGTCGACCAAATCGATGGGATCCGGACGAACAAATGGGCTAATCGCTCGGAAACGACCGGGAAGAACCAGAGCTTCCAGATGTCGACAATGCTTTCCTGCTGCCTCCACAATCCCTTCCACCTGGGGACTCTCCAAAGTCATTAGAGTTAGATCCAGGCGCTTTATTAATTTAACTTGGTAAAGCTTTGGAAGAGCGAATCCCAACCGAGATTTACACCGTCGAGGGGCGGGGCGTCCCTCATGCATGGAGAAATGACATCAGAATTTCGGTAGAATCCAGGGCGCGGAACGAGTTTGCCGATGCAAATACGCAGGTCTACCACTTGTGAACCCTTGTCAGACGCTTGACGCAGGTCAGCGTGGATGCCTGGAAGCGCGATACGATGTCCTTGATGGCTCGCGCTTGTTGGGGACCAGGTCTTCAGTGTATCCGGGCACTGACAAGATTTGTTTTTTTGAGTTTGTATGGATTTTGGCAAATTGTTTTGTGTAAATACACTTTTTCTTGCTAAAATTTTGGCTTGTTAAAATCTGTGACGTTAACGCCGCTATCCACTTTCGAGGTAAGCAACGACTTACTTCTCTGTCCCACGAAAGTATGATGATTTCAAAATTGGGCTCTATTTTCACTTTTACCCAAAATTATTGACCAAGTGACACCATATTGTGAAGCTTAGAGTCTGGCGCTAACGTCTGATTTTTGCTGTCTATCATCTGCGAGAACTGAAGGAACGGCAATGCTTTTTCTGCCTCCAATTTTAGTTCCCTGCAGGTTTTTTTTCGTAATTCCGCCAAAAATTAGCGATAATCCATCGGAATTTCAAGATGGGTTGGTGTTGCTAATGTTAGTTCGATGGACCAATTACAGCCTGTGAAAAGGCCTGGTAAGCGAGATATTTCGCTTCAAAATCAACGAGGTTTTTCTAACCAAGCGTGATATAAGTGGATAAAAATCAAATTTTGCCCTAACCAACGCCAAACGACCAATGGCATTCATTGCGTGGTACACAAAAAACCTAACTACCCATACTTTCGTGGGACAGAGAAGTACCCGTCACAGTACAAAGTCAACATCGTCGTCCTGCTCCATGTCGTAGTCGCTGCCGGAGTCGCCATCGTGTTCAGTACCAGCTGCAGCTTCGAAGCTTTCATCAATGTATGGCACACCGCCGCGGTTCACGAAGACTACATCGCGATTGCTCTCCTGCTCGTCCCAGCCAAACCAAACGCTGGGCTCGGCGTGCGCAGCGTAGAGACCCAGCTCGGCGATACTTCTGAAGCTTACACCATTGTAGCCGTGTGCCGTGATGCGCAGTCGAAGCGAGAGGTGAGTTTCCTTGACACGAGCCACCACCTTTTTGAGCCGATCGAGGTAGTCAACACCCCATTCCCTCTCCACCGAACTGGCGACGACATTCCTCAAGCGAAGCACAATCCTCTGTTGTGACATCCGCAGGTCACTCGCCGGCGTATCGGCGAGTCGAGTCAGCAAACTCATGACTGCGTCATAGAAATTCAAGTCCGTCCTCTCGAACTCCGGCATAACGGATTTGCCACCCACGCAAATTTGAAACGTGCGTTGTCCAGTAAATTCATCGGAGAAGCCGTTCACGAACTCGAAAACACCGTTTCCAGTGCAGTTTATGGGGCGCAGCTCCATAAAATCCAAATATTTTAGTTGTGCCAGTGCTATCAGCCCGCGGTCCGTAAAAGTATGAATATGATGGAGCTCAAGCCCCTCCACGACTTCCCACAATGCGATGCGATTAATGAGTGGGCAGTTGGTAGCCAGCGTTTCCCAAAACTCATCGCCGAAAATGCTTTCCTCCAGTACTTCTTCATCAGGAAAGTAGCGTTGGTCTCTGTTATGAGTAAACGGATCATCAAGTTCGTCTTCATCTCGCGGGTGGTAGAGCGCGATTTCAAGCTCCTGCAAGCCTGGACAGCCCAGTAGCGCAGTACTTGGGTTTCTCGCGAACCATCCATAGCCCGCACGACCAACATCGATGATATTGGATCTAGCCAGCAAGCCCGCTTCCCTATCCAGCTCAACGAAGTACTTTCCCCAGTCCCAAAGCATGTTGATACAGAACACGAGCTTCGTAAGCTGGGGCTTCACATACTCCCCAAAGACTTGAAAGTACGGGTCTGCAAACGGAGCGACGACCCAATTAAACTCGCGAATATTCGTACACGCCGCGTTGAACTTCCTCCAGTCCTCCAGATTCAGCAACCACACATCCTGACACGTGAGTCTATCCATCTCACACAGCGACTGCTTGTACCCATCCAGATACTCCACCTGCGGACACAGCGTCACCACCTTGTCGAAAAACTTCCTGCACGACTGGAACCGCGTCTTCTCGTTAATAGTCGGAACCTTCAGCTGTCTCAGTCCTCGTCGATGTCCCGCCGGTCTCCAACGCTCCAGTCCTTTGTACACCGCGTCCAAAAGAGGGTCAACCTCAGCTCCCGGGTGCATTTCATAATGCTCTTTCCCAGGCAGAATGAGAGCTTCCAGCTCCCGACAGAACTTGTTCGCCGCCTCCACCACTTTCACAGTGTGTGGACTACACAGCGGCATCTCGGACAAGTCCAGTCGACGCAGCCCTGGCATGCGGGCGATCAGCGCGTCCCACCCGAGCTCCAGCGCGTCCAAAGTCTGCGGTAGACGCCCACTGAGACTAAAATATTCCCCAAAAGAGCCAACTTGACCCATGGAAACCCTCAGATCCGTGACGTGTCGCCCTCTCGCCAACACTTTCGTCCTCATCCCCAGCAGCTCGGAGCGACTCGCAGTGTGGAACTTGAGCGTCAGCGTCGACCGTTGGCACTGGGCGACCAGCTCGCGCACGGAATTGTGCCATGCTTTGGACACGAGCGCCAGGTTCTTGAGGTGGTTCGAGGCGAAGAAGAAGCTGCGCTTGTCTGGGATGACTTCCTCCGAGAAGTCGGGCACGGCGAAGCCCACAACGCTCGAGAATAGCGGCAACGGCAGTGACGGCACGCGCTCCATGATGCACGATCGGGAACTGAGACAAAGACTAAAAAGTGCGGATTTGAGCACCAAAAGCTGTGCTCAAAGACTAAAAGGAGGATACATGTGCAAAAATCCTGCGACGTGTGAGCACAAGCTGGTAAAGTTGCAAAACCAAAATAATGAACACAAGTTCGGTCTGCATGGCCGCAGTCATATATACTACGTAGTATATGAGGACGAGGATAATTGTAGCAGGTCGTGTATCTTTCACATATTTAGGAGCAGGCATTGCCATCATTAGCGTGTGAAAAGGAGCTGGTCAAGTTGCATTAACGTCAAGTTTTACTACTACATGTAGTAGCTTTAAGCTGGAACTCAACTACATAAGGGAGAGCTTCAGTCCTACTTCGGACCGCAACCTCCCCCCGTTCTACACAATGACACTGCGGGGGTATCCTCACGGGCCTCGGTGCTCCCAGCAGCACTAGCAGCGGCAGCGGGTGCAGGTACCGGACCATCATCCGTAATAACCGCGACCTCGGACGGCACGGGGTGGGTGCGCCAACCGCTGTCAAGGTGGCGTTGATAACTAGCGACGTATCCGCGATCTTCTGGGCGACGAGCGCCTCGTGCAACAAGTAGTTCTGGTACGGGTCCGTCGGAGCCGTGAAGCTCGTTCCAGCGGGGCAGTCCTTAGCGAAGTCGACGATGGACCACGCCAGTTTGGCCTTGTCCCAGCACGCACGAGTGCCCTTCTTGGCCTTGGTGCTAGCCACCCACCGGCCGTTCTTGTCCATCAGCACGTACGCACCAGCCTCGGTGGTGCTGGGCTCGTTCTCCGCCCACGACCAGACCTGAGCCGCCATCTTGGCGACGTCGGCGTTGTCGAGAGCGATGAGGTTCACGTTCCACCGCAGGTACTTGGGAATACTCTCTGCGTCCAAGAACACCGGGAACTTGTTAGTGAGAGCGCCCGTGGCTGCGAGCGAGATGTAGCGCAGCTGCTCCGACCACGAGCGGATCCAGTTCGTCTCGCTGTAGATGGCGATTCCGTTGATCTGGCGCTTAGCGTCGGGCAGATCGTCAATGAACTCGACAGTGAGGTCCTTCTCCTTGGTGCACATATCGTACAGACTGTAGGCAACTTTCGTCTTAGTGTTCGTGAGAGCCAAGACTTGGTGGCCAGCGTTGATGAACTCGTTGATGCTGCCGCCCGTCCACTTGCCCTTCGCCAAATCATCCAATGCCGTGAGGGGTACGAGCAAGTCTCCGAACGTGTCGGTGAACAGCGTGTCGATAGCACCGAACTTGTCCGTCCGCTTAATATCCGAACCGGTGTCCAGGTACACCACCACAAACTCGGTGGGGTTCGCGTTGAGCCAGGCCTTAATCTCATCCAGCGAGTCCTTCGTCAGAGGTTGCTCTGAAGCCTTAATTCCAGAGATCGAAGGGAAGCAGCCCAGCAGTTCCGGGCCCCAGTTGTACGTGCCGTAGTTACCGAGCGTCTTACCAATGGCACCGAAGAAACCCGCCACAGCGTCCGATCCTAGGTTACCGCAGTGGCCAGTGTGAAGATCATTCAGGAAAAAGTGGGTGTCAACCTCGAGGAAGCGGATACCGATGTCGAGCTGGTCCGTCATACTCAGTACCTGGTTGTTGGTCTTGAGGTACGAATACCACTTGTCCGGGTTCAGGTTCTTGTTGAAGAGCTGGTCGCGGTTACCGAAGCCGTCCGCGAGAGTGATAGCGCTATTGTGCGAAGCTGGGATCTGGGCGTAGCAGAACGGGCCGCTGTTGGCCAGGTTCCGCTGATAAGCCAACGTAGACTTGAGCCATTCGGGGACAGCCACCGAGCCTCTCTTGCACACTTGGCTGCACACCGACTTGTCCCCGCTGCACTTGTCCTCCAAGGTGCATTCCGTATCAATGAGGTCGTTCTTGCCGGGGTTCTTCGAGCCAACCTCGCGCGTCATCTCCACGTCGTCGGTGATACCCTTCGGGTCGTCACACGAATCTCCATCAAACTCGCAAGTCTTGGTACCTGTAAGAGTGTCAACGAATCCTCCCTTCGGGTCCTTGAACGTCACCATTCCACTCAGGATGTCCCAGGTGTCGTCGCTAACGACGTTCTTGACGGCACTCTGAATGGTCTGAATAAACGGCCGCATCTGGTGGACACAGCAGCCGAAGTTGATGGTCTTCCCGGGCGACTGCGACCCGGTGTTCTTGTACGGGTTGCCCGAAAGGCCCGAGCACTCCTCGCCCTGGCCGATAGTCATGAACGGGAACACCAGGTCATCAAAGAAGTCGAACGTGTCGACCGTGTACATCTTTGTCAACTGCTGGAACATGTCAAGGCCGCACGAATTGTCGCCCTTCTTGGAGCACAGGAACCTGTTGAAGCCGTCGATGAGCTCGTTGAGGATGAAGAACATTTGGTTCTTGCTGGGCGGCACGACGATGTTGAGCAGGTCGATGAGGTCGCTGATCTGGCCGCAGCACACGTTGTCCTCTTGGAAGGCGGGGATGAGTTTCGGGAGCACCTTTTGGCCGCAAGGTCCGAGGGCGCCGCTGAAGGCGTCGCACAGGTTGTCCACCGAGTCGTCGTTCTGGGCGGCCATGTAGTTGTAGACAATGGGGGAAATGTCGGCAGGCTTCGCAGCGATGTCCTTGAACAGGGTGAAGAGGTTCTTCAGGTCGTCGTTCTTGACCACATCGTAGATGTCCAGCATTCCGCAACTACTGAAGATGGTGCTGGCAACGGCCAGAGCGATCGTCCCGACATTGTTAGCCACGCAAGTATTGAGGCCGTAGGCGGTTGGCAGTTTGTCCACGAGGAATCCGAATGTGTTGTCCTTGGCCGTGCACTCCTGAGCCTGCACTTGACTGCGCGGGGCGGTGGACGTAAGGCCCAGTACGCCCACCAAGACGGAGGCGGCGAATCGACGGAGATTCATTGTGCCTTCCTTCCTGCGTCGCGGCAAAGCTTTTCCGAAATGAACGCCACCACAAGGGGCGGAGGGCCGTAACCTCGCTGCACATCGGGAAGATAGGAATCTCGTACATGTACAGAAGTGAGAGCGGAAGCGGCCAATTGACGTCGAACTTTTGGATTGACTGTCGAAATACGGCGGACCCCATCTTGCCTGGCGATCCCAGGCGTTCGCGAAAAACACACCATCGTGCGATTGTATTGAGTTGAGCCGCGGTAATGCGTTCAACGATCATCAAACATTACGGGCACAATAAGTTTTGGTGCTTCCTCGTTATTTTACTGTAGTCTTCACGAAAGTACGTATACTGTACATGTACAGAAGTAGCTTACCGGACCGGAGGACATTGCACTCGAGTCCCGAAGCTTGGGAAACTGCGCACTCAAGCTAAGCTTATGATACATCTGTGAGCTGCTCGACGGTATGGGCGCCATTTACCAGGCGGATTGGGCAGATTGCCACGTGCACACTGGCTTCACTGGAGGGGCGGACAATGCACCTACCAAGCAACAGTGTATCGAAGGCAAAGCGCGAAGGCATTTATCCACATCTTCAGCACCTCGATGGGCATGGGGATCTAGCGCCGTGGCCGCTTATATTTTATTCAAATTAAACGAGTTCCTTATATTTTATTAATAATAATAATGTAGTATATAATCGCAGGGTAGAAGAACGAGCCAAACGAACACAGACATATTGCGTCAGATTCGGAGAGAGCTAAGTGACATCAATGTATCCTACCTACCTCACTGAGAAGCGAAACTATTAAACATCCACATGGATGGCGCTTCATACCACAAGCGTCAAACAAACAAGGCGCCAGTGAAGGGGGATACCAGAGAGACGATTATTGCGTGGCTGCGCGAGAACGGTAACTATATTTTTTTATGTATTATCTATCTCCAAATACTGACGTGCGCAAAATAGTTGGCAATGACATAGACTTTAGCATGATCAAAGATGAGTTGATCAAGATCGTTGACAAGCATCGACCCAAGCCAATATACAGGGCCCAAGAGCTCGCGGTGCAATACGGGCACCTACTTTACTACACGCCGCCGTATCACCCAACCTTGCAGCCTATTGAACTGATCTGGGCACAGGTAAAAGCCCCGATAGCCAGGAACCCCGCCAACAATGCCTCGGAAACAATCCAGAAGGTGGAAGATGGCCTGGATGCAGCAGAAGATCAATGGGTCAGCGTATTCCGTCGGATTCAGAAGAATGAGGACGCGTTCGTGCAGGCAGCAGCAAGCAACTCGCCTTAGCTCGAGAGAGAGCAACGCACCAAGTGCAGCACTAGCCAAGATCAGTTTTTTTCATTCTAGCTTTGAAAATTTATATTTTCCTTTTGGCTGTGCTGATCGTGTTAGATAGCCGAGGTGGGGGGTGGTGGGGATTGGTGCCATCCCCCAGCCTGTCAGAGTGGCTTTTCTCGTGCAAACCATACGTTTAGGCCAATCCAGCCAATCAAGGTTCTGTATTTACTGCAACCCGAGTCGCCGAAGTTTTCAATTGGCGGAGTGGCTTTGTTTGACACCTTGTAGCTCGAAAACGGCTGCGAATTGGCTAAAACCGACCGCATTTTCGGAATCTACGCGCGAAATTACCCTATATATCTAAATGGTGATATAGGTTTTCCGAGTATGAGCAGTACATATGGATGCTTACTTTCTGGTATCATCAATTCCTGCCAGTACAATAATGTTTAAAAGTAAGCTTACTGTACGTATCGCGATCTACACGGAAAGCAACGTCTTGTGCATCAACAGCACATCTCGAAGCAAACCCAATGACACCATTGCGCAGAGCAGTTCGCTTACTCTGGCTCACTCAGCGAACCGTGTTTAACCGCTTATCAGGAATGTGCGACCCCGATAACACGACAGATTCTTACGAATTCCTGTATTGGACGGAGGGTCCTGCAGGTACAGTGTAAGCCGTCCGCGGGGAAGCCCTGAGCGAGATTGAAGCTGCACCGAAACTCACTGCCTATGTACGACCTGAAAAGCAAATCCATTCTACTGTACATGTAGAGTTCGTTCTGTGCGAGCTGAAAGTTGACGACCGGCACAAAAGGGCGAATCATGGAAGAGAATGCACGCGCGCCTTGGGGTAAGTTAAAGCATCGGTGAGCAACGGGGTCAACCGAATCGAATTCCGCACGTCCGCAGCTATCATGCCCGTACTAGCGGTTCAGAAGTATGGACTGCCGAGGCCTATACTTCTGAGCAGGGTCTAGTATTGAATAGAGCCGACACTGAAAATGTAATACTAGTGGTAATACTACTACATTACTATTTCTCTCAAACTACTAGAACTACTACTACTATTAGTACTAAAATGTCGCTAGTAGATATCGCTATAAAT
Organism: Phytophthora melonis; assembly: GCA_024211575.1. Classification (NCBI taxonomy): domain Eukaryota; phylum Oomycota; class Peronosporomycetes; order Peronosporales; family Peronosporaceae; genus Phytophthora; species Phytophthora melonis. The sequence goes on along the minus strand of JAMXKT010000094.1, from coordinate 2,263,496 downwards.
ACTACTACAATCATACAGCATTTTAACTACTATTCCCGTAGTCAGCGGTTACCTTCTCTGCCGCTGTTTTCCTCCCAGCGCTCGAGCTCAAATTACTGTCGTGGGCTGCGAAAGAGCCTTATACTCGTCCTTGTCAGCCCGTAATTGTAGAGGTCTCATTACGAAGTAATCGACCGGAATACACGTTCTAGGGACGCTGCTGAGCAACCTCCTTATAGCTAAACTCCGCAAGGTTTGCAGATGTACAGTACTGTAGTACCAGAACACTATCAACGCCCAAGTTAGTCACAAACAACATAGTGTGAGATTCAGAACTTTGAGCACAATAGTATTAATGATTCCAACACCACCGTGATGAATAAGGATCGGCTACCGCACAATGTCACCGCTAATTACACTCGGGTCACTGAAGTCAGCAAACCCATTGGCGACGGTGTCCCTGCAGCTACGCCTCTATGGATCCTCAGCAGCAGTATTAGGTTTCTCTAACCAGCTCTACGACAAGTCTATACCTTGTTAATTAATCAATTTTATTCGTCTTCTTATCACTAACTAGTGAACTGTTCACTATAGTAAAATCTGTAGGCAGAATTACGTTCACAGTGAATTACTCTGGCTATAGTGATATTACTATTATGTGGCCGTGACCCAGTGCTATAGTACGATTATATCAATAATATTAGCATATTACTACACTGTACTGATATCAAATACCTGCTTTCCACGTTAATATATTATATCAACCTCCGCTCAACGTTTACTCCAGTTTTTCCGAGTTTGAACCACGCTGAGGAACCAACAGTGCAGTGCAACCGTGGGGTCTCCATACAATACCTTGGCGGGAATGCCCCGGCTAAACGTCTCGTAACAAGCGATTCGAAGCAGCGTGCCCCATAGCTGCCACATCCGTCATCTCGATGACAGCTTCCACCACCAGCCCAAAGAGGAGAAGGAGGAGTAGTGTTGAGTCGACAAGCGCCGATCCCTCTCAACTTGAAGTTATCCCCCATGTCTTGGTATCAGCCAATCCGGGAGGCGGTCCCCAAGCAAAGTCTGACTACCCTCCCGCCGTTTAACACAGCACCCGGACTTCAACTGCTTTGAGTGTCATTCCAGCATTTGCGCCCTCGGCAGCAGTCCGTCTGTCAGTCTCCAGCCAGCGAGCGACCTCCTCGACGATGATCTTCAAGTCGCGCTGCCCCACGCTGCCCATTCCGGCGGACGCGTCCATCTGGAAGGTGGTGGAGCAGCACGCCGCCGACATGCCGGACAAGAAGGCCTTCATCTGCGGCATCACGGAGCGGTCGCTGACCTTCTCGGAGCTGCTGCAGCAGGCCAAGAAGGTGTGCGCCGGTCTGGCCGCCGACGGCCTCAAGAAGGGCGACGTGGTCATCCTGCACTCGTTCAACTGCCTCGAGTACGTCGTGGTCTTCCTGGCGCTCAACCGCCTCGGCGCGATCTGCTCGCCGTCGTCGCCCCTATTCAACGGCAAGGAGCTCGCCGACCAGATCGAGATCGCCGAGGCGAAGGCCGTCATCACCCACAAGAAGTTCGCAAAGGTGGCGGTGGAGGCCGCGGGGCTGCGGCGCCTGCCGCTGTCGCAGATCTACACGCTCGGCCAAGCTGAGGGTCCCGCCGGTCTCAAGGCCATTGAGGACCTGGTGGCTCGGAACCCGCCGTTCCCCAACATTCCTCCTATTGACACCAACCAAGTGGTGACGCTGCCCTTCTCCAGCGGCACAACCGGCCGCCCGAAGGGCGTGGAGCTCACGGCGCGCGCCATGTACGCGTGTGGCATTCTACCGGCCTACCGGGAGGCTGAGGTAGAGTACATCCTGGGCATGCTGCCGTTCTTCCACATCATGGCTACAATGATCTTCCACGTGACGATCTACAAGGGCGTGACGATGGTTGTGCTGCCAGGCTTCGACCCGGAGACGTTCCTCAAGACCGTGGTCAAGTACAAGATGAGCAAACTGAACCTCGCGCCGCCGCTCGTCACGTTCCTGGCTAAACACCCGATCGTGGACAAGTACGACCTCTCGCACGTGACCCACGTGGGCTCTGGAGGGCCCCTTTGGGCAAGGAGGTGGAGCACGCGGTCCTGCAGAGACTCGGGGTCCAGGTGCTGCAGGGCTACGGCATGACGGAGTTCGCTGGCTGCGCGAGCAGCTCGTACCCATCTACGTTCCGTGACGGCGCCTCTGGTACGCTGCACCCCAACACGGAGTTGAAGGTGCAGGACTTGGAGACAGGAGAGGAGCTGGGCGTGAACCAGACGGGAGAGCTGCTGTTCCGCACCCCGGCGCTCATGAAGGGCTACTTCAAGAACCCGGAAGCCAACCGCGTCACGTTCACCGCCGACGGCTTCGTCCGTACGGGTGATGTTGGCTACATTGATGAAGATGGCTACATTTTCATTGTCGACCGACTCAAGGAGCTCATCAAGTACAAGGGTCACCAGGTGGCGCCGGCGGAGGTGGAGGACGTCGTGAACTCGCACCCGAAGGTTGCCGACTCTGGTTGCGTTCGAGGGTTTGACCCCGCGACGGGGGAGGAGATCCCCAAGGCTTTCGTGGTGCTGAAGGAGGGCGAGACATTGAGCGAGGAAGAGCTCATGGAGTACGTGGCGGGCAAAGTGACGGGCTACAAGCGAGTGCGTGAGGTGGAGTTCATCGACGTGATTCCCAAGAGTCTGTCGGGCAAGATCCTGCGCCGCGTGCTGCAGATCCGACAGAACGAGAAGATGAAGGCGGCCCAGAGTCGTCTCTAGGGTTTGAGGCAGCGAGAGAAGTATGGAATGGATAAGTTGAAAACGCGTAGTATGTAGTATGGTATTGTGCTGCATTCTGGCCTCGAAGTGGAGTTCCAGAGTTGTCGAAATCACCCCGTGTTAGTGGCATCAAGGCTTTATCGAATTGTTCCGTCAGGAATGCAACACTACAGTAGTGTACTAGCCATCGAAGGTCAATCCCAAGTTCGACCGCTGTAGACCTGAGCGCCACAAGTCGTCGGCACTGCAGTGCCAACTCCTCGTCACTTTTGAATTTGCCTCATTCTATCCCAAGTGGCCCCTCTCACCTCGACTAGCGAATCCGTCTACCATGACCATCGTCTTCAAGTCGCCGTACCCAGACGTCCACATCCCGGAAGACGCTGCTATCTGGAACAAGCTGGAGGAGCACGCCCGTGACAATGGCGACAAGGCAGCGTTTGTCTGTGGAATGTCCGAGAGATCGCTGAGTTTCGCTGAAGTGTTCAAGATGGCTCAGTTTCTCGTTGCAGGTCTGCTGGCAAGCGGCATCAAGAAGGGAGACGTGCGTGCTTGTATCTCTTTGCACCAGTTCCAACTGCTCTCACTCACTTCTCTGTATTGAAACAGGTCGTGGTCTTGCACTCCTTCAACTGTCTCGAGTACCCCGTCGTGTTCCTCGCGTTGAATCGTCTGGGTGCAGTCTGCTCGCCGTCCTCTCCGCTCTTCAACAGCGACGAACTCGCGGACCAAATCCGATCCGCTAAGGTACAAACACCTTTATGCTAACCTCTACGCTCAGACTACTAACCATTCCCCGCTTCTCCCCAGGCATCCGCTGTGATTTCGCACGTCGCGTTCGCCGAGGTGGCAGGCCAAGCCGCATCACTCACCAGCATCCCACTCAAGTGCGTGTTCACTCTTGGCCACCCCAAAGGCGCTTTAGGTCTCCAAACCATCGAGTAAGTGCCATCGGTCACTCCTGATTTTATGAAAAAACTAACCTTGTGATCGACGTGTAGAGCTCTGACGGCGCTGAAGCTGCCCCTCCCGCCTGTACCCGCCATCAACCCTGACGACGTCGTGTTGCTGCCGTTCTCCAGCGGGACAACCGGTCGTCCCAAGGAGTCGAGCTCACAGCTCGTGCAATGTACGCCTGTGGCGCTCGAGTGGCTGCTCTGGAGCGAGACGCGGACTTCATGCTGGCAGTGCTGCCGTTCTTCCACATCGCCGCGATCATGGTCTTCCACGTGACGATCTTCAAGCGAATGACGACGATCGTGCTGCCTCGATTCGAGCCCGGGAGCTTCCTACGCACCATCGAGAAGTACAAACTCGACACGGTCAACGTCGTGCCCCCGATCATCCAGTTCTTGGCGAAACACCCGCTCGTGGACAAGTACGATCTCTCGGCCATCAACCGCTTGGGGTCGGGCGCTGCACCGCTGGGTGACGAGCTCGTCGAGGCCATTCACAGTCGATTTGGCGTCCCAGTACTGCAGAGCTACGGCATGACGGAGCTCGCGGGTACGGCCACTCATTCGTCCGAGACGGTCTTTCGCAACGGTGCGTCGGGGAAACTTCTCCCCAACACGGAGCTGCGCGTGAGATGCCTCGAAACAGGCGTCGATCTGGGTGCAAACCAACGTGGCGAGCTGCTGATCCGGTCGCCGGGCGTCATGAAGCGCTACCTGAACAACCCGGATGCTACTCGCGAGATCTTCACGCAAGATGGCTTCATCTGCACTGGAGACATTGGCTACATCGACCACGATGGCTACATCTTCATCGTCGACCGCATCAAGGAGCTGATCAAGTACAAGGGCCACCAGGTTGCCCCCGCGGAGATCGAGGACGTGGTCAACTCGCACCCTCAAGTGGCCGACTCGTGCTGCGTGCGCGGACTCGACTTGGCTACAGGTGACGAGATCCCCAAGGCCTTCGTGGTGCTGAAGTTCAATGGAGACGAACCGTTGACAGCTGAAAAGCTGATGGCGTACGTGGCGTCGAAAGTGGCGGGCTACAAACGCGTGCGCGAGGTCGAGTTCATCGACGCCGTCCCCAAGAGCTTATCGGGTAAAATCCTCCGCCGCCAGCTGCAGCTCCAACAGAACAAGAAGATCGAGGCTGCTCGCTCGCTTCGAAGCCGCCTGTGACTCGCGTCCTAATCCGAGTCCAGCGTGGCGAAGTCGGGCACCACCACATCAGGAATTCCACTAATGAATGTATGTCTCCCATTCTCGTCGTTGAGGCCGACGCCGTTGTTTGGTGGTGCTTGCTTGCTAATGGAGAGCGCTGTCATTATCGGGTGGCTGGTGTTGAAAAGGGACAACCCGCTGCGTCACTCGGATTCTTGGTGACAAATTGTCGAGTTCCTTTGAGCTAAGCGAGCGAGAGCGCGATGATCTTCCGGTCCCAGTGCCCGACGCTGTCGATCCCGGAGGACGCCTGCATCTGGAACGTCGTGGAGGAGCATGCGCGGGATAGTGGCGACCGACTAGCGTTCATCTGCGGACTGACGGAGAGGTCGCTCACGTTCGCGGGGCTTCTTCGACAGGCCAAGCAAGTGTGCGCGGGTCTCGCGGCCAACGGACTCAAGAAGGGCGATGTGCGTGCCAAAGTGGCTGGGGTGTTGTGGTTCATCATGGCTGACTGGATTTCTGTCACTCCAGGTGGTGATCCTGCACTCGTTCAACTGCCTCGAGTATGTGGTGGTGTTCCTGGCGCTCAACCGCCTCGGGGCGATATGCTCGCCATCCTCGCCCTTATTCAATGAGAAAGAGCTGGCAAACCAAATCGAGATCGCAGAGGTCAGCGTAGCTAGGCTGGAGTTCAAGCAGGGGACCATATGAACATTAACTATTCGTGACGCTGTTGCAGGCTGTTGCTGTCATCTCGCACAAGAAACTCGCCAAGGCAGCGGTGGCAGCTGCAGTGATGCGTGGGATTCCTCTCTCGCGGGTGTACTCATTCGGCGAAGCAGACTGCTCTTCCCCTGGGCTCCAATCTATTGAGTGCGCTATAGGTACTTGAGGGCAAAAGTACCTATTGACATGCTAACCTCTTGCTGTACAGGGACTTAATCGCTCAAGATCTGCCGTTCCCTGACCTTCCTCCCATTGACACGAACCAAGTCGTGGCGCTGCCATTTTCCAGCGGCACTACCGGTCGCCCGAAAGGTGTGGAGCTGACTGCGAGGGCGATGTATGCGTCCGGAATTATCCCAGGCTACAGGGAGAGCAAGACTGGGTGTGTGCTGGGCATGCTGCCATTCTTCCACATCATGATGACTATGAACTTCCACGTCACGCTCTACCTCGGGAAACCAATGGTCGTATTGCCAGGCTTCACGCCACAGTCATTCCTGAGGACAGTGGGGAAGTACAAGCTTGACATGATCAACCTCGCGCCTCCACTCGTCACGTTCCTGGCCAAACACCCGATAGTGGACCAGTACGATCTCTCTCATGTCAAGCACGTAAAGTCTGGAGGAGCGCCACTAGGCAAAGAGGTGGAGCGTGCAGTCATGCAACGACTCGGGATCCAAGTGCTGCAGGGCTACGGCATGACCGAGTTCGTGGGCTGTGGCTGCCGATCGTACCCGAGTATTGTCCGAGATGGTTCATCAGGCACTTTACACCCGAACACGGAGTTGAAGGTGAAGGACCTGGAGACAGATGAAGATCTACCAGTGAACAGGACGGGAGAGCTGCTGTTCCGCACCCCAGCGATGATGAAGGGCTACTACAAGAACCCTGAAGCTACTCGAGCTGCATTTACCGAGGACGGGTTCCTCCGCACTGGTGATCTTGGCTACATCGACGAAGATGGCTACATCTTCATCGTCGACAGACTGAAAGAGCTCATCAAGTACAAAGGGCACCAAGTGGCCCCCGCAGAGATCGAAGACGTCGTGAACTCGCATCCTCTAGTTGCGGACTCTTGCTGCGTTCGAGGACACGAGTTGACAACGGGCGAAGAGATCCCCAAGGCGTTTGTCGTGCTCAAGGAAGGCGCCACCTTGACCAGTGAGGCGCTAATGAAGTACGTAGCCGCCAAGGTGGCGGGCTACAAACGTGTGCGAGAGGTGGAGTTCATAGCCGAGATCCCTAAGAGCTTGTCGGGTAAGATCCTACGGCGCAAATTGCAGCGGCTTCAGGACAGGAAGGTCGAGATGCAGCGGAGTCGGCTCTAATCAAAGTATTCCATGGATACACTTTTCGTGAATCCACGACATGTCGGCGGTCACTTGGGCAGTGTGCTGTGCAGGGACGTGGGTTTCGAGAGGGACAATGACTGATCCCTCCATGCGTACGCCACAAAGTGTCCGGCGGTCAAGCGATCACTTGGTGGCAGCTCACTAATACAGTGTCAATTGCAGATTTGCTCGCTTCCCCACAGACCGACTGCTATCATGATCTTCACGTCACCGCATCCGGACGTCCCGATCCCGAGTGGGAAGACGACCTGGAGCATGCTGGAGCTGCATGCGCGTGAGCGTGGGGGCAGTCCTGCGTTCGTATGCGGAATCACGGACAAGGTGCTGACGTACGCGGAATTGCTCAAGAGAGCCGAAGCGTTGAGCGCAGGCTTAGTGGCGCGTGGCATCGCGAAAGGAGACGTACGTTTGGCTGCGCTGAGTTGATTTAGACGGATAATCGCTGAGGACTGACCCGTTGACTGTTGTCTGCAGGTTGTGATCTTGCACTCGTTCAACTGCATCGAGTATCCCGTTGTGTTCCTGGCGCTCAACCGAATTGGCGCCGTTTGCTCTCCATCGCCGTCGATGTTCAACGGGGAAGAACTGGCTCAGCAGATCGAGATTGCGCAGGTATGTCGACTTAAAAGATGCTATGTTGAGTGAATCGTTGTCCTAAGTTGTGGCATCTAGGCTACCGCCATTATCGGTCACAAAGCGTTTGCCAAGGTGACCGTCGAAGCCGCGTACCTGAAGGACATCAAACCGGAGCGAGTGTTTGTCTTCGGTGAAGGAGAAGCTTCTGCCCCTGCAGAATCACTCGAGTAAGTATCCTCAACATGCAATGGTAGTATGTACTACGCGATTTCATTCTAACGATGTGATGCCATAGAGACCTGATCGCATTGGATCTACCGCTGTCGCTGCCACCTATGGACCCGATGGACGTCGTCACTCTACCCTTTTCAAGCGGAACAACCGGCCGCCCCAAGGGCGTCGAGCTCACTGGATACGCAATGCTGGCATCGTCTGCCCAGCTCGCAGCGGTCGAGGACAACCTCCCATACTACCTCGGCGTGCTGCCGTTCTACCACATCCTAGCCGCTATTCTGTTCCACGCGACGATTTTCAAAGGCCTGGGGTTGGTCGTTCTACCGAGCTTCGAGCCCGAGACCTTCCTGGGCGTCGTAGAACGATACCGCCTGGAGAAGCTCACACTCGCCCCACCGCTCGTCCTTTTCTTGGCGAAGCACCCGATCGTGGACAAGTTCGACCTGTCGAGTGTGAAGGTCCTCGCCTCTGGTGGGGCCCCCATGGGGAAGGAGGTAGAACACGCGGTGGAGAAGCGCATCGGTGCACGCGTTCTCCAAGCCTACGGTATGACCGAGTTCGCAGGCGGCGTGGCCAACGGCACGCTCGACCACAGCCGAGCTGGCTCAACGGGACGGCTGCTGCCGAATGTCGAGCTGAAGGTCAAGCACCTGGAGACGGACGAGGACCTGCCCGCGAACGAGACGGGCGAGCTGCTGTTCCGCACGCCGTCCATGATGAAAGGCTACTACAACGACCCGGAGGCCAACCGAGCCACGTTCACCGCCGACGGCTTCATCCGCACGGGCGACATTGGCTACATCGACGAGGACGGCTACGTGTTCATCGTGGATCGGCTGAAGGAGCTGATCAAGTACAAGGGGCACCAGGTGGCCCCTGCTGAACTCGAGGACGTCTTGAACCACCATCCTGCTGTGTTGGATTCGTGCTGCGTCCGCGGCTTTGACGCGTCTACGGGCGAGGAGATCCCCAAGGCGTTCGTGGTCAAAGCTCAAGACGAGACATTGCTGACGGAGCAAGAGCTGATGGAGTTCGTGGCCTTGAAGGTAGCGGGCTACAAACGCGTGAGGGAGGTCGAGTTCATCGCGGAAATCCCCAAGAGCTTGTCCGGTAAGGTGCTACGCAAGGACCTGCAACGCCTGCAGGACGAGAAGAGCAAGGCAACGCCGCACAGTCGCCTCTAAGTGCTGTAGGTACCTACATGTAGGTAGATCTCTGAGATATCGTCGGGGTCACTTCAACGTGAACACTTGCTTTCGCTATGGCGTATAGTACGTGCACTGGGGCGTCATGTTGTGCCAAGTGATGTCATGGTGGACTCGGTGCTACAGATGGGAGGGCATGACCCCGCACGTGCTGGATGGCCACGTCAGACGAGTCCAAGACAAGCAGTCGATGCCATCGACTCGATGGTCATGGCCATTGCTGGTCATTCACACGGTCTCTTCACTGCATGGTGCATGTATCGTTTGCTTGGCCTCTGCAATCCGAGGCGAATGTGCTCGCGCTTGGCGCCAATGGCCTCGACACGCAACCTGCTCATGCTCACGTTCGCATCACTCTCGCATTTGCCTGGACGCAGTCACTGCTTGCTGCCTTTAAAACTTTGGTATCCGATCATCGACAATGGTCTTCTCGTCGCCTCATGGAGTTATCCCAATCCCGAAGGGTAAGACGGCTTGGGACTGGGTCGAAGAGCACGCTGCCAACATCCCCAACAAACCGGCCTACGTCTGTGCCATCACGGAGCGCACGCTTACGTTCGCAGATGTACACGACCAAGCCCGCAAGATTTGTGCCGCGTTGGCGGCCGAGGGCATCAAGAAGGGAGATGTACGACTTCCTGATATGCTGCGTTTTGCGTTGCAGTTGATAGTTGATAACCTTACTCACGTTGTGGTTTCATTGCTGCAGGTTGTGACGCTGCACTCGTTCAACTGCGTCGAGTACCCGGTCATCTTCTTGGCCCTCACACGCCTCGGGGCTGTGTGCTCCACCGCGTCGCCACTTTTCAACGAGGAGGAACTCGCTGACCAACTCAAGCACTCGGGGGTAGGAAGCGATATCCCGGTACCAGACATCCTTGTGTTATCCCACTAACCTTTTTGCCGTTTGTGTCTGTCTTCAAGTCTGCTGCGATCATCACTCACTCCACGATGGTCGACACTGCAGTCAAGGCTGCGTCGCTTAGTGGAATCGAGCTGAGTCGCGTGTACACCATCGGACACGCCGACATCTCCGCCTCACTGGTGTCCATTGAGTACGTACAGAATATATTATCAAACAACTTGAATGCCAGGAGCTAACTCGATGCTGCTGCAGGGACATGCTGGCCAAGGACGTTCCCTTCCCGAACCTCCCTCCTGTCGACCCGGACGCTATCGTCGCCATGCCCTTCTCAAGTGGCACCACGGCTCGACCGAAGGGCGTTCTACTATCGGGCCGCGCTCTCTTCGCCGGTGCCATGATGGCCAGCCACTCCGAGAAGGACATGGAGTACACCATGACGGTGCTGCCGTTTTTCCACATCATGTCCACTTTGCTGTTCCACATGGCCTTCTACCGAGGCTGGGGGACTATTATCCTGCCCAAGTTCCTCCCCGACGAGTACCTCGGTGCAATCGCCAAGTACAAGGTCTGGAACGTGTACGTGGCGCCTCCGATCGTCCAATTCTTCGCCAAGCACCCACTCGTGGACAAGTACGACCTGTCCTCGCTCAAGTACATTGGCGCGGGAGGAGCTCCGATGGGCATCGAGGTGGAGGAGGCCGTGTTCAAGCGCATTGGCGCCAAGGTGGGCCAAGTCTACGGCATGACCGAGTTGTGCGGCCCAGTGACCATGCCAGCCTACGAGATCAACCGCCCCGGCTCAGTCGGTCAGCTTCTGCCTAACTCGAAGCTGCGCGTGCTGTCACTCAGCAACGGAGCATACTTGGGGCCGAACGAGGTGGGCGAGCTGCTGATCCACACGCCCGCTATGATGGACGGGTACTACAAGAACCCAGAGGAGACCGACAAGTCCATCACGGAGGACGGCTTCGTGCACACGGGCGATGTAGGCTACATCGACGAAGATGGCTTCATCTTCATCGTGGATCGAGTCAAGGAGATGATCAAGTACAAGGGCCACCAGGTGGCCCCCGCTGAGCTCGAGGACGTGCTGCACGGCCACCCAGCGGTCATGGACTCGTGCTGCGTGCGGGGCAAGGACTTGCAGTCTGGGGAGGAGATCCCCAAAGCGTTCGTAGTGCTCCGGGGAGGCGCTTCGGCTTCGCCTGAAGAGATCATGGACTTTGTTGGCGACAAGGTCGCGCCGTACAAGCGCGTCCGCCAGGTCGAGTTTGTGGGCGCGATCCCCAAAACCATGTCTGGCAAGATCCTGCGTCGTCAACTTCAACTACGTGAGGACTCGAGGATTAAGGCTGCGTGTGCTCCCTAAGAAGGGAATGAAGGTGGAACTTTGCTACTTCCCTACGAGGAACCTATTAGTGCAAGCAAAAAATCAATGTGCATTTGCCAAAGTCATCCGTGTTGATACTTTAATGTTCTAGTGGCACACTGTGACGTGGATGGCGGTGGTAGTCTTGTAGGCAAGATTACTTCTTGCCCTTCTTGCCTCCCTTCTGCTTCTCTGTAGCAACAAACACACACAGCACAAAAGAGTGAGTTTCGTGTCTTTCAATAGCAGTCGGCGTTGAAGTAACAGCTCGACGTACCCTCTTTGGGAGCCTGCTCCTTCTTGCCGCCCTTGGCGTTGGCAGCGGGCTTCTCCTCCTCCTTGGCCTGCTGCTGCTGCTGCTTCTTGTCCTTGCGGCCCATTGTTGACGGTGAGGTGGTGCTTGGGAACTTGACTTGCGGTGCTTGAGGTGAAAACCAGAATGAACGAGAAGTTTAACACCAAGGCGATTGCCCTGATCGCAGTGGCCGGTTGCAAGCACGAAGTTGGTTTTTCGGACGGTTGGGAAACGGTTGCACTCGGTGCGGTGAGAAAATAACTTGCTTTGAGAATAGCGCAAGTTGAAGTGAGCCGCCCAATTGCCGCTTCCGTTTCGGTATCCGGCACCGAGTATTCAACTGCCAGCACCAGCCGAGGGGATCCTTGGCACCGATACCGTTATGCGAGTGCCGAAGCGTCCTGCGCACGTCTACTGCATTCTTCATTGCCAGCGTGTAGACGTGCCTCGGAGACTAGCGTCTCAGCAAGTGACTGAGCCAAACTACCGACTTAGACGAGGTACAAGTGAGAGCGCCACTGGGCCGGTGGAGTGTACCCTAATGGGGAGTTGGCGCTCTGCTTCAGGGGCGGGGTTGTACTTTAAGACACCTACACTGTAGGAAACACTTCCGAGTGGGAACTGAAAGAGTCAAAACCATCCTGTTTATATTTTATGCTGCTTGTAGTAGTGTGGCTATTGTGTCGGATGGTGATGGCTTGTTATCGCAACCGCGACGTTGCAGCGGTCGATTACTTCTTGCCCTTCTTGCCACCCTTCTGCTTCTCTGCTGCAGTGAGTTGGTTCGTCACAAGGAACGAACACGTTAGTGAGTGACTGCGATACGGAACGACGAGTCGAAAGAACACATGTCCTCGGCGGGTTTCCTCACCTTACTTGGGGCCTGCTCCTTCTTGCCGCCCTTGGCGTTGGCAGCTGGCTTCTCCTCCTCCTTGGCCTGCTGCTGCTGCTTCTTGTCCTTGCGGCCCATGGTCCTTGGATATGTTGTAGCTCGAGACTTTTGCTTGCGGTGCTTGAGGCGAGTTTCAGACTGAATGAGCCAAAGAAGAGTACGCGCCAGCAGGACTCACGCCGCAGCGCTGCAGAGGTTTCGTGGACGAGCTCTAAATTAGAAACAGCTTGGGCTGTTGGAAGGCACCAGTCGGGGGCGTTTCAGTTGAAGAGGCAACTCGGTTGTACCAATCGGATATTGCTCAGCAACGTAGTCACGAAGATAATAACAACGGGTCGTAATTGAGTTATTGAAGGATCGACGTATTATGCTCCGCAGGAGCAGCGCGGAAGGCTTGGTGCTGGCAGGTCAAGAACGCTGTGTAAATAATGATCCATATCCAACTAATGAGGTAACGAATCCTTGAATTCGAAGCAAACATGTAGCTACAGCAAATATCTATACGATTTCAAGCAACAGTCGGTCGTTTATGAAGTTGGTGAGCGCCCTACACTGACACCAGAACGCATCAATTGGTTACCTATCAGAGCGCTTAGGATGGTATTCTAGCCACTCTACCTACTACACCAATATGAGGCAGGATTCCACAGGTACTCGTTCCAAAAGACTTGATTCATTTTTGCCAAAACCATCCATGTTGATATTTTATGTTACTGACTGCGTGCTGCAGGTCATGGAGGGATGGCAATGACTGGGCTGCAGGCGCGATTATTTCTTGCCCTTCTTGCCACCCTTCTGCTTCTCTGTAGCAACAAAACGTCAACGCATACAGTGAGTTTCGAGGTCAGCGCAGCTTGATAGTCGTGGCATCTGCCATGAGAAAGCAGCTCGACGCACCCTCCTTGGGAGCCTGCTCCTTCTTGCCGCCCTTGGCGTTGGCAGCGGGCTTCTCCTCCTCCTTGGCCTGCTGCTGCTGCTTCTTGTCCTTGCGGCCCATTGTTGACGGTGAGGTGGTGCTTGGGAACTTGACTTGCGGTGCTTGAGGCGAAATTCAGATTGAGCTGATCCGTAAGGGCTGCAGTTGCAGAGACACTGACAAGGCAAAGATACCTAGCCAGATAGGACGGTTATAAGTGGATCTCGACAACTATAACTGCGATTGCCACTGGCGGATCACAGACGACGCGTCCGTTTCGTGATAAGGGCAAGAGGCTGAGGCTTCTCTTGCAACTGGTGCCATGCACTTGACATGAGATCCTGCGCGTCTGATGCGGGTCGCTGCAACTTCAACAACACGCATACAAAAACCAAGCGTAACAAACGGTGACGCCCCTTCAAAAACAAGTAGACAAAACCGTCTAAAGATGAAGCTGGGGAACCTTGAGATCGAGGGATCGATGGAGCATCTCTCTGTCGCTAGCACTCATTCTGGATTTCGCCTCAAGCACCTCAAGTCAAGAACCACACTCGCCAGCAAACATGGGCCGCAAGGACAAGAAGCAGCAGCAGGCCAAGGAGGAGCAGAAGCCTGCCGCCGAGAAGAACGCCAAGGCCGGCAACAAGGAACAGCCCGCCAAGGAGGGTACGTCCAGCCCTGTCACTCTCGGCCCAGGCACTAATGCCGACTGCGCTTTTGTGCCTTTGGGCCTGGAAACTCATTATCTTCGCTCTGTGTTGTGCCACTTACAGAGAAGCAGAAGGGCGGCAAGAAGGGCAAGAAGTAATTGTGCCTACGCGGCCATCGCTATTCGACCCAGCCACTATTAGCATAATATCTCAACACGGATAGCTTTGGCCATGGATTTTTGGTAGTGTGTTTTTCGTGATTGGATGAGTGAGAGAAGAGATGAAAATACTTCGTAGTGCAGCGAGACGGTGTTTGGTGCGATAACCTGGACACTTTGGATGGCTCCGGGCGGGTTTCGCTGCGAATACAACCAAATAAACACGCTGAAAGAATAAGTATGTGGGGGTACATATATATATATATATAGTATCGGTGTCCCGCCCTTTATCGGTTTTACACCACGCACTCACAGCAGTATATTCAGCTATTGCGCTCGTGCATACCCAGACTTCACATTTTTACCATCACCTATCGAAGAGTAGATGTATCGGCTTGTTATCAATGCTTGTTTCTCTCAGCTTCAGGAAATGGTGCTATTATACAAGCACCACTCGCAACGTTAAACTACGATACGGCTTGCAAACTTACACGTACCCGTATTATCTCAAACAAACTCTCACTTATGCTCAATAGGCACGCTACAAAAAATCCATGGCCAAAGCTATCCGTGTTGAGATATTATGCTAATAGTGGCTGGGTCGAATAGCGATGGCCGCGTAGGCACAATTACTTCTTGCCCTTCTTGCCGCCCTTCTGCTTCTCTGTAAGTGGCACAACACAGAGCGAAGATAATGAGTTTCCAGGCCCAAAGGCACAAAAGCGCAGTCGGCATTAGTGCCTGGGCCGAGAGTGACAGGGCTGGACGTACCCTCCTTGGCGGGCTGTTCCTTGTTGCCGGCCTTGGCGTTCTTCTCGGCGGCAGGCTTCTGCTCCTCCTTGGCCTGCTGCTGCTTCTTGTCCTTGCGGCCCATGTTTGCTGGCGAGTGTGGTTCTTGACTTGAGGTGCTTGAGGCGAAATCCAGAATGAGTGCTAGCGACAGAGAGATGCTCCATCGATCCCTCGATCTCAAGGTTCCCCAGCTTCATCTTTAGACGGTTTTGTCTACTTGTTTTTGAAGGGGCGTCACCGTTTGTTACGCTTGGTTTTTGTATGCGTGTTGTTGAAGTTGCAGCGACCCGCATCAGACGCGCAGGATCTCATGTCAAGTGCATGGCACCAGTTGCAAGAGAAGCCTCAGCCTCTTGCCCTTATCACGAAACGGACGCGTCGTCTGTGATCCGCCAGTGGCAATCGCAGTTATAGTTGTCGAGATCCACTTATAACCGTCCTATCTGGCTAGGTATCTTTGCCTTGTCAGTGTCTCTGCAACTGCAGCCCTTACGGATCAGCTCAATCTGAATTTCGCCTCAAGCACCGCAAGTCAAGTTCCCAAGCACCACCTCACCGTCAACAATGGGCCGCAAGGACAAGAAGCAGCAGCAGCAGGCCAAGGAGGAGGAGAAGCCCGCTGCCAACGCCAAGGGCGGCAAGAAGGAGCAGGCTCCCAAGGAGGGTGCGTCGAGCTGCTTTCTCATGGCAGATGCCACGACTATCAAGCTGCGCTGACCTCGAAACTCACTGTATGCGTTGACGTTTTGTTGCTACAGAGAAGCAGAAGGGTGGCAAGAAGGGCAAGAAATAATCGCGCCTGCAGCCCAGTCATTGCCATCCCCTCCATGACCTGCAGCACGCAGTCAGTAACATAAAATATCAACATGGATGGTTTTGGCAAAAATGAATCAAGTCTTTTGGAACGAGTACCTGTGGAATCCTGCCTCATATTGGTGTAGTAGGTAGAGTGGCTAGAATACCATCCTAAGCGCTCTGATAGGTAACCAATTGATGCGTTCTGGTGTCAGTGTAGGGCGCTCACCAACTTCATAAACGACCGACTGTTGCTTGAAATCGTATAGATATTTGCTGTAGCTACATGTTTGCTTCGAATTCAAGGATTCGTTACCTCATTAGTTGGATATGGATCATTATTTACACAGCGTTCTTGACCTGCCAGCACCAAGCCTTCCGCGCTGCTCCTGCGGAGCATAATACGTCGATCCTTCAATAACTCAATTACGACCCGTTGTTATTATCTTCGTGACTACGTTGCTGAGCAATATCCGATTGGTACAACCGAGTTGCCTCTTCAACTGAAACGCCCCCGACTGGTGCCTTCCAACAGCCCAAGCTGTTTCTAATTTAGAGCTCGTCCACGAAACCTCTGCAGCGCTGCGGCGTGAGTCCTGCTGGCGCGTACTCTTCTTTGGCTCATTCAGTCTGAAACTCGCCTCAAGCACCGCAAGCAAAAGTCTCGAGCTACAACATATCCAAGGACCATGGGCCGCAAGGACAAGAAGCAGCAGCAGCAGGCCAAGGAGGAGGAGAAGCCAGCTGCCAACGCCAAGGGCGGCAAGAAGGAGCAGGCCCCCAAGGAAGGTGAGGAAACCCGCCGAGGACATGTGTTCTTTCGACTCGTCGTTCCGTATCGCAGTCACTCACTAACGTGTTCGTTCCTTGTGACGAACCAACTCACTGCAGCAGAGAAGCAGAAGGGTGGCAAGAAGGGCAAGAAGTAATCGACCGCTGCAACGTCGCGGTTGCGATAACAAGCCATCACCATCCGACACAATAGCCACACTACTACAAGCAGCATAAAATATAAACAGGATGGTTTTGACTCTTTCAGTTCCCACTCGGAAGTGTTTCCTACAGTGTAGGTGTCTTAAAGTACAACCCCCGCCCCTGAAGCAGAGCGCCAACTCCCCATTAGGGTACACTCCACCGGCCCAGTGGCGCTCTCACTTGTACCTCGTCTAAGTCGGTAGTTTGGCTCAGTCACTTGCTGAGACGCTAGTCTCCGAGGCACGTCTACACGCTGGCAATGAAGAATGCAGTAGACGTGCGCAGGACGCTTCGGCACTCGCATAACGGTATCGGTGCCAAGGATCCCCTCGGCTGGTGCTGGCAGTTGAATACTCGGTGCCGGATACCGAAACGGAAGCGGCAATTGGGCGGCTCACTTCATTCTCAAAGCAAGTTATTTTCTCACCGCACCGAGTGCAACCGTTTCCCAACCGTCCGAAAAACCAACTTCGTGCTTGCAACCGGCCACTGCGATCAGGGCAATCGCCTTGGTGTTAAACTTCTCGTTCATTCTGGTTTTCACCTCAAGCACCGCAAGTCAAGTTCCCAAGCACCACCTCACCGTCAACAATGGGCCGCAAGGACAAGAAGCAGCAGCAGCAGCAGGCCAAGGAGGAGGAGAAGCCCGCTGCCAACGCCAAGGGCGGCAAGAAGGAGCAGGCTCCCAAAGAGGGTACGTCGAGCTGTTACTTCAACACCGACTGCTATTGAAAGACACGAAACTCACTCTTTTGTGCTGTGTGTGTTTGTTGCTACAGAGAAGCAGAAGGGAGGCAAGAAGGCAAGAAATAATCTTGCCTTATGTGATTCTAGTATTTATGCTAGAGAGCTCTGCTTCCATCGCCTCGGCTCAATAACGATAAACCCGAAATATTAGATCGCTGTGGAGCACTGCATCTTGTCTTATCCCTCTTCACTTCAAGTCTATATATGCCACATCATAGGTCCCAACCTGACTCTATTATGCTAGTCGATGGGGGTAAATCTGACTACCTGTGCATAGAGCCGACTGTTTGACGTCGCCAGTGTTAGTGCGCCACATGAGACCAGTAGAGTAGAGGTAGCTCCTCCCTGCCATGAGCCCCTCGCTCAAGCGGCCGCCTCCCGCCCTCCAAGCTCCGGAGGAGGCTCGGTGGCAACCCAAGCCGAAGCTCTGCGATGTATCGAGCGTGCGCGTGGCTGCGCGGCTGGACATGACGACGCTGCCTCGCGCCGTGATGGAGCTGGTGCTGTCCTTCGCCGTCAAGAACGTGTCGGAGGCCAAGGTGCTGCCAACGAAGCGCAGGGGCTGGAGACGACTGTCGCGACCTGACAAGACGCCGCTGGCCACAATAGCGGAGTGGCGCCTGGTCTGCCACTATTGGCGCGACCTGCTGGGCGAGATCCTGGCCCAGTACCAGCAGCGGACCGTCAAGCTCAACCTCTCGCACAAGTCCGAGGAGCAGCAGACAGCCTTGCTGAAGCATGTGACCAGTGCTGGACCGCGAGTGATCGAGCTCCGGGTTGCTCTCTTCGGCCACACTACCAGACGAGTTGGTGCCGAGATGACGCAGGTGGTGGACTGGCCAGCGTTGCTCGGTGCGTGTCCGAACTTGCAGCGCCTCGACGTCTCCAAGATGGCGTATCTTACGCGGCGGGACCTCGGCAAAGTGCTGGACGCGGCGTCCCAGTATTGTTTGAAGATGAAGGCGCTGGTGCTGCCGCTTCCGATGAGGTGGAGCAAGCGGGCACCGAAGATTGTGGGCGCGTACCGGAACGACATTGACGATGTCGCTCTTGTCAAGCATCTTACAGCAGCCCTGGAGCGGTGGTTCGTGCGTGGTCATTGTGGAGGTCTGCGCCAGCTGGTGATCCCACATATTCCAGCGTTGTCAAACCAGTTCTTGACTGCAGTGAGCAAGTTTTGCCCGAACGTGGAGATCTTGGACGGCTGGAAACTCACGTACGTTAGCGACGGATGGGGAGCTGTGCTGTGTGATGAAGAGTGGCGAGTGTCTATCGACGTGTGGGAGAAATTTTGCGCTAACTGCTCCGACCTGCGCGAGTTCAATTGGGCCGTGGTTCCGTTCGCCGACGCGTTCTTCAAACCCTTTGGCGCCACGCGGAAGTGCCGCCTTACAGACCTCGCATTTGACTTTACCGACGCGTTCCTCAGGAGAAAACGGGCTTCAGGCTCTGTTCGAGTCGTGACGACGAGCAGCAACTTAGCGGAGCAGTTGATACGGGCGTGGTCTCTCCAGGCCGCAGTTGCAGTTGAAGCGGTGACGGCAGCGGAGATCGCGGCCCTCGATGATGCCTCTCGTCCGTACTCATCGGCTGGACTCTGCTCCCTGGTGCGCGGCCTGCCATTTCTGCGATCGTTCAAAGTGTTTCTGCATCCGCGGCATCGAATCGACCTGGACGTCTTCGACGACAACTTCTTGGAGCAGTTGTCCAAGTCCGCGCAGTACCTGACTCACTTCAGCTTCGCTGAGGCAGGGAGGTACGCTGGCCCGCAAGCCCTGGAATGTGTCAGTGACCGAGGCCTGTTGTCGCTTGCGAGCATGACCCATCTCTCGGATATCTCGATCGCAGCATTGTCGAGCACGTCGGGCGCCGGAGTCTTCCCGTTCATCCAGCGCAAGTCGTCGATCATCCAGCAGCGCAATGTCAAGATCGGCGTCATGCGGGACTTGGACTCGATCATCCTACCACTTCTAGAGCTCGTGGCGGGCGAGCCGGCGGGCACCTTCTCAGATCAGTCCTTCGCGCTGATGCTGCTGAACATCGGTCATCTGCGTGACTTCACGCCGAAAACTTGTGACCCACGAGAGTGGGAAGACCAACTTGAAGAGATTCAACGCCGAGTCGAATCCAACCACCCGACCCTGCGCTTCCAGCTCACTATGGAGCAAGAGAAGCCCCACCCGGGTACCACCAACACCAACGTCGCGGACGGCGGCGACAAGTTCTTCATCTCGAAACTCGCAGTGTTCACCACCAACTGGAAATACCAGGACGTGATCGAGGGCACTTTCTACCGAGGAGATATCGCCATCTCGACACCTTTCGACTGGGTCGTCAAATGCTGACGATTGTCGAGCCCAAACTCTACACAAAATCCAGCTAGAAACGAGTGCGTTCAAGGAGAGAGAGAAGAGAGAGAAAGACGTCAACCAAACCAGTGCCAGATACCAAAGTCAAAGTCGATGTAGCCATGTCATGTTTTCCAAAATTCATAAAATAAACAGCGTATCCCTCTCCACCCATTGGCCCCTCACTTCAATAAAGCCAATTCAAAAACTTGAAACTCGTCTCAAAGTCGGATATTTTGCCATGGAGTCGCTACCATTAGCGCTGCAGCGGGAGATCTGCTCGTTCGCGGCGGCGCCAGAGCTCAGTCCGCATGAAGTGGAGGGACGTATCGCCCCCAACTTTGCCGCTCTCTTGACAAAGCCGTCCACTATCAACCTACAGCGTCTGGCGCGCGTCTGTCGCTCGTGGCGAGATATCGTCGCGGAATTCTGCGCGGACCACGAGGCCTCGCGCGTGTTGACGCTCAACTTCACTACTGGCCACGAGCAGGGGCAGGAAAAGGAGATCATTAAGCAGCTATTAAGTGGCAATAAAGGCGCCAAGCTGCTGGACTTGAGGATTGCCATCACCGCCGAGAAGAGGGCTCTGTGGTGGGACCTGGACGCCCAGGGACAGACGCCGACTCCCGACCAAGCCGAAGCAGCGACTGCCGAGCTCTCGCAGTGGGTGGAATGGAGGAATATCCTCAAGCTATGCCCTAATTTGCTTAGGTTGGACTTGAGTGGGGTGCCCCTGCATCATTTGGCGATGGGAGACTTGTTGGATGCCGCGTCGACGTACTGCAAGCGCCTGGAGGCGTTGATATTGCCCAAGAAGGACCGACTGTATGCAGATGCAGTGGCGGACAATATGGACTTTGTGTTCTGGAGACTGTACTCGGCGCTGGAGAGGTGGAACGAAGCTTCGGGAGGGTTGAGACAGCTGACGGTGCCCTCAAGAAGCGAGTTCGATCGAGAAGGGACGTCCAATGAGTTCTTGTCGACGGTGCAGAGGTTGTGCCCGAACTTGGAGTACTTGGATGGGTGGAAGCGCTCATATCACGAAGGAACGAGGTTGGTCGCGTGCGATGAGAGTTTGTGCGTCTCGCGTGACGTCTGGAAAACATTCTGCAAGTCGTGCGTCGCGCTGCGGGAGTTCAGCTGGGTTGTGGTGCCATTCTCTGACGAGTTCTTCCTGCCGTTCGGTCTAACAACAAAACCGCTGCTGACGCGGCTGCAGTTGACGTACAACACGCGCGCGCCATTTCGTATTCGACGACATGAATACTCCACGGGTGGCTTGAATGTTCTCTTGGCAGGCTGTCCAGCCTTGGAGCATTTGGACGTCGTTCTCCACCGGCTGCAGCCGTGTGACGCACTGATTTACCCGCAGATCGACGAAATGATTGACCCTGGCGTATTCAAGGACGATTTCTTCCTGGCCTTGACGGACAATTGCCCACAGCTTCGTTCATTGAGAATCCGCGAGCTGGGATCCTCGACCGCGGCCAAGAAAGGAAGCGGCATATCGACTTTTCACACCGTCACGGATCGAGGACTTGCTGCTCTGTGGCGCGCGCCAAATCTCGCTCACATTGACATCCAAGACGTTCGGTGTTCTGCCGACGCGATCTTGGACTTCCTGACCACGGATTTCAATACGTCTCAAGGTCCTTCGACCTGCAGCGTACGGTTCAGAGAGCTCGGAGTTTGTTTCGGCGAGGTGGTCCAGGGCGTGCTGAGCGATCTTGCTAAGGCATCAAATCAAGGCCTGCTGGTTAAAAAGCCGCTGGCAATATCGCTGTCGAGCCGTCGAGGCTATGTGTTTGAGCGCTCGTGGCTCGTCGAAATGCAGCAGGCTTTTCAGTCGAAGTACCCGAAGAGCGAGTTGCGCTTTGCTGTCTTCAGTTTGAAGAAGGACAAGGACACTGGCCTCCGATCCAGCACCAGTGGAAGCGTCGAGCAAGAAGTAATCGCGAAAATCCTGGCACGCGCATGGATTAAGGGCGACGTCCTTCGCGTCGGCCGACTCGTGCTGTACACCAACGTGTCAGCACTCGACAAGCGAGTTCGAAACGTTCTCGAGAGCCGAACAAGCCACAGCAGCTCGTGGATCGTGACCCAGTGAGCATACATCCCTCTGTGGAATCGTAAAGTATCGAGGTCAAGCTTAGTGCGCCTCACGTGTATTCAATAGAAGTCGTGCTTGTTGAGTCGCTCCTGCCGAATCTGACGGCGCTTGGCGCGAGCGCTCGTCTTCTTGTGCACGTCGAAGACGTGGTCGTCCTTGCGCGTGCCCATTTTGGCCGCCACAGCCACCATGCCCCCGTGCTTCTTGCGGATCGCCATCACCAGCGACCCATAGCCCAACTCCTTCAGCAGTTTTGTGTCGGGCATGTCGCCCTCCAGTCCGTTCTCCCTCGAAATATTGCGAAGCTCCTGCAGAACCATTTTCAATGCACAGTCAGTCGTGACATTGCGCCGAAGTATCCGAGACCAGTCGTTTTTCACCTTGATGACGTTGTTGAAGTCGCTCCAATCTTCTGTGGCACTTTTGGCAGCTAAGCTACGAGCAATTTGGAGGTTGGGAATGGCTCCGACATTGAGTCTTGACCCTGTGCGAAGCTGCTGAAGTCGTCGAGCCAGCATGGCTCGAACGATGGTGATGGCCACAATTTGTTGGAGCTCGCACATCATCGGAACACTAGGTTATGTGGTAGACATGGAATATGTGACGTGTGAGCGCATTGAAGCGACGCCTTCTTCAACAACAGCAATGGACGGATACGCAGACCTGGTGGACGACTTGCTCGCGTTCCCAAGCGAGAGCAAGGAGAAGGTTGCCGTTGTTGTTGAGGAGGGGGAGGAGGAAGACTCGCAGCCGCAAGCGTCCGCGTTAGACTTGGTGATTGAGGGCGACGTGGAAGCATTAGCAGAACTGCTGCAGGATGACCCAAAGTTTGCCATCAATGCACGAGACCCCAAGAGCGGGAGGTCGCTGCTCCATGAAGCCTGCGCGAGAGGACAAATGGAAATTGTCAAGTTCTTGCTGCAGGAGACGGACGCAGACCTGATGCTTCGAACGATGCTGGTGAGTTGCGAAGAAGTGATCTTGAAAAGTTTTCAAACTAAACCGCTCTGTTGTAGGGTCGCTGCACACCGCTGCACTTGGCGGTCACGAACAACTTCCGCCCCATTGTTTTTCTCCTGCTTAGTCATGGCGCTGACGCTTCCAGCCGCGATCGATTTGCGTGCTCGCCCATGCACTACGTCAAGTCTCTCAGCGTCGCCAAGCTGCTGGTCCAATACGGGGGTAAAGTCCTCGACTACAACGCAGTACGTCAACGATACTTTACGGAGGAGTTGTCGATATATTCACTAACGTAATGTTTGTACCTTTCTCGGAGCAGAAGAAGAAACACGCTGCTGAAACTGTGAAAGCCTACAGCGAGACCATCCGCAGAGATCAAAGTCTCAGCACCGCTGAGCGTGACGCGGCGATGGAGATCAACAAGGCGCTGGCAAAGTATTTGGAGAAGCAAGCAGAAGCGGAGTACCGAGTTAAACTCGAGAGCTTGCGCCATGTGAAGAAGCAAACGAGAGAGCAGGCGGCAGCCCTCGCCGCCACAGTCCCTAGAAAGCGAAGCAAACGCAGAGTCCCTGACAACCCTTGTAAATAGGAGCACGCAGCAGCTTTCCCCTAATTTTCATAAATAGTCCATCGAATAGTCCAACACATTTGTTGAAATGTTTGCACCCTTTCACCAGGGCCACACACAACTGATACCCTACGTCACTCGCCGATCTTTTGCGTGTCATTTTCCTTCCCCAACCGAGAGAGGACCCGCCCCCAGTTCAAGATGCAGGTCAAGGTGATCAAGGCCGGCAAGCGCGCCAAGGACTACGGCTCCGTGCAGGTGGCGGGCTCGGCCCCACGGTGGCGCAGCTCAAGGCGGCCTTCGAGAAGCACGCGCGCGTGTCGCGCTTCCGCCAGAGCCTCAAGCTGCAGACGGCGGACGGCGCGCTCGTGGCGCTCACGGACGACGCCAAGCTGCTGGTGGACTACGGCGTCAAGGACGGCTGCACGCTCGTGTTCCGCGACCTGGGCCCGCAGATCGGCTACCGCACGGTGTTCGTGGCCGAGTACTTGGGCCCGCTGCTCTTCGTGCTGGGCTACGCCGCGCGCCCCGCCTTCATCTACGGCGCGGACGCCAACGCGCAGCCGCTGAGCCACACGGCGCTGCTGGGCGTGGCCGCCTGGTCGCTGCACTTCCTCAAGCGCGAGCTCGAGACCTTCTTCGTGCACCGCTTCAGCCGCCCCACCATGCCGCTCTTCAACCTCTTCAAGAACTGCGTGTACTACTGGAGCTTCGGCGCCGTGGTGGGCTACCCGCTGTGCCACCCGCAGTACGCGGGCCCCACGTCGGCCCTGCAGGTCAAGGCCGGCCTGGCGCTCATGGGCGTGTCCGAGTTCCTCAACCTGTGCGTGCACGTGCAGCTGCGCAACATGCGCCCCGCCGAGGGCTCCAAGCTGCGCCCGGTCCCCAAGGGCCCGCTCTTCGCGCTCGTGTCGTGCCCCAACTACACGTTCGAGGTGCTCGGCTGGGTCGGCTTCTCGCTCTTCACGCAGGTGGCCGCCAGCTACGTGTTCACGGTCGTGGGCTTCCTGCAGATGGCCGACTGGGCGCTCAAGAAACACCGCGGATACCTCAAGACGTACGGAGACGACTACAAGAAGCTGCGCCGCAAAGCCATCATCCCCTTCATCCTGTAAGGGAGTGAGGACCCGTGAGTACGATTTTTCTTTTTACAGGAAACCCGGATGGAGATAAACTGCTTAAACACGGATTGGATCAACTTACTTAGTAGCTCTGGTTGGCCTTTGTCTGGCTACCTGGAATCCAGGTCCTGGATCGATGCGGGATTTAGCGACATCATGATCTCCAGCATCATTGTCCAATGAGCTCGAATGGAATTGCAGCCGTTGGACGAAACTTCGGACAGTTAACCAGTACGGTAACTTTCCTGTTCCCATGAAGAACCAACGAGCTCTCACTTTGAAAAAAGCGCTGCCATGGCGTCGTCAGCGCAGGAAATGGAGGAACGGTGGGGCTTCTTGCGTCCGCTGGTGGCAGTGCTGAGAAACAAGTTCATCTATACGTGGGGCACCCCAAAATGCACTCTTGGTCTGCATCTACCGAGACAGCGGGATGCCGAAACCATGGATATAGTTCGCGAGGCGCTCGCCCTGCTGGGAGCCCTCGCGTCTGTCGACTATGCTGCGTGGAGATATGTGGTTACTTCGCAGTGTGGCGTGGTTTTGGGCGAACGGGGATCAGAGGAGGCCGAACCAGACACACCAGTTCAAGTAATGCTCAGGACACGAAGTGATGAGGACGAGGAATTCTTCGGTACTCACCTCGTCGAGCTGTGCGGCGCTCGTCAACGCACTCATGCTAGCCAACAATACCGGGATGCGCTGGTGAGGATCGTCGATGGGCAGCCCCGTGTTGATTTCCAGTCGCCGCTGCGAGTGCTCTTTAGAGCTGGCTCCATGCGAGTTCTCAAGGAAATTGGAGCAGCTTTCAACACCATAAAAGAGGAATGGCAAGTTTACGAGCAGAACTCACGAGCGACCGCTCTGGAGCGTGGTGGTCTCCCCTGTAGTACGCTAACACTCGCGCCGATGATTATTAACTTGAATGACGAAATGCTTCGCTCGGATATTACGAACGCAATCGAGACTTTGGCGAGGGAGAGCGCGAGTGTGCTTGAAGTTAAAGCGCTATTACTCAACGTGAAGCCGGACAGATGGGGCAACGAGCTTGCAAACCGAAAAATGGTCGCTCAAGTTATGGCCAGTGGTTTTGGCAGTTCATGGGGTTTGCGGTTTGTGTGGATGCTTTACAAACAATCAGCTCGCTGCGTTGCCTTCGAAGCAATGGCTTCGGCCTTGTTTTTCGCGCGAACGCTCCGGGAAGTGAGACTAGAGTTGGACATTGACCCTAGCGACAACGCAAAGAATGAGCACATGTGGAAGTGGCTGGGAAGTGCGCTATTTTCCAAGCAAACTTGCTCAAGTGTGGAGCACCTAATTCTCGGGCAGATTCAAAGATTAAATTGTGGAGATGCACTGGCGCTTATCGATGCTATGGACTCGGTTTGCCCATATTGTGAACCCTGCCACGATGGAAGGAATGCGTTCCTTAAAGGCGGCGCGCAGATTGTGGTCAAGTTTCTTCGCTTTGACTTGCCTCAGGGGGGATATCCGATTAGGCTTCTGGAGCCCACCCGCGTTCAGGCGTTTGATGACGATCAGGAGAGCGCTTGGGTTGATATTCTCGTTCCTGGGTATGGTCATTGTCAAGCTCTGCGCGATCAGTTGACCTTCACACAAATTACCACCGCAGAACCACGACAGTTGAAAATCGTTATCCTTGTACTTCTACCCCGACGCAGATTGCACCGGCTTCCCACAACTTCTAGCGGCAGTGGGCCCGTCGCTGGAGAGTTTGCATATTGACGCGAGCGTCATGGAGATTAACGAGATTCTACGCAGATGCCCCAACCTAACGTACCTATCGCTGTTGAGGTGGAACGAAACGCACGCGATCAATGCCCTGATAGATTTGAGCGACCACCACACAAACGAGCAGGCAATACCGATGTTGACGTGGCCAGCAGAGGGCGTCGTTCGCTTCTCGAGGGTTTTAAGCGACAGCAACAACCCCCTCGCGAGTTGTGTGCGTCGATTACGCGTTGATGTGCGCGACTTCGACGACTTTCGAGTCGAACCGGAGTGGGTAAGTGCGCTGCTGCACATGCTGGAGGTGAACCGAAGTTTGGAGTATTTCGAGATGATCGTATTTCCCGAGGACCGCGAGTACGTTGACGCCTTTCGGTGCCACCATCTTCAGCCGATTCATCGCCCACGCCCCCTCTCGCTGAAGTGCAAGCTTGCCTTCTTAAGCGTGGTCCAGCACGTGGAGAAGGCAACATACGCTCTGGCGCAGCGGGAAATCGGACTGTACGACTTTGATGAAAATGTGCTGTCGAAAATTCTGGCGCTTGCCGCGCCTCCCGTTTTGCGCCAAGTGTACTTC
This sequence comes from Phytophthora melonis, assembly GCA_024211575.1. NCBI lineage: Eukaryota > Oomycota > Peronosporomycetes > Peronosporales > Peronosporaceae > Phytophthora > Phytophthora melonis. The sequence continues at coordinate 2,236,626 of JAMXKT010000094.1, read as the reverse complement.
CTATCGAGACGGATGCAACGTTAGTTGGTGCCGCGATGTAGTGAGAGGTGTTCTGCTTTTAGGTACTTCTGCATTTATTCATTAATGATGAAATGATTGGGCCTTTTCATGTTGGACGGTGCCAAGCTGTCAGTGCCTCACAAGCCTATTTACTGCTCTGTCACGAAAGGAACGTGTCACTGACTGCCCACTAGCAAGAGTGAACCCATTCTTCTCAAAATAAATGCTATCCTACTTTTCATCTGCAAACTCGTCTAGCACAAGCTCTTTGCGCAGGCTAACTTGCTGGCCTAACACCTCTGGTTGCTTAATCGCCATTAGCTCCGTGAGGTAGCGCAGTGTAGCTGGGTTGAGCATTGCACGTTCATGAGCAGGCGTGATCCCCTTCATCTGACGATGGCGCGTAGCGTGTGCATCGCTCAACAGGTGTGATAGGTCGACTCGACCGTGGCCGGGCACATTGATACTCAGGGGCGATCTCTCGTCAGGTTTTGTCTCCGCCTTCCGCGAAGTCACAGGAGCTGGCAGTGGCTGCGCTGAAGCCTCTCCGTCCTCCTTTGGAGCTTCGTCGCGGAAGGCCTCCTCCTTCTGCCTCTGCTTCTTCGCCAGCTTCTCTCGACGCTTCTTCTCTTTGCGTTTGCGCAGCTCCTCCTTCTGTCGAGCCTTCTCCAACTCAAACACCAGCTCCAGCCGCTTGCGCTCTTGCTCGTGCTCTCGCGAAATGCGCTCTAGGACGCTTTCCATCTCGATCTACATGGTCAAAGAAACAAACCTTTAGCCCCATAGAACATCGTATACAAAGTCAACCAACCGTACCATTTCAGTCGCGTCCGGACTGATTTTAAGCTCGAACGTCGCGTCCAGCTGAGATGACGCTTGATCCAGCGTTGGAGCCTTCTCTTCGGTTCGGGCTTCAATACTACGGGGGTCACCTTCACCCGATGCATCTTGTGCTGGCGGTTCTTCCCAAGCTTTCGAGTCGGCAGCTGTACTCGCCTCAGAGTAAGCAGCTTCGTGAGCAGACTCATCGGTAGCGGCCGTCCACGCACCCGCTGCTGGAGCAGCTTCGGTTTCGAGGCCCGGTACTTGGAACTCCTGGTTGATGTCATAGTATCCGACACAAGGAGGCTCCCACACGCTCTCCTTTGACGCCGAATTGACGTAGTAGAACGCCTGGGAAGCCTCATCCCATACCTGCGTCCAGTAGCCTTCGTCACGAGGGCCAGCGAGATGTTCCTGGATCTGGTTTTGCGTTCGAAGCTGCTCCGACTCGAGAAGCAGCCACTCCAGCATCAGCGGGATGAGAGCTTCGTCTTTTTCGTGGATCTGCGTGAAGATGAAGGCCGATATGTCTCTTTCCTGGGCCACAAGGTCCTGCTTGTAGTGAACCTTCTCCTTGAGAAAGAGGTATCTGAACAATACCAAGGTTAGTCCTGGATTCCCCCTGATCAGCAGACACCAGAAGCCTTACATGGTGTCCATTTGCTGCTGAGTCACGCTTTCGAACTTGAAGCAGCGAGATTTCACGTCCTTTAGGCGTTCGCCGATCGTTTCGATCTGCATAAAGAGTCCCGCCAGCTCCTCTTCAGCAGCTTTCTCAGCTGTAGATAAATCGTTGACCTGCTCGTCTTGATCCACCGCCTCCGCCGCAAGATTCAGCATTTGCTTCTTCATTTGAGCGTTTGCATCCGCGATTCGCTGCGCGACCAGTAAGTCCACCTTGAACCTCTATCAATTGGAAAATAAGTTCACACATTTGCGATAACGAGTACAGTATGTATGATCGATGTGCTACGCACCTCTCGGATCAATATTTTCTCTAGTTCGTGCATTCGATCGTCTCCCTTCTCCTCGGGGTCATCGTCCGCAGCGTCTTTCGTTTCCGCTTTAGCTTCGTCAGGCAAATCTTTTGCTGTAAGCACACACACACCATTCGTCATTAGTATTCCATCCACAAGCCCAAAGTCCCCATGCATGTATTCACACCTTGATCAGTGCACTCCTCCGCCGCGGCGCCTCCGTCAGCTGGTGCGGCAGCCTGGCTCATTTGCACAAACGCTTCCGCCCAGGGCAGCCAGCTCGCTTCCGCCTCGTCAAGCTGCCCTCTTGTCTGCATTGAAAGCACCACCCCGGCATCAGACCTTCGACCCTGGCGACCTCCAACGTATCCATAGCAGCTACTTACATGGGCTTCAAGGATTGACCTGGCGATCGCCTCTTGCAGCGCCCATTCAGAGACTTCGGCGTTCCCACTGGGGGTTGCATCGTACCCGACAGCTACAAGCTCAGCGAAAACGTCAACCAACAGCCATCCCATCCTGGGTAAGTGTCTAAATACTGGCCGCACCTTGCTTCTCAGCCGCGTACTCGCTGATCCGCGAGCAGAAGGCGTCGTAGTCGTCGAACGTGAGCAGCGTCTGGATGCAGAACCGCTTCTCGGTGGACAGTGCCGACTCGTACTTCAGATTCTCCTGGATGGCGTCCACCAGGTCCTGCCCGGAGCAGCCCAGGTCGCCCACGACCTTCTCCAGCAGCCGCTCCACGCGGTCCTTGAACGCCATGAACGAGTCGTACTGCTCGAGCGAGTACCCGGTTACTTTCCCTTGCGGCTTGGCGTCCTCCGGGTCCGACGACAGGAACCGCTTGTAGTGCGTCTCCAGGAAGTGCGTCACGGCATCGCGCCACTCGCTGCCCTGCACGAACTGCGCCACCGCGTCGACCAGGAACCCTTTGTCCCCATCGCCGACACTAGGCTCTGCGTCGCTTCAAGATTTACCTCTGTTTAAGTACCCACATGGGTTCACTTATTCCCCTGTAAATATACAGTCTCCGTAAACTTACTTGAATAATAAGTATCCATTTCACGACTAGCTCAAACTGAGATGAAGAAGCTGCTCGCTCGACACTCGAGCTCCCGCAGCTCCCGCGCCGCCTCTTCGCCGCCCGCTCAGCCCGCGCGCGCGCCGTGTCTGTCGCCTCCGAGTTCGCCATGGACTTCCTCTCCGAGTCGCAGAAGCGCGGCGTGGCGGGCGTCGTCGCGTGTCTCCTGCCCGCCGTGACCGACGGCTCGAGCGACCTGAACTGGTCCAAAGCGTTCCTGCGGCTGCTCATCGAGCACTTCGTGGGGCTCTCGAGCGCCCAAACCGAGGCCTATTTGCCCATTCTGACCTCCAGAACGCCAGAGTTGACCCAAAAGGCGCACGAGCCTTCGAGCGCCACACTGGAGGAGCTGGACCCGGCCCCGTTCCTGGCGCTTATCGTGCCCGACCGAGAAGCCGCCGGCGGCCTCAAGCGCTGGACCAAGAAGCTCAAGCACAAGACGACGAGACATGGACCCTTTAGTAATAATATGGGCGATAATAATAACACGAGTGGGTCCATGGACGCGCCCTTCGAGGCGGAGCTGCTCACGACCGAGCGCTTCCGCCTCGAAGTGGTCAAGCGGCTGCTGTGGTTCACGGTCAAGAGCGTGGGCTACGACGCCCGCGCGCGCACGCTGCTGCGCCGACTGGTGCTGGCCATGCAGCTGCAGTGGGGGGACGTCACGCGGGAAGAGGTCGAGATCGGCCAGACGCTGTTCGCCGAGGCCACGGCCATGCCGCTGGACAAGGTGGCGGCCAAGCCCAAGCTCTGGGGGACTGGAAGCGCAACGCTGCGATCGGCGCGGCGGCTGTCACGGGAGGAGCGTTGCTGGCTGTGACGGGGACTGGCTGCCCCGCCATTGCGGCGAGCTTGACGGCGCTGGGCGGAGCTGGCGTGACGATCGGAGCGGCGGTGGGCTCCACAGTGGGTGTCACGGCTACGACGGTGCTGTTTGGAACGGCGGGGGCCGGTGTGATGGGCATGAAGGCCGACACAAGGACGAGGGGGTGCACGACTTCAGCTTTGATCTCGTGTCGGCCGGCGACGGCATGAATGTGTACATTTGCGTGTCTGGGTGGCTGGACGACGACGACCCGCCTGCGAGAGGCTTCCGACGAGCGTGGGGGACAGCAGGGAGTACCTGCGCGCGTTCTACAGACAGAGGAACCCGGAGAAGGTGGAGCAAGTGGACCAGGTCATGGATCGCTATAAGGGACGGGAGGACGAGTTCTTCGCGATCTTGCGGCGTAAGTACGGCATCGAAGCGGGCAGCCCGGAGAACGACCCGTTGGGTATTGCATATCTGTCACGGATGTCCATCGCGGACCAAGATGCGCGGTACAGCGACTTTACCAGTTTGAACAGCGACTCGAACGCGATCTCCAGCACGACGTCGACCGCAAGAACGAGCAGCGGCAGCGGCGGCTCAGTCTGGGAGCTGGGGACCAAGCACGAGCCGCTGCGTGCGTGGCGGTGGAAGGACCGCTTCCCACAGGGAGACCAGTACTGCCTCGCGTGGGAGGAAGCAGGGCTTCGACGCTTTGGCAAGTCCATGCGCACGTTTGCGGCCGAGCAAGTCTCTCAATACGCAACGGCGGAGCTCGTCAAGTACACGGCCCTCGCGGCTTTATTCGCTGCGGTGGCCATCCCTCGAGTCATCTTCCGCCTTGCTGACATCATCGACAACGCGTGGACAGTTACGATGAATGCCGCAGACGCTTCGGGTAAATTGCTGGCGGATGCGCTGCGCCAGCGTGAGCAGGGTCTGCGTCCTGTTACGTTGATTGGCTATGGTATGGGTGCCAGGTTGATCTTCTCGTGCCTGAAGGAGCTGGCCAAGAGCGAGTCGCTGGACGAGGCGTGCGGAATCGTGGAAAACGCAGTGTTGCTCGGATCCCCCGTCCCTTTGGCACGAGACGACTGGACCAACGCGCGTCGCGTGGTCTCTGGGAGACTCATCAACGGGTACTCCGAGAAGGATTGGATGCTGGGCATCATGTACCGCTACCAGGGCTGGGCACTGAACTCGGCAGGCATCGCTCCTATCGACATTGCTGGAGTTGAGAACGTGGATCTGTCAGAGATTATTGGTGGACACCTCGAGTACAAGAGCAAGATTGGGGCTATCATGGACCTGCTCCAGCTGGAAAGCTAGAGCAACACGTGTAAGTGGTGTATATCCAGCATTCCTTTTTGGTTAGCTTGGGACCGGAGGTCGCTACCCGCTTCCTACTTACTGACACTTAATAATTTTCAAGTTTTTTTTTAGGAGTATTGATCCGCTGTACGTCATATTTACATTGATACAGCTCTGTCGCGGAGCAAAAGGCTTCAAAACTTGCTGTCAACGCTTGTCTTTCGTTTGCAGGCTTCTCTGGGCGAATTTCTGGATATGACGGTGCATTTCCTCCTCCTTCTTCTTGGCGTAGTTGATCTGTTTGATGAGAGCTGACGCCTTGCGCCTGTAGAAGTTGATTTGGTCCAGAGCTTCCAGCGTTTGCTCGGCCTGGATCCGATTCGACTTGGGTCGTGTCGACATCTTCCTCAGCCCTTGTCGCCCTTGTGGGCCAGCGGCTCGCAGACCGGACGGGAAGATGCTGTTGAACGTGAACAAGCGAGGCATGCATCGAGCTTCCAGACCTTTCGACTTGGACAGCACACCGAGACATTTTTTCGTTGACGGGACGGGTTCAACTGATGAGGACATGGGGAAACTGGTACGACGACTGCCGGTGAAGCTCAGGGAGGAGCGTCTCGGGAGCCCCTCGCGCTGGACGTTGTTGGTGTAGTGGCGCAGGACGCTGCCCTTGCGGTTAAATAGGCGGGTGACGTAGGCCATGTGGGTGACGGCTAGTTTCAAGTCGTTGGTCTCGACTGCGATGGTGCCGCGGATGAACTCGATGCGGCTCCGGAGCAAGATGATATCCAGCTCACTGAGGTCTTTGACTCGAGGGTGGGTGTTGAGGATCTTGTTGGACATGTGCATGCATTCCTCCGCGAAGCCCAGCTCTTTGGCTTCCATTGCTCCCTCCGCAGCGAGATAGTAGGCCTCTAGCGCCTCTTTCGGGTTGTCGGACTGGGAAAGATGGTAACCGAGCAGAGCGTACTGCTGGTAGGGCATTGGACGGATAGAGGATGGAGCTTTGGGGCTCTCCGCTGCGGTCGTCAAGTTCGCTTCGGACGTCATGGAGCCCACCGTCGCAAGGGAGGGGGGAGTGATCGAGTCTCGACCGGACTTGGAGGCTGCGTATCGGAGCCACTCGGCGTACAACCCATGGAGAACTTTGCGCTGTGACGGCAACATGGTGTCGTAGACCACCAGACGCATCTCTTCCGTGTTGAAGAAGTACAGTTTGTTGTGCGGATCGATCGTCAGCAGCGCCTTCTCGCACGGGATGAGGCTTTCACGCACTTGACGAAGCAGCGAGACGTCTGACGTTGGACGGGGAACTTTGAGGCCAATTCCAATGCCGCTGGCCTCGCTCATGCTCCCGTCTTGATGCGCTGTCGAGAGGAGCGTCAAGACACCGTTGACCATCCTCTCTTCGCTTGGCTGTGGATTGATACTGAGCAGCTTTAACGCTGTCTGGGCGAGTGCGTTCAGTGAATCGACGATGGACATGACCCGCGCTCGAATATGCTGCGGCACCAGTGTATCCATCTCGTCCAGGTCTTTTAAGATCACAATGTTGTTGCTCTCTGGCTGGATGGCGACGTATTTCGCGTCCAACATGAAGTTCAAGAGCTTGATCAGCGACCCCGGGTTCCCTTCCGTGCGCTCGAACACAAAGTCCAGCACGTGGGTATCCATGATGGTGATATGGTACTGCTGGCACAAGAAGAGACTCGTCTCCTGGTGCGTGAAGCAGTCCATCTGACGCGTGTCGACAGTCGGCAGACTCATCACAAGAGCGAGCAGCATCGATCTAGCACTGGCAGTGTGCTTGGATAACCCCCGAACAGTGATCAAGAAGTACACATTCGGCAACTCTTCAAGAACCTTGAGCACCAGCCCCAGGCTCCGGTTATCCATCCACTGGGCGTCGTCGAACACGAGCATCATGGGCTTCGCAGCGCTCACCACCGCGATCAAGGAGAGCAGAACTTGCCGGAAGGACTTCAACCCTCCGTCTCCCTTCTCCGCAGTGGATTCCGTCGGCGCTGCAATCGCCGAGTCTTCGTACGGGAGCCACTGTCGCAGCTTTTTCAGCGTTCCTTTCGTGACTTGCTGATGCAGTACCAAGTATTCCAGCGCTGTAACTCGCAGGTTATTCGGTGAGGTTGGCTCCACGACACTAGGCTTGCCGTTATCCACTATCCGCTGGGCGAAGCTACTGTCAAGATCGACCTCTCCCTCCGGATCGTCGTTGTTCTCGTCGTGAGTTGTCAGTGTGCTGGTCCTCGACGGTCGTCCGTGCTGACTGGGACGATGTACTGCCAAGTTGCTGCTTTTGGCAAGATCAAGAGCCGCCGTGGAGATATCGGGAGTGAGCTCCGATGGATCGATGCTCGGCAGTGACACCTTGTTTTGCGAGGCCTTCACCATGACCGTTGCCATAGCTTTCGCGATACCTCTCCACGCGTGGAAATCTACAGCCGTGTCCACACTATCGCCGCACCCCCTGAAGCATCGCAGGGAATGGCGCTGCACGACGTGATTGATGAGCATGGTTTTGCCCGTACCGCTGTCACCACACACGACGAGCGCTCGGTGTGTGCTTGATTCGGACTTGGGTACCGTACCAAAGAGCGGCACTGCGTCCAGGATGTTGCTACTCCGGTAGGGCGCAGGGTACGCTGTGTCTGGTACGTCAGTGGCAAAGGCTTCAACCTGGGAGTATTGCTGGACGGGGAAAACCTGGATGGGCTCGGTCTTCCCTTTCACTAGCATCTCGATGGCATCTCGGAAATGCACCGAGTCTTTGGTCTCTTTGTGCGTGCGATCGTCGCAATAAATTTCCCCCACGGGTGCTGCTGCCATCAACCTCGCAGCCAAGTTGATTGAGTCCCCCACGACGGCGTATTCGGCACGAGCATTGCTGCCAACGGAGCCACAAAACACAGAACCTGTTGTTACACTATCCAAATATGTTGAAATACACAGCTTTAGTCATCAACATCAACTCACTAGCAGCTAATATTTGCAGCGAAACTTACCCAATCGATGCCTTAACGCCACTTTCGAGGATGTAGGACGCGAACTTGATGCCACGAAAGCCTGCCAAACACAATGCTTAGTCTCATCGATTTTTTCACGTAAATAATGGTAAGAAAAAAACTTACAGTTGTTTTCGTGGAAAAATGGCGGCAGTCCAATCGCTACAATGGCGATAGCGCCTTTGTCGTCGATCACGAATTGGCGCAACGTTCCCTGGGCCTTGTATGCGCACTCCTGAATCGTGCACAGGCTCTGATGAATCGTCTGCAGTTGCTTGTGCTCGTCCTTGATCTCGATCACGCCCTCCAGTTTTACAAACGCGACAGTAACATTCAATCGACACGGAGTGAGGGTGAGCCCCTTCTGGAGATGCGACACAATAGCGCCAGGCACGTAACAGCGAAGAAATCCGATCAAGTCGGCAGTGGGTTCAAGTGGAGGGGATACGAAACTCGTCCGATGGGGCTCAAACGCTGGGAAATCTCCGGGTACTTCGTTCACCAGATAATTCCCACTGATATGACAAACCACGTCCAGCTCAGGCAGAGACTCGAACCGAGTTTCCAGCGCATTGAAGGCCTCGGGGGACAACGCCACTTGGCCCTTCCTCGCGTTCTCCTCTGCAACGCTCATCTGTCGATTAGCGTCGCCGCTGAGGTAGAATTCCCACCGGTTGAGCACCCCACCGACGTGATTCCCCGTCATGTCGCTCACTCCGATCCCCACGTGCATCCCAAGCAGCTGTAAGCTGTCATTCCCTCCACTGGTGACGGCCACCTGCAGAGCGTGTAGGGCTTCTAACGCACAACACACGGCTCGATACACCAGTTCTCCACCTGGAGTGAACTTCCCTCGAGAAGCTTCGGTTTCCCACATTACAATTAGAGCATCACCGGCGAATTTTATGATATCGCCGCCATGTTTGAGAATGACGTCGATGACGGGTTCGAGACTTTTATTCAGCGCCGTAGTGAGCGTCTCGACGGCGATTCCTTGTGTTGCAATGGAAGTTTTAGGTCCGTGAACGAAATTCATGCTGGAAGAAGAAGACGAAGAGTACGGGGCGCCGCTTTGTCTCCTCCGTATTGTGTCACTCGGACTGAGCTCGTCGTCATCATCTTCAAAACTCTTCTCATCCTCAACCTTCATGGAAGATTCTCGTCGTGAGGATGTTTCTCGCCTTGAAAGCTCTCGATAGCTGTAGCTGAAGATGTTGGCAGCTGTGGGGCTGCGAGACTTGGCTACTTTTGCTGGGGGCTCCTTGTGGAGAGTTGTGCCGCTGCTGCTGCGTGGGGTACTTGATAGAGGGGGTCTGTTAGCTAGAGCTGGGCCTAGAGCCGCCACTGATGGGGACGAAGGAGCGGCAGTAGTGGATGATGACGAGGAGCTGCTGTTGCTACTGTTGCTGTTGCTGTTGTGAGTATCTCTGCTCTGTCGTCGCTCGTCCTCGCTGAGTCGGCTACCGAGAGACGAGAAGCCGGAGATGTCGAAGAGCGCCACTGCCGCCAAGAACGAGAAGCTCTCGGGCCCTCGAGGCCGCTCCGGGTTGTTCAGGAAGCGGGAGACCACGATCTTGGGTACATGGCGCAGGAGGATGTTGAGCTCGCTGCCAGTGGAGCTCGGCATGGCTTGAAGGGTAGCCAAAATACTCGGAGCTATCGGCGATCGTGACCACTAGACGCAGACAATTCCACGCTGTTGTTATACCCAGCAGACCGTTTCGATGTCAATGATAGCTATCAGGCTAAAATTACAGCCCCCGTAACTTTGGCCGCGCCGGATCTCATAGAATTGACCAGCAACATTGGGTGGTCCTCATTGCCCGCTGGCAAACTTCACTTCAACTTGGGTCGAAGATATGGCTACACCGCGCTGACACATGGCTACATCCATGCGACCAGATGGCTACACAGCCAAAGTGCGACAAGCATCATCATGCCTCTCGTCGTGGTGTGCGGAATCCCTGCGGCCGGCAAGAGCACAGTCGCCACTGCGTTGGTCGAGCATCTGCAGCGCCAGTCTCCAGAGCAAGAGGTCGTGTGCATCTCGACTGCCACTGTCAATGTGGACAAGACGCAGGGCTATGCTAGTGAGTGCCGTCGGAATGGAATGGGTGGAGCACAAGAGCTCGACTACATAGTTCTAACCATGCGTTTACATCTCCTCTATATTGCAGACAGCAAGGAGGAGAAGAACACGCGCAGTGCGTTGAAAGCCGCGGTGGAGAAGTTGGTGAACACGCAGACGATCGTCGTGCTGGACGCGCTCAACTATACGAAAGGGGAACGCTACGAACTCTTCTGCAAGGCCAAAGCGGAGAGCACGACGTACTGCGTGGTGCGTTGACAGTTGCTGGCTGGTGGATTTGATAGGATTCTCTATTGCTGAGGCTAGTGTTTATTTCATAGGTGTACGTGGACACGCCGGTGGAGGTGGCTTTACGGCGTAATGCGGAGCGGGAGGAACAGCTCGACCCTACGTTGCTGGAAGAACTGGCGGCTCGGTTTGAGGTGCCAGTGGAGAAGAACCGATGGGACAGTCCGCTCTTCCGCTTGATGCCCAAAGACTTCGCAGCGGACGGAACGGGGGTGCCTCTGGACGCTATCACGGACGCTGTTCGCTTCGGGAAGACGGTGAAGGCGGGTCTGGCCACGCAAGCGGCTCCAGCAGCGGAGACGAGCTTCCTCCAGGCGCTGGACGAGGTCACGAGCGCTGTTGTGGACGCCTTGCTGGCTCACCAACGCGATGCCGGAGTGGCTGACGGGCTGCGTGTCCCTCCGCATACTGTCAACAATGAGCTCCGACTTACCAGGCCGCTGTCTACGGCCGAGGCGCGGCGCCACCGTCGTCAGTACATTAAGATCACGCGGCTCAGGCCATGCGCTGTTGCAGCTATTGGCGACCTCTTCGTCGAGTACCTGAACCAGCAAGCGTAAGCGCCAGATCCGCTGGCATCAAAAGGAATAAGTAAGCAAGTGTGTCTATATCAAACGTCAATGTACTTGGCTACTCGCTTCTCTCCAGCTCCGTGTAGTCACTGTGTTCAACCAGGCGCGCTAGCCGCGCCAGCTCGCACGATAGCGTACCCATGAAGAGAAGCTGGCATACAATCGCAAGCGCCTCAAAGAACGCCTCTTGCACTGCAGTAAAGCCCAGCGGGTTCGGCCACACTCCGTTCGCGCACAGGAAGAACAGCGCAACTACAACAACAAACAAAGCAATAGATCAGTGACCCGTCACCACAAAAGCTTCAAACAGCAAGAAACTTACACAGGAACGTCGACGCCAGTCCAATGTTCAGCAGCAGCCGACCGAGAGTGTACGCCGTGAAGAAATCCAGCCGCCTCCATCGCCGCAGAGACAGCCAAAAGGAGCGTCTTCGCAGCACGATGAGGAGCCCCGTAGCACCAGCAGTAGATTTTCCGTCGTCACCTGCAGCCTCGTCCTCATGCAAGACGCTCTTCCTGGCAGCCTGCACGGCGATCATCGTGGCCCACGCCGCGACGAAGAAGGCGATGGTGAAGTTGATGTGCGCGTCGTGATGGTTACGCATGTCCATGACGGCCAGACCGAAGAGCGACACCGCCGCCGTCACCCCGGACACCAGACACGCGTACCCCGCCGTCAAGTTCTCAGTCCGCTTGTCTTCAAGTTTGTGCCTCTGCGCTGCCATGCGCAGACGCAGGTACCAGAAGAAGAGCACGACCGACGCGAAGATGAAGAGCGCGGTGAGGCACATGCCCCGTGAAGGCGTACCCCTCGGGCTTGAAGGTGGCGGCGTACGAGAGCGTGGGGAAGTTCTCCGAGCAGCTGAAGTGGGTCGTGCACGCCAGCAACTCGGTGCCCAGCATGGTGCAGATGCCCGTGAAGGGCACGAGCCACGCGATGTAGCCCAGGTTGTCGGTGCGCGCCATGTCCCCCAAAGTGTCCACCAAGCTCTCGCTCAGCGTTTTGGTGGTGGTGGTAGTTGGTTGGTGAAGGAAGTAGACAGTCTCTGCCGAACGTCCACCTTCGAGTCCTCCGTCGGACGAATAGTGTCCACCGATGTCGTCGTCTTCTTGGTCGGAACTCGAGGAATTGGATTCCGAGTCGGAATCGGAGTCGAAGTCGTCCTCGTGGTCACTCGAAGCACGTGAGGATGCCGATGAGGAGGAGGACGCTTCGGAGGACGAGTCGGAGGCGGAGGAAGACCCTTCAGACTCAGCGTCCGAGTCGCTATAGCCTGAGCTTACGTCGCCGTCGTCGCCGTCGTCGCCGTCGTCGTCCGAGGCCGAGTCGTCGAACTTCCTGCTGGAACTTTGGTGCCACGTCAGGTCTGGCTGGAGCGGGTTACGGCCAGGGTTACGCTGCTCCAAGGAGATGGGTCGAACCGCGGCCATCGCAAAATGGCTACACTTTGTAGATGCCCACGCACAGCTAAATGCCGAGGTGTCGGGTCTCCATCCAGCGCTAACCAACACCGTCTAGCGTCTAAGAGACCAGAAATAGTCGGCAACATGTCTGGTCGTGTGCTGCTGAGTCGAGAAGAAGAGGTTACGTAAATGTAACCCTAGTGCAACCCCGTGCGATCGCGAAACGACGCGAGGCCGCTTCAACTTGCGACTTGGCATGATCGTGCCCACGCGCTTCGGGCTCAAGTACGCGCCGATCCCGACGCTGGCGCTCGAGTACGAGGACGATCTCAAGGGCGTCGTGGATGCAACGGGCCAGAACTCTTCGTCCCTCTATGTGTATCGAGATGGGGACAGCGCGTCTCCTCCCCTGTTCCCACTCGGAAGCTGCACGTCGTGGAGCTGCCGATGCTCACGCGGACGTCGGAGACGCAGCAGATCACGCGCCAACTGCAGCAGGACAACGGCCGCTTCTTGGCGCCAGGGCTCGTGAGCGAGACGCAGTTGAAGCGGCTGCTGGACCGACTGGTGGAGAACCTACCGCCCGCTGAAGTCCGAGAGCCTGCACCCGTGCCGATGTCGATAACTCGAGAGGTTGAGAGCGAGCGGAGAGAGGACGCGGCGTCGGAGAGTGAGCTGGAGGAGAGTTTGATGGAGGAGTCGGTGATGGAGGAGAGCGCGGTGGAGAAGTCGGCGGCTGAAGCCTCGCGGTCGGACGAGCATGAGCCTCCGGTGGTGTCGACGCCTTTAGAGGGGAATCCGAATCGCGGTGCGCTTGTATCACACGATGAAGAGAGTGATCGGGGAGATGGTGGTGAGGGTGAAGAGGACGGGGAGGAAGGAGCACCTCCACCGATAGATAAACCGGGTACTACCCATCATGGCTACCCGCCGGGTAGCCATGATGAACTGGATGGTTCGGAGCATGAAAGCGATCACGGTGGGGATACTACCGCGCCTTCTGCCGCTTCAGAAGCTGAAAAGGAGGACGAACAGAGCGATGCGGCATCTGAACGTGAGGAGGACGCAAAGAAGACAAGGGCATTGAGAAGTGAGTCGGATGTGAGCGAGGAGGACGTTCAGTCCGAGGAGCTGGAGTACTTTTCAGAGGACGGCAGCGACGAGGACTCGTTCTAAATACTTACAGATACACAGACACCTTACAAAGCTATGGCGCTTCTCTCTGCAACTGCTCGAACAGAGACTTGATCTGCCGCAGATTCTCTTTCTTGGACTGACGCTCGCGGTCGATCTGTCCGGTCAGTACACACACAAACAATGAGGAAGTGTTAACCTGTCGAATAACTAGCTAGTACGCACTTGTGCCAGCAAGATCCGCATATCCCGGTCGTTCTGGGCATTTTTGCGTCGTTCTTGGTCCAGAGCCGCCCGCAACTTGCCGTTCTGTGCTGCTACGCTCTCCATCTCGGTAGCCAGCATTTCATACTTGTGCATCATTTCACCACGCTCAGCTTCCCATCCGTGCAGCTGGTGCTCCCTCTCCTCTTCTGCTCCAGCGCGGACACGCTCCACTTCTTCACGCTGCTGCTCGAGGTGCTTCTGCATGCGCTTCTGGAACAATTCGTCCTGGTTTTCGAGAACTGTTCTCATGCGCTGCATCTCCTGGTCAAGGAACTCCAACGCCGACACTTTCTGCTCCAGCTCGGCTCGCAAAGAGCTCAGTTCCTCGTCCTTCTTCGGCGCCTCCTTCTCCAACGCTGCGAGCTTGGTACTCAGCGCCTCCGCCTTTACTTCCTCATCTGCTGCCTTCTGGAGACTCTCGTCCAACGCGGCTTCCATGTCTTCGATCTGTGTCTGATAGTCGTTCATCTCGTCATTGAATTGCGCTTCGACTTGTCGCCGTTCGCTGGCCAACTCCTGAATCTGCCGTAGCTGGTCCGCGAGCATGACGTCCTTCACCTTCAGCGCCGCCCGTAAGTCGTCCTCCAGCTTCTTCCAGGACTCTCGTTGCTCTTCTAGCACTTTAACTTCCTCCCGAAGCTTGCAGATTTCAATACGCCTCTCATCAAGTTCGGCCTGCAGCGTAGCCACTTGCGCATTCTTCTGCTGCTCTTCAGCGAGTTTTTGCTCCAGCTCTTTGCGTCTCGCCCTCTCCGCACGGACCTCAGCTTTGAAGGCGTCCGAGCGCTTGGCATCTTCCACAAAAAGCTTCTGTTTGTCGTCTGCGAGTATCGCCTCGAGCTTGTCGACCTCTGCCTTAGCAGCAGCCTCGCGCTGGAGACTGAGTTGATACGCCTCCCGGACCCTCTTGACATCCTTCAAACGCTCCTGGTTCTTGCGCTGCAACAGTTGAAACTTCTGCACTGATTGTTGATACTCCTTGCGAAACTCCATCTCCACCTGGATGACGGAAGCTTGAAGCTGTCTCTCGTACAGATCCTGTTGCTGTTGCTGCAGTTTGTCTTGGCGCTCGGAATCCTTCACGTGTTGCAACCTCAGCGTCTCAATCTCCTCCTGCCGAGCGGATAAATTCTTCTTCAATTGTTGAATCGCATCATCCTTCTCGATGCACTTGTTGTAGACCGTCTCGACGTTGGCTTTCAGCTCCGCGACTTGACTCTCCAGCTGAGTATTCCTCTTATCAGCTTGCTCCGAGCGGTCTTTGTGGTACTTGACCTCATCAGATAGTTGAGTTACAATCGCTTCATGGGTTTTGCGAGCGAGCTCCAGCTCTCCAGCTACGTCATCCGCCTTGGCCTCGCTTTTCTCCAGTGCGATCGACTTCTGCTGCAATTGCTGTTCAGCTTCATGAAGTTTCTGGGTGCTAGTAGCGGCGTCTGTCTCCAACGAAGCGATTTGTTGCAGTAGATCGGCTTTTTCCGTGTTGAGCTGCTCCAATTCTTTCTGGTGTGAAGCCTTTAGAGTAGAAATCTTGGCCTCCCACTCGCTCTGCTGGTCACTTTGGGACTGCTGGACGGCGTGGGCCGATTCGTCAGACGCAGCAGTCGCAGCCGCTTGATCCTTTTCTTTCTGCATCAGGTGGGTGGACATTTCCAGCACAGTCGCTTCAGCTTTGACCGCTCGAGCCTCAGCAGCGTTAAGTTGTTGCTGGAGATCGGCAATCTGCGACTTGAACTGCTGTTCCTTCAAGTAAAACTCATTTTCCTTGAAGAGGAACGTCTTCTCCTTCTCGAGAAACTCGGTTTCTTTGGCAGCGACAGCCTGTTCACGTTTGAGGACGTCTTTCTCCAGATCCACGTCGGTGTTGGTGCCGCTATCCTTCACGACGAGCCGCTGCCGTGACTGCTGCTTAGCTGCTTCGATATCGTCATGAGTGGGCACAGGCGATTGGTTTCCAGGAGGGGAGAGCGTCGGCGCTTTCTTCAATTCGCCGGTCACACCAACATCAGTCTGTATCCTTGGAGGCGACGCACGGAAGCGCCCATGGTGGAGTTGATTGCTCGGATGTCGTGCTCCATCGCGTTCGGGGTGTTCCGGTATAGCTGGACGTTGCGTTATGCTGTGTGGACTCCTCCTTGAATGCTGTTCACTGCGCTTATTCTCTGCAATCCGCCGCATGAGTGAGCGGTACTTTGGCATGTGCAGACTCCCCATCTCCTTCAAGAACTCCACTTCCTCTTCGTCCAGCAACTCCAGCCTCGGCAGCATCTACAGAGTTACAGAGTGCAATAATCAACAGTTAATGTTAATTAGAACCTTTTCGTTGATTCGATTTATCACCTTGATAATGACGTGGTGGTAGTCGTCCAGATCGCAGACTGGGTTCGCCTGGTCGCCATTCGCCGCTTGAAGCCGAATGTGCGAAAGCCGCTGGTCAAATCCACATCCACAGTGAGCCACAAGACAAAACTCCAAGTCAACATCAAGAAAAAAAATCACCTTCAAACGCTGCAGAGAGATGAGATCGTTAAACCCCGCGATGTCGTTCCCTCGGAGGTCCATGTACCGCAACTTTGGGAACTTGACCGGCCTCGTCAGACCCTCCAACCCTGTCAAACTACAAGAACACACAAAATCAACTTATGAACCGTAAAGACTTGGAGCAAGCACACGCAACTAACCAGTTGTGGGCCATGGACAACTCCTCCAGCTTCGGCAGCTGCGGGAATCCGAGCGTCGACGAGATGCTGCACCAGGACAACAGCAGCACCAATACCGTCAGCCTCTCCACAGCAGAATAATTGTTTTTATATAAATTTCAACCTGTTGGCCGACAGATCCAGCACGCGGAGATGCGCCAACGGCTGCAGCGCATGGAACGCCACCTCCTCGATGCAATTGCTCGACAGGCAGAGCTCCACGAGGCTACAGAGCAGCAGGGCGGGCTTTAGTAAGTACAAGTAGCCTCCCCATATAGTATACAATCTTAATTGCCCATACCCCGTGAAGGCCTCGAGGCCGTCCATGCACTGGATCGAGTTGCCGTGCAGATTCAGCTGCTCCACGAGCTCATCGCGCTCGTCGTCGTTGGCCTGGGCGGAGTAAATTAAAATTGTGTACTTTTGATATGATAAATGAGGTGCATGCACGTGCGCACCAGGTCGTCGATGAACTCCACGCCGGCGTTCACGTGGCTCACCACCACCGGCCCCAGAGGAGGCTCGAGCTCGGCGGGCGGTGGCGGCGGCGGAGCTGCCATGATCGAAGAATGGGCGCGCTGACCCAAATTCAAATATGATTCGACAAAAATATTCGAAAATGGGCACTTCAACAGGAATTAGATCATTCCTGTATGTTTCGTGTTTCACCGAGGAGAGACTCGAGTTTCACGAAGCTGTCGATGTCTAGGAAGTCGTGGCACTGCAGGGACCCAAAACGACAGTTCGCCGTCGTCTCTCCACTTCATCAGGTGAAGTAGTCGCTAGCTGGGCCCCGACACACAGCTCCGCCTCTTATCAATGGCAGTTGCTTCATGTCCAGCTTGTCGAGCTTCGTCGCTGTCTGTGGGTCGTATTCGCATGCGTAAGTCATCAGGTCGTTGTCTACAGCGAGGCGGTGTAGATATATTTTCAGCAACCGATTTACTCGATGGAAACCTCAAACCCGCCAGCCGACATCAGTTCCTCTTGTCTGTTGATATTTTAACGGTGAAAACCGAACACGAGCCCAGTACATGTATTGCAGGTACAGTAGGCCGGATCGCGGAGATCACCGCTGGGGGAGGGAGGCACATCAACAGCAAAAGCGCATAATCAAGTACAGCAATCAATTACTGGCAGTGGTGAGTGGTGACTGCAGCACTAACCAGGCACTTTGCTACCTGTTCAGGAAGCCCATGACGGAGGAACTTCGCTACTACGCGCGGTCGGTGGCCCACCTCCAACTGCTGCAGCCGTGGCTGGAGAATGCCAAGCCCACGTATCCTGCGTCAGCCGCCTCCGAAGACTTGGTAACATGGTGCAAATCAAGATTTTCCCTCTCTTGAAGACAAAAGTTTGGCAGCGTCGCGCTCTTCGCCCCAGCGTTGGGCTCGACGCAGACGCTATTGCGAGAGACGACCAAGTCCGCGGCACCCGCAGGCCTTGTGTGCTACACGGATCGGCAGTCGGGCGGCAAGGGCCGCGGCTCCAACTCGTGGTCGTCGCCCGAGGGCTGCCTCACCTTATCGTTCCAGAGCACCTTCGTGGACGGCAACACGCTGCCCTTCGTGCAGTACCTTTTGTCGCTTGCTGTCATCAAAACTATCGAAGCGGTGAACGCGGGAAGTTCGGGCCCCGTGAGAATCGAGTGGCCCAACGACATCTACGCCGACCGACTCAAGGTCGGAGGAATTCTGTGCCAGTCTGCGTACGCCGACGGCAAGTTCAATGTCACGACTGGTGCGTGAGAATGAAGTTTGCAGTATTTAACAGTTGGGCCCGACTGGCGGAGTTGTACGCAGGTATTAGCATTGGCGTCGCTAACTGCTCGCCGACGACCTGTCTTCAGGAAGTCCTGGGAACGGAGGAGCACCCCTGCTCCATCACAAAGTGCGTCTCATTGCCACAGTTGTAGTTGTAGCTAACGTGCCCTTTACGGAAGTTGTGCTGGCGCTTGATCGATGTCGGGAGGAGTTTTTGGCGGCGTTCTGCAACGTGTACGAGCCCATGGAGATGCTATTTCTTGAGCAGGCTTCGAGCCGTTCGATGCGGACTTTGCTGCACACGAACCAAGTGGTGCAGGTTGCATGCGGTAAAGGTGCAGGCGGCGAGAGAGTGCCCGCTGTCATCAAGCCTTGATTCAAGGGACTTACCAGCACGGGGTGCCTACGACGACGGTGCTCGTCTCGAGCTGTATCCGGATGGAAATTCGTTCGACTTCCTGTCGGGGTTGTTGAAGCGCAAGCTGTAGATGGAGGCGCCACACAGGCAATCGAGGTCAGCTTTCAATGGTCTGGTGAATCGTGCAGCAGCGAGAAAATATCAATGTAGATGCGCTCTGTTTCCCTCGATAACTCGTTGGCGTTGCCAATAACGACTAGCGAGTGAGCTCTAAACTGTTCTCCTTGGCTTTAGCTTAGCGCAACAACCGCACTACGGGCCAAGCGATGCAAGTAGCAGCACCCTTTACTATAATATTAATAGTTGACCGTCGTGCTGGTGGTGCATCGCATTCCTGCGCACACCGTTCGCAGAGAAACGCTGGGCATCAATGGACAGTAGGTGAATCCCTATTTGGCACCTCAGGATCGCATTGCCGTCGGTGTCTTGCCGTCAGTAAGGCATCGGGCTGTTGGCGGCAATGCAAGATGTCGATGCAGGGGGGGGGCAGGCTAGACTCCAGCACTGCTCTGACAGCTTCAGAATTGAAGGTGGGTGAGGCGCATGGATGCGTTTAACAGGATCCCAAGATGTTGAAGTTGACCCGCTTTGACTTGGCCCCAGTATGGGCCCTGATTCGAGACATGTGTGGCACGCGTATTTCTGCATGGTTCCCCGCTCTGGTGTGGCATACACGAAATTGATGCGCTCGTGACCCGTAAAGAGTAAGCCAGGGAGTGCTAGATGTTGGATGCTTGCACGCAAAAACACATAGGAAATTAGTGCTCTACATTTGCGGCGCTATTTGCGACCGTCCACGCAAGGCTGACTTCGTATCGCACACTTCGATCGAGGTTTGAAATTCATCACTTGATGATCCATCCAGTCATGTCCATCTATTTTTGACCGGCCCGCGATTGGCCATAAATCGCTTCTGCCATGAAAAGTTTTATAGTGAAACGCTCTCCACAAAACGCCGTGAGAACCCCGGCCAAAGTTTCACGCTCGCAACTATCATCACCTGCCTCTCACTTGCCGCAAGTGCCAAGCGAAACCGCGTTCGCATGGGCCTCCTATTATAATACATGTACATGACGGCGCCCCGCCTCATTTGCCGCAATTGCGCCGGATTTTCAAGTGATGTCTCATCTCCCATTGGACAAAATTTGCGTGGTACGTCGGTGGTAGGTCTAGCTAGCATTGCACAACGGCTGCAGTGAATCCAAGCAGCAACGTTATCCTTTGCCCAAGTCCGACGCAGATAGGCAGAGCTGTTTGCAGCGCTATCATTTAGCCCAAGTAGGCACCTGCTGCAGCTGGGGCCGCAGCCACACACATGTGCGTTCGTGCTTTCTTGTCGGGGCAGTTCGCTCGGGACAGAGGAGGCTGGGCTCGGATCAGAGTGGGATCTCGTCGTCCCACTCTTAGCAGAAAGTTCAACCGACTTGGGAGAGCCACGCGACATACAAACTCCAAGTCCCGGGTTTCTTCAACAGCAGCCGGCTCGCTCATTCGGCGTTTCGTCACGACAGTGCCAACTGGTCCAGCGCAGCGCAACAAGCAAGCTCCACACTCGCCTTTGACTCGCGTCGCACTCGCTCGCCTTGCGTGCTGTCGGTTCAATCATCGAAAGCCGCGCCCGCAGTCAAACGCGCGAGCACACGACGCCGCCCGCATCTCTCCGCAACTCGCCTGGGCGTCGCAGTCGCCAATCGCACGCAGCCCAGAAGCTCAGAAGCTCCTGAGCTCCATCCGCACCCACTCCTCTCCACTTCCCCCTCTCCTCTTCACTCCACCTTTCTCCTCCATCGCTCAGTCCGCCATGCGCCTCATCCGAGAAGCGCGCCGTCTCGAGTGCGAGAACCAGCGCCGCGAGTCGCGCCGCTCGCACCTCAAGAAGTGGCTGGACCTGAGCCACGGTCACGGCCACAACAGCAGCGACGAGGACCAGAGCCCCGAGGACCACAAGCAGCAGAGCGAGGACCAGCAGCAGCAGCAGCAGCAGCAGAACCGCCACCTGTCCATGCCCTTCGGCCTCTCCGTAGCTCGCCGCGCCGCCACCGTGTCCCCTCTGGCTCCGAGTCTCAAGAAGTCGCAGTCCCCGCTCGCCATCAAGTGGAGCTCCTACATTGAAGCCATGGGCCTCAAGGACTCGAGCGCCAAGCAGCGCCGCGTGCGCTTTACGGAGCAGGACGCGCAGGAGTTCGAGCGCCCCGTATGCTCCGAGGAGGAGAAGGCCTGCTACCACTACTCGGCGGAGGAGCTCGGCGAGATGGAGACGCTTGCCAAGCAGCTCGTGCACCGCGAGTCGCGCTTTGCCGGCCAGCCAGAGGACACGATCCTGGAGCAGGGCTTCCTCAGCCTGCCCGTGAACGCACCCTTCTTCCAGCACCGCCGCTACTACTGCCTGCTGCGCGGCCACAGGCTGCAGATGTTCAACTCGGCGGCGCACGCAGCCAGGAACTCGGGACTCAAGGCGCAGCTCACGGTTCTGCGCGTGCAGGACTGCCAGACGCTGTCCATGCAGAAGAAGTTCGCGCTCTTCGGGGCGTCGCTGCCCACGCAGATCGGCCTCATGTTCTACGTGATCAAGGCCAACGGAGAGCGCGTCATCTTCACGGCCGACAGCAAGAGCTCCAAGCGGAACTGGGTGCACTCGCTCACCAGACTCACGTACGTGGGGAAGGAGAGAGCTACACCAACACGCCCCCGCTGCGCACGCGCTCCTGCTCCGCGCCCACAGCCCCGACGTGTATGCTCCCGCCCGTGCCCGAAGCCGAGCCGGAGGAGGAAATGCACGACGGGATCATCCCGTCCTTCGGATCCATCGAGGCCGACAGGAGGAATAGCTGCACCGCCGTCTTCGGCTGAAGAGAGCCGACCTGCCTGCTTCAGGTACACACCATCACCCAAGTAGCTATAGCCCCAGTTTTAGTATCTATCGTCGGGGACGAGCAAGTAAGTAAATGACCCAAGCCCAAATGTATTAGCAGTCCACAAGCTGTAACCCAACCAACCAACTCCATACAGTTCTCCGTCGAGCCGCTGGCAGCTTCGACCCTCAGCTCCATCACTTTCCTGTTGATCCATCGCCCGCCACTAATTCGTCAATATTACGCGCAGAGAACTGGTCGCGTGCGGCGGCGGTGCAGCCCGCGACCCATCGCGCTCCCGATCTCCAGCTCCAGCTCTACAGTGTAAGGGGTCTCCACCCCAAGCCATGCACCGACGTCGGCGCAGCAACAAGAACGCGCAGACGGCGCGCTTCAGCCCCCTGCTGCTCGAAGACGGCGAGCTCTTCCTAGACGTACGTACGCAAGGGATACGCGCAGGTATATTATACTAGTTTGGATCCCATCGACTAACGTTATTTATTGGTGCAGGATCACAGCGCCTGCCGATACCTGGAGCCAAATGCGCGGACGCATCGCAAAGTCTCCGGCCGCCTCAAAGTCTGCACGCGCGGTCTGTTCTTCGTGCCCCAAGACCTGCAGCTGCCGATCCTGCGCTTCCCTTTCCGCTGCATGGCCGCTGAGCCCGTGGCCGAGTGCTTCATCCACCCGCCGCCACGGAGCTCGTCCGATCCTGAAGCTGCTGCTGAGCTGCCCGTGGTGTACCTGACGTTCCAGACGAAGCAGGTGATCGAGATGCGTGAGCGAGGCATCGACCACCCGTACGTCTACAAGGACACATCCGACAACGCAGAGGCCGTCAGCAGCGCCACTGACAGTCGGAGCAGCAGCAGCAGCAGCATGGGGGCTGAAATGCCGGCCAAGTTCGTCTTCACACTGCAACACGTGACGCTCGAGGCGTTCCTGGCCAGCATCCACGTCATCTACGAGGTGTCCAACCTGCCGCGTCGCATGCTGAACAAGGCGGAGGAAGAGAGCTTACTAGCGCCTGTGCTGGCTCCGAGACTGACCGACAAGTTTGATCCGAGTCTGTTGATCGACTTCAGGGAGCGTCTGCTGCTGGACGAGGGCTGCGTCGCCGACCGCATCGAGCCACTGCTCAAGTTCCCAGGCTGCCTCATGCTCACCACGCTGCGCCTGTACTTCCAGCCTGCGATGCTGAACAATGTGTTTGAGTCTGTGCTGAACTGGGAGTACACGAACGTGGACCAAGTGTACAAGCGTCGGTATCTGCTGCAACAGATCGGACTGGAAGTGTATCTACGCAATGGCGAGAGCTTCTTCTTCTCCTTCCGGTCGCGCAAGGAGCGCGACGACTTTACGCGCTCATGGTGGGGCAGCCGGAGCTCCAGCGCTGTCGACGCAAGGACTTGCAGTACATGATGCGCAAGTGGCAGCGTCGCGAGCTGTCCAATTTTGACTACTTGCTGTTCCTGAACAACGCCTCGGGTCGGACGCGCAACGACCTGACGCAGTACCCCGTTTTCCCGTGGATTTTACGTGACTACACGAGCTCGGAGCTCAATTTGAAGGACCCGAACGTGTACAGAGACCTCTCCAAGCCCATCGGAGCGCTGAATGAGGAGCGGTTAGAGTACTTCAAAGCGAGGTATGAAGTGATGCCTCGTGGCGAGGAAGCGGAGGGGATGCCGCCTCCGTTCTTGTATGGCACGCACTATTCGACCCCGGGCTACGTGCTTTACTTCCTGGTGCGTAAGGTTCCCGAGTACATGTTGTGTCTACAGAGTGGGAAGTTTGACGCGCCGGACCGATTGTTCCGCAGCATCAAAGTCACGTGGGACGGCTGCGTGACGAACCATACGGACGTGAAGGAGCTCATTCCCGAGTTCTTTGACTGTAAACTACCAGCGGACGAATGGCTGCAGAATGTTAAACATCTCGACTTGGGAACTACTCAAAAGTTCGATCGGGTCGACGACGTGGAACTGCCGCCCTGGGCTCATGGCAACGCAGCCGAGTTCGTCCGGAAGAACCGCGCTGCGCTTGAGAGCGACTACGTGTCGGATCGTCTGCATCATTGGATTGACCTGATCTTCGGCTACAAGCAGCAGGGCGAGGAAGCTGTCAAGGCAAATAACTGTGAGTATTTACATTATTCTCTCTGGACATGATGGTTATCAGCGTACTGACCGTTTGTCTGTTGAGTGCTTTCATAGTATTTTACTATTTATCGTATGAGGGATCGGTGGACCTCGAAACCATCGACGACCCCGTGCAGAAATGTTCTTTAGAATCGCAGATCCAGGAATTTGGGCAGACGCCGAAGCTGCTCTTTTCGACGCCCCATCCGTCTCGAAATGAGGGTGAGGGACAAATTGAAGTGGCTACACAGGACTTGCTGCTATCGCCACGGGTCATCGTTCCCCGCGTCCGCCGAGTCTCGTATCCTCTCACTAGTGTGTCTGACCCCCTTCTTCAACAGCGGAAAGAAGTCACACTGAGCGCGTTCGAAGACTACGATGATTCTGATGATGAGACGGAGGACGACGACCTGTTGAGCCGGCATCGAAGAAATCGCCACCGGTATAGTCTGGTATGCTGTCAGACCCCATGGAAGCGTCTCCCGATGGCTATTGAAGGCCTCTCCTCGCAGTTGTGGGGGAGTATAAGCTCCGGGAAGCCACCCAAGAACTGGAGATGGAGGTCGCGCCTGAGGACCAAGTTCAGTTTGTCGACTTCGTGGACTTGGAAGCAGATTTCGGCGTCCCAACTCCACAAAGGGGAAGTCACAAGCACCATCCTCTCCAAGGACAGTGCAACTCTGTTCACGACCAGCAAGGACAGCTCTCTGAAGCTGTCATCAACCAGAGACGTGGGTGAGTTTCGTAGAGTATCGAGCGAGTCAGCGCTGTCATGTTGCGATATCTCACCGGACGAGAGCGTCGTGTTCGTCGGGTCATGGGACAACTGCGTGTACATGCACTCGGCGACTACGGGGCTGGTGCTGGACAAGGTTTTGGCACACACTGACGGGATTTCCGCCATCCGCGTGCTACAAGACCGATTCCTGACGAGCTCGTGGGATTCAACCATCAAGCTGTGGCGCTACACGTCGCGGTATATCGTCGCGACCCCCATCCGGACCTTCCAAGACTGTGAAGAATCCGTGCTGTGTCTAGACGTGAGCCGCGACGGTCGGTTTGGTGCAGCGGGGACTCGCAATGGCTCGGTGTATCTTTTCGATCTGAGCGCTGCTCATCTTCACCACCAAGTGGACGCGAGCTCTGTGCACGGAGGCGGCATCGCATCGATAGCGTTCGCCGCCGACAACAAGTCGTACGTGTGCGTGACGGTGCAGAGCGAGCTGCTGCAGTTCAACCTGCGAGGCGAGAAGCTCTGGAGCATGGAGATCCGCACTGCTGGCCAGGTGCGGAGCTTCGACAGCGACGGCAAGTACGCGGTGGGGGGAACGACCGCCGGCAAGCTGCTCTTCTGGAAGCTGCACGAACAGGCAGGCACCGAGCTGGTCTTTGAGGTCCCGCAAGCTCACGACGCATGCATCAGCTCGCTGTCTGTGAGTTGTTCAGGCTCCACGATCGTCTCGGGCGCGGTGGACGGCAGCGTCCACATCTGGAGGCTTCAGAAGAGGACACTTCTGTCTCACAACCAAGTGTCCCCCACCGCAACAAGACAGCAACTCACGCTGCAATATGGGTCCATCCAGACACCCACACCTTCAACAGAGCTTCCTGAACTCAAGAAGTCGTCCACCTCGCATCGCCGAGCCAAAGTCTACGCGCCCAACCCGACCGCCCAGCTCGCTGAGGCGCAGTACTGTTTAGAATTCTAAACTCTAAAAAACTGTCCTCCAAGCGTCCACAAAGGGTCCATCTATTATCCTCCAATCACAACCTTGTATCCCTCCATTTTCCACCCAATCACACGTCACATATCCACTGGCCCCCTACTATCAAAGCTAAACCACGCGCCGTAGACATGGAGGAGTCTCTGTACGACGAGTTCGGCAACTACATCGGCCCGGAGCTGCACAGCAGCGAGGACGAGTCCTCGTCCGACTCGGAGAGTGAGGCCGGCGACGCGCCGTCCGACGGCGAGGAGCAGCAGGAGGACGACAGCAATGACGGCGACGTGGACGACGCCGGACGGCATGTGGACACTTTGGCGCTGCAGGACGCGCACATGGACGAAGGCGAGTCCGCCATCGTCCTCCACGAGGACAAGCAGTACTACCCGGAGGCCAGCGAGGTCTACGGGGACGCCGAGACGCTCGTGATGGAGGAGGACGCGCAGACCATCGAGACGCCCATCATCGAGCCCGTGAAGACCAAATCCTTCTCGGTCCTGGAGCAAAAAGTGCCCAAAACGACCTACTCGACGCAGTTCCTTACTAGTCTCATGGACCACCCGCAGCTCGTGCGCCACGTCGCAATCATCGGAGACCTCCACCACGGCAAGACGCTGTTCACAGACCTGCTGGTGCAGCAGACGCACGTGGACAAGTGGGACCCCGCCACGGAGAAGCGCTACACGGACACGAGGAAAGACGAGCAGGAGCGCAAGCTCAGCATCAAGAGCGCGCCCGTGTCGCTCGTGCTTCCCACGGCCAGGGGCAAGCACTACCTGCTCAATGTATTGGACTGTCCGGGCCACGTGAACTTCTCGGACGAGACGACCGCGGCGCTGCAGGTTGCGGACGGAGCCGTGCTCGTTGTGGACGCCATTGAAGGCGTCATGATGAATGTACGAACCTGGCGGTGGTTGTTGGATTTATTCTTTGAGGTGATGACTTTTTTTTTAAAATGCTGTTTTTTGTTTCTTAGACGGAGAGGTTGGTGAAGGCGGCGTTGCGCGCGAATGTGGCGATCGTCTTGGTGGTGAACAAGGTGGATCGGCTCATTATCGAGCTCAAGCTGCCGCCGGCCGACGCGTACTTCAAGCTGCTGCACACGATCGAGGAGGTGAACGCTATTATCGACGCCAATACGCCGGCGAACCGGGAGAAGCAGCGGTTGTCCCCGGAACTGGGCAACGTGTGCTTCGCCTCGGGCCAGCACGGATGGAGCTTTACGCTCGAGTCGTTCGCGCAGATCTACGCGGAGACGTACCCCGGTGTCCCGCCATCGGCCTTGGCTGCGCGCTTCTGGGGCGACAAGTACTTCAATCCGCAGACGCGCACGTTCACCAAGAAATCGGTACGTTATGTGCGCGTATTATGAGGCTTGGTGGAACTGTGGCTAATGGTTTCCATTCGTCTATGTCTGTTGTAGCCGTACCCTGGTGCTCTGCGTTCGTTCATCCAGTTCGTGCTTGAGCCGCTCTACAAAATGTACTCGAAGGTGTTGAACGGTGACCCGAAGGAGCTTTCGGCGTCGCTGCGTGCCATGGGCCTGCGCTTGAGGAAGGAGGAATTGAACCTGAACCCGCGTCCGCTGCTGAAGCTGGTGCTGGGCAAGTTCTTCGGCAACGTCACGACTGGATTCATGGACATGGTGGTGAACCACGTCCCGTCGCCGCTTGGGACGGCAAAGACCAAGCTGGAAAACATTTACACAGGCAACCAATCGTCGGAGCTGAGCATCGTTCGCGGCATCCAGAACTGCGACCCCAAGGCGCCTTTGATGGTCAACATTGTGAAATTGTACTCGTCGCCCGACGGCACGACGTTCAGTGCGTTCGGCCGCGTGTACTCCGGTGAAGTCCACGAGAACCAGGATGTGAGAGTGCTGGGAGAAGCCTACAGCGCTGAAGACGACGAGGACATGTGCACGCGGAGTATTGAGAGTGTCTGCATCGCGCAGGGACGCTACAAAATCCAAGTCAACCGCATCCCGGCAGGTAACTGGGTATTGCTTGAGGGTGTGGACGCTTCGATCACGAAGAGCGCCACGATCACAGACGCTGACGAGGACCTACTGCAGGACGAGGAGGTCGGCATCTTCCGACCCATTAACATCGCCTTTGGCACCACGTCCGTGATGAAGCTGGCTGTCGAACCGCTGAACCCGGCGGAGCTGCCGAAGATGCTTGAAGGTCTGCGCAAAATCAGCAAGAGTTACCCGCTTGTGCGGACGAAGGTAGAGGAGAGCGGCGAGCACGTGATCCTCTGCACCGGCGAGCTGGCTGCTGACTGTATCCTGCACGACCTGCGGAGAATGTACTCGGAGATTGAAATCAAGGTGGCAGACCCCGTCGTCGCCTTCTCCGAGACTGTGGCTGAAACGTCCTCTGTGCAGTAAGTGATTCATGTGACCTCAGGCTACCAAGACGCTTATCGCTGACCAATCTGTCATTTTTTCCAGGTGCTTTGCGGAGACGCCCAACCAGAAGAACAAGATCACTATGATCTCCGAGCCGCTTGACGCGGGTCTCGCACAAGATATTGAAGCGGGTGCTATCAAGCTGGACGTAAGTAAAGCCGCCTTCATTTTGCTGCACAGATGTGTCGCTAATGCATGTGCGCGTTCTTGAACAGATGAGCAAGAAGGACGTGGCCAGCTTCTTCCAGACCAACTACAAGTGGGATGCGCTCGCAGCTCGCTCCGTGTGGGCGTTTGGACCGGAAAGCAACGGCCCCAACGTGCTGCTTGACGACACTCTGTCCACCGAGGTGAACAAGTCGTCCCTCAACATGATCAAGGACAGCATCGTGCAGGGTTTCCAGTGGAGCTGTCGCGAGGGCCCTCTGTGTGACGAGCCGATCCGCAACACCAAGTTCAAGATCCTGGACGCCACGATCGCCTCGGAGCCGATCCACCGCGGCGGTGGCCAGGTGATCCCGACCTCTCGCCGTGTGGCCTACTCCGCGTTCCTGACGGCCACCCCGCGCATGCTCGAGCCCATGTACGCGCTTGAGATCCAGTGTCCCGCCGACACGGTGTCTTCTCTTTACCAGGTGCTGAGTCGCCGGCGTGGCCACATCACACGCGACGCCCCAAGGCCGGCTCGCCGCTGTACACGGTGCGTGGCTTCGTGCCGGTGATCGAGTCGTTCGGCCTGGAGACGGATCTGCGCGTGTTCACCCAGGGCCAAGCCTTCATCACACAAGTGTTCGACCACTGGGCCGTGGTCCCTGGCGACCCGCTGGACACAAGCGTCGTGCTGCGTCCGCTGGAGCCCGCGCCCGTGAACGACCTGGCGCGCGAGTTCATGGTCAAGACGCGGCGCCGCAAGGGCCTGAGCGAGGACGTGAACGTGAGCAAGTACTTTGACGAGCCCATGCTGCGCGAGCTGGCGCGGCACGAGATCGAGCTGCAGAACCTCATCTAGACCAGGGAGTGGGGAACACGCAGAAAAATAAACTCCTATGAGGACGTTTGATATAACGATATTCTGACAAGGTGTCCACCAACGTCGACTGCATAAAAAATACGTCACTCTTCCGAAATACTGTCATACTTGTGTAGAAAATAAAAAAAATGTTTTTGGACCAGAAGGCGAAAAGTGATGCAGTGCGTAACTCGCATCACACTTTTACGTTACCATTTTACGATCTAACTAACAATGTAAGGCTCAATAATTCTGCACGGGAGGCTTTCGCCTCCTCAGCAGCATCGAAAGCGCGTTCGCCGTCGCTTCTGAGCCTCTTGGCCCCATCCTGCAGCACGAAACGCGGGCGAAAATGCCTAAAACAGGTATGTTACATTAGTAGTTTTTTCTTATTTTAAGAAGAAGCGTCTTTACTTTAAGAAGTAAAGACGCCAGAATACTTTACCACCTTTATTTTACTTATTTTTACCGTACGTGGGGCAGTGGCTGGACGTACCTTGCATCGACCCGGAGGTTCTCAAGCAGCGACACGACACGGTGGGCGCAGTCGTGTCGGCCGTGGCGGAAAATAGTGCCGTGTTGTGGAAGCTCTCGAGCCTTTTCCAGCACGTGCAAAGTTACGAGCGAGACCTGTCTTTATTCACTTCGCTCACGCCGGATAACTCGGCCGACGCAAAGCTTTCCTTGGCGGTACGAAGTGTCACTTTAGTGTTCCTACGGATGTGTGTTCGTTCTCATTGTTTGTGCCTGGATGTAGGAGTTCTCTGGTCTTGAAAAGTGGCTCAGTGAATTTCAAGCAGTAGCTGAACGTTGTTTGGGTGACCAAGAGTGTGCGGTCAAGCTAGATGCATTGTATTCTTTGCGTCTGCGTCCAATCCACGTCATGTGCTCTCGGCAGCTTCAACCGTTCTGCAGGTTGGTACGAGACGTAGTCGCCAATGTGGAGAGCAGCGACTATCTTGAAGGAAACGCAGCGGTGATGGCCTCGGAAGGCGAGATGAGGCCCTCAATTTCGCCCTTGCAAGAGTTCCGTACTCAGATCCGTCAGTGCGAGTTGGAAGTCGCAGCAGCTGTCAAGCAGGTGTGTCGTATTTCATGCAACTCGCTGTTAATTATGGTGCATTTTTTTTATTTTTACTACGTTTATTTCTGCAGGCAGCGACTTTGCTTTGCATCGCGGAGGACCGAATCAAAGTTTTGTATGCCGACGACGATCAACCTACTATTGCAAAAATGGGGATTGTTCTGCGAGTTTCTCGTCAAGACAGCCACCGAGTTCAACAGCAGAGCGGGAAGTTGCTAAGCGTTATCCGGGCGTCAAGGGCATCCGGCGTCTGGTTCTCCACCCCGGTGATCGATTCACTGGGGGCGAAGTGGAAGTCGCTGAAGCGAAGCTACGAAGACGCCGAGGCAGGTTTGGTCGACTCGCTGTTGTCCGAATTTCAAGCAAACTATCATGAGTTTCTGAACGACCTCGCAGGTCGTGTGGCTGAGCTGGATGTCCTAGTGAGCTTTGCGTTGGTGTCGCACAAACACAAGTTTGTCCGTGCTCTCTCCAGTCCTGGCCACCAAACTACGCTTCGGCTTCAAGGCGTTTTTGACCCGTTCGAGCAAGACTCAAGGAGCGACGTCAGTGTCCGTAGCGATGCGACTATCGAGCTTTCTGTTTTCTATGGAAAAACCTTTTTACTGCTTGATGGCGATCAGAAGTCGGGACACGCCAGTCTTTTGCAGCTTTTGGGGACTGTGGTCATGCTGAACCAACTCGGTTGTTTCGTGTCGTGTAAAGGGGCTGTATTGCCCGTGTTTGATGCGATTTACCTTCGAACTGGAGCGTACGACCAGCAACTTTATGGATACTCGACGTTCATGACGGAAATGCGCGAGATGAGCCACATTTTTTCGGGAATGACACCGAGTTCCCTGGTCTTGATCGAAGATTTGTGCCGAGGCACTTCGACGTGTACGTGGTGGGACACACTTGCTATATCGACCCAAGTTCTTATCGAGCCTTTTTGTGCTTTATTGATGCATTCTTTCCAGCCGAAGGACTCGCGCTCGCTCTGTCAATGTGCCTCCATCTCATGGAGTCGAAGACGCTCACCTGTTTCTCCTCGCAGTGGCGTGAGCTCACTGACCATCTAGCAGCGCAGCCATCTACAACTTTGCCAACGTGGACTCATCCAAGCAGGTACAATCCATCTGTGAGACCCGATGATAATACTACTTTGCACAAGTTAGCTCAAGACTCCAGAGAGTTTGAGAAGTTGATGCGGGACTGCGATCTTCCTGCAGAGCTCATTGCTCGTATCGGGAACGAAATGCAACTTTAAGACATGTGGGGAGCTATTTGCTACTGTAGATATCTACAGTAGGGGTTTTAGCCCCTACCTAAAAAAAACAAACAAAAATAATGCTGTATCACCATCAGCTATTCTAGCAGCAAGTCCTGTTTGCGGATTGTTCTTGAAGAGTACCAATGCAAGGGGACAGATCGCCAGGACTTATTACTGCACGCCATTCCTGGAGCTGGACGATATTTGAAACCGATTCTTTTGGCAGTTCCGGTGCGTGCGAAGCTGAGAAGTCTATTGACTTGGCGCTTCTACGCTAAAGCCCGTACTGTGTGAACAGACCACGCTGTCACTTCCCATTGGAGAACTATACTTGCAACGCGGCTTCCTCCCATGATCCAGGATCTGGGATCAGGCAACGGAGCTGCTCGACTCAGCACGGATAGAAACCGCTTGTCTTATGATCGTACTTGCTCTCTCAATCTAAAGAAGGCGCGTGACTATGTGGGATCGATAGTAATAGCATTCCTCGGTGCGTTTTAAAACGCCATCTTGTGCTTGACACAGAAGCCGCAAAACTATCTCGTCGATTCCCGTACGATAAGAGCCACCGCGGCACGACCAGTGCATTCTTCCTAGAACAGGGCCCAGCATTCATCAATCATCGAAACCAAAGCTCTCAACCTCACATTTCCCAAGTAAACATGACAACCGCTTCGTCACCTTCGCTAGCCGTCATGGAGCGCCCTCCAGTGGCCAAACGAGCCGGCTCGGTCGGCGTTCTCAAACGCCAGAGCTCGACGCGAAACCTGTACAAGTTGGGCGAGAAAGCCGCCCACCATGACGCCATGATGAAGAAATTCAACCTTCGTAAGATGTCCAGCGGCTTAGGAATCCCGACAGCCTTTGGTCGCGCTGTGATCGACAAAGCGACTCGAAGTCAGGAACAACGTCGATTCTCGCTTCATCGGACGATCCGATCCATGACCAACACCAAGACTCGGCAGCATTTGTTCCGAACGCTCATGGCTCCGATCACCCCAAAAGGCTGGGTCTCCACGATCCACGGGCTCATTATGCTCGTAGTTTACCACTTCCAGTGGCTGTACCTGCCCGTGTTCGCGTGCTACTTCCCGCATGGGTCCTACACTACATCAACGATCGCCATCTCGCTCGAATCGTTGTACCTGCTCCATTTGCTGCTCACCTTCAACACGTCGTACGTAAAGCAGGGCGTTCTCGTCACGTCTCGGCGAAGAATCGCGCGAAATTATATTCGATCGTGGTTCGTTTTCGACCTGCTCTCGGCTGTCCCAGTGCAGGCTATCCACTGCGTGATATCGCAGTCCGTTCACTCGACGCGTGATGCAGTGAGGGCGATTCAGATCATGCTCATGACGCTGCGGTTGATACGCGTCGCTTGTTTCGAGAAGGACCTTCTGCTCGCCCGCGTGATGAAAATCGCCAGCAGTTTGACCGAGTGGGCTCGATACTCGCGATACTCTCACTTATTGGGGATTGCCCAATTGATGTGGCTCGTGCTGCTCATCGCCCACTACATGGCGTGCTTCTGGCACGTTGTGTCTCGTGGCCACCAACTGACCTACTCAACCGTGGCCGAACAGTACTGCAACGTGTTCGGCGCCCCACACGCTTGGGGTTGGTCGCGACTGTGCTGATGCAGTCCAAAGTCCGGATGGCCGACAGTGTCAAAACGTTTGACACTGCGCCGGTGTGTGCCCGACTGGCAGCAACACCTACTTTATTTAGATGAACTAGTGCGGTGTCGATCACCGACTAACTACAAATACACGTCTACTGTACCGTGCACAACCTGGTTCCGTCCTGGGTCGCTCCTCTAGCCACTTGGACGTACGCCCACACGCGCCTGTCCTACTCGTCGCGGCCGTCAAAGAACTCGGAAGCCGTCCGCTTCCTGTCCGTCACCCCCGTAGCCGTACACGTCGTTGTAGCCGTCCACTGCGTTCGTCAATGGCGTCCACCACACGTCGTCCACCAACCGTTCGTCCGTCCGTTCGTCGTAGTGCACTCGCTCCCGAGCGCGCGTTTCGTGAGCTGGCGGCTTGTTCGCTAGCCGTCCAGTTTGCGAGTGAGCTCCACCGTGGAGTTCGCGGAGTCCAGCAGACCAGGAGATTCCGTAGATTCCCCAGTACCGTGCAGCAGATCCTGTCGACCACACGGCCGACTGGATTCACGTTCCACGCCGCCGTCTACTTCAACGCCGTCGTCCGGCGTGGATACTGCGTCCGCCGTCTCGTCCGTCTCGCCCATCTCATTCGTTGGCAGGGTGTCGGCCTCCTTACACGTCTTCCTCATACCCAGGGTCTTCCACGACCCGGTTGTCCATGTAGAGTCGTTCGTACTCGGACACCGACGTCCACCTTGCACGCATACGTCCATCATCGTCGAGCCATAGCTCACCATCGTCCGTTTCCCATCGTCGTGGGTCGCTGCAGGGGTACAACTCGTACTCCAGTACATACTGGCCTGCACCGTTGCGTCGTCGTCGCCTTCGTCGTTCCACCAGGAGGCCACGCGTGACTCCGTGTCTAGCAGCGTCGTCCACTGCTGATCTCGTTCGTTTCGCGCTTCTCGCTCTCGTTGCTCGCTCAGCAGTTGCCTTCGCTGACCGTACAGCCGCTGTTGGCGTCGGTTCATCCCGCGCCGGCCGCTGGTCTTCATCAGCGAGTTGTTCGTCAATGTCACGCGCAACTTGCGCTAGCAATGCCTCAGGGTAGTGATAGCTAATCAAGAACGAGACGTGAGCGATCAGCGTCTCAGCCTTGCCCGTCTTGTCCTCTCTCGTCAGGACAAAGTTGTCGTAGCCAGCAGGTTCCACAATGCGCAGGGGTCCCATCCACTGGTGTACAAATTTAGTAGCATGCCTCCCACGCGGAGGGTTGTGCAGCCAAACCAGGTCGCCAGGCTGAAACGTCCGTTTGTTTCTCGTCTTGCGGTTGTAGTACCGCGCCTGTCGTTCCTGCTCACGCTGCCGAGCATGTTCTGCGCACTCGTGACTCCGTTCCATCGCCTTCAGTAGGTTCGCATGGTACACCGGCAACTCGCCAGCCTCCGTCACTGCAGTTCGTCGTAGTAACTCGTTGGGTGCTCGCAGCCGTCTGCCCATCATCAATTCATTGGGGCTCAGCGCCACCGTAGAGTGTCTAGCCGAGTTGTAGGAGTACACCGCAAATTTCACCCACAGGTTCCAGTCTGCTTGCCTCTCGTCCTGCATGTATGTCGCTACACAGTCCTTCCATGAACGATGAAAACGTTCAACAAGTCCAACCAACTGGGGTCGGTAGGGCACCGGGTTGATTTGGTGTGCCTGGAGCAACTGCACGAGCTCCTCGATCACCTTGCCCGCCATTTCTGGTGCTCCGTCCGTTAACAACTCGCGAAACACGCCGAAGCGCAACACTACTTCCTGCATGATGAACTTGGCCACCGTCTCAGCCGTATGTTCCGTCACGCAGCTTGCCACCGCGTACCTCGTCACGTACTCGACAGCAGCGATGACATACCTGTCACCACCGTCAGCTACTGGGAAGGGTCCGGCGACATCGAGCGCCCACCGATCTCCAACTGCGCCTCCTCGTAGACTTCGTAGTGGCGGAATCACTTCTCGTGGTTTCGCCTTTCGGGAACCGCACTCTGGGCATCCTCGCACCCAGCGTCGCACCTCTCGATACAATCCAGGCCACCAGTACAGCTGGGCTACGCGGCCATACGTGTGAGGCCCGCGCAGGTGTCCGCTCCACACGCTGCCATGCATCTCCTTGAAGACAGCCGCCCAAAGTGTCGGTGGCAACACCACCCGTCGTCCGTTGGGAGTGTCGACCGTCACCAGGCCGTGCAGGTTCTCGACCATCATGCTGCCGTACTTGCCCGTCGGCCGTGAGCCGCTTCACAAACTTGCTGCGCTGCTGGGCAGTTATCAGCTCTTCATCACTCAACTGGAGCGTGTAGTCATCAACAGGGGCACTCGTCTCGTCGTCGTCCATGCCGTCTGTACTGCTCGTCACCGACACTGTGCCACTCGTCACTGGCACCGCGCCGTTCGTCACGTCCTTCGTCACCGGAGCGTTCACCGTCGTCGCCGTTGTCTCGCTCGCCATCTTTGCGTGGGTCGCACCCTTCGTCTTGGATTTCGCCTTCGTCACTGGTGGCGTCGTCGCCTTTGGCGCTGCCGCACTCGTCCGCTCGTCGCGTCGCGAAGAAGACGCTGTCTTCTCTGTGCTCGTCGGGCTCGAAGTCCGTATTCTGGTCGGACTCGTCGCACGTGTTCGTGTCGTACTGGCCGCCGCGTGGCGTCCGTCGTCTCGTACTGCACCAGCACTCGTCACGGCTGCTCCTTGGTCACGTGGGGCAGTCGTCGTCGCTGGGGGCGCTTCACTCGACGCCATCTGTTGTGTCGTAGCCGTCGTAGTCTCCGTAGTTGTAACTCGCCCAGCACTGTACCGGGTGCTGGTCGTGTCGTCTTCATTCGTCTCTGTTGTGGCCCAGTGCACATGCCGCTGTCCTCGCTCGCGGAGGCGCTCACTGCGTCTCGTTGCAGGAGGCGTCGCCTGCTTCATGCGCTTCCGGCCAGTGGCGGCCGTCACTATTGGGTCGTCTGTCATGGCCGTGGCCACTCCGCTGCCCTCGCCATTCGCTGTCACTCCGGCAGTGTCGTTCGCCGTCGCATCGTTCGCCGTGCTTCGTGTCGTCGGGGTCCGGCTCGGAGCCGTCGCTGTTGTCGTTACCGTGACCCTTGGTGCCGTCGCCGTCTCCGTCGGCGCCGCTTCGTCCGTCGATAGCCGCACTGGCACCGCCTCTGTGGTCGTCGTCCTCGCGTCCGGTTCGGGTGTGGTGGCTGCTCGCGCCACGCCTTCTGGCATCGCCGTCTCGTTCATCAGCTGGTCCGTCCTCTCGCGCGTCTGATCCTCGGCCGCTGCTGGGATCATATCGCCATCCACGTGTCTTGCTCTGCTCACCGCCATGTTGCTTGTCTCCGTCGTCCTGTCCGTCGTCTCCGTTGTCGTCGCCGTGGCCGCCGTGTCACTTGGTGGTGTCGCTGCCGCCGTAGTCAGCGCCGAATCACTACTCACCGCCATGGTGCCGGTCGCTGCCAGAGCCACCGTGATGTCAGCTGCCGTTGTCTCCGCCGCGAGCGTACCTGCTGTCGTCGTTGCGTCACCTGCCGTCGCACTTCTCGCACTTGGTGCCCTTGGCGTCGTATGGCGCCGTCGCTGCCGTCCTACCGCTGCTCTGACTGCCGCTGGCGCCCGGGATAAGGCGTCTGCCACCACGTTCGTCGATCCAGGCCGGTACTCGACCTGAAAGTCGTATTCTTGTAGTACTAGCGACCATCGGTGCAATCTTCCAGCCAGGTTCGGCCGAGTCATGAGCCACTTGAGTGCTGCGTGGTCCGTTATGATCGTAAAGGCCCGGCCATACAGGTAGGGTCGGAACATCTTGACGGACCACACTACAGCAAGACACTCGAGCTCCGTGATCGAGTAATTCGACTCTGCCTTACTGTTCACCTTGCTAGCATAGGCAATCGGCTGCCATCCGTGCCCGTGATCCTGCATGAGGCAGGCGCCTAAGCCGATCTTGCTGGCGTCTGTCACTAAGCGGAACGGTAGCTCGAAGTTAGGGTAGAGTAGAAGAGGTCGCGTCGTCAGCAGCATCTTCACCCGTTCAAAGGCGAACTCCTGAGCCTCCGTCCACTCCCATTGCACGTCCTTCTTCAATAATCGCGTCATGGGCTCCACGATCGAGCCAAACGCAGCAATAAACTTCCTGTAGTAACCAGCGAGGTGGACGAACCGCTTCACTTCGGTCGCATCCACGGGTCGTGGAAACTCACGCACCGACTTAACCAGCCGTTCTGCGGGCTGCACGCCCTGATCACTCAGATGGTGGCCAAGATACTCCATGGAAGTCGTAGCAAAGGTACACTTCTTCAGCTTGAGACTTAGGCCAGCCGCCCTCAATCTCTCTAATACACCCGCTAATTCAACCACGTGTCGTTCCATGCCGCCCTTCGTGAAGATAATTATGTCGTCCAGGTATACAAGGCACGTCATCCACGTCAGTCCGCGCAATACTCCATTCATGAGCCGCTGAAAGGTGGCCGGGGCGTTGGTTAGGCCGAAAGGCATGCGCTTGAAGCGGTACAGTCCTCTCTTAGTCATAAAGGCCGTCTTGTCACGGTCTTCTTCTGTCACACGAATCTGCCAGTACCCGGAACGTAGATCTAGCGTCGTAAATAGCCGTGCACCTCCCAATGACTCTAGCGTCTCGTCGATCCGTGGCAATGGATAGACATCCTTACGCGTGACGCTGTTGAGGGCTCTATAGTCCACGCAAAACCGCACAGACCCGTCCTTCTTACGAACAAGCACGACGGGGAAGCCCCAGGCTCCTTCTCCGTGCTCGATCACACCAGCAGAGAGCATAGCGTCCACATTGCCGTCTACAATAGCGTCCTCCGCCTGTGCTTGCCGTCTGCGTCGCATCATGATGGGTGCTGCGTCCCCAGTGTCAATGTGGTGTTCAACGTTCAGCGTCGTAGCAGGTGGACACTCGTCCTGCGCGTTCGCCAAGTCTCGGTAAGCACGCAGTAGTTTCAGGATGAGGGCACGCGCATCTGGTTCGTCCGCGCCGATGTCCACGTCGTGTTCGTCGTCCAAGGGTGTGACGGTATCGCCCAACTCATTCAGCCACTCATCCACACGTTCCGACCGCAACTCACCATGCATCGTCAAGAGCTCAATGTCTTGATTAATAGGTATCCATACACCTAGCTCCTTCCTGCTGGGCAGTTTGATGCGTCCTCCATAGGTGTTGATCGCAGGTATCAGTGCCTTCCCGTTCGTCACCTTGGTCAATGCCGACGCCAACAATACCGCACCGTTGTTCACTGTCGGCAAGAACACTCCCTCTTCACCATCCGGTGCTGCAATCGCCACTTCGATCGTCTGTACTGCACGTCTGTGCAGGTTCGTCGCACGGGATAGCCTCACGGCCGCCACCGCTGAGTCATTCGTCTCGTCCATCGTCCTGAACGGGATAATTACTGCGCCGTTACGCTCAGAGTAGCGTACTTCACCACGATCAAAGTCCATAGTTGCTCTGTGCCCCTCGAGGAAGTCGACACCGACGAGAAACTCGCTGGTGCATCCCTCGACGATGCATGCGTCGATGTTCACCGTCTGGCCGTACACGTTCGTCATGGTGAAGGTCCATACGCCGAGCACGTCGAGCAAGAAGCCGCCTATGCCCTCTACATACGTCACAGGGGCATCTGCCCGCTTCCGTTCTCCTCGTGCCATCCAATCCGTACCAGCCACGGGTAGCGCGCACCGCTGTCAATCTTGACGTGCTGCTGTACGCCGTCCACCATCATGGCGGCTGTGGGCAACCCGTCGCTGGCCGCCACTCTCTCACCTTCGAAGCCACCGTCATTCTCGTTCGTCACCGTGGTGCCGTGCTGCACCAAGTTCACATGGGCTCGCTCGCCCGTCCTGTCGTCACCATCAGCAGCCCGCCGCTGCTTTCGTTCTCCTAGCGCGCTCCGCGCTTCATCTGCTTGTCGCCGCCGTCGTAGTTCACGCTCAGCATCGAGATCAGCAATCACCCGCGCGACTTCGTCATCATCACGGCTGTTCTTGGCCGCCTTCTCACGCGCACGCTGCACACGCCGCTTCTTCGCCTCGTGCTTCGACTGCTTGACGGCCATCCGCACCTTCGCCACACTGCCGAGCTTCGTCACAGCCTCGTCCGTAAGCTCCATGCCGAGCTCCATGCTCACCGCCTCGTCCTCGTCGGCCGGTGCCGTGGCGCCTTCCTCAGACACAACACCGTCGTCGACCGCCTCATTGTCCGTCACGCTCGCCACTGTCACATCGTCCGTCGCCATCGCCGTGACCATCACCATGTTCGTCACTGTCGCCGCGTTCGTCACTACGGCGCCTTCCTCAGCCAACAGCACGCCATCTGCCGCCGTGCCGCCTTCCTCAGAGACTGCTGCCTCCTCGGAGGTGAACCGGGGCCACCTTAGTCGTCGTCTCCGTCGCCTCATCCGCCGCGGTCGTCACTATCGCGTCCATCTTCGCGGTGTTACTGCCCTCATTACATTCATTCGTCGTGTGCGTGTACCGCAGGGCTGCCATCGCCGGCCGCACCGTGCTCACGTACCGCTCTGCTCGCCCTTCGTCACGAGCCATGAGCTCCTCGTCCAAGTGAGCCGTGACAGCTCGTCTCACCACCGCCACGCTCTCGTCGTTCGGCACGTACATGCCACTCACCATCTTGCCCTCGCCGTCGGCCAACGTCGCCGCTGGTCGCTGGGGAGTTCGTCGTACTACCGAGCGCCGTGATCCCCTACGTCGCCCGATCCTCGTTTTCCTGACGCTTCCTTTCCTGCTCACGACGAGCAAGATACTCATCGTTACGCGCACGAGCTTCGTCATCCGGGCACTCACGCGCGAGGTGCCCCATCTGGTTGCACGCGTAGCATTTCAGCTCACCGAATCGTCGCGGTGCCGGTGCCGTCTCAGGCTTCGTCCTCGGAGCTTCCAACGCCTTCACTTGACGCGTCGCAGCCTTGGTACGTCTGGCCACTATCTTTGGTTTCTTAGGGGCGGCGGTGCGCATGAAGCCTCTGTCTCCTGGCCGCTCTCGTCCTCGTCGTAGTCGTAGTCGTCCTCGCCAGCCAACGCCAGGTTCACCTTCGCCTTCGGAGCATTCTTGGCCGTCGCCATACGCTTGACAGACGTCGGCACGACCACTGGAGCCGCTCTCTTCCGCGGTACGGGCGCCCACATATGTCCATTCCACACCCGTCCTTTGGGAGCCTCCCAGAGTCCGAGGAACTTGTTGTACACCCCACGAGAGTTCGTGAAGCATGCCAGCTTCTCTTCCTCCGCCATGTTCGTGCTTCCGACACCCGGAATCAGCGCCATCTGCCCGGTCGTTCCGTTCGCAGGCACGACGTACGTATCAGGTGCTGTGACGAATGCTTGCCCAATATTCTCCATGCCTTGCGCCACGTTATCAATTGGATCATTAATCTCCGTTGCCTTGTCCACGGCTTCCTCCAGCGTCGTCGGCTTCGGACGCTGCTTCACGAGGACTCGCGTCGTGCGGTCCAGGCTGCGGTAGAACTGTGCGAGCAGCACACGTTCTCGGATGCGGTTGTTGCCACACAGATCACGAAGAGCAGCGGCGAAGTCCGCGTACGTCTCTCCAGGCATCATCCGTCGCTGTCCCACGCGCCACTCAGCCATGGCCTTGTCGGGTCGTTCGCCGTATCTCCGCAGCAATGAAGACTTCCAGCTTCGTCCACGTCCGTTCGCGATCTCGTAGCTTACGGTCCAGCTGGACCCACCAGCGAGCAGCACTATCCTGTAGCTTGTTGCCTAAGATGTAATATAATTCTTGATCCGTCCATTCACCTCGTCCTGACAGCCGTGCGCCTTCGAGTGCCAGGTCTACGCGCGCGATCCAAGTCGTCACAGATGTCTGCGGCGTCGGCAAGAACGTCGGCAAGTCCAAGTCCCTGATCGCTCGTCGTCGGTTGCGATGGAAATCTCGGTCACCAGGCCTCGTCACAGGATGGCGTCGTGCACGTCGACCGCCGCCACCGTCGTCGTCATCGTCGGACTCATCGTCGTCGTCGGAGCTGTCCGAGGGCTCGTCGTCCTCGTCGCTGTCATCTCCGTCATCGTCTCCATCCCGTGACCGATAGACCACTTGTCGGTCCGTTGCTGCCGGTGGAGCGTCCCGTGGTGCAGCTGGTGGCGCCTGCTGAGTCGGCGGATTCGTCGTGGGTACCGACTGCTGTGGCGTGTTCGCCGTCACCGTCACCGTCTGTGTGTTGGTGTCCGTGGGCACGGAGGTCGCTGCGGGGTTGGTCGGCGCCGCGCTCAGCTGGTCCAGCCTCGCGTCGATCCTTGCCATCGTGGTTACCATCTGCTGCAGGGCAGCCGTCAGCGCCGCCATTGGTGCCGTTGCCGTGCGTCGTCGTTTCCGTCAGAAGCGTCGTCGCTGGGTTCGTCGTGAGCGTCGCTGGTGCCGCGCTCGTCGGGCGCGTCGCTCGGGTTGGCTTCGTCACCCAAGTCGCTCGACTTCGTCGCCGCGTCCGCGGTCTCAGTCGGATCGTCTTGTCGCCTCAGATCCGACCCTCCAGTAGGTACAGACGTCTGAGTCTGAGTCGTCGCTGGCTGATTCCTCGTCACACGGGTCGTGGGTTGCATGACGACCTTCGTCCGGGCCATCCGAGTGTCTCCCGGCGTCGTTGTAAGTCGAGGGCTGCGTCGAATACGTACACTAGGCCCCTGTATGACCACCATGCAACGTGTTCGGCGCCCCACACGCTTGGGGTTGGTCGCGACTGTGCTGATGCAGTCCAAAGTCCGGATGGCCGACAGTGTCAAAACGTTTGACACTGCGCCGGTGTGTGCCCGACTGGCAGCAACACCTACTTTATTTAGATGAACTAGTGCGGTGTCGATCACCGACTAACTACAAATACACGTCTACTGTACCGTGCACAACCTGGTTCCGTCCTGGGTCGCTCCTCTAGCCACTTGGACGTACGCCCACACGCGCCTGTCCTACTCGTCGCGGCCGTCAAAGAACTCGGAAGCCGTCCGCTTCCTGTCCGTCACCCCGTAGCCGTACACGTCGTTGTAGCCGTCCACTGCGTTCGTCAATGGCGTCCACCACGTCGTCCACCAACCGTTCGTCCGTCCGTTCGTCGTAGTGCACTCGCTCCCGAGCGCGCGTTTCGTGAGCTGGCGGCTTGTTCGCCAGCCGTCCAGTTTGCGAGTGAGCTCCACCGTGGAGTTCGCGGAGTCCAGCAGACCAGGAGATTCCGTAGATTCCCCAGTACCGTGCAGCAGATCCTGTCGACCACACGGCCGACTGGATTCACGTTCCACGCCGCCGTCTACTTCAACGCCGTCGTCCAGCGTGGATACTGCGTCCGCCGTCTCGTCCGTCTCGCCCATCTCATTCGTTGGCAGGGTGTCGGCCTCCTTACAGTACATCGCCGACTACTACTACGCTATCAGTTTAATCCAGGGTCAAGGCAGCTCCGGGGGTACGTGGGGCGAGAATCTCTACTCGAGCGTGGTCGTCATCACCGGCTCTGTGATTCTCGCCATCGTCTTCGGTAACGTCGCGATGCTCGTGTCGAATTTCAACGCCAATACGACGAATTACCACCGCAAGATGGAGGCCGTGTACGAAACCATGGCCAAGATGGACTTGCCACTGCGACTGCGAGATCGAGTGAACGAGTACTACAAGCACGTGTGGCTCGAGTACGAGGCTCTGGACGGCAATGTGAGTAAGTTCCAGCAGGAGCTCACGCATACTCTGGGGGTCGAGGTGAGGCTCTACAAGCACATGGACCTGGTAGTGAAGGTCCCGTTCTGGAAAGACTGCACGCCCGACTTTCTGACCCAAATCGTGTTGAACCTGGATGTGCGCGTGTACATGCCCGACGACTACGTGGTGCGTCGTCGCGAGATCGGCAGCGAGATGATGATGATCAACAGGGGCTACTGCAAATTGTCCAAACCGTCCACACAGCTGAACGCGGAGGACGGCGATATTAATATTCTCAGCAGCGTCCACAAGACAATGTTCTCGTCGCATGAGCTCGACCTCGCGAGTGAGGTGGAATCCCATCAATACAGTGACGAAGAGGAGGAAGACACGAACGAGGACGAAGTGAGTTCCGATGATGAGGAGCAGGGCTTCTTCGGTACGAGTATGTTCGGCTCTTCTGTAGACTCACGGCGATTCTCCGGTAATGCTTTCGGACTATCGGACGATCAGGCGAGCGACTTCACAGACGTGCGTCGCTTCCAGAACCTCCACGCTCGACGTCCCAGTTACCCGAATGGCACCGCCGGAGCGAAGAAGTCCAAGAAGTACCGAGAGTATCTGCACCCTGGCCACGCCTTCGGAGAGATGAGTCTGCTCATGAACTACAAGCGCACGGCCAACATCCGAGCCATCACGTTCGTGGAAATGTGCGTCTTGGGGCGCAAGCAGTTCCAGAAAATCATTTCGCGGTACCCAGAAGACCGTCGTCGTGTGTTGACGGCGATGCTCGAGAGCTGCATCGAGAAGAAGGTGATCCCGTTCCCGTGGGAGAATATCATCGAGGCCGTGTCGGCTAAGCGGCGCAGCACCGGCAAGAAGGACATTTCACGCGCCAGTGTGATCGCGACCATGACGGCGAAAGAGGCGGCTCGGATCTTGGTTGAGGCCATTGATATCAATGCGCCGGACGAGACCATCAAGTACGGCTTCCAGAGCTTTGACGAGGGGTTCATCGAGGACTCGTCACTGCGTCAGGCCAATGCAGCGGAGGTGAAGATCAGCGACACGCTGCAACGGAGGCGCAGTAGCATCCGCTCGTGGAAGAACGTCCCGCTGACCGAAACAACGGACGGGGCTGTTCCGACAGACCGCAGTTCTTCGACAGACATCGAGCCTGAAGCCACAGCCACAGCCGTACCGACTCACCCGAGTGGAGTGAATTCTGACAAGACGCTGGCGAACCTTCTCCTACTTGTGGAGAGTATGGCGGGCAACATTGCGCGCCTGCAGCAAGACGTGAGCGACCTCAAAGCTCGAGACACGAGACGAAGTTCGAGATGTGAATGCGGTCTGCGCCGTGGTAATAGCGGCAGTCAACGGCTAGCCTCCCCAGCGGCGCTAGCTGCTTCTACTTACCAACCTGGAGTCCCCATTGATGCTGTGAGCGTCACGAAAGAGGAGTTCCAGGACCAGACCTCTCGAAAGCCTTCTCTGGTTGCAACTACCGCAGTACTACTGAACAAACGACTCAGCCATCGTAGCAGCGACAGCAAAACTCCGCGAATGATCCTGCGGAAGATCCGGAGTAAAGCTCAAGCGATAGACGACAGTCCTGACCAAACAAGCCCAAAGCGAGAGAGTGCAGGCGGTAGAGCGATGCCGACGCCAAGGAACGACGCTGCAGTAGCTTCCAAACCGGACGAACCGCAAGCAGAGCGCTATCCTCTGACTCTGTCGGGTCGATCCAAAGCTGCACAGCGTAGCCCAACGCTATCCGACATGCTGTGGAAGCGGAGTAACACGAGTGGGGATCTACTGAAACACACCGATGAAGAACGACACGCGGCGAGATTGAGGCGACAAATCCGAACGCGACGCAGTATGCCCGCGGAGTCGGGGGCTGAACAGGTTCCGGCTGATGGCGTCGAAGAAGAAGCAGCAGGAAATGACGTCCCTGATGATTCAAGCTACCAGGACGATCCACCGCGAGTTGCATCGTGGCTGCCTCGATCACAGCCTTCCGCTCTAAACGCTGAGTTCTGACACTGACGAGTTGGTAGTGGCTTCGAGCAAGGAGCGACTTCCATCAGACATATATATTACTGGTACTTGTAGAATGATCACGGCACGCGTTACCGGTACTTTTCGTCTCTGATGCAAGGTCATGCTCGCCTAATTGCAGTATACATGAGGCACTGTAGAGACTCTGCATGCACATCTGCAACATCGACACGAGCAAACTGATGTTGCGTTTATTTTGGGTTGAAGATGAAACAACAGAGGCTAGCGCCTAGAACCTGCTTGTGCTGGGACGATCGCCTGCGAGGTCGAGAGATACGTAGTTCGCTGGTCACGTGCCTCCCGGGC
The DNA here is from genome assembly GCA_024211575.1 of Phytophthora melonis. Lineage (NCBI taxonomy): Eukaryota > Oomycota > Peronosporomycetes > Peronosporales > Peronosporaceae > Phytophthora > Phytophthora melonis. The sequence goes on along the minus strand of JAMXKT010000094.1, from coordinate 2,191,824 downwards.
TCTCTTGAGTTCTAGCTGCTTGCGTCGTTCAGATTCGTTGCTCGGAGCGTTGCTCTTCAGGTAGTCCGGTATGCGACTACCGTAATCGAGCGATGTCGGGGTGAACTTGGCCTTCTGCTCGGCCGCGCTAGGGATATGGGCTCGGCCGTGCTCGAAAATGAGGTCGTACGAGAGCCCTTGACGCAGCATGTTGCGTTCGACCAGGTTTTCTGCTGGTGCGTGCGCGCACTTGTCGGGCATTTCTCGAGGGTTGATGAAGCTCGCGGAGTGTTCCGAATGCTTGTTGATCGGCTTCACCGAGCTGTTCCGAGCCAGCTCGGCGCCGATGCGGTCCTCCACATAGTTGCCAATCTTCACACCGGTCGAGAACGAGTTCTTGTGGCCACAGATCCCGTAGCCGACGTCCATCGTCTACAGATCAATCTCTGTCTGCAGAAGAGCAGATTGAGTAGTGCACTGCCACGGTAGGCGAGCTATCACCTCAAAATAGCGGCGCTGGCCTAGCACAGTCTCGTAAAAAGCTAGTCCTGCATGTCTTATCTGCTACTTATCAACGGATAGAAAGCTCTGGTGGGGAACGTGATAGAGGTAGATCGACGACGAGCCCTTCTCCGTCATGAAGGGCACGGTCGGAACCACCTTGTCAGGCTTCCACTGCGCAATCTGGAACACGTACGTGACGACGCGCGTCCCGGGACGCAACTTCTGCTGCAATGTACGCGCGATATCTTCGTGTGGGAGGAAGAATAGCACTACGACGTCTGCATCGCGCATGTCGACCTCCATAAAGTCTGCATGGACGATCTCGACTCGTTCTCTCAACGCATTTGCCGTATTGCTGCTCTTCTCCCGGCTACATTCCTCCTCAGGCCCTTCACCAGCTGCATTCTCTTCCTCCTTCTCTGCTCTCTCGATGATCCTGCGTCTTGAGAGCCCCACCAGGGCCTCGTCCAGCTCCACGCCTCTCGCCTTCCTGAGCTCTGGACACCGCAGCGCCGCTTCAATGACCACGCGGCCGTCACCGCTGCCGATGTCCACCAACGTCTCCCCAGGCTGCAAACTCGCTACCCCCAGCATTGCTCGAACAGCCTCAATCTTTGCCGGCACGAACGGGGACCACGCTGGGTCAAAATGGCAGCAAACGCAGCAAAAAGTGTTAAAAGTGAAGGATATCAACAGCTACAGAACCAAAGGCAACGATTTAACCCACGTAAATTGCTACGTGCACGCTGGACATGTACACGACGACTTTTGTTGCCTCGGAAGAGAGCTTGGAGCTTGGTTACGCCCTGTACAGCGCCACAGACGTCCATCGAGATCTTGGTCTCCATTATGGCTTCCGCTTCAAGCCTGACGCGACTAGCAAAAGTATCGACTAATTCGATTGGACGAAACCTCACTACGGCTCATGATTCGCTGAAAAACATTTTGACAAATGGAAGTAGCTGCTCGATTTTGGCCAATCGTAAGGTTCTACAGCCGCTGACGCACGCCCAACGATGCCATTCCTGTATCATAGCGTCCGCCATGCACTCCGAGGCGTGGCTCGCGCTGCACCTGCCGCAGCTGCAGCACTACAACGTGCCGCAGCACCTTCACCAACAAGTATACGACTGCGTGCACGAAATCCAGGAGAATGGAGCGATTTTGATGCTGTAGCATCCACTGAAGCAGCTTTGGAGACCTCTCGAGGCGGTGCCAACCACCGCAAAATGCGCGCGGTATCAACCATGCCGCTGCCAGCTGCGTCACAAGTGCTGCATGTACGCAACGAGTGGAAGTTCCAGTCGGTAGTGGACGCACAGACGCAGCTGAGACAGGACGAGGCTCTACGAAGCAAGATTGTGGCGCTGGTCAAGGAGGTCATCGAGGAGGACAAACAACACGAACTGGGCAGCGAAGAGGAGAGCGACGTGGAGAAGGAGGTGGAGAGTGTGGTGAGGCATCTGCACTTGCTGGCATTCTCGATCCGGTTTGGAGCCAATTCGGACGACATGTCGTACTATGTGCTTAATGCTCTTGGATCAAGGTACGTCGGGGATAACATAGTTCGTTTTGGTCGATACGCCGCCTGCTAACGTGATATTTGCTGCTGCTGTGGTGCAGTCTGCGGGAGAATGACGAGGAGAGCAACATGAAGGTGATGCCGATCTTCTGTATGGAGCAACAGAAGCTCTTTTCTGTCGCTTGGACGACGAAGGACATTGCGTCGGGAGCTGAGCTGGTGCGGCCGTACGCGGGCAAGATTTCGTTGATGGGGCTGTGCAAGAAGAGCTACTGGGAGGCGCGGTTCGAAGCTGAGGAAGAGTTTGACTGGTACTGTGAGTACTCGCACATCCGAGAGCTGGTTGCATCTTACATCCCCAAGACTGCGCGAGTGCTCATCGCGGGGACGGGCACCAGCCGCCTGCCGGGTGAGATGGCCCGGGACGGATACTCGGACGTGGTCGCCATGGACTACGTTGCCAATGTGATCGAGAAGATGCAGGCTCGGTCGGAGGAGAATGCATGGGGCGTTCGCTTTGTGGAGGCCGATCTGACCCAGATGAAGGGCTGGGAGTCGAGTTCGGTGGACTGCGTCATAGACAAAGGTTGCTTGGACGCCATGCTGCTCAAGCCCGAGACGGAGGCAGAGGAGACCAACTGGAAGCTGGTAACTCCGGATTCGCCCGACGATCTCGTCGACGCACAGAACAGTATGAAGCAGTTGGCGCGTATCTTGAAGCCGGATGGCTTGCTCTTCTTCTTGACCTTCGGCAGTCCGAGCAACCGAGTGGGCATGTTCGACTGGGTGGAACCAGATAAAGATGACTCTATGGAGTGGGAAATCCTGCAGTGCCTTGAGATGACTCCAACGGATCGTCAACGCACCTTCGTCACGCGCTTCTTCTTGTTCGTGGCAAGGAAGAAGCTCAAGTAACCCCCCAGATGTCGAGACCTTGTATCAATAGAACGTATGCAAGACTGCGCCAAGCTTCGGGGGTGATGCTTTCTACGTGCGTTAGCTTTATTGCTCACTCTTCCTCCATCGGCGGCATACAGCTCATTTCCGCGTATTCCCCACCGAGAGTCCGCATCAAGTCCTGCCACAATTCTGCAGGTGCGTTAATCGCAAGCGACACGGGCGCCTTCACCACGACCCACGAGCCCTGCCTCAACTCCCTCTCCAACTGACCCGGAGACCAGGCAGACACGCCGTTCATAAACACAAGGTCCGTCTGCTTGGCAGTCTCGTCGTAAATTGCCCGCGCAGCCGTCTCAAGATCCACGCCCACAAAGAGACTCGGATCGTCGGCCGTGGGGAAGTTGGTCGTCGGTACCCGCTGGCCTCCAAACTCCGCTCTACCATGCAGCACCTAGTATAACAACAGCAACATAGTAACCTTAGCATTGGTAAATACCCCCTGCATACAGCCGAATAGCTTCGTCACCTCGGCGCTCCTCGTGATCACCGGTCCACCCCTGTGCACGGCACTGGTCCCAAAGGCCTTCATCACGCGAGGCGGCACCTGAAACACGCGTCCGAGCGGCTTCTCCGCCACTTTATTAACAATGTATCCTTTGGATCCGTCGGGCTTGTGCTCGGTCAGAATCACCACCGAGCGGCTGAAGATCCCCTCCAGCAGTGGATGTGCCAGCAGAAACACGCCCGACGTTGCATTCCTACAGCAGCAACAATAAACCACAAACGCACCCAGCCAGTAAATACACATCTGCATTCTCTAAACCTTCACCAATAGCTCGTCGTACTCTGCGAGTTGCACGCCATCAATGGTCCGCATCTCCTGCGGCTGCTGCGTGGGCGGCAGTTCATAGTCTTTGGCCTCCGCCAGCGTATTGTTGAGCGCCCGCAGCGCCACGAACGCCGTGTCCAGACCGTCCGAGTCTCCTGCTGACGCTGAATGCGGCTTGCGGAACTCCTCGCGCACGATCTGCAACAACGGCGGCCGTCGCGCGTCCGGCAGGTAAAGTTGCCACCTCCGAGGTAGCGCGTCAGGCAGCGGTTGAAGGCCTCGACGTGCGGCAGACGCGTCCTGGAGCCCGGAGCGAGCGGCGACTCGCGCAGGTCCGTCGACACGAGCGCGCGCAGAGACGCATGGCTGTCCAGCAGTCGCGCGGCCGCCACCAGCTCCCGATACAGCGCCCTGGTCAGGCTCATCCTGGTACGTACTTAAGTATCAAGTTGGGGTCGATATGGATTGAGGTGTGTGTGACGCACACGAAATAAGAAGTACCGTGGATGGTCAGTTTACGCGCTCATATGATCGAGATGTGGGGATGCTGGCTGCTTTTGGAGCGGCGATGCAGCTGGTGGGCGTTGTGACACTGGCAAACAAGTGCTTGGAAGTCTGCGCAGCTCAGTGGTCGTATAGGGTGCTCTCTCCGGCAAGCTGGGTTGCCTGCGTCCAGATATTAGCGCGGCCTCGCTCGCTATTACAACGCATTGAGAGCGGCGGCTTCCTTCAGCCCGGTCATGATTACGGGGACATCCCTCTCTCTCACAATCCCAGGGCCACTGTCCGAGGTGGAGTGGAGTGAGAACTGAAGCGCTCGGTGGCGCCCGATACAGCGCAATGGCCCATTGCCATGCCTGCAACACCAGCATGTTGCTTCGAGCTGAGATCTTCAGACTGCGAAACGCTCCGCACTCCACTTCAAGTTCGTCGCCGCATGGTCTCAGTCGAAAGCCCCCGCTTTTGGCGGACCCGAGGGTTTCGGCCCGGCGCTGCACCCGAGGGTGGAATAGGGCGCGTTTTTCGAGTCCCTTTCGCGGCATTCTGTCCAATCGCGTATCTCTCTATCATTCTTTTTCACCAATGATGTCGCACGACAGCGCTCAGCGCAATCGCGGCCATCATCGAAGACAGCGGGCGCATTCCTTCCAAGTCCTCAGTTGCGGAAGAGCTGCGGGTTGTATCAATCAGAAGCAAGCAGCAGCAACAATGCGCGCCGAGCTGGAGATCCGTCTGTCGGGCGTGGACGACGACGAGCTGACCGAGTTCTTCCCGCTGGACAGCCTGGGCGAGGCGCCCGAGGACGCGCCCGAGCCCAGCCAGAGTCGCAGTCCCGAGCCGTCGTCGTCGACGGTGGAGACCGTGACGACGTCGCCCTGGTCGACGTCCCGCGACCACGTCGCGCTGCAGCTCTTCTGGCAGGGCTACGACGCGTACGTGGCCTGCAAGGACAAGGAGAGCGTAGCGCCGTGCTTTTACAACGCGCAGTGCGCCGGCCAGTCCGCCGACAACGAGTTCGTGCAGATCGTGCCCGTCGTGGAGGTGCGTGAGCGCCTCATCCTGGACGAGATGCGCGTGCAGCTCGTGAGCGTGAGCTCGGGCAAGTACCTGCGCGCCACGCACGTGTCCAAGTACCTCAAGTGGTCACGCACCCGCGACGAGCAGACCGTGTTCGTGATCCAGATCGCCGACCGCAAGCCGCTCACGTCGAGCTCCAAGTTTACGCTGACCAGCAGCTTCTGGCCCGACCGCGCCGTCGGCTTCACACAGAACTTCCCGCTCGGAGGTGGCCGAGAGGTGAACAAGGCCATCGGTTTTCTGACGCTCGAGAAGAGGAAGAACCAGGTCCCGCTCCTTTTTCCCCATCCGGTTCAGAGCAGTGCTGCGCTCACAGCGAGATGATCGCGGCGCGATGGTGGCCAGGTTCCGACAGCCGACGCCCTTCGTGACCGCCACGGAAATGCTGTTCATTAATGAAGAAGATGCTGAGAACGTGCGCGACATCCCGCTGGCTCGAGTGGCGTCGCCGCCCGCGTCGGGCTCCTCTTCAACGGGAGACCGTGGGTCCGCCGGCCGCCTGTCAGGTCCGGAGGAGGAGGTCTGGGAGAACTGCACATTCTGCAGCATGCTGTTCCGCGCGCGAGGCGACCTGGCCGCTCACATCCGCGATAGTCACGGCGAGATGCTGCATCGCGTGTCTGTCCCTGGGACGTTTTGCATCCACTGCGGCACGCGTCGCGTCGATGGCCGCTGCACGCGCTGTACTTAAGTAACCAAGACGCTTAGTCGCGCGGCCATCGAGCGGAAGGAAGGAGGAAGAGTCAAGTCAAGAAACGGACCGATATTTAAGCTGGAGGCGGGTGGTGTGTGGTCCCACGCAACACGGCGTCCTGTGGGTGTATATTTGTATTTGCCGAGGGCCGAGGAAATGAAAAAGTAGCTCAGGCGGTTTGATCTCTTTGCTACAGTTCATGCTTGTCAACAATTGCGATAACGTGAACTTCACCTTTGGTGACATGCTGAGCCCTAGCGTTCCCATTGAGCCAAGTGGCGGTCGTGATCGCTATTTCGTCGCCACCTTCACCCAACATTCTGATTACGTAAGGGTTTTGCGGTCTACGGTACTGCTACTTTTGCGACTCACGGTACGCCTCGTTCTGGGGCCAGGCTTGCTTGGTTGCAGAGACGCGCTGCCTGACCGTCGACGACTGCGGCCACCAGAACTGAACGAGCGACGCCGAGCGCAAGTGTATCATAATGGCCGAGAAGGAGTGCACCGCGACCGTGAAGGAGGGCCCCGTGCTGGGCAAGTCTGGCAAGAAGATCTGCTGCTCGTGCCCGACCACCAAGCAGGCGCGCGACCTGTGCATCGTCAACAACGGCGAGGAAAACTGCAAGGACATCATCGAGGCGCACAAGGCCTGCCTGCGCAGCGAGGGCTTCACGATCAAGTAAGCCAGAGGCTCCAAGAGCGTGACACACAACGAGCAGAGCTGTAGAGGCCCTGCGCGTATATATTGAAAGACATCGTGAGCGATCCCACCGCAATTTAATACAACGACCAAGCGGTTGGCTGCCACTCGTGGTTGCACATCAAAAGGCGTGTTCGTGTTATTGTCGTTGTGCTGTCTGAAAGGCGCCGGCGACGTTGCGTTGCTGCATGACTGCAGGAAACTCGTGTGTCGCCATCTATAGCCCTTCTTCTTCAAGCGGGATGTAGCCTCTGCTAACATGGAGGACCATGCGATGCCGGTGGAACGGAATGTCCTTCTGCTTCAATGTGAGCGGCTGCGGCAACGGACATTATGCATGTTGGTCAGTTGTGCAGCGGGGATTAGTCGTTGTCGGGATAGCGGCACGAACCTTGTTTTGCGATAGGTAGTCGGCGAACATGCAGGAGAAGACGCCACAATCGGACCCGTTGTTCTGCTGCGGTGTGTCGGGCGTGCAAGTCACAAGCTCCCAGCCTTCTTCATCGAACTTTTGCTTTTTCTTGTGCTCCGACTCGTCGTGCAAATACCTTTCGATGATAAACGCAGAATGGTTAGGATGGTTCTAGGCGTGGAGAGTATTGGTGAAGGTTAGCGTACCGGAACAATACTTTCAGGCACGCCGCGCCGCTTCCGTGCATGGAATCATAGTATTGGATGCGCTTCTCCGTCATGAAGATGACAGCCATGCACCAGTGCATCTAGAGTTAACAGTTTCCACGCATACAACAAATAAGCAGAGGTCCACTGAATTGTTACCAAACATTGAAGCACTTACATTGCCAACATTCACCGGCATGAAGATCTTGTCCATGGCAAACAGGTCGATCTACACAAGAAACAAATACCTTAGTAATAGCACTCAACGAATAAATACCGTAGCATGGACTTTACCTTTCTTGTCCACCGGCGAACGTTGATGAAATTATATCCGTTCTCTGACACTTTCGTGTAGAAGAACGAGTTGAAAAAATGGCTGCGCTTGGGCAGTACGCCAGCGTTGACAAGCGCTTCGTCTCGGTCGCTCATCATCTGGAAATAAAAGTTGATCACCTGCAGCCGGATGCAACACAGTCAGCAACCCGACCGTATTATAGTCGTTGCATCCTCACGGCACGAACCTCGTCGTTTAGCCAAATCCCCGGGAGCAAAACCTGCAGATGGCGACGCGTGATGTCCACATTGTACTTCTGGATAAGCACTTCCTCCATCGGGCCGTCATGCAGAGCATCCTCGACAATCTCAAGCAGATCGGGCGGCAATTCCTTGTTGCGGGACTTCTCTTCTTCTTCGTCAAACACATCTTCAGCCAGCTCATATAGCTCATCCAGCAAAACCTCCTCAAAGAGGGTCTGTTCACATGACGCATTACCAAACATTTAGCACACAAGACGCCACCGCCAAATGAACATAGCCACGTACACTAGTCTCGCGCTCGGCAAGACGGTCGTAGAACAGTCGATCGGCCTCTGAAGTCCGCGACAAATGCTGCACTCGGAGTTTTGCTGCACAAAGTAGCACATATCAGTTCTATCTCCACTAACAAATGCCAAATACAATAAACGCTTACCCTCAAGCTCAGCAATTTCTTCGTCGCGTGACTTGGCGGTGATACTGGTTTCCTCTTTATTCTTGATGCTTGCAGTCGGCACCGGTGCCGCATCCTTGCTATCGTTCTCAGTCAGCGTAGGCTCCACTTCCACTTCCTCCTGAAATGCCACAACAACCTCACTTACGAACCATACCTTACGAAAAAAGCATTGATGCAGACTCGTACCTTCGTCTCCGCATCACTCTCCACCTTCTCGTCTTGCTTGACAACCTCCACCTTCTTGTCCTCGTTGGCAGCCATCTTCCTCGCCACCACCCCGAATCCAATAGCTCCACCCACACGACGGCGATCCCTGCGTCCACTGAGCTCGCTCTGTAGCCTTCTGAGCAGACTCAAGTTCTGCTTGCTCTGCTCGCGCGCGTGGTCCACCTTCTCGAACGCCAGCTTCTGCCTCTTGGAGGGCGACGGCCCGTACTCCTCGCGGTCTAACTCCTGCAGACGCCGTCTGTACCTGTCAAAGCTGATCTGCTCCGGGTCGGACACCTCCTGGCGCACGGACAGCCCCGTGTAGAACGCGCCAGCCGCCAGCGGAGGCTTGATGAGGTCCACGGGGAAGTCTCGATGCAGGTTGCGACTGTGGCTGGCCGCGTCCTTCAGGCGGAGCTGGTACCGCCACGCGTCGAGCGACGACTGGGTCTGCTGCTGCTCAGTGTGCAATACATACAATCGGTGAGTCAGGAGAGCAGCGCGGAGCTTGGAGCAAGAGCAAGAGCGAGGTGTTCACGCACCATTCGGCCTTGGATTGGTCTCGCCTACGCCTCCCCCTGTTGAGCAATGACAAATGTCTGGTTAGAGTAGCGAATGAACGAAGGTGTTTAGTGCGAATATTGTGATTGGATTTGACAAACGGATGCGAAATTTTACGTTACAAGGGTGAAGCCATATTGGCGGGGGCATATCACCGCTACTGCTACTGCGACTGCACCTAGGCTCTTGGGCTTTTTTCGAGGTGCCTGATAGATAATGGAGGCGTGTGCACATGGGCGACGGCACACGCACGGGAACAACACACGGCTGCTTGATGCAGCCACTACTTCACAATTCCTTGGTGGCCTCGACGATGGCCGGGTGCTCGAGCACTTGATCCGCTGACAGTCGGTGGCGCGGGTCCTTCTCCAACAGGCCTCGAATAAGCTCCTTGGTCTCATCAGCAACGTCGTGCCATACTGCGAGCGAGAACGACACGGGCTCAGTCTTGACGCGCTGAATGACTTCGTCCTCAGTGGAACAACCCGAAAGGTCGAACGGGTGACGGCCTGAAATGAGGATGTACAGGATGCAGCCCAGCGCCCACATGTCCATGGCGGACGTCATGCCCTGAAGCTGCAGCACCTCAGGAGGCCAGTAGCAGCGAGTTCCCGATAGAGTCGCAGCGCGAGCCTTATTCGACGATTCTGGCTGAGATGCACGTCCCGCGGAGCCAAAGTCGATGATCTTAAGCGTGACGTCCTCGTTCTCAATGGCATCCCCACGCGTGCTGCGGCCTTTGCTGTCACAGTTGACGAGAGCCATGACGTTCTCGGGTTTGAGGTCGCGATGGATGACATCGGCGTCGTGCATGAACTGTAGTGCGCTGGCCAGCTGCGAGACGAGCTTCAGCGCCCACGTAGCGTCCAGCGTGCTGTGCTTCTCGACAAAGGAGTGCAGCGAAATGCCCGCCACGTACTCCAGCACAACGTAGTGGAAGTCGTTGTGGTAGTACGAACCTTCATACCCGATGATATTTTCATGTCCACCGGCACGTTCCAACCTTTCAAGCGCCTCCTTCTCGCGCTCCACCTCTTCCTGGTTCCCTGCAATGTCCTGCACCATCTTCACCGCTGCCACACGCCCAGTCTCCTTGTGCACGCACTGCATCACGACACCGAACGTGCCGCAACCCAGCAGCTTCTTCGGTTCGTATTCAGCGTCGAATTAGATGGACATCGTGTCGTTGTCGTCGCTGTTGTGGCACAAGTTGCAGTTCTTGCGTCGAGCCACCGACTCGTCCTCTTCATTGCCTTCGACCTCGCCATTCAACGCTTCACACATCGCCTGACTGCCTGTAATTGCCGTCATGGCACTCACCGCGACTCCAATAGCAAACACCTCCTTGGCGCTCCAGCTGTAGCCCCCTGCTCCTGCGTCACCGCCGAAACGACGCGAGGGACGAACTTGAAGCTGCTGCAGCTTCACCGCATCCGCCGTCAGTGCCAAGTCCGCTGCCAAATGCAGTGCATTGCGTGCTAGTAGCAGCGCCTGCATGCCGCTGCCACCCACTCGCAGCGCGCGTCGGATGCCAATGACCGCGTGCATCACTGGGAAAGTTGCCGTCCGTGTTCCTGTACGACAAGTGGTTGCCAAATGTCGGCAAATGCCTTCTCCTCTTCGCTTCGGTTCCTGGTTTTCGTGTCTAACTGTGGCCGGTTCTCTTCCACTGCTGCAGCCCACGGCTGCCCCACCTTCAAGGGAGAGTCTCCAATGCCGGCGCTTGAAATGCCTGGCACTTCCCAAAGCAAGCACTGGAAGTGACGTGTGTATCTGGAAGCAGCCCCCTCTTTCCGCAACTCGCAACGGCTGTTTCTATGAACTTGACTTGGAAATCGCCCCCTTATGGAGCAACGTGGGGTTAGGGAGCGACTGGTCCGACGAGCTGGTTGCTGGGGCACGATGCCTAGAAGACGCCGACGCCCGTTTTCCGACTGTCCGCTGAAAATGAGGAGTTGCTGCGCGATGCCTTGACGACGTCGACGCGCGTTTCCTTACTTGATGCAGCTTGGCGAGCAAATTCCTTACTGCCGCGCTTGATGTATTGATGGAGAATCTCATGGTCGAATTAGGGTACGTGTACATAGAGATGGTAATCTACGGTATGTACCACCTGTACCTATGTATACATTACCGTATTTTAGATCTCATACTTCATACACCATATTCTTGAAGTTGTATTGTTGTATTTTGTCTTTGCGCCAATTCACCCTTTCTGTGCGTATTTTAGGACCTTTCTTGCCAAAAACGGCCATATTCTGTTGCAAATGCACTATCTCTCCGCTCTGAATTATGAGATCTCTCTGTAGTATGAGATCTAAAATACGGTAAGTACGAATACCACAAATGACAACAAGTACTAAAGTAAAATGTGGTAAATACCAATTTTAAGGTCTGGTAATTTCTGCTGTCGTGTGATTTCTCTCCGTGAAATTGCCGCTGTGCCTATTATACGAGTACGACGACAGCGTAAGGATGAGTCAAGTGGGCAGCGGTCACGAGCAGGATGATAAAGAAGAGAAAGGACCGCGAGACGCAAGTGTGCTCCCAGACCACAGTAGCTGGCGAGGCATCCCACGAAACGCCCAGCTCACCGAGGCCGAAACGCTTACGTTTTTCAGCGAGTTCAAGCGCGCTCAAGAGCTCACGGACGAAGATGTCATCGAGCGCTGCATCTTCCTTATGCGGCACGCGCCGCCCAGCACCTATCTGAGCCTGATAATCAAAGGCAAATTCGTCCAACTGATTAAGCGCCTCGAGAAGGTATCTTGTCGTCATCTCGTTCTTCGGCATTTTCTAACCTTGTTTTTATATAGGTCGACGAAAGAGAACACTGCCTCAGCCGTGATGATTGCCTTCAACCAAGCGGCATTGTCTGGAGGACGAGCGAAGAAATCGAGGCCGCCGCACGAGACTCGTTCCCTGAAGACTGGATGACCTGCACCATCGCCAAGGATCTGTTCAAGTTGTGGCCAGTGCTATCGTTCATGCAGGGCATTGGCACGCTCCATCAAGTCGACGGTCGCGCGATCGACCTTGGTCGAAAGATCATGCATCTGCTTGACGAGCTGAGCAAGACGTATCCGGCGCTCGCGAAGCTGCTCGATCCCCCAACGGTAATCTTCAACCTGCAGGCTAAGAAAGTCAACCCGGCCGAAGTTGTCATTCCAGCTGGACTCGCGGTTGAAAATGTGCCTGCGTTCCCCGGAGCTGTCGGCATCTGGTCCTGTCCATCGGAGTTACGTGCTGGCGAACTCATCGGACACCTACGTGCTACGCTCGCTCCTATCCTGCTGCCCGGCGTCGTTCCTCAGTTTCATTATTTTAATGCCCCCATGCAAAACCTCTAAATGACTACTTTTTTTTAAAACATGCGTTAACAAACGAGCCTTACAAGCTGCAGAACTTCACCAAATGCGCCAGTCGTAATACAGTATCACTGACTGTGTGTACTACTTTTTTTAAATGACTACTTTTTTTTTAAAACACGCGTCAACAAACGAGCCTTACAAGCTTCAGAACTTCTGCCAGAACCTGTCGCCGTCACCAAATGCGCCAGTCGTAATACAGTATCACTGACTGTGGTAGTAACTATCGTTAACCAGGCTCGATTGAGACGTTTTTGTGACAATAGGATACACTCCACATTGCCATCCGCCGACAGTCATTGCGGCGACAAGTTGTTCGCACTGGAGGATTTCAAGATGGTCTTCAAAGTCTTCTGCTGCGTCTACGGTGTTGGAATGTTTGGTATGCACGGCAACTGCTCGCGTGGCGATCCGTCGTCGCAACGTCTACGCGTCCGAGACCACTTGCCGCGTCATGCTGCTCGCCCTCAAGCCCGTCAAGACGGGCAAATAGGGCCACTGGCTCGACGTTGTCCGTCACACCGCTTATACTGGACACGGCGTCGCCGCTGTTGCACGTCTGCCAAACGTACGAGGCCGACGACTCCAGTTGTTGTTTTACAAGCAGTTGACAGTTTGTCCAGGATTTCGATGAAGACCTGAAGCAGTAATCGCGAAACTGGACAGCGTATTTCAACTCAATTCTGAAAGCACGTGTGCTCTCCTTCATACCTAAGTATTAACTGGTGAAATTTCAGCTCCTTCGTGCACAGCACGACTTTGTTGAATTGTTGTTGCTAAACACCGGCAATCATGGAGAAGATTCATGCACTTTAGGTTGTGAAGGGATTTCAAGCTTTAAAAGTTATTATGTGGATTGTTGCTTCACAGTAAATTACGAGTTTTTTATAAGCTTAAGTAAAATAAACTCGTAATTTACTCACTATCCACTAAGTACGACTCTTTTGGTAGCACCTCCTCCGCAATGGAAGATGGCGCGGAGCTGAGCGTGCGGTCGGCCAAGCTGCAGAGCTTCCCACCATTTCCGACGTGGAACGGGACAGTCGCTGCTCCCCCTGGTGACGATCGCGGCCTCTGCAGTGTCCTGGGCGCTGGTGGAGAGTTGGTGGTGCTACAGAACAGCCGGCGGAAGGACGACGAGCACGATAGCAAGGGCAGCTGCCTGCGCGTCTGCAAGGTGCTGCCCGCTGCGGAGGAGAAGGTCGCGAGCTTTTGCCAGTGCTGGGCGAGCGATGGCTCGGTTGTTGCCACAGCTCATAATCGCACTGTGGCGATCTACAGCGGGGAGGATTTCCGCGAGCTGGTCAAATTGCAGCTTCGCTTCAATGTGGTGTCCATGGACATCACCAAGGGGCGGTCAAGGGACGGTGAGGACATAGACAGCTTTTTCTTCATCGTCGGCACAGCGTCTGGGGCATTGTTATACAAGGTGAAGTTGCCGTGCGAGCGAGCCGATGCGGATGGAGGGTGTGAGGCTGAGCAAGAATTAATGCATGTGGCGAGAATTCACGCCGACGTGGCTGTGTGCTTGGTAAAGTTTTCTGGCGACGGAAGCACGGCTGCAATTGGCACAATGGACGGCCGCCTATTCTTGCGGAGGCTGAGTACGCGAGACGACCAAGAGTTGGCGACGTTCGGCACCGCAGTTTTATCCAAGGTACTCGCCGCTCCGCGGGTCACCAGCATGAGCTTCTCTGCATGCAGCACGAAGCTCGTGGTCGCAACGAGGAAGGGCAACGTCTACGTCTTCACCCGTGCATCGGACACGGGCAAGTGGCAGACGTTGTCGAGCTGCAAGGACCTCAGCGCAAACCCCAAGCCGAAGCCGAGCGGCGCAGCTGGCGTGAGCAAGGCGGCCACCGCAGCGCAGACGCTCGTGACCTGCTGGGGACCGGTATTTGTGGTCTGCTCACGCGCGATCACGTCGCGGCTGGAAATGTACGATTTCGCGTCGGGCTGCCTGCTGCACTCGCTGCAATTGGCACCAGCGGCTGCCTCCTCCTCCTCCACGACGTTAAACACGTGGGTGGATCAGCAGCTGGTCACGGGTGTGTGCGTGCTGCAGGATAAAGGCGGCGGGAGCTCGAGGCTGGTGTGCCACGACACCAGCACCAACCTGGCGCTGGTCGCGTGGCCGTTTCTCGATGCGATGAACGGGCGGTTAAGCACGCACATGAACGGACGTTAAGCAGCGACTTGAAGAAGAGATCTTTAGATACCAACCAACAGTGACTGAAGCGTCGTGTGCGACCAGCGAGGACCGTTGATAGCAGACGCCCAAGGGTCGTCGAAAGATACGCCGATGGGTTCGTCGGTGCACGTATTGTACACGCTGCGCCACCGACCCGCCCTCTGGTCGGAATCAGGTCGGTGCAAGCCCGGTCCTCCCTGAGATCACTGGCGGACCGCTAGTGGCGTTCCTGGCTTGCACCGTACGCACACTGGCTCAACTGTCGTCGTCGTTGTCGACACCACCACCGGAGCAAAATCATTTTGCCGCAAGAGCGCATGTCTTGCGAGCTGTGGACAGCCCGCGAGGCGATCGCGGGGATCGGCACCTCGTGCTTTAATCGTGCGCGGAGCATCATCGGCGCGTGGCTAGTGCCCCACTACGTGACACACATTCTCTAAACATACAGATATTTTCGACGATTTTTTCAACCAATCGCCGCTTTTGTGCTGCGAAACCTGCTTTGACTTGGCGAGTCTATGGGTTAGCTATGCGCATTCCACATTCCTCCTCGCTGCCGCCACCATGCTGCTGGAGCCCGTGGCCGCCGCGAAGCGCCCCGCCGTGCTGCTGCTGACGGGCGGCGTAGCGCTGTCGTCGCTGGGGCTGCTACCGCTGCTGGAGGTGGTCTACGCTGTGCGCCACGCCTCGTCCGCCGAGCAGATGCAGGTGCTGCTGGCGCTCACGCCGCTGGACAAGAGCGCGGTGGCGCTCAGCTGCCTATTGGCTGCAGTGGGCGCCGCGCTGCTCACCCTCCATTGGGTAGAATTGCCTGTCGCGGCCGCCATGAAGGTCGCCAAGCTATTGGCCATATTCCTGGCCGTGGCGGCGCTGGTGGACGCCGCGCTGCTGACTTCCGTGGCGTCGCACCGAGGGCCGCAGACCCCGTGGCGGGCCGAGACGTACGCCGAGCACGAGGGACTCTTCGAGCAGCAGGTGAACGACGTCTTCTGCCACGCCAAGGGGCTGCAGGTCTGCCAGCTGGGCAGCGTCGCCGAGGCCAAGCACATCTTCCCGCTGCAGAGCTGGCCCGTGGACTCGGACCGCGCGCCTGGGAGACGCATCGCCACGAGCTGCGAGGGCTTCAAGGACTCGGTGCAGCTCTGGGGCTACCAGGACAAGATGGCGCTCTGCCGGCTCTGCGGCAACATCACGAGCGAGGAGCAGCAGATCCAGAGTAAGCTCGGCGCCGAGCACACGGCGCAGGTGCTGGCGGCTGTGGAGCTGCTGAGCTTCGGCGAGCTGCAGTGGTGCGGCGAGTACCTGGCCGAGAGACGGCCCGACCACGATGTGGGCCACTCGCCCTACTGGAAGCACCGCAGAGAGTTCCAGACGCTGCTGGTGTTTGATACGCCACCGTGTAGTTTGTTCTTGGCCGTGAGGGTCCTGCAGCTGCTGGAGATCGTGGCGGCGGTGTGTTGCATCGCGCTGCTGAGGTGGATGCGGGCGCTGAAAGCGCTCAAGATGGCGGATTATAGCTCAGGCAAGGTGGACAAAGTGGACGTTGTCAGGTACCTCGACGACGCGCCGCTCGGAGGATGATTGTAAATAGCCCGGAGAAGTGTCAGTCATGACGACGCTCGCTAAGTGAATGTAATTTATCAAGGTGTTAGCTATAGCAATACTGTAGCTGGGTGTGGAGTTTGTCAAAGTCGTGGATGAGAACGAACCCCCGCGAATCGGTTTGGTTGATTCCTAGATACCGTCGATGATGCCGAACCCTTGAACCGAGCGAGTTCTCCAGGTGTCAATCGCGTTTTTGCTGGCAAAAAGTAACGACTACAGAATGGAGAAGGCGGACGCTTTCGAGGCTCGACTTGTTGTGGAGAACGGAGCGTACTTCACGTACCAGAGTCCTTCAAAGTCCGCGTGCATCCAGCTTTCCGACTGTCCGAACTGGCAGGCTGCCAAGTCCGTCGTGTGGCGCAACCTCCCCGCGCACTGGTACATCAACTTCTTCCAGAGCGACAACTGCGTCGGCAACGATGGCGACGTGTTCTCGGTTGCTCGTGATAGAGCAATTGACGGCGTGCACACTTTCGGGGCACCCCGCGGAATCAAGTCGATCTACGCCCGGCCGACCGACGGGAAAATATCGTGGAGCGTGGCTCGCAAGTGCGTTCAGCTTCGCTCACCCGTTAAGCGAGCTAGTCAACTACGCTAAGCGATGTGAGCGGGGGTAACAGCTCTGACGTCGTTGTATCCGACTTCCGTGACGACATCTCGACGAATTGGTCCGAGCCGATCGAGCCACCATTACGCCCAGAATGACGCGAACACTCGTGTTAGTGAACTCAATAAACTTACCCTCAAGCACGTTTTGATACTACTACTAGTACAGTAGTAGAGCGTTTGAGTTCCTATATGTAGTCGGAAAGCTTCTGCCTGCTTGCTCGATTTGGTTTTGTACGTCGTTGCCTGTATAATACGCTCCAGAGTTTGCATATCTTTCTCGCTTAGAGTTGCTCAGCAATAAGTTCGTAAACATGAGTTTCCTGCGTTGCACAATTCTGCTCGAGTTGGATCGCGCTGCTACGTTGGTCGTGCTCCTAAAGCGCTCAAGGTGTAGCAGCGACGCGCCGCTATTAGGTGGCTGACTGTGCATGCTACATAAGTATACGCATATAGGCTAGGAATGTCACTCGTGAATGTTATTATATGAAGTTGTCCGCTATAACTGATCCGAGGTTGTTGCTGGATTCAAACACAGACGTCAAGATCAACTGACGGACGAATCCCGTCGATGATGCCGACCAGAATGAATCGCCAAGTATTCCAGGTGCCATTCGCAATTTTGCCGGCATCAACGAACGTGTTCTACGGGCAGAATGGAGAGAGCGGACGCATTTGAGGCCCGAATCGTTTTCGAGAACGGAGCGTACTTCACGTACCAGGATCCTGCGAAGACCATGTGCATCCAGCTCTCCGACTGCCCGCATTGGCAACCCGCCAAGTCCGTCGTGTCGCGAAACCTCCCGGCGCACTGGAACATCGTCTTCTACCAGACCGATGCGTGCGCTCTGAGTGACGAGGATGAGTATTTCTTCGCTTCTCATCGTAGAGCGACCGACGGCGTGCAAACCTTCGCGACGCCACGTCGTACCAAGTCGATGCGCGCCCGACCAAACCTCGGAAAAGTCTCCTGGAGTGTGGCTCGCAAGTGCGTTCAGCTTCGTCAGCCCGTCAAACGCGCAGAGTCTACGTTGATCAACAGCTCCGTGTCCAGCCTAAATGAAGACGTTTCGCTGAATTGGTTCGACCCGATCGAAGGTTAAGGCACCACAACGGGTTAGCAGTGGAGGATGGAGCGTTTGCGTAAGTGAACTCAATCTATTATGACCCTCTGCATGAAAAATTTCCGTTGTTTAAATCTACTTGACGGTCTGTACGCTGCGAAATGTTGCCATCCAACAAGCTTTGCGCTACAAGAAGGCATAGATAATGCTGCGGAGGTGCGTGGGGCATCTTCTCTCATTTTTGCTTTCGCTTTGCCCAGCGAAAGGGGTGATAAAGCATGCCAAACTGGCCGGTCTTTCAGCTCAACTACCAGAACGGCATGCGTCTGCGTTACGACAACCCGTCTGAGGAGTTCTGCATGCGGCTTGACACCTGCCCCCACTGGGCGCCATCGACGTGGGTGTCGTGGTGGAACCTCCCGATCCACCAAGTCGGCGTCTTCTTCGAGACCAGGGACTGCACGTTCCGCAACGGCCAGTACAACTTCAAGACGACTCGAGGCCACATCGACGGCTGGAAAGAGTTTGACTCGCCAAAGCCCTTCCGGTCGTTCATGTTCGGGGACTACGAGGACGCGTCGCTGGCGCAGAACCTGACGGAGGCGGCTCAAACCTGCAACGTCGCCAAGGCTCGAGCCACATTCGAGGGCCTCGAGGTCAACGACACTGTTGCCAACGCCACGTTCATGATCGAGTTGAGCAAATTCGAAGGCGGGCTGTCGTCGAACTGGACCGATCTTCCTCCTGTTGAATCGGAGAAACCTAGCAGTGCGTAGGCTCGTAGTCATTGGCACTGCTGCCGCTCGTATTGAGCACAAGTTCTACCTAAAATCCATGCTTTGTTGTTTTGTTCGTGAAAGGATTTCAACATTTTATTTTATTTTTTACCTGCTGGCCTAATAGTTTTTTTGTATTTACGCGGTGGCAACCATTGGAGAAGTGGATTTGTAAGAAAATAGCTGAGTACGAGAAATCGTAGGGTACGGAAGGACTGCAGTTGTATGGATAGAAGTAAGGCAGCCACCGATAACACCATCCAAAATATCAAGGGCTGGCACAAGCTCGGCCATGCCCGTCGAAGTTACCAGTTTCAGTGGATTCATTTATTTTTCGAGATGCGTTGCCACTCTTCGTTTTGCTCTGCAACCAGGAACAACATCTATCTCCCCACCCCCGACGACATGGAGAAGGCCGACAACTTCGAGCTGCGCGTGGTGCTTGAGAGCGGCGACTACTTCTTGTACCAGAACCCCTCCAAAAGTGTGTGCATCGAGATTGCAGGTTGCGCCGGCTGGAACAACGCCAAGTCCGTCACGTGGAGAAACCTCCCGGCTCACTGGAGCGTCGACTTCTACCAAAAAGACGGCTGCAGCGGCGTGACCGACGGTGACGTCTACTCGTGGACTGAAAACGAGGCAGGGGATGGCGCGCACACCTTCAAGACGCCGCAAGCTATTCGATCCGTCTACGCTCGGCCGCTGTGGGGAGTATCCCGTGGAGTGTCGCTCGTCAGTGCGTCCAGCTTCGGCATCCTGCCAAGCGAGCCGAGACCACGCCGCTTGTCGGCAGGGAGGTATCGAGTGGTGCGGGTGACGACGTCAATGCCACCGCGCCGACTGTCGTTGAGTCTGTGGATGAGGGCACCTCATCTAACTGGTCCGAACCGATCAAGGAGTGGAAGCATTGGGCGATCATGAACTTGGCACTGGGGTGAGGGGTTGGTACATGTACACTTGGTGGAGGAGAAGCCAGAGGATACTATAATATCCATTAATGCAGATTGATGCAAGTCATATGAAGTTTGGTTGAGTATCAACATACTAGACATGTTCGACCTTCAACGGAATTTATAACAAATTCTTCTCCTTCGGGAAGAAATTTTAGGTCGGGTATGTCCCAAATCCAGTCAACCGTATCTTTGCCGGCTTTTCACAAGATATCGAGTTCAGTGCATCCATCCCGCCATCACATGCACTTTGAATATATTTACTGAAGTATTGTACCACCCAAAATGAACAAATCCAACAGTTGTACGATGCGTTCTGTCTTTTGCGTACTTTTCCGAAGTCCAGCACAACCTCGCCGCGTTTTAGTCGGCCAACAGCAACCACTTCTCCATTCATCTGCAACTACGCACAAGACGGACATCATCAGCAATGGAAACTCCGATCCCGGGCACTCTTCCGCACCGCACCTGATCGTGAGCTTCCATGGTGGTCGATACATCCAGCACGGGAATCCGTCCGAGTACGTGTGCCGCTCCTTCGACTGCCCCGGCCCGCCTCGAGCGTCGATGGTGCACTGGGAGAATCTCCCGTTGCACAAGGTCGCCGCTTTCTACGAGACCCCCGACTGCACGTACCGCAATGGCTACTTCACTGTCAACTCCGGCTCGGGTCGATCGCGAGTCACGGGAGATATTCCGTTTGCGAAGCCCAGGATGAGCCGGTCCATGATGTTGGGCCGCAACGAGGACGCCGAGCTCGAGGAGAAGCTCAAACTCACAGCCACTTCAGTGTCGCACACGTGTGACCTCTCCGTGCTCTCCCTAAGGTTTGACAGCGCCACTATCGACGGGAACGCGACGGAAGGCAACGATTCTTTCAGATGGGGTGGGTCAACGAGGCCAATGCTGCCGGCTGGTTGTCATCCAACTGGAGCGACGAGCTGCCGGATGCATCGGTGGGAGGGTTCTCTGGTGACCCTAATGAAGGTGGTGAGCTTGCCGTCTCCGGAGCTGCTAGCCCTGAGGTTGCAGGCAGTAGCCTAACGCACATCGAAGCCGATGAAAGCATTGCATTTAGTGAACATCACTCAAGCATGAGAAGTAGGAATACACGGAATGCATTTCGTTCAAGTATTGCCTTGAGAAAACGCTCTCTCTCTTTTTTACGAGCCTAACAGCCATGGCCACGGCCCCATTAAATTCAGAAAAAAATGCTTAAGATGCGAAGCTGGTGCCAAAGGAGAGCAAGTTAGTGCGGCCATATATGTATTTGCAGGTTAGAACATTTGTCCAGAGGTAACAATTTACCAAGGAACCGAATCCGTAACGAATCTACATTCTACAGTCCACACATGCCTCATTCGATGCGTGAGGCCGTGATTTCCTCATTGTGGCTGAATGACAACGCTCAAGGTACGGAAACGCTACCACCCAATGCCGTCCCCGATTCCGAGCGAATTCACTGTCGAATTTGCCAGCGTGAACGCCGACGTCTTGCAAACCTCCCGCCTACGTAGCCATGCACAAGCTTCACGTGGTTTACACGACGGGAGCCATCATGGAATACCCGAACCCGGAAAGCCACGTGCTTCTCTATCTGCGACCAGTGGCACCCCGCTCTGATGGTTATTTGGTTTGACATCCCGTCCGACCGCTTCGCCATATTCTTCGAGACTGAAAATTGCTACAGCGGCCAGGGCTTCTACATGTACAACTCGGAGCTGGGGCAGATCGACGGACATCACCCGTTCAAGAAGGACCAGCCTATTCGGTCGATGATGCTGGGAGTGAAGCAAGATGCCACCAACTCGCGCACGCTTGGCTCGAGAGCATCGATCGCGGCTGCTGGGACACCCCGCTGATACGGCCATTCTCGCTCGAGAATACTGCTGCTGTGAACACGACATCGTCTAACGCCTCGGCGGAGATCGAGTGGGTCGAGGACACGGATTTCGCTGGCGGACTGTCGTCGAACTGCGATGCTCTCCCGGAGACAACACGTAGTGCGGTCGCTTAACGGCTTCGAGCGCTAGTGAAGTGGGCCTGCTGACTCCGATACAAGCTACCGGGCACGCCTTGTCCCTCTCATGTCAGTTCGGCTCTCTTCGCAGCAAATATGCAGATAACGCCACGCATTGAGTTTGCGCTCAGTGCTCCTCGATCAGGCTTTAAGGATATTAATACCTATCACGTGTTGTTGCGGTAAATGTAATGCAGCGGCGTGCTCGGGGCATTATTCGTATTACATGGCTTACACAGGAGCAAACAATCGATGGTTGGTAAGTTATTACAGAAGCAAAAATGGTCTGTGGATTCATTGATTCGACTCGTACATGTACCAGATTGTTGAAGAGTACGCTAATGATTACAAGAGAAGGATGTGGTGCAGTATCAATGGAAGAAGGATTCGGGGCACTCTTCATCCAACACGAGCGTCGCTGCTGCGACTTGCTGTTTGAGGCTGGAGTGAAGAAGCTTTCGCTGTTTCCAACCCAGGCCATCACTTCATTGTCTCGTTTTATATTTAGTGTCCTGTATGGGTTTGTGCTGCCGAGGCTCCTGAGCGCGGCAGGACAAGGTTCCAGCATATGGAAAGTGGGAGAAGAACAAGTGTTGTTGGAAATTTTCATTAGTTACAACATCATATTATTACTGGCTAAGGTATTAGAAAATGTGAGCTTCCTATATCCTATATTGAGCCTTACCGGCTAAGCCCCCGTGGCTGCCACCACCTCGTCCCCAGCTTACCATTGGCGAGATCTAAGACGCCAAGCAAGCAGCGCCGACGACGTATTAATACACACCTCGCTCGCTCAAGCACTGGACGCCCATCCATTCGACCATTGGATAGAAGTGGCACTTTGAACAATACGGTTCCATTCTGTTTTCCGATCGCTAAAACGATCCGACTGCAGTCCGCTGTTCGAACAAAGCGCAGACAACCTCGAATGCGTTCCGTCGACTTTCGCTTGCGATGCGGTTGACAGTGGTTGGAAAAGCGAGTGCATACAGGCACCTCCCCTGCGGCGACGGCATCACGACTCGTCCGCACTCCAAAATTCGCGTTCGTGACGCCAAGCTCGCCATAATGTCCTCCTTGCACGTGGATCTGAACGTCACCTTCCTCAGCACCTCGAGTCTGCAGTTCACGATCAAGTCGGCCTGGAATTGCTGGACCTTCGAAGGCTGCGACTACTGGGAGAAGACGAAGCAGGTGGCGTGGACCAACATCCCGGACACGATGTTCATCGGCTTGTACGAGTCCACCACGTGCTACGAAGTCAACGACACCAACAGGGCCATGTTCGGTCTTAGTGGGAACCTCACGTTTCCGGTGTCAAGGCCGATCCGGTCGGTGATGATCGCGGAGTTCAGCGACTCCACTCGGCGGCCGTCGTTCATCTACTCCAAGTGTCCAGACGCAGAGCGCGCAGGGCTCGACGGCGACGCCAGTGCGTACGTCGTGGGGGCGGAGGGAGATAGCGGGCCGTCGTCAAACTGGAATGAGGCGCTTCCTGGCGACAGCGTTGAGGGTTCGAACGCCTACGAGGGTGGGCAAGGTACGGTTTCCGCAGCCCCTTGACTGAAGTAGTGCAGGCTGGACTCTGAATTAGAATCGACGCTTATTAGCCCCATTAAGTAAATAAATCCTACGCTATGAATGCCAGAAGGCTCAAGATATCGGCTTCGACATGTGAGGTCTTCGATTCGGTTACTAGAGACATGATTTTACGCCGGTAAGGAACGAATTCTAGCGATTCGGGGCCTTGGTTCCAGCTTTTCATTCCCCATTTCGCACTCTTGAACGCGCTTCTCACCGAATTGGCTCAATGGTGAATTCATACCTGCGTGTGACCTTCCCCCAAACGGACAACCTCAAGTACAACAACCCCGGCACTTGGCGCTGTCTGGACTTCAAGAACTGCGACTTCTGGCAGCCTGCGCGCTCCATCTCGTGGGTGAACCTCTCCTCCAACCACTTCGCCATGTTCTTCGAGTCGAAGCGCTGCCAGCCGGACGGCAAGTTCGTCTTCGTCTCGACGCCAGGCCTGACTTCCAGCATCAAGAGGTTTCAGAAACCGCAGTCCGTCCAGTCCATGATGATCGGCGAGAACCAAAACTACACCCACCGCCCTGTGTCGACAACGCAAAAGTGCCCAACCCACTACGAGCGCGCAATTAAAGGTATCGAGGCCAAAACTACTTACGAAGTGGAGTGGAGCGATGACAGTCTGTCGTCAAACTGGTACGACGACCCACCTGACGCGTAACTTAGGATGGGGTCAATCCCCAAATATTTGTACGTTGCATACTCTAACCCGTGCCTAACATGAAAATGAAGGAGCAATCGTCTTGTAGCATAGTGGGGGCTTCCTGTCATATCAGAGGTTGTAACCAGCAAACAGTGGAGGATTTTAATCACAGCTACGTAGGAGGAGCCCTCATTAGCCAAGCATTTTCACTACTTCTCTCCTCAACAGCAAGCCATTTCTCCTTTATCTCTCGTTCAAGCACCCGGTCCCAACGCTCGCAAGATGTTGAGGCCCTACATGCGAGTGACATTCGTGGACAAGCAGTCGCTGACGATCATGAACCCCAAACCGTGGACGTGCGTGGAGTTCGGCAACTGCTCGTACTGGCACAAGACGGCCAACTTGTCGTGGTGGAACCTCTCGAGCAACCAGTACGCCAACTTTTACGAGAGCGCGAGCTGCGTGTCTGGCGGCTACTTCCACTACATATCGGACCGCAAGGGCTACGCTGGCGATCTGAACCGGATCAACAAGAAGAAGGAGCGGTTCATGCGCTCCATGATGCTCGGTGAGCTGTCGACAGTGTACCGCGCTCCTTCCATCACCTACATGAGCGCCTGCCCGAAGAGCAAAGAGGCGGCCACCATCTCGACGAATGACACCACCACCGCGCGTGTTCTGTGGGGGATGGAAGATGAATCGGGAGGGCTATCATCCAATTGGAGCGACGATCTTCCTGACGAGTCGAAGATTGCTTCCACTTGACTGTGAGTCAATATACGGAGGATGTGCGAACCACTACACCTCGTAGCGTTCACGATGTCCGATATGTAGTTCGTTTGTGTTAGTAAAAACAAGAATTTGGACAACAAACATCTTTTCCTTCCAAGCACGTGACTTCAATAGCTTCTGACTTCTCCCGGAGTCGGCGGTCATGAACTACAGTATACACCCGAGATAAAAAACTGTGGCAATTTCCCCGAACGTCACGCGCATGACATTTCGCTAGGGTCGGGCTGGTGCTCGAAAGATACAAAACATAAAAGTGTTACGTCGTCAAGAGCTACTCGAGTGCGTTGAAAGCTCTTCCGGTATGACGCGCAATAAATATTTACCGTTATGCAAGGCACAATGCCTAGCAAGTATCTTCAAAATTTATGAACGTGACTGCAACATCATATTTTAGTGAATATGAATGCAACGTAAAATTAATTGGACTTTGAACGCATTGTGAATCCCGGAAAGCAATGTCAAAAAACGTAAGGAAGTGTGAAACGGTAAAAATACAACAAGAAGGATTAGTGCTGAAAGGTTTAGCGAGCGTAGAAACAATAACTAGATTTTATTTGGCGTAGATTGGCAACCATAGAAGCTGTAATTTTGCCGGTTCTTTCGTCACTCGTG
Source organism: Phytophthora melonis (assembly GCA_024211575.1). NCBI lineage: Eukaryota > Oomycota > Peronosporomycetes > Peronosporales > Peronosporaceae > Phytophthora > Phytophthora melonis. The sequence goes on along the minus strand of JAMXKT010000094.1, from coordinate 2,166,524 downwards.
TGAGGATATTGAACTGTTCTAATCCGTGGTAGAAGCGCGCTCCAAGGCATAGTTGCAGTCATTACGGATGAACGATGGTCGACGTCCGTAGTCGCTCTCCCCAATCATGAACGACCGGATCGCATGCGGATTGCGAAAGCTGTGGGTGCTGTTCACCTTTCCAACGCCCGAGATGTAGTAGGACTTGCCTTCGTGGCACTCGCGAGAAAAACATGGCGAAGTTGCTCACTGGCAGTTTCTGCCAAGAGACCGACATCGCTGGCTTCCACTTAGAGCAGGTACGTGCTCTCGAGCTCGCCTGCAGTGTAGGCCACGGAGTCCTTGGGCACGAAATACACGGCCAGCTTCGTCAGCGCCATCACAGGTCTACTAGCACACAAAATGGTAGTAAGTGGTTAAGAGGCCATCACAGGCGTACCAGTCATGATACACAAAGTTAACCCCTTGATCCACTACTTGAAGGTATTTCGAAATTTGATTTTCGGTCTGGTTCATGTGGAGCTGTCTGGATTTCAGCAACTGCGAGTCCTACAAGATATTGAAACCAGTGAATGGTGGAGGATCTAATCGCAGCTAATGGGTGAAAGCGCTCATTCGCCACGCTTCACTCGTGCTCCTAAACAGCGCAGCACTTCTCCTTTTGCTCTCTTTCAGCCAGGCAACTCAACGCTCACGCAACATGCAGAGGCCGTACATGCGCGTGACGTTCGTGGACCAGCAGTCGCTGACGATGATGAATCCGAAGCCGTACACGTGCGCCGGGTTCGGCACCTGCTCGTACTGGCACCGGACGAGCTCCGTGTCGTGGAAGAACCTCTCGAGCGACCTGTCCTGCTACTTTTATTCGGATGAGAATTGCAAGAGGACCGGCTTCTTCTTCATCTCGGACTGCAAGGCACTCGCTGGGGGCTACACGTTCGAGGAGAAGAAGAAGCCATCCATACGCTCCCTCATGCTCGGAGATCGGGCCGCCGAGAACCGTGGACCTCCGCTCGACTACATGAGCGCTTGCCCCAAGCGCAAAGAGGCGGGAGACGTCACAGCGAATGACACAACCGCCACGAGTTTTGTGTGGGGGGTGGAGGATGAATTGTCGGGAGGGCTATCATCGAACTGGAACGACGATCTTCCCGACAACTCGTCGATTGCTTCCACCTAAGTTGATCGCGGGAATACAGAGAAGGAGTCGTAGCGCTCGCAGCGTTCTAGCTCTTTACGACAGCGCGAAAGATAATCAAGAACGCTTGCATCGTTTGGAATACTTATCCGTATTCATACTGATAATTGCACTTCCATTTCGAAACGATCGATTCACGCCTTGCATCATTAGTGCGTCTGTGACTAATTAACTGTCGAGCTGTTGATCATTTCCCATTTCGGGGACTGAGTAGCGGGTGGACCTGCGATGCTGTCGATCAAGCTGTCGGTGGACTTTGAAGGAGAGGGCCCTGCGTTGGTCAGGACGCTTGGCGTCCCGTACCTGTGCTTGACGCTGCCTACGTGCTCCACTTGGCAGCCCGCCACGTCGATCTCTTGGCAGAACCTGCCAGCGACCATGTTCGCAACGTATTACGAAACTGAGACGTGCCGCACCGGAGGCAAGTTCTTCTACATCTCGGACGTGGGGACTGTCAACGGCACCCACAACTTCAAGGGCTCCCAGGCGATTCGGTCGTTCATGCTTGGGGAGAACAACGGCTACGCACGTCGGCCGTCAATTGTCTTCCCTGCCTGCGTTGCTCCCAAGGAACGCGCAGCTACGACAGGCGGGAATGGTTCAAACTCCGACGATACGTACGAGGTCACTGGAGATTTGTCGGCGAATTGGTCCGATGCACTTCCTGATACCACGACGACGGTAAACATGGCGTAGGGCAAAGGAGACTGTGAGCTGCCCCTTGTTCGGCTTATAGTTTCGCATGAGCACGTGTTTACAGACGATAAAACCTCCTAATTCTTCTTCATTTTTCCATTTCTTCACCCCATGACATGTGCATATATTTGTGAGTATAATGCCCGATTGGACACTGTGATCAAGGATTGCGAGATTATCTCTCCGCATGCTTCGGCGCTTCCTGTTCGCGCGCCATCGCGAGACGCTGCGGACAACGATTTAGTTTATCGAAACCGGACTACCCGATAAAACGACCCAACTAATCGGTTTATGTGGTGCCTGTCTTGCTCCATGAGATGGACCACTTCTCAAATATTGACGAATAATGTCGACTGTACCAAAAACAAAGTCTCGTGCACGACTCACACGACTCTGAAGTCTCGACTCAGAGTATCTTACGGAGTGAAATGGAACGACAATCAGATTAAAAACCAAGACGAACTCGCTACCGGACAGGGTTGTTCTCGTATTTAATCAAGCCCCACCCACCCGTCACTTTGGAGCCCTGCTCCAAAACATTCCTACAACAAGCGGTGATTCCTGAAAAAAAAAACTGTCGTATTTGTTGAGGAAAGCTTATGGCAATATTTCCTCGAGACTCCACGCTTGAGGGAGGCCGACCTGGCAGTTCGCAGCTCTAAATTTCATGTAAGAAAGCGCATTCACGATGCAGATACTGTATGGAATCTGCTTACTTACTACAGGAAGGTGGTGTCAACCCACCACTCACTCTTGAACTTCTCGCCCAGGACATCCGCGATCGCCAGAGGCTTCGCAACAGTCCACAGAAATCCACTCGCTTGTCAGTAGCGGCACCAACTCCGCTGTTGTTGTACTCCCTGAAGTAAACGTTCGCCGTGTTGTTGTCCTCCCACAACTCCCAGCCAGCAGGGTTGATAACGTCGCTGAGCTCGCTGTTCTGGAAGATGACCCGAGCGTAAGGCTGCCATGGGCGACCGAGGTAGACTGTCCCAGCGGCAGCAGAACCGAACACGCGCGCGTTGTTGAAGACGAACGTCGACGGGTTGGTATCGGAGTTGCGGCCATTAGCGGTGATATGACCCGCATCCACTGCCACGATGTCGCAGGACTCAAACCAGGGTGATAATTATTATCTGTTGTTCTAGCACTAGCCGCCTGTTAAGTACCTATAGCCCCTACTCGCGTGTTGTCAGTACCGTTCATCTGTTACCTACAGGATACGTATGAACCGCATCGACACGAAACATGGTTTGTAGCTGTTAGCTCTTTGTAGTGTGTGACAGCAATGATTCCCGAACCGAAAACAAACAAAATACACAGAAGTAGGATACCCACAGCCTGCCGAAGATTGTCCATGCATTCGGCCGCTACGTTAGTGCCCACGTAACTTTGTAAAAGGTCTACATGGCCCAGGCATACTTGTTGGGGGCTTCCAGACGCACACGTACGTGTGAGGCTCGTAAGACATGTCCACTGGCTCGTCAATCTTCGGCAATCAACAACAAGGCGAGGAACGCATGCGCGTAATTACGAGGTTCGCAGGTCTTACTAGCACGAAACATATTATGGCTACTTCTACAGTTGAGCTTTTTCTTCGTCTTTATGCGACTCCTACTGCAGCCCTGTGCCTCCTCGCCGCGCTTCAAACTGCCTATGCTGACTTAGTTGATGTCATTTTGCTTTATGCATCGCTCCCTCTTACAATTGCAACTGGTATTTTCAGATCGACGCTGCTTCCCTGTTGATGTGCAACAGCTAAACAGGGTGGCCAACAGGCGAACAGGGGCTGTGAACACACAACAGGCCAGCAGGGGCAGAACAACAGGTATTAATTATTTTCCCTCAAACCACGCATTCGCGACCTGGCCGAAGATAAAGTCTATGGCGCCGCTGATGTACGACTTGGCATACAGATTGGCACCCTTGTTCGCATAAAGGGTATCCTAAAAAAGATAAAAGTTTGAGCATCATTAGCTACCTAGCAATAACGAACAAAACAAAGATTCAAATAATACCTGATAGCCCGTGAAGTTGCACGCGTAAAATCCGGAGTTGGTACCAACAACCGAGACAGCGAGCGCCTGGCCGCCTTTCTCGATCTTGCCTGCCATGTTGGCGACATTGAGGTTGTAGACCTTGACGTTGTACGTCCTGAAGCGCAGCGTGGTGGTGAGGTCGTTGCGATGCTGGTAGATCGTAGGATCGATGTCCTTCTGAGCTGTTGCGTTTGGACCGGTCTCGGACCGGTTCCATCCTGATTTATCATGATCTCGCTTGTCGTAGAGTCGCGGCCTGGGTTCACAGAGAAGCAGGACCGTTAGATTAGCAGTCAGTTCGGAATTCGCCTTGGAATAGAGATTCCATTCGTTCTCACCTCGGTCTTGCTGCTGTCCCTGGGCGTGGAGTCAGAACAAAGATATCTTTCTGTCGCGCGAGGGAAGCCCTTTCCTTTTAAAGAGGATCTGTGCGATGAAGCGCACGGGGGCAGCGGCCAGACTGAGGATTGGCGTGGCGATCAAGTTGCGAGGACCAAGGGCGTGAGGGAGCCCGCTGAGGGCTGCCCGTGCCGCGCAAGATCCCGCCCAGGACGACCAGGCGCGGTGCCGGCGTCCACGAGTATCTGCGGTGAGCAGGCCACGCCCCGGACGCACGCGGGTTGCTGTTCGGGGCGTTGCGAGGCGACGAGTGGTGGGCGACGAAAGGGGACCAAGTGTGCGCGGCAGAGCGCGAGAAGGCCCGCGGCTTGATCGTGTGTGCGGTTGTTTGGCTGGTGTGACACTGGGGTCAAGTCCAGCACTACCTGAGAAGGTGCCTATCCAGCGGTGCGGTGCGCGCCGTGGGGAGGAAGAATCCCCGTCGAAGAGGAAGACGTGGCGGAAGGTTTTATCCGCGCGGGAGCGAAGTGGAAGGAGTCGTGTGCAGGTCAAGTGCGCGCGCGGCTTCGGAAGGGAGACAGTCGAGGTCCAAGTAGTGCAAGCGCAAGTCCAAGTCCAAGAGAGGAAGAGTGCGGCTCGACGCGGTGTCGGCCGTGGGGCATGATGTGCCAGCCAGCGTTGGAGAATGCTCGCGCTGGCAGCCGTGGAGCAGCGTTGCGTGGATGCGGTGGCAGCCCGGAGGCGTCGGTCGTTGAAGACCCGGAGGTGGAGCACGAAGCTCGCTGAGAGCAGCTCCTCAACGCCTAGCTCGATCATTGGGGGCAGTGTTGCGTTTGGACCGGTCTCGGACCGGTTCCATCCTGATTTATCATGATCTCGCTTGTCGTAGAGTCGCGGCCTGGGTTCACAGAGAAGCAGGACCGTTAGATTAGCAGTCAGTTCGGAATTCGCCTTGGAATAGAGATTCCATTCGTTCTCACCTCGGTCTTGCTGCTGTCCCTGGGCGTGGAGTCAGAACATGAGCCAAGGCGTGCGTGATAGTCACCTCGTTAGCTGTGTACGATGTGGTGTCACACGTGTAGCCTTGCACGACCAGTCGGCCGTTGAGCTTCGGAATGATCACTTGCACCTCGTACACGCCAGGGAATACGAAGAGAGTGTGCTCCGCCGTCGTGTTGGGCAGCTTGGCCACACCGTCCGCCACAGTGCGAACGCTGCCGCTGTAGGCACCCATGGCGTCGACGACGATGGCGTCCGCTGGAAGGTGAATTCGAGCGTTGGGTCCACTGCATGCACCTTCGACGACGGCGACGAGTCCGACAAGAGCGAAGAGAGGAGCAAAAATGTGCATTGTCCTGTCGAGTTGTGTTGAGTCCGTCGCTAGGAATTCCGAGATGAGCACTTGCTTAGAGGAGTCATGAGGCTGTGTTTATTCATCACGGCAGGTCTCAGATGATTGCACGCTTCACGGGTATGCAAGGATTACTGGAGAGGGCTTAGGAGCGTAAATATTTCTTGACGACAATTGTTGCAGTAGCGTGTCGAAGTCAACAGGGCTAACAAAACGAAAAACACAGAAAATGGACCTGATTGTAGATACACTTAAACCTCTCAGGCCACCGGCAATGTACATGAATTATAGGTATCCCTGCGTCGTGCCTCATGGCACTCTGAACAACCAAGACAGCACCACTTTTGCAGCCTTTCAAAATCCTTTCCCACAAGGTATAACAATTCAATGAACTTTCATAATTTAGGACATTCTTACTTACTTCTATTCATAAGTACATCGTCAATCTACCGTACCGACTGGATATGATTGTGCAGCTGGACAACGAGAGTGATTATGAAGTAGAATCCAAAACCATGTTTACGCGGTGCACAACTCGATATTCACAGATATCATTGGGAAGCGCAGTTATTAGTTTTACTTGTCAAGCTGTGGTGATGAATAGCATCCCCGTCGTCGGAAGTAACGTGGTTCCTGTCCGATAATAGTCCTCGATATCAGCTGATCCGTCGTCAATACCCCACACAATATTATCAGCACCACCTTGCTCGTTTGCAGCGACTTCGTCCTGGTACGTTCCTTGGGACACGTTCGATCGTATGTAATCGATACTTTTCCAACCATCCTCGAGCGGATCGATCGCGCCTAATAGTGAACTCGAGCGAGCCATTCGCAGAGCTCTTTTCCGTCCGAAATGTTATGGTAGTAGCCCCATCTCGTAGAAGACGCAGTACTGCTTGTTGGCGAGGTTCTTCCACGACACTGAGCTTAGTAGGAGCAGTTGCTGAATTCCACGCACGTCCACGGTTTAGGATTCAGGAACGTCAGCGACTACACGCAAACAGGTTCCCGCCATGATGCAATGCGCAAGGCCTATTTCAAAACCTTTGAGTGTGCCTCCATGTTAAGTAAATTGAATCAGAATGTGCAACGACTTTCTGTTTCTTGGTGGATAAATTGGTGAAGAACTTCCAAAAATTACAACAAGTACAGAAGAAATGTTGGTGAAACTATTATTGACGAGCATACTTTTTTTTTTCTTAAAAAGCACACGCGGTTCTTTTATAGGTCGCGTCAGACCAGTTTGAGGACAGCTCCCCGGTGCTCCAGATGACCTCGTCGGTGTTACCGGACATTGAACTGGTCTCATCTGCAGTAGAAGCGCGCTCCAAGGCATAGTTGCAGGCATTGCGGATGAACGATGGCCGACGTCCGTAGTCGCTCTCCCCAATCATGAACGACCGAATCGCTTGCGGGCTGCGAAAGCTGTGGGTGCCGTTCACCTTTCCAACGCCCGAGATGTAGTAGAACTTGCCTCCGGTGCGGCACGTGTCATTCTCATAAAACATGGCGAAGTTGCTCACTGGCAGGTTCTGCCACGAGACCGACATCGCTGGCTTCCACTTAGAGCACGCAGTCAGCGTCATGCACAGGTACGTACTACCGCCTGCAGTATAGGCCACCGAGTCCTTGGGCACAAAATCCACAGTCAGCTTCGTCAGCGCCATCACAGATCGGTCAGTTGGTCGGTCGGTCTCCTTGCGCACAAAATGGGAAATGGTGAAGAGAGCGAGAACTTACCACAGAGTTTTTCACAGGCGTATCAGGCATGACGCAAGGAATTGATTCTGTGCATGAATCGACTGGTTCGAGATTTGAGTTCTGGTCTGGCTCATTGGTAAGGGATCCTTCGCTCCATCCGGTCAGCAATAATATTGCTTACGAATGCCTATTTTACATAATACTTCATCTATTCGAATTCGGCAGACTGGATGGCGTTCTGGGAGTTCCTGCTTTCTCGATTTTCGGGTTGAATTTAAATCTGTATGCTGTTCCACTTCCCGTCGAGTCGCTCATTCTAGGTGAGCGAACCTACCATCCTGCTTTGCGGCACCCGTTCATTTCCCCACAACAAGGATAAAAATATGTAAAAGAGAAACAAGGGCACCACCCACAATCATCAATTATCAGCATAACCCACGCGTGTGCTGCTTCTCTTCTTTCCTTGGCGTCTTTCACTTTCCATCTTGCCCGATAGATATCCTCTACCCTAACGAATTGGAAAGAATGGCGGTCGCTGGAGTTCGAACCGTCAATGGGGTCGACCTCTGGTACGACGCTGCGACTCAAGTGTGTACGACGTTCTCGCACTGTAAGGCGTGGGCCAACTCGGAGCGAGTGAATTGGCGCGCTGTCCCCGGGGCGCTGAGCGTCTGGTACTACTCGGACAACGACTGCAAAGGCAAAATCGACTTCGCGTCGCCCATCGGCCAAGCCTCCGGCACGTCAGTGCTCACGACCCGCTCTGCTGGAGTCGCCATCAGGTCGTTCATGGCAGTGGGGACCTCCATGGATCCTCTGCGGGGCGTCGTCAGTGAGTGCTACTTCGACCTCAACGACTATCACGAGCGCAGCGACGTGATTAACGGATCGGCGTCTGCCAACGTCTCGGACGCTGGATCGCAGTCGGGAGACGTCTCGGCAAACTGGCACGAACCGTTGTCAGACAACTAAGATGAGGGGGGGGGGGGGGGGTCAACATGGCACGTTACTTGAGAAGATAATTCGCTTAACACGCAAACCAATTGATGAAAAATATTTCTACATTATTTTCCTAGATACCAGCATTGTGTGCATACTTACCACGTATTTGCCATAGCGCCATACAGCTTGGAAATCACTTCAAAAATTGATTCGGTGTATTTTAGAATAGGGGGGGTCTACTGAGGTCCTGGCAACACGGGACAGAAGCTTGAATAAATAGAAGCGCGGAGTCCTTGCTTACTGAGTGTTGTCCACATGATCTTACCTAGGGGCGATAAGAACAAGGAATACCTTTTAAAGCTGTCCTTGGTCAACCAAAATTAAGTCAACCAATCCGTTTCCTATACTGCTGAGCGGAGAAGCTGTCCTGTTCACCACTTCTTAAAACTCCGCTGCGCTGCGAAAATGTGCGAGGTTGAGGTGTTAGCTCAACGCGCGAGCTTGTCGACTGCGACGCAATCGCGTAAACGACGCGCACCACCATCACGTATTTCGGCCGCCACGAGACGCCTTGTGGGGGTGTGGAACGACATCCAGATCGAAAACCAAAGCACCTACTCCATTGAGCGCCTCGAGAGTCTCGACTTCTATCGCAAGACGACACCGTTCCGGAGGGCTATCGCCATCTGCGTCTTAACTCCTCTTCCCGTGTCAACGCTTGCTGTGCTACTGGAGTGTTTGCCGCTGCAATCGCCGTCCGAAGGGTGGAGGGCCAACTGGGCTTTCTGGCGTCGTCTGCTCCTGGTTCAGCTCGTGCTGGGATTTGTAGCGAACTCTCAAATGATCCGTTATATCCCAGACCTTCCGTTCCCGATGGTGAAAAGAGTGGCCATCGCAGTGGGGGTTAGCGGCGCCTTTGTGGGGACTTGTCTGCTGGCTGCAATCTACGTTGGCTTCCCCGTGCCGCTCATGATGCAACTCACGCCGGTCCCAATTGTGATATATAACATAATCACGCTTCGGGTGGTCCTGGGAGCAATCCTGTTTTGCCTCGTCCTAAACGTTTTGCAATACGAGCTTAAGCACTTTGGTACGTACTCGTATGGAAGCCAACCCGAAAATGGTTCTGAACGATGTTGCCGACATGTTGTGCTTTCGCAGGTGCGGACTTTAGTCTTCGTTTTGAATGGGTCCGTGGCACAAACTAACAAAATACGAACTATCGCCATTTCAAATTCCTTGGTCTACTGGCAGGCGTTGCTTTTTTTCAACTCTTTAGAACGTTGAGGATGTGCTTGGCGACCAAGTCACTAGCTCGAATCGGCTTCAGACCTGCGAGTTTCACTCCAGGAACTGGCTTATCGTTATTTTCTCGCCACTTGGTTAACGTGCTAACAGCCATCGCCAGGTGCAGCGCATCGATTTGACCACGTGACTGTGTTTGGATGGCACTGCAAGTCGGACCAGGTTACGTTTTAGTTTACAATTTCGCTGCGACAGTTATGGACGGGTGAACATTACCGCTTACCTGAGTGCATTGGCAATATTCGGAGCAGTACAGTCGCTGAAAAGTAGCTCGGGCAGCAGAGGTCTGCATATGCAGGTAGTGAGTGCACTCAGATTCTGGAGGATGAACATTGTTCAGGTGAAGCAGGTTGATACTAACGCACCTCCCAAGCAAAAGATTGGGGACAGATACGAATCGCACAGCAGCCAATCGCTGGGCGATCCACTCCGTCACTTTGTTGGCACGGTAAATTACCACGGTCGGTAAGTTCGCTAAAGTGGTTTCAAGCACAATCGTCCCAGACACGGCCACCGCTACATCAGATCCCTATAAACGAGCAAGGCGCAGGGGTGTAAGCACGACGACATGAAATCACCAGATAAAAGACATAGAGCCACCTGAAACAGCCGAAGTCGTGTTCCAGCATCAAGGTCCGTCAGCACCTGGCACTTTACTTCAGGAAATGCCATGGAGATGTAGGCATTCACTTGATCCTCCACGGCGCCGATAGTTGGGAACACGACATGCATCTATTACAGAAGAAAAGCTCAGCATTGCCGTACACAAAATAGAACAAGCAGACTGGGCAGAACTTACATCCTTCTCTCGCATGGAGGCATTTGTTCGCTTCAACTCGGCAATAGCATCAAGTACCAACCGCGCCGACTTTTTCACTTCGTTGGCTCGACTACACCGGGAAACAGCAGTTAGGGTCCTTGCTGTCCGATATGGCAATACGAGTAGGCTTACCTCCCAACAAGAGCACAGATCACAAAGGCGTCAACGGGGATCCCAAACTCTTTTCTGACGTGGGCCCTCAAGTTCGGCTCACGCCCCATTGATGCCAACGCGTGAATGAACTGACCGCGTGCGAGCAAGTTGCTCTTGTCAAACTTGGACAAGTCAAGAAGAGCGTCTGCTCCCATTTCAACTTGTTGGGCGTCTGTCTCCGTGGAGGCGTCTTCGTAGTCAAGAATTCGGTCGTAGGCTCCATGAGCCTCCAGGAAGTCTTCGACTGCAGGATGGCCCACAAAATGACACCACGATTGCGTCGCGCCTTCTTCATCGCTGTCAAACCTCTGACTTCTCTCACCCGCACGGAAAATGTCCTCTTCGAAGGGCAAGATCGTGAACATGGCATCCAAAAGCTGCTTCAGTTCCGTGAAGTCACGTTTGCCTCGGTGTTTGTACGCCCAGACCGATGGCGCCACATAATGCGCCTTCTTAATGCGCTTGCCACCGCTCTGCTGCTCACTCGCTTGCAACGCCTTCAGCACTCGAAACGTAAATCCCTTCGAGTCGATCGTGAGGACCAGCTCCGGCTGATAAGCTTCAATATCTCGCAATGTGTCTTGAATCCGCCGCTTTATCCACCAACACACACAAATCCTTAGCAGTGAAGCTCGTGTACCCCCCCCCCCCCCCATGAGTTATTGCTCGACCATTACCCGAAAGCGCCAAAGATACGGCACCACTTCCACAAGCCCCATGACCGACAGCTCCTGCATCGGGAACAGCGACTCAAAGCCTCCAGCCCTACACATCTGAGGTCTGCACGCCGCCAAAACTCCCCCTAGTCACTATAACGCTTAACCAACGCAAACCCCCTACAATTTTGTGCCTCACCCTCCGATTCCTCGGAACTCCAGCGACTGTGGTGGTTGGTGACGCAGCAGAGCGCGAATGGCTTTGGCACCGATCGCGTCGCCCGACGCCTCCCCAGCGATCACATAGAGCTTCACAGGTGCAAGGAGGCCATCACCGCCAGTAGCAGCAGTCGAGAACCCACACACCGACAAGCGTCGCTGGCTCCGAAGCGCGCGAGCCGAAGGACAGCGCCACATCTTTCAGGGTCAAGTTTCCGTTTGTGCTACAGTACCATGTACGCCAATAGACGGGGCGGAATGAGTGGCAACGATGGGCACGTACACGACACGACATGGCTTATCATTGTGGCAGGCGCTGGCAGCACGCAGGATGCCGCTCTATTGACTGTCGACGGACGCTGCATCTCCTGTCTCTACCTCGTCTCTACTACTCGCGCCCGATCGACTCGAGCTGCTGCACGACCGACCGCCCAAACACTGCACTACCGTTTGTTTCGCCCCCTCCAGTCTCTAATTCGTCAGCTCGGCCTTCTTCTCGTTGATTACCTTGAGCACAACGGGGTTTGTGACCTGCTTGACCTGCTCCAGGAAAACTGCGCGGCGCGAGCTCAGCTCCTTCTTGGCCTCCGCTGACACGTTCTCCAGCTTCTGGGCCTTGAGCAGAGCCTGCAGGCACAGCAGGAACTTCTTCTTGCGCAGAGCGAGGTCGAACGCAGCCAGGTGCGTCTTCACGTCCTCCGGAGAGTAGCGCTGCAGGATGGCCACGAAGCGCCACGCCTCCTCGAGTGCGGGCTTCTCCGCGAGCTTCTCGCCGAACGGATCGTCGTCCTTGGGGCGCGTGGGGCCCGGGTTCGCCTTGGCCTTGCCGTTCTTGGTGGCCTCGCGCTCCTTCTCCTCGACCTCCTTGTGCAGCTTGGCGTTGAGCTCCTCCTCCTCTTTCCTCTTGAACTCAGCCTTGCGGGCCTTGGCCAGAGCGCGCTTCGCCTTCTTCTTCTCGGCAGCAGACATGTTGGCGGCGGCAGCGGCGATCTTGGCCTCCTCCTGCGCCTTCAGCTCCTCCTTGTCGGCCAGAGCCTCGTAACAGGCGATGGCGCCGTGAGCAGCTTCCACGAAGAACGGACGGCTGTAAATCTCATCGCACAGACGCAGCATCTGAACGTACGCGCGCAGCGTCATCTTGCGGATGCAGTACGTGTGGAAGTCGAACTGGTCCTCGACAAAGTCGTTGAAGTGCTTCTCCACGGCGAAGAAACGCTTGAGCGCGAGGCCGTACTTCTTCTGGCGCAGCTGACTCTTGCCGCACTCGATCTCGTACCACATGCACTGCATGTCGAATAGGTTCTGCTGCGGGTCGCCCTCGTGACGGGTGAAGAGTGCGATCGTCGCGTCGGCCTCCTCCACGCGGTCGGCGTGCAGCAGGTACTCCGTGGCCTTGTTGTTAATGTAGCGATCCGCAAGGTCTAGCTTACGGCCCTCGACCATCACGTCAGCAGCCTTGTTCAGGTCGCCCATGTGCTTCAAGATACGCGCCTTACGCTGGAAGAAGTCAAGCAGCGTAGGCTCCTGCTTGATGCACTTCTCAATGTATTCCATAGCCTTGGCGTGGTTGCCCAGACGGTCATAGTGCTGCGCCGCCAGGTAGTTCGTCCACAGCAGCACCTTCTCCGTCGCGTTCGCCGCAATAGAGTTGTCGCCAGTGTCCAGCGGCTTCTTGGCCTCCAGAGTCTTGAGGTATCCAAGGATGAGCTCTTCGATCGTCTTCACCTTTTCCTTGTCAGCGTACAGCAGCTTCAGGTCCGAGCCCAGCACCGGCACGTTCTTGTTCAGCTGTCTCTTGATATACACGTCGGCATGTTTCTTAAACTCCGCTCCACGCGTGAAGTCCAGCGGGAAGCGCAGCGATACCAGCGACTTGGCGCCGATTGTCTCCTTCTTCTCCGCGTAGAACTCGATCAGGGCCTTCTCCAGCTCGGCGCCGTTCTTCTCCTTGGTGAAGTCCAGCACCTCGGACGGCAGCGGCGTCTTCTTCTGCTGCGTCGGCTTGGACACGAACAGGTCCTTGCGCTTGAGGATGGCGCACTGCATGCCACGCTGGAACTCATAGTTGTCGAAGTTGATCTCCAGCAGCTCCTCAAACACCGCGCGGGCCTCATCGTAACGCTCGAGCTGCAGCAGGAACTGTCCCTTCTTCTGGCGCCAGTAGAGCGTGTCGGTGATCTGCGCCTTGGTGTCCTCCAGGTGCTTCAGCGCCTTCTCAATGTCGCCCGCCTCCTCCAGCAGCTGGTTCTGGTACAGGTGAATCTCGCTGTCCTCGTAGTTGGCGACCGGTTCGCCGTCCAGCGTGCTGAAGTACTTCTCGATAATGTCGATGGCCATCTGGTAGTTGCCCACGAGGTGGTGCGCGATGGCGAAGCCGATCCAGTTGTTGCGGTTGTTGGGCTTGAGCGTAAGCATGGTGCGACGCGTCTCCGCGAAGCCCTTGAGGTCGCGCATCTGCACCTGCAGCAGGTACAGGTCGCGCAGGATCTGCAGGTTCTCCGGGTCGATGCGGATGGCGTTGCGGTAGCACTTGATGGCCTCCGGGTAGTTGCGGTCCGAGCGGTAGAGCAGGCCGAAGACGTGCCAGCACACGTGGCTGCGCAGGTCGTGGCGCAGGCCGCTCTTGACGAACTCGTACGCCTCCTCCTTGCGGCCCATGCAGTTGAGCGTCAGACCCTTCATGGCCAGCGTCTCGCCGTGCTCCGGGTACTTCTTGAGGATCGTGTCGGCCGCCTTCAGGCCCTTCTTGTACTGCTTGATCTCATAGTTTTTCTATGCGGATCATAGTTAAATAAATTAACAAGTTAGTGAATATGGTTCGGGTATTGTCCACTTTCCCGAGCTTGTAGAGGGAGGTGGAGGGCGAATGGGGTATGCATGGAGAGCGTATATAAAGGGGGGCATGGATTTGTGCATAAAGGAGGGAGGTACGCACCACGATGGAGCGGAAGAGCGCGCTCTCCTTCGCGGGCAACGGCTTGCTGACCGCCGGCCGACGGCGCGAATTGGCGAATGAGGCCATCACCTATGGCCTCCACTCACTCACTTGGTCACGAGGATTTCAACTGTGAGCGGGTTGGGTAAAAACGGAGAGCGGATCCACCCCACCTTTTGTCCAATTGACGGGGGTTTTAGGTGATTCGTGACGTGGATTCGACGAAAAGGATGAACAGCTTTTCAGCCTATTGACAGTCGTTACAGCGTAATTACGCTGACAGGTAAAAACCCATTTGTGACGACCCGATCTTTCGTCCGGCTGCATGCGATGCCGACGATGGGTCTATCTTCGCTGCGTTGCGGTGGTGCGAGAATGCAACAATGGGAGCATGCGTCCACAGAGTAGAATAGTGTATTCTTCGCCATGTACGAAATGGATTATCCGGTCACGGAAAATACAAGGACCTTGCTCGCGGGGTGCTCGCCGCTCCGGCGGCGATAGATCAGGCTGCTGACCTGTCCGCTGCTGCCAGATGGAGCAGGGCGAGCACTTGCCACGTCACTACTAGTTGGGAGGAGCTCTGTCATCGTCCATTGGGAAGCTTGCTGCTAGACCGACTGGGATCTTCACTCCAAAGCACCGCCACCACCAAACGGCAACGCCGCCGGCTTACTGGGTCTTCTCCTGGATCTTGTCAGCCACCTTCTTGGCAGCGTCCTCGCCGCGCTTCAGCGCCGCGTCGATCTGGCCCACGTGGGGAGCCACGTACGGCTTGATCAGCGAGTTGTAGATGATAGTAGAACCCTGAAAGATAGAAACAAAATACCGTTAGATATCTTTGGAGTTCCGTTGTCAACACCCCTCCAGTCATCATCAACTGGGAGGTGATAGAGAGAAATGCAAGTATTGCCGTACCTGGGTGCTCGGGTGGTAGCTCCAGACCAGGAAGGCAATCTTGAAGAAGAAGTAGAAGGGGATCCACGAGAGCACGAGGTCCGTGATGGACTCGGTGAGGTTGAAGAAGGCGTAGACGACCCAGTAGGTGAGCCACTGGGTGTCGTCGCCCGTGCCGGGCGTGTTAATGGCCTTGAACGACATGTAAGCCGGGTAGATGAAGCCCACGAGGCCCACCACCAGCTCCTCGCCGCCCACCACGAACAGCAGGATGCCCGCGAGCAGCGCGGCCACGCAGAAAATGTAGAACTTGTCCACGCCCGTCTGCTTCTCCAGCTCCACGATCTTCTCGTAGCGCTCGAGCTTGGCCGAGATCTTCTCCTTGTACTCCAGCACCTTGTCCATACTTGCTTGCTTTTCTCTTCCTGCTAACGGTGGCTGCGCGCCTCGGGCTTCTTTCGAAAGTGACCATGGCGGATTCCTCCCCCTCGCACGGCCCCAAGCTGGTCGGGGGGAATGGGTTTCCATAGACCTTTTCAGCCAATCACCGCTGGCTCGCGTCCATGTTGAAGTCATCGCATTGGTCAAAAAGATCCTTCTGCAGGAGTGATGGTCGCCCCATAAATCAGGCTTTTCGGCCAATCGCCCGTCCGCCCGTTTTGTAGCCAACCGCCGCGCTGACACGCTGGCCGCCCCTGATTCGCCCGAAAGCTTGAGCAGTGGCACTGGATTTCTTCCGACCATCACATCGAGCAAAATGCTGCCTCAAGTTTATATTCTTGCAACAACGTGTAGACGGAGCTCGGCATGCGAGCATGCGAATTGCAGCAGTACGTACTGTGCCGCTATGAATGGTGTTAAAAGGAAATGGCGACAAAGTAGCTTCGGCATGCTATTTGACACCAAGTATTACGTAAAATAATACAAAATGGATACTCCTGAAGCTACAGAATGCTTGCCCATGGTGCTTGAGTGAACGTTGTTGTAACACTGCACTTTCAGTCCACTTTGACTCATGCCTTGACGGATTTTAGTGCCGTGTCGGAACTATAGACTGATCTGCGCTCAGTACCTAGCTATCTATACGTAATGAGGTTCGCCAACATCTTCAAGCCCTTTGTATCCTCGACCGTTCCAACCAGTGATCCTGGCGTGCGCTCATATCGCGCGACTTTCGCACAGCAGCTATTATAGCTCCTGATCGTCCCTTCCTCATCCAGACAGCATACGGAAGTGCTGGTGACCAAATCTGTAAAAGTCACAAGCTCTCCTTGAAACTTCCAGTTTCTCAATTTCACACCTCCCATTGGCCAAAAGAAATGAGACCCGAAGAAAAGCTCAACAACCCAAAAGCTCAACCAACTCAAAAACGAAGGTGTCCTCGGCCGTCATCACCTTCCACACCTGCACTTGGAGAGCCCTAAATCCGTCGCTCTGAGCGTAACGGGTCCGCCATCCCAGCGTCTTATCTGCCTCCACACAAGTCACGCGCTCTCCAATTTCCCGTATTGATTGCGTTCCCCACTGCCACGCACTTCCATCGCGCGCCATGTACAGCCAGGACCCCTCGCGCGACGCCGCGGCCGTGGACTTGTCCTTCTCGCAGATCCTCGAGGCGCGCAGCACCTTCCACCACCAGCAGCAACAGAGGCGGCGGCGCAGGCCTCCAGCGCCCAATGGGCACGTGACGCAGCAGCAGGTAGTGAGGCGCTTCCCGCCGCCGCCGCCCGGGACCCCGTCCACCTTCCTCGAGACGGAGGACGCCGGACCCCCGCGTACGGCAGCGGCATGCTGGACTCGGTCTACGAGGGCAGCGAGGACATTCTGGAGGAGAGCGAGGAGGAGGCAAGAGGCGGCGGCCCCTCCTCTATCCACATGGACAGCAGCACGGAGGACGAGGACTGGGCGAACGGCGACGACGGACAGCTCGGCCAGGACATGTACCGCTTCGTGCAGCCCCGCAGACTGTCTTCCTGGGTGCAGGACGACGCGGTCTTCGCCTGCTTCAAGTGCCACACAGTCTTCTCGCTGCTGGTGCGCAAGCACCACTGCCGCGCGTGCGGCCGCATCTTCTGCTCGGCGTGTTCGAGTCAGCGGGTCGTCATCCCGGGGATTACGAAGCCACACCAGTCTCCCCGGCGTACAACTCGCTGACGACCAACGCCAGCGACCTCATTGGCAACATCAGCTGGTACTTGACGTCGTACTCGAGTCCGAACGCGTCCGCGGGCGCGGATTCCAGTGGAGTGAGACACTCGCAGTCGTTCTCGGACTCTGGCTCCTTGAGACTCACGCCCGAGGAGCAGCAGGAGAAGTTCTTGAAGGACGTACAGCGGCTGCAGGAGAACAACGTCATCAGCAAGTTCACGCCCAACCGATCGAGGTCGGGGAGCGCGTCGTCGTCGCTGTCGACCAGTGGGGCGATGACGGCGCCGAGCTCCCACAGGTCGATGCCCGTGCCCGATGGCAGCGTCATGCAGCGCGTGTGTGACGACTGCGCGTGTGCGCTGCAGCAGCGACGGCACCACTACAACACGGTCAAGGTGTTCGAGCTGTGTGAGTTCGACCTGCAGGAGCTGCGGACGCTGGGCCAAGTGTGCCGCAAGTGGCACCGCGCGACCATCATGTGTCTGTCGATGTTCCGACAGATCCAGTACTACCTGCCGACCCACCGACTGTCCGAGAGAGAGAAGAAGATGCTAGTCATCAACCGCAAGTTCCTCGGTGGGCATACGAAGTGGCTGCTGCAGCTTGTCAAGGCTGTCGACTTCTCGGAAGAGAACGAAACGGAGTATCTGGGCGTTGACATGACTGCGAGCGACATTGAAAGCCCCCAGGCAGCGCGGAGGCGGCGGGAGAAAAACTCGCAGCTTGTCGACGAGGTGATGGAGCTGCTGCAGCAAGAGCGGAAGCACAAATGCATGCTGACCATGTGCTCGCGGCTGTGTAAACCGCAAATTGGTAGTGTCGATGCACTGGAGATCTTGGCGGATGAAACGATTTGCAACAATCGACTGCGCGCGATGGCAGTTGACGCGCTGCTGAAGACTGCGACGGAGAACGAGTGGTGGAGCTACTTGCAGGTGCTGTTGCATAGTCTGAGCGTGGAGACGAACGCTGCTGGAAGCAAGTTGGGCGAGTCGCTGCTCCGACAAGCGCAATGTGACATCCGGTTCTGCTATGATTTATACTGGGGTCTTACGGTCATGGCCGAGGACCCAAGCTGTCGACGGAAGTTTGATGGTATGAAGCAGCGACTACTGCTCACGCTGGCGCAGTTCAAGGACAAGTCATCCGGTGGACGACTCGTTGATTCGAGGAAGTTTGCAAGCGATGATATTGCGGAGCAGCTTCTTAGAGGCCAAGAATTAGTGGACTTGATGTGGAAGATCCCGCCGCGCATTCCTGTCGAAGACGTGCGACGCATCTTGCAGGCGTCTATCAAGAAGTCATCTCTCGGTTCGTCATCAGAAGAGAGGAAGTCGGGTGAATCTCCTCAAGCAGTCGCGAACGGGGAGCAGGAATGGCCTCTTCTCCGTCTGCCGGTGGATCCGCAGGTTAAGATTAGTGGGATCAACTACAAGAAGATTGAAGTCAAGCGAAGCGCGGAGGCGCCCATGATCATCACGTGCACGGGCGTCGATCGCGCTGAAGAGGGTGAAGACTCAGTCGATGGTGCTACTGAATCTCAACGCAATACGTGGAGCCGGCGAACGCACAAGCTGCCGCATTACCGCCTCATGTACAAGCGGGATGATCTTCGGAAAGACTCGATCGTTCAGAACATTATCAACGTCATGTATCTGATCTTGAAGCAAGAAACTCGACTCGACATTCCGCTAGTGACCTACCGCGTCCTCCCGACGAGCAGCTTCGACGGACTCATCGAGATTGTGGAGAACGCGCACACGCTGTACTCGATCATCCGCGACCACGGAACGATTATGAACTTCCTGCACCACTACAACGGACACCGCACCCTCAGCGACATCTCCTCGTCGTTCCGGGAGAGTCTTGCAGCTTACACCGTGATCACGTTCCTGCTGGGCGTCGGAGATCGTCATGCTGACAATGTGATGCTTACGAAGGACGGCATTTTGTTCCACATCGACTACGGCTTCATCCTTGGCAAGGACCCGAAGCCGTTGCAGCCTCCGATGCGGCTCGATCACTACATGATTGAGGCGCTCGGAGGCTCGCAGACGCAGCAATTCGAGCAGTTCAAGCAGCTCTGTGTAATCGCATTCAACTGCTTGAGGCGGCACGTGAGTCTGTTCATGATCATGCTGACACTGGTCGTGAAGGCACTTCCCGAGATCACGGATTTTGGAGTGAATTATACTCAGAGCGACCTCGAAGCTTTCGTGATCGAGCGATTCCTCCCTGGTCAGTCTGACGACGAGGCTGCGACGGCGTTGATGCTGCGGATGGAAGGCAAGTTGAACGAGCGCATCGGTATGAAGCTCAGCGATTTTGTGCACGCTCATTCGAACGAGAAGACGGTGTCGAAGGGTATGACTTCTGTGGGTTCGTCCGTCAAGATCGGCGTGGAGGCAGTCGAGGCTACGGTCTCAACTGTTGCAAGCTCCCTCACCAGCGGTGCGTCGTCCATCTACAAGTACATGTGGGGTAGTGGGCCCCAACGGTAAGCGCAGCTGGTAGATCCAAGCGTACCGATGAGTGTGGCGGCGAAGGTAGAGCTATAGGGAGCTGTACGCATTGTTTTGGGATGTGGTGAGTTTGTGGTGACATTCATATATTTTTATTGACCACGCTACGCTGGCTTCCTGTTAGTTTGTACTGCTTACGATAGTTTTGTTATTTATTTGTGTCGACACACTTGAAACGCTGTGTAAGGTCAGCACCTGAACAACAAAACATTACGTGAGATTTAACCCGCTGCAGTTCCCACATTTGTAAAATGTACCAACCGAGATGCTCCAGCTCGTACTGCGAGAGAGTTAGGATCCAGCCGAAAAGAAGAGATTGCCCCGCGTAAACCTCGGTTTCCAGTACTGTACATACGCCAGTTGATACATCGGAGACCTCGCGGTGTGGCTGATGCTTATGGGGTCTTGGATGGCTTCTAATGGGGACGGTGCAAATGCTGCTTGTTCGTCGAGAGTGCGGACGTCGAACGCTCACTGGTTGACGCGATCCTTCCACTTTAACGCGATGATCATACACATCGGCTGTGTCGAGTGCATGAAGTTGCTGAAGTCCTTCTCTCGTGAGTGGATACGGAAGCCACGCCCACAGGCGAACGCTCTCCAGGGATTTAGGCGGGAGTGACACCGAATTTTGGATCGCGTCTAGGAGTGTTGGCAGCAGATCTGCAATCTTAAACGAATTGTTGCTATGTTGGTGCTGTTGGCGTTGCGATTTTTGCGATCACTAAGAAGCGTTAGTAATTCCATTCCGTTAGCCTTCATGGCTCGCACTTGGAGCAGCGACTGAGCCGCATCTACCGCAACGAGCAGAAGTTTCAGCAGTATGGACGTTGACGTGGACATACACACTGAGATGAAAAGGGTACAAAAGAAATCCACGGAGGAAGCCACCAGCATCGGCATAAAGGCTTCCAGTTCACGCGTAGCGACCACGACTTGATACTTCACCGGTAAGAACGAATACAGCATCTGGTACAATGGGGAAAATACCGCAAAGTGCCATGATTGAAGAGAAAAAAAACGGTTTTTTATATACCTGTAGGCGTGGAGCTGTATGGGCGAATCCTTTGCGAATAACGCTGACCCCAGTATGAGTTGAGCCACAAGCAGCGCGTAAATTGCACTTGGAATTGAGCCAAACTGCATCATAAGCGGCACCGGGAATCCAATCTCACCGGCCACAAGAACACAGATCCCCACGAACAAGGAAGTATTACTGCTGGTAAAGAGAGGCCTCTTGGCTAACGTGAAGTTGAGTCCCGGAGCATGAGAGTACCGGTACCAAATCCGACAATATGACCATGCGAATCCAGAAGACCCAATTCGCTTTCCACCCTTCTGAAGGCGGTCGCAACGGCAAACATTCCACCGCCAAAGCTATCAACAGCGCAGGAAGAGGGTAGAGCACGCATACCAGTACAACCAGAGCGTGGGACCTTGGAGTACACATTGAGACTCTCGAGATGCTTGCTAATAGTTGGGCCCTTGTCATTCCCGCTGCCATGAGCGACCTGGTCGAGTGTCCTCCTGATTTCTCCGGCAGCACTTTGATACTGGAGCTTTGAAGATGGGTCGTAGAGAGTGGATTACAGTCTTTTAAGTATCCTAAACCTCGAAAAATAAGGAATTATAAAAAACGTGAGCAAAGCAAGACCAATTTTTTATGAGTTGAAGTAAAAGTGCTGGGCGTCTTCTTTCTTACTTCTCAAAGTATTTTTTTTACCTACGACAGCGCGTCAAACCAGTTCGGCGATAGGCTTCTGTTGCTGTTGTTACTCGATGTGTTGGCCCACTCGGTGATATTGTTCTCCGAAGAAGTATTGACCAGCTTGGTGCTCTCACACCTACTGATCATTCCCTCGACAGGATAGCGCGAGTCCTTAATCACCAGCAGCGAGCGAACCGTGTCTCCTTCCTGTCCATTCCGGCTGAGTTCGTGGGAATACGAGTGCACGCCTATCTCGCTGCTGTAGACGATGCGGCCTTGACACCCTTCTTCTTCGTAGAAGTTGACGCCTCCTCCGTCTGGAATTCGCCCCCACATCACCCGCTTTGCCTTCCTCCACCCGCTGCACGACGAAAACGTGACGCATTGTTGCTCGGGTGCGTCGTACATCATGGACTTGTCGAGCATCCGCTCGGGCACAGTCAGAATTCCAGCTCGGGGGTACAGCATGTCGACGCGGGGAGCTCAAAACCAGGCAAAAAGAGAAGTGAAGAGTCCATTGTCTGAATCTGCAAAGCGGAAGAATCGATGACCACTACATATCACCACCTAAGTTCAAGCCAAATGGAAGGCGTAGAGCCAATCTAGATGGTATAGAACTCGATAAGTGTCACCCAAAGAGGAGAAACGAGAAAAACGAAACCTGTAAAGCGTAAACGTGTGATACTTACGAAAGTATGAAAAACTAATACTTATGTATGTAACGGGTTGTGGAAAGTCAAGTGTCACCAACTACGATACCTCCTACCAGCGGAAGAGGGTCAGACCAATTTGTCGATAGGTTTCCGCCGCTGCTCGCACTCGAGTTCGATCTCCACTCCATGTCGTCGTCGCTTCCCTCCGTTGCATTCAACACCAACGCGCTTTCGTCTCGGCACATGCTGACGATCCCCTTCACCGGATACGTCGTGTACTTCGCCAGTATGAACGACCGCACGACCGCCTTGTCGCCCTTGACAATTTCATTGCCGAACGCTTTCCCCACGTCGCTATTAAAGACAATGCTGCCTGCACGGTCTTCCTCCCGGAAGAAGGCGACGCTCTGTCCGTCCGGCACGCGCGCGTACAACAGCTTCTCGGCTTCTTCCCAGCCTGAACACGAAGAAAAGGTCACACACGTTCGACCTGGCGCCTCGAACTTGATCACCTTGCCCGACGTGGTCAATATCCCTGCTCGAGTCGGCGCCATTGGTCAAGTGAATTCGCAGATGTATTCTAGCATGGCAAACTATCTGCATTCCCAGCTCGTAAAACTGAACTAAAACTCCGTATCGAAATTGAAAACTCAGCCGCCACCCTCCTTAATCCTTGGAGTAGCTGGAGATGTTCGACACCTCGAATGACGCCTCCCAGTTCTGGCCGTCAAAGCTTTCGGTCGTGACGCTGGTGATCGTGGCCGGGTCCACGCACCCGACGGTGACCGCGTAGCCGTCCGGATTGCTGCGCGGGATGTAGAATGCCTGCACGCCGCACGTTTTGCAGAAGAGGTGCTGGGCCTGGCGCGTGTTGAACGTGTAGAGCGTGAGGTTTTCTTGGCCCTGCAGCAGCCGGAACCGCGACTTGGGCACGATGGCGTGGGCGTTGCGCTTCATGCGGCAGATGGAACAGTTGCATTCGGTCTGCACCAGGTCGCTGGGGGCGTCGAATTCGAACTGCACGGCCTCGCAGTGGCACGAGCCGCGGTGCACGACGAACGGCTTGGAGTCGGCCATGGAGGGTAGAAGAAGTAGGGGGTATCCGGTAAATTGAAGACTGACTAACTTAGATACCATGTCAATCGGCGGAATTTTACGTGAGTGAAGGTTAATTTTAGATTTCAGCCAATTAGGGGGCTGGACGCGAAAGGACGCGCAAGTTGAAGCTGATGCACTCATGTTGAGTAGAACGTGGCATGTTTGGGCGGCGTAAGGCTTCGAATGGTGGGGGTGAGACTGTGACGAAGCCACTGACAGTTCAGGAGAGGTTGGCGCTGCTGGAGGGTGGGGAAGTGTTGCTGGAGTATCCACCTGGGCTGCTGCAGCCGTGTAAGCGAGAAGATGGTAGTTTCGTTCTACTTGGTAGAATGCTGACGGTGGGTTTGTAGTCTCCCGACAGGAGCTCGGACGGCTGAAGAAGAGGTTCGTGCAGCTGATACCGGCGGATGCTTCGAGTCGAGAGCTGCGACCCCCGCTCAAAGTGGTGCTGCAGATGCCGGAGCTGCGAGCGCAGCCATTTGCCCCCCTCGTAGCTCGGTTGATTCTGCAGCGACAGAGAACCCAAATGCAAAGGTTCAAGGATGAAGATGCTGCCGATGAGTTGGTATCTTTCAGCGCCTTTACGACGATACTGGCGGTGTTTAGTGTCAAGCAGACACTTGAACTCAAGCGACAAGGTTCGAATAACCCGGGCATGATAAACGTTCACTCTTTTGCGGTCTTGTGGGGCTCATTAATGTGGTCTGTGTGTGGGCATGTGAATCCGTAGTGCTTTTCGATGTCTACGACGACGATAGCAAGGGATGTGCCAGCATTGAGGACTTTTTGAGGGTGATTTCGACGGTATCGCGGCCGAACGCCGCTAGACGCAAGGCAATCTGCCACGAGTTGGAGATTCAGCTGGCACCATTCATAAAGCAAACGAAAGCGGGTGTGAGTGGGGTGTTGCTCAGCGACTTTAGCCAGGTAGGTGTTGGTCAAGCTGTATGAAGTGGCCCCATCTCACTCCCTCGTGCTAAATTGCCCAGGTCATTGCCGACGAGGAAGTCCAATGCGCTGTTACCATCGCATACTAGTACGCAGTCCAACACCGTTGACTAAGAAGCTCCCCTCGTGTAGTTCTAAGTCGAGATTCCAGGTAAAGCGTATCAACTAAAATTACCTTTTTTTTCTTTTTGATGCTCAAATCAAACTAAACTTGGAAACGACCTGCACTTGGGTTGGCGTCCTCCATCAAGTCGGCAAAAGGGACGACAGCGCAGCTCGCCTCGAGGTGCTGAAGCCCGATGGTGAAGTGGCACATTGGCACCTACGCACGACTGCGTCCTCCACGGCGTGGACATGACTGCGCCAAGTTCGATCTCGGTACATTATGTTCTCCTGTTTGGCTTGATTCGTCTATTGCGGGCACTCAAGTCCACTTTTGATGTGCTGCTGCCCCCTATCAGAAAGGGTGGACGACGGTCGGTTCAGCAGGACTGTCATAGCGTTCCCACCTCCAGACGACGATGACTCCCGAATGCACCTCAAACAACGCGACGGGCTCGACTTCCACTTCAACGACGTGTTTGACCCGAGTATCTCGCAAGAACAAGTGTTCAACGAAGTCTGCCTGGTACGTATCAGGAACAAGATAGAGTGTGCTATTGAACCGTATTGGCTGATGAAGAGTTTATGCCCTAGGACATTGTGTACAGTGCTTTGGATGGCTACAATGGAACCATCCTCGCCTACGGCCAGACTGGCTCGGGTAAAACGTACACGATTACGGGAGGCGAGCATTACGCAGACCGAGGGATCATCCCTCGCGTGCTCTCGACGATTTTTGAGGAGTTCGAGAAGCGACCCAACATGCGCTACTCGTGCTACATTTCGTACCTCGAAATCTACAACGAAAACGTCTACGACTTGCTCGACCGGTAAGTTTTACCCATCATCTTCCACGTCAACATTCGAGTTCTTACATAGGTTTATACTGCGTGTAGATCGCATACCGACCGACCAATCGAGGAGTGGACGAAGGTTCTTCTCATGGATGATGACGAAGGCGATATGCATTTTAGAAATTTGGGGTAAGTTCTCTTGTACTGCAGATGCTGGTGGAGAGAGGAATTCACTCGGATGTGGCTCGGCAATAGTGTGTTTGAAGCAGTCTCCGAGGAAGAAGCGCTAAATCTGCTCTTTCTTGGCAACATGAACCGCGTCACGAGTGACACCCCCATGAACCAGGTACCTACGCTGATAAGAGGTTTTACTCGGAACGTCTTCATTGTGCTGAAACCATGTACTGTATGTCGTAGGCTTCATCCCGCTCGCATTCGATCTTCAGCGTCATGATCGAGTCCCGACCTGTGGATTCCGATATGATTGTGACGTCGAAGCTTCACCTGGTCGATCTTGCAGGCTCCGAGCGCGTCTATAAACGTGATGGCACGCAGCGTATGCGCTCGGAAGGAAAGCACATCAACCTCTCTCTTCATCACTTGGAACAGGTACGGGCTTCTTTCCCAAAACATTAAAGTCATCTTATAATTTTTGTACATTTTCTAGGTCATCCTCTCACTACGAAGCAAACGCAACACCGTCTCAAGGACGTACCATATCCCGTACCGCAATTCGATGCTCACGTCGGTCTTGCGCGGCAGTCTCGGAGGCAATTGCAAGTCCGTCTTCATCGCGACACTGAACCCCGAGAACGACTTTATAGACGAGTCCATCTCAACTTGCCGCTTCATGCAGCGCTGCTCCGAAGTGGCGGTCGACATCGCAGTCAACACTGAAGTGGACACGGAGAAGCGTCTCGAGGCAGTTGAAAAACTCAACGCGGAGCTGGAAGCCACGAACTTCGAGCTGCAGGCTCGCGCCGTGCAGCTGGAGAACGACTTGAAGGCGCAAGCTCTTCACTTCGCTAAGCAAGAGCAACAATGGGAGCGGCGTTTGACATTGGCTCAAGAAGAGACTCAAGCGGCTATAGCAGCCGCGAAGAGCGCTCGAGATCGGTCCGACCAAACCGGCCGAAAGGTGGACTGGATGCAGTGCGAGGAGATCGTGGAGAGACTGTTGCTCACTGGGGATCTGCCGCGCGAAGAGCTGGATAAACCCCGAAGTGTAGGCGAATTCGAGGAAGCGCGACTACTGTACGAAGCCGTCGCACATGGAATCCGAGAGTTGGGGATGGCTACAGCACTCGGTTGTCTTGTAGTCCTCAAAGAAAACACCTTTTTCGCCTCAAACACTGCCGCAGAGTTGCAGGAGCTCATGAGCAAGCAGACGCGAACTGTTGAGGCACTGGAACAGCGATTGCTAGAGCAAAAGCGCGAGGCTGAGCTACTGAAGGAACAGATTCAGAGCGTTGCTGAGGCTCAACGATTCGAGGGCGAGCCGAAGACTTCCATCCCGCGGTCGAAATCTCACACTGGAGCGCTGCGTAAGCGTCAGGCATCACACCGGCGCTCGTCAGCTAGTGCAAGAGGTGGCAGCTCGGGAGATCGTGACCCGTCCAACAGCGGGAGCGATAGTGAAAATGACAGCGAAGCATCGGAGAGTCACGAGTACGATCGACCTTCGGCTTCACGTCTTCAGCCTCCAGCCTCCAAGCTTGAGTCTTCGTCACGTAATGGGAAGAATTCTAAACGATCGGAGTACAGTAACCCAAGTATCTCTGAAGAAGATCAGTCTACTGACGAGAAGGCGACTTCGCTTCGCGGTGCTGCTTTGACGACTGACGGAGTGGAAAACCCCGTTGCCCCTCCGCGAAAGTCTGGCAGCGACTTGATCCGCAAGCGCATGGAGCTCTTACGCAACGGGAGCTTGTTCGTCAAGTACGGACGCTTTGGGAGGCCGCACGTGCGCTTCGTGTGGTGCTCGGCTGACCTGGAATACCTCAACTACCGGAAGGTCAACAGCTCAGTGCCCAAGGCGACGATCCCCACGCGCGCGATTGTGAGGGTGTGCATCGGCCAAGATACGCGCGTGTTTGACCGTGCGAAGCAACCAGCGCGAGCTCCTCATTGCTTCTCGGTCGAATACGAAGAGAACCGAACGTTGGATCTCGAGGTGCGTACTGTAGCTTTTGGTATAATGGTCGTGGAGTGTCTAATAGTCACTCTGTAAAACGTTTTATTTGTTTCAGATTGCGGATGGCGAGAGCCCAGAAGTGAAGAAGACGAAACGCAGCGACTGGGTGGAGGCGCTGCAGTTCCTTATCAAGCTGAAAGCAGCCCCTCGTCGACAGACGTCCCCACCACGCTACGACTCGACCAGTTCAATTACCTCCTAGACTAAAGGAAAGCCTGACGCACTTGAACTTGAAGGGGCTAAGATTTATCGTCAAGAGATTTCCACGCCACGCCTCTATTTTCCTCGATTGTTGCTTCATGCCACGGTAGAAACTAACTCTTCACCACTCTCTCTCTCTCTCTCTCATTGTTCAATTGGACTCGAAGCACTCAAGTCGCCCCAGTACCAAGCTACCATGAAGACTGCTGCGATCGCTGTTGCACTTGCCTGCCTCGTGTCGTTTGTGGCTGCCGACCACCCGACCACCATGAACGTCGACACGGCGATGGATCAAGCCATGACCCCGGTCTTCGTGGTACGTCTGTCATCGTGCCTGCCGGGGTCATCACGAACTCGATTGACGCCAAGAACAACAAGGTGCTCGTGAGCAGGAGCAACATCCGCCTGACCAAGAGCGACCGCGTGCAGATCGCCGGTGTTATCAAGGAGATGCTGGCCACCCACCCGGAGGCGAACCGGGCCGCTGCTGAGCTGATCCTCGAGCAACTCGAGCCTGACACCAGCGGTACGACGGGGGCCGTCGTGTCGAACCCGGCGGTGATCTCCAACGTGGTGAGCAGCATCTACTCGGCTATGACCCGCAACCCGGCTGCGGCTACTGGGCACGCGATTGGTGCTATCGCTGCGGCTTACCCGGCGGTGATGGCGCCTACTCCGTTGCCGACTCGCTACGATGTCAACAATCCGGCACGCTACATTCCGCCGATGTCGGGGACGATGGGAACTTCGCCGTACAACACCGCAGGCATCGGGGGCTTGCCGGCTGGCATTGGTGCTCCTGCGTCCCCGTCGTCGTCGTAAGTAGGCAAACAACCATTCAACGGGTACCATCGGCGCGCTGTGCTACGTCACCACAGCGATGGGATTGAAATCAAACCGAGGTTTGCGTTTATCCTAATCATCTCAATCAAAACCTTTTCTTTCGAATTCTAAAAAATACGCTCTCCTCTTGGGTCTTGTCAGCTCGACAAGACGCGTTCGTGTGCGCAGGACAGGTAAACACACACACTCAGTGGAAGTCACAATTGAAACAAAACGTTCCTCGAGTGTTGAGTAAAAAGGTTTTTACCTGAAAGTGCGAAAGTTTCGAGCCTGCAGCCTGCAGACCGTTCCTTGTGCGTGGGGGGCTGGCGCACTTGAACCCGAGAGCTTTAAGAGATTTCTCCGCTTCGTCAATCCGTTAGGACTTGGGACTAGCCGCAAGAGTGGGGCGTCATTTATCTCTCATTGTTCATTTGGACTGCAAGCACTCAAGCCGACCGCCTCCGCCCGACTTCCACCTTTCCACCGCGACCACCATGAAGATGTCCATTGTTGCGATCGCTCTGGCGCTGGTCTGCTTGGTGTCGTTCGTCTTTGCGGCCAACCAACCGAGCATCGTGACCTCCCGGACGAGCGCATGCAGGTCGCCAAGCAGCTCAAGGAGCTCATGGCCCGCAACCCGAGCTCGGTGGACCCGGCTGTCGCCGCCCTGTCGACGGAGGACCTCTTCAGCATGCTGTCGGGCCTCGTTTCGAACCCGGCGGTGCTCTCCAATGTTGGAAACCTCGTCAAGGCGGCAACGAGCGGCGACATTGGTGGGGTGGCCACCTCTGCGACGGGACTGCTGGGCGCGGCACTTCCTGCTGCGGTGTCGGCTTTCGCCCCCGCGGCTCCGGCTGCTGCGGTTCCTATGGCTGCTTCGGTCCCCATGGCTGCTTCGGTCCCCATGGCTGCTGCGCCTGCGTCTTAGGTGCTGACCAAGCTTCAATGTGTGTGCTGGTGGAGTTGCCCCAGCTTACCGTGCTCGTGCTGAAGATGCCTGAACGGCTCGCGCAGTCCGCCACGAAGATCGGAGTCCAAACCGATGAAATGCGTTTATCTTAACCCTCTTTATCAACATTAGCGTTTCCAACGTCAAAAGCGGAGGCAGCTTGCGTTCTGTTTGTTCTTTGTGGTTTGATATTAGGCAAGCCTCGCTGTGAGAGCACCAAATGCGAGGATACAGTACCGGTAGACAGCTACGGCTCTTCACTGGGGCTCACAGACTCGCTCATCAAGCTTTCCATCTTACGTTATCAATACAAGTATATCGATGTTACCACGTATCCATGAAGTCGACTCACCGAAGGGGTATCTTCGAAAGAGTATCGCTACTAGTAGGATTTATCCTTGGGGGCACTTGGGGATTTCCACGCTGATAGTTCTTCGTGTTTTCCTTGATGTCGTTAATGCCGACAAGCAAACATGCTGAGGCTCACTCCTCTTTTGAACTCCAAGCACTCAAGCCGACCCTCCCTCCGCGACCACCACCATGAAGACTTCCGTTGTCACGATCGCTCTTGCGCTGGTCTACTTCGTGTCGTTCGTCCTGGCGGCCGACCAACCGACGGCCATGGAAGCCCCCATGTCCAGCGACGAGCGCATGCAGCTCGCCAAGAAGATCAAAGAGGTGATTTCCAGCAACCCGAGCGCGGTGGATCCGGCCATCGCCGCCATGTCGACGGAGGACTTCTTCAAGACGCTGTCGGGCCTCGTCTCGAACCCGGCGGTGCTCACGCACGCTTCGGGTTTCCTCAAGGCGGCGACCACCGGCGACGTGAGCGGGATGACCAGCCACGCAACGAGTCTGCTGGGTGCGGTGTTCCCGACGGCGAAGGCCAGCGGGGCCCCAGCGGTTGCGCCTGCTATCCCGATGGCGCCAATTTACGCGACGGCCCCAATGACGGCCGGGATGTCTCCTGCTGTTGCCCCCACGTCAGCTTAGGCAAGGCCATCGGCAGTGGCAGCGTAGGAGTCGGAAGTCGATCTGCGTTCACCTAAAAAAAATAACAATCAATCGACCATGTTGCGTTCCAAACTCGAGTCCTTTGTTGCTTGGCGCGCTGCTACAAGCATCGGTGGATTAGTAGTTTATATGCACATTAGTTGGGATGGAGTACGAAAGCCCTTCACACCCGAGGGCACCCGAAAGTCGGTCGGTGGAAGGTGCCACTTTGTGGCTTGCAGTCATACTGCACTCCATTCGTCCGCGTCGTCTCTTTAGACGTGGACGTTCTTGCCGTTAAGCGAGTTGAGGATCGTGAGGACATCGCGGAGGACGCCGGTGGCGCTAGCAGCGGCACCGGTGCCGGAGCCCTTGAGCACCAGTGGATTGGGGTACTGCACGGAGGAGAAGCCGAAGGCGATCTCGTTGTCCTTGGTGTAGTAGGCCGGGTGGTCCTCGTCAACGAGCACGGGCCGGATCTTGGCCTGGATGGACGGGAACTTGCCTAGGTCGATGGAGGCGACGTAGTGCAGACGCTTGCTCTCCGCCACTGCAGGCACGTAGTACTGCTCACGGAAGGCTTCGTCGTACGCCTCGAGGCCGGACACGATGTCCTCCACCTCCATCTCGCTCGACCACGAGATGGTATCACGCACACTGTGCGGGATCAGCGGCTCCAGTTGAACAGCGCTCGGGTTGAGGTGCACGCCGAGAGCGCGCGCCAGCACCACGATCTTGGAGACCATGTCCGTACCCGTGAAGTCTTCACGCGGGTCGCGCTCGCAGTAGCCCTTGCGTAGCACCTCGCCCACCGCCTCCGAGAGCTTCTTGCCCTTCATGACCTCGTTGGCGACGTAGTTCATCGAGCCGCTGAGAGACGTCTCGATGCTCAGCACGCGGTCACCAGTGCGCAGGATGTTGCCCAGCGTGTCAACCACCGGCAGGCTGGCGCCGATAGTGGACGTGTACATGAAGAACGTACGCCCAGTCTTGGAGCGCGTGGTGGCCACACTCTCGCGCGACGACGTGGGCGGCAGACTGCACACCGAACGCGCGTTGGAGGCCACGACGTGGATGCCGCGCTCGATACACGCAGAGTAGAGGTCCTTGGTGTTGGCTTGGCCGGAGCAGTCGACGAGGATCGGGATGGCCAGGTCCTGCAGTTGATCCAGCTGCTCGAGCGACGGCGCGCCAGCGTACTGAGCTGCTGCATTGGATGGAGAAGCCGCGGACACCACGGCGTTGTCGCTCTTGCAGCCTTCCAGTCGCGCGATGAGCTCCTCGAACGTGAAGCCCTTGGGGTTGTACATGAAGTCGCAGCAGTTGGAGCCGAAGCCGACGATGTTGATGCGCGCCTTGTGCTGGAAGCGGTACAGCTCCTGCTGCTTCTGCAGCTGGCGCACCACGCCCAGCGTGATGTGGTTGCAGCCCAGCAGGACGACGTTGGTGACGAGGTAGTCCACGTTGAAGGCGTCGTGCACGCGGCGCACAGCCACCTTGGTATCCGCACCGCGGATGACACAACTCAGCGATCGTGAGCTACCGTATTTTAGATCTCATACTTCATACACCATATTCTTGAAGTTGTATTGTTGTATTTTGTCTTTGCGCCAATTCACCCTTTTTGTGCGTATTTTAGGACCTTTCTTGCCAAAAACGGTCATATTCTGTTGCAAATGCACTATCTCTCCGCTCTGAATTATGAGATCTCTCTGTAGTATGAGATCTAAAATACGGTAGTGCCCTGACCGACGGCCAGCACTTCAATGCCAGCGTCGGCGAGGGCTCCGAAGAACTTGGTCTGGTTGTAAGGAATCTTGGACAAGTCCTCGGCCACGACGGAAAGCATAGTCACAGGCGACTCGGAGTTCAGAGGGTCCACCTCGTGCGACTCGATCTCGGCACTCAGCTCGGCGTTGATGGCTGCGCATGCCTGTTCTTCGGCGCTGCGAGGCACCACGACACTGATGGCCTGGCCGTGGGCGCCGCGGATCGACAGCCACACGGGAATCTTGAGCTCCTCCAGCACTTTCGTTACGCGCGCACCGATGTTCCCCTGCTGGTGAGGGTCGCTGCTGCCGTCCTGCAGGATGCGCGTGCGGGCCTCGATGATCGCCAGGTTCTCGAGAGAAGTAGTGCACGTCTCGCGCGTGCCCGAGCGGCCGACGCCGCTGATGTACGTGCCGTGGCCGTTGGGGTCCATGGTGTTGCGGATGAGCATGGTCACGTCGCCCTTGATCAGCGGCACCATGGTGCGCGCGTGGAACATGCGCGTGCCATACACTGCGAGCTCGAGCGCCTCGTGGTGGTTCAAGTGGGAGAGCGCCACCGCGCGGTCCACGATCCTCGGGTCCGCAGTCATAACGCCGGAGATGTCGGTGTTGATCAGCACGTAGTCGGCGCCCAGCGAAGACCCCACCAGCGTGGCCGTGTAGTCCGATCCGTTACGTCCCAGCGTCGTGGTGCGGCCGCTGCGTGTACGCGCGATGAAGCCCGTGATCACCGGCAGCGTGTTGGGCTTCCACTGGGTCGCCAACTGCTGCAGCTTCTCCTTGGACTCGTCAAAGAAGACCTTGGCGCAGCCGTGCGTGTCGTCCGTGGTGAGCCACTCCCTCGCGTCCAGGTAGAAGGCCTCCACGCCGGCCTTGGTCAGCAGCTTGGCCACGATCGTGGCGCTAATGCGCTCGCCGAAGGACAGCACCGTGTCCGTGGCCGCAGCCGTCTGCTCCTGCAGCAAGCAAATACCGAACAGCAGCTCGCGCAGCGGCTTAAAGTGCTCAACGATGATGTCGGTCATGTCCTCCACGTGCTCCACCTCGAGCTCCTTCTGCGTGTCGTGGGCGTTCGTGAGCGTCAGCGCCTGCAGCTTGTCCACGACTTTCAGAGCGTTCTCGGCGTCCCCCTTGGCGGCAAAGGCCACGGCTTCCAGCAGGTAGTCGGTCGTGTGGCCCATGGCAGACACCACGACAGCCAGTACGCGCTCGCGCTCGCTGCGCACGATGCGGACGAGGCCGCAGAGCCGCGCGGGGCTGCCCACGGACGTGCCGCCGAACTTGTACACGTTGCGCGAGCCATTGCAGTGGTCCAGATGGCTGAACTGCGCGCTGTCGGCGCCGGATGAGAGCGAGAACGCGTCGCCGTCCAGCGAGAGCGGGTGCTCCAGGACCTCCTTGGGCCAGTTGGCCCCGATCAGCATCGACGGCGACGTGCAGTCCATCTTGGTGCTGTTGCGTCTTTTGGAGGGGGGTCCGTTCACGAATGACTGGCGTGGAATCTGATGGGGATACAGAAGAGGATGGGCCTGCGACATGATTGGATTAAAATCTGAGAAGTGGGACTTGAGGGCTGAATGATTGGATTAAAATATGGGGAGTGGGACTAGGGGGCTGAACTTTTGACATGCACTGTACGTCTCTCTTGGGTGTCAAACGTAGCGTGAAGCTCCTGCTGGACGATCGCTATCATGGCACGCCGTGGCCACTGGACAAAGTTGCAGCCATGGGCGCAATACATGTAGCTGCTGCATCGACGGTCTCGATTGACGCAGAGTCGGCGGACAAAGTGAAGAAAGAGTTGGAGCTGCCAGCAGCTCGGAGTGATGGCGATCGACGACGGCGAGTGCGGTCGTGGTACGCGCACATGGTGCTGATCCACCTGTCCGAGTTCGGCGCGGAGGCGGCGCGCGGGCTGGTGCTTCCGACGCTGTTCACCTACGTGCAGGAGCTCGGCGGAGGGCTGGAGGACATCGCGCTGCTCACAGCGCTCTTCAGCGTGGGGAGGTTCTTCTCGTCGCTGCTCTTCGGGTGGCTCTGCGACCGCACGTCGTTCCGCGTGCTGTACAACGTGGCGGGGTGCTGCGCTGTGGTGGGGAATCTGATGTACGTGCTGCCGTTCAGCGCATCGGTGCACAGCCGAACGCTGTTGGCGTTAAGTCGGTTCGTTATTGGATTCGGCGCCGGCAACCGGAGCGTCTGCCGAGCGAACATCGCCATGCTCACGAGGGTGGATCAACGACTTCAGTACTTCACGCTGTTTGCGACGGTAGTCTTCCTAGCGTACGCATTGACGCCGGGACTGGGCAGCGTCGTTGGAGACGCGCAGGTGGAGATTGCCGGCGACCTGCTGCAGTTCAACCGCTTCACCGCCCCGGGCTTCCTGCTGGTCGCGCTGAATCTCATCACCATCGCCTTTAACAACATCATCTCCGACAAGACGATCTCGCGCGAAGACGCCCCGGAATCCCCACTGCCACTGCAGCGCCATCGCCAGCTACTACCAAACCAGCCGAGAACGTGCTCACAATTGCTGTGAACGAGAAAAATGACGACAAAGCGAAGGCTGCTGAAGGTTCTGGGCCCGTTCTGTCCGACCGCGCCGTGACGGTCGGCATGCTGGTGTTTATCTTCCTGAACTTCAACGCGCGAGGCATCCTCTCCATCTTCGAGACGGTGAACGTGCCGCTCTTTCTGGAGATGACCAACCGCAACACAGCAGCGGAGCAGGACTCGGTCCAGGCGACGCAGGACGCGTCCACATTCTACCTCATGGTCGGCCTCCTCGGACTGATCTCCTACGCGTCGGTGCAGATGTTGCGCAGGAAAATCTCCGACGTGGGCTTCCTCAGCTTCGGCTTCGCGATGCTGCTCGTAGGCAACGCGATCCTGCTCACGCTGTGCGCGGACATGCACGTCAACAACGAACGCAGCGACGACATGGACGAGGCCCATTCCCAGCAGCAGTTCAACATCTTCGTGGCCGCCGAAGTGTTCGTGTGGAGCATCGGCTGTCCTCTAACGTCGGCGGTGGTCGTGTCAGCGTTCTCGAAGGTGCTAGGCTCGAGGCCTCAAGGGCTGCTCATGGGGGTCTTCGGCGCCTCTGCGTCCATCGCGCGCATGGTGCTGCCGTTCCTGCCGAGTCTATTGGCGTCGTGGCCGCTGCTCTTCCTGGTCAACATGGTACTCTGCGCCGTCTGCATCCTCGTGCTGTCACTGTACCTTAGTTTCATCTCTCGGAAGAGCGCGGCAGCGGCGTATGACAGCGTGCAGCTCCACTCAGACGGCCGGGAACTAGAAGGCTGAGGCCACAGCATCTCATGTCGGCCAGCAGAAATAAACCCTAACATTATCAACTAAGTGCCAAGTCCGATGGAGTTGAAGGTGACGCCGATCTGTGGTCGAGA
Organism: Phytophthora melonis; assembly: GCA_024211575.1. Classification (NCBI taxonomy): domain Eukaryota; phylum Oomycota; class Peronosporomycetes; order Peronosporales; family Peronosporaceae; genus Phytophthora; species Phytophthora melonis. Next base: position 2,130,980 of record JAMXKT010000094.1, on the reverse strand, counting down.
CTACAGAACTCTGGAGCGAGGCGGTGCTCTCGTGAAGAAGGCGCTGCTTGGCGGGGCTGAGTGCAGCGTACCGTCGTCGCGCGGAGTTTGTTGGAACCCGCTGACCAGGTGCTTGCTGGTGTGTGATGTGGTCAAGTGCTGCGTTCGCAGTTATGGCGCTGCGATCAACCCTGATGACAAAGGACAGCTACGAATGACTTGGAACAGCGAGGCGGACGGGGCCATTGGCAGTCGCGGGTCGACGCCAGGACAGTTCCTTAGCCCCGTTGCGGTGGCTGTGAACATGCGAGGAGAAATCGCCGTAGCGGACGGGAAACTCAACCATGTCCAGATTTTCTCGGGCAGTGGCGACTTGGAGCACGTGATCGGGCGGTCGGGCACTGCGCGTGGCGAGTTTCGGGCCATCGCCGACGTGAAGTTCACTCCGCGAGGGTACATCGCCATTGTGGACGCTGGCAACCACCGTATTCAGGTCATGACGTTCACTGGAATCGTAGTGCAGATTGTGGGTCGATACGGTTGGAAGTTGGGGGAATTTGTCGACCCGTGCGCGCTCGCTGTTAATGCCGTCGGCGATATGTTCGTGTGCGACGAAGGCAACCAACGCATCCAGCGGTTCTCCGCGGCAGGCAAACCTCTCTTGGAGTGGGGGAGTCGACGCGGACTAGCGCCGAACCTCAGCTCTCTATCTGATGGAGCGGATTTTACAGAGCTGAGGCCTGTAGTTTACTCGATCTTCGACGAACTGTCCGATATTGTCATGGGACTCCACGGCGAGGTCATCGTTTGCGACACTGGGAGGCGGCAGCTCTTGGTGTTCTCAGACGTCGGCGCTTGTCTTCATGTCGTCAACACGGCTCAATTGTTCCAGTCAAGCAACCCGACTGCGATGACTGTGTGCTACAACATGCTGGTCGTGGTTGGGAGATCGGAACTAAGTAAGACGCGCAAGGCAAGCCGAACACCGACTACTGGAGCTCACACCGAAGAAGTCGAGGTCGAGTCATCAAGTGACGTGGCGAGCTGCTTGGTGGCAGCGTTTCCTCCGGAGAAGCGCGTGCGCGTGGGCCAGTTCGAAGTTGTCCCAGTTCATTGTGCAGAGTCAATCGCCTGCTACTTGACGTACGCCGATGCACTGCAGCTACGCTTGGTCAGTCACTACTTCCACTATTTGTGCCGCCAACTACGCAACGAGTGGAAATTCTCCCCGCTCATCGCGGGACAAGCGACTGTGATGAAGTACAACCGCGTCGTGTCACCAGCAACGGGGCTTATGGCCGTGGAAGAGGCGTTCCAGAAGTGGGGGCTACGGATCTACAAGCCCTCGAATCGTATACGCAAACACGTCATGGACTTCCAGTCAGGATTCTGCAGCGCTCTCAGCACGTTATACGGGCCTTTGTTTTGCTACCAGCACGAGGAGATTCTACGAGCGTTTTTCAAGTTCTACTCGGGTACTTCTACGCGTGACAAAGAGGAGATCGACAAGGCTGCATTCGTCGAGATCGTGACACAAATTGAGGAAGTACGCTGTGGTTTTCGCACGTGGGAGCAATGCACTCCATTCTCGAGGATTTCGGAGAAAGCTGTACCTCTACCGTCTATCCGCTCTGCAAATAATGTACCAAGGGTATCAGGCGGAACACCAATACCAAAGTCTCTGAAGCTGGTTGAGAACGCGCAGCAGCATCAACTCTCCAAGCTACTGCAAAAGTTCCTGACACTATGAAGGGTTGAGATCTGGGATGCTGGAGTTTGTCAACGACTAGAATTCAGTTGCCCTGGTACCGTTGAATAGGTGAGTATTCAACTAAAAGCAAGCGTTATAAATGCACTACAGTGTACTCCTAGCATGTCTTCGTTGCTCTTTTAAATTTAACAATGCGTAGGTCAAGATGCGAGTGTTCGTGTGAAACCTTCAGTGATAAGACGTATCGTCCCTGCTCCGTGAGCCGCCATATTAGCCAAGTAGAAGCCTCGAGCGTTTATCTCCGTCTCTGCTATTCCTGAGATAGCGCAACCAAGCAGCATCCTACAGGGGCGATGGGATGTGAATTGTACAAGACACGCGAAAGCTGCTATTTCTAAAGTCTTCATCGCCATACCAGGGACCTCCTTGCCGACCATTGTTGAGTTTTTTCAGAAGCAGACACACCGACAACCTGCAACAAAACGCCGAAAACTTGAGAGCCAACCACAAACCATGGGCTGCACGCAGTCGTCCGAGGCGATCCGTCCCAACATGTTCCAGACGAAGCTCTGCATGCACCACAAGACGGCGTGGATGGACGTGTATCGCAACCTGGGCGAGCTGGGCAGAGGCGCCTTTGGCGTCGTCGAGAAGGTCGAGCACCTCAAGACCCATAAGCACTACGCGATGAAGACCGTGAGGTTCGAGTCTGGCAGCAAGCGCCACGAATTCGAGCGGGAGATGGACATCCTGCGCGTCCTGCACCACCCGAACATTGTGCGCATGATCGAGACTTTCGAGGACGACCACCACTTCTACATCATCATGGAGCTCAGCCCTGGTGGCACGGTACGCAAACGTCTAACCTCTTTTGGATATAATACTGCTATTGAATCTAACTCATTCGTTGCGACTATTCCAGCTTCTTGACCGCGTGAAAGCTCGCGGCACGGGATTCCCTGAGGACGAAGTGAAGGACGTCGTGCGAAACTTGGCGTCCGTCATCCAGTACTTGCACTCCCGCAGCATTTGCGTAAGTATTAGCGCCTTACCGTCAGTTATATTAGAGAAACTTACACTTCATCTCACGCAGCACCGCGACCTGAAGCTCGAGAATATCCTGGTCGAGACTTTGGACAACGGTGGCCACATCAAACTCTGCGAGTACGACACGCTCACTGCCTCTTTCAATCCCAGCAGCTTCCTCGTAACTTTTGCTCACTCGTTTTGTTCTCGATCGTGTAGCTTTGGTGCGAGCACTCTGTACAAGATGGGAGCCAGTATGCGCAAGGTGCTGGGCTCTGTCGTGTACATGGCTGTACGTAGTAGTCTATAGTGCTGCTCAAGTTCATGGTTGCTTCAGATCGACTGATTCATATTGTCGCTCAGCCGGAAGTGCTCGAGGGCAACTACAGGGAGTCGTGCGATATGTGGAGTTTGGGGGTCATCATGGTAAGCTATAGCTTTGTATCACACTTTGTTTTAAACGTCGAGTGCTTGCTCACGTCCGCTTCAGTACATGCTGTTGAGCAACAGGTCCCCGTTCTACGGCGACACCGAAGACGAGCTTGTCGAGAGCATCTTTGCAGGCGAAGTCTCGTACGCTGGCAAGGAATGGGACGCAATCTCCCCCGAAGCGAAGGCGCTGCTGCAGAAGCTCCTCCACGTACGCAAAAGCGAAGCCTCGACGTTTGCATGTGGCCGATGAATGCACTGACCTTAGTGTTCATCCCTCTTTTGTGCAGATGACACCGACGAATCGCTTCACAGCTGCCGAGGTGCTCGCTCACCCGTGGATCAAGTCCAACGAGACGGCAATCTTGCCCGAAGTGTACGAAGAGTTCATTCCGCGAGTGAAAGCGTTCTGCAACTACACGCCCTTCCAGCGAGCTGCTCTTGTGGCCGTGGCGTTTGGCATGACGTCGCAGCGGGTAGCTCTGCACGCGGCAGTTTACAACGAGCTCAACGTGGCCCACAACGGCGAGTTGACGCTTCAGGAGCTGTACATGGCGCCAGCTCTTATGCGCTTCCAGCTGGACATGGAGAAGATCGCCACCGCGCTCGACCAGCAGAACGAGAACGGTATCAACCTGCTCGAGTTCATTGCTGCCACTCTGAGCCCCGAAGACGCGGCGGATGAGGAGCTGCTGCTTTCTGCCTTCCACGTGCTTGATCGCTCTCACCGTGGCGCCATCACTAAGGAGGATCTCAAGGCGCTGCTTGGTCAGCACTTTGACATTGCAGCGTGCCAGGAGATGATCAAGAAGGCCGACGCTGACAAGGACGGCAAGGTCAACTTCGACGACTTCGTCAAGATGATGAAGCTGCCCGCCAGTCTCAGTGGCAAGGCCAGCAGAGCTTCATTCGCTCAAAGACGCACCTCTGATGTGGGGGCCCGACGTCTGTCAGGAGCTTCCGATGTGGAGCCCGTCGTTCCTCGACGCAGTATGTCGAGCGCTGGAGCGGACGCTACTGAGCCGGTCACGAAGGAGGAGGCAATACAGAAGATCGAGTCGATGCGGACTGATTTGGCCAAAGAGCCCACCGCTGATCCTGTGGCGCTGGAGACGGTCGAGGTACAGCTTCCTGAAGCAACGGCCTAAGCAAGATAGATGATCTGACATTAATTAAAGGAAACTGTTAGCTGCCTCCTGCACACCGAATATGGGCTCAAAGAGTGACCGAGGCTAAACGAACACTTGATTGTTGAAAAGTTTAAAGGTGCGTGCGCGATCCAATTCTGCAGCCTTCAGCCAGATACATCGTGGGTGCGCGGCACTTCCTGCTGCGGAGTCGGCTTCTAACCCCGCTGGTGCCTGCGCTGGTCTCATGGGAGCTGCTGGAGCTGGAGACCCGATGGCTGCTGCGCCTGCGTCGTAGGCGTCGACCAAGCTACTGCGTTGATGGTGGTCTATCCGTCTCGAGAATCTCTTCTAGCACTGACGAGATTTCCAACATTGGAGAGCACTGCCGGGTTCGAAACGAGGCCAGGCAGCGTACTGAAGAGGTCCTCCGTCGACATGGCGGCGACAGCCGGGTCCACCGAGCTCGGGTTGCGGGCCATGAGCTCCTTGAGCTGCTTGGCGACCTGCATGCGCTCGTCCGGGGAGGTCACGATGCTCGGTTGGTTGGCCGCAAAGACGAACGACACCAAGCAGACCAGCGCCAGAGCGGTCGCAACAATGGACATCTTCATGGTGGTCGCGGTGAGAAGCTGAAAGTCAGGCGGTCGCGGTCGGATTGAGTGCTTGGAGGAGTGAGGTTGCTCGGTGGACAACGGGATTGAACGAATTAGCACTCGCGAGGATAAATCCTAATCGCCAGACCCCCAGTGTAAGGGGGTGTCGTGGTGAACGATTATCGTCATGACTTACCAGCACTTCAGACATAACCTAACAAGAAACCAATTACAAATTGGGGCGCACCGCATTGCTGTTCATTCAAAATTTCGTCCTAAACAGTCGACGAGGTGTTACGTCACTATGCTTTGCGGTGTCTTCCTGCGAACCAACCGCTAACTCAAATGGCAGTCAAAACTTGCCGTCAGGGATCCCGGGCACCGAGCGTTTACCAGTTCCCGTAGCGGTAGCGGTAGCCGCCGTAGTTGTAGCGCGGATAGCCGCCGTAGCCGTAGCGTGGGTAGCCACCATAGCCGTAGCGGTAGCCGCGGAAGCCTCCTCCGTAGAAGTCTTCCTTGTCGTCCGGTCCAGCAGCTCCCGCGTCGCCTTCTGCTGGCGCAGCCTCGACATGGGCGGCAGCGTCGTTCTCGGGGGTCTCGGCCGCAGTGGCGAGCGCCACCACGGAGGCCAGAGCTGCGAGGATCGCAAAGGTCTTCATGTCGACTGAGGCCTGCTTGGTTTGACTTGGCTTGCGCGTGAGACGTCCAATTGCCGAATGATCGAGCATCTTGACTAAAAAGGCCCCGAGCAGTTCTGGGAAAGGATGCGAGTGGTGGATGACACGGTTAATCGTCAAACCCCATCACACCGTTAGCACTCACGCCGAAACGCTCGCGTTAATCTCGTCAACCCCGTTAGTCTCACGAGTTCGCTCACTCTTCAATCGACCGCCTTCCCCTCAAGCCACGCTCCGAACGGAAACGCACACTCCCGCAATGAAGGTCGTCTTCGCTCTCGTCGCTGCGCTCGCCTCCGTGGCTGCTCTTGTCGCTGCCGCCGAAGAGCCCGTCGTCAACAACGTTGCTGCCGAGTCCGTGCCGCTCAACGACGCTGCCGACACCGAGGACCGCCGCTATTACGGCGGCAACCGTGGATACTACCGTGGCGGCAATTACGGAGGGTCCCGCGGAGGCAACTACGGCTACGGCGGCCGCCCGGGACACTATTAAACACTGGAATCATGACGTTGAAGCTCCGTTCTAGCTAGCGCCCGCAGTTGAAGCACAGCAGTAGCTCCAAACCTGGTCAAAATATCAAATGGACCCACTTCAACTTGCCTTTCACATCATCACATCATGGCTACATTCGTATTTAGTGTATTTTCAGTTTGGGTACCAGTCTCTCGTGGCGAGTGCGGGCTTCTGGCGGCCCCTGACTTGCCATCATGGGTGTCGGGACTGCGTGGACGACGAGAGTGCACGCAGCAGATCCAGTGGCGTCTTGTGCCTCGCCTAGGACGCCCATTGAGGACACCTCGGTCCGTGCAGCGAAATTGGTGGACGACACACCACAATCTTTGGCGAAGCGACGCAAAGGCGACACTTCAACTATAACAGCGGTCACTGCATTCCGCAGTTCCTCCTGTCATGGCGTTCCAGGCGCGGCACCGCTGGATGATCCAGCGGCTGCAGCTGGGCCTGGGCTTCCAGGACGAGACGCAGGTGGAGGAGCTCCTGCGCGGCAACGGCATCATGGAGCAGCTCTCGCGCTTCTTCCGCGCCGACGGCCCCACCAAGATCTTCTTCTACTACCAGTCCAAGGGCGTCCAAGGCGATGACAACCTCTCGTCCTCCACGGCCGAGCTGCTGCTTCAGCAGCAGAGGGACAAACCGGCGCGCAAGGAGCTCTTCGTGACGGACGGACTGGACGAGACGCTGCAGGGCCGCGCCGTCTTCTTCGCCAAAGTTGCGCCCGACCCAGTGGACACCCAGGACGAGGACCGACTGCCGTGGAGCAGCAGAGGTCGAGACGCTCCAACCGAGGACGCTGCCGCAGCAGACCCGGCGACGGATGAGAGCTTCTCGTACGACACGGCGCCTCGCCTGCCGCTGGACCCGGCGGTCGCCAACGACCACCTGCTGACCTACGGCGTGCTGGACTCGTCCGTGCTGCTGTCGATCGAGACGCACTTGTCCCAGTTGTTCGTGCCCATGCTGACCGCCAGAGAGGAGAGCGAGTGGGGGCAGGCCGAGAGCGACGCGCGCAACGAGTTCATGCTGGGGCTCAAGAGCTTCGTGACGGACGTGCAGGAGAACCTCAAGGCCATGAACACGGGCCTGGACCTGCGCAAGCCCGACAAACGGTACGACCCGTCGGACACGAGGAGTTTGTCCAAGCTGTCGTCCGATGACGGAGCCGTGCAGCACTTTGTGGAGCTCGTCAAGGACTGGTGCAAGCAGACGGAGGCGTACCTCGAGGATAACGACCAGGGACGGTGGGAGTCGCACGAGGCCGGACCCGCCACGGAGCTCGAGTACTGGAAGCGACGGCTGCAGAGACTCATGGGCATCACGGAGCAGCTCAAGACCAAGGAGTGCAAGATGGTCACGGGCGTGCTGAACGTCGTGTCCAAGCTGCAGGACGGAGCCATGGACAAGCTGGGGATCGCACAGCTGCTGCGCCAGTGGAAGCAGATCGACACGAACATCACGGAGGCGTCCAACGAGGCCAAGGACAACGTCAAGTATCTCGCTACGCTGGAGCGCTTCATTGAGCCGCTGTACACGGGCACCCCCACGTCTGTAGTGGACGCTCTGCCCGCGCTGATGAACTCGGTCAAGATGATCCACACCATCGCGCGCTACTACAACACGACCGAGCGGATGACCAAGCTCTTCATGAAGATCACCAACCAGATGATCACTCTCTGCAAGAACAGTCTGGTCGGACGCGAGCCTCCCGAGGCCATTTGGGAGAAGGACCCGGAGGATCTCCTGCTTGGCCTCGAGTCGTGTCTGAAGCTCAACGAAGCGTACCAAGAGCAGTACCGACTGACCAAGGACAAGCTGCTGACGATGCCCAAGGGCAAGCAGTTCGACTTCAGCGAGACGCAGATCTTCGGCAAGTTCGATCTCTTCTGCCGGCGGCTGGTGAAGCTCATCGACATGTTCAGCACCATCCACCAGTTCCGCGCTCTGGCTCAGCATTCTCTCGAGGGCATGGACGCGCTGCTGGCGTCGTTCAACACCATCATCAGAGAATTCCGCGCGCACAAGCACGACCTGCTGGACTTCCACAACAACAAGTTCGACCGGGACTACGTCGAGTTCAACATCCAGATCGCCGACCTCGAGGCGTCTCTGCAGCAGTTCATCAACGTGAGCTTCGACTCGATCACGAGCATCGAGCAGTCGCTGCAGTTGCTCAAGCAGTTCCAGCAGATTCTGCAGCGCGAGACGCTGCGCAGCGACTTGGACTCCAAGTTCACTGTCATCTTCCACAACTACGGCCTGGATCTGTCGCACGTGCAGGAGCTCTACGAACGCCACCGACACGACCCTCCGGTGGCTCGAAATCTGCCTCCAGTCGCTGGCAACATCCTCTGGTCGCGCCATTTGTTGCGGCGGATCGAAGAGCCGATGCGCAAGTTCGAGAGCAACCCGACGGTTCTCTCGACCAAGGACTCGAAGAAGATCATCAAAACGTACAACAAGGTCGCGCGCACGCTCGTGGCGTTCGAGTACTTGTGGTACGAGGCGTGGTGTCGCTCTGTTGAAAGCGCTCGGGCGGGTCTCCACGCCACGCTCATCATTCGACATCCAGACACTGGCCGGCTTTTCGTAAACTTTGACAAGGAGATTCTGCAACTTATCCGCGAGGCTCGCTGTCTGGATCGCATGGGCATCGAGGTGCCGGAGAACGCACGGATGGTCATGCTGCAGGAGGACAAGTTCAAGGCCTACTACAACGACCTGAGCTACGCGCTGCACGAATACGACCGCGTGACAGCGAAGATCATCCCCGTTACGGCTGTTTTACTGCGTCCTCACTTGGAAGATCTCCAGCAGAAACTTCGCCCTGGACTCGTGACGCTTACGTGGACAAGTATGAACATTGACGCGTACACAGCAGTAGCGCATGCGGCGTTGCAGCGACTCGAGGAGCTCATTTCAAGCGTCTTGGACGCCATTGAAAACCGCATTGAGAAGAACCTGGTGCTCGTGTCCAAGGCCTCGCTCGTGCACCTTCCTACAGACCAATCCTTCGCGCTGGATGACTTCGTGCGCATGCAGGAGAAGCACGTGGCGAACGTCACGCGGCAGCTCGCAGCGAAGAATGTCGAGATTGAGAATGCCGTGGAGGACGTGCTGCGGTTAATCTGTGACTATAATCTGGACGGCAGCTCCTCGGCGGCAGCTAGTCTGGTGAACGGTGGAGTATCCCAAGCTGCCGCAGGGTCAAATACCATTGCGTGCAATACAGAGGCGATGGAGACGTTCAGGAACTTCTACCGGAACCTCTTTTACCGCTCGCTCGTAACCTGCACCAAGCAGTCGCTGGATGCCATCAAGAAGCGCGTGTGCTCCAAGGCTGGAACGGGGTTCCTCTTCTTGGAGCGGCCGTTTTTCGAGGTGGACGTCCAGCTCTCGGTTCCGTCCGTCAGGTTGAGTCCGTCGCTGGATGATATCCAAAAGGCGATCAACCGGTCGGCAGTCGCTGTGCTCCGCTGCTCCAAGAGTCTGTACGAGTGGGGACAACAGAGCGTCTTCCCAGAGACGGCACGAACGAGTTTGTTTGAGCGGCTCGGGTGCGACACGGAGATCATCAAGGTGGCGATCCTCCTCACGGGTGCATTGCACGGCACCAAGAACCAGGTTCACGAGTACCTCTCGGCGTTCAAGAAGTACGACTGGCTCTGGAAGGAAGACATGGAGTTCCGCTACAACCAGTTCATGCAGCGCAACCCGCTTATCCAGGATTTTGAGACCGAGCTGCGTCACTTCATGGCCGTGGAGGCGGAGATCTCCCTTATCGCCCCAGTACACAACATCGCCGTGCTGTCGCTAAACACCAAGAACCTCAAGCTCCAGCTACGCAACGAGTGCCGCCAGTGGAAGGTGCAGTACTCGGACAAAGTCCATCAACAGGCCCGTACAGCGCTGTTCAACCTCACGGATTATATCCGCACGACGACCTCGAAGCTCAGCACGCGCGTGGAATCCCTCGATGCTCTGCGCTTTGTCATGGGCGTGCTGAAGGAGGTTCGGGAGCGCGAGTCCGCCATCGAGATGGAGCTGAACCCGATCGCTGACATGTACGACATGCTCGAGCACTTCCTTCCCGGCGGGTATATGGACAAGGACGAGATGGACCAGAAGAGCGTGCTGCGTGGCTCATGGCGGAAGCTCGTCGACTATGCGGAGGAAGTCACGGACAACCTCTCCGAGGTGCAGGGAGGCTTCAAGAAGCAGCTGATCAAGGACGTCAAGGATTTCCAGGCGGACGTGGCGGTGTTTCGAGGTGACTACGAAGCCAACGGGCCGATGGTGTCGGGGCTTGAGCCCGCGGAGGCAGTCGAGCGTCTCAAGCGCTTCAAGGACCTCCTTGGCATTCGTGAGCGGAAGCTCGAGGTGTTCTCTGCTGGAGAAGAATTGTTCGGCATGCGGCCTACGGAATACCCCGAGGTTGTGCGTACTCGCAAGGAGATGGCGCTGCTGGATCAGCTTTATGGTCTCTACATGGACGTCGAGAGGACCATGGACGAGTTCCGCGGGATCCCGTGGGTGCAGGTTGGCGCGAATGTGGAGCGTATGAGCGACTGCTTCGCTGGCTTTGACCAGCGCTGCAAGAAGATGCCCAAGAACTTGTGTGAATGGGAGGGGTACGGCATATTGAGGAAGGTGATCGCCGAGTTTCTCGAGGTGTTGCCCATTGTTCGCGAGTTAACGAGAGAGAGCATCAAGCCCCGTCACTGGGAGGAGATCATCAGGGCCTGCAACGACCAGCGACTCCCGTACGATAACGACTCGTTCAAGTTCCAGGACGTACTCGACGCCAAGCTCCTGACCTGGAAAGAGGACGTCGAGTACATTTGCGAGAGCGCGCAGAAGCAGCTCCAGATTGAGCACAAGCTGCGGGACCTCACGGATCGATGGGCCGGTACAGCGTTTGAATTCAGTGAATGGAGAGCGCGGAATGTGCCTGTGCTCAAGGGCTACGGCCAGATTATTGAGGATCTCGAGGAAGGCCAGCTGCAGCTCCAAGCCATTCTGAGCATGCGGCACGTGGTGTTCTTCAAGGACCGAGTACAAGCCAAGCTGGCTCAACTCTCGGACACAGCGGACGTCCTCGAACTGTGGGCGAAGGTCCAGACGCTGTGGATGTCGCTCGAGTCGGTCTTCACGGGTGGCGATATCGCCAAGCAGATGCCACTTGAGGCCAAGAAGTTCGCGAAGATCGACAAAGACTGGCTCAAAGTCATGAGCAAGGCGTCCGAGGTGGGCTTCGTGGTGGCATGCTGCTCGAATGAGCTACTACGCAGCACGCTCCCGTCTCTCTTCAGCGAGCTGGAGAAGTGTCAGAAGTCACTGGAGGGGTATCTCGAGCAAAAGCGCAAGAAGTTCCCGCGGTTCTACTTCGTCTCCAACCCGCTCTTGCTGCTCATACTGTCACGAGGCTCGGATCCCGCTGCCGTGCAGCAATACTACGAGAAGATCTTCGACAGCATCAGCCAAGTCGTGCACGAAAGGCCCATGTCGGCATCTTCGGAGGCGAAAGCTTCGTCATCTTCAGCCGCTGCAGCTTCCAACCCGAACGCGAAGCGGAAGATCGTTGAAATCAAATCGTTAGTGGGCAACGACGAAGAAACCATCTCGCTGGTGCAGCCTGTGCTCCCTGACGGGAACATTGAGGACTGGCTGGGGATGCTGGAGAAGGAGATGCGGCGTACATTGAAGACGCTTTGTCGCCAAGCTGCAGCCGAATGCTCCTCCGGTTCATTACGAGAGTTTGTGAGCAAAACCTGCGCACAGTTTGCGCTACTTGGCATTCAACTGAGCTGGACAGCGGAGTGTCAAGACGCACTGCAGCGTTGTCGAACTACTAAGGGGATCATGGCTCAGACAGCCAAGCGCCACGGGACTATGCTGTCAGAGCTGTCGTCATGGTGTCTAACCGATCTGGGCACGAAGCTTACGCGTACTAAGGTGGAGACGCTGATCACCATCCAAGTTCATCAACGCGACTGCTTCCTGGAGCTCTGCAGACTGTACAAGGAGAAGAAACTCTCAGACGCCAACGACTTCGAGTGGCTCAAGCAGGCTCGATTCTATTGGCGTGTGGGCGGTCAAGGGGCTTTCGATTCCGTGGGCCCTGACGCCTGTTTGATCTCGATCTGCGATGTGGACTTCAAGTACGCGTTCGAGTACTTGGGCTGCAAGGAGCGACTCGTGATCACGCCGTTGACTGATCGTGCCTACATCACGTTGTCTCAAGCGCTGGGGATGCACCTGGGCGGGGCGCCTGCTGGTCCTGCTGGTACGGGCAAGACCGAGACGGTGAAAGACCTGGGGCGCAGCCTCGGAGTGTACGTGATCGTCACCAACTGTACCGACCAGCAGCGCTACTCGGACATGGCCAAGATCTTCAAGGGTCTGTGTCAAGGAGGTCTCTGGGGCTGCTTCGATGAGTTCAACCGCATCGAACTCCCCGTGCTCTCGGTCGTGGCGCAACAAGTTCTGGCCATCACGAACGCCAAGCGGGTGCAGGCTCCAACGTTCACTTTCCCTGGTGATCCCCTACCTATCGGTCTGCATACGGACGCGGCGTACTTCATCACGATGAATCCAGGCTACCAAGGGCGGCAGGAGCTGCCGGAGAATCTCAAGGCGCTCTTCCGAGGCGTGGCGATGATGGTCCCTGATCGTGAAATTATCATGAAAGTCCGACTGTGTGCTGTCGGCTACGATGCGTTTGCCGAGCTGGCGCGCAAGTTCAAGACGCTGTATGCAGTGTGTGAGGGGCAACTGTCCAAGCAGCGCCACTACGACTTCGGACTGCGGAATATTTTATCTGTTTTGCGTTCTGCGGGTGCTACCAAGCGCGACAACCTTCTCGCTAGCGAGGAATTACTGATGATGACGACCCTGCGGGATATGAATCTCTCCAAGCTGGTGGCTGCAGACGTTCCGATCTTCCTGTCACTGTTGCGTGATATTTTTCCCGGTGTGGAGCCTGCTCCTTCAGGGAATGGAAGTCATAGCAGCAGTAACGAGATCGCTGGGGCCATTGAAGACGTACTACAAAAGACGCAGAGCTGGCCGCCTCCTGCAACGTGGACCGCCAAGGTGACACAGCTGTACGATACGCAGCTTGTTAGTCTCGGAATCGCGCTGGTGGGTCCGGCCGGCTCGGGAAAATCCGAGATTTTGAGGACCTTGCAGACGGCGTTGGGGTTCCACACGCGCACACCGCATCGCCAAGTACGGCTGAACCCAAAGGCAGTACGCGCGGAGGAGCTCTTCGGCGAGACCGATCGGTTGTCTGGAGAATGGGTCGACGGCGTTTTCGCGGCGATTTGGGCCAAGTTCAACGATCGATCTCGGAAAGACGTGGCCTGGTTGGTCTGCGATGGGCCTGTTGACGCGGTTTGGATTGAAAACTTGAACACCGTTCTGGACGACAATAAGCTGCTGACTTTGGCCAACGGTGACCGTCTGCCGATGACGGACAATTGCAAGTTGCTCTTCGAGGTCGAGGACCTGCGCAACGCCTCGCCTGCGACTGTATCCCGCGCTGGAATCGTGTACGTGAGCGACACAGATCTGGACTGGGAGCCGGTAGCGCAAAGGTGGCTGCGACTGCGACCGGATTCGCAGCGAGCAGCGTTGGGGCGAAGTATACGCGCGCTTGTCGGCGGCAGTGAGACGACGCCGAATTCAGGTTCGGGTCACCTGTTTGAGTTCTTGAGCCGACGATGCCGCCCGGTGATGAACGCGCCCCGAGTGGCGCTGATCCAGTCCTGTTTGAACTTGCTGCAGTCGTTGATGGAGCGCTGCGAGCTGAGCGAGCACTCGTCTGCAGATATGGAGCTAGAGCTGGAGCGGTTGTTTGCCTTCTCGCTGGCTTGGGCGGTTGGAGGCGTGCTGGACCTCGAGGACCGAGTCAAGCTGCACTATTATCTGGTGGAGAAAGGTTCAGCAACGGCATTCCCGCCATTGACCGCAACATCAGGAGCAGTATCGACTACGCACGACTCGCATGAAGCGCAGAAGGGAACAACAACGAGTTCAAACTCTGCCCAACCGCTGACTATCTTCGACCACTTCTTGCACCCGTCGACGCTCGAGTGGGAGAAATGGGCGCTCGATAGCTGCGAGAACCTCCTAGCACGAACAAGCGGCGCTGTGAACGTCGGGCGACTGATCATCCCCACAACCGACACGGCTCGAGCGTTGCATTTGTTGGAGCATCTTCACGCCAGTCAACTCCCCGTGCTGCTTGTTGGCGAGCCAGGAACGGGAAAGTCAACACTTGCGCGTTTATTCTTCGAGAGCCGATCGTCGGGAGGCAATGGTCACGCTGGAGAGGGCTTGGCGTCCAGGACGTTGATCTTCTCGGGCGCCACTCTTGGTGGAGCCTTCCAAGCCACTGTCGAAGGCGATCTGGAGAAGCGCGGTGGCAAGACGTTCGGCCCGTCAAACGGCCAGCAGCTCACGTTGTTCATGGACGATCTATCCATGCCGGCACTCAATGAGTGGGGAGACCAGCCCACGCTCGAAGTCGTGCGCCAGCTAGTGGAAACTCGAACGCTGTGCTTCCTCGACAAGGACAAGCGTGGCGACATCAAGGTGATCGAGGGGTTGCGCTTCCTCGCGGCCATGGGGCTCCCTCAAGCTGGGAAGAACGACGCCCCAGCTCGGCTCAAACGCCACTTCTTCATCCTGAACTTGCTGCCTCCTTCACCCGAGGTGGCTGAGGCCATCTTCGCCCAACTAACCCGCTGGCGCTTCATCCCCGACATGGACGGCAGCAGTTCAACCGGTGGAATCCCCAAGAAGTATCTGTTCGACCTAATCAACCGCATCGCGGCAGCCTCCGTGCAGCTCTGGCTCTGGTTACGCCGGGCAATGCCGCCGACACCCCAGAAGTTCCACTACGTGTTCAGCTTACGCGAGCTCAGTCGAAGCTTCCAAGGCTTGTTACGAGCTCCGGTCGATAGCGCGACTGCTTCGGATAGGTCGTTGGTTCGACTCTGGCAGCATGAAAGCGAGCGAGTGTTTGCCGACAGACTCGTCTCGCTCGAAGACAAGCAGCGCTTCCGTGACGAACTCACTGCCGTCGCGGATGGTTTAGTCTCAAAGCTGGCTGGCAGCACCGGCAGCTCAAGCTCCGTAGCGAACAAGGAGAAGACGGACGGCCACCCGCCGCATCATTCCCCACAACGCCAGCAGTCAGTGCACTCAGTACTTAGCGTAAGGCAAGCCATGGTGTTCGTGGACTTCCTCCAAGACCAACCTGTAGACGAGTTCGGTGAGCCCGTGGGGATCTACCACGCAACTATGAGCCCGTGTCCAGCGTGAACTCTCTGCGTGCGAGGGTGGAGCACCTTGTGGCGCAGTTCAACCGCGAGAATCCTGCGCGAGCGCTGCCTCCGCTCATCCTGTTCGAGGAGGCTCTGTTCCACTTGGCTCGACTGACGCGTGTGCTGGGTCTTGCGCAGAGCAACATGATGCTGGTCGGTGTCGGAGGATCCGGCAAGCAGTCCCTGGCACGGCTTGCAGCTGCGCTGTGTGGCCACGAGCTCTGTCAGTTGGCAGTGACCAAGGCGTACACGCTCTCAGCGTTCCTCGACGACCTCCGAGGACTGTGTAAGACGGCGGGACAAGTCGGCAAGGGGGTCGTCGTCCTGCTCACTGAAGCCGACATCAAGGACGACTCGTTCTTGGAGCAGGTTAACGCTCTTCTCGCGACCGGTGAAGTGCCTGGTTTGTTCCCACGCGACGAGTTGGTCGCGATGGCGAGCGAGTTAAGAGGCGCCATGCAGCGTGAATGTCCTGACCGCGCCGACACGCTGCCCAACCTCACGCGGTTCTTCCATGACCGCGTGCGTCGGAACCTCCACGTGGTTTTGTGTCTGTCGCCGGTGAGCTCACGCTTTGCCGACCGCTGTCGCGAGTTCCCACACCTCGTTAATGGCTGTACTATCGACTGGTTCCTGCCGTGGCCTGAGGAAGCGCTGACTGCTGTGAGTCAAGGATACCTCGAAAAGTTCGGGCTCGAGACTCCTCCAGCTACGAAGGAGGCGCTGGTGGTTCAGATGGGGAGGATGCACCAGGCTGTCGAGAAAGTTAGTGGCGAGTACTTCACACGACGCCGACGACGTGTTGTGCAGACCCCGCGCAGCTTTCTCAGCTTCCTGACGACGTACAAAGAGCTGTACGCGGAGAAGCTAAGCGAGGTTCGACGTCAGGAGGGGGCAGTGAACCTAGGACTTCACAAGCTGGGCCAGGGTGCTCAGGATGTGGAGCGGATGAAGGTCGTGCTCAAGGAGGAGGAGGCGAAGCTCGTGGCGGCGGAAGCAGCGGCGAACAACATGCTGGAGACGCTGCAGGTCAAGTCTCTCGAGGCGAAGAAGGAGAACGACATTGTCCAGCAGATCCGCGAGCAGTGTTTGGCCGATGCGGCCATTATTTTGGCGGAGAAGGAGGCAGCGGAGGAGGACCTGAAGCGCGCCCAGCCGTTCCTGGATGAAGCGGAGAGAGCCGCGAGTAGTATCCGACCGAACGACCTGAATGAACTCAAGAAGTTGGCCAAGCCAGGCGATATCATCAAGCTCATCTTTGACTGTGTAGCTATCCTGCAGATGGCGCCGCTGTTGAAGGTTGAGCGCGCGCCGGTGACGCTGGGCGTTGGGAAGGAGAAACACACGTGCGACTTCCTCCTGGACTCGTTCCAGATCGCCAAGTCCGGGATGCTGGCCGACACGCGCTTCTTGCAGAACATTTTCTACTTCTCCAAGCACCAAAAGGACCAGATGAACGACGAAACCCTGGAGCTCATGGCTCCGTACATGGAACTTGCGGGTTTCAGCGCTCCAGTGGCCAAGAACGCGTCGAAAGCGGCAGAAGGATTGTTCTGCTGGGTGAAGGCCATGAGCATGTACCACGAGGCGTCCAAGGTGGTGAAACCCAAGCTGGAAGCGCTGCGCATTGCTGAGGGGAAGTTTGAAGCGGCCCAGGCGCGACTTCAGAGCTCCGAGGACAAGCTACAGAAGTGCCAAAATGTGCTCACTCGACTGCAGGAGGATTTTCAGACCCAAATGGCTGAAAAGGCTCGAGTTGAAGCCTTCGCTCAAGCTACGAAGCGCAAGATGGAGCAGGCTACGGCACTGATCGGGGGACTTGGCGGTGAGAAGGTGCGGTGGACGGAAGACTCGAACCGCTTTGTGGAGCGGAAGCAGCATCTAGTAGGCGATTGTGCACTAGCCGCAGCCTTCCTCTGCTACTGCGGACCGTTCAACAGAGAGTATCGAGACCTACTGCTGCGAGAACGCCTTCCGTACGAGTTAGGCGTCATACCGACAACTACAGCCCCAGGAGCTTCAGGCAGCACAAATACTGCTAGCCAAGGGAAACCAGCGTTCACGATTCCTCTGACGCGTGGCTTGGCACTGGAAGAGTTCCTCGCAGACGCAGGTACAGTCAGTGACTGGAAGATGCAAGGCTTACCGTCGGATCCTCTCTCCATCCAGAACGGACTATTGGTAGCGCGAGCTCCCCGATTCCCGTTGCTGATCGATCCACAAGGTCAAGCGCTAGCGTGGGTCTTACGCCGAGAGGCCGAGCGCTTGCCCTCCATGGGGGTTGTCTCCGTTAGCAGTCCGAAGTTACGCGAGATTCTTGAGCACTGTGTCGGTGAAGGCAAGGCGCTGGTACTAGACGGTGTGGATGGCGCCGACCCGGACCCAATGATGGCGAACGTCCTGGACAAAAACTTCGTCGTTCGAGCCAAGGGCAAATTCGTCAAGATCATGGACCGGTTGTGCGAGTACCAGGAGGATTTCGCCTTGTACCTGACGACTCGCGTTCCGAATCCGCACTTCTCGCCGGAACTACAGGCTCGGACGCTTGTTGTGGACTTCACAGTGACTCAGAAGGGTCTCGAGGAGCAGCTACTGGCCCAAGTTATCCGCCAGGAGCAGCGCTCGCTGGAAGAGCAGCTCGAGCGTGTGCAGTTCGAGCTTAACGCAAACGCGAAAGCTCTCGTGGCACTCGATGCGTTATTGCTGGAGCGGCTTTCAGCTAGCAAAGCCAATCTGCTGGACGATGTGGAGCTCGTGTCCGTCTTGGCGAACACGAAGGCGAAAGCTACCGAAGTGAACGACAAGATCCTCGCAGCGGAGGAAGTGAAGCGAGGCATCGACGAGAAGCGCGAGCACTACCGTCCAGTCGCCGCGCGTGGGTCGGTGCTCTACTTCGGCATCGTCGACTTAGCAGCGGTGAACGTCATGTACCAGACGTCTCTGGATCAATTCCTACAGCTATTCGTTCGTGCCATCGAGGAGGCGGAGCGTTCCGCTCTCGCCTCGAAGCGTGTTACGTACATCCTGGAGACGCTCACGTATATCGTCTTCCGCTATGTGAACCGCGGCCTGTACGATCGTCACCGCCTCAGCTTCCTGCTGATGATCGCGTTGAAGATCCTCGTCGCAGCGGACTGTGTAACTCCAGCTGACGTGACGCTCTTCCTTAAGGCCGGGGCATCAAGAAAGCTGTCGAGTGACCAGCCGAAACCATTCGGGTGGATGCCGACGGGCGCGTGGCTTAACGCTGTGCAACTTGCGAGCGAGAAGCCACACTTCCGTAACCTGCTGGGAGACCTCGAGCGCAGTGAAAGTGCGTGGCGCAAGTGGTTCGAGGACAATGAGCCGGAGAGATTAGCGGTGCCCGACTACGAAGGACTTCTATTCGACCCTCGAGCTATCACAGCGAACCTCCACTTCCATCGGCTTCTACTGGTACGCTCGTTGCGTGAAGACCGAACTATTCCTGCGGTGCTCGACTTTATTCGTGCAATTGAGTTTATTGAAGGCAGCGTTGGCGTGAGTCTTTCGAGGGTTCCAGCGCTGGGGCCTCGCTACACGGAGCCCATTACGGATACAGTGGAGAGCGTGTACCAGGAGATGAAAGCTGACACGCCGGTGTTGTATTTGCTGTCGCCTGGAGCTGACCCTACTGAGTCCATTGAGCAGCTAGCACGGAGGAAACGTCAAAGTGTGACGACGATCTCCATGGGCGAGGGCCAAGAGGCTGTGGCAGCTCGAACTGTGGCCTCAGCAATGCTGAACGGCTCGTGGGTTTTGCTGCAGAACTGCCATCTCGGGCTAAACTACTTGGACTCTCTCTGTGAGGCACTCACTGCTGCAAATGGAGGAAGTGCGGGTAATAGCGGCAATACAGCAGCCCCCGCGCGTGCTCCAGAGTTCCGGTTGTTCCTGACTTCGGAGCCGCATCCAGATTTCCCGATCGCCCTACTGCATCGAAGCACGAAGGTCACGAATGAGCCGCCTGCTGGTCTGCGCGCCGGATTGCTACGCAGCTTCACAGTGCTGGTTGATCAGGACAAACTGGACCGGCTCGAGAGTCCTTCGTGGCGCTCGCTTCTGTTCGCCGTGTGTTTCTTGCATGCCGTGGTGGACGAGCTCAGCAAGTTTGGGCCACTGTGCTACACTGTGCCGTACGAGTTCAACGATGGAGACAAGCGCGCGTCGCTGAGCTTCCTGGAGCTTCATTAGTACACGTCACAGATGCCCTCATTGACGACGTTGCAGTACATGGTGGCTGAAGTGCACTATGGCGGTCGGATCACGGACGAGCTGGACCGAAGACTCTTCCGCGCCTACTGCGACGCGTGGTTCAACCCGACGCTGCTCGGTAGCTCCTTCTCCTTCAACCCGGAGGTGAAGCTCTCGACAGGACAGGGTACCGTGTCGTCTTCAGGACAATTATTCAACTACTGCCTGCCGGAGTCCTCCATGGCGGAGATCGAAGAGTACCATCGGTTCATCGCTGCGTTCCCGAGTGTTGACTCACCCGAGGTCTTCGGATTGCACCCGAATGCCGATCTGACGTATCGAGTCAAAGAAGTCTCCGCTCTGCTCGGCACCATCGTCGACACTCAGCCTACTGACGCTGATAGTGGCTCTGCGAATGCTGCTGCGACCAGTAAACCGGAGACTCGAGAGGATATGATCCAGCAAAAGATCCGTGAAATGCTCTCAGCTCTTCCTCAAGGAGGAGAGGAGGCACTGAGCGAGGAATCCTTGGCTCAAGCTTTGCGTTCGAAGGTCCTCGGAGGTGGCCTTGAACTGCCTCTGAATCTGTTCCTGTGTCAAGAAGCTCGAGCTCTTCGACACGTCCTGAAATTCGTTCGAGCTTCCCTCATAAAGACCCAACGTGCATTGGCGGGCGAAGTACTGCTCACATCTTCGTTGCGTGAGACCGGCCAAGCGTTATTTGACGGCAAGGTGCCTCCCTCGTGGGTGGCAAACGAGCAAGCGTGGCTAGCCGGCACATTGGGACTTTGGGTCACGGGCTTGATCGACCGCGTGAACCAGCTACGCGTATGGCTGGATCGCGGTCGTCCGTCCAGCTTCTGGCTGGCGGGTTTCTCCAACCCGCAGGGGTTTCTCACTGCGGTGGCCCAGGAATCAACTCGAGCGCATGCGAGCGAGCGCTGGGCGCTGGACGATGTGGTCTACTACAGTGAGGTGACAGACTACGAGCGGCTGGAGCAGATCAAGCAGCCCCCGCGCGAAGGTGTGCTGGTGCATGGCTTGATGCTGGACGGCGCGGCCTGGAACCGACCGGACGGGACGTTGGTGGAGCAGGAGCCCAAGCGGTTGTTCGCTCCACTCCCTGCCATCTACGTCACGGCCGCAACCAAAGCTCACAAGAAGACGAGAGCCGCACAAGACCATGGGCCGTACGGAGCCTACGAAGCCCCAGTCTATCGATATGCTAGAAGAACTGACAAGCACTACATCTTCTCGGTGCCGCTCGCTTCCAGAGACCATCGCCCCCTGCATTGGACGCTGCGTGGTGTCGCTCTGCTCTGCTCGACGGATCAGTAGTAGTAAACGGATAGTTAGTAAACATGCTGATGGTTTGGTTGAGAAAGACCAAAAGAAACAAACAGTATTTGTTACTTCTTGGTCTTTCTCATTTGGCACTCAAGTTACCGTTAAAAAGCTCTCATTTTATTCCAAAATGTTTTCTTCTTGTTAATATTTAATAGTTATACGCGTTTTGATTAACTAAAACTACGTTTTAATTTCAAAAGAATTGCCTGAGGAATTGAAATGCAATCCAACTGTTAACCATTCTTTCTGTGAGGTACGGTAATCTCGATTAGTACGCCCTCATCGAATACGAGGCCTTGTCCAGAGCATTGTATCATAATCGAACGCTCTTCCTAAATATCGTTTTAGAATCTCTTAAAAAATGCTAAAACATTTTTTTCATTTTTTTCTAAACAGAGGCAGCTTGTTATATTTTAACGTGAGTTTCAAAAAAACAAGTACTGATACTAATGAACCATCAAAGAGTGTAGAGCTTTTAGCATCACAAGGTGGATTTGGGATTTAGTCTTCATCTAACATATTGGAACCGTATTTTTATTTTAGTAAAGCCACTACCAGAATCGACAGGATCTACAATCTAATACTCCAAGGGCCTTGGCAAAATTTCCATGACAGAAATCTTTTTCAGCTGCCCGAACATGACCTCGATAGGGTTGAACTGAGGACAGTAAGGCGGCAGATACAGAAGGATCGCTCCACTTGCGTGCACAGCCTGCTCGAGCTCAGCATACATGTGGATGCGAGCATTGTCAATCACCACTATAGATCTTGGCAACGGCCAAGGGTTCAGCTTCGGCAGGACCGTCCTCACAAATGCGCGGTGGAACTTGAGGCGTGTGAAGGTATCCGGTGTGGACTCCCACGAAATGAAGCCGCTCACGTCACACGCAGCGAGTATACTCACACGCTTCTCTCGCTTCAAGGGAGTTCGCACGATAGCATTTGTCCCGCGAGCTGACCACGCATACTGGCGCATGGAGTCGAGTTCGTTCTTCGAGGTTTCGTCTACGAAGACGAGCTGCTCGGGGTATCTGTACCAGCAGTGAATCTTGGCCATGAAGTCCTCAATCTCACGGGCGACGCTCGAGTACCTTGCGAGATATGCCCAGTTCGAACTTGAGCACCCGTAGAATCGAAGACGGGCTGAACTTGCTCACAGTGTCGCTGAAGCGCTGTCGTAGCTCCGCTTGGAGCTCTTCTACGTAGAAGCATGGATGGCCCTTTACATAGGACTCGATGAAGCGCAGTACTGCTAGCGGTAGAGTAGAGACCTTCTTGTGTTTGCCTGGCATTACATGACCCGACTCCTTGAACTGCTGATACCAACGCAAAACTGTCCGTGCATTGATACCAAAAATGCGGCCAACTCGAGCACAAGGTATTCCGTACGCGTAGTGAAGAACCACAACACGCCAGCGGAATTCTGCTGCGTATATCGCTGCCAAAGTCGGAATAACTACTGGTTGGCGCTGAGTATGTCTTAAGACTGGCTTATTAAGAGTTCTGTGTGTCTTTACCATTCTAAATAAGAGATCTCTACCGCGAGCCCATCCCACTCAGATTTATGCCGTTAAACCCTCCTTTACACTCTTTATTATATTACTTTGAGTTTCATTTGTCCAACACATGGAGTCTTCAAATCCCTGTTTTACGAGCGTATCGGCTCGGACATTCGAACCGGTTTTCACAATACTTGATGCTGTACAAAAAAAACGATTTTTAAGGAAATAACGGTGCGGCCAAAGTAGTGACCCGGGAAGATGGACAACATCTGAGCGACGCTGTCCTCATCCGTTGGGGTCATAGTACGGATGAAATTCGCGTTTAGTTTCCTCCGTGCTTATGTCGTACCGGTGTGCATCAGCCAGCAGCAGCGCTTGTGGTGCATTGGCTCCATCTTGCGGCAAGACGAACGTTGCGAGCATGCTACTGTGTCGTCTATTGTATGCTTCCTAAATGCAACTATCATGTAGATCGGTGGTCACGACCACATCGTTGAGATCGACGAGACTAGAAACAAGAAGAAGTCAAAGTAGGTGTTAAGTTTTAATATTACTTTAACCATACAACGACTTATGAAAATTATAGATGAGTAACTTACTCAAATGCAGTTCTCCAATAATGTCCACTTGACTCAAGTTAGGTGGAATTTATTTTCTTACCGACAGTATGATTCAAAGGAGGCCTTTGCATTACCGAATCAAAACAACGATGTATCGTTTTTATGATTGGTGTATGAAAGTTGGCTTGCAAAGTCATACGGGGACTTCAAATTTTGCCGCATATTGATCGACTATCAAAAATCGGCAAAATCAGTGGTAAGCACTTCAGGGAAATGAACCATGTACGCCCTCAGCCCCCTGACGCACCATACGCGAAGTTTCTCTATCGACGACTGGCACTCTCTCATTTCCCAATTTGCGCCTCACGCAATTGTCTCCTTCGAGCAGATCCGCCAACAAGATTTTGGCCATATGGCCCACTGCTCCCCTCTGATAAACCCTAAGGACCGGCACGCAGACTTCGACGAGTATGATCTGTATAACTTCAGGCTATTCCTGCTCACCGTCCGCATGACACCAAACATTCCCATCTGCATGGTGCCGCTCTCATGGAAACCGGCAGGTACTTCGGCATTACAGAGGCGGAGGCGCACTTGTGGCTGGGCATGCACATGCGCAAGTGGGGCTGGACAGCCGCTTCGTTCCTCAGCCGTGACAAGGACGGCGTGGGCAAGATCACGACTGGCAAGTGGCTCCCCACCGAAGGAATGATCTCGTACTTTGTGGCTGGGGTCATCGGCCTGCCTTGCAACCGGAAGCAGCTACCAGTCTACTTACTCTCGCGCAAACTCTCCTTCTTCCAGCTGCCAACGCAGCGCTGCTGTAGGACTGACTTCTGAACCTACTGAAGGAAGCCGAGGTTCGCCTGCCCCATTACGCTCAATTCATCAAGAAGATGACTTGCAACAAGATTCTCTTCTCCGAGTCGTTTGCGTACTCGATCTTGAGAGCACTGGCGACGAAATCTACGCCGTCTACGACGCGTATGCTCGTCTAGCCGAGGTGGGGAGGGTGGTTTCGGTCAGTAAACTCGAGGGGCTCCGTGCAAGGCACGACCTGGGCATTATGAACACGCTGATACTACTTCAAAGTGAGCCCAATGACTCTCGGACCCGGCTTCAGCAACGGCAAAACGGCCAAATGGATGATGCGACTGTGATGGGAGGCGATCGCAACGAGATACGCTCTCGTCACCAGCTTGATACGGGTGTAAAGCTCACTTGATATTCGCGTAGAATTTTCCTTGGTCAAATGCGTCCCAATAAAATTCTGGATTTTGCAACACTTCCTCTTCGTTTGGATCCAGATATTACTTCGGAAAGTACCTAGAATATAATCACGCAAACCACTATTACAGAAATAAAAATTAAACTAACGCTGAAAACTATCATCGATTCGATTCAGTGGTTTCTACATTACAGCGTATAAACAGAAACCAAAACTGCAGATTATCGGTTAAGACCACTATCTTATGAGTTAGTATTGCTTTTATTTCTTCAGTATGTAACTTATCTTATCTTAGTGGTCTAGATAAAATATGCGTTGTTACACCATAAAGATTATTTAATTAATCTGCACCGGTTTTCTAGGTTATTTGTAGTTTCGTATTTTCCCGTGAGTTTTTTCGTTTAAAGGTTTCTTAACATAAATTAGCGAAGTGAAAACTATACTGAACCAATGGATTGGACGGCACAAAAGGATACAAAAACCTAAATTTAAGGAAAAAGGCTTAGAAAACAGACCTTCCAGTAGGCTAACAACCAATCAAAAGTACTCACACATATTTGGACGTATGAATTGACTACTTTCACTCCCCAGTGGCACCCACTTTATTCGGGGCGTGTGCAAATTTTACAGACTTTATAAAATGGAAAGTTATGCTACATTTGATTGGTCCAACTCAAACGCGATTATCTTCGCTGAATAACATATTATTCGAGGCAGTATCACATATACATACAGTAATGTGCCTCAATAAAGAAGACCTAATTTATATACAATTGTCAAGTTAAATCCACTATCAAGGGATTTGTATCATACAAACGCAGTACAAATGTAGGATAGATTCTAGCAGGTTATACGTTTTCCGATGTTCTTTATTGAGGCACATTACTGTACAGTATTGTGGCTTCTTCTCAAAATTGGAGTGGCCGATTGGTTCATTCAACCGCCGAATTAGGCTATTTTAGGAGCTGGATCCGTACTTATACGAAATAAAAAGGTACATCACCGTTTCATTGGCATTTGAGACAACGGCAACAAAAATGTTACTTATCAACCATTTAGAGTTATCGAGATAATCGCCTTAAAAGAAGCCAGGTTCAAAATCGTAACTAAACGAAGTCGTGAGAAAACGAGGAGTTTTGATTTTCAAAAATTTGAAGGGGGTGTATCGGCACGGATACCATTTCGAAAAGCCACTCGGACCACTACCTTCAGCCATGCAGACACCGCCCACGACGCCGACAGCACCGACCTCACGCGCTGCAGCGCCAACTGCGCAGCCTGCGCAACCTCCAGCGCTGCCTCTCTCAGCCTCGCCACCGGCCACCTCGGCGCCAAGCCCGCCAGCGACGGCGCCAAGCGCGCCCGCCACGGCTCCGAGTCCACCTGCTGCGACGTCGGGTCCGCCAGCCACGACATCGCCCTCCCAGGCACTGACTCCGCCGGCCGCAACGCCCCCCTCCACGGCGCTGACTCTGTCGGCCACGGCACCTCTTGCCGCTCGGCGTCGCGAAGCAGACGAAGTGCCTGATTCTGCCGACACTTCTGTCTGTGGTGTCGACCCTACTGCTACCAGCGAGAGTGAGGTGAACGAGGACAGCAGCGACGACGACTTTACGCCTGATTCGGAGGCGTCGCCCAGCGATGACGAGGAGCCGCTCACAGCAGAGAGCGCGAGCAGTGAAGCCGAAGATGAAGAGGATATTAGTATTTTTTTTAATGACGCGAGTCCTCGAGCGCGTGTGACTGAGGTGATTCATGCCGACGCGTGTGAGAACGAGTGTGTCAAGGGCAAGGCTCGAGAGTTGGAGTTCCTGCTGTGCTCGCTGGACCAGATGACGAAGCAAGAGCGCACCACGAGCTTGTACACGCTCTTGGCTGTGTTGATGCAGACCCCCACGGTTGAGCCGAAGGTTGAAGTCGATCATTATGATACTTATGTCCACTGTTCGTTCAAAATGTTACTTATATCCAGATATCAAATTTTCTAAAAAAATTCAAAAATATACCCCTGGTGATTTGAAGTGACGGCACAAAAGTGAGATTCTAACACTGTTAGGCATCGAATTAGCTAAAACGGACGACAGTGTCGGATTCAGTGACTAATTTTACACCAGTTCATCAAAAAAAAAATCCCTTTCGGGGTTGAAGTCGGACATATATTTTTTGACGGTCTCGTTCTCGGTCGTTTCTTCATACCAGAAGCTCGGGAGGGGCTCAAACGAAAGAGGAGACATCCCTCTTTCCAATTATGCGCCTAAATCGCGATTCGTACTTAGGTTAATAAGTAACATTTTGTTTGCCGTCGTCTCATTTTTGTATTGGGAGGCGATTGCCAAAATTCACAATACTAACATACACACAATGTTCATCTTGTTATACCCTTGTTTCGGACGCTGTAATTAGATTAGCATGTCGGCAGCATCAATCATGCGGCATCATGCCGCATGATTGGTTAACAATGTGTCATTGAGTTTCGCAGAGTAACTAGATCAAAGCGACGTCCAATACTTCGGGCGGTGGCCACTGGCAGCGAGCGGATGTCTATCAGTCCTGGTAGCATAGTGATTGGATATGAGTTAGTAAATTTGCCGGTGGCATGTTTGTAATGACCAGCAACAAACGGCATTTGCTATTCATTCAAAAGCTCGTCAGTAACATTGGACGAGATGTTACGTCACTAAAACTGCGCGCGTGGTCTCTCCTTCTCCAACTTGTTAACCGCTAGCGCGAAAGGCAGTCAAAACTTGCCACCGTGGAGCACCGGAGGGTTTACCAGTGTCCGTAGCGGTAGCGGTAGCCGCCGTAGCCATAGTTCGGGTAGCCGCCGTAGCCATAATTCGGGTAGCCGTAGCCATAGTGCGGGTAGCCGTAGCCATAGTGCGGGTACCCATAGCCGTAGCGGTAGCCACCACCTCCGTAGAAGTCTTCCTTGTCGTTGGGCGCGGCACCCTCGGGAGCTTGCGCCGGTGCAGCCTCCGGGTGGACGGCGGGGTCGTTCTCGGCCGCCGCGGTGGCGAACGCGAGCGCCGCGGCCAGCGCAGCAACAATGGCGAAGGTCTTCATGCCAGTGGAGGTCTGCTTGCTTGCGGGGGCTTCACTTGTCTTGGCTTGCGCGCGAGACGTCCAATTGCCGAATGAGCCGAAGACTGGAGGCGGGCGGCATTTCTGGGACAGGCAGGATGCTGCAATGAAATAGCAAAAACATGATACCGTTAGAATCTCTTTTTCCTTTGAAAAGCTCCGGTCTTGCTGTTCAACCTGGCGCCACCACCGTTAGTCTTACGAGCTCGCTCACTATTCAATCAAACGCCTTCCTCTCACGCCACCCTCCGGCCCGAAAGCGCACTACTGCAATGAACACCCTTTGCTCTCGTCGCTGCACTGCTGCCGAACGCGTTGCTGCAAGTTCTCTCTCACTTCAACTTGCCTTTTTGCCTATCATGGCTACATTCGTACTTAGTGGATACTCTGATTATTCAGCGTGTAAAGGTTGGGTACACCAGCGGCTCCGCCGATATCACGCGTGTCAGTCCCCACATCTCAAGATCGAAGCGAGTCTCTTGTGGCGAATGCGGGCGGCGGCTTGGCTCCTGGCGGCGGCTTCGGCCTCAGGCGCGCTGGCATCCGGCCCCAAGTTCCATTATGGCTTCAGCGACTGCGTGGACGACGAGCGCACGCTCTTCTACTACTTGAAGGACGAGGGCACGTGCTCAGCAAACACCACGAACCAGGTGCTCGCGAAACGTAAGCAGCATGACTGTGTGTGTGTTTTATTCCAGTTTGGGTGACTGACATGGATACTCTTGTGCACTCCGTGGGTGTTATGGGTGAAAATGGCATTATAGCTCCAGTCCACGGTCTTCGCTGTGACGTGCAGTGCGATAAAGGATACTACCTTGGAGCCAAGTACGTGTCCAATCCATCATGGCTACATCCATATCCCTACTGCTATGACTGACTTGTGCTCAACTATGCTGCAGTTTCTCCGGTCCCGTGCCGGTATCAGGCTGTGAGCGGTGTCCACAGGGCAAATACTCGCTGGGAGGCGGCCAACTCTTCTCGCAGCGCACCAACGCATGGAGTTCCCCACTCTCCGCCGAGTTGCAGACCGACTGCATGACGCAGAACATGTACACGGGTCATTGGCAGCACAACTGCAACCCGTGGGTCGCGTCCGCCGACGGCTCCTACATCTCCTCGGGCGAGAACTCGGGGTGATGCAGAACTTCGAAGGCACGAGACTTTACTCGACGCTGCGGGTCAGCGCCACGTTCGTGCGGGACGGGTCCGTCACGTACAAGTACCGGGTGGACGCCGAGCAGCCCTACGACGGCCTGATGTTCCAGATCGACGACGACGAAGGCGCCATGCTCGTGTCGCAGTCGGACGGCTGGAAGGAGGCCGTGGTGCAAGTGTCGGCCGGCGCGCACACGCTGGCGTGGAACTACATGAAGGACTACGCGGGTGACGCGGGCGAGGACAAGGCCTACCTCAAGGTGATCGAGCTGGTGGGTACGGCCTGGTCCGACCTGCACTGCCACACGTGTGGCGGAGATATGACCAACAGCGGGGGATCGCTCTGCGCCTTCTGTGGACCCAACGAGTACGCCGCTGCCAAGTCGAATAGTGAGCTCGACTTCACGTGCTACTCGTGTCCACCCAACACATACGCGCCCAAGGGCTCCATTGGCATCTCGTCGTGTGTGGAGCAGCGCGCCTGCTCGATGGACGACGTGGAGGAGACGTACACTGCCTGCAAGAACGGCGCGCGCGATGTCACGTACGCGTGGAGCGAGCCGCAGACGTGCGACACGACGTTGGAGGACAGTATCACGTTGCCTGCCGCGCAGTCCGGCGTGGAGTGCGCGAGCTGCGCGCGCGGGTATGAACTGACGGAAGGGGGCGGTTGTGAAGCCTGTGGTACGGGCCAAGCGCTGAGCGCCTCGGGCACTTGTGAGGCGTGTCCTGCTGGGACGGTGGTCGTGAATGCGCTGGAGTACGGAGTGGGGACGCCCGATGCGTGGAGTCACTGGCCCCAAATTTTTGACGCGGAGGGAGCGGAGCACGCCGGCTGGAAGCTGACCAAGACTGGATTGTTGTTTGCCCAGCACACCAGCAACGATCAAGAAACTGGCGCCTGGAGTCGACCGAGTCGCTCGCCGCTCACGTTCAACGTGCCGTTCGTGCACTCGGGCTCACTTAACATCACGTACAAGTTGAGCAACATCCCCACGTTCGAGAACGACGGTGCTCGTGCTTGGGTCGAGCTGGAAATTCGTGATGCGGGCGACAGCAACAAGAAGACGAAGAAGGCGCTGGAGTTTTCAAGCTCCACTAGCAGCGGCAACGGCGACGATGATAGTAGTGCGGCTGGTGACGACAAGAGTATTGTTCACTTGCTGCATGGTGGGGAGAACGGCACGTTCAGCGAACTTGTGACTATCAACGTTACGACCGCCACCGTGAAGGAGTTCACCTTTGTCGTGCGCGCGACCAGTATTGAGGCCAAACGTGCCATTGAAGCCAAGCTGGTGTACGTTGGATTCATGGGCACGCAAGAAGGTGCTGGCGTTAGCTGCGATAGCTGCCCCGCAGGGTACGAACCTGTTACCCCGGACGACGACACGCAAATGTACGGCTGTCGCATTTGTCCTGCCGGCTCGTTCGCTGAGGCAGGGGATTCCACTGGAGTTGTGGCATGCGGACTATGCCCAGCCAACACGTACTCGAAGGAGGGCGCTGCGGAGTGTACTCCTGTGGTGAAAACACGTACAGCAGTCCCGGTGCGGTGGCGTGTGCGGCTCCTCAGGCGCTTACGCTCAATGCTAGTGCATCATCGGACTCGGTGACACTGTCGTCGTCCTCGTCGTCGTCCACTGCCTCAGTAACGTCAGCGCTTAGTGGGCTGCAAGTGACGTACAACCTGTCGCTATTGGAGGCGCTTGTGTGGGGCAACGAGAGCTGGATTCTGGACGATACAGTGTACGGCAACTCGACGAGTCTGCAGTCCACGAAGCCCGTGGAGTCGTCGCTGGCCTTCCAAGCTGACAAGCAAAACTACTGGTTTTCAGGTCTCTTCCGTCCTCTTGGAAGTAGCTGGATGCAGCAGGTGCCAGGGCAGGTCGTGGACCAGGAAGTGGACACCACCACGGAAATCGCTTACGTGGTCTTTGCCAGCATGATGAACCCGCGCGAGGCTGGCAACTACTTCCAACAGAACAGCGGCGTGTACGGCAACGTCATGTGCTCAGCTCCAGCGGTATGCTTTTGCGTTATATTGCAAGTGATGCGCTCGTCACTAATCTCTTCTCTACCTGTGGTTCTTTTGTAGCAATGGAGCCTCATAAACGGTGGCAGTCACATGGACATTTTACCACTGGAATCCGGTGCTGGCGTGAAAGTCTCCTTTACCAATGGCTCGCCGTGTGTCAATGGCAAGACATATTCCACGACCTTCAACTTCGAGTGCGACCTCAACAGCGGTAAGGAGAAGATGTAATGTCTAGTTTTGCGAGACGAAGCTGATTGGTGTTTCGTTGTCGACTATTCCATATAGGAACCACGAGCAAACCAGCGTCCGCATCCCAAGACGACGATAAGTGCAACTGGGACATCGTCTGGAAGACTGCGTACGCCTGCCCCGTGTGCGACGACGACTACTTCAACGAGCTTCGGTCGACTTGCAATGGCGGCGAGCAACTCGTTTCCTATGCGCGCAAGCTGGCGTGCTACGGCGGCTCTGAATCGGTGAGCACAGAGTCCATCTCGACCTGCACGGAGAGCGCGGTGGTTCTCGACACGAAGGCGCTTTACTCGGTCTACGTGGCGATTGTCGTGATTGGGTTTGTCGTTCTGCTTCTGATGATGGGCATTCTCATCATCCACCGCAAGTACCGCAACGCATACAACGACTACATGTACCTCAAGGGCAAGCTGCCGACGGAAGAGAAGACGCAGGAGGACGGATCGAAGGAGACGACGTTCGAGTTCACCCCCCGGTCCAATGCTTTGCACAGCTCTCCGTTGGGCGCCGCTTCACCTGCGCAAGAGGAAAAGGTCCCGGATGTTGTTGATGCCAGCAACGCCGCCGACGATGATGGCATTGAGCTCAAGCTCCACAGCGTGCAGAGCGTGTAGAGGGGATCAAACTTTCGTGTCCTTGTTCAATGGAGAAGTCATTTTTCACGAGAATTCCCGGATCGACCTCTGGTGAGTTTTGCTCAAGATTTCGACGCTAACGTTGTGTTTGTGCTTCTTCGTGCTTTCTTGGATTTGTGCTGCGTGGAGTAGCAACCGGCAACACTCGGACATGGCATTGTTCAATTGGACTCCAACCTCCCAAGTCGACGACCAACAAGCTACCATGAAGATCGCTGCGATTGCTGCTGCACTTACCTGCCTCGTGTCGTTCGTGACGGCGGCCGACGAACGCGCCACCATGGACGTTGGCATGACCTCGGACCAGGCCAAGGCCCCCGGTCTCCGTGGCACGTCGGTCATCGTGCCTGCCGGAGTCATCACCAACTCGATCGACGCCAAGAACAACAACGTGTTCGTGACCAAGAGCAACATTGTCCTGTCCAAGAGCGACCGCGTGCAGCTCGCCAAGATCATCAAGGAGGTGCTGGCCACCCACCCGGAGGCGGACCCGGCCGCTGCGAATCTGATCCTCGAGCAACTTGAGCCCGACAACGACAACCGCGGAACGGCGGGGAACGTCGCGACGAACCCGGCGGTAGTCTCCAACGTGGTGAGCAGCATCTTCTCGGCTATGACCCGCAACCCCGCTGCGGCTACCGGTCACGCCGTCGGTGCTATTGCAGCGGCATACCCGGTGATCATGGCGCCTACCACTGGTGGTGCTTCTGTCAGCAACCCGACACGCTACATTCCCCCGATGACGGGGACGACGGGAACTTCTCCGTACAACACCGCGGGCATCGGGGGCTTGCCGGCTGGTATTAGTGCTCCGGCGTCCCCGAACACGGGAGCTTTTTCTCCGTCTATGACCGGTGGTATTGGGGGCTTGCCGTCTGGTATTAGTGCTCCTGCCTCCCCGTCGTCGTAAGTAAGCAAACAATCACCCCAGGCTTGTGCGCGCTGTGCAAGTCACCAGAACGGGGGATTGAAGTCCAAGCCTAAAGCATTTGCAGTTTTCCTAATCATCTCAATTGAAACTTTTCGTTGGAACTCGGAAAAAATGACGCTCTCCTGTCGGGTTGTTTGTTCTAATCCACGCACTCAAGAAGGCTGAATCGAAACCAAACCTTCGTTGGATCAAACGCTTTCCTCATAATGTTCCTTGTGTTCGTGGGGCTGACGCACTTGAACCTGACAGTTAGGATTTATCCACGGGAGCACTTTGGAGATTTCCCCGCTACGTCGATCCGGTTAGGTGTTGGGACTAGCCGCAACACGTGAGGCATCGTTTATCTCTCATTGTTCATTCGGACTCCCAGCACTCAAGCTACCCCCGACTTCAAGCTTCTCCTCGCGACCACCATGAAGATGTCAATTCTTGCGATCACTCTGGCGCTGGTCTACTTCGTGTCGTTCGTCTTTGCGGCCAGCCAACCGCCGTCCGTGCCCACCCCGGCCGAGCGCATGCAGCTCGCCAAGCAGCTCAAGGAGCTCATGTCCCGCAACCCGGGCGCAGTGGATCCGTCGTTCGCCGCCCTGTCGACCGAGGACCTCTTCAGTATGCTGTCGGGCCTTATCTCGAACCCGTCGGTGATTTCGAATGTTGGGGGTCTTATCAAGGCGGCGACAAGCGGCGACATCGGTGGAGTGGCGAGCTCTGCGACGGGTTTGATCGGCGCGGCACTTCCTGCTGCGGTGTCGGCTTTCGCCCCTGCAGGTGCTGCTGCCCCGGCCACCGGTCTCATGGGCGCTGCTGGAGCTACTTCCCCGGCCGCTGGTCTCATGGGCGCCGCTAGAGCTGGAGTCCCTATGGCTGCTGCGCCTGCATCGTAGGATTCCATCAAGCTACCGCGTTGGCGGTGATCTATCCGTCTCGTCACTTGCTTCAACCTCTGGCACAACGCAGAGATCCACGAAGTATCCGGTTGAAGGCTACGGAGTTGGATGTCTCGCACCACAGTCCGTGCATCTCTAATCGTTTTCAGACAATCAAAGTGTTCGTTTGTCCTCGGGGCACCTTAAAACTTTTCTGCGCTTAAATGTCATGTTGGGTCTTGACGCCGATGCTGCGGCCATTTGAATCCCATAGTTGGGGTTTAGCGGCAGCACTAACACTTGGGTTTGGCTTCGACAGTGGCAATTCTTCACTTGTAGCCGTTGGCATTACCGAAGACGATTGAGGCGCTCGATGCTGGTGTTGAAACCCGTGCAGTACTTGCTGCCGCTGTTTCATCCAGTCGCACAGGATTGTCATATCATCGTAGGCGTTCTGGGTTACGCACAGCGTGTCGCCATCTTGAATGAGTTCAAGGCTCGAAACTCGCTGGAGGCGCTTCAGGTGATGCCTTTTGCTGCGATAAAGGCGAGAGGCATTTTCTGGTAAGACCAGTTCGGTCGCTTCACGGTAAATGCTCACGACTTCATGGATTCCAAACCTCTCTCGCACGCGCTGCTCTAGTTGGGCCAGTGAGCTAAACGTGATAAAGGTCGTTCCAAGACGCCGGAGACCGTAGAGGTAGACGGCACAAAGGTAACGCGGGTCGAACTCACTTGGTGGAGCTGAAGTTGGCTTGAGCTGATCCAGATACGTTGCTTGCTTGTCAGATTTAGCTTTTGAGCGTTTTGATGAGCGGTGGCGAGGGGTTCCAGCTGCCCCTCGTAAGCGTGCAGACTCAACGAGACGCTGAGCTTCTTGAATCTGCTGCACTCTCCGTCTGGCGAACTTTTGGCGCGTGATGTGCTGCTGGAAGCTCGTACTTTGGAATTTTGACCAAGTGACTCGAGCCCCGGCAGCGCGCTCTTCCTTAGCGCCTGCCCGCAATTGGCGAGTGTAATCCAAAATCGCTTGCTTTCCACTGCTGCCTTGCTGCGGCTTACGAAGCGCTAGTCGTTTCACGTGTTGAGCTACAGCTTTCTTCGTCCGCTTGCTGAAAACCTCTGGTGGGCGAGATGAAATATTACTTTCTGTGGTTTCTGCATCGATGCCATCGCTGTCAGCAACAGGAACAAGTTCCGCTGCAAGTTTGAATTTCACAGATGGCTTTTGGTTGTGCGCTGCATCATCCACGGGGTCGGGAACGGGGTCGCTAAGACATGATAAAAAGCCGTTCAACTCGTCTGCAAAACTGTCAAGTTCGCGAGCAAGCTCTTCAGGCCGGTCATATTCCGGCTCTTGCTCATGCCAAACGCTATTCGCAAGATCCGCCTCACTCGCTGCTTCTAATGCTTCGTCATCAGTGTCATCGCAGCTAAATATCACGAGAAACGAATGGCATCAGTTTGGGTCCCTCTTATTCTGTCACAACTTCCTCCTTACCTAATGTCTCCAGCCTCAAGACAAGCAAGTAAAGTCGCGCACTCCTCGGCCATCTCCTCCAACGAAGCTAAAGTGTCGGCTTGAATTTCAATTCCATCACTGGACTCTCCATCTCCGCTCTCCTCTTGCTGTTGCAGCTCCAAGCCGCCACACAATGCACCTAACTCCCGCGTATAGCTTTCCAGTATATCGACGAGGTCGCCTTCGTCACTCGAACACTCGTCTTCCGATGAAGACCAACCTTCGCTCGGGCCGCCAGACATTGCGCTGCAAGTTCTGCCCGTTTCTTGAGACTTAAATAACACGAAGACCCAAACACCTCTCATCATAAATTCCGAAGCGACACCCTGCCATAACGCATACTTGAAGTTGCATTATGTGGCTCACACCAAGTTGAAGTGGTATACTTTTTTTGCGATCTAAGCCTGCGCCTCCTCATTCAAGCTCACTTCGACTCCTGCCACAGCCACCGCAAGCCAGGAAGACCGTATCGTATACATCCCTGCAAGTGAATGGACCCGTACGTGGGCGACGCTAGGCGCAGCTACCTGGCTGGCCTGCTGCGCGGCCTCTGGGCACCTCGCAACACGCGTCTGAGTGAGGACAAAACCTCGCAACAAGCACTCACGCAGTTTCTCGATGAGTTTCAGTGCAACGTGCTGCACGCGCGCCTCGCCAGCGGCAGCGAGGAGATCCGCCTGACCAACTCATTGGACGATGAGGAAGGTGGGAACAACGACGAGACCGCAGCGTTCCTCAAGCTGCAAAAGGCCGTGCCGCTCACGCCGGACAACATGAGCACGAGCGTGCAACTCACGTCGGCGCTGCAGACACCACTACAGAGTCTTTATCAGACTGTGCACCAAGTGTACGCGCCACTGCTACTACGTGACGATGCTCGAGCGGCTCAGTTGTCGCAGAAGCTCAAAGACGTGCTACTGGAGCTGGATGCAGGACTGGCTGGAACAGTCTTGATCCAGGGAGGGAGCAACGACTCGAAGCAAGCTAAAGCAGCGCCGAGTGATGGAGGAGACGACGGACTAATGAGCATTGCTACTATGAGCGACGAGTTCGCGTTCTGGGAGGCCATGCAGACGGACGGGAGGCAAGCGAGACGAGCGAAGAAGTTCAGCGCCGCCTTTGACACAGTGCACCAGCGGTTCACTGATCCGCTGGGAATCTCAGCTTCGACGAGATGAACGACTTGCTCGATGACGCCTCAAACGTAGCGGACGATCTCTGGCGTCTCGACCTCGCGCGGGATCAAATGTACCCGCAGCGACGGATGGATCACCTGCTAGGTCTTGTCACGGGCGCGATCAACGCCTTCGTGCTGGCTAAAGCTAAAGCACTGAATGGGACAGAGAAAGAGGCTGAGGCTAACGTCTGGCAAGCGCCGTTCCACGCCGTCCACCAACTACTGCAGCAAGGGGTGGCTCTGTGCGAGAAGTGGCGGAGCAGCATCGAGTCCCTGACGGGGACTCTTTGGCCAGCCCACAGTGAACATGCTTGGGAGGGGCCCGTGTCTCCTCAAGCGCAGCGTGTGCAGCTGGTAAGCGCTCGTCTGGACCAAGTCTTGCGTGTCCGCACAACATACGAAGAGCTTCATGCTCTACTACCGTCACGAGGCGGGAAGAACCAAGAGGACGAGCTGGCCGAGTCGTGCTTCAAGCCATTCGAGCGACTCCGTCCCCTGTACTACAACGCGTACACTGAACCAGCGTGGCAGCGGGCACTGAGTGAGTTTGATCGCTCCCTTGCCCCGATGGAGACGCAAGTCGCAGTCGTGCTGCGTGAGCGCCTTCGAGCCGTCACTTCAAAGCCCAGCGCAGCAGCGCGCTTACTGCAGCGGTACCAGCATCTTCTGCAACGTCCAACACTGGCTCAAGCCCTCGCTGGTGAGCGCGATGCACTACTCGCCCAATTGTTGGCGCATGTTGACCAACTGGACAGCGACTTCGAGACTCGGAAGCAGAACCTCGGCTCCAGTAGCGCCGGAGCAAGAGAGAAGAAGAGCGGCATGCACGTCGGCAAGACGCTGAGCAGCGACGTCAACGTCATTGTGTGGGCTCACGCACTGGGTCGACGAGTGGCCGACATGCAGCGACTAGCACGCGGTGTTCTTGCCGACCTGCCGGCACTCCCGCGGCTATCACAGCAGTGCGACAAGCTTGCGGCTAAGGCGAGTGGACTGGTGCTTGACCGCGTGCGCGACTGGCAGGACTCCATGCTGCGCGCGCTGGATGAAGACGACGAGAACAACGGAGGTCAGTCGCTCCGACTGCGCGGGCGACTGATGCAGATCGACAAGCAAAGTGGCGACCTGGTCGTGAATTTCAGTGAGTTCCTAGTGACGCTGCTCCGCGACGTCCGCCAGCTTACGGAGCTCTCATCGCAGCAGACTGCAGCTCAAGCTGGCGACGCGTGGGTGCCCACTCGAGTGCGTCAAGTGGCCGAAGAAGCGGAGAAGTACTACCGCTTCGGCGTGACGCTGCAGAAGGTGGCCAACTTCTACAACAGCATTGAGGCGCAGATCATCGATGAGCAGAAGCCCATGCTGCTCGACTCTCTTCTCGCCTTCGAAGACGCCGTTCAACGCCCAGGCATCGCCCAGAGCCAGAACCAGAAGACCAAGAGCAAGGATGTGACGTGGGCCAACTTGGACGAGTGCGACGAGTACGTGAACCAGCTTCAGACTGCGGCGGACCGACTGGCGGCGGAGAATCGTCGCTTCAAGCGCGCTCACGAGAAGTTAGGCGAAGATCTCTTGGCTCTGCTGGATATTGACTTACTGCGTCACCCTGCGAAGTGGAAGGAGCGCTGGGACGAGATCAAGCGCAGCGCTCAACTGGTCACGCGCAAGCAAGACTCGTCACGCACGGCCAAGTGGTTCTTGTACTGGGACCACCAGCTCTACAAGGTGCTCGAGTCCGGTTACCAGCTCGGACTGGAGACTCTGAATGAAAACCTCCCGGAGATTAAAGAGATCAAAACGGAGCTGCACTTCCCCACCGCGTCGGCAGCGTTGGCTTCTTCTGCCTCCGGAGGGACCACGCTCGTGCTGAAGCCTCCACTCGAGGAGCTGCGTACGACGTACTACAAGGCAATGAAGAAATTCGTGGCAAGACCCACCAAGTTCGGAGGGTTTGCGAACGCCCAAGTGTTCGCAGCGATGTGTGACGCCAATGCGCGCAACTTAGTGCGAGTCTACGAAGCATGTGAGCGGTTGTTCACACGGGTAGAAGGGTTGATGTTCGAGTACGAGCACTGGGGCTTCCTCGCGCGACTTGGAGGGGGTGGGAACGTCGACCTCGACGCCGTCATGGAGGCGACATTACAAGAACCTGCCGACTGGGAGCTCAACTTTAAGACTATCCGCACGAAGCGCAAGGAGAGCGAGAAGATCCCGGACTTTGTCAAAGTCGACTGCATCAACGTGTCGCTTGTGCCATTCAAGCGCACACTAGACGAGCACCTGCAGCGATTTACGGACGCTTTGCTGCTGTCCCTACGCAAGAGCACGCTGAGCCACATTCGGATCGTGGAAGACTTCGTGGAGGCGTCCATGGAGAGCTTGAACAAGCGCCCGCACTCGATCGATGAGATCAGCGCCGCTCAGTTGGAGTGGAAGGACATCGACGCACGCAAGGGTGACGCCCAATCGCACTTCCAGAAGGCTGAGAAGAAGAAGGTCCTGCTGCTTGCGGTGCTCGGAGGGGGGAGCAGCGCAGGTATGAGTGGGGCTACACTAGACACGAGTGAGGTCGAAGATCGTCTGACACAGCTCCCTACGCGCTGGGAGAACTTTGAGATCGCTCTGGAAGCTTTCAACGACATGATTGAGGAGCAGCGTGAGAGTCTCAAGGGCGAGATCGAAGCGCAAGTCGTGGAGTGCAACGTCGAGATCGACAAGTTCCGCCAGCGGTGGACGGCGCTCCGCCCTGTGGAGGTTTCTTCCTGGGAGGACGACGCACTGGCCAAGGTTTATGCAGCCATGACTGAGTGGCGCGAGAAGATGGACGAGCTCAAGACTCGCAGCGCCACTTTGACGTCCAACTGCGCGGCGTTTTCAATGAATGAGCCGGCGTTTGACGGCCTCGCAGCACTCGACGACGATGTGAGCAAGCTCCAGCGCAACTGGGACACCTACCGTCAGTTCCGAGAAGAAGTTCAAGCCATTGCGAGTCAAGACTGGTTCGCGTTCTGCACCAACATGTTCGCGCTGCCGGATACGGCTCAAAAGTGGGCGGATGCGGTGAAGGAACAGGCAGCTCATGGTGCCGAGCGGACGGTTGTTGTGGACAAGATCAACGACTTCAACACCAACGTGAAGCGCGCGATGCCCACGCTCAAACTTTGTCGCGGTGAACCGTTCAAGGACGATCACTGGACGCAGCTCTTCCGGAAGCTCGGCTTCCCTCGCGGCGTGGAGAAGCACAACCTGATCGTTCAGCACTTTATGGACGTCTTTCCTGTACTAGAGCTACCAGCCACGCTACAGTTTGTCAAGGTGCTGCATGCTCGAGCCCAAGGGGAAGTTACAATCCGTGACGCGTTGCAGGAGCTCCGGGCGTGGACGGAGACGGCAGAGCTCGCGTTGTTGACACACGAACACGACGGTCGTCGCGTGGCGATCATCAAAGACTGGAAGGACCTGACGCTCGCGCTTGGCGACAACCAGTCGCTGCTGGCGTCGCTGAAGGAGTCGCAGTTCTTCAAGCCGTTCGAGGTCGAGGCCAGTCAGTACGAGATCAAGATGAGCACGCTCGACCAGGTACTGACGCAGCTCAACCTCATCCAGCGCAAGTGGGTCTTCCTCGAGCCCATCTTCTCGAAAGGAGCGCTGCCATCGGAGCAGAGTCGCTTCCGTCGGGTTGACGAGGAGTTCACGGACATCATGGGCTCGGTAGAACGAGACCCCAAGCTGTTCAACCTGGCGGATGAGCTGCTCTTCCCTCAGTTGGTAGAGCGGCTCACCACGATGGTCGATCAACTGGAACGCTGTCAGAAGGCGCTGGCAGACTTCCTCGAGGAGAAGCGCTCGCGCATGCCGCGGTTCTACTTCATCGGAGACGAAGATCTACTTGAGATTCTGGGCCAAGCTCAGAACCCCGCAGTGATCCAGAGCCACCTGAAGAAGCTCTACCAAGGCGTGTACCGCGTGGAGTTTTCCGAGCAGCAAGACCAGATCGTAGCCATGCTCAGCTCAGCAGGCGAACGGGTGGAGCTTCACACTCCAGTAGCTGTGACCAGTAACGTGGAGGAATGGCTCGAAACTTTCACCAACGAGATGCGACGTACGATCCGTGCGCTCACTGCGCAGTGTGTGAGCGCTAGCGCGCCGGACTACCACGCGTTTCCGTCCCAAGTGCTGTGCTTGACCGAGCAGATCCGATTCTGCTCACAGGCTGAACAAGCCATCAAAAGTGGGGGAGTTCAGGAGCTCAAGCGCAGCTTGCAAGACACACTGAGAGAGCTGACGTCGCTAGATCTAAGCACGGAGCTGCTGATGAGTCTCAAGGTGAAGGCGCTGGTGCTGGATCTAGTCCATCATATTGACGTCTGCGACCAACTTCTGGCCGCGAATTGTCGGTCCGTCACCGACTGGATCTGGCAGAAGCAGCTCCGCTTCTACTTGGACACTAGGAAGCAGTCGGGCAAAGACCCTCCGCCGTGTTTGATCCGCATGAACGACGCCGAGTTCGCCTACACGTACGAGTACCAGGGCAACGCCCCCAAGTTGGTCCACACTCCGCTGACGGACAAGTGCTACCTGACACTTACTCAAGGTATGCACATGGGCTTCGGAGGCAACCCGTACGGACCTGCAGGTACAGGCAAGACGGAGTCCGTGAAGGCGTTGGGCGGACAATTCGGACGCCAAGTGCTGGTGTTCAACTGCGATGAAGGCATCGACTTCCAGTCCATGGGTCGCATCTTCATTGGCCTCGTCAAATGTGGCGCCTGGGGCTG
Source organism: Phytophthora melonis (assembly GCA_024211575.1). NCBI lineage: Eukaryota > Oomycota > Peronosporomycetes > Peronosporales > Peronosporaceae > Phytophthora > Phytophthora melonis. The sequence continues at coordinate 2,090,311 of JAMXKT010000094.1, read as the reverse complement.
CTTCGACGAGTTCAACCGCCTGAAGGAGGACCAGCTTTCGGCTATTTCCCAGCAGATCCAGGTGATTCAAGACGCCATCAAGGAGAAGACGGGCACTATCAACCTCCTGAATCGCTCCGTGGACGTCGACTTCAACGCTGGCATCTTCGTGACGCTCAACCCCGCCGGAAAGGGATACGGCGGACGATCCAAGCTTCCGGACAACCTGAAGGCGCTGTTCCGTCCTGTGGCTATGGGTCGACCCGACAACAATCTCATCGCAGAGGTCATTCTCTACTCTGAAGGGTTCAGCGAGGCGAAGGACATCGCGTCGAAGGTTGTGTCGCTCTACTCCCTCTCTGGACAGCTTCTCTCTCGTCAGCAGCACTACGACTGGGGGTTGCGTGCATTGAAAGCTGTACTCAACACGGCTGGGAAACTGCTTCAAGCCGAGAAGAAGGAGCGAGCTACAAGCGGTAAAGCCACTGGCATCGGAGAAGAAGAAGCCAAGACTGCAGACAGCAAACCGGTGCGAATGACGACGGCGGAGGAGACCGAGATCCTAATCAAGGCTGTGCGTATCAACACGCTGTCAAAGCTCACGTTCGTGGACTCAACTCGCTTCCTGGCGTTGATCGGAGACGTCTTCCCGGGCGTCGAGTCAGCTGATCTGGCGGGTGGAGCCCTGGGCGACGCTATTCGTGAGGTCATGACGAGCAAACCGTTCTTTTTGGAGGTCGACGAGCTGCAGATCCGGAAGATGTTGCAGCTCAAGGAATCGCTAGACCAGCGCATGGGCTGCGTGGTGGTGGGCCCTTCGGGCAGTGGCAAGTCCACGGTATGGCAGGTGCTGCAGCAAGCGTTGATCCGGTGCGGCCAGCTCGTCAAGACCCACGTCATGAACCCCAAGTCGATGCCACGCGAGCGGTTGCTGGGTCACATGGACCTGGACACGCGTGAGTGGGAAGACGGCGTGCTCACTGCCGCAGCTCGTCAAGTGGTCAAAGAGCCCGAGAACGTTCGCTCTTGGATTATCTGCGACGGTGACGTCGACCCGGAGTGGATCGAGTCGCTCAACTCCGTGCTGGACGACAACCACCTCCTCACTCTGCCCAACGGCGAGCGAATCAACTTCGGACCGAACGTCAACTTCGTCTTCGAGACGCACGACTTGCGGTTCGCGTCGCCCGCTACGATCTCTCGGATGGGAATGATCTTCCTCTCGGACGAGGACATGGTCATCCAGAGACTGGTGAGCAAGTGGCTGCTTACACTGCCCCCTGCAGCCGATGCAGGCACCAGCAACACTCGCGACGCACTGCGACAGTGGATCGACGAGCTGTTCACAAGAGGCTTGGAGGAGCTGCACAAGTACGACGCCATTGTGGCGACAACTACAGTTGGTACGATCATGAATGGCTTGAGTCATGTGGCGACAGCTACGACCCGGTCCGAGTTCGTCTGCGCCATGATCCGAGGACTGGGGGCCAACTTGGCCATGGGATCTCGCGCGTCGTTCGCCAAGTCGCTCTTCATGATGGCGAACGAGCGTCCGCCCGATATGAGCGCTCCACTTGACTGTTTCTGCCAAGGTTCTACGTTCTACACGTACGAGACCAAGCGTGATACTTACGGCGCTATGGACGGCAAGATGGATCGGAAAGACCTCGCGGCTAATGGGATGGACGCCGTCGTGCCAACCGTGAGCGTGCAGCGAGGCCTGAAGCTCATCGAGCCGTGGGTGGAGAAGATGGAGCCGTTTATCCTCGTCGGACCGGAGGGAAGTGGCAAGAACATGCTCATCCGCCAAGCCTTCAAGAACCTCAAGAGCGTCACCGTGTCGGTCCTTCACTGCAACGCGCAGACAACAGCTGATCATGTGATCCACAAGATTGCGCAGTGCTGTTCGCTGTTCTCGACGCCAGCGGGGCGAGTCTACCGACCTCGAGACGCAGAGCGGCTCGTGCTTTACCTCAAGGACATCAACTTGCCCAAGCCAGACCAGTACGACACGTGCATGTTGATCGCCTTCCTGCAGCAGCTGATCACGTTCAACGGCTTCTACGACCAGCACTTGGAGTTCCTCGGAGTGGAGAAGATCCAAATCGTTGCGTCAATGAACGCGGCGACTACGGTGGGGCGCCACCCGCTCTCCACGCGCTTCACGGCGATCGTCAAGGTGGCGTACATGGACTACCCGTCGACGGACGAGCTCGCGGTCGTGTACTCTACCTTCTTGGAGGGTGTGTTTGACTCCTCCAGCACGCCCAACCTCCCAGCTACGTGGAAAGACCCTGCGAACCGCGACCGGTTGGCTAAGAGCCTGGTCGAAGTGTACGACACGGTGAAGACCAAGTTCACGGTCGATGAGCAGCGCCACTACCTCTTCACACCTCGAGATCTGACCAAGTGGGTCTTCGCCCTGGTACGCTACGACCTCGAGCACGAAGACGTACTGGACGCGCTGGCACACGAGGCTCGCCGACTTTTCCGTGATCGCCTGGTGGACAACGAAGCGAGGTCCAAGTTTGACGGCATCCTCAACACTGTGTGGAAGCAGCAGTGGCGACACGCCATCAAGCTGCAGGACGTTTACTTCAGCTCATTGCACTGTCGCACAGCCGGAGGAACGGCAGGTGGAGACGCTGCCGGTGCCGGCAACACTGCAGCACCAACCGCAGCGTCCTTACAGCGCATTGCCAGTGACGAGTTCTCCCAGGTTGTATCGCAGGGGATGGTCCTCTACGAGCGCGAGGAGAAGGACCTGCACATGCTGCTGTTCGACGAGATCCTTGAGCACTTGACCATCATCGAGCGCGTGATGTCCGAGCCTGGCGGTTCAATGTTGTTGGTCGGCAACTCCGGCGTCGGTCGCCGGTCGGCCACGACGCTCATCTCGTACATGCTCAACTACACCGTGTTCTCTCCGAGCATCACTCGGAACTACGACGCCAGCAGCTTCCGCACTGATCTCAAGAGCTTGCTGGTCAAGGCTGGCGTGGAAGGACAGCACTACGTGCTCTACCTCGAGGACCACCACTTCACGCAAGACGCTATATTGGAACTCACCAACTCGTTGCTAAGTTCCGGTGAGGTTCCTGGACTGTACACGCACGAGGAGATCGAGCCACAGATCGCACCATTGAAGGAGCTCATGCTCGAGAGTATCGGAGCCAGCGGACAGGAGCATATCCGCACAGTGTACGACTTCTTCGTGTCTCGCGTTCGGCAGTTCGTGCACGTTGTGCTGGCGATGGATTCGCGCAACCCTCAGTTCGTCCTGCGCTGTGAGAGCAACCCCGCGCTCTACACTCGCTGCGCTATCGTCTGGATGGGGGAATGGAACACGAGCAGCATGGCTCGCCTGCCGGAGCTGCTGCTGAACGGCTCGGAGCTCGTCGACAGTCTCATCAAGACCACGCCGCTGATCACGAGCTTGTACGCGAGTTGCAAGGAGTTTGGCGCCACTCCGCGCGAGTTCATCTGCTTCCTCGGTACTTGGCGAACGCTGTTTGAGGCCAAGTGCAAGCAGATTGTGCAGGAGATCCGCCACCTCAAGAGCGGCCTGAGCAAGCTGGAGGAGGCCAGCGTGACGGTGGACGAGCTCAGTCGCAACGCCGTCTTGAAGAAGAAGGACCTGAGTGCCGCCCAAGTATCCGCTGATGAAGCCATGAAGGAAATCACGAACGCTTTGGACTCGGCTGCTGACAACCGACGCGAGGTGGAGAAGCTCAAGGAGCAGCTCGCCAAGGCCGAGATCGCCACCAACGCCCGCAAGCACGAGATCGAGCAGGAGCTGAGCGAAATCACGCCCATTCTCCGCACTGCGATGGAGGCAGTGGGCAACATCAAGAGCGACAACCTGAACGAGATCCGCTCGCTCAAGATGCCGCCTGAACCCATCCACGACGTCCTCTCAGCGGTGCTGATGCTGCTTGGAATCCAAGACACGTCGTGGAACTCCATGAAGAAGTTCCTAGGCAACCGCGGCGTCAAGGATGAAATCCTCAACTACGACGCACACCGCATCACCCCCGAGATCTCCAAGACCGTCACGAAACTCGTCAAGAGCAAGAGCTCGTCGTTCGACCACGAGACCATTTACCGCGTGAGTGTGGCTGCCGCTCCGTTGGCGACGTGGGTGAAGGCCAATCTCAAGTACTCGATGGTTCTCAACAAGATCGAGCCGCTGGAAAACGATCTTGCGGAAGCAAAGCGGTCGCTCGAAGCTTCGCAACAGCGACTGCTGCAATGTGAGAGCGAGTTGAAGAAGATCGACGTCAAGGTCGATCAAATGAAGGTGCAGTTCGGAGAGAAGACGAAAGAGGCCGAGATCTTGAAGATGAACTTGGAGCAGGCCGAGAAAACCTTAACCAAGGCCCAAGGGTTACTGAGCAAGCTGGGCGGTGAGAAGCACCGCTGGTCCGAGCAGGTGAAGGAGCTGGAGCATCGTCTGACCGATTTACCGGTTCGGATGCTGCTCGCCTCTGCGTTCACGACGTTCCTGGGCAAATGCTCCGAGGACGCTCGTAAGCGCGTTGTGAAGGAGTGGGAACGCGACATCCTCGACAGCTCTACCGGTTCCTCAAGCAGTATCCACTTTGACTACCGCAAGTTGCTGAGCACGGAGAGCGAGCTGCTCACGTGGAAGGCCATGGGGCTTCCCTCTGACAATTTGTCCATGGAGAACGCGTTGATTGTGTCGAATTCGAGCGGTGAGCGCTGCCCTTTCATCATCGATCCTGCCAGTGCAAGCACCACGTGGCTGCAAGCTGAACTGGCCAAGGACACGACACGGCCGCTGTCCATTGTGCAGTCCCAAGACGCTCGGTTCGTGAACCTGGTGGAGCAGGCTGTGAGGTTTGGCAAGACGCTGGTGATCCTGGAGGTGGACAACGTTGAGCCGTATCTGTACCCGTTGGTCCGGAAGGACTTGATCCATCAAGGCCCGCGGTTCGTCGTCGCATTAGGCGACAAGGTGATCGACTACAACGAGAACTTCCGCCTGTTCCTCGTCACACGGAATCCATCGCCGCCTCTAGCTCCCGACGCACTGGCGATCGTCAACGTGGTCAACTTTACGGTCACCAAGTCTGGACTCGAGGGGCAACTTCTGGGCGTCACCATCCAGCACGAGCAGCCCGAGCTGGAGCAGGAGAAGAGCGAGCTGCTGCGGCAAGAAGAAGAGTGCAAGGTGCAGCTGGCGGCACTCGAGAAGCAGCTCGTGGAGGCGCTGGCCACGTCGGAAGGAGATATCCTCGAGAACACGATCCTAGTTGAGTCCCTCACGAAGACAAAAGCTACGAGCGCTGAGATCGAGAACGCTCTCGAGCGGTCAGCCAAGAAATCCGAGGAGCTGGATGAGAAGCGCGATACGTACTGTCCATTCGCACACGAAGGCGCCAAGATGTTCTTCCTGGTGAAGCAGTTGAGCGCGGTGAACCACATGTACCGCTTCTCGTTGGCTTCGTTCTTGGGGCTCTTCAAGGCCACGCTGGCGACGAAGATGGAGTCTTCGAGCACCAAAGACCGCATTTTGCGACTAATCCCCATTCTGGAGTACAAGGTGCTGATGTTTGTCGGTCGAGCGCTGTTCAAGGAGCATCGACCCATGTTCGGCATGCACTTGGTGCACGGGATGCACCCCGAGTGCTTCGAGAAGAATGAGTACGAGTTCTTCTGTGGCGAATTGGTGGAGACCGAAAGGGGTCGGGGGCAACACGCCGCTGCCGGAATGGGCGTCACCTGAGCGGAAAGAGGCGTACACGCAATTCGTCGAGGCGCTGCCACGGCTTGCGCAGTTGTGCAAGTTTGAGAGCCACGATATGTGGATCCGATGGTCGAAATCCATGGAGTGCGAGCAGAACTTTCACCCGAAGATGGACAAGTCTGGGTCTTCCGGAGGCCTCTCCGCCTTCCAGAAGCTGCTTGTGGTCCAAGCGCTGCGTCCCGATCGACTGCAGAGCGCCATCATTCAGTTCATCTGTGGCGTTATGCAGCTGAAGTCGCTCACCCCTACGTCGCTGGACTTCAAGGTCATCGGAACGGAGGAGGCAACCAACACGACGCCCGTGCTGCTGCTCACTACGGCAGGAGCTGACCCGTCTAAGGAACTGGAGGAGGTGGCGACGTCGGTGGTTGGAAAGGGCCACTACTTCGAAGTGGCTATGGGTGGAGGGCAACAGGAGAAGGCGCTCAACCTGCTCAAGTCCACGGCGGAGCATGGCGAGTGGCTGTGTCTCCAGAACCTCCACCTCGTCATCGCGTGGTTGCCAGTGCTCGAGAAGGAGTTTAGCGCGTTGAACGCGAGTCACAAGTTCCGCTTGTGGCTGACGACGGAGCCGCACGACGCCTTCCCGCTGGTTCTGCTGGAGCAGAGTCTCAAGATCACGTTCGAGTCTCCGCCTGGCATGAAGAAGAACCTGCAGCGCACCTACGCAGCTTGGAACCCGGACTTCATTGCACGCGGGTCGTCTGCCCGCGCGCAGCTTCTCTTCTTGTTGGCGTGGTTCCACGCGCTGCTGCAGGAGCGACGCACGTACATCCCGCAGGGCTGGACCAAGTTCTACGAGTTCTCGTTCGGAGACTTCCGCGCAGGCTCGAACGTCATGGAGCTGGCTTGTCAGACCAGCGGGGGCGGGTCCAGTGGCATCGACTGGCAAACGCTTCACGGTCTCATGGAGAACGCCATCTACGGTGGACGCATCGACAACCCGTACGACCTGCGCGTGCTGCGATGCAACCTGACGGAATACTTCGGTCAGGAGCTGCTGTCCGGCCAGAAGAGTCTCATGCGCGGTGTGAAGCTGCCTCAAAGCTCCCAGCACGCCGACTACCTGGACGTCATCGATCGCTTCCCGGATCTCGACGCGCCCGCCATGTTCGGTCTCCCGGACAACATCGAGCGCTCCATGCAACGCGCTCTCTCGGGCCAAGTGATCGCCCAGCTCAAGGCTCTCTCCTCTAGCGAAGCCGAAGCTACGACGTTTGACCGCGAGAAGTGGCGCGCGCAGCTCGGTCCGTTGCTCGAGACGTGGGGGAAGCTCACAACAGGTTTCCAACTCGAAGGGTCCTCCTCCTCCTCCAGCTCGGGCAAGAACCTGCAGGCGATGGCACCGGCGGACGCCTTCGTGGCTCAAGAGAACGAGTACGCGCTGGATCTGGTGCAGCAGGTCAACTCAAGCCTGCAGGCTCTGAAGAAGGTCATCTACGGCACTGGGCTACTGACGCCAGCCATCCAGACTGTCGCGATTGCGCTGCTCAAGGGCGACGTTCCGGCCGAGTGGTCGTCTCAGTGGGAAGGCAGCGAGAGCGTGGCCACTTGGCTGCGCGGGCTCGCCATGCGCAAGCGCGCTCTCTCTGAGTGGCAGGAGGCGGTGGGGACTGGCCAGCTACTCACAAAAGGTTTGGATCTGTCAGAGCTGCTGCATCCTGGTACGTTCCTCAATGCGCTTCGTCAGCAGAGCGCTCGTGAGCAAAAGTGCTCGATGGACGGCATGAAGTTGCTGTCGTGCTGGGAGCGCGAGCGTCTGAGCGGCACGAAGGTCGAGTGGTTCGAGCTCACGAGGCTGCTACTGCAGGGTGCTTCGTTTGAAGGAGGCACTCTGCTGGAAGCAGTGTCGGATGCCCAGGAGCTAGTGGCGGTGCCCTCCTGCTACGTGGCGTTCGTGCGTGAAGACGCCCAGGAGATGTACGAGAAGGAAAACTGCATCAAGACGCCGCTGTACTACGCCACCGACCGCGAACGGATGCTGGTGGAGATATCGATGCCCATTGCGGGTGATAGGGCGCGGTGGGTGCTCGCAGGCGTGGCGCTTTTCCTAGGCGAATAAGTTGTGGAAACCGATTAAATTGTCTAATTGGGATATAAATCGGTCGATTAAGCGAGTGATTAAGCTAAATCGGGTCGGTTTTGCTAAATCAGATTTAAAACAAAACCGACAGACGCTAATGCATGATTGCACTAATACACTCGGTAAACAGGTAGCAGTGCTCATTAGCTGCACACAAAAATGTATTTAGTGCACACAATACTGCTGACAGTAGTAGGCGAGCGAAGCATCCAGCTAGTTGAGGTAAAGTGGTCGCTCCTCATATTGCTGGCGGACCGCCAGTGAGGCGGTTCATTAAAATCAGGTAGCATTAAGTTCTAGGGGAAGCGCTCAGAGAACCATAGATGACAAATCCACAAATTTCACGCTAGCCACCAAAACATGAACATGAATTTAATAAATGCAATATGTTCTGGGCTCAAAATCTACATCGTATACATATTTCGGAAGAACTAGCTACTGTAGATGGCAACAACAAAAACACCCAAAGTTATCATTTTCGCCGTTTTAGTCCAAAATGACAAAGTAGAGAACTTTAGAAGCTGGAACATCTCTTGGACTTGGAACAAGGAAAATCTAAACAATCTGGATAAAATCCAGATAGATTACGGATAGATTACTCGGCAGATGTTTCAGTACTCAAGTCGAGTGGAACAACAAAGAGTCCCTATTTTTGGATCATCGTATTTCAGACGTTTTTGTCAAGTTTTGTTCCAAAACCACCAGCTTCTAAAGTTCCATAGTAGCAGACCTAGGACGTTGTCGTGACAATCAAAACGCCTATTTTAATGAGAAAAGGAACTAATTTGATAAACTTTCAATTAATTACTGTCATTTTTGTTTCATTAAAAATATTACAAGTATAATGATCATAGGAAACATGATAATATTAAAAATGTTGGGAGAATAATCTAATGAAAAAACTAAGCATTTCAGTGCAGGGAAATGACAGATAATGCATTTTCGGTGACAACTTTTTTTACCGTTTTTTACGAGTGGCTTTTTTCATCTACGGAAAATATATATTATTTATTTTAAATTGGTATGCAGCTATCATCTTGAATGAGCGTTTGTTTTCCCATAAGAGATCCTGTGCTAATAGGCAATAAAAAGCATCCTGTCGGCGTTAATAATAACTATGCTCCCCGAATCGAAGACGTTAGTAAATATCTAGTATATCGTGCGACTTTAACCGTACAAAATTTACATTTTCGCTGCCTTAAAATAATTTATGAAATGGAAAGGAAAAAAGAGATGGCGAAATGCCACCTCGTGTCGGCGTTTTTTTCTTTTTGTGTTGTACGCATCTATGACTACATGAAATCTGATCTTTTACTATCTAAAATGAATACAAAATGCTCTTTACGGGCAACAAATCAAATTAGAATGGTCTTGTGAAAAAGTCTTAATGAGGTTTGCATTATTTAATAGCTTGCTATCCTCAGCTCAACCAGGTAATGAACTAGAAACAGCTTGCGTTCGTTGGCCACTCATCCTCACCGCCGTTCGACTGCGATACCAACGACTCCAATTCGAAGCAGTATATAGGCGGTTTTAATGCTAAGTTACTCTTTGTGCGCATGTTTCGAATATATACTTATTTTAGTGCCAAGGGGCTTTGTCAGAGGTTATAATGGAGTCATACGTGCAACGGTGGCTAAACGGCAGCGAGCTGGAATCTCTGAACGATGGCCGTTTAGGTGAGTGACGTCACGGATTGAGAAGGGACTGTGGATAGCTGTATTCAAATCGCTGAATGTCTACCTCCACTGCTGACACCCACGGTGGCGTGAAATATCGCCACACCGTCCTCGATGGCAACGCCAGCTACGGTGATCACGTCGCCAACGGCGGCCACAGTTGTCACGCAGCCAGCGGTGTTCACACCCCCTGTCGCCAGGGCCTCCGCCTTCAGGACAACGTCAGCTACTCGGCCCCAACTACCCGCTACTACTGCCAGGACAGCGCCAGTGCCAGCTACTGAATCCCAACGGCTGATCACCATTGGGCCTGTTAGCGTAACCTCTTGCGGCTGCGAGAGATCGACAACGGTGAGCACGCGGTCTATTATAAGCGTCCGTTCGTGCCTATCATGCTCAAGGACAATACGAGCGCTGACGGCGACTTCCTGCTAATGAAGCGCTGTATGCTCTACCCGGTGTCAGTGTGGTCCGAGATGAAGAGCGACACTGCAACCGGGGACTTGCGCTTGATCGCGCTGGGCAAGCACTGCAGGATCCCCGAGACGATCTGGCAAGCTGGGAGGGTGTCTGCCTCGCCAAGTTCGGCGTCACCACGTAAGTTTTGTTTGCTGTTTATTGTTTCATTGTTTATAGTATCTAACCTTGTAATGGGCCTACCTTGGTTCACTACAACAGCTTACACGTGTGCGCTCGTGTATGAGGAAGCGCAGAGTATAGATTAATCTAAACAAACGATCCAAATAATGTTTTTGGGTAAAATGAGAACTGATATTTTTGTTTTATGTTTCTGACTTCCTCTAAATGTAATAATCTAAGTTGGGAATCTGCCAATGGCTGGTTGGCAGAATTCCTTTGCTATGCATGTCGCTCATTGGTTAAAAGATGCTGCTTTCAACCAATAGGAATACTAAATGTCTATGGACCACCCGTCGTGGTGGTCGTAAATGAATGTGGCACTTGATGTAACGTACATCAAGGGCGAGGAAGTAACCATTCTCTAACAGCTAACGTAACTGTTAGCGTTACAAGTAGCTGTAGCCACTTGTGCGTGTAACCCCGTTACAAACCTACTCTGTTGTATGGATGTCTAGCCAGCAGCTATTCGGTCGGCTTGCGGATTTCCGGACGGGTCGGGCTTCCCCGCGGCCGACATTGACATCCATGTTCTGTCCACGATCATGGATGGGGGGGACTTCCGCGCTCGCTGTCCAAACTCATCCAGCTAGAGCATGGTCTGCGAGCCGCGTTCGAGAACGCTGGTATGCGATTCAGGTACAACGCCACGGGGCACCAGCAGACCCATGACGTGCACCTCTGCACTGTCGGGGAGGAAGCTCCTACCCCGTCGCGGAGGTGCGGGTAATGAGCACCAATCAGCTCGCCCACATCTACCCCTGGTGTGAAGAGGACTACGAGGAATTCATTCCTCTAGGAAACCAGGACGAGCATGATGAAGCGGTCGAACCTCTCGGGCTGGAGGAGACGGAGGCCCCTGCGGAGGACATATATATATATAGTGTGTTGTGGATAAAATTATGAATAGAGGTATAAAATAAGTGAAAGGCCGAATAACGGCATTGTTAAGTGTGGTTAGGAGCAGCATTCTGAAGCAGAAATGCAACAAGTATGCACGACATTTAAGTAGCATTTTCAATTTGTTTAAATACCCGAATACGAAGTAACACGTCGCGAAAAAAAGATATTCTATTACTTATCTAGAAAGCAATCTATGTTGCACTCGCTTATAGAGATATAGTCATAGGTCTACGTTCAACCCAGCAAATCAAAGTATAGTTCTGTGGTATATATTTTTAGATCCTTAAAAGCTACCCACGATCTCCTTGGCATGTTAATTTTACATCCAATATGGAGCGTAGGCTTTGGATTTCAAAAACAAAATAAACTCAAAAGGGCGAAGAAAGTACAGGAATAAATTTTGGCGACGAGTCACAGATCTGGTTCAGATTTTGAACACGTATTTTCTGGAATAAAAACAAGATTCAAAACGCTGCGAGAATCGCTCCATTAAAAAAAGTATATTATATAGTTTGAACTGCTTCCATACTAAAGTTGTTTTGGCCCCGTTCGGACAATACAGGCGATTTCAAATTCTTCCTAAGAGCAACGCCAACGGTTATCCTATTTCTATTCTAAACCTCGCCTGTATTCCCTATTCACGTCTTGCAGGTCGAATTTGGCCGCGCCTAACCCATAGACGGGACTCATATATTCAGTTGTTTTTAGTATACCGCCAGACAAGCTGCCAAATCCGGTTCCGAATTTGGCAGCGTGAATAGGATTGGGGACCCGGGTGGTGAACCCGGGGGGTTTCGCAGTTTGAAGCTAGCTTGTATGGATACCCTTACAAGGAAGTCAATGCACTCGGGCATCTCCTGCGCCTGCTTCGCAGCCGCAGTATCTGTCTAAACTACCACTGCATGTACAGTCAAGTGTACCAAACTTGATCGCTTCTTTTCAAAGGTATTGCCAGTTGATATATATATATATATATATATCGTCACTCCAACGAATTGGTACTTCACGTTTGGGTTTGACAAACCCACCGTGTGATTCTACCCCCCTACACGTCAGATGAGGACTCCACACATTTAGTTAGTTATTTGTATTTTCTCCCATTCTGTCTAAACGAGGACGTTAATCGTTGTTTTGTATTTGCATTTAGCCGTAACTCGTTGTTTTAGCATAACCCAACGACCCTCGCCTCGATGGTATTGGGTGCCACTGTGTAGCAAGGCATTCGCTTTGGCTTTGATTATTGTTGGAATGGCACGTTTGCTTCTGCCAATCCACGATTTCCCATGTAATCAAGCTTAATTCGAGCGCTTCGCCCATGCAGCGTAGGGCAAGTCGCTTACTCAATGATTGTTCTAGGATTTGACGTTGAATTTTCGAGCCTAATCGACTGACAGAGTTGGTGTAGAGCACAATAGTTCGTAGAACAGTAATCAACAATGAGCTAATCAACGTAATTTCCACCCTTCCTGCTACTAAATGCGTGCTGATGCCCAGGCAGAATCCTGCATTGCTTAGATTGCAGTGTTGTGCTCATAAACTGACTCTTGGCGATAAAACAAACGTACATTCGAATATGTAGCGCTAACACGATAACTGTTCAACCGAACTTGCAGGATAACCCGATGAATTCAGCAATTGCTTCAAGTTTGATGAGTGAAAACTGAGGTCTAGCAGATTTGGATAGCGTGTAGGAGTAAGATACATCGGGTGTTTGTCCTTCACTTGCTGATGTCCGCTCGGGACTTCCTCTCGCTCAGGAATCCACGGCGTACAGAGACAGCATAGGAGCTTTCAAACTCTGTTTGTTTAAACATGGTACAGCCGCACGCATATTTTGTCCGGGTCTCACAGAAGACAAGTCTAAATTAGCCAAGTCTTCGTAGACAAATTAACGTATAATATTGATTAGTACGCCCTCATCGAATAGAACGCCCTTCGAATATAACCCCCTTGCTCAGAGCGTTGTATAAAAATAGAACGCTCCCCCTATTCTTTTTATAAACATAAGCTTAATAAAAAGTATTAGCAAAGTTTTTCCTACATACACAAAAGGCAATTTGTTTTACTTTAATACAATATAAATTAAAATACTAGAACTAGTACTGATTAATTATGCAAGTGTGTAACTTTTTCGCGCATTTACGCTTTGTTCTCATCTGGCACCTCGGAACCATACCATGCAATATCGGACTATAGGACCTATCGGACCTGTACCAAAACCATGGTACCCTAGAAAGGATTGACTCTAAAAAAAATATATTAGTTTGTATATTATATTGTGGGAGCGCGGAAGGCAAGCTGCTAGGCGTGTGCATTAATGGTTAAGAAAATGTATTAAATATACGTATAATATATCATAGAACGAATCACAATGCTACGTGGTCGCCATCGTGCAGCCCGCATGACGCCACCAGTTGCGCTGGGTGTTCTAGCGGCGAGCAGCAAGCCGCCAGCCCTTCCGGGTAGGGTGCCAGCACTCGCGGGGTCTTCACGGTGGCGGCGGCTACTTCTGCGGGCCGCGGGGGCTGCCGGAGCAGCTTGCAGGCGCTCACCCAACCGGCAGCCTGCCGGCCGCCCTGCCGGGCAAGACGTCTACGTTCTCGGGGCCACCGTCCGCCCCGCCACCGCCACCGCCACACCAACCAGTCAACGTCCGGCTGCTGCCACCGCCGCCTCGCCGTCCAGCCAAGCCTCCGCTCCGCCGTCCAGCCATGCCTCCACTCCGCCGACCTGCCTCCGCTCCGCCGACATGCCTCTGCTCCGCCAGTACTTCCTGCCGCCGTCTTCCTGCCGCCGTCTACCTGCGGCCGGAGCCCTCGGCGCCACCGCCGCCGCCTTCGGCAGTCTGCCCTCCACGCAAGCCAAGAATAAAAATGAGCAAAAGTGTAATGATGGTGAATGGCCTTCTATTTGTGGGTTTTATGGTGTTTTTATCCTATAGAAGCCTGATATGCATTAAGGCGGTCTTGTATAGAAGTCGCCTTTCGTATGGGTTCATGAACGGTGCGAGATTTGCCGGTATGATGCAGGTGCTTGGCTGTCCGCTCGAGGTAGGACCGCATTGGGCTTGGTGTCGAGGGACTGCTAGCTGATTGAAAGTCGTATGTTGTCGTCGTTGTAGCCTTGGCTAGATGCTTGATCGCTTCCAGTTCAGACAGCGGCGGCTTGCCCCACTGGATGGCGAAGAAATTGCTGAGGGCTTGATCGTAGGGTGCATGAGGAAGGGCCTGCTTGATGGCATCGAGAGCGGCATTGCCGCTTCGATGCTTTCCACTCGCAGAAGAACTTGGGCGGGGTTGGCTTGTGTCGTGATGAACTTCGTGGCGGGTGTCAGTGTCCATTTGGCGTTATCGAGGCGGTGCCCTCGCGAGCTAAACTGCAGGCTTCCGGCAGCGTGGAGGCTCCAGGAGCTGTCGTCCTGGAGGTGGTAGGTCATCCACGCGCCGCTTACTGTACCTGTGGTCGATGTACTGATGTGGTAGCGTACCAACCACATATCCAATTGTCGGATCTCGCAGTCGTGCGCGATGGTCGTCATTATCCGAAGGCAGAGATCCAAATGCTCACCTTGTATCCTCTTTGCTGGTTGAGATATCCAAGAGCTTGCGACGGCCTTGACTTGGTAGACGCCTGCTGCCCAAATTGCTGTTGTTGTGTCTTGCACCGAGGATGGAATTCCCTTGAATACGTGCTGGTTTCGGAGGCGCCAGAGGAGCACCGGTGTCACTGTCGACCATATCATCCAAATGTAGTCATGGCTTGATTGTGGTGTGCCGTCCATCGCGCTGTGCATTGCTGGGCCCTCGCCATGAAATCCACTGTTGGAGGTGGAGCTTGACGCGCAGCTACTGCCCTCTGAAGAGAGTCTCGCTCGCTGGGTGTGCTCGGGTGACCGAGCCAAGTGTCGAGCCACCGTTTCCACGAGAGCTGGGGCTTTTGCGCAAGACCAAATGATGTGGTCGATGGTTTCCATCTGAGCCCTGCACGAAACTTCAGGACATTGGGGCCAATTGTCGTGGTAAAGCTTGAGGGTTCCTAGCGTGATCCTGTAGATCGTCCAAGCTTGATAATCGGTAAAGATGCCCCGTTGTTGCCATATTTTCCGTGGACTTTGAGTCAGAGCTGCCTGCCCCCATGATGATGACGATTCACGGTGGTTCACTTTAGCCGTGATATCATTCCAGCTGTAGTGATGATCGCGCTTAAAAAGCTTGGATCGCTGCTGGCGGAGCGTTTTGCCCAGGGAATGTGCTGCTACCTCCGCTGATAGGGTCCAGGGGTAGATGGCCGTTTGCGGGGTTGGTGTGAAAGCAATGCCCGTCCAGTTGGCCCATTCCTCGATCTGCGTAAAATCTTCCGTCTGACGGTACTCTGGGGACACGTGGGCGAGTCTCCATGATAGTCCGTCTGTGTTTCTCATGACCGTGAAGGCTGGTTCTGTTTTCCCGATATACTTCGCCTCCATCGATCTTTGTGCGCTGTTGTAGTTCCATGTGAGCCTCCGCTGACCAACCGGCATTCCGATAGGCTGAGTGATGCTAACCGTGGAAGTCCATACTGTCCACAGTAGGCTGAGTGATGCTAACCGTGGAAGTCCATACTGTCCACGGTAGGCTGAGTGATGCTAACCGCGGAAGTCCATACTGTCCACGGTAGGCTGAGCATGATACTGCGGCACCACCGTGTTATTTGCCGTAAATTTGTTTTCAACGCCTTGCCTCGTTTGCATGGTGGATGAATTATGGCTGCGTGTTCTCCTGCGGTGGTCAATCCCGCTTCCGGCTGCACGTCCAGGTCCTTCAGTCGGGCTGATTGCAATGCAGGGAAGTCACTGAGCCTGAGTGGAACTCCGCGATCATCAAGAATGCATCCGTTGTCGTGCCAAGTCGCATTCTGCAGGAAAGCCAAGGCGGCCTGGGGGAGGTCGCGTGTTGGGGTAGACTGAGTCGTGAATCGAACCCCGGAATCGTCTACCTCGTAGCAGGAACTCAATGCCGGTCCCGCGTTGATGGTCCTTTGCATCTCGAGTCGTTGCTGGTCATCGGGTAGCGGACCTTTTGAGTGCGCTGCCCAAAGTTCAGCCGTTCCTAGTGATGGTACGGTGGTTTGGGGCTCCTCTCGCTTCTCTTTTTGCATCTTGTGGAGCATGTCCTTCGAGGTGGGTCGGAACACGCAACCAGACGAGTTGCATTGACCGTTCGGGTGGCATGCTGCGTGCCAGGCTGCAGCATACACATCATCTTCACTTTGGAGCCACTTGTCCGCCAGATTGCACCGCGTTGCCTGTAGAGCTAGTCCGATATCCTGTAGCCCGAGCCCGCCGTCTTCTTTTGGTGTGAATACGAGTGCTGGGTTAAGTTGATGCCGAGTTGATTCCGTGGTAGTCTTGCTGTTCCACACAAACTGTTTCTGGAGGTTTGTCAGCTGACGCAGCGTGGCTTTCGATGGTATGAACTGTTTCCCTGTGTACAGAATGCCAGGCAGCGCAACTACATTGAATAGAAGCACTCTCTGCGCGACGGAGTTGCTGATCGAGGTAGCAATACGTAGCCGCCGTTGCAATTTCTCGATTCTGATGTCCCAGTTGGCTGACGCAGACGTTAGATTCCCAACCCAGTATCCAAGTTGGCGCGTCGTCGCTGCTGGGCTGAGGACTGGAAACCCATTCCACCGCTGAGGGTTGCCGTACGTGTTCAGCCCAATAAGTACACTTTTTTGGGGTTGAACACGAAGGCCCGATAGTGCTCCAAAGTTGAGCAAAAGTGTAATCGGTGTGTGGCATATTTATCCCATGTACACTCATACATCGGCTCATATCGGTGCCTCACGTAGTCGAGGTGGTCATCACTCCACCGGTAGGATGTGTACCAGAATTATGGTACAGGTCCGATAAGGTCGGATAATGAAAAATATGCGTGTGATACGCGTTTATCTTAGAATTTGTATGGCCATACACATATTTTGCGTATCCTTCGGACCCGATACGTCCGATAGCGTCGTTTATCGGACTAACCTACCCCTATCGAAATCTATTGGCCGAAACCCCATCGTAGTTACACTATGACTGGTCAAAATAAAATCTAAACCTACAATTGCCTGTTAATGGGCATACAATAAATAAGTATGGTCCGATAACACATGATATTCATCCATACCATGCAATATCGGACTATAGGACCTATCGGACCTGTACCAAAACCATGGTACCCTAGAAAGGATTGACTCTAAAAAAAATATATTAGTTTGTATATTATATTGTGGGAGCGCGGAAGGCAAGCTGCTAGGCGTGTGCATTAATGGTTAAGAAAATGTATTAAATATACGTATAATATATCATAGAACGAATCACAATGCTACGTGGTCGCCATCGTGCAGCCCGCATGACGCCACCAGTTGCGCTGGGTGTTCTAGCGGCGAGCAGCAAGCCGCCAGCCCTTCCGGGTAGGGTGCCAGCACTCGCGGGGTCTTCACGGTGGCGGCGGCTACTTCTGCGGGCCGCGGGGGGCTGCCGGAGCAGCTTGCAGGCGCTCACCCAACCGGCAGCCTGCCGGCCTCCCTGCCGGGCAAGACGTCTACGTTCTCGGGGCCACCGTCCGCCCCGCCACCGCCACCGCCACACCAACCAGTCAACGTCCGGCTGCTGCCACCGCCGCCTCGCCGTCCAGCCAAGCCTCCGCTCCGCCGTCCAGCCATGCCTCCACTCCGCCGACCTGCCTCCGCTCCGCCGACATGCCTCTGCTCCGCCAGTACTTCCTGCCGCCGTCTTCCTGCCGCCGTCTACCTGCGGCCGGAGCCCTCGGCGCCACCGCCGCCGCCTTCGGCAGTCTGCCCTCCACGCAAGCCAAGAATAAAAATGAGCAAAAGTGTAATGATGGTGAATGGCCTTCTATTTGTGGGTTTTATGGTGTTTTTATCCTATAGAAGCCTGATATGCATTAAGGCGGTCTTGTATAGAAGTCGCCTTTCGTATGGGTTCATGAACGGTGCGAGATTTGCCGGTATGATGCAGGTGCTTGGCTGTCCGCTCGAGGTAGGACCGCATTGGGCTTGGTGTCGAGGGACTGCTAGCTGATTGAAAGTCGTATGTTGTCGTCGTTGTAGCCTTGGCTAGATGCTTGATCGCTTCCAGTTCAGACAGCGGCGGCTTGCCCCACTGGATGGCGAAGAAATTGCTGAGGGCTTGATCGTAGGGTGCATGAGGAAGGGCCTGCTTGATGGCATCGAGAGCGGCATTGCCGCTTCGATGCTTTCCACTCGCAGAAGAACTTGGGCGGGGTTGGCTTGTGTCGTGATGAACTTCGTGGCGGGTGTCAGTGTCCATTTGGCGTTATCGAGGCGGTGCCCTCGCGAGCTAAACTGCAGGCTTCCGGCAGCGTGGAGGCTCCAGGAGCTGTCGTCCTGGAGGTGGTAGGTCATCCACGCGCCGCTTACTGTACCTGTGGTCGATGTACTGATGTGGTAGCGTACCAACCACATATCCAATTGTCGGATCTCGCAGTCGTGCGCGATGGTCGTCATTATCCGAAGGCAGAGATCCAAATGCTCACCTTGTATCCTCTTTGCTGGTTGAGATATCCAAGAGCTTGCGACGGCCTTGACTTGGTAGACGCCTGCTGCCCAAATTGCTGTTGTTGTGTCTTGCACCGAGGATGGAATTCCCTTGAATACGTGCTGGTTTCGGAGGCGCCAGAGGAGCACCGGTGTCACTGTCGACCATATCATCCAAATGTAGTCATGGCTTGATTGTGGTGTGCCGTCCATCGCGCTGTGCATTGCTGGGCCCTCGCCATGAAATCCACTGTTGGAGGTGGAGCTTGACGCGCAGCTACTGCCCTCTGAAGAGAGTCTCGCTCGCTGGGTGTGCTCGGGTGACCGAGCCAAGTGTCGAGCCACCGTTTCCACGAGAGCTGGGGCTTTTGCGCAAGACCAAATGATGTGGTCGATGGTTTCCATCTGAGCCCTGCACGAAACTTCAGGACATTGGGGCCAATTGTCGTGGTAAAGCTTGAGGGTTCCTAGCGTGATCCTGTAGATCGTCCAAGCTTGATAATCGGTAAAGATGCCCCGTTGTTGCCATATTTTCCGTGGACTTTGAGTCAGAGCTGCCTGCCCCCATGATGATGACGATTCACGGTGGTTCACTTTAGCCGTGATATCATTCCAGCTGTAGTGATGATCGCGCTTAAAAGCTTGGATCGCTGCTGGCGGAGCGTTTTGCCCAGGAATGTGCTGCTACCTCCGCTGATAGGGTCCAGGGGTAGATGGCCGTTTGCGGGGTTGGTGTGAAAGCAATGCCCGTCCAGTTGGCCCATTCCTCGATCTGCGTAAAATCTTCCGTCTGACGGTACTCTGGGGACACGTGGGCGAGTCTCCATGATAGTCCGTCTGTGTTTCTCATGACCGTGAAGGCTGGTTCTGTTTTCCCGATATACTTCGCCTCCATCGATCTTTGTGCGCTGTTGTAGTTCCATGTGAGCCTCCGCTGACCAACCGGCATTCCGATAGGCTGAGTGATGCTAACCGTGGAAGTCCATACTGTCCACAGTAGGCTGAGTGATGCTAACCGTGGAAGTCCATACTGTCCACGGTAGGCTGAGTGATGCTAACCGCGGAAGTCCATACTGTCCACGGTAGGCTGAGCATGATACTGCGGCACCACCGTGTTATTTGCCGTAAATTTGTTTTCAACGCCTTGCCTCGTTTGCATGGTGGATGAATTATGGCTGCGTGTTCTCCTGCGGTGGTCAATCCCGCTTCCGGCTGCACGTCCAGGTCCTTCAGTCGGGCTGATTGCAATGCAGGGAAGTCACTGAGCCTGAGTGGAACTCCGCGATCATCAAGAATGCATCCGTTGTCGTGCCAAGTCGCATTCTGCAGGAAAGCCAAGGCGGCCTGGGGGAGGTCGCGTGTTGGGGTAGACTGAGTCGTGAATCGAACCCCGGAATCGTCTACCTCGTAGCAGGAACTCAATGCCGGTCCCGCGTTGATGGTCCTTTGCATCTCGAGTCGTTGCTGGTCATCGGGTAGCGGACCTTTTGAGTGCGCTGCCCAAAGTTCAGCCGTTCCTAGTGATGGTACGGTGGTTTGGGGCTCCTCTCGCTTCTCTTTTTGCATCTTGTGGAGCATGTCCTTCGAGGTGGGTCGGAACACGCAACCAGACGAGTTGCATTGACCGTTCGGGTGGCATGCTGCGTGCCAGGCTGCAGCATACACATCATCTTCACTTTGGAGCCACTTGTCCGCCAGATTGCACCGCGTTGCCTGTAGAGCTAGTCCGATATCCTGTAGCCCGAGCCCGCCGTCTTCTTTTGGTGTGAATACGAGTGCTGGGTTAAGTTGATGCCGAGTTGATTCCGTGGTAGTCTTGCTGTTCCACACAAACTGTTTCTGGAGGTTTGTCAGCTGACGCAGCGTGGCTTTCGATGGTATGAACTGTTTCCCTGTGTACAGAATGCCAGGCAGCGCAACTACATTGAATAGAAGCACTCTCTGCGCGACGGAGTTGCTGATCGAGGTAGCAATACGTAGCCGCCGTTGCAATTTCTCGATTCTGATGTCCCAGTTGGCTGACGCAGACGTTAGATTCCCAACCCAGTATCCAAGTTGGCGCGTCGTCGCTGCTGGGCTGAGGACTGGAAACCCATTCCACCGCTGAGGGTTGCCGTACGTGTTCAGCCCAATAAGTACACTTTTGGGGTTGAACACGAAGGCCCGATAGTGCTCCAAAGTTGAGCAAAAGTGTAATCGGTGTGTGGCATATTTATCCCATGTACACTCATACATCGGCTCATATCGGTGCCTCACGTAGTCGAGGTGGTCATCACTCCACCGGTAGGATGTGTACCAGAATTATGGTACAGGTCCGATAAGGTCGGATAATGAAAAATATGCGTGTGATACGCGTTTATCTTAGAATTTGTATGGCCATACACATATTTTGCGTATCCTTCGGACCCGATACGTCCGATAGCGTCGTTTATCGGACTAACCTACCCCTATCGAAATCTATTGGCCGAAACCCCATCGTAGTTACACTATGACTGGTCAAAATAAAATCTAAACCTACAATTGCCTGTTAATGGGCATACAATAAATAAGTATGGTCCGATAACACATGATATTCATCCATACCATGCAATATCGGACTATAGGACCTATCGGACCTGTACCAAAACCATGGTACCCTAGAAAGGATTGACTCTAAAAAATATATTAGTGTGTATATTATATTGTGGGAGCGCGGAAGGCAAGCTGCTAGGCGTGTGCATTAATGGTTAAGAAAATGTATTAAATATACGTATAATATATCATAGAACGAATCACAATGCTACGTGGTCGCCATCGTGCAGCCCGCATGACGCCACCAGTTGCGCTGGGTGTTCTAGCGGCGAGCAGCAAGCCGCCAGCCCTTCCGGGTAGGGTGCCAGCACTCGCGGGGTCTTCACGGTGGCGGCGGCTACTTCTGCGGGCCGCGGGGGGCTGCCGGAGCAGCTTGCAGGCGCTCACCCAACCGGCAGCCTGCCGGCCTCCCTGCCGGGCAAGACGTCTACGTTCTCGGGGCCACCGTCCGCCCCGCCACCGCCACCGCCACACCAACCAGTCAACGTCCGGCTGCTGCCACCGCCGCCTCGCCGTCCAGCCAAGCCTCCGCTCCGCCGTCCAGCCATGCCTCCACTCCGCCGACCTGCCTCCGCTCCGCCGACATGCCTCTGCTCCGCCAGTACTTCCTGCCGCCGTCTTCCTGCCGCCGTCTACCTGCGGCCGGAGCCCTCGGCGCCACCGCCGCCGCCTTCGGCAGTCTGCCCTCCACGCAAGCCAAGAATAAAAATGAGCAAAAGTGTAATGATGGTGAATGGCCTTCTATTTGTGGGTTTTATGGTGTTTTTATCCTATAGAAGCCTGATATGCATTAAGGCGGTCTTGTATAGAAGTCGCCTTTCGTATGGGTTCATGAACGGTGCGAGATTTGCCGGTATGATGCAGGTGCTTGGCTGTCCGCTCGAGGTAGGACCGCATTGGGCTTGGTGTCGAGGGACTGCTAGCTGATTGAAAGTCGTATGTTGTCGTCGTTGTAGCCTTGGCTAGATGCTTGATCGCTTCCAGTTCAGACAGCGGCGGCTTGCCCCACTGGATGGCGAAGAAATTGCTGAGGGCTTGATCGTAGGGTGCATGAGGAAGGGCCTGCTTGATGGCATCGAGAGCGGCATTGCCGCTTCGATGCTTTCCACTCGCAGAAGAACTTGGGCGGGGTTGGCTTGTGTCGTGATGAACTTCGTGGCGGGTGTCAGTGTCCATTTGGCGTTATCGAGGCGGTGCCCTCGCGAGCTAAACTGCAGGCTTCCGGCAGCGTGGAGGCTCCAGGAGCTGTCGTCCTGGAGGTGGTAGGTCATCCACGCGCCGCTTACTGTACCTGTGGTCGATGTACTGATGTGGTAGCGTACCAACCACATATCCAATTGTCGGATCTCGCAGTCGTGCGCGATGGTCGTCATTATCCGAAGGCAGAGATCCAAATGCTCACCTTGTATCCTCTTTGCTGGTTGAGATATCCAAGAGCTTGCGACGGCCTTGACTTGGTAGACGCCTGCTGCCCAAATTGCTGTTGTTGTGTCTTGCACCGAGGATGGAATTCCCTTGAATACGTGCTGGTTTCGGAGGCGCCAGAGGAGCACCGGTGTCACTGTCGACCATATCATCCAAATGTAGTCATGGCTTGATTGTGGTGTGCCGTCCATCGCGCTGTGCATTGCTGGGCCCTCGCCATGAAATCCACTGTTGGAGGTGGAGCTTGACGCGCAGCTACTGCCCTCTGAAGAGAGTCTCGCTCGCTGGGTGTGCTCGGGTGACCGAGCCAAGTGTCGAGCCACCGTTTCCACGAGAGCTGGGGCTTTTGCGCAAGACCAAATGATGTGGTCGATGGTTTCCATCTGAGCCCTGCATGAAACTTCAGGACATTGGGGCCAATTGTCGTGGTAAAGCTTGAGGGTTCCTAGCGTGATCCTGTAGATCGTCCAAGCTTGATAATCGGTAAAGATGCCCCGTTGTTGCCATATTTTCCGTGGACTTTGAGTCAGAGCTGCCTGCCCCCATGATGATGACGATTCACGGTGGTTCACTTTAGCCGTGATATCATTCCAGCTGTAGTGATGATCGCGCTTAAAAAGCTTGGATCGCTGCTGGCGGAGCGTTTTGCCCAGGGAATGTGCTGCTACCTCCGCTGATAGGGTCCAGGGGTAGATGGCCGTTTGCGGGGTTGGTGTGAAAGCAATGCCCGTCCAGTTGGCCCATTCCTCGATCTGCGTAAAATCTTCCGTCTGACGGTACTCTGGGGACACGTGGGCGAGTCTCCATGATAGTCCGTCTGTGTTTCTCATGACCGTGAAGGCTGGTTCTGTTTTCCCGATATACTTCGCCTCCATCGATCTTTGTGCGCTGTTGTAGTTCCATGTGAGCCTCCGCTGACCAACCGGCATTCCGATAGGCTGAGTGATGCTAACCGTGGAAGTCCATACTGTCCACGGTAGGCTGAGTGATGCTAACCGCGGAAGTCCATACTGTCCACGGTAGGCTGAGCATGATACTGCGGCACCACCGTGTTATTTGCCGTAAATTTGTTTTCAACGCCTTGCCTCGTTTGCATGGTGGATGAATTATGGCTGCGTGTTCTCCTGCGGTGGTCAATCCCGCTTCCGGCTGCACGTCCAGGTCCTTCAGTCGGGCTGATTGCAATGCAGGGAAGTCACTGAGTCTGAGTGGAACTCCGCGATCATCAAGAATGCATCCGTTGTCGTGCCAAGTCGCATTCTGCAGGAAAGCCAAGGCGGCCTGGGGGAGGTCGCGTGTTGGGGTAGACTGAGTCGTGAATCGAACCCCGGAATCGTCTACCTCGTAGCAGGAACTCAATGCCGGTCCCGCGTTGATGGTCCTTTGCATCTCGAGTCGTTGCTGGTCATCGGGTAGCGGACCTTGAGTGCGCTGCCCAAAGTTCAGCCGTTCCTAGTGATGGTACGGTGGTTTGGGGCTCCTCTCGCTTCTCTTTTTGCATCTTGTGGAGCATGTCCTTCGAGGTGGGTCGGAACACGCAACCAGACGAGTTGCATTGACCGTTCGGGTGGCATGCTGCGTGCCAGGCTGCAGCATACACATCATCTTCACTTTGGAGCCACTTGTCCGCCAGATTGCACCGCGTTGCCTGTAGAGCTAGTCCGATATCCTGTAGCCCGAGCCCGCCGTCTTCTTTTGGTGTGAATACGAGTGCTGGGTTAAGTTGATGCCGAGTTGATTCCGTGGTAGTCTTGCTGTTCCACACAAACTGTTTCTGGAGGTTTGTCAGCTGACGCAGCGTGGCTTTCGATGGTATGAACTGTTTCCCTGTGTACAGAATGCCAGGCAGCGCAACTACATTGAATAGAAGCACTCTCTGTGCGACGGAGTTGCTGATCGAGGTAGCAATACGCAGCCGCCGTTGCAATTTCTCGATTCTGATGTCCCAGTTGGCTGACGCAGACGTTAGATTCCCAACCCAGTATCCAAGTTGGCGCGTCGTCGCTGCTGGGCTGAGGACTGGAAACCCATTCCACCGCTGAGGGTTGCCGTACGTGTTCAGCCCAATAAGTACACTTTTTTGGGGTTGAACACGAAGGCCCGATAGTGCTCCAAAGTTGAGCAAAAGTGTAATCGGTGTGTGGCATATTTATCCCATGTACACTCATACATCGGCTCATATCGGTGCCTCACGTAGTCGAGGTGGTCATCACTCCACCGGTAGGATGTGTACCAGAATTATGGTACAGGTCCGATAAGGTCGGATAATGAAAAATATGCGTGTGATACGCGTTTATCTTAGAATTTGTATGGCCATACACATATTTTGCGTATCCTTCGGACCCGATACGTCCGATAGCGTCGTTTATCGGACTAACCTACCCCTATCGAAATCTATTGGCCGAAACCCCATCGTATTGTACTCGTCATTAGTCATTGGACCAGAATGTAGGCTGTCGTTTGAACGTTATAATCACAAAAACCCTATGGCGATGTTTAGATATAAGGGGTTGTTTCGCCCGAGGATTCCGAAAATCGAGTCGAAATCGACCAATTCGCAGCCCTTTTAGCGCTACAAGCGCTACAAAAAACCATTGCTTTTGGCTCCTATGATGCGGATAAAGGGTTGGCACTTTTCTGCAGAAATACGTGAATTTCATTGGATTATCAGCGAAAACACCTGTTTGAACACGAAAAAGTACAATGAATCGTCCTCTCGCAATAGAAAACGATACTTCTGACTGGGCGACAACTCTTCCCGTTCATCGCCCGACTCCGACATTCTAGCAGGTAGCGAATTGTTGACTAAATGGTCGAGATCAACACGAAGCTATTCCGGGTCTCCCCGCTCTGATCGGGCAAGAACTTGGGGAGCTATGCCGCTATATCTGGCATGCTAAAATTTTTTGGTCCAATCATTAATGACGAGTACAATAGTTACACTATGACTGGTCAAAATAAAATCTAAACCTACAATTGCCTGTTAATGGGTATACAATAAATAAGTATGGTCCGATAACACATGATATTCATCCATATCTGTGTGTGTGCTTTCCAGAATCGAAAAAAATCGAATCAAATACACCAAGGTCTTTGGCGAATTCCATGAATTTGGCTCTAAAAAACTTATTTATTAATATTTTTTGTATGAGTTTTCCTAATATTTGCAAAATATATGGGAGTCAACGGTACGATATATATAACTAATATTACTGCAATGTCTAATTTTGAAAACTCGATTACAATGCCCTAATTTGAAAATAGAGCGTTGTATAATAATATAACGCCGCGTACTAATATGTATTATACGTTATATGCAGCCTAGCGAATTCGATCAACATTCATGTACCCTCGGCCCGAGACTCGCCAAATGCAGCGACAACACCGCGCTTAAACGCGTCGCCTGCATATCTCAGTTACACGTATTATAACGTGCAACTTTTCCTTCTTTTTAATAGTTATGATGTTAGAGTTGTAGCCTTGACTACATAGCCAAGAGCGACTGCAACGATTGTTGTCTGGCGGCTGATTTAGCCTACAAGATGCGAATGCCGGTTGCACATCGGACATTCTATCTGAATAGCAAGCAATTCGGCCGGCTCTGGCTTAATCAGCCAATTAGCACATGTAAATCCGACTCATATGCTCTGACTACGTAGTAATCTTGAGTATAAATCGAGGTACCCCAGTCTAATTAGGAGGTCGGATTTATCAAATCGGGGGCTGCTGGTCTTATTAAGCCACTAAATCGGCAGATTAACAATCCAATAAGACATTCTAATCGGTTTTCACAATACGTTGAACAAAATAAAATCGAGCAGTACTTCCCTTCTTGGATTGCACAACCTAGGACTTTTAAAAAGTTTTTTTTGCAATGTTTTAGTGGAAGGTTTAATCTAATCCATCCAGATTAAGTCCAATGAGTGTGGGGATTCACACATTATCAGCCCGCCGACATTTTACGTCACGGCAAACTCAGCTGACCACACGATTTTCAATATCTCTCTCTGAGAAACTATGCATGCTGAAGAAAACCTGTGTCTGAAAGAGGAGGACATAGGTTATGACTCAAAACAGATCGAATGGATAATTTTACCGCTAATTGAATGAGTAAGTATTACTGCGCTGCGTATAGTAGTGTAATACGTTGCAGTGATGGGGCACCAGTTTGCCCAAGGTTAGCATCATTAGCACCGATGCATCATAGTGATCAAAAGAATACATTGCTTGCTAATACACAATACGTTGTTCTTCGTAGTATTCCGCTAATACACAATATGTTGTTCGGCGTAGTAGCCCTGTTTGTGGTGGAGGTCTAATGGCATCTGACATCAATCTACAGTAGAAGGAAAAGAAGCTTCGAGGCGAATAGGCATCCATCAAAACCTGTATGTGTCGATTGCTGTATGATGTAGTGTGAATGTTGTTTGATGTCATCCGCACGGGGGTGAAGTGACGAATGTAGCCTGAATGTCGTTCGATGTCATCCAAAAACCTTCAGTTCTTCGAACTGCGAACAGCCAAACGCTCCTTTGCTTATGCTTTGCGGTCCTGTACACTTTTTTTGGGCTTGGGGCAAGAAAGAATTAGGACCGAGTTTATTTTATATAGAATTACCGTTGGCGTTGCTCCAAGCTTATAAAAAAAATGTTTGATCCAAGAAAAAGTGCTAGATTTATTTTTGGCGGCTAACAGTAGTCATTCATATCTTAGCCTGCCTCCGACACTGAGGACGAGGAGATCGCGGGTACGAGTTGAGAAAGCCGATTAGCTTGCTTTCCACCAACTGAACAAAGAGAAGTAATTAGACGGCAAGCCTGTGCTGCTCTATCATGGGGTGCTGCCCGTCGAAGTGCCCAGGCACGACGCCCGGTAAGGAGTACGCGGCAACGACGACCGAGGTCGCGCCCATGTGTCCGTCCTCCGTGAGCGTGAACCAAGTGGAGCCCATCGTGGACGATGCAGCGCAAGACATGCTCATGGATCGAGGTGACGGGAAGCCCCTGGACAAGTCGGACGACGAGGAACCGGTACCTGAAGACGACAACGAGGCTGTGGTCTTGAAGTTGAAGGCTGCGAGCGTGGCTCAAGACGTGAGCGCTGCAGCAGTTGAGCGCCGACCAGAGGAAGTGGTGCTCGTGCAGTCGCCTCCGTCGCCCCCGCCATCGCCGCAGAGGAAGTCGTCGCGCAGTGCCGACGACATCCCGATCTCGTCCACGTACCACCGCGTGCACAGCGCCGAGGTGGCGGAGCAGGAGGCCAAGCGTCAGGAGGAGCTGAGGCTCGAGGCTGCGCAGCGCGAGCGTGAAGTGCGCGAGTACAAGGCGTCCATGCAGTCCGCGTAAGCAAGAACGGCTGTGTACTTGATGTAGTCTGTACACTGTAGTGTTGAGTGTTTATTTTTTGCTGGTCCGTTTATTTATCAACTAAAGTCGTGATGTTACACTCCATGGCCACGTTGCCCCACTCGCTGTCCGGCGGGAAGCCTGCCCTCGTCTCGTTCAGCACGAAGTCGACGACCTTTGTGGCCATGAACTGCTCGCCTTGTAGCATTGTCGAGCCGCGGACATCTTGGCACGGGATCAATCCCACCGTCGACGTGGCGCCGACAAGGACCGGGCAACGTTTTCTTCCGCCCCGCGCGCATGCATGCAAGTTGCATGCCACTCCTGCTTGCAGATCCGCTGTGAGCGCTAGAGGACCCGCCGCAACCAGCTCCGCAGCCATGAAGAGCAGAGCGGCGACGTCGCGAAGCCCGCCACAGCGAGCGAGCACCGCAGACAGCAAGCACGGCAGACTCGCGACGAGATGAAGCTTCTGCTGCGCTCCCAGCTGCCGGCCACGCGACCTCGGCGCTCCTCCAGGCACTCGCGTGAGCTAATGAAGGCGTCTGCGCAAGCCGGGCCAGCGTCGCCAGAAGGCAACGTGATGGCATTTGGTCGGAGCAGAGACCGGCCTCGCTTGGGTGCGCTATGCTTGGGAGTCTTTTGTTGCGCTCGACTTGGGGGCTGCTTGCGGCAAGCCTTGCCGGCGGACGCCACGCTGGCAGCGACTTGAGAACGGTGCAATGCGTGTTGCGTTTAGACTCGAGTTGATGGCTGCTGCCGACTTCCGTCATGGCGGTCGTAAGCTGCCCGCCGGCAGCTATTGCCTGCATACGACTGGCAGGCATCCTACTACTGGAGGTGGGACCCAAATGCGACTATAGCGAGGATAGTGGGGCCAAGTCAAATCCGCAAAGCTGAAGCCGCTCCCACTCGCGCCCCGCGTGATGACTCGAGGGCGCGAGGCTCCTCCGCAAGCACGGCAGGCAACGGCAACGCCGCCGAGACCAGAGCGCGAAGGCAGCGCATGCAAGCAGCTTCACGCTGCCGCGGTTGAGCCGGCGCAGCTCGAGAAATTCGAACGGCGACCTGACGGCGGGCAAGGAGAGCTCGTGAAATCCAGCAGAGGCGCCGATATGTATCATGGGCGCCCGCCTTACGCTCGCGAGGGAACCAGCTTGAAGTCGAGCGTACCGTAGCGGAGAAGACCGCAGGGCTATTACTCGACGCCCAGCAAAGTTTTGCCAACAAATCGCGGCGGAGCCGGCTGGCTCGCGTGGCGGCGAGGTAAGGATCCTGCCTGCCGGCCACGCAGGTGCGGCTGTCGAGTGAGGGCCCTGCTGTCTGCTGCGCCTATAGACCGAGCTGCCGCCGTTGTCGGTCGCCGTTCGCGCCGGCCATGGCTTCGGCCGCGCGTGTTGCACTTGTCGACCAGCGCGATTGACGACGGCTTCTGTGTCACTGGATCCCACTATGCATTCGCTAGTTGGGGTCTGACTCTTTGGCCCACTTCAGTGACTACGGCCAACAGCTACGACACCCGCTCAGCTACGACACACTTGAAGTCGGTGCTGCCGGCGAGCATTAGGCAAAGTGTTCCGAGCATTGAGCTACTGCTGCGCCGCCTCCACATGGGCGCCGCCATGCCAGCGGCGACGATCACTCACGCAGCAAAAGCTTGCTGGGCGCGCGTAAAAGCCTGCTTCGAAATCACACGGTGGCCCTTCTACACGGGTTTCGCCCCGACAGTTGCTTCATACGGGGTCACTGTAGTCAACAATTCGAACCTTTTCCGGCATAAATTCTTCAACGTATCACGAGACGGCGCCCCGGCCACGCCCGGGTACGACAGTGCCGGCCGCCTGCGCGCCGCAGACGTGGCGAAAGACCCATTTCGGAGGGCCCATTTCGGAGCGGCCGTCCCCGAGCTTCTATAATGCCGCGAGGCCACATGCACGCACGCGGTCTTACAACAGTGGGGAGCTCAGTACTAACTAAGGCACTAGTCAAACGAGAAGAGAGAGAGAGAGAGAGTATGTGTGTATCTGCGCGCTATGTTTTGCGGACGCAGTGTCGTGAGACCGTGCACTGAATCCCCGCCGAGAATAAGATCGATGCCTCCGAACCGAATATTCAGCTTAGGCTGGACTTAAATAAACGTACAGGTATCAACCTCGCAGATCAAGGACGTCGAAACTCCGCATCCAAACCAGACGCGTTCTGGCGCCGCGCCAGATAATTTACAATCCGCGATCTACACAGTGGGCCCGGCCGGCGCGCCTTCGTGGTGAGATCCCACTGAAATGGGTCGGCGACTTTCAAAAAGGGGCCGTTTCGCGCCGACTATGCAGAGCTTCGCGCCGACCGCAGCATTTGGCTCCGCGTTGGAAGGAAGGCCGCGGAGCTAGCAACGATCGCCGCCACTGCAGGGCTTTCCTACGTATCTGCCTTGCTGCGCTGTCTAAAGGTCTGAGTCCGTCGCGGCGGCGCCGTACATGTACGATTGATTAGCTACATGTAAGGTCGCTGTTATTCCGTCTCTTGAAGCGGACAATTTAGCTCCCTATAGCGAGGGGAGATGCTGTCGGCGTGCGCACTCTCTCACGTCGCCACCCACTCTGGCGGACACAGCAGGGACCGCATTAGACACCCGCAACGGCGAGTCTCGCTCGATCCGCCGAGTCTTCATTTCTCGTTTCCGCCCGCAGCGCAGAGTAGGCGCGCTCCACTCCACTCTACCCCGCTCTACTCCTCCCTGCTCCACTCTCACGTGGCCCACGCCGAGCCGAGTCGAGTCGAAATCCCACCCATGGCCATCGGCATGACGCTCAACCAGCTGTACGCGCCGCCGCCGTCCTCCAGCAGCGCCGGCTCCGCGCCCGCCTCCTCTTCAAGCAGCGTGAGCGCCCCGCTCACTCCGCCACAAGGCCGCAGCCCCAAAGACGACGTCAAGAGCGGGCTCCAGCTGCCGCCGCAGCCCCAACCGCAGATGGATCGCGTGTATCAGATGCCGCCGTACTCGCAGCAGCCCTTCAACCCGGCGGGGTATCCTTCTACCTCGGTGTCCTCCTCCTCGGCCACGCAGTACCAGCCTCTGGCCAAGCCTGGCCCGAGCACGTCCGAGGACTACGCGGCCGACCCCATTCCCTTCGAGTATAGCCGCAAGTACACGCGCGATGACGCGTCCTCGGGACTGCAGCGGGCTGCAACCATTGTCACGTCTTCAAGCTACGCGGACTCGTACGGATCGCACCCCGTGTACGCACAGAGCCAGCAGCAGCAGCGGCTGAGCCCGTACGCGCAGCAGCAGCAGCCGCCCGCGCCGCAGTACCCGGAACCGCGCAGCTACCACCACGACCCGATGCAGCCGCAGTTCCCCACGCGACCGGCCACCTCGCAGATATACGCGCCCATGCCTGGCAGCATGCTGCCGCTGCCCAACCACCCGTTCCCGCCGCTGCTGGACGTGACCAAGAAGGAGGTGGACGCGTACCCCCAGACGCAGTACGCGGATGTGCGCGCGCCCATGTCGTCCCCCTCGGGCACGGCGCAGGAGGCCATGATCAAGGTCAAGACCCCGCTCAAGCTCAAGTACTGGCGCAACGGCCGCCGCAACCTGCAGTGCTTCCCGAGCTGCAAGGTCTTCGGCGACTACTCGGCCATCAAGATCGAGGACCTCAAGCAGCACGACTTCATGTGGGGCAAGTGCCGCGGCAGCCTCGTGACGGAGGTCACGCTCAACAGCAACGTGACGTTCGACGACCTGGTGCTGCTGGGCCGCGTGCACTCGCTCGAGAATATCCCCGTGGCTTTCGAGGAGGCCGTGATCCGCGAGTGCATGCTGGGCCGCACCGTCGAGACGGACGAGATGGACGCCATGAAGGACCAGTGGATCACCGGCGAGCGGCTCCCGGACTTCGTGCAGCAGGACGGCAACGTGGCCTGCTTCGAGTTCAAGCCCAAGGTCTGGAAGTACACGGAGGACATGGCCCAGGGCAAGTGCAAGCGCCGCAACGTCAAGTACTACGTGCAGTTCGAGGCCTTCGTGCAGATGGCGGCCGGCGACCGCCGCTACTACGCGTGCATCGGCTCGGGCATGTCCACGTCTTTCGAGGTGGGCTCCAGCCGCGTGCTCGCGCGCCAGAAGCGCAAGGCGGCGACCAGCGCCGCCGACGCGGCCAAGAAGAACCCGCAGGGCGACATGGTGGCGCTGCAGCCGCAGCAGCTCATG
Organism: Phytophthora melonis; assembly: GCA_024211575.1. NCBI lineage: Eukaryota > Oomycota > Peronosporomycetes > Peronosporales > Peronosporaceae > Phytophthora > Phytophthora melonis. Next base: position 2,058,162 of record JAMXKT010000094.1, on the reverse strand, counting down.
GCGCACAACGGGAACGCGCTCCTCCATAGCGTCATGGCCACGCACCCAATGTCCAACCCCATGTACGTGCAGCCGCCACCGAGCTACTCGCAGCACCATGACGGCCAAACTCGAGGCTTACCCCCGACCTTCCCGCACCCGCAGGTGATGATGAACCAGATGCCTCCGCAGCAGCAAATGCCGCCGGAGATGCACTACCCAATGCCGCAGCAGCAGCAGCAACAGCTCCAGCCTCCCCCAATGCAGCAGCAACAGCAGACCCAGGCGCAGTCTTCAGTCGGGGAGAAGCGCAAGATGAACAGCGAGCGGCCGGCCTTCCCGACGGACCGCGCCAGCAAGATGCTCAAGCCCATGAGTGGCGTCCCCAGTCCGTGCCCATCTGAAGGTGAATGACTCGGTGGCGTGTGGAGTGGAGTGAGTGAAGGCGTGTTGTTGTGCGTGCGTCGACGTGGACGATCTCTATTTTTCCCCAAGTTTATATGAGCGTGCCGTTCACTGCGCGCGCTGCCGGATATGAAGCCCGCGCTCTGGGAGTAAGAGCGTGCGGTTGGGCAGCGCGTCGCAGCCAAACCCTTACCAGCGACGTCGCTGTGTAGATATGATTTTTTGAGTTGATGAAAGCCAAGCACCAAGGTCCGCATGTAAGGACCCAAAGTCGTCAAATAAAAGTCTCGGTATTTATTGTCTATCAAATGGCCCTCCTGTTCATGGTTCATGCTACCGTTATTTTTTTTCGTGGGAAAGCGTGGTATCTTTTGGCTGCGTCCGACGTTACGCAGAGGCCAGTTGTGGCTTCACGGTTTAGATCGGATATCCCCGAATCATCACGCCGGTCTCGGTCTCTCCTTTCGGTCGCTCTCAACAAGATGACGACCATGTTGGCGGTGCTGCTGCTCTTGGTGGTCGCCGCCGCTGTTGGCCAGGTGCGGGCCACGCCCGTGCGAGCGTTGGACGGCTTGGGCCACCCCGTGGCCTGGTGGGCCGTGCTCAAGCTGCCGTCGCATGTGCAATCGCCTGATGGCCCCGAGGCGCGCGTGGTCTCGACGCCGTGCGACTGTCCGGCGCCAAACTGCAGCAACGTGCCCACTCGGGGCTGGCCGGCGCTGGAGACGCGGGCCACGGGGCTCTGCTACCTCTACGCGGACTCGAGGAATCCGCAGTTCCGACACTTCCGGGACGTGGGCTTCGACTGTCTGGGCCAAGGGGGAACGACCCACTGAGCCACACGCTCAAGCAGAAGGACTCGGGCGCCGAGTACTGGGCGCTGTTCAACGACCAGCTCAATGGCATCGCGGGGATTTCCACCCAAACAAGACCAAGGACATTGAAGAAGGCAAGCGCGTGTGTGGAGGGGGCGACATATTCAGCGCCCACGCCAAGGGAGCAGTAGCCTTTCAAGGCGACGGCAGTGGCGGCTTCTTCCTGCAGACGTCGACCCCCAACTTCCCCGATCCGACGCTCAATGACTCCTTTGTAAGGCTTGGCTGTCAGGCTGATAACAACGTGCAGTTCGCCCAGCACATGGTGGCCATGTCGGTTGGGGATAGTGAACTCGTTGAGCTGGGCACGAAGCTGCAGCTTGCGAGGCTGTGCTCGGGCAACTTCTTCCGGGATGAATCACTGCGGGATCTACTGGGCAGTGCCAAGTTGTTCGAGGATGGGCCGAAGCAGGAGAACACGAGCGCCTCGGCGTTCTACCATGCGATGCTGGACCCGGATCTACCGGAGCAACCAGCTTCGGACCCGATGAAGGCCGAGTTTCGACTGAAATTGCTGGAGGGCTCTACGAAGAAGAGTCGCGTGTTTGAGCCGTTGGCAGAGAACCAGCAGCTTCAAAGTTTTGCTGCCGATGGCACGCTACAGGATGAACAGGACGTGCTGGTGCTGGTCAAGAGTCCACGAGCTGCTGTGCCGCCGTGGGCGTTGGTGGCCGAGATGCTGGATTCGGATGTTAGTGTGGCGTCGTGGTGGGACGGCAGCTACGGCATCCCCACCATTTGTGCGGGAGATGTCTTCACCAACTCGCCGCATGAGTTCTGCCTCAACGACCCACCAACGGGTGTTGAGTTGAATGTGGACGGGTCTGCTCCCTACAACATCGAGAACCTTATGCAAGCTACGTATGCATCCCGTAAAATAGTAGTGCCGGCGGGGGTCACAAGTGGCTAATTGGTTGGGTTTGGTGTTGTAGATGGCGGATGAGCGACGGTAGTGCAAATTTGACGTGGCAACTCGTTGGAGGACGGGTCCCTGATGGCAATCACGGTGAGATAGGAGGGCTAGTATTCTTTTGGTGTATGCAGCTGACTTTTTTGTGTTGTATGCAGCCAAGTGGGGGCTCACAACACCTCGCTTTGGCCAATTGAATGCCTCGGACGCTTACGTGACGTTCGGTGACCTCAACATGGAGGGTTTCCCGTGCTCCAAGGCCTGCAACGGGTCGCAAGCAGGCCGTGGCGGCAGCTTCTTTTCGCTGATGCAGCCCAGTTTGCATTCCAGTCTAGTGGAGTCTATCATTTCCGGGGCCTGCCGCTGTTCTCCCCGTCCTATTGGTGAAGGTGCTGGCGTATCCAGTGACCCGGTACTTCCGATGTTTGAGGAGCTCCGCATGTGCCATCGAGGATGCATAAAGAAAATCGAGGAGCGTCTGGAACCATCTCAGCTGCCAACATTAAGTGCCAACGCGTCCTCCTTCTGGTCGCTCGGCTCGTTAAATTGAAATCGAATCGAATGGAATACGCTGGGGGCTTCCATTCTTGTGGAATCGAACGCTACAGCGCTGTAATTTTTGTGAAATATTTGAACAGAATGAAAATGAATGAGTCAAGAACCAGATGCATGTAAGTCTAAACTTTTTTGTCTCTTTTAGACCGATGCCCAGGATATGTATGTGCAACAACCGAACCCAGGGAGCTCCATGCCTTCAAAGGACAGTCGCAGTGGTAGACACTCAGTACTGTATCGCAGCGGCAAGTGCTAGTACTAGAGTCAACAAGCAAACTAAAATTCCTCGCGTTCGTGATGCAGTTCTAGTCCAAGCTCTCGAAGCGCTTAATGGAGCAAAATCGCTGACGACCGACTTGAAGACCATTCCATGTCTTCTCAATCCGCCTCCAGATAGGGAAGTTTGCTGAATCGACAAGGCAGCGTCGGTGCTCCAATGATAAATTAGCAGCGTGATGGGGGCCATTTCAATGCCGTTCATGTAGCTAAAAAGCAACGGGGTCACTGAACTGCCAGCATTTGTTCTCTCTCCACGACGTGGTGGCCTTCGTCTTGGCTACTTTCGTATGTTTTAAGTAGCCTAGAACCGGTATACCAATGTAGACCACACTGCTTGGGTGAAATCTCAATGATGTTGGTGTTTGTGGACAAACTGTTACATGTAGTGAGTGTGAGATCGGGTGAAGTTTCTGCTGATTGCGTGCCATGAAAGGAGAATAAACTATTGGTTTCCAGCACAAGATAGCGGATGGATTTTGTAATCAGTGCATCTGCTTGGATAAGTTATCTCCACATTAGTCTCAGTGATACTGGATCACGAATCGTGCAGAGGTGCAATGTAACGAACGGGGCAATTAGAGCTTACACCACTCTCCATTTTGCTTAGCACTGCACATAGCAACATCGTCGCCAAGTACCCGACCAAGAATGCGGTCTGCTGTCCTTCTGTCCATCGCCACGCTCGCCGTGTTCAGCGTCATCTCGGCTGCGGCTATCCAGCAGGAACCAACGACTCCAGCTCCTGCAATCAAGCTGCGCACTATTGCCCACGTCCGACCTTCGCCCCAGACACCAGGACTTGAAGGTGAAGAACGTCGTTTAGGCATCTTCGATGTTCTGTTCCCCGAGAGCCCCACGGCACTGCCGCAAACGCCGCACCCTGTCAGCAACGAGAAAGGTCCGTTGGGCAAGGACGGCGGCGTCGACATCTACGAAGGAGTCTGGGGATTCTAGGCTCTACCACTAACGTAGAAAACCGAATAGTGTCCGGTACGGTATTCGAGTTCCCTGCGAATACAAGGACCCTATGGGGGGGTACTCTAAAAGAATACAGTTCCCTCAAATATAGTCCCCAATAAATAAAGTACCGTGTCATCAAAACCACGAGTCGACGCGTTGCTGTGGATAATTCACTACGTAGCACTGCATTGTGCCACGGGAGCGCCCACATCGGCAAAATCGTGAAGCAGCGCAGCGTCGACAAGGCTATCAAGATGGCTGTGGTCCCTGGTGGTCTCACGCCATACTTGCAAGCAGGAGACGTCGGGATTTTTAAATCCTTCAAGGACAACATGTCTGTCCTGATCGACGCCTGGAAACGATCTGACCAGGTTAGCTACACCCGAGGTGGGAACCCGCGACCTCCACCTATTGAAAATGTCGTTGCTTGGGTGGAGACGGCGTGGCGTCAGGTCCCGGACAGTGATGTGGCCAAGAGCATCGAGAAGTGTGGGTTCTACGACGATCCCAACGACTGGTTTATCAGTGGTCACGGCGTCTACGGAGCTAGGTTTTGCCAAGCATAGTCCGGAGCTACCGGGGAGGAGAAAGCGGCCGGAGGGTACGACTGCAGTGACGATTCTGTCAATGAGCTCCTCGATGCTTTTGACGAAGTATGGATCGAAGAATAGTCTGCAGTTATTGTGGAAACCAATTAGATTGTCTAATTGGGATATAAATCGGTCGGTTAAGCATGTGATTAAGCTAGATCGGGTCGGTTTTGCTTAATCGGACCTCCTAATTAGATCGACAGACTAAGATTTGTACTCTGATTTGACACAGCGGTCTAGTGCGCTTACAACGCCATGTGGCAAGCCGATTTAGCAGCTCTGTGGACGGCTGATTTGCATGCTTATCGGCCCGAATGTCCGACATTCACTCGGCATTCGGCGTCCGATTTAAAGCAAAACCGACAGACGCTATGAATACTGCTTGACGAAAGGTGACTGCACTAATACATACTTGCACTACTCGTTAAACAGGTAGCAGTACTCATTAATTGCACACTAAAATGCATTTAATGCTCACAATACTGTTGATTAGTAGTAGGTGAGCGAAGCATTCAGCTAGTTGAGGTAAAGTGGTCGTTCCTCATATTGCTGGCGGTTCACTACGCATCCCTATTTTATGAACCTTACACCGATTTATACCCTTGTTATTGCCATACAAGATCATAATATCCCTGATTTAGTACCATTCAAATCTCTCGTGAACGCGGCTTTATCAGCTAATCCGCTCGGACAATCTAATCGGTTTCCACAATAGCATACTTATAATCTGCTAATCCATCTTGCTGGCGCTGATGGTGACTATAACTTGCGTGTTCACTTGTTGATTTCAGTGATCGTCCTAAGAAGCATCCTTTACTCTCGGGAATATAGTACCATCGAATATAGTACCCTAGGTGCCTCTGTAGTGTACTTTATAACATTAGTAGACGGTATATTATTCGGTATTCTCCGTTAGCAGTTTTGTGTTTAGTCGAGCTTGAGGCATTTAGTGGATCGTCCGAGAGTAAAGGGAAAGACCCGAGTTGCTCGGTTGGGGGAGTGTGTGTGGGGGGGGGGCACATTTCCCATGCATTTGGTATTGAAGTAATACCACCCAATGTGTGCCGTTGGATTCTTTACATCTTTTTTTATTTCTTTCTTATACACCATTTTTAGGAAGGACAAATGTGGTACTGACCAGATCACGAGAAGCAACCAACGTACCGTTTTCATTCAATCCTAGACCGAAAAACGCAGTCTTGGTGTACTGCACCGAGACTGCACGGCAATTATTTTGAGGGTTGCTTCGTTTCATATATCGATAGCAAAGCAAAACCTAATATTTTTTTCCTGGGTCCCTCTCCGTAAGCTTTATTTAGCTGTCGCGATTCACGGGTGTGTCATTTCTTGAATAACTGTACAAGATGGCGGAGCTGGAAGTGTGGGCGCAACCTGTGAACGCTACGTCTCCACAGGTGAAGAGTCTTTCGCGGCAAAAGCCACCGCATGCTGTGATCTGGAAGCGTCTCGCAAGGAAGTGGAACAACATTCAAGTTGAACGCCAGGGCGCGTACTCCATCGAGCGCCTCGAAAGCCTCAACTTGTACTGCAAAACCACTTCCCGGCGTCGAGCGGTGCTGGTCTGCCTACTGTCCCCAGTGTCTGCGTTGTTGGCAGCTCTGCTGGTGGAGTCGCTGCCGCTGCGACCGCCCTCGGACGGGTGGAGGGCCAATTGGGTCTTTTGGCTGCGTTTGTTCTCGGTTCAACTGACTCTGGGCTTCATCGTGAACTCTCAAATGATCCGATTCATCCCCGGCCTCAACTTCACCTTCGGCAAATGAATGGGGGTAGCTGTGGGGGCGAGCACCTCATTCATGGCGACGTACCTGATCGCTGCCAACACGATTGGGTTCCCCGTGCCGCTCATGATGCAATTTGCGCCGATCCCCATTGGAATCTTCACGCCGCTTGCGACTTTTCTAGTCTTGGTCTCCGTCCTCTTTGCCAAGAATTCGCCATTAAAGCCACATGCCGACAGATACAACCGCTTCTTTCTGTCGTTTTTGGCTCTTTGCAGCGCGTTTCCTGTCTACAACTGCTGTTTCAGCGCATTCCCGTCGGGTATCGAGGTGTTGCAGTCGTTATTTTGCCGATATGGAAGTTCGCAGCCAAGCGCTTCATTGTGGGCAGTACACGCAAGCTGGAAGACGTCATGCCGCTGCTAGTGGCCTTGTCGGTGGATTTCTTGAGTACGTTGTTCATATCGTCATGCATGTCGACGACAAGGTCCGTGTCCTTGATGCTGCTCTTCATCGCAGTGAACATCCTCCAATCGTTGCTTGAATTCCGAGCCATGAGAGCTAATGGGAGAGCGCTCTTGAAGCTACTGGACGAACGAAGGAACTCTCAAACACTTATCCGAAAAAAACCTGTCACGTCGGACGCTACCAATTTACTGCTGATTATCCTCGACGCTGTCGAGAACTCGGCTTCTCTTCCACCAAAATCTATGGAGGGAGTTCGACTGTGGGCGTGTTTACCGTATCCACTCTCGACGGACAAACTGAAACACCTTCATACTCTTGATGCGTTGAACGTGTTTAGCAGCAACTTTGACCCAACAATCAGAACGAAGGGCCAAGAACATCGACAATTAAGCTCTCGACGACTCGAATACCACCCCATGCGAATTGCGTCGATTACCCCATCGAATGGAGTCGCGGGCGAAGTCAAAGCGACAGACTCGCAATCCGATGCAGGTGCTACGCGGCACAACCACAGATCGAAGAAAATCGTGCTGAAAGGGGTGCAGATCCTGTTCCATTCCGAGTATGTGGCTCTCGTCCAGTACGTCGAGTTGGTAACTCCCATTGTGTTCTTCATCTACAAATCCGTATTGGAGCTGCTTGACAACTCCTTCTGCACCCTGTCGACACTAGTGCCTGTCCTCGCTGGCGTAAGGATTGACTTCATCTGCGTTTCGTTCTGGGTTCGTTTTGAACCCTCGCTTTGGGTACACTCTGTGCCTTCAAGGCGCCACATGAGTAGCCTAGCTGCTAGGAGATGCCAGGAGTAACTTCATTCAATCAATCAGTTCTCAATTCGACTCAAAGAACTCAAGCGGCTTGGCATTTTGAAACGTTTCAAAGAAGATCGACCTGGTTCACCCATCGGCCAACCCAACCAACCATGAGCGGCTCTACCAAGAAGGACGACAAGGAGCGCTACCTCACGTACTCAATCACAGTGCGTGCCGCGAACAAGGAGAAGGGCATCGAGGAGGAGGTCGTCATGAAGAAAATGGCCAAGTTCATTGACGGCGGCCCCAAGGACTTTCTCGAGTGGACCTACCACTTCAACCAGCTGGCAAAGCTGAAACACTGGAACGCGGAGGACAAATTCCTCAACACGACCATCTTGCTTGAAGGCGACCTCCGCGAGGCATTTGAAGACGCGTCCATCACTGACGACGACGTGCGCATGGACGAGGAGTTCACTCGCGCGCTGCGCAAGGCATCGGTCGTCGTGCTGCCGACGGACTACAGCGAGAAGCTCCAGGAGGAGCTGTGGGAGATCAAGAAGTCCCGCAACGAATCGCTGTCCGAGTACAGCAAGCGGTTCCGCGCCTTAGTGCGCATGGAGCACACGCTCGCTCTGCTGAACGAGAACTCGCCGCTGTGCGACGACGCACTCTGTCGCCTCTCCAAGCGCGGACTCCCGTACGAGTGGCAGAACAAGTACGATGCGAGTGGCCAGATCTACACTACCGTGGCTGCGCTGGTGCCATTTTTCGAGCGCATCGAGCAGGGCGAACAGCGACTGCACCGAACCGGCGGACAGGACAAGCGAAACTACGCTACCGAGAATCCCCGTGGTCACGGACGCCGAGGCAACGGCAACCGGGGCAGCAACAACCGCAACAATGGCAGTAACAGCAACAACAATCGGCAACAGACCAGAGGAGGAAATCGTGGTCGCGGCAGCGGCCACAGCAACGGCAACAGCTCGGCGAGTAACAAGTATTGCAGCTTCCACCGAACGAACACGCACAACACACAGGACTGTCGTGCACTTCGCCAAGATAATCAGCAGGAGGAACACCAGCAACTGGACGAGAGACGCGGACCCAGAGGTGCTCCACGTGGCCAACGTAGCCAGCAGCAAACGCGCGTCGAACACCGTGAGCACACGGGAACCTCAAGTGACGAGGAGTATCTGTTCGTAGGCCTGCACGCGCCGCCGACCAACACGCCTCCCCCAATGCGCGTCATGATCAAGCTTGAGGTAGGCAAGGACCGCTACCGAGCTCTGTTGGACAGTGGATGCTTGCGCAGCATTATCAGCGCGGAATTCATGCGCGTGTTGCAGTCTCACGGAGCACGGCTGGAGAATTCTGCAACTTCATTCGAATTGGTCAAGGGAACCACACAAAGTGAAGGCGCCATGGTGGTGCGCTTTCGAATCCTAAACGTGACTCCGTCATCGTTCACCAATTCGAGGTATTATCGTCACTGCCGGATGACATGACGATTGGACGCGACTTAATGACGGCACTCGGCTTGGTGATCGACTTCAAGAAGGGCATCGTCCAATGGGACGGTAGCGAGCTCGCCGTCCACACCACTGGCAAGAAGCTTAACCTACCGGTTGCTATCGGTCCTGATTCGGACTTGACTGTGGATGAAGATTTGGAGTACTTCGCAGGGGAAGCAGCAACTGCCACGCCTTTGGATTTGATGCCTCTGCACTTAGAGCCAGCTCTTCAACACTGCTACCTGAAACTGCTGGAAGCGTATGTGGACTTGTACAGCGGCCGCCTCGGCCGTATCCGTCTGAACGACTACATCCTGCCGCTGCGGGCAGACTACACGCCAGAGCACGCGAGACCATACAGCGTGCCCCGCAGCCAAGAAGATGCAGCCCGCCGCGAGATGCAGCGGCTGCTTCAGCTCGATGTGATCGAGCAGATCTACGGCTCAGAGTCCTCTGCGCCAGCTTTCTTTCTCGTGAAGCCTGATGGATCTCTTCGCATGTTAGTAGACTTCCGCCAGTTGAACAAGTTCCTGCGCAGATCGCCGTACTACGTGCCAAAAATCCGCGAAATACTACTGAGGCTAGGCAACGCTAAGTGCATGAGCACTCTGGATGCGAACATGGGCTACTTCGCAAGGCGTCTGGCGAGGCAAAGCCGCCCAGCTACGGCTTTCTGCCTTCCGTTTGGCAAATTCCAGTTCAAGCGGCTCCCGATGGGCATTTCGACAGCGCCGGACGAATATCAAGCTAGTATGGAACGTATCCTGGGTGACCTGCCTTTTGTGATCGTGTATCTGGATGATATTCTCATCTTCTCAGAGAACGCAGTGGACCATTTGGTGCATTTGCGTATCGTGTTCGAGCGACTGCGGCAATACGATGTGACCCTCAACGCAAAGAAGTGCCACATTCTTCGTGATCGAGTCGACTACCTCGGCTTCACCCTGACAGCGGACGGCATCCAACCCCAGACGAAGAAGGTAGAAGCCATCCAACAGATCGCCGAACCCCGCAACAAGAAGGAGTTGCGTCGCTTTCTGGGTATGATCGCGTACTACAGAGAAATGGTCCCGAACAAGTCGGCGTTGACAGCCCGACTCAACCGCCTGACGTCCAAGAATGTTCCGTTCGCCTGGACACCAGAGGATGCTGCAGCCTTTCTCGAGATCAAGACGGCGCTGGCTCGCAATGTGTGGCTAGCATTTCCTGATTACAGCCGTCCTTTTCACGTGTTCGCGGACGCGAGCGGCCAGCAGATTGGAGGTGTCATCCTCCAGGGCAAGCGGATCAACGCGTGTTTCTCTCGCTCAATGACGGATACACAGCGGAAGTACTCAACGATGGAGTGGGAGTTGCTCTCCGTTGTGGAAATCCTAAAAGAATATCGCACAATGCTGCTGGGTTTCCCTGTGGTGGTGCACACGGATCACAAGAACCTCCTGTTCCCACGCGAGAACTCTCTGCGAGTCAAGCGTTGGAAGCTGATCCTCGAAGAGTATCGCTTGCAGGTGGAGTACGTCCCAGGCAAGCAAAATGTGGGTGCTGATGCGTTTTCCCGGCTTCGCTACGACTTCGTGAAGCAGATCGCCGAAGAAGAGCTTTTTGCAGTTGAAGCAGAAGAAGTAGCAATTGATGGCGCCGTCATGAAGAAGCACCAACTTCAAGATGCTACCTACAAGAAAGTGATCGCTCGACTGGAGAAAAACGAAGCAGATCCTGACTACTCACTCCGTCCTGCACTGGGAGTCGTGCTATTGCACCATCGTAAACGTGTTGTGGTGCCGGAGACGTTGCGACGCAGTATCGTGGAGCTCTACCACGATTACCTGCTCCATCCTGGCGCTGAGAAGCAGTATCAATCGATGAGCACGTTCTGGTGGCCTGGAATGCAGGCTGCAGTGGAGAAATACGTCAAAGATTGCGTGGACTGCAAGAAGGCAAAGCTGCACGGTGGCAAACAACAGTATGGACACCTGCCACCAACTCCTGCGTCCAACACCGATCGTCCATTTGACGTCGTTCACGCGGATTTGGTGGGGCCATTTACTGGGGACTTCTACTGCTTGACTGTGGTTGAACAACAATTTCGCTGGCTGGAGGTCCTGATGCAGCGCGGTAAGACCTCAGCAACTACGGCTCTGAGCTTCGAGCGCGTGTGGCTCTGCCGTTATCCTCGCCCAAAACTGGTCGTGCATGACCAAGGACCTGAATTCACCGGAGACGAATTTCAGATGCTATTGACCTCGATGGCGATCAAGGACAAGCCTATCACCGCAAAAAACCCGCAGGCCAACGCTATCTGCGAGCGTGTGCACTTGGAAATTATGAACATCCTTCGTGTACGCCCGGACCTGCACGATCAACTGGAGGTGGCTCTCGACTATGCTGCCTACGCTATTCGAGCCAGCTACCATTCCATACTTCGAGCTTCCCCCGCTCAATTGCTGTTTGGCGAAGACATGATCACGCGCGAGCTGCATTTCGCCAACTGGAACTTCCTCTCAAAGCAGCGATTCATGGCCATCATGCAGGACAACGATCGTGAAAATATGAGGCGTCTGCAGCACTTCTATCGCGTGGGAGACAACGTCATGCTCCGTGTTCCTGCTCGTGAACGGAAGAAAACCGACCCGGTCGCCAAGGGCCCGTACGTCGTGAAGGCCGTTTACGATAACGGCAATGTGCTCCTCGACACTGGATCAAGCGAGTACCGAGTCAACATCAGGCGAATCTTCCCGTGTTGATTCAACATCACTGACATCCTGGCATGAGGGAGAATGACAACTCCTTCTGCACCCTGTCGACACTAGTGCCTGTCCTCACTGGCGTAAGGATTGACTGAGTTTCGTTCTGGGTTCGTTTTGAACCCTCGCTTTGGCTTGTTCGTTGACATCCTGTGACCCGTTCGTCGTCGATCGAGCGACGATCTGCTGACAGCATTTTTACCGTTCGCGTGGCTGGGTACACTCTGTGCCTTCAAGGCGCCACATGAGTAGCCTAGCTGCTAGGAGATGCCAGGAGTAACTTCATTCAATCAATCAGTTCTCAATTCGACTCAAAGGACTCAAGCGGCTTGGCATGCTGCCGAACGTCGTGTACTATCCTGGAGGTGCTGGCACCTGGGACATAGTGTCGATTGCCAACATTTCGCTGTTTGCCGTGCTGGAAGTTGGGCTTTTGATCTCGTTCAACACGTTCCTGCGGCACAAGTTCGGGTTCTCTCCGTTGTATCAGCTGGCGTTTGTGCTGGAAACGGAGTTTTATCCCGTTCAAGCGATTCTTTTCGCCTGATTCTCAATGTGCTGCAGTACGAGCTGGAGCATCTCGGTCGGTATCCCCATCATCACAGACCGCTTCGATAGTTTGTTTAACATTTGCTTATTTTGCCGATTTTACTCTTCGATTCGAGTGGCTTCACCGTCCAGATCCGTAATTTGTAAGAAACTACCGATAGCGCTTGATCTCGACACGGAGTTTTTTCGTCCGTCGTGCGGATGGTGCTCTTTGTCTTCATTCCCGTAGTATCATGGTGCAATTCGAGTCAGAGTATTTCGGTCGGTATTCTCCCTCGTACTTTGACATCATTTTTACGGGTTATATTATTTTACCGACCACGAATTTACACACGAGTAGGGATAAGAGTTAAGGTATTGGAAAGAGTAGCGTGGAAGAGCTGTATAAAATGAAGTAATAAGCGTTTCCCTATACAAAATAGATTTCTCTCTGTTCCACCTTGAACGCATACTTATTTTCATGTCGTCCTGGCTGTCGTTCACTTCATTTCTTGAAACCTCACACGCAAGATGGCCGAAGTGGAGGTGGGGGGACAAGCCCCAAATTGCGCATCGCTAGTCAAGACGCTCTCACAGCAGACGCCACGACCGAACTCCTCACTTCGAAGACGTCTTGGCAAGAAATGGAACGCTATCCAGATCGAAAGTCAGGGCGCGTACTCGGTCGAATGCCTCGAGTCTCCACTTGTACTACAACAGTACATCCCGCACTCGTGCCGTGTTACTCTGCGTGTTGTCGCCCGTCCCGGCGTTACTGGCAGCTCTGGTGGTGGAGAGCTTTCCACTTCGTTCCCCGGGCTGCGGATTGGGGTATTGTGGCTGCGGCTGGTTGTTGCCCAAAGTACAATTGGTACTGCTGTGAACTCAAAGATGGGAACCCAATCTGGCTCGCAGCAAGAAGACACGTAGCAACTAGCGCGACAGTCGCCCCCAACGCCATTAGTGCCCGCTTCCAAACTGGAAGCTCAAGGCCTGGTATCAGCCTCGCATGATGCAGCTCTCTGCTGTTCCGATTGGAATTTTCTCAACTCTAGCGACTCGACTGGGGCTTGGAGCAGCTTTGTTTGCGAAAGATTCACCCTTCAAGCCGCAGTTTTTTTGGTTCATTCATGCTACTTTGCGGCGTGGTCCCAGTGTACAAGGTGCTGTACGACTTGATCCCCGTGGCGTATCGGGGCGTTGCAGTTATCATTCTCCCAGTCTGGAAGTTTGCAGCGCGACACTTGATATGCCCGTGCTGGTGACTCTCTCGGTGGATTTCTTGAGCACAATCTTCATTTCAATGTGCACGTCGTCGACAAAGTCCATGACGCTGATGTGTTTACTCGTTGCAGCGAATATTGGACAAACTCTGCTGTAATTCCGAGCCATGCGTGCAAACGGGAAAGCGCTTCTCAAGCTACTAAACGAGCAAAGAAACTCGGCTTCACTAACCGGAAAAGAAGCTCGGCACATCTGATACCACCAACCTACCAAGGATCATTCTCGCTGCTACTGAGAGCTCCGGGTCGTTACCGCCACAGTCGTTGCGAAGGATCCGGTTGTGGGCATGCTTACCATATCCAATCACAGGTGAAGCACTCGAGCTCCTGCAGTCTTTTGATTCGTCTGGTGTGCTCCGAGCTAGGGATGACCCAACTAGCCGAAGAAGAAACCAAGAGCAGCATGAACTAAGCGTACGGCGACGTGAATATCAGACGGTACGAAGAGCATCAATCGCTCCATGTACAGGAAACCTTGGTGCGGCCAAAGATCGAAAGAAATCGTGGTTCAAGGCGTGAGGCTCCTGTTTCATTCCGAGATTGTGGCTCTCGTCCAATACGTTGAGTGCATCGTGCCCATCATTTTCTTGCTATATAAGTCGGTGCTGGAGCAAACGCCGAACATCGTGCACTACCCCGGCGGTGTTGGCAACTGGGACTGGAGTCGGTTGCGAATATCTCGGTGTTTGCGGTGATGGAAATTGCGTTGTTGCTCTGTTTCAACACTTCCTGCGTCACCGAATGAGTGCAGTTGCTGCAATGCCGCGGTAAACCAGAACTCAAGGCTGAGTATTTTTAAGGTGAAAGATAATACATTTACACGCGAAAGCAGCAGCGTATCTTCCAAGCAGTATTTTAAGAAGAAAATATTTGGGGACTAGGCATTTTCCCTCAACGTTCACTACTGCTGCTCGTATCGAACACTTTATTTCTCTTTCCTGGTGCTGTCCTGTATATAGGTTTATTGTGCGCGGTACGCGTGGCCTGTGAGAGCACCCTGCCAATGCTGGTTACGCTTCGTGTGGATTTTTTGAGCACCAGTTTCATTTCGGTGTGTATATCGTATCTATCGCTGCAAATATCGGGCTGTCGGTGCTGGAAGTTGGGACGCCGAATCTGTGATAATCTTTCACTGTTTCTAGTATTGCTGTATTGCTGTAGTAGCAAAGATAAATTTATTGCTGGGTTTCAACACGTTCCTGCGTTGACCGGTTTGTGTTCTCTCCGTTTTATCAACTGGCGTTTACGCTCGAGACGGAGGTGCGCGTGGTTCGAGCTATTTTTTGCATCTTCATTCGTGTTGCAGTATGAACTGGAGCAGTACTCTTTGTTTTGAGTGGCTTCGTGGCAAATAGTTCGACACTACCCCCAGGTTTTACTTGACCGTATTGAGACGCAGAACTAGTTGCGAACATTGGATAGAGTACACTTTTCGCCAGCACGTTAACATTTGCGTTGTTGCCTGCCTATCCAAGCAAAAACTCAGGGCTAGTAGCACATGGCTGTTGTAAAGCAAAACATGTCGCTGTATTTAGGTGTTGCACTCTTTGTCTTTCGCCAAACGTTGCAGTTGCCGTTTTTTACTTGGAGGCCGAGATGTAGAGCACGTTGTTGCCGCGGATGAAGCAGTCGCCGTACTGCGCCTTGAGTTGCCCGTTCGAATACTCCTGCGTCTGCTCCATGGCGATGTTCATGAAGCCGTCCAGGCAAGCCAGCACGCCCTTGTACTCCACGCCGTTGTTGAGCTTGACGTCCACGGGGCGGCCCAGCACGCCCTTGAGGAAGTCGGACGGCGTCTTCTTGGTGCTCGCTTGCTCTTGGTCCGCCATTCTAATTCGCTAATGCGTGATTGGTGTAAAATACGCTCTAGATACGAGTTAGATTACGCGTTAGACACTTTTTGCCGTGCGTAAAGCGTTATTTTGAGAAATGGATCAGTTGCAGCGAGAGTATCTGCGCGGTGCCAGGCGGAAGGCCCAAGCTGCGGACTATTTCGACGCGGACGATAGTGAGGATGAGAGAGGACAAGCTCTTGCTGCTTCTGCGAATGATGGAGACGACGAAGTGGACCCGCTGGATGCGTTTATGCAGGGAATCGATGCCCAAGTGACGCAACAGCGCAAGGCGCCACCTAAGCGGGTGGCTGACAAGGTGAGTATTTAACTGTTGCCGAAGGACGTAGGCAAGTGCTAAGTGTATATGGCGATATCTATGGCAGCCTCAGGTGTTAAAGCATGAAGACGATGACGCGGACAGTTATCTGGAGGAATACGCACGGGTATGCACCCGTTTAACACTAGCTTAAACTCCTGGATCCTATACTAACTTTAAACACTGCGTTTAAACTTCTTCCTAGACCACCAAGAAGCCTCGTGTTGGCTTATCCCCAGGCAACGACGACTCGGACGAAGAAGTTTACGCAACTGCCAAGCAACTCGACGACGCAGATGCACCTGACGAGATGGCGAAGAAGGTGATGGAAGTTTTGGCTCCAATCGACCACTCCGCCGTCCACTACGAGTCATTCAGGAAGAATTTTTACACTCCCCACAGTGAAACTGCGGCTCTCTCTAACCAGGAAGTGGCGAAACTCCGGTTAGAGTTGAGCGTTAAGGTAGACGGATCCGATGTGCCAGCCCCAGTGCGGTCCTTTATGCACCTCGGTTTCGATCGCAAGATATTGCAGACGCTTATGAAACTCGGACTGGAAGCGCCCACTGCAATTCAAGCTCAAGCGTTTCCTGTTGCTCTTTCAGGTCGAGATTTGATCGGAATTGCCAAAACGGGGTCGGGCAAAACGTTGGCGTTCACGTTACCCATGGTTCGCCATGTGATGGACCAACGCGAGTTGCAACGGGGTGAAGGACCCATCGCTGTGGTGTTAGCACCAACTCGAGAGCTTGCACACCAAACGTACGTACAGGCGAAGAAGTTTCTGGGAGTGTATGGAGCTTCGTGTGCGGCGATTTATGGTGGAGCTGGCAAGTGGGAGCAGGTCCAAGCGCTGAAAAAAGGTGTCGAAGTGGTGGTTGCCACTCCTGGCAGGTTGATTGAGATGATCAGGAAGAAGACGGCGCCGATGAACCGCGTGACGTTCGTGGTGCTGGATGAAGCGGATCGGATGTTCGAAATGGGGTTCGAGCCCCAGTTACGCTCCGTTATGGGCCAGATCCGCCCGGGCCGCCAAACGCTCATGTTTTCCGCTACTTTCCGTCGACGGATTGAGGCGCTGGCACTCGATGTGCTTACAAATCCGGTTAAGTTGACGATTGGTCAGGTGGGCCAAGCGAACGAGGACATTCGGCAGATTGCGGTGGTGTTGCCGGGTCATGGAGCGAAGTGGCCGTGGTTGATGGCGCGTATCCGTGGACTAGTTGAGGAAGGACGGCTGCTTATCTTCGCTGGGAGTAAGGCTGGCTGTGAAGAATTGGCCAAGAACTTGGCGACGGCTTTTCCTTCAGCACCAGCGCTGTGTCTGCATGGAGATAAAACGCAACAGGAACGAGCGGAGGCGTTGTCGAAGTTTAAACACGGGGAGTGCCGCGTTCTTGTGGCTACAGATGTGGCTGCTCGTGGGCTGGACGTGAAGGATGTGAAGAACGTGGTGAACTTTGACGTGGCGAAGAACATCGACACGCACGTTCATCGAATTGGTCGTACGGGTCGCATGGGCCTGGAAGGTTTCGAGCCTGGAACTGCGTACACACTGGTGACTCGCAACGAGTCGCAGTTTGCTGCTCAGCTGGTGTACAACATGGACGTCTCTGGTCAGCAAGTTTCGGCGGAGCTGCTTGCTCTAGCTAAGAGGGATTCGCGTTTCCGTCGAGGTGGAGCTGCAGCTCGTGGTAAGGCACCGACAGGAAACGACGCAGATGGTGGAGCGGGGTGGCAGAGTGCCCCTGGGAGTGCTGGACAAGCTCCTGCCGTGCCAGCTCAACAACCGAAGGAAAGCGGTCTCGATGCGGAAGATACTGCGGAGTTGGAGCGGTGGGACGACAGTCGCCGCAAGAACAAGGCTGACCAACGCAAAGGTTTGGGGTTCGCAGGGATGGCAAGTTCAAAACCAATCGGAAGAGCTAGTGGAATGACCGGGTTTGTGAAGGCTTCCGCACCTGCTGCCTCTTCGCTAGCGACAGCTTTTCGGTCGGGTTTTGTGAAGTCCACGCTGGCCTCCGATGTTCCCCGACAGTCTCCACCCGCTCCGCCACCGCTGAGCTCGATCGCTCCACCGCCCCAAGCACCGGCAAATTTATTAAATTCGGGTGCTCTGATACCTCCTCCGCCACCGCCACCACGCTGGTCTCAAGCGCAAGCGAGCCCAAGTGTTGTGCCCTCCACTATGCTGGTTCCGCCGCCACCTCCACCGGCAGTTGTGGCGTTAACACCTGACGACTTAAGAAGCTCAAGCATATATGTGGAGAAACCTCAGCCAAGTGGGCAAACTCAAGCAACTTATCCAAGCCTTCGACTTCAGCATGAAAGCAACTCACGGTCGAGAAGTAGGAGCCGTCGATGCAGTGATCGCTCTCGTAGTCGCAGCAGCTCAAGATCCAGAAGTCGCCGGCGCTCTCGATCAAGTTCGTCTGGAAGTGATGGTGGACGACGTCGTAGATCGCGCTCAAGAGACCGTCGACGCCGACGAAGTTACAGCTCAAGCCGCAGCAGGAGTCGAAGTCGGAGCAGGAGCCGCAATCGTGACCGTCGCCACCGATCACCCTCTCGGTCTCGATCTCGCTCTCGATCGAGACATGGACGTCGCAGGCGCTGAAGCAGCGTGATGTAGCGCGTTTTGGTAAAGTGCAGGACGCAAGCGGAATGTTATCATTCACTTCGAGACAATCAACGACTACAAGTGGCTGCCTACGCTGCACGTAATACACCTACAGCCAATGAATGCAAACGAAGGAGACTGGGACATAAGGCTATAGGGAAACTACATGATACTGGGGCGGCGGCTTAGTTGTCTGCTCCGCGTGGCTGCATCCCATCAAAGAGCGAATCTATTGTCTGTCAATTCACGCCTGCGCCTCCGGGGCCGCAGCCTCCTCTGAAGTTGTTTCTACCGCAGCTGCATCTGCACTAGGCGCCTCCTCCGGACTGCTAGCGGCGCTACTCTCCTCGGTCGTCTCAGCCGGGGTCGCCTCTGTTGACTCAGCAGCACCAGCATCAGCAGCAGGTGCTGCGGGAGTCTCGGTCTCCGTCTCAGTCTGCATCAGGTCTGCGGTCGTGACCACCTCTGGCATGGCCTCTCCATCGTCAAAATCGTCGTCGTTCTCCATCTCCATACCGGGGATCGGCTCGAAGGGAATGTCCTCGAACGTGTCCTCAAACTTGGCCCAGCTGCCGCCAGACTCGAAGTTTGCCCAGCGGTCCGCGCCCACACCGCCTTCGCTATCCTTGGGGCGCTCTCCTGCCGTGCGAGCTCCTCCTCGTCCTCCTCCTCGCTACTGCTGCTGTCGTTCATGATCTCCGGGAGCATGGGTGTGTCGCTGTCCTTGACGTCGAAGTCCGTGTCGAAACCATTAGGGTCCGAGCCGAAGCCCGACGCGCCCAGCATCTCGGCGAACTGCGCGTTCAGCAGCTCCTCGTTCTGGTTGAAGCCCATGACCGAGTACGGGTCCTCGCCGCCCTGAGAGATCGTCACGCCGCCGAGCGGCATACGCTCGCGCTCGTAGATGGGGGCCAGCACCTTGGACGACAGCTCCTCCCACTTTTTCCACGTGACCTCGTCCTCCTCGAAGAGCTCCAGCACCGTGTCCGCGTGCCGCATCTCGTTGAGCGACCCCTCCTCGTTCGTGCTGCCGCGCACGTCCTCCAGCATGGTCATAAGCATGTTGCAGATGCGGTGGAGGTGCCCACAAATCCAAGCGAAAATCCCTTTGCAACGGCCGTGGCCTCATCGTTCTTCTCGTGCGCCTCAATGATGCGGGGCAGCAGACGCGCCTCCTTCACTAACCCTACGAGCAGCTCGTGGCTGCCGCTTTCTAAGATGCCGATCACCATGCTCTCCACGTCCGCGTGCAGCATGTTGACCGACTCGAACTGGAAGAACAGGTCCAGGCAGATCTCGATCGCGTGCTGCTCCAGCAGCGCAATGTCCACCTTCTGGTACTTGGACTGCATGAGCAGCACCACGAGCCCCACCATCTTCAGTCTGCGCAGTCCGAGCCTCGGCACCTCCTGGTGTCGCTGGTTGCGGATCGTTCCGGCGTCGTCTCCATCGATCTTCAAGATGGCGCAGATCTGCGGCAGTCTCTCCCCGGCGCACGCCACCGCGGGGGGCATCTCGTCCGTGGCGCAGTACTGCGCGTTGGTGGCGCGCGACAGCAGCGCGCTCAGCACCGAGATCGCGCCGGTCATGGACGACGTGCACGCACTGGCCGCACCTTGCTCAGGCACGGCAAGAGCCACGAGCTTGTCCGCCACCTCCTTGGTCTCCAGATGCTCCAGCAGCGCGAAAGACACGGGCGAGCTGGAACTGGCGGGCGACGCCGGGTCGTTCTGCTGCGCGCGCGTGCCGCAGTGGATGATGTCCACCAGCACCTCCGACGCGTGCTTGTGGGCGTCCGAGTCGGCCTCAACGTCCCCCAGTGTCTTCAGCAACAGGTCCACAACCGTCGGCTCCGACTGCCAGCTCAGCGTCTTGTCCTTATTAGCAGTGGGGGTGCCACCACCACCCAAATGGTCGTCGTCGTCTCCGTACCACGAGTTGGAAGAAGGCGGGAAGCCCATCGACATCCCCGGGAAGTCCATGCAGTCGTCCATGTAGTCGGCCTGGTAGGGCTGCAGCAGCCGCTTGAGCAGCTCCGCGACCGAGAAACTGGCCGCGTGGCGCGCGAAACCGGCGAGCAGCGCGTCCGAGTTCTTGTTGAGCAGCGCCGTCATCTCCTGCGGCTTGCGCACCATGAGCATGGTCACGATCTTCTCAAAGTAGCCGGCCAGTCTAGGGTCTAGCGGCGTGGGCTGGGACAGAAACCCTAATAGAGTTTCCACAATGGCGCCGTCACTCGAGGTCACGAGGGTCTCCGTGATGCTCGTGATGTCGCAGCAAATGACCTCGCACGCCATGTACGGGTACTTGAGCTTGCGCAGGTCGTCCGACGGGTCCTCGGGGCTCTCCACGACGTACTCCACGAGCTTAAGCAGCACGGGCTCCTGTGATAGGCTAGAGGTTTAGAGGCACCATTAAAAGTTAGAGAATGGCGTAACGTAAAATAACGCTTTAGGTAGGCGGATGCAACAATGGCAAATGCACGCTATAAGGGAAAAATAAAAAAAAAATAAGAAAGTTGCGTTTTGCCCGTACAAGTCGAGAAGCTTGGTGTTGCGCGTCTTGACCTCCTGCACCAGCTCGTCCTCCTGCAGAACCTCCTCTAGCGTGAAACCGTCCTTCTCCAGCAGGTCGTTGAGCGGGCTCGAGATGTTAAAGAGCGACGAGCCCTGCGCCCAGACGCTGCCCTCGTCGGCCATGGCGGAGAACAGCGACATGCTGGCGAGAATTCTCTAAACCTCTCGGTTAAGGTAGACCCCCTCTCTCCAAACGACGAAGGGGGGAGCGCACACGTTCGCTCCGCTTGGTTGTGGGCCGGAGGTTTCTTCTTCCCTGGTGCTGCCGCCACCACCTTCCCCCCCTTCGACCCGTTTTTGTAATAACTACTCTACACCACTGTATTTAGGTTAGAAATATAGTAAGCCCAAGCTAATCAAAGATAATGAAGGCGGAGCTAGGCAGCGGCAAAGTCACCGCAACAACGAGGTTAGGTGCGATTTCTGCCCCGCTGATTGGCGAAAACGCTGTCGAGCTTTTTTTGCAGAGCGTGCTTGGCTCGCGGCGCTAATATTGGCGCGTGATATCCGGACGGGGCTAGCGCGATTGCGATGTGCTGACGCGTGGTGACAGGCACTCGGTGCCGAGAGAATAAGCAGCTCTTTCGAGCGCTTTGGCGCGGCTTTATTTTACTGTTGCGTGGCGGCGGATCTTGTTTTTTCTTTAAAGGTTAGGTGGCGCTAGTCGTGCCACGTCGTCGGGCCACCTG
Organism: Phytophthora melonis; assembly: GCA_024211575.1. NCBI lineage: Eukaryota > Oomycota > Peronosporomycetes > Peronosporales > Peronosporaceae > Phytophthora > Phytophthora melonis. Next base: position 2,036,545 of record JAMXKT010000094.1, on the reverse strand, counting down.
CTGGTCGAAGCTACATTCCGACCACCAATCGAGCACCTCAATTGCGGCGAGGCGACCCGCATTGGCTAATATCAGACGCATCTGCATCGTCTGGATTGGTCAAAAAGGCCACTGCGTGGATTGGCCAGCCATGTTGAAGTTGCCCTGTCACGGCTCAGAATGTACCGGTATCAAAGCTCGTCGCTCCAATATCATCGCTTCATCTCGCTAAGCCACTGAAACTGGAAGGAAAAGTCTGCGCCTGAGGGAATCGGATGCAAATTAGATAGCCGCTGCACACGTCGACCCAATGCTACTACACGTTCAGTACCTACCAAAGTGGAGGAGCTCATATTGCAGCAAAAGTAGCAGCCCAACGAGAGATGTAGAAGGCGGCGTTGGGCAGTTGGCTTAAAATCAACTGATACGTGATGACCACGAGCGGGGCCAGGACGCACTCGACGTATTGAACCAATGTGAGATCTCGCAGTGAATCAATAGTTGCAGTCCTTGAAGTGCGAGCTTCTTGGACTTGTCGCCCACGACCCGGTTAGCATATTTTCGTCTCTTGTCGGCTCGGATACCGGAGCAACGGCAATGCGTAGCAGTCGTGGCTGGGGATTTGTCCGTCGCGACGTGAAATTTGTAGATTGATCGGCTAAATCGTTCACGCCGGAAGATTGTAGCTTTTCAAGCCGACGTGCTTGCTTCTGGGTGATCGGGTGAGGGAGACACGACGAGAGACGAGCGCCTTGTAGCGAGTTGACACGATAGGTTTTCGGACTTTGAGCTACTGCGATAATCATGGAGAGAAGCTCGGTGATATTCTGCTTACTTGTCAATCGCTTGGTATGAATTCAAGCAAACGAGGTGCGTCGGTCGCGAAGAAAGTTTTCTCACGACTTTTGCACTAGCGTGAATGGCGCGATATTCCAAAAACCACTGGGAATGCATGTAGCCCAGAGAGGTCGAAGCGATCGAGAGGTATACGACGAGCATCCCCCTGTGGAAGCGTCTCGAAGAGAAATGGAAGGAAATCCAAGTTGTTCGTCAAGGGTCTTACTCAATCGAACGCCTGGATAATCTCGACATGTATTGCAAAACCGCGTCTCGATTTCGAAAGATCTTAGTGTTTACTCACCCCATTACCTTCACTGATAGCGGCGGTGCTGTTGAAGTGTCTACCGCTTCACCATCCGGCTGCAGGTTGGGCTGGTAATTGGGTCTTCTGGTTTCGTCTACTGGTGATGCAATGTTGAACTTGGAATTGACAAACCAACACGTTGTGACCCCTTTTCTGGGGAGTGCTGCGTATATTGCGACCTGCAGCGACCATAAGATTCCCCCGCCCACATGTTTATTGACTAGTTAGTTTGCGCATCAGTGATCGATACGCATGGGGCATAACAGTAACTTTATTCCTTGTCCCGAAGCCACTTGAAGCGGAACGTGAAATCCGCGCCTGACACAAAGATGCAACAGGTTAGAAAACCGCAATCGCCTCGAGATGGTCGCTTTAGCACTCACCTAAATGTTCAAGCTGATACTGAAGCAGGAAAATGGTCTCTAAGAACAAGTTGGCTTGCACGGGGTACACTTGCGTCTCGAGCACGAACGCAAGTTGGTGCAGAGGGGAAAAGGCAAACTTGCGCTGCAGGAAAAAGTGCAGAAGAAAGAGCGAGCCAACTTCCAGTGCTGCAAACACCAGTAGGTTCACCACCGCTGTCATGCCCCAGTTGCCAGCGCCCCCAGGGTAGTAGACGACGTTCGGCAGCTGCTCGAGCACCGACTTGTAAACGACAAAAATGAGCGGCACGACGCATTCGATGTACTCGACTAGCGCCAGGTATTCGCAGTGAAACAGCAGCTGCAGACCTTGCAAGACCAAATCTGTCGACCGTTTGCCCTGCCTGGGGGCTCTACTGGTACCATGGGCCTTGAAAATGTTGGCTGTTGTTCCGTTTGTCAAGATGCCTGATGCTGTTGCCAGTGTAATCTGCGTTTGCAGCGGGGCTGGAGCAACGGAGACTCGTTTGTAATCCCATGGCGTTGGGCGCTTACGGGACGGTGGCTTGGATGCCAAAGCCACCTCTCTGTTGGATGGGAGCCCCTTGGAGCCGTAAACTCCTGACGCACCCAGACTTTGCATCCTGTTGTCGAGTGGTTCTGGGAGAACATTGCGCGGACTGGACCATAGACGCGCACCGTCTAATGTTGTCACTTGGTAGGCGCTGGGATTCCTAGCCACATCGAGAATCATCTTCAAAAGACCCGAGTCTTCATGAGTTTTACTGCCATGAGGTCCACCGTTCTTGTTTCGAAGGCGCTGCTCAGTACTCCTTCGGTTATCCAAAAGTTGCAGCAATGTCAGCGCATTGTTGCGAACTTCGCGAAACTCCAAAAGAGACTGGCCAACGTCTGCTGCGATGAACAGACCGGAAAGATAGATCGAGCTTGACGTCGACATGCACACGGAGAGAAACAGCGCACTGAAAAAATCCACCGAAAACGCCACCAGCTCTGGCATGAAGTCTTCAAGGTCTCGTGTTGCGTGCACCACAAACCGCTTCGCTCCGAATTTCCAGATCGGAAGTACAAGGAGGACCGCGCCACGATAGGCTGGAGGAATAAGGTCGTAGAGTGCCTTGTACAGTGGGTAGATCCCCGTGAGAGCCAAATGGACGAAAAAGGATCTCTGGAATCGCTCGTGATGCAGCCAAAGCAGCGAACCTTTTCTGAATAGCTCGGCGCCAAAAACTAACCGGGTCATAGCTGGAGCGTACACTGCCATCGTAATCGCCCCGAGTTGCCACATGAAGGGCACAGGAAATCCAAAGACGGCGCCCTCAAGGAGGTACGTACCAGACTGTAACGCACAGATCCCCAAGGCTGCGATGTTCATCTTACGTATAGAGAGATCAAAACCTGGAATGAAGGCGTTCATCTGAGAGAAACCCGCCACACTTAGCGTGAACACCATGGCGCTCAATCGGATCCAGAACATCCAGTTGGCGGCCCACCCTTCGGACGGAGGTTGCAGTGGCAAACATTCCAACAGCAGAGCTACGGTCAATACAGGGAGGGGGGTCAGGACACAAACTAAAAAGACCCGGGTCTTCGACGTCGTCTTGCAGTAGTGTTCCAGCAGCTCAAGGCGTTCGATAGAGTAGGAACCTTGACGACCCACTTGGATTTTATCCCATAACTCCTCTAGTCGCCTCAACCTGCGCCATACAATAGCTTGATGGGGGGTAGATTTTGACTCGTCCTGCTTTTCCATTGCTACAGTACAGTACGCGTGGTCTTGCTTGCCCTTCAAAGTGTTGTGCTAGTTCTCGGAAAGAATGCTATTTACGTAGGAGCTTAGCGAGAAGAACAAAGACGCCGGATAAACTATTTATGCGTGTTGCAACCAGAGTATTTTTTGTTGGCGGTGGATTTTATTTACTTATATTAACCCTTTTAATGAAACTCAAAAGTTGTACTATAGTATTTTCACTTACGGTATTAAAAGTGAAAATATAATTCGGAGGTTATCTACTTGGTGTGCAGCCACTTGAATTCAAGACTAAAGTCCGCGCCGAGATGCACGAGTTCGTATTGCAGTAGGATGATCAGAGCCACAAAAAGATGAACTTGGACTGCGCACATTTGGTTCTCGAGCACGAATGCAAGTTGGTGGATCGGCGAGAATGAAAACTTGCTCCTTAAGAAAACGTTCAACAGCACGAAGGACCCCACTTCAAGCAGCGCAAACACCACCAAGTTCGCGACTGAAGCAGCTCCCCAGTTCCCATCGTTATTGGGATAATAAGTGAAGTTCGGTAGGTGTCGGAGGATCAGCTCGTACGTCACAAACACAAGCGGAACAACGCACTCGACGTGCTCGACCAGTGCGATATATTCACAGTGAAAAAGCAGTTGAAGACCTTGCAGTGCGAGTCTCTTAGCCCTCTCAGCTCGTCTCAAGCTCGAGTTGTGGTCGTCCGCGGTTAGAGACTGGATATACGTGACTTCGATCACATCCGACACAGGAGCAGCGTTTAAGGCGGACTGGCTTGGAGTTGGGAGGACGGCCACCGATCGGAGGAGACTAGACTGGAATGGGCGTCGATCAGCCATTCTCTGGGTCATTCGGCGAGTAGTGGACACGTCTGTCTGGTCGTACAGCCCCAAAGTGTCCAGGTGTCGAAGAGTTTCCAGTTGCGCGTGGGTGAGAGGATGCGGGAGGCACGACCACAGTCTCGCCGTGTGCAACGACTTGACGTCAAAGGCCTTCGGGTTTCGAGTCACTGCAATTACCATAGCCAGTAATTCGGTTGTAGCGAAATTGCTCGGTCGTCGATTGGGGTGACGTTGTTGAGACGCGCGCCGATCTTCGAGCAATTCCAGCACATCTTTTGCATTCGCATGAATTTCACGGAATTCAATCAGTGACTGCCCCACATCTGCAAGGATAAAGAGCGCCGATAGATAGAAAGACCCGGAAGTGTACATGCAAACCGAGACGAACAGTGTACCGAAGAAGTCGACCGAGAACGCCACCAATTCCGGCATAAAGTCCACCAACTTTTGTGTTGAACTCACCACGAAATACTTCGCCGCAAATTTCCAGAGTGGCAGCACTAACACGACAACGCTCCGGTAATTTATCGGAACGTGGTTGTACAGCACCTTGCACAGCGGGTAGATGCCGATGAGAGTCATGTGGGAAAAGAAGAAGCGGTGGAACACGTCGGAGTCGTATTTGAACGGCGAGTCCTTCGCCATGAGCACGGGTCCGAGCACAATTCGCGTCATTAACGGCGTGTAGATTGAGATCGGAATGACTCCAAACTGCATCATGAGCGGCACGGGGAAGCCGATCGTACTTGCGGCGAGCATACACGTCCCGACGTAGCCGACACTCGTGCCTATCGCGATCACCAATCTCTTCTTGATTGTAAAGTTGAGACCAGGAACGAACGCGCTCACTTGCGAGTTCCCTGCAAAACCCAATATCAACTCCATCAGCAATAGGCGGATCCAGAAGACCCAATTCGCAGCCCACCCATCGGATGGAGATTGTAGGGGTAACGACTCCAGGAAGAGTGCTGCTGCTAGTGCTGGAACTGGCGTTAGGAGACATACCAACATAACCCGAACTTTGGATGTGGATTTGCAGTAGTGATCCAAGCTTTCGAGACGCTCGACGGAGTAAGAGCCCTGGTGGCCCACTTGCAGCTCGTTCCACTTCCTCTCCAGACGATCCCAGCCCAAAGTCCGTGAGCTTGGCTGCATGATCCCTGGTACGCTAGGGCTGGTCACAGCTTTGCTCGCCTCTTCACTTTTCATCGATGTCTCTTGCGTCACGATGAAATTATACCACGGCCGTAATTTCCGCGACGACAGTGAATGCAAATTTAGAGACAATAAGACAATGGTGCTTCTTAAGGCTTGGAAGCACGAAACGGAGAACGGCATGTACTTTGTTGGGTAAATTGGAAGTGGGTATTCTGGTGAGTTGGCGTATTACCAGATCAAGCATCAATACATCCGAATCGCCCAAAGATTAATTGCAGTCTGCAACTTCATATTACGTAACTCCCATGAGCTTATCCTGTTGAAAGGTTGACAGGAAAACAACCGCAACGACAGTGTGCACGTGGTCACTGCGTGTCAGTACTTGCTCCATGCGCGAGAAGTAGCGATGCGACGGCAGAAAGGTGGTTCTGAACAGCGTGCATCCAAGCAGTCCGACCTGCATTGTCTGCTAAGTCCGTCGATGCACCATACGTGATCAGCATTTCTGCAGCTGCAGCGTTGCCCTGCAACGTGAGTCTGATCAGAGCGGTGGTCCCATCCGAGGCTTGTGCGTCAAGTGCAGCCCCATGCTTCAGGAGGAGCTTGAGAAGGTCTGGCCGCCTAGTTCGACACGCAATTTCTAGGGTTCTGACAGTAGTCAGGGACGAAGCGGTGACATTGGCCCCCTTTTCCAACAACAGCGCAACCATTTGGGGGTACTGGAGTTGCAGAGCAGCCATCAACGGGGTCGAGCCATCGTCGCGCCTCGAATCAATCAAAGCGCCTCGCTCGAGGAGAGTCCTCGCAGCGTCAAGCTGTCGGAGATCGCACGCAACATGCAAGGCGGTGAATCCTCCTGGGGCTCGCATCTCGATGCTTGCTCCGTTCTGCACTAGTAGAGCGATGATACTCGAGTGGCCTCTGTGAGCCGCACTGATAAGAGGCGTCCAACCCCTGCTGTCCGGCACGTTCACTTCGTCGCGCGTGATGTCCAAACACGCTTGAACCGTTTTGAGGTCGCCCTGCTCGCACGCAATGCGAAGTCTTGTGTCGCTGTGACGTTTCTGGTCAACCTTCTCGCTTGGGGAGGGATTGCTTGGAAGGACTTGGACACTAGAGCGCGACTGGCGGATAGCCGCTGGCTTGCCTTCATCCTCGCGCATGCGTTCGTAGATGAGCTGAACAAATTCGGGGTATCCGCTGTAGTACGCGGCTATGAGCGCTGGCCACGCTTGAATATCTCCGCACAAACTGATATCTGCTCCAGAGTTCAGCAACACGCGAACTACTGACAGTCTTTTGTGCCAAACTGCTGTCAGCAACGCTGTGCCTCCGCTCGGCAAACGAGTATCCATGTCGGCTCCTCTCAGTATCAGGAACTGGACAACGTCAGAATGGCCCATTTGAGCCGCGGTAATAAGCGGCGAGTAGCCAGCGTTGTCAGTGACCTGCAACTCCGCTCCGTTATCCACGAGCATTACAACAACCTCAAGGTGCCCGTGCTCGCATGCAATATTGAGGGCGGTAGCACCGTCGTGGCGTCGACGGTTGACGCTTGCCTTACCCTCCAGCAACGCCATAACTATCTCTGGTGACCCCCTCTCCGCAGCCTTCATAAGCGAGGTAGTACCCAATCCGTCAGCCGCCAAATCCACCAAGGTGCCGCTTTCCACGAGGAACCTCACCACAGAAGCGTAGCCACCACCAACCGCTCGCATTAACGGACTTGCTCCATGTTCTTGCTCCACATTAACAGCAGCTCCGTGCTGGATCAACGCGCGAACAACCTCCAGATGCCCGTACTCGCATGCGACTTGCAGTACGTCTCTGTCAGCGAAATCGGGACGGACGATGCTCACGCCGCTTTCCAGCAGGATCAACATGGTGTCCACATCTCCGATTTGTGCGGCAGTCGTCATCTCGGACCACCCGTCGTTGTTCTTGTTGTTCGCCGACGCTCCGTGCTCGAGGAGCCACCTCACCAACTCTCTCCTTCTGCACGATCGCCATCAAGAGCGAGGTGTTCCCTCCTGGCTCCGCGCCGTTGATGTCTGCTCCATGGTCGAGTAGATTCTGGGCGACGTCAACGTGGCCACGCACACACGCCCCATGGAAAGCCGTCGCCCCGATATCGCTCCTCTTGTCCACAATCGCGCCATGACGTAGTAGAACCTCCACAGCAGCAACATGGCCATTCCAAGCTGCGTGCATCAGCGCAGTGCAGCCGTCTCGGTCGACACAATTCACGGACGCCCCACGCTCAACGAGGAACTCTATCAACGCTGCGAACGCCAGTCGAGCCGCCGCCATCAGCAGCGTCATGCCGCTCCCGTCCGCCATGTCGATACTTGTGCTGTTCTTGACGATGAGTTGCGCTGCGTCCTGCCGCCCGCTCTGCACAAGCTGATCCATTACATCAGCGAGGTCGTAGAGCGGTAGATCGAACCAACTCACAAAAGTCCCCACGCGCTGCAGCAGAAGCTTTGCTTCCAGGAGGCGACCGCGTTGCACCGCGTACATCAGAGCGTCAAACCCGCGTTTGCTCACTGCAGCGGCGTCAGCACCGCGTGCCAGCAGCAGACGCACCACCGAGGCGTGTCCGTTGATCGTGGCCCACATCAACGGCGTGCGACCGTCTTCATCTCGCGCGTCGAACTGCGCGCCGGCCTCCGTGAGGAAATCGACGGCTTCGAGCATTCCGTGCTGACAGGCGGCAAGTAGAGCGGAATCCCGTTGCTTGACGTGGGTCCTCCACGCGCTGTCTCCCTGGAGGGGGCTACCTGCTGATGTGGACATCTGAGCGCTGAGAGAGTGAATCGGAAAATGGCAACGTGAGAGCGACTTCTCCTCTCTCGTGTGAATCTCACCTCCTCGTCGGTAGTTTGTACCCACGGACGAGTGTCTTGCTGCTGGAAGCCCATCGCCATTCGATGGGTTGGTTGGTGATCCTTTCTGAAGCGAGGCGGGATCCCTCCCAGCGGTTAAAAGGTCACGGTGCACGCCTCACATGTGACGATGATCGACGCTAATAGCGGCGGCGCCCCAGGTGTCTCCAAGCCCCATGGCGTGCGACAAGGCCCGGCGTTGGTACGGCCCCACCATGAGGCTGCCGACGAAGCGACGGAGACCCATCTCATCGTTGCGGAGAAAGTTGATGACAACAAGTCGGCCGCTTCACGAGATGCGGCGATGAGCTAAGCGGCGAGAAGGCCGGAGTCATGTTGGACGTCGGCTCGGCGGGCTACGGCGAGACGGAGAGCGGCGTCTGTCTGCTCCAGCACCGCAGCCAGTCGGCAACTTCAACTGCTAATTTACGGGACACTATCAAAGTGCACTATTTAGTGTGCGCGTGGTGTGTCACGCCAACTGCTGCTCCAACTCATATCATCCTCTTTTGCGCTGCGCTCCGATGTTCGCGTCCAAGTTTGGCTACAAGAGCGCGCAGACGCGGTTCAACCTGCTGCTGCTGGAGGACGGCGAGTTCTTCCTCGATGTGAGGCCGCGCTTCCCTCTTACTTTGCCTCATTTAGGTACGCCTCTAAGAAAAATATGTTTATCCATTCTTGTTTGTGTGTACAGGACTTCAGTGTGCATCGCTATCTCGAGCCCAATCCCGACACGCACCGGTACACATTTTACTTACCGCATTTTTTTTACTTAATAATAACTAGATAACATTATATTCATGTTTGTATGTTGTCTATGTGACAGCAAGGTGCAGGGGCGGCTGAAGATGTGCACAAGGGGCTTCTTCTTCGAGCCGCAGGACAGCAACGTGCCCGTGTTAAGGTTTTTCTTCCGGGACATGAAGGAGATGCCCGTGGCCGAGCTGCACGACCACCCAGAGGCCGGAGACTGCGCCATCTTCCTGACGTTCAAGGTGTCCTCGGTGCTGGAGATGAAGGAGAGGGGCGTGGACCACCCGTACGTGCAGAAGGAGACATCGGGGGATGCTGGGGCCGCCGTGCCGGAGAAGTACATTTTCTCGCTGCTGCACTCCAAGATCGAGGAGTTTCTCAAGAACGTGCGTCCGATCTGGGAGCTGGCGCACAAGGACAGCGTCATGAACAAGGTGGACGAGGAGGCGCTGCTGGAGCCCGTGCTGAGGCCGAGGCAGACGGACCAGTTCGACTCGAGCCTGTTGGTGGACTTCCGTGAACGTCCGTTGTTGACCAAGGGCAAGCTCGTGGACCGCATCGTGCCGCTGCTCAAGTACCCGGGCTGCATGATGCTGACGAACCAGCGACTGTACTTCCAGCCAGCGCAAGTGAACAACGTGGGCGACCCCGTGCTCAACTGGGCGTACAACACGATCGAGTACCTGTACAAGCGCCGCCACATGCTCAAGCAAACGGGTCTGGAGATCTTCCTCAAGAACGGAGAGAGCTTCTTCTTCAGCTTCCGGAACCACCATGATAGAGACGAAGTGTACGACATGATGGTGAATCAGCCAGACTTGAAGCATCTGCAGCAAACGGATCTGGAGTCGATGCTGCGCAAGTGGCAGCAGCGAGAGGTGTCCAACTACGACTACTTGGTGTACCTGAACAACGCTGCCGGACGCACGAAGAACGACCTGACGCAGTACCCCGTGTTTCCCTGGATTCTGATCGACTACGACAGCCCGTCGATCGATTTGTCGGATCCTGCTGTGTACCGTGATTTGTCCAAGCCCGTCGGAGCACTGAACGAAGAACGTCTGGAGTTTTATAAGGCGCGTTTCGAAGCCATGCCACGCGGGATGGAGGATGAGGGCTTGCCGCCGCCGTTTCTCTACGGAACCCACTACTCAACACCCGGCTACGTGCTCTACTACTTCGTGCGTATGGCCCCAGAATACATGCTGTGTTTGCAGAATGGCAAGTTCGACGCACCGGATCGTCTCTTTCAGAGCATTCCCAGCACTTGGAGCAGCTGCAATACAAACCACGCCGATCTTAAGGAACTCATCCCGGCATTCTTTGACGACTCACTGCCGCCTGAGGAGTGGCTTTGCAACGGCAAGAATCTGGATCTGGGAACGACGCAGAAGCTAACAAGGGTGCGTGTGCTTATGTAGTTCCAGTGGAACTTATTTTAACGTACTAACGCGGCGTGTACCATTCGCAGGTTGGAGACGTTGAGCTTCCCGCGTGGGCATCCAGTCCGTCTGCCTTCGTTCGTATCAACCGAGAAGCTCTGGAAAGTGAGTATGTGTCCGAGCATCTTCACGAGTGGATCGATTTGATTTTTGGGTGCAAGCAACGAGGCGACGCCGCAATCGAGGCCAACAACCGTAAGTCCCCACCATGTTATTGAAATTGTGTTGGCAACTGGCTTACTTTACTGACAGTTGGGCAACTATTCGTTATCTTCCACAGTGTTCTACTATCTGTCGTACGAGGGCTCGGTGGATCTTGAGACCATTACGGACCCTGTGGAGAAATGCTCATTCGAAGCGCAGATCCAGGAGTTCGGACAGACCCCGAAGCTGCTCTTTTCTGGTGCCCACCCTTCGCGAAACGATGTCGGCAAAGCGGTGGAGATCGCAACACTTGAGTTTGTGCCTCCGCCTCCAAAGCTGGACGAGTCTGTGGGTCTGTCGAATGGCTCGTCGTCGACTAACGAGGTTGAGAACCGTAGTCGAGAGGATAGCGTGGCGGGCGAAGACGATTCTTACGATGAAAACGGCGATGAAGGGAGCACGCTACCGGGCAATCGCCGCAGTATGTTTGGCTTCCGGACGCGCTCGTTTGGTGCCAAGCAAGCGCAGCGTCTTGTAGGAGGGCTCACAGCCCAACTCCGACGACGAATGAGTGTCGAGTCGTCCAAGCGTTGGAACTGGACTCTTGGTACCAGTGGCGATGCTTCGGCGTGGTCCCCCTCGGCGCGATACATGCTTCACGCCGGGTATGTTGCATGCGTTGAAGTTTTTTCTGTTGTTCGTTGAACTAATTTCATCGTATTATTGCTTGCAGTGAGGTGACGTCGCTGGTGTTGGGCAAGGATGGCCGAGCGTTGTTCTCGACGTCAAAAGATACCACGTTTAAGGTATCAGCGACGCTAGATGGAACTCTGCGGCGCAACCTGTCGTGCAACTTGGCTCTGTCGTGCTGCGACGTATCGCCCGACGAGAAGTACGTGTTCATTGGGTCTTGGGACAACTGCATCTACATGTACTCGATGGATGTCGGGCGGGTTGTCGACCAGATCACGGCACACGACGACGGTCTCTCGGCTATCTGCGTGTTTGAGGACCGCTTGCTGTCGAGTTCGTGGGACGGTTCCATCAAGATGTGGCACTACACTCCGAAGGGCATCGCCACTGCACCTCTGTCGACGTTTATGGAGTGTGAGGAGTCGGTGATCAGTCTGTGCGTCAGCAATGATGGCTCCACGGGCGCTGCTGCTACCAAGAATGGTGCGTTATTGAGCTAATCATTAATTTTGCTGGGTTATATTGTCTGGTAAGCCGCTCACGCGTGCAATTGTATGTGCAGGGGTCGTGTATCTGATTGACTTGCGTACAAGCGAGCTTATGCGCAAGCTGTTCGCTAGTCCTGTGCAGCGTGCCGAGATTATCGGCTTGACATTCTGCGGCGGATCGTCAACTCTTGCATGCATGAGCAAGGCCAACGAGCTCTCGGTTTATCAAACTGACGGTACACGAATGATCACGGTCAACGTGAAGGCTGATGGACCTGTCCAGTACGTATCTGCCTTTGGCTTTGAAGGTGAAAGTTGAAACCCTAACGATTTGGGGTGTAGGTGCTTTGACTCGGATGGAGAATACGCGGTAGGAGGGACATCTACGGGCAAGTTGCTGTTCTGGAAGTTGGACGAGCCCAGTGGCCAGGAGCAGGTGCTGGAGATCCCAGAAGCGCACGCCCAGGGCGTCTCTGCGCTAACTGTGAGCTCGCATGGCTCCACAATTGTGTCCGCGTCTGCTGACGGAGGCATCCGCATTTGGCAGCTCCGCAAGAAGGCGTCATCTCGCGGTCGACTTCCCGCCTTCTTCTAAGCTCCAACTGTGTGGGATGAGGTAAGACTGCGTGATGCGTTGCATTAGACGTGGGCTGTTTTTAGTAGATATATCCATGTCAAGATTTATGTTTAGAGTTGTCGTGTTGTCATTATGGCGGATGAGATCAGATAACGTTCTTCGTCCTGGTCGGTGCTGACGTCGAGGCTGGGAAACACTGTTCATAAGGGTGCGGCACTCCGATTTACTTTCAGGAATGACAAATGCTCGGGTAGCTGCCGCCCCCGCTGACGGCAGCGTCGCGGTTCGAACACGTTCTGTTATCGGCTTGTGGTCCCGCGCCGTGGAGCGATGGGAGGAGCTCCAAGTGGGTCGGCAGGGCTCGTACTCCGTCGAGCGCCTCGTGAGTCTGGATCACTACTGCAAAACGGCCTCTAGAACCCGAGTCGTGTTGGTTTGCGTACTCACTCCGTTGCCAGCTTTTACGTTCGCTGTATTACTGGAGTGCCTGCCGCTGAAGCTCCCAGCGGAGGGGTGGTCGGCGAACTGGTTGTTCTGGATTCGCTGGACACTGACGATGATGGCTATAAGTTTTGCAGGCGTCTCCCAGCTCATCACGTACGTTCCGGGTCTCAACTTTACACTCGTGAAGAGGATTATCGTGTCGGTGGGCTCAACCACGGCGTTCGTGGGGATGTGCATCCTGGGGGCAAACGCGATGAGGTTTCCTGTTCCGTACATGCTGCAGCTGGGGAGCGTAGTCATGGGCCTGTGCATCGCAGCGATGGTTCGGTTGGTGTTTACTCGCAAGGAATTCGCGAAAACCTCCCCACTGCGGCCTTATCTGCAGCGATTCTATCGGTTTCTGTTGGCCTACGTGATACTCGGCGGAGTGTACCCGTTCTACCGCGTAGTCTTCGACGTGGTGCCAGTATCAGCTCGGGGGATCGTCATCTTGCTGCTTCCAATGTGGAAATTCGCCGCCAAGCACTTCATCGTCAAAGCCATCCGCGACCTGGAGGATTTTATCCCCGAGCTCGTGGCGTTCACGGTGGATTTCTTCAGCGCACTCTTCGTGTCCGCCTGCATGACCACCTCCGGGTCCGTCTACCTCTCGGCCATGTTCATCGTGGCTGATGTGGGGCAGTCACTTCTCGAGTTCAACGAGGTGCGCGGGAATGCTACAGTTTTGATGAAACTCCTTCGAAATCGACAGAAGTCGCAGACCCGATCTCAGAAGATAAAAGACCGACGCACTAGTAGCTCGGAAGACGTGGACTTGGTGGAGATGATCTTGTACGTGGCACGGCATCCCAGCACGTTCCAAGTGGCGTCGTTGCGACCTGCTCGTCTTTGGGCGTGCTTGCCCCATCCGCTGTCACGTCAAGAGCAAGAACAGCTCCAGGCGCTGGAGGCGTCGGGCGCGTACGGAATGGACGAGCGGATTACTAGTAGGTGCATCAACCACTCCCTGCAACATCCGGAGCCACATCTGCACAGCGTTGCTATCGTCCCAGTGTCCAGCGGTGTAGTGAGCTCCTTCCCACCGGGGTCGGAGTTTACGGGAAAAGAGACAAGTTCGAACACCAGAGTGAGCAGCAACAAGTTTCAATACGCCGATCGATCAAAGCAACTAGTGCTACAAGGACTGCAGCTGCTCTTCCACTGCGAATACCTCGCACTCGTCGAGTACGTCGAGTGCGTCGTCCCGCTCGTGTTCGCCACGTACAAGTCGATCCTCGAGCAGCTGCCGAATGTCGTGTACTACCCCGGGGCGCTGGCAACTGGGGGATGAGTGCAGTCACGAACCTGCTGGTGTTCGCAGCGCTCGAGATCATGACGTTCGTGTTGTTCATACGGTTTCTGCAGCGCAAGTTCTCCTTCTCGCCGCTGTATCAGCTGGCGTTCGTGTTCGAGACGCAGGTGTACTTGGTGCAGGCGAAGCTGCTGATCGAGATCGTGACGCTACTGCAGAGCAAGCTCGCTCACTTCGGTGGCGGCTACGCAGCTAACATTGATCACAAGACGTGAACAGATATGGGCTAGAGTGGTTGCTTTTTGCAAAGTATGAAATGGGTGCCGCACACATTTTGTTGTCAAAGGCTTGACTCATCGCTCGTTATTTTTGCACGCAGTGTTTACTAGGGCTTCGCGGGGGCTGAGATCGCAAATATAAAACAAAACAGATAAACGCACAGCGCTGGCGACTGGTGCGCCGCAAGTGCGGCGCGCCTAAGTCGTGTGCGCTGTGCACACACTCACGATAATATGAATTTGTTTTCTTGCCTTCGCGCTGTTAATAACCAAATACAAGCAAGTTATATGTTGCAGCAGTGCCCTCCCAAGCAAACGTCTATTCTTACCTTGGCGCTGTAAGTTCACCCTGGTGCTGCTGCGTCTGTGGACGTGAGAACTGAAAATGATTCGAATGAAACGAAAATTAATGATACGATTGATGCTTCTTCGTTGACAGAGATTGACTAGGTAATTATTCAGACTACCTATTATTAAGTTCACTTTCATAATATGTCATATATGATGGATACTTAACGCATGCGTTTGCTGCGCCAGCAGCATACCTTACGGTACCGTACACTTGCTATCCCCTGCTGGCGCAGCCGGCGTTTCATCCAACACTATCGCGGCACGCCTTGCCCGCACGCGCGCATTTGCAGCGTCAAGGCGACGGCGACGCTGCTCCGGCGTTTCATCCAGCACCATTGCGGCAGAAGCAACATTGCTGATTTCCTCTGGAATGACGGATCCGGATTGAGAAGATTGACGCCCGGAGACGACACTTACACTTCCATGAAGTATACAGATTACTTTTGCGGGTAACGATATATAAACAAGATTCTCATTTAAGTGTATTCAATACAAATATCATAATCAAGCGACACTTTTTTCGAGCACGACACGCACGGCTTCATGCGACACCGAATTAATCCCCTGCCGGCTGCGCCAGCAGCATACCTACGGTACACTTGCTATCTCAGTATAACTTCACGCTTATAGACTGCATTACCCCTTAGCTACGTATGTTTCGAGCTCCATTCAGAATGAGCCCATCAAGGATAACCCCACAAGTGAAGGCAGAGACTACTCCTCATGACGTGGGTGCACCACATTCCGTGACCTCGCTGTGGAGCCGCTGTGAGGAGAGGTGGAACTCAGTGCAAGTGGGGCGACAAGGCTCCTACTCCGTCGAGCGCCTCGAGAGCTTGGACCACTATTGCAAGACCACGTCGCAGACACGGGTGATGCTGGTGTGCGTGCTCACTCCTATCCCTGCGCTATCAGTGGCAGTGCTGTTGGAGTGTCTGCCTCTTCGACACCCTTCCGAGGGCTGGGCCGCCAACTGGGTCTTCTGGATTCGATGGAGTTTAACGTTGCTGGCGATAAGTTTTGTGGGGATCTCGCAGTTGATCACGTACGTTCCGAGTCTCAAATTCACACTCGCCAAGAGGATTGTCGTGTCCATGGGCTCAACCGCAGCGTTCGTGGGGACGTGTCTAATGTGCGCGAGCATCGTCAGGTTCCCTCTACCGTTCATGCTGCAACTCGGAAGCATTGTCATGGGGATGTACATCGCAATTATGGTTCGACTGGTATGTTCGAAGAAGGACTTCGATAAGAGTTCATCATGCCGTCCCCAACTCAGAAGGTTCTACCGCTTCCTGTTCGCGTACCTGGTGCTTGGCACGGTCTATCCGTTCTGCAAAGTTGTGTTCGACAAGACGCCAATCAAGTACCGGAGTGCGGTCATACTTTTGCTGCCGTTGTGGACTTTTGCAGCCAAACATTTTTTACTCAAGGCCATGCGAGAGCTGGAGGATTTCGTCCCGGAACTCGTAGCCTTCACGGTCGATTTTTTCAGTGTGCTGTTCGTTTCGGCCTGCATGACTACGTCCGGCTCCCTCTACCTCTCGGCAATGCTCATCATTGGGGATCTCGGCCAGGCAATACTGGAGCTCCGTGAGCTGCATGCCAATGCAAACGTTGTCCTGCAACTGCTTTGCACAGAAAACGAATCGCAAAGGAAAACCGAGACCGACTCGAAGACGTCCGACCTCATGACGATGCTGCTTAAGGTGCTTCGAGACCCGAGAGCTTCACGCGTGACGTCGCTGCATGCTGTGCGGCTTCGTGCGTGCCTTCCTCACCCACTAACGGATGATCAGTACCAACAACTGCAAGTACTGGCAGCTTCAGGAGTCTATACAATGCAATCAGAGCGAGTACCGCCGCGTAGGAGAACCTTCCAGTTCGGACGTACCGCTTCGATCGTGCCAGTGCCCCGAAACGAGGCCCAAGTGGTGTCCTCAAGGATCAAAAGCAGCTACACAAGGCTCAAGCAAGCCAACATATCAAAGCAGCTAGTGCTACAAGGACTGCAGCTGCTCTTCCACTGCGAATACCTCGCACTCGTCGAGTACGTCGAGTGCGTCGTCCCGCTTGTGTTCGCCACGTACAAGTCGATCCTCGAGCAGCTGCCGAATGTCGTGTACTACCCCGGGGCGCTGGCAACTGGGGATGAGTGCACTCACGAATCTGCTGGTGTTCGCAGCGCTCGAGATCATGACGTTCGTGTTGTTCATACGGTTTCTGCAGCGCAAGTTCTCCTTCTCGCCGCTGTATCAGCTGGCGTTCGTGTTCGAGACGCAGGTGTACTTGGTGCAGGCGAAGCTGCTGGTCGAGATCGTGACGCTACTGCAGAGCAAGCTGGCTCACCTGGGCGGTGGCTACGCTGCCAACATCGAACGGAACAGTACTACCGGTAGTACAGCAAGTTGAAGTTCTGCTTAACACGTATGTACCATGGCAACAACTGCAAAAAAAGTATGTGAAAAGTAGTATTTTGCCGGACTTAGTGCTTAAGTTCGCACTTTGTCATTCACAATTCAATCCTCCACATTAGCGCAGCATGTCGACGCCGCGCCCGCACCAGCGCCTGGGCGACGCCGCCTGGAGCAAGATGCCCAAAGTGGTGCGTGCATGCGCTGCGTACTTAATCCCCCTCGTCTCTCCTCTCTCTAACTATGGTCTGCATTGTCCAGAACGGGGAGCTCTTCGCGCTCACGTACGGCTCGCTGGTCACACAGCTCATCAAGGACTTCGAGGACCTCAAGGTGGTGAACCAGCAGCTCGACAAAATGTACGGAAACTGACACAACTAACATTCATACACAGTACGAAAAGGAAATATCTTATCTCACATGACACTGCTATGGGCAGGGGCTACAACATCGGCGTGCGACTCGTGGACGAGTTCCTGGCCAAGTCGGGCGTGGCCAGCTGCCAGGACTTCCGGGACACGGCCGAGGTGGTGGCCAAGGTGGCATTCAAGATGTTCCTGGGCATCAACGTGGAGGTCTCGCAGTGGAACGCCGAGGGCAACGCCTGCAGCCTCTTGATCTACGAGAACCCCTTGACAGGTGCAGTAGGCTGTTGGAGGGTATTTTTCAGGAGTTGCCTTTTGCTCATTAGCTGCTTCTTTGGCAGAGTTTGTGGAGCTGCCCCCGAGTGCCTACGGCGTGCTGTGGTACTCGAACGTGCTGTGTGGCGTGCTGCGAGGCGCGCTGGAGATGGTGCAGATGCGCGTGGAGGCGCAGTTCGTCAAGGACGTGCTGCAGGGGGACGAGGTGTCGGAGATCCGGTGGGCGGGCACTATGATTGTTGTTTGTTGAAGGTTTGTAGTACTGATGGTGTCATTGTTGGGGTGGTTTATGAGCGCAGACTGGAGCTGAAGGGCATGATCGAAGAGGCCATGGGTGACGAGTACAAGGAGGACTAGTTGCTATTTGCTTTACATACTTAGTAGTCTTTTTCGTCAGATGTGTTGTGGGGAATGCCTACGCCTCATTCTGTATTGCAAATGTGACCCTGCTGCGATCAGTATCTTACGTGAGAAGTGTGATATGATACTGTACAGTGCGACAGAACGCTGAAAAGCTCAGTGACCGTTTTGATGTCCTCACTTTAAAAATACTGGAAAACTGCAGGTACTATTTACAGTTAAACTGGTCAAGCTTGCATTACACTCTACTCGCACTGCGCAGCATTGGTCAAAATGATCAAGCCAACAGGAAGCGCTCTTGTCGGTAACTGGGTCGGTGGGGGGAGACTACCCCCGGGGGGAAGAAGATAGGCCTGCCTCATCCTCACCAAAACCTTTCACTCTCCCCAGTACAGCGAATTCATCACCCTGGCATCGACTGGAGGGAGAGATGGGATGCAGTTCAAGTGGGACGGCAAGGGTCTTACTCCATCGAGCGTCTGGAGAGTTTCGATTACTACTGCAAAAAGACTTCTCGAACGCGGGCGATTCTGACGTGCACCCTCACTCCGCTACCGGCACTGGCAACCGCTGTGCTCTTGGAGTGCCTTCCGCTGCAACCACCGTCGGACGGGTGGTCTGGTAATTGGGCGTTCTGGATTCGATTGTGCTTGATGACATTTACGCTGACGTTCTAGGGGTATCGGAGCTGATACTACTCGTCCCCACTTTCAACATTACGGTGCTCTGAAGGATTGTGGTTTTGTTGGGAACAAGTCTCGGATATGTGGGCACGTGTCTACTTGCTAATTCAACAGGAGTCATCGGGTTCCCAATACCTTTCGTTTGGCAGTTTGGGGGATTGGTGCTGGGGATTTATTTGCCACAATGATGCTACTTGTCTTTGGGTTTGCGCCGTTTGTAAGCAGCTCTCGTTGCCGTGTCTATTTGACTCGATTCCTTCGCATGCTGTTCGCGTACATGGCCTTTGCCGGAGTATACCCACTCTACAAGGTACTGTACGAATATGTCCCAACGAGCTATCGAGGTGTCGTTCTCATTATTCTCCCTATGTGGAAATTTGGCGCGAAACACTTCATGATGAGCGCGACTCGCGAGCTGGAGGACTTCATCCCTGTGGTGGTATCATTGACAGTGGATTTCTTCAGTGCGCTCTTTGTCTCCGTCTGCATTTCGACTTCAGGATCTCTCTACCTTTCGGTATTATTCATCGCAGCAGATGGGAATTCTGCGAGGTACGAGCTCATGCGGTGACACTAATTGAGCTGCTGAAAAGAGAAGGCTCTCAGCATTCAGAGGAACGCGATCTGGTGGCTTTAGTTCTACAAGTGCCTCGAGATCCTCATTCGTTCCAGGTGGCACCGTTGAACGGAGCGCGACTACGCGCATCTCTGCCTCACATCATGATCGAGGAAGACGGTTTCTACAGTACCAGAGATGCCCGTATTGAGAGGTAGATAAGTCGATCTCGCAGCCGATCGCAGCGGCGGTCGACGCAGGTCCGACGCGTCCAAATCGCCGCTGTTGTACCTATCCCGATGGATGTTACGGCTGAAAAGGTTGCTGCGTCAAGTAACGCGAAACGGAAATCGAAATCGAGCGCCTCTGGTGAACGAAGCAAAGCGATGGTGCTGCAATGTCTGCAGTTGCTGTTTCATTGCGAGTACCTGGCGCCAGTCGAGTACGTCGAGCGTATCGTCCCTCTCGTATTTGCCACGTACAGTCTTATTCTCAAGCACCTCCCGAATGCTGTTTACTACCCTGGCGGTGCTAGTCAATGGGGGATGACAGCACTTACAAACATCCTAGCTTTTGCCTCGCTTGAGGTTGGGTCGTTGCTTCTGTTGCATCATTTTCTGAAGCGGAAGTTTGCCTTCTCGCCTTTGTACCAGCTTGCCTTCGCTCTCGGGACGGAAATGTATCTGGTTCAAGGAAGCTTGTTTCTCGAAATCGTTGTGCTGCTCCAGTACGAGCTAGAGCATTTTTGGTAAGCAGGCTTTGATATGGGTCAAGTTTTTTTGTTATCGTAGCGCTAACGCTCTTTCTTGTAGGTGCTGATTTTACCTTTCAGTTCGAGTGGCTTTCAAATTGACCCCAATGATGTGGCCCTCATAAGTAGACTGCAAGCAGTACTACGACACCAGCTTATGAGTTCGATAAAATATGCAAGATTAACCTCAGTGAAATTTATCCTGGCCACGATCCGTCCAGCGACGTCACGCTTGGTGTCTACTCAGGATAGACAACTGGGATCACCATGCAGTGTTTCATGAAAGCTACTACACGCGAATTACAGCAGTGACGATGACCCGATCATCGTCACATGCAAGGCCTGCATCGTTCAAAGGATCACCGGCGGCGGGCTTTCAGCATCAAGGCTCGTCGGTGGTTTGCACCCCAGACGAGGTGAGATTCAAGAGTTCAGTTCGAATGGCTTCGTAATGGACCCCAATGACGTCTTTGTCGGGTGCTATCTTTGCTATCTTGCGACTTATTTCGAAGTAGTAAGCTTACGCATCTGTAGTAAAACATAACCATTGCAGAAGACTGCAATGGGATGCTGAAGCGCTTCGAGTATAAATAAGTGGATAATAGTAGAAAAAGGTGGTCTCCTATCGATCGTACTGCCGTAGCGGCGTCCAAGCTCTATTGATCTCCCTACGATGGCGAGATCAGCACTTGCGCTTCCCCTTGGCTCTGATAAAGGAACTGTCTCGACTCAAGCCTCCGTTTCGAGAGAAGGTCTTTGTGGAACAAGCTCGTGGCATCGACTGGAGGAGAGATGGAACGAAATGCAGGTCGGCCGACAAGGCTCCTACTCCGTTGAGCGCCTCGAAAGTCTGCACCATTATTGCAGCACCACGTCACGAACCCGCGTCATTATGGTGTGCGTACTCACGCCTCTGCCTGGGTTGATGGCTGCCTCTCTGTTGGAATGTTTACCATTACGGCCGCCTTCAGAAGGGTGGACTGCCAACTGGATGTTTTGGATTCGCTTCAATCTAATGGTGAGCTCTTTGATCTTCTTCGGGATCGATGCGTTCAACCAGTTTGTTCCAAACTTCGGCCTTACAACCCGAAGGAGAATGATTGTGTCGGTCGGAACAACGATTGGATATGTTGGAACTTGTTTAGGTGTGGTGGCAACGGAAATTGTGGGATTTCCGATCCCTTTCATCTGGCAGGGTGGGGGTTTATTGGTTGGGATCTTTATCCCTGTTATGTTGTTGCTCGTGTTCGGCAAGGAACCTTTTTCAAGCGACTCGCCATTTCACCCCGATATTCGAAGATACGTCCGCTTGCTGGCAGCCTACATGAGTCTCGGGGCCGTCTTCCCGCTTTATAAGTTGCTCTACGAATCCGTACCCGAAACATACCAAAGTGGTGTAGTTATCGTGCTGCCCGTGTGGAAATTTGCGGCCAAGCACTTTATGATGGAAGCGTCGCGAGAGCTGGAGGACTACATCCCAGTGATTGTAGCCCTGACGGTCGACTTTTTCAGTGCCCTCTTCGTGTCCGTGTGCATCTCCACTTCCGGGTCGATGCTCCTTTCGGTGTTACTAATTGCAGTGGATTTGGGCCAAGTCCTGTTGGAGTTCCATGAAGTTCGAGACAACTCCAAGACGGTGCTGGAACTCCTTCGAGACTTACCTCCATCTCAACATGATGGACAAGACAGTAAACGATCTCCAAACAGTCCAGAGGATACTTATCTACTGACCAAAATCATGGCAGTGACCCGCAATCCTGCCGCTTTTGACATCGTCTCATTGAAGCGTACACGGCTTTGGGCGTGTCTGCCGCATCCGATCTCTTCTGAACAAAGCGACCTACTGAACACGTTGGAGGCTTCAGCAGTGTACGGTCCGAGGGGTCTTGTCTCGAGAAGAAAGGGGAGAAGAAGAAGCCGAGCTCACCGCTCATTACGGCTCCCAGCTCTGAAGAACACCTCCATTGTGCCAGCTCCTATCACAAAAGGTAAAAGCAAAACGAAGCTGCGGTCTGAAGGGTCCACGTGCACAAATGTCATTGGGTCTGCACAGGGCGAAGAATCAAGGGAGTTGGTGACTCAAGGCTTGCAGCTATTGTTTCACTGCGAATATCTCGCTCTGGTCGAGTACGTCGAGTGCGTGATTCCTCTCGTGTTTGCGCTGAACAAGTTGATACTCGAGGAGCTCCCAAATGTCGCCTACTACCCTGGGGGCGCAGGCAAGTGGGGGATCTCGGCGCTGGCGAGTGTGTTCGTGTATGCCACGCTGGAGATTTGTACGCTATTTATCCTGAATTATTTTCTGCAGCGGAAATTCTCCTTCTCTCCGCTGTACCAGTTGGCGTTTGCACTGGAATCGTCCACGCACTTTGTTCAGGGGGCTTTGTTTCTCGAAATTGTGGGGTTACTGCAATACGAGCTGCTGCATCTCGGTATGTATCTATTCCGTTGAACCTCTTTCTATTTGCTGCACAAACACTCATTATGATAGGTGAGAAGTGGATCTAATAGGTAGTATCGTGCTGTGCTGTGCTTGGTAAACTGTGCAATAGGCGCCGACTTCACTTTTCGCTTCGAGTGGCTTCGCGACAACGACGGATGAGCTTGTTAGGCCTTCGCGCCAAATACAGAAATGTCCATCGTCGTGGTGATAGTGTAAAAACAAACTACTCTGATTTGAAGCCACTTACTACAGCTTGCGAATAGACTGCGCCGTGGCGGGGGCAGCGGTCATTTTAGAGAGCATTCGCTCGACTAAGTTCCTTAATCCAGCTCCTGTACGGGGTACTCCTTCATCCACAGGTCGTGGATGAACTCGTACAGCTCGTGAGAGACCGAAACCTTGTACGGTGTCGGGTTGAGCGACCGCACGACGTCCTCACGGATCAGTTCGAACTGCTCTGTCACGTACTGGCGTCGCTCCTCCAGCGTGGGCAGCTCGCCCACGAGGCCGCCGTTCGGGCCGTCCCAGTACAGACTGTGCAGCGGGATCACCTGTGACGGAGTCACGTACGCGCGTCGGAGCTCGTCGAACGGATTTCTGCACAGCATCTTCTTGCCAACCTCCGGAGCCTTCTCGTTGACGCCAGTCATCAGGTCCAGCAGCGGTTTGCCGTTCGCGCCGATGAGACGGAAGGCCTCCTTGCGGCCAGGGATCGTCACCTTGCTCACGTCCTGGGACAGCTTGATGCGCGGCTCGCCGTTGATCTCCACGAGCTTGTACACCATGCCGAGCGCCGGTTGGGCCTGGCACGTCACCAGGTGCGTTCCAATGCCGTACGCGTTGATTTCGTGGCGCTGCTCGTTCAGCGAGTTCAGCACGGGCTCGTTGATGTCGTTACTGGCGGTAATGTTCAGCGCCTTGAAGTAGTCGATGTTGTAGCACTCGCCAGCGGCGATAAACGCCTCGCGGCAGCGCTTCGACAGGTACGACAGGTCCCCACTGTCCAGACGGATGCCAACGGGACGGTGGCCCAGCTCGTGCAGCGCCAGCGCAACACACACGAAGTTCGGAACACCAGACTGCCATCACAAAAACAAAAACGTCAGCCTAAACTGCCCCTTTCGACCAAATTCCTCGCATCATCAGACCAAAACGTACCGAGAGCGTGTCGTAAGTGTCCACCAGCGCTAGGAACGCGTCCGGGAAGGCGACAGCATAGGAAATAAAGGCCGCCAGCTCGCCCTACAATACAAAAATCAACATAACAATCGTGTCAATACCCACGCACCAACGATATCCGATCTCCTCACACTCTACTCCACGTACGTCATTGGTCTGCGTGTGGCCGAGCTCGTTGCGGTACTTGAGCACCACGTCCAGGAAGTTCTTGCCGTCCAGCGTCGTGACCTTGACGTCCTCCAGCGACGTGTGCGCCTGCACAAATGCGTGCGCGTGCGTGCCCATGATGGGGATCTTGTGCAGTTTCCCGGCCAGCACGTTGCTGGTGCCGGCGAATCCGGCCATATACGAGTAGCGCGAGGCGCTGAGGCCGCCGTCGGGGCCCTGCGCGCGTCGCAGACCGAACTCGAGCAGCTTCTTGTCGGGGCCCGCCGCCTTCTTGAAGCGCGTGGCGTTGGTCGTGATGAGGCTGGCGAAGTTGAGCAGGTTCAGCAGCGGCGTCTCCAGCAGCTGCCCCACGCCCAGACTGCCCTCGATACGCACGAGCGGGATGCGCGGGAACACGATGGAGCCCTCCTACAAAGTATCAAAAGTAGAGCGTCAGTTATCGATACACTCGCTCTACCCTGATCTCGTTCCACCCACGCACCTTGACGGCGTAGACCTTGACGCTGGAGCAGTCGAGCGAGGCCAGCCACTCGAAGAATCCCTCCTCGGCGTGGGGCAGCACCTCGCGCAGGTACGCGATGTCGCTGGGCGTGAACTTGAACGTGTTGACCATGGCCAGCGCCTCCTCGAGGCCGGCGAACACCGTGTACTCGCCGTGGAAGGGGTTCTTGCGGAAGAACAGGTCGAACACGGCGTGGTCGTTGTGGCGCCCCACCTTCCAGTACGCGTAGACCCTAATAGCGGCAAGCAGCAAAAGGTAGAACAGGCACGTACGTACGCACGCACAGAGAGTGAGGCTACTGAGTAGGAATCTAAAGGCAGGGAGGACAGCCTTCCCTTACATGGTGATCTGGTAGAGGTCGGTAAGCATGGGCCCCACCAACGAGTTGGTGGGCTCGAGGACGTTGCCGTTCATCATGGTGGCCGGCTCTACTCGACGAGGGGGGAGAACAGGTAGGGCGGGCGCGGAGTGCGGAGTGCGGAAGGGGAGGCGAAACGCAAAATGCAGATGGAGGCGCCGACCACGTACGCGATGGAAAAAGAATCCACAACCTGCGGGTTTTCCCTGCGAGATCTGATGGAGGGGATTAAGGGTTCCATAAAGCAGATGGCTCGGAGATGAGATGTCCATATGATATATCCTGTAGAAAGCGATATGGGTGCGTGTCACGTGAAATGACGGGGAAAAACTGCGGATTGCTATCATGCTATGTCACGAAACAGCGACGCGCCTTTGACTGGACCTGCGACCTGCGCATGCATAGAGAGATCGATCGATCCCCTTGGCGACAACACGGGCGGTCATTTGTCTGGTGTCGACAATGAATGGGTTCACCCACGCGACACAAAGACAAACATTAGTCGCGTGAAGGCTGAAACATGAGGGAACGCGGCACCTGGCAGGCATGGGCACGTGATTGGCCTGGGGTGACTTACCTCACGCACGACCTGGCGGGGTCCATAATCCAGGGGAAGGTGCGATTCATGGACCGCCGATCTCGAGATCCGATGCACCGGACCGGGCCTCCTCTCATTCGTGTGTCATGCATATACGGGGTTGGCTTGTGCGTGAGTACCCAAGCTAAACTACCCACTGTGGAGCTGTGGTCTCTGCATACAGTATGTGTCACTGCTGCCTGGCGAGTGAGAGTTCCGGGGACGACAATCGCCTCCAGCCGAGTAATCAGGCGTAGCTCCGTTTACGACGTAAGCGCACGGTACGGTACGCACGTTTGACCGAGGCAAAGCAGGACCGAGCTTCCTGCGGCTCGAGGTGAGGTGAGCAATCTACTGTAATGGACGCTGGCGCTATACTTGCCAAGCAACTCGGTGCCAAGTTCCCGCGCCGAGGGAACGCTCACTGCACATGAAGGAAGACCGTCGACGAGTGCACGATGCAGCAATGCCGCCTGGCTGTCAGTGACAGCCTGCCACTGACAGTGTCAAGAACCTGTTCGCCATTGCCGCGAACTGCCGAGTACAGAATGCCGGTAGTGCTTGGAGGTGCATACGTACATGTGCATGCAAAAGTTCTTGGAGTAGCCCTCTCTGCGGCAACTGGTGCTATTTTCATGCGGAAGCATGTCAACCAACGTGGACGTTGGGACGCCAAAACGAAATAGCCCACTTCACTTTACATTCCAACCTCGACTCACAGCTGATGACTCCTGTTCGTGTAAGCCCCGAAAACCACCCTCAGCTGTCGAAATGCTCGCTATGGGACCGATTGGAGCAAAGGTGGAATAGTCTCCAAGTGGGACGTCAAGGCTCGTACTCGGTTGAGCGGCTCGAAAGCCTCCAAAATTACTGCAAAGCGACATCCCGGACTCGAGTTGTCCTGGTCTGTATACTCACGCCGCTACCTCCGTTGGCTACGGCAGTATTGTTGGAGTGCCTCCCACTGCGACCGCCGTCCGAAGGGTGGAGAGCCAACTGGATGTTCTGGCTTCGCTTCGGCTTGATGTCGTTTACGTTGTGCCTCGTTGGGATCACAGAGCTGGTCGTGTTTCTCCCCAATCTCAAATTCACCCTCGGCAAAAGATTGTTTGTGTCAACAAGTGGAACTGCAGCATTGATGGCGGTCTGCTTAGTAGCTGCAAGTCTCGTCGGGTTTCCGGTGCCGTTTGTGTGGCAGTTTGGGGGTCTTGTGCTCGGAAGTTGTGTACCGGCGTTGGTTCTGCTGGTGTTTGGTCGAAAAGCTTTTGCCAAGAACTCACCTAGTCGTGTGCACTTGCAACGATTCGTCCAATTTCTCTTCGCATACATGGGACTTATCGTGGTATATCCGTTCTTCAGAGTGCTCTACGACTTCGTGCCGCCATCGTATCGGGGATACACTACAGTCTTACTCCCTATGTGGAGACTCGCTGCAGAGCATTACATTATACGCAACACACGTGAGCTGGAAGACTTTGTTCCGGAGATTATCGCCTTTTCTGTGGATTTTATGAGTGCACTCTTCGTTTCTGCGTGCATATCTGCGTCGGGGCCGGTTTATCTCTCGGTGCTGTTCATCGCTGCAGATATTGGCCAAGTGCTACTGGAATTCCGTGAGGTGCGAGCCAACGCGCATACGGTTGTAAGACTTCTTCAACTTCCGCAAAAATCCCAGCAAGATCATGATCTTGTTGCGGGAATTCTCGCTGTGACCAGAAATCCTACCTCATATCGCATAACTTCGCTGAAAGACGCTCGACTACGAGCTTGTCTCCCGCATCCGCTTACACAAGAGCAAGAAAATCGGCTTCGAGAGCAGGAAACTTCCGGTATCTACAGATGTACAGGATCTGCAACTCTCAGGGAAGTGTCTGCTCCAACTACCCGCCAAGCAATAATATCGTGCCCGCATCTCCTGAAGACGTGGCCAGAGCTTCAAGCACACGTTTCCTGACACACAACAAGGCGAGGGGGCTTGTTGTACAGGGTCTGCAACTACTGTTCCATTGCGAGTATCTGGTACAAGTCGAATACGTCGAGTGCGTCGTGCCTCTCATCTTTACGCTGTACAAATCCATCCTCCACTCGTTGCCAAATGCAGCGTATTATCCTGGGGGTATGGAAAGCTGGAGTACCAGTGCAACGGTACATGTTCTGGTGTTTGCAGCGCTGGAGGCTATCTCTCTCTTTCTTTTCAACGAATTCTTGCAGCGAAAGTTCGCGTTCTCGCCACTGTACCAGCTTGCGTTCGTGCTAGAAACGCAAATGTACGTGATTCAAGCAAGCCTTTTTCTAGAGGTGGTGACTCTGATGCAGTATGAGCTGGCACACCTGGGTGAGTGTTAATTGCAGCATCCCACATTCACCACGTTTTAGTAATACTGTGCATTTTGTCGTGGCCCTCCCAGTAGGTGTTGACTTCACATTTCGCTTCGAGTGGCTTCAATAACACAGCAAATTGAGTTATTCACACGGACTTCTTTGCGCCAAACCCTTGATCATTCTACTCAGCTAAGCTTTGGCACCTAATTGTACAGCTTATCGGCGAGGCTAGCACCCGGGTGCCTTGCTAACGATATCTGACAACAGCTATTTGTCGCGCAGCCAGTCGAAGCGGAAAGTGAAGTCAACCCCTGCAGTTTGAATAATCCATGTCAATAACTACAGTAAATAAGCGTGGACGCAGTCGCTGCGCACTTACCTAGATGTGCGAGCTCATACTGTAGCTGGACTACAATCTCGAGGAATAGACTTGCTTGGATAACGTACATCTGCGTCTCGAGCACGAATGCGAGCTGATGGAGCGGCGAAAAGGAAAACCTGCGCTGCAGGAAATGTAGTAATAGCAGCAGTGACGCACCCTCCAGAGCTGCGAATGCTAGCGTGTTCCCTAACTCACTTGTACCCCAGATTCCTACCCCATTTGGATAGTAAACGGCATTCGGTAGGAACCGGAGGATTGCCTTGTAGATCACGAGGAGGAGAGGCACCACGCACTCAACGTACTCGATCAGCAAGAGACACTCGCAATAGAAGAGCAATTGAAGTCCCTCCAATACAAACGCCTTCCATTGTAGTACCGACTGTGGAGATTTGGTCAAATGTGGCTCGGCCCTGTTGCCGGCCGCCGCTACGATTGCAGTGCTTTGTGGCCCAACTTTGGCGGGATGGCGGCAGACTCGAGCTCGACTTCTTCGGCGCGACGGAATCGCCTTACATTCGTAAATCCCATACGCTTCCAGTTGATGGAGCTGCGTAGTTTGGTCCCGTCCTAGAGGGTGGGGAAGACAAGCCCACAGGCGTACATCTTTCAGCGATTTCAGTTGGAAGGCTCCCGGGTCGCGTGTCACGGCCACCAACTTTGCCAGAAGGCCCCCAGCTCCTGTCGTCTGGGCAATTCCTCCTTCTCCAGCAGGGTGCTGGCTTTGAAGCGCCCTTGCTACAGCGTTTGTGTGCGCGCTCACCTCTCGGAACTCGAGCAACAGCTGCCCCACGTCCACTGCGATGAACAACGCTGATACTTTAATCGACGGCGCCGACGAGATACAAACAGAGACGAATAATGTTGCTAGCAGATCCACCGAGAAGGCGATGATCGCTGGGATAAAATCCTCCAGCTCCCTCGTCGCTCTCACGATAAAATGCTCCGCCGCCAGTCTCCACACAAGCACCACCACAGCCGCATAGCTCTGGTAAACCGCAGGCACAAAGTCGTAGAGCACTTTACACAACGGGAACGTCAAGCCAAATGCCATGAACGCGAAAAGAAACCGGATAAATCGCTGCAAATGTTCTCGGCAACGTGAATTTCTTGCAAAAGGTTTAGTCCCATACACCAGCAGAATCATCGTTGGAACGAGAACTCCCTCGACGACCCCCGCGGACTGCCACGTATTCGGCACGGGGAACCCGATCGTGTCCGCAACAAGTAAACAAACGGTCATAAACCCAGCGCTAGTGCCCAAGGCGACGACCAGCCGCTTGCAAAGAGTAAAATTGAGGTCTGGGAGGAACGTGATGAGCTCTGAGATCCCGACGAAGCAAATGATGAACACCATCAAGCTCAGTCGAATCCAGAACACCCAATTCGCCTTCCACCCTTCGGATGGCGGTCGCAGGGGCAAACACTCCAGTAATACGGCCGTAACTAAAGCAGGCAGTGGCGTGAGTATGCACACCAACATGGCTCGAGTTCTTGACGTGGCCTTGCAGTAGTTGTCCAGACTTTCAAGCCGCTCGACGGAGTACGACCCCTGCCGTCCGATTTGAAGGTCGCTCCAGCGCTGCCCCAGCCGATGCCAGATCGAAGGCCGGTTTACACTTGAGCTGGCACTTATGGGCTGAGACATCGCTTCCGCCACGGAGGGCCCAACGCTGGCTGCCCCCATGACTACCGTCCCTGGACGATGAAGTATGTACTATTTCGGCAAGCCTGGTCGCTTAGTGTACCAATATAATGGTACACTAAATAAAATACGGTCTTGTTTTTTCGAGATCCGAAGACGAGGCCATTATAGCGCGGTAATCTATTCTGTCGCCATGGATGGCGGACGCGGCGGTGGCCGTGGCAAGGGCAAGAAGGCCAAGGCGGCGAAGAAGAAGGCGGCGGCAGCTGCAGCTCAAGCGGCTCTAGCAGCACAGGCTGCGCACAAGCAGAAGCCGCACCACAGCGGGAAGAAAGTGGGCGCCAGTCACGCCAGCGTCCAAGTGGTGGCCGTGTCCAAGGCGTCGCCAACGTCCTCCAACACTCAGGCGGAGGCGACTGCGGGTGGTCCCCACGAGCAGACGATGACAAAGTCCAAGCGCAAGCGGCTCAAGAAGGCGGCGGCCGGGGCGCTGCTCAAGAAGCAGGCGGAGACTGACAAGCAGCACAAGAAGTCGCCCACTGCAGCTGCAGCTGCAGCTGCCAGTGCTGTGTCGCCCAAGACGAAGAACGTGGCGGTGCTGACGCCCCTGCCTCTTCCCCTGCTGCCGCTGTGGTGAAGCCCCACGTGGTGTCGCTGACGGGCGGCAAGAAGAAGAAGAGGAAGAGAAATGCTGGTGTAGAGGAGAGTGCGGTTGCAGCTGCTGAGGAAGGAGCGAGTGAGGAGAAGGAGAAAGAGAAGCCTAAAGAGGCGAAGAAGAAGAAGACGGTGGTGCTGGTGGGGAAAGCCAAGGCTACGTCGCCGTCTGTGGCTGCCAAGGGGAAGAGTTTGACGCCGACGACGACGAGTCCCAAGCGGAAGATCGCGCAGGTGAGCGACGGAAGAAGATTGTTAGTTAGTTGCACCTTTATTTGTGCTGACGATTAGGCTGGTTTGCGGTCTTTTCTTTTTCGTAGTTGGGCAGTGTGGCGCAGAAGACGAAGGAGCCGCACGTTTCGAAGGACGGTGGCGTGGCGCTGACTACCGCGTCTCCGAAGAGTGGCGTCACGGTCGTTAAGAAGGTGAAAGCAAAGACAGAGACAGTTAAGGCCGACCCCGCCGCGACAAAAGGAGAAGTATCTATCAAGAAGTTGGAAAAGAAGAACTCCGCGACGACGGAGGGAGAAACCAAAGTGACTGCAACGAAACTGGAAACCAAGAAAACGGTGCAACAGGAGCAGAAGCCTGCCGTTGTGGTCACGTCTACAGCGTCTACAGCAATGAGAACGGAAGCTGTGGAACAGAAGCCCACAATTGTTCAGGTGCGCTATGGCTCGATCATGACTACAATTGTCGGGAGATATGATTGATTCTGGCGGGTGATTTTGCTTTTATTACAGGCAGTAGAGCAATCTCCAGTTATGCAGCAGCAGGTGTCTGAAGACGGTGGACGAGGAAACAATAACTGTGACTTATCTGCCAAGACACCGTCGGAGAGCGAAGTGATGACCACTCCGAACAAGGCCACAAAACGTGCAATAATCCAGACTGCTGCTTCGATCGCATCTACGATCGCAACCGAGGACAAGCCTGCAGTTTCAAAACCAGCACCAAGTTCCGTCAGTTCCTCCAAAGCTTCTTTAGAACCAGCAAAAGGTGAGCCTACCGACCCAGTGCCCATCTCTGCACGAACAGTTGTCCATAGGAAATCTGAGCCTCATGAATCAGCGCCAACTCCAGCAATTGGTGCTGTACATGAATATCCGGCAAAACCTTCGGATGAGGCCATTGCGGCCGCCCCGACGACTCAAGAAACCGCAAAACCAGCTCTGCCAAAGGCGGCGGCAACAGCGACGGCCACAGGCCCTGCACCAGTGCCGAGTAGCGGTCTCAAACGGCGGCGTTCCACCGACCAGGATTCCGGAAATGCTTTTGCCCAGCAACCACCCGCCAAAAGGAGCGCTGTTGGTACAAGTCAAGCTGCTGTCGCTCAGTCCGCGGTGACAAGGAAGACTGATTCCCGAGACGCGCGGTCTCCGATTTGCGCACCAAGCAGCTCTTCAGATCAAGTATCAACTTTACCCACGGAACTCGCAGTACCTGCTTCTCGCAAGGAGCGACCAGCAGACACACCAGTTGCATTCAAGGACGCCCCCAAGGAATTGCGATTGACGCCACTAGCGTCAACGACTGTGCCTGCATCTCAAAATATGGAGCAGAATCCTGCAAACAAAACGGCGTTGGCGTGCTCTACTGGTACCGTCGCGACCAGCCAGCCCAAACCTATTCTCAAGCCGGAAGCGATGCCCAGTACCACAGTGCAGACAGAAACCGAGACCGATCGTCTGCCATCGACTACTAATTCCGCTGACACCATCCAGAGGTCGAGGAAGGTTGAAATTGTCTTGGACAGTCACTCGTACGTGCAAAAAATGATGCGTGACGAGCTGAAGGCAAGCATTGGCGATTGTCGACGTGGGCAGGCGGCGGAACTGACTGTGGCCCTGCCGCCACGACCGCGAAATGCGTGGGGTGCATCGTTCGGAATGGCCCCTCCTTCGAACGCTGCGTCTTCTGCACCGCGAACGCTGTCAACGACGCCGCTGAGCTCATGGTTCCTGTCCAAGGGCTGTGCCAACTTTATCAAGCAGGTTCACTTCTCGGACGACGACGACGGTAGCAGTGATGATGATAGTGACGATATCTCGACCCCAGAGCTCCACAGCGGCACACCTCGTGGAATCGACAAAGCTTCGCCCAAGAGGCGAACTTCGGTTGTGAAGAAGAACGCGTTCCTCGAGTCGCTTAAAACGCAGTCCAACTGGCGATCCTGGTATGGAAATGTGGACATGCACGATCTCTTGGACCCTCCGTTGGCGCATGTGCCGGACAAGCTGCAAACGCACAACGTAACCCCGCTTGAGCTTCCGGAAGCAACGGAAATTCGTGCTGTTGACAAGAGAGCAAGCGAGTTGGAGATACTGGAACATGACATCAGGTACGCTCAGTTGACGGATTTGGTGACGGGGCACGCAATCTAACTTGTCTGTCGTTATCTTCCACCACCACTTGCAGACGAGAGAAGCAGCGAGGCTCTGCATTCAGTGAACAACTTCTGATGATGCTTCAAGGCAAAACAGTATCAGGCAAGCCGCTCGAGGAGGAGTACAAACCGATCTTACAGTAATATCAAACTCTTGTGCTGACACTACTGGCAAATTTTTGCAGAGGAATCTATTATGTTTCAGGTCGGAACTGGAAAGTAAAGCCTGCGGCTGCGAAGCAGCCGCAGCATCTGCCCGAAAATTGCCTTAAAACTGTAGATACAAGATATCAGCCGACAATGCTTTACAAAATTAAGAAGGCGAACCTTGGCTGAGGTCTGTTTGCAACTTGTTGAAAATGCATGCTATTGTACAGTCCACCAGGAAACATTTCCCAATACTTAAGTATATATGGACTAATGTATCGCGATAATTTACTTGCAATACATTACCAAAATAGATTGCGGAAACTCCCCGCTGAAATATGATTTTTCACGAAGCGATTACACGTTAACTACTACATATTGGAAGCTGTGACGACGGTTGATACACACACAAGACTGATAGCTATCGATTGATACCAAAATGAAGCGCGGAAGCTGCCGTTCAAAGAGCTAAAATTTCGAATTGCACCGTTTAAGGTTCCTTCACCGAGTTAATACATGTACTAAAATTTAAGGTAATTTAATTTTGGGCCTCATGCACAAACGCGAGTTGGTAGAGTGACAAGAAATCGATGGAGCAAAAGCAGTGTCTCCACCTCCATTAAATGCAAATTTTGCAGCGAACGCCACAATATTGATCAGTGCTGACAGACCCCAGGTGCCCGCACCTCCAGCCAGAATATTAAATGATGCTTGGTAAATGCTCGGCGATATAGTTGTATACGGCGAACACGAGGGTACAACACATTCGACGTACTAGTACTCGACTACAAATTGAACACATGTGTTGTCGGAGCTCCACTGATACCTTACTTCTGTACGTGATGGCTTGGACCCAATTATCAATGGCTTAATTAGATTCATTTGGAAAGCGGTCTGCAGAGGAATCTCCACTGCAGGGTGTCGGCCCCCTAAGCAACTCAACGGAGCAACGCGACTGAGATGGTCCAGTACTATTAAAGTTTATTATTTATTATATTTATTTAGGATGCTCCCGTACAATGGAAAGTTGTCCCAATACTTGCGCCCATACAAAAACTAAGCTTACGAAAACCCCGTATATATTTATTACCAATAATTGTGAAAATACTGTATTATTGGCTGATCCTGCATTGCAATGATTACTACATCGACTTCAAAACCAAAATACAATATTATATACTTCTATTATTTTCTGACCTCTGGTAGAAGGGTCCTCGCAATGCACTGTTCGTCAAGGATACTGATATACTTTATGCTTGTGGCTGGGGTGGAGGAGCGAACCACTCGCGGTACAGACGAAATCAGCGTTCTTCTTCTTGAGAGAAGTCTCCGCAGCCGGTAGCTTTCAGCATACTCAGTTCGTTGGCTGTAGATGCAGTCATTGGATGCGGTAGGCAAGTCCAGAGCCATACAGCTGGTCACTCGAAATCCCAAAGCTTGCTAGCTAGAATCCCCTTCCATGGATTCTAGCTGGAAAGCTTTGGGAGTTCGAGTGACTGCCAGCTGCATCCCTATGAAGCTCCTGCTCGCTGGAGCCTGGATAAGAAACGTTTGCTTGCTTTGAAGGAGCTTCAAGACTGCTTAGCGTTCGTATGCACTTCTTGGAATTCCAGCAAAGACTGCCCACGTCTGCTGCGATGAAGAGTATCGAAAGGTAGATCTACCTAGTCGACGTTATGCAGACGGAAACAAATAAAAGTCCGCAGTAAAAGTCACTATCTGGGTATAAAATCCTCCAAACCACGAGTAAACATCACGAAGTGATTAGCCGCGAATTGCACAGCGGAAGGACTACAAGTGCAATTCCTCGATATTCTGTTGGTGCACGTGCGCGAATGATTTCGTAGAGGAAGAGGGTACACTCCTACCGTAGCGAAGTAGGCAACAAGATAATTGGAGACAATACCGTGAAGGCGAGTCCCCTGCATACGGTTGGCTAATGACAGGCAGAATCATCGCTGCCACGTACGCTCTTACGCTAGCCATCAGTACGCAGGTCCCCAGCGGCTGTACCTAGCGACACAATCAGACTTTGTGAAGTCGACATTTGGAAGAAACAGCTCCGAGATGCCAACAAAGGTTAAACCAAGCAGCATCAAGCTAAAGCGAATCCAAAACATCCAATTGGCAGCCCACCCCTCGGAAAACGGCCGCAAAGGCAAACTCTCAAGTATCAAAGCAAAACTTAGTGCGTGGTGAGTACACTCAACAATACAACGCGAGTTGGAGACGTTGTCTGACAGTCAAAAGTTCACCATGCGACGAGCTATAAACTTGTTATAAAAATCTTATCGCCTTGCTCGGTTTTTGAGGGGGTAGCTATTTAACGAAAGAAATTTTAGGAGGGATTATCGTTCAGCTTTTACTTCGGAGCCATTCAAAACGGAAAGTGAAATCCGCACCTAAGAAGCACGGTACAAGCGTTAGCACTTCTTTACTTCGAAGCATATTGATCTTGTATAGACAAGAAGATCGCTTACCGAAATGTACCAGCTCGTACGGTAGTAACACCACAATTTCGAGAAAGAGACCTGCCTGGACCAGATACATTTGCGTTTCAAGTGCGAAAGCAAGCTGATACAGCGGGGAGAAGGCAAACCTCCGCTGTAGAGAATGATGCAACAACAGAAGCGACACAACTTCGAGAGCAGCAAACACCAGAATATTGACGAGAGCTGCTGTGTTCCAGTCATCTTGGGTATCGGGGTAGTAGGCAGCATTGGGAAGCTGATGGAGCACTAGCTTGTATGTGAGGAAAACTAGCGGAACAACACACTCGATGTACTCCACCCATGCTAGGTACTCGCAATGGAAAAGTAACTGTAGGCTCTGCGCCACCAACCGCCTCGAATTTTCACCACTCTTAGTCTTTTTGTACTGAGATTCGGTTTTGACCGAGCTTCTCGACTTGTGTTTTGATTCTGTCATGACGCTGGCGGGGTCTGGTAAGATTGAAGCATACTCCTTTGTTCTCCATAGCCGGTAGCGAGGCTTACGACGGGATCCATTCACGTTTCGTAAAGACAACAGTCCTCTTGGGCCGTACAAATCTGATGCCTCTAATGCTTTTAGCTGTTTGGCTTGGTCACTGGTCATCGTGTGCGGCAAGCATGCCCACAACCGAGTACGCTTTAGTGATACCACGCCAAAAGCAGTCGGATTTCGAGTTACAGCAGTGATCTTTGCCAGCAGATCAGGCTTCTCCGAGCTGTTATCCAGTTTTTCCGCTTTAGCACGACACGAATCGGAGGAATCTTCTTGATCCCGAAGATTCTTCAATACGGTGGTTGCATTTGCTTGTACTTCGCGGAGTTCCAGAGCAGCCTCTCCTAGGTCTACTGCAATGAATAGGAATGAAAGATAGAGGGGTCCGGCAGAAGAGATACATACGGAAACAAAGAGCGCACTGAAAAGATCGACAGTGAGCGAGACCACCGCAGGAATGAAATCCTCGAATTCTCGTGAAGACCACATCATAAAATGCTTTGCAGCAAATTTCCATACTGGCAGCAAGATCAAAGCACCGCCTCGATACTCTACGGGTGCAAGGTCGTACAAAACTTTGAAGAGCGGGAATACGCCGGCAAGCGTCATGAAGCCAAAAAGAAGTTTACAATATTTCTCCAGGTAAGGGCGGAACGGCGAGTTGCTTGCGAACGGGGCAGAACCCAACACGAACACAAGCATTATCGGGAGAAAAATCCCGAGCAGCAGACCCCCAAACTGCCAAATGAACGGAATCGGGAACCCAACAATATCGTTTGCTGTACCAAGTAAGCACGACCCCACGTAGCCCACGGCGCACCCAAGTGCTACAATTAAGCGCTTGCGGCTTGAGAAGTCGAAGTTCGGGATAAACAAGAGCAAGTCAGAGATCCCTACAAAGGTTATTCCGAACACCATCACGCCCAATCGAATCCAGAACATCCAGTTGGCAGCCCACCCTTCAGATGGGGGTTGTAGTGGCAAACACTCGAGTAACAGAACGAATGAAAGTGCCGGCAGTGGCGTACATACGCAAACGAGAATGACTCGAGTACGTGACGTGGTTTTGCAGTAGTGTTGAAGACTCTCGAGCCGCTCGACGGAGTAGGAACCCTGCCGGCCCACTTGGATTTTGTTCCACCGCTCTTCGAGTCGCTGCCAGGCTGACAAACTTGGGCTACGAGCGGTCGTGGCCCAGCTGCCCAGGTTCCTACTTGCTGTCTTGTTGGGCATCGCTCCACTTGAAATGCGGTATTAGGAAGGAACGAGTCACAGGGTCAACGTACTGCAAAAAGACGAGCTATTCCTGTAAGCGATAGTCTATAGAGAACTTTAGAAGCTGGAACATCGCTTGGACTTGGAACAACGAAATTCTAAATAACCTGGATAAAATCCAGATAAATTACGGATAGATTACCGGGAAGATGTTCCAATACTCACGTCCATTGGAACAACCGAAGAGTCGCGTTGAGAGAGCTAGAGAGGTTAGTAGAAAACTTTAGAAGATGGACTAAGTCGACGTTTTGGAACAAGATTTGACAAATAACGTATGAAATACGGATGATCCAAAAATAAGTTCCAGTGACTGGAACTTATTTTTGGCAGTGGAACACGCGACCCTTCGGTTATTCCTTCTGGAATCCAGTGGGACACGCGACACTTCGGTTGTTCCACTGGACTTGAGTATTGGAGCATCTGCCGGGTAATCTACCCGTAATCTATATGGATTTTATCCAGATTTTTTTCTAGATTTCCTTGTTCCAAGTCCAAGAGATGTTCCAGATTCTAAAGTTCTATAGTACAATGTTTTGAGTTTTGGTTTTTGCTGCAAAAACGTACCAGATTAAGGGGACGCTCGTCAAGTACAATTCACTAAAGCATGCATTGGAATTTGTGCGCTTACGTACAGTTTTGGAAAGCAATTGACATCGGCTTCAAATTGGCACTTAATTTGCATCTATTATTTGATACCACTCCTAACCTAGAGAATACCGTATTCACGGCTTTGCAGGCAGACTGATCCTTGCTGTGATAGTTCGTTATACATAGATATGTCTTCAACGTATCACATGATAGATTGCCTTAAAGCGGAGAGTGGTTGCGGATAACTTGGTCCAAAAAATATCGATTTTTTAAGTACCTATATCGAAACTCGATATCATTCTGTGCTCTACCGTCGGTATTTTACTTGCTCCAAAATCTGTCCATTCTACCAACAAAACAGTCAATTCAACGCACTATTTGTTAGTCTGAGTGCACTCGTGGCTAACGAGCAAACACATATCGTAATTTCCAGCTTGCATTCAGTACAGTGAATACACTCTGCATTTCTAGAAACGGGGTCGCATTTAGCATAACCTAATTAACACTTCTACTCCGACATTACGGATTCTCCGGAAAACAAGTTATAGAGGTGAAATTATTTAGCAATGTCCAAAACGATTTCTTAGTGAGCTAAATCCGCATATAGAAGTTTGTATGCGATAAATTTAAGCAGGTCAGCTGTATACTTTAGTCCATATCGCATGCGACACGATGATTTTCGGAAAGGGTTGGGGGACCAGATATAAATCTCCGAAGAAGAACGCGTGGCCACCACCAGCCTTTCATTCCAGAATCCGCGGGCGAGAGGACTCAATCACTCTGGCGCCATGTAAGCCTCCGAGAGGCCATTCCAGTAGATATGGCGAGAGTTGACGAAGAAGAGATGGACCTACAAAAGATCAACGGGACTCAGCAACGACCAGCAGTACCTGCCTCCCGGTGGGAACGTCAAGGGAAAAGAAGGCATCGACTACTTTGTTGGTACGTGTATTTGTTAGTGTATTGAGGCTGTTACGACTACTAAATTCCAATTTACGGACCAGGTGAAGCCAGTTTGCTCCGCGACTGTCGGCGGCAAGGCTGGTTGGCCTTTGAGCAGCCCACCGCACCTGCTGGGACGGATCCAGCAGCCACATCAACTGCTGCGTCGACACCTCCGACTGCTGCTGTGGCTGAAGTGGTCTCTGGTACGGCTACAGCAACGGCTGCGACTGATCGGACGGCACCAACAGCCATGGCGACTGCCGCGCCGACTACAGCGACACCTTCGATGGCGGATCCGCCGCTTGCTCATGCAGATGCAAAGCAACCTGCAGCTGCGAAGCCTAGGCCAACGGCGAAGGCAACACCCGAGCATTTCCAATTGACTTCATCGAGGGCTGCCGATTCGCCCCGTTATCCAGGCGCTGCAGAAGACGTTCTTTCGTGGGTATCAATTCGGACCTCGGATCTCCTTTAATGAAGGTATGGTCCCCATGCGCCACCGACGTAACCCAATGCGCCATTTCATGTCTATGAATCCAAAAAGTGGGGAACCAACTTCTACATGACGTGCTGCGCCGAGTCAGCATACTGCTCGAGAGTCCAACTATCACGGATACCCGTTGCATGCAACGGGTATCCGTTGTTGTGTTAATACGGTGCATCCCTTACCTATTCTGAATGTGCCGTAGTATGAACTAACAGATCAGGTTTGACGTTCAATGTAGGCTCCAAATCTACTGCGGATAGGCGGACGAAAAGGAGGATACTATCGCCCAGCGGGCTGTCGTAAATAATCTGGGCCATGTACTTCGAGGCCAACCAACGCAGCGCTCGGTGTGCACGGACAACTTTTACACTATCGCACAAGCTCTCCCGCATGGGCTACAGTCACGTTGGCGCTATCCGAAAAGACCGCAAGGGCTGGTGCACGGCCATCGAGTTCAAGCAAAAGAAACGCCCAAAACGGATGCGGCGTGGTACCTACCGCATTGGTGCTTGGAGAGATCATCCGAAGGTCGTGGCGCTCGCTTGGATTGACAACAAGCCCGTACGCTTCCTCGGAACAGGGTGCTCTACACAACGGGCGGAAGTTACGAGTCGTGAGCGCGATGGCTCCATCTCAGTTGTCCCGTGCCCAAGACTCGTGCTCGACTAACATGAAGCAATGGGAGGAGTGGACCTACACGATCAATTACGGCTTCAACACTCCTGTATTCAACGGGCTATTCAGATGCGCAAGCACTACACAGTGTTTTTTCTCGGCCTGGTCGATCTCGCCATGGTGAACGCGTTTATCGTGCACAAGATTGCTCACAAACGCCGCAACAAGCCTGTCCCGACCCACGCTGTATTCATGCGGCGCCTACACACGGAACTGCTGAGCCAAACAAGTGAGACTTTGCCGCCGGAGACGACATGGCGGATCTCGTGACAGAGCCGCTGCCTCGCCACCCCACATCCTGGAGAAGACCGAAGAGATGAACGGCGCCAAGCGCCGGCAGTGGCTGTGCAAGGTGTGCTCTGCGTACGCTGGTGCAGGCGTTAACAGCTGCACCACGTGCTTGCGCGAGAAGAAAGGAAGAGTCACGCTCTGCAACAAGCCGCGCCGTCTCGACCATGGCAGCGCTCTCACCTGCGACCAAGTGTGGCACCAGAGCTTGAAGAATGGCACCGCGATCCCCCCTGAACTGCAGCACAGGATAAGGTTTGTTAGCAAGCGCAGACCAGAGGTAGCTGAGGAGGTTGCGCAGGAAGAGTAAGAGAGTCAATGAATAAGTGAATGGAAATCCACTCTGCTGAATGCTTGTCGTGTTGTCGGTCCCGTCGTTGCAAGGGGGAAACGGTTTTGCAGTGAGATCGCAATTAGGAGTATTTTGGCCATGCTCTGTATTACCCATCTCACCGCATTGCCCAATCAAATGTCTTCTTTCGGCCACGTAGCACACGAAAGGGCTTGATACATGATATAGTACTGATTTTTAGGTATATGCTAATTCATATATTAGGAATTACGGATTCTCCGGAATAATCTTCGGATTAGAAGTGTTAATGACAAGCATAGTTCATCCAACGTACAGATATTACATTCATGTTCACTCAAGTTCGGTGTCGTTCTCATCCTGTGGACAACACTAAGTCATGTTAACCACTAAAACCGTACTTAGATGAGATGATAATATAATATAAATAAATCAGAACGCCCAGGACGAGTGTCATGGTGCACAAATCCCAAATATGGAGGTGTCGGCAGGAAATCTGTTGCCCTTCCTAAACCCAAGAACCCTTTCCTGCAAGGCTTAACCCTATCGGTCCGAGGGAGATGTGAACATGCTTGGTCCTGGGTTTAACCGTAAGTCCGCGAGCGTAGCTCGCGGATCTTAACCGTTACTACCCAGCTTAAAAGCCCACGCGTGGGATCGGCAAATATCCCACGCGTGGGCTCAAGCGGATTAGTTGAATTCATGGGTAAATTATTAGACCGAGCGTTTAGAGGCTGCTAGTTAGCCCAATGTAGTGTTTAAATGGAGTGAGTGGTAGTCTTGACCTGTCTTGAAGCCACACCCCCCACAGAAACTGTTTTGCAGTGGATTAGAGCACCCAGAGCAGTAAAATGATGCCTTCCGCCCGCAAATACTGCATTTGCCCTGAGCACGCAAGATTGTGCCGCTAAGACGCTTGTATTGGGGAAGCGTACTGAATGCATGGAGCGTGTGTGTTGGAGGCGCTACGTCGTCACGGAAATCAGCACCAGTAGTGGCCTCGTCGAGCGGTGTATCACAAAGTCGTTGAATACCAGTTGATAGGCCAACTGAGAGATGAATGTGTTGAAGTCGACAATAGCCGATTCCAGGAACCCAGATTCGACTGCCTCATACTGATAGGCGCGGAAAGCATCCACCACCACCATGCCAAGCACAGTAGCGAGCAAACGGTGTTGCCACTGCATTGTGTGCCAAGTTCGTTCCATCTCGAGGCTCCCCTGTCGAAGGTGATCATGAACATCTATCACCGAGAACTTCGAGAAAAAGAGCTCCACCATTTGCGAGCGCTGGATACGTCGGTCGTACTGTATAGTTTTAAGCTGGCCTTTGTCGAGGACGAGCTTGTGTCGTCGGCGAACGCTGTCGTTCCCAGGAAGCGACATTCCGCGCTTTGAGATGAGGCACTTCGCTTTGCGGTCAGCCCAGCAGAGAGCGTACATCGCGGTGCCTTTGGGGGTTTTGCTCTGTAGCATCTTAAATGGCCCGCGAGCGGGCTCAGTACCAAATCACTCTGTCATATACTTTTTCGGATACTCGTGAGACGCTGTTTTGACCATTCCCATAAAGTAAAGGCCGCAGAGATTTTCAAGTTGCACAAGGGTTTTAACCGAAGTGAACGCACTATCTGCAACAATTGTGCGCCCGCTACCTTTGTAACCTTTAGAAAGTCGAAGTACAATTGCGGTACCCTCGCCTAACAACGCGTGGTATGGCTTCTGGCGTTGGCGCTCGGCCCCTTCCATCAAGTCTAACGCCTACGGCACACCCGAATCACCATCGGTGATAGCTTTTAGTTCGGCACCCACGCCTCTGGCTTTCTTGGGATTTTGGTCTTGTGAGGTATGCCATCATGACAGTATTTTCCCTCTTTTCCCTGCCAGGCGCTCATGCACTCATCCACGCAAAGAATCTCACCGGGTGATACTACATCGCGGCGGCGTGAATTAAATCCATCCATTAGCGGTCAAATAGATTCCCATGGGTCATCTGACGGTACATCATCTGAAAACGAGAGCGCGGCTGAAATATTTTCAAAGGCGTGTCATGTAATGCAGTAGCGCTCACCAAGGTCGCGGCTGTGCCAACCATACCTTCACCGACTTCTCGTTCCCAGTATGTCCGCAAGGGACCACGTCGAGGCTCGACTGCCATTGCAAGCCGAACTCCCACAAAGCGAAACATATCTCCCTCAGCAATTGGGCACTGCTTACGCTGCACCAACTTAGCATTTGTGTGCTGTAGAGTAGTTTGCATGGTCGACCACGGATACATCAGAAAAAATACTTACCGAAGGTCTTCTCTCCTAACTCCAGCGTCGACGGCCAACGAAAAAACGTTTTGCGCTTCCGTTGCAAAGTTGCAGGGTCGACAAGAAGGTCGGAACAAAATCCTCAGATGCGGTTGTGAGCAAGTATTTTTCCGTCGTTGAAAATTCCAGACACCATCGTAGACGGATCGTCTACGCTGTCTTCTTCATCTTCCTCCTCGTCTGAAGAGGATTCCGACTCCGAAGAAGAAGAGTCACCATGACCAGGTCCCGTGCCAGCACCAGCTAACAGCAAATCAGTCATCGACTCTAAAGGTTCAGTAGGCGCGTTATGCGTGGCTGAGGCGCTACTGGAGGACTGTAGTAGATGAAGTGAACGTGCCGACACTGCTTGTACTGACCCATCGCCCCATTGAACGCTGTGCCACGGCTGGCGTTTGCTGTTGTTGATCGACAGTACAACTCCCTCCTTGCCCAGTGACCCCTTAGATTTTCCTTGAACACGATTTCCCACAGCGAATTTCACCATGAAGACTGCTTCGTTTGTGACCGAAAAAAAGTGCTAAATAGCTCAGGCCTTCCTCTCTATTTTTAAACGATCTACGTGCGCTAGCCATTTCCAGTAGCTTCTACACTAATATTTATAGGTGGGCCCACGCGGGGGCTCTGTGGGGAGTAAAGGTAAACCTTTTCGCGGTAAAAGGATACAGAAAGCGCCCTTTTGATGATTTCACAAAATACGGTAGAGTGTACCCCCTCTCAAAGGGCGCTTCCTGTGCCCTTTTGCGCAAGTTCAAGCTAGTAATCAACCATCTTTAAAACAAATCATAATCGGTACATGGCGTAATCATCATGTAATTATTGTCTATACAAACGCTAAGTCATACGCACCATACTATGCAACCTGCAAATCACCGTAGCTGGCATGTCCCATGAGACACACCGAAAAGACTTCGTAACTCTGTAAAAGGACGCCTCGAGTGCCCTTTTAGAAAGAAACATCAATGACTTGTATACTATAGTTTATCAAAGATACTCGCGAAAGGGTTAACCCACAGGCGTTTTTTCGGCTTGCCGATCGGCTATCTTTCACCCCCTCCAAACATTAAC
This sequence comes from Phytophthora melonis, assembly GCA_024211575.1. Classification (NCBI taxonomy): domain Eukaryota; phylum Oomycota; class Peronosporomycetes; order Peronosporales; family Peronosporaceae; genus Phytophthora; species Phytophthora melonis. The sequence goes on along the minus strand of JAMXKT010000094.1, from coordinate 1,992,843 downwards.
GTTGCAGGACGCACTTTGGGCGTAGTGTTTATACCCGCCCTGAAAAATGAGGATTGCGTCGGATTCGTGGTTAAATGTCCATTTTCCGTACGAGAATGAACATTACTTACGTGGCTATCCATTCGGGCACATGTGCAATATACTCCGAGTCATATCATCGCGACCTCCGCTGCGCTTCGGGGCTCGATGAGAACCTACTCAGGCCGACCGCGGAACGCACGACCTCCGCTACGCTTTGGTCGCACATAAAGATAGAACCTACTTCACCGCGCAACTCCTCCGGCCTACACGCCGTCCCCTGACAGATCTCCGCTTCGCTCCGCTTGTCCAGTAGCCTCTCTAAGGCCTCCCCAAGCATTGATGGGTTGGCGTCGCAACGTTTCCTCAGAAACCAGCGGTTGCAAGAGCGCGTACCGCTGGAGAAGCGATTTGTAGGTTTTACTCATTTTTCCGAGCAGAATATGCTTTCCTCAGAAATCAGCAGCGTTTCCTCATTTTTAAGGCTGTCCGATTTAGGAGGGAGACCAATACGGCTACGGACCAGCTGCTGGCGCTCGATGAGCACCCACAGGAAGATAAGTTTATTGCTTCGACACATTGTTTTTATATTTATGCTCTGCTACATTAGTCTACATGTCAAATGTTGTGCGCTGGCATTGTAGCAAGACGAAAATGAGCTCGAGGACTGTGAGGTTTCCATCAAAGTTGAGGTCGGCACAGAGCCTCAAATGAAAAGTGAAGATTTGGATTTGTCGGTCAATAATGAGGCTGTCGAACTGCCGGTGACACCGGGTGCAAAACTCATGGTTTTTTCATGCGGATCGGATGGAATTCGACAGTAATGGAGCACAAGATAGCGACACTGAAAAAGTGCAGGTCGTTGTTGCACAAGGTGCAGCGCACGATGAAGCAGCCTTGTCAGCCAACACTGGGTTTTCTCAAGTACTGCAACTTAGCACAGCCAGCGAAGAAAAAGGAAAAGCTGACAATCATGGATGCAAATGCAGTCTTCTCTGGCATGCACCAAAATCTCGAGATCGGAACGTGGTGGCACACTATTCGGAAATGTGTGCACTGTGTTCACTATAAGTTTCTTGCATAGTTACACAACGGAAATTGGACAGGTGGTTTTATTCTCGGAAGCCACGATGCTCGCGGTGTCGCTGCTAATAACTCGAGACAAGCACCAGGAGCGCTACTTCCTGTTGCAGTTGGCAGAGGAGCTTAATGATATTGCCCAGACCGCGACCATTCCAACAGTTGTGGGGCTTCTAAGTTACGAGGCTAAAGAGCTACAAGGAACTAGTGGAGTACTGCATCAGTAATTTTGACTACACCCTCGAAGACGTGTCTGAGTACGTAACGTTAGTCAAACGTCATTGTGCATGTATACTCGAGAAAAATCCTGTGCTACCATTCCTCATCTCTGCGCTTCGCAAGTTCGTTTGCGACTGCCTAGAGTACAAACTGAGGCACGCAGCTGGCAGCGAGGCAACACCAAAAACGGAGGCCCAGTGGACACGCTTTACGAAACTGGAGTGATATTTGTAGGTTTTGATTGACTCTGCTGCGACGACCGGCATTCCGCACGAAATGTTGCACCCAATAATCACTACTGAACGACAGCAGCAGTTTGATGAACCGTTTCCTGACAGAGTACCAGAAGCGTTGTTGGTGTAAGTGTGTCGGATGAGTAGGCTTGAAACTTACGGTGGTGTAAGATTGAAACTAACCCTGCTTGTCGGACGTGCAATTGCATAGATGCATCAATTGTGTATCAAGCGTCGATCAGAATCTCACTGTGTCAAAACCAAGCGTTCCGTCAGCTCACATGGCTGGGGCAAACAAAGGAGACATTGTAGTTACGACCCAGCAATGCATCACCGTTGTAACCTTCGCCACTTCAACCCCTCCGTTTGTCCACGGCACATCATTTGCGAAGACAAAGCAATCATCTTTGCTAGATGGTGGCACCGACAACAACCAGCGATATACGTTTTCCAGAAAACGCAGGGATTCGATCCTGATGATTGTTTGCGTTCCGGTCTAGTTGTAAGTCATGGTTCAAACCCGGTCAGTTGTCTTGATGAAAACCCCATCGACGCTTCTTGCCAGGCGATAGCAACTTTTCTTTCGGCCGCAAAAAACGCTGGAGAAGGGATAGTGTGTGAACATGATCAAGGGCCAATCTACAAAATAAAGCGTCTAGCCCAGAGACTCCGTCGTTTCGGATACCGCACTGATTAGCAGATGGACCAATGCAGTGAAGCATTCCCTCAATCTGGCCATTACTGAGTTCGTTGGGGGGGATATCACGTGGGAGTCTTGACGTGGAGACAGAGACGAACTTGGCAGAAGCTGTAATGCTCGCAGTTTCCCTGATTACTACTAGCATGAACAAACAATTGTTCTAGCGTCCGTGGATTTTGCAACCTATCAACCATTTGGACGATATCGGCGGGGCGCACGTAAAACAAAAACAATTTTTTAAGTACAGGCATCGTTGCTGAAAGCCGGAACGCGCGATGGTGAACCAGGAAGCTGGTCTCCCAGGATAAATGCTGTAGCTAGATGAAGCAGGTATTATAGTATTTAAACACGCCTTGTTATGGATCGTTCAGGAGTCGATGATGTGATCCGATACTTACGCGTGACTCCTTGAGCTCGGGACACCAGAGAGCATGGTTGTTTTCGCACAGGAGAAGGTAATATAGTTAATTAAAATCACTTGTTCGTGTACGTGTAGATGGACACGCTACCACACCGGATAGGATAGACACATAGTTTTCATCGATGTCGCCTCGCTGCTGCTGGAGCACCTATCGATGAACTACGGCAACAAGAACATCGCCCATCAGCAACCTGGTGCCAAAGCCCGGCGAGTAGCGCTGACCTCGCCAAAAAATCCTCGCAGCGCTTTTTGTGTCCAAATGCAACGACTACAGAATTTTTGAAATGCTCTCCATAACTCTCGCCTTGGGATTCATAATGATTGAGAGCATAGGCGATATTAAGTTAACTTCAGTTACTGGGGCCCGTTTTTTCGGCCTCAGTTATACCGGCTTAGCTACCGAGGTGCCGCCCAAGTAACCTGTGTTGAGCTGGCCACATCATACCCTCCAGGGTTACTGCTATCCCAGAACTACAGAATTGGGCTGGTAGCACTATCCATTCAATTTTGGTACCCCGTATGAATGTTATAGCTAGTCTCTTCGCTCGTTCACACAGCGGTCACGAATGAAACCAAAGTCGCTGTGCCTCCTTCGTCGCGGACGGCAGCAAGCCCTGTGTCCGAGCACGGCGGTCTTGATGCTTCGCCGCCTGTCGGAGGCGACCTCCGTGTCTTATGCTCACGTCTCTATTGTACGAGTACAGGTATCTACAAGATAAGATGTTGAAGTAGTCAGGACAATTATAAAAGTATTTTAGGATCAACGAGCACGTTGGCGAGAAGAGATTGTCTCACTTTTAGAACCTCTCGCTCCTCGCCAAGCACCATCGTCCTAGATTCCTGAGACTTTGCTTCGCCATCCCGCGTTCATCTTCCTCAAGGCAGTCTTGTGCATTACAACGTTCGGCACTGCCGAGCAGCGCTACGCCAGGTTCTAAAGATATATGAAAAATGCGCACAGTAGGATGAATACGGATTTAGCAGGTGCTCGACACAATTTCAAAAGCAGATATGTACATAGCAGTCGGTACATATTGTAGCGGGGAGCTTCTTGCTGAGGAGAGGATGGCGACTTGAAGGGAAGAGGGTAAAAGTAGTTGTGTTTAATTTTAAGAAAGGTGTCGGCACCAAGGGCGGCACCGGAGCAAGGTTCCGGTGCCAACCATTGTTGACCTCTTAAATATGATCAAAACAGAACTTACAGGGTTTATGTGGCTGCACACATACTTACAGTAATAGTACACAGTTTGTGTTCTTAATCGTATTGTGACAAGTTTCGTACTCATGCCACTATTTGAGACACACGTGGCTGTACACATACTTACACTAATAGTACACATTTTGTGATCGTAGCCGTATTGTGACAAGTTTGGTACTCATGCCACTATTTGAGACAAACGTTAACAGCCTCTTCGTGTCCAAATGGTGGCGTATTATTATCCCAGCTGGTAAACCAGATTTTGAGGGAACGAGGACAAGAAGATAAGATTTTATGGTAGAACTTTCAGCGGTAGAGCGACTTGTAGGCTATGCGTCCGCTCAGATTTTGACTCCGATTCTAACGATTCGGACGCCTCTGACAGCGACATGTCACGTGCAAGCGCTGAGGCCAAGAAGAAGCGAAAAAGTTCCAAGCGCAAGTGCCCCAGGAAGCAGAAGCAACACAAGAGGCAAAAGAGAAGCAGATCGGTGCCCCGTGATACTACAAGCCTGAAGGTTCCCAAGCTGACGGGTGCAGATGACTACGAGCTGTGGCACACCACACTATGATTGAGCTGAAGCTCAATGTCCTGAAATAGTGGTCTCTAGTTGTTGAAGAGGTCGTTGAAGACGACACTTGGAGCTCGACTAGGAAGCGTCACTGGCATGAGCGCTGGCTCAAAGCGTAAGTAGTAATCGCTGAGCCGCTTGGGCCCCGCTTGGCGGTTCGCTACAGACGCTACTGGTCAATTGTAATCCTGTCCAGCTATTTCAAGAGATTGACAAGGACTATAACGCTGGTACGATATCCTGATCAACGCGGCGATGTTCGTGCGGAAATTGGTGAAAGGAGATCGTGTGGATACCTATATCGACGATATCATGAAGTCTCAAGAGGATAGTGGTACTCGGGCATCATCTGGACGAAGCTGAACTTGCCCGACTTCTTCTGACGAACTTGCTGGAGGTGTTTCCAGATCTCAGTAGCGAGCTGTTGGCTCCAGAATGAAGTCAAGGAGAGGTTAAGTACGAGGGCGACTGTTGACAAGGGAACAGGAAGCGAAATGCGGCTACCTTCAGCTGCTACTGCATCGTGCAACTCTCCGAGTGATAATGGCCCTCACGGTGCTCAGTCGGCGCCAAACCCCGTGTTCCAGTGTGCGGATGGACCCGACCGACGTGGCTCCCTCCGCAGTTATCAGGGTGGAAAGCACTGGCAGAATCGCAACTCGACCAATGGGAAGCGTCAAGAGTCGGTAAAGGAAGCCATACAACGTCGGCTGTGCTCGAAGTGCGGAAAGCTGGGTTGGATTGCTGGCAAAACAGCAACAGTTGTCCCCATCACGTTGAAGGTCGCGTCGGACAGGCCAAGTATGGTGGGAAGAGCGGTTGACGGAATGAGCACTCTGGCCCAACAATGCTGATGACATCCATGGGAGGTTCGCAATCTCCGAGCAAATTGGATGCTGCGGAATGGCGCCTTGATAGTGCAGCAGAATGATATATATGCAAGGATATTTCTCTGTTTACCAGCATATCGATTATTATGGACTGCAGCGGGGCTGCCGTAGCTTTAGCGTCAGAGGAAGACGTAACAGACTCACGCAGTCGCGGCTAAAGATAGCCCGTTCTAATACCAGAACGCACGAGTCCGTACTCCCTACGGACTCCAAGAGTCAACCCTTAACTCTTAGCTGTGAGTCTCCAAACTGAATGTATTTCTCTTTATTGCGGCAGAGCCGCCTTCGGTGTAAATGTATCTGGTCCACTATCTAGCATAGTGAACCCTAGTCATATGCATAATCTGTGGCTCTGAAGCCATGTACTATTTCTCCTACTGAAATAGGTTAGACAGTGTGCACCACACAAGCCTGTGTGTGCCACACTTCGTAACCCTTCGGGTAACATTCGTGTAACCCCGTTACACCCTCCCCCACCAAACCATGGACACGGGTGTTCGCGCTTAACGGTCGACGACCGGGTCTTGTTCGGTCACGCCTTCTTCTCAAACGAGTCAATCCACATCGTGTGGACGTCTCTGAGAACTTCTCGGCGCAACGCGCCCTTACATGACTTCAAGTCATAATGCCTTTTGGTCTTTCGACCGCAGAAACTCTCTCGCAAGGTCCGCCTCGGAGCCTCGCTCCTCTCGCGCTTCGGCACCTCGTGCCTGCGAACGCCCCCAGCGCAGGTGCGCACACCGACCGTGCCTCCCAGGCTCTCGGTCTCCCAGTACTTCGCGGCGCAACGCCTCAAGCAACGCTCGCGGCGAGCACGCTCCAGCTCCCCTCGAGCACCAGCCCATTCAACCATGGACCTCAAAGATCTCTTCGGAGATGAGGAGGAGGGCGAGGTGGACTACAGCGAGTCCGATGTCGGCTCTCCGAGCCATGAGGGTGAAGCAACGTCCCCACGACGCTCCCTGAACCGCCGCGACGCTTCGCCCACGTCGCCGGCACAACGCGGAGGTGGCACGTCGGCCACAGTTGGCTCGTCGAGCTCCCGCGACCCAGAGCGCCGCGCGCGAGAACATCTCCTGCGCGCTCGTCGAGCCGTCTCTCCACTGAGCGCATTGCGCCGTCGAGGGAGGAGCCGCGGCCACCGCTGCGCACTCCAAATCCGTTCCTGAACGCTCTTCCGGGCTCCGCGAGCTGCGCGAGCTCACTGAGGCACGGTACTCTCCGCCTCGTGCGGGGAAGTGCCCTGGGCCCCGTCATCTCCAACCCTTTGGACGAGGCTCAATCCGAGCAGGTTGCGGCTGCAAGGCAAGGGGTTGTCCGTGCCCGCAATGCGGACGTACCCTGTGGTGCTCAGCCCGGGCGAAAGCCTGATCGAACACGAGGCTCAGTTCGAGAACTGGGCTGAGAAGAAGAAGAAGCTTAGCTCCATGGATGCTCTTCGAGCTAGCTTCAGCGAAGTGGATGTTCGTATCGAACGCAAACTCCGCTTTGACTTTGCGAAGGTCCGAGCCAAGCGTAGCCTCTCGGCCAACGCTCAGCCGCAGACTCACTCTAGCGCAACGCGCTTCGCTCCTTTGAGCCCTCCAGTCGCTCCGGCCCGTGAGGGCGTGAGCGCTGTGGCTCAGGGCCAACCCCGGAGCAATGTGGCTGACCCAGCAGCTCCCCAGCCTATTGCCGGGAAGCGCGGGACGGCCGGCATGCCGGCCTCGAGCCCACGGGGCGCTGGTGATCAAGCCGATCAAAAGCGTCCACGACGTCTGGGCAGTCTTGGCGAAGGGGCACCTCAAACTCCCATGAGTTCTCTGAGTGCGGGTACCCTCGCCACTTTACCAGATACTGGTTTTGACCCCGGCACCGCCGCTTCGCCAGCAGGCGCTCCACATGGTAGTGAAGGTTCCCTTGCTCATCGAGCAGCGCCGGTGGAGGACGCACCAAGCCGCCTCGCGACGTTTGATGAGCTGTTCGAGGTTCAGCAACAGACGACTCGCCTTCGGGACCATGTCCAGGATGTCGATGCGCGTCTCGCGCGTACTGCCACGGAGCTCGACGAGCTTGCTCGGGACTTGAGCTGGGTTCAAGTGCCTCGCGAGGTCTGGGACCGGCTCCGACACTTGGAGAGCTGGGTGCAGTATTATGGCGATCGCGACGATCGTCGTAGCCAGGAGCTCTCCGAGCTTCGGCGTCAGCAGGCTGCATTGCAGGGTCAGATTGACCTTCTGGCCCGCATGCAGGGCCCGCCCGCTGCGCCTCCTGCGCCGGTGGCCCCTGTGCCTGCGGCACCTCCGACTCCGACCCTGCCCTCAGGGCTCGCGGCACCGCCGATGCCGAGCCTTCCGCCTGTGCCTGCAGTGCCTGCGATGATGGTCGCGTCTGTGACGCCTGCGACTGCGTCCTCGACGCTCGCGACCTCCGCGCCTGCGACCTCGTCGCCCTCGGTGCCTCCATTTGCACCTGCGGCGGGTCATGGTACGGCTTGAGCAAGCCCACGTAGAAGACGGGGTGCGTCCGCATCTTCTTCGGAAGATTGAGCGTGTACGCAAGGCCCTTCCTGGCCACGACCTTGAAAGGTCCAATGAAGCGCGGGCGCAACTTCGTCTTGAAGACAGCGGACACTGCATGTGTAGGTAGGTTCTTAGCATTTAGCAATACCAGGTCCCCGACCTCATAACTGTCAACATTGCCTCTGCCTTTAGCATCCGCATGTTCCTTTTGCTTGTCTTGGCTCTCAGCCATTGCGTCACGCACGTGTCGTAAGACACTCAAGCGCGTCGACAAGAAAGTGTCAACCTGTTTACGAACAGTAGCCGGGCTGACATCAGCTAGCCGATCAGCTAAATCGGCTTCCTCTCCCCACCAAGCCCGAGGCCACCACGTGGCGGCGTCAGCGGGACGCGGGGATGAGACAAGCTGTTCACGTAGAACGGCGTGTAGCCGGTCGAGGCATGCACGGCGGTATTCAACGCAAACTCAACGAGTGACAGCATAGCGCTCCAACGCTTCGGCGTCTCAGCGCAAATGCTGCGGAGCACGTCCTCGACGACGCGATTCACTCGCTCCGTCTGACCATCGGTCTGCGGGTGATCCGCCGTGGACATGTCCAGCTTGGTGCCAAGCACCGCAAAGACCGCGCTCCAGAAGTTGCCCGTGAAGCGGGGGTCTCGGTCCGAGACAATCGACTCAGGAGTCCGTGTTGTCGAAACACTCGGTCCAAGAACAGCGTTGCTGTACCCTTACCATCGATGGTATCCGGCACAGCCGCAATGTGAGCCATCTTGCTCAGTCGGTCTACAAAGACCACGACTCCAGTGTTGCCCGCCGCATCCGCCGGCAGGCCAAACACAAAGTCCATACTCATGGATTGCCAACAGCCCGAAGGGACAGGCAAGCTTGCCAACGGGGCTGCAGCATGGGGTGACGACTTCACTCGCTGACACGTCTCGCACGTGCGCACATAAGTGCTCGTCCACTTGTACATCTTCGGCCACCAGTAGTGGGTGCTCACCGAGCTGTAGGTCTTCTCACGGCCAAGATGGCCAGCCACCGGCGTGTCGTGGGCCTCATAGAGGATTCGATACTTCAGGTCCTCATCATGAGGAATGACCACGCGTGGCGTGTCCTCAGAGCCAGTGCTGTAGAACAACAGGCCACCATCGAGGGTGTAGCGATGCAAACGCGCGCGCACTCGCGCCGACAATTCAATGTCCGAGTCTTGAAACTCCTTGCTCCCGAGAGCCTTCAGCAACGCGACACAATTGTCATCCTTGGCATAAGCCGTTCGGATCAGATCCGGTAATGACGAAGTCACGGTCGTTACATGAGCCAGCTCATAATCCGGCCTGCGCGACAGCGCGTCCGCGAGGACATTCTGCCTGCCAGGCTTGTACTTCACCTCGAAGTTGTACTCCGCGAAGAAGGACAGCCAACGGGCCATCCTTTGCGAGAGATGAGGCGACTGAGTCGCAGTGCGTAACGACGCGTGATCCGTGTACATCACGAACGGCTGAGAGCCCAACAGGTGAACCCTGAACTTGACGAGCGCATACTTCATCGCAAGTAGCTCTTTGTCATGGACAGGATAGTTCTTCTCCGCAGCCTTCAGCTGACGAGATTCAAACGCTACCACGCGCTCGCGCCCCTCGGCGTCTGCTTGTAGCAGGGCACAGCCGATGGCAAAGTCCGAGGCGTCACAGACGACACTAAACGGACGAGCGGGGTCTGGCAAAGCCCAGAATAGGCGCATGAAGGAGACTATCCTTAATTGCCGCAAACGCATCTTGATGCTCGGTGTTCCAACACCACTCCGTGTCCTTCTTCAGGAGATTGGAGAGTGGCCGAGCCATCTCAGCGTAGTTCTCGCTGTACTTGTGCAAGTAATTGGCCAAGCCAAGCCACTTGCGAAGATCCTTCTGGTTCTGGGGAACCGGCCAGTCAACAATGGCCTTGACCTTGACCGGGTCGGCCCTCAGGCCACGCTTCCCGATGAAGCACCCTAAGAAGGGAATCTCTTCTGCTCCGAAGATGCATTTGTCAATGTTGGCATACAACTTGTTTTGACGCATGCACTCGAGCACAGCACGCAGGTGCTCGACATGGTTCTCCATATCAGTCTTCCCGTGCTCCGCACGACTGTGGACAAAGATGTCATCGAAGTACGTCTGCGCGTACGCCCGATGGGGCCGGAAGAGCTGCGTCACAAGACGATTGAACGTCGCTGGCGCGTTCGAGAGCCCTTGGGGCATCACCAACCACTCCCAGAGCATGCCGCTCGGAGTACTCACCGCAGTGAGAGGAATGTCGCTCGTTCTCATGAGCAATTGGTAGTAGCCATCGACCAAGTCGAGCGCACTGTACATCGTACATCCTGCCATGTTGTTCTGAAGAACGTCCTTCCGAGGAATCGGCGTCTGCGCCGGAATGGTGGCGGCATTCAGCTTGTTAAAAGCATGCACAATACGCCACTTGCCATTCGGCTTTCTGACACAGAACGTCGGCGTGGAGTGAGGAGACTTACTCTCACGCACCATGCCCGCCTCGTGCTTCGCACGGAAGAACGCGTCAATGACGTCACACTGCTCCTTCGGCAGAGGCCACTGCCTCGTCACGCAGTACTTCGTTCCCGGAACGAGATCAATCTCATGTCGAACACCTCGATCCGGAGGTAGCCCCGAGGGCGGTTCCTTCGAGACCACGTCTTGATAATCCTTCACCACGTGGTACAAGGGGTCCGACGGATCTTTCAGGATCGCCGATCCGCTTCGCGCATTCAGCGCCTTCTTAGTGTCCTCCAGGACAGCTTCATCCAGAAAGCGAGGACGAGTTCAACTCTTCTTCAGGTCGTATGACCACCACCTCCGCCAAGTCTCCAGCCTTCAAGGCTTCGCCCAACTCGGCCAAGGACATCTCGTCCAGCTCCAGGAGAGCAGATAGTGAGGGCAAGTCGGTGAGACTGACATCTCCGTCGACGTCGCCCGTCACTCCATTCACGAGTGTGTAGAGCTGCTCGCTCTTGTGTGGAGCCTCACCGCTCGGCACACCCTTCTCGACTCGTGAGACCGCAGACGCCTTGCGTCGCGCCGCCAGCGCTTTGCGACGCTGCCGCCTCTTCATGGACACTGTCCGCCCAGAAGAGCTCCGTGATTTCGCGTGCTTCTTGACGCCAGGTATCACCACCTCATTCAGCTCCAGAGGAGCACCAGTGTCTTGATCGACACTCAGCGAAGGGCTGCACGACCCGCAGCCTCCACTCAGTGGATTACGTGCCACTCCACGATCTTCATCCGGGCAGAGCCCCTTGTCCCTCGGCATCGTGCCGACCGCGCCGTCGCTGGCACGCAGCAGGGCGTCGCCCTCAGACGCACACCCGCTCAGCGGAATTAGTGCCGCTCCACATCCTTGATCCGGGCAACGCCCACCTTCACTCGACCTCTCGTCGACCGCGCCTTCACTGGCACGCAGCAGGGCGTTGCCCTCAGGCGCACACCCGCTCAGCGGAATTCGTGCCGCTCCACCTGCCGTCCACGAGCCACGCTCGGAACGCTCGTTCTCGACACACGCAGTGTCCACCAACTCGGAAACTCCGATGTTCAGCACATTGACCGACTCGGTCCAGTGCTCGCGCCAGAAGCGCTTCTGCTTCCTAGCAGAGGTGGGTTCATGACTCGCCAATGCTCCGCCAGGCGAGAAGTGCGTAGCACCAAGGGTCTTCGACCTCCAATCTATCCAAGGCTCATGGCGTTCCAGCCACGCCATACCAAGGATGAGATCATATCTCGAATCGAGGTCTAAGACCAGACAGCGTTCCACGCTATCAAAATCTAAAAACTTCACGCCCAAGTCCACAGGGACTTTAGGCACCGTGACACGAGTGCCCGTCGCGAGACGAACAGTGACGATGTCACTCCCACGCGCTACCAGCGCCTCAGCATAAAGCTGACTTCCGTCCATCGTGGAACGCCGGGCGTAATTACCCGACGCTCCCGAATCGATCAAAATCGTCCATGGCTTTGTGAAGCCCTTCACCCAAGCCTGGACAACTAGCAAGCCCGGCTTGCACACACGTTCCGTGTTATAGAGTACAGCTCTCTTCGGGGCTAAGTCCTGTCGACCTCCACCTCGCCGAGGTTCAATAGAACTTAGTTCCTCCCCAGAAGGCCGCCCCGCGCCTACTGGGTTTTCTCGTTTCCCGAGACGAACCAGAGCCCTGGCTCGAACCCGAAGAGCGGCTTGATGAAGCCTGGCGCTGCAAGCGCAGCGGACATCCGGCGCGCAAGTGACGCGTGTCACCGCAGATGAAGCATCGGCGGATGCCGCGCCGCTGCTCAGCAGCCCGAAGCTCGGCTTCTTCGTCTTCAGCATAGCTGAGGTCCATAGGCTCCGGACCGTTCGACGAACCGGTGTGAGGAGCGTTCCACCCAAGTCTTGACGACTTAAAGTTGTGCTCCGCGTTCAACGCAATGCTCACAGCCTCTTCAAAAGAGCTTGGGTGAGTGCGGAAGACTTCCGTCCTGGCCACGCCAGTGCGAAGTCCTTCCATAAACACCGTGACGATGACTACCTCAGCCAGAGGCTCGGCAGACATGCCCGCAATGAGAGTTCTCAACTCCTGGACATAGTCCACCAAATCCTTCTTGCCTTGCCGGGTAGCCAGGAAGCGTGAGCGCACGCGATACGCCTCGTTAGGCGGAGCGAACACTCGGGACAGTTGCTGCTTCAGCTGGTCCCACGTCGGGAAGGCCGTGTCGACCGACGTCCCTGACGTTAGTGCCCACTCTCTCGCTCGCCCACCAAGCTTCGAGATAGCTAGCGCCACGCGCTGCGACTCCGTCCGGAGTAGAGCTGAGCTCATAGCCATCTCGACTTCACGGGTCCAAAGCATTAAGCTTTCCCCTTCCTTGCCTTCGAAGGTCTTCACGCTCAACATGAGCGGCTTGGGTCTTGTTCCCGCGTCGGATGACGTAGCGGGCGCTTGCGGCGCCACGGCCGTCGCCATCCTCTGCTGGAGGTGCTCCAACAGAGCATTCTCGTAGCTGGAGAACGCCTCGAGGCGCGCATTCACCGCGTCGGGGCCTTGTTGCGCCAGTTGCGTCACGCCCTCCGGGCCCAGCAAGGACATAAGCTTTTAAGCGCATCCTGCTGGTTCGGGGGCAAGTGAGCGAACTGCTCCATTCTCCACAGAGGGTCAGTCTATCCAGACTCAGGTGTCGGATTGACTACGAGTGCTACCAAGTGCAGCGGGGCTGCCGTAGCTTTAGCGTCAGAGGAAGACGTAACAGACTCACAGAGTCGCGGCTAAAGATAGCCCGTTCTAATACCAGAACGCACGAGTCCGTACTCCCTACGGACTCCAAGAGTCAACCCTTAACTCTTAGCTGTGAATCTTCAAACTGAATGTATTTCTCTTATCGCGGCAGAGCCGCCTTCGGTGTAAATGTATCTGGTTCACTATCTAGCATAGTGAACCCTAGTCATATGCATAATCTGTGGGTCTGAAGCCATGTACTGATTCTCCTACTGAAAAAGGTTAGACAGTGTGCACCACACAAGCCTGTGTGTGCCACACTTCGTAACCCTTCGGGTAACATTCGTGTAACCCCGTTACATGGACGGCCCCGAAATGCTGTGTGCCAGTGGTAACCTGGTCAAGATCAACCAGGCCGGCTGTGTGGAGCTTAACATCGTCGATCAGCTCACGGGACAGCAGGAACAGAGGCTTCTTTCTGTGTACTACGTACCTGAAGCACCGGCTAATCTGCTGTCGCAGGACTACATGCAGACGGCCTTGAGATACTTCGTGTCCTACTCCACAGACCAGCCTATCTGCTACTTGAGCAAGAATGGCATGCGTCTGAAGCTTGTGAAGGTCAACCGACTCTATCGCCTGTGGTCTACCCGGAACGCGTCGCAGCAGCGAGCTGTGGTATGTAGTGCGATCGGGTGAAGAGGAAGGAAGTTGCTCCTCTGTGTGGCACAAGCGTTTTGTCCACGCGAGCAGCTCTACGATACTCGACATGACCACGAAGCAAGTGGTTCGCGGCCTAAAGATCGACAAAAACGAGGAAAGCTTGCCTCCTTTGTGTTCACGGCAAGAAAGCCCGCATGACCTACGCTGAGAGGCTACACCATGCAGACAAGTCTCTTCGCCGACTTCAAGTCGACTGCTCCACGGTGAATGAGCCTACTATTGACGGGTGTACTTCATCCCTGTTGGTGGTGGATGCGTTTAGAAGGTACGAGTGGCTATTTCTCCTGCGCACGATGAGTGAGGCCAAACAGCACATTATCGCGCTAGTCGAGATCGGAAGTGGCGGGTCAAAGAAATATAATCGGACCAGGGGGAGAATTTGACAGTAGTGACATCAAAGAGTATTATGACTCGGATGGCATCTCCCTGACATTCACGAATGGCTACACACCCCAGGCGAATGGCATTGTCGAGTGAGCCAACGGGATCGTGCTTCCCAAGGTTCGCGCACTACAACCTACCAGATCTGTTATGGGGCGAGGCAGCGCTACATATGGTGTACACGATGCACGTCACGGCAACTCGAGCTCTAAATGGCGTGACACCTCATGAAAAGTTCTCCGGTGACTCTCCTGATGTGTTGCGCCTGTGCACATGGGGAGTTTGGGCTACTACCACATTGCCATTGGCCAGGGCTCGACGAAGAAGAAGCTGTCGTCGAGAATGGGCACCGCCATACTCGTCTGCTACGCTCCTACAACGAGTTTACAAAGGTCTGAATTTCTCAACTGGCGATGTGTCCACGCATCGAGGTGAAAATCAAGTTTTGCTGAAGACTACACTGTGGGTCGTGATTACATGGAGATGCTACGTGCCAATGCCTACAGCCATGGAGACTATGAACTTCCAGTTCGGGCATCTTTGGTCTCTATGCAGATGCAGATCGATTGTCCGACTGGATGCAGTCAAAGAGAGCATCCTGGTCCAGCAGAGCCCGCCTCAAGGCAGTCCCCAACATGTCGCGATTCCTGCAGTCATTGCGCCTCCCTGGTGCGGAGCAGGAGATCGAGCAGCACACGCGATCAGGAGGTCTTGTTCCAGGGACCAGTCCTCATAAACGGACTATTGCAGAAAGTGATTCGGTGGCTCGACATCAAGTGTCGCGTAGTGGTCGAAAAAGGAAGCGCAGCTCCCGCTTACGAGATTTGAAGTGCACTTTGCCTCCCCACAAATTGCTTAATGTGCTACGGTGCGAGCTAAAAGCACTCGCGCAGCGTCGGTTGCATTCTCGGGACGTACCAGAACCGAAGACTTATCGGCAGGTAGTTCGAACTAAATATGCTGCGTTCTGGCTAGCGGCAATAGCGGAGGAGCTCTGGATAGTGGTTGATCGAAGTGCTACTGGGAGCGCTGCCGTCATCACGAACAAGTGGTTCTTCACGGTAAAGACGGATGAGAATGGGCTCGTGAAGCGCTTCAAGGTGCGCCTCGTTATTCACGGGTTCATGCAAAAATTTGGCGTGAACTACGATGAGACTTTTTTTTGCCTGTGATCAGGTTTGATACAATCGATGCCGCGATTTATTTATTTTGCTGTTCAACGTGGCTGGTCGATCCTACAGTACGATGTGAAACCGCGTTCCTGAATGGCAAGCTGGCCGAAAAGCTGTTCATGAAGATGCCTCAAGCGTTCGGTTCGACAGGCTACAGCGAGATTTGTCAGCTCATTATGTCCCTGTATGGACTAAAACAAGCGCATCATGTTTCGAACAAGACGCTGCATCGGCATCTCGTGACACTTGGACTTATACGTGTCAAACGTGGCGACGGCCTTTACTCCCTCCACGAGAAGGGGGAAATAGTCATGATCGTGACATTTTATGTGGATGACTTGCTACTCATGGGAGCACCGGATCGATGCCAGTTGGTCGCGAGAAAACTAGCTGCAAGTTTTGAGCTTGTGGACTTGGGACCAGTGAAGTATCTGCTTTGAGTAGAAGTACGTATCGATCGTGAAAGGGGCCGTGTGTTCTTCAGTCAAGCCGGTTGCGCAGGTGACGTGCTGCCCGATTTCACATGAACGAGTGGCATGGAGTTGCAGTATCTCGTGGCGGGGTCAAGGCCGGATATCGCTCACGTGGTCCATCGGCTCGGGCAGTACATGTCGTGCTTCACCGCAGTTCACTATGCGCAAGTCAAGCGCGTACTTGGGTACTTGCAAGCGACGAAGCAATTTGGCCTCAGTTTTATTGTGAACAAATCGGCTAAGGTGGACCTGCTACGAATTGAAGCCGCCGACTACGCTAAAGATAAAACCGATCGCCAGTCGATTAGCGGCTACGTTACGATGATTAACGGCTGTGTAGTTTCCTACGGCTCGAGGAAGCAGGGTGTAGACGCCCAAAGCACCATGGAGGCTGAGTACGTCGCAATGAACGTGGGCGCTAGGGACACCATGTGGTTACGAGGTCTTTGCGATGAGCTGAAGTGGCAGTACCAGCTACCTACACTCTGGTGTGACAACACGGGCGCTATCTTGATGACAAAGAAGCCCGGCAAACACAATGGCAGCAAGCACGTCGAGAACTACGTATGCAAATCTGCTAAACGTGCAACACTACCGCACCAATGAGATGACGGTGGATATTGGGACAAGCCGTTGGTCCGCGTGAAGTTCGAGTATTTTCACTCTCTACTTGACGTCGTTCATCGTAATGAACAAGGGGGAGTACATGGGAGAGTCCGTCCCGAAAAGGAGGGTGTGGCTGCAGCGTGGATGATGCTCAGTCTTCGAACTAACTATGGTGAAGGTCACCTTTAGATGGCTTGTACGAAGGTCGTGTCAAGGCCGAGAAGATGCTTGTTCGCTACGATTTGAAATGATGTTCATAGGCATGGCCGTGATGAACACGATGTTCGTGTGCAAGTGGTTGGTAGTCGCGATGGTCGCGTGAGCATGGTGTCCATGCTAATCAGAAACAAACCTCGACATTCGTAGGCTTCACAGTTCAACTTTATCGAGCGGTGTTGTTTATACTTGCAGAGCGACGCGAGCAAGGGGGGGGGGTGTCGGGGTGACCTCCGTTCCGCCTGAGTAACCTGTGTTGAGCTGGCCACAGCATACCCTCCAGGGTTACTGCTATCCCAGAACTACAGAATTGGGCTGGTAGCACTATCCATTCAATTTTGGTACCCCGTATGAATGTTATAGCTAGTCTCTTCGCTCGTTCACACAGCGGTCACGAATGAAACCAAAGTCGCTGTGCCTCCTTCGTCGCGGACGGCAGCAAGCCCTGTGTCCGAGCACGGCGGTCTTGATGCTTCGCCACCTGTCGGAGGCGACCTCCGTGTCTTATGCTCACGTCTCTATTGTACGAGTACAGGTATCTACAAGATAAGATGTTGAAGTAGTCAGGACAATTATAAAAGTATTTTAGGATCAACGAGCACGTTGGCGAGAAGAGATTGTCTCACTTTTAGAACCTCTCGCTCCTCGCCAAGCACCATCGTCCTAGATTCCTGAGACTTTGCTTCGCCATCCCGCGTTCAGCAGTCTTGTGCATTACAACGTTCGGCACTGCCGAGCAGCGCTACGCCAGGTTCTAAAGATATATGAAAAATGCGCACAGTAGGATGAATACGGATTTAGCAGGTGCTCGACACAATTTCAAAAGCAGATATGTACATAGCAGTCGGTACATATTGTAGCGGGGAGCTTCTTGCTGAGGAGAGGATGGCGACTTGAAGGGAAGAGGGTAAAAGTAGTTGTGTTTAATTTTAAGAAAGGTGTCGGCACCAAGGGCGGCACCGGAGCAAGGTTCCGGTGCCAACCATTGTTGACCTCTTAAATATGATCAAAACAGAACTTACAGGGTTTATGTGGCTGCACACATACTTACAGTAATAGTACACAGTTTGTGTTCTTAGCCGTGTACCCATGCCACTACAGGAACGGCAGCGCGTCTGGTGGAGGTCCTACCGTCTTGTGTACCGGGTGAACTGGCTGTCTCGAGGTCGTACTGGCCCGGGGGTGGCCAATGTTGGTGGCGTCGCTCTGCAGCGAGCTCTGCATGCAGGGGCACCAGCCGATAACCCGCACGGGTGGCTCGGAGGCTCCGTGGCAGAGATGAGCGCCGCGGCCATGGTAAATGTAAATTCTAATCCTCTAGTCTTCTGCGTTAGCTGTCGCAGAGTAACCTAAGTCTGCGAACCAAACCACATGTATATAAGTATTAAAACTCAGCAAATTATTTGGTTCTAGCGAGGCTAATGCCAGGTCAGGCAGGTATATAGCCTACCTGCTCGTAAGAAACGCTAATGCTAAAATCGAGGCGACATAATCTAATGAGCAATTTTGCAAACCAGCTGTTCAAAATCGGTTTTGAAACCGATTTTAGCTATCCACAGTTAGTCGTTCAACCCAGCATACATGTTGCGCATCTGCTGAGTCTCATTCGTAGCCGCAGTATCTGCGCCGCAAACAGCCCATGTGAGGACCGAAACGAAAACGAAAACAACGCCGGCAGACACCATGTCTGATCCTATCAAAAACAGATACCTGTATCAACCGACAATGCTTAACACAATTAAAACGCCGAACCCTGGCTGAGGTCTATTTGCAGCTAGTAGAATCGACATGCTATTGTACAGTACAGTCCATCCGTTTCCTTCGCTACAGCCAATATATTTATTGATTCATACCAGTGTACACTGGTTCAGGCTGCCCACGCATATAAGCCTTTTGATGGCCCAGTGCGCCACCGGAGTCGTACCGGTTTCATAGAGATGTACCCAGTTAGATGTCAAGAGGGGTCATCTTTTGACTTGACGTACCACGGATACTAGGGCTTCGCGGGGGCTGAGATAGCAAAATAAACAAAATAGATAAATGCACAGCTCATACGACTTAGGCGCGCTGGGCTTTTACAGTATGAGCATTCACAACGACCAGATAATCAGACCTTTTTTAGTGCAAAAACACGCTCACGATATCAACTTGTTTTCTTGCCTCCGCGCTGTTAATACATGTAGCCAAGCGTTATAAGTTGTGACGACTAGCCTTACCTTCGTGCTGTAAATTCACCCTGGTGTTGCTGCGTCTTTGGGCTCGAGAACTGGAAATGATCCGAATGAAATGAAACTTGATGAGGCGATTGATGCTTCTTCATTAATAGAAACCGACTAGGTAATTATTCAGATTACATATTAAGTTTACTTTCATAATATGTCATTGTATAATGGATACTTAAACGCATGCGTTACACGCACGGCTTCATGCGACACCGGATTAATCCCCTGCCGGCTGCGCCAGCAGCATACCTTACGGTACACTTACTACACTCCACGACAAAAAGATATGGACACCAGCGTTGGTGTCCATATCTCAGCAACTACTGGGCGTTTGCGGACGCTATTTAGATATGTGCTACCAATCCGACTAACAAATCGATAGGACGTGGCGCGAAACCGCGAATCGCAGGGCATCTATAGGCTCATATAGAGATAAGTGGTTTTGGCACCGCGACAAAAGTTATGGACAGCAAATTGTATTGGATTTTGTATGGGGGGTGAGTGATGGTCAGGGTGGACCTAGTAGTGCGTTTTGTCTCCCAGCTTCTTGGCTACCTCGAAGCACCGCTTTCCCATCGAGTCTAGAAGCGTTGTTATTTCCTTTATAGTGACAGAGTCCCAAGCTTTCATGACGGCGGCGGTGAGCTCGGGCACCGACTTGTACTGCTTCCCGTGGCTGTACACCTTGTCCGCTAGCAAGGCCCACACGTTCTCGATTGGGTTCAAATCCGGAGAGCGTGCGGGCCATGCCAGCAAAGTGACGCCATTCTCCTTGAAGAAGTCTGTTGTCTCGTAGGATGCGTGGATGGAGGCATTGTCTTGCATAAAGACGAAGTCGGTGCCGTAGTGCTGGTGGGCGAACGGCAACATGTGCTCCGACACCGTCCAGATGTAGTGGTGGGAAGCCTGCCGACCCTCCAGCACTAGAAGCTCCGACTTGCCCTCGTATCCGATTGCGCCCCAAACCATGAGCGAGCCGCCACCGTTCTGACGGCTCAGGTAACGGCGCGGAGGTCGACGAAGGTCCCTCCAGTAATTTTTGTACCCGTCCGGTCCGTCTAGGTTAAATTTGTTTTCGTCAGAAAAAATAATTAGCTCCGAAACCTTTTCCTTCTGAGCAGCCAGCAGCATGCGCTCGGCAAACTTAAGGCGAGCAGCCTTGTGCTCAGGGGTTCACGGCAATGTCCTGTCCATTTTAGAATAGGTGAGGAAGTCCACCCTTGCCAGCAGGCGCTGCACAGTCCGTAGACTGCACGACAGGGTGTACTGTGCCTTCAGCTCCGACGCTGTGTAGTCCCCGTAGCTGCAGCCCTGACCACCTGGCGTGTTTGCCGCTTCGTCAACGCCTTCGGGCGCACTTTCTTCTTCGGCTTCTCGTCCCTCTTCTCGTTCAGCACGTTTGAGACCCTTGGGGCGAGCGCTCCACCCGCCGTGCGATCTCGCGCACTCCAACGCCCGCCTCCGAGAGGCCCTTGATCCTCCCGCGCTCCTGCTCCGTGAAGCTTGCCCCTCTTCCCATACAATTGCCTAATGAGAGCCAGTGAGTTCTCCCTGACCATCACTCACCCCCCATACAAAATCCAATACAATTTGCTGTCCATAACTTTTGTCGCGGTGCCAAAACCACTTATCTCTATATGAGCCTATAGATGCCCTGCGATTCGCGGTTTCTCGCCACGTCCTATCGATTTGTTAATCTGATTGGTAGCACATATCTAAATAGCGTCCGCAAACGTCCAGTAGTTGCTGAGATATGGACACCAACGCTGGTGTCCATATCTTTTTGTCGTGGAGTGTATCTCAGTACTAGCTGAGCAGCTCAAGGTCGAGTTGCTAATGGGCCGACCTCTAATATACGGTAGACCGTACCTTCGACGACGTCCCCAAGCACCTCCTTTCGAGCTTAGGCAGTCGTGATATTTATTATTATTATTATATATATGTCTGCGATAGCAGCACTAACGTTCATATAACATTCATTGCGCCTTCTCGCAGAACTTGCCGCTGAACACGACTGACTTGCCCGCGGTCATCATGTTCACCTCGCACTGGGCAGACTCATAGTCTCGACCAAACGACTACGAGGCGCGCGGCTTGCTGATGCGCACGTGGTTGCCGGTACGTTGGGGCCTCGCCCTGGGGGAAGTCCACTCCAGAATGCCAAGCAGGAAGCTGTCGTCTCGCGTCATCCTGGTTGCTGGTCGTTCTCGAGCGAGAGCTGCGCCTCAGCTTGAACCGCGGCAGTTCGCAGACTTGTGTATGCCGCTCGTGTGCATTACTTCTCCGGCCCATTTCATTATGACACTTTCGGTTTTTCGCAAAAATATCGTGAGCGAAACAGCGTCTAGTAAATCTGAAGGTAGTATGTAAAAGCCCTTACTTCAGCGCGTACGCGCCGCTTTTTTAATGAGATGAAACGCCTGTGCTTCTACCTCATAATTCGCCTTCAAAGTCGTCCATTTAGGGCGCCCCTAGGTTTTTTTGCGCAGTTTTGTCAATATTTAGCGATATTACACCGGACTTGGAAGGTGGCCTTTTTGAATACATGTACATAGGAGCAGTTGGCAGTTGGGCACGTTTTCGTGGCGTAAAAAGCGCTGATAGACGCTGCAGCAAAGCGAGGTTTTACTCCGTGTTATTTCGATTTGGTGTTAATTAACACAACTTAACAGGATTTGTCCAATCACCGCGGGTTTCCTAAAAGATGTGCACCACATAAAAACCTCAACTGTCATAATGAAGTTGGCCGGAGAAGTATAAGCCAAGTTAAGTATAGCATACTTAAAGTAAGAGTTGGAGTTGGTGGCAGTTTGGAGGAGTTGAGTTTCAGTTATAATGAAAAATCAACGTTGATTTACATTTGTTAGTTCGCGCCAGTTCGCTGAACGTTGACACCACTACATACTCCTGACCGTAGATCTTAGCGCTCTCGCGTAGCTTCACGCAGCTCACGCAGCTCTCCATCAATGGCGCCGCGAGTGGAACAATGACTTTTGTGGTTGCGGATGTGCTTCGGCTGTCCCAAAATCTCCTATATCAACTCACGAGCAAGCAGCTCGTGTGGGACAGTTTGTTTACTCTTTCCTCCGTGTCAACGGGTGTGATAGGCACGCCAAAGCCGCACATCTTTCATCAACTCCACGTGGAAAGCTTCAGGGTTGCGGAGCAGCATTGCTACCAAGTTATTGTCCGTACTCGATTTCTTTGATGATTCCGCTTTGGTGCTTGAAATTAGGGACCACTTTAACCCGATCAGCTTCAGCACAGCATTCGCGTTTGCGCGCGCTTCTTGGAATTCGAGCAGTATTTGGCTCACATCGCCTGCGATGAACAACACGGACAGGTAAATGAACCCGCCTAAGAAGATGCACGCAGAGACGAAGAGTACACTGAAAAAATCGACCGTAAAGGCCACCACCTCGGGGATGAAGTCTTCCAACTCGTGCGTGACTTGCATCACGAGATGTTTTGCCCCAAATTTCCAGATCGGCAGGGCAATCAACGCGCCTACCCGATAGTGCGCACGCAAAACTTTACAAATTGTTTCGAAAAGAGGGGCAATCCCCACGATGGCGCAGTACGCAAACAAATGATAGATAAATCGTCCGAAATGGCGGCGAGACGGCGAGACGGCGAGTTCTTCTTAAACTGTTCCCGACCGAGGTTTGGGAGGAAGAGGACGATCCGACGAATGTTAACCCAAGCACCACCAGGCTCAAGCGAATCCAGAACATCCAGTTGGCAGCCCACCCTTCAGACGGAGGTCGTAGCGGCAGATATTCAAGCAGCAGAGCGAAAGTAAGCGCTGGAATTGGGGTGATATGCACACCAGCAGTACAGATGACCACGGAAAAATACGCCAGCGATGACCACCATCCTCCATAGTAAGCCGGAGGCTACCAAAAAATACGCCACGAGAGCTGATTGGCCGAAACTATGCTTTGCGTCCTAGAAAAGGGTCGATAGTGTATGGAAGGACGAGTGATCCCGCAAGAGAAAGGTCATATTGTTTGTGGATATTGAACTCGACAGCTTAAAAAGCTGTCAATTTCTGTTAAAAAGCTTCCGAGAAGCAGCTTTCCTCAAGCAAAACATATTGCGTCATTCTACAATAGCAATCAAAATATACTTGGCCGGTTCTTGTTATTTTCTTGGTGATCTAGCTTAAACAGAGCCGCCGTTGGCGAACTATGTTAGCAACATCGCCCAAATCCAAGCCTGGTGAAAACTAAGTGCCCTAGGTACACTTCAATAAAGGTTTAGACGTACTTGCTCACATCAAGGGGGGTGTTTAAAGGCTTGCAGAACTGCTCCAACAATTAGTTCTGCAAATTTCAAGGATTTTAGAAGTGTTAGGCTGAACCTCATTGGTTAAAATTACATATGCTCATTTGTATCGGATCAGAAGTCTGGATTTGTCGCATGGCGTATTTTTTGGTGGAGCGTATATTTCCATCGTTATCTGTACCCGTGTTGGGGATGTGGTCTTGCAGTAGTGATCCAGACTCTCGAGACGCTCGACGGAGTAGGAGCCCTGACGACCAACTTGAACTCGGTTCCGCGTGTCTTCGAGTTGCTCAGCATGTTCTTCAAACCGCGAGATTTCGATAACTTCTGTGAAGCAGCAGCCCCGGTATCGGCTCTGCTCACGAATGCGTCTTCAGGTTTGAGCGAAGCGGCTGCCGAACAGACCTTCCGATAATACTACAGTAGGACTTTCACAGAGCAGGGGAATCAATCCCTTTTCATACGCCTGCGCGAGAGACGACCCGTCCGGCAGCACCACGCATAGCGGCCTTTGCGACGACAGATTTGCTCAAGTGCCATGTAGCCATCTCATAATGATTGCCCCCTCATCGAGGCCCCTACCCTCCCCGATCACTTGACTCCACTATACCACATACAAAAGTCAAGTGAAATCAGCGGAGACCAACAGCGCGCGCGGAGAGAGCGACGAGCGAAGACCAAGCGGCATAGGCAGCGCGCCGACTCGAGCGTCTCGAGCGAGCCCGCGGTCCCCACAGCAGCGAGCAGCAGCTTCCCGCGTGCGCCTGGAGCAGGCGCGTCTCGTGGTGCAAGCGCGGTCTCCATCCGAGCGGTGCAAGCGCCGCTACCTCGCGTCAAAGCGTCCAGTCGCCTCCAGGACCTTTTCAGCTCCTTCTAGTACCTAGCAGCACGATCCTCCTCTCCATCGTGCACGCGCGCATTCTCCAAGCCTCCAGCGACCTCTACAGCTTTCAGGAGCCGCAGTTCTAGTGCTGTGCTCGTATCATTGCACCCCTTTTTAGCCTGTCATGGAGGAGAGCGACGTGTACGTGCGCGAGGAGGGCGACCGCCCCGTGGAGCACTCTCCGCGCGGGCGCTACATCCGCTTCGACATCCGTCTGGGCACGGGCGCGTACAAGTCGGTCTACAAGGCGTACGATACGGACCAGGGCATCGACGTGGCGTGGAATGCCATCGACATCGGCCTGCTGCCGTCCACGGAGAAGACGCGCATCATCCAGGAGGTGCAGCTGCTGCAGAAGCTCGAGCACAAGAACATCATCAACTTCTACGGCTCGTGGTTCTCCAAGGAGAAGAACCAGGTCGTGTTCATCACGGAGATCATGACGTCGGGCACGCTCAAGTCGTACATCAAGCGCGTGCAGTTCATCAAGTGGAAGATCATCAAGCGCTGGTGCATCCAGATCCTCGAGGGGCTCCACTACCTGCACAGCCAGAACCCGCCGGTCATCCACCGCGACCTCAAGTGCGACAATATCTTCGTGAACGGTAATACCGGTGACCTCCGTATTGGAGACTTGGGCTTGTCGACGCAGCTGGCGGTGGACAAGCGCTCCAAGGCGCAGAGCGTGCTGGGCACGCCCGAGTTCATGGCCCCGAGTTGTATGACGAGAGTTACGACGAGAAGGTGGACATCTATGCGTTCGGGATGTGCGTGCTGGAGATGGTGACCAAGGAGGTGCCGTACTCGGAGTGCATCAACCCGGCGCAGATCTACAAGAAGGTGACGGCGGGCATCAGACCCAAGGGATTGCAGCGCGTGGTGAGTCAGGCGGCGCGGGATTTCATTGAGCTGTGTCTGTCGCGTGGAAACGGGCTCGTGGATGTGACGGCGCAGTATCTGCTGGGTCACCCGTTCCTCAAAGTGCAGGACGATGACAATGACATGGTGGAGTGCCTGGATGAAGACGAACTGGAACGAGAAACTAAGGAGGAGCAGCAGCGGTTGGAGAAGGTGGCGGAGGAGTCGTTCTCGGTGGAGTTCAACATGGAGAGTGGGTCCAAGGTTGCGATTAGCGAGCGGCGGAAACAGTTCCCGTCGTTGTCGTTGGAGCCGGAAGAAATGTCAGCGGCGTCCTCCAACAGCGGCAGCGCACCGGGTAGTGCTGGCAGTACATCAGCACCTTCCCCTGATGATGCTGCAGCAGAGGAGAAGACGGCTGGGACTCATCGAATGATTCAAATGCCTCCGGTTATGCCCCCTCGTGACAGCATTACTCAGCCGCCGTCTCCAACTCCCGAGGCGGCCCCAAATGCGACCGTGGTAGCAGCACCGCCGCCTGCAGTAGCACCAGCAGCAGCAGCAGCAGCACCAACCGCAACGCCTGCACAAGCGCCGGTCCCTCCGACAGAAGCGGCTCCTACGTTGGCGCATTCTCCGTCTCAGCCGGTTATCAGTGAAATGGTTAGTGTGGATGAACCGCTGTCATCGGGCAAGAAGACGGCTGATTCGCATGTGGACCAGTTCCTCGCAACGCTGCCTGGTACTGAGAGTGCTATCCAGAACACGAGGATAAACATCATGGGTGGGCGAGGTCAACGACTGGATTTGGAGAACGATGTGACACCGGAATATGCTGACAGTCCTGCGGAATCGCCTGTGGCCAACGGTAAGCAAACACCGGAGCACTCTCAATCTTTCGCGGGGGAGCCGTCAGTGGCCCCGGTAGAAGTGCCGAAGATCGAGCCGCCCAACTCAGCCCCGGGCCTTTTGACACCGTCTCAGGCGCCTCAAGCCCAGATTCCAGCAATGCAGCTTCCAGAACGTGATGTGCAGCCTCAAACGAACATGGTCCGCCGTGCGAGTATCCATGGAGCGGCTGACGTTGCCGCAGCAGTGGCTGCTGCTAATGCTGTGGCAGATCCTGTGGCTAGTCAGCCATCGCCTCCACCGCCTCCTCCGCAGGTGCCCCAGCAGACGGCTAGCAATGCGACTGCAAGAAAGCGAGTAAAGCGACATGAGATTAAGGCTGCCAAAGACCCGGACAATGAGCACAGCATCCTACTGAATCTGCGCATCATGATCGACGGCAAATCAAAGGAAATCAAATTTCCGTTTAACTTGTTCGCTGACAGCACGCACGAAGTCGCGTGTGAATTGGCAGTGGACGTGGGGATTCTCGAGCCGGACCTTGAAGACATCGCCGACTCGATCCGTTTCCTTGTGACCGAGGGCAAGATCAACAACCTTTCGGACGTGCAGGAAGATGTGTGGGAGGAAGCGCCGGAGCCGCATTCGTTCTCGTCCAAGCCGATTCCTAACGTGTCCAAGATGTCGTTCGTCCACGTACCACCGCCTGGGTCGTATCAGCAGCAAGCTTATCTCATGGGTGCAGCGGCATTGGAGCGTTCAGGAAGTGCGTCTAGCACCTCCGCGGCGGGAGTACCGGCCTCCGTGCTTCAGAGCGTTCTCGGCACGAGCGGCGCCGCAGGAGCTGCCACGGGTGCGTCTGCCGCACCAATGGCTGGTCAGGAGCAGTTGAACCCTGCAACTCTTAATGACCCGTCGTCGACGGTGATGGTGCTGGATGGGGGTTTCCGTTCCCCACTGAGTACTAGTAGTAGCACCAGTGCGCTGCCATCGTTCCCTGGCTCCGACGTGGGTCGATCTCCGCCACGCCCGGGTCTCCCGCACGCTGGCAGTGAGTCGACGCTGACGAAGGAGAGGCGCTGCTGAATATCTTGGAGATGCGGGCACGTGGAGTATCGATGGGCTCGATCGCGGACCCTTCCTACGTTCAACAGATCCACCAGCTCGAAGACAGGCTGAAAATTGCGCGGACTTCGTTTGACGAGCGGGAGTCGTCGCTGGAGGCTGCGATCCGTAGCGAGGAGGAAAAACACCAACGTGAAATCGAGCGCTTCCGCAAGAAGATGGAGGAGTTTGACAAGCAGCGTGCTGCCATTGCCCGGCAGCATAACGGTGGTGACAGCGCTGTTTTCAGCGAGGCTAATGGCTCATCATCGACCGCACTGGACGAAAGCCTCCGACTGCTTGCTGAAGGCGAATCGCTGGCGAACGCGAACGTGCAGAACCCGTCTTCGATGCTTGTGGAGTTTGATAACGACGTGGGGCTTCCGGTCGATGGATCTGACGAGGAGCCTTCGCCGCCGCCTTCGGGAATGACGACCGTGCCTGTGCCTGCCAGCTCAGGTGCTGAAACTGTAGCGGCGTCTGCCCCAGTGCCCGTAGACGAGCTGATCCCCGAGAGCTACCTGCAGTCAGAGGCATTACCGGCACCAGTAAATGACACGACGACGACGACAGCGACAGCACCGACACCGACACCCAGTCAACCGCCGACGGGACAGTCGTAGTAGAGAGCGCGCAGCCGTGTGCTAGCGCAGGTTGGTCGTCTCGCGATGCTGCTGTCAAGTGCTACTTGCTTAGATTATTCGGCTCAGTCGTGTGAAGTCATCACAAGCGCGATGGCGCTAGCCGCAAGCTCGCCACGACCCGGTTCGAAGGGTATTTAGCGGGGGGATAGCGAGGTGAGGAGAGATGGCGGAGCAGGGAATGAGGGGGATGCGTCGTGTTATTTTGATGGGAGGGACAGCTTTGGTGGATGTGAAAAATATGAATTGGCAGCCCGACTCGGACGTTTTTGCAGACGTTTGCCTGTCCTCGTTTCTCGATGCGAGAAGCACCTCGGTAACTACTTCACTTCGCCACTCATTCACCCCCCCCCAACCAATACATAGAAGCATATACAGTTTTGATCTCGTTCGATGTAGAGCCGCCAGTTTCTCAGTTGTTGATACTGTAAATATCCCATATTTTTAGTTGTGCAGTGAAGGCGAGCAATGCGCCATGCGGGGGTTGGCTTCTTGATGCTTGCAGCCTCGTGCGTCACCGTGTTCACGGCTGCTGCTTCGGTCAAGGTAAGGACAATTCGATGTCAACTCTTGTGTCGTTACTCTTGCTGAGTTTTGCGGGTGGTCTACATACGTAGGCCACGTATGGGATCTACGGAGCGATTCAGTCGCTAGATACCACGACAACGGTGAAAGCTCTGCTGCAGCAATGCTACGCCGGGTTCGCTCTCAACGGGTGCAAGGACTTGAACGCGAGTGCTGGTTTCCACAAGGATTACTCGTTCGAGACTCAGTTTACGGATCCGAGTCTGATGACTCGTCAGTACTGCTTGCAGTGCTGCTCCACGCCTGTACCCCTTACCGGGGCCGACGAGACGTGGAATTTGTCGTGTCCGCTGAACGATCTGCAGCGACTAAGTGTGAGCAAAGGTCGACGGACGTATCGGTTCGCTCGCCGCAATACTCTGGACGACGACACAATCATCGAGTGCCCCATGCCGACGCGAAACTTGTCAACGTATTTGAGCGGATACACACTGGACCTCACCGTGATCGAACGATCTTCAAATTTCGGCGCGGAGTATTGGCGGAGCGTTGTGGACTGCTCCGTGAGCATAACGGAGACCGTAGATCCGCCTGATACTTTCAGTGAGGTGCTGCATCTTCGGTCGATACCCACTCCGCAAGATCGGCCTACCGCGTGGATTGTACCCACCGCACTTGCATGCCTCGCGGTGGCAGGAATCATGGCTGTGCCGCTGTACAAAGGCAAGCTTCGTGGACAGCGGTGTGTGCACTGCGGGTCATGGATGGTGGTGCTGAATGGGATGTGCTCGATCTGCATCGTGATCAGCTGCAGCATTCACCCTCCACCTGCCAAGATCTACGTCACCAACGGCAAGCCCTTCACTCACAGTGTCAGCGACCAGCCGAAACAACCGAAAGCACCTGAACAGCAAGAATCGGCGATGCCTTGGAGAAAACTTTTGCTTTCAGCCAAGGCGAGGCTTAACAAACCTGCCGATACAAACACAACTACACTGGCATGAAGCTTCACCTTCGCCTGGCACGAAATTACCAGCTCTCAGTTGCATTTCGTTCATCAATCCCCAGAATCTAGGACAGCGAGCGCCACTTACATGCGCCCTTGCCTCGCCTTTGTCGTCGGTGTCGCGTCAATCTGATCGAGCTCCGGCAGCAGTTCCTCCAACTTTTTCCGGTACTCAAAGTCTTGAGCGATAGGGTTGCGCTCCAAGTACAGCGTGCGCAGGCCAACGAGCGGGACCAGGTGCTCCACATCGGCGTAATGTGCGACCTGGTTGTCATTCAGCCAGAAGTCCTCCAGCTGCGTGAGAGGCGCCAGTCCAGTCGGAATAGCGGAGATGCGGTTGCCAGCCAGATCCATCGTCGTCAGGTTCGTCTACAACAATTTAAAGAAACCAGTTAGCTCCTCAATATGATCCTTCCGCAGCTTAACCCACAAAAAACTAACCAAATGCTGCACGTTCTCGATCTTCTCAATGCCGTTGTGACTCAAATACAGCTCCTCCAACTCCACGTTGTTCTCCAGTCCCTTGATCGTCGTCAAGCGGTTGCTCTGCACGCTGATGATCTTCAATTTGGCGAGCTTCTCCAGTCCCTGAATGGCCGTGATCTTGTTCTTGCCCAGCCAGAGCTGCTCCAGATCCGTCAGTCCATCCAGCCCCTCAATGGAGCGCAGGCGGTTGGCCCCGAGGTCCAGTTTCTTGAGCGTCTTGAGGCTCTCGATGCCCGAGATCTTCTTAAGCTTGTTGTTGGCCACGTAGAGCTCCTCCAGCTGCGTCAGGTGGCTCAGATCGGGGATCACGCGGATCTCGTTGAACGACAGGTCTAGCACCTTAAGCCCCACAAGACTCTGCAGCCCCTCGATGGCCTGGATCTGGTTGTCGTACAGCTCCAGATGCTCCAGACGCGTCAGCGTCGCCACGCTCGCCATGGAGCGCAGCAGGTTCGAGCGCACGTGCAGCCGCTGCAGACCCGCGATCTTGTCCAAGCCATCGAGGTGCGTGACCTTCACGCCCGCCGTCCCCACGTAGTAGAGCTCGTCGTCCTCGATGGCGTCCAGGTCCACGCAGCTGGAGAGCGTCGCCACAGGCCTCTCTTCCTCTGCTTCCTCTTCATTGGAGTTGTGAGCCTCGCCGTCTTCGCGTTTGGACTCGGAGCTTTTGCTCTTTTGGCGGCCTCGCGCTGCGCCTGGCGCGTCCATCGCCGCCTGCAGCGCGTCCGTGTTCACCTGCTTGGCCGGTGTCATGCTGCTCATTGCGATTGCTCTTGCCGTCTCTTTTGTTGTCTCGATGTCACTAATGAGGTTCTTCGCGCGAGGGAATGTGTGTGTGGTACACAGCATCAGCGTACAGTACTTTACTTAGAGTATACATCTAAATACTATTGAGTGTAGTATTTTACATAATTTATAGAGGTCATTTCTGAGTATTTCCAATTATTTATGGATATGTGACCTCATAGGTTATTGTATATTGTTTTACGCTGCAGCCAAAAATGCCGTGACGTGTATAGATAGTGCTGTCGGCTCAAGGGAAGAAGCCAATTACCGCCGCCGCGTAACAGCCTGCTCGCTGCGCCGCGACCATGGAGGGGATGCTCAACTACTTCGTGCCGGAGGACGGGGACTCGTCCGACCACCTGAACGTCGTGCCGCTGCCTCGCGTGGACCAGCTGCGGCTGCAGCACGTTAAGAAGGTGCGTGCGCTCATCGCAATCGTCCCGATAGGGGGTCTCTGCAAGCTTCACTAACGCCATACTTGCTCTTATTTCGTGTGTTTAGAGCTTCCCTCTGCCCGGCGACTTCCACTTCCGCTTCAAGACGGCGTTCGAGGGCACTTACGGTGCGGGATTAGGGTGATGAACCTACAGTTGGAGAGCAATCGAGTCGAGAACTGACCTGTGACGTGACTCTCGCAGTGTGGCTGGATGTCGTGAACGACGCGGACCCAGTGCCGGACTTCAACGGCCTCGTCATCTGCAAGATCTCGAGAGTGCAGCGCGAGAGCTCGACGCGTCCGCCCGAGAGGACGGAGGCCCCCAAGGCCCAAGTGGAGGCGCCAGACCTCATTGAGACGTCGGAACCCCCTCCGTCGCCTGGTACGGACTGCAATTGATCTGTGAGTGTATTGATTTTACTTGTCTTCGCTAATGTGCTGGCGGTGGGTGTCTGCCATCTATTACAGCTAAGCGGGAGGAGCCGCAAGTGGCACAGAAGACTTTCAACAACGACCTGGTTGGTCTGGTGAGTGCAGTTTGTTAGATTCAAGACGTTGACGATGGCGTGAAACTTACAGATTATTGTGCATTTTGTAGTTGTCGGACCCGGTGCCCGCACAGGCCCCGCAGGCTCCTTCAGCCCCCTCTCCAGTCCCGCCGGTAAGTGTTAGTGCTTCTGACGGGTTCGCCTTCTACACCCCGAGACTGATTTGTGTATCTTTGTTGCTTCTCTAGCCGCCGAGTGCCGCCCCGTTCGATGTGTTCGCCGGCAACAACACCGCACACATGCGGCCCACGCCTATCGCTGCCAACATGGGTGCAAGCAACGGACCCCGAGGTTTGTCGCCGACTACGAACCACGCTGGAGCGTACGGGGCTCAAGGAGGCTTCAACCCGATGGGTTCTGGCGGCCCGTCACCCATGGCTCCTCGAGGTCCTAGCGGCATGAACATTAGTCAGATGCACATGGGCATGAGCCAGCCCCAGGGCGGCATGCAGCAGCAGCAACAACAGCAGCAGAATAGCTTCCAGGGTCTCCAGTGGCAAGGAATGGGCCAGCAGCCGCAGCAGCAACAGCAACGGAACCCCAACACGAGGCAGTGGTAACCGCGACACGAAGCGAGCGCACGGTACGGACACCGAGAGATGGAGGGGCAGAATGCGGGGTTCATTGCCAAAATATATTGAAAGTTTCCACATACTACGTAGTATTATATGTAGTACTTCGAAGTATATCTTTTTACAACATCTGCACTCTTTCCTAGTGAGTACGTGCATTTTATAAGTGTAGTAAGTCGTCTTTCGTTGCCCCGCGCCAGGCGGTTGAATATATCCCAGTTGTAGCTGTACTTCTCTGTTCGTTGGGAATGCAGAAACAACAGCGCTTTACAGTGCCCCCCCCCCGCGGCTCTGCTCAAGACATAACTTGTCCAGCCCTCGCTTCGATTCTTGTGTAGCCACTGAACCACGTTCAAATGGCCTCGCCCAGCAGCGCCATCAATCGTCTCCGTGCTGCAACCTTCATGTCGATGGTGGTGTAGCCATTTCACGACATCCAAGTGTCCGTTTGCTGCCGCTGCATCCATCGCCGTCGTCGTACATCCTTCGGACCGCTCTCACTTGACAGCATGGAGTTGGCCATTTGCGCTGCTGTGTCCATAGCGCTCGTTGTGCACCCTTCTGTGCGATTTTCATGCAGGCACTTGACCATGTTTAAATGTCCTCTGGCTGCAGCATCGTCCACCTCATCTACTGTGCATCCTTCTGTCCGATTTTCGTGGAGCCTTTGAGGTCTCCCGCTGCTGCTGCAAAATCCATGGCGTCCGTCGTGCAGCCCTCAGACCGATTTTGATGCAGCCACCGCACGATCTCAAGATTCCTTGCGCGAGCAGCGAAATCCATGGCATCCGTAATACACGTTACCCCGCGACCACTTCAGGTGCGTCCTTTCCGTTGTCTTTTCCACTACAGTTCTTGGTTAATGTTTCAAGGCTTTCAATTCCAGGTCAAGGTTGTGGAAATACTGCACCATACCGAGGTTGCCGCTGAATGCGGCCGCGTCAAGCACTGTGGTCGGCTCGTCCTCGAACACAAAAACATACTCAAATAAATCAATGTTTGGGTCATCGGAGAATTCGGTGAATAGCCACTTTGCCGCTTCTAGTTCTCCGCCTCCAGCAGCTTTCACCATTGCCTCATTATATCAAGGGCCTCCGTCCATTAGATCGGAGTGAGCCTCTAGCACTTTCGCAGCGTCGAGGCACTGGTTAAGGATGGCTGTGTTAAAAGCGCCACAAGCATTGTAGTCATTTTTGTGGTCCAGCAGCCAGGATATCATTTCCAGGTTGCCGTTCGCTACAGCGTCTGTCAATGCCATCGTTCCATCTTCCGTGAACCCGTGCCCGTACACCCACTTGACCACCAGAAGACTGCCAGTACCAACGGCGGCGCTAATTGTAGGATTTTCGTCGAGATGCCGGTCGAAATCAGCCACTCCATTAACGGAACATCACCGCTTCTTACAGCCGCATCCATGATTTCCCACATGTCACGAGGCGCAGGTGCGTGCGGCAGACAACGTTGCTGTGCCCGTTCCTAGCAGCATTCGCAGCATCGTTTCCTCCCCGTTGAACGGTGTGTCTCCCACCACCGTCGAGTTTCGCTCGGCCAGTTGTCGCCTTGAGGAAGAGCTTCAACAAGTCTAGCTTGCCGAGCTCTGCAGCCTTCTCCACCACTTCGACAGGCGTGTAGTGTTCAAGCAGCCGCCAGTAGATCCTTGTTCTTGTACTCCCCCCGCAGTCTTCACAATTTCCATCCAAGACTGACGGACCTGGAACCGCAAGTAGTGGCAATTTGTACGAAGATGGGCCACGCACTGAGGTGCTGGTATTATTATTTTCAACTGGGCAACTCTCCCAGATCCGATTCAGCAGCTTCCGCCGGCCAATTTTGCAAGTCACTGCGAGCGTCAACTCCACCGAGCAGTCCAAAAGCGCACTAGTCAATGCAGCCACAATGCGGTAGCCCATTAAGCGCAGGCTTATCCCTGAACACCAGCTCCACAGCAGGAAGAGGTCGAGGTGTTGCCATGCTTCTCAAACGGAAGAACTAAATACTTCGAAGTATCAGTTTCTGTTAGGACGCAATCGTTGTGCTGTAATGCTGTTCACCTGTGTATTATACTACAATTGATCGTTAACATGAAATGCTCTTCATCTGAATGTAAAAGTATCTTGAACGGTTCCTCAACAGTCTCCTCTCAAGTCGGAGCAATCGGGCACGAGCCTTCTCTTTCTCTTCCTCTCCGTGGCCATGTCGATCGAACCGTCTCGCTACGGCCCGGACTTCCACTGCGTCACGGTCTCCCGAGACGTCTTCGAAGTGCGCTCGCACTACGTGAACCTGCGTCCGGTGGGCGGCGGCTCCTACGGCATCGTGTGCTCGGCCGAAGACACGGTATCAATAATCCACCGCAATGCCATCTACCAATTGTACCACTAACAACTATCATCACGCTTTCTATTGCTACAGCTGAGGGGCCGCAAGGTGGCCATTAAGAAGATCACCGACGTGTTCGACGACCTGACGGACGCCAAGCGGATCCTGAGGGAGATGAAGCTGCTCCGGCACCTCGGAGTGCACGAAAACATCATCAACGTAGGGCTCCGTAGAGTCGGTAGAGCAGCAGTGGGGTGCTATAATACTGACGAAGGACGTTCGTTGACTTTTGATGCAGATTCTGGACGTGATCTTAATCCCGCCCAACGTCATGGACTTCCACGACATTTACATCGTGACGGACCTCATGGAGAGTGACTTGGAGCGCATCATCAGCTCGTCGCAGCCGCTCTCGGACGCGCACTTCCAGTACTTCCTGTACCAGATCCTGCGCGGCATGAAGTTCGTGCACTCGGGGAACGTGCTGCACCGGGACCTCAAGCCGTCGAATCTGCTCGTGAACTCCAACTGCGACTTGTCCATTTGCGACTTTGGGCTGGCGCGCGGCGTGGAGACCGCTCATAACGAGGATCTCACCGAGTACGTCGTCACGCGATGGTATCGAGCCCCAGAGCTGCTGACCGACTGTCAGAACTACAACGACGCGGTGGACGTGTGGGCTGTTGGCTGCATCTTCGCGGAAATGCTGCGACGTCGACCGTTCTTCACAGGACGAGACCCGTCCGACCAGCTGCATATGATCATCCGCGTGCTGGGGTCGCCCACAGAAGAGGAAATGAGCTTCGTGCCGCATGAAGCCGCCAAACGAGCGATCCTGCAGCACGGATTCTACCCAAAGGTACGTCGTAGCTCCTCGAGCCTCGATTGTGGACCATCGATCTCTGTTGTTACTAAATAATCGATACTGTACTTCTGTGCCCCAGCGCCCGCTGATCGAGTTCTTTCCGGATGCAAACCCGCTGGCCGTGGACTTGCTCTCTCAGATGCTCAAGTTCAATCCTGCCGAGCGCATTTCGGTGGTTCAGGCACTCGCGCATCCGTACTTGGCGCAACTTCAGAACCCGGTACGCGCTGGCCGGGTGTTATGTGTATTGTTCTCTTGCTAACTTCCATCTGCTGTTGCCAGGCGGACGAGCCCGTGTGTGCTTAGCCGTTCAACTTCGACTTCGAGCGCGAGTCGCTGGATTTGGGCGTGGTGATGCCCAAGGAGGAGCTGCAGCGGTTGGTCTTCCAGGAGTGCATGTCCATCCCCCAGTTTGAAGCGCACCACATGCAGTGAGATGTGGTCGATCGATTGCCGAACGAAGGCTCAGCGACTGGAGTGCCCCGCTCTAGGTGTTGCAGCGAGCAGCGCCGCTATGTATCAGTTCATGTACTTAAGGCTAATTACCCCATGCTTTTCTCTTCTCTTACGCGGAAGGGTCCTTCGACCCTTGCGCTTCTGGCTGTGAGAAATACAAGTAGTGGCTGCTTTGGCACGCCCAGCAAGTGCAAAGCTGTCTCACTCCGCACTGACAAGTTGCCGCAAGCGTTGCTGTGTGGACAGATTCCCTAGGTCACCGCCGTGGAAAGGGCGGGTGAAATTTGAATCCAGTCGTCAAGGACCTTGACGACTGGATTCAAATTCTTGACTCAAGGTCTCGGGGACCATCAGCAAGCCGCCCGCGTCACATGCATCACCGCGAATGGTCCCTCGACAACGCGTGACTCACCCGCTCTCGCGATGACGCGTCAACGATCTTAGGACACCCCTGCATCGATTTCAAGCGCAAGTTGCGCATTCTGATAGAGACTTCCACACGATCGCTGCAGGTCCGCGGCCATCTTATCTTCAAGTCCGCGCGTGAGATGCACGGCATCATCGCCAGCACAATGCGCTTGGTCCGAATGAGCAGCGCCGTTCGAGCAAGCTGCTTGAATCCGGTCGCGGGGGACTGCAATGATGCTGCCTGCACTTGCTTTAACGTTCTGGTGGATGGATTGTTCAACTTCGAGGACCAAGCGCTGGTTGTGGCAAGCAGGGATGGTCCGCAGCACGCCACTCCCGCCAGCAATGCTGGCAGCATGTCGTTGGCCTGTACACTGTACACTGTACAGTGTACAGTATTGCCCGCCATCAAATTCATGGCAGGTTCCTGCTAAGACTCGTCTGTTGACTCGCGCGTGTAGGTTCTTTGCGGCGGCGTCGCCGTGGAGCGATCGGCAGCTCGAGTCGAGCCTCCACGGTGTCGACCGACGTGGTTGGGCGTTGGCAAGACGTGTTGCCTTGGGGATATTTGGTCTCCATGGCAAAACTGTTGGTTGGGCTTTACCTAGCGAGCTGCTCTTGGTCGCTCTCGGTGCGGCGATCGATGCACCGAAAGCAACAGATGCCGATGCATTTGACACGTTCGAGATGACTCATGTCGGGCACCACGTCAAAGCCGCATGGGATTTGCTAGGCTCGATCACCGAGGCAGCTTTATAAGCGACCATGCAGTGCATGCTCGGCACTCCATGTCAACCAAGAAGACGCAGTGCTGTATGAACACGTTGAGACCGATGCGTATCGACACTATGGCATTCGCCTATATGTACACTTATGTTTAATGTGGACAGGGAGAGATGAACTTGATGGGCTCGTGGCTCGAGGCGCTGCGGCCTCCTGGGGACTTCCTAACTTACTTAACTCGAGCCGGGCAGAGGCATAGCGTACATG
The DNA here is from genome assembly GCA_024211575.1 of Phytophthora melonis. Taxonomy (NCBI): domain Eukaryota; phylum Oomycota; class Peronosporomycetes; order Peronosporales; family Peronosporaceae; genus Phytophthora; species Phytophthora melonis. The sequence continues at coordinate 1,955,962 of JAMXKT010000094.1, read as the reverse complement.
GAGTTGGCGTGCGACCGGCACAGACCTTTCTTCTTGACGTGCTTGGTGCAGTCGGGCACGCGGCACTTGCGCTTGCCCCGTGGGCGGTGCACAGGTCCTGCCGCACGACGCCCTTCTGGCAGCCCTTGACGCTGCAGCGCCGGCCGCCGCCGTGGCGGATGCACAGCCCCATGCTGCGCTGGATGTTGGAGCACCCGGCGGCGCGGCAGATGCGGCCGCCGCCGTGGGCCACGCACAGCCCCTTGCTCTGCGCGCCGCGCGTGCAGCCCTTGCGTTGGCACCGACGGCCGCCGCCGTGGCTGATACACAGGCCGCGCGTCACGGCGTTGCTGCTGCACTGCGGGAAGGCGCAGAGCTTCTTCTCGCGCTTGGCCTCGTGCGGCGCGTCGATGGCGTCCGCCCGGGGCGAGTCCGAGATGCGCATGGAGCGCCCGGCCTGCTCGAGCAAGTGCATCGAGTCGGCCGCCGAGTCGGCCAGCGAGCTCAGGGAGCTCCGGATCGGCCGGTCGAGCCACTGAGTGAGGTCCACCGGCATGGCCGCGGGGCGCTTGAGGCCGCGCATGAGCGTCTGCGCGTCCATGGAGCTGCTGCGCTCGAGTCGGTTCCGACGGAAGTCGTCGTCCATTGATGGCGGGCCGCTCAGCGGCAGGCTGCCGCGCAGCGTGTCGACGTCGCTGCATCCCGACTGCGTGCGCATGTAGGTCTGCGGCTCGATGGCGGGTCTCCAGCTCTGCTCGACGCTGGGCTGGGGCAGGCTCTCGGGCGGCGTGGTCGGCGCCGACCCGCCGGTAGCTGCCGGGTTCGTGTCGGACGGACACGAGGCCGCGCGCATGTAGCGGAAGGGCTGGCAAAGATCGGCGATGGACATGGGGTGGTGCGTTGCCGTCGGCGTCGTCGTGGCCGGCACCTCCTGGTGCTGACGCTTGAGCGGCGGGATCGGGGACGCGCAGCTCTCGGAGAAGCTGCCCGAGCGCTGGATGAAGTTGCCGGCACTCTGCGGGAAGCCCGGCAGGCTCGGCCGGTCGTTGCCGTCATTGCCGGCCTGCGCGTCATCTTGGCCGGAGAACGGGGACGGGCCCGCCCACTTCTGTGGCGACAGCGGCGGCGTGCCCGAGAGGCTCGGCAGCCGGAAGGACGGCGAGCCGACGCCGCTGGCGCGCGGGCTCTCGAAGCTGAAGACGCCGCCGCCATAGACGGGCGACGTGCTGCGCTCGGGGCTGCGCACGCTGAGCTTGGGGATGTAGCCGAGCGCCTGCTTGGCCATGAAGCGCGTCACTTGGTTGTGGTGGTTGAGCGGCGCCAGCGGGTTGGGCGGCGCGCGCAGGTCGTCGAGCGCCGGCAGTCGGCGCGGCTCGTCGGCGCCGGCGCAGCTCACGGGGTCGGGCTTGCCGTCCATGGGGGCTCGCGGTCGGGCTCCCACTGGCGCCAGCAGCCCTCGGGCTGCGTCTGGCCGTTGCTGCTCACGTTCTCGCTCATGTGCTCCGCCAGGCCCATGTCCGGATGCGAGGGGGTCTCGGGCGGTGCGGTCTCGACGCTGCCGAAGCTGGAATGAGCCGAGCGGCCTTTCGGCGGATCCCAGCGCGAGGCCGGCAGCGGCCCTTCGCGGAGAAGGAAAAATATGGAAGCGGCGCTGGACTGCGTGGCTGGCGTGCCGTGCAGATGAGCCGCCCATAGCGAGGGCCCATAGCGAAGACCACGAGGCAGTGTTCCCGCCGCCCCGGTCGGTCGACCGACAGGGCCGCCTCACGCGTTACTCCGCGCCGGCCGGCATCGACGCTGCTGCTGCCATTGCTTCCTGCCGCTGCTGTTGTCGAGCGCGCGCGCGCACCGGCCTGTCGATTTTCGATGGCGCGATGGCGCTCGCCTGTCGTTCAAAACGCCGGCGCTGATTTCCGTTTTCGGTGAGGTGGCGGCCGCAACCAGCCTCGGTTCGGGGCTGCACGGTAAAGATGGTGCCGCGACTTCAACCGCCCAAAGTGGCTGCAGCGAGGTCCGATGGATTCCCAGCGCAGGTTTGTCTAGCGCGAGACTCGAGCCTGGAGTCGATCGCGTCGACGAGTCGGCAGGCGGCAAAGACAGCGGCCGGGCAGTCGATCTGCTTGGCTCGAGCAAGCCCGCCTACCTACTGCAATGGAGACCTGGAGCGACCATTGTTCAAGCCGCCGTTGTCGCTGATGCGCGCGTGTACCCCTGAGTCAGTTGAACTCGACTGTCGAACGTATCACGCGAATCTGCTGTGATTCACGAGCTGGCTGGGGGGGGGGGGATTCCTCGTCGACACGACATGGTCTCCGCTGTCGACGCAACCACCAGCAGGCTGTAGCGTTCGGCCCCGTATTGGCAAACTCTGCACTCGATTAACCTGCTTCGACCGAGTCAAGCAAGGTGCCCGAGCTGGTTCACTCGCGCGCGGCCCCATTGACGAGGACAAGCGGTAATGGCGGCATTGAAGCTCCATGCTGCTGGGAAGAAAGGCTCCGCGCGGGGGTTCATTGTCGAGGTTTCCTCGCCGGGGGCGTGGCGTGGAGGCCAACGCGGCTCGACGACGACCATTGTCGATCGAGTCCAGGTTGAAGTTCGGGGCAACTTCAACCTGAGTAGATCCGGAAAAAGTGTAGGCTCCCAAGCGCCAAGCAATCGACTAGATGGCGCGCGTCTGCACGGAAAGCTTGCGCGCGGCAGTCAGCTGGACAGCCGCCACCTGCGAGCTGCGCGCAGCGGCGCGGGTCAGCGCCGGCATCTGCTTGGCCACGGAGCGCCGGAGGAGGACAGGAAGATCGCGCTGCAAGAGGACTCTTCGGTAATGCCGCCAGCCGTTGGCGTGGCGCCGGTGCAAGACTGGTGGTGGCGGAAGCGGGTCTGGGGGCGTTTCGATCGTCGATCAGGCTCAGCACAGCGCGAAGCGAGGGCGGTGACGACGCTCGGTCGGCCAGCTTGACACCTTGCTTGCTGTTCAGGTAGCTTGCAACGCAAGTCGCCTGCCTTGCCTGTGCATGTAGCAGCGCACGTGCATGCTGGAAGCTGCACCAGTCCAGCCCGCTGGGTACGTGTTCGACGCCTTCTCCTGCGTTTGGCTGAAGTTAGGCACGGTAGGCGGGTGTGCTTGGCGCAGCAAAATCCTTGAAGGGTGCGTGGCTGTACGGCACAGGCAGCGCTCGACCACTGAGATAGGTGGTGCCTGTCGGCTCCTGCGGCAGCTCTCGCTGTCTCGTCGGTTGTTGCGCGCAAAATGCAGCAAGACCTGTCGCTGCGGGCTGAAAAATTGTCCAGTGGACATCCTTAGCTTCCGCAACAAATTCTGCCCGTTTCAAGTTGCGCTCGAGTATTCAGCCCAACGCTACGATTTCGGAGGAGAATCGGGCAAGAACAGCAGCGACAGCGTTCTACACTGTATTCAAGCGAGGTTGGAGCCCTGGCAACATGGTCAAGTGCGCGAGAAAGTATCACTTCAGTGCATCAGGACCCCTCCGCGGAACCCTGTTACTGGCGTGTTCGGAGTCGGAACTTTCCGACGTGCTATAAGGCCACATCGCCATGGAGGAGATCGATGAGACTCCTCCACAAAAGGGTAAATTATACTGAGATAGCAAGTGTACCGTAGGTATGCTGCTGGGGATAATACTGAGATAGCAAGTGTACCGTAGGTATGCTGCTGCAGGGGATTAATACTGAGATAGCAAGTGTACCGTAGGTATGCTGCTGGCGCAGCCGGCAGGGGATTAATTCGGTGTCGCATGAAGCCGTGCGTGTCGTGCTCGAAAAAAGTGTCGCTTGATTATGATATTTGTATTGAATGCACTTAACTGAGAATCTTGTTTATATATCTTTACCTGCATAAGTACTCTGTATACTTAATGGAAGTGTAAGTGTCGTCTCCGGGCGTCAATCTTCTCAATCCGGATCCGTCATTCTGTAGCCCTGCAGAGGAAATCAGCAATGTTGATTCTGCCGCGATGGTGCTGGATGAAACGCCGGAGCAGCGTCGCCGTCGTCTTGACGCTGCAAATGCGCGCGCGTGGGGAAGGCGTGCCGCGATAGTGTTGATGAAACGCCGGCTGCGCCAGCAGGATAGCAAGTGTACGGTACCGTAAGGTATGCTGCTGGCGCAGCAAACGCATGCGTTAAGTATCCATCATATATGACATATGATGAAAGTAAACTTAATAGGTAGTCTGAATAATTACGTAGTCAGTCTCTGTCAACGAAGAAGCATCAATCGTATCATTAATTTTCGTTTCATTCGAATCATTTCCAGTTCTCACGTCTACAGACGCAGCAACTCCAGGGTGAACTTACAGCGCCAAGGTAAGAATAGACTTTGCTTGGGAGGGCACTGCTGCAACTTCTAACTTGCTTGTATTTGGTGATTAACAGCGCGAAGGCAAGAAAACAAATTCATATTATCGTGAGTGTGTTTGAATGCAAGCACAGCGCTGGCGACTGGTGCGCCGCAAGTGCGGCGCGCCTAAGTCGTGTGCGCTGTGCGTTTATCTGTTTTGTTTTATATTTGCGATCTCAGCCCCCGCGAAGCCCTAGTTCGGTGTCGCATGAAGCCGTGCGTGTCGTGCTCGAAAAAAGTGTCGCTTGATTATGATATTTGTATTGAATGCACTTAACTGAGAATCTTGTTTATATATCTTTACCTCCATAAGTAATATGTATACTTAATGGAAGTGTAAGGGTCGTCTCCGGGCGTCAATCATCTCAATCCGGATCCGTCATTCTGTAGCCCTGCAGAGGAAATCAGCAATGCTGCTTCTGCCGCGATGGTGCTGGATGAAACGCCGGAGCAGCGTCGCCGTCGCCTTGACGCTGCAAATGCGCGCGGGGCAAGGCGTGCTGCGATAGTGTTGGATGAAACGCCGGCTGCGCCAGCAGGGGATTAATACTGAGATAGCAAGTGTACCGTAATGTATGCTGCTGGCGCAGCCGGCAGGGGATTAATTCGGTGTCGCATGAAGCCGTGCGTGTAACGCATGCGTTAAGTAACCATCATATATGACAAGGTAGTCTGAATGATTACCTACTGTCTTCCCTCGAACTAGTAGTAGACGCCTAGGCGTTGTACTACAGTAATTGGCGGATTCCGGAAGCCATTCCGGAAGCGCTCTATGGTAGCAATCATAAAAGGGCTGGCAGCCGCTCACTAAAAATCAGTCCACTTATTTGTTCCGGTTGTGGCCAAAGCATGGACAGCACAATTAAAAGAATTGATTTGAATTGAGAAAATGAATTGTTACTGGCGGCCATCCACGCCGATAGGCGGCGGCGGCTGTCACTCGCGATTTTTCAGCCCGAAGCCCACAAGCACAAGCCCAGGAAGCCCGCGCAACCCCCACTTTGCAGCGCCCCACTCTCGCGCTCCACGCCCACTCCACGCTGACGTAGCTTAACGGGGAAGCGAGAGGCTCTGTCCTCTGGATGCTGGTTCAATTCCAGCCGTCGGCAGAATAGCGTGGAGCGACGGAGGTGGTGAGGTGCTAAGCGCGTCGGATGGAGCCTGTGCCATGTCTGTTGCGTCCCAGAGGTGCGTTGAGGGAGTACATGCGTCGACTGCAGCGGGGCTGCCGTAGCTTTAGCGTCAGAGGAAGACGTAACAGACTCACAGAGTCACGGCTAAAGATAGCCCGTTCTAATACCAGAACGCACGAGTCCGTACTCCCTACGGACTCCAAGAGTCAACCCTTAACTCTTAGCTGTGAATCTTCAAACTGAATGTATTTCTCTTTATCGCGGCAGAGCCGCCTTCGGTGTAAATGTATCTGGTTCACTATCTAGCATAGTGAACCCCAATCATATGCATAATCTGTGGCGCTGAAGCCATGTACTGATTCTCCTACTGGTATAGGTTAGAGAGTGTGCACCACACAAGCCTGTGTGTGCCACACTTCGCAACCCTTCGGGTAACATTCGTGTAACCCCGTTACACCCTCCCCCACCAAACCGTGGACACGGGTGTTCACGCTTAACGGTCAACGACCGGGTCTTGTTCCGTCAAGCCTCCTTCTCAAACGAGTCAATCCACATCGTGTGGACGTCTCTGAGAACTTCTCGGCGCAACGCGCCCTTACATGACTTCAAGTCATAACGCCTTTTGGTCTTTCGACCGCAGAAACTCTCTCGCAAGGTCCGCCTCGGAGCCTCGCTCCTCTCGCGCTTCGGCACCTCGTGCCTGCGAACTCCCAAGCCCCCGGCGCAGGTGCGCACACCGACCGCGCCTCCCAGGCTCTCGGTCTCCCAGTACTTCGCGGCGCAACGCCTCAAGCAACGCTCGCGGCGAGCACGCCCCAGCTCCCCTCGAGCACTAGCCCATCCGACCCTGGACTTCAAAGATCTCTCCGGAGATGACGAGGAGGGCGAGGTGGACTACAGCGAGTCCGATGTCGGCTCTCCGAACCATGAGGGTGAAGCAGCGTCCCCACAACGCTCCCCGAACCGCCGCGACGCTTCGCCCACGTCGCCGGCACAACGCGGAGGTGGCACGTCGGCCACAGTTGGCTCGTCGAGCTCCCGCGACCCAGAGCGCCGCGCGCGAACGTCTCCTGCACGCTCGTCGAGCCATCTCTCTACTGAGCGCACTGCGCCGTCGAGGGAGGAGCCGCGGCCACCGCTGCGCACTCCAAATCCGTTCCCTGAACGCTCTTCCGGGCTCCGCGAGCTGCGCGAGCTCACTGAGTCACGGTACTCTCCGCCTCGTGCGGGGAAGTGCCCTTGGGCTCCGTCATCTCCAATCCTTTGGACGAGGCTCAATCCGAGCAGGTTGCGGCGCAGCTGGCCTCCATGCGCTCCCAGCGCCCCGAGTTGCGGCCCCTGCTGAACCCCAGCACCGCCGAGTACGGATTCCGGCCTCGTGACCCCGCGGAGGCATGCCGTCAGGCGTTCCAACCGACGCTGGCTCAGCATGTCATTGGGCCTGCGGCCCGTACTCCGGAGGAGATCGCTCTCAGAACGTCTCTACGACAGCGACTCTTGACTCCACAGTCTACGACTGTCTCCGAGTACCGCGAGCGGTTGCGCCTGCAAGGCAAGGGGTTGTCCGTGCCCGCAATACGGACGTACCCCGTGGTGCTCAGTCCGGGCGAAAGCCTGACTGAACACGAGGCTCAGTTCGAGAACTGGGCTGAGAAGAAGAAGAAGCTTAGCTCCTTGGATGCTCTTCGAGCTAGCTTCAGCGAAGTGGATGTTCGTATCGAACGCAAACTCCGCTTCGGCTTTGCGAAGGTCCGAGCCAAGCGTAGCCTCTCGGCCAACGCTCAGCCGCAGACTCACTCTAGCGCGACGCGCTTCGCTCCTTTGAGCCCTCCAGTCGCTCCGGCCCGTGAGGGCGTGAGCGCTGTGGCTCAGGGCCAACCCGGAGCAATGTGGCTGACCCAGCAGCTCCCCAACATATTGTCGGGAAGCGCGGGACGGCCGGCATGCCGGCCTCGAGCCCACGGGGCGCGGGTGATCAAGCCGATCAAAAGCGTCCACGACGTCTGGGCAGTCTTGGCGAAGGGGCACTTCAAACTCCCATGAGTTCTCTGGAGTGTGGGTACCCTCGCCACTTTACCAGATACTGGTTTTGACCCCGGCACCGCCGCTTCGCCAGCAGGCGCTCCACATGGTAGTGAAGGTTCCCTTGCTCATCGAGCAGCGCCGGTGGAGGACGCACCAAGCCGCCTCGCGACGTTTGATGAGCTGTTCGAGGTTCAGCAACAGACGACTCGCCTTCGGGACCATGTCCAGGATGTCGATGCGCGTCTCGCGCGTACTGCCACGGAGCTCGACGAGCTTGCTCGGGACTTGAGCTGGGTTCAAGTGCCTCGCGAGGTCTGGGACCGGCTCCGACACTTGGAGAGCTGGGTGCAGTATTATGGCGATCGCGACGATCGTCGTAGCCAGGAGCTCTCCGAGCTTCGGCGTCAGCAGGCTGCATTGCAGGGTCAGATTGACCTTCTGGCCCGCATGCAGGGCCCGCCCGCTGCGCCTCCTGCGCCGGTGGCCCCTGTGCCTGCGGCACCTCCGACTCCGACTCTGCCCTCAGGGCTCGCGGCACCGCCGATGCCGAGTCTTCCGCCTGTGCCTGCAGTGCCTGCGATGATGGTCGCATCTGTGACGCCTGCGACTGCGTCCTCGACGCTCGCGACCTCCGCGCCTGCGACCTCGTCGCCCTCGGTGCCTCCATCTGCACCTGCGTCGGGTCATGGTACGGCTTGAGCAAGCCCACGTAGAAGACGGGTGCGTCCGCATCTTCTTCGGAAGATTGAGCGTGTACGCAAGGCCCTTCCTGGCCACGACCTTGAAAGGTCCAATGAAGCGCGGGCGCAACTTCGTCTTGAAGACAGCGGACAATGCATGTGTAGGTAGGTTCTTAGCGTTTAGCAATACCAGGTCCCCGACCTCATAACTGTCAACATTGCCTCTGCCTTTAGCATCCGCATGTTCCTTTTGCTTGTCTTGGCTCTCAGCCATTGCGTCACGCACGTGTCGTAAGACACTCAAGCGCGTCGACAAGAAAGTGTCAACCTGTTTACGAACAGTAGCCGGGCTGACATCAGCTAGCCGATCAGCTAAATCGGCTTCCTCTCCCCCACCAAGCCCGAGGCCACCACGTGGCGGCGTCAGCGGGACGCGGGGATGAGACAAGCTGTTCACGTAGAACGGCGTGTAGCCGGTCGAGGCATGCACGGCGTTATTCAACGCAAACTCAACGAGTGGCAGCATAGCGCTCCAACGCTTCGGCGTCTCAGCGCAAATGCTGCGGAGCACGTCCTCGACGACGCGATTCACTCGCTCCGTCTGACCATCGGTCTGCGGGTGATCCGCCGTGGACATGTCCAGCTTGGTGCCAAGCACCGCAAAGACCGCGCTCCAGAAGTTACCCGTGAAGCGGGGTCTCGGTCCGAGACAATCGACTCCGGGAGTCCGTGTTGTCGAAACACTCGATCCAAGAACAGCGTTGCTGTACCCTTACCATCGATGGTATCCGGTACAGCCGCAAGGTGAGCCATCTTGCTCAGTCGGTCTACAAAGACCACGACTCCAGTGTTGCCCGCCGCATCCGCCGGCAGGCCAAACACAAAGTCCATACTCATGGATTGCCAACAGCCCGAAGGGACAGGCAAGCTTGCCAGCGGGGCTGCAGCATGTGGTGACGACTTCACTCGTTGACACGTCTCGCACGTGCGCACATAAGTGCTCGTCCACTTGTACATCTTCGGCCACCAGTAGTGGGTGCTCACCGAGCTGTAGGTCTTCTCACGGCCAAGATGGCCAGCCACCGGCGTGTCGTGGGCCTCATAGAGGATACGATACTTCAGGTCCTCATCATGAGGAATGACCACGCGTGGCGTGTCCTCAGAGCCAGTGCTGTAGAACAACAGGCCACCATCGAGGGTGTAGCGATGCAAACGCGCGCGCACTCGCGCCGACAATTCAATGTCCGAGTCTTGAAACTCCTTGCTCCCGAGAGCCTTCAGCAACGCGACACAATTGTCATCCTTGGCATAAGCCGTTCGGATCAGATCCGGTAATGACGAAGTCACGGTCGTTACATGAGCCAGCTCATAATCCGGCCTGCGCGACAGCGCGTCCGCGAGGACATTCTGCCTGCCAGGCTTGTACTTCACCTCGAAGTTGTACTCCGCGAAGAAGGACAGCCAACGGGCCATCCTTTGCGAGAGATGAGGCGACTGAGTCGCAGTGCGTAACGACGCGTGATCCGTGTACATCACGAACGGCTGAGAGCCCAACAGGTGAACCCTGAACTTGACGAGCGCATACTTCATCGCAAGTAGCTCTTTGTCATGGACAGGATAGTTCTTCTCAGCAGCCTTCAGCTGACGAGATTCGAACGCCACCACGCGCTCGCGCCTCGGCGTCTGCTTGCAGCAGGGCACAGCCGATGGCAAAGTCCGAGGCGTCACAGACGACACTAAACGGACGAGCGGGGTCTGGCAAAGCCAGAATAGGCGCATGAAGGAGACTATCCTTAATTGCCGCAAACGCATCTTGATGCTCGGTGTTCCAACACCACTCCGTGTCCTACTTCAGGAGATTGGAGAGTGGCCGAGCCATCTCAGCGTAGTTCTCGCTGTACTTGTGCAAGTAATTGGCCAAGCCAAGCCACTTGCGAAGATCCTTCTGGTTCTGGGGAACCGGCCAGTCAACAATGGCCTTGACCTTGACCGGGTCGGCCCTCAGGCCACGCTTCCCGATGAAGCACCCTAAGAAGGGAATCTCTTCTGCTCCGAAGATGCATTTGTCAATGTTGGCATACAACTTGTTTTGACGCATGCACTCGAGCACAGCACGCAGGTGCTCGACATGGTTCTCCATATCAGTCTTCCTGTGCTCCGCACGACTGTGGACAAAGATGTCATCGAAGTACGTCTGCGCGTACGCCCGATGGGGCCGGAAGAGCTGCGTCACAAGACGATTGAACGTCGCTGGCGCGTTCGAAAGCCCTTGGGGCATCACCAACCACTCCCAGAGCATGCCGCTCGGAGTACTCACCGCAGTGAGAGGGATGTCGCTCGTTCTCATGAGCAATTGGTAGTAGCCATCGACCAAGTCGAGCGCACTGTACATCGTACATCCTGCCATGTTGTTCTGAAGAACGTCCTTCCGAGGAATCGGCGTCTGCGCCGGAATGGTGGCGGCATTCACCTTGTTGAAAGCATGCACAATACGCCACTTGCCATTCGGCTTTCTGACACAGAACGTCGGCGTGGAGTGAGGAGACTTACTCTCACGCACCATGCCCGCCTCGTGCTTCGCACGGAAGAACGCGTCAATGACGTCACACTGCTCCTTCGGCAGAGGCCACTGCCACATCACGCAGTACTTCGTTCCCGGAACGAGATCAATCTCATGCCGGACACCTCGATCCGGAGGTAGCCCCGAGGGCGGTTCCTTCGAGACCACGTCTTGATAATCCTTCACCACGTGATACAAGGGATCCGACGGATCCTTCAGGATCGCCGATCCGCTTCGCGCATTCAGCGCCTTCTTAGTGTCCTCCAGGACAGCTTCATCCAGAAGCGAGGACGAGTTCAACTCTTCTTCAGGTCGTATGACCACCACCTCCGCCAAGTCTCCAGCCTTCAAGGCGTCGCCCAACTCGGCCAAGGACATCTCGTCCAGCTCCAGGAGAGCAGATAGTGAGGGCAAGTCGGTGAGACTGACGTCTCCGTCGACGTCGCCCGTCACCCATTCACGAGTGTGTAGAGCTGCTCGCTCTTGTGTAGAGCCTCACCGCTCGGCACACCCTTCTCGACTCGTGAGACCGCAGACGCCTTGCGTCGCGCCGCCAGCGCTTTGCGGCGCTGCCGCCTCTTCATGGACACCGTCCGCCCAGAAGAGCTCCGTGATTTCGCGTGCTTCTTGACGCCAGGTGTCACCACCTCATTCAGCTCCAGAGGAGCACCAGTGTCTTGATCGACACTCAGCGAAGGGCTGCACGACCCGCAGCCTCCACTCAGTGGATTACGTGCCACTCCACGATCTTCATCCGGGCAGAGCCCCTTGTCCCTCGGCATCGTGCCGACCGCGCCGTCGCTGGCACGCAGCAGGGCGTCGCCCTCAGACGCACACCCGCTCAGCGGAATTAGTGCCGCTCCACATCCTTGATCCGGGCAACGCCCACCTTCACTCGACTTCTCGTCGACCGCGCCTTCACTGGCACGCAGCAGGGCGTCGCCCTCAGACGCACACCCGCTCAGCGGAATTAGTGCCGCTCCACATCCTTCATCAGCCGGGCCTCGCCCATGGCTCCTCGGCTCCATGCCGACCTTGTCCTCACTTGTGTACAGCGGTGCGTTGCCCTCAGGCGCACACCCGCTCAGCGGAATTCGTGCCGCTCCACCTGCCGTCCACGAGCCACGCTCGGAACGCTCGTTCTCGACACACGCAGTGTCCACCAACTCGGAAACTCCGATGTCTAGCACATTGACCGACTCGGTCCAGTGGCTCGCGCCAGAAGCGCTTCTGCTTCCTAGCAGAGGTGGGTTCATGACTCGCCAATGCTCAGAAGTGCGTAGCACCAAGGGGCTTCGACCTCCAATCTATCCAAGGCTCATGAGATCATATCTCGAATCGAGGTCTAAGACCAGACAGCGTTCCACGCTATCAAAATCTAAAAACTTCACGCCCAAGTCCACATGGACTTTAGGCACCGTGACACGAGTGCCCGTCGCGAGACGAACAGTGACGATGTCACTCCCACGCGCTACCAGCGCCTCAGCATAAAGCTGACTTCCGTCCGTCGTGGAACGCCGGGCGTAATTACCCGACGCTCCCGAATCGATCAAAATCGTCCATGGCTTTGTGAAGCCCTTCACCCAAGCCTGGACAACTAGCAAGCCCGGCTTGCACACACGTTCCGTGTTATAGAGTACAGCTCTCTTCGGGGCTAAGTCCTGTCGACCTCCACCTCGCCGAGGTTCAATAGAACTTAGTTCCTCCCCAGCAGGCCGCCCCGCGCCTACTGGGTTTTCTGTTTCCCGAGACGAACCAGAGCCCTGGCTCGAACCTGAAGAGCGGCTTGACGAAGCCTGGCGCTGCAAGCGCAGCGGGCATCCGGCGCGCAAGTGACGCGTGTCACCGCAGATGAAGCATCGGCGGATGCCGCGCCGCTGCTCAGCAGCCCGAAGCTCGGCTTCTTCGTCTTCAGCGTAGCTGAGGTCCATAGGCTCCGGACCGTTCGACGAACTGGTGTGAGAAGCGTTCCACCCAAGTCTTGACGGCTTTAAGTTGTGCTCCGCGTTCAACGCGATGCTCACAGCCTCTTCAAAAGAGCTTGGGTGAGTGCGGAAGACTTCTGTCCTGGCCACGCCAGTGCGAAGCCCTTCCATAAACACCGTGACGATGACTACCTCAGCCAGAGGCTCGGCAGACATGCCCGCAATGAGAGTTCTCAACTCCTGGACGTAGTCCACCAAATCCTTCTTGCCTTGCCGGGTAGCCAGGAAGCGTGAGCGCACGCGATACGCCTCGTTAGGCGGAGCGAACACCCGGGACAGTTGCTGCTTCAGCTGGTCCCACGTCGGGAAGGCCGTGTCGACCGACGTCCCTGACGTTAGCGCCCATTCTCTCGCTCGCCCACCAAGCTTCGAGATAGCTAGCGCCACGCGCTGCGACTCCGTCCGGAGTAGAGCTGAGCTCATAGCCATCTCGACTTCACGGGTCCAAAGCATTAAGCTTTCCCTTCCTTGCCTTCGAAGGTCTTCACGCTCAACATGAGCGGCTTGGGTCTTGTTCCCGCGTCGGATGACGTAGCGGGCGCTTGCGGCGCCGCGACCGTCGCCATCCTCTGCTGGAGGTGCTCCAACAGAGCATTCTCGTAGCTGGAGAAAGCCTCGAGACGCGCATTCACCGCGTCGGGGCCTTGTTGCGCCAGTTGCGTCACGCCCTCCGGGCCCAGCAAGGACATAAGCTTTTTAAGCGCATCCTGCTGGTTCGGGGGCAAGTGAGCGAACTGCTCCATTCTCCACAGAGGGTCAGTCTATCCAGACTCAGGTGTCGGATTGACTACGAGTGCTACCAAGTGCAGCGGGGCTGCCGTAGCTTTAGCGTCAGAGGAAGACGTAACAGACTCACAGAGTCACGGCTAAAGATAGCCCGTTCTAATACCAGAACGCACGAGTCCGTACTCCCTACGGACTCCAAGAGTCAACCCTTAACTCTTAGCTGTGAATCTTCAAACTGAATGTATTTCTCTTTATCGCGGCAGAGCCGCCTTCGGTGTAAATGTATCTGGTTCACTATCTAGCATAGTGAACCCCAATCATATGCATAATCTGTGGCGCTGAAGCCATGTACTGATTCTCCTACTGAAATAGGTTAGAGAGCGTGCACCACACAAGCCTGTGTGTGCCACACTTCGCAACCCTTCGGGTAACATTCGTGTAACCCCGTTACATCGACGATTTGCCTGTTGGTTTTCATGCGCAGATACTGAGCGACAAGCGAGGCGACAGCTGCGGGATGCGATGTTTTGAGAAGCTTCCAGCGCTTTCGAAGCGACGCAGCTTTGCGTGTGGGCTTCTTTTTGTCGAAGGAGTGAAGACGCTCATTGACAGCAGTGTCCATCGCTTGAGCCAGTGTCCAGAGGGAATCTTTCCAGGCTTGGTAAGCTGCTGCGCCTCCTGCACTGTTTCGCGCAGGCTCCTGAGGTATCTCGAACGGCTTCTGGTAGAGTATCATCATAATGTTCACTGCTGCTTTCGCCTCTGCTCTTTTGTTTTGATCCTTCTTTCCTTTAACCTTTTGCCAGATGTGGTTCGTGTACCAGTTGAGCAGGCAACCAGCGAGCGTGGTCGCCGTTGCTGGTGGAGGGACCGACAGCTCTACATCGGCAAGTGCTTCTTCCGAGGCTGCGTGTGCAGATGCATCGCGTACACTGAGAGCCCGTAGCTGAGCCTGGGCATCTTCCAGACGGCCAAGCCTCTCGTTAATACTCACGAGCTGCGTGAGCATGTTCTCAAGTGTGGAAGACAGCAAGCTATCGCGCCCAGCGACGGCACTACCGACTTGAGCATGGTTCACAGCCTGCCAGTGGCTTCTCAGGTGCGCCCCCCACTCACAGCATTTGCCTATCGTAACGTGACAGCCCAGGCACGTGTTCGTGGCAGCTATTCCGCGCTCCAACTCGTACAGGTAGCGGGATACGAAGGCCACGGAGCTGCTCTTTGACGTCGCAACTAATACAGCATCCAGGTGCATGAGCAGCGAAGCAAAGGTGGCATCAATCACATCCAAAGCGACGTTGAAGCGAGTGTCCTGGAAACCGAGTACGTGGCGGAAAAGCTCGTTGCGCAGGGTAAGAAGCTGACCAAACTCCAGATCGGACAGCCGCTGCTCAAGATCACGAATTGAAGGCGTTGCTACAGGTAGGTCGGGAGCTTGGTACCCAGCTAAAACCTTGGCTACACTCTGATCTTCCTTTGTCGTTGTTCCGATGTAGGCAAATGCCTTCGTGAGAGACTCCAGTAGCCAGGCACCCCGCGTAGAGATCCACTGGATCGCCAGCTTGGGCGAAGCGTTGGCGTACGTCGCTGCGCCGCGTCGGATGGAGTGGCTAGTCATAGTGGGCGTCACGGTCTGGCTCATAGCGGGAGGCATCAACTTCAAAGTATCTCTAATAACTTCGGTAATGTAGCTTGCAATATTTGGTCGCTTCCTCTCTTTTTTCTGCGGTGGTCCAGCACTGTCATCGTCCTCATCTAACAGCTTCCCCCAGTACAAGACAGCTTCCTCCTGCGATTACGGCTTATTTCCAGGTAGATCAGAGTCAGCGAAGTTCGGTGCCAATGGGAACAGGTACTCAGACGGCTCGTCGTAACAGATGAACAGCAAGCCAAATGCATGAAGCATGCACTGCTGCCACCGGTCTGAGGCCTTATAAATCGACACTCCCTGCACCACTGAAGTCTTAATTCGAGCAATGTGAAGGAACAATTCACCGGAAGCTGCCATGGATAATTGCTGTTTCCTCGCGAAGCAGGTGTCGACAGCTCCCAAAAGTATGCCACATCATAGTCAGTAGCGCAGCGTCGTGAATAGACTTCAACCCCGTAGCCACGTCTGCCGTAGCTACTAGGAACTCTACCAGCACACATAGATCTTCAATAGTGCAGCCAGGTGCGTCATTAGTTTGCACGTTGGCGCGCAAGTTGCGCTCTTCGATGTGACTTGCCATTTTCTCACGAATCTTGGCAATTCTTTTGCTGTCATCTAGCGATCTAGTGTAGCGCTCTCGGAGCATGTTCACCACTTGTGAAAAATAACCCAACGCTGTAGACTTGGCCAGTAAACCATCAGCAGCACGGGCCTTGTCACTTTTCTTTGTCTGTATGAAAATGGAAAAGGCTGTTAGAAGTGAGTACATGTTTTGCGTTGGAAGGCTAGCTTCGTTGCTATGAGCTCTATGTATGTCGTCTACATCTAGTTTTGAGAGGCCTATGGAGTTAAGGAACTCCTCAAACATTTTTTCTGCGGCCGCTTCTTGGCCTATGGTTCCCGCGGGGGTATCGAGCCCTCTTGATGCCCTCCTCATGGTGACCCGGAAGAAGCTGAAGTGCCCCGTGAAAGCGAGAGCAATGTCTATCTTTACCTGTTCGCTCTGAGGCTATATGTGGCCCATTCTTAGCTTATCGGATAAATGGCGCTCTATCCTTCTTTGTGTATACCGTCTTATTGATAATGTGCAGATCTACCGGACAATTCCAGAAGTAAGTTGGAATGCATTTAACCTACCCCTAACAAGCTGTGATTGGCCAAATTGCGTGTCCGGCCTGCCTTCGCACATCTTGATTGGCTCTTGCTGAAACAAGGCTATAACAGGGTCTGGGCGTCCGTACCAAATAGACTTATCCTACAGTAGTATTCGACAATCCAAAATCTGATCATACCCTCGAATTGAAGGCATAGCAAAATAGAACGCCTACCCAATAGAGGACTTTCGGAGCCCCCAAATTGACCACGTTTCAGCTTCAGTTTCAGATAGGCAGTGTTTAGGGGGCGAACCTCAACTCAAACGTGGGTAGGTTTGAGCTAATCGGGGTTCTAGCTCAAACCTCAAAAGCAGTGTTTTGAGATTCAGATAGCATTTTAGCCAATAGAATCGATGAAAACCTCGAGCGAGTGTGCTAAAATTGCGATGGAATGCGGCGTGGTGAAGGAGCTGCTACCGCGACGCGGCCGCATGAAAGGCTGTCGACGTACGTCACCACCGCGTGCACCTTCACGGGCAAGAGGAATTCCATGTATCGTCAAATCGAGACAGTACGGTTTACGTTGGCCTGCACGCTTGAAATGCGTGGGGGAGTCTCACAGACACGAACCGTTACGGACCTTGAGCTACCAAGCCTTGTCCTCCCTTGTTTCTGCTGCAACGCTTCGTTAAGCTGGCTGTAGTTATGCCCAGTCAGACACGAAGTCCTACGTTTATATATCGATGTATGCATGTTGGCTAGCACATGCAGGCGCGTGCTAATGCTAGCCTACCAACGAGCTCCGCGCAGCTCATGCCTCCGTGCCATTCGTTAGACGCTCTACCTCAATCTGAAATTGAAACTCAAGCCTGTCTCCGAAAGTAACGATTCTGTAGCTTTTCAGATTACATAAATGCGTTCATTCTGAAGCTGAATCCTAACTCAAACGCGGTTCCGAAAGTCCTCTAATGTAGCAGATGTTGTAAATGGCATATGATGACTCCTTGTTGCCAACAATTCTGCTGTTATTTGGACGAGCCAGCGCCTTTGTGCCGACTGCTAACCATTCGTGCGGAAGTCAGCCTCTCGTTTCGTCCTATCACTATACAATCGCCCTCCAGCGACACAAAAGCCCCCGCTAAGAATGCCAGCCAAGAAGAGGCGTATTATAATAGCTACAGTATAGGATTCAAGCGCAGTGTTGTTGGAGAGTACAAGAAGGGTGTAAACGGCTTTGGGTTTGCTTTGCCGCCCTTGCCGCAAAATACAAGATACCCTCGTCATCGATAGTCCGGAAATGGTGGGCGCCATGAAAGACGTTGCGACGGGCTTACTTGACCACGACTACATTGAGTCGATCTGAAACGGCATGTTAAATGGGGCGAGTTGGGGCTTTTTACAGCATCCAGATTGCACAGATGCAACATTGAAGTGAAACCTTTGAACGACAACTGCAAAGTGATTTCCGGTTCACCTACACTGTTCCTGAGGCAACTGGGAAGATATGCCTTGCTCGACTGGGCCCTGGTTTGCGTTACACGTAGCAGGAATGCGAATATAGCTTAGAGGCCACTACCAACCTTCAGGTATATTAGATTTACTTGAAAACAGCACCTACCTTTTGCATCCTTCAGAGTTTTGTCGATTCACTTAAATAGAACGGCTAGGCCTTTTATTCAAATAGAACGCCCACCAGGCGCTCTAATTTTTTAGAACGCCTAGGCGTCTAGTTCGAGGGAAGACGGTAGCCAGTCTCTGTCAATGAAGAAGCATCAATCGTATCATTAATTTTCATTTCATTCGAAACTTTTCCAGTTCTCACGTCCACAGACGCAGCAACACCAGGGTGAATTTACACCACCAAGGTAAGAAGAGACGTTTGCTTGGGAGGGCACTGCTGCAACATGTAACTTGCCTGTATTTGGTTATTAACAACGCGAAGGCAAGAAAACAAATTAATATTATCGTGAGTGTGTTTGAATGCAAGCACAGCGCACACGACTTAGGCGCGCCACACTTGCGGTGCACCAGTCGCCAGCGCTGTGCGTTTATCTGTTTTGTTTTATATTTGCGATCTCAGCCCCCGCGAAGCCCTAGTTAAAATGCCACGGTGGATGCACATTTAAACTAGAACGATACGGGGGGGGGTAAGAAAACTATGACGCCTTCGTTTTGCTGAGCCCACAGACGTCGTCTTCCGTCATGCGACTCGTCACTTTCGCGCTCGTGTGCACCAATTAGCTCAGCCCTGCGACTGTCCTGGAAGACGAGTGGGGGAACAAGATGAACACTCGAGTGCAACGCAGCGATGGACATGAATCAAGATGTCGATTGCATGTTATGGGAACCTATACTGATAGGAGCAAGTTCACCAGCACGCACGCAATATCGACTTGTATCAGTTTGGCTAAGCTGCCGGCGGAACTTAAGCAATACTTAGTGGTCCAATGCAACGACGTTTGTAGTGGTCACTGCAATGACAGCTTCGTTGACGCGATGGCGCGCAGAACATGGCAAATTGCTTTCGATTCTTTCGATTCCGGCCAACTCCTGGCTTGGCACGGGGCTGGGTAACCTGTAGTGGGCAAAAGGCAGCAACAGTAACCTTTTCATACGATCAAACAAATTCAAACCCTGGATCCGGCAAAAGATCTGCCAAAATGCACGATTCGCAAAGTTTCGACCGAGAATAAATGGGTTGGACAAATGAACACACTGCCTTGAAAGTGCAAACACGAGCACGTCTTCTCTTCCAGAACGACGATGTTGGCATCAACGGGCAACCTTTGTCTTAGTCTCATCACTTTTAAACGCGTTTCGCATCGAATCCAGCACCCACGCTAGCCACAAGTATTGCAGTACGGAAATCGCGCTTACTTGAAACGCCGCCGTGCCGGTCCAGAGATCGATCGTCGAAAATGGGCCTTCATCGCTCCCTCCACCTTGAGCACATCAAGAAGTTGAAGGCTCCGATGTAAACCTGATGCACCTCCAAAGATGTTAAACTCTTGCATACTTAAATCTCCTGGTGGGTCGCAGGTTGCAGCCTGGGATGCAAAAAAAAAGGTGTCATGGTAAATAATACTCAGTACAGTGCAAGTATTGTTTTTCATCGATCACACATGTACTTCGGGGATGTTTTGTTTTTTCGAGCATCGCGTTCATCATTTGTATGCCTGATACAACGTCACCCTTGTGAACGAGTCGGTTGTCTGTTCTAGGTGAGCTCGTGAAGCGACGTGAGCACTGAACCAGGGAGGGTGCAGCCCAAGAAATACAGGAGTATTAAAGTACAGGTGAGGTGATCTCTGCGTATATACGGGCTCGACACAATCCTCGTAATCTTACAGCAGCACCAACTACTTGGCCATGCTCAACCACCAGGACTGCGCCTTTGGCAATGGAGACAGCCTACATAGCTCTCGCTGTAGCGACACTAAACTCCCAGAACCATCAACGTACTATCATGATAGGATATAGGCGAAAGGATCTCTACGGTGTTTCAGACATGTAGGCTGGGTCGAGAGTTATGAGTTCGGGTGGTATGATAGAGGAGAAGTGCGTACGGTATCCATAGGATAGGATAGCTGCTGTGGCTCGGGAAGGTTACGACTTTCGCTGTCAAACGTTGAAGGGCAAGCATTGTTATGGCATGATTCCGCTCTTCGCAAGGCGTGCGAATCTCTCGCCTTGCTCTCCGAAGCGCGCAAATTCCTCGTCGCCGCATGTGGACAACAGCTCACTCCTCATCTCAAGGAGATGTCATGGGCTAATACCGGTAGACGCGCTCGACGCGCCTGACTCACAACAATGAGTGAGCTCCTCGGACGCCACAGCTTCCAGCAGTGTGGATAAAGCCGCGGCTTTATTTTCGGCTTTACGGCTTTATCGATTTTTTTGCCGATCGGCTTTATTATTTAGCCGCGGCTTTTTCGAAAAAGCCGCGGCTTTATTGGCGACCTACTCTACGGTCCAAAAGTTTTATTATCCGGAATTTTCCGGACAAGGCTATCCGCCCAGTCGGCGACTGGTAGTCGGCGAGTACGCGAGGGTAAAAGACTCCACAAAGCTCATGACCGCGCACAGTGGCTCGATGGCCGCGCCCCCCTAAGGCATCCATGTCGTCGTGTCGTGTCCTGATCTCCGGCAGCAGACCTTCCAGGAAGCGCTCCGCTGTGTTATCGCCGATGACCAAGTCTACAAGCCGCCTCGCCCGCTATGCAGCATGAGGCCGTCGCTGGCGAAGCTCCCATCCGTGTACTATCGTTGGGTAGGCTGGAGCTCTTTGGCCTCGATCACGCGGGGCAGGCAGAAGGTGAAGATCTACTGCATCACGTCTTCCTGGTCAACGTCCACCGAGATATTCTTCTGCACGCTGCACTTGCCTGCACTTGCTGCACGTCACGCGGCGAGAAACTCGGCATCCTGAATTCGACTGAGAAGGTTTCCAAGCTTGCTCAGCGCCTGCTGCACACGCCGCTCACTCTCGAGAACTCGATACCGAACGTGTCGCTGCGTCGCCGCACGCAGCACCATGAGGTAGCTCTGCTTCTTCAGATTGGAGCACTCGACGGTGACCGCACTTGCCAGCACGTTGTTGACCAGCAGGATGACTGCTCAGCCCTCGATCATGTTGCCACGGGCGTCAGCAAAGCCGCCAGCGAACAGCTCCACCGTGTTTGGGTTGATCTGAAGATCAATTTACACCAAGGACAACTGGATGCGGACAAGTCCACGACTCAGCTCGAGCTGCGGAAAGTCGTCCAGCTCGATCGAGTGGATGATGTAGTAGAAAATGCGCTCGCTGTCCGAGTCGAAGGCCATGCCCATGGACTCGACGTACATCAGGTCTCGGTTCGTCGTGAGGGCGCCGTAGTTCCCCACTTGACGGCCGACATCAACTCGGTCGGATCGGATCGTTCTCAGTGCGACAGGCTGTGCAGCTTCTGCACCCTGCCTCACCGCGAGCGGTAAACGCTGACCGGGCTTGACGTGCTTCCACTGGTCGCTGGGAGCTGTTGGCCGTGGGCCATGAAGACTCGTACGATTACAGCATCTCGGTAATGAGGCGGCCGATGATCTCCGTGCCCCGACCTCCGTCGCGGACATTCCCGTTGACGACTTCCATCAAGTTCTCGCCAGTTAACTGCGGCTGGGCACGGTCGTGGCGCCGGCAAGTTACCCCACGATTCACGTCCGCCAAGTTCTTGCTCGTGTGCTGCTGCTCGGCGTTCTCGTCTTCCGTGGCCTCCAAGTCTACTTTTCCCGCCTTCAGTAGCAGGTCGTCGCCGACGCGCCCGTTGGCTCAGTCAAGTTCTCAAGCATGTACAGCGGCTCGACGTCATCGACCTCCCATCCTCGTGCAGTTGTAGAAGATCAGAAGATCAAGACGTCAGTCAAGTGGGCATCGCCGTGGATTTATATTATAGCATTGTAAGTTGATATTGCTCGACTAAACTGTTGCGGATCGATGGCAAGAAATTAACTTTATTCAACAGTAGTTACGTAAGGTGTCAGACCAAACGTTTTCTCGGTAGGAAACAACGTTGACAGACGAAACTTTTGCCCTCTGATACCAGCCAGCTTCGTTTCGGAGGGGAATGTCTTCACGTTGGTTAGTGGGAATTCTGTTGTATCGGGCTCTGGGATATCCTCTTCATACCCGTTGAATACCTTTTGGTCAATCTCATTGTGAACTCTTAGCGGGCCCTCGTCCGTCGTCGATTCTTCGTTGCCAGCATCCACTCTTCGTGCGACTTCGTCTGAGTCCAAGACATCGAAGACATCCTGCCAATACTCTGGCGTCTCTATGCTAGGCGTGTCCTGGTGCTCAATAACGTGGCTCTCCTCGATCTCGGCCAACGTTAGAGCAGGAACAGAGTCGCAGTTGCCAATGCGTTTCCTCTCTGCCGCAACGACGATACGCTTGAGTGCTGTGTACTCTTTCATTGCATCTTCAGCCTTATCGAGTTCTCGAACGGCTTTGCGCACAAGCGAGAATTTGCGTGCTTTGTCGATTTTCATTCTGTTCTTGATCGCAGTGTGGATACTAGCGAGCTCACTAAAGTATCGCTCGCAGGTAGCTGTATTTACAGCGATAGAGAGAATCACTGCTGCTAGACCTGGTAGCTTCGACATAGGTCTTACATCTGCTGCAAAGCTCCAGTACTGGGAGACATCGCCGTTAAAGCGGATAATGGCCTCATCCACAAAATTGCCGCGATACCATGCGTGCAAGTCCGCCGTCAATTCATTTATTTCATCAAGGTCAGACATTTCAAAGTACCGTCGATAGTAGTAAACGGCATAACCACACAGCCGCTGAAAAAAACAAAGTTGAGGCGATTCCTTGTCGATCACAACAGCAAGGCGTATATGCCGCGGATGTAGGAAAAGTGCGAGCAGCATGAGCGGTTGCTCGCAACGATGCCATCGTTTTTCAACAAGTGATACCAGCTCCAAATTATCGAAATCGCTCAGAAATCCCCGGTAAATATCTCGATAGGACTCGACGACGTCTGCGAGAGTATTTTCATCACGCTGCAACTTGTAGGACACGTTCGAGAGTGGGCGGATAACTTCTTCTGCAGCAGCGAGGTTCCTCCAAAATGTTGGATCACAAAATATTTTCAGTGGCTCAGGAAATTCGACATCGTCACAAAATCTAATAGAAAACTGCTGCAGCGCATTGCGAACTCGTAAAAGCGATGCGAAACATCCTTGCATGCTATTCCAACGGGTTTCACAGAGATTAATAAATCCCAGAGGTTTTCCATACGTCTCTGTGACGATTGACTTCGCGCGAACTAACCACTTGGATGACGATGCATTCAGTGTTATAGTAGCCAGCGATGCCTGTCTGGTGAGTTTGCGGTATGCCGAGTTCAGTACCGCCTTCACCAAATTGTTGATGTCGTGGGCGAAACAGTGAACAAATGCCACTCTAGGATGGCGAAGGGCTAAAATACGCCGCGCACGGCCGCATTGGCCAGCATCATCAGTCACCACACCTCCAATTCTCCAGCCTTTAGCCTCCACAGTTAACATCGCTTTCTCCATTTCTTGGGCGATTGCAATGCCATCGTGCCGCGCCCCAGTTGGGTACAGTCCAAAAGTAGCTACAATTCCATACAACGCGAGCTGGCATCCTAACAAGTGTGCTTTGGCAATATTTTGCCACACATCCGATAGAAAATTCACGCGTCCTCCACTGTACTTCTGCCTTGTCCGTAACTTGTTGAGTTCATCTTCTTCAGCAACAGTACTGTACTTGTCCAAAATACGCCCTCCCAGTTCATGCCGCTTTGGGAGAGCTTTAACCCTTTCGCGGCAAACCGGTCCAAAATGGCGCGTTTGGATGCCTTCCCAAGAGTTGCATCGGAGATCGCGCTCAAACGTGCCAAATTGGCCCGTTTTGGTTTTGCTACCACTCTTCGACCCTCGCTGGACTACTGCGTTCAATTACAGCCAATCCCTGCGCACCGCCTCGTTTCCCTTTTCAAAAATTACCAATATAGACATCCGGTGATGTTGAAGCTGCAGAGATTCCATACTCAAACGAAAATAGGTGCAGGTGTTCTCGCTTACAAGTTTGCATACTGAAATCGATACTCATACAGCCCTTGGAGCCCTCGTGGAGAATGCCGGGCACAACCTTCTTAGAGGAAGAGGACAAGCAGCTGGTGCAAATTGCCCGTGAGTATGCTGAGCGCGGAACAGGACGAATCGCATGGAAGGACGTCGCGCAAAAGATGAAGCGTTGGGGCCGATCTCCTGCGGAGCTAGCCCAGCGAGTATCTTCGCTAAAGCGCACGTTTGGCACCGACTTGTCCAAGTTCCCGCGTTCGTTTTACACTCCTGTCCGAGCTACACGCGGTCGCCGAAGCGCGCACACACTCCGTATCCGCCAGCCAAGATGGAAAAAGGATCTTCAGCACCAGCAAGAAAGCAACCAGAATCATACTGGCCAAATTACGCCCAGCCAGAATTCAGGAGGTCAAGTGAGCGCGCCAAAGCGGCAAGATGATCGGAGCGTTCGCGATTTTGTGATAGATCAAGCACGAGGATCTTCACGCGGCGACTCAACCCACCATCCAGCGCCAGCTACATCGTCGATGGCATCGGATTTAGGGTGTCAAGCAGTAGCGTTGGTGGAGACAGGTGGCAATGGGGTTGGTTTTAGTCCTGGAGCTGAAGATCTCCGTCAAGCGCGTTTGCGTTCGCTTATACCAGAACACCTGACCACCACGGCTGCAGAGCAAGCTGTGGCCTCAATGTTCAGCGGTATAGCTCGTCAAGAAGTCATCTATCCTTCGTGCGCGCCCCATTTGAATGCTGGTGAGCTGCTACCCAGTGGGATTGCAGCATTTATCACGGCAATACAGCGGATTAGAAATATTGGAGCTGGTGATGTGTTTATGGATATCGGCTCTGGTGTTGGCAATGTGGTAACTCAGTTTGCTCTTTCGACATCAGTTCGGGCGAGCATTGGTATTGAAGTCCGACGTGATTTGGTTGACCGCTGCAATGGGATACTCGTTGAGCATGTAATGCAATGGCCAGGCCTACAAAGCGTGGAGGTGTATGCTGAAGATGTGGAGCGCATTGAGCTGTCGATGATATATCCTTTCTCAAGCGCAACAATCGTCTTTGCAAACAACTTGCGCTTTGAGCCTTCTACCACAAACCATATCACCAGTGAGCTTTATACATGACGGACGCGTGGGTTGCTGCCTTCACAAGTGAGATTTGCCCACGACACAGTCCCATGTGCACAAACAGTTTCTGCGTTCGCTGGAAGCTGCAAACATCAGTCGAAGTGCCAGTGAGCTGGTCGTCAAACCCAGCAATAGTTTATCTCTATACAGAAAAGACCGAGCTGTACGTGTGCTCAGCATGAAAATATAAGCATTCATATTGATTTCAT
The DNA here is from genome assembly GCA_024211575.1 of Phytophthora melonis. NCBI lineage: Eukaryota > Oomycota > Peronosporomycetes > Peronosporales > Peronosporaceae > Phytophthora > Phytophthora melonis. The sequence goes on along the minus strand of JAMXKT010000094.1, from coordinate 1,930,843 downwards.
TATACATTTACAGACTGTGCATCTTGCGCCGATCTTGTTGGGCCTGCTTCAGTTCGACGGCGCTGAATGAACAAATTGGACGTCTTCCTCAGGTTACCTTTGGCTGAGAATAGGTTTTCGCGCAAGTAAAATTTGTGGTACTTCTCCCAACAAGTCCAAGTGGACTGTTGGCAGAAGTATGGCTTCGCAGCAGTTGTATGAACAATTTGACAGAGGCTCACGCCGTGAAGCGTGCAGTGGTCGGTGACAACTGTTGGAAACCGATCCTCCCATCGACATACCACACAATGTCTTCTCCGCTTCTTGTCTCCGAAAATCTGCTTCGAGTTGAGGGCGACGCACAATTTTTGAGGGCTAGACATGGTTGAAGGTTCCACGCCCCCACAATGCCACATAGCGGAAGCCTCCATTGCGGCTGCAACCCCCGATTCTCCCGGGCGGAGTAGAACATTCGTCTGTCGCTAGGTGCCTCCATCCATCTCCCTGAAATTAGCTCCTCCGCTAGCTCTGCAACAAATGAGCGATGCGGATCTCGATCTCTCGTCACGTCAATAGTCAACTTTCTGGTCATGTAGCATTGACTCTGGCAATATCCACAAAAGCCATCCCCAGCTTCTTATACCATTTCTTGAACGTGTGGCCGTTCGCCAAAGAGAACCGCTCACGCAGTTGGTCCAGCCTATCAACACCTTGCATGTTGGTGTTGTACTCTGATACACACAGCGGAGCAGGGAATGGCTGCAGTTGACTGCCGACTCTCCTTGTTAAGGCCATTTCCGAAGACTTGTCTGCGTTCGACACCATCTTCACCACCGCACTATCATACCAAGCCACAGCAACCATCTCATGCGCCACTGAAACAGCTTGGCGATACTGCCCGCGACGACACTCCTTCTTCTTCAAGACGACATGATGCGGGAAATGCAGGCTATTTCCACGTATAGTCCCCTGCCATAAAGGCCCTTCACTCGCAAAGCCGCCAAAGTTGCACGGACATGTAGTAGTTGTCGGCATTTATCACGCGGTTGGTGTGATAAAGTGGCCTCACCACTTCCATAACCTGGCTTCGGACAGTTGATAACTCGTCTAGTTCTCGTCTCAGTTCGGCGATTGTCTCCTTAGATACAACGCCTTGCAGCCGATCGGATAAGTCGCTCGCACAGTGCACTCGAAAGTTGATGGCTATCCACGTGTTAGCACAGCAAAGTGTGTAAATGCGAAAGTGGTATTTACCACCAGGCTTCATGGGGTTGAACATTATCAATCTCCGCCCGTACTTGGTTTTGGAGGCAATGCTTGCCTCATCCAGCGAGACATCTCTTCCGACCTCTATATACTTCCCTCCTGTGATTTTCAGCATATTCAGAAGCGGGCGAATTCTCCTGACAGGGTCCACTGGCTGAGGCGAGGCTGGCGCAGTAGCAGTACCCTGAGATTGTCGCGAAGCTTGTTGAGAATTCGATGCCGAGGTAGGAACGGAAGAACTTTCAGCGGGTTGGGTTGAGCTACTCGTCGCCGTCGTAGCATCTTCCGACATCAACTCGTCAATATCAACAGCATCAGGATCGGCGCGAGTATCAGCTGTATCCCCACCACTAGCCACTGCGGTACTTGATCCGCTATCACCCCTTGCTGCACGAGTAGCTTTTGGCACGTGCCTGAAGCAGAAATGCTGTCGCAACAGCTTGAAGCGGCTCAGTGTCATCACCTTATCCAGACCCGTGTGGTTGCCCCCCACAATGCAATCTTCTATTTGCCTCCCCAATAGTTCGCATATTCGCCTTTGTCCACCAGTTTCATAAAGAAAAGAATTCCAAGGAAAGTCATCAATTCTTGTAGGGTGAACGGTTTTGTTGGTGCTGAGCTTCTTCTCCAACTCATGCGCACGCATCGCCGTGTTCGTCTGGTGCAAAACTTCAACCCAGTAGTAGACAGGAATATAGGCAAAGAAACTCGATGATGCCGAATGTTCAAACAAATGGCGGAAATGGGGGCGAACTCTCGTCTTGACATTGCCATCCGGATGCTGGTACAAGTCTGTAGGGCCATTGATCTGTGCAACAGGATCGAACTTCATGTTGGTGATACTTTCGACTTCGGGCAATGAAGACGGAAGAATCACCTCTGGATCATATCGCTCGAAACTCTCCTCGACTTCTTCCAAGTCGCTGTCGTCCTCAACAATACCAGTTTCGGTGCAGTCGGGTTGACAAAGGGACTTCCAGGCCGGCTTGGACGGCGATGCCATCACATTTTGTAGTTTTCCATTCCACGCTGAACGACACTCATGCTTATCCACTTGTCGGCCTTCTGGAACTGCGTGTCAACCCAATGAATCTGAAACAGCGCTTTTTTCTTGTCAAACCTAGAGACTCGGCCAACGATGTAAGCGCTTCCTGCATCTTCGAATATACGGCCTGATAGCCAGGACTCTTTGGCAGGTGAGTACGCCACAAGCTTCTCGACGAACAGTTGAGGCAACGCTGCGGCAGTGGGCGAAGCTGAATCGCGCGTGTCACTAGTCTCCGCCACGGCAGGGGATGCAACGACAGCTTCCGATATAGTTTGGCCGATCATTGCACTACTGCCAATCACACCGCTTGCTCCACTGGGCGTCGTACTCTCCATCGCAGTTGCTAAACTCCGCTGCCGCTTGCGAGGCTGCTTCTTTCGCGCTGGAGCTGAATCCTTGCGTTTAGAAGGTGCCTTCTGCTGTTTGTGCTGAATAGTTGGTCCACGTCCTTGCCGAGGCTCCGTCAGCGCTTGCGCTTCACCCGAGCGAGCGTTCGACGGTTGGAAAGCTCCATGCTGAGTCTGATCAGGAGGCTATCATTCAGGACCTGCTGGAATCGGGTTTCTTGTCTTGTGTGCGTTGCTTGAATTCCTGCTCCAGCAAGAGGTGGAGGCTGCGTTATATCCTGTTCTTCGCTCGCTTGAACAATCGGCAGAATAATGCCCTCCATTCTTTACGATCCGTGCTGCCAAACGAATCGCTATGGTGTGCAGCCTCTTCTTGTCACTGAGCACGTGCAACTGAAAAAGCCAATGCGATCCATTGAGGCCACAATTGGAATACTCAGTTCAAGATACTTTCCCATGTTTTGTTTCGATACTAAAATCAAGAAGAGTGCACCGGTATCGAGCGGATGCATCTAAATACTGCATGATCAATGCAATATCTAAATGTCATGCGCGTGCCGCCGTCATCTGCATATCCGCCCATTTACATTCCAAGCATTATCTCAGCAATGCTGCGAAACACTGCACCGCTACCTTCAGCTGATCTTGAACGGAAACACAACAGCTTTGAATCACACTGTCCTCGCTCAAAAGAGAAGCTTGTATTCATGGTTTATCGCTGCAGGTGGCATCAGAGGTGCGGGCAGTAGTAGATGACCGTGCGTACGCGTCGACGACATGAACGAGATGCTGAAGGACGTCTGAAGAAGTTCATCACGATGTCTGCGTCTACTCCAACGACTTCCAGCTGCGCCAACAACTCGACCTCAGCTGATAATCTACAGACCAGAAGCCTGTGCCCAGCTGATCAAGGACGTCGAGAACACCCGCAGTCCAAAGGTGTACAACTCCGCTGCGTGGATGCTGGAGTATATCGGTACTGTTCCTACCAGTTGAGCGGCGGACAGCGTGGGCTTCGTGAGTTTTGCTGCGCGCGGCTGCAGGGAGGTAGCCCAGGAAGACGAGGTGTTGCCGTTGGCTGTACATTCAAGACTGGTTTTCAGCACGAAGCTGACGCAGACAAAGTTCCCGGTCCTCCACATGCTCGGCATGTACTTGTGCACGCCAACATACAAGCAACTCAATTGGGTCTTTGTGCGCAGACCTGAACTTGGTAGTTGACATTGCCATGGCGCCACTGAGACCAACCCGATGGCGTGCTCCCCGAGCGTGCCGCGGCTGCCCTCTGATGGGCGCGACTGCGGGAAGTGGGCACGGTGGCGAACTCTCGGTGACGCAAACCCTTGGCAGTGCTCAGAGGCTGGTGACGGGCAACAGCTTCCTCCTGCCGCTCTTCGGAAGTCCACGAACATCGTTCACCGAACGCCCGAGCAGTTTGACGCGTTCTTCGCGCTGCAGTTCAGTGCGGGTGTCCCGCAGGCAATCTTTCGCATTATTACAAATATCACCAAGCGCTGTTAGCCAATAGACGATTTACTCGGTCAATTATTGGGTTTCAGCCAATCATTGCAACGTTCCAAAACGTGCCAATTTGGAACGTTCTACGAGTAGCGGAGAAACCGTCACTACTTGAGGGCAACCATCACCCTCAAGGGTGGGACAACAAAACGTGCCAGATTGGCCCGTTCTAGTTTTGCTACACTTGATCTAGTATACTATACAAATTCAAGTCACTCGCGAAAGGGTTAAGACAGGCCTTGTTTAGAAACACGAACAGACGTCGCGTCGATTTTCGCTCAATAAATCTGTCTGGGAGGCAGTTATCCGCTTGAAACTGAACAAGCAGGCGTTCAAATTCGGCAAGGTCATCATCTGTGAAAACACTGTCAAAAAACTCCCTGATAAACCGCTGGCGCTTATCAGAGCTGGCCGTAGAAACACCCGCCGTAGAAACTCCATCACTAGTATCATCAGGTCTTGGTCGTGTCCTCGGTGCATCGGAGTCGCGTCTGGGCCTCGCTGCGCTGCGCATCAGAGCACCATGTAGGACAGCACACTCGAAAGGAGGAGGGACAACCTTGCGCTGTGTCACCGCCTCTATGTAGTAATCGCACTTCTTGAGATGGCTCTCGTAGTTGCTGGTTCTTTCGGCGACGATCTTGGGGGCGGACGCAGGCTCAGCTCTTTGTTTGTCATTGTATGCAGCATAGCAATGCTTACACCAAAGTTGTAGTCTGCCGCCTTTTTGGGTTTCCTGAGTCCATGAACTGCTGCCGCTCGTAGCTCTGATTGCGCCCCATCGCGCGCAGGTCTAAACTTAGTTGCGCGTGGGCTAGCTGGGTTGGACGAGGCTTGTAGTCTACAAGCGTAGAGGGGTTGTGTGTCTTGGCGTGGGTTTTTATATATGCGCCCAGCGCTTAATAAATGAGTGATTGAGCTTCTTATTGGTCAAAACGAACCACTACCGCTGACTGACTGTAACCACAAAGATAGAGTAACCTGTAAGTTAAAGGTTACTCTAAGTAGGTAGGTTACAGTGTAACTTACCTAATATCAGTGTAGACTTCACTGGTTAGGTAGGTTGCTACACTGTAGCGCGCCACCTTACCGAGTTATGCTAACATTGTAGCCTAGCATAGCCTACCACGTTTGGCCTTAACGAGTTATGGTACAGCAGAACATACCGAGTCTGGTAACGCGGTAGGCTCTGGTCGTTGTGGATATCTGAACATAACAGAGTTGGAATCTGAATTTAACAAAGTTGGAGTCTGAAATTGAGTGGGGTGGGGTGGGTTATGTAGTGTTTTAGTGTACGATGTACAGTAAAAGGAGGGCTTGCGCACTATGCTGGAAATTGCAAAATTCAGTAGAGCCAGACGTTTAGTAGACTACACACGAACGTGCCATCGTCTGGCTAATAAGAGGGCATGCGGTATATCGGTCTCTCTTCGATGCGTAAACGGAGGTTACCGATTAATGATACTGATCTTACAAGCGCGCACGGACAGGGGCAACTGGATGCAGTGGAGGATTAGCACATAAAGGCGGTCCGAACCCCAGCCCCATCTACGACAGCGTGGACTACGAGATCTACAAAACGTTTGCGGTGCCATTGACCACACTCTTACCACGTAGCTTGCCCGTTATGCCGTAGACATCGCTGGGTACCCGCGCTGTAGAAGGCGGTGTCTGTGCGCCTCACCCACAAGATGGCCGTTCCAGCCAAGCAGCCGAGCTGGGTGCAGAACGCCATCTACATGTTTTACCGCGGTCTGCTGGCACGTCGTTTGGCCGAGTTGCTTCCCATGGGGACGAATGAGTTCAGGGTCTGTAATGCTTGCCTCTGTAATGCTTGCCACGAGCACAATTTCGTACTAGCCACCATATCGGCGAAGGCCCCACTTCGTCGTCAGCAATGTGGCCGCAGAAACAACGGACCCAAAGCGGCAGAACGTGTACGAGAACAAGGGTTGTCTGCCATTGTCTCGTGCTCATCGCCGCGCTAATGCAGCTGCTCCGAGCATTGGAGAGTGGATGTCACATTGGCAGTCGGAGTGCGACCATGGACTACCACCTCCGCGCTTAACGTCTTCAGCGACAGCGCAGCAAGGACTAAGCGCTACCGCAATGCTATGGACAAATTCCAGGAGTGGATAGGGTTGAAGGCCAACTCAAACAAATGAGTATTTACGGCCGGTATCCGCAACACGCGCGGACCCTGTGCTTAGTAAGGATCTGAACTAATGTTTCATGACGAGAAGGTCACAAACATCAAACTACATGACAGTTACCGCTACCGTGGCGTGAACAACAGCAAGGGAGTCGCTTTGACGTTCAAATTCCAAGTTGACGACAGATTTGAGGTCTTACTGGCCAAGCGGAAGGCATAATTTGCGGGATTTCACAGCGGAAGGAGTTCTCGGGGCGTGATGCCGGCGAAGAGAGGGCTAGGCTGTGGCTCAGTCGTCTGAAGTCCGCCGCGCATCGCGACGGGATGACCGGTGAAGAAGTGTGTGGACTGTTCAGCGATCTGATGAGCGGACCTGCGCGCCAATGGTATCTCCTGTTGCCCAATAAGATCAAGAAGTCAAGTTAGAGTCCAAGCGGCGTGACAGCCTTGACGTATTCATCAAGGTCTCGAAGATTACCAATTAAAAGGCTTACGTCAAGTATGATGCGACCAATGATTTGACACTGCTGGGTCGAGTGTCACATAATGCCAGACTTTACGAGGGTGGTCAAGATGATTTCACTGTAGATCTCCATATCTACGGAGAGAAGGTGAAGAAAGCATGCTACACGGAGCTTCAACGAATAAAGCCCACTAAGCTTTAGCGCGCGTCCAAGCTGCTATGGAAGCTGCCCATATCCCATTTGATCCATCAACGCTTCGATACGCAACACCGACATATGCGCGTCTTCCTGACAACCGTGACATCAGAACACCACATGCAGCCAGCTGCAACATGTTGATCAGTTGGAGCAAACACCTTAGTTGCAGACCAAAGTAAGAGCGAGTTTGCTTCTGTCGAAGTCAAGATCAATGGCTCAAGTGTGACTCTCCGCGTGAGGGTTCGTGAGCTTCGTCTCGCGCTCGGACCGCCACCATATCCACTTTGCCCACCGCTCCGCGCACCACCTCCCTATGTCCCACGCCGGTGCTGGTTCATACGGTTGAGGTGGCCGCCCGACCAGTACTCCCAGCACATGCCCGAGGTGCCACTCAGACCTTTGGCCTTCTTCATGCCACCTCCTACTGCGGAACTGCCTGGCGTCGACCATGCCTCAAGTGGTGGAGAAGACTATGACGACCCCAATGATGGTGACAACGACAATCTCCAACGCAAATGCAGAAGCCAACCCAGTAAACATTGCCATTTAGAAGCTTATGTTTTGAGATGAATCTAGATTTCGACAGCGTGATATGAACCGTAACCCACTTGATCATGTTTCTTAGTGCACTCTCGAAGCGCAACGCGCATCACCTCCACATGTGGTTCTTTGAAAACCAAACAGGCATGGTTCAATATCCATCGTTTCCAGTAACGAGAAATCCACCTCAATGGGGTTGAGATCTGGCAAGTAAGGCGGCAGAAAAAAACAACGCGCCTGTCGAGTAAACGAGCTCTTTGGGCTCCTCGTACATATGAATCTTAGCGTTGTCTATAACGACGACAGAGAGTGGCATCGGCCACGGATGCAGATACGGAGCGATCTTTTATAGTTGTGCTACGTATGAGCTTTGAAGTATTGCTTAGCTGCCACTGTTTTGGTCAAGCATCCCACGAACAGAGGGGCAAGATAGCACTAAAACCCCAATCTACGAGCTCGTGCCCGTCGAGCGAGCCCGAATTACGAGATTTTCGGCTCTCCCATTTAAATACGAACGCAACGAGCACCCGCAAGCACACGCGAGCAGTGCTCGCCGAGCACTCGGTGAGCAGGCGCTCGTTACGGACGTCCTTGATTCGGCAAAATAACTAAGCTATCGACGCGGTTTTCCTGGACAACTACGGTTGTCCACCTCCTCATCAAGCAGCGAGTAGACGTCGCCACCACCCCGAGACTCTGGCCCGGCATCTATTGCGTCCTCCCGTGCAGGAGACGGCGGAGCAGCAGCAGCACCAGCAGCACCAGCGCCAGTGCCAGCAGCTGGGGTACTAACAGCCGTCCGCAGTGCGAGGCCACAACGGAGAGCTACCGGCAGTAAAAGGAGGCCACCACGCCCAAGTGCCGCGTGCAGACGTCGCCACCACACCCGAGTGCTTCTCCGGTGTTAGGTGCAGGAGTAGTGGAGCTGCAGCAGGAGAGCAGCAGTAGTCCGAAGGCGCGTAGCAGGAGGCTCTATGCGATGACCACAATCTGTACATGCGCAAGAAACGTGGAGGTCACTATCACTGAGCAAATAACACTATAATTTAATATAAAAAAATGAAATATTTATTTTTGAGACTAATAGCAGAAGAAATTCTGCAAAGCAAGATTGCGCAAGGTTGGCGGTACTCTATAGCTACTTGTCGCTCTTTTCGGCTATTTTATCCAATAAAGTTTGGGTATTTAACGAGGGTTTCGGCGCTCCTGTCAAATCAAATTCATAGGGAGCGCTAAAATCCCGCGAGCGCGCTCGCAGGCTTTTTGGTGCTCGCGCTCGTTCCCGCGAGCAGTGCTCCCACTTAGCTCGTGATGGTGGAGGGAATTGTGGCTTTATTTTTTCCAAAACTGACGATAATATATTATATTATAAGTCTCATTTAATTAAAGAAGTTGCTGGAGTTCACGCAAAAGAGGACTTCTTGGATAGGATAGAGTTACAGTAACAGGAACCTTCTGAATTACAGTGACTCGGAAGATTACTTGTTACAGTACTATATTCTCTGAAATTTATTTCAGAGTTAGGCATCAACGTTCAGGCGTTTAGTTTTGTTTGTGGAACATTATTGTCACTTAGCTATCAGCTTACGACTTGACCAGAAACTTAGACAATTGGCACAAGTCACCAGCAATTCGACATCAAGCCGCCAGGAACAGGCCCACCGCAGCCGATGATTAAGTAGTGCCGAAGGAATGCATATCCAGGCCTCTACAGTTATAGCTAACGCAAACAGAGGATATGTTCACCCGAGTAAAAACGCCTACTAAGAAATACTGAAGGCGACATCGTAGCGCGCCACCACCAACGCAATAAGGGCTTAAACCGTCTGGGCCTCGCCACACAATCGTCGGCAGCCTCAATCGTTGACTATGAGCCGGTTCCGACTACGGTAAGAATAATCACTTGTCGCGCATCCGGATCTTGATCAACGGTGTACTATATCCCGCCCCGGACTAGCTGCGCCTTCGTTTCATTTTGAAATGATGTGCGTTGCGGTAGCCATGCTGACCAGAGGATATTCTGCGGACGTTGTATGCCGCGTGTGTCTAGGCCGGGACTATCCCGATTCCGTCGTGTAAAACTGCATAAGTCGGTGTCCCTGGCGTTTTCTCTGTATGATATGTACTATACTACACGTACTTGTGTTAACCTTTGCTTCGCGTACGACAGGAAGGGTTTACGTTGCTCTTGTGTAGTTAATCGGAGTTTCTTCTATTACTACTACGATTAGCTTTATTATGATAGAAACCTTCTAAATTGCAGAGCTTCTTCTGGCCGTGGGAACGATTTGATGACTCGGTCGGTGGGCAGTTGTTTGTTTGACCAGTGAGAAGACCGATTTCTTATTGTTAGGACCAGGTAGATGGATACACCAACACCAGTTGTAAGCGACTTTATTTCGCCATGGCCATTGATATCCTGGTGGTCTTATTATTGTCTATCTTCTACAGCTTCCTAATTTCTTGTTCTTGACGGTGTCTCTTTCTGCAGGTGATCCCTGATCTTCACGTGGGGCTCTTCTCGATACTCTGGTTCATTCCCAGACCTCTACCAATACGGGAATGGTCAATTTTCCCACTTTTTCAGCAAATATGACCTTTTTGAAGGGCAAAATATGGGAAATATGGGATTCACTATTTAATATGCTGTTCCTTCGAGTATATACAGCTCAAACGGACTCATATAGCTACGGTACGCCGTATAGAGAAAATGATTAACCACCAAATTGCTTTGCGAAGCTCTGTCTGATGTCCTATTGTAAGAAATCGGACTCAATCATTGCAGCATTCATCAAAATTATGAAAACTGTGGTAACCCCGCAGAGCATCGCTAATAGAGGTCACACTGTGGAAGCTCCACGTGGACACTTGAGTTGTTTCACACTTGAGTGGAGCGACAAATATAGTGGGTTGCGCTACGTATCAGCTAGCGAGACTATTGGAAAGTTGAGTCAATGTTTGTTGCTAGTTGCGCCTGCTCAGCGGCATCAACTTCCTTTTGTCATGCTCGACACCAGTGGCAGTCACGTGCGTGGTGTCACGGATGGAGTTCGAGACGAGATCTTACGAGGAGTCGCGTAGAATGACTGGCTGCTAGAGCCTGGTCCTAGAGATAGCGGTCGTAGTGCTCATTGCGGAATTGGAAGCTCACTGATGAGGCCCTTTGGCCGGGGCCGAAATCGATATGAGCAGCCTCTAACGAAGCAATCAAACTGCATTTCCCTACCTGTCGACGCCGGAGCTGCAACAATGTTGTTCCTGACTTCCTATCTACATTTTTTTATTTCACGTTAAAGATACTCGATCTCAGTTCGCTGTGTAGGCGGATGGATCACGGTGTGCGGAAACTACTAAACATATCGTCAGGTACGAGATTTGGCAAGAGAAGTGAGAGGTTCCCGTCTAAAAGGGCTGGTAACTTTACATGTATTTTGATTTATACTTAATACTGTGTTTGCTGGTGGTGCGGTCGACTTGTGATATTCATTACTGTCCGAGCGAGCGGAGAGGGCCGCAAAACTAACACATTGTTGGGTCATGTAGTGGATAAGACCGTTGGCATTCTAGCCCCTACTCCTGTGTATGCGGAATACAAGTTGTCTTGTTCATTGAAAACTATTTTCGCCGGCTTCTACGGAATTGTAACTTCCTTCGTAGACAAAATAGTGATCCAGCCAATTGCTTGCAGATACACAAGAATATACTTGGTAACTATACATACCAACTGGTCATCCCCAGATACGAGTTCAACGCCTCCAGGAGAGAATGGATGAAAATCAACCGATACAGACTGCTATTAAAGCACCTACTTCCAGTACACAACAGCCACATACATAGAGAAGACGATCATACTTTCATCCCATGTCGTTTGCGCCAGCATAGCACTTCAATCAACACTCTTGGTACGGCAACCTCAAATTTCTCCCATATTCAGTGATTGCTAGAATATGGGAAACACGGAAAAAATCGGAAATTCCTGTATTGGTAGAGGTCTGGATTCCAGAGGTCCGGACCCGTCCGTCTAACCAGATCATTAGAATTAACGTTGGGCAAGCCCTGCCGAATGGCCAGGCCGCTCTCTCTCTCTCTCTCTCTCTCTCTCTCTCTCTCTCTCTCTCTCTCTCTCTCTCTCTCTCTCTGTCTCTCTCTCTCTCTCTTCTATCTCTCTCTCTCAGCTTCGTATGGGGCCAAGGGACATTGGCCACAGTGGAAACCACCAGCACCAACGGATTTACGTTCTCTGCTACTTTCTTGACTGGTCTTGCCATCTTCTGATTGCCCTGACGGACTTTCATGCTCTTCTTGTCGGTCCTAGAGAAGACGTTGCTTGGGCTGTACTTTGGTTGCATCGCTGGACGAAGATGGGTATACATATATACATACAACATGTATAGCTTTATTGTGTATATACCATGTATACCCCATCGCCCGGCGTTATCTTCGGCTTTATCGGTTCGGCTTTATTCGGCTTTTTGATTTTTCACGCGGCTTTATCTAGCAAATCGCGGCAGAGGGCTGGGCGAAATAAAGCCGCTTCTTTGCGGCTTTATCCACACTGCTTCCAGGTGCGAAAAGCTTGATACATGTACCATGTACAGCACAGCCCGGGAGCCGCTCCCCGAATCCTTCTCCACGACACCAGACGGCTTTGATCCGATGTCTCGAGCTATAGTCAACGCCAGTGATGGCAAATCCTAACTGCATGTTCCCTGCATTTTGTACCACAACTGTCTGCAGACGTTCAGGTCATTTGATGCCTCTTGCTCTCGTCAACACGACACTTTTCAATTCGCTTTGACAGCTTACAGCAGCGCCACTATGGGCCTCGAAGCCGCGGCGACGCTCAAGCACGAGGAGAAACGGCGCCGACCATGGGCTTCCTGGAGACTGGCACTGATCGCCACGGTCGGCGCCGTGCTCATGGTGACCCAGTTCACGCACTACACGCACCACTTTCACGCGCATATGGCCAAGCACCGCATTCTGCGCAGTCTACAGGAGCAGCCCGCTCTACGCATGACGTTCGAGCTCAAGCGTAAGCCCATGTACGTCCACGGGTCCTCGACCTTCGACGTTGTGGCGACTCCGGCCCCTTCAAGCGGCACGAGCATGGTGTACGATGGAATCGCCTCGTTCGAGCAGGGCGGGCACACGCACGAGTACTCGATCGTGGGCGGCACGGCGTACTACACGAAGCGTCCGACCGGTCAATCGGATGCCGAGGTTGAGTCGGGCTGCCTGCCGTCGAACGCGATCCCTCCTATCGGCAGTGTCTTGAGCGCCATTCAGGGCGCCGCCACCGCCACCCACATGCTGGAGCCTGAGGTCGTGAAGGAGAAGTGTCCAGGTGGCTCCATGATGGTCTTCCCCTTCGCTGGCGAGGACTTCGTGCTGTGTTCTCGCCCCTCGAGCTCGTCCTGGTTCAAGGACGACGGCTTTCGGATCTACGGCTCGGACGTCAACATCAACGTCAAGTACGAGTCCACGGCGCCCAAGATTGTCGCGCCCCGAGTGGCGTCGAGTGTGTTAGCGTCCTGCAACAAGGTCCCGTTCGGCGAGCGTATCCCTCCGTCGCTTCCGTCACTGATGACTCGCTCGGTCTCCGAGTGGGGCCACCGCGCTCTTCGTGCCGAGAAGGCCGAGTGGAACCCCTTCAAGGAGGCGTGGAACCTCATCACCGACAACGTGTGCGGCTGCAAGGGTGCCCAGCGTCCGTGCGTCTTCGTCGCGGGTCTCAGCTCGTACGACGACCTTGGCTTGACGGACGACGACCCCAAGGGCTACTTCGGAGACGAGATCAAGGACCACTCGCCGTGCTGCTCGAGTCGACAGTTCATCACGTTGGCGACCAAGGACAACGCATGGTACGACCCCGTGTTCCAGCAGCGCCTGATTGACCTGATCATGCAGGTAAGCACCTCCAGCGACCCGGCAACGGGGACCATCAAGGACACGATCATCTTCGGTCACTCCATGGCCAACTTGATCCTCTCTGGAGCTATCGCAGGCGGCAAGGCCAAGATCGACCCGTCGACGTCGTGGGTGGCCGCCAGCACCCCAATGGAAGGGAGCATGGGCTCTAACTACATCCAGGAGTCGTGCAACGGCGAGCAAACCGGCTTCGTTGCCAGTATCGTCGAGCTGCTCGGCAACTGCCCCGTCAACACTGGCCAGATGTCGCTTGCCTACGAAGGCACCAACTTGTCGTCGGCAACTATGAACTCGGCATACGCGGCGGCTCAGGCGGCCTACGCGTCGAACGTGACGGCTGTCATGTGCAGCGACAGCTTCTCGGGCCTGGTAACGGTCAAGGCGGCGCTGTACACGCTCGCGGGCGAGCTGCTGCCGCACCACTCGTCTAAGAACGACGGCATTGTCGAGTACGCGAGCTGCGCGATGGGGCTGCCCCTGGAAAGCTTCGACAACTCGTATGAAAGCGCGCGCTACGTGACGGAGCTCAACCACGTGGACACGTCCTTCCGCAACGGTGACGGCGTCTTCAGCGACTCCAAGAAACCCGTCAAGTGGTTCGAGTGCCTCCTGTAGGTTGGCTGGCTGGCTGGAATTCAGTGGTAAATACTCCGCGGCAAGGAGCAGAACTTCCTGCCGCTGTAGTACAGATTTTGATTGTATTGGTGATGGTGTAATGGTGAACTGGTAGAAAGAGATACCGTACGTGGACATCTCTCTACCTTCGTTGGTTTGGTGTCAATAGTAAGTCGAGATGGTCACAGGTACACTTAAGAAGAAGACGATGGGAGCCACGATGGACTTCATCACGTCGATGCGACCTAAATGTATAAGCGTCAAAAGTCCGAAGGTGAGCGACTGCACAGCTCGTTCCGCACCCCTCTACAAATCAATCTTCAAGAACGGATGTCCTGCTGACTCCCATACATGTAGTAAAGAAGAGTGTCCAAGGTTCACTATGGAGCGTACCGGTACATACCAACGTATCGACGCGGACGACGGCAAAATCGCCGATGCATTGTTGCCTGCCTGCTGCTGGAAGCTGGAGGGCAGCATGGGGTCGAACTATCTCTACGACACTTGTGACGGCGCGCTGACTGACAGTGAAGGGCAATATTCCGTAGTGATATTAATTAAGTGTGTGAAGAGCAGAGAATGAATAATTCCATTAATTTGCATTACGTTCAAGCGTACATTTGTACTACTAGTATGAGCTTTTGTACGCAAAAGAACATTTGAAATTAACGCTGTGTGCGTATGCCACATTGTACATGCGCCCAGCGCTGCATTTACTAGCACATGTGGGGATTGCAAGTTAGTTGGTGCCGTAGCATGTCTTAATTAAGGTTGCCGTTTTTGATGGCACGTGAAGAACATACTTCGAAGTACCGGTAGTAGGTTTCTTCCCTATTGTAGGACACCTTAATTGAATCCATCGGCTGGCGGGGGGATAGTACGAAGCTGTGCGTACATGCCTGCAAATTGACTTGCAACTATTTAAGCACATACTTAAGTACTATATAGCAGCCTGTAGATAGTATTGGACGCTATGGATCAAGAATGGCGCATCCTTTGGCTGTCTAGCATATTGCACAGCGTATTTGAAAATGCTGCAAATACGCGAAAATCATATTCTCGTAGAAAATGAATAATTAAATATTTAATATGGAATATATTTTAGCGCCTTATTATTTTTTACGGATCCCTGCTGACTGTTGCGGTGGAGAAAGTATTGGATTTATTGGGGAACTGCCCTCCCGGGCTTCGCTTGCGTACCAAGGCTCGAGCTACAGCAACCCAAAGTTGGATAAAGACTTCGCGGGGGGGGGGGCTCAAGTTGCGTATGCCTCCAACATCTCCGCCGTCTTGTGCAGCAAAAAACCACACGGGTCTGAATACGTTTCAGGCGGTTGTTTACTCGCTGGCTGTGGCTGTGATTCCCCACAAGCCCCCGCTGAATGACGGCGTCGTGGAGTACCAAAGTTATGCGAGGGCCTCGAGATGGAGAAGTTTGCTGGTATATCGAACAGCACATTCTACGTGACCGAGCACAACCACGTCGATACCTCCTTCCGGAACGGAGGCAGTCGCTTAAGTGATAGTAAGCGGCCAGTAAAGTGGTTCGAGTGTTTTCTCTAGACGCGTGGGTTTGCGCCGTATTCTTCTATGTATACTTGGAAGTGCTAAATAATGCGAACATACTTCTCTTGCTGCATCGGTGACCGTAGGTTTGCTACCATATCGTGGTATTACCGAATAACCTTAGTTATGAAATACTCCTTGTTATGGCATACACCCCAATATGACCAATCACAACGCTTGATTGGGAAGTCTTTTTATAACCTTCCCGACGAGTTACTTGGTTTTATTATACGGCTCCAGAAAGGACACTAAAAACAGCATTTCTACACTGCAGATCAGGTGTATTGCATAACTAAGGTTATACGGTATAATACATTGGTGGAACTAAAAGGACACTAAAAACAGCATTTCTACACTGCAGATCAGGTGTATTGCATAACTAAGGTTATACGGTATAATACATTGGTGGAACTAAACCTTAGTTCAACCTCGACGCAAGCGCCGAACTCCACACGCGCGTAAGTTTTCATGGCTTGCATGAACTTATTCAACTGACTTGACTGACTCGAGTGAGTATGCACCTGGTCCCACCCATCCTGAGTTTGCATCATTCAGAAACCTGGGAACGCCAAAAGGAAAAGCTTTTAGCTCACCAGTTCTGTGGAGACCGTATACACCTTTTACGGTCCGTACTTGGCATCCGCCCAGTTCAATACAGCCAGTATACAAATGTATACCGTCCGACCTTCGTATACCATGTGTATAATTTTGTGTTAGCGACACCAACTTTTCAGTTCAAAACAGTCAGACCCCTGCTTCAATACAGCCAGGCAACGACAAAAAGAGGGCAATGTACATGCATCGGCAAGACAAACTCCGCGCAGGGAGAATGTCGGACTCGCTGCACCGCGGACACCTCTCATTCTGAGACGGTGGCCGAAGATCAAAGCATTCACCGCCAGGAAAGCGAGGGCGCCTCCATGAAGCAGCAGCATGCTTCCCCACTCGCCAAGCGACGACTATGGTCCCTTTCTCGGCTTGTGTTGCTGGTCACCGTGCTCTACGTCGTCCAGTTCTCCACTTATCCCCGCCACTTTCACGCGCACCTCGCCAAGCACCGCATCCTGCGTAGTCTGTAAGAACAGCCAGCACTTCGACTCACGTTCCACCTTAAGCGGAAACCCATGTACGTCCATGGTGCGTCCTCCTTCCAGGTCCAAGCGACACTCGCGCCAAGGACTTCGCTGGGCGACAAAAGAGTCGTCTACACGGGTTAGCCTCGTTCCGTGAGGAGAACGGAGATACACGCGAGTACGCGCTGGTGGACGGTACGGCCTACTACACTGGGCGGCCACGTAATACAGACGAACCTCCCAGTGCCTCATCCAGTCTCGCGACAAGTGTCCACATGGGTCTGCAATGCTGTTCCAGATTGCGGGCGAGAATTATCTATTGTGCTCAAGCTCTATATGGTTCCAACAACATGATGGTTTCCAGATATTTGGACCCAATTTCGACGTCGACGTGAAGTACGAGCAGACTCCACCGGCAATTATTGCTCCGCGTATGCCTCCAGAGGTAGCATCGACCTGTGGGAAGGTGCCATTTGCCGAGCGTATCACTCCATGACTCGATCATTCGCCATCGATCACTACGCTCCGAGGAAGCCGAGTACAGTTTCTCGAGCTTTATCGACGGACTGAGAGGCAGCCCCGACGCAACTTGCTCGTGCAAGGCGACCGTGCGTCTTCGTCACTGGACTCGCAAAATGGAACGACTATGGGCTCACCTCCCACGATCCGAGGTCGTACTTCGGTAGCAAGTTCCAGGACCACGCAACATGCTGCACCAGCATCCAGTACATCACGATGTCGACTCAAGTGGACGCTTGGAACAACGTTGCCATCCAGCAGCGACTAGCGGATCTGGTGCTTCAGGTCAGAAACTCCAGCAACGCCAGGGGACATCGAGGACACGATCGTGGTGACGCATTCACTGGCGAATTTGGCGCCTGGCGGCAGGGAATGTGCCAGCTTGATGCGTCGTCGACTTGGGTGGGTATTATATCAGCGGTCCGATGAAGAGCAGCATGGGCTCAAACTATCTCTACGATGCATGCAATGGCGCCTTGTCTGGAGTCGTGAAGGAATTGCTCGGTATTCTCGGAGGGTGCCCCGTTAATGCTGCTCGAAGCGCGCTCGCGTGGCAAGGAAGTAACCGCAGCTCGACAAGGTTGAACGCTGACTATGAAGCTACTTAGCGCGTCTAAGCAGATAATGTCGATGCAGTCATGTGTAGCAACAACTACACGGGGCTGGTGTCGATCGTGACGCCCATCTTGATCGTCGGAGGCTCCTTGATCCCGCACCACTCCCGCGAGAACGACGACATCGCCGAGTTCCAGAGCTGACCTCTTCAACGTCTCGTCGAGCAGCAAGTTCTACGTGACGGAGCTCAACCACCTCGACAAGACCTTCCGCTTCGGAGACAGCCTCTTCAGGCTGACTTCACGGGTCTCTTCGTGTCGCTGAACTTCAGCGACACGAAGAGACCCGTGAAGTGGTTCGAGTGCCTTTTGGATAGTACGAGTTCACCTATCATAAAGTGGAGACATCAAATCGGTATCCAGGCGATACTCCGCATGACCAACACGTTGAACTACAGTACAGTGTACTTGGAACAGCCTCTCGGGCTCTGCCCCGAGTCGGAGCCCCCGAGTTACCGGATTTGCCCACCGAAGTTCGAGCCGAACGGCAATGCCATGGGCCAAATCGCAGGATAAGGCGACGACACGGCGAGAAGCTCAAGCGGGTCCCTGGCCGCCATTTGGCGATTGTCGCGGTCACCACCACCGGCTTCCAACTGGCGCTGAACCATGGTCGCTTCACGTTCCTTTGCCACGACAACGATGGCGTTATTGGCGCTTGCGAGCTGTGACGCTGCGCTGCCGTCGCTCAAGCTCGCGTTCGACGTCCACCGTCCCAGTATGGCGGTGCGTGGAGTCACCGCGTTCGACGTCTTAGTCACGCCTGTTGTGAGTGGGGACACCGTTCAATTCAATGGGAAAGTAACGGTCAAGCAGGACGTCGCCACACACAACTTCCTCCTTGTCGATAGTGTGCCGTACCACGAAGTTATCGACGGTTCAACCAGCGTCGCCACCTGCCAGTCTACGGAGTTCATTCCAGGAGTGTCCGACGTGGTTAACGCCATCGCTTCAGCTACTGCCGTCGCCAGTGTCTCAACCAACCAAGCCATATCCTGCACGAACGGAACGTGGCTGAGCACGACGTTCGATGGCGAGTCTTACGTGGTGTGCTCCAAGCCTGACGACGCCACCTTCATGGTGTACGGCGCAGATTTGAGTGTCTCGTTCGAGTATCTGTCCGATAATGTGGAAGTGGCCAAGCCGTTGACTGCTCCAAGCAACTGTGCCGCTGTGACGGACGGATCGGTGGCGCTGTCAGCACTGGAGAAGATCTATGGCAAGGCCCTCTCCAGCTCACAGCGCAGACTCAAGGATGAAGTTAAGACAGCGTCTCTCTCGAGTCCTACCTGCACATGCCAAAGCAAGCCTCGTCCGTGCCTGTTCTACCACGGCATGGACGTCAAGGAGGACGGCGGGATCATCGATGACTACTCGTTCTTTGGCAAGATCAAGCAGTACGCGCCGTGCTGCTCGTCCTTCAGCTTCGCGATCCTCAACACGGTGGACTACGAGTGGTACAACGAGACGCTATTGGAGAAGGCTTGCAACGCCGCAATGAACGTGAGCACTGGAACGACGGACAGCGAGTCGACAGTTATCAACAACCTCATCGTTGTGGCCCACTCCATGGGGAACAACATGTTCGCGAGCGCGCTTGCGAGTGGCAAGTGCTCCATTGGGAGGAACGTGGACTGGGTCGACCTGAGTGGGCCCATGAAGGGCAGCATGGGCTCGGATTTCATGCACGACATTTGCGACGGCGACGAGGACGGAGCTCCAGATCTTTTGTCCAAGTTTGGAGGACTGATCGGCCAGTGCCCCGGCAGCACCACGCGGCGGTCTCTTGTGTATTATGGAGGAGAGTACTGCGATAAAAAAATGTCGGCTCGGTACGCGGCAGCGCTGAAAATGCACAAGAAGCACGTGACTGCGAGTATGTGCGGCACGACGTACAACGGACTCTTCTCGAAAGAGTACGCGGGTTTGGTGGCCGGAGGCTTGATCATCCCGCACCATTCGTCCAAGAACGATGGAGTGGTGAGTATTTCGCTGTATTTCGCTGGCGTTCTGGGCCTTTTTACTTACAACTTTGTTGTGGTTGATGGTGGTGGCAGGTGGAGTTTAAGAGCTGCGTTGGAAACTTGGATGCTTCGTTGTTCGAGCCCACGTACTCGAGTACTTGGTACGCTGCAAAGTTGAATCATGCAGACACGACATTCCACGACGGCGAAGGGCTCTTTAGCAAGGCCCAGAAACCCTTGAAGTGGTTTGAATGTTTGCTGTAAAAGTGCTCATAGATGATGAAACTCAATAGAATATAACTAAGCTCGAGGTGGTGCTCGAGCGCATTACATGCTGCGTGTGACCCGCGATACAGTCTACGTGTACCTGTACAGTGTACGACCAATTAAAGGAGGTTGAAAGCTTCATGAGTATGGAGGTGCGAGTGGTAATCATTAGTCGCGAATGCTGTTGTAAACGAGAACCCGCGGTCTGGTCTCACGTGTACACCCACTGCGGATTCCGCAGACGGCATGAGATGCCAGGCACCACCAGAAACCGTGCAAGTAGGTCGTGCTGCCTGAAGCAATGAGCGTTGCAATTATACGTACACACCGTATAGGGAGGCAACCTGCCACCAGAGCTTCTATTATAGGAAAGCGTCAAGGAATAAAAAGCAATCCTCCGACGACGAACAATGGGGAAGTGTGGGAAGTTGCCACAGCTCGTCGTCGTCGGCGATGGCGAGAACTTCAGGTTCTGCCATCGTGGCCATCCGATGGATCCGTGAGTAACAGGGCAACGAGCACCAGCTTCGACCTTCATGTATCCACGCACGCTTTTTATGCTACAGACCAGTCACTTGAGTTTCAAGCTCCATCGCCACCAGAACAAGACGATCAAGGAACGCCAAGCTTTCTCCTACTGTAACTAGGCTTATAATACGTCGGAGCTCTTTACCCGATGCAGTTGGCTCGTATGGATCGCTTCAAGTATGATAAGTTGCACTAAGGTGCTGCGTTTGTACTGCTCATCTCACGGTGACTTGCTGCTGCAACTGTGGCACCTTTTCTTTCAGTGGAGGGCTACGACGCTCACTTGCGCTGTTCGGGGCCCTGCAGCAGGATCAGAAGCAGTCTGTTTTGTTGAATTGGTGTGCCTCTGCACACTTGCGATAAAAGAACCGTGCCTCCTCATTTCTCAATCGGAACTCTTGCCCTTAGCTCGGTCGATCAAGATGGTTGCCTCGCGCTTCGCTGCTACGACGGCTATCGCGCTACTGGCACTGATAGACGGCAACGCCGTCTCCGGAGCTTCGTCCCTCCCGTCCATCAAGCTGGGCTTCAAGGTGCACCGCTCCACTATGCAAGTCTTCGGCACCACCAGCTTCGACGTCTACGTCAAGCCCGTTCAGAGCGGAAGCAGCGTCACCTTCGACGGCAAGGCCTCCTTCGAGCAGGATGGCACCACGTACAACTTCGTGCTCGTGGACAGTGTGCCGTACTACGAAGTCGTCTCCAGCACCTCCAACTTGACTACGTGCCTCCCAACGGATAACGTCCCGAGCGTTCCTGACATCGTGGAGGCGCTCGCATCGGCCACCGCAGTCTCCAGCGTGAATACCGACCAAGATATCTCCTGCGTCAACGGAACGTGGCTCAGCACCAGCTTCGCCGGCGAGCCGTATGTGCTGTGCACGGGTGCCGAGGCTGGCAGTGGCAACTTTATGGTGTACGGCGAGGACCTGAGCGTTTCGTTTGAGTACTTAACGGAGGACGTTTCAATTACGAAACCGACTAGTGCTCCGTCCGACTGTGAAGCTGTGACCGGAGATGCCGTCGCGCTGTCTTCACTAGGCCAGATCTACGGCCTCACGACGCCAGGATCGCGTCGTGTACTGAAGGAAGAGGCCGGCGCCGCGCACCTCGCGAGCTCCAAGTGTGCGTGTCAGGGCACGCCCCGCCCGTGCCTCTTCTTCCACGGCATGGACGTCACTGCGGACGGAGGAATCGTGGATGAATACTCGTTCTTCGGCGACATCAAGGAGCACGCGCCGTGCTGCTCGTCCTTCCACTTCGCGATCCTCAACACGGTGGACTACGCATGGTACAATGATACGCTGCAGCAGAAGGCTTGCAACGCCGCCCTGAACGTGACCACGGGCAGCACGGACAGCGGGGAGACGGAGATCAACGACCTCATCGTGGTGGCTCATTCGATGGGCAACAGCATGTTCGCGGGAGCGTTGGCGACTGGCAAGTGCTCCATCGGCAAGAACGTCGACTGGGTGGCGTTGAGCGGCCCCATGAAGGGCAGCATGGGCTCCGACTTCATCTACCAGATCTGTGGCAGCAGCAGCAGCGACTCGGATACTCTGCTCGCGAAGTTTGGAGGGCTCATCGGCCAGTGCCCTGGAACGACTACGCGCCGCTCGCTCACATACGACGGCGGCAAATACCGCGACGCTGCCTGCTCGCTTCGGTATGCTGCAGCGCGTGCCATGCACAAGAAGTACGTGACTGCAGGCATCTGCGGCGCGACGTACACTGGACTCATCTCGAAGGAGTACGCGGGCCTGCTGGCGGGAGGGCTGCTGATCCCGCACCACTCGTCCAAGAACGACGTCATCGTAAGTGTTTTGTGGGTAGTTAGACTCCAGGGAGGCGCGATCTAAGTGTTTATTGTTGCTGCTGTTGCTGTGTGTAGGTCGAGTTCCAGAGCTGCGTTGGCGACTTGGACGCGTCCAAGTTCGACACCACGTACGCGAGCACCTGGTACGCAGCGAAGCTCAACCACGCAGACACGACTTTCCACGATGGCGACGGGCTGTTCAGTAGTGCGCAGAAGCCCCTGAAGTGGTTCGAGTGCCTGCTTTAAGTGCAAGCGATGGATGGGTATGATAGAGCTGTAGGTTCATGAAAGGCAAAATGCATGGTACATCTGAAGCCTGTAATGGCCAGACGCGAGCTCCCTATTTCTTTTATTATAGCAATGGACCTGCCAGCTGCAGACACTCGACTAGCGAGAGAAGCAAGCGCCTGGTCCGAGTGATAAACATTTAAAGCCTTTGTATCCAAGTCGAAGTCGTAAACAAAGCGACAGGATCCCCACAAGTGCAACGGCAACGAGCTCCAGGTCAGGAGCGGGAGGTTGATGTCACGAAGATGTTCCGCTGTCTGTCTGCGGCGTCCGCCATCGAGGCCATCCCAGCGGGATCCGTGAGTAACAGCGCAGCCGAAGCACCAGACGCCGAGCGGTGTATCCAAACCTTGTCACGCTGCGCGACTGCATAAAAGGGACAAGACCCGTCCACCTTCTGTCAGCTAAGCCTGCTATAATTTATGCACCAGTCACGTCGACTTGACATCGATTAACATTTGTACTGTGAGAACAGGTCTTTAAAACACATACCTCCCAAACATTTGCATGTTGAAGTAATCGTATTGAAGAGGTGCAACGACCCACGTCTGCTTTCCGCTTTCCTGCGTTATCAAGATCCGCGCGTGCACTTTATCGCTAGCTTGCCAGGATGGCACGCGCGCGGCCTCCATGACCTCTCTCCATTCCTCAATTTGCTCAGTGTGGCGCAGGACTCGCGACTTCCTCCCTCCAGTTAGATCTCAAATGAAGTCAGCCTTCTCCCTCGCTGCGGCCCTCATCGGCTTCGATGCCGTGGTGTCTGCTGCGTCCTCGCTCCCGTCCATCAAGCTGGGCTTCAACATCCAGCGCTCCACCATGGAGGTGTACGGCACCTCCACCTTCGACGTCTACGTCAAGCCCGTGCTCAGCGGCAGCAACATCTCGTTCGACGGCAAGGTCACGTTCGAGCAGGACGGCACGACGCACAACCTCGTCCTGGTCGACGGCATCCCGTACCACGAAGTGATCAACAGCACGGCCGACGCCACGACGTGTCTGCCCACGCAGCTGTTCCCGAGCGTCCCGGCCATCGTGGAGGCCATCGCGTCGGCCACCGCCGTCTCCAGCGTCGACACGGACCAGGACATCTCGTGCACCAACGGCACGTGGCTCAGCACAACCTTCGCTGGCGAGTCCTACGTGCTGTGCACGGGCGCGGACGCAGCGGACGGCAACTTCACGGTGTACGGCGAAGACCTGAGCATCTCGTTCGAGTACTTAACCGAAGACGTGGCGATCACCAAGCCTGCGAACGCTCCGAGCGACTGCACCGCAGTCTCGGACGGATCGGTGGCGCTGTCTTCGGTGGTTCAGCTGTACGGTGTCAGTACGCCAAGCTCGCGTCGCATGCTCAAGGAAGAGGCTGGAGCTGCTCGCCTTGCTAGCTCCACGTGCGCGTGCAAGGAACCCCGCGCCCGTGCCTCTTCTTCCACGGCATGGACGTCGAGGCGGACGGCGGCATCGTGGACAGCTACTCGTTCTTCGGGGACATCAAGGAGCACGCGCCGTGCTGCTCGTCCTTCAGCTTCGCCATCCTCAACACCGTCGACTACGAATGGTACAACGACACGCTCCAAGAAAAAGCTTGCAACGCCGCTATGAACGTGAGCACGGGCACAACCACCAGCGGCTCGACGGAGATCAACGACTTGATCATTGTGGCCCACCCATGGGCAACAACATGCTGGCGGGAGCGTTGGCGACTGGCAAGTGCTCGATTGGCAGCAACGTGGACTGGGTCGACTTGAGCGGCCCCATGAAGGGCAGCATGGGCTCCGACTTCCTGCACCAGATCTGTGATGGAGGCAACGTGTTTCAGAACATTTTGGCTAAGCTCGGCGGGCTCATCGGCCAGTGTCCAGGCACCACCACGCGCAAGTCGCTGGTGTACGATGGCGGCAACTACTGCGATACCGCGTGTTCCGCTCGCTACGCGGCCGCGCGCGCTGTGCACGAGAAGTACGTGACTGCGAGCATGTGCGGCACGACGTACTCGGGTCTGCTGTCCAGTGAGTACGCGGGCTTGCTGGCTGGAGGGCTGCTCATCCCGCACCACTCGTCCAAGAATGACGGCATTGTCGAGTTCCAGAGCTGCATCGGGAACCTCGAGTCCTCGTCCTTCGACGACACGTACTCAGCCACTTGGTACGCCGCTGCGTTGAACCACGCCGATACGACGTTCCACAACGGCGAAGGTCTGTTCAGCAGCGCCAAGAAGCCGCTCAAGTGGTTCGAGTGCTTGCTGTGAGGAATCTGCTGATCGCTGGCCCGTAATGAAAAAAGTGAATATAACGCTGAAAGTTTTCAGGCATTTCCATTGCTACAGTTGCTTCGCCACGGCCAGGAACCGCGAGAGACCGGGACGTTGCTGTGCGTAGTCCTCAGCGATTTTCGCTTGTGCGTTGGCGCTTAGAGAAGAGGCACTTCGAATCCACTCTTGCTTCGTCTGGGACTGACGTCGGTGCGGTGTCTGGGACGCTCGTCTGTGGCTCTTCAACTCGTGCAGCATCTTGGCCGCAGCAGCGTTAGACGCCTCGTTGGCTTCGGTTCTAGTGAGATTGAGCTGCCACGGAATGGATTTATCCGCGAGATCCCCCACGCATCGACCGCCCACTGTATAGAAAGAGATAGCTCCGCTCTCACTAGTGACAGCAAGCAACGAGCTTGAACTCTCGACTCCATGGACCACACATAAGGCTCTCACTGTGTCACCCTTGCGAACCAGCCACCTGCAGCGAATCCGTAGCAATGCTGGAGACAACTCGTCACTTCGATCCAAGTCCGCCCAATTTGGCGTCAACTGCTTTGACTTTCGAATTGTGTCGATCTCCTTGAACAAGTCTTCAA
The DNA here is from genome assembly GCA_024211575.1 of Phytophthora melonis. NCBI lineage: Eukaryota > Oomycota > Peronosporomycetes > Peronosporales > Peronosporaceae > Phytophthora > Phytophthora melonis. Next base: position 1,905,303 of record JAMXKT010000094.1, on the reverse strand, counting down.
AGTCGTATAAAGTGACGAAACCTAGCAACAACAGGGACACTCGTTAGTAAGTAGAAGTAGTCGGATAGATCATCGGCTAGGGTCCGTGCACTTACCGTGATCGTCTCCAACACAGAGTATGGTTTTGGTGTCGTCAGAGAGCCACGCCGCAGCACAGACGAGCGAATCTGCGTGAGGATTGCGTCCTATGTGTCTGTCAGAGCACTGATCATCGTGCTGTGGATCGAGTTCATTGCCATATTGTAGACACAAAATGCGTTGATGCGCGTAGGGGAAAGCTGGTGGAATGGCCCTGCTGGACCAAACCGATAGCTGGCACGGACGCCCTTCCTCCATCAGCACAAAGTATGGCTGTGGGTCGAGATAGACGACTTGCCCAACAAGAGACGACTTCAGTCTGCCCGTCTCCTGTGAGCAATCGACCGTACATTCGCTGCAATCTTCTGCCTTGCTTGCATTCCCTATGGCGACGACTGTCCCGCCCTTTACTTTCCACACGCAGAAGGTGCCGTCAAAGGGGGAGACCGTCACCAAGTGCTGAAGTTTACCATGCACGTCAATCGTGACGGCGTCTAGACCTCCACTTCCGCTACTTACCTTGGCTGCCTGCTCGATCTCTTTCAGTCTCGTTTGCGCTTTCTTGAGGAACGCAGTCAGCGTGACTGCCTCTCGACCAGCGAAAGTTTTCTTTACCACGCTCGGTAATTGACTGCCACGCACTGTAGGGAGCATTGAATCCAAGAGTTCCTTGGCTTTCCGCGTCGTGATTTTGCCGGTTTGAGCGTAGTCGGCAGAATCGAAGAGTCTTTTGAACTTCTCGATCGACAATGTATCACCGTTCTCGGTATTATTCTCACATAAATTGCTTTGGCTGTTGTTGATGTTGCCCACACTTTGAACTCCGTGCCAGTGGCTAAGTGTGTGACGCACCTCTAGATCCGTGGACTGCGAAACTAGTACTGTGCCATCAAAGGAGCTCGAGACGACAAGTCGTGAGCCGCTAACCCATCGTACTGCTGCAACTTCGGCAGTGTGCAGCCGTTTTGATAAAATCACGGCACCGCGAGGGAGCATCACGCGCGCTACAGTGCCGTCTTCCGTCCCCACGATACACGAGTACTTGTCTTCCACAATGGATACGCAGGTAACATCAACTTGAATGGAGAGCTTTTCTCGCCGAAGTAAGTTTCCAGAACTGGCAGCCCAGGATTGAAGCTCTCGCGGTGTTATTACTACGATGGAGTCGCTTGGACGGTGGAAACCCACTGCAAGAGGCTTGGACCGCTCCTCCACATCGAAATCATCTCGAAATTGACCATGAGGCAGCAGTAATTGTTGGCTAGTTTCCTTGATTTTTGTTGTTCGTCCAAGATCTTCGCCAAAATCCACAAAAAATACGGTCGAATGGGCAATTGCAAGCCGCTTCCTTGACGGCATGTAGCACATGGACCGCATTGGTCGCGTAAGTGTTCGTGGTAAAGTGTGGTCCTGTACGTATGCTTCGCGCTTGAAAGCTCGAACAGGAGCAAACTTTCGTAGGTCCCAGATCTTGATCAGGCCACTTTCGTCAGCTGAAATCACTTGAGGGGAGTCTGGGACGATCTCCAGACCGATCAACTGGTGCTTGTGGCCATTTAGAGACCCGATCTTTTGCTCCACGTGAGGATTCCACAGATGGAGGCAGTGATCCAGACCTCCACTCACTAAGTAGCCTTTATTCGCGCAGTAGTTCAGCATCGTCGCGCCTTTGTCGTGGCCACTCAACGCCTTGCCAATGCGCTCGAGGTGCAAATCGAGCACGTAGATTTTCCCGTCGAGACAGCTTGCAGCAATGTGCGTCGTGTTGTGAATTGCAGCGATGTCGGTCATCACGTCGTGGCCTTTTGTGAAAAACGAGTGCGAGTTTGAGAGCGTCTCCAGATTCCACACGTGAATTTGACCATTTGTACATGAAGAATAGAGTCGCGGGGATGGTGTGTCCAGGGAGATTGCTAAGGCTGTTTGAGCCACCTCAGTAGGAATTTGCTGGGCATGATACAGTAAGTATGCAATAGTGTGAAAGTAGGCCACAGACGGAAGGAACAAACCTGCCGAATGAGAAGGCGGTCTACATCGTAAAGCGTGATAACTGGTGACGTTGAAGCTGTGATCACGTAGCGGCCCATAGGGGAGTATACAGCGTCCAAAATGCTGGTGCCCCTGTAAGATCATTTACTGGTAAGTATGAGGATTCGGGGCATGGAACTAAATTATATCTTGTCTTGCCTGGAGGGAGTGGTAAACTCACCCACGATAGTGTTTGTTGATGGATCGAGCAGCCGAAAACCTTTATTCCTAGCATCATTCAGAAATACTCTATCGATACCTTCGAAATAATGCTGTCACAACTCCACAACAGCAAACGTTAGATCCATTCACACCAACGCGTAATATCTGTACAAAACTCACCATGCCGTGGACTTCAGCCGACATGTTAAGCGCGTCCGGTTGGCACGTCAACTGAAAATGAAATAATTGTCAGTCTGTTGTAACGAGGAAGAGAAAGAGTGAACTATTACGCACTCGTTCGCCGGCTGTGTCCTTCTCTGGAAAGTGTTCATCTACCCGTAACATGCATGTTAGCGCGAGCTAAATCCAATAATTTCCACTAGGTAGTTACACAATGTACGAACCGGAGGGTTTGAAGATGGACAAGCTGAAGTCCTCCCACGTCAGGTATCCCGCCGCATGCAAATCGGCTTGCTGGTAAAGGCTACTGAGCTCGTGAATCTGGCTAACCTACCGTAGGAGAGGTATAGTTCAGCATTAGCATCGCATACATAAATGTAGCAAGATCATATCATAATTCACAAACCTGCTGGTCCCATTCCAAGTCTTGTGCGTGCAATGCGTGAAGCATTTCCGCAGTAAAATTCTTTTCATCCAGTCGCCCGCGTCTTTCAAACGCCAAGCGCATTGCAGCCATCCCGTCCTGGTCTGCTCCAATGGACATGTTACGAGTCTGACAGCGCACGAATAGACGAGTAACAGAACGAACCTAGCGCTGCCAGCGACTTTGTCGGTGCATGGGGCGTCGAATGTTGCGGATGCGAGTTGGGAGGCCGTCGAGACGTCCGAGTCAGCTGGTTCCATCCCTGATGATTCGCCTGCTTCACTACCAGCTCCTTTTCGCGCTTGTCCCGGGCGATAGCGCTCTCTCGAATCTTTGGGAAATAACTTGACGGCTCGGCAACAAAGCGATCCCGAGAGTTCTGGAAGCGCTGGGTCTCGCTGGTGGCAGGGCGAGCAGCCTCGAATCGACGAGATCCCGTCTGGAAAGCTCGTGGTATCTGCAGTACAGCAGCGATCAGTCAGGATACCTACCAGTCGCCTCTGCCAGCTCGGCATACCTCTGCTGGTAAGTAGATTCTCCGCTGATCCAGTCTGCTGGGACGCCTGGAGCTGTGGGTCGAGGACGGAGGCTGCGGCTTCATCGGCGAGACACCGACCAAGTGGACACGTCGCTTCAATGTTGAGGACCGTTACTGCGTATATTGGTCGGTCAGGAAAAGAAAAGAAATCCCTCTCGATGACAAACACTTAAGCATATTCTAAAGCTCTCGCGCTGTTGAAGGCACCAACACTCTCGTCTGTATTCGTTTGTGTAGCGTCAAGGTTGCTGCTGGGCTCTATTGGGGGAAGTGGATGACTGCAGTCCTTAGTACGGCGTCGACCAGCTCCGTGTGCTTGTCCTTGGTGACCAACTCCAGCTCGACCTGCTTGAACGCAGCAACGTAAGCGTACTTGACGTACCCAAGTCTACAGTGTAATTGTCACAAACAAATGTAAGCAATAAATGCGTTGACTACTGCGAAATAGCAACTTACTTCTCGAAAAGCTTCAGCGACGCGCTGTTCGTTTCGATGATCTTGCAGAAGAACCGCGTAACCTTGAGCTGGGAGGTAGCTGCAGCAGCAAGAGCCTCCACCGGTCAGTTAAAGAGTCTCTAACAAGGAGAAAAAGTACTTCCCACCCGTACCGTAAGCCATCATGAGCTTCACCGCCTCCTCCGCGAAGCCCTTGCGACGGTACTTCTCCTCGGCTATCATGATCTCCATCTCGCACGCGTGGGGGTCGTCGTAGTCGTTGAAGAACAAGTTGACGTCTCCCGCCATGCCTGCATCAAGCCATCCACACAGCAACTTATCAGCTCACACTCTACATCTTCCTCACCAGTTCTTTTGATGCAAACTCACGGTCGATTGCGCTCTCATCGACGTACGAAGCTCCAGGCTGGCCATCGCCCTCCGCATGCGCCAACACGATGAACGTGCACTCTACACGTCCCACAGCAAAGCAGAAACCGACTATCAGCGTCTCTATCCACTTAAATTCGACGATGCATCGCGCTCGTACTCTCGGCGTCGTCCCTCCAGGCCTTTTGCATCTCGAACTCCTCCTCGATCGACAGCGGCTCGGACGCCGTCATCTCTGCGCCATACACAAGCAATACAGTCAGCACAATGCCGTTATTGCAATAAAACCGCCAATGTATTGCAAGCTATTGTCTATTTCTCGCCTTGCAGCCACGGGTCCTTCATCCAGTTGTGGTACTTTGGCACGTGCTGCTTCTCGTACGGCACGAGCGTCACGCGCTCTCCAGTCTGCAGCAGCAGCACAACAATAATAATAACCCGATACGCACACATAAGTTTAGTGCCCTCAATGCAATTCAATACACAATTAATTGTTGCAGCTGGGGCTGCGTACAATGACGACGCCAGCATTCGCCTTCATCGTGACCGCTCAAGTCTCTCTTTGCCGGCAGACACGAATAGTTAGTGTGGCACACCTGAACTTATCATTTCCGACAATCTGACTTTTGATGCACAAGCTATGAGCTCCTCAGCGGAGGGGGAGCTGGCGACGCCACTGGTGGAGGCTCTGCGCGTCCTCGTGCAACACGGATGGGTCGACGTAATGCGCCTTAAATCCCTCTTCACTTCCATACCCTATTTTATGAGTATTAACGTACGTGTGCGCAGGTGGACGCAGTGGAAGCTGTTGCTGCAGTCAACAAGACGTTGCGGGCGGCTGTGGAGCGTCTGAGGCTGCGGCGACTTGCGGTTCGGGTCGGAGGCTTCCCCACGTCGACGAGGTTTCGGTACGTTGCAAGTGTGGAGGCTCGAGAGGTCGCTGCTTTGGGTGGGTGGAGTTGGAGCTGAAATGTGTCATTGGTGCGGAATGTTGAAGCTACTGGCTGCGAGCTGGCGACGTCGCGACGCTGATGGGGGAGACGGCAAACCAATTGAGCAGCAAGGAGCTCTATCTGGAGGTACTGGGAGATATAATGTCAGTGTGCTGGGGCTTGGTGGACTGACAGATGTGGTTATGTTGGGTAGTTGGCTGGAATTGAGACGCTGGAGGACACGGCGACGCTAGGAAGCACCGGCGTTGAAGGTAGGGAGGGGATTAATGGTTCAGGTGCCTGAACGTCCAGTGCCTGATGTAATTATGCTGTGTGTGATGTGATGGGTACAGGAGAAATCAGTCGAGATATTGAACGCACTTTTCCAGCGAACCCATTATTTTCAGAGGAAGGTTAGTAGTGCTTCCCTGTTATTGTTGAGTCGGCCACTCGTATTGATGCAACTAATGGTTGTGAACTTGCTGGCTTGGCAGGTGACGGTAGACGGCTGCTTGGAAATGTACTGAAGGCGGTTGCTCTTCATGCAGACGACATTGGATATTGCCAGGTACAGTTTGATGGTGCGAGGTTTGTATTTTGGTGGTGGAGCTAAATGTTGAAATTCCGTTTTTTACAGGGCATGAATTATGTTGTGGCTGCTCTAATTCTCGTGATTAAAGATGCCCAACAACATGTCACGATTCTGGACCTTGATGGGCTTTCAGTCCAAGAGGCGGCGTTTTGGTTGACGATCTCCTTGATTCGACGAAAAGGGATGGGAGATCTGTGGAAGCACAAGATGCCAGGGTTCGTTCACCGATGCGGCCATTGGAGGGTACTCGCGAGCGCCTGAGTAACGTATGATCTATAATCTGTTTGATGAACTAGGCTATCGCGGTGCATTTATCTTTTCCAGCAGCTCCTCAAGCTCCACTTTTACGATTTATCTGCTCATTTTCGGCAGATTGGGATGCACTCAAATATCCTTGTCACCCAGGTAATATGACAAATCTCTGACGCCTTAACTGCTTTTAACCTCGTAGCAAACTAAGGAATGGCATTACTTCAGTGGTTTGTGACAGTATTCGCTCGAGTGCTTGCCATCCCGACCCTTACTCGTGTGTGGGATCTGCTCTTCATGGACGGATGGAAGACTGTTTACCAAGTTGCTCTCGCCATTACCTCCGAGTTGCGACCAAAGCTTCTTGATATGGTACAGGATAAAATCTGGGGTGTGTTCACGCATACTGTCTCTAAACGTGCTCTACTGCTTCACTATCAACGCAGGACATGGAGCAGTGCAGCGAGTTCTTCCGAAAGAACCCCAAACTCGGCCTGGAAGAGGCGTTTACCCCCGAGCTGCTGCTACAGCGTGCCCTGCAGTACAAAGTGACCCGCTCCAGTCTAAAGCGGCTCGAGGAAGAACGGCATCTCGAGGTAAGCCTTCAAATTATTCGTGCATCGTATGGAAGAAGCTTAAATGTGTGCGTGTGTGTTTGTCTGTGCGCTGGTTGTCAGTATCTCCGGCTTCGGCTCCAGCGAACGCCACTGTCTGAAGAGCATCGCATGTTGTTCCCCACCCTCGAGCACGAAGGCGATGCCGCTGCACAGCGGAAGTCTCTGGAGTTGATCCGCTCTAAACTGCGGCGCTTCGACACAGACGTTGCGAGCGATACAGCCTTCCTGCAGCAGAAGATCGAGGCGGCCGAGAAGACCCAGGCCCAAGCGATGTCGGTGCGCTATGCCATCGCGTACGAGCTATCGGAGGCGGCTATCGAGTTGAACGAGCGTATCGAGATTCGAAACCGGCTACGCTCCAAGTTCCGCAAGCTCATGGAGGTCGCCATCACTGAGGCGACCACTGCATCGACGACGCGCTCTCCGGCTTCAGGCTTCCCGACGTGGATCAACCCGTTCGAGTTCATCAACGAGCGCATGGCCAGCTGCTTCGAGCGACTGCCTATCCTTTCGAGCTATATGGACACAGGAGATGAACTTGATGGTGGGGATAACGACACGGACGATGAAGAGGCAGAGGAGGCCGAGCGCAACTTGGTGCACCTCGAAGTCCTCGTACCTCAGCTGGCAGCAGAACTTCGACTCTTGCAGCGATCACTCGCCTACAACGAGAGAGTTGTTCGCCCTCTGCTTCAGCGAACCCGGAGACTTCAGCGAGACGCGCAACTCGCTCGAGTGGAGTTGGAGGAGGCCCAGCTCTTCAAAGACCGCTTGGCCGATCAACTGCTGCAGATCATGTTGGCCAGCGAGAAGCTCAAGAACGAGCGCATGCAGCAGCTCTTCGCTGAGGTCGATCAAGTCGAGTAGCTAGGCTTAGTGATGGAATGAGCACGCTGGTTGGAACTGGATAAACGTGGGAAGTATCTACTGTATTACTACCGGGGGGATGGAAGCAGACACGCACTAGAGTAAAAGACGCGAGAGCTCGAGAGCTCTTCCTTGGCAACAAGCGAGCGCCTCTCGCCCCTTAAGCGTGCTTGGTTCCGTGGGCGAGGTTGTGTCCAGAGGTGCCTTGAGTGAGTGATCGATCATTCACTCGGGAGCTAGACTCTCTCTCTCCTGCGAGGAAGGAGGCTGGCTGGCTTACACGTCCTCCGTCACGACGTCGGCGTCAGCGAACTCAGCCGCCACAGCGGGCTCGGCAGCAACGGGAGGAGCCATGCCCGGGCCCCACGACGGGAGCTCCGCAGCGACGCCGCCCAGCGACGGGAAGGCGTCGTTGTCGCCGGCGTTGAACTTCTTGTTCTTGTTGCTCTTCTTCTTGGGGACGCGGCCTTGGCGGGGGCAGCAGCGTCGGCAGCGGCGGCCTCGGCGGGCTTCTCGGCCTTGGGGCGGGCCGTCTGCTCGTTGAACCAGACCTTCTTCGCCTTGACGGCAGCCAGCGACTCGGACACGGCGTCGGCAGCCGCCGGGGCAGCAGGCCGATGGTGCTGAAGGCCTCGAGCTGGGCGAGCGGCAGGACGATCTTGCCGGCCTTCTTGGCCTTCTTGCCCGACTTGCCCTTCTTGTTCTTCTTGCCTCCGCCGAGCATCATAAAGTCCTCCTCCTTGCGCTGCAGGGGCTTCATGCCGTCGAGCTCGACGGGGGCGGCAGCGGCCTCGGCCATCTCGACCTCCTCCTTGAGCTCCGTGGCGTACGTCTTCTCGAGGAAGCTCACGAGGGCGTCGCACAGGTCCATCTCGTCCTGGTACGGGTGGATCTTGGCCATCTCCTTCTCGTAGTCGGCGAGCTTGGCCTCGTACTCGGCCTTGCGGGCCTCCTCCTCCTTCTGGCGCTCGAGCTCCTTCTTCTTGCGCACGAGGCGGATGTTGTTGTAGTACTTGTCGTTGGCCTCCTTGAACTCCTTGCGCAGCGCCTTGATGGCCGTGAACTTCTCGTCCAGCTGCTCCTTGATCTCCTTGCGCTCCTTGGCGAGGATGGGGAACTGGTCCTTCTTGTTCTCCTCCTCGTTGAGGCGATAGAGCTCGTCGAGCGCCTGCTTCTGCGCGTTGAGCTTCTCCTGCACGGCGTCGATCTCCTCGTTCTTCTTGGCCTGCAGCGCGCGCGCGTCCTTGATGCTCTCGTTCTGCTTGTCCACGACGCCCTGGTCGCCCGAGAAGGCGCCGACCTGGAGCTTCTGCGCCTGCAGCTGCTCGATCTCCTTGATCACGCGCTTCTCCTCGTTGAGCGACATGGAGCTCGTCTCCTGCTTGTGCCTGAGCTCGGCGATGGCGGCGTCGAACTCGGCCTCGGAGCCGAACTTGAGGTTGGCGCGCAGGCTGCGCTGGTGCTTGATGGTCGAGTCCTTCTCGTCGCGGGTCTGGCGCAGGCGGGCCGTGATCTGGTTGCGCTGCTGGATGAGGTTGTCCTTCTCGGCGCGCAGGGCCGCGAACTTGGCCTTGGCCTCCTGGATCTGGCCGCCGTAGCCGCCGCGGTTCGTCTTGAGCGCGTCCATCTCGGCGCGGATCACGGTCGTGCGCGCCTGCAGCTTCTTGATGGCCGAGTCCAGCACGGCGATCTTGGCCTCGTGCTCGGCCTTGTCGGGCTTGGGCAGGCGCTCGATCACGTCCGGGATCTCCAGCTCAACGGCGGCGGCGGCAGCGGGGACCTCTTCGGCGCTCATGGTGACACGTATGTGTATGGGGGTATTAGTCTAGGGGGGACTCGATCGACTATGACTGGCAAAGCAAGCACATGGTTTGAAGGGATCGATCGGGTTGGACAGGGCCCGAGAGAAATAATGTGACACTATATACGATACTGGAGGTTTTGTGGTTTCCACGTGGCAGAAATATGGTGTGCACCACACGATATTTAGGTGCAGTCACGCAAACTGCACCCGAATGACAGCTCAAGTTGAAGCTGACGTTCCATATTCATCCCGAGGGAGAGAAGGATCGATCACATCGCAATCTTCCGCCCCACACAGCGCAGTTTCACCATAGAGGGAGGGAGAACTGAGACCTACATGCGTACGGTGCAGGTGCCTCCGCTGCCGCTGGAGACGGCGCGCCGCATCGCTGGCGCTGCCATCAGCTCGCTGGACGTGACGCTTCGTCTCGATCCGGACGCCATCGCGCCGAGCTACTCGTGGGTCGTGGTGACGCTCTCATCGCACCAACTGGCAGGCCACGCAGGAGACACGCTGCGTCCCAACATTCGGGAAAGTTTGCGGGTGCTCACGGCCCTATCAGCGTGCAAAGGGTTCTCAATCGCAGAGAACGCAACGTTCTGGAGCGAACTGTGGCCCGAGGACCCGGAGTACGAGCGGCAGCAGCCAGCATGGGCCGCCCAGTGGAAGCGTCTGCGTCTGAGAGGGCTTCCCGTGCCTTCAACGGACAGACTGAAGTTCCTATTCAGGGTCTGGGACGGAGAGGTCGGAGGCAGGGACCACGCGGACGTCATGGCACTGCTGGAAGGCATCATTGTGGACACGAAGGAGAGCGAGAGCGCGGGCTTTCGCCTCACGATGGAGATCTTGGTGAGACACATTGAGCAGGACAAGTGGCCGGTGTTGCAGGTGGAGTGTGCGGTCGAGACGACGCAGGAACATGCCAGCAGATGGGGTCGGCTGATTAATGCAGCAAAGCAGGCGGAGGTGACCAAGATGTGGATACCCTTTCACTTTAGAGAGTGCTTTCTATCGGCGCAGCATTGTCTGGGGAGGTCAGGTGTGCTGAGAGACGCGGCAGCGGCGTTTCAACTGCAAGGCGGCGATGTCCCGGTGACGGAGCTCATGCTGCACTTTGGCTGGGACTCTGCCGAGAGGAACTTGGACAAGCGGCTTCAGGAATTTAAAGCGCTCATGTGGAATACGGCGACCGCGAATGAGCACACGCTACGTGTGTTACAGATCACAGGGAGATGTCTGACGGACGCGGCGTTTTTCGGTACGCTGTGCTCAGCTCTTCCGTTTATGGAATCGTTGCAGGACCTTCGCGTGGTGCTACCGCCGGCTGTTCGAAGCGATAGGAGAGCTTTACTGTGGCGTTGGCTCGCACTGTCGCTCTTCCATCCTGAGTCGCGGTCCAAGTTGCAGCATCTCGATCTATCGCAGCTCGATGTGTCGGCTGAAGACGTCGAAGTGCTCCGTGGCATCAAGAAGCGACGATGGCCCTCTGTTGCGTCCGAATTGCTGATGGGGGGCTCCAATTTGCGGGATTCGTCACTACCAACACGCGGAGTGACAATGGCGTTGGTGAAAGGCTATACCAGAGTTGAAGCAGAGCCGATGCGTCGATTATTCACAAAACCGCTCGTCACGCTGAAGAAGGATGAGGAATTCGTGGCACTCTCCCTAGGAGAAGATTGGGTTTGCTTATGGCTACCTGGCCATGGATGCGGATATGTGAAGCGCCAGTCGGTTGTATCCCTCACCACACGTTCGAGTGTTATATTATCGGGTGAGTCTGGCATCTTCTCCCTAAAGTTAAAGACAGTGGATATCTCGGCGACTTTAACGCTGCTACGAGTGATTGGAGGCCGTCTTGAGCGATTGAGTCTGGACTGCGAGGCATTCACCAACGCGCACTTCAATGACTTGCTGGAGTGCTGTCCACACTTAACCCATCTAAGGTTGCGATCGGGAAAACTCGATGACTTTTCAACACTGGTGGATGCCTCGGTGGCTGGAAGCTGTAAGGTGTCCTCATTACACATCTCGTCCCGACAAATTGCGACATCAAGCCTGGAACACTTGGCACACAGGCTTTCCGATCCAAGTCTGGCCAGCACATCTCGTCTACGAGAGCTCCACTTTCAAACCGGTCTACTACAACGAAAGGATTTGGAGGTTTTGCTGCGGCTGTTGGAGTCCAATCGTACGTTGAGCTGTGTGTACATCAAGCTTGCTTTCAGCCTGTTCGACGAGTTCATGCCGCGCTTTTTGGCCCATCGCGGTGATTGGTTGCGAGGAGGCAAAGAAGCCAGGAAGAAGCTTGCATTCATCAGCGGCATGTGCTCTTCTGCTCTCGAGGACAGTGCGGTGCAGAGACTTGATGCTGTTATGCTGAGCAGGATCTTTGAGTTCGCGTGTGACGGTGAGAGGCGTATTTTGCTGGACGAGTATACAGACGGAATGACGCTGCAAGAAATCGTGGCGCGCGCAGATGCTGCCGAACGGTTACGCCCAATTCATTGAATGACGAAGTGATGGATAAGCTACGAGATAACAACTATTATCGTGGCTTGTGCAAGTTTTTCTTTCCGCTGAGAGCAGACTACTGTACTATGTAGACATGTCGGGTTCATGCGAACTGTTCCTCGCTGTCTCCAAGCCAAGTAGTGAAGTGCAACAATGCACGCGTGCACTCTACTTAACTTACAAGCTCTGAGCTCTCGCTGTCACTCCAAGTGCAGTCGGTGGCAAGGTGATGATTTTTTTTCAGGCTGACTTTCGAGACCTAAGATCGAAGAAGGTGCGTTCGCAACCGAGAAAGATAGCACTCGCGGTCTGGTCTGGCCTTCAGGCGTCCTTCTCAGGGATATCACCACTTTCCATTTAGACCGGATGGCTCGAACGACTCCCAGCAACATGGACCAAGAACCAGTCAGTGGCATCCCTTCGCGGGCCCAGCGAACATCCAGCGTGAAACACTGCTGTTATCGCTTGGAGAAGATATGATCTGAAGTCCAATTGGGCCGCCAGGGCTCCTATTCGATCGAGCGCGCCGAAAGCATGAACTACTACTGCAAGAATTCGTCGTTGGCTCGGGTAATTGCTGTGTGCGTCCTAACGCCTCTGCCGACGCTGGCTTGTGCAATTCTACTCGAGTGTCTGCCGCGCGAACTGGGTCTTCTGGCTCCGTCTGGCCGTAATGGTGTTTTTACTGACCTTTGCTGGGGTGTCCGAGCTGAAGATCTTTATCCCAGAGCTCCACTTCACATGGTGCAAGAGCTTTCGGTACTACATGTAGTGCCGCGTTACGTGGGGACATGCTTACTCGTATCTGGCTTCGTTGGCTTCCCGGTGCCATTTGTATGGCAGTTTGGAGGAAGCTTACTTGGCGTCTATATCCCGTTGATGGTTCTGCTCGTGTTTGGCCGCAAACAACTAGACCGATGCTCTCGCTGTTACCCCAGCCCATGTCGGTTCCTGCGGTTCTTCTTCGCGTACATCGTGCTTATCGAGCTCTATCCGTTGTACAAGGTGCTGTGCGATCTTGCACCGCTGACATACCGAGGGCTTACACTCGCGCTTCTGCCAGTATGGAGACTCGTCGCGGAGAACTTTATCGTTCAGTCCACGCGTCAGCTGGAGGATTTAATTCCTGCGATGGTCACCTTCTCGGTTGACCTGTTCAGCATGCTTTTCGTGTCCGTATGCATCTCAACGTCCGGATCGATTCGCATGTCCGTGGGGATGGTTGTGATAGGTTTTGTGCAGTCGCTGCTTGAGCTCCGTGGTCTCCGCAGAAAAGCAGGCACCGTGCTGGAATTACTTCGAGAGCAGAGGGACCTTAACCGTGGTCTAGGCCAGGGTGTTGCAAGCCAATCCGACAGCTTGGGAGCAGATGAACTCTTGCCAAAACTTCTCCTCGTGGCGCGCAATCTTGGTAGTTTTCACGTCTTGAGATGGAAGGTGACTCGACTGTGGGCATGTGCCTCATCCAACGTCAGCAGAGCAAACGGAGCAGCTAAAAAGGCTGGATTCGTCTATACAGTCAAACACTAGTTAATGTCACTGCCCCAGCAGGAATTGTGAGTCCAGAATCTACAAGTGCGGACCCCAAACACGGTGTGTCGGCTGATAGATCAAGCGCTTTCGTACGTCAGGGACTCCGACTGTTATTCACTCTGAATATCTCGCCCTCGTCGAGTATGTCGAGTGCGTCGTTCCTCTCATCTTCATGATCTAAGTCGGTGCTTTCGCAGCTCCCCAATGTTATCTACTTCCCGCATAGTATTCATAATGGGGATGTGGCCGCTGTGACGAGCCTGGTTGCCTTCTCGGCGCTCGATGTTCTCTCTCTCGCTCTGATGGACCAGTGGTTTAAGCTTCGCCCGCTGTACCAGCTTGCGTTTGTGCTTGAAACGCAGTTCTTCCTGGTGGAAGCAAAACTTCTAATTGCGACTGTAAGCCTCCTACACTTCGAGCTTCTCCATTTAGATGAGCCGCTATACTAGAGGCGAAGCTTTAGTCTGGGAGGACAGTGTAAACTTCCTTGTGTGCCTATTGATAAATATATAAGGCGATAATAATGTAACATGAAATTGATGGCAGGTTCCAAACCTTGATGTAGCGTCTTTCTGAACAAATTGCGAAGTTACCGTGCAAAAGAACTTAATGGTGCGCTCGCGCTCGGCCGGGGGCGAAGCCCCCGGCCGAGCGCGCTGAGTTCAAGCGTTCCAGCTATACAAATTCATACAAGGATTCATTGGCTTTAGTCAACTTAGAGCGGCCAAAACAAAACCAAAGCCGAAACAGGCGCAGGAAAGAGAGCAATTCGCTAGTTGCTATTTCATAGTAAATGTTAGCTTACAATGAGAAAATATAGCTATCCAAATTTCAGTCAAGAATTGATCACTAAAGTGTGTGGTACACAACGGATACGGTCGACATTGCGGAAACAACCAGCCACGAGATGTACAAACTTTGCGATGTTTCGGTAGCCATAATCTGTGGACTATGGACTCAGGCGACATTTGCCAATTAAAGTTGGGGGGGGGGGGGGGCTCCCGGCCGCTGAAATAAAATTGGTTAGGCTGTTCAGCCAGCTAAAGCTGTCCTCCCAATTCTTTCATCTTCTTGTAGATTTGCTTACACTAACGAACAATTCTTGCATTCCTTTGCCTATAGGTGTCGACTTTACGTTCCGCTTCGATTGGCTCCGACACAAACACGGATAAAGCACTTGTGGAAGTCACGGGTCATACAAATGATACCAACGCGATTCACGTACATGTCTGAACCAGTTTTGAATCAAGAACGGACACGGGGATATTATATAATACTACCTCTGTTCGGAAATGATGGAAGGAATGCAATATGACGGTTGGATAGGTTCGAAATTGCATGCCCAATCTGATTTAGGTACACATATTTTATTAGACGGGTATTAACTGGACGTCGTTTGTTGAAAGAAAAGGAGGCTTGGTCTATTGGCCTCCTTTAGAATGTTGATGGCGTTTTCGTACGCTGCTCGGTCACACGTGATGCTTTCTGGAAGCTTGCCTTCTCGCCTGAGTTTCGCTTTGCCCATGTGAGGAAGTGGATACTGGTTGGAGCCTCCTACCCGAAGTACAGACTCCATGCATTTCTGCAGCGTGAGAAGCACGTTGTCCAATTTGATGTCGTCCAACTCATCATAGGCCGCTTCCACCGAATCGATGCGCTCCTCGATGCCGTGCACGATTTGTTGGTGTTGCGTTGCCTGAAGAGAAGCGTAGAGTCCCAAATCTAAGCAGTTCATGTCGGGTGAGTTTGCAGGCTGGTAAATGAGGTGAATCTTCCAACCTCCTTCCGTGCCTGCTGCTAGGATATCGGGATCGAAAGGTGACACATGGGGTTTAGCATTATCCTGCTGTACCAGAATATTCTTACCCCTTTCTCGCCATGGCCACTTTTCTTTGATGGCAGGAAACACGAAGTCCAGTAGAAACCCTTTGTACACGTCCCGCGTGATAGACTCAATATTCCGGATGCAAACCTCCTCTCGCCCGATACAAGCTACGCCGTTGAGCAATATATTCTTCCGTAAATGGCCAAAGTCCTATTTTCCCGTCAAAGATGACTTGACCGTTCCTCCCATACCTACAAAACATAATCACAACATAAAAAATCTTAATAAGTGGCAGCTCACAGGATATAAATTTAAAAGGTATTACCTTGGTCGAGCAACGGCAGTGAGGAACATGGTCTTCGGCATGAAGTGCTTGCTTCGGCGGGCTCGGTACGGGACTGTTTCGCCTTCAAACGCGATGTACGAACGCTTATCGACGTCGTCGTAGAACCATTTCTCATCGATGTGAACTACGTCGAACATGGACTCGAACTGAAGGCTGTCTTGATCGATGAAGGCGAGGACATATTCGAGCCGCTGCAGCTTGTTTTCTTGCGTTAAGGCAGGTTTGATGCGCCCAGACTTGCGTTTGAGGATGCCCTCCTTCAACATAGAGAGGATCAGGTGAGCGGAAATGCCCGAGGCTTCTACGAGCCGCCGGATCGGCCTGCGTTCCTCGATTGGAACCGCCCGAATGCGCTCGCGCGCTTCATCTCGATCGGCACGTTTTCGACCCGACTTCGCAGCAATACGGCTTTTCCATTCACCACACCCCGTCGACGCTTCAGTTGCACAGTAGCGAGACCAGATCTTGTGGATGGCGGAGTCCGTTCGCCCCACTTTCTTCGCCATATCCGCAAACGCCCCGCGGGCAAAACTCCATCCACACTGCAGCGTAGAAGGTCGTCGATGATGCGGCGGCGCTGGTCGTCCGTTAGGTTTGGCATGGTAGGCTTCTGGGGGCGTGTCGTTGAGCGGTTTGCGTGCTGCGCAGCAAAATAGGAAATGCCGTTTTGGTATGGTGGCTTTGAACGAGCACTGCTTGGGCTCCACGTGTCCGAATTCAATGCGAAGACCACCGTTCGAAAGCGGAGATGGCATAGTTTCGTTTTGTCCAATCAGAATGTAGTTTTGGCTATTTTTGACGAATCTACGGTCAGTTGAAGTCCAATCCTTCCATCATTTCCGAACAGAGGTAGTACTAACGAGCGATACGCCCACCAGAACAAGAGTTGCAATTTCCCCAACTCGCCTCATAGCGCTATGGGGTCGCCTTGAAAAGAAGTCGATTGTATTGCAAGAAGGCCGTCAGCGCTCGTATTGTCTTGAAAGTCTTGATCCCTACTTGTGGAGGATGGGGGGGGGTCCGTTTTAGAGAATCGATCGATTTTTCCACCATTCTCCCTAAAAGCGTTCTACTTCAAAGCAAGCTAGTATTAATATTTTACTGGGATAGCAGTGGCCGATAGGTCATGCTGCTAGGCAGCTCAAATCGGGTTAATTCGCGCCTCGGTAACTGAAGCCGGTAACTGAGGCCTGTATTCGTGGTCCTTTGTCGCTGTCTGTCTATCTATTGGTGACTCGGTAACTGAAGCTGGTAGCTGAGGCTATATCACTTTCTCTCTAGTAGAGCTAAACATCAATCGTGTTGCACCTGTGATGAACCGAGCACTTCAGCATTTCGAATTCGGCGCGGGGCTAAAACGATTGCCGCAGTACCAGCACAAAACGGCAGCCGCATGGCCAGCGCGGCTGTAACAACGCCAACACGCACCCAAACAGGAAGCCTAACGCTATGATCACCACGACTGCTACGAAATACAAGTTTTCAAGTTGGCTAGAAGATGTGGACTCCACAAAGCGAAAATACTACTGGTGAGTGCCCATTGAGGAAAGTTTCTACACCTTTGTGCGGCCTACTTCGTACCAACGTGCAATCAAATCCGAAACTCGCGAAATTCATATTGAAAATTTTTAGTTAGCAACTTCAATTACGCATTCAAAGCTGGAATTACGGCAATCAAAGTTGGACCTCTAAGACCTCGCGCCAAAACGAGAGGGTTGGCGTACGCTTTCGCTGACGGTGGCCGAGGCCAGCTCACTCAGCAATTCGCCCTCGTCTCGACAGATGCAGATGTTCAAGTCGCCAAGAAACGGTCGAGAAGCAGCTTATGAGAGGAGCGGATCTGCGCGGCCACTCGGACTCGATCCTGTTGCTGTCCTGGGACTTCATGATGCCGCGCCGGTCGCGCAGCACAGGCTCAGACATGGCTTGGACAAGTTTAAGATCATGCGGATTGTAGCTGAAAGCAAGGGCAATTTATCTTGAACCGCGCACAAGGTAAACCGACGCTGATGCAGCAACAAGTAAGGCAAAGTGCCAATTTAGTAGATTGAGCCAATTTAGTAGCTCCGCTCCTTTTGGCCAATAGAAAAAATGTAGCCATTAAATACGCGCTTTCATTTGACAAAAAGGAACCAGCTGCTTTTGAGTGAAAACCTGAAGGACTTGATATCGGCGCTGATTCCGCCCTCCGCATTTCCAAGTCACCAAGGCACCACCTCCCCACTCCACGGAAGTCGCGGAAGCCAACGAGGGTGTGGCTGCACCACGGGGACGAGATGACGGAGGCAAGATGGCAGCGACGATCTTGAAGGTCTCGACTACAGCGTGAAAGTGCACAGAAACCCCAAGCGACGCAGCCCAAAGCCCGCGCTACTCCAGGTAGCGCGCGGCATCGTAAGAGGGCGTTGTGCATCCGACAGCGCATAACGAGCCGTACTGTATTGCTACTGGGGAGCTGGTTGTGCGCAGGCTGAATCATGGCTCGGTATCCGTGCTGCAACACGTTCATAGTACATGTAGGGCATGTCCCCGCGTCATTACATGTGCAGTTTAGTATGCATACAATACAAGTGCTGTTTCAGTCGTCACCAAGCTACGTACGATAACCGCACAGCAAACTGACATCTACAGCTTCACTTAGCTACGTATGATAGCCGCACAGCAAACTAACATCTACAGCTTCATCGAGCTATGGCGCGCCGTACAGACTGCGGCTGAAAGCATCGCAGCCACCGTTGAGCACTCGTTGAACTCTTCACCGCCGACTCGCCAAACCTACCATTGTGGCGTCGACGATACACGTCCACCGTGCTCCTTCTAGCGACCGCGCTGGTCTGCTACAGTATGAATCGCCTCCGGTTGCAGTGTGCCCGCATCGCCGGCGCTCACACGTACGAGGTCGCCATGTCAACCATCCAAGGGGTTCCTACATTATTTAATAAACTAGACTTTATCATGAGATGCGCTGAACATGACGTTTGAAAGGATTGCATCCACCTAACCCTAAAGTGATTTGGAGCTGCGCTGTCTGGTAGCCCTTCATACTAAAGCCAAGTGTAATAGGGCCACTAAACTGGCACCGCCGCGAAATCGATGCTTCGCGTTGCCGGTTAGCTAGAAGTCGCGTACGCACCTGGTTGAAGCCACAAAAAATCACAAAAATCCGCTGGTGTCTCTTCTTTACGATGGTACCAGGAACATGCCAATCTGAGCATTCCTTCCCGAGTTATCGCCACTTTTGTGCCGGTACTCCGCCGGGGCCACTAAATTGGCACTTTGCCTTAAGGAAATCGTGCTCATCGTGTATATGCGTGCTTGAATAGATTGTGGCGCACGCAGGAGAGCGTTTGATACGTGCTGGTTCACAGGGGCGGTAAGGCGCGGCTTGATGCACACAGCGCCAGACTTGCTGATAGCGGTCGCCGCCAGCGACACCCCAGTGGTACAGTATGACCGCTTGCTCGTACCGGGTCGCCACGCAATCTGAGACGACCGCTGCAGCCACGAACATGAGCGTCATGACACCGGTGCTGGTGGCTAGCATGTGGCTGCGTTGTTGCGAGTTCGCTGGGCGACGGTCGTGGTAGTCTACGCTTTACATGCTGTACGGCATGTAAACCACGACTTTGATTGCCGTAATTCCAACTTTGAATGCGTAATTGAAGTTGCTAAGACAAAATTTGCAATAAATTTAAAACATGACATTTGCGACTCTCGCACGAACTTGGACGCACAAAGGTGTAGTGTATACCCGCTACTTCTCGCGCGTCCGCCTAGTTGCTGTAAAAGGTGGAGTAAGTCAACAAAGATTTTGCAGTTTCTGGCGTATGTAAATTACCCACGCTACCTTGCGACCCCATAAGTTTAGGATCTTTTCAAAACTTACGTAAATAGAGGATCTTTTCACCCCAGAACAAAAGTTATTTTAGGACACAAAAATGGCAAGACATACGAAAGCGCAATAATTACTAAGATATAATGCGCCAGGATTCTCATGCAGATAAGCTGCCTGGGCTCGTAGCGCTTTTTATCACTTGCTAGGCAAAAGAGGTGGTGACATCGGGTTCCTACCGCGTGCTCGTATCCTGGAGATCTAGCGCTACGACCACGGAGATGGAGCAATGCGCGTCTCCGGGAATAGGTAGCCGACTAATCTGCATCAAATTCAGAATTCTAAAGATGCGGTGGGTAGTTAAACTTCCAGCGATCGAGGTTGCCAGACGAAAACAACTTACCCCTCCGAACAGATCATTGTATTTTTTGTAAAAAAACCCTGGTTGCTCCCATAAAATTGCTATCCCAGCCTAAGCGTGGCCCTAGTTTCGGCCAATTTAAATTAAAATGCTGTGTACCAAAAGTAAATAGTGAAAAGCTTCAACTCAAATCAATATTCTAATATCAATATAATGTTTATTGTGGTCGGCACCCCGAATGTCTAATTGGATAGTAAATCGGCCGAGATTTTGGCTAATTTAGACTTCAAAGTCTCATTTATTTCGACTGATCCCCTAATTAGATTACCAATCTCTATTTTAGACTAGGAATTATCGAACAGCCTCATGCGCTTAATCCGATTCGCAACAGATTTGTTTGTAAATAAGGCGGAATGTCACCGTGGAAGCCGACATTCCGAGCTATTTGAGCTAAATAATTATAGCTCTGTTGGTGCCAATGTGGGCCATCAGCTTTGTAGCATGCAATGTGGAAGGTGTCAAAGCGTTTAGAAGTAATGCACTCGATGGTCAACTCCGTCGGAGCCTTATTTGCATGGACGGCTCCACACTTGGGGCTATTTTGGCCCAAAGGCGTCTCGGTAGCTCTTAGCCACCGTCGCTAAATTAGATCGAGTCGAGTCTCGCCAAGGATTACACACTCATATTTGCTAACCGACTTCGCTCTGAAGCTAGTTTTATACCCTTATATATGGATATTCAAATCCGATTAAGATAAATATGATAGCTAATAAGGCTTGGACATTCTAGATGCGTTTCACAATAAGTATTTAAATTGATCTGACGGATTGACACCAAAAACAGTAATTGCTGCTTTCGAACTGGCAAATGTTTTATGTGGACCCAAAATTGGACGGTGGTCCGGGGGGTTCACAGTTCTCAGGAGCGATTTACATGTAGTACATGCCAGATAAACTTATATGGAATTCCGACAAGAAAGTATCCTTTAGTACATGTCCGCAAGCACGCCTGCTTCGCAGCCGCAGCATTTGCCCCGTGTCTAACAGTCAAAATTGAATAAAATAAAAAACACCACTGCCGCACTAAAGGCACAACCTGTGTACGCCGCCTCGAGGCCTCACTGGCAATGATAATGAAATGGTGTGTCGGGCAAGTCGAGCACGAGTACTATGCATGCTTTGCGATTGAATGTTGAAGTGGGAATAACGCGTGAAAGTCGTTAGAATGTCGTTCGATGATACTCGCTCCTCGGCCGCCTAACGGTAGTTCTTCGAAACTGCGAATTCGGGTTATGCGAATGTCGCTCGATGAGCGGTGGATGTCGCGAGAATGTCGCTCGATGACAAACTCGCCTGGGCCGCCTAACGACAGTTCTTCGAACTGCGAATCCATTCCTACTTTAAGGATTGGAATCAAAATAATTATCATACCCAAACTCGTACCTATTATTGTCATACCCAAACCTACTTTTTGAGTACTAGTACTCATTTCGTTGCATTACAAACTGCAAGTCATTCTTTCTCCCGCGCATTTGAGGGCGGGCTACTAATCGGTTTCTCTCTCGTAGCGGCGCTGCAAGATGAAGGCACCGTCCGCAGAGGAAGTGCTGGCACTCGTGCATGCAGCCACCGGTCCCGATGGGACTTTGGATCCGGCCATGACCCACCTGCTAATGCAGCTCCAGGAGCAACACGCGCTGAATCAGGCCCAAACTCAAGCCGAAGCCCCCGCCCAAGTCGCCGTTCCACGCCCCAATACCAATATTGACGGTTCGCCAGCCAAGAGCGTGAAAGTGGACCACAGCGGCAGTAACGTCATGGGCTTGATGCCGTTATCGGCAGCTGCAGCAGCCATTGGACCCCTCTCCGACTCGACAACGGAAAGTGAACCTGCAACACCTACAACGACGACATTGGTCCAGGCATTACCTTCTGCAGCCCCAGACCAGACCCAAAGCTCGACGGCCATGAAACGGAAAAGCGTCCCATTGAGTATGAAGAAAGAGGCCATTGAGTGGATCATGGGTCCGGGTAAAGGGGTCCCGTCCCGAGCCGAAAAACACTTTGCGGCGTTGAATTGGGACGTCAGCGCCTCCTCCTTCCGCAAGTGGTGGAAGAACCGAGACAAGATTCTGGGCGACTCTGGCAGCAAGAAGCGCATCAGCGGTGGAGGACGCAAGCCGTACTTGGAGGACTCGGAGGAGAAACTATTGGTCGTGGTGATTAAAGAACGGGCCAAGAAGGAGCGCGTCACGAGGAAGTGGATCGCCAAGACGGCGCAGCACATGTTCCAGCGCTCGGACTCGACCTTCAAAGCGTCTGAGAACTGGGTCACCAAGTTCATTCGGCGCAATGGACTCACACTCAAGCGCAGCTACGTCACATACGAGCCGCAACAGCCGACACCGGCAGGTTTAGCTATGAGCACGCAACCAGCGGTGGCGACGGGGGCTACCGCAAACAAGTAAGTCTTGGTCTTTTTGACGGATATGGTGTTGTTTAGATTGTGTGAGCGCTGATTCCTTGCCTTTGTTGCAGTGTTGTTGTGTAGCAGCGTTCCACGCGTTAATATAACGTTAGTACAAGCAAGGCTAGCCTTTGATTCGTTGGAGTAATTGGTAGCATACGGCACCATCGAACGGTGGCTGCACTGCCATTACATTAACCTGCACTTTACTTCAAAGTGCGAGGTTTCTTGTGTGCTGTGAAAAGATGAATACTTTTTGTGTACCATGCGTATATAGGACTACTACTAGAATATAGTACTGCTACTCTGCTATTACCAAAAATAGATTTTGCATTGAAATGGAAGAGCGCTGGGCATTTTAAGACGACAGAAACTGGGTAAGCGTGGAACACGGAATCAATGAGCGCCAAAACATCTCCAGCCAATGGTCTAGCTCCACCACCACTCAAAAAGGGCTGGTGGCAGCGCCTCGAAGAGCGGTGGAACGAAATCCAAGTGGGTCGCCAGGGGTCCTACTCGGTCGAGCGTCTCGAGAGCTTCGACCATTACTGCAAGATGACATCGCCGACTCGAGTATTCCTCGTCTGCATTCTGACCCCGGTGCCTGCACTCCTGGCTTCCGTAATGCTCGAAAGTCTGCCTTTGCGACCCCCTTATGAGCCTTGGACTGCAAATTGGATGTTCTGGATTCGCTTGGGTTTGGCAAACTTCGTGATGAGCTTTGCCGGAATGTCTCTTCTCGTCCCGTTTGTTCCCGACTTGAACCCAACGCTTGGTAAGAGATTGATGCTGTGCGCAGTTG
Source organism: Phytophthora melonis (assembly GCA_024211575.1). NCBI lineage: Eukaryota > Oomycota > Peronosporomycetes > Peronosporales > Peronosporaceae > Phytophthora > Phytophthora melonis. The sequence continues at coordinate 1,882,331 of JAMXKT010000094.1, read as the reverse complement.
TATCCGGTGCCTTCGTGGCCAGTTTCATCCTGGGAGCAGCGGTTATTGGTTTTCCAGTCCCATTCACTGTGTACCTTGGGAGGGTCTTCGTGGCCCTTTACATCCCCGTGGCGATGCTATTTGTTTTTGGCCGAAACACTTTTTCTCGTTCGTCGCCTTGCCGTCCCAATCTCGAGCGCTTTCTTAGCTGTTTTCGAGGGTTCATGACACAGACCACCATTTTCCCCTTCTACAAACTTCTCTACGGATTCGTGCCTGTAGCATATCGAGGTCTTGTGGTTTTGGTGCTCCCAGTCTGGAGGTTCGCTGCCAAAGAATATATGGTGAGCTGCATCCGCGGGGTGGAAGACTTTATCCCTGAAATTGTCGCTATGACCGTGGATTTTTTCAGCGCATTGTTTGTATCGGGTTGTATGTCAACCACAGGATCTTTTCACCTTTCAGCGTTGTTTATCGTCGCGGATATCGGACAATCGGTGCTGGAATTTCGCGACCTGCGAACGAACGCAAACTATGTTTCCGAACTCCTTCAAGATCTCAAGAAAGAATCGGCTTCGTACGGAAAAGTAATGAAAAATCCCGACACGTGCAATCTGCCGACGCTTATCCTGTCCGTGGCTCGAGATCCAAATGCCTTCCACGCCACCTCATTCGAGGGAATACGGCTACGCGCTTGCTACCCCCATCCTCTTGCAAGAGGGCAATCTGAACATCTCGCGAGGTTGCAAGCAACCCAAGCATACCGACCGACCGATGCTGCTTCGACTATAAGGCCAGCATCACGTAGACGTCTTCAGATCCAAAGGACGAGGATTGCACCAGCAGCTCCAGAAATCAGTGCTAGTAGCAGCAAAGAAGCTGATGCTGGCCCCTACGGTTTACAAGTTTCTGAGACGAATCCCACCGCCACTGCCGCCTCAGGTGAGATCTCGCAAAACGTAGTGATCCAAGGACTCCAGCTGATGTTCCATTGCGAATACCTGATACTGGTCGAGTACGTCGAGTGCATCGTTCCTCTGATGTACGTAATTTACAAAACGATACTCGAGCATCTACCAAATGTGGTGTATTATCCTGGTGGAGGCGAACAAATCGGAGCAGCGGCGGTGGCAAATATTCTGGTGTACGCCGGTCTGGAAATCGTGACGTTGTTACTCTTCCACGCCTTCCTTCAACACAAGTTCGCCTTCTCCCCCCTGTACCAACTCGCCTTCGTGCTGGAGACACAAATCTACATTGTTCAAACTCAACTTTTCATCGAAAGTATCTTCCTGCTGCAGTACGAGCTCGCACACTACGGTACGCTCACAACTTCACGCCAAACCTGACGGAATCCTCCAAAATCTAAGATTTCTTGTGCCCTGTTTTGATTTTGACTTTTGAAACACCAGGCACGGACTTCACCTTCCAATTCAAATGGCTCCAAGAAAATAAGTAGTAGCCTCCAGCATACCCTCGAACCATCTCTACCGCAGTTGTGGCAAATTTTCCGCTGTGCTTATCATATTTACACAAAAACGCACTGGGGATGGAGCAGGATCAGCGCGAAAGCATCGACTGCGGCTAGCTAAAGCTATATTGTACACTGCAGGAACACCTCGTAGCTTTCCCCATTTTCCGTCCTGGTGTGAAAATGTAATTGATGCTTGCACACAATCTACCTCGTAGGGAACCCTATCACTTTGCAGATCATGCCCCTGGTATATATTTCTACATGTACCATCTTCGTAGGAATGTCCGTCTCTGCTGATGGCAAGTCTCCGTTGGCATCATCCTAGTAGCTCATCCCCGCCAACTTCAACTTGTAGGACCCGCCGCCGCGGCGGCCGCGAGCTCATTTGTCCAGTATCGAAAATCCCACGTTGGGCTCAAGTCGCCGCCGTTCACGTGAAAGATGCTGTCCGTATCTCAACTCGTCGAGAAGTCGCCCGTGGCAAGCTTAGCCCTTCCTGGGCTCCTTCTGCTGCCTCTTGCCTTCACTCTCCACTCCAGATACAAGAAGAACGAGGGCGTTGACAGGATCCACCGGCCTGACTCAACGCTGCCGCTGCTGGGGAACACGTGGGACCTCGTCATCCATGGGGTCAGAGGCGACATGCACGACTTCATGGTCCAATTGGGCAAGCAGTTCAACGCCGAGCCCGTTCTCATCCAAGCCCTCGGAATCCCCCTCAATCTCGTCCTCTACACCCCCGAGGGGTTCGAAGACGTGCTCAAGACCCAGTTCACCAACTTCGACAAGGGCCCCTTCATGCGTGAGAACCTGCGGGATCTGATGGGCGACGGCATCTTCGCCGTAGATGGGGAAAAGTGGCTGCATCAACGCAAGACGGCCAGTAACCTCTTCACTATGAGAGCGTTGAGGGACTCCATGACCGTCGTCATCCAACGTCACGCCGTTGTTCTCTACGACATCCTCCGACGTGCCAGTGAGAGCAAACAGACGCTGGATCTGTTCAAGCTCTTGAACCGGTTCACGATCGAGGCGTTCACGGAGATCGGCTTCGGGGTCCACATGGGCTGTCTGGACTCGGAGGAGGAGCACCCATTCGCGAAGGCCTTCGACCAGGCGCAGCGAGCTCTTCGCTTCCGCTTTACTCGCCCTGGGTGGTTCTGGAAGGCGCAGAGGTGGCTGGGAGTCGGTGTCGAAGGACAGCTCCAGCGTGACATTCAAATGATTGATAAGACGGTGCTGGAGATTGTGGAGAAGGCCTTGGCTCGACGAGCGAGTGACGTAGAGACCTCAGCCAAGAAGGTTGGAGGAGATATCGTGTCGCTCTTCCTTGATAACGTTGGAAGCTCGAACGAAAAGCAGTTCGACCCCAAGTATCTGCGCGATATTGTAGTCAACTTCCTCATTGCCGGGCGAGACACGACAGCGCAGGCTCTCAGCTGGTTCTTCTTCAACATCTCCAAGAACCCGCGAGTGGAGACTGCAATCCGGAACGAGCTGGAGCAGAGACTACCAAGGGCCGACGCGGAGGCTGATACCCCTTCGATGCAGGATGTGAGTCAGCTTGTATACCTCGAAGCTGCATTGAAGGAGACACTGCGCCTGCACCCGTCCGTTCCTGTTGAACCAAAGCAAACCCTCGAAGACACGACCCTCTCCGACGGGACTTTCGTCCCTGCTGGGTCATCCATTGCACTAGCCAACTACGCGATGGGACGGATGCCGCAAGTGTGGGGCCCTGACGCTGAGGAGTTCAAGCCTGAGCGGTGGATCGACCCTCGCACCGGGAAACTGATCACGGTCTCCGCCTACAAGTTCGCGTCCTTCAACGCAGGACCTCGAATGTGCCTGGGGATGAACCTGGCCATGCTTGAGATGAAACTGGTGGTGGCTGGTCTGCTGAGCAAGTTCCACATCGAAGTGCTCAACCCGGAAAACGTGACCTACGATCTGTCGTTGACGCTGCCCATGAAGGGCGCTCTCAACGTGAAGGTCTCGAAGATATCGAAGCCCGCAGGTGCCTAGGGCCATCAACGACCAAGCCAACCGTAATGCATCCATGTAAAATCATCCTTCATTTTCTTGTCTTCCAAACGGAGTTGGAAGTTAGCGTTAAATAGATTTCGCGAAACAGCCACAAATAATCTCGTCCACATTCCATTCTGCGAACGACAGCAGCCCAAGCCGTGCGTTAGCAGCCACCGTTGCAAGCGCGGTGGTGGCAGCGCCTGGAAGAACGATGGAACCGAATCCAGGTGGGATGACAAGGATCGTACTCGGTCGAGCGTCTCGAGAGTTTCGACCACTACTGCAAGACAACATCACCAACACGAGCACTACTCGTCTGTTTATTGACCCCGCTGCTTGCACTTGTGTCGGCCGTTCTGATCGACTGCTTGCCACTCAAGTCACCTTCCGAGTCGTGGACAGCTAACTGGGTGTTTTGGATTCGCTTGGCGCTAGCGAACTTTGTCATGTGCTTCGCCGACTCGGCCCAGCTCGTTGTTCTTGTTCCGGAGCTCAATGCCACACTTCTCAAGCGGACGATAACGTGTTGCGGTGTGATCTGTGTGTATATTACAACCTTTGTGCTTGAAGCTGATGCCATTGGGTTTCCAATCCCATTGACGTGGTATACAGGAGGTGTAATCGTCGCACTGAGTACCCCCATAGTGATGCTGCTAGTGTTCGGTCGAGCGCCGTTTTTGAGCGGGTCGCCTTGCCGTCCAAACCTACAGCGCTTTTTCCGCTACTTCCAAGCCTTCATGGCTCTGACGAACATCTTCCCGCTCTACAAGGTTCTCTACGGCTTCGTGCCGGCGGTGTGTCGAGGTCTTGCAGTTGTGGTGCTGCCTGTCTGGAGATTCGCTGCAAAACGATAGATGGTAGGTTCCCTTCGTGAGATGGAAGACTTTATCCCTGGGACCGTAGCCATGACCGTCGACTTCTTCGGCGCGCTGTTTGCATCGGTTTGCATGTCCTCCACAGGTTCCGTCTATCTTTCGGTCTTGTTTATTGTGGCAGATGCGGCCTAATCGGTGCTGGAATATCGTGAGGCTCTCATGAGCGCTAACACGGCTCTCGGCCTCCTTCAAGACCTGAAGAAAAAGTCACCCTCGCGTCCAAAGCTTATCGGCAGTTATGGGACTTGCGACTTGGTGGAGTTAATCCTGTCAGTGACCCGAGATCCGAACGCCTTCCACATCACCTCCTCCAGGGGTGTGCGAGTATACGCCTGTTGTTCTCATCGTATCGCAGGAAAGCAGTCGGAGAAGCTCTGGGTGCTGCAAGCAATGAGTAACGAGTCAGATGCTTCGTCTTTTATACAATCGAAGCGAGTGCATGGGCGTCTGCAGGGCCCAAGCGCAGCAATCGTACCAACGGCCAGTAGTAGGCCAAATGCCTACTCTACTACTACTGGGGTTGAGATACATGAAGGTCCTACCACGATGTTACAACCTCGAATGGAAACGCGAAAAGACTGGTTCAGCAGGGCCTATAGCTGATGTTCCACTGCGAATACTTGGTACTGGTCGAGTACGTCGAGTGCATCGTTCCGCTCATCTTTGTGATGCATAAGTTGGTGCTGGAGCATCTACCGAATGTCGTGTACTATCCTGGTGGGGCCGGACAATTCGGGTCAGCGGCAGTGGCGAACGTCTTGGTGTTCGCTGCCCTGGAGACGACTTCGCTAATCTTGCTGCATACGTTCCTGCACCACAAGTTTGCTTTCTCTCCTCTCTACCAGCTTGCGTTCGTGCTGGAGACGCAAGGTTCAAGCCCAACTTTTTATCCTGAGTGTATTTCTGCTGCAGTACGAGCTCGAGCACTACGGTAAGACCGCATCTGTACACTTAGGGATTTGTCTTGTCTACACGAAATTGTTCCTTATCATTATTGTACGACCAGGCACAGACTTCACGTTCCAATTCAAATGGCTCCACAACAACAAGTAGTGTATACATTAGCTTGAACAGTACGCGCTCCATTAGAAGCCGGCAGTGGGCGGAAAATAACACGCAGAACCTTTCATCGAAGTGATCAACCCGGAGAACGTGGCATACGATGTGGGTATCCACCTAAATCCATCCGCACTTCCTTCATAGGTTGTGCCAGGGTTCACCCGTACCGTTAGGTGGCAACAAGTCATTCAAGATCCATGGGTTCTTCCACCGTTACCAAAACCTAGGTATTGTCGTGCTGGGACCCGTCGTGTAGGGCTACACCTGACCATTCCCGGTTTTGCTAGCTCCCAGTCTGAAGCCGTCAAGATGCTAACGATCGACCGCATAATGGACAAACTCTCGTCCGGCGTCGCAGTCGCAGCGCTGAGTGGACTTGTCATGCTCCCTCTAGCCTGGCGACTGCTACACGTTGACAAGGACAAGTCTCAGCTAACGACCCGCAAGGTGCTGCGTCCGGCTACGACTCTACCCGTGCTGGGCAACACGCTGGACGTCATTAAGAACCTTCCTCTCCGGTACGACTGGATTACGACTCTCTGCCAAGAAGCTCAAGGCGAGCCCGTGCTGCTGCAGTCCTTGGGGACGCCCGACACGACGCTGCTGTCGACTCCTCAGGCTTTCGAAGACGTGTTCAAGAACCAGTTCGACAACTTCCCCAAGGGCCCAAAGAAGAGCGAGTACCTGCGTGAGTTGCTCGGAGAGGGGATATTCGCTGTCGACAATGAGAAATGGTACCGTCAACGCAAGACCGCGAGCAACTTGTTCACTATGCGAGCTCTAAGAGACTCCATGACGAGCACCATCCAGCGGCACTTGGTGGTTCTGGACCGCATCTTCAAGCGAGCAGCCGAGACCAACGACACTTTGGACCTGTTCCGACTACTCAATCGCTTCACGATGGAGGCGTTCACGGAAATCGGTTTTGGCGTGCGCATGAACTGTCTGGACTCGGACAAGGAGCATCCGTTCCAGACTGCTTTCGATCAGAGTCAGCAGCTTTTAGTTCTTCGCTTTGTTCGGCCGAGTTGGTTCTGGAAGGCTCAACGTATGCTGGGAATCGGCGCCGAGGGGCAACTGCAACGAGAGCTGCACGTGATCAACTCGACCATCTTCGACATCGTGGCCCAGACTCTCCAGAATCGAGCTAAGGGGGAGAGTGAGAAGGCGGGGAAGGACATCGTGTCGCTGTTCCTGGATGACCTGAATAGATCGGGTGATGCAGACGAAAGCTGCTTCGACCCCACGTACCTGCGAGACATCGTCGTCAACTTCATTATTGCTGGGCGAGATACGACGGCGCAGGCGTTGAGCTGGTTCTTCTACTGCCTCAGTCAGAAGCCTCAGGTGGAGACGAAGATCCGCGAGGAGTTACGGGCCAAGCTGCCAGGGCTTTTCAGTGGCGACAGCAGTCCTCGATGGAAGAAGTGAGTGAGCTCACGTACGTCGAGGCCGCGTTGAGGGAGACACTGAGGCTGTATCCGTCTGTCCCCATCGTCAGCAAAGAAGCGGTTCGAGACACGGTGCTGTCGGACGGCACATTTATCGCTGCAGGGACGATGGCTGCGTTGCCCATGTATGCTCTGGGGAGAATGACGCACGTCTGGGGTCCAGACGCCGCTGAGTTCAAGCCTGAGCGCTGGATTGACGCGCAAACCGGCAAGTTGATCTCGGTCTCGGCGTTTAAGTTTGTGGCATTCAACGCAGGTCCGCGTCTGTGCCTCGGAAAGAACCTCGCGATGCTGGAGATGAAGCTGATCGTCGCAGCTTTGCTGAGCAAGTACCGTGTCGAGCTGGAGCGTCCAGAGGACGTGACGTACGCCATCTCGTTCACGCTGCCGATCAAAGGACAACTCGACGCCAAGATCTCTGCTATCAAGCACAGCGCAGCTTAGCCGTGAGTCACGGCCCACTGGATGGAGATAAAAAATTGAGAAGTTGTAAGTGCATTATAGCATGCAGGAAGTATTTGGGTTGGTAAACATTGAGGGTGTTGCGTCGTGAGTTGGAATCCACGGAGAGCTAGCCTTTTCGCCTTAGCACCGGCGATATACTTGGGACTAGTGCCACTACACTGTCTAGTGGTGAGAAACAGCATCAGTAGTGTCGCCCCTATAGCCCTCGGGTGCCACAGCCCTTCGAAGGAATGCTGGTTACTGCACGGACAGAGCTGAAGTGAAAACTCTTGTGAAGCTCTAGTGCAGGTCATTCGGAATGACGTGAATGACTCATTCCGCTTCGACCAAACCACTTTTGCAAGCAAATACCCATCGTATTCTGCATTATGCATGCCAGATCCCGCATCACTGTACCCGCTTGTTCTACAGTAGTAGTCTCAGAGAGAGAGAAAGAGAGAGAGAAGCACACACCGTAGTTTACTGTGCTGAGCTAGCCATGCCGGCTCGAAAGCCATCGTGGCGTGATCCCACCTGCCGGTGTTGCAGACATCGGCAATCCCCACGTAATCAAAAAGACCATCACTCTCTGATTATGCATACCACGGGTGGTCCACTCCACTGGCCAGCAGCCGTCGACCGGGTGCGTCTCCGTCAGTCTCAATCGGCGCCGCAGACGGCAAGAGCTTCAAGCAGCAGGAGCGAGCGGACGGAGAGACCCCAGGCCACTTCTAGAAAGAAACAAAAGTAACGGCCGCATGGCGCCTTCCAAGCAGCACCGCGATGAGGAGCGCAAGCCGCTGCTGCAGGGCGTGACCGTCCTGCACGATGGCGGCGCCACGTCCGACAAGGCGAGCGGCAGCACGTGGATGCCCGTGGACGCGCCCGGCCTGGGCGACCGCTACCCGTCGCAGCTGAGCGGCTGCTGGGGCAACGTCTTCTTCTCGTGGGTCACGCCGCTCATGAAGCTGGGCAACGAGCGCCCGCTCGAGAGTGACGACCTGTTCCAGCTCGACCCGCACAACCGCGCGACCAACGTGTCGCGCCAGTTCGGTGCAGCCTGGGAGCAGCAGAAGCAGAGCGGCAAGCCCAGCCTCGTGTGGGCACTGGGCAAGGCCTTCGGCTTCAAGTTCGTGGTGGCCGGCTTCCTCAAGCTCATCCACGACTCGCTGCAGTTCGTGGGCCCCATGATCATCAAGGACATCATCGCGTACCTGAGCGACCCGACGGCGCCGCTGTCCGAGGGCCTCACGTATGCTGGCGTCATCTTCGTGTCGGGCGTCGTGCAGTCCTTCGCGCTGCGCCAGTACTTCTTCTACTGCTACGAGACGGGTCTGCAGTTCCGCAGCGCCATTGTTACGGCCGTGTTCGAGAAGTCCATGGTGCTCTCGTCGGCTGCGCGCCAGCAGCGCACGTCGGGCGAGATCACCAACCTCATGTCCATCGACGCGCAGCGGCTGCAGGACATGACGCCGTACTTGCACGCCGTGTGGTATGCTGCGTTCCAGATCATCGTGTCGTGCTTCCTGCTGTGGCAGCAGATCGGCGTGGCGACGTTCGCCGGCGTGGCCGTGATCCTGCTGGTGATCCCGTTGATGACCTTCATCTCCAAGGCCATGCGCAAGCTGCAGCAGCGCCTGATGGAGGTTAAGGACGAGCGCATCAAGATCTGCGTTGAGGTGCTCTCGGGCATCAAGGTGGTCAAGCTCAAGGCGTGGGAGAACTCGTTCGGCCAGCGCGTCATGAAGTTCCGCGACGAGGAGCTGGCTCGCCTCAGGACGTACGTGTTTGCGCGCAGCACGTCCAACACGCTGTTCAGCTTTGTGCCGTCGCTGGTGACCGTGGTGTCATTCAGTGCGTACGTGCTGCTGGGCCACACGCTGGACGTCGGCACGGCGCTGACGAGTCTGGCGCTGTTCAACATCCTGCGCTTCCCGTTGTTCATGCTGCCGCAGGTGCTGAACAACGTCGTGGAGGCGAGCGTGAGTTTCGACCGTCTGCGCAGCTACTTCCTGGCCGAGGAGCGCATCAAGGTGGGCGAGGGCGATTTGACGGAGGTTGGTATCTCTGTCCAGGGTGCCGACTTCAAGTGGGACGCAGCACCTCCGGCTGAGGGTGACAAGAAGAAGAAGGAGGAGGAGAAGGAAGCGCTGGTGACTCCGGTCGCCGAGGGCCCCACGCTCCGCCACATCGACTTTTCGGCCAAGAAGGGCGAGCTGCACGCTATCGTTGGCCACGTGGGCAGCGGCAAGTCGACATTGCTCGCTGGAATTCTGGGTGACGCTCGCTGCAGTGCCGGCTCGGTGGCGCTTCGTGGCAAGGTGGCGTACGTCTCGCAGCAGCCGTTCATCCAGAACGCGACTGTGCGCGATAACATCACGTTTGGGCTTCCATTCAACGCCGAAAAGTACGAGGAAGCGCTCCGCGTGAGCTCGCTGAAGAAGGACCTGCGTATCTTGACGGCTGGCGACCGCACCGAGATCGGTGAGAAAGGCATCAACCTGAGTGGCGGCCAGCGCACACGCGTTGCCATTGCTCGTGCCGTGTACCAAGATGCCGACATTTACCTGCTCGATGACATTCTTTCGGCGGTGGACAGCCACGTTGGCGCCGACATCTTCAACGAGTGCATCAAGAAGACGCTGAAGGACAAGCTGGTGGTGCTGGTGACGCACTCGCTCAGCTTCGTCAACCAGTGCGACCAGATCGCTGTGATTGCCGACGGAAGGATTGCCGAGCACGGCTCGTACAAAAAGCTGATGGCGAAGAAGAACTTGCTGGCTCAGATGGTGTCAAACTACGTGGAGAGCCACCAGGATGAGGAGGACGATGAGAACACTACGTCGGCTGAATCGGTTGAGGATGAACTAGCTGACTCTAGCGACGACGAGAGGATGTCGACTGAGGGCCGCATGCACCGTCGTTCGCGTGTGTCGTCTACGAGAAGCGACGACAGCCAGGCGTTTGAAGAGGAAGGTCAGTTGATGGTGGAGGAGGACCGGTCGGTGGGCGATGTGTCTTGGTCGGTCTACCGCGTGTGGATTAGTGCGTTCGGCGGCATGTGCGCCGCGTTCCTGGTTGTGCTTGGTTTCTTTGCCGCTCAAGGTTTGACCCTGCTGGCAACCGTGTGGATTTCGTACTGGTCGGAGGAAGCGTCGAAGTACCCGGACTCGCAGATGTACTATGTGTACGTGTACATGCTGATCAACCTGGCGTATGCGGTGCTGCTGTTCATCCGCGTGGTCCTGCTCTACCTGGGCTCCCTCCACGCGAGTCGCCTGCTTTTCAACAAGCTGCTCAACCAGATTCTGCGCGCGCCTACGTCGTTCTTCGACACGACGCCGCTGGGTCGTATTGTGAACCGCATGTCGAAAGACATTTACACTCTCGATGAAGCCATCCCAGGCACGGTTGTGGGTCTGCTGAACACTATCGTGTCCGTCGTCATCACATTGGTCACGATCTCGTACGTTACTCCGATGTTCATGGTGATTCTTGCTCCGGTCCTGGCTGGATACTACTGCTCGCAGCGGTACTTCATCAAGACTTCTCGCGAGCTGCAGCGTTTGGACTCCATCAGCCGTTCCCCCATCTTCGCTCTGCTTTCCGAGACTCTGGACGGACTGTCGACGATTCGTGCGTTCGGCGTGGAGAGCAGCTTCATTGGCCACAACAACTATCTTCTGGACAAGAACCAGCGTGCGTACTTCCTCAACTTCACCATCAACTGCTGGCTGGCGCTGCGTCTCGAGTTTGTCGGCACGTGCATCGCTGCCGCTGCTGCCCTTGCTGCGGTCATTGCCCACGGCACAAATGCTGCGGAGGGCGCCGCTTTCGCTGGCATCGTTGGTGTCGCGCTCACATACGCGTTCACTATCACGCAGCCCCTGAACTGGACGGTGCGCATGCTGAGCCAGTTGCAGACGCAGATGGTGTCGGTGGAGCGCATCCAGACCTACACCGAGATGCCGACTGAAGCGGCCCTAGAGAGCACCGCCGCACAGAAGCCGGCGTTGGAGTGGCCTACAGCCGGTGCCATAAGCTTCAACCGTGTGGATCTCCGCTACCGTCCGGGCCTCCCGCGCGTGCTTCGCGGTCTGACGTTCAGCGTGAACGCCAAGGAGAAGATCGGCATTGTCGGCCGCACGGGAGCTGGCAAGAGCAGTTTGATCGTGGGTCTTATGCGCCTTGTCGAGCTGGACGCGGGCTCCATCACGATTGATGGCGTCAATATCAGCAAGATCGGCCTGCACGACCTCCGCGCCAACATCGCCATCATCCCGCAGGACCCCGTGCTGTTCACGGGTACTGTCCGCTCGAACCTGGACCCGTTCAACCAGTTCTCAGACGACCAGATCTGGACGTCCATCAAGCGCGCGTCGCTGCAGAAGGCAGTAACCTCGCTGTACGACGTCGTGGACGAGAAGGGCTCGAACTTCAGTGTGGGTGAGCGCCAGCTGCTGTCCATTGCTCGTGCGCTGCTCAAGCGTTCGAAGGTGATCCTGATGGACGAGGCCACGGCGTCGATCGACCCCGAGACGGACCGGCAGATCCAGCAGAGCATTCGCGAGGAGTTCCGCGACTGCACGACGCTGACGATCGCGCACCGCATCAACACGATCCTGGACTCGGACCGCATCCTGGTTATGGAGAAGGGCTCGGTGGCCGAGTTCGGCTCGCCCACGGAGCTGCAGCGCAAGCCCGACGGCATCTTCAAGTCGCTCGTGGACGCCTGGCGCCAGAGTAGCGAGAAGTGAGAGAGATAGCGGAGACATTACAGTACAGATTGGCTGTGGTGTGAAACAATACAAAATAGTTTGCACAAGTAACTCTGTTTACTGCAACCGCGCTGGATTAACTTCGGAAAAAAAAGTTGTCAGATTTTTATTTTGCGGGAGATGACTGTCCCATACATAGTACACTTGACCTACAAATAGCAACACTGTACCTGGTACTGAGCTATGCATAGATCTTGCTTCAAATACTATCTCTTCTTAACACGCGCCATTATCCTTTTTTTCCACTATGTTCGCTCGCGTATTGCCAAGCTGTGATCCAGATTCAACCACTCAAGGCATGCGGTGGTGGCAGCGCCTCGAGGAGAGATGGAACGAGATTCAAGTGGGTCGCCAGGGATCCTACTCAGTGGAGCGGCTCAAAAGTTTCGACCACTACTGCAAGACCACACCACCGACTCGAGTGGCGTTGGTGTGCGTACTGACGCCACTGCCAGCGCTTCTGATAGCCGTGTTGCTCGAATGCTTGCCACTCCGTTCACCTTCCGAGTCGTGGAGTGCCAATTGGGCGTTTTGGCTTCGCTTGGGTCTGTCAAACCTGGCAATGTGCCTTTTTGGGTTGTCTCAACTCGTTGTGCTTGTGCCGGAGCTGCATCCGACTTTTTCTAAGAGATTGGCGGTGAGTGTGGGTGTGGTCTGCCCCTATGTGGCAACTTTCGTTCTTGGAGCATACTTTGTTGGATTTCCGATCCCACTGACGTGGTATGCCGGAGGGTTGGTCATGGCTCCGTACCTTCCAATCATGCTGCTTATCGTGTTTGGTCGAGCGATCTTTTCAAGATCGTCCCCTTGCCGTCCCAATCTGCTCCGCTTCAATCGCTACTTGCAAGCGGGCTTGGGTTTAGGCACCATCTTCCCGCTCTACAAAGCTCTCTACGGATGCGTGCCTGCGGAGTACCGAGGGGTGGTTCTTCTTGTGATGCCGGTCTGGAAACTCGCTGCCAAACAGTTTATGGTGCGTTCTACTCGAGCGCTGGAGGACTTTATCCCTGCGATCATCGCCACGGTAGTGGACTTCTTTAGTGCATTGTTTGTCTCGGTTTGTATGTCGACCTCAGGGTCAATATACCTTTCGGTGCTGTTCATCGTTGCAGACCTCGGTCAAGCGCTGGTAGAGTTTCGCGAAGTGCGGATGAACGCAAACGCCGTGTTCGACCTGCTTCAAGACCTGAAGGAAAAGTCGTCCAGGTTTCGAGGCCTGATGAAACCCCCCGACACTTCCGACCTGACAACTCTTATCTTGGCAGTCATTAGAGATCCGAAGGCGTTCTCAGTCACGTCATTGGCAGGGGTACGACTACGCGCTTGCTGTCCTCATCCTCTGACGAGAGAGCAAGCAGACAAGCTGGAGTCGCTGCAAGGGTCTCCTGTATTTGGGCAGTCAGATTCGCCATCGATTGTCGAGTCTAGCACAAGGTCCAAACCAACCCGACGTTTGCAAGTTCAAATGGCACGAATTGCACCAACCACTCCAGAGATCGTCAGTACTGGTAAAGCAGCAGATGGAGGACCCTTCCCTGTATTTATCGCTAACCCCGACTCGGGTAAACTAGCTAAAAAGCTGGTTCATCAGGGTCTCCAGCTGATGTTCCATTGCGAATACCTGATGCTGGTCGAGTACGTCGAGTGCATCGTGCCGCTCATCTTCGTGCTGTACAAGACGGCGCTCGAGCATCTACCGAACGTCGCGTACTATCCGGATGGGGCCGGCCACTTCGGACCAGGTGCAGCGGCAAACGTCTTGGTGCTAGCTGCCCTCGAGATTGTGTCGTTGCTACTGCTATACTGGTTTCTTCAGCGCAAGTTCGCCTTCTCTCCTCTGTACCAACTTGCTTTCGTGCTGGAGACGCAGATCTACATGGTCCAAGCCCAACTTGTGGCCGAATGTATTTTGCTGCTGCAGTATGAGCTCCAACACTACGGTCAGGGATTGGAAAAAATATATTGGCCAGTATTTTTTAGCGTTAGTAAGCATTGCAGTACGGATTGCAATCCACCACACAGTACAATACAGCATTGGTATTGCTGGTTTCTCCACAGTTCTTTATTGCAATCTGCTGCTCGCCTGCAATACAGTATTGCAAGACGATATTGCAATACTACAAAGTACTACGCTTATTCTTGAAGTCAGAAGATCGCTATCAAGTAGATGCTTGCGAAGGTGTTCTAAATCCATAAGATGCAGCCATCGTTCACCCAAGCTTTGAGTCTGGAATTACCAAGGTATTGAACGGACAGTCAGGTAGGCTTTCGGATCTTGAACGGCAACTCATGAAGCCGTTCGAGGTCCCCCGACAAACGCGTAGCAGAAGCATTGACTGGGGCAAAACCCGAACATACGCCGAGAAGTCAAGGAGCGCAAACGACAGAGGCTGGAGCAAGTCACAGAGTATCAAGACCTCCGCTACATGCTCGGCGTATCGACGTCGGTCGAGAGGTTGTTCAGCATCGCGAAGTACATCATGGCTGCCCATCGTGAGCGAATGAGCACGTGGATGTTTGAGAACATCATGTTCTTGAAGACGAACTGCGATCTTTGGACGAGTAAAACTGTTGCCATTGCGATACGTGATGCCAGGGCTGCGAACGCCGCATCAAGCGCTCCTCCAGAGTGAACGGCTTCACCACCGTGAATTGGCTTTGAGATACGCCTTCAATATAGTATTGCTTGCTTCGTTACAATATATTATTGCAATACGTAGCACCCCCGCAATATCGTATTGCAATACACTATGCAGTACAGTATCGTATTGTATATGGTATTGGCATATGGCGGTATTGGTATTGGACCAATATATTTTTTCCGATCCCTGACTACGGTAATGGATACGCATACAACCACAAATGACTGGGGTATCCTAATGTTTTTCGTGCTCTGCGTTGCCAGGTATGGACTTCACCTTCCAATTCAAATGGCTGCAGGACAACAAGCACACGTACTCGTAAGGCCCCTGTGTCGATTCATGATTATTTTGCTGTCCGACGGTCCGTGCTGGTGTTGCACTGCTCATCTTTGCTGGCAGCTGACGGCGCCTCAAGCTTCAACGTCGCCGACCTCGCATCACTCTCGCCAGAATCGAACGGACCAGCAAGAGATCAACTCCGAGACAGAATGCTGGCGGTCTCCTCGCTGCGCGATAAACTCCCCTTCAGCCCGGTGCAACTCGGCGTCGGAGCGCTTGTGCTCGCCTCGGTCGTCCTGCTCTTGGCCAAGCCTCCTACGAACCGGCCAGGGGGAGATCCGTCCAAGAAGTCGCAGCGGAAGATCCACCGCCCCGAGGCGACGCTCCTGTGCTGGAGAACACACTGGTCGTGATCCAGGCAGCTCGCGCCGGGGACATCCACGACCGAACGCTGCTCAGCTGCCGCGAATCCAAGGCAGAACCTGTGCTTATTCGCTCCATCGGCCTCCCTGATCAGCTTATCGTCTCCACGCCAGAAGCCTTTGAAGACGTCCTCAAGACTCAAATCAGTAACTTCCCCAAAGGATCCTACCAGTGCGACAACCTACGACACCTCCTAGGCGACGGAATCTTCGCTGTTGATGGGGAGCAGTGGATACATCAACGCAAGACAGCCAGTAACCTCTTCACTATGAGAGCTTTAAGGGACTCCATGACCGTCGTCATCCAACGTCACGCCGTTGTACTCTACGACATCCTCCGACGTGCCAGTGAGAGCAAACAGACGCTGGATCTGTTCAAGCTCTTGAACCGGTTCACGATCGAGGCGTTCACGGAGATCGGCTTCGGGGTCCACATGGGCTGTCTGGACTCGGAGGAGGAGCACCCATTCGCGAAGGCCTTCGACCGGGCGCAGCGAGCTCTGCTCTTGCGCTTTGTGCGCCCAGGGTGGTTCTGTAAGCTTCAGAAGTGTTTGGGAGTTGGGGCCGAGGGTCAGCTGAAAAACGACATCGAGGTGATCGACAAGACGGTGCTCGATATTGTTGAGAAGGCGCTAGCGAAGCGCTCCAACACCGCCAGTGGCAATGAGGTTGATGGCAGTGCCAGCCAGGGGAAGGACATTGTGTCCCTCTTCCTTGGTGACGTTGGTAGCGACACCCAGCAACTCGATCCGATGTTCCTACGCAACATTGTCGTGAACTTCCTCATCGCTGGTCGAGATACGACAGCGCAGACGCTGAGCTGGTTCTTCCTCAATCTCGCTACGAATCCCGACGTGGAGACGGCTATTCGCAACGAGATCGCAGAAAAGCTGCCAAACATTGAACGCAGCGGCGTAAACGAGAGTCGTACAACGATGCAAGATGTGAGCCAGCTTGTGTATCTCGAAGCCGCCTTAAAGGAGACGCTCCGCCTTCATCCCCCTGTCCCGATGATCCCTAAGTACGTTGTGGAAGACACTACGTTGTCTGACGGAACGTTTGCCAAGGCCGGCTCGCTCATCGTACTGGCCGCGTACGTGATGGCGCGACTGCCGCAGGTCTGGGGCCGGACGCCGAGGAGTTCAAGCCCGAGCGCTGGATCGACCCTAGCACTGGAAAACTGATCGCGGTCTCCGCCTACAAGTTCGCGTCTTTCAATGCAGGACCGCGCGCGTGTCTGGGCATGAACCTGGCCATGCTTGAGATGAAGCTGGTGGTGGCAGGTCTGCTGAGCAAGTTCCACATCGAAGTGCTGAGCCCCGAGGACGTGACCTATGATCTGTCGTTGACATTGCCGGTGAAAGGCGCTCTCAATGTCAAGGTGTCGTCCGCTGCGATGCCATCCAGCCCTGATTTTGCGTAAAACGGTGTAGTGTACTCCCTAACGCTAACATGTTAGTTGCTATACATGTTAGCTAACTGTTAGTTAGTGTATAGTATTTTGAGCTAACATGTTAGTAGCGTTAGAGCACAAAGATAGGTCACCTTAAGTAAATGTAGGTGGAGGAGAAACTCTTTTTATACAAACGCCTGTAAGGCGTTTGTAGGCTATTCTAAAAATCTATTGTGACCTATTATCGCATTCTTTGATCATAGTGCAGCTTTGGCCAGGTTGCAGACCATACTTGACGTTTAAACCAGGCATAGAAGCCATACTTGAAGTCCAAACTAGACTTAGTGGACATAATTTCCTTTAACTCTTAGCTTTATTTACTCATTGCGTGGCGCGTGTGCACCAAGAAATTATCGATAAACCAATCCTATGGATTTCATTTGTATAGAGCCCGTCGCAAGTTCCTACCGGCCAAGTTAGTGAATATGCAGCCTTTCAGATGCAACATCAAGCGAGGCCGACTCCGACCCCGAAACCCCAGCTAAAGGACCGGGGATTTACCATGCGGAACGCATTTACGCTCGGCGAACTGTGAACTACCCCCCCCCCATTCTACCTAGTAAAATGGGCAGGTTGGGAGGAGTTCACATGGGAGCCGCCTCGCCACTTGCCAGCAGAGCTGATAGCGGATTGTGAAAGAGATCAAATGGTGCCTGGCCTAATTATATCAGAATCCCTGGAGGTCGGTGGCGCGGAAGGTCAACGTGAAGGCTAGAGGAGGACCGGGTCCTCAGGACCCGTAGAAACTAGACTTTTGATTAGCCTTCGCTGCAGAATCACTTAATAAATACGTTGGTAAACTATACAGTCCAGCTATACAGTACTAACATGTATAGTTTACAACTAACTGTTAGTTAGTGTCTAGTAAAATTAGCTAACATGTTAGTGGAGTACACTAATACGGTGCCTCAACTGAATTAGAGCTTCGCATTGCATTGCACTCGCCCGTAAGTAAAAACCGTAAGTTTCATCACAGCGTTGTTTGTTATTGCTCAACGCGTTTGCGATTAAGCCTCGCCATTAGACGGCTTGGCAGCGTCTCTCTGTCTCTCCTGCTGCAAGGCCAACTGCATGGCGTTGTGGATCATCCGGCAGTCGGTCGTGTACGGGATCGAGTAGTCCACGAACGAGCCTGTCACCAGCAACACCAACGTCACTACATGCACACAATATCTCCTGCATTGCCACGATATGGCTACGAACCTAGGACGCCGAGGATGGCGAACGGCTTGTAGGATTTCCGCTGGATGCTGATGGGGATGCCGACCAGGACGCCAGCAATGCAGCACTATGACACACACACAAGTCAGTTGGAGCAAGGACCCAGTGCTGAATCCATCAGAGCAGGTCCGTACCAGGATCTGGCGGTTGATCATGCAGGAGGTGAGCATCTGCTGCAGCTGCGCCGAGTCTTCATTGCCCTTGGGCTGCAGGCTCTCGTCTCCTTCGCGCTTGAGGAACATGACGGGCGAACTCGATGTCCCCTGTGTTCTCGAAGCGATAAATTAGTTTGTGTGACAGAACATAAAATACATCGACTTTAAGAGGGAATCAAACATGGCTACAAAACCTGTGGCGATCTGCTTGCAACAGCGGAGGACCTTTCTAGGCCATGGCTACATTATGAGGACCCTTCTGCAGTTGAAGTGCAAGTTTAATTCGGACTAAGAACACTCCTGACGGCATGGAGAACGCCCAGCCCAAGCGGCCGGGCCGTACGTTTAGAGCCCTCCCTCGAATACAAATCCATTCGTACGTGCTTACGCTACGCTCTTTTCGGTCTGACTATCTTGGGGCTGTCAGTTGGGTCCATAACCGTTGACACGTACGTGGTGCCCCCTCACCCCCTTCTCCTCATCACTCTTACTGGCGACGCTTGCAGTGAGCATGAACTTGTCTGTGAAGCGCTGTACGCCGCGCGTGTTCACCCTCGCGTTGCTGGCGTCGCTCGGGCTCATCGCCGTCTACCTCGACTCGAAGCTCGCGTGGAACGCGCTCCCACGACCACGCACATCTTCCACACCGTCGAGCGGACCCAGCCACTGCAGCAGCCTGCTGCGACTGGGACTGCTGCTGAGCACGATGCAAAGGTGGAGGTGAAGGCGGATGTCCACGTGGACCCCGAGAAGCTGGCGCTGGTGCAGACGCTGCATGCCATCGCGCAGAAAACGTCGCAGCCCCGGGGCATCGTGATCCCAGTGTACGAGCCTATTGTCAAGCTCGCAGCGTCGCTCATCCTGGAGCTGCGCACCATGGGCGTCGACGAGCTTATCGAGTTACCGTACTGTGGAGACGTGGAGGCTGCGTCGCAGGAGCTGCTCACGCAGAAGGCGGCGCTGGGCTCCATCCGGTTCTACGACGTCTGTGAGCTCGCTGCTGCCGCGACGGTGGAAGGCGTCGGCAACTCGACCAAGAAAGTTTTCTGTGAAGACTTGGCTGCGTGCCACACCAAGTTCCGGAATTTCGACATCAAGGTCGTGTCCGTGGTCTTCTCCAAGTTCGAGGAGATCATGATGATCGACGCCGACACGGCCTTCTTCGTGAGCCCAGCGGTGCTCTGGGATTCCGAGAAGTTCAAGGCCACGGGTACGTTGCTCATGAACGACCGCATCGCGCACGAAATCTACTTCATGGCCGAACGCGTGGGCGGATCGGGGAACGTTTCCTTTCAGCATCGGTACATGTCCAAGTTCGACCCTGCTCCGTTCCGCTTCATCCCCACGCTGGAGCGGGAGAAGTCCACGCTGCCGAACCCCGCCCCGGTCGAACTGCAGTTCGAGCCCAGCGACTATTTGCTCACTAGCCACTCGTGGAACCTCCGCACGGGCCATCAAGTGGACTCCTCGCTCATGTTCTGGAGCAAGAAGAAGCAGCCGCGCGCGACTGCCATCCTGGCATCGTTCAAGGCGCTAAGTGATATTGGCTCTCCTCCTTCGTACGGAGACAAGGAGCTGTACTTCTACGCTGCGGAGCTGGCGGAGGCGCAGTATTCCTTCTCGGACCACGCGATCGGCGCGGTTGGAACGGAATACCAAGACCACGGAGAGAAGAACTCGACACTCTGTGGAGATATGGCCCAGGTGTTCCCTATCAAGCAGAAGAGCGAGGACGACGTGCCGTTGTTCTACCTCAACAGTGATCGCGTCTTGTACTTCAAGCCTGAAGAGCAGCCTGTGTACTACATGAAGGCGCGAATGGCCGATGTATACCCTGGAGCGTTTGGCGAGCGTCGCATGGAGTGTCCGTTTGACATCACCGGAGCGCAGTTTTCCAACGCTGAAGCTCGACACCTCACGGGGCGACAGCGTCTGCATGACTTGGTGCTCGAGTGGGAGAAGATTGCACAGGATACTGCGAGTGACCCCAAGGCCAAGGAAACTAGGCAAGCGGCTACGGACGGGATGGTAGACGAGCAGATGCACCAAATGAGAGGAGCGTATCGGCAAGTTATCAAGCCGAACGTCTAAAAGACTACAGTATTAATACATGTAGTTATACTGAAATAGCAAGTGTACCGTAAGTGTAGTATGCTGCTGGCGCAGCCGGCAGGGGATTAATTCGGTGTCGCATGAAGCCGTGCGTGTCGTGCTCGAAAACAGTGTCGCTTGATCATGATATTTGTATTGAATACACTTAACTGAGAATCTTGTTTATATATCTTTACCCGCATAAGTAATCTGTATAAATCTGTATACTTAATGGAGGTGTAAGGGTCCTCTAAATCCGGATCCGTCATTCTGTAGCCCTGCAGACGAAATCAGCAATGCTGCTTCTGCCGCGATGGTGCTGGATGAAACGCCGGAGCAGCGTCGCCGTCGCCTTGACGCTGCAAATGCGCGCGCACCGGCAAGGCGTGCCGCGATAGTGTTGGATGAAACGCCGGCTGCGGCAGCAGGGGATTAATACTGAGCAAGTGTACCGTGGTGGCGCAGCCAGCAGGGAATTAATAATAATTCGGTGTCGTATGAAGCCGTGCGTGCGTTCAGTATCCATCATATATGACATATTACTGGGATAGGAAGCAACGTTAGTGCTGCTATCACAGACCAGATAGGATTATATCCGTGGTACGTCAAGCAGGGGCTAATGTTAACTCCAAAACGGGTAATATTGATATTGATATAGTATCGACACATTCAGTTTTGATATATGAAATATTATATGATATTTTAACACCCATGGAAAATAATATTAATATTAATATTGATATATCATCTAATATATCAATATTTCATTAAGTACGAAATGATGACGTAATTTCTGGTATTTTTGGCCAACCGTTAGCCAGCTTAAACCAATCTGTCGTCATTACGAATACCCGGTTGATATTAGTTAGGTGGCAAACCATACACGCAGGCTGCGTCACGCTGCGTCCCATTCATCGTGTACTCAAGCATGCGATAGCAAACTGTGGGGCAAATGCTCACCGGTACCAGAATTTGG
Source organism: Phytophthora melonis (assembly GCA_024211575.1). Taxonomy (NCBI): domain Eukaryota; phylum Oomycota; class Peronosporomycetes; order Peronosporales; family Peronosporaceae; genus Phytophthora; species Phytophthora melonis. The sequence continues at coordinate 1,861,004 of JAMXKT010000094.1, read as the reverse complement.
TACGTTTGAACCATTGCAATACCAACATATATTAGAACCCCGTACTGTATTTACATCCAAGGTATCTGAACAAGGCCGTGCTCTGCCCGGAACAGCTCTAGGTTTTACGGTATATAAGTTAGTGTAAAAAAATGCGGTATTTTGTTTCTACTGCCAATAACAGAAGTAGAGATATGGTATTAGCTGTCAGCTGGACCGGGTATTTATTAGATACAGCTGGCGCTACTCGGTTCATAATTTAGATACAGCTGGACCGGTATTTATTTACAGCTGGCGCTACTCGGTCCAGGATTCAGATACAGCTGGACCGGGTATTTATTAGATACAGCTGGCGCTACTCGGTCCAGGGTTTAGATACAGTTGGCGCTACTCGGTCCAGGATTCAGATACAGCTGGACCGAGTATTTATTAGATACAGCTGGTGTGTCGGTTGTGTTGTCAGCGATGTCATGACGGACATGCACTTCGACCAGTTACAGTTGGTCCAAGCCTGCAATGCGCTTGGTTGAGTAGGTTATTAATAGTCCACGCTCATAGATGCACCAATAGCTCCAAATTCCTTGAGTCACCTTTGCTGCTCTGGTTCTCGTCATCCGTTTAGGTAGGGATCATGCTTCCGTGGCTCGCAACGAGGAGCCATCGATGTACTCTGTAACATTGCGACTGATCTGATATCAATACTTCTGCATTGTTTGACATATCAGTCGCTAACTTGTGGAGAGCAGTGTTTAGCACATATATCCGTATCGTGTTTACCTCAAAATGTATCAAACTAACGGTCCTAGCTCCGCAAACACTTGAGATAAGGATACCGGTACAACCTACTGATGTCGAAGTTAAACATGAAATAGAACAACGTGTCCACCAATATCTCATGTATACTGTGCGTGTCGGAGCATTTCAGAGGCTTACTTTCTCGCTAAATGTAATAAAAAAAGAGTTGAAACGAACAGGTTGAAGCAGAGTCCCAGTGGGCAGGCCCACTTCCAGTGAATATATTAATATGAAAGATCAAGTCGTAAACTGGGTACAACTATCTATCAAAGTCTTTCCCAAAGCAGTTATAAGTAATATTTTTGCATTAATTTCATTGGCGACGACAACAACGATCTTGTATGAAGCAAGCATAAGTGGAATTCGAGTGCATCCAGGAGTGCATCCACTTCAAATATGATATTCATAGATAATATTTCTACACTGGGTCAAGCTGACAAAATATTTTACATGACTGCTGGCGCAAACCCTTTGCTAGTACCTTGGTAATGCCCATTGCCATGCTGAGAACTCCTACCGGATGAATCGCACCCCTCAGAGCATGAGCAGAGGTCTTCTGGAAATATCATAAAAAATACTTGATATTCAGTGAGATTTAAAATGATATATGAAATATCTGATTGATATCGCATTTTTCTACCTAATATAATATTAAAATCGAATATTATCAATATTATATTCGAAAAAATATTATTGATACCAAGTTAACATTAGCCTCTGACGTCAAGTCAAAAGATGACCCCTCTTGACATTTAACTGGTACATCTCGATGAAACCGATACGACTCCGGTGGCGCACTGGGCCCTCCAAAAGGCTTATATGCGTGGGCAGCCTGAACCGGTACGTTACCCATCACACCGGTATAGAAACGGTGCCGCACTGGGCCTCCAAAAGGTTTGCAGATTGAACCGGTATGCGTCAGTAACATTTATCGAATAGTTGGGGTGATGTAAAGTGAATGATTGAAGCGGACGAACTGCTGCAGAAGCAAACAAAGCAAAACATTTTCGTTTTCTACAAGCAGCAAACAGATCTCGAGCAAGGTTCGTTTATCACTGTGTATAAGCACCGCCAAAGCATGCCATACATCTATAGTTATCAGGTGAATTACCGGGCATCTCCTGCGCCTGCTTCGCAGCCGCAGGAGATGCCCGTGGTTCGTAAAAAAATCACGGTAATAGAAAGCGTTTATAGCAAAAACCTCCTATCCCAGCCTTCGCGGAGCCCTAGTATGTAAAACTTGATCAGTAGTCTGAATAATTACCTAGTCAGTCTCTGTCAATGAAGAAGCATCAATCTTATCATTAACTTTCATTTGATTCGAATCATTTCCAGTTTTCACGCAGCAACACCAGGGCGATTTTACAGCACCAAGGTAAGAATAGACGTTTGCTTGAGAGGGCACTGCTGCAACTTATAACTTGCTTGTATTTGGTTATTAACAGAGCGAAGGCAAGAAAACAAATTAATATTATCGTGAGTGTGTTTGAATGCAAGCACAGCGCTGGCGACTGGTGCGCCGCAAGTGCGGCGCGCCTAAGTCGTGTGCGTTGTGCGTTTATCTGTTTTGTTTCATATTTGCGATCTCAGCCCCCGCGAAGCCCTAGTTTAGAGATTCTCTACACCCTTGCCCGCATTTAGTTGTCTAATCCGCATTCAAAGTTGTCAGCTTTTTGGGGGCGTAGCCCCCCTTATAATGAAATGTGCATACAGACTTATTACCCTTTTTACAAGTACTTTTTACTCCTATTTATGAACCCCTGTATTTCAATTGAGAATGGGGTAGGGGAAATGAACTATCATAGCTTGCGATTTCGATCGATTTTTACCTCTATTTAAGAACAGAAGATGTCGCGTAGCACGGCGTTTAAACGCGACCTTTTAAATGTTACCTTGTTCGAAGGTATAACAAGTTCTTAAACTGAGGTCAACTTTTTATCGAACAGGAGGTCGCCCCGTTTGTATCAGCAAACAAACGATTGCGTTAATCGTTGAAGTTTAAGGTAAGAGTTGACGACCGAGGATTTATGTACATGAACCGCGGAACCCTTTTCAAGGGGTGTCTGAACTCCGGTTTAATGAGGTAATTGAGGCAAATGACAGTGAGGCGCACCGTAAAAAACATATGAGACGTCAGGCAGCGCCGTAAGAAGTCTCCGCTAACGTACGAACCAATGTACTGACGCTTCGTCTGAATTAGGTTATTCATGGATAACTTAACTCAAGGTGTCGGTCAGCACACTCATAGCGTGGAGGGGCAGGTCGCGCAGCAGCCAAGGACTGTCTCTAAAGCCGCACGCAAAAACCAACGCGCCAGCATCCTACCTAAAAAAACTACGAGTATCCTATCTAAAGCAGCTAGTGCTTTTGAGGTGGGCCATAGTAAGTGATTAGCCGGTAATTTAGGTGCGAAGATGGTCATCGTTTGACAACGATGGGAGATGTGCCACCATTTGGATAAAGACCTATCACTGCCGATATTTACTTCATGTTAACGTGTGAGCCGCAATTACTAGTGACCCCAACATAGAATCTAATTCATGTATTGGTAGTCGTGGAAAGCTGTTATATATGGGTAACCGAGGTAAATCGCCCACCAACTCGGCGGCTTGAGTTGTCGTTGCATTAGTGGGGTAAAAACGACAGTAACATCACTATGGAGGGTTTTTTAAATGCATTTCATCTTGCTTAGCCCTGGTCTCCATACTGCATTGTGGCGCGGTGGCTCTCCCGAAGTTGTGAAGCCTGCCTTCATGGACACTCTCCAATGTGGTGATTGGTGTTGTCGCCCATGGTGGTGATGTATTCCCGAGCTTGGGAGTTGTTCGCGGAGGTTTCGACTGGAGTCGCAAGGTCTGGTCTACAAAAAACAAGAGCATGATTTCGGGGTACCCGGCACCCCTGAAAAGGGCATTGCTGCGGTTAAGTTGATCCCGTTCCCAGAAGCACATGGGAATGCGTGCGATCCTTCCCTGAATCCCGGAATAAGGTGGAGTTCGGCACGAGTTATCGACTGGTATTCGGGGTGCTTCCCGGATTGCCCAAGATAGTCTCAAGACTGCCGCTGTATGGAGCCTGTTATCCCGGACTTGCTTCCCACAATACTCGAGAAGGCCTTCGACGAAGGTTCCTCCCAGACCCCAGACTCAAGAATCACGCGAATCCCAAGACTCTCGCGATGATCTCGTACCATCCCAAGATCTGAGGTTCACCCACGGAGGCGGTACTTCAAGCTTCGATAAAAATCAGGACCAACACTCTGGAGAAAGATCCAGTAGTCAACCCAACGACCAGGCGTCGTTGGAAAGATCGTCTTTGCATGTAGCCTTTAACCAAAACAGAGTTCGTTTTTCCCTCAAGTGCCGACGTCGTGTTGGGCCGAAGCCCTGAGAGCGTTCTCCACCAAAAATTCAAAGTTCCTTAGGTAAGGGATCCATTGCGAAAGCCTGGACGTGAACTTATCTATTCCATATTTTGCGCATACGCCGTGTGGGCTTGGTGCGTTATATATTGCGGGAGTAAGCGTATAGTGAGGCTCCTGAGAGTGATTTGTATCGGTATTAGGCTGTATAAGTCGATATTTGATTGAACTGCTGTTCTCCTCTTAGAGGAGTGGTGCGCGTCCACAAGACTGTCCAAGTGTCTTGGGTTTGGACCCGAAGACTTGGAGATTTGGCCTTAGTCCTGGGCCTAGAGAAAGAAGAGAGGACAAGAGGTATCTGTGTGATTGTATATTTGTGTGTAACTCTGTATATTTGGATTGAAGTGTTTGTTGGCGTTGACTGGTGTGGATTCTTGAGTCGCGGGGTTGATACTAATCGCCGATCAAAAGAACCTACCACAAAGGGGATACACAAGCGTGCGCCTGACCAGCAGTGTGCTGATATTTTCTCAAGCAGCTCACTGCGTGGACGATCCTAGCTCTCTAGCTCGTGGTCGTCTGCCTATCGAGTCACATTCTCAAGACTTGCTTTTGCTCCACTAACCCGCAAAAGGCACTCGCGCCTCGTCACAGCTGGTGCGCGTGCCCGAATTGGGGATTGGAAGTCAAGCGTGTATTCAAGGAGTTCAAGAAGATGTCTACGCCTGAACACAAGATTGTACCTGCTTCTTGTGGAGACCGCCGTGGCGTGGACTGCGTCGACGTCGGGCGCGACGACTCCGCCAGCGCGAGTTGTTGTTCGACTCTCGCCGACATTCCGGGATCCTGCGCGGGTTCTGGCAGCGGCGCCGGTAGCTGGAGCGGTCTTGACACTTGGTGCGCGCCTCGACCGCGACCTCGACCTCCAGCACGACGTCCAGGACTCGCGGGGCCAACCCAAGACGCACAGGTGCACCGTTACCCGGGACCGTGGTCTCGTGATGCCCTCGCAGCGCGAGGTGATCGCGTTTTCCCAGTGCGCTCTCAGCCGCGGGGCTGAGAGCCAACTCCAGAGGTGGTTGAGGCAACGCCGGGACTTCACGAAGAGTAGGTCGACCAGGACTTGACTGGGTCGATCTTGGGACCAGCGGGAGCCCAAGTTCTTGGACCTGAGCTTCCTGCACCGCGTGGCCACGCGCTTCCGCGAGGAAGTCTTCCAGTGATTCCCCGAGGAGTGAGCGGTGAAGCTGGAGCCGGAGCTGGACAGCTGGTGTCTGTCGCTGATGATGAAGCTCGTGCCTACGGCGTGGAACAGCTGCGGCGCTGGGTCGCCCTGCCTGGCGAAGTGATCTCCCCGGTCGACATTGTCTACGACGAGGCCGAGGACGAGTACGACATGGAGGCGTGGGTGAAGGCTGCGCTCGAGACCAGTCGCTACCTGGGGATCGTGAATGCTGGCCGCCTATCGGAGTCTTGGATCAAGAAGCTGTCGGTTCGACGCCGGCGTCAACCCCTGGTCACTGACCTGAGAGCGATCTCAGTGTCGCCGAAGTTGCTCCCCCCGCTGTCCTGTGTTGCTCTGCTCCAGACGATGCTCATGGAGGCTGGGTTTGAGTTCTGCAACGTCGTCCCGATCTGGAGCTCGATCCCAGAGTTGACCTCTGTCTCGGAGAACCAGATTCGTCGCGGAGTCGAAGAAGTCCAGGCGCGGATCGCCTTGGAGTGCCTCGAGTGGAACAAGCTGATGCGTGGTGTGGGCTTTCACATTCGCCAGCCGCTCTACCCACTGCCTGAAGTTCGCCCCGTGTCTCCGGCTGACAACCAAGCGCGTGACGAGGATGGCGATATCCTGATGACCGACGACACGGTGGAGCTCTTGGGGCTTGAGTTGGTTCGTAGACTGCGGATCACCAGAACTCGCCGCAGGAGCCCTGCCTCAAGCGCTTCAGGACAACCGCAGACCAAGCGTCCCGCGTTGGAGTCGCAACGAGCAGCTCCCATGCTTCCGGCACCTCAGCCACTGCCTCAATCTCCGGCTCCTCCGGTCTCGGGATCTCTGGTTCCAGTCACGGGCATGGAGATGATGGCGCGTGAGGATTCGGTCCCCAGTGTGGTGGGCCCTAGTGGTGATTCGGACCAGTCGTTGCATGCGGGTGAGGCGACGGACCTGTCTGGGCATAGTTCCTCGGGGTCGTCGTTCTTGTCTGCAGCCGACTACATGGCAGGTAGTGCTCTGAGCCACATGCCAGGTCCCAGTCCAGTGGCCATGGTGATGATCGCGCAGACCAGCAGTGCTGCAGCTGCCGACCCGCAAGGTTTCGGTGTCTCGGTGCCTGTGGCCGCGTACCCGCGTTCTCCCGAAGTGCCCCAGCGGCAGCCCGTGTCTGTGCCTGTGCAGAACCTCCCGCCTGAGCAAGCTCCACTGCCGGAGTCTCCGGAAGGTAGTTCCCGAGCGGCACCTCGTGATCGCTCCCGAGAATCTCCAGTTCCGACTCGACAAGTTAATGGATCTCGTCACGAGCCACGTCTACGCGGACATCGCGATTCACGAGATGGGCCTGTGGTTGGCAACGTCCCCACGCAGGGTGTCACGGTGCCCGCTCAGCCTCAGACTGTGAGCCAGATTGTTCCAGACGCGCGTGAAGCAAGAATCGAGTCCGTGCACTCCGTGAAGTCGAGCAGGAAGTCGTCCTCCAAGTCGAGCGCGAGATCGTCCTCTTCAAGGATGTCTTCTCGAGTGTCTTCCAGGTCGTCCGCACGATCAGGAGCTTCCGAAGTGGCCTTGATCATGTTGCGACAGCAGGAAGTCGCCTTGAAGCAGCAAGAGGCCGCCCTGAATCATGTCCGGGAGGCCATGACTGCCGAGCTGCGCGAGATGCGGGTGACGGCGCAGCAGGAGAAAGAGTCGCTGCTCGAGCGCCTTCAGCGAAGTGAGGCAGCTCTCGTTGCCGAGCAGGAAGCCCGCGTTCAAGAAGCGAAGCTGTCTCATGTTTCCCATGCGCATGTCGCCCAGGAAGAACGATCGTTCATCGCCCATGCCGCGTCCCAGCCGCCGAACACTGCCGAAGCTCATGTCCCTCAGCAGTCCGCTGCCGCACTTGAAGCCGCAGCCGCCACGGTCATGGCGGCCGCCGCGCAGGTGAAGAAAGAGCAGAGTGCGCTTGATCAAAGAGCGGAGGAGTACTTAATGGCTTATGAGGAGCGACTGCGCCAGGCCAATACGGCGTATCTGCAGAAGAACGCGCTTGCCCAAAAGATCCAGCGGGAACGGGATGAGAGATTGCGTAATCAGTCGCATAACTCAGATCCCACGTCCCACGCCTGTCGCACGTCAAGCAGTGTCGCTGGACAGGCGCAATCTGATGCTAATCACGCTCGGCAGTTACAAGCGACCCTTTCCCCCGAGAGTGTACCCATAAAAGGTGAGACAGGAGCCAGTGCGCCAAAACAGAAGAAATCTGGAGCCAAAGCTGGGACATCGACAGTCAAGACGGAGACCGCGAGCGCCGACCCGACTGCAGTGAAACAAACGTCCGGCAGTGCCAACCAGCCTGATGGGAGTAAGAAGAGCAGGAACAAGTCGCCCGCGGAGCCCGCCAAGACCAAGACTCGGCGTGACCGCCGCGGACAGCGCCCTGGAGGTGACCCTCCTGATGATGACCCAAGTTCAAGCGATGATGCGTCGTCGAGTGGGGGTGACGGCTTTGACTCGGATTCTGACTGAAAACGAGACCTCGAGGAGGAGTTGGCGCCTACAACGGTGCCTGGGAATGCTGGTTCGTCATTCACGTTCCGCCCGTACGTCCAGTACAGTGCGGTGGAGAAGTTCGACCCGGATGCGAAGCTTGAAGACCGTGTGAACTGGTGGGAGCGCTTCCATTACGCTGCCTCCCTCGGCGCATGGCCCGAAACGATGAAGCTGAGACAGCTGCAGAGCCGCCTCCCTGCCCCGATCCGCGCCTGGTACAAGCAACTTCCAGAGCGTGACCAGAAGAGCTGGAGTCGTCTCTCGAAGCTGTTCCGCCGTGAATACTGTCGCACCGAGGCATCTCCGTACGACCGGTACTATGAGCTGAGCCCAGACTCTGGAGAAACCGCCCGCTTATTCCTGTATCGCCTCAACGCTGCTGCGAAGCGTGCTGATGTGGATTACGAAGGCTCAGCCAGTGATCGCGAGCTGCACATCCGGAGATTCATCAAGAAGATCTCGGACCGGCGTCTCAAGATTACGTTGCAGGGCCAGAGATTCCTGTCGATTCGCGAGTTGGAGAAGACATTGAAGCGAGTTGAAGCTGTGCAACGGAATGACGATGGATATGAGACTCCACCCCCCAGATCCCGTGATCACAAGACTCATGGCGTTCGATTCAGCAGATTCCCGTCGCAGCGTCGGGGGCAACCCGAGAGGGCTTACTTGTCAGCTGGTGAAGACTCTGGTTCCGAATATGAAGATGCTCAAACTCAAGAATATGAAGAGAAGTCTGAGCCGGTGAACCGACCGGGAACGCCGCCTCCAGTCTCGGGCCGTCCGACAGCGACTGTGAATGCCACGAGAATTCCTGAGGCCCCTGCTTCGGTGGCCCGCGCTCCGACGACCGAAGAAATTTTCCGAGCTGTGGAGCAGATGGGTTGGCGTCCACCGCTTCCTCCTGCACCTCCTCAATCGCCACGTCGAGACAGCAACGTCTTCTGTGAGAAGTGCCGCACATTCGGTCACTCCGCCCAGTACTGCTGGCAAGACGTGATTTGTGACCGATGCCACGAGGCTGGACATCCGACACACCGATGCAACCGTCGACCGTGCTCAAAGTGTGGAGACTTTCACCGTGAAGGTCTCTGTGCTGATTGGGCTGCCCTCAAAGCGGTCCGTGAGCTGGCGCGGAAAGGGGCACTTCAAGATTTGCCTGACAATGTTCTGAAGCAATTGCTGAAGAATGAGAAGGGCAAGTCTGGGACGTCGTTAAACGACTAGGCTCGCTGGGTAGGAACCCAGTGCGTGCCGAGCCTAAGTCCCAAGATTATTGTGCCCTTGCATTTGTTGGTCCAGACCTTAGGTATCAGCGCAATAATCCCAAATGCATGTCTGCAATTGCCTGTGATGAATCGATCTACGCTGCTCGCGATGTTTCTCGAGATTACGTTCCGCGTGGTGCGGAGTTTGAAGACGAGAAACCTGTTCACTTCCCGCTCTTGTTTGGGGAGAGATATGGCTGGTGGTCGAATCATTCGCTGGAAGATAAGCATGCGGTTGCGCTGGTACATGGGGCGATCAACAACCACCGAATCCAGATCATCCTTGACTCTGGGGCGTCCACGACTATTTTGAGTCCTGACCTTGCACGCAGGTTGGGCCTCAAACTGGAATCGCACAAGAGACTCAAGGTGAAAGGACTTGGTGGCGTTGTGACGTATATCAATGCTCAGACTCAGGTGAAGTTAACCCTGGGAGTGCATGTGGTGTACGTTCTCAAGATGTGGGTCGGAAACATTGGAGATGGAGTTGATTGTTTGCTCGGGATGGATTTCATGGAAGCAGCTGGAGTGAGACTTTGTGCGCGAGAGAAGCTCGTGAAATTACCCGATGAAGAGGACATACCACTCGTGAACAACGGAGAACCGCAGCGCTATGGCATGCAAGTGCCAGTGTACATCCGCGAGCATGTGTACTTGGAGCCTGGAAGCAGTGTGATGGTGCCTGTCCGCTATGGCCAAGCTGATGCGGACAATGTGGTTGCCTGGACCGGAAGAGGAAACCAGTGGGTGACGCAAGTGGTCTATAGCTCGCAACGGAGACCTGCTGCTATTCGGGTGGTGAACATCTCGGATTTTATGGTGACACTCCTGCCGCATACGACGGTGGCCCAGCTCGTGGAGCCGAGTTACTTACCGCGCGGCGATCGATTTGTCCAACCTGGATCGAGAAAATACCGCGAGTGGCAGCAGTTGATTTACGAGAACACGTACTCCCGTGAGTTCCAGCGTCGGTTAGATCATGAAGCTCGACTGGAGGAGTTACGACAACCCCCTGCGGTCCCGAAGCGTGATTACGTGTGGCCTACAAAGATTCTCCCGAGGCCTGCAAAGTCTGAGACGGAAGGCGAGAGACCCGAAAGCGGCTGCGCAGTGTCGATGCTAACCCAGAGTCACCCAGAGGTGAAACCAGAGATTTCTGAACTTGAAGGGACGGCTGTTCCTGAGTCGGTGAAGATTGAGAATGAAGCTCTCGAAGACTGTGAAGACGAGAGTACCAGCGTTGAGGAGATCTCGAGCGACTTTGAGGAATCGTGTCCAAGCTCACTGGCGGTCTCAGGTGGTGGTGTCACTACGAGCCAAGCTCGAGAAGAACTTGCGAAGGTGTTCCCGGAAGAGACTGTGGAGTTGTTTGATGATCGTTTGGAACAGCTGGAAGCTGCCTTCGTGTTTTACCTCAGCTCGGCCGAATCACGAGAACCTGAAGACGAGCAAGTGTTCTTTCATGAAGGGACGGAGCTGCTGACTCAGCTCAGGGATCAACTTGCTGTCCTCCCGGAGCTGAAGGACTTGAGTCCGAAAGCAGACATTGTTGAGGCTGATGTCGGTGAAGAAGGCAAGACGACCCCGGAGATGGACAAGCAGATGCGAGGCATCTTGGAGTACCACCGTTCGATCTTCTTGGGAGACGGCAACGCTGTGCCAGCACCAGCCCGAGGAGTCGTGTGTGACTTGGATGTTGGGGATGCCAAGCCAATCGCTCAGCGCTCTCGCCAGATTGCCCCACAGTATCTCATGAAGGTATACGAGTTGATCAAGAAACTGTTGGAGACTGGATTAATTGAAGACTCGAAGTCTGACTGGGCCTCGCCAATCGTGATCGTTCTCAAGAAAAATGGGAAAGATATCCGGTTGTGCATCGATTATCGCATGGTCAACCAGTTGGTCAAGCTGTCTTACTATCCGTTACCTCTGATTGACGAGTTGCTGATCGGCTTCGAAGAGGCCATGTGGTTCATGAGCCTAGACATGGCGAGTGGGTTTTGGGCCATCCCCATGACCGCTCGAGCCAAGCTCATCTCTGCGTTCATCTGTCCGCTGGGCCACTTTCAATGGCGGCGCATGCCTTTCGGCTTGAAGAACGCCCCCCTGATTTACCAGCAGATGTTGAATAACTGTCTCTGGGGATTCGTGAGATTGCCTGCTGAGGAAGAAGCCAAGGTGGATCCAGACGTACTCGAGTTCTTGGGTATTAAGGTGGATGAACGACACGCGTCTGATGCGGTTGCAGAAATTCCCGCGCTGACCGACACAATGACCGTGTTTCACCGGAACATCCCCGCACCTTTGTCCATGGGTCCCGTCTTGGGTCGAAGCTCGTACATTGACGACATCGCCCATGGGGCGCCGACCTGGGATAAGCTGTGCTCGGATTTGAATGCTCTGTTGTTCCGGCTTCGGTATTGGGGTATCTCCGTGAGTTTGCCGAAAAGCGAGTTTGGAAAGCTGTCGATCCCCTATCTGTCGCATGAGATTAGCGCGGAGGGACTGAGGGCTACGCCTAAGATCGCCAAAGGTGTCGCGGATTTGCCGTTCCCGTCCACACTCAAGGGTGTGCAGTCGTTTCTCGGGAGCATCAACTACTACAACAAGTTCATTGAAGATCTCCCGGTTATCGCTTCGGTACTCTACGAGTTGACGGAAGAACAAGTGCGAGAAGGCCGTGACTTGGGGCGCGCTAAAGAAGCTTTTGAGATTCTCAAGAAGAAGATCGTGTCGACGCCGCTGTTGCGGCATCCAGATCGTTCGAAGAATTTTGTGATCATCCTGCACGCGAACCCATGGGCTGCCTGTGCTGTCCTGGGCCAAGAGCATGATGGCGTCATCCTACCTGTTCGTTTCACGGGCAAGACACTGAATGACTCTGAGCTCAAGTACCATCCAGCTGAGAAGGAAGTGGTTGCGCTGTTGCGCGTCCTGAGAGTGTTTCACACTTTGATCTCGGGATGCCACCTCAAGGTGTATACGCGCTACTCCATCTTGCGCTGGATCTTCACGTCTTCGTCTCTGGAGGGAAGATGCCTGAGATGGGCAGCGCTCTTGTCGCCATGGGATATGGAGATACACCGAATCGAGAAGGATGAGGACGGTCTGGCTGCCATCATGGGGGCCGGAATCACACCTCGTGAACACCTCGATAAGGTTGCGGAATCTCTCATCCCGGCCAAGGGGCGCGTGACTCCAGCTCCGCCTATTAGTTTGGAGATGTTGGAAGCGGATTATTCCGGGTATCTCTTGAGCTTTGACGGTGCGGCGAAGACTTCTGACAGACGAGGTAGTTGCGGCTGCGTGCTTTGGAAACTTCCGGAGTGGAGCGTTGTGAGTGCACGTGGTTTCTTCTTGGAGGATGTCACGGTCAATGATGCCGAGTATCATGGGATGATCAAAGGAATGACGATGGCCATGGAACGCGGGGTGTACGACTTGGTTATGGTGGGCGACTCGCGCATAGCGATTCAGCAAGCTCAAGGGTTGATAAATTGTAACCAGCCCAACCTTCAGCGGCTGTTGTCCGAGTTCGATTCTCTGAAGACGAAGTTCCGGTCAGTAAGGCTGATTCACGTGAAGCGTGAGTTCAATCAAGCCGCTGATTATCTGACTTCCCGGACTCTGGCTGAAGGACGGTCGCTGGTTATTGAGGATCCTCTCGAGCTTACACATCTGGCTCAAGTCAACCGAATTCCCGAGAAACTGGTGCATGCCCCAGAACCCGAGGGTGCTGAATGTGTCAGCGGCAATGCCGCGCACCAAGTGCTGAGAGCTGAGGTTGACGAGTTCCCGGATTCCGATTCGGCCCCTCTGCCTATGAATGCGAGGATCTTGGCTGCCTTGACCCGAAGTCGATCCCGAGCCGCTAGTGACGATGCAGGTGAAGTTAAAGATAATCCAGATCGGCCTGCGATGACGCCGTTGGAGTACCAGGCGGAACGCTGGCGTCGGATCAAGGCTCACCAGAATAGTGACCCGTGGATGAAGCAGCTGAAAGATTTCCTTCGGGGTGACGTCAGCGAGCTCTCACAGGTCGAGGCGCAGAAGATGGCTAAAATCTCGGACAACTACGTTTTGGACTCTCGGGATGTCTTGTACTACCTGAGTCGGTCTACCGCTTCGCGTCCCCGAGACGTGCGTGATGAACCTCGACTGGTGGTGCCGGCTGACCTGCGGCAGGATCTTTTACATCATTGCCATGAAGAACTGCAAGGCGGGCATCAGGGCATCACGAGAACCCACGAGCGATTGCGACGAGAATTCTTCTGGCCCGGGATGTATGCCGATGTGGAGCGGTTCGTCAAGGAGTGTCTCGACTGTGCGTCAGCGAAGGGCAACCCGCCAAACCCAGGTCCGTCGCCCGGGAACATCGAGCCAAACTGCCCGTTCGAGGTCCTCTCTATGGATTTTGTCACGCATCTTCCAGAGTCTGAGCGTGGAAACACGTTCCTTCTGCTCTTCCAAGATGTTTTCTCTGGCTATGTGCTCTGCAAGCCTATGAGCTCGACCACGGCACAAGATGTGGCTGAAGCCTATGAAGAAGCCGTGTTCAGACGCTTTGGGGCGAGTTCTCTGCTTCGGCATGACCAAGATCCTAGGTTTATGAGCGAAGTTTTCACAAGATTCCGAGAGATGCTGGGCTCAAGACAGCGAGCTACCCTCGCGTATCGCCCACAAGCAAACGGACAACAGGAGCGAAGTGTGCAGACTATGGTTCGCAGTATCCGGGCGTATGTGGCAGAAGCAGATCAGAGTGACTGGGATGAACATGCCGAAAGGCTGGTCTTTGCTCTCAATACTTCATTTGACGCCACTCGGCTCGAGACTCCGTTTTATTTGGTTCATGGTTGGGATGCCAAGAGCACTGTGTCCGCCATGTTGGGACCCTCGCCTGTTGGCCTCGAGCAGAAGACTGCCTACGAGTGGAGACGCAAGCTGCAACGTGACTACAGTTTCGCCCAGGCTTGGGCTCGAGATTTGCAGAAACAAGCAAAGCGTCTTCGCTCAGAGGCTCAGACTCAGCGATGGAAGGATCTTTCTGACCGGCTCAAGTCTGGCTTCGAAGTAGGTGATTCTGTGTGGCTGTATCTCGCGAGAGTCCAGCCTGGGCTGAGCAAGAAGCTTGCGCATATGTGGCATGGACCTTTTCGCATCGAGGAAGTCCGTGATGACTACCGTATTCGGCTCAAGATCGAAGGCACTGGCTACCGCATTGGACCGTGGGTCCACATTAGCAGGCTGAAGCCAAGGGCCCTGTTCCCTGAGCGTCCGACAGTGGAGTTGCCGATTTCTGAAGATGATGACTTTGACTCGGCGTTGCTACCCGAAGATTCATGGGAACCTGAGAATGAGTCTGGAGTTTACGAAGTAGAAGCTCTCAAGGATGTTCGCTGGACCAAGAGGACCAGGACTTCTCGTCGAACCCGTGAATACCTCGTGAAATGGAAAGGATACGCTGAACTGGACTGGGTGCCTGTGACACAGCTCAACTGTGGCAACTTGCTCTACGAGTTTAACAAGGGAGCTCGTGCCCGAGCCCGATTCCGAGCTATGCAGGCTGGAGATGACTCTGCAGCTGTGGAGGAGTCTCAGTAATGCTGCTGAGTACTCGCGCAATTTGTGAAACCCTGTATATCAGTCAAGTATGGATGAACACTTCTTTTCAAGCACGATTTCAACGGTGAAGGTTCCTGCAAGACCAGAGCGGGCATGATGATGAAATTTTGATGACTATGACGATCCCAGAGCGGGAGGCGCTACCATACCCTTGCGGTTTGCCGATGCGGAGTGTGTCAACCAATGGATGTATCGAAACCAGATCGAACCGGTCAGAGGACGAGACGACAACGCGAGTTCGTGGACACTGCGAATGAGCTTCTGCGCAGGCCAAGGTGCTGTTCGGAACGTGTCTGATGGTGACGCTGTTCAGGCTTCGGCACTGAGCCTGCGTCCAATGACGACATGGCCCCGCGCTGGATGGGTTTGATCAGGAGAGCGGTGGATCGCGTTGCTGCCGCTGATGCAGGGAGAGACATCACGCGCGGAGACTTGTCTGGTCTCTTTGTTGCTCGATACGCGCCAATTCGGCGGTGAGGCCACCTCTGTGGCTCATGTCGATCAATGGGGCGGTTGTGGCGCGGTGGCTCTCCCGAAGTTGTGAAGCCTGCCTTCATGGACACTCTCCAATGTGGTGATTGGTGTTGTCGCCCATGGTGGTGATGTATTCCCGAGCTTGGGAGTTGTTCGCGGAGGTTTCGACTGGAGTCGCAAGGTCTGGTCTACAAAAAACAAGAGCATGATTTCGGGGTACCCGGCACCCCTGAAAAGGGCATTGCTGCGGTTAAGTTGATCCCGTTCCCAGAAGCACATGGGAATGCGTGCGATCCTTCCCTGAATCCCGGAATAAGGTGGAGTTCGGCACGAGTTATCGACTGGTATTCGGGGTGCTTCCCGGATTGCCCAAGATAGTCTCAAGACTGCCGCTGTATGGAGCCTGTTATCCCGGACTTGCTTCCCACAAAACTCGAGAAGGCCTTCGACGAAGGTTCCTCCCAGACCCCAGACTCAAGAATCACGCGAATCCCAAGACTCTCGCGATGATCTCGTATCATCCCAAGATCTGAGGTTCACCCACGGAGGCGGTACTTCAAGCTTCGATAAAAATCAGGACCAACACTCTGGAGAAAGATCCAGTAGTCAACCCAACGACCAGGCGTCGTTGGAAAGATCGTCTTTGCATGTAGCCTTTAACCAAAACAGAGTTCGTTTTTCCCTCAAGTGCCGACGTCGTGTTGGGCCGAAGCCCTGAGAGCGTTCTCCACCAAAAATTCAAAGTTCCTTAGGTAAGGGATCCATTGCGAAAGCCTGGACGTGAACTTATCTATTCCATATTCTGCGCATACGCCGTGTGGGCTTGGTGCGTTATATATTGCGGGAGTAAGCGTATAGTGAGGCTCCTGAGAGTGATTTGTATCGGTATTAGGCTGTATAAGTCGATATTTGATTGAACTGCTGTTCTCCTCTTAGAGGAGTGGTGCGCGTCCACAAGACTGTCCAAGTGTCTTGGGTTTGGACCCGAAGACTTGGAGATTTGGCCTTAGTCCTGGGCCTAGAGAAAGAAGAGAGAACAAGAGGTATCTGTGTGATTGTATATTTGTGTGTAACTCTGTATATTTGGATTGAAGTGTTTGTTGGCGTTGACTGGTGTGGATTCTTGAGTCGCGGGGTTGATACTAATCGCCGATCAAAAGAACCTACCACAAAGGGGATACACAAGCGTGCGCCTGACCAGCAGTGTGCTGATATTTTCTCAAGCAGCTCACTGCGTGGACGATCCTAGCTCTCTAGCTCGTGGTCGTCTGCCTATCGAGTCACATTCTCAAGACTTGCTTTTGCTCCACTAACCCGCAAAAGGCACTCGCGCCTCGTCACAGCATGATAGGAAGAAGTAAATAAGCAATCGGATCCAAACCATTATAAGTACTTTGCCATTGGCACCGTTGACTGAAGGTGGCACTTCATGCATGATCGTGGCTGCAGCGATATAGTTTGAAATGACTTTGGTAAAATATGTACATGTGTAGGGCACAGGGGGGCGGTGCTAGGTAGCTATGATACTATTGTCCCTTTCACTAATTTTGCCGCTCTACAATGACTTCTTAATCTGACTTAAGGGGTGGTTAGGTTAAGGATAATCTGGGATTATCCATTTTCCAAAACTGACGTCGACTGGATGTATAAAATTAGCCTCGTCGCCTCCTTTGTTCTACGACCGTCATTTTAGGTTGTGGCAGTGCCATGCAAGCACTCCTATCCGAAGACGAAGATGAAGACACTCTACCTACTGTGTTTCACTGTGTTTCGCTGCTGCTTGAAAATTAAGAAAGGTGAGCCTTTGAGCAGATGCCGAGACAAGGGGCGAGTGGCTCGGTTCGACTTCACCGTCGCCGACGGGTATGCTGTGCTACGGGCGAAGATCGCGTCTAAGTTTGAATCTACCAAGCGCTGCATGATTGCAGCCTTCAGCTCTTCAAAATAAAAGCAGGGTGAACTTTCACGTAGTCGTCGACAAAGTCCAGTACTTCCCGTGGCCACCGTGACGAGCGTTGTTTCTCTCGGATCTTCCTATCCACGTTGCCCGTCGACTGGAAATGCTGCAACACCTCCTCAATGTGCGTTTGTCAATACCGAGCACGTCGGCAACCAGCACAACGGGCACGTCGTACGCATACAGCAGGATTACTGCCCGCCACCTTAAGTCTTCCGAGTAAGTCATTGTAGCCGAGAAAACCCTGAATGACTCTATGCTTAGTGGCATTCGGGACTTTCCGTCTTGTAAAGACTTATGTTCTGAGCTATCTTTCCTTTAACCCCCCCAGCGCGAGCGGTTCTGAGTGCGCCTATTTACCGAAACCCTATACACGTTACCATTTATCATATGATGAGCGTTCATACTGTGCCCGATATAGTTGCAAACGTGTATTGGTCATAGTCGGTTCATGCCCCTAACCCAGTGTAGCCATAGCTTCACTATCGTGTATCTGCCACACAAACGTGTATTCCAGATACACGCTATTGCATCTAATGTGTCCTTCTGGCTGCAAAAACAATGCAATGTCTACATTGGCCTGTCGTTATTCGTGTTGATGTCCTGCGACGGAAAACAAATGGATATCAGCAATGCATCACAATAATGAAAGCAAGTCAATTGAACCCTTGAACTCTATCTCACTTCACTAGTTGCTGTCTCTGCGACGGCGCTTGCGTTGCTGCGGATGACTGGAATCGCTGCCAGAGCTCGACTCTTCAGCTGCTTGGCAGCCAGCACTTGCTGACTTCCTCGGTTTTCGTGCGCGTATCATTCCTCTGTCACCGTCGTGAGACTTGGGGATCCTGGCGCCGTTCTTCCAGTGCTCATGCCATATATTGAAGCAAGTGATCGTCTCGCCTTGACTCGTGTGCTTGATCTTGTTGCACAGGAAGACGCGCGACGCGTCAGCATTCTTCGACACTGTCTTCAACTTGCAGGCACCACAGTAGTAGGTTGTCTCGCCACCGCGCGGCACACCAGGAGGCTTCAGCACAGAGCACACTTTACAGGCGCGTTGGCGGCGCTTCCTGGTCTCCTCGGAGTTGCCTTTGCGCCACTCGTTCGTCTGGAGGGGAACGTGATCGGCCGCAGCTTGGCGGCGCTTGGTGGGGGTCGGTTGTAACCCGCGATGCTGAAGGAGTTGAGCCCAATCTTCTTCATGAAGCTGGATCAGCTCTAGATGAAGTCTCTTCAAGAACTCGACATGCGACGCCTTCGGCTTGCCATCCGCAGTGCGCCTCGCGTTGTAGACAATAAAGGCATTGATAATGGCCAGATCGATTAGACCTAGAAACAGCGACCGATAGTACTTCTTGTAGCGCCGAGCCATCTGTAGCGAATATCTACAACAAAAGTGTACGATACACGATAAGTACATCAGGTTAACCTGTACATACACGATATCAGAACTTACCTTTGTAGGCGTAGCTGGTCGTGCACGTCGACTCCCCCCATGTAGGTCTGGTAGTCCTTCACCACTCTTGGTGCCATCAACTCAGCTTCTTTTGCGGTTTGCGGATCGCGGCGCACGATTCGGTCTTGCTCTCCACTACCCCCCGTCGCAAGGATATGAACCCCCTGATTGTCGTACCATCGGACCGCCTTCATTGTGGGGACATGCAGAGACTCAGTCACTTGATAAGTACCTCTTTCGATGTTCTTTGGCCGCTTGTTTGATGCTCGTCGCCCGTTTTTCAGCTTTGGTGGTAGGATAGCCTCACAGAGCCCTTGCTTGTTCATCATGATCGTCCCGATTGTATAAATCGTCATAGTCAACAGCTGCATGGCGAGGACCACGGACGTGTAAAATCTGTCGGTGACAATGAGGCGGAAAGCATTCGGTCCGCTCGGCCCAAACACTTGCCTAAGGTTCCGGATGACTGCTGCAGGGCCGGACTTCTCGTCAACAGGAGTGCTGCCATCTTGCATCTGGCTTTTCCCGCAGTAAACTTCAAATCTGTATCAGACACATTACCACAGAACACCAAAATTGTATCAGACACGATAAGAGAACTTAGAGCCAAAAAAAAATGAGCGTACCCGAAGGCACGCTCATACTTACCGAATACAGTAGGCTGTTTGAGAGCAACACAGCATGAAGAGCTTGGTCCCCCATTTGTGGGGCTTGTCTTTCATGAAGACCCGCATGCGGTTAAACGTGGACCGTGACGGGAGCATCGCTTCATCGAACGCCATGACCGCTGGTGGGATGTAGTTCGCCTGGAAAGTCCTTTGCAGAACGTTGATGACGGGCCGTAATTTCCAAGCTCGGTCCGTGGCCGCACGTGGGTCTGCATTGCTACTGAAATGGAGATTTCGAGAAATGTGGGCGAAGCGATCGCGCTTCATGAAGGCGTTGAAGCAGCCTCTCGGGATCGCGCCTTCGTCGGTAGTCTTCCAATGATGTTCGAACTTCTCCTTTTTGGGGGCAATGGTGCTCGCAATCAGCAGTCCGATGAAAGTGCAGAGCTCCCGACCGGTAATACCAGGTATACGTTCCAGGGTGGCCTTGATTTGCTCGGGTCCCTGCACTTGAAAGCTTGGACGCTTGAGTTTCCGAGCTTTCTGCTTCGCGTGCTGAGCTGCGACTCGCGCGTCGAGGTTTTCTTCGAAATAATCATCGCTTTGTTGTGCAATATCATCCCACATGGACGGAGGCGCAAACAGAAAGAAAGACCCACACGCGGTTTCCGCAGCCTCAAGTGCCTCTGGCGTAGGACCCGAAGGTCCATCATAGATATTAGGATAGTCACGCTTGATCCAATCAGCAGGACGGGCTTCATAAGGGTCGTGCATGTAGGGATGAGGCGCAACGTTACGCGGTTCACTCCATCCATTGATCTTGATATCCGACAGCACGTTCTTGCTCACGTTGCCACGGGCGATCTCGGCAACACCGCCCACCGCATCAAGCAGTGAGGGCTGGAAGTGCAAATCAGGAGCGGTACCGGTATCCTCTGCGGCAGGTTCGGTAGGTCCGAGGTCGTCATCGTCGTCGTACACTGAATCCACGTCATTCTCGTCGTCCGAATCGAGCCTGACAAAGTCTTCGACCCTATCTCCAGGTCGAACAATATTCGGGTCATCTAACAGCGTATAAGACATGATAAGTGGTAAGTAAGATGTATCATTAACGTGTACATACAACGTAACCTTACCGTTGCAAACTGAATGATTCGGCTCTGTTTCGACGGCATCACGTTCGTCTGCATCGGCATCACCTTCATTGTTGTCGCTTCCCCCACTCTCAGAGACTTCATATTCGCTGCCCGACTCGTTCGCCAAGTTGAATGCGTTTGCAAGATTGCGCTGCGAAGGGGGAGAAGTCTCATCACCGCCTACTCACACAAATGAAATACAGGTATCATTAGCGCTGGGCGAGCCATCCATGCTCCATCGAAGAACCTTACCAAGAGAGGTTGACGTGCGCGGACAGGAACCACTGGACAGCGGACTCGACGTTGGAACATCTTCCTCCTTCACGTGGGGCGAAGTGGCAATCAATTGTCCGGAAGCATCCGGGCTACTCGGTACGCTGCGACCATCCCGTTGGGAAGAAGCTGTATAGTACATGGTAGTGTTAGGTCGGTAACGTGTATGATAAAATCATGCTCACATACCATCAGCCGATTGCAGCAGAGTGGCATTCAACGGCCCAGCAGTTTGCGCGTTGTTCGCTTCGCCGTGTCCATCTTGCTTGGCGTGAGCTGTACCAGACACGATAGCGTTAGAACCGTAAACTGTATAATACACTGAAGTTCACATACCTTCTGCGTTTTCCTCACGCGCATTTGCTCCGTCCTCGCCACTTGAGTTGTTCTGCGAAGCACGGGCTTGAGAATACGCACGTCGGGCCTTGTCTTTCTCTCGATTCGCCTCCTCTGTCAAACAATAACAGGTGTAAGACATCGTTCGTCAACAGTAAGAGGCTCAGCAACTTACCCAGGTCGCAGCGGTCCAAATAGCGCATCAGCGCTTCTTCTCCGACGAAGAAGTCCACATTCGGCGAGTCCTTCTTGGTCTTGCCGGGTTTGAGATACGTGAAATCGTCGGAGAGGCCGGTGGGGCGCTTTGAGTGCCATCCGAGCTTCTTCAGCTCTCTCCATCGCGCTTGAAATGCCATTTCGTTGCAGGAAGCACAGATCTCCGCTCCAGACGGGGGTTTCTGAAATGAGGCCAGAAATGGATGGCAAGAAATGAACCTCAAATCATTAATACAAACTGGTGTGGACCACGCCGTTTCCTTCGAAACCAAATGTTCAACATCGACTCGTTTATGTGTGGTGATGAGATTGGTATGAGGCACCACTCACCATCACACCTACCCCGTTTTGACCTACACTTTGTATAAGCCGATACAAATTCTAAATGACAAAATGCTTAAGCTGTATTATACAGCTTAAGCATTTTGTGGTATCGTGTCTAATACAGCGTCTCGCGCTGGGGGGGGTTAAACTGAGTCTAATCGGTAGCACAGGTCAGAACAAAGAAGACGAAGCACCCTAATCGCGCATGTGTTAGTCTGAGTTTAAGAAGTCTACTTGGACAAAATGGGTGAAAGGCACAATACATTTGCCGAAGCAATGCCCCCTCTAGCAACCGGGGCGAATATTCGCCATGAGGATGCTGCTATACTAGTATTAATATTGTGGGCGGGAGCGAGGTACCGATGCAGGGTTTGGCACACCATTGCACGGCGTTATTCTCATACCGGCAACGCGCACTCAAATTCAAAATGCCTGCCATAACGTATACCTTTATAATAATTTAGGCATCTGAAATATGATATTGCTACGATGTACACCATTTCCCGGTCAAGTTGCAAGATTTACCAACCAAGGTGCAAATGACTGGTCCATGCACTTTTTTAATTCTTACCTCCTTCTGCCGACAATTGCATGAAAAAGTCACGTTTTTCACGATTTGCAAAACGGTCCGGAATCCTTTTCGGGCAAGTTGCAAAACCGTGCAAGAGCATAGCCGACCTCCGCTACGTAATAAAAGGAACATGCTCCTACCGAGCCCCCAAGAGAAGATAAAGCACAGGGAAGTACACTTTTGAGAACCCAGAGGGATAAGTTAACATAGATCAAGTGTTGCCCAACTTTGGGCGACCTAGCGATACTTTATGGCTTCATACGTAGGCCAACTCTATCGGCCCGCAATATTACGTAGCGGAGGTCGGGTATGCTCTTGCACGGTTTTGCAACTTGCCCGAAAAGGATTCCGGACCGTTTTGCAAATCGTGAAAAACGTGGCTTTTCATGCAATTGTCGGCAGAAGGAGGTAAGAATTAAAAAAAGTGCATGGACCAGTCATTTGCACCTTGGTTGGTAAATCTTGCAACTTGACCGGGAAATGGTGTATATCCTAGTCTATATATGTCTATATCACAAACAGTAAACTTCAAAACATCATACATATGGCATTTTATGCTATAATACAGGCTCATGTGAATTTGACTGCGCACTTTGTGAATTTGAGTGCGCGTTATGGGAATAACGCCGTGCAATGGTGTAGTTTAGGCAGCGGACGGCGGGTTGCCGCTGTGGCTGGGGCTTCAACCGGGCGAAATTCTAGCGCACCAAGACTCCCAATGCACGCCTGAACGAACCGAATATTTCGCGAACCGAATAAACCCCAGAACCGCGGTTCGCGAGTGTTTTTTGTTCAGACTAATCTACAACAACTAAGAGAGAGACGAGACCGACGAGAAGTATGATCCGCTTCAATATCCTCTGCTGTTTTCATACGGCGACCTCGGCTGGACATATTCGAATACCTACGCGGACGGAGCCCTGTACAGGAAGAAAACGAAGATGGCGTTGCGTGAGCACACGGCGTATCGACTGTTCCAGAAGGAATATGACCAATCGGCTTTTTTCCAAGGTGGTCGCCTCGTCCAGCAATGGGTGGTTGATCAGAGAGCTAAGTGCGGGCAGGAACATGTGGCATAGTGCCCTCGGTTTTCCCGGAGCCGCGAGGGTCGGACTACTTCTACGGGAACCACTTATGTCATTCACGAGGTGGAAACGCGCTCAAGTGCCCGCAGAATGGTGTATTTACTGCGCTGCCCCGGATAATCGACGTTCCCAGACGATGGCTGTGATCCGTGCAACATCAAGGTCCTGGGAGTACAGTGTACCCGGGTATACGGTAACCCAAGTACCCCGGAGACTGCGTGTAGCCCGATGATACGCAATCGCCCTGGCGCCAGCGGCCAACCAGAAGACGTGGCGGGAGCCGGGCGCGACGCTACGCGCGACAATCGACGAAGGTACCCAGCCTATAGTGAAACCAAGTAGTTTACAGATCCCAGGAAGAACCGTATCTCTAAGCATCCCCCAGGAGCCAGAGCCCGGGGATAGCTCAATTCAGTCTTACTTTTCCCTTCAAGCACGCAGAACACTCTTCCAGCGACTAGAGCCTCGGGACGAGGACGCGGACTCTGGGACCGCGTTTAAAGACTCAGCCAGGTACACTCCATTATCTTTGCCAGGGTTTCCTCCGGGAACCCCAGACATTTCATATTTGTCCCCCCGGAGCGCGGTCTAGCCGGCACGGGTAAGGGCATTCCATATTCTCAGGGTCTCGCCCTTGGGGTCTCGCCCCGAAAAGTATTGCGGCCGTCGCCGAGGGAGTCTTGCTCCGAAAGACCTAATTGCATATTCTAGTTGCGTGTTAATTCCGCCCCGGGAACCAGGTAGCGTCCCCGGGCGATTGATTGTATTGCTACCAAACCAGCGTACTGATAAGGTCGGGACTCCCAGGAGATCCTCAGTGGTTGACCTTCCCTCTGATCCAAACAACCGATTCGTAGGGGGTACACAAGGTGAGGTTACTGACCGAGTCCCAGGGCGCCTTGCTTCTCTATAGCGAGTACTTGCCCCGGGAACTCACGGCCCCGGATAAATCCCTCGTCCGGGCGGGCCGTCTATCTACTAGGAGATTCGCTCTCCAAGTGCTCTAGATTCTCTGTCTAGGAAACGCAACCCGGGAACTGACGGGGTGTCGAGGGCGAAAGCTCAAGGCGCTACATCACAACTGGTGCGCGTGCCCGGATCAGAGTGTTGCTTAACCACTTATCAAACTTCTTACTATGTCTACAGGACTTACAGATACGCTATTGCCCCGGGGATCCCGGGGCCCCGCCTCTCGCGGCAATGCGAGGGGTCGAGCTGGACGCGGGGGACGCCCACGTCTTGAAGCTCCACCATCGCGCCGTTTGGCTCTACCCACCTCGACCGAAGAACCTCCGGACCCGTCGAGCTTGATGATCGTTCCAAGCTCCGGGAGTGCCGTCGACGCCGGAACCAGGATGGACAGTAGCCAAGTCGCGCTGGATGTCGCGGGACGAAGCGAGCTGGCGATTGCCGGCCCACGAACTGCGGCCCCGCCTGCTCCCTCCGGGGACGTAGGCACAAGACCGGTGGGGACGCCCACCACCCCGGCGGCGGGGCAACTCGCTGCCTTTGCGGCGGAGCAATCCGTCGCTTTGTCTGCTTCCCCCGGGAACGCAGACACCCCCCCCGGTGATACCTCTCACCACCCAAGTCGAAGGATGCCCCACGGCCCCGGGGCGGGCCATCCCGCTCCTTCCAGCAACACGACTTGACACATCCGAGACGTGCTGACTCGGAGCTCCCGGGAATCGCGGGGAGGACATCCGATCGACCTGTAGCATCCTCCGGGAAACCGCCATTCCTGGGAGCATCGCTGAATGTCAACTCTTCCAAGGCTGGATCCGCGTCGCCGTCGGCCGCTTTGACGTCGGTGGTGGCGAGCCCATCATCGCCCGCGCGCTCGGCCCGGGGCTGGAGCTCATACGGCGCACCACCCTCTCGCGAAGACGTTACCGCGCCTTGGGGCCTGGACAAGGAAATCGCTACGCACCGTCCTGCCGCGCCAACTATGGTAGCCCAGTTTCATGGAACTCGTGGTATGGGTCGTGGTCGCCAACCCAAAGATTGTTGGCCTCGGGGTCCCGGGGCTTGCGACTCCACGGTCACATCCTCCCGGGAACTACCTCAGAGTCCCACGTTCGTGCTGCAACAAGTTCACCAAGAGCATGCTGAACATGTCCAAGAGCTACGTCTTCTGATTAATGCACGGCAGGCAGAGAATGAGGCGCTCAAGCGACTCGGGATCGTTCAGGAACGGGAAATGCAAGTGCTCCGACAGCAACCCGCCAAGACGCAACTCCTCGAGGGATCCCGGTGGTACCGCTCGTTTTATGTATCCAGTGACGCCGGAGGCCCTGGGAACTCGTCTCAAGTATCCACTGACGCCGGAGGTTCTGGGAACATGTCTCAAGTATCCAGCGAAGCCGGAGGCTCCGGGACCCGTCGCACATCGCCCCATCGTCGGGGCCGGGGCTATCGGGGGAATCAGCTGAAACGCAATGTATCAAGTGGCGGTACCTCCAAATCCAAGGTGGCAGACGGACCGTCATCTGGGATATCGGAGGGGATGTGCTCTCCTCCAATCCCACCCGTGATTACGGCCTCTGAATGCACGACAACGGAAGATGTGACGGCAGTATCCCCCGAAGCTGTGCATTATGCATTCGCCCCGACGTGCGCAGAACACAACCGCTTGAAATCCGAAGCACGGAGAGGAGGCCCAGGGTACAACCGATCCCCAAGTGGTCGGCCCAGGGAGTCGAAGCATCCGATCGACACTCCGGTGGGAGAGATGGCCACGAGCGTTGCTCCTGGCGCGCGCCGATTCTCCCGTAAAGATCTCGGAGGCGCTCAACCCCGGGATGTCGACGAGCTCGTTCAAGATCAGTTCCCAAGTGCATGCCCCGGGGATCGAGGTGCTCCTGGCCCTTGGTCCTGGGGCCAACACGCCCAACTCAAGTGCTCCCCGGAATCCCCGGGGTTTGATGGGTGCCCAATGCTACCCCGGGAGTATGATGTCGTGGTTTCCCCGGGGTTTGTCGATTACGACGCAGTGGAGCCTTTTGTACCAGCCAACACCCTGGAGGAGCGTTGCCTTTGGTGGGACAAGTTTGTGTACACGACGTCGATCATGGGGTGGCAAGATCAAGCGTGCTGCTCGTACCTGTTCAGTCGACTGTATCATGACGAAGGTACTAAGGCTTGGGCCCAACTGCTCCCAGATGAGATCCGGCACAGCTGGCCTCGACTGGCGCTCAGTTTTACCCAGGAGTTCTGCCGTTCACGGGAAGATCCCATGGGGCGGTATCTGGGGTTGCACCAAGCTCCCCGGGAGCCCGCGAAAACGTTCCTCTGGCGGCTGAATTCTGCCGCCCCCCGTGCTAACGTCGACTACAACAGTGCCCCCGGGAGCAGGTATCATCTGAACCAATTCCTGAAGAAGCTTCACGACCATGAATTGCGCGTGAGCCTCCGGGGAATGTCGTGTAAGTCCGTCGGCGAGATGGAGAAAGCCTTACGACGGGTTGACAATTTGAAATGTAACCCTGGGAACCAGCGACCATCCCGAGGAGTCATGAGGTCCGAAATCAACCGAAGTTCCAGGGGAGCTACAGCAAGGGGCCGGCATTGGTAATCCCCGGGCCGCTTCCCGGGAGTCAATCTGCCAGTCCCATGGCACCAAATGTTCAAGTGACGTGCTGCATAAATCCATTTTCAGACTGTACCAACTTCGCAAGACTCGTCTCCGCCGGTGTCCTGCTTCCCGGGATCGCTTCCCCGGGTCGCGCCTCCGTTGGAACCGCGCTCGCGTGTGTCACATCCACAGGAGCTTGCTCGCATGTGTCACTCTCGCTGGAGCTCGGCTTTCCCCGGGGCGTCGACGCTGGACTCGTCTCGGACTCGTCTTCGCCGGTGTCCTGCTCCCGGGATTGCTTCCCCGGGTCGCGCCTCCGTTGGGACCGCGCTCGCGTGTGTCACATCCGCAGGAGCTCGCTCGCATGTGTCACTCTCGCTGGAGCTCGGCTTTCCCGGGGCGTCGTCGCAGGCCTCGTCTCGGACTCGTCTTCGCCGGTGTCCTGCTTCCCGGGATCACTTCCCGGGTCGCGCCTCCGTTGGGACCGCGCTCACGTGTGCCACATCCGCAGGAGCTTGCTCGCATGTGTCGCTCTCGCTGGAGCTCGGCTTTCCCCGAGGCGTCGGCGCTGGACTCGTCTCGGACTCGTCTTCGCCGGTGCCCTGCTCTCGTGATCGCTTCCCCGAGGTATTGCTGGAATGTTCGTGAAGTTCGCGTACTCTCGGTGAAGGAACGCAGGTGTAGATGCTCGCGGAAATGTATTTGACGGGAACCTTGCCAAGATGTGACGCCTGAGATGCTGCGATCTCTCCTGGCATCCACGGCGTAACATGGGGCGGTTGTGGCATAGTGCCCTCGGTTTTCCCGGGGCCTCGAGGGTCGGACTACTTCTACGGGAACCACTTATGCCATTCACGAGGTGGAAACGCGCTCAAGTGCCCGCAGAATGGTGTATTTACTGCGCTGCCCCGGATAATCGACGTTCCCAGACGATGGCTGTGATCCGTGCAACATCAAGGTCCTGGGAGTACAGTGTACCCGGGTATACGGTAACCCAAGTACCCCGGAGACTGCGTGTAGCCCGATGATACGCAATCACCCTGGCGCCAGCGGCCAACCAGAAGACGTGGCGGGAGCCGGGCGCGACGCTACGCGCGACAATCGACGAAGGTACCCAGCCTATAGTGAAACCAAGTAGTTTACAGATCCCAGGAAGAACCGTATCTCTAAGCATCCCCCAGGAGCCAGAGCCCGGGGATAGCTCAATTCAGTCTTACTTTTCCCTTCAAGCACGCAGAACACTCTTCCAGCGACTAGAGCCTCGGGACGAGGACGCGGACTCTGGGACCGCGTTTAAAGACTCAGCCAGGTACACTCCATTATCTTTGCCAGGGTTTCCTCGGGGAACCCCAGACATTTCATATTTGTCCCCCCGGAGCGCGGTCTAGCCGGCACGGGTAAGGGCATTCCATATTCTCAGGGTCTCGCCCGTGGGGTCTCGCCCCGAAAAGTATTGCGGCCGTCGCCGAGGGAGTCTCGCTCCGAAAGACCTAATTGCATATTCTAGTTGCGTGTTAATTCCGCCCCGGGAACCAGGTAGCGTCCCCGGGCGATTGATTGTATTGCTACCAAACCAGCGTACTGATAAGGTCGGGACTCCCAGGAGATCCTCAGTGGTTGACCTTCCCTCTGATCCAAACAACCGATTCGTAGGGGGTACACAAGGTGAGGTTACTGACCGAGTCCCAGGGCGCCTTGCTTCTCTATAGCGAGTACTTGCCCCGGGAACTCACGGCCCCGGATAAATCCCTCGTCCGGGCGGGCCGTCTATCTACTAGGAGATTCGCTCTCCAAGTGCTCTAGATTCTCTGTCTAGGAAACGCAACCCGGGAACTGACGGAGTGTCGAGGGCGAAAGCTCAAGGCGCTACATCACAAACAGTTGCAATGGGTGGCTACGCATCAGAAGAAAATCCGTGCGGACCAGTACCACGGAGTGCAAGACGCGCTGCTCAACGAGACGACTGTGACGCTAGGTGAAGGAGAAGCAGTTCTGTCCGAGTTCGATCGTGAAACCGGCGAGTTGTACATCCAGATTGGAGACGCAGCGACAACGACGAGCACTTTGTGGGCCAAATCGGTAAACGAGTTATTCTTCCCGACTCGCATGTCGGTGGTCCGCGGTACATGCACAAGGCATACCAAAATTCCATGGCTATAGTTCCTGAGTACGGGAAACCTGACGTGTTTCTTACCAAGACGTGCAATCCCAAGTGGGAAGAGATCCTGGAAAAGCTCCCCGAAGGTCAAACCGCTCAAGACCGCCCGGATATTGTTGCTCGGGTCTGGCAACAGAAGCTCAAGGCCATGTTGGCGGATTTGGATGAATGTATTATCGGACGTCTAAAGGCGCGAATTTACGTAGTGGAGTTCCACAAGCGCGGTCTTCCACACGCCCACATTCTCACGATTCTGGAGGATGAAGACAAGCCTCGGACTCGCGAGATCATTGACAAGTTGGTGTCTGCGGAGGTACCCGACAAGGACATCTGCTCGAAACCATCATGAATTGTGTGACGAAACGCCCACACTCTTTGCTCAGGTTGCTAGACCACTCGACCTTGGTCTTCGCTCAGCCCTCGCGCCACTTAACTCAGCCCTGCTTAGCGCTGCAAGAATTCCGCTCAGCTCCTTCCACTGAGCGAACACCCCGACTCCATTCGCTGGGCTTGGCCACTTGGAGTCTTGACTCAGCGCCGACTTGGGTCGGGAGAGGCGTGTGTTCCCACTCTACGATCCCCTTGGCGGTTCTTTCGATCACGGCTACGCTGTGGGCCCAGGCTCGCGCCGGCCACAGCAGCTGCTGTCGATGTCGAGGGTCTCCGGAATTGTTCCCAGACGAAACTTGCTCCCCACTTGGCGAGTCCCAGTCCGCACGTCTCCACAGCCCGAAATGCCGCCGGGTTTTCCTTAATGAACACAACACACACACAATAGCCTCTACTTCCTCTCTTTGGTTCTGGCTTAGAACCACAACACCCCTTCTTTCCCGATCGGCCTGGGTACAGGCCGAGTTCGCATTTTATTTGTCTGTGTAACGGGGTTACACGCACAAGTGGCTACAGTCACTTGTACCTCTAACAGTTACGTCAGCTGTTAGAGAATGGTTACTTCCTCGGCCTTGATGTACGTTACATCAAGTGCCACATTCATTTACGATCACCACGACGGGTGGTCCATACACAATTAGGATTCCTATTGGTTGAAAGCAGCATCTTTTAACCAATGAGCGACATGCATAGCAAAGGAATTCTGCCAACCAGCCGTTGGCAGATTCCCAATTTAGAATATTACATTTAGAGGAAGTCAGACACATAAAACAAAAATAACAGTTCTCATTTTAACCCAAAAACATTATTTGGATCGTTTATATTTAGATTAATCTATACTCGGAGGCCCGAGTATAATTAACTCTAGTTTAAACTAAGCTACGCTTCCTCCTACACGAGCGCACACGTGTAAGCTGTCGTAGTGAGCCAAGGTAGGCCCATTACACCTGGTAGCACTTTGTAGTCCGTCCAACGACCGACTAAGTTGAGTTCGTACGTCACCGCACGAACACGGAGCCGAGAACCTTCCCATGGATACCGAGGTGCCCATGGAAAGCTCCAGGACACCTGCAACCCATGTTGCACGCGCTGACTGCCCCCACCTGTCAGACCCAGAGTGGGAAGCCCTCCAACGACTGTCGACAGTCATTGGTGACGCGGCTATAGCTACAAAGCTGCGTACGCTAACGCCGACAGAGCAACACGGTGTTGCTCTGGGTTTCATATTGAAGGGGCAGCGAGACCCTGCTGCCACTACCGCGGTGTTGTCGGGGATGACACCTCGCTCACAGTCGCTGATGCTCAATGTGAGTAGCTACGTCGGAAGAGAGGGTGAACCTCTCCTCCGTTGGCTTGTCGAACTCGACACTGCCATTGCGGCTCAACGTATTGTCGACCCGCTGTCGAAAGTCGCGTTCGCCATGTCATGCCTTGGCGGATGTGCAAGAAGCTGGGCGTATGGACGCCGGCTCTCCGATCCTACGTTCTTCAGCACGTACGAAGGCTTCAAGGAGGAGCTCAGACAGGCGTTTGAGCCCCCGCAGAATGAGTTCCGATCGAGGGCCGAGTTCCTCGACCTGCAGCAGGGCAAGCATGACGTCCATGCTTACGCCCAGAGAGCACGGTACTTGGTCTCGAACATCGTGACCAACCCGATTGACGAGGCGACCAAGGTCGTCACGTTCATGAAGGGATTGAGAGATGGGCCTGTGAAGACCTATCTCTTCCGTGAGTATCCGAATACTCTCGAAGCTGCAATCACCCTTGCAAATGCAGGAGGAGTTTAGCCTGCGACAGGCTAAGCTGCATGCACACGTACCGAGGCCGCAGCCACGAGGATGGGAGGACCAGAACCAATGGACCTCTCGAGCGCTGCCACTGATGGGACCCCCGCAGTCGCAGGCAAACAATGTGCGATGCTACCGTTGCGGTAGGATCGGTCACTTTGCTCGAGAGTGCACGGCCCCCGTGCACCAGCAGGGTGGCTATCGCGGCGGTGCCGGGCACCGTCGCAACCAAACAAAAAACACTGGACGCCAGTAGGCGCGGGGCGCCCTACTGGTAATGCGGTTCCGCGTGTCAACCTTGGACACGCGACACTGCGGACTGCAGCCCCCAGTGAGGTTGACTCTCACTGCAAGAACCCAGATGACAGGCCTGACCTTGTCATCCTGAATATGACGTTGATGAGAGCAAGGAACCCTCATCGTGCTCTGGTAGATTCTGGCGCGTCGAAGAACTTCGTTCGACTGCGAAGTCTATCAATGCTGTCGTGCAGCCGGGCTGCACGACGAAGCGCCGCGCGACCAAGCCGGGCTTGAAGTCGCTCGCCCGCGGGAAGTACCTGCCGGCGGAATAAAAGAAGAACACCCGTCCACGGCTGGGCCTGGACGAGGTCAGGACCATGCGGAGCCGGGCTCCGCAAGACAAGAAGACGGCGCATGCGAAGATCGCTGCGCAAGTCTCGGCCCGGGGCCGAGACGCTACAAGAGATGTCTGCCGGGCAGACGAAGGCTGGGAAGCGGAACGTCGAGACGTTGAACGTCTTGACGCGTACCTGTGCCGGGTTCCGGTACAGGGAGATCACCCTCGCTAATCCTCCGACACAAGCGTTAGAGTTGACTTCGCTTCCAGTCATGAGCTGGAAGCGCTTCGCGCGTGACTTGCACGATGGACGCATCGAGCAAATATGCATTCTCTCGGACGCCGAGAGAACGAAGAGCGAGAATGAGGAACTGAGGCAGTTCTTCATGGAGAGCACCACTGAGAGTGAAGTCACTCTCAGTGCCAAGACGAAGAAGGAACGCTTTGAAGAGCAGAGCTGGGACTCGCTGAAGACGAGTCCCTACTACGAGATTCTACGGGAGTACGCGGACGTACTTCCGGAAGAGATCCCTGCGGAGCTTCCGCAGGACAAGGGCATTCAGCACGAGATTGATCTCGTGCCAGGCACGAAATACTGTGTCACGCGGCAGTGGCCACTGCCGCGAGAACAGGTCAAGGCGATCAACGACTTCTTCGAAAGTCGTCGCAAAGCTGGACAAGTGCAAGGAATCGAAGTCCCAGCACAGTGCTCCGACGTTCTGTGTCAAGAAGCCACAGGGCGGCTGGTGCATCGTTCATGTGTACAACAAGCTGAACGATGCGACGATACCGGCGCAGACACCGATACCGCGAAAAGATGTTATCATCGATTCGATGGCCAGGAGCACCGTCTACAGTGCTCTTGATCTGCGCGATTGGTTCTATCAGATCCTAATGCGTGAGAGCGATATCTCTCTCACGGCTGTGAGCACGCCGAGTGGCATGCTCTGGGAGTGGCTAGTGATGCCGCAGGGCCTGAAGAACGCCCCTGCAACCTTCAACAGGTGCGTGACGCACTTGTTGCGCTCGGTGCGCGACTTCGCACCGAGCTACTTCGATGACGTGTTTGTCCACAGCCGTGCTGCGGACGGGATTAGCGATGTTGAGATGCACAGGGTGCATCTCCGGAAGCTGCTTGCGCTCTTGCGCAAGCACAAGCTCTACGCGAACCTGAAGAAGTGCATCTTCGGGGCGAGCGAGATACCCGTGCTCGGGTGTCTCGTTGGGAAGCATGGTGTCCGCCCTGACCCTGAAAAGGTCAGAGTGATCAACGAGTGGCCGACACCGTCGAACGTCAAGGAACTGCGGCAGTTCCTTGGCTTGGCCACGTACTTGTGCAAGTACGTGAAGGCCTACGCGGGCACGATACGCCCGCTGTCACAGCTCCTGAAGAAGGAAGCCGAGTGGAATTGGAGTGCTGATTGTCAGCAGGCCTTCAATGCAGTCAAGCGGGGCTTGACTGAGGCGCCAATCTTGGCGGTGGCCGACCAAGATCGCCCATTCCACGTTGTGTGCGACGCATCCGACTTTGCGATCGGATGTGCGTTGATGCAGCACGATCAGGAGGGCCGTGATCGTGTCGTCTACTACCAATCGCGTCAGCTGAAGCCTGCTGAGCGCAATTACCCGGTGCATGACAAGGAGCTCCTTGCCATGAAGTATGCACTCGCGAAGTTCCGAGTGTACTTACTCGGAAGCAAACCCTTCGTGGTCTACACGGACCACGCATCATTGCGTACGGCTGTCAAGTCGTCACACATCTTGCAACGTATGGCGAGATGGCTTTCGTTCTTTGCGGAATACAACTTCCGGGTTGAGTACAAACCCGGGAGACTCAATGTGGTGGCCGACGCGTTATCGCGTCGACCTGACTACGCTTCAGCTGATGCCGACGTCAGTGCCATTGACGCCATGCAATCGAGCACTCCCACATCGTCGCTGTTGGACGACGTGAAGACCGCGTACGCGCATGATGCGGATGCGAAGCTCTTGCTGGCCTACGGCTCAGCACCCTCTGACAAAGCTCGTCAGAAGCTGCCAAAGCATCTTCGCGCTCGTTCATACCGTTACCGGGTGCACGACGGGTTACTACTCTACAGTGCAGTCGACGACAACGCGGACCGTGTTGTCGTGCCCAATGATCATGACCTGCGACTCAGGATCATGTACGAGTATAACGATTGCGGGGCATCCGGGCCGTGAGAAGACATACCTTCTTCTCACGCGAGACTTATACTGGGCCCACCAGTATAAATGGGTGCGCAAGTACGTCCGTGCTTGCGAGGTTTGTCAACGCGTAAAGCCTGGGCCTTCCGCGCAGGCTCCCTTGCAATCACTACCGACTCCGTCGGAGTGTTGGCAGTCCATGTCATTGGACTTCGTGTTTGGTCTTCCCCCGGACAGCCAGGGGAACACGGGCGTTGTGGTTTTTGTTGACCGCTTCAGCAAGATGGTACATCTTGCTGCGGTACCCGCTGAAGTCACTGCGAAGCAGACGGCACGTCTGTTCGTTGACATGGTGTTCAAACACCACGGCATGCCGATCGACATTGTGTCGGATCGAGACCCACGTTTCACAGCGCACCTGTGGCAAGAAGTGTTTACACTTCTTGGGAGCCAACTTTCGATGTTGACTGCGGACCATCCGCCGACGGATGGGCAGACCGAGCGCGTGAATCGCGTGCTCGTCGACATCCTCAAGAGCTACGCTCACTCGTTCCAACATTGGAGCGAGTTCCCGTCGATGGCAGAGTTCGCCATCAACAACTCGGTGCATGCCTCGACCGGACATACACCGTTCTACGTGAATGCCATGCGGCACCCACGCCTCCCGAGCCTGCTCGGGATGGTGGCTCCTTCCTTAAGTGGGGGAGGATCTACGGCCGCAAAACAGCAGCCGCAGAATGCCGCTGACACTTGCACAGTGTCACCCGCAATAACGCGCAAGACGAAGAAGAAGAAGAACGCGTCTGGGCAGGGCACAGACGCCGCAAAGAACAAGCACAACGCGTCTGTGCGGAGCACAGACACAATGACTACTGGTGAGGAGGAGCTGAACAAGTTCAGCTCGGATGCAATCAACTTCGTGCAGCGCAGACAAGCCGTCATTCGGTTTGTCCAAGACGCTATTGCAGCTTCTGTCGATCGACAGAAGCTGAATACAGACAACGTTGGCAGGGGCAACACAAATGAATTCAAGAAGGGTTCATTGGTTTTGTTAGCTACTCAAAATCTGCCTAAACATGCTGTCTCCGACTTCGGGGCGAGCAAGCTCGCTCCGCGCTTCATTGGGCCGTTCACAGTGTTGGCACGGCATGGTAACGCGTACACACTAGACATCCCGTCTAGCATGCGCCTCCACCCGACCTTTTACGTCGGGCGGCTGAAGCCATATCAGCAGCACGAACCAGCTAGCTGGGCTGACCCGAAGCAGAAGCCGAACCTTTCTCCAGCGCGTCAACGCGCTGGACCAAGCGCACGACGCGACCCCGATATCAACGGAGACGTCCGACGCGGTCTGCGCGGCCTGAGCGATCTGAGCCCTCAGGCTTGCCATTTCTTGCTTCAGAGCAGCGAAGTCACTGCTCTGAAGCCGCTCCACAGCGGCAACCCGGTCTTCGAGAGACAGAGGCCCAAGGTCAACCCCAGGTTGACCATACCCGGGGCGTGTTCCCACCACCGCCGCCTCCGATCCGTGACGCCCACGGCTCAACACGTTGGATTGTTGAGCGTATTGTCGACCATAATATCCCGAAAACGAACCGTCACCCGGTTCGTTATCGTATTCGTTGGAGAGGGTTTCCGCCCCACCAAGATACATGGGAGATGCGGGACGTCCTGCTGCAGGACGTTCCGGAAATGGTGAGGGCGTACGAAGCCCACCACGCACTGCCGGCGCGAAGGTAGTGCGAGCGCTGTGGTCATCTCCAGCGCTCGAAGCACCACGCTCGTCGCGTTCCTCACGTGTCATAAACTTGGCATGGAGATCCTTGAGGCTTGCAGGTACACGGATCGACGTGTACCCGTTTAGGTTGCGGTCGCTCAAGCGCGCCGCACCCGGAGGACACAACATGCACTGTTGGACTTCGGGCACAGCGCACGGAACCCCAGCATCCACAGAAGATCTGTAGAGCTGCTCCAACCTCCCACGCGTCGAGAACGTCTCGAAGCACTCACGGGCATGCTTAACCCACTCGCGGTAAGCTGCCGGATTCTTGTTGAAGTTATCAACGAAGGCGTTCCAACTTTGACAAAGTGCCTGCCACTCAGGCACTTTGCTGCGAGAAGAGGTCTTCTTGCTGGAGTAATATCGGAGCTCATGGAAGACTCCGATATAGTAGTCGCGCCTTTGATCCGTCATCGGATCAAAGTGCTGGCCTTCCGCCACCTCATCGCCCTCGATTGCGCTGCATACGTACAGCGTGATAGTGTTCGGAGGCACCGAGTTGCCCACCCGTGCCGCGATGTCTGCCGCGGACGGCATCCATGGATCACGCGCTGCATGAGCAGCGCGTATAGAGCTTGAAGGCGCCGTATCACGCGGAGAGCTTAGCGCCCCAGCAGCAGAGAGCGGAGTCTCCTTTGCGCTACTGGAACGATTCGAACTCCAAGCGTCCGAATCGTCTTCTTCACGAGGGCGTCTCGACCCGGCGTGCGGGTCGAGACTGTCACTGTCGATCGACTCCTTGCGTCTGCTGGGGGAGGCTTCGCCCGCCTCCATGTCCACGTCGTCCTCGCTATAGTCAACGGCGTCGTTGACTATCGAAGAGCCCTTAAGGACAATCTTCGGCTCGGCTGCGGCTTTGGCAGCGCGAGCGTCCTGCTTCGCCTGCTGCCGCTCAAAGTACTCGGGTACAGAGAAGTTCTCTGTCCCGGCGGCGAGCTTCTTCTCGGCGGTGGTCTTCTTCGGCTCGCTCATTGCGGAATGAGCTCGAGTTTTCTTTCTCCCAACGTGAAGAATTGACGAGTGGTCAATTGCCGGATTGACGTGCCGTGACCGGCGCGTCTAACCTTAAGGGGGGGGGAATGGTGTAACGGGGTTACACGCACAAGTGGCTACAGTCACTTGTACCTCTAACAGTTACGTCAGCTGTTAGAGAATGGTTACTTCCTCGGCCTTGATGTACGTTACATCAAGTGCCACATTCATTTACGATCACCACGACGGGTGGTCCATACACAATTAGGATTCCTATTGGTTGAAAGCAGCATCTTTTAACCAATGAGCGACATGCATAGCAAAGGAATTCTGCCAACCAGCCGTTGGAAGATTCCCAATTTAGAATATTACATTTAGAGGAAGTCAGAAACATAGAACAAAAATAACAGTTCTCAGTTTAACCCAAAAACATTATTTGGATCGTTTATTTAGATTAATCTATACTCGGAGGCCCGAGTATAATTAACTCTAGTTTAAACTAAGCTACGCTTCCTCCTACACGAGCGCACACGTGTAAGCTGTCGTAGTGAGCCAAGGTAGGCACATTACAGTCTGAGCCTGGGCGAGGCTCGTACCAGCTTCTCCTTTCTTCTCTACGAGTCAATCTACGACCCGGTTGGTTGGAGTTGGTTGGCTCGGTTTGAGCCTAGTCCGAATCCAAGGCACTCACACACACCCTGGGACTTCCCGCGCACCAGGTCCACAATGGACCGATACTGATAACCCCACAATGCACCGGGGCACACCAATGTCCCCAAGCACACAATACAATTACCCTGCCTAAACCTTAGAATGGATCACCTTCCACCCAAAATATGAAATACACCCTAAGATGTAACCTTAATATGAAATAACCGTACTGCCGTCACATCGAGGCACGCTGACAATGTTGATATCTTGGCTTGAATTTATGTGGATGATCGCCAAGACACCTTCTGGCCAAAGCCCTCCACCACTTGCGTCCTTCGGGGCAAAACGAACTCTGTTTAAATTTAACACATGCACAAACTAGGACTCACTAAGTCGGGCGCGATATCCCTCTGGGTACACTCTGACTGGCTGCGCGAAGAGTGTCGGCTGTATGCTTACCGGGCGCCCTTGAAGATCCGCCTGAAATCTTTGGTCTCAGCCAATGCGGTGGCTCCATGTTGGCGGGAGACGTCTTGGAGTCGCTGCTGGCCGTTGAGATCCGCTTGAAGTGTCTGTGATCTTGAGCGGTCGTACCCAGTGTGGCAAGATTACGGCTGATTCACCGGATGAGTGTTCTTGCCAGTACCACCAACTTCGAAGTCAGTACCACTGTCTGGACTTAAGTCCAGCGACTCTTCACCCGGCACTTCAACTGGCTTCCGACAACTCCGCTCGAGTCCATGCCACTCCGCTCAGGTCCACAATACTCCGCTCGGCTTTTCGACTCAGGCAATGACTCTCGACGCCACATCCAAGGCTGGGCTCGGACTCCATGTCACTCCGCTCAGCTCGACACCTTGGGCGGAGACTCCATGAGCATGGTGACACTTGGATTGCATTCAGCACGGTCTCCCTTGGACGCCTGCACCACGACTCGGTTCGACACCTTGGGCAACAGCTCCATAATCGTCAAACTCTAACTGCACCAGACTCCGCTCAGCTCCTCGACTTGGGCGGGGCTCGGGTCATCACGCTCGAGGCTCAGCTCGGACTTCGCGCAACTTCTCTCAGCTTTCCCGACTCAGCTCGGACTTGGGATGTCTAATGCCAGACAACTCGGGTCCCAGACAGGTATCGCTCAGTCCTCGGGTTTCGTCACCTTCGTCGCACGTCTCGTGACCGACAGTTGGTGGTCTGGATCCATCTCAGCCATGACGTAATTGAAGTCCGCTTGATTGATACGGGTCAGCTGGACTTTGGGTTCGGTGAAGAAATCCACTGGGCCTTATCACAGTTGCATGATGCATGGTCCGTGTGGAGCTGCAAATCCTTCGTGCCCGTGCATGAAGGACGGGAAGTACAGTAAGGGGTATCCGAAGCCGTTGGTAGAAGTGACTGGAGCAAACCAAGATGGATACCCTGTCTACAGGCGGCGCCGGCGTGAACCGGGGGTTCTAACGTACAAAGGCAAGGTAGCTTGTCACGCTATAGCGTGCGCGGGTTCGAGATAACGAGACAGTGAACCAGTGAGTGGTTCCGTACAACCCGTACCTTTCCCCGAAGTACAATTGCCACATCAACGTCGAGGTACGCACAGCAATTACGGCAGTGAAGTACCTGTACAAGTACGTCTACAAAAAGGTCTGACAGAGCTGTGATAACCATTGAAGCCGTGCGAGACCCCAACAACCCCCGTGCGGAGCCGAACGAGATCCTACGGTTTTTGAACGCCAGATACATATCCCCACTGGAGGCGTGTATGCGGCTTTTAGCGTACGAGATCCAAGAGAAGACACTCTCCGTTTTGAAGCTTACGATTCACTTGGTAGATGGTCAGACGGTGAATTTCCAACCCACCGAAGACCCAGCAACGGTCGCAGATCGGGGGAAACGTACACTGTTGATCAGCTTTTTCGAGCTGTGTACGAGCGAAGACCCAATCAACCAGATCGCCAAGATGATATTGTACCAAGATATCCCGAAGAAATTTTCCTGGGATAACAAGGCGAAAAATTGGGTTCGTAGAACCAACTACCAGGCGGCGATTGGGCGTTTGATTCACGTTTTACCGAGAGATATGGGGCGCTTCTACCTGCGGGTATTATTATGCCACCACAGGGGACCGACCTCCTTCAAGGACATACGGACTGTGAATGGTATCGTTTGCAAAACGTACTGTTTGGTGGCGAAGCACGCAGATTTTCTGGACGGAGATCAAGAGTGGGTCGGAGGCCGCAACGTTTAAGATGCCAAAGCAACTGGGCCAGCTGTTTCCAACGTTGCTGGCGTATTCCCATGCTGCAGACGTTCAGGCATTGTGGGATCAGTTCTACGAAGAACTTTCAAGTGATTTCGATCTTGAAGTTCAGATCAAGGCGGATACCGTCCAGTTCCACACGCTCAAGAGGCTTAACGCAAGTAAGTGGGTATGTCGTACATGACCTCGACCTCCCGCAGTCTAGCGAAAATCGGTTTTTGGTTCTGGAAGCTCAGCTGAAAACAACCTTATCCGCCGGGAACGGATGGGGTACAAGCAGGATGTATTACGAAGCATTCATGACCGTACCGGCGAACTCAACGTAGGACAACATCCCATCTACGACAAGGTTATGGGTGCAGTGGAGTGTCCACAAATTGGCAAAAAACTGTTCTTCATCGACGGACCAGGTGTTACGGGGAAATCGACACTACTCGAACATATCCTCGCAAGCGTCCGCCTTTCGGTAAAGATCGCACTTGCGGTGGCGTCTAGCGGGATTGCGGCTTACTGCTGATGGGTGGGCGCAATGCACACTCTACGTTCAAGATCCCTCTCAAGCTGAATGAATACTCTACTTGCTCGATTTACAAGCAGTCCAAACTTCAGAAGTTAATTCAAGAGGCCAGTCTGATCCTCTGGGAAGAAGCACCAATGACCCATCGCCATGCCTTCGAAGCTGTCGACCGTAGTTTAAGGGACATCATGGACAACGACCAAGAGCCGTTCGGTAAAAAAACGTTCGTACTGTTGAGCGATTTTCGGCAGATTATCCCCGTGGTGGTGCGAGGCACGTCTGCCTCAAGTCCTCCTGTCTATGACAGCACTTTGAACAAGCCCACCTCACCGAGAATATGCGAGTGCGGTCGGCCCACAGCGCAAGTACGGCGGCTGAACTGACAGCCTTTTCAGAGTTTCTTCTACAAGTTGGCGACGAAATTATTTTAACATGCGCAGCATACTTTTACCATACTTAAGAGATATAGATACTATAGCTACATCGGTGCCTGCATTCATCGAGGGGGGATATTCAGCTATACTTGCTTAAACGCATTTCGTATATCTTTAAGGTAAATTATGTAGCGTTAGGAGATTGCGTTAGTAGGGTAGTAGATAAAATTGACTGAATGAAAGACTTTATTATGGTTTACGCTGAGTTTTCTCCTCTAACCGTGTTAATGAACCGACGTAGATGCAGGAATCGCAATTATCATAGAGCAAACATTAATGTTATAGTTACGGGGTACAATGCTGTTACTTCCGATATCTTACTGTAACGCAGGTGATACGCTAAAATGCTAATGTATGCCACGTAGTAGAATAATAAACTGATAGCCACGTCTAAAGATGGAGTTTTGAAGCAGGCAATGTCGTAATAAGCGCAGCGTGCAGCTACATTTGTCGGAGGATCTAAAATGCTTATATCCTAATAATTACAGACTGCATTTACCACTTCAGAAGTAAATGACATAGTCTACGAGTCAAAAACCAGAAACTATGGTAGTGCGACGATTTGATAAAGCAAAACGTATACAGACTTAACTGACCACAGTGTCGATAGCAGTATCTACCCCACCATAACAAGCAGCTCATGCTTATTTCAATTTCATTTACAATGGCGACGTTGTAGCTGTACTAACTACTTAAAATATTTGTAAGTATGCGGACCCGGTTTACAACAGAGTACCCTTCACATACAGAACGTTTTACCTTGCAACATGCAACTACTTATAGGTACTCTGACATAGGCCATTTACAAAACTGATACCAGACACGTCCTGATACTACTTCCAACCCAATAACAATGTTTACATACACATAAGCAAAGTTTATAACCTTTAACTAAATAAAAGCTCACCGAAGCGAAGCGGAGGTGGGCAGCCCTAACTACTACGACAAACCACAAAACCTACCGCCGCGTAGCAGCGGCGCTCGGCTAGTCCTTACCATCTACTACAGAGACCGTCCAGTGTGTATGTATGTCCGTCTGTGTGAAGCCCGTGTTCACATAATAGAGGCGGTCCACACAACTCCTTAAGTTCGTTATTTCGATGCCGAAGGCGGCCCTCAAGCTGCCGAGCGCAGCGAAGGCGACACCCGCGTGGGATCTAGCGGGGCCGCAGGGCCCGCCCATTGCATAGTAACTAATAGCACTGCGAGTAGTGCAGCGAGCCGAAGAGGCGAGAGAAACGGGGGCGATAGTATCACCCTCCGCCGCTTGGCCTCATATTTTGTAACCTATCTCGGCATTAATATGACTAGCTTTGCAATACTTAAATTAACGATAGAAGCGCGATAGCAGCACGTAGTATTCGATAGCAGGGCGAGTACATGCAGTACAAGGGGAGTCTGAAGGGCACGCTCAGGGTAGGTTTACTATAATACTTTTGGGGTGGACACATTACAGCAGATATTGATATGCCTCACCACGAAGTTACCTGTAGTAGTGTGCAATTAGCGATAGCAGCGTGTAGCAATAGTTCGCAATGCGAGTAAATGTAGCGGAACGCATTCACGAAATTGTTACTGGCACGCATAACATAATTTTACTGTAATACATTAGAGCGGTATATAGTATAGATGCAGCAGCTTTATCTTAAGGCGTTATTTAGGTACCCTTGCATGAGCGTGGTTCATATTTCTTTTAAGGTACATTGTGCACCTGCTACAGGTACGCACTGTAGCGGTCCAATAGTACGTTGTTGCGGTAGTAGATATTCTGATATTCATAGAGCGGGAATTGTTTATCATAGTTTACGCTGAGATTCCTTCTCTAAGCACGCTGCTGGGCGGATGTACATGCAGGACACAGAACTAGCATAGCGCAAACGTGAATTTCATAGTTACGGGGCGCGAGCTTCTTACTTTCAATATATTATTAATATCTACTATAAACGCAGGCAGACACTAAAATGCTAATGTGTGTACCGCGTGGTAGAATAATAATGTGATAGCATCGAAGTAAATAAAAATCGGTTTTTCCAACAAGCGAAGCGAGGTGGAAATTAAGTTTTCCTGCACAAGAGAAGAAGGCGACGTTGACACAACCTGGTGTCTAGTCATGGTTCTCTATCGGCTGCATCAAGTCCAGCGACCCGCTCATCCTGGAGACCCATGGCTATGATTAGGATAGACTGTCCGATAAGCGGTTTTCACCCGGGGGCCCGAGGAACCCTTCGGTTCTGAGGACCCAGCGGTTTTTGCTCCGCCACATCGCACAGAGTAGTTATAAGATAGGTAGTCGTTCTTGATCGTCTCGGCCGGCCAGTCGCGCTTTCACCTGCTCGGACACAAGCGGCGTTCCGACGACCAAGACACAAGCGCTGCGGCTCGATCAATCGCCCGCGCTTCGATTCGACACCACCACACCACTCCCTAGGCTGCCTCATCTCGGCTCATTACATGACCCTCACCGTGGCTCGCCTCATTAATCAAGAACGACCAAC
This sequence comes from Phytophthora melonis, assembly GCA_024211575.1. Lineage (NCBI taxonomy): Eukaryota > Oomycota > Peronosporomycetes > Peronosporales > Peronosporaceae > Phytophthora > Phytophthora melonis. Next base: position 1,818,040 of record JAMXKT010000094.1, on the reverse strand, counting down.
TTTGCCCCAACGTGCTTTCGTATCGCAGGAAGGAAAAAGAGTGTTGAAGCAGGTTACGTCGAGTTTTGCACCCCGCAGCTCAAAAGACATTATGGCTCAAACGAAGTGCTGAAGCGACGTCGTATACTCGGTATTTTTATATGACAACCACAAAATACACCAGAAAAACGAAGCCAACACTTTAGTTGTTGCTGGGGCTTAAAACCCCAAGACAGAATGTAAAGTATAGAATCAGAGAGCTATGATAGGACAACAATTCAATCAACAAAAAAACGTACAAAGACTTCAGGTGGCACGCCGTACCATAGAGAGTGTTAGATCCTGTAATACGCACCTACTCATAGTAACGATGACGCTTGGATAATTATTGAAGCTAACACCAACCCCGTAACGCTACTAAGAGTACTTCCGTCACGAATAAAACACATTTTACATGTACACAACCTAAATAAATACAATTTAAACAGGATTAAAGCCCACAGGAGCGAAGCGGAGGTGGGCGGCCCTTACTACTACGACTAATCACAAATCCTCCCGTCGCGTAGCGGCGGCGCTCGGCTAGTATTAACTCTATCGAATGAGCCGAAATGAACCTAAACTTGCAAGGTCGTGGTTTTTGGAAAGAGCCCAGGAAAAACGAACTATATTATAGAATCCAATAACCTTTAGCATAAAGTAGCTGGAAAGATGAAACCCTGACATGTTACATCTTATTCAAAATTAATAGCCTAAAAGGTTCTACATTCTAAGAGCGAAACTGGTGATACGGAGAATGGTACTCGACGGTTATGCCGCTCTAACCGAGTAAGTCGAGTGAGCCAATGAAGACACAAGAAAACGAACCAAGGACGTAACCGTAAATGGCGTGCTTCATGTTCAGTTGCAAAAATGATCGCGAACCTGGATTATCGATATACTGAGTTTACAAAATGGCATCTGAAACCTCCGAACTCGGTTGACAGGTTAACCGGGTTCTACGGCCTGGTTGCGTCTGACAAACCAACCAAGAGAGGAGAAGTTTAAGTGTTGACTCTTGGAGTCCGTAGGGAGTACGGACTCGTGCGTTCTGGTATTAGAACGGGCTATCTTTAGCCGCGACTCTGTGAGTCTATTACGTCTTCCTCTGACGCTAAAGCTACGACAGCCCCGCTGCACTTGGTAGTACTCGTAGTCAATCCGACACCTGAGTCTGGATAGACTGACCCTCTGTGGAGAATAAAGCAGTTCGCTCACTTGCCCCCGAACCAGCAGGATGTGCTTAAACGCTTATGTCCTTGCTGGGCCCGGAGGGCGTGACGCAACTTGCGCAACAAGGCCCCGACGCGGTGAAAGCGCGTCTCGAGGCGTTCTCAAGCTACGAGAATGCTCTGTTAGAGCACCTCTAGCAGAGGACGGCAACGGCCGCGGCGCCTCAAGCGCCCGCTATGTCGTCCGATGCGGGAACAAAACCCAAGCCGCTCATGTTGAGCGTGAAGACCTTCGAAGGCAAGGGAGGGAAAGCAATGCTTTGAACCCGTGAAGTCGAGATGGCTATGAGCTCAGCCCTACTCCGGACGGAGTCGCAGCGCGTGGCGCTAGCTATCTCGAAGCTTGATGGGCGAGCGAGAGAGTGGGCACTAACGTCAGGGACGTCGGTCGACACGGCCTTCCCGACGTGGGACCAGCTGAAGCAGCAACTGTCCCGAGTGTTCGCTCCGCCTAACGAGGCGTATCGCGTGCGCTCACGCTTCCTGGCTACCCGGCAAGTCAAGAAGGATTGGGTGGACTATGTCCAGGAGTTGAGAACTCTCATTGCGGGCATGTCTGCCGAGCCTCTGGCTGAGGTAGTCATCGTCACGGTGTTTATGGAAGGGCTTCGCACTGGTGTGGCCAGGACGGAAGTCTTCCGCACTCACCCAAGCTCTTTCGAAGAGGCTGTGAGCATCGCGTTGAACGCGGAGCACAACTTTAAGTCGTCAAGACTTGGCTGGAACGCGCCTCACACCAGTTCGTCGAACGGTCCGGAGCCTATGGAACTCAGCTATGCTGAAGATGAAGAAACCGAGCTTGGTGCTGCTGGGCAGCGGCGCCGCACCCGCCGATGGTTTATCGGTGGTGACACGCGTCACCTGCGCGCCGGATGTCCGCTGCGCTTCCAGCGCCAGGTTTCGGCAAGCCGCTCTTCGGGTTCAAGCTAGGGCTTTGGTTCGTCTCGGGGAAACAAAGAACTAAGTTCTATTGAACGACGGCGAGGTGGAGGTCGACAAGACTTAGCCCCGAAGAGAGCTGCACTCTACAACTCAGAACGTGTATGCAAGCCGGGCTTGCTACTCGTCCAGGCTTGGGTGAAGGGCTTCACAAAGCCATGGACGATTTTGATCGATTCAGGAGCGTCGGGTAACTACGCCCGGCGTTCTACGATGGACGGAAGCCAGCTTTATGCTGAGGCGCTGGTAGCGCGTGGGAGTGACATCGTCACCGTTCGTCTCGCGACGTCACGTTGCCTAAAGTACCTGTGGACTTGGGCGTGAAGTTTAGATTTTCATAGCGTGGGACGCTGTCTGGTATTAGACCTCGATTCGAGATATCATCTCATCGTTGGCATGGCGTGGCTGGAACGCCATGAGCCTTGGATCGATTGGAGGTCGAGGGGGGAGACCCTTGGTGCTACGCACTTCTCTCCTGGTGGAGCATTGGCGAGTCATGAACCCGCCTCTGCTAGGAAGCAGAAGCGCTTCTGGCACGAGCACTGGACCGAGTCGGTCAATGTGCTAGACATCGGAGTTTCCGAGCTGGTGGATACTGCGTGTGTCGAGAACGAGCGTTCCGAGCGTGGCTCGTGGACGGCAGGTGGAGTGGCACGAATTCCGCTGAGCGGGTGTGTGTCTGAAGGCAACGCCCCGCTGTATCCAAGTGAGGATAAGGTCGAGATGGAGCCGAGGAGCCATGGGCGAGACCCGGCTGATGAAGGATGTGGAGCGGCACTAATTCCGCTGAGCGGGTGTGCGTCTGAGGGCGACGCACGGCTGCGTGCCGGCGACGGCGCGGTTGGCACGATGCTGAGGGACAAGGGCTCTGCCCGGATGAAGATCGTAGGGTGGCACGTAATCCACTGAGTGGAGGCTGCGGGTCGTGCAGCCCTTCGCTGAGTGTCGATCAAGACACTGGTGCTCCTCTGGAGCTGAATGAGGTGGTGACACCAGGCGTCAAGAAGCACGCGAAATCACGGAGCTCTCCTGGGGGGACAGTATCCATGAAGAGGCGGTATCGCCGCAGAGCGCTGGCTGCGCGTCGCAAGGCGTCTGCGGTCTCACGCGTCGGGCAGGGCGTGTCGAGCGGTGAGGCTCCACACGAGAGCGAGCAGCTCTACACACTCGTGAATGGAGTGACGGGCGATGTTGACGGAGATATCAGTCTCAACGACTTGCCCTCACTATCTGCTCTCCTAGAGCTGGACGAGACGTCCTTGGACGAGTTCGGCGAAGCCTTGAATGCTGGAGACTTGGCGGAGGTGGTAGTCATACGACCTGAAGAAGCGTTGAACTCCTCCTCGCTTTTGGATGAAGCTGTCCTGGAGGACACCAAGAAGGCGCTGAATGCGCGAAGCGGATCAGCGATCCTGCAGGATCCGTCGGACCCCTTGTATCACGTGGTGAAGGATTACCAAGACATGGTCTCGAAGGAACCGCCCTCGGGGCTACCTCCGGATACAGGAGTCCGACATGAAATTGATCTCGTTCCGGGAACGAAGTACTACGTGGCGAAGCAGTGGCCTTTGCCGAAGGAGCAGTATGACGTCATTGACGCGTTCTTCCGTGCGACACGAGGCGGGCATGGTGCGGGAGAGTAAGTCTCCACGTTCTGTGTCAGAAAGCCGAATGGGAAGTGGCGTATTGTGCATGCTTTCAACAAGCTGAATGCCGCCACCATGCCGGCGCAGACGCCGATTCCTCGGAAGGACGTTCTTCAGAACAAGATGGCAGGATGTATGATGTATAGTGCGCTCAACTTGGTCGATGGCTACCACCAATTGCTCATGAGGACGAGCGACATTCCTCTCGCTGGGGTAAGTACTCCGAGCGGCATGCTCTGGGAGTGGTTGGTGATACCCCAAGGGCTTTCGAACCCACCAGCGACGTTTAATCGTCTTGTGACGCAGCTCTTCCGGCCCCATCGGGCTTACGCGCAAATGTACTTCGATGACATCTTTGTCCACAGTCGGGAGTGCCGCAGGCACAGGGGCCACCGGCGCAGGAGGCGCAGCGGGCGGGCCCTGCATGCGGGCCAGCAGGTCAATCTGACCCTGCAACGCAGCCTGCTGACGTCGAAGCTCGGAGAGCTCCTGGCTACGACGGTCGTCGCGATCGCCATAGTACTGCACCCAGCTCTCCCAGTGTCGGAGCCGGTCCCAGACCTCGCAAGGCACCAGCTCAAGTATTGCGCAAGCTCGTCGAGCTCCTTGGGAGTCCGCGCGAGACGCGCATCAACATCCTGGACGTGGTCCCGAAGACGGGTCGTCTGTTGCCGAGTCTCGTGTAACTCGTCATACGTCGCGAGGCGGCTTGGTGCGTCCTCCACCGTCCACCGACGCTGCTCGACGAGCAAGCGAACCGTCACTACCACGTGGAGCGCCCCTGGCGAAGCGGTGGTGCCGGGGTCAAAACCGGTATCTGGTGAAGTGGCGAGGGTACCCACACTCTAAGAACTCATGGGAGGTTGAGGTACCCCTCCGCCAAGACTGCCGAGACGGCGTGGACGCTTTGATCGGCTTGATCACCAGCGCCACGAGGGCTCAAGGCTGGCACGCCGGCCGTCCCGCGCTTCCCAGCAATAGGCTGGGGAGCTGCTGGGCCAGCCACATTGCTCCGGGGCTGGCCCAGAGCCACAGCGCTCACGCCCTCACGGGTAGGAGCGACTGGAGTGATCAAAGGAGCGAAGCGCGCAGCGCTAAAAGGGGTCTGCGGCCGGGCGTCAGCCGAGAGGCTGCGTTTGGCTCGGATCTTCACAAAGTCGAAGCGGAGCTTGCGTTCGACACGAACATCCACTTCGCTGAAGCTAGCTCGAAGAGCATCCATAGAGCTAAGCTTCTTGTCAGCCCAGAGTTCGAACTGAGACTCGAGCTCGATCGGGCCTTCGCCCGGGCTGAGCACCACAGGGTACGTCCGCTTGGCGGGTCCAGACATCCCCTTGGCTTGCAGCCTTAACCACGTGCGGTACTCGGAGCCAGTCGTAGACTGTGGGGTCAAGCGTCGCTCTCGTAGAGAGGTTCGACGAGCGAGCTCCTCCGGAGTACGGGCCGCAGGCCCAATGACATGCTGAGCCAGCGACTGCTGGAACGCCTGACGGCACGCCTTCAGAGGGTCACGAGGCCGAAAGCCGTGGTCGGCGGTGCTGGGATTAAGCAGAGGCCGCAGCTTGGGGCGCTGGGATCGCACGGGAGCCATTTGCGTCGCAACCTGCTCGTACTCAGCCTCGTCCAAAGGATTGGAGATGACGGGCCCCAAGGGGCTTCTTCCGCACGAAGCGGCGAGTACCGTAACTCTGTGAGCTCGCGCAGCTCGCGGAGGCCGAAGGAGCGCTCGGGGAACGGATTCAGAGTGCGCTGCGGTGATCGCGGCAAGCTCAGAAGAGAAATGGCTCAACGAGCGCGCAGGAGACGTATGCGCGCGGCGCTCTGGATCGCGAGAGCTTGACGAGCCAACTGTGGCCGATGTGCCGCCTTCGCGTTGAGCCGACGGCGTGGGCGAAGCGTCGCGGCGGTTCGGGGAGCATTGTGGGAACGTTGCCTCACCCTTGTGGCTCGGAGAGCCGGCATTGAACTCGCTGTAGTCCACCTTGCCCTCTTCCTCATCTCCGAAGAGATCCTTGAGGCCCATGGTCTGATGAGCTAGTGCTCGAGGAGCTGGGGCGTGCTCGCTGCGAGCGTTGCTTAAGGCGTTGTGCCCCGAAGTACTGGGAGACCGAGAGCCTGGGAGGCGCGGTCGGTGCGCGCACCTGCGCTGAGGAGCTTGTGAGTTCGCAAGCACGAGGTGCTGAAGCGCAAGATGAGCGAGGCTCCGAGGCGGACCTCGCGAGAGGCTTTCTGCGGTCGGAAGACCAAAAGGCGTCATGACTTGAAGTCATGTGAGGGCGCGTTGCGCCAGGGAAGTTGTCCGAGACGTCCAAACGATGTGGATTGACTCGTTCTAGAAGGAGGCTTGACGGAACAAGACCCGGTCGCTGACCGTTAAGCGTGAACACCCGTTTCCACGGTTTGGTTGGGGAGGGTGTAACGGGGTTACACGAGAGTTACCCGAAGGGTTACGAACACAGGCTTGTGTGGTGCACACTGTCTAACCTATTTCAGTAGGAGAAGCAGTACATGGCTTCAGAGCCACAGATTATGCGCATGACTAGGGTTCACTATGCGAGATAATGAACGCGATACATTTACACCAAAGGCGGCTCTGCCACGATAAAAGGAAATACATTCAGTTTGAGATTCACAGCTAAGCGTTAAGGGTTGCCTCTTGGAGTCCGTAGGGAGTACGGACTCGTGCGTTCTGGTATTAGAACGGGCCATCTTTAGCCGCGACTCTGTGAGTCTGTTACGTCTTCCTCTGACGCTAAAGCTACGGCATCCCCGCTGCATCTACGGAGCTAGCGTCTTACGGCAGGTTGCAAGCTAGCATCAACGTGCATGCTCAGCCCCTCCAGCTGCTATCTTGAGCTGCTGAGCTATTGGTATTAAAGCGTGTGGCGTCAAGCAGATTGCGGCGGCAGGATACACCAGGATACTCTCACTATCAGCGCAGTGGAGGACACACATCGAGCTCGAAGCACGTAGAGAGCGCAGACCGCGCTGTTACTTCGTTTACCGTGCGCGAAAGGGTGGATTTCCTTGGTACGCACTCGTAATGGGAGCAACCGGTCGATATCATTGCAGGGTAGGCCGCGGTGTCGGCCTTTAATGTGATCCCCGCGGGGGGATAAGTTGACCCCCCAATTGGCTAAGATCGTGGGCTTCACTGGCGGTTGTTTACGTGCTTCGAGCCGCTGATGATCCGAGACGCGAGGGTTGAGACGGATTCCTGGCACAGCCGAGTGTACTGCTTGAAAGTGTTGGAAGACCAACTACCGTGAAACTGGATGATCCCCTGCGTCAATCCCCGCGCAATACATGTGCATGGTCCCTTCTGCTCTCAGAGAGATGGCACTGTAAGAGCTGGGGTTGCTGCCGGACTGATCCACCACCCGTTGAATTGCCTTCGACGGTGTTGCGGAAGATACGCACTCTGGAACGCCGTCCTTGTTCAGGAACGTTGTGCGGCAGCGACCTCCTTGCATTGGGAAGGCACAGTGCTCCGAGTACGGGGCACATCACGCGGTGACCGGAGCAGTTTAGCATCCCTAGTGCTGGCTCGCCGCGCGGGTTCGTCTTGGAACCGGTGAGCCGGATGTGTACAGACGCCGCTGTTCTCGGTGATACCGTCAGTGTACCACTATCGTCGAGAATAGCGATATATTCGGTTTTCAGTGCGAACCACGCGAAATTTCCCTTGTTGAGCGCAGCGATCTCGGATCATCGAAGCAGAAAGAAAAGGCCATACATATGACTCCCCAGAGAGCTTGATCTGAAGGTCGCGCCAGGATGAGCGTTTGAAAACATAGTTGAAGCTGGTGAGCCTTGTGGCAACCCTGGTAGTCGAGCGTTGGTTAGGAAGGAAATCCGAAAGTGAATTAGAATGAGTTATGCCAAACTAACTATCATATCCTAGTCTTCTATGCTTAAAGATTGTACTGGACAGAAGTGTCGAGGCGACCGATGCCCTTCAGGAGCATGCGAATGTGTGGATGGCCACAAAAAGAAATCAGACCCAGCAGCCACGAAGAAGTAGCAAATATCGGACAGCGTTGCCGAGATTGTTGAGCTACGCACGGGATGGCCTGCGCCGTAGCCTTCGCAAAACACCGCAGACCAAAGTCGGTGATGTGTTGGACGCTGGAAGATAGCGTTTAGTTCTCGAAGGTTAAGGAGGTACCGCTGCGCTCCCACCAACTAAATCACTTGCGTAACGCTTGGAGGTACTGATCATACGTGGTTACCTCGACGGAGTGCGCTTGGAGCTGGAACGCCAGATCGTCTCCAGATCGAACGAAGAGAGAGTAGCTTGAAGCTGCGACCAACCACGAGTCAGAGACACAAATATGTTAGCACTTAAAGAATTGTTAGACAGGCGTGAGCCGGCGTCCGCGACAACGTTGGCCGCTTCTGCGATGTGTGATGACGAGAAACGTTGATTGTGCTCCACTTCCCACAGCGAAAGCAGTCGAATGACCGTCTGAGCCCAGCGGTTGCCGGGGGCCAGCTTGGATTGCCAACTTACTGCCGACGTATTGTCAATGCGGATGTGTACGTGTAGCGGCATTCCGGTATTGGTGGTCTGGCTGCGCGCTGCCCATGACGCACCCCATGTGTGAACCGCGAACGTCCAAAATAGAATCTCCCGGTAGTTAAAGTCAAACCCGACAGCGGGTACGTTCTTGGCCTCCTCTATCAGCTTCAGCTCAATCTCGTTCAACTGTTACGTCAGCGCACACTTCTCAGCACGGATGATGGCGCATAATCCCGAGTCGGAAGCATCCATCTCGACGATAATAGAGAACTGTAGTTTCTGGAGTTATTTTGGAGTTGGAGCTACAAAAATCCGAATTATCCTGGATAATCCGGAAATATATTACAGATAAAATACCAGCGGATAACTCCTATACTTAACTCCAGTGGAGCTATCGGGTACCCCTTTAACTCCAAGGAGTCTATTTTTGGAGCAACGCCATTTAGCTCCGAAACTTAAAATAGCTCCAGAAACTACAGTTCTCTAATGCTGGCTTCTGGGAGCATGTTCAAGTACTCTAGCGGGACGCCGTTGAGTTAACTCGTGGCCAGGATACGAAGCCAGGATTGTAGGTCCAGGTTGTCACCCATTTCCTTATTCACCGGAACCGATTGCCAACGGTGCACATAGCGTTCATGCTGCCGCAGGCGTTGTAGGAAGGCTCCGGCCGGGCGAATGCATGTCGAAAGCTGGCACAATGTAGATTTTGGATCGCTAGTCTTCAGGGTGCCCGCTCAAGGGTAAGGTCCATGCTGTGGCTGAACTGGCCAGGCTCGCGCCGGCTCCGATGGTGCCACTAGCGTCACCGCCACCTTCGTTGGTGTGTCGCATGACAGGTGCACGGGTCGTCTCCGGCCCGGCCGATGCATCCACTTGTTGCTATAACTCGTTCACCAATGCAAAGAGCCGATGCAGCTTGTTCTCCAGCGACGTGGCAGATGCGAGGGCTGGAGGCGCTGGCGGCCACGGAGTCGACAAATGTTGCGGGGCTGGTTCCGACAGCCTACCACTGAACTCCTCCAGGAAGGTGTCTGGGCAAAATGCTGAGGGTGCAGCGTGCACAGGATTGAGCGTGCTGGATGGCCCCGCCGGAATGTGCCCGGTCACCGACAAGGTCGCTGCGAGGGGCGCTGATGTGCATGGCACAGCGCTGTCGCCGTCGCACAGCCAGACAATATATTGACGCGGTGTACGCTCGCCAAAGTTCGGCCGCAGCAGTGCTGGCGCACTCGTCGACAACTCGCGCTCGACCGACGTAGTGGCAGTGCCGGACTCGGGTAGCGCAGAGATCGAAGTCACAGGAGTGTCCGATGAGGCCGTGCCGGTTTGCTGGTCGCCGGTCTTTTCAGCCCCGGCGACAGCCTTGACAGCTTTCCGTATCTTCTTCCCGACCGCTGCAGAAGGTGCAGCCGCGATGATGCTCTTTAATTTCGTTCGCACCGCCGTTCAGGACGTGATCTGGGTGTTGGACCGTGAAGGCGAAGCCGAGGATGCCATTGGAGACGCTGCGGCATCGTCGACAACGATTCACCCACGGACAACGTGGCCGTGGAAGACACAGAGGCTGTTCCAGCGCCCTGGGCATAGTCTGTGTTGTACGCGGACTCGTCGGGGCAGGAGCCTGGCTGCGTGGTGCAGACGCGGGCGAACAAGGCGACGGCATGATCACGGGATCGGGAGGAAGACTGGTGTTGAAGGTAACTTGCTTGTTGCTTGTTTGGATACCGCAAACTTCAACACTGATAACTGATCGGCTACTCGACAGGCTAGCGGCGCTTCAAACTCCTCCGTTAGCACAGCCCCCGCTAGCCTCCTTGACCCTCATCCTCGAAGTCCTACCGGTAAACCCCTCTGCCGCATCACTCCTTTCCGGCGGAAACCTACATTCTTGTTGCTGCGCCCACGAATTACTATTTGACATGTGAACTGTAAACTTCAAGTATTAGTACTACGCGAAGAACTGGTCTAAACTGTAGATGTCTGGTATTCGCATATTGGCTTGCAGGCATTGGGATTCGCTGCAAGATCGCCGCACGATTTCTCTCAAGTGTAGATATTCCGAAGCCTTGAAGTATGTACTGGATGGAGCTGTATGTACGGTATTTGCACCATCGCAATTGCTGTAGGTAGACCATTCATTTAACTGCAGCAATTGGAGGTTGTTTAACAAACCGTGCATCTACCAGGTATTGAGAAAGCAGAGAAGTGTTTGTTGGTGTCCATGAATGGCACGTATCCCGGAAGGTATTCCCAGTTGCGTCTCTGAAGCAGAGTTAGCCCCGAGTACAATCAGCGTTAACCGCCTAAAATAAAAAAAAATGTTCCCATTGGCGTCTGTAGAGCTGCACACAACTCCGCGCTCGGCAGTCTATGGCGAAGAACACGTATACCTACACAGGCGTTCCTCGCAGTAGTCTTGTCATCTACATACAACGCATCAAGCGGTGACGTTTGGCGGCACGGTAGCCTTCGCTCTATACGGGCATATACTCGCTGCCGTGCCGTCGGAGCAAGCTGCAAAACAATCAATGCAGCTATTTATCGCCTTTTGCTTGTCATGCTTGCGGACAGGTCATGCTTGAGCGACCGATCTACAGCACATGAACACGGCACAGACTTTGGCGTGCTAGACTGCTGCTCCAGCCAATTACGACCGCCATCGTCGCTGGCCCCCACCGCTCCTGTTGATTAATGTGGCTTGAGCCGGCTAGGCAGCATTATGCCGATTTTTTCTAATTGCGCTTACTCATACGCGACTACGTGCATTTGGGTTGCTAACTGCGGTTGCTGTAGCAACTACTTGATCTGCTTGAACCGGTAACGGGGCATGCTTCAAGAATAGAGGGTAGACATTGAGTGCTTAGAGAAACCATTTAGCCCATAGTCATGGACGGGCTAGGTGGTTGCTGAAAGTAGTATAATGGTACCCATATCGATAGCCCAAGTTATCATCCTTTGCCTCCATTTGGCCTGTATAGTTTTGCAATTCTAATACAAAGTCGTAAACACCTTCAATAACTGAAAAATCTGCGATATATGTCAAAACACAAATATATGTAGAGGTTGTTCTTGAAATTTGTATTGAATCGATATCTACCTTTTGTGTGGACACACCAATTCGGGCCCGGGAATTAAATCCTATTGGGCTTTACGTACTACCGCCGTAGTACTACCAGGAAAGCGCATATACACCTTTTAACGATACACCCGTTAAAATGCGGTCAGTATAATGACGTGTGTGCTGGGTTCCACACCTAGATTCCCTTCCGTAGAGAACCAAACTCGAATTGCATCAACCAGGTCCGTTGAATGAAAAGGCCGGTGTACCTCACAACCTCGATGATTTGAATCATGTTAATGTACTGAAGAAAAAGCCCAACAAATACAATGCGAAAGGCTCACGATGCATATCACTATTACTGGGACATGTGCCTTAACCCCCCAAACCGGAGCCCCAAAAGTATTTTTATATGCAGTATGCAACATAATTAGTATTGACGTTTGTATATAAAGGGATCGGTTTGGCGGCAAGCGAAAGGATGAGCTTTGCAAAAGTGTGTAGAACTGTGCTAAAACTGTTGTATATTGCATATTGTTTGGCAACGCCACACAAATAAGCTGCATTCTACGGTTTACCAAGGAAATGGACAGGGCACCGCCGGAACAGAACACGTGCCCAGCGGCACCGCACCTTGTCCTCATTTTCTAGAATTTCGAAAATCAAACTTCCCATACAATGAATCATATGCAGGTTGGGGTGTCACCTGTTCTTGTATACAAATATCTAATGAAGTAACCATCCAGCATCAACAGCTGCTTGGACATGCGTCCCGTGGTTCGATGCTCATAAACTGGGGTTGTAGGAGGCAGATCAAGATCAGCCTGCCCGAACATGATGATGGCTGAGATGGACGTGGGCGAAAACAGGCGATTCAAGCTAGACCACAGTGGTAAACAGAGTGCTTACCGAACAAACAACACGCATGTAATCAGCGTTATGCTGCATGATACTGTCTAGCATCATGTTAATATGCCTTAATCACAACGGCAACGTGCGACAACTTTTGCTTGACGCAGAGAGTGTCAGGCAAAATTTTACCACCATTACACTCAGGTGGGGTTGCCTTCGATAAGTTTTCCATGTAGGGATCACTCCGGCGACGTCTCAGCAGGTCGTAGCAGCAACACGTGTATGGTGATGGGGCTTCATGAAGGGAAAATCAGACGTCGTCAGCCGCACTTGTCATGCCCCCCTCCCCCTCCTAAACGCATGAGCAACTTTCACGTTCTGGCACTTGATACTTTGTTGCGGTGAAAACACGAACCGACATGCTACTTGACCATGATACGCCCAGGAATCTTTTGGCCTAAGAAAGTATGCTGTACGAACTAAGGCGACTCATGGAATGCTCGGATAAATATCTTCGTTTTCCATTGTGAATATACGCTGTTACTTAGAGGCTACCTAAACGGAATAGCTCTGTTTCCGTTGTCATCTTGCAAACTAAGATGTCTTTCCATCTCGTTGACACTCCGCGCAGTACCCAGATCGATCTTCATGTGATTCCTCACCAACACTTCATCGTTGCCCCTGGACGTGTTTAGACGTTCTTGGCAAACGCAACGCAGCTACGGCCCATCTTGTCGTTATCCGGAGCGCACCGAGGCTTCATATCGTCAGTGAAGCCAATCGAAAGCTAGTCTCAGTCGTTGTTGTCTGCTAACAACTTGTTGATGATCTTGCAAGCCTGATCAACGGCACAGCGTATTCAGTGTAATATTCAGTATAAAATGCAGGTTACAACTAAGTATAATACATCCATGCAGCATAACATTCAACTTACCCGACGCGCTCAGGTACTTGAGTTATGATGAGCTTGTTGCGTCCGCAGTAGCAGGGAGCTTTCCGTTGCAGCCGCGTAACTCCTCCCACTGTCGTCGGCGGCGGCAGCGATACGAGCCACCACTAGCTGCACACCGAAGGTAGCCTTAACCCGAGAAGAAAATCCTAACACAGTCGAAGGATAGGAAAGGGTGTTGCTGGAGTACGGGTTTCGAGTCGAGAACTGCACACAAAACACATAAGCGAAGATGCCTTTTAGCTAGCATAAACCAATAGAATCATACGAATCGCGTGGGACTCACCCGACGGCTCATCGGCACGGACACACCTACGCCATTGATTCTGTTTGCGGCGCCCCCAGACCGCAGGAAGAAGAAGTGGTCACCGAGCCCGTGTCCAGCCTTCCTTCAGCAAGCAATCACCAGAGCAGTTAAGAGCGATCATTCCCACAGCTTCTCTGTCGATGTGTGCCCCGCGCGCGCAAATTCTCGAATGAGGCGGTTTTTCAAAAGGCGGCGAGCGGTAAAGTCCTGAGCCACTCGTTTGGAGTGTCCCAAAAGCCTGTAGTATCATATGCAAATCTGTTGCAGTACGGCGAGCCTGCTAGATTCCATATTTTAAATTTAGACAAAAGTTTAGACAAAAGTGTTACTCACGGTTCGAAGGTATGAAGGCTGCACGTATGAATGTCGCCCGAAGGTGTTGCTGCAAAAACCGTACTCCACCTGCAGGTAAAATCATTTTCTCCAATCAAAGGGCTATAGTTTTTAATTTCAGCCAGTCAAAAGATACCTGCAGCTCCTTTTGATACCTTCAGCCAAAATCGCCGAAGGTAAAACCGGATAAAAGGGGCATCTGAAGGAAAGCCGAAGGAATCGCTGATTGGCTAGTTTTACCTGCAGGATACATACCTGCGAACTGTGAGGAACACTAAAGTGTATGTCCTTTCCTATGTTGCAAAAGAAAGGCTTGAAAAGAAACCCGACAATTTTTAAGCTTAAAGTTTCTATACCCTTGTGTCTGGGGAAAGGACACCCATACAAATTTCAAGTCAAAAAAAATCGCTTAAACTGAATATATTCAGTTTAAGTGGAAAGGCTATGCTGCATTATGCAGCATCCGGGTTGGAGGGGTTAAACAGGTATACGCTTTGTCAGCGCGGAGCGTCCTATCGGATACGTGTGCGAACTATATTATTTGGATCGATATAACGTAGCAAGTGTAAACCAAGCTAAATAAACGTGATAAACATCACCTGCAAAATGAAAATGAAAATAATGAAGTCTAAACCGGATAATGGTAGGGCTTTCTCGGCCTGGTAAATTCTCAGCGCATAGTATCCACGCTATATAGTTACACGGAGGCTGCGATCAAGGCCGTTTTATAGCCATTTTAATGGGGGTGCCTTCGGGAACTGAATACTGATGTATATAGAGCCCAGACCTGAATGTTACAGTGTGTACAGTACCACGATAGAATTACCGAATCGAGCTCTTCTTTCCTAAAAAGTACTAGATCAATAAAAGTGAGGTAGAGGCACTCAGGACCAACCATAATGCTTAGTGCAGTACGCTAACTGTACGAGTGTGTCTACATCTATGCGTCGGGTTAAAACGACAGTTGTGTTGTGTAAAGTAGGTTTCTCTGTTCGAGCACCTCGAACAACAAGCAATGGCTTTCGAAATGGCGTCAAACTAATCAAGCAAGGTTGTCAAGGCGCGTTTCCAGGCCGACGACTCCAGGCCGCACGGGAGCTAGGACTGCTACGGGAAGATGCCATTGTTCACTGCGAACATTCGGTATTCCAGATTTCGCGTTCGTGTACGACCACCAAGCCAACATTGCAACGGAAGAGTTTTCGATACAGAAGGCCCTCCGATCTACGTGCACAGAGTTCGCCATCGAACGCGGATTTTAGCTGATAGTGAAGTAAAGCAATATGAAGCCAAACAACCCGGGAACACCAAGTGCCAGTGTGAATGGTGAGCAAGTTTCGACAGCGAGACCCCCGTGGACAGGCTTCAGTGTCCGTTTTTCCATCAATGCCTTCGGGTTGGACGTGAAATAGATAATTACGCGGGCTAACTCGGTCCACAACCACACCAAGCACGTTGGCTTCACTTAAACACCGTTTGTGGAAGGCTCGATCGCGCGCCTGGCTCGCGCTAAGCGAAACACGACCCAAGAAATTGAGCGGTTGACTCTCCCTGTGATGAAAGAGATGCTACCAACCTGCAATCGATCCATCGACACGCGCACGGGCAAGGCCATCGCAAGGTGAGATTTACAATCGAGGCGTCTTTCTGGTCGGAACGACAAAAGACTACAACAATCACGTGATCCCGTTCGCATTCACCTTGGTCTCGACCGAAACCTACAAGTACTGTTACTGGACTGTGTTAAGTTTGCTACCAAGGTCGACAGCTTTACAGCGTTATCCGACCACCAAAACTTGCTCCTCGCAGCAGTATCCGCGGTATTTCCGCAGAGTGGAAATCGTTTTAGCCTTCAGCACCTGATGAACAACGCGCATCGTACTGCGGCAAACCTAGCAAACGAAGACAGGCGCCTAATTTGTCATCTTACTCGTAGCGACTGCGAAAATTACTACAAGCTGTTATCCACCGAACTGGCAGCGTCAGCCCGAAGACGGCGGAGTACATGGATAACGTCGATCACAAACATTCGTTCAAGTACAAGTTCTGTGAGGCCTTCGGCCTCCCGACTTTCGACGAGATGGCGTCCAACTCGTCTTCGCAAGCCAACAATTGGTTGAGCACTGAACAGCGTAGAGCCAAGCTAATGGAAGCGTTCAACATGAAGCTTAGCGAGCTCTCTTCTGAGAAGAGGCAAATGGTGGCATACAGAGCGGCGACCATGTCGGTTCCAATCCTGCAGAAACAACTGAGGAACAGGACTACGGTAGCCAACATGTGCGCGAAGATTCCTCTGATGGAGGGCGCGTAATCAGTGCAGCATCTAGGCCCATGTACGTGCCAAGGTCACATCCGCAAATGACGACTTGTCAATTGGCCTGGATCGGAGTGCACATGTGGCGGGTGGCAAGATGAGGCTTTTCCGTGCATTATGCAATTTGCGCGGCCATCCAAGAAGGGAAGCGGATCGATGATCTTTACGCCGCCAAAAAATGTATGTCAATTGAGCATTTCCGGGAGACATGCACGTTCGCCTTCCGTTTCATGGCCCACGGATGTAACACTCAATGTGGACTCGACCTTGCGCATCCCCGAGCTCCATCTGAGCCAGCACGCATCGGAAAGCGCGGGTTTAAATCAGGATCCACGCACAAGCGCAAACAGACCAAGAGCGCGCTTTAACATATTTCATGCGCATTTTCTCTTTACATGGGAAATGTCATTTAATTTCACATAATATACTGGTACGTTACCTTTCACATTTCGCTTGTAGTAGCATCTGCAAAGTAAGTAAAGGCCGATAAGTCTTTAGCCATGTTTACCGTGATATCATTGCAAACCCGAAACCCACGCACTTTGGATAATGTAAAAGTAGATAGATCTCTTCTCTGTGCTCCATTGACAGTGAGAACGATTACGATCTGTAATATGTAAACTAATTCAAACTTCAACAAACAATATGTAAATTGAATTATAACATTATGAATCAAAACATTTTTTGTATAATCTGTTCACCATAAATGCAACATTTATCTGACTAGAACTACACCGCCAATGCTCCTCTCGTAGTCACTTTCCATTCAGCACCATGCCACCATACAACAAGCGTCGCAAGCACACACGGAACTTTCAACGCAAGGCCAATAGATCATTCTGGAAGCTTAAGTCCAATAAAAACATTCCGACCCAAAAACCATCCAAAGAGCGGAACAACGCTCCAGTCGACGATGAAGTAGGGCTCTTCGGCGGTTCCCGAGCCCGGCGAGATCACGCAGAGCAGACATTTCAGAACGGCTATACGCAAGAGGGTGGGTGCGTAGCCTGGAGTTCTAATGGTCGGTTACTGAGAGCTAACATGGGAGCCCTCGAAGAACATACCCTGGAGACATTAGGTAGACTTCGAAATAAAAACGATAAGCTTTGTTTGGTTGTACCAACCAACACTCGCCGGCGCTTCGCCAAGAATCCAACTCAACACAACTCGCGCATCGTGCAAGATGCCTAGCCTAACCGAGAGATAGCTAAGTTCGCGTGGTGAATTTAGTACATACTGCCATCAGTAGGATCAATTGATCCATAAGTTGGGGACAACTCAGTGCATACATACTGTATTATGGAAATTCCTCGCCGCGCGTGGCTCCAGGCGTAGCTAGTCGACATAACCGCTAATTTCATTTCATTTCTTTTCATTTCAGGGTTTGGTAGTAGTGAAAATTTCGGCTAGTAGTTATACTACTACAACTATCAGCCTCAGAATCGATAGCACTTATATTACTATTAGTAGTCGGAGAATGCAATTAGTAGATAGCACTACTCCTACTAGTTTCTTGATCAAACGATGAAGAACCTGAGAAACGTGTTTAACAAATTTGAAACAACGCTAGTCCCGGCTATGGAAGAAACGGGTCGGCCCGTTCATACGTCATCACTAGCGGTTACTATTTCTGCCGCTGTCTTTTACGCGAGCTAAAGACGCCTGTGCCTCAGTGTAAATGCTGTGCGTACTCAACATTTGCTAAACCTTGTTTGAAGTGGCCTCGTTACTGAATAACCACCCGGAACAAACGTTCTGGGAATACTGTTGAACAACACGCCTCAGCTAACCAGTAACACCGACGAGAACGCCAGCACTTAACCTTTACTCCCCACAGAGCCCACGCGTGGACCCACTTTCAAGATAGTGCTACGCAATTCCCAGAAATAGTTAACCTCTAAAAATACACCTGCATGTAGAGGAAGGAACGCTGTGCTATGCGCGTAATTTTCAGCGTGAACCGAGCAGTCCTTCATACCAAACCAAAAATCCGAGCCCACGCGTGGGCTCGGCCACCTGGGTAGTAAAGGTTAAGAAATTGCGATACAGCAACTACCGGAATGCAACTGCCGACACCAGGAACTGCCACTGTACCAAAGGCGAGGTACCACGCGCATTAGCTAAGATATCACGCTCTATCCGTGTCAGCCTAAATTATTGTTTGGGCAATAAAAATAGATTTTTGCTTATGGGTTATGTTTTCGATACAAACTTTCAGATGCTATAAAATGCGCAAATCTTCATAATAAATGCGTTTACAAAAAAAAATGTATTTAGCTGCAGCGGCCGTTTTGGTAAGGTACATTGACGTGCGAGCTTAGAGTCGTCACCATCAATCAGTACTAACAGTTATATTCTGTCCGCTACTGCACACTCGCAAACAATGCAGTGAAATTCAACAGCATAGAGTTTACCGTCAATGGCCCTAATATTTGCACCACCTGGAATGAGAAGATTAATCAGAAGAAGAAAAATAATTCAACATCATTCTGAAAGAAGAGAAATTCCGAAAATCAGGACCGATTTGCCACCATCGTCTCAAACCCAGCACGTGCCCCAAAAGCAGGACCTACCGATGTCAAAGCATACACACGCCGTCGTTGCACACCCAGCACTCACGCTCGACTCGCCCACGCCGCTCGACGCGTACACGACAATCGCCTCATACACGGTGCTCGGCTTGCCCACGACGTGTACGAGGCGAGTGTCGTGTACGCGTCGAGCGTCAAGTCGAGCGTCGTTGGCGAGTCGAGCGTGAGTGCTTGGTGTGCAACGACGGCGTGTGTATTGTGCTTTGCAGCTCTTTTGGCGAATCGGACTCGGTGAAGTGCTTCTGTTCAGCGGAGGGATAGGTGTACACCTCTATTTTACAGCTCAAGGATCAACTGTTTAGTCAAAAATACAGCCAATCAGATCGCATCAAATTCACTGGCTTAAACGGACTTTACTAGTGCCGAGAGAGCTAGTGCCGCACGCGAGTAGTCCAAATGGCGCGCATGTCAACGACAATCAAGAAATCGCGGAAAGAGGGCTAGTCTAATCGGAGGGCACTTGGCATCGTTATGACAGTTTCACTCGATATACGCCGGTGAGCTATTGTTCTAGTCTATGTTTATAGCGTGGACACGAGCGCGGTAAGCACAGTTCTGTGGATGTCAATACGTAACTTGGAGCGCTGGTATAAACTCTTTAGGAGCACCGGCAATGTGTCTCGCCATCAACTCCGCAAGAACAGACCTCGTGGCGGCCTACGCACGCGTGTACGTTTGTCAAAGAGTATGTTAAAGCAAACCCATGCTTTTACTTTGAAGAACTCAGGCTCGAGCTGCGAGCAAATTTTCGCAATCTACACAACCTCTCCGACTCATCTATTTGCCGCGCGTTGAGATACGACCTGCGCCTTACACGCGAGGTGTTGACGAAACGGGCAAGCGAAAGCATCCCAAGAGAACGGCGCGACTATTGTCCGTTTCAGCGCGATTGTCCTAATCGAAGTCTTACTCTCAGGAGAAGAGGTCTTGGTCATAGTAGGTGTAGGTTAAACCTAAGTTTAAGAAAGTAGAAGGTCAGATTTGCAAATCAACAGCTGACTGTGATTAGTAGGCTGCGGAAGTCAGTTTGCCGCCGTTTTCTTGGACATTCGTGGAGCTTCGCGTTATTAGCATAGCGGCTGTGGTCGTATTAAACGCTAATAGCCCGACTAGGGGCCCAAAGTCCGACTAAGGCCAAAGGTCAGATTAAGACTAATACTGATATTAAGGCCACCGCACTTGCACTGTAGGTTACAGTAGAAGGCTATGGTAGTAGTTGGTGGTGTTGAAGTTGTTCCTGCGCTCGGCATCCACGCGACTGTTCCTACAATGCGATGCAGGATGCTCCCGAGTGCCATGCCCGTGCATTATGCCCGCCTAGGCAAGCTAACTACAATTTAGTGGTAGCTCCAGCTGATGTGTACCGTCTTTATCTCAGATTAAAAAGTCTAACTAGGAGGACAAACCTCCTGAAACGGACAATACGCCAAGCGTCTACTGCCATACTACAGTGGGTCGGATCAATTGGTATTTGTCGACGAAACCTCAAAGGACGCACGGTACGAGTTCAATTACAACTGTATTTGTTAAAAAAAAAAAAAAAAAACAAGTATGGTGCTAATCGATATTCATGATTGAGTTCTGTACTTCGCCAGTACGGGTGGTCGGCGAGAAACACACCAGCGTACGTCAAGCTTCAATTCGCCCGCGGCAGTCGCGTGTCTGTACTTGCTGCACTTGATGTAACGGGATTTTTAGCGTGGGGAAAAGTGGAGGACACATTCACGCGCCAGAGTTTCCACGACACCTTCAAGGCCAAGATTCTGCCATTTCTGAATCCATGGCCACTACCGCGATCGATAGTGGTCATGGATAATGCGAAGATTCACATGTATAAGGAGCTACAAGAAATGGTGAGCTCGACAGGTGCACTGCTTTTCTTTTTACCTCCGTACTTTCCGGACCTCAATCCTATTGAAGTCGCGTTCTCGCTTTTGGAGCGATGGATACAGCGGCACGGTGAGGTTGCGTTCCGCCAAGATCCCCTCGCCGTTCTCAAGGTCGCGATGTATTGGTGCACACGAAAGCAGTAACTAGTTGGAGAGAATTTATACAACCACTGTGGCTATGATCCAAACAGGTTTTCGAAAAACATCACAAATTAATGAAAGCACTGCATCCCTTGTAAGCTCAGTCGTCTTGCTGACGGTAGCCGACGTCCTCCATGTCAACTTCCGGATCGGGAATGGCGGTGGCTGATGGTGGCCTAAACGGTAGACGTAGCGAGTACGATGGCAGCCCAAGCGCCAGCCTCAAGTCGAACACGTTCAGACGAAGCGGGGCCGCCGCTCCCTCGAGCATAACCCTGATGGCATGGTACTCAGCGTTGCTGATCTGGTCTGCAGCTTCTTGATCAGCTTGCATAACCTCTTCCTGTTGAT
This sequence comes from Phytophthora melonis, assembly GCA_024211575.1. NCBI lineage: Eukaryota > Oomycota > Peronosporomycetes > Peronosporales > Peronosporaceae > Phytophthora > Phytophthora melonis. Next base: position 1,796,901 of record JAMXKT010000094.1, on the reverse strand, counting down.
CAATCCACTGCAGTTGTCGAAACGTGGCGTCGTCTGGGGTCTGAATCGGGGTGTCGTCTGGTAGCCTGACTTGTCGTACACTCATGTAGCGCTGGGTCACTGGCCCAGCTTCAAGCGCTTGCTCGCGCACGAATGCTGCAATCCTCGGCGCCTGTTCTTCTACGCGAGCTGCCGTCGCCCGCCGTAGTGTAGTTGCGCGACGAGGCCGCGGGACGTACCCAAAAACCATCAGGCGAAAATCGACTTGGCCGTTCTTGCGGAGTCGCGCAGTGTGTCACACTGTCTCGAGCTGCGCCTTGAACTCGCGCTCTCCCTTTTGAATCACTGAGAAATCGCGTTGAGGGGCGTTGTTGCTTGGCAATTTATCTCTGAACGAAATGAATGCATCCATAGGAAAACAAATGATCCCGTTTTGGAAGAAATATATGCATCAACAAGAAGGGATTATCTATCTTGTTATTAGAGTAATCTGTGCATACAGGCACCTTGCGCTCTCGGTTGCTGTCGCCTCTGGATGGGCGCTGCCGAAATGACATCAACCCGCTGTAGACAGAGGGCATACATTGCGCTCGTCTCGCAAAAGCTACCTGGACACTCTGAAGTCGACAGCGAGACACTTTTAGTTCCCTTATCGGCAGACTATCTTCTCATAATGTTCTGGCAACGACGGCACGACAAAGTTCGAGTACTGTGCCGCGCGCTGAGAAAAAGGCGAATGCGTTGGAGCAAGCGAAGACAGCTACTACTCTGCCAAGAAGAACCAGGTCACATCAGCTTTGGCAAGGTCCTTGAGGACCCGTAATATTGGAAGGTCTTGCATACAGAGATAGTTCACGGCGGTGACGGACGCGAGGACGGCGACGGGCGGAAGGGTAGGAAGGAGGCTCAGGAGTCCGGAAAAAGTTGAAACGTGATTGAGGTGGGGAAAAAGCTAAAACTCAAATCAACTACAGCCTGCTACTTGATCGACGAGCTGCTGCTGCTCTTACATGTAACCACTGCGCCTGATGCGCCTCCGTGGCGCCCCACGATTGTCTGCCGTGCCGATGACGGTTTGAACCTTACGTGATGGCTCGAGACGGTGCCTGACTTGATGCTCCGAGACGTCGTCAAACTTCATCGTGCAACCGGCTGTCCTGATTATGCACCGATATCAACCATGTGTATCGTAGCCACTGTCAATGCCTCCGGCTTCGTTCGTCGCGCTCCCACTTGATATACACCAAAATCGGCGCTAAAAAGCTCGAACTTGACGGTTCCGAGTGGCTTGGTGAAATGGTCGGTGATCAGCAGTAGCACAGTAGTTGAGCAACCTACTCGAGCAGCGAATAGTACTTAGTGTTGGTTTGACTAGATCGCCGTGTCCCGGCTGTGTTCTCCGCCAAATCTAGCCACCTTGATTATCTTTCTGCTCGACGATCGTGTTGACAGCGAGCCCCCAAGTCCTTCATGACCATGTGGAACCCAATAGCCTCCTGCCCGCCGGCGCTCATAGCAACATACTCAGCTCTGGCCGACGACGACGTCACCTTAGGTTGGTTCTTCGAACCCTACTCTTCGATCCCCACTCGACGAGGCAGCCGTCAAAGAAGATCGCCTAACCAGTGGCAGCCTTGGCGTCTTGCTCCGCCGAAAACGCTGCATCGCAGTAAACCCCCAGGCCTTTGTCAGCAACTTTTGTGAAGGTCAAACTGAAGTGAGCTATAGCGTTCAAATAACGCAACACACGTCCCACCTGCTGGCTTGATGTCCGGGGCGTGTGGCAATGTCGGGTCTACAGAAAGGCACCTATTGCCGGGCGCGCCCGAAGTTCCGACGGTTCCTGCGCCTTAAAGAACTGGTCTCTGTAGCGATCCCCCATAGGCGTGCGCACCGCACCGTGATAACACGCAGCATCCCAAATCGCTCAAGAATCCTTGTAGTGAACTTGTGCTGACCTCATCGACTACTGCCGACCAATGCAGCTCGAGACCCAGGAAGTAGTTGACATCTTCATAGTAGTTGACGGTGCGAGCCTCCTCTACAGCTGCCTTGAACGACGCAGTGTCCTCCTCGCGAATTGCAAACACCAGGATCTGATCAACGTACACAAATACGACCACCAAGTCTTCGTCGCTGCCTTTCACGAATACATGGGTCGACCGTTCCTTGGCGAGAACCGAGGCTTAACAAGAACGGAGAAACGTTGTCGGACCAGGTCATGGAGGCCTGCTTTAATCCATACAGCGCCCACCATAGACGCCACACGTAGCCATCCTCAGACTGAAATCCGTTGACCGGCTCGAGGTAAATCTCCTCGTCGAGCTTCGAGTCCAGGAAGGCGGTCTTGATGTGGAACTGTAGGCGGTGCATGCAACACTGCACTGCTACTACCAGCACAAGACGCACCGTGCTGTGGCGAACGACTGGACTAAATATCTCCGTGTAATCTTCACCATAGCATTGACTGAAGCCCTTGGTGACGACACGGGCTTTGTACTATCTGCGTTCACCTTCTTTTTGAAGACCCACTTAGACTTGATGCCTCAGAGTAGTCCATACAATTATGCGTCTTCACCATTTTTGTGTAAGTAGCAGAGAGAATGGTACGGCATGATCAACGATGTTGAACAAATTTATTCGTACCCCAACGACCTCGAAACACATGACATTGGCTACATCCCTTCAAGTAACGAAGCGCCAAACGACCATCCCCGCACCAGCATCATCCGAGAAGAAATTCGCAAGTTTATTTGGTTCCAGGGCTACCGTCAACCTACCTACGAACGTCCAACTCAATGTGGCTTCAAGCTAAATTTACCGCCAGCTCAAAGTTAACGCATTCGCGAGTATCCTTAATAAACTATAGTATACAACTCATTGATATGTCCTTTTAAAAGGGCGCTATAGGCGTTACGGAGTCTTTTCGGTGTGTCTCATCGGACATGCTATCTACGGTGATGTGCAGATTGCATAGTATGGTGCGTATGACTTAGCGTTTGTATAGACAATGATTACATGATGATTACTCCATGTACTGATTATGATTTGTTTTAAAAGATCGTTGATTACTAGCTTGAACTTGCGCAAAAAGGACACAGGAAGCGCCCTTTAAGAGGGGGTACACTCTACCGTGTTTTATGAAATCATCAAAAGGGCGCTTTACACGTCTACTTCAAATTTTTGTGAAGATTGGCCCAGTTTTTTTTAAAAAAAAATGAAAATGGGTCAATCTTCACCGCTCCACTCGGCTTGTCAAGAAAGATCTACCTCGTGGGGACTTTATGGGCGGCCTTACCATCCGCTGTCGTATCCCACCCTATTCGGGGTAGTTGCCGCGGCTGAAAGGAGTAAGGAGTAGATCGAGGAGTCAGAGTAGTCGTTGTAGACTAAGTAGTTGTGTAATAAGCCTACCTTGGCTCACTAGAACAGCTTACACGTGTGCGCGTGTGTGTGAGGAAACGTAGCTTAGTTTAAACTAGAGTTAATTATACTCGGGTCTCCGAGTACAGATTAATCCAAAATAAACAATCCAAAAAATGTTACCCAAAAACATCATTTGGAAAACGCGTCAAACAAAAGACGCTAACCCACCATTTGGAGTTTTCGAGATAATCGTGTTTAAAGTTGACCAATCAAATTTCGGACATAGCCGGACATCAAAATTTTGAAAGTGAAAACTACTCGTAAAATACGTAAAAACACTCTTCTTCGATTACCTTTATCATGAGCTTTCCGATCATATACAATAAGTCGAAATGAAAAAAAATGAGGTCACACGCCCCAAATAACATCAGGTATTCGAGGGTACGAAAATGGAGATAATTTTTCAGACCTATGTTACTCCACGAGTTCTCATTACTTTGGAGTGTTCGATAGCATAAAAGAAGCACAAGACATGCTTCAGCCGATTGATGCGGTTAAAGCTCGATTCGTACTTAGGTTCGTAAGCACCTTTTCGTTTGACGCGGTCTCAAATGAGAACTTCAACTTTTTTGTTTTATGTTTCTGACTTCCCCTAAATGCAATGTTCTAATTTGGGAATATGCCAACGGCTGTTTGGCAGAAATCCTTGGCTATGCATCTCGTTCATTGGTTAAAGATCCTGCTTTCAACCAACAGGATTCCTAAGGGGCTGGTACTAAATAGCAACCCAACACTACCTTTTTATCCCTTTCGCGATGAGCGGGCGCATTTTTCGCCGTTTAACGTTTTATCAAAATAAGGTAAGATTACACTCGCTTAAACGGCGTATTCTGTTCTGTGCCTTGTTATAAGTCCATCGCTTTTTAGTTACCGTATTTTGTTACCACCAATCCTCTTTGAGGAACACAAAAGGATTGTCGGTTATAATACCTGTCGTCACCATATCAGGAAAAATCCGTACGTCGACACCCAGCCAAAAGTACGCCAATAGGATCCTTACATACACCGCGAGGGATGTGAGTACATACACATAACGTACATTGAAGAGTGTCTCGGCGAAACTTAGAGGGGCATCTTCTCCCGTATAGATCGCAATAGAACCGGTATCAACACCACCGACGTTAATGCTTGCGATGGCCTACATCTGAGCCCGCGTTCCACTCAGTCAACTTCGTAATTGGATTTACACCATTGCACGGCGTTATTCTCATAACGCGCACTCAAACTCACAAAGTGCGCACTGAAATTCAAATGAGCCTGTATTATAGCATAAATGTCATATGTATGCTGTTTTGAAGTCTACTATTTGTGATATAGACTAGAATATACACCGTAGCAAATCGTAATATCATATTTCAGATGCCTATATTACTATACAGGTATAGGAGTTTTGGATTTGGGTGCGCGTTATGAGAATAACGCCGTGCAATGGTGTAGAGATTTATGCGGTTGCGCCACTCCCAGATGACCAGGAAAACGTTGAAGGCTCGTCATGGTCTGGTGTATTCGGCCGGGCCGGAGACGTCGCCTTTGACTTCATGTCTGACGCTGGCACTCAAGTCGCTGTCTGAGCGCAGTGAACGCTAGGGCGTCTCATGCAAGCTACTCAGCTTAGATCAGCGTCCACCTCTTATTTCGTAGTTCATACGGGGCTATCGTTCAGCTAGGGAAATGCTAACGCCACGAGACAAAAGTACTAGAGCGATATTTATCGCTAGGCACCGCAACGAAGGGGTCCACCCACCACAACGAACAAAAGTGCTTTTGATTGGTTAAAAATTAAACTTGTTATGAAGCGTTGATTGGATCAAAAGAACGCGCGCAGCGCGTAGGGTTAGGCCCAAGCGAGCGCAGCGAGCCTGCCTGCGGTTTGACAGTCCTTGTGAGAAGCACGCGGCTGCAAACCCAGGACCAAGCAGTGGTCAGTCTAGCAAGCGGAGGTGAAGCGTGCGAGCCGTAGCGGGCTTAGGGTCGTGTCGCCAGCGAGTGCAGCGAGCCTTCAGGGGGGTGTTGGGTTTAGGTTGGGGACACTTTTTGCCCAATGGGAATGCGTTCTTCGTTGCGGTGCCTGGACCCCTTCGTTGTGGTACCTAGCGATAAATATCCGTACTAGAGACCCGTGGCATTACCCAGAAGTACCACTAATCTGGTACATCCAATCTGTTGCAGTCGGTAGCTGCAGTGTGGGCCCTGGCAATTGCCACCTGTCAAGTACATGTACTAGAGCCCCGAGACAGACGTGTAGTACCTGACGTACTAGGGGCCCGGGAAAGACATGGAGTACATAAACTACTAGTTCCCCGGGACGGTCACCGATTGACAAAAGTACTAGATCCCGGAGATGGTCGTCGAGAGAGAGAGAGAGAGAGAGAGAGAGAGAGAGAGAGAGAGAGAGAGAGAGAGAGAGAGAGAGAGAGAGAGAGAGAGAGAGAGAGAGAGAGAGAGAGTCTTTGATGCCTTCGTCGGCCTTGACAGCCGCTTCGCCATGCGTGAAGCGGCACTCGTCGCCGTACTTACAGCCCATGGCCGTACCGAAGTACTTGCACATCTGCGAGCCGCCCACAATCTTGCCGTTGGCCGCGCGCGTGACCGTCTGCGAGACTGGTGCCCAGGAGGTCCGCGCCGTTGGCCTCGGCCTCCAGCTGGTAGGACAGCGTCAAGACGCACAGGGACGTGAAGTCGCAAGTCCTGCGCGAAGAAATTGACCATGGCCTTCATGACCTCGGCCGCCGGGTCTCGCGTCTGCAGCGTGAGTGGCAGCCGCTCCGGGATGGCGCGCGATTTCTTGTCGAGGATCTCGTCCAGCACATCGTCCACGGTCCAAACGTTCTGCACAACGACATAAATCGTGACTTTTAGCAGCAATTCAAAACTAATCTGCTCAGCACTGTAGCGCAATTGCAGCGTGTCGTACCTCGACCAGCACCGCCAGGTTGGTGCCCTTGATGATGGCGCCAGAGTCGATGATCAACTACAGTACCTTCCTGTTGGTCGGCTTGACCAGCGTAGGGGCCGCAGGGACAGCGCAGACGCCCCTGCGCTAGGAGAAGGCGGGCCTGGGGTCAGCCTCCAGGTAGTTGATATGCTTCGAGTGGAGCTACGATGGGAACCAAAGTTTTCCGCCAATGGGGAGCGAAACCGGTTTCGCACCAATCCGTGAATTGACGGTATCGGCCAATGAGCGATGACCAACGCACATGGTATACAAAAATTGGTCGTGCTATCCCATACGGAACACAAGTGAAAGATCGCAACCAAAGCTTCCGAGACCGCAGACAACGAGAAGGAGCCGGACTTCGCCTACGTGTACAAGGTCTGACGGTGGGCTATCCCGTGGAGCGCCGCAAGTAGCCGCTGTCCGTGGAGCTCGGACCGGTATCGTGGACAACATCATCGAAGGCATCCAGTGCCCACAGCTCGCCATCTGCAACCTGGCCAAGGGCGTGCACATCCCCGCGGCGTGGACGTGCCGTCGCTGAACGCAGCCAAGAAGTGGCACTACAAGTCCGTCAACTTTGTGAGGGCGAGTCCATCTCGGGCGGCGACACCTTCGACCTCCTCGTGCACGAGGACGACATCCTGCACTCGCACAAGATCTTGTGCTCAACGTCTCGGGCGCCATGGTCGAGATCTACGGCGCTGGCACCGGCAACAACGAGTCAAGGACACGGTGCTTGGGGTGCGCGATGGCACACGACCGTCACGCGCAAGCTTGACGCATCGCACAGGTGGCCCGTGCGTGCGACGTCTAGTGCACAACCAGGCTGACCGTAGACCATCTCCACATCTCCACGAGTGATGTACGCCCCACCCGTGGCTGAGAAGATCACCGGAAACGTCGCGCAGACCACTGACGAGCGCATTATCGACGCGCTGTTCCCCTCCGTGCGGGCGGATCATGTGCCGTGCCCGGCGGTTTTGGATGCGGCAACACGGTCATCTCCCACGCGCTGTTTAAGCACTCCAACTCGGACGCCATCGTGTACATGGGCTGCGGCAAGTGCTGTAACGGGATGACCGAGGTGCTCAACGACTTCCCGAGCTCACGATGGCGATCAACGACCACGAGGTTCCCATCATGAAGCGCAAGACGCTGGTGACCAACCCCAGTAAGATGCCCGTGGCGGCACGTGAGGCCCCAATCTACACGGGTATCACGCTGGCGAGTACTTTCGTGACCAGGGCATGAACGTATCAGCGATGGTCGACTCCATGAGTCGTTGGACCTGGGCGAAGCCGCCTTCTACGAGCGTGGCATGTCTTGCCTCAAGCGTGAAGGCAGTGACTGTCGTGGGCACCGCCTCGCCTCCTGGTGGTGATTTCTCGGACCCCGCGACGGCCATCACTTTGGGTACCGCGCAGGTCTGGACAAGACTATGGTCAGCTGCACACGTACATGCGCGTGCTGAAGACCTCCCTTCTACAACCTGAGCCAGGCCGACTCGCACGCCCGACGCCAATGACATATTGGCACAACGCAGGAAATGAACAAGGTAGCGCTCTCTGAAAATGATCTAGAAAACTACATGTAGTACGATCTAGCGAGGATTTGGAGCTGGACTTGTTGCTCACTGTGCAGCGGCAGTTCAGAAGAGTGACAAATAGTTTATATAAGTGTTTCGTATGAGTGACTCAAAACCTAAAAAAAAGTGATGGGAACGATTTCATTTCGGGAGTGGCGCTGTATCGTAAGAAACGACGAGCCCGATGTCCTGCCTTCTTCGGCCCTCAGCTTGGGCGTTCGCATGCGCCCCGAGCGCTACCAAGGAAGAGGGGAGGTGGCTCGTGCTGATCCTGGATGCTGGTGCAAATCATCTCGGAGGTAAGCTAGCAGAGCTTTTGCTGGGTGTCCCGAGTGCCGTCTCGTGGCCAAACCGAGATGACGTGGAGAACTCGATCGTGGAGAACCCATTCGTGGACGAGCCGTCTCCCTCTGTCGCGCAGGTGCTGTTGTCGCAGAAGATAGCACTCGATGCAGACAGCATTAACGAGTCGGATGCAATTGGTGTGGCTGGTTCACCGGAGAAGGGCGCTCAGCAGCCTGAAAGACACGACGAATAACCCTAAACGGGGTCAGATGATCAAGATTGAATCTAGTTGCACTGACAGCGACGATGACTTGCCGATCAAGCGCCGCCGCCGTCAGAGCCAAGTGATCGAGATTGAATCTAGCTGCACAGATAGTGACGACGAGTTGCCAAACAAGCGCTGCCGCCGTCTACGTTCATATCGACACAAAAGCTCGAGGGATAGTGCTGTCCCAAGTGCGAAGGCCACTATGCCCGTACGTGAGCCTGCGCAGCTGCCTCTACCAAAACCACCGCTTTTCCACCCAATCACTAAGGCGAGAAATATCGCGGTGGCAGACACCACGTACGACACCAACAAGGAGTGGGACGTGTGGCCATCCTTAACCGTGCTGACTACAAAAAGCCAAATGAAGCGTATTTGGTGCAATGGGTTGATGCCGCCCACCCCTTTTGCGCAACATACGTATGGGGGAAAACGTGAAGACGGTTTCGGCAAGGAAATGCTCCGAATCGATGAGCGGAAGGATCACTACAGTCACCTGACATTCGGCCAGTTTAACAAGAGGTTCCCGTCGATCTTCACGGACCCTGCCGACGAGAGATGCTTTTTCAGTGCCATTCGGATTGCTTGTCACGTTCTCGGCGACAGCAGCATTCTGCCGCTACATTAAATTAATGATTTTGAAGCGAAGCACCTGCACAAGAATGCTGAGAAGCAGGAGGAAGGTACCTCAAACGCAGATATCAAGCGATTTCTGCCATTCCTGTGTGAGCGCCGCGCACAGTTGGCGTGCAATGTCTTCAGGAAAAACCTGGCTGATCGATCTATCACCAACGTGGGTGCTCTGAGCAAGTTTGAACTGACACCAGGCGTCTACGTGGTAGGGGCCTCCTGCGCTCGGAAGATCAAGCACTGTTTCGTTGTGCGCGTTTATGAGGATGAACAGTCGCGGCAAGCTTTTGGTCGCTGGTACGACGGTGGAACAGACCACGAGTTCTACGGCGAACCCTGACAAATCTCACCTGGCTCCGCGCTTGCAACTTCATCAGACGCTTCGAGCGCGTGGAAAGGTGCCTAGTTTATAAGAAGACCAAGGTCAAGCAATAGTATGGAAAGCACGTGCAGCCGTAGCCATCAGGGAAAGATAAATCTTCAGTTCATCGTCTATTGGCATTCGTAATTTGGGGAAGCCGGACTGGTGGCCCGGGCAGTACGCGGTTCTCAGGGATGAAAAGATACCAATTCGGAGTTTACAGCACGGACACGCCCGCCAAATTAGCTACAGTATCTACTTCAAAAACAATCTACTTCAAAGATGCTAGTGTTTTCTTCTAGTAAGGAAACACGTATATTACGAAGCACCAGCATCCCCTGCGCCTTCGCAGGCGCAGCATTTGCAGCATTTGCCCCTAACCTAACAGTAAAAGTTAAATTAAGTTAATAAAAACTCACTTGCCGCACTAAAGGCGCAGCTTGTGCACGCCGCCTTGGGCTCGTGACCTCACTGGCAATGATAATGTGAAATGGTGTGCTTAGAATCCGGGCATGTCAAGTACGAGTACGCTGCAGAGACTCGCTGGCATGGTATGACATTGCTTTGCGATTGAATGTGCAAGTGGAAGTGGGAATGACGCGTGAGAGTCGTGAGAATGTCGTTCAATGATACACGGCAGTTATAAGGTTTGCGGAGAGGTTCTTCCGCAAGGACGAGCATTAAGGCCTTTAAGTGGCTCTTTTTTTGAAGAAGATGCAGTGGTGCAGATAATGCATGAAGCCATTGTGATCTCCAGACTGCACGTGTAAATATTACACCATACAGTAAAGTTGCGGGCGTGCTTGCTTCGCCACTTGAAGCAGCATGATTTGCTAGATCTCCTTAGGACGCACACGATAACTTCGTGTCTACATGTCTGATCGCGCGTTCAAGTATTGCCTTGCGGTGAGCGCAGCGCTTCCACCTTCCGTACAAGCGAGTCGTTCTCAAACCGAGACAAACGCCGGACGAATGCAGGAACGCAGATAACCGGATCCTCCTCCTAGTACGACACAGCCATGATAGACCTGTCGTGTTGACTAATTCAACAAATAAGCTCATACGCGACACGGAATCTAAAAAGAATCTTTACCTCGACTGTGTGTAGATAATTGCAGTACATTATTTTACCGGTTCACATCTTAGTTACATGCTTGAACAATCGAGTACTGTCTTAGCTGGAGAAACGGCGTGTAAAAGAATATGAACACTGTCTGCCGCCCGCAGTAACACAGGCAGAGGAGCATCAACATCCGGCTAAGCAACGATCGGCAGTAGCACCATGGCCCTTATCACACTGAGCCATCCAGCACGACTAAGATCTCGAAATGCTGACTCAACACGAGCAGGAGCTTCAGCTGGAAGCCTACCTAAAGATCCCAAACGAGATGGATCCCCCCGGCCGCGTCTAGCATAAGGCTTCACGCCGTGGGAGAAGGTGTCATGCCCACCAAGTACACATTGCACTTATTCGGACCTCGAACTCGAATAGACTAATATGGTATGGGTCTTCCGCTTAATTAGCTTTTTACTTTTTACGGACGTAATTACGAGTACGCTTTTTTCAGTGGCCTGGAGATGGAGGGGGTCAGTTCTAGACGTGAACGCCCCAGCCAAAGAGCATGGGCGAAGATTCTAAGAACGAAGACAATTTGTCGCACGAGAATAACAGACCCGCGAGTCTGAACATGGAAGTTGGTGTGGAAGAGATCCAGGACCGGAAGCAAGCCCAAGAGGATAGCAACTTCGTTGAAGGAATCGGCGGTAGTGCGACCCAAGCCTTCAGCCCTACTCAGCCCTACGAGTCATCCCCGAAGCCTTTAAGACGCTACTGGAGTGTGGCTCAAGCTCGGAAAACCTTACTAAAAGTGCGGGAGAGCCGTTCCGATTGGGTGAACCTTCATGGGGACGAAGCCAGTGACAGTGATAACAGTAATAGCTTCAGCGGAAATCGGAACCCAGCACAAGCGTGGGCGCACACCCGGCTACTGTGGATGGACGACTACAACCCGAAAATGATTGGCTACGTTCCGGATGGCATCGCTACACCGCTGTTTGACTGCTCCATGATCCGTGGGACTTCTGCTGAAGTCGTCCGTGACGAAGACAGTTACTGGATTGATATTTTCTTCAAGAAGCGGTATTACAAGGCTAAGAAAAGGAGCACATACGACCCAACCGTTCGATCAAGCCCTCATGCGCTAGCTCATGCTTGGTATAGCTTCGTGAGTACTTTACAGAATGATCCTCAGGCATGGTTCGACAAGCTAGACCAGCTGGCTACCGGTTTCTTCAACTACGATATCGATGGACCGAAGATGGAGATTCACCAGCGTTCGATTGCCGAAAACCAGTGGTGCTGTTTGAGACGCAGTCAAGAGTGTCCCATGTGTTACGAAGACTCCCATAAAGCTCCGACAGCAACCCGTAGCGGCAAAAATGGAGTGATAACGCCTGAACGCTTTGGTATGATCCAGAACTTGGACACACGTTGGACGAACTACGTGATGCTTCGAAAGTAACGCGCCAAGATTGCTCGTGCTAATGATGCGGAAGGTGAGGGTTTTTTGGCGCAGATAAGTCAAGCATGGATTGAGCAGCAGTTCCGTGATACGGGTTCGTGTGTATATGAACTCCAAACAGCCAATTCGCTGCTTCAAACCCAAGTATCCAATCTTAAGAAGCGGGACAAAGAAAATCAAAACATGGTCAAGGAACTGAAGGAAGACTTGGCTGAAATGGAGCGAGTGATTGGCAAACGAAGTCGTTTAGTGCTAGCGCCTTAGCTAAACTAGCGTCTTCATCCTGCTAGCACAATAGAATTATTTATCACGGTCATGAAATGCAGTTCTTGCTAATCCCACGACCAGCTCTACTTGCACCTGCAACTCACAAAAAGACACGATAATGTCAGCTCAAGACGCACCACAACACGTATAGCACTTGCTGACACAGCTTACCAATGGCGTCGGCGTTGGTGCCACCAATGGAGCTTGTGGGTGCTGCTGCCGCTTCGGCGGGTTTCTCGGTACGATGCGATGGAGCTGCCCAACAAACATAATATTTAGAGTTTGAACAGACGCTATTCAGTCTGAAATCACTTGTACCGTTAGCATTGAAAAAGTGCAGCCCAGCGTCGTCGCCGAGTAGATAGTCTTCTACTTCAGCCCCGTGTGGGTCGCCGTCAGGGCGAATAAAGCGGTCACGGGAATCCAGGCTGCGACGTCGCAGTCGTGGCTTGGCAGTCCAGCCTTCCTTTCGCAACTTGAGCCACACCTCCCTGAACGGTAGTACCCCGCCACAGCTTGTCTCTACCGGAGGATCTACATCACCACAGCCGTGCGGCCTCATGCACTTGATATTTTTAGCAGCAAGTGCTTCATCGGCCTTGCGCTTTGCCATCGAACACCTGTTAGCAGCAACGATGGCGTCTGTCGGTATTGGTGATGAGCTAGACGGCGCAGCTCGTCCACGATCGAGTTCTCCACGTCATCTCGGTTTGGCCACGAGACGGTACTTGGGGCACGCAGCAAAAGCTCTGCTAGCTTACCTCCGAGATGATTTGCACCAGCATCCAGGATCAGCACGAGCTACCTCCCCTCTTCCTTGGCAGCGCTCGGGGTGCATGCGAACGCCCAAGCTGAGGGCCGAAGAAGGCAGGACATCGGGCTCGTTGCTTCTTGCGATACAGCGCCACTCCCGAAATGAAATCGTTCCCATCACTTTTTTTTAGGTTTTGAGTCACTCATACGAAACACTTATATAAACTATTTGTCACTCTTCTGAACTGCCGCTGCACAGTGAGCAACAAGTCCAGCTCCAAATCCTCGCTAGATCGTACTACATGTAGTTTTCTAGATCATTTTCAGAGAGCGCTACCTTGTTCATTTCCTGCGTTGTGCCAATATGTCATTGGCGTCGGGCGTGCGAGTCGGCCTGGCTCAGGTTGTAGAAGGGAGGTCTTCAGCACGCGCATGTACGTGTGCAGCTGACCATAGTCTTGTCCAGACCTGCGCGGTACCCAAAGTGATGGCCGTCGCGGGGTCCGAGAAATCACCACCAGGAGGCGAGGCGGTGCCCACGACAGTCACTGCCTTCACGCTTGAGGCAAGACATGCCACGCTCGTAGAAGGCGGCTTCGCCCAGGTCCAACGACTCATGGAGTCGACCATCGCTGATACGTTCATGCCCTGGTCACGAAAGTACTCGCCAGCGTGATACCCGTGTAGATTGGGGCCTCACGTGCCGCCACGGGCATCTTACTGGGGTTGGTCACCAGCGTCTTGCGCTTCATGATGGGAACCTCGTGGTCGTTGATCGCCATCGTGAGCTCGGGGAAGTCGTTGAGCACCTCGGTCATCCCGTTACAGCACTTGCCGCAGCCCATGTACACGATGGCGTCCGAGTTGGAGTGCTTAAACAGCGCGTGGGAGATGACCGTGTTGCCGCATCCAAAACCGCCGGGCACGGCACATGATCCGCCCGCACGGAGGGGAACAGCGCGTCGATAATGCGCTCGTCAGTGGTCTGCGCGACGTTTCCGGTGATCTTCTCAGCCACGGGTGGGGCGTACATCACTCGTGGAGATGTGGAGATGGTCTACGGTCAGCCTGGTTGTGCACTAGACGTCGCACGCACGGGCCACCTGTGCGATGCGTCAAGCTTGCGCGTGACGGTCGTGTGCCATCGCGCACCCCAAGCACCGTGTCCTTGACTCGTTGTTGCCGGTGCCAGCGCCGTAGATCTCGACCATGGCGCCCGAGACGTTGAGCACAAGATCTTGCGCGAGTGCAGGATGTCGTCCTCGTGCACGAGGAGGTCGAAGGTGTCGCCGCCCGAGATGGACTCGCCCTCACAAAGTTGACGGACTTGTAGTGCCACTTCTTGGCTGCGTTCAGCGACGGCACGTCCACGCCGCGGGGATGTGCACGCCCTTGGCCAGGTTGCAGATGGCGAGCTGTGGGCACTGGATGCCTTCGATGATGTTGTCCACGATACCGGTCCGAGCTCCACGGACAGCGGCTACTTGCGGCGCTCCACGGGATAGCCCACCGTCAGACCTTGTACACGTAGGCGAAGTCCGGCTCCTTCTCGTTGTCTGCGGTCTCGGAAGCTTTGGTTGCGATCTTTCACTTGTGTTCCGTATGGGATAGCACGACCAATTTTTGTATACCATGTGCGTTGGTCGTCGCTCATTGGCAGATACCGTCAATTCACGGATTGGTGCGAAACCGGTTTCGCTCCCCATTGGCGGAAAACTTTGGTTCCCATCGTAGCTCCACTCGAAGCATATTAACTACCTGGAGGCTGACCCCAGGCCCGCCTTCTCCTAGCGCAGGGGCGTCTGCGCTGTCCCTGCGGCCCCTACGCTGGTCAAGCCGACCAACAGGAAGGTACTGTAGTTGGTCATCGACTCTGGCGCCATCATCAAGGGCACCAACCTGGCGGTGCTGGTCGAGGTGCGACACGCTGCAATTGCGCTACAGTGCTGAGCAGATTAGTTTTGAATTGCTGCTAAAAGTCACGATTTATGTCGTTGTGCAGAACGTTTGGACCGTGGACGATGTGCTGGACGAGATCCTCGACAAGAAATCGCGCGCCATCCCGGAGCGGCTGCCACTCACGCTGCAGACGCGAGACCCGGCGGCCGAGGTCATGAAGGCCATGGTCAATTTCTTCGCGCAGGACTTGCGACTTCACGTCTCTGTGCGTCTTGACGCTGTCCTACCAGCTGGAGGCCGAGGCTCACGGCGCGGACCTCCTGGGCACCAGCCTCGCAGACGGTCACGCGCGCGGCCAACGGCAAGGTTGTGGGTGGCTCGCAGATGTGCAAGTGCTTCGGTACGGCCATAGGCTGCAAATACGGCGACGAGTGCCGCTTCACGCATGGCGAAGCGGCTGTCAAGGCCGAGGAAGGCGTCAAAGTCTCTCTCTCTCTCTCTCTCTCTCTCTCTCTCTCTCTCTCTCTCTCTCTCTCTCTCTCTCTCTCTCTCTCTCTCTCTCTCTGAAGGTCGATATTCCGACTTGGTTCTTCAACACGCCCCTTGACTCCAATACGGCGACGAATGCTCCTTCATTTACAGAACGGGTTCGTGAAGGCAGGCTGCTTCTTGCGGATCACGAGAAGACAGAGGAGACAGAGTAGACCGTTGCGGAGGCGATACGACCGGCAGTGTGAAGAAGGGCAGCAGCGAGGCACGGCGCTGACGTGACAGTCAAGTATCACGGACTTCTAGAACGCCGGCATCGCGGAGGAGGACGACAAGAATGTTTAGGGGATATCGTGTTGGTTGCTCGTGGCGTTCATCGCATTATTCACTCGGTGCAGAACGTAATGGTGTACTACTAGTAGTACTGCAGTAATAAATGTCTTTATGATAAGCCGTTGTCTATCAGGATACGACAGTCTTTGTTCTGCGCGCAAATCAAGACGTCTATCACTCCTGCTGCAGAAAATCATCCATCAGCCCAAGCAGCCCGTTGCGTATAATAGCTCAAAGCCATCTGCGGTGGCCTGGGCGTCAGGTTATGATCTTCGTACTATCGTCGATACCCGCCACAATCGCTATAATTGCTGCAGCTGGGTCTGCACAGCTCGCGCCTTTGATATCGTCCGTCTTGAGATCAATCGACTAGAAAGCGCAATGCATGTAACCGATTCTGATTGGATAACATCAAGTGCGCTTTATGACGAAGATAGATGTACGAACTATGGCTTCGTAAGTCATTCTAAGGTTTCGTGTGGCGGTGGGTCGTTGTGAAGGAAACGATGAAGGTGGTGGTGGTCTAAAATAGCATGTATCTGCGGGCGGTGGCGCGTGCGCACGCCGAGAGACAAGGCGCCGGAGCTGCTGACCATGCGCCCGGGCGCCAAGCGACTGCCACGTTGCCACACAATTCCGATCTCAGTTGTAGCAGTCAGCAAGAGAGACCCCGGCCGGGCCGCTACCGGCTTGCCGTCACGACAGGCCTCACGCTCATTCTACAACCTCCTCGGCGCACTGCAAATGCAGCTTTACCGCTCCTCTCCTATAATCTCACACACAGACCCACTAACGATGCCTCGCGCCCTCATCGTCGGTGGCGGCCCCACTGGCATTGCCGTTGCGCCGGCGTTGGCGGCCAACCTCACGGCCAAGGTGTGGGTGAGCCTTGGATCTTGAGATGATACGAGATCATCGCGAGAGTCTTGGGATTCGCGTGATTCTTGAGTCCAGGGTCTGGGAGGAACCTTCGTCGAAGGCCTTATCGGGTTTTGTGGGAAGCACGTCCGGGATAACAGGCTCCATAGAGCGGCAGTCTTGAGACTATCTTGGGCAATCCGGGAAGCACCCCGAATACCAGTCGATAACTCGTGCCGAACTCCACCTTATTCCGGGATTCAGAGAAGGATCACACGCATCCCATGTGTTTCTGGGAACGGGATCAACTTAACCACAGCAATCCCGTTTCAGGGGTGCCGGGTACCCCGAGTACATACGCTTGTTTTGTAGACCAGACCTTGAGACTCCAGTCGACACCTCCTCGAGCAACTGTCCAAGCTAGGGTATCCATCACCACCATGCGCAACAACACCAATCACCACATCGGAGAGCTGTTCATGAAGGCAGGCTTCACAACTTTGGAAGGGCCACCGCACCACACACAGGAGCAGCATCGTACCCACGACCTCCACCTTAGGAACGGCTTGCTCACGTTGGTTTGTGTCTCGGACGCCACTAGCGCCAGCTCGGAGCCCAGTTGTCCTTGCCAGGATCGTCACAGTCTTGCTGGGTACTTGGCCTTGACCTCGCCGGCCACCTCGACGCCCACTGCACCGCCGCCCACGATGAGCACGCGGCCTTGACCTGCTCGGGCATCTCGGCTAGTTTGGCCTCCGTGGTGAGCGCTTGAAGTTGTTAGCCGGCTGCTTGATGGGCACCGTGTACGTGCCGCCCGCGGCCACCACCAGGTAGGTGTAGCTCAGGCTCTTGACGGTGCCCGCCAGCAGGTCGCCGTCCTCGTCGATGGGCGCGTGGTCGACCTCGTTGGCGCGGACACGATGCGCGTCACGACGGCCCGCTGGATCTTGATGAAGGCCTTGGACGACGGCAGCATGACGCTGCCGTACGGCACGACGAGCTTCTTGGTGTAGCGGCGAGCGCGGCGTGCCTACGGTGTGATGGTAGTACTTACTCTTCTCGAATACAAGCACCTCGGTGCCGTGGTGCAGCGAGATCACAGCGTCTGGCGTCGAGCTCGCAAGCTTTCGGTAACATTCCACCCGGAGCTGCGCGGCCACTATTCTTCAGAGCGCTTTCGGAAGCTGTTCATCTACAGCCAAACGACGCCACTATCGTGGACGATAGTTATCATTCTATCCTCTCCGTGACAAAAGTACTTAGTAGAGCTACTTGGTGGTACCCCAATTATGGTATACCATTCGGTTGCTGTAGAACACAAATTCCTGTAATCTTACTTGGGCTAAAGATTTCATAAAACAATTCGCAAAGTCGCCCGATTGTTTTTGTGAGCTTCGCTGTGACTACAGCCATTCTGCTTGCTCACCTCACCCCCATGAACATCTTGAATACCCAACCATCTCTTTACCACGAAGAGGGGGCTGTGGTAAGGATACAGATAGTCACCAAGTAGGCGCAACAATGCACCAAAAATGAGAGCAAATGTCCATATACCTCATAGCCAAACACGCAACGCATCCCAAAAGCAAGTCCCGGTTCTCGATTAGTTAGCTGTTGTTTGCCCACAACAAACTGCTTTGCTATACATGCAGCTGTTCATCGGTGAACTTAGTCTCACGCTGTTGCGATGTTATATGGAGTCCGGGCAGGCATCAAGTATCGCTGTCAAGGTGCAAGCAGGATGCTCAGGGAAGCCGAAACTTATTTATATCGATTATTTAACATTTTGAGACATTAATACCTGCTGCAAAATCTCACAAGCGTGAAATGAGTTTTTTTTTGTAGGATATTATTGGAAATTGCGTCGTGGGGCTTACAAACAGCAAGGTAACAGGGCACATGACGAATTAAATAACGTGATGGATACCATTTTCATTAGCAAATAAATAACCAGTAAAAAATGATACAAATATATTTTCAGTAAATATATTTCTCGGCTTCCCTGAGAATGGCTAGAGCTCCCTGGGCACTGAAGATTCTTCTGCTTCAGAACGGACATTTCAGATATTCCTCGTGCGCAGCGCGATTTTTTTTTGTCGCTGGCGAAAGGAGGATGATGGAAATGGCTGCATCATGAGGCTTCTGCAGTCAGAGGCGGAGCCAGCCCGAAAAAAATAGGGGGGGGGCATTCCAAAAACAGGGGGCAGAAGGGGGGAAAACGGCCAAAAATGGACAAAATCGCTTGAAAATCTATCAAAATCGGGAAATATCTCCAAAAAATGGGGGGCATGCGCCCCCCCCCCCCATTTTGACCCTGGCTCCGCCCCAGTTGAAGTGTAAGGTTTCAGTAGTTCGGACCAAGAGCACTCCTGTGCGCGGCATGGAGAACACCCAAGCGGGAGAATGCGTTTACAAAGCCCCCTCCCCTCCACTACAAATCCATCCGTCCGTGCTCAAGCTCCACGCGTTATCGGTCTGACTATCTTGGGGCTGTCAGATGGGTCCATAATTGTTGACACGTCATCGCTTGACGAGCATGAACTTGTCCGTAAAGCGCTGCACGCCTCGCGTGTTCACCCTCGTGTTGCTGGCGTCGCTCGGGCTCATCGCCGTGTACCTCGACTCCGGAACGCGCGTGGAACGCACTCCCTCGTCCACATGCGTCTTCCACACCGCCGAGCGGACCCAGCCACTGCAGCAGCCTGCTGCGACTGCTGCTGAGCACGATGCAAAGGTGGAGATGAATCCCCGAGAAGTTGGCGCTGGTGCGGACGCTGAATGCCATCGCGCAGAACACGTCGCAGCCCCGGGGCATCGTGATCCCAGTGTACGAGCCCATCGTCAAGCTCGCAGCGTCGCTCATCCTGGAGCTGCGCACCATGGGCGTCGACGACCCCATCGAGTTGCCGTACTGTGGAGACGTAGACGACGCGTCGCAGGAGCTGCTCACGCAGAAGGCGGCGCTGGGCTCCATCCGGTTCTACGACGTCTGTGAGCTCGCTGCTGCCGCGACGGTGGAGGCCGGCAACAACTCGACCAAGAAAGTTTTCTGTGAATTCTTGGCCGCGTGCCACAACAAGTTCCGGTCCTTCGATATCAAGATCGTGTCTGTGGTCTTCTCCCAGTTCGAGGAGATCATGATGATCGACGCCGACACGGCCTTCTTCGTGAGCCCAGCGGTGCTCTGGGATTCCGAGAAGTTCAAGGCCACAGGCACGTTGCTCATGAACGACCGCATCGCACACGAAATCTACTTCATGGCCGAGCGCATGGGCGGATCGGGGAACGTTTCCTTTCAGCATCGGTACATGTCCAAGTTCGACCCTGCTCCGTTCCGCTTCATCCCCACGCTGGAGCGCGAGAAGTCCACGCTGCCGAACCCCGCCCCGGTCGAACTGCAGTTCGAGCCCAGCGACTATTTGCTCACGAGCCACTCGTGGAACCTCCGCACGGGCCATCAAGTGGACTCCTCGCTCATGTTCTGGAGCAAGAAGAAGCAGCCGCGCGCGACTGCCATCCTGGCATCGTTCAAGGCGCTAAGTGATATCGGCTCTCCTCCTTCGTACGGAGACAAGGAGCTGTACTTCTACGCTGCGGAGCTGGCGGAGGCGCAGTATTCCTTCTCGGACCACGCGATCGGCGCGGTTGGAACGGAATACCAAGACCACGGAGAGAAGAACTCGACACTCTGTGGTGATATGGCCCAGGTGTTCCCTATCAAGCAGAAGAGCGAGGACGACGTGCCGTTGTTCTACCTCAACAGTGATCTCGTCTTGTACTTCAAGCCTGAAAAACAGCCTGTGTACTACATGAAGGCGCGAATGGCCGATATATACCCGGGAGCGTTTGGCGAGCGTCGCGTGGAATGTCCGTTTGACATCACCGGGGCGCAGTTTTCCGATGCTGAAGCTCGACACCTCACGGGGCGACAGCGTCTGTATGACCTGGTGCTCGAATGGGAGAAGATTGCACAGGATACTGCGAGTGATCCCAAGGACAAGGAAACTAGACACACGGCTACGGATGGGATGGTAGACGAGCAGATGAATCAAATGAGAGGAGCGTATCGGCAAGTTATCAAGCCGAACGTCTAGGGACTTACTTAGTAGCTCTCAATAACTACCGGTAGAAGAACTAGAACGCTTTGTTGGTATCGCCTGTCACTTGAGTTGTGAACAATGAAGGCGGTTCTACTGTAGCGGTCGCATGCTCTGCTTGCAGCACACCATGCTTTCGATGATGGATACAGTATCGTGTGGTCCTGCGATGCTCTCCCAAGTGGTCAAGCTGGGCGGTCGAATGCTTTTCGAGCACGAGCGCATGGCAGCTGGGGCCACTGCAACATGCAGTCTTCGAGACACGCAACGTGTGGCAGTCGAGCGTTGCATGGAGCCAGAAGGTATTCCCTATGAATGCTGGAGGGATGACAGCCCCCCTCTGGCCAGAAGGCAATCGCCACAGTCTCCACTCGATCCGTCTCACTTGTCAACATCCGCGCTCTCGGTCACGATGCTGTCGGTGTCGGCACTGAAGCTGGAGAACCCTTTGCACCACGCTCTCGCTGTCACGAGCTTCCTCCTGCTTCCGCTCGTTATCCAGCTCTCCAGACGCATCGGCTCATCGTCAGCAGAGACCCCAGAGGCGTTGGAAGAGCGAACGGACTCGGAACTGGAGCGACGAGAGGCCGACTGTCCTCCTTGGACGCTTCCGGTGCTGCAACACACGCTGGGCTTCCTCCTCGCTGGCAACAACCTCCACGAATGGATCACGCGGACGTGCACGCAGTTTGAGGGTAAACCGTTCACTATCAAAGTCCTGGGTTTGCCGCGGATTTTGGTGGTCACCACGCCCGAGGCATTCGAAGACGTGCTCACGCACCAGTTCATGAACTTCCCTAAGGGGCCTCAGTACAACGAGAACATGAAGGACCTGCTAGGTGACGGCATCTTTGCCGCGGACGGGGTCAAGTGGGCGCACCATCGAGATATCGCTCATGGGTTGTTCCGGACCAAAGAGCTTCGCGACTGCATGATCGAGGCCATCACCCGCCACACCATGGAGCTCCACGACGTGCTGAAGCAGATCTGCGCTCGGAATCGCTCCGTGGACCTGTACAAACTGCTGAGCTGCTTCTCGACTGAGGCGTTCGCGGACATCAGCTTCGGATTGAAGATGGATTGTCTGAGGGCCAACAAGGAGCTCCCTTCCAAGCAGCCTTCGATCGCGCGCAGCGACTCACATCGCTGCGCTTCGTCCGGCCGCGTTGGTTCTGGAAGATGCAGCGGCGACTGGGGCTTGGCGCGGAGGACCAGCTCCAGCTCGACATCAAGGAGATCGACGCGACGGTGCTCAGCATCGTGCAGCGAGTGCTCGCTCAACGCGCGATGGCGCCTGAAGATAAGGCCACGAACATGCTGTCGCTCTACCTCGACGCGCTCGCCAGGTCCTCCGAGACGGACGAGCAGCTCTACGATCCCGTCCATCTGCGCGACGTGGTCGTCAACTTCTTGGTGGCGGGACGTGACACCACCGCCCAAGCCTTGAGCTGGTTCTTCTTCTGCGTGAGCCAGAACCCGCGCGTCGAGAGCAAACTGCGGCGCGAGATCTACAAGAAGCTGCCGGAGCTCAGGACGGCCGAGAGCTGCGTGCCGACGCTCGAGCAGGTCAACAGGCTCGTGTACCTGGAGGCAGCGATCAAGGAGACGCTGCGTCTCTATCCGTCCATGCCGATCTCGCCCAAGTACGCGGTACGCGACACCGTGCTGTCCGACGGCACGTTCGTCGCCGCTGGGTCCATGGTCTGCCTCCCGCTGTACGCTATGGGTCAGATGCCCCACGTCTGGGGGCCCGACGCTGCCGAGTTTAAACCCGAACGCTGGATCGACCCCGTCACGAAGAAGATCGCGAGCGTATCGGCTTTCAAGTTCGTCGCCTTCAATGCGGGGCCTCGGATGTGTCTCGGGTCGTCCCTAGCAGGGCTCGAGCTGAAGTTGGTGGCGGCGGCGCTGCTCAGCAGGTTCCACATACACATAGAGAACCCGGAGGACGTTGGCTTCGGGTATTCACTAACTCTCCCGGTCCAAGGACCCATGAACGCCAGACTGGCCCGCGTCTCGGCTAGTTTCGGGTAACTAGGTGACTCACTGGTCCACTTCTTTCCGGACATTCTTCAAAGAGGAAAGATGGTCGAGAGCGTGTCATCAGCAGCTCCGCGGCGTCGAGAGGTGGTGTATCTCCACTCATCCGCCTACTTGGAGGCGTTGAGTCGCCTCCCAGTGCACCAGCAGCGTGAGCGGATGACGCTGGAGCTGCTTACTGCTTGTTTCCCTGACGGAAACCTCTCTCAGCACCTCCAGCTTCTTGCCCCGACGGTGGCAACCCGTGCCCAACTGGAAGCTTTCCATTCCCGCGACTACGTCGACGCTCTCTATGAGTTCGGGGGTGACACAGATCCAACGGAGAGCGGTAGACTTTCGTCCACCAGGAAGAGGGAGATTCAGAGTCAATTGGAAGAGTTTGGGCTGCTAGACGACGCCTACGTGTTCCCAGGGCTGCTGGAGTACTGCTGCTACGTTGCAGGGGCGACGTTGACCGCTGTGGATGCGCTGCTACACATGATCCAGTCACAGCCCGCACCGGTGGCTGTGAACCTTGGAGGGAGGCACCACGCCATGCGCTCCAACGCCGGCGGCTTTTGCTACGTTAACGACGTGGTGCTGGGGGTCCAGCGTCTGCTGTCCAAGGGCAGAGTGAAGCGGGTGCTGGTAGTGGACATCGACATTCACCATGGAGACGGCACGCAAGAAGCCTTCTACTACAGCGAGAAGGTCACGGCCGTGTCCTTCCATCTACACGAGCCTGGATTCTTCCCAGGGACTGGAGCTGCCAAGGAGATCGGAGCTGGACGAGGCAGATTCAACAACGTGAACGTCCCGCTGCAGCGTGGAATTAGGGACGACCAGTTCCTCGACATTTTCCAGCGAGTTATGGGTAAAGCGGTTGAGGCGGTTCAGCCGGAGACGGTCGTGCTTGTCTGTGGAGTCGACACGTTGGCACGAGACCCGCTTGGAGGGTTTAACCTCACTAGTGGCGGCATCTGCGACTGCGTTGAGACCGTGATGGCGCTGGAGCTCCCTGTTCTGCTGCTCGGAGCTGGAGGTTACAGCGGAGTCGACGCCTGCAAGAGCTTCGCGGCAGTTGTCGCGACAGTGATCGGGCAGCGCCGCGATCTCCCTGACGAAATCCCTGAGCATGACTTCTACGAAGAGTAAGAACACACAACAGTAGAACTTGCTGGGCATCATCAACTGCTTACGACCGTACCTTGGCACGATTGACAGGTACCTACCAAACGTGCAGTTTGCCACGACTCCAATCGCCCAGCGTCCGAATCTCAACACTGGCGCCACTTTGCAAGAGATCGGAGACCGCGCCATCTCAACACTGGAGCAAGCCGCTGCTATTCGTAGCAGCAAGCATCAGTGCACCACCCACAAGCGCACCCGCGACACCAACACCTCTCGCTAGTTCATGACGGGGATACATTTACACTGGGAATCAAACGCCTACGTCATGTGGACAGACCGGGTACGCGAGAATTTCTTGGGAGCTGGTGGATCTCGCAACGATTCTGCTCGGTTGAGCTGGGGTCCTCTTCGGGCCTGGCTGACTGGGTACTGCTGCTGGTGCTGCTGAGCTGGCTGTTGCACGCGTGATCGGCTTTCTTGCTGGTGGTAGAAATAGTTGTAGTTGAGCTGCGTCACCATCTCGTTGACGTGGGGAGACGCACCGTGCTTTTGCATGGCCGTCAGCATAACGACTAAGAAATGAGACTGGCGCTTGAATTCATTCGCACTCCGGATCATGTCAGCGTAGAGCACATTAAAGTCAGGGTGCAAGAGGAGGCGGGTCTTCGGCGTCTTGGAAGTTGCTGGCTTCGTCTTCTCACCACTGCCGGTGCCCTCACTCCAGGTCGTCGGGAAGTACTCGCGCATATTCCGGTCGACGGCGCTGACGAAGTCGTCGACGTGACTGACGAACCGCAAGATGTGATTGAAGGTCGTGAGTATGTACTGGATCACAGCCGCATGCTGCAAAGGATAAACGAGCGGAGTGTATTAGATGCCCACCGCTCGCTCCTCCGTCAATTCTGTGCTGAGACTTACCTTGTCCAACAGAAAGAAGCGATTGAGCAAGTGCTCAAGGTACTGCTCGTGCGTAGCATCCATCTAGATTCCGCGCAATACACAGTGACAATAGCGTTAATAACCGAGTCAGCAACTTGCCAGCACTAGAGCGAAAGAAGAAGCTCGCACCTCGGCCAAACTCCGCGACGACCGCAAAATGTGACAGTACTTGGACCACCCCTCCCTTGATATCTGTTCCACCACAGATACGTGTAAACGACAGAACTAGCCCTCATCGTCATGGATACGTTCACCGTACCTGGCTTGTTAGGTAGTTCAGAATACTTTTCGTGTAGTGCAGCATATCTGCAACTTGGATGAGTAGCTGCCGCATGTCTGTCTCAATACTGTAGTACATCATTCATTTATCATGTGAGTCACGAGCAGCAAACAAACTCATTCTCCAGTTCTGTGCACTTACAGCGAGTAGCAGCGTCGATGCCGAAGTGCTGATTTGAACTGCATGGGAAGCATCATAACGACCTCAAGTCAGTGACAACAGAGCTGTAGCAGCCGAACATCGGACACACTCCGTACCTTGACAAGGGCCGACTCCACCGCTTTCACTTGCACCAGGAACACCCCGAGTCGCGAGTACTTTTGCATGATTGAAGCGCTGAAAAGAACTCGAAGCGGCTGCTGCGCAGCGAACGTGAAGTGCAAGCATTTCATTGTCGCGATGTCGATCTTGGCTCCACCAGTGGCACCATCAAGTCGGTTGAAGTCGACGCGAACACAGAGCCGCCCGCCAGTTTGCCGCTGAGAAGACGACAGCGAGTTGTCTTCAAAAACTCCTTGGACCGCGCTCTGGTGGAATGCGTTGATCTTCTCACTATCAGCCCACGCCACAGGATTCTCTTGCAAGTGAGCGACCAGCATCTCACTGAAAACATTGAACACATCTTGCTGCAAGAAGCATGTTAGACACCAATATCAACGTCAGCAACTGTGCAAAATCCCTCACCTGCTCCATTAGCACGAACATTCGAAGAGCTTCAACGTGCTCCATGTAATTCATCTTTTCTCGAAAAAGGTCGGTAACTTCTCCATTTAGCTCTTGACACTGCAGTGCGTACAACAGCACAAAAAATGTTAGATACCATCAATACACCAGCAGAATGAGATTGCGTACCTTGTCCTCGATGTGTCTAGTAAGACAACGCTCCAAGATCCGATTAAATGGGACGCATTCCATCATTGTTCGCTGCAAGGATGCACCACTGCGTTGTGCTAACGACAAACTCCCGCATTGAACTCCGCATCCCATCGTTTCCAACTCACGTCTAAGTAACTCACGCAAAGAGGGTCGAGGTTGTCTAGGTTCCACCAGAGGCCCTTCAGCTATAAGCTGCTGGTGCTGCAAGAAGCGGTTCTTCATCTGTCGGCTAGTCAACGCCTCATTCATCAAGTCGACGACTGGCTCTAAGAAACTTGGAACAAGCGACCGATGGACTTCGAACGGAGCCAGAGACAGCAATCCCTCTCGAAAGCTCTGATTCCGCTCTCGCATCGGCGAAGCATTCACGCTGATAGAAGCAGGCGTAGCGAAGAACAGCTCTCCGTCCAGCGGAATCGTCTCGAAGTGTCCTCGTTCAAACAGCATCCGGTTTACCAGGTCCAGGTACGGGTTCAACGCTCCAACAAAGAGGCGTAACAAAACCTCCGATCGCGACAAACCACCAGCAGCTCTTGCCTTTTCATCAGCTGCCACACCTTCAATGTATTCCACCTCCATCATGTAGTACAGAGCGTCCAGCACGCACTTTGCTTGCTCGGCACGTCTGATCTCGTGCCACTGCCGCTCGGAGAGACCTTGGAAGCACTTGACCAGGACCCTTTTCAGCCACGACATCAGCTTGAACGTCTCCCTTAGCCCTCCGAGCACTCCCAGCAAAGTGGGCTGTCGAGCTGCGACTCCAGACCACAGACTTGTTTCACTATCGCCAATCAATGCCGGTGCGCTACACGTTTCTTGCTCTACTGTGCGTATCTTTTGGGTCAACTCGCCGACAACTCCGGACAGGGCGTTGGCGAGCCCTTCTAGCGTCACACACCGATGCTGCTCGCTCAAATCCCGAGCCCGACGGATAAACCCAAGCAGGTCTCGAAGCAACTGCAGCTCCGACGCTGCTACCGCGAACTCGTCCAGCACGTGATGCAGCGCTAACGGCGAGAGATGACCGACCGCCACTCCAAGCGATCGTCTAGACCGCCCCACCGCCTTCGTCCGGAAATCCACACTGAAAATCACGGGCGTTGGTTGAGCCGGGCGCAGCTCAAACAACAGCGACTCGACGCCGTCCAGCGCCTCAAACACCATACTCACCACCGTTCGCTCGTGGATGAGTCGACGAGGAGCCGCACCGTTTTCTATCGACCCACTCTTGACCACCGCCTCACACAACAGCCAAGGCCGCTCCAGCGTAAACGGGACCAGCGAGTTCTTCTCCAGCAGCGCACAGGCCGGATCTTGTATCTCCTCAGTATCCCTCTCCATCTCGCCATCCAGCTCCACCTCCGGGTAATAGCGACACAGAATCCGATCCCGCATCGTCTCCTCGTCCAGAGCCTCCTCCACAGTCTCAATCTCAGCTTCACTGGCTTCCTCCTCCATCACGTCACTCGACCTCTTGCCATTGCGTTGTCTAGGCTGAGGAGACTGCTCCGCTACAACGACGTCGTCCACCTCGCTCCAGGCGCTGTCTTCGTCGTCGCTGTCGTCCCAGGCCTGGTACCACTCGTCATTTGTGGAGATCTGGAAGAGCTCCTCCACCAGCTGGTCCTGCATGAGCTTCTGTCTCTCCTGTCTGCTCGCTTCCTGCTGCAGCGCCGTCTTCCACGCGCTCGGCGCGTCTTCATCCTCGTCCACCGCCACGTCCCGGTCTGAAGCGGATGTGGGGGCCGTCGCCAGCTCGAGCAGCAGCTTCAGCACCTGCGGGTCGCACTTGGCGCTCAGCTGCAGCAGCTTCTCGGCCCGGTCGTCGAGCGAATGCACGCGGAACTTGGTGGCTAAGGCCTGTGTTTGGCTCTGCACGTCCTGCGGCAGGCAGTCCGCGAACCGGTGCGAGTAGAGCTGCCCCACGACGCGGTCGGCGCGCAGCAGCAGCGTCTCCTGGGGAAGGGGACGGAGCTTCTTCATCGTTGTAGCCATTGTGCGGCTGGCGGTCGAGCACGCGCGCGCAGAGCTGCCGCGCAAGAGGCCGCCACTCGCGAGTCCACGCCGGTACCGGCGCCATGATGCGAGCTCAATACGTTATTTATCTCGTTAAGTGAGGCTGGAAGGTACTGTTTTAACGAAAATTAAGTTGAAGTGCAAATATGGGCATTCGTCGCGTCTGAAAGCAGGTGGAGGGTGAGCGTGAGTGAAGCACTAGCTCTGCGATCGACATTCGCCGAAACACAATTTCCGTTCACGCGCAGCTCAACTTCACATCCGGTCATTGGTTGTAGCTCAGTGTAGCCAACCCTCCCTTCACAGAACACAGAAAACCACTGGATCTCGCCATCATTGCTTTCACGGCGGGCTTCTATGTCTTCGCTGTCACGCACACCAACTCTTCGTTCTTCTGCTCGGCCATCGTCGTCTTCGTCACCAGCAACTCCGCCTATTCGCTCCAGGGAAACAGGCTCGAGTCGAAACAGATAGCTGCAGGACGTCATTTCAAGAAATGTGAGTCGTCGACGGATTTTTTCGGGATCAAGCTCCGGCGTAGTATGGGCCTCCTCCTCACTTTTGCATGACCGAAACGTAGTTCGCAGCACTGGTAAGTAGAATTTAAGTATTTGGTCTCGTTCAAATACCCTGTGCACCTGTGTGTCGTCGTTATCATTGTTAGCCAGCCAGCTTCTCTGCCAAAGGAAAGAAGCAAAAGCAGCACCATTTCTTTTCGTCTTGTAATCCTCAAGACAAATGTACAGTTGGCTGGCTACCTTTGCTCGAGACGGCATAGTGGTATGATGGAGCTGGGAAGGGGGCGAAAGCAGTGACGCCTTATCTCCTCCCTCCATGGTGATCGCAAGTTAATGGAGACGAACAAAAATCGGCTCCATCAATCCTATTTAGGCAGCGGGTGTGACCTGAAGCCTTAGTTGTACCGCAGCTGGCTGACGAGCAGAGAATGCCTATACCGGTATCCGCATCGTTCGAGGTTGCTGTAGAGCAGTGTGTACCCCTACTTGCGCGGAGAATGCTAATGCCGCGAAGCACTTCGTTCTCTTCGATCGTACGCATCATTGCGCGATTCACAAGGACTCCTTCTACGCGACCTAGAAGCTTCGTATCGCGCTCGCTCGCTCGAGCGCCTTCTCTCGCCAGCGCCTCTGCGACTACCAGAGCGTCCCGACCGTTCTCTGGACCTCGAACGCGACGAGCTTCTCCTCCTGCTGCGCCGTTCGTCTCCACTTCTGTCACGGGACTCTCTCTCCCTATTCCTGCCTCGTGCATCTTCATCACCACGGGGTCTCTTACTGTCCCTGTCCTCGTCGTTGTCCCCCTCTCGTCGTCGTTTCTCCTTCCTGGCCTCTTTCTTGGCTCTCTTCTTCTCCTTCTTGGCCCTCTTCTTCTCCTTCCTCTCCATTTTCTTGAGCTTCCTCTTCTCCTTCTTCAACGCCTTTCGCTTCTTTCTCTCCTCTCGGTCCTCGTCGGAGGAAGAAGAGCTCGATGACTCCGAGTCGGACGCTCTGTCCCCCTCCATCTCACCGCAGTCCTCGATCACCACCGCCTGCATAGGCGCCGGCTTGTCATTGGCCACCGTCTCCACGTTCTCCATCCTGCGCACCACGTCCATGCCGCTCTCCACCTCTCCAAACACGACGTGCTTGCCGTCCAGGTGCGGCGTGGGCACTGTCGTGATGAAGAACTGGCTGCCGTTCGTGTTCTTGCCGGCGTTGGCCATGGACAGCAGCCCCGCCTTCGAGTGACGGTAGCGGAAGCTCTCGTCCGCGAACTTTTCCCCGTAGATGGACTCGCCGCCTGTGCCGTTGCGCCGCGAGAAGTCCCCGCCCTGCAGCATGAAGCCCTTAATGATGCGGTGGAACGGCACCTTCTTGTAGTGCAGCGGCTTGCCCGTGCTGCGCCCCAGTCCGCGCTCGCCAGTGCATAGAGACCGGAAGTTCTCCGTCGTCTTGGGGAGACCAGGGTACAGCCGGAAGACGATGCGCCCCACGCGCGAGCCGCCGATCGAGACGTCGAAATACACGCGCACCATGACCGCAAATGCGATACTTCTCCGGTCCGGAAAAGAATTAACAGTTAGGTTTTTTTATGAAAAACCTCGATGTTTGATTGGTCGAAGTACCCTGCTATGCCACATTTCATTGGACAAAACTCTAACATCAGAGATTTGTATGAAACACGTTTGGCTGTTTTTCTGGCGTTGTAATACTCATCGGTTTACAGCATTATATCACAGAGATAAGCTGTCTTTCCGCTTTCTGGAGTGTATCTCCAAATTGAAATCTGATCAATTTTGATGGCGCAGCGAATTTAAACCTCACACCTGTGAAAACCGATTGTTTAAACCGGCTGATAACAACCTTAAATGGCGGGAAAATGCATTCATCAAAAATACTACGTGATACCGCGGATCTAGTGCTTTAATCTGAGGGCATCCACAGCTCCATTGGAGCAGTAGAACGCAAGCTACAGTCTGATTACAGAACTGTTAATTCTTTAGCGGACCGGAGAAGTAATGATTGGAGGATATTGAAAAATATAGCCATATTTGGTTGCACTGTAGCCACTTCTCAGTCTGTATCATACAGATGCCTAACATCAGCAAGATGGGTGCCGTCCGTCAGCGCGTCAAGGAGCTGTACCAGGACAGTGTCAAGCCCTTCGTGGTGTGCACGCTGGAGCTGTATCTGTCGCTGCTGCTCATGGTGTCGCTGTTCCAGAGCCCGGACCCGCGCAAGCGCGACGTGCAGGAGTTGCAGACCACGTACTACATGGCGTGGGTGCCGCTCATGTGTACGCTGACACTGCTCTACAGCGCCAAGCTGCTGGGCAAGTACGGCCCCAATCCCGACAACTTGGACCGCAACCTCATGGGGCTCAAGATCCTCATGTGGGTCTACGCGTTCGTGGAGCTGGTGCTGGACAAGAATATGGTCATCAAGCGAGGGCCGGCGCTCTATGTAGCCATTATCTTTTGCGCGTGCGAGATGCTGCGCTTCCAGATGGAGGTCATGCGGTTGATCTACGACGACGACGAGCTCGAAGAGGAGGTCGACCGACTGGCGAATGTGGTCATTGAGGCGCTGGAGCACAGCGACGACGAGACGGCCTTCAAGCACGCGGTGAGGGAGGTCATCCAGAGGAACCGGGAGCTGTCGACGGACGCTGCAATGCAGAACGTCGTGGATGAAGGCGGAGATACAGTCATCCAGTCCCCATTCGAGAAGCATAGCTCGGTAAAAGATATTCCATCGCAGCAGGCGAAGGGCACCACGAACTACGGCACGGCCAGCCTTGCCTGTCGCGATCCAATCTAGT
The DNA here is from genome assembly GCA_024211575.1 of Phytophthora melonis. Classification (NCBI taxonomy): domain Eukaryota; phylum Oomycota; class Peronosporomycetes; order Peronosporales; family Peronosporaceae; genus Phytophthora; species Phytophthora melonis. The sequence goes on along the minus strand of JAMXKT010000094.1, from coordinate 1,765,632 downwards.
CCAAAATAGTCCAATAATACAAATGTATCCATGTTGCAAATCACAAAATGCTCCCTATCAGCCATCCCTGCGGCTGACGTCCATCACGTCGAGTTGAGCATGCTGCACCGCCACGTTCTCGCCAGGACGCTACGTGAGGCGTCTCCATTCTTCCTGATCGCTGGGCCATGTGTGCTGGAGTCCGAGCAGGTCGTCATGGCCATCGCTGATCGGTACGAGCGTCGCGTCGCTCCGTGCATCATGGCTACACCACCGACGCCAGCTAATCCGTCATTGACATCTTCTACATCACTCGCTGCAGCTTGTCCAACATTCAGAAGGACCTGCAGATCCCCGTCGTGTTCAAGGCGAGCTTCGACAAGGCCAACCGCCAGGATCTCAAGAGTTACCGAGGCCCTGGGCTGGAGCGCGGACTGGAAATGTTGCGCCACGTGAAGGAGGCGACGGGGCTGCCAGTGCTGACGGACGTCCACGAGACGCACCAGGTGGCCCCAGTGGCGGAGGTGGCGGACATTATCCAGATCCCAGCCTTCTTGAGTCGACAGACGGATCTGCTCGTGGCGGCTGCAAACTCCGGGAGGCTCGTGAACCTCAAGAAGGGGCAAATGCTCTCGGCTGAGACCATGGTAAGTATGCACTTGGCTCGAGCTGGTAGCTCAGAGTATTTATTGCCAGCTTTTAACCATGTGGTGGTGACATTTATCTTGTAGCTACTTGCGGCCAAGAAGATTGCAATGACGCAGAGAGATACCGGTACGCTACTGTCCGTACTGGAAAAAATAATGATTGCTTGAGGTTGGTCAGACTGACCTAGTGTGCGTAAATATGTGCAGACTTCATTCTGACGGAGCGTGGAAGCATGTTTGGTTACGGCGACTTGGTGGTGGACGCGCGGAATCTGCCTAAGCTGCGGAAGTCGTATGGCCTCGTTGTTCAGGACGTCACCCACAGGTACGGCCATGCTGCCGCTAAGACCATCGAGATTGGGCCATTGCTCATTTGAACGTATTTTTTCTTGTGCTACAGTATTCAACGACCGAGTGCGGCTCATGCTGGAGCCACAACTAGCGGCGGTGACCGCGAGTTCATCCCGACAATTGCAAGAATGGCTGCAGCCGTGGGCGTCGATGGGTTCTTCTTTGAGACGCACCTTGACCCCAGCAGGGCGCTGTGCGACGCTGCCACGATGCTGCCAATCGATGAGCTCGAGCCTCTTCTCGCCGAGCTTATCGCGATCTCGAAGGCGTCCAAGGCCTTATCATAGCGAGGTTGTCCAAAATGGAATACAGCTTTGACCCGGTGCTAAGGATCTCTCAGACTCTCTTCGACTACCGGCAGTGGGTGGTCTTTCCTCCAAATCTTCCTCATCATGCGGTTGATTTTCCTATTGAAGCGGTCGGGTCGAGGCTGCTTCGTCTTCGGGTTCACTAACCGACGACTGGGTTTCGGTATCTTGGGCTTTCGAGGAAGGCGGCAGTGCTCGTGGTAGTCGCCCCCTTCTTGGGCAGCCGTGATGTCTCCGAGCACCTTGGACCGCACACCAATGTACTGCTCCATCGAGGACAGTCGTTTCACCTTCCGCACCATCTCGTGCTTGTATTGGTCTGCCAAGCCCTCCGTGAACGCACCTTTCCGCACGTCCTCAACCTTTATAGCGGGTAATGTTTGTTCGCTTTTGCCTTCAGGAGAGTCTTGGTACTTCGCGTAGAGGCTGTTAGACGCCTTGATCAGCGTTGGAAAGTCGGAGATGGCGAGTTTTCTGTTGGCAACGATGCGAGTGGGGGTACCCGGAGTCCTGGCACGGGTTTCTTCGGGCTGGCTTACTGGCTTATCGGGACCCGCGTCTGTTTCGGACTGGTTAGAGGGGGCAGCTGCGGGGGTAACTTCAATCGACAAAACACTTTTGGCTGCGATCTTGATGCTTGGGCTGCGAAGTCTTCGAGGGGCAGAGATACTCGGAGGCGTTGGCTGAACTGGCCCGCCAATAGCCGGCTCAACAATCATCTTCGGCGGGACAGACTCTCCGGCGGAGCTTGACAAACTCATGGCTGCATGAATGCTGTCGTTTGCATTCTGCAATTTGGCTGCCAGTTTGTTTTTCTTCGCGTTCGCCTTCTTCTGTCTGTCCTCGAGCTTCTTCTTCGATGCTGCCAGTCCAGGACAGCTCGCGTCTCCAGTCGTGTGATCCTGGTTTCCGCACCAGCCGCAGAGACATTTCCCATCTTGCATCATGGCTTTCGTCGAGCTGCAATTCCACACAAGAACACACCTGTGAGTACGCCTTCGTGGCTCGTTAACTACGTCACTCTTACATCGTGAGGATCAAGCCTGGGTTGGCAAGCGCCAGTTTGACGCGAGTTTTCCTCCAGTTTTCCCGAGCATCGGCCAGTTTGCGGAACTTATTGAACGAATCTCGAATGTGGTCCAGGGCGTGCATGTAGAACAACTCCTTCCAGGTGTCTCTCTATCGCAATAAAGCATAGCAAGCGTCAAGCAATGAGCACTCTCTCAGTACAGCTAGTACAGTATTTGAACTTACATCCATGACGAGAGTCTTCACATCCGTCACTATTGGCATCACAGAGTTAGATTTACACAATTAACACCAAAAATGATTTCCGCGAGCCGTACCTGCAAGTAAATCTGTGCTGCACGTTGACCTGTTAAAGAAGATGGGATACTCGCCGCAAATGTCGTGGTCCTGGTACAAACTGAGCTCGAGTTCTGTCCGACGTCTTTGTTGAGTAGTTATCCTCTTCCCTCCCAGCCCCTGGACCCTCCGTTTCGCCAAATTACTCTCAAGCTCTGCACAGCGCTGGACGCTGCCGTTCTCATTCAGCAGTTGGATGATCGGCACGGTTTCTTGCACCATACCCGCGTAGATGAAGAAGACCACGTTGGCGTCAGCACCGATGCGAGTAAGGTAGCTGTCGGCTGGGTAGTGCACTTGGCGCAAGCGGTTGGACAGCCGCGTGAGCTCGCCATGAGGCCACCCGTCGAAGAAGTACATGGTCTCCAAGAACTCGATCTGCGTGAAGTCAAGCTGCGAAGAGTTGGTGATGCGAATCAGCCGCTGGTACGCTCCTCGCTTCAAGCAGATGAAAGACGTCGGCTCGTCGCAGATAATGGTGCACGACCGCCGTGCCGTGGGGTCCATGACTGCCAACTCGCCAAAAGTGCCGCCGTCAGTGATGTGTTTGATGAAGGTTCCATACTGATCCGGTTGCAGCTTCACCTCCTCTTCGTCGGTCGAGTATGACTTGGGATGGTTGTTGTTGTTGTCCTCTCCGAGGATGAGTCTGGGCTTTGGCTTTGCGTTGATGAAGAGCGACACCGAGCCAGAGATGATGACGTAGAACGTATCGCCGTAGTCACCTTGGTAGCACACGGCGCCTTTGGCCGGCAGTTCCAACAGCGTCATCTCGCGACAAATCGTCTTGCAGATGATCTCTTGCGCGCCTTGGAAGATCTTGTTCGTGCTTCCGTTCTTGAGAACCCACTCGTACAGCGTGTCGATCTCATGCGCCTCGCGAGCCTCCGGGGCGCGTTGCAAGATGCGGTAAATCTCCTTCACCTCCTTCTGCCGCTGGCGCTGCGGTTCACTCTCTCGATGGATCTGAATCTGGTCTTGAAGCTGGTATAGGAACGAGTTCTTCCGTAGCGTGGGGAAGCGCTTCAACGCTGCAGGATGCATCGGAGCCTTCCCAGGCGGCAACGGAGACTTGGTACCATCGGGAGCAGTGGCACTGTTCATCTGCATACTTCTTGATGCTGAGGCCGCCCGAAGTCTCCTTGCGCATCGATCGTTCCCTAAAAATACTACAGTACAAGACAGCTCAAAATGCCGTTGGCGGTCAACGCTGGCCGCCCGCCACGATAGCGTGAATGGACATGACTCAAGAAAGAATCGAACTGGGGTTGGTACAAATGATCCTTGATACACCATTTTTTGCCAATCTCAGTGTATAAGGAGTTACCACACACTTCCAGCGCAAGGACCCTCTCGCTTGCTGTTGTGAGCCTGTATGGTACTGCATGTATCTCCCTGCATCGGCGAACCAGGGCAATCATCGGCCTCATGTTGTATTAGCTGACGTGCAAAAGGAGGCCTCAACTGGAAAGGCGAATGGGTGGCTTAGCATGCATGCGCGCTCCTTATTGCAGCTTTAGCTTGATGAAAGCGAACAAGTAGCGCCAGAACTCCTTGGCTGCCACCTTGTCCAAATGCCTTTTGTCGGGGTGGATCTGCCATGCAGCAATGCGTGTGCCGTTAGATGTCACGCTAACATTATGTTATCACTGATGAGGTGCAACTTACCATGAGCACCTTCACATCCCATTGCTTGATTTCAGGGTTCAGCTGGGAGCCCTGGTTGTAGATGTGAACTCCGCACACTGCAACACATCAGAGCACTGGATGTCAGACCACGAACATTACACAGGGCAAGTACCAAACGTGAAAAACAAACCTTTCTTGAACACTTCGAGCGGGAATTTCCACTTCCAGCCCTTAAACTGCCATGATTGTCCCGACACAATGACGCCGACCACCGAGCGCCTGCATCAATCAATTAGCCACAAACTCATCAATAAACAATCCATTCCGCCAACACTTAAAACACCTTGCACAACGCACCAGTCCTTGTCTCGGAATCGACTGACAGTGTCGACGACCTTGAACGTGTACACGTGTCCGTCCTCCTCATGGGTGATCATCATCGACTGCTGCTTGCGGTGTCCGTCCGCCTTCTTCTGCATGTTGGAAACATACACGCCGTCCTCCAGGAAATCCCTGGCATTGAGCATCGTGAACAAGTCGGAGAAGCCAGCGGGCACCACAATGATCGGCGTTCCCAGTATCTTCTCCTTCACCAGCCGATGCAGCGGCAACTGTTCCTTCCTGGCCGTGGTGGTGGCCAGCAGCGCCGAGGCCTTGCTGGCCTTCTCGATCTTCTCTTTCGTCTCGGCATTCACCAACTCGAGCGTCTTGATCACGTTGTCGAATTTGGTCTTGTGCGCGTCCAGCACGGTCGTCCTGGTCCTGTTGACGCACTCCTTGTCCGTTATCCTCTTCATCTGGGCCTCAGCCTGGAGCTCCTCGGGCGTCTTGTGGCTTTCGCCGTGCTTGTGGCCGTCTCGGTGGTGGCGCGCTCCCTCGAGCTTCCTCTTCTTGGCAGATGCGCGGGCCTCGTCTTCCGTCTCCCTCTTCTTGGAGGTAGAACCGGTAGGCTTCCGCTCCCTCTTGGCCTCCGTGGGCTTGCCGCTGGCGTCCAGGATCTGCGCGCTGGCCTCGATGTCCCCCTTGAGGTAGGCCACCAGCTCCTTCTTGTCCACCGTGGACACCATAGTCGCCTTCTCCTCGCGGCACTTCAGCACATAGTCGCTAAAGCTCAGCGCCTCGTGCTTAAAGCACGTGTACACAGCCAGCAGGTCGTAGCTCTTGTCCAGCTTCTTGGGTGATAGGCCGTGGCGCTGTGCTTGGGCAGGCGCCGCAGCTCGGCGCCGCCTGCGTCGCGGAACACCAGGTCCTCGCCGTCCACGTCCACGGGCTTGCCCTCGATCAGGTGCTGGCGCAGCGCTTGCAGCGCCCCCAACGGCGACGACGCGTCCGGCGAGCCCGCCATACTTATCTGTCTAAACGCGGAGTGATGGTCGCCGCTGTGAAGGAGACTGTGGTGTGGTTGACATAGCTTTGGAGTGGTGAACGCTACATTACAGCAGAAAACATTGGGATTAAACTGCGGACACTTGTTATTACCACTTTGAATCGACGGAGCACGACAGGAAGTCAGTCAAGTGCTGCGCCGTGCCGATCGAACGCATACGCTATCTGCAGCAATATATCTGTCTACAGGTTCTTCTTGCGGAGGACCTCGTTGGCCTCCTCCTCCTCGGGGGTCACGTCGCTGCGGTGGATGAGATAGCGGAAGTGCTGCGCCGAGCGGATCTCCATCTCGAACGACATGAGGAACTTCTTGTCCACGGGGTCCACCAGGTGCAGGATGCGGTACTGCTGGTCGCGGTTGGCCTCGAACCACGTGTCGCAGCGGTCGAAGAACAGCACGTTGTTCCAGTTCATCTGGTCGTTGTACGCCTTGTCGTAGCACTCCTTGAAGCGGTCGATGTGGATGCACACGTGGTGGCCGTCGTACTCGCCCTTGCTGTCTCGCTGGGACTCCTGCTCATCGAAGACAATAGCCTGCAGCGGGCCGCAGAACACCGTCGTACGGTAGAGACCCTCCTCGTTGCCTTCCTTCTTGGTCACCACGGTCTTGGCCTCCAGGTAGTGCTCGAAGAAGCGGGAGATGCCCTCGGCGATGCCCGGGCGGCACGGGTACAGCAGGAAAGGAAACCCTGAGCCACGCCTTCCACGTCGTTGGTCACGGGCAGCGTCTTGCCCAGCGACTTGTTGATGGACTCGTAGTTGCGTGGCGTCACGTTGAGACGCAGCTCGTTGCCGTACGGGTCGTTCACCTTGAGGTGGTCGTACTTGGTCGTATCGAACATCTCATGCCACTTCTCCTGCGGGTACTCGCGCGTGGTCTCGGCGCCGCGGTTGATGCGCTCGAAGGCGAACTTGGTGCCCTTGAGCTCGTCGGCCACGGCCGCGAGGCTCTTCTCGATGTCGTCCAGGTCGGGCACGTACAGGTAGATGGCGGCGTTGATGCACTCGTCCTTGGGCTGGCCCGTGAACAGATGGAACTGGTGGCGGCCGGCGAAGTTGGCCCAGAAGTGGTAGGCCAGGCGCGGGTCGCGCGAGCACTGCAGTCCGCGCATGTAGAAGATGTAGGCGGGTGCCTCCTCAGAGCACTTGGCCGTGTTGGACAGGTTAATGTGCTCCAGGAACTTGAGGTTGCCCGCGTCCTCGAAGGCCTTGATCACCTCCTCCTTGCTCCACGTCACGCCGGTCTCCGCGCTCATGATTCCTGTGGCTCCGCTGGTCTACTTACTTGGTTGCTGCCAAATTGCCGAATGATCCAGACTGATGTGTGGTCGAGTGGATGGCTACACAAAGTGTTAAGGCGTTTGTGTATGCTGTACGATAGGCTTAAGAGAACCAAAAAGGAACATGGTATAGATTATGACCTTTCGTGAAGCATGTTATTGATTAAATGCCGACTACGAGGTGTTTTGAGGGTGCGGTAATTGAGCCTATCGCAGCACCGGATTTACACAGCGCATTTTAGCGATGCAAAAATGCGCGTGCGGTGGACCACACCGAATATATGAAAAATATTTCAGAAATCCTGTCAAACATGATAGTTGAAGTCCAAAGGGACGCAATTCAGCACAACCGTTGTGTTGCTGTACAAGATCCTGATGCCGACGATGGAGGCCAAGTCCGGCAAACTCCACAAGGTAACGTGGCCATGATGCATGTGATGTATGCACAGCCCTAAGTTTGTGTGTGGTCGCAGCTCGGCTCCGGGTTCTTCGGCCCGAAGTGGACCGAGAAATGGGTGCACCTCGATGGCACAGTGCTCAAGTGCTTCCCCATGGCCGTGGAGCAGCAGGTTTTCTCGCTCGGCAGCTCGCGTCAGAGCAACTGTTACGAGCTATTGGAGTACAAGTTCGCGCTGGCGGACGAGGTGTGTGGTGTATGGAGCTTCCTCACAAGCTGATCGAATGTTGACAAATAATCTACGGTTGGTTATGCAGAAAAAAGTGAGCCGCAAGTTTGCTTTCCAGTTGGAATCGATCGAGAAGGTTGGTAGTCCAAGCTTCACGATGCATTTGGTCGTATTGGTCATGAGCAACTTAAAATTCTGCCTCTGGGTGTAGTCGTCGAAGGTCGTGACGTTTGCCTGTGCGTCGGAGAAGGAGCTGGCCGAGTGGAAGTACACACTTACGGTGAGGATCCATTCTGCAAGAACGAAAACAAGCGCTGAACACTGAGGCATATCGTTGTTGTCGTCTAGTCGAGGCTGTGTCTTCCTGTTGATGCGCACGTCTCTCCAGTGTATGTGTGATCTATTGGCGTGCGTGTACAGTATGCTGGTTAAAGTCTAACTAAGGTTTACACTGTGTAGCGTGACGGAGAAGATTCGCCGAGCTGCAGAGGCCTTCAAGGAGGTACAGTACAAACACATTCACTCTGTAGTTTGTGCGAACTTCTAACGATCGAGCTGATGGTTACCTCACAGATTGATCATCGAAACACTGGGAAAATTGAAGCGGCGAAGCTCCACGGACTACTTCAAACCATATCCTTTACAACTTACTGTTTGGCAGATCGTGGCGAATGACGTGTCCGTAGTAGCCCTTACATCACACTTGTTTTTGTTTTTGTTTTTGCCGTGTTCACATTGGATGGGAGGGGCGGGATTCCGAGCTTGCGCTGATGCAGCAACAACTTGATCTGGGTCGCCACGGTGTCATAACTCGAACGCGGCTGCTTACGTGGCTTCAGAGCTACTATTGCGCTCAAGAAGTAATGGCTCGCGTGCAAGCTGAGCGTTCAAACAACCAGATCGCTGCAGAAAATCGTAAGCCGCCGGAGCAGCGAGACGACAGCGTATCTGTTAAGGCTAGCACTCGCGTTTCAGCGTCCAAGCGCTTGTTGTGTCAGCAAAGGGCGGACTGGAATCAAAGATATCATGCGCTGCAGTCTACAGACCCGACGGACGATGTGCATGCTGTCAGATTGGGGGTATCGGCTCTCCTCGCAGAGTTTCGCCAGGCTGCTGAAGCGCTCGTGGGCGAAATCATATCAGAAATGGGTTTGGACGATTCTGAGAAGACCCTGCGACCACAAAATCTCGTTGATGATGAGATTTTTGCAACTGACGGGGTTCAACAGTACGGTGGCTTGCACGATATACTGCTAAAGTATGAACGCGATGGACTGCTAGTTTATCTGTGCTCAAGTAGCTCGCCTAGTGGTTCATCGCAGGATAAAAGGCAATGGTCGACGTCAATGACGATATTCCACAGAATGGTAGGCCATCAAGTTCGTGCAGCACGTGCAATGCACAATGCAGTGGAGGAATTTGGTGATGACTCACAGCCAAGTTTGCAAGGTATTGCGCTACAAGTTCCACTTCAGTGTACGGTGGATCATCTCGGGCTCCGAGCATTTGTCATCGCATCTGCACACTCAAATGTAAGGAGCACGCGACAGAATTTGGCAGGAGAAGCGAAGAAGGAGCAACTCAAACAACTTCGTGACCAGCTCAAAATCGTGTTTGATAACCTTGGCCTTCTGACAGATAGTCTTCACGGGCCTGGAGACGATGACAAGACGCTTGCTTCGCAAACCGGCCAGCCCGTTCCTGCGTTCTTCCCCGTCAGTGCTGGATTTACTGTGGAGACCCGAGATGATGCAGTCGCATTTGAGCTTCAGAATATCTCGGATCTCTTCCCAGCCGACGTATCAAGCGAAGAACCCGACGAGATTGCCCGCGAGGTCTTGCTATACAAAATGAGGCCAGAGTTTGTTCGGATTCACGGCAATAGTCTGCCCCTGCACTCCAACACGCACTTATCGGTCGATCACGAGCCATTGGCGAAGAAAAGTGCGTCTGACAAGTCTAAGCTAGAAGCGCAGCTGCTCCAGCAATCTGCTATAAGCGCTCGTGAGTGTCTGCACACGATCGTCATCCCGGAATTTGTAGCGGATCTGGAGAATGCAACGGTTCAGGTCATTGACAGCCGCTCGCTAACTCGAGCATTGCATGGAGAAGGCATTAACGTGCGATACCTTGCGTCCTGCTACGAGCTCGCGTCCCTGAAACACATTCGTCGAGTTTTGCTTGTGGAGATGGTGGCTAGAGCCTGCAAAATTGAACTCAGAGCGTCACTGCGGGCGATTCTGCCTGACGCGACTGCAGCAATCTTAAGGCAGGCGAAGTCAGCAGATGACGGCATTCACCAAAACATTGACCCTGCCACAGCTCGAGCTTTGGCGAAGTTGGCTCTTCAAGAGGAGGCTTCCCAGGTAACAGTCGAGTTTTTCAACTTGGCGCTCGGTATCTCGTCTCCTGACTCAAAGACGTTTTGGGAGGAGCGGATTTTGCCGCAAGTGCAAGCCAAGTTCGGACTCTCACGTGAAGCACTTAACTTGGATACCATCATCAGTGAGGATTTACTTCACTTGCCGCAGTTGTTCCATGCGCTTCAATTCCAGACGGGAGTTTACTTCGGCGACCACATGAACTACAACTTCAAAGGAGCGGAGCCACTTGCACTGGAGCATATCCAGTGTATGAGCCCAACTACGGTGCTGTTGGCTCGGACTACGACTGAGTGCGAACGAGTTCTGGAGAGCTCTGATGCGTACCTCGCTGCCCGAGAGTTCAGTAGTGCCTTATCAGGCATCCTGTTCCACATTTCCATCTTGGAAACTGCACCAAGCGACGAGCGCAGCCTATCGCTTTGCCACTTACTTACTTGCGCTGCCAACATTTCACTGGCGATGAATTCGCGCGACCAAGCTAAGCAGCTAGCAACACTGGCGATTGAGGACTCTCCAAGTAATCATGCCGAGCTGACTCGAGCGTACACGGTTTTGATGAAGTTGAAACATGCCGCTGGAGATTTAGCAGGTGCCCAGGAATATTTTGCCAGAGCCTTGGAGCCTATTCAGTGGCATCTCGGTCCTGCCCACCCACTACTTTGTGATACATACATGACCATGACTGAAATCTTCGGCGACCTGGGAGAACCCGAACAAGCTGTGGAGATCCTGCAGAGTTGTGTAGCACTGGTTCGTGATTGCTTCGGTAAGACAAGCCTGCTGTATGCAGACATTCGACGCCAACAAGGGATGCTGATGTACACAGCCAACCCAAAGGATGGTGAAGCCATCATTGGGGTACTGGAAGACGCCTTCTCTGTCTACGAAAAGCACTTCCAGGACCCTGTGGACGACGTCCCGCTATACAAGGACTTCGCAGCAGAGTGCTGCGACATGCTGGCTAATCTACGCATACAAGTGAGCGGGGTTCAAGCAGCAGAAGCTGCGTATGGCATCGCTCTAACAGGTCTGGGGCTTCGGAAAGAAGTCCTCCCAGCAGACCACGAGGACATGATGAAGTCGTACCTGCAACTTGCGAGCTTGTCGCGAGATCTCGGGGAGATCTACCGAGCGGTCGATTACTACAAGCCAGGCTTGGCGATCTTAAAAACTATTCACGATGACGAGCACATCGACCAGATCCGCAGCGTGACCCAAGCGATGCTACAGCTTCATCTTCAAACACTTTCACTGGAAAAGCGCAACGTGAGTTTTGCAACAGTTCGCGCTAACATTCGTGAGTTAACGTGTGTGTGTTTTTCCTTGCGTCTCCACTTCAGATTGTTGACAAGACAGCAAAACGATACGCGCAGCAATGGCCACGCTTTGCATTGCTATCTAGAAAAATGCTTCCGGACATGCGAGCGAGTGGCTCCGTACTAGAGGACGACGTCGGGGAAGAGTCGGCACTGTTGATCTTCGTCATGAAGAAGCTCTTCCAGCTTGAGCCGATCGAGTACGTCGAACAACTGATTGAGAAGACCGACCTCGAGTTCCAAGACTACCGCAAGCAGTACAACCTCAACTTCGCTGGCACGTTGCGTCGCACCAACGCCGATGCGCCGTCACCGCAGCACGCCATGTTACGGTCCTCAAGCGGGCGATTCGCTTCGTTCTCCGGATCGGGCACCTTCTCCCCTCCTGGATCCCCTCGACGTCCGCTCTCGCCAATGCACCACCCGACACTCTTCGCTCCGTCCACTCGCAGCGACGGCCGCACGTCCTTCAACCAACTTGACTGCAACTTCCTCAAGACCGCGACTGGAGACTTCACCCTCGGGGGACAGCTTGCTGCGGTACTCTTCCTGATCGACCTCCCTGCCGCAAGTACCAGCACACCACCGCTCTCTTCGCCGCCCGCTCCAGTGTCTGATGCTTAGGAAGACACTCAGCAGCCGCTTGAGTCGTGAAGTAATCAATACACACAGGACGATTCGTGGGAGCACTGAACATGTTAACTCATTTACTGCATCAGTGCGTGATTCCCTCAAGAAGGGGGTTGAACTGTAGTCCGAGAGCGACGCCTAGCACCAGCATGTGAGGGAAACCATTGGCGACGAGGTTTCCAACGATTGCCAGGTACGGTAGGTACAGCGCTGGGTGCTGGTGGTCCAGCAGGTGCAGCAGAGGGATCTTGATGTCCTTCCAGAACTCGTAGCCGCCGTTCACATTGAGGTAAATGACGTGGTCGCTGCCAGGCACACGCACTTCGAAGGGAGTGGAAGCACGGCAGTACGCAGCCAGGAACGTGGTCAAAATGACAGAGCCCATGAAGCTGGAACCGTGCATGCCGCCGTGGCCGGTAGTGATCTGTTGCAGACACGAGAAGATATAGTTTGGTTGGAAAGATGGACCATTAATTGCTTCGCAGTGATTGCACGTACGTAAAGGCACACGGGCAGGAACCAGAGGTGGTGGGTCGCGAAGAACGTCTTGGAGAACGAGCGGTTCTCAGGGTACGTGAGGTACTTCATGGCGCCCGTGATAAACTTGCCGTTGAGAATGAACGATAGAGTGTCGATGTACCACAGCAGCTGATCACCCGACACCGTCACCATCTAAATCCAATACGATTATTAATACACAATACCAAGTCTAATGAGCATTCTCCTGATCCGGAGAGTACGACCCAACAGCCACTCACCGCCACGCCGACGAGGAACGGCTTGGAGAAGTACAGCGCCATGACTACGAGCACCAGCGACACATTGCACGCCCACAGCATCTCATAGAGCACGTAGGTTCCTGTGCAGAATATTTTATAAACGCCATGAGTACGCAACTTTCCTCCCAACCTCGCCCCTGTCCAACGTACCGTGCTCGTAGAAGCGTGAGATCGCCATCGACACCGTGTAGATGGCGACGAAAGCCCCCACCTTCCTGTACCCACCGACAACCACAACACATTAGTGCATGTCCCTCTCCTCCCCTTGCCCATACCAAGTCATCTCGAGAGCACGCACGGGAAGCTGAAGCTCTCGTCCTGCTCGTCCGCGGCGAAGTAGTCGTCCATCCGAAGCACCAGAAACGAGACAGCGGCGTAGCCCAGCACCAGCACGGCGAGCACGCGAGGGAGGTCCTTCTGCGAGACCTGCACGGGCACGGGGGGCATCGCCATGTTTCCAGGCCGATCAATGCTACACGCAGGAAGGAAGGGCTCTATTGACAAAATGGCGATCGTCTCGCTAATTCACTTCCGCGACTAGGGCTAGAGGGTATACAAATCCCAAGTCTATTTAACGGGAGCGCTACTGTCGACGCGCCTGCTGTGACGCGCCGTACTGCTTCAAGTATCGCGGCAAGTCCATGCTGTTGGCGTACGTGGTGGCCTGGGCCACGCCTCGGTGCAGATAGAGCCGCAGCAGCTCGTTCGTGTAGCGCAGCAAGTCCGGCATGGCCTCCTGCTCGTCGCCGTTGAACCGACCGAGCACAAACTTGTCCATCGCGGTGCCCGACGGCGCGCCGCTGTTGCCTCCGACGAACCAGTGAGGCGCACCAACGCCAATGCGGAGTCGAGCGAAGCGCTCGGTGCCCACGCACTTGATGATGTCGCGCACCCCGTTCTGGCCGCCCGGGCCGCCCTTCGCCTTAAAGCGGCACTCGCCGAACGGTAGCGCCACGTCGTCCGTCACCACGAGCAGCTCGTCCTGTCGGTTCAGCGCCAGTGGGTTCTTCTTCAGACGCCAGCGGTGCGACTGCATGAAGGCCCTCACGGCAGTGCCAGAGCAGTTCATGTAGGTCGTGGGCAGCAGCATTGCGACGTTCACCTCTTCGTGCGGAACGCCCTCCTTCAGAGTTCGCTCCTTGGCTCGCTTCGACGAGCGGTTCACCAAGTCGTCCACGGGGTAGACGTAGCCCTTGTCCGCCACATTTTGCTGGAATGCTACACGGAACCGAGCCACGTCACCGTGGTTGCCCGCTTCATGTTCCAGCTTCAGCTGCTTCCTCTGCAAATTTGCAGCCCAGAGAACAGTCAATACACTACTGAACCATTCCTACGCCACGCCGCGCCAGCGCAACTGCATTGCATTAAGGCAAACAGCGGCTTATATCCCCGGTATCAAGCCGAGCAAAGCTGCACGCACCGTGACTTGAGACGCGTAGGTATCCAGGAAGTGCCTCACCGCCACAAACCCAATGTTATGCCTGCCTCGCCCAACATCATAACAACAATCCGTCACTAAATGCGCCACTCAACAACTGCACCAGCAGTAAACCCACGCCCGTCGCACCTGGTGTTGGTGAACTTGTCGCCAGGGTTGCCCAGCCCCACGATGAGCTTGCGCACGTTGTCGTACTTGTGCGGGGACGCCGGCGCTGCAGCCTTCCCACTGTCCTCGCCACTGTCACTAGCGCTTGAAGTCGAGAAGCCGCCGGCCAGCAGATTCCTGCGCTGGAGCAGCGGGAGCGCAGCGGACGGCGACACACGCGCACCAGCAGCATGATGGCCAAGTCGATGTGAGACTTTTCCCGTAAGCTTTATTAGACGCAGTGATCGTCCAATCACGTTGCGCAAATCCATCGGAACACGAAACGACGCATTGATCGAAGTGCACTTTGAGTTGAGGACATCGACCAGGCAATGAGCGAGGACGCGGTACGGCATGATGGATGTAGTGCGTTTAAGCGAATGCTATGGCTGTTGCTAACTGGCAATGATGGCGCAGGAATACTCGGTGAGCTATGTGGACGACCGCCCGGAAGAGGCCAAGTACCTGCGTCGCAAGGGCGAAGTGAAGATCACCTACGCCAATGGGGACACGTTCGAAGGCACTATCGGCCCGGACCGACTGAAGCACGGAGAGGGGAAGTACACGTGGAACCAGCGCAACGCAGAGGGGGAATGTAAGGCGTCTGGGTGCTGTCGTCTTAGTGTTCTTGTGTGCTGACTGCCACTTTGTGCTCTGCTAGTGTCGGTGCTCGCGACGTTTGAGGGGACGTACGTGAACGGCAGCAAGAACGGGCTTGGGAAGATGACGTTCGCTAATGGAGACGCGTACCATGGCGAGTGGAAAGCTGACAAGATGACGGGCGAAGGATCGTACATGTACGCGAACGGAGACATCTTCAGCGGGAGGTTCGAAAGCGGCATCCGCTCCGGCAAGGGCACGTACGAGTTCGCGGCGGACAAAAGTCTGTTTGTGGGTGAATGGGCAGACAACACCATCACGAACGGGAAATGGGTGTTCAAAGATGGCGGCTCCTACGTCGGCAGGTTCGAGAACGGGAATCCCATTGGGAACTGCATGCTCAAGTTCCCAAGTGGCCTGCAGCAGGATGGTGAATACGTCAAGGGCCAGACCACGAATGATGCTGGCGAGGACGTGACTATCCACAAGTTCGTGGGCGGCATGATCGTCAAAGTACGCTAGTGTATGCGTCGCTACCTACTGAAGGACTAAACGCTACGTGTAGGGTCAGTTTCGGGGGTAATCCATGAAAAGTATATGATTCCATACAACGCTCCTTCACTCCTGCAAGCCCAGGTGACTACTGAATGTATTTGTTGAGGAAGCGGCGGTGGAAGTCGTTGCGGATCGTGTCGTTGATGAAGCGCTTCTTAATCTCGGGTTCGTTCCGGGACTGGTTCTTGAAGACCACGTCGTCATTCCACCGGCGCTTCATCTTGGCGCTACCTGCCGCTTGCTGCTGCGTCAGCGGATTGCCTTGGAGGATCTCCTCGCGTGACTGCTGTTCGGCTGCCTTCCGCTCCTCATCTTCCTTGCGTAGCCGCTCCTCTTCACGCTCTTGCTTGATTTTCTCCAGCTCTCGCATCAGCTCAGCCTCTTCATCTTCGTCGTCACTGCTTGCAAATAAAACGAATCATGAGTTAAAGCTTCAGTGAGCAGTGGTGAAGCAGTCTCACTAAACGCACCTGTCACTATCGGAGTCGCTTGAATCTTCGGAGTCAGCTCCGTCGTCTGCATCGTCATATTTACTCGCGATCTTCTTCAGCTGCGACTTGTGCTCGTCCGCTTCTGCGTCGCCCAGCAGCAGAATCTTCTTGTTCTCCTCCAGTCGCCGCAGTTTGTCTGTTCCACCAAACAATCACAAAAAGTACCTCTCAGCCCAAGGCGCCTCCTCTCCGCACTATAGCCAGCAGCCCGCACCTTGAGCAGTGTCCTTCTTGCGCCCCTTTTCCAGCTCGTACTTCTCCTCCTTGCGCTCCAGTTCCTCGCGCAGGTCCAGCAGCTCCACCTCATTCGCCGTGCCCTGGCCAACCTGGCTGGAATTCAAGACAAGACACCCACACGAAGCTAAGTACTTATATTGAAATACACCAATGCCATCAATATCTGCCGTGCGTACCGCATTTTAAGGCGCTTGTGGGCCGGCAGGTCTCGCGCCGAGGTCTGTTCGCTCAGTTTGCCTGCAGCATCACACAGTCAGCGTTTAACGGTCGTGTTAGGCGTCAAAAAGCGGGATAAAGCCACGAAAATTGGTAGCTGCATGCGTGAAGAGGTCGTGCGCACCTCCTGCATGCCATCCTCCTTCGTTTGACTGCCCCACGGCGGCGTGCCAGGTCGGGCGGTGCGCGGTCGTCATGGCCAGCTACAAGTGCCTTGGCCGAGTTATCGAGACCGCACCGATTGGGCAAAATACCGGGTGCGAACGACCAATCTAAACCTAGAGATTCTTAGCCAATCCGCATCGACGAAATGTAGAACGTTCTCCAAATATTTGGGTTTGTGTACAGAACACTTTCAACCCAGTATTGAATACCGGCACGAACCGCACGAACCGCGCCATGTCGTCGTCGCCTTCTCCGCCGAGGCTGCTCCCGTGGGGGCGGCTCGTGCTGATTTCTAGGGGTCACAGGTCGTCGCTGCCGGACCACTTCGACCTGTCCCGCTCCCGGCACTGCGTCGGCCGCGTGGCCAACCGATGCGATCTCCACATCCCCAAGGACTTCATCAGCGGCCTGGTACGTCTCTCCGAGCTGCTTCAGTTGCTGGTACCTAACTATATGTCAATCCACTCCGTGAATGAAGCACTGCATCATTAAAGTGAAGGGCAAGGATAGCCGTGGAGAGCCCATTGTTGAGATCGAGGACCAAAGGTACGAGGATTCCTTTGCGACTGCTGCGGAATTGAGATTTAACGCACAGGATCGGCGGTTGATCTGTGTTTGAATGGTTGTGAAGTAGTCGCTATGGTACTTGGGTGGACCGCGTGAAGATCGGGTACAGACAGAAGGCGACGCTGAAGAAGGGCGGGGTGATGCACCTCACTGCCCCCGACGCTAAAGGTTCGTGTGGTGGATGCGAAGCACTTCTACCCTCAAGGAGGCTCAATGGATTGGAAGAGGGGATTGACACGTAGCCATTTTGTTTCTCTACTACTGCTACTCAGAAGTCAAGGAGATCGCGTACAGGCTTGAGATACTGTTCGTTGGGAGCATCTGCTTGAAGTTATGCTGCAGTTGTACCTGGTTGGCTAACCATGTTGCTGTCGTGCAGGCCTAGCGGGTTGACCCAGCAGAATGAAGAGCTCCATGCGCGTATGAGTGCCGATGAAATGTCAGTGGCGGATCGGACGCGCAAGCGCACCCACGAGGAGACCCAGTGTACGCAGAGCCCAACCAAGGTGGTGCGTTCACCTCCTCGTCCTCGACCCGTGAAGAAGGTCCGGCGGGTGACTAGTAGCCAGCAGTCGAACGATGAAGATGCTAGCCAGCCAATGAGTGAGCCAGGTAGCACCCCTGCCACGCAGTCTGCCCCAGACAGCGGATCGCAGGTGCCACCATTGTCTTCTGCTGCTGGTAAGAGGCGCCGTCGACCCGATGTGCCGGCACCCGACAGCAAGCTTGCAGAGCTCAAAACGAAGTACGGTCTGATCATCCTGGACAAAGAGCTCGAGCTGAAGAACCAGGCGGAGAAGCTGCAGAAGGCAGAACAGGAGCTGGAAGCTCTCCGTAAAGAGAGCGAGGCGCTGAAAAAGAAGCACGAGGAGGAGCTGGCGAAGGTAAAGGCTGAAGCTGCAGCTGGCATGAAGAAGGCCAATGCTGAAGCCACCAAACAAGAGGAGACCTCGAAGAAGGAGCTTTCGGAGTTGCGACAGGAGCGTGATCAGCTCAAACGAATCATTCACCAGGTACTAGCGGACCCGAAGACTCCTCATCAAGTGCGCTCCGTTGTGGATCTGGAGTCAAAGGTACGAAGACTCAGTCTATGTGGGTGTGCTCTATTATCTAACAAACCCTGTTCCTCCAGATCGGAGAGCTGAAGCGTAAACTCCAGATCACCGAGGACGAGTTTGCCTATGGATCTCGCGATGGGCGACCTCTGACGTACGTCTTCTAGCTGTCACAGCTTTGGCTGTGCATACGTTTCTAACAAATTGCTGCTGTCATGATGTTGCAGGACCCCACCCTCGAAAAAACACCTAGTGGAGACGGAGAGGCAGCACCAGTTGACGGCTGAACTGGAGGTGCTGCAGCGAAAGAGAGCCGAGGCACAGCAGAATTACGCAAAGGTCGTGAGCGAGCTCACTGAACAGGAAAGCCAAGTGACTGTGCAAATTCGTGCAGCTGCGGACCACGCGTTGAACCTCTCGGGATCAAGTCAGTCTCGGGACTCGATAGACTCGGAACGAACCCGCAGCCGCCGGGACTCGCAGGTGTCCAACGAACAGTCAGAGCCCTCGCCCGGCGATCAGTCGCAAACCGTGGACGAAGAGACCAAGAGCAGCGACACCCCACAAGGCTTGCCTCCGTTGTTCAACCAATACGGTGCTCGCTCTGCGCAGGCCCGCGGGAGCAGGCCGGCTACGATGTCACAGTCGCGGTTCTACCGGACTACTCCAGCAGACCAAGAACGCAAGAAGGAGGAGGACGAGGCGGGTGATGAAACGAAAGCGAACTAATGAACTAATCTTAGAATGTAGATACGGCGACTTCTGACACCTCCCACTCCAGCACTCACGCTCATTTACAGGTATTGATATGTTTGTGGCGAGGCAGCCGAAGCAGACAGCGGCCAGCGGCAGAGTGTCCCAGGACAAGGTGCAGCAGAGGTCGAAGCCTGCGCGTGACAAGGTCTTTGAGTTGGATACGTATCTGGACAGGAGGGACTTCGTGGGGGCATTGACGCTACTGCGAGTCTTGAGACGTGAGGACAGCGAGCAAGATCGAACCCGCAGGAAGAAGGGAGCTGCAGAAGAGTGTGATCTGAGCTCGTGGCGCTTGAACACTTGGTGGGTCGCGTACTGCCATTTCCACAGTGGGGACTTCGGTGAGGCGCTGTCTCACTTCGAGCAGCTAATTGAAGCTGCTTCGACTGGCGATGCGAGTGCAACCGATCTCAAAAGTTGGCGGTTGAGCCGTGCGTGCTGCCTGTATTACCTGCAGAACTTCGAGGACGCCGAGCATGCGGCGCTCAGCAGTTCGCGCAGTGCTTTGTGCAATCGGCTTCTGTTTCTGCTCAGCCATCAGCGGCAACATGGCGAGCAGGCGCTACTGGATCGCTACCAGCAACTCTCTCGGGACTCAGTCGAGGATCAGCTGGCGTTGGCGGCTACCAGCTTTGCTCAGCTCAATTTCCAGGAGGCGGCGGAGATTTACAAGAGGCTGCTATCCGATTCAAGCAAGGGAAGTCAAGAAGGAGGCTCGGCTCTTCACGTGTATCTCGCGCTGTGTTACTTCAAGCTGGGCTACGACGATGTTGCTCTGGAGCTGCTGGCGGTGTACTTGATCGGCCACCCAGACAGCTTCTTCGCCACCAACTTGAAAGCGAGCTGCAACTTTCGGCTATACAGCGCTCGTGAGTCGAAGCCCATTCTCGACGACTATGCGCGGCGATATCCCAACCACCCGTGCACCCAGGGAGCACTCGAGTCGTGTCATCCAATGACAACAAGCTCAAAACCCTGCGAGTCGGCCATGACGGACGTGATGCAGCACAACTTGGCCATCTTCCGGGCTTCTGATCGCGAGGCGAATGGGATTGAGAAGCAGGGGGCTGAGCGGGTACTGAGCCCTATGGTGGGCCACCTCGAGGAGGCTCAACTGAACCTCGTGCTTCTTCACCTCAAGCGTCGCGAATACCACAAGGCGTTTGCCTTGGTGGAGGACCTTGAGCCACGGACCACTCCGGAGCGTGCGATTAAGGGCGTACTGCATGCGGTTATCGGCGAGCAAACTCACTCCAAAGAGCATATTTTCCTCGCTGAGAAGTACTTTCATGCTGCGGGGTCGTCCCCCGATGATTGCGACACAATACCCGGGCGACAGTGCATGGCGTCGTACTTCATGTTGCGTAAGGAGTTCAGTGATGCAAACGTGTACCTCAGCTCGATCGCCACGTACCTGAGTACCGACGACGCGTTCAACTGGAACTACGGTATAGCGTTGGCAGCCACAGGCGCTTATGGTGAAGCTGAGGAAGTGCTGCTTCGAGTGCAAAGCGCAGAGTTGCGGTCTCAACTGGTGTTCTGTGGCTGGCTGTCGCGGTGCTACACCCACAGTGGTCGCGCCACGCAGGCGTGGGAAGTTTACCTCAAGATGGAGAACTCGGTGGCTGCGTTCACGCTACTCAAGCAGATCGCCAACGACTGCTACAAAGCTCAGCACTACTTCTACGCCGCGAAGGCTTTCGATGTCCTGGAACGACTCGATCCAGACCCCGAATACTGGGAAGGTAAGCGTGGAGCGTGCGTGGGGTTCTTCCGTCAGGTCGCCATTGGACAGGAGAGTGAAAGTGGAGCAGTTCTCGCCCATCGATGCGATGAAGTGCTCAAGCTGCTCGGCAACTCGAAGAACGTGGTGGAAGCGACCAAGCTTGTAGCTGTACTACGGAAGTGGACGTCATCGTTCTTAGTTGTCAACTGACAAACCAGGTTGAAAAAACAAACAAATTATACAGAAATGATTCTCTTGTTGAGTAGTACTCACATTTATCCAACACTACATCCACGCTCTCTTCTCTCACAGCGCTATCTTGATCCCAGCATTCCTCTTGCTCACTCGAGGCGTAGCAGTATCAACGCGACCGAACGGTGTGGCCGTTGCATGGCGCGAGGTCGACTCCCCAGCGTAGGCGCCGACGTTGGGGTCTTCCTTCGGCGTGTAGATGCTGCGTCTTCTCGACCCGCGCAGGTAACTCGGAAGCCAGTGGAACGCTGTGTCCGCCATGCCGATCATCCGCGACACCACCGCCACGTACAGGACACCCGCCATATCGCCGCTCTGACTGTTGACTGTCGCCGCGCGCTGGCAGATTGCAAAATGGCACAAAGCCTTAAGGGCAATCTACAATGATTCCGCTAGCATTTCCTTCCTCTTGCATCATCAACGGAGTATCGATAGAATAACAAGACGGAAGCTGTGAAATTGTGGGAAGGCCTGTGCTTTCGCCAGTTGGAGGCAGCTTCAACTTTTCGTCCAATCAGCGCGCAGCCCATCATTCTCAGAAGCAGCGATGCCGCTCGGCCGAGAGGAATGGGAGACGCTGATCGTGGCGGCGGAGCTCGTGGCGACGCTGTGCACGTCCTTCTGGCTGGTCACGCGGCGCTCCGGGCGCGTAGATCGCCTCCCGCTGTCTAGCGACGCCGCGGCGCTGCTGCAGCCGCGCAGCTGCTGGTCCGTGCGCGCACTGCTGGCGTTCCGAGCCGGTGCCGCGACCTTCTTCGTGCTCATCCAAATATGCGACGTGTGGCGCTCTCGGGGCCGCTGCCTGGCGTTCTACACGTCCTGGAACTTCATCCTGCAAGGCGCGTACTTCTGCGGGGCCGCGTGGCGCACACGGCGCCAGCTGCAGCGCCGACTGGACGCGAGGACGGCGAGCTACACGGCGCTGGTGGACGCCGACAATGACGGCAGTGGCAGCACCTTTGCCCGCCCCAGGAGGATCGTCAGAGACAGCGGCCTGCACTGGATCGACCTGGAGCTGCTGCTGGACGCGTGTCTGGCCGCCTCGCTGCTCATTTGCGCCGTGGTGTGGGCCGTGCTGTACCCATACGCTGTCAAGACGGGCCACCCCGAGAAAATCCTGAATGGAGTGAGCTACTGCCAGCATGGAGCCAATGTGGTGCTACTGCAGGTGGAATTCTTTGCCTCGAGACACCAAGTGTCGAGAGACGCCTTGCCGCTGATCATGGGCTGGCCGTCGGTGTATGCGGTGTTTGCGTGGATTGTGCATGGCACAGTGGCGCGAGGGTTCTGGCCGTACCCGTTCTTGGACCTAGACACGCCCTGGGCGCCGGTTTGGTACGGAGGATTGCTGGCTGCACATGTTGCGGCTTTGATGCTGGTGATGTTGCTGTCGAAAGTAAAGCACAAGGAGCAGCGCAGCGTTACATTTGCCGACCCAGTGGAAGCGTAGGGTGGACAACAACATCCTTGGTTCGTGATAATTTACAGTTCAGCTTGCGCGAGGCCACTCAAAAAAGTTGCTGGCTACGTTCGTCAAGATGCAATCTTGACCTCAATCAACTCGCCGCCTTCCAAATCGTAGTCCTGCGATAAATACACAATGCAAGTGAGCTAGCTCGTACGGAGGTTTCCTATCGTATCACACAGGCGAACCTTAAAGGACTGGGAAGCTTCCATCTCCTCGCCGTCGATCATGAGTGATACACTTGACGCTTCGCATTTTACGTCTTGGGCAATTTTCGCTATCAGCACTCCCACTTTGGAGCACTATAATTGCATAATAGCCGTGAGAAATAAAAAAAACTCATGAGCTCCGCGTGAAAGCTACACGTACCGGGACAATTTGGTGAGTTTGCGGGTCACCCTCGGCAAAGCGTAGCTGTATATCTATAGTCCGAGGCTTGGCCGCCGGACTCGCCACGACGCTGTTGACTTTGACAGAAATCTCGTCGAGGTCTATGAGGCCGTAAAAGGCCAGTCGCTCATCCAGTCGGAGCTCCTGATCTTGCACACTCATAATTACATCGCCCGGGTTCATGATGCCGTGGCGCTTGCAGTAACTAGCGTGTAGTTTCTCGACTGTCGCCGTCTGCACGAAACAATATGCCGCGTGAGCATTTGCGATTATTGCGTGAAGAGGACTCATAATCGCGAACGTACCGAATCAATTTTGAAGATTTCTGACCGCTTGCCGAAGACCACCAGCCGCAAGCGCAGGTAACTTATCTTCTTGGCTTCACACTGCTGTGAGAAGTCGACCTTTGCTTCGATTATGTCGCCCGAATCCAAGTCTTCGCTCTCAGGAGTACCAGTAAGAGGCAAGGGCTCTCCGTCCAGCACCATCTGCACAGCTTCCCGTGGCAGTCCTTGCAGCTCGCAAAAGCTCGCGTAGAGCTGATCAAACGTCTCTTTCTGTAAACGACACAGTGCACACAACGAGTCAAACACAGCCACCAGCACCGTTTGTCCCTTACAGTCAG
Source organism: Phytophthora melonis (assembly GCA_024211575.1). Taxonomy (NCBI): domain Eukaryota; phylum Oomycota; class Peronosporomycetes; order Peronosporales; family Peronosporaceae; genus Phytophthora; species Phytophthora melonis. Next base: position 1,742,267 of record JAMXKT010000094.1, on the reverse strand, counting down.
TTTACCTTGTGGATGCCAATTTCCTCGACAGCGCCGCCATTGGAGCGGACGTGCAGAGTAATACGCGGGCCTTTGTCCACTGCGGGCTGGGGAGGCGGCGCGACGACCTCCACCTCGGAAGGGCTGTCGGTACCATCCTCGTCCTCCGACTCGGAGTCGAGCGAAATCACCTCGAGATTGTTCTTGGCAGTCGAAACCCTGTTCAAGATGGCTCGCGTCTGGTTCAGCACCTGGTCGTTCTCGAGCTTCTTCCTGATCTCCTCCTCCATCTTCTGCTTCCGCAGACGCTCCTCTTCGCGCTCACTGGGCGTGTACAGGTCGTCGCCATCCTCGTCACTGTCCAGATCTATCGCTCTCGCTGCAGGCAGCAGTAGGAGTAACAAATAAATATCCACATACTCTTTCCTCTTCAAATCATCGCACTCTCATTCAGACCGCACCTGTTTTCGCTGGGCTCTTCCCTTTCTTCGCTTTACCAGGCGACGCGCTCTGCCTCCGCCGCTTGGTAGGCGTCGCCAAGATCTTGAAGTCGTCGACGCTCTCGTCGCCGTCTCCGTCTTCGTCAGATGAGGACGACAGCGTCACTGAAAGAAAATGGGCAAAGCAAGTGAAGACGTCAGCGCTCGAATTCCAGACTAGCGCAGGGAGCGATATCTCCAGGCCCATAGATACTTCATCGACTCAGGCAGCAGACGCACCGAACATCTGGCGTTTCTTGTTGCGCTCCAGCGCGCTGTAGAGCTTGACCTCCTCCTCGTCCGAGCTCATGCTGTTCGTGGTCAAGTGTTTTGCTCTTCTTTTGTGTGTCGCCAGCTGATAGCCCCCTATTTGCTTAAAATCTAGATCGGATTTTCAGCCAATCAACACATCCCGATATTGACTGGGGCAGGCGCCTTGAAGCTCTTCAAGCGTCATTGCCCAAAGCCCGGCTGTAGTGATGGCACCCGCGCTGTTCAAGAGCAAGAAGCGCAACCGCGACGCTGACGCTGACGCCGCAGCGAAGGCTGAGGCCTCGGATGCTTCTTCTTCGTCTTCATCTGCCGAGAGCAGCAGTGAAAGTGGCTCTGACAGCGAGGACGACGAGGTGGAGAACGCCATGTTCCGCCCCGCGCCCAAGGCGGAGGCCGCGTCTGAATCGGAGTCCGAGTCGGAGCAGAACGAAAAGCAGGCAAAAGCTGCAGCGGAGTCCTCAGCTGACGAAGCTGAGGAGGAAGAGGAGGAGCTCCCTGTGAAGCAGGAGAAGAAGCAGAAGAAGGAGAAAAAGGAGACCAAGCAGGAGGAGCCACAGGACGAGGAGCTCAAGGAGGAGATCGGCCGCAAGACGGAGGCCACAGTCTACGTGGAGGGCATCCCCTACCGCGCCAATGAGGGCGACCTAGTGACGCACTTCTCGTCCTGTGGCACGGTGCGCGAGGTGCGCATGCCGCGGTATCAGGACTCGGGCAAGCCTCGTGGCTACGCGCACGTGGTGTTCGATGACGAGGCGGCGCTGAAGAAGGCGCTCAAGCTGGACGGCCAGTACTTGTTCAACAGGTACTTGTCTATCCGTAGAGCCGAAGCCCCGCGTGCCGTGGAGATGGCGCTGAAGGAGAAGAATCAGAACACCAACAAGAAGGCGGTGAAGGGATGCCGTACGGTGTTCATCAAGCAGCTGCCTTACGAGGTGGAAGAGGATACGATCCGCGAGGCGCTGGCTTCGTGCGGAACAATCACCAGCATCCGACTGCCAATTTGGAACCACACGAAGAAGCTGAAGGGCTTCGGCTACGTCGAGTTCTCGAGTGAGGACGAAGCGCTGGCCGCTGCTCGTCGCAGTGGTATGAAGATCGGAGACCGCATGGTGCTCATCAGCCTGGACGCGGCAGGCAGCGCACCCAAGGCTAGTTTCCGCCAGCGCGACGGCCAATACTGGAACAAGGGCGAGGAGGCCAAGAAGTCGCTGGCTAAGAAGATCAGCGAGAAGCAACAGCGCCAGTCCGCCAACAAGAAGCGGAAGACGGCCAAGTAGATCGAGCCGTAGATGCCTCGTCAGGAGAATAGAGCTATATTTCGCATGCATTGACCACTGTACTCGTCCTCCACCGCCTCCCTGCTCCATAAATGCTGACGCAATACTCACTAAGCCACAACAATGTACACCAGCGTCATATCTAAAGTCACAAGCAGAGTTGTAAAAAACACCCCACTCGCATCTCCTATTACTGCAGAATTAAGCCTCGCAGGAGGCTAATCTATCCACGTCCGTCGCTGCCACCGTCTGTACGCTCCTGCACCTGTTCCCGTCGTCTCTTTCTAGGCCGTGAAGGCGATGGGCTTGCGCTCGAGGCTGACGACGTCGAAGTTGCGAAAGCCGCGAACGCCGACCGTGTGCTGCACCTGGTCGAACCAGCGCACGAGGTTGGCGTACTGGTCGCGCTGCGCCTCCGTGAAGCCGCTGACCGCCGCGTGCAGCGTGTAGAAGAGCGCGGCGTCCGCGAGCGTCACGCGGTTGGCCGCCAGGTACGTTTTCTGCTGCAGCGAGGCCTCCAGCACCTGCCAGTGCGTAGGCGAGGCCGCCGGGGGCAGCGCTGGATGCCGCGCGCGAAGTCGATCCACATGGCCACCTGGGCGCGCTCGAAGGGCGTCTGGCCCAGCAGCTCGTGCTCGCGGTCGGCGAAGCGCGCGAGGTACTTGGCGATGGTCGTGGCCTCGTACAGCTCGGTGGTCTTTCCCAGACGCACGCGCAGGCGGCCCGAGGCGGCAGAGCCCAGGTTCACGCCGCAGAAGCGCGCCACGAAGCGGAGGAACTCGGCATCCGCCGACTGGTCCAGCGACACCGACATGATCTGATCAATTGGAAGTGATTGGGAAGGGGAGGTGGTCCTACACTCGGCGACAGGTTATATCGGCCACCCTCGTTTGTGTCCACAACTTTGCCAATTTTTCGAGTTGGCGCTCGCTATTTAGATATGTAAGAGCATTCATTGGTAGAAACACGCTACATGTGTTAACGCGCAGAGATTCCCAGCCTATCAGGTGGCTACCATACAACTATAAGATTTTGGCACTGTGCCAGGTTTAATCGGCCACCTTGATGCATACAAAATGCAAGTATACTATGCTAGAATGATTGTAGCTTAAAGACATGTTGCCCCCGATTTGCATGGGTGGAGGCTGAGGTAACGAAGTCAAGTGGCCGCAGGAGGCGAACAAACTTAGTTAGATGGATAACAAACACTGTTCTACTTCTTATGAATACCTGTTAATGTGGCAAAATGGTTGGGCATGGCAGGCCGTGCACCGTAGTGGCTCGCTCGGCGCTCTTAAGCCAGGTGCTGGGTTTCAGCCACCTATGTATGTACAAGGGTGGAAAATTGGGTTGGTGACCTCCGTGCGCAGGTGGAAGCCATCACAGTAAGCATGCATACCAACGCTGACTATCACATAAATACTAGCATTAGGGGATACTTTCTAAAACCCAGTGAGGTATAGTAGTGGTCGCTGTCAGCCACACGAGCGCCCGCCCTGCATGCCATGGCAACGCACCATGCAAATCGGGGGCAACATGTCTTTAAGCTACAATCATTCTAGCATAGTATACTTGCATTTTGTATGCATCAAGGTGGCCGATTAAACCTGGCACAGTGCCAAAATCTTATAGTTGTATGGTAGCCACCTGATAGGCTGGGAATCTCTGCGCGTTAACACATGTAGCGTGTTTCTACCAATGAATGCTCTTACATATCTAAATAGCGAGCGCCAACTCGAAAAATTGGCAAAGTTGTGGACACAAACGAGGGTGGCCGATATAACCTGTCGCCGAGTGTATAAACCCTACTTGATGTTCTTTCTAGGGTCTGTGGGCCCTATTACCATATGTGAGTGATGGTCTGTTTGGTGTACGCCACAAATGGGATGACTTTTTGATGCGCATCGATCGATCTTCAGTATCGAATTGCCATGGCGGAGCGTAAGTTGGTGGACATCGGGGCGAACCTGACGAGCGGCCAGTTCCGCCGCGACCTGCCGCAAGTTCTGCGGAGAGCCAAGCACGCTGGCGTGGACACGATGGTGATCACCGGCACCAGCGTGAGCGAGAGCCGCCGCGCCGTGCTGCTGGCGAGACAGCACGCGGCTGCGTCGGGCGTGGCGCTGTTCACGACCGTGGGGGTGCATCCGCACGACGCCAAGGAATTCGACGAGCGCTCGACTATCAACGAGATGCGCGCATTGATCACGGGCAAGGACGGGGGCCTGGTGGTGGCTGTGGGCGAGTGCGGACTCGACTTCAACCGCGACTACAGCCCGCGAGACACCCAGGTGAAGGCCTTCAGAGCTCAGGTGGCGCTGGCCTGCGAGCTTAAGATGCCGCTGTTCGTGCACGAGAGAGAGGCCCACGAGGCGCTGGTGGAGGTGCTGAACCCTTTTGTGGAGAACGCGACGCTGCCCCCGACGGTCGTGCACTGCTTCACGGGCAAAGAGCACGAGATGCGGAAGTATCTGAGGATGGGTCTGTACATTGGTCTCACGGGATTCGTGTGCATGGAGCCACGTGGACTTTCTGTGAGGAATATAGTGACGCAGATTCCAATGGATCGACTGATGATCGAGACCGACGCGCCGTTCATGTATCCGTACAGCACGGGGAGACAGAAGAAGCGCGCGAGGTGTGAGCCCAAGGACCTTACGGCTGTTGTGCAGACGCTAGCGAGGTGCTATGGGATCACGGAAGATGAAGTGGCGCGAGCGACGACGGAAAACGCAAAAATGTTCTTTCGACTTGTGGGTCGTGTGCCAGTGGCAGAGGAGAAGCAAGCTGCACCGGCCGAGACAACGCAAGACGAGAAAGATATTGAAGGCGCCATTGTGCTGAATGGTGGAGATGGAGAGGGTGGGGGCCAGTTGCTTCGAGTGGCGACGGCTTTGTCTGCTGTGACGCACAACGTGGTGCGAGTCCACTCTATCCGAGCAAATCGAACAGTCCCAGGGCTGCGCAACCAGCATTTGAGCACGATTGAGCTCGTCGCTGCCCTGTCAGCAGGTGGAGCTTTGTCTGGGGCTAAGCTGAGCTCGACTGATCTCACGTTTGACGCACGCTCCGCTCTTCTGGCCGCGGGTAACAAGGGTGGTGTCTTCAACGCCACCTCTCATACGGGTGGTAGCATTTCCCTGATGATGCAAGGAGCGCTGCCAGTCTTGGCTTTCCGTGACACCACAACGGAGTTAAGTCTACGTGGTGGTACTCACGTCGGGTTCAGTCCGACATTAGACTTCATGCAGGTGCCACTGCGTTCTCTGCTGGCCAGATTTGGTCTTGCTCTGGAAGTCGAAGTGAGCAAGCGCATGTTCTTCCCCGGTGGTGGCTCTAGTGGCCAGGTGCGGGTCTCCATGGACCCTCTTGGAAGTGAAATGGCACTTCAAGCTATCAACTTGACAGACTCGTCTTCGTCTATTCGCCGTGCGTTCGTTCGAGTCACTGCGTTCGGTTCGTCGGCGAACGAGAACTTGGCGGAACATTACGCCAGCGCACTGAAGAAAGCGGTCGGCAAGGAATATGGCGGTGGGATCAGCAGTGAACAGTTTACCATTGAGGAGGAGTGTGTCGTTGAGACCACCACTACAGCCACTCACCAGAAAAAGAAGTCTTTCAGAGGCAAGAAGTCCAAGGACAGAACAGCGGTGTCTGCCCTTGTCGTCCTGGAGACTGCTACCGATGGGATCATCTCGGTCGACCGTACGGTTAACGTAAACGAGTCCACATCCAGCATTTTTGCAGACGAGGTGATCTCGAGACTGAACGAGTACGTTCGCAGCGGCGCGTGTGTTGACGAGCACCTCGCAGATAACGCTGTCGTCTTCATGGCGTTAGCTGAAGGCACGTCTCGCTTGCGCGTGCCAGGAAAGGCTCACCGTACCTCAAAGCACTTGGAGACGGCGCTGGGCATCGCAGCTAGACTAACTGAAGCCACTTACCAACTTCACGAGGAAGAGACAAGCGCTATCGTTGAGGTCAACGGGATCGGTCTGCAACGTCGCGCATAGTTTCGAAGGGTAACCTCACGCAATATACTTGGGGTATTTCCTGGAAGCTAAAACGTACTGCAAGTTTCAGGGGCGGCGCTTGGAGTGGACAGTCGCCTCAAGCTGCAATTGCCGTGCCATTATTGAGTTGAATCCACGAAGATCCGATGAAGGAGGGCCTGCAAGAACGAGCTGTCAGCTCTCGTCGCAAAAGTGACGCGTTATCAAATCGCGCGAGTCGAGTGAGTCTGCAATGGTCGACGCCCGCGCTAGATGGTAAACCGCCCAGCGCCCGAGGTGGCCATTCTGCTGTGCTGGCAGGAGCCCACCTCCTGATCTTCGGTGGTCACTACTTCGGCAGTGAAGGAGGCTTCGTCTACCTGAATGACCTCCATCGCTTGGATTTGGGGACATCCTCCTGGGCAGAGGTCATCTTCCCGAAGGAGCAACCTCGGCGACGTCAGCAGATCGATGAAGGCGAAATGGACCCGCCGGTGGTGCTACCAGCACCGCGTTATGGCCACTCAGCTCTGCTACTCAACGGTGGAGAGCGTATGTTCGTCTTCGGAGGCCGTGGGGCACGCGGAGAAGCTTTCCGCGATATGTTCTTTTTCGATCTCGGTGCCATGGCGTGGCTGCAAGTGCAGTGGACGACGGATTGTCCTGCTGGACGCTACGGCCATGCAGCAGCGTCGGTGGACGACGAGAAGATGTTCGTCTTCGGTGGCTGGGACGGCAAGAAGAGCATGAACGATCTCTGGCTGTTTGACTCGGCCACCTTCACTTGGCGTCGACCGAAATGTTCGGGTAAGCCACCGACTCCACGCCAAAACTTGTCAATGGTGGATCTCTCGAGCAATGCAGACGCTGGTTCGCCGATGTTGGTTCTGTATGGCGGCTACACTGTGATGCCTGACGCGCTGCCAGTGTACAACAAGGACGTGTACGTTTTCGACATTGCGTCGATGGCTTGGAGTCGCCCCCGACTCGTGGGTGAATATCCCCCTGGAACTTTTGGTCAGTCGATGAACCTTGCCGGAGATGGCAGTGGTGCAGAGCTAGCCGTCATGCTGGGTGGCTGGTCGGGCACGGAGCGTACGCCGCTGTTTATGGGGGACAAGCAAGTTCGCGAGCTCGTTCGACTTGAGGATCGAGAGCAGCGTCTGGCAAGCAGCAACAATGGGACGAACCAACGAGACGAGAACCGACAGAAGCGTGAACGCAAGAAACAACACGAACGAGAACTACGTGGAGCGTCTTCATACGCTCGAGTCCTGGACGTGCAAAACATGGAGTGGCACCGTGTCGCTGCGTACGGAATCTCGGTGGCAAACCGCTACGGCCACACTTCCACACTTGTAGGTCCTCACCTCTTCCTCTTCGGCGGCTGGGATGGCAATCGAGCACTCAACCAGCTCGTAGTCGGCGAGCTCGCTATTGCTCCTGAGACCGACTACCCCGAAGAGCCTTTGTCAATGCGTTGAAGCACAATCAAGGATATGAGTTGGCTCTATTGTCTACTCTTCTGGAGGCAAGTACACACTTAACCCATCTATCTATTCCAGACGATCAATAGCGGCCTTGATCTCGTCGATAAAGTCAGCGAGTGGCTTGGCACCATGCACCTGGTTATCGCGCGTGCGAATGTTGACCTCCTGCGCAGCCTGCTCCTTGTCGCCGACCACCAGGATGTAGTTATAGCCAGCAACCTGAGCTTCACGTACGCGCTTGTTGAGCGTCTTGCTGCCATCTTGGACGTCCACGAACAATCCACGTGGGGTCGCCGTCTGCAGCTTGCTCGCTACCTCGTGAGCGTACTCGTGATGTGCCTCGGCAATGGGGAGCACGGCCACCTGTCGAGGACTGAGCCAGAGTGGCCACTTGCCGCCCGTGTGCTCGATCAAGATAGCCATCATACGCTCGATCGATCCCAGCACGGCGCGGTGGATGATGATGGGCGTGTGCGACTCGCCATCAGCGCCATCGTACTCGAGCTCGAAGTTGATCGGCAACTGAAAGTCCAGCTGAATCGTGCCGCATTGGTGCTGGCGCTTCAGCGCGTCCGTCACCACGATGTCGATTTTAGGACCATAGAACGCACCGTCGCCTGCATTGACAGTCCAGGGCTGGCCGAAGTCGTCCAGGGCGAGGCGAAGCTGGTCCTCAGCATCATCCCAAAGCTCGAGGTCTCCCATGTACTTCTCCGGTCTAGTAGAGAGACGCAGGTTGAACTTGAAATCGAAGATGCCGTACACGTGCTTGATGAAGTCCAGAGCATGCGAGATCTCCGACTGTACCTGGGCAGCCGTGCAGAAAATGTGGGCGTCATCCTGGTGAAATCGACGTACGCGAGTGAGCCCCGTCAGCGCGCCAGACGCTTCATTACGGTGCAAGGCCGAGAAATCGGCGAGACGCACTGGCAGTTCTCGGTACGAATACTTCTTCGCCTCGCGGAACATCAGACAGTGGCCGGGGCAGTTCATAGGCTTCAGCCCGAACTGGTCGTACTCGTCTTCACCGTGCGCATGGTCATGGCCGTGTCCCTCGCAACCTTCATCGCCAGTAGAAATACCTTGAGAAACCATGAACATGTCATCGTGGTAGTTCTTCAAGTGGCCCGACGTCTCCCAGAGCTCCTTCTTGAAGATGAGAGGAGTGATGACCTCGTCGTAACCACGGCGCTTGTACTCTCCACGGATAAAGTCGGCCAGCGTGTTGAACACACGCGTGCCGTGGGGCAGGAAGAACGACGATCCGGGGCTGAGGGGGTGGAACATGAAGAGCTGCTGAGCACGGCCGATCAGTCGGTGGTCTCGCTTCTTCGCTTCTTCCTGAAGATGTCGCCACTCCTTGAGCTGCGCGTTGTTCGGGAACGAAATAGCGTACACACGCTGGAGCAGCTCTTTTCCTTCCCAGTGTGAGGCGCCGCATCTCGTGATCTCGAACGAAGACAGCATGCCTGTACAATGAACGAGATAATACGAACACGTTAGTTCCATGAACGACATGGCTCGATAATATCGTATTTCATGCATGTTTGCCCACGTGTAGCTCGCCAGCACTCATTACGAGAGTGGAGAGTCGTTCGATAGACACAGTTGATATAGGACTAGGCGGGGAGAGCACCCAGTAAAGCACAACTAGAGGGCGCAGCGACTTTCAGCTGCACCCTCGCTCTCTTCTGCTTGTGTAGAGCAGGTAATAGTCCAGCATACAGACAAGTTCAAACATATACAATGCACGTACCAGTGTGAGGGACGTGAGGGCCTCGGCAAAGATCAATCAGTGGGCCGCAACGGTAGAGCGAGATGGCTTCACCCTCCGGGATCTTGTGCAGCATGTCTCGTTTAAAGTCCGAGTAGGCGAATAGTTCGTCAGCGAACTCGCGCGTCACCTGCAACCTCTCGAACGGCTGCCGAGCTTTCACAATCTTCTTGATATTGCGCGCAAGTTCATCAAAGTCCGTCTCAGACACCGTGAGTCCGTCCTGCAGGAACATCTCATAGAAGAAGCCGCCCTCACTCAAGGCCGGACCGTCCGCAAGACGAATCTTGTCCTGGAACTTCTCCTCTAGAGCCTACGCAGCAGTAAAAACCACACAAACAAACGATTAATTTCACAAAGATAATAGCGCAAGTAAAATCCAGATTCGCTCCAACCTGTCCCAGTACGTGTGCCGATGAGTGCCAGAAGACGCTCTTGCCTTCGTCACAAGAGAAACTGTTTATCCAATCAACCGCACGGTCAGAAAATCCTCTAATAACCCCACAATAGCTTCACTAGCGCACGTACTCAAGCAGCCTCAATGTTCCGGAGCGCTGCAGCGGCGTGCGCAGGTCCAGCACCTCGCCGGAGTCCTCGATCTTGGCCGCCAGCGCCTGGAACTTTGGCAGTCCCAGCTGCTGCATCTGCTTGAGCACGTCGATGGCCGTGGAGACGCCCGCCACACCGCTGAAGGCGAAGGAGCCCGGTGTCTCCCCGGATACTGCACGGCCAGCTCCAGCGGCTCCCCACGCGACTGGGCCTGCTCCGTCGCCTGCACCAGCGCCGCCTGCTGTCGCTCCAGCTCCTGCGTCCAAAGCGCCACGCGGTCGTCGCGGATCGAGATCGTGGCCAAACCGGCGCGAGGCTGGCGCAGCATGGGCGCGGTGCGCAGCCCGAGCCGCCTCCACCGCACACTTGAGAGCATCTTGGTGAATGACTCGCAGGGTGCGAGAGATACGAATACACAAAAACCCTAAATTGGTAATTGGTAATATTGTCTAATAGACATACAACTTTATTAAATTAAATAAAAAATAAACACATTTCTAACTTTACATACTCAATAAAATAATACTACTTAATTATATTATTGTGCCTCGCACCTACTTTTGCGGGGTAAGCTGTTAATTCAGGCGGAATTAGGCCTAGTCTTGTATGATACATTGGTCCCATCCCGCTAGATACAACTTGTATCTAGCGGGATGGGACCAATCAGAGCTCTTGGTTGTGTGCATTGGGGACGACACCCCTTCCTGTCCGGCTGGGATGCTGTGTGGCGCGGTACATCAAATTGAAAGGCAAATGTATCGGGCTGCATCTCTAACACACTGCCGGGCTGCCGGAGATACCGAACTCGTTCCAATCTCGTCCCGCGATTGCGGGGAGATATAATACTGGGCCTAAAAGGGCGAGCAACGCTTATTGTGCCTTGCAAATATTTCTGCAAATCGGGCTATTAATTCTCTGTTATACTAGGCACTAAAGTCTCAATTACGACTCGCAATCCAGCTAAAACTCTGTTATAATTATGGCTTCCAGTGATTTGCGACCCGGTTCTACGGATTATAAATGATTCTCGGTTTTGATGTGCGCTCAATAAAACTCGGAGATACGTGGAAGACACTCAGAAATGCTTTCCTAGTTGAGCATTGCAGGCTATTCAACTTGCAATTAGTAAAGCTGTCCGCCAAATCCGAGTTTTCTGTCATATAATAATATCTAGTGCGCTTACACCAGCTGTCAGTTGTCCCCATATTATGGGGACAACTGACAGCTAACGCAGGCAGGGTTAGCTTATTTCGCCTTAACTCGGCCTCCCCATCGCCGCTCCTAGTTAACTCAGGGCATAATTAACGTCAATAAGGGATTAGAGTTATGCCAGAAGTATCACGGCTGTAACGGGGTTACACGAATGTTACCCGAAGGGTTACGAAGTGTGGCACACACAGGCTTGTGTGGTGCACACTGTCTAACCTATTTCAGTAGGAGAATCAGTACATGGCTTCAGAGCCACAGATTATGCATATGACTAGGGTTCACTATGCTAGATAGTGAACCAGATACATTTACACCGAAGGCGGCTCTGCCGCGATAAGAGAAATACATTCAGTTTGAAGATTCACAGCTAAGAGTTAAGGGTTGACTCTTGGAGTCCGTAGGGAGTACGGACTCGTGCGTTCTGGTATTAGAACGGGCTATCTTTAGCCGCGACTCTGTGAGTCTGTTACGTCTTCCTCTGACGCTAAAGCTACGGCAGCCCCGCTGCACTTGGTAGCACTAGTAGTCAATCCGACACCTGAGTCTGAATAGACTGACCCTCTGTGGAGAATGGAGCAGTTCGCTCACTTGCCCCCGAACCAGCAGGATGCGCTTAAAAAGCTTATGTTCTTGCTGGGCCCGGAGGGCGTGACGCAACTGGCGCAACAAGGCCCCGACGCGGTGAATGCGCGCCTCGAGGCGTTCTCCAGCTACGAGAATGCTCTGTTGGAGCACCTCCAGCAGAGGATGGCGACGACCGTGGCGCCGCAAGCGCCCGCTACGTCATCCGACGCGGGAACAAGACCCAAGCCGCTCATGTTGAGCGTGAAGACCTTCGAAGGCAAGGAAGGGGAAAGCTTAATGCTTTGGACCCGTGAAGTCGAGATGGCTATGAGCTCAGCTCTACTCCGGACGGAGTCGCAGCGCGTGGCGCTAGCTATCTCGAAGCTTGGTGGGCGAGTGAGAGAGTGGGCACTAACGTCAGAGCCATCGGTCGACGCGGCCTTTTCGACGTGGGACCAGCTGAAGCAGCAACTGTCCCTGGTGTTCGCTCCGCCTAACGAACCGTATCACGTACGCTCGCGCTTCCTGGCTACCCGTTAGGGCAAGAAGGAGCTGGCGGACTATGTCCAGGAGTTGAGAACTCTCATTGCGGGCATGTCTGCCAAGCCTCTGGCTGAGATAGTCACCATCACAGTGTTTATAGAGGGACTTCGCACTGGCGTCGCCAGGACGGTGGTCTTCCGTACTCATCCAAGCTCTTTTGAAGAGGCTGTGAGCATCGCGTTGAACGCGGAGCACAACTTTAAGTCGTCAAGACTTGGGTGGAACGCTCCTCACACCAGTTCGTCGAACGGTCCGGAGCCTATGGACCTCAGCTATGCTGAAGACGAAGAAGCCGAGCTTCGGGCTGCTGAGCAGCGGCGCGGCATCCGCCGATGCTTCATCTGCGGTGACACGCGTCACTTGCGCGCCGGATGTCCGCTGCGCTTGCAGCGCCAGGCTTCGTCAAGCCGCTCTTCGGGTTCGAGCCAGGGCTCTGGTTCGTCTCGGGAATGAGAAAACCCAGTAGGCGCGGGGCGGCCTACTGGGGAGGAACTAAGTTCTATTGAACCTCGGCGAGGTGGAGGTCGACAGGACTTAGCCCCGAAGAGAGCTGTACTCTATAACACGGAACGTGTGTGCAAGCCGGGCTTGCTAGTTGTCCAGGCTTGGGTGAAGGGCTTCACAAAGCCATGGACGATCTTGATCGATTCGGGAGCGTCGGGTAATTACGCCCGGCGTTCCACGATGGACGGAAGTCAGCTTTATGCTGAGGCGCTGGTAGCGCGTGGGAGTGACATCGTCACTGTTCGTCTCGCGACGGGCACTCGTGTCACGGTGCCTAAAGTCCCTGTGGACTTGGGCGTGAAGTTTATGGATTTTGATAGCGTGGAACGCTGTCTGGTCTTAGACCTCGATTCGAGATATGATCTCATCCTTGGTATGGCGTGGCTGGAACGCCATGAGCCTTGGATAGATTGGAGGTCGAAGACCCTTGGTGCTACGCACTTCTCTCCTGGCGGAGCATTGGCGAGTCATGAACCCACCTCTGCTAGGAAGCAGAAGCGCTTCTGGCGCGAGCACTGGACCGAGTCGGTCAATGTGCTAGACATCGGAGTTTCCGAGTTGGTGGACACTGCGTGTGTCGAGAACGAGCGTTCCGAGCGTGGCTCGTGGACGGCAGGTGGAGCGGCACGAATTCCGCTGAGCGGGTGTGCGCCTGAGGGCAACGCCCCGCTGTACACAAGTGAGGACAAGGTCGGCATGGAGCCGAGGAGCCATGGGCGAGGCCCGGCTGATGAAGGATGTGGAGCGGCACTAATTCCGCTGAGCGGGTGTGCGTCTGAGGGCGACGCCCTGCTGCGTGCCAGCGACGGCGCGGTCGGCACGATGCCGAGGGACAAGGGGCTCTGCCCGGATGAAGATCGTGGAGTGGCACGTAATCCACTGAGTGGAGGATGCGGGTCGTGCAGTCCTTCACTGAGTGTCGATCAAGACACTGGTGCTCCTCTGGAGCTGAATGAGGTGGTGACACCTGGCGTCAAGAAGCACGCAAAATCACGGAGCTCTTCTGGGCGGACAGTGTCCATGAAGAGGCGGCAGCGCCGCAAAGCGCTGGCGGCGCGACGCAAGGCGTCTGCGGTCTCACGAGTCGAGAAGGGTGTACCGAGCGGTGGGGCTCTACACAAGAGCGAGCAGCTCTACACACTCGTGAATGGAGTGACGGGCGACGTCGACGGAGACGTCAGTCTCACCGACTTGCCCTCACTATCTGCTCTCCTGGAGCTGGACGAGATGTCCTTGGCCGAGTTGGGCGACGCCTTGAAGGCTGGAGACTTGGCGGAGGTGGTGGTCATACGACCTGAAGAAGAGTTGAACTCGTCCTCGCTTCTGGATGAAGCTGTCCTGGAGGACACTAAGAAGGCGCTGAATGCGCGAAGCGGATCGGCGATCCTGAAGGATCCGTCGGATCCCTTGTATCACGTGGTGAAGGATTATCAAGACGTGGTCTCGAAGGAACCGCCCTCGGGGCTACCTCCGGATCGAGGTGTCCGGCATGAGATTGATCTCGTTCCGGGAACGAAGTACTGCGTGACGAGGCAGTGGCCTCTGCCGAAGGAGCAGTGTGACGTCATTGACGCGTTCTTCCGTGCGAAGCACGAGGCGGGCATGGTGCGTGAGAGTAAGTCTCCTCACTCCACGCCGACGTTCTGTGTCAGAAAGCCGAATGGTAAGTGGCGTATTGTGCATGCTTTCAACAAGCTGAATGCCGCCACCATTCCGGCGCAGACGCCGATTCCTCGGAAGGACGTTCTTCAGAACAACATGGCAGGATGTACGATGTACAGTGCGCTCGACTTGGTCGATGGCTACTACCAATTGCTCATGAGAACGAGCGACATCCCTCTCACTGCGGTGAGTACTCCGAGCGGCATGCTCTGGGAGTGGTTGGTGATGCCCCAAGGGCTTTCTAACGCGCCAGCGACGTTCAATCGTCTTGTGACGCAGCTCTTCCGGCCCCATCGGGCGTACGCGCAGACGTACTTCGATGACATCTTTGTCCACAGTCGTGCGGAGCACGGGAAGACTGATATGGAGAACCATGTCGAGCACCTGCGTGCTGTGCTCGAGTGCATGCGTCAAAACAAGTTGTATGCCAACATTGACAAATGCATCTTCGGAGCAGAAGAGATTCCCTTCTTAGGGTGCTTCATCGGGAAGCGTGGCCTGAGGGCCGACCCGGTCAAGGTCAAGGCCATTGTTGACTGGCCGGTTCCCCAGAACCAGAAGGATCTTCGCAAGTTGCTTGGCTTGGCCAATTACTTGCACAAGTACAGCGAGAATTACGCTGAGATGGCTCGGCCACTCTCCAATCTCCTGAAGAAGGACGCGGAGTGGTGTTGGAACACCGAGCATCAAGATGCGTTTGCGGCAATTAAGGATAGTCTCCTTCATGCGCCTATTCTGGCTTTGCCAGACCCCGCTCGTCCGTTTAGTGTCGTCTGTGACGCCTCGGACTTTGCCATCGGCTGTGCCCTGCTACAAGCAGACGCCGAGGGGCGCGAGCGCGTGGTGGCGTTCGAATCTCGTCAGCTGAAGGCTGCTGAGAAGAACTATCCTGTCCATGACAAAGAGCTACTTGCGATGAAGTATGCGCTCGTCAAGTTCAGGGTTCACCTGTTGGGCTCTCAGCCGTTCGTGATTTACACGGATCACGCGTCGTTACGCACTGCGACTCAGTCGCCTCATCTCTCGCAAAGGATGGCCCGTTGGCTGTCCTTCTTCGCGGAGTACAACTTCGAGGTGAAGTACAAGCCTGGCAGGCAGAATGTCCTCGCGGACGCGCTGTCGCGCAGGCCGGATTATGAGCTGGCTCATGTAACGACCGTGACTTCGTCATTACCGGATCTGATCCGAACGGCTTATGCCAAGGATGACACTTGTGTCGCGTTGCTGAAGGCTCTCGGGAGCAAGGAGTTTCAAGACTCGGACATTGAATTGTCGGCGCGAGTGCGCGCGCGTTTGCATCGCTACACCCTCGATGGTGGCCTGCTGTTCTACAGCACTGGCTCCGAGGACACGCCACGCGTGGTCATCCCTCATGATGAGGACCTGAAGTATCGTATCCTCTATGAGGCCCACGACACGCCGGTGGCTGGCCATCTTGGCCGTGAGAAGACCTACAGCTCGGTGAGCACCCACTACTGGTGGCCGAAGATGTACAAGTGGACGAGCACTTATGTGCGCACGTGCGAGACGTGTCAGCGTGTGAAGTCGTCACCCCATGCTGCAGCCCCGTTGGCAAGCTTGCCTGTCCCTTCGGGCTGTTGGCAATCCATGAGTATGGACTTTGTGTTTGGCCTGCCGGCGGATGCAGCGGGCAACACTGGAGTCGTGGTCTTTGTAGACCGACTGAGCAAGATGGCTCACATTGCGGCTGTGCCGGATACCATCGATGGTAAGGGTACAGCAACGCTGTTCTTGGACCGAGTGTTTCGACAACACGGACTCCCGGAGTCGATTGTCTCGGACCGAGACCCCGCTTCACGGGCAACTTCTGGAGCGCGGTCTTTGCGGTGCTTGGCACCAAGCTGGACATGTCCACGGCGGATCACCCGCAGACCGATGGTCAGACGGAGCGAGTGAATCGCGTCGTCGAAGACGTGCTCCGCAGCATTTGCGCTGAGACGCCGAAGCGTTGGAGCGCTATGCTGCCACTCGTTGAGTTTGCGTTGAATAACGCCGTGCATGCCTCGACCGGCTACACGCCGTTCTACGTGAACAGCTTGTCTCATCCCCGCGTCCCGCTGACGCCGCCACGTGGTGGCCTCGGGCTTGGTGGGGAGAGGAAGCCGATTTAGCTGATCGGCTAGCTGATGTCAGCCCGGCTACTGTTCGTAAACAGGTTGACACTTTCTTGTCGACGCGCTTGAGTGTCTTACGACACGTGCGTGACGCAATGGCTGAGAGCCAAGACAAGCAAAAGGAACATGCGGATGCTAAAGGCAGAGGCAATGTTGACAGTTATGAGGTCGGGGACCTGGTATTGCTAAATGCTAAGAACCTACCTACACATGCAGTGTCCGCTGTCTTCAAGACGAAGTTGCGCCCGCGCTTCATCGGACCTTTCAAGGTCGTGGCCAGGAAGGGCCTTGCGTACACGCTCAATCTTCCGAAGAAGATGCGGACGCACCCCGTCTTCTACGTGGGCTTGCTCAAGCCGTACCATGACCCGACGCAGGTGCAGATGGAGGCACCGAGGGCGACGAGGTCGCGAGCGTCGAGGACGCAGTCGCAGGCGTCACAGACGCGACCATCATCGCAGGCACTGCAGACACAGGCGGAAGGCTCGGCATCGGCGGTGCCGCGAGCCCTGAGGGCAGAGTTGAGTCGGAAGTGCCGCAGGCACAGGCCCCCGGCGCAGGAAGCGCAGCGGGCGGGCCCTGCATGCGGGCCAGAAGGTCAATCTGACCCTGCAATGCAGCCTGCTGACGTCGAAGCTCGGAGAGCTCCTGGCTACGACGGTCGTCGCGATCGCCATAGTACTGCACCCAGCTCTCCAAGTGTCGGAGCCGGTCCCAGACCTCGCGAGGCACTTGAACCCAGCTCAAGTCTCGAGCAAGCTCGTCGAGCTCCGTGGCAGTACGCGCGAGACGCGCATCGACATCCTGGACATGGTCCCGAAGACGAGTCGTCTGTTGCCGAACCTCGTACAACTCATCATACGTCGCGAGGCGGCTTGGCGCGTCCTCCACCGGCGCTGCTCGATGAGCAAGGGAACCTTCACTACCATGTGGAGCGCCTGCTGGCGAAGCGGCGGTGCCGGGGTCAAAACCAGTATCTGGTGAAGTGGCGAGGGTACCCACACTCAGAGAACTCATGGGAGTTTGAGGTGCCCCTTCGCCAAGACTGCCCAGACGTCGTGGACGCTTTTGATCGGCTTGATCACCAGCGCCCCGTGGGCTCGAGGCCGGCATGCCGGCCGTCCCGCGCTTCCCGGCAATAGGCTGGGGAGCTGCTGGGTCAGCCACATTGCTCCGGGGTTGGCCCTGAGCCACAGCGCTCACTCCCTCACGGGTAGGAGCGACTGG
Organism: Phytophthora melonis; assembly: GCA_024211575.1. Taxonomy (NCBI): domain Eukaryota; phylum Oomycota; class Peronosporomycetes; order Peronosporales; family Peronosporaceae; genus Phytophthora; species Phytophthora melonis. Next base: position 1,724,610 of record JAMXKT010000094.1, on the reverse strand, counting down.
AGGCTCAAAGGAGCGAAGCGCGCAGCGCTAGAATGGGTCTGCGGCTGAGCGTTAGCCGAGAGGCTGCGTTTGGCTCGGATCTTCGCAAAGTCGAAGCGGAGCTTGCGTTCGATACGAACATCCACTTCGCTGAAGCTAGCTCGAAGAGCATCCATGGAGCTAAGCTTCTTCTTCTTCTCAGCCCAGAGCTCGAACTGAGCCTCGTGTTCGATCAGGCTTTCGCCCGGGCTGAGCACCACAGGGTACGTCCGCATTGCGGGCACGGACAACCCTTGCCTTGCAGGCGCAACCGCTCGCGGTACTCGGAGACAGTCGTAGACTGTGGAGTCAAGAGTCGCTGTCGTAGAGACGTTCGAAGAGCGATCTCCTCCGGAGTACGGGCCGCAGGCCCAATGACATGCTGAGACAGCGTCGGCTGGAAAGCCTGGCGGCATGCCTCCGCGGGGTCACGAGGCCGAAAGCCGTACTCGGCGGTGCTGGGGTTCAGCAGGGGCCGCAACTCGGGGCGCTGGGAGCGCATGGAGGCCAGCTGCGCCACAACCTGCTCGGATTGAGCCTCGTCCAAAGGGGTTGGAGATGACGGGGCCCAAGGGCACTTCCCCGCACGAGGCGGAGAGTACCGTGACTCAGTGAGCTCGCGCAGCTCGCGGAGCCCGGAAGAGCGTTCAGGAACGGATTTGGAGTGCGCAGCGGTGGCCGCGGCTCCTCCCTCGACAGCGCAGTGCGCTCAGTAGAGGGATGGCTCGACGAGCGCGCAGGAGACACTCGCGCGCGGCGCTCTTGGTCGCGGGAGCTCGACGAGCCAACTGTGGCCGACGTGCCACCTCCGCGTTGTGCCGGCGACGTGGGCGAAGCGTCGCGGCGGTTCGGGGAGCGTTGTGGGGACGCTGCTTCACCCTCATGGCTCGGAGAGCCGACATCGGACTCGCTGTAGTCCACCTCGCCCTCCTCCTCATCTCCGAAGAGATCTTTGAGGTCCATGGTCGGATGGGCTAGTGCTCGAGGGGAGCTGGGGCGTGCTCGCCGCGAGCGTTGCTTGAGGCGTTGCGCCGCGAAGTACTGAGAGACCGAGAGCCTGGGAGGCGCGGTCGGTGTGCGCACCTGCGCCGGGGAGCTTGGGAGTTCGCAGGCACGAGGTGCCGAAGCGCGAGAGGAGCGAGGCTCCGAGGCGGACCTCGCGAGAGGGTGTCTGCGGTCGAAAGACCAAAGGCGTTATGACTTGAAGTCATGTGAGGGCGCGTTGCGCCGAGAAGTTCTCAGAGACGTCCACACGATGTGGATTGACCCGTTCGAGAAGGAGGCTTGACGGAACAAGACCCGGTCGTTGACCGTTAAGCGTGAACACCCGTGTCCACGGTTTGGTGGGGGAGGGTGTAACGGGGTTACACGAATGTTACCCGAAGGGTTACGAAGTGTGGCACACACAGGCTTGTGTGGTGCACACTGTCTAACCTATTTCAGTAGGAGAATCAGTACATGGCTTCAGAGCCACAGATTATGCATATGACTAGGGTTCACTATGCTAGATAGTGAACCAGATACATTTACACCGAAGGCGGCTCTGCCGCGATAAGAGAAATACATTCAGTTTGAAGATTCACAGCTAAGAGTTAAGGGTTGACTCTTGGAGTCCGTAGGGAGTACGGACTCGTGCGTTCTGGTATTAGAACGGGCTATCTTTAGCCGCGACTCTGTGAGTCTGTTACGTCTTCCTCTGACGCTAAAGCTACGGCAGCCCCGCTGCAACGGCAGAATAATTGAAAGGCACAATACATTGAAACCCCCTAATAATACCGTCTTATCGTAAGTTGTATCAGTATAATAACATGGTATTTGAAAACCACAACTTTATAGTTGAGACCACCGCAGAGCGACTTAACCTTAGTGGTGAGTCCTAAAGAAAGTCTTATACATATGTACCCTATCGCTTATGTCAGAGGCATGTACTGTGGACGGTTCCCCCGTCATAAATGCTAACCGTCTATGACAAAGGATAATCTACTGTATCCTCGAATCATTTTGTTTGATACAACCCTTCCAAATTTGACCAGTGAACAATTTGACATGTTGTTCGTACAGGTTGCAGACAAGTACAGCATTATGGCTTCCATGTTATTAGGGCGAAGCCCCCCTGTAATGAAATCGCTCTGTTGTATTGCTCTGATTTGCTTTCTTTCAATGAATTTATGGATAGGGGATAGGGAAAGGTTTAATGGTTGCCTCTCCCAGGGGCAAACATGCTGCATTTTACCTCTGTATAAGATCCTTCCAGGCTCAATGTCCGACTGTTCCGAGTGATTATTGATAGAAGCTCAGGGATTTGGCCTCCAGAAAAGGGTGCGAAAGCTATTAAACTGAGGCCCGTCTTTTAAGAGGCCTCTTCCAAATAGAGCATCTATGAGCTGTGGGTTCTGCGCAGGACCCGCCCCGGCCGCTGTATTACTAACCTGACATTGAGAGTAGTGCAGTGAGCCGACGAGGCGAGCAGAACGGGTCCACTACTGCCGTAGCGAAGCGTAGGCAGTCTACTCCAACCGCGGAGCGAGCATAGCGAGCGCAAGGTCAACCAACTAAAATTGCAGAAACAATACCAAATATATAACTCAGTCCTATCACACAGTAGTCAGGGGTGACTACCTCAACCACCAAAGAAAAAGTGTTGGGAATATGAAATGGATACCGGGTCCAGTGCTCGCGCCAGAAGCCCTTCTGCTTCCTAACAGAGGTGGGCTCATGACTCACCAATGCTCCGCCAGCAGAGAAGTGAGTAGCACCAAGAGTCTTCGACCGCCAATCGATCCAAGGCTCATGGCGTTCCAGCCACACCATACCAAGGATGAAATCATATTTCGAATCGAGGTCTAAGACCAGACAGTGTTCCACGCTATCAAAATCTAAAAACTTCACGCCCAAGTCCACGAGGACTTCAGGAACCGTGACACGAGTGCCCGTACAGTGACGATGTCACTACCACGCGCTATCAGCGCCTCAGCATAAAGCTGACTTCCGTCCATCGTGGAACGACGGGCGTAATTACCCGACGCTCCCGAATCCATCAGAATCGTCCATGGCTATGTGAAGCTATTCACCCAAGCCTGGACGAGTAGAAAGCCCGGCTTGCATACACGTTCCGTGTTATAGAGTACGGCTCTCTTCGCGGCTAAGTCCTGTCGACCTCTTCCTCGTCGAGGTTCAATAGCGCTTAGTTCTTCCCCAGTAGGCCGCCCCGCGCCTACTGGGTTTTCTCGTTTCACCATAGCTCTGGCTCGAACCCGAAGAGCGGCTTGCTGAAGCCTGGCGCTGGAAGCGCAACGGACATCCGGCGCGCAGGTGACGCGTATCACCACAGATAAAGCATCAGCGGATGCCGCGCCGCTGCTCAGCAGTACGAAGCTCGGGTTCTTCGTCTTCAGCATAGCTGAGGTCCATAGGCTCCGGACTGTTCGACGAGCTGGTGCGAGGAGCATTCCACCCAAGTCTTGACGACTTGAAGTTGTGCTCTGCGTTCGACGCGGTGCTCACAGCCTCTTCAAAAGAGCTTGGATGAGTACGGAAGACCACCGTCCTGGCGACGCCAGTGCGAAGTCCCTCTATAAACACTGTGATGGTGACTATCTCAGCCAGAGGCTTGGCAGACATGCCCGCAATGAGAGTTCTCAACTCCTGGACATAGTCCGCCAGCTCCTTCTTGCCCTAACGGGTAGCCAGGAAGCGCGAGCGTACGTGATACGGTTCGTTAGGCGGAGCGAACACCAGGGACAGTTGCTGCTTCAGCTGGTCCCACGTCGAAAAGGCCGCGTCGACCGATGGCTCTGACGTTAGTGCCCACTCTCTCACTCGCCCACCGAATTTGAGATAGCTAGCACCACGCGCTGCGACTCCGTCCGGAGTAGAGCTGAACTCATAGCCATCTCGACGTCACGGGTCCAAAGCATTAAGATTTCCCCTTCCTTGCCTTCGAAGGTCTTCACGCTCAACATGAGCGGCTTGGGTCTTGTTCCCGCGTCGGATGACGTAGCGGGCGCTTGCGGCGCCACGGCCGTCGCCATCCTCTGCTGGAGGTGCTCGAACAGAGAATTTTCGTAGCTTGAAAACGCCTCGAGACGCGCATTCACCGCGTCGGGGCCTTGTTGCGCAAGTTGCGTCACACCCTCCGGGCCCAGCAAGGACATCAGCTTTTTAAGCGCATCCTGCTGGTTCGGGGGCAAGTGAGCGAACTGCTCCTTTCTTCACAGAGGGACAGTGTATCCATACTCAGGTGTCGGATTGACTACGAGTGCTACCAAGTGCAGCGTGGCTGCCGTAGCTTTAGCGTCAGAGGAAGACTAACGGACTCACAGAGTCGCGGCTAAAGATAGCCCGTTCTAATACCAGAACACACGAGTCCGTACTCCCTACGGACTCCAAGAGTCAACCCTAACTCTTAGCTGTAAATCTCAAACTGAATGTATTTCTCTTTATCGCGGCAAACCGCCTTTGCTGTAAATGTATCTCGCTGACTATGTAGCATAGTGAACCCTAGTCATTTCCATAACTTTTGGCTCTGAAGTCATGTACTGAATCTCCTACTGAAATAGGTTAGAAAGTGCGCACCACACAAGCCTGTGTGGCCCACACTTCGTAACCCTTCGGGTAACTCTCGTGTAACTCCGTTACAGCGTGCCTACGTTTACAACACCACGATTGAGGAAGGGAAATCATCGTAAGTGCTCAGCGACTGGAAATCAAACGTCAACCCTAACATATCTTCGGCTGCTGCATTCGACTCGGTAACGACGATGAAGATTCGCAGGCTTGGTCTCAAGTTGTTTGGGTCTAGCTTGGATCTTGGGGACTCGTCATTGATCGTCGACGATCCAGTCGCACATCTTCTAGTGGTATCATTGGTCCAGCACTTCCCTGTGGTCAACGAGACCCAATGAGCCCATACAGTTCGCGGATGCGCATGTGTCTTCCTCTCTTCAAATGCGAATGCCAGAGCTGTCAGGCTGAAGTGTGGATCTAAACCGACAAGCGATTGCAGTTCAATAAGAAGAGCACGTGAGCTTCAGTTGATCAACCATATCAATGCAGTCATAGGCCAACACGTGGAAGCGAACAAGTCGCAGTCTGAGCGAATTGTTGGAGAAGCGGGTGCCGGCTAGAGATGCGGTTGCTTCCCAGGCCGGCTTAACTCCAGACGCGATCACTGACCGTACCGATGGTCGTTGGCATTGGAGTCCAATGCCCCAGTGCTCGGACATTACAATAAAGTAATGGATGCCCAAAGTCCTACAACAATAATAAATAGATAGTGCAAGCTCAAATCAATAATAAAGAACTGCTCAATAATATTATATTGAGCTAGAGCTGCCAGCACCGCAAGTAATCATCAGCATCGGCAATGTTAATGCCCATTAGGGTGTGGGCATCCCAGAACTTACTGTTTGCACGCAAAAACTCGATCATCTCGAAGTTGATAGGGAGGAGAGACGAGCGCTGCGGCGTCATCACAAGTTTGCACTGCGATAAGAGTCTCTCGCATAGGTTACTGATCGGTGGAATAGCCCTGACGAGAGGTCTGTAGCGTGGTCCAACCTCCGAAGAGACATCATAGGAGCGCAGCAGCGCGGTTGCGAGGTCTTCGGCACCGCTGTGTGCTTGGGTCCGCGTGCGCGCACACTGCAGCGTGTTGGTGGTGGGCGCGTTCGCCGCAGAGCTTAGCTCAAACGGCACCACCGCGTCTTGTTCTTCTGGCGTCAGCTCGGCTTCGCGCTTCCCAGCAATCTACACCTTTGCCGGACCAGAGTGGTATCAGTCCATTTCAACCTGGTGAAGTAGTTGTTCAAAATATTGCAATACAATATTTGTGTTATTTTTAAATTATCGTGGTGTTTTTTTTCTGGTGTTGACGAAACAACGTTTCCTACTTCAAAATAGGTTTTGCCCAGTTCAAGGCGGGTTGTACCTGAGCTCATTCCCCAACTTCCCACAAGCCCCCCACCCGACATCCCACCAAGCCCTCCCCAATGCCCCGCGCTTCCCACTCCGCTGTTGCCCGCGCTCGTGTCCTCACCGCCCACCGCGCTGGCGACGACTGGATGCTCGTCGTCGACCACAACGGAATCCCGCCGACGACTGCTCGCCGCATCATAGAGAGCGGTTGTGCCGAGCTGCTGCCTCGTGGTGTCGCACGCGAGTCCTTCACAAAGTGCACGCCGGAGATCGAAGCCGCCCTCGAGGCGTACAACTGCACCTACACGCTCGCCACCATGAAGGACATGGTGATGTTCGACTTCGGCGTCGACCTGAGCACCTCCACCATCAGCAACAAGCTGAACGGGAAGTTGTACATGCTGAAGCAGGTAAGACGTTTGTACTGTACTGCCTACGCTATTTTTTGCTAGCAATAATGTGTGCATTGTATGTAGGTTCGTGTCGAGCCGCAAACTTGCAACAACGAAGTAAACAAAGCGAAACGCATACAATTCGCTAAGGACCTTCGCAAGCACATGTCCAACGGCGATTTCATCGTGTACTATGATGAAACGAATTACAACGTGCACTGCAAGCGCTCCCAAGGACGTGCGAAGAAGGGGGAGAGAGCAACGGTGGTGCTGCCCCCGTCGAAGGGAGCCAACCTCCAAATCAAATGCGCTGTCTCGACCGAGATGGGGCTGGTACACCACCGTCTGGAGCGCGGCAGCATCAGGATGAACGGAAATGCGGCTTTTGTCGACGAGATCTACGCCAAGGTCAAGGCGTTCCCTACCTTCATTGAGCACTTCCAAGGTAAGAAAGTGGTTGTGGTGCTGGACAATGCTCCAGCCCACAGCCAAACGGAGGATCGCGTCATGGAGCATGATGACTTGGTCCTCCTTCGCCTGGCTCCGTACTCCCGATCGAAGGTGAACTACGGACGAACCTACCCTGTGTTATATGCAATGCCCACTAACATCAACGCGTGTGTAGGCTGCTTCAGCGTCTTGAAGGCCAAGATCAAGTCCGACCTCGCTCTGGCTCGAGATGAGCTGGTTGCTGCACGCCCAAGAGGACAACCCGCGGCTGCGCGGATGGCAATCCTGGAGCGCGCCGCTCGCCGCAACATCGTCTGCATGGACACCCGTCTTGTTAAGCGAATGGTGTTGCGTTGGCAGCACGCTGTTGCGGCCGCAGAGCGCCTTGAAGACATGAAGTACGGCGCGTGAAGACGTGACGTTTGGTTCGTCCGGCACGACCGTCAGCTTGCTATCATAAAAAAAAAAATTTGCCACTTTGCATTCTTTTCTTAATGTGATTTTTTCAATTTGACAATTTCACTTTATTTTTTAAAAATCATATTGAAGTGGACTGACGCCACTGTGGTCGGGTAAAGGTGTAGTGAAACCTACAACAACATTAGTATTAAGCAAAACATTAGCGAAATATTAGCAATATTCTTACGTTTACAACAGCGCTCTCAAACACCAGAGTGAATGATGTCGGCATCCGGTGACAGATACGAACTTGTCATGGGAAACATCTCAGCCATCTTGTCGAAGAGGACGCGTACGGCGCTCATGCTGTGGGTGGCTTCCTGGAGCTTCTTGCGTACGCTGTTGAACGTCTTGAGGGTCTCCGTCAGCTTCACAACCCGGTTATGAGCAGCTGACTTAGGCACCAGGTCGTACACGGCGTCCACGCGCTTGATCTCGTCGCGGACGCGCACGTACCGTTCCAGCATTGAAACGTCGAGCTCCACCGCGTTGCGATCGCCCTCAGCGGCACCAGACCCGTGTGTCGTCTCAACTCGGCGCGGTTCTTGGGAGTGCGCAGCACCACCATCAGCTCGCTCACCGCTCCAACCAGGTCGTCGTGCTCGGCCAAAAACGTTGTTGTCGCCAAATTGAAGCGATGGGAAGCACAACCCACCAATGAGACGCCAAGAAGCGTAGTAATCCGCTGATGGGTGGCCCAGTTGTCGCCACACAGAAACTTCAACGACTAGACGGATAGACCAAAAATACCCAAAATGTTCCGAGTGAAGCACAGTACGACTCTGCCGTTTGGTCAGGTTCGTCGCGAAACGCTACAGCTAACACCACGTAGTGCACCTCGCTGTTAAGCCAAAAGACGGCGATAACAGCGACGTAATGCACGTCCATCCGTCGAACATAACGCTAAAGTCGGGTGGAATTACCGCAGCGATGGCCTTCTCGGCAGCCTCGGCCGTGGCAGCGAGGTACTTTCGCAGCGTCTTGGAAGAGATGAGTTTGAGACGCGACATCGAACGCGTGAGTGGGTGGTCCACCTCAGACAGCGGCATGTTGCGGTCGACCACCCACTCCAGCTAGTGGTACATGTTCGCGACGTTGTCGCTCACGAAGCCGTAGGAATGTAGGTTCCCGGTCATGGAGCTGGCCTGGGCGAGGTTATCAGCCTCATAGCGGGCGTGTTTGTCTTTCAAGTGGCTGACGAGATTGCCGTAGCTACTCGAAGCCTGCTGGCGGTGTACCGCGACACAGTACTTGTACTTGAAGAAGAAATCAGGCATGGAGGAGACGAAAGGGCGGCAGATGTCGGAGTTCTTGGGCATGGCTTCAAACGGAGAGGGTGGGGGAAGGTAATTTCTTCAGTTGTTAAACGAGTAGAATAAAGCTATAGTCGACGGGAGACGCTTTCTAGAACAATTGGACAAGATGAGCCCTATGAAAACACTGAGTCTCGCTATAATCAGTAGTAAAAACAAGATATTTGTGCACATTGGGTTAAAAACATGAAGAAATAACTATACAATACAAAAAAGACGCCCAGTATCATTAATACAGGATACTTTAATATAGCAAAAATAAATAAATGCGGCAGGAAAATATCATTAGTATTTATTACAATAGGGGTTTTTAAAGTAGCGAAAAATCAGAATTAGTTTTTGCAAAAGATTTGCAAAAGATCAGACCAAAGATGAGCCTCGCGAGGCTTAGCGTTTGCCTGATTTTTTGTTGGTCTAATTTTTTTGGCTCCCTCGCCCTCCGCCACCTTTAAACCCCCCCCCCCCCGCCGCCGCCGTTCACGTCTAAGAGCCGCACGAAGTCGCCACTGCTGCGCCCTAGAGTCGAAGCACCTGGACGAGTTGCCGCGTCGCAGGAGCAGCAGGAAAAAGACCGCCAAGACCGCCAAGAAGAGCGCGGACTCCGTTACAAAGAGGCACAGCTGTCAGCTTGTAGGGATATGTTTATGCAGCGAGCTCGTAGTGAAGAGGATGCGTTAAGTGTAATTGATCGGGTTATTCCGCTGGAGTAGGCGATTTAAAAAAATACCACTCAGCATTGATCGTTTCACTCTCTCTCTAAGCTCACTGCCTGCCTGAGTTTCGCGTGCATCATTTTCATCTAGAACTTCGTGCGGCTGCTGCGGCTCTCGGACGTGAACGGCGGCGGCGACTTCGGTGGAGTAGCTGGCTTGTGTTTGTGGTGGAGAACGAATTATTTGGCCGTTTCAATGTTACCACAACTGCGCCAGCAGGGGGAAAAGTCAGTGTAATCTTTTGGAAAAAAATAGCCCAAAACAATCGCTACTTTGAAACCCCCTAATATATTTTTCCAGGCCCTTCATTGGACACCCCTATGAAGCCGACCAAGCCCAAGGTCCGCGCAGCCCCAAAGACCGCAGCGCAACTTGGTTTGAGTGGTACACGGAAACACCTCTCATCGGGGAAGTCTGTGACGATCACCAGTACAAGTCTCATTCAAAGCAGATTGTCGCATTCATGAAGTTGTTACTACCTCTGGGATTCAGTCTTGACCCCACCACTGGAGTGTACGCGGACCGTGTCATGCGAGCTGGCAAGACAGCTCAGAATGAATATGCATCAGTTTCTTCTAGCGCGAGGTATGAAGCGCAAGTTCGGCTCGGGCTTACTGAAACAACTTCGCGCATTTCATCGAGATGGAGCTCTAGACGAGCTCATTACCCGATACCGGGCAAGTTTGGCTCTTGGCCAGATCGCCGACCCTGCTCCTGAAATGACAAAGGAGTGTTTTTAAAGTACTTTGGAGTTTTGGTGAAATCATGGAACTTTACAGTTTCTTGGAGTATTTAAACCTATGAAAGACATGAGCTTAAATAAGAGCAAATACACTTCCGATGGTTCGTTACACATTCAAACCACTGTGACCTACCTTCAACATTTTGCAATCGCCAACACGAAACAGATGGTTCACCTCAGCGAGAAGAAGAAATTTAAGCACACTGATACCGTATTGCACGAGATCTCTGCAACCACGGATTTGATGCAACCGTGCGTAAAAAAGTAACTCACGACGAAAATAATTAAAGTGACGCCCCTTCTGTACAACCAACATCCATTTTTATTTAAGTAAAAAATCTACGCATTTTTATTCATTTTCAGACTCTTCTGCGCTAACAGACTCACTTGTCGGCTCCGGAACTCTGAAGGTGCCATCAGCCTCTCGCGGCCCGATGGGCACGAGCCCTGCCTTCACGAATCCCCTAGCGATACGCTTCTCTTCAATACTTTCCCACGCCAACAGCACGATCTGTGTCATCAAAAACCGCCGGGCTGTCGTGGTGGCGGGGAAGTCGTGGTTGATATGGTAGTTAACGTAGAGTCTTCGGCATCTTGACTTGAAGGAACGCATCACAGATACGTCCATCGGTTGAGCGAGCCCCGTGATCCCTGGCGGAACAAACTCTACCTCAGAGCAGTAATCTTCCTCCAACTTGGCGCGCACACTTGCCATTTTGTGGGTTTTTAGGCTGTCCAGCAGTAGTAGCCGCTGGTTGCTTGCTTCAGGTCCCCAAACCTACAGTTATTAAAACACGTTAGCAAAGGTAATGTTGAAATATTATTCGCACAGAGTATGCATTTACCTCATCGATCCAGTCCAACATCACGCGCTCGTCGCAGTATGCTTTACGCTGCACTGTGAGCACCACCCGATTGCGGTGAAGGGGGTGGTTCAGAAGCTCTTGGTGCACGTCAGCATTTGGCACTCCTGCGAATACAATGAGCGGGGGCATCTTTTTTCCTGTTGCCGACGCACACAAGAAAACGGATGCACGGAATGCATTTTCCGTCATCGACTGGACCACGTCGACGTTCTTGTCACCGGTGAAAGTGATCGTAGTACTAGGATTCATATCAATATAGATTGATGTTTGATCCATATTGTACACGTGGTCGTATTTGCTGTGGCCAGGAAATACCGAGACGATACTTTTGTTTTCCGTCGACCAGCGCATGCTTGCTCCAAACGCTCTCGCAACATTCTGAAAGCCAAACAATAATTTTAAGCTTATAAATAAATATTCAAATTGAGATCAATTAAAATAAATATTACCTCAAGCTCAGAACGTTGTTTGGTGCCACGATGAGTGATGCGTCGGACTGATAACTTGTTGCGCAGCCGGAAACGGCGCAAGTACTCCAGCACCGCCCGCTCCGATCGATCTGACAGCAGCCTTGGCTCAAAACGCGCGCCCATGATCATGAGACACTCAGTCGTCACACACTTGGACCGATTGCGCCGCATCTCGATGACCCATTCCAGAAGCCTACAGAGCCATGCATTTCGTTTTAGGTACATAATTAACGAGATAATAACAATGGTGCGCTACTCTTACCTCTTCTCGAGCTCAGTATAGGTGATTGGCGGTCCTCGCGGGGTGTCCACTGCAAAAGTCTTCGATGGTCGCGCGGATTTGATCACACCTTGAGCTTTAACCCAACGGTACAGCGTCGTGCGGTGGACCTTGTACTTTGCAGCTAGTTCGGACGTTACCCCGCGTAGGTTTGCCTCCTCGATGGCTTCTGCCTTTTGCCTGTTTAGATGCGGCACAGGCCGCATCCTGGTGTCGGCTTCTGCGTGATTTAAAATTAGGGCCCCAGAACGAGTGGTGAGCTGTAGTAGCTCGAGGGGCTGGGTTCAGAGTTTTTACGAAGTTTTGAGTTTTTACAAATGACTTGAGATGTACTTTTTACAGGGTTGCAGAGATCTCGTGCAATACGGTAGAGGATTTATTAGGCGTAAGTTCCCCCTCGCGTATGTTACAGATGAATCTTTATGCTACCTTCGCTACGAGCTGCGTGACTAGGTTACCGGGGCTCCAATACCAAGGGGACCGTTGTTTGACGTCCTCTCGCTGTTGCAACCGCAGACAAGTCGTAGAGTCGAAAGCCACCACGTTCTGACATGGCGCTCATCGTGGCGCTCCAGCCTTCGTTAGCTTCTCAGGGCCGGTCTTAACCACTGCCATGGCATGCCATGCCATGGCATTTGCCCTCCGTGCGATGGCATCATGGCACCGACTCGATAAGAATGAATTTTTGCCAATGTTGCCAACATGTACCATACTGCAATATTTCAGACAGAAAATTCTCATTGCAAGGGAAACATCAAAATGAGCGGCACTACACGCAAGCGTGCAGCGCACGCAACGCTCGGGGCCCGCAAGCGCGCTCGCAGCGCCCTGCTAAGACAGCAGTCGCACCCGCTAGTACTGAAGAAGCTCCTGGCCTACCAGTTGCCTCGTTGGATGGTGTCGCGATCGCTGCTTGCTGCTGACCCGACGGCCCAAGTTGAAGACACCCAGCCCGCTCGAACAAGTGCGGAGCTGCTTCGAGCGATCGACGAAGTGCTTGGACCTGCGACGGATGACGAAGAAGCTCCAGCGTATGAGGTCGGTGGTCATGATGCTGGGACTGCTCGAGATGCTGGGGCTGCTCGCGATGCTGGGGCTGCTCGCGATGCCGGGGTCGCTGTCAATGGCGGACCTCCTGCACAAGAGCCGAGTGCAGCCTCATCTGGCGACCAAGGCTCTGCTGCAGGACATGAACTTGTGACGAACTGGACCGTCCGCAATCCTGGGAAGGTCGTGCCGCCGACGTGCAATGACTACAGTATGTTGACGGTCGTGCAGCTTCGAAAGGAGTGCGCTCAGAGGATATTCCGCCTGGGGCGAAAGGTGACTAAGGTGGAGCAGATCCAGCATCTGCGCGCCTACGATGCAGCACAGCAAGTCGTCCAGTCATCGGTGGACGTTGAAAACCTTTTAGAGGCTCGCCTGCGCAAGACGAAGCACTGTGTTGTCCGGCTCCTAAACATCCTGTGCTCGGATCAATTTATCCAGCGGCTTATAGCATCGGCAACACGCGACCAAATTGACGCTGGAGAAGTGAACCAGAGGACGTCACTTTGGAAAGAGGTTGGCGTTCAGCACCGAACCAACACAATCGATTACAACCATCTTTTTGCTGCTGCTCCAAACGACTCTCGTTTTGCGGACATCGACCCATCGCACATTGTGGAGCATGAGACTGGTAAGCTCTACGATATGTGGAAGAAAGTGTACGGCAACTACGCGAAAGCCTACGCCAAATTTTTCGTGTCGGGTCAAAACTCCGAGGAGTTTTACAATTTCTGCTCTGGTGATTTGGACGTTGCGTATCTTAGAGTGTGCGTTGCGGAGTAGCCAGAACTCGAAGCTTTCGTTAGAGGTGGGATGCACGAAAAGGACGAAATTGACTCGCTGGGGCTGGCAGCACTGCCTCCACCATCGACAAAGCCTTCCAAGTGGCAAGACCAAGTGCTCAAGACGGTTAACCGGATAGCGGATATCTTCGTTAGAGCTCCGGCTGTCGTTGCACCACCCTCGATAGCTGAAACATCCCCGGCGCCCCACGAAGAAGATGTGCTCATCGATCGCATTGCGAAGCTCCACCAGCTGATTGATAAGGAATCCCAGCGAAAGTCGGAGCAAAGTGGATGCGTGGACTCGTCGCTTGCTAGAAGCATCAGTCTTTACCAGCAACGACTTCAGCACTACGAATCGCTACTTGCGAGCCTGTACTAGATTGCACTGGTACAATCAGTCCAGGTGCCGCTCCAAAGCATCATCTCCGACTAAATCTCCTTCTACATCGTCAGATATTGCGTTGCTGAAGTAAAACTTTAATTACCAGTTTATTTATCGTCTGTCGCACGGATCACTGCTCGTTTTCCTTCTCTTCTCTAGATCTTCGATCTCTATTACGGCGGGGGCGCAAAATAGCGCTGCGCTCAACGAGCTGAACGATAGCATTGCGAATCCATTCCGACCGGCTGTACGTCTCTGTGTCGATATCCAGGTCGGAAGGCTGGTATAAGCTGCGATAGTGCGACGCATCTTGCGGGGCAACGCTAAAATCGGCAGGACCTTCCTCACCCAGACGGATTTCTTCGACGCCTTCAATCAGCTCTTCATCATCTTCAACTCTGTAGTTGCCATTTTCGCGGAGGCGTTGATTAATACACCAGTGGTGCAAAATACAAGCCGCCAGAGTCGTTCGCGGTACTCGCTTGAAGCTAATCTCCAGCGGGGCCCTGAATACTCGCCACTTACAAACCAACAGACCGAAAGCCATCTCTATCCTAATGCGAAGCTGACTAAGATGAAAGTTGTAGCTGTCGTGCGCCGCCGAAATGATATCAGGTCTGGGAAACGGAGTCAATAGCTGGTTGGTATTTGTGTATGCGTTGTCACCAACAACATACAGCCCATTTGGCAGTTCATTAACCACCCGCGACAGCTTCCACTTTAGGAACGCCACCGCATCGCCGGTCCCACCAGGGCTCGAGCAAGCAACAGCCGTGAAGCGGCTTAAGTGATCACAGCACGCCTGTACGTTAACACCATAACGCTGGTAGTGTCCGGAGAAGAATGATCGTACCCTTGAGACTTCTTTCTTTTGCGGGACTCGAATAGGGCATAGCCACCCATCTACAGCGCCAACACACCCCTTCATCACACGTGAGTTGCTTCTTGAACGGAAGTAGGAAATTGCAGCTGAAGCTCTGGATGAGCGATAATAGCGTCCACCACTTCATGAATCGATGTATAGAAGGCTGACACACTTACACCACCGATTTCGCGTACATCATGATAGGACCCGCCGCTCAACCAGCGCAAGCACATCTGAAGCTTGTTGACATGCGTTACTGGTTCAATCCCTGTCCGGTTACGCGACTGCTTTTCGTCGACGGGCAGGTACGGCTTCAGCTTTGCCGCAAGAGCCATGAATGAAGAGAACGACATCTTGTAGCACTTGTGGAATAGACCCTCGTCAACCAGACGCTGAGCGTAGGTCTCCCAGTCAACACGCTCACGTAGGCGGCACTTCCGACGCATGTCAACGGGGAGTGCCACGAGGAGCACTAGCAGTAGCAACAACGCGAGGATGACAGGGAGCTTGATCTCCATGGGCGAGAGCGAAGCTAGACGTCGGAGGGGGCGGTACGAGTGTGGGGGTGAAATTTGACGTGTTAATGGGATTTTTGTGAGTGTGGCACAGTGGCATTCGCACCTTTTGTGGCATCATGGTTTTGCCATGGATGGCATTACTACCCTACCCCTAAAGTCGGCGGACCAATCAGATAGCAGCGAGTTATGCCATGGCATGGCATGGCAGTGGTTAAGACCGGCTCTCAGTACCGGCGCGGATGCATCCCATGTAGCTTCCGACGAGTAGACACAAGCAAGTGAGGCTGCCGGCAACCTCACGCCAGTCAACACTCCGCTAGGAGCTGGGGAGTATGGGGGGGGCGTTGCCACTACCACCGCTGGTACCGCTTGGACCAGCACCGTCGAAAACCCCGGCAGCACTGTCGCCGAAGCCATACCCACCACCACTGCTGTTGAAGCCACACCAGCCCTCACTATGACTGCGAAGCACACCACCGCTGTTCCTGATGCCGAAAGAAGCTTTCCGTCGCCGCCTCCAGTGCTGACGCTGCACAACGGCTCGCTGATTCTGGTGACAACTCCAGCGACGACGACGTGGCCTGGATCCCAGCTCCAAGCGGTCTGCCACATGTGGTACCGATAGCGCGCTCGATGCCGACGATGGGCGCGACGACAGCGAGACTGAATAGGTCCCGACGGAAAACATGGCTGCTCCCCTCACAGCTCCACAGCTCTACAACATCCGCGCAATCCCGAACTCATACATGAGAGACGGTAAGAGCGTTTACCTTGTTAAGTGGGGTCAGACCGAAGGGCCTGCCACGAATCTGCCTCGGAACATGGTTGATGCATAAAACCGACGCCGCAGAGCCTTTTTCCGTCGAGCCTTCATTGAAGACCAAGCTGGCCACGGTAGTGGATGACTTCGAAACGCGGGACCTGCGCCAGAACGCCGCTGCCGCCTACCAGTTCGACGACTGCGCAGAGCTCTTCACTTCTTGAAAATACAGAGACAAGACAATAGTACGGGGGGGGGTCAAACGCATATATTAATATTGACGAACGACTTACTAAGTACAACTAGGTGAAGCTGCTTTCGCGGCACACCAAGTTTTGGGTAGTCTTCATATCGCAGAATAGCTAGGCTACGCCATAGGATAGCACACCGAGCTTAACACATCCGCATCATAGCCTACATTAATACATACACACTAACACGAATACCAGCGAGCGTCAAACACATGAACACAATGCATCAAGCCTCCCCAGTGCTTACCTCATCATCTCGACAATATCCTTGGTCCCTAGTCCATGCTGGAGCTCCCTGTCCCACGTCTTTGCTGAGCTGCTGCTGCGGGGCACCCCTACCCCCTCTCTCCCCGCGCGCGAACGCCCCTTGCTCGCCGGCGCCGCTCCCGCTTGTGTGTTTGGTCCAGCTGGTTGAGATGTATTCTCGCTGTGGCATGTCCTTGGTGTCATATCGGACAGCGCAAACGCCGCAAGGTTGAACGTGCTATTATCGAAGCAGAGGCAAAGGAAGTCTTAAGCAAGGAGCACACGTACAGTAGGATATACTCATTATCTTACTTCTACTCAACGTTTAATATATTCTACTTCCTACGCTTATCACATGTCTTCGAAGCCTTGCAGGCGCTGGTCGAAAAGTACCGATACTAGGTCCAAATCTCGGTCAATCATCTACGTCTACAGGTCTCTACGAGGTTGTGGACGCGCAGTCAGACGCGAATCCCCAGTTGGTGTTTCAAGGCCTCTCTAAGGCTGAGCAAAGCACTGTTGCGAGGGGACGAACAAGTGCTACCAAATGCCAGTGCCAAACCGAACGTAGGCTGAGGAGTTGATGTTCCTGGATTATTCGCGGATATATACGAAGTGAAATTAATCTCTTGAAGTCTTGTGACTAGCGTCTAGCTCTAGGCCTTCCTCTAGGCTCTCTTTAGTGCCGTTCTAGAAGCTGAACTCACCTATACTAAATACAAGTGTTTTTTTGTTTTCGTAATCTTCTATATGTACCTTGTAGTCTTGTAGAGGTCGTGCGCTGGCTTCTAGGCGCCGAGCAGTCTTGCATAAAACTGGCGCCTCCCTTCAAGCGGCGTTGCGCGTGAGTTTTGTTGTGGCGACGGAGTCTGCGGTGCTGCGACGCCTGCCTTCCTCGCCACTACTCTGTTGCTGGGGTACCCACTTGCGTGGTCCCACCCGGGCTCGATATGCGACATGTACTCCATGTTGCCTCGTGTCATGAGAGCATACATTACAAACAACATACGCTAGAGTTATGGCTACCCAGAATACTAGTATCATAAATTTGCGTTTTCATCTGGTCGTGTATCTTTATAAAAAGTGACAATGGCAGCGGCATCAGGGAAGAGTACCTAGTGTCCTTGCCCCTTGTGTGCCCTGGAGGGTGCGCGGTCAGGGCACACATGCGGTATAGCTCCGAACCTGTATATCAGTCCGGAAAATATACTTAAGCGAGAAATCCCACACATACATGCAGTGAAACTGTGTAAAGCATGATACAACCACTGGTTGATGCAAAGCACCCGTCCGTTCAAGTACTCACTCGACGTGGTTAAAAAAAAACCTTCGTGATATTATACTTGAACTGGTCTGACATGATGAGCGTCCTGCAATATAATAAGGCAATATAGTAGTTGCAGGATGATCATCATGTCAGATCAGTGCGGCTCGGTACTTCCTGCGTGATCTCGACCCGGAGACCGCTCACCGCATCCGCGTTCCCTGCCTTCTCATAGTCCTCGTGAACTTGCAACAGGAACTTCTCCATGCTGCGCAAGAAGTACGTCGTGTGGGTAAACGTCGGCAGCCGTCCTTGCTTCCGGTTCTTCCTCACGTGCGTCGTCGTCGTGTACACCTTCGCCATCGCGCTCGTCGGCTTGCCGAAGTTCAAAGGAGCGTCGCAGCTGAACCGAGGCTTGATCTCCACAGTCCCAGCTAGGTCGTCGCCCTTGCCGCATCCCCCTGGATCGGGACGAAAGTGCCGAAGGTCGTCACGCGGAACTCTTTGGCGTCGAACTCGAACATTTTGTTCGTCTCCGCGTCCAGCTTTGTCTCAGGCGTCGCAACCGCCAGCGGTATCACCTCGGCAGCGTGGCTGCCGTAAAGGCAACGTACAGCTTGAGCTCCCTCCTCGCGCAACTTGGATCCTTCCGCACCCCCCCCACCCCCACCCAAAAGTAGCTCGTCACCTTCGCCTTCTGCGCGTGGTTCACGTAGGTGATCCCCCTCACGCCCACATTCTTCAGCCGCGTGATTGTGTCCACAGCAGCGAGGCGATGGCGTGTCGAAGCGAGGAGAGCGAACGGTGAGTCGTGCGCTATTAGCAGCACCTTGAAGTGGTCGCTCATCCAGCGACAATGTCGTCCTTGAACTCCTTGCCGGGCCAGAGCACGCCAACAGATCGTCCTTGTGCAGACGCTCGGCAGGTCCAACAGACCTCTCCATGCGGCTCCGCTTGTCCAACTTGTCGATGCTGCACGAGAAATCGATGGCATCCATGTCAAAGCTGTGCAGATGGCCAGTAAAGCTGGGAAGCTTCGCCCACTATCGCCACCACAATTGAGCGGTTCCGCGAGCGCACTACAGCTCGCGGGTCACCTCCTCCACGCTGACTTTCTTCACATACGGAGCGCAGTATCCCGTGTTGTAAGAGAGGGGGTTTTGCTTAATTGAATAATGGAATATTGGGTCAACCCACCCACCCCATTTGCTAAAAAGTAGATTTAACATGTTTTTTTGTATTCAAAGGAAGGTTTTAGCGGGAACGCAGCTGCAACTCAACCTAGCTGACGTCGAAGTGCCCTCATTTCTAGCAAAACACGAGTCAGAAATAGGTAAGTGTTAATGAGACACACTAGGACGCGCTCAATGGTGTCTAACTTTTGAGTCGGCGGCTGGTTCGTGTAGGATGCTCTCGCTTCAGTGTGCGACGCCTGCCCCGAGTCGACTGTAGGTCCCAAATTGCCTGAGCGTTTTGGCGTTCAAACTCTGCGATAGCCTGCCAGGATATATCCTTTTGAGGGATCCACTGCCGCCCGTCGTAGTCTTCCCACTCCACGAGGAAGAAGACGACGCTGTTGACCCTCTGCTTGGCCCACAGTCGCTTCACTGCATACTCTTAAGCGTCAGTAGCAGTAGCGTCGGCGCCAATACTACCTCCCCTAGATATAAAGTTGAGGTGTTCTCCTTTACTATCGCTAGCGTCCTCTTCCTCCGCGTCGTGGTTGACGGGTCGTGGGGTCGGCTAATGAGGGCGGAAAAAGCGGCCACCGATGCGCTCGAAGCGAGCGGCATGGCGCTGGCGAGGGTTGATGGGGCCATTGCGTTGCTAACGTTGAGCAGAGTCCAAAGTGAAAGCCAATCTACCTAGGAGGTGAAGCAAAGTCGTCTTCGGTGCCTCGTCCTTGGTATCATCCCCGGTATTCGTCCTTTGGCAATAGTTTTTTGCGCTTGATAGGTATTATCAGATATACTGTAAAAGTCTATATATTATGGATGAAAAGCGGCGAAAAAGGTATGACAACAATTATTGTCTCTAAGACCCTATTTTGTCCAAATGCTTAAGATTAGCCCGAAATAAACGCACGGGATGCCTATCTTTAAATTTTAGGACTAATTCGCCGAAAATTCGGAGAAAACAGCAATGCCCGTTTCCAGAACCCCTCAAAAGCATCTGAAAGTGCCTGAATCAAGGCAACTTCAACCTTTCTACAAGAAATGATAGCGCGAAGACAAGTGCGAAATTTGCAATTTCGTACCGATAGAACAGCGCAGCAGCACTTGTAGATGTAAGGTATCGGACGGTTTTTCAAACACAGCGTTGTAGTTTCCAGTATGGATCGTCAAAGTGACTATTGTATTTTACGTCGCAACCAAGCCAACCAGGCACATGTATTACCGGAATACCTGGAACTTTAATCTACTTCTAACGTATAATATCGAATAGAGTTCCCCTAGCTAATAGAGTGCCCTGCGATTAGAGTGTGGTAAAATAGCGCGCTCTATAAAAATAGAGTGCCATAAAATAGATTGCGCATCAGTAACAACCGGAAATCCAAACTGTGTGGAAACAAAATGCCGACAGCATACATGTTGTTTGAAGTGCTGGCATTGGTTTTGAGGAACACTCCGCTAAATGAAGTCATTATATGGCTATACAGTTTATGCATACGCGCCGATCCTATCAGCAGAAACTATCAAAATTTACTCCGGACATCTGTCAGGTCCAACGTAGCATGTGACCTTGGCTACGCTTACGAATTCTTAATCAGCAAGTAGTTGCAGTCACTCCTCTAGCATCAATGTTTTGCGCTGAATCGACATGTATTATCTAGTGGAGTGATTCCATCTAGCGTTACGATCGCCACGCCAGCGAGGTGGACCATTGGTCACTGGTTTTCCGTTCGTTGATAAAGTACATAATTGATTCTTAATGGTTAGTAAACTAAGCTTATGCAAGGGTGCCATCACAGCACACATCAGCGTTTGAAGTGGTACCTTTGCATTGCAGGTCTGTAGAAAGTGTAAACATTTCTGTTGAAGTATCCTTTGCCAGGATCGCTGTCAAAACCGCAGAAAAATAGAGTGCGCATAGAATAGAGTGCGCAATTTTCATTTTACCGCGCTCTAATAAAATAGTGCGCCGTCCTTTATTCCGTATTATACGTTAGTAGTACTCGAAATCGCTGTCTTCGTTGTTGTCTGCTTCGCCTTCGCTTTCCTCAGCCAGATCTTCAACCATCTCAAAGAAGGTCGCGTCCTCGTTGTCAAAGTTTCTGGTGTTGAAAAACAGGAACACGAGCTTCTCAACCGACGCACCTTGAAGGCGGTTCCTAGCCTGAGAGTGGACAAATTTGTGGGCCGAGAAGTTGCGCTCTGCAGCAGCACTGGAGCAACATGCCGAGAGGACTGTCAGAGCGATCTCGCGTAGCAGCGGGAACTGAGAGAGCCCATTCCAGTACTCGAGAGTCGATAGCTGCTTCTTGCGAATGAGCTTGGCTTCAAGCGAGCTGGCGCGCGGCGATCCCAGGTACTTGATCAACTCGACCATTGTCGCTTCCTCATTCTCGATCCCGTTCCACTCCGTGATGAAACTCTGAACACGTTCATGTGTGCTTTCGTCCATACCAGCGCCCAAGTAACGCGGATCCAGCATGTACCCCACGCCATGGGCATCGCCGTACACAAAGTCGACCCGCTCCTTGACGACCTGGGTGATCTTGCCCAGCTCGGATATCGGGATCGGCAACGCGTTGTACATCTTCGGTAGCTGCAGGAACATGTGGTACACGTCCGATGGCGGCTTGGCATTGGACTCGAAAGCTTTCTGGAACGCCGAGAGCACACTGAGGATCGAAAGCGACTTCTCCAACTGGGTCACAAAGTCCGAGGCGACGATGGTGTCGTGTGCATGGCGCCTCTTAGCCTTCTGTTCCTTGTTGCGGCCGCGGAGAAGGCTTCGAGCTGTGACGAAGGCGTACATAATTTTCTCGGACGCGAGCACAGATGCAAAGCACCGCTCAATCTTCCCCAGCGAGTTTCAGCAGGGAGTACCAGAGAGGACTTGCCTTCCAGGTGCTGAAGACGCTTGATCTCGTACCACAGCTGTTGGTTCTTCTTAAAGAACCGCACGAGCTGTCGGCAGTTGGCCGCGAGCTTTCCGAGCCAAGGCAGCCGTTTCAGGAGATCCTTCACCACCAAGTCCAGAACGTGCGACACACAGCCATGGAAGAACATCTTGGGGTATTTATGCTGCAGATTCGACCACACCAGCCGGTTCGTGGCCGTGTTGTCGGTGGCGACGGCAGACACAGTCAGGAAGGGGAGCTTGGCGATCACGCGCTCGATGTCTTCGGCCAGGACTGGGGCATCATGAGCTTCGGATCCTGTATAGAAAGATTCCAGGAACACCGTCATATCCGAGAACAGCAGCACGTAATTGATGACTGCCTTACCGTTGATGTCGGTCCGGGCGTCGGTTGCTAACGTGCAGTGCTTGTTGGCGATTCTTAGCATGATCTGGGAGCGCGCCTCCTCGTAACAGGTGTCGAGAAGCGTAGAAGCCAGCTACTGACGTGTCGGGACGACGCTCAACGGTGTCAACTGCTGCAGCGCATCGGCCAGCGTCTTGTGGCCCACCTTGTTGAACGCCATGCCCGTGGAGTAGAACCACATGGCAAACAGCTTCTGGAACTCGTGAACCTTTGCAGGTGGTAGGGTGAGGCGGAACGCCGAGGTAATGAGGGGGGTTGAGTCGCTTTGAGCACTTCTTGCTGAAGTGGTAGTGGACCCGCTCGACATGGGTTTTCCCGGCGGTGTGGATGATCTTCTCGCACTTCAGACACGACACAATCCCGTCTTCGACGAGCGCGTTGTCCCAGACGGGGTCTTGAGGGCGGCCGCCGCGTCGGACGCTCTGTTGGAGGTCAGCATCTGGCAGAAGAGAGCCTGCTGGAGCGGTGTTTGAAGAGGTCGGCGAGGCGGAATCTATCGTGGGCGAGGAGGCTAGGCGGGTGGGTTGTTGTACTTGTGGTCTTGAGGTCAAAAACTGAAGTAATCGAGATCCTGTCTCGTTCTCCATCGCTAAACATGCAGACCTTTGCCTCAGCGAGCTCATAAAAAAACGTCTGTGAACCAGTCATTACACCTCCTAAGTCAACAAGTATTACAGACAACGACCGGCAAATACGCCACCTTATGAACCGTATCCTCCATAGTTAACGATGAAATTTTGAGACGACGGTAAAACACGCCACCCTCAATTTGCGGGATCTGATTGGACAAATCTAGGAACAGTGTGATAAAAAATGTTTTAACCGATCTCAAGAAAAGCAGTAATGTACATAATCAAAACTAGAAAGTGCAGAAAAGAAGCCAATGTATTGACGATTATACTTCAGCTGTAGGAAAGCGGGGAATGGCCTTTTCAAATGCTGCTTTGATGTCGTCCTCTTTGAACAGCTCCCACGCTGCAATTGTCCTCTTGATGCTGATCAACCGCTTCTCGGGAGCAGACCCGTCGCCGGTATTGTCCTCCTCCCCCCACAGCGACTTCATGAGCTGCTTCAGCGGGCCCATCACGCCGACATCCAGCGGCTGGCACACCGACGTCGAATTCGGTGGGAGGGGGACAACCTTAGCGTTAGTATCATCAAGCACAGCAGTTTGGCCTACCTCAGATACATGGGCCTCGAAATTGTCGAGCAGCAGTAGCGAAGAATTCTGGATCTCGTACTTGAGCAGCTCGCTTGTGTAGATCTTCCACACTCTCGAGTCCATCCACGCATTTTCTTGAACGGCATACACGTGCCCTTTCGGGTATTTTTTCAGCTCCTTGGCTTCAATAGATCCTCCAGACTTGCCCCGCACAATAAACAGTATTGGGAGCTTTTTACCTGTAAAAAAATAAAATAACTTGAAGTTATAAAATAAATCACGAGTAGCAAAAGAATAAAAAAAACTTACCATCAGCACGGGCCGTCAAAACTGCTGCCAAGCGAGGTGAATGCTTGTCCAATCCGAGGACCTTGGCGGAGTCGCGTCTTCCCTTTCCGGCCCACATTTTTTTGGGAGGCATGTCAAAGTCGATACCGGTCTCGTCGACGTTGTAGATCTCAGACAGCTTGTAATCATCGCTGAACTCCTCCCAGAAGTTAAGCGCAAACTCCAGGTGAGTTGCAGCTAACGTCTCAGCGTTTTTCTTGGTTGTTTGTGGCTTTTGAGGTGTGAACCCATACCTACAAACATACATATTGAAGGAAAGTTAATGTCACAGCAAATATTAATGATATTTTCTCAAAATAATACCTTCCGCAAAATCGTTGGCAAGCACGTTCAAGCGCGTCCAGTCCGCTCTTGACCGACTTCTTGTCATTCATGTAGCTAACAAGCCAACTAGGGTGGTTGCGCTTGATGTACTGGATCATGTGCTTTGTCGACACTATCTAAACAGTAAAAATGTCACAAGTAAATTAGATTTCAATCCGTGTATCCCCAAATATATCAATAACACGGGGGAATTACCTTCTCATCGCGGCGCCGGTCCTTTATATAGTTATACAAACCATGCGCAAAGGGAAATAGCTCGCGCTTTTCCTGCCCCTTGAGAGTGGGGCTGCGCTCATAACCCTTGAAAGACCGGAGGGGCTCCTCTTGGTCAACCCAATCGCGGATAGTGCGTCGCGGGATGCCCAGAGTCTTGGCGGCTTCCAGCTCGGAGGTCGCGGCGACGGCATCAAGCGCTTCGCGCTTCTTGAATATAGTGTACGAGCGCTTCTTCTTGCCCATGAAGCTTTTTTCAAATGCTGTATTTCCGTAGGACGCGCACAGAGCGCAGTAGCCGCAATTCATTTTTTTAAAGTAAAAACGTGCGACAGGAATCGTTTTGATTGGATAAAATCTTTTGATTTATGTTCCCTAACAAACTGGGAGTACCACTCTCTCATGGCGTATTTTACTCTCGGGGGAATTTGCCGGTCGTTGTCTGTACCCATCCTGTTTTACCCATCCATCCGCCCGTATAAAGGTAATACCCGCCCCAACTTCTGTAAAAAGAAGGGTTTTTTAACAACACTGGCAGTATCGCGTCCACGCAGTTGCGAGGTTAACGGAGAGACTAGGAGGAGCGGAGTGTGGAGGAGTCGTCGAAAGACGAAGTAAGTTAGATTAGAGATGGCGCACTGCCAACAGCAGAGTTTAGATGGTTGGTTCAACCAAAACTACACTGGTACACACTATACAGCATAGTCACTCCTTGACTAACAGCTTTGAAGAGACCTTTGGTAATAGATCATCAGCTTGCAGAGGTAGATGGTACGATGTGCCACTATGTAAAAGCTGCAATCATTGACAGCCTCTCTGCTTCTTTGCATATGATTGGCACATACCAGTCTGCATTCAGTATCACAGGTCTCTGGAGAATCCCGTTCCAAACGCGTCAGTCTTCAAAGAGGCGTCTACCAAGGAAGCCCCTGAGTTAGCTGTTCCGACTTAACCCGCTCAGTCCTGCTGTGTCGGGAAGAAGGACTTCACGGGCAGACCATGGCGACACTCTCGAAGGCAGCAGCAGTGGTGCAGGGCACGCCGTCCTCAGCGCCGAAAGGCCTGGGGAAAAGGAAGCTCGGCACTGCAGCCAAGATCAGAGAGCGCAAGCGGAAGCGGGCAGCCGCTCGCAAGGAGCACCAGGGTGCGGGCGCGAAGGCCAGCGTGGAGGCAACGACGACGGCGACCGGAGGGTGTGAGGCCGCGGGGCCGGGGTGAAGGAGGCCGCGGGGGCCAAGAAGAAGAAGAAGAAGAGAACCGCTGGAGCCCAGACGAGGAAGGCTGCTGGCGCGCCGCTCGCAGAGGCCCTCCAAGCAGCCATGGACGAGGCTGCTGCGGAGGCTGTAGAGACAGCGCCTGCAGCAAGCAGTGTTGCGTCATGCGGCTCGCGCAGTGGCGCTGGAGCGCTGGCTAGTACTTCGAGGGAGCATGGCGCCGCTGCCTCGGCACAGTGTTCTCGTGGCAGTATGCCGGGGGACCTTAGTGACATGGGTTCAACATCTCGCACCACCGACCAGGCTGCAGCCAAGATCTTGACAGAACTTGCAGGCCGTGCTGTCGATGGAGGCGTGCATCACCCGGAGGTTAAGAGAGTTGCTGGTAGGACTGGCAAGGCATATCTTAGAGCCCAAACTCCTGCAACCGACCAGCGTGTCACGGCACGTATGCGTGTGCCTCGTGCCACCGAACAGGATGCTGCCACCGAATGCGAAGACACAGTCATCGAACTGGGCACTTCTGACACCGATGAATCGTCAGATGGCGACGTGTATTACCCAATATACGGTAAGTATTACAGCAGCAAGAAGGTGACTGTAACAGCGGATTATGCAACTACGAAAACGACCTGGAGGGTGGCCCGTATCAACGACCGCCGCAATTCTCCTCGTGGTCCAGAGTACCGTGTGCTTTGGCTCAGCCATCTGCTCGTCAACCGCCGCTACTACCAACGCACTTGGGAGCCTCTTCAGCAGCTTTTGGACGATGGCTTCGCCAACGAGGTGGACCTCGTGGATCGCTGGAAGGAGTCCGGCGTGGAGAAGTTCAAGGACTTCTGGCCCAAGGACGAGTTCGGCAAGCGCGCTATTGGTGCTGATGCTAGTGGCCTGTGCATGTTCAATGCACTGAAGCGTGCGGCCGAGCTTGCTGGACGCCCGGACATCATCACGCAAGGTGATATCGACACGTTTGTGGCTGATGAACTCCGAGAACATGCAGTGGACCTCACAGTGGGCACTTCGTGGAAGGTTGTGCTCCGGTTCCTGCGCCGCTTAAGGGACGCTGGCCGGGATTTCATCTTCAAGGCCATCGACAAGGACAACTTCACTATTGCTGGACGGCGTGGAGCACGTGTGCTGGAGGAAGTGCCTCTCTACAACGGACTTTACTTCGTTGTTGCCTACAGCCACAGTCTAGTCGGGCACGCGTTCGTGCTCAGTGTCCAAGGGAAGAATGGCAAGGTTCGGCGCATCTACGACTTGAAGGATCCCCAGCCAGTGTCGTCGGCGATGGACTGGATTACCTTCGTGGCCTGTATTCGACCTTTCATTGTCTTTAAGAGAAAGTAGGTAATTACGAACCACGTTTGCCTTATCGAAAATACATTTCCCAGTAAAGAGAAATTGTGTCTGCATGGATATAGGGTGTCATATGCCTAATATAATTCGGTACAAAACCAGGGAAACCTCAGTGAGGAGAAAACCTTAGAGCGAATAAAAGATAAAACCCAGTGGGAAAAAACTAAAGGAACGCAATTGAGTAGGCACGCTTCATGCATTAGTGTTCTTCTCGTACACTATACGGAATGGCTAATTAGGCGTCAAGGGATTTCATCTTGAGTTTTGCCCTTAGTTCTCTAAACTGATGCTTGTCTAAAGCTTTAGTAAATATATCCGCAACCATAGTTTTTGTATTGCAGTAAGCGACGGAAAACTCGTGTCGCTCGACTTTTTCTTGCACAAAACAGTATCGAACGTGAATGTGCTTCGACCTCCCGTTTAGTTCGGGGTTATAGCAGATCTTAATGCAGCTTTGGTTGCCCTCGTGAATAACATTGGCTTGTGTCGTGGCAAAACCCAACTCTTTGAGGAGCAGTTTGAGGAAAATCATCTCTTGCATGCAGTGACACAGAGCGATATACTCTGCCTCAGTTGTAGAGAGAACCACCGTGTGGTGTTTGCGCGAGAGCCAGGAGATCGGACTGCTCGCAAGCATAGTCACATATCCACCGACAGACCGTCTCGTATCGGGGCAGTTAGCATAATCAGAGTCGCTGTAAGCTGTCAGCTTGTCAGCCAGGTTCTCGGGTGTGACGTCGAGAGATCCACCAAGAAGATGACCGTAGTCCTTAGTCCCTAATAGATATTTCAGACCTCTAACTACTGCTTTCCAGTGCTCCATTCCCGGAGTAGCTAGGAATTGGCTGACCTCGCGCATGTAGAATGCCAGGTCGGGCCTCGTGCCTACCATGAGATACATGATACTGCCAACGGCTTCACGATACGGAATATCTTTCATCGTATCTTTCTCTGCCTCACTACTAGGCTGGCTGCTTACGGAGCGCTTAACGTTCCGCTCTGCTGGGGTTGCAATAGGGTACGGAATGTAGTCGCTGAAGCGGTCAAGAACCTTCGTAGCGTATTTGTGTTGGTGGATAAAGATCGTTCGGTTCTTACGGTCACGTTGAATAGACCAGCCGAGTAAGTACTTCACCTCCCCTAAATCTGTCATGGAGAACCGCTTTTTCAGGGCGGATTTCAACTCGTTTACGAGGGCTGGTGTAGGCGCAATGATCAGGAGGTCGTCAACATACACAGCAATGTAGCATGTAACACCATCCACCGTGCGTTGGAACACACAGCTGTCCTTGATGAGTTTGTGAAACCCTAGGCTTTCAAGGAAGGCAGACAATGTTTTGTACCATACACGGGGAGCTTGTTTCAACCCGTACAGACTCTTTAGGAGTTTGCACACTAGGTGCTCCTTACCAGGGACTTTAAAACCTTCCGGTTGAACCATGTAGATCTCCTCCTCTAGCAAACCGTTCAGAAATGCTGTCTTTACGTCCATTTGGTGGATTTCAAGATCAAGCAAGGCTGCAATGGTGAGAAGGAGTCTGAGTACCTCCATCCTGATAACAGGTGAGAAAATCTCGTTGTAATCAATGCCATGTTCCTGAAGGAAGCCTTTGATCACTAGACGCGCTTTGAAGCGGTCAATTTCGCCTGTGCCGGTGTACTTCACTACAAAGACCCATCGGCAGGTTAAAATCTTCCTTCCTTTCGGAGGGGGTACCAGAACCCAAGTTTGGTTGTCCATGTGGGACTTATATTCCGCGTTAGCTGCTTTACGCCACCGATTAGCGTGAGCTGACTTCATGGCCGCTCGATACGTGGTGGGCTCGGTCACATACCGAATAGCTAGTAGTGTATAGAGCAGTTTTCTACGTTGCTCTTGCTCCTGTAAATCTTCCTCGGCATTGAGGATTACTTCCCTGTCATCGGTCGTGACACGGGGACGCTTAGGAGTAGGAGGCGATTGAGTATCAGAGGATGTCTCTGTTCGGAACGAGTAATGCATCTGTGTCCTGTCGAGCGCCTCCCTCAGGGGTGGTAGCTGGCGCTTATCTGTAGGTGATGTCGTTACAGGTACAGGTTTAATCGATTCCGTGGGGACACACTGCTTTGATTCGATCGCAGGCTGTTCTGGTGTTTCCGTCAGGTTAGCCAGGGAAGGATACTCGTCTTCCTTAAAGATGACATCGCGGCTGTAGACAATGGTATGGGTGTTGAGATCCATTAAGCGATAGCCCTTCTTGTGGTCGGGAACGCCTAGGTACATGCACAGCCGTGCTCGGGCATCGAGCTTGTCGCGATATTGCTCTGTAATATGAACGTACGCGCTACATCCAAACACCTTCATGTACTGCATGGATGGAATGCGATTGTACCAGAGCTCATATGGTGTACGGTCGTTAGTCGTTGAGCTTGGGGTCATGTTGATCAAGGTCGTAACATGACAGACGCACTCTGCCCAGAGTTGCTTGGGAAGTTTACCATCAAGCAGTAGGGCCCGTACCCGTTCCATGATAGTTCTCATGCGACGTTCCGCAACTCCGTTCTGTTGCGGAGTGTATGCGTTTGTGAACTGTGCGTGTGTGCCGTACTTGAAGATTTCACGTTCAAGCTTTTCGTATTCCTTGGCATTATCTGCTTGGAGGACCTGGATGTCGTGTTCTTCGATAGCACACGGACGCCACTCAAGCACACTGATGTCGTGTCTAAAGATATTCAGGGCTTTCTTCCTGAAGTCTTCATAGCATTCATAGAGCTGACTCCGGTTTTTCATCGGAAATGTGAACATGAATCGGGAATAGTCATCGATAAAGATCACGAAGTAACGGCAACCAGTAAGGCTAGGCACAGGTAAAGGACCACAAATGTCTGTATGAACCTTTTCCAATGGTGCTGTGGCACGGTCAACTACTCTATTCGAATAGAAAGGTGAGCGGTGAGACTTCGCTAGCGTGCATGCCGTACAGAAGAACGGCTCCTTCGGGTTTACAGACGCTGTGCCGTCGAGTCCACTGATGGCTTGGCTCCTAGAAAGATCATGCAAGATGCGAACGTTAGGATGCCCAAGGCGTTTGTGTAAAAGCAGAAGAGAGCGTTGCTTACCTGACGTGGCAATGAGTGCCGATGCGTTCACCGCAGGTTTGGCCTGGAACTGATACAGATCCGTGTTCGTTGCCATTTGCGCCTTGATACTGAAACGTTCATCAGTCTGCATGGCACACTTCTTGCGATCGAAGCTGAAGCGAAAGTCGTGCTTCACAGCAGCCGAGACTGAGAGTAAACTGAAGTGCAGCTGGGGGGCGTAGAGGACGCCGTGAAGGATGAGCGTCTTCGTGTTGCCTTTGGAGTCGATGACTTCCAGCTCAACGCGTCCAATACCCTCAATCGGGATTTGATTCTTTCCGCCGACGGTGATGGAACCTCCACTAGCAGAGATGTTCGAGAACCACTGGGCTTCATGCGTCACGTGACGCGTACATCCAGAATCAATGGTCCACGTGGTGTCCAGATCAACGTTGGCTTGAGCTGTGAGACTCAGAGGCGGGTTGATGGTGGTGGCTACAGCAATCAGGCCGGACTCGCGGCGTTCTTGGCGAAACACCTTACGACGGTTACCGTCGGCTTCATCAGCGTCGTCCGAATCGTCCTGGCGGCGTTTGCGTTCGCGGGACTTGCTCCGACGGTAGTCATCATCGTCAGAGCTGTCTTGGCGGTTTTGGCGCTGCCGATTCTTGCCACGATTGCCGTTGTATTTGCCACCAGCATTGTTTCCATTGCGTTTAGTCTTGCCCTTGTTCTTCGGGTACTCGCGCTTTGAGTTGCTTTTAAAGACAAAGTTCGCAGGCAGCACAGTACCGGCCTTCACGTGTCCAGTCCGGAGGTCCTTCTGTAGGCTCCTGCAGTGACGGATAGCGTGGCGCGGGCGGTCGCAGTACGAGCAGGTATCGTTGTAGCTGTTGCCATGGGCGGGCAGAGTGCTTGTAGGTCCAGCCGCAACCAGAGCACGCTCGCTCTTGGTCGCTACCGTCTCCGGCGTGCCCTTCGCCAACGTATAGCGCTCTTGGGCTTGGAGGTCGCGCACCTTGCCCTCAATACTCTGCTTGAGGTCCTCATACGGGATGTACTTCCGTTGACCCTTCCAAATGCGGAGATCATCCTTCCACGACTGGGGCATGGAGTGGAACAGGTAGATTGACTTCTGTCCCTCCGTCATCACCGATTCGGTGGCCTCCGAGACGGCTTTCATCGTGTTCTCGAGCTTGAGGAAGAACTCTGTCAGATCCGAGCCCTCCTCGTACTTGATCTCCATCAGATAGTGTTGGATGAAGTAGGGGTCGCCATGGAAGGCAGCTCCCTCGTACTTCTCGCAGATGAAGTTGAAGATGTCGTAAGACGTGACGAGATTCTTGACCAGCCGAACGTGCGTGTTGTCCATCGTCTTCATTAGGAATGCCTTGGTCTTGGCTTCTTGGCGACGGCGTTCACGCTGGTTCAGCGGCTTAGTCTTCGTCTTCTTCGACTGCTTCGACACTTGACGGGCACCACGGCGGTTGAACGGCCGGATCACAGGCAGGTCCTTGCGCTTGATCACGGTGTCCGAGCTATCACTTGAGTCTGCATCGGAGCCAGATGGAGGCTTGGCCTCGTCATCGCTCTCGTCGTAGTCGACGGCGTCGGAGTCGATCTCAGCCGCCTTCGCCGGTGTGGTCTTCGGCGGATCGTCGGTATCAGACATGTCGCTCTCGCTTTCCTCGCTGTCATCCTCGGAGACACCATCGTAGTCAGGCTTCGTCACGAAGCCGAGCAGGTGCTTTCCGTCGAGGGCGGCGCACACGCGAGCCTTCCAGACATCGAAGTTGTCGGCTCCGACGAGTCTGGGGAAGTCGTCGCTGGAGGCTTGGCTTGAGCTCATAACCTGTTGCGAGGTTAACGGAGAGACTAGGAGGAGCGGAGTGTGGAGGAGTCGTCGAAAGGCGAAGTTAGATTAGAGATGGCGCACTGCCAACAGCAGAGTTTAGATGGTTGGTTCAACCAAAACTACACTGGTACACACTATACAGCATAGTCACTCCTTGACTAACAGCTTTGAAGAGACCTTTGGTAATAGATCATCAGCTTGCAGAGGTAGATGGTACGATGTGCCACTATGTAAAAGCTGCAATCATTGACACACGCGGATGTTGTTGTCTGTACATGTACTGTCGCTTGCATCTGTCGCTTGCATCTGAAGGGTGATAAAGCCTATTGTCATAAATAATAAACCGAATATAACATTGAATCGCCTAAATTTGACAGTTGGCTGCTAGCGGTAATTTAAACCAAAAAATTGCATCGGAAATCAAGACAAAACATGCATCGATGGCTCAAAGTTGCGCCTCTGACGCTGCGTGCGCGTGGTCTGCAGAGCTGGTCAGCGAGTCGTGAGGAAGTGCGGCTTAGTTTCCGCTGCACGGGCTGTGGCAAGTGCTGCACAGGCAATGGCGGCCGCGTGCGCGTGAACGAGCGCGAGCTGCAGGAGCTGGCCGCAGCCACCGATTTGTCTGTGGTCGAGTTCAAGCGAAGCTACACGCGTCTAGCAGAGGAGGACGTCGGTGGACAAAAGCGGGCACAACTGGTGCTCAAGCAAACCCCTGACGATCGCCAGTGTGTTTTCTTACGAGGGTCCAAGTGTTCCGTCTACCAAGGTCTCCTATAGATTTTCCGCTCAAATGGCAGCCACACTTGACACTAATCATCGTCATCGTCTGTGGTTGGTGGGCGTTTGATACAGCAAGGCCGACGCAGTGCCGCACGTTTCCGTGGTGGCCGCAGCATCTCGTGTCCGACTATGACTGGCAACTCGCGGCTGCAGACTGCGAAGGCATCCACATTGCGGGGAAAGGGAACGATAAGGAAGAGAATATTCCAGTCTACTCCTTCGACGACGTCATGCCGGAGACGATTCTGCACGATGTAAGGTTCGGCACTAATGGAAATTGTGATGGGAAGATGTGGGGCTGATAGTTTTTGTGTATACAATGCTAGATTCACCGGTCAGGAGAGAACTACACCTACGATGAACTCCAGCAAATGCTGTGTGACTTGCGAGAGGTTGAGCCGGAGTTTGTCGCGCAGTACAAGGCTGAGTTCTTCGAGAAGTTTTCGAGGCGGATCGTCTTCAGTGATGATGAGGTTACTGTTCTGGACACTTCCTTTGACGGTTCATCAAGGCCCACGCGGAGCTTTGTATTCAACGATCGCTTGCACTTGACTCAAAGCGAAGTGGCGCTAATCAAGATGCCGGAAGAAAACTCCGACTCTGAGCCGGAATTCGATCGCAGCACGTTAGCTCTTGATGTCCACAGAGCTCTGTGCATGCCCCTGGCGTGGCTTTCCCAGCGCGATCTACCGTTGCGGGTGTCTGTATTGGGTGCAGGGGCATGTACGTTGCCGCTGTTTCTTCTGGAACATTACTCGGCGGACGAGCTTGGCCAGATGGATGCTGTGGAGCCAAGTAGCCAGGTAAACGTGATTGCAAGACGTTTCTTCGGCGTGGGGGCGGCCCAGCAACGTGACCCGAGGCTTGTGATTCACGAAGAAATGGGTGAAGATTTTCTCGCGAAGCAAGAGAAGGAGGGTCTGCTGGACTTGGCGGTACTGGATGTGGAGGCTGGAGAGAGTTGCGATGGTGTGCGAGCACCGCCACTTACAATGCTGGAATCGGCCTTCTTGCACATGACGAAGTGTCTACTTGCCCCACACGGTATCCTCGCGGTCAACGTGATAACGGAGTCGCCAGAAGCGCTGAAGAGTGTGGAGACCAAGCTTGGGCAAGTATTTTCGCGTGGTCTGCGCTTATCGTTGCCGGCCAACACGACTTTCTTTCTGTTCAACGACTTGGGCGGTGGCACCACTCCACTAGATGTAGACAACTACGTCCGACTGCTTACGGCCAGTTCTTTTCAGACGCAACACGCGCGGACACCGGAGCTGCTAAGCAAATACCGGTTGAGTGCGTGGTCTCCGTGAGTGGAACACAATGAAGTAGAGAGTTGGCTCATCGCTCACGTTTGGATTTGATTCTCATCTCATGACTTTGTGGAGTAGTGGTGAACGCGTATACGAGTATACGAGGGTGCTGATCGCCAGACACAGCTACAGTGATCGTAGTAGAATCCGCCCTTCTCGAGCTACTACAACTGATAGTGCTAAAGGCGGGCGGCTGCTTAGCTGAAGCAGGGAGTGCTATAGGCTCGCGTGCTTCCTTGCCGGTGCGTAGGGTATACACGCGAACGCAATTATTCGCCAGCAAGAACAGAAAGTTTGTGGTAACCGAGAATCGAGGCGCTCCGTCGCCCCCCGTAAAGCCCACATCGAATTGCACCGGATCCAGTTTCAAGGATGCAGTGAGAAGTTGAGAAAACCGAAGCGTTCCTGCAACTTCTTTCTTCGCTGAATCGCCATAAAACACCATGAAGACAAGTCGTGTATCGTCTGGTGTCAAAGCAACTTGCAGAGCCTCGCCTCTCGAATTCCCTGGGGAAAAATTGCTGGGAAGTGGCGGACTTTGTTTCGATGGAGGTTGCTTTGAAGCGCTAGCAGCTGACGCTGTAGGAGTGGAAGGGGTGGAATCCGAGCTTAAAAGTTTCAATCGCAGCTTCAGAGTGGGTTTGAACCACCCAAATCCAGTAAATGCTTCATCGGTATACCTCCACATGCACACTATGCCATCCTGGTCCACGCTCAGAATCTCGGGTGCTTTCGATTCCTCGTCCTTTCGACTAATATACGACGCAAAGAGTATAACTCGCCGGTGCCCACGGAAAAACTCGCGCCGGATAGTTTTCGTATCGAGAGCCGCGTTGGCGTCCGGCCCTGCGTAGTCAAATCTCGCCTGGATGTTGTGCAACCGTACTCCTGTCCTTGCTCGCTGTGGCAGCAAGTTAATTTTCAGCAAGTCTCCCGTGGAAGCACCGCATAGTATGCTGGTACTGCACGCTGTTAACCCAGTAAGTGAAGACGAGGCGAAGAAAGACCCACAACTCAATTCTGCGGCTGACCAGCCAGTGGCGGGGTCTTTTGCAACTGCATTTGGAGCACGCTCGCGTAGATCAGCGGGAAATGGCAGCTCAGCGAGCGCGTCGGTCGCTGAAAGCTGCACTAGACGTTCTAGACCGTGAGGCTTGCACTTTACGGATTCGACCGGAAAGCAATCTTCAGAGTGCGCGGCTTGCTTGGATCTTACGGGTGGAGCGGTGTTGCTGGCTCGTATCGACGGGTTAATGGCAAAGACACACACGGTTCGACGCCGGAAGAATACCAGCACCACTTGAGAATCCGCACTCAGTACAATTCGAGTAATTCGCGAGCTTTCGGCCTTTGGCGGCGACCACACACGCAGTATCGTTGGCGGGTCAGGCAGCAGATCCCAGATTATTAGTTCACCTTCGGTTGTACCACAGATGAGCAGGTCGCCATTTCGAGATACGTGCAAACATGTTGAATAGCCCGATGGCGACGGTACCATTATCGTTCGCGAGTGCACGAGCGGTTTATTTTCCCAAAAGTCCATGGCAACGGTAGCGGATGATGGTGGAGATTTGGGGGCATCTACTGATAGAAACGGGATAACTTCTGCTGCGCTTGACTTGAGGTCTGCGGGGGTGGAGCTTTGGGTCTGAGGGGGAACTCCCTTCTTCGATAAGGTAGCTTCGGCTCCTTTTGACGAACTGAAGATGCCAAACGTTTTCTTCACAGGGCTCTTCGTCGCCACTGAGGGTGGATTTAGTACCGTTGCAGGGTGTTGTTGTGACATCGGTAGCGAGGTTTGGTGCAGGATCGTGGTCGAGATTGAACCCTTCCGCCGATTTCGGAGGGCCTGAAGATGTTCGAATGAGGATCCAAACAACGATGATCGCAGAGTGGCTGGGCTAGTTGAAGCTGGAACTGTAGGTTGAGATCTAGCATACGCTCTCTTGACGTGTGGCGAGGCAAAGTTGTGTGCAGGATTTGGAAACAAAACGGCCTTCAGTGCGTTCGTGACAACACTTCGAACGCAAAGAGAGCTCGATTCAAACTCCAGGCGGATATCTGCAGCAATCTCAGTGATCGCCTCGTCCATCAAACTGGCAAGCGTTTGTCTTGCAAATTGCGCAATTCTTTGACGATGCCGGTCGTGCTGGACACTGAAATGTGTATCTCTCCAGCGCCTTACCTCAAATTCAAGAAGTTCTTTCGCGGGTTGAGAAGTGACTTCAGTTACAGCAGCATCCATGCAAGCAAACACGAGTCCACGTACAAAGTAAACCGTCTCGTACTGCCGAGGAGCGTACGTCTCAATGCCCCACATACCATCGTAGCCAGTTGAGTTGGGCCCTGGAGACTCCACCGTGATACCCAGCTTCTGAGCTTCGTTCCGACGGTCTAGCAAGCTCTTCTTGATAGCTTCAATGCGTTGGTCTCCGTGCTCGACCGTCATACGTGCGTCTCTTAAAGCGTCTGCAAGCTCGCGACGACCCGAGTTCCTTTCGGAGTCAATGGTTTGGATCTGCTCCACTTGCGCTCCACTTTGGTTGAGAGACTGCAAGATCTCACCAAAATCTAGAGTTGGTGTTGCCTGCGCTTTCTCCTCACGCTGTTGAATCCCTGCCGGCGCGTCGAAAAACCCTTTGATGACCTGTTGTTGATTCTGCGACAGAATCTGGAGCGCTCGCTGCTTGGTCACGCGCAGCTCTTTTGCTTTCCTAGCTAAGGCCTCCTTCTCCAGTTGGAACGAGCGCATTCGGGCTTGGAAATTAGCTTCTGCCACTTCAAAGTCGCGGCGTCTGCGGTCCTGTATATTCTGCACGAGGTTCTTCACAGAGGACACGGCGTTTTGATTCGTTTCTCGCTGAGCCTCCTGCTTGAGCTCTTGACGGCGTGCAGAGGAGACAACTTGGGCGATATAGTCCAGGTCCAGCTTCCCTTTAGCCAGCTCGTCTTCGAGCAGTGTCGTTCGTTCATGGACAAGCCGACGGATGCGACGAGCTTCCGTCTCGCTGGTTTCCTGTTGTCTCTCGTGAATTACCTCCATCTCAGCTTGAAGACGTAGCTCTTGTGCTTCTAACGCCTCTGTTTGGGCCCGTAGCGTGTCGAGTGTCGCGCGCTGATGGACAAACATTTCCAGCTGCCGATCACGCTCCCGCTCCCATTGAACTCGTTGGACTTGCTGGTTCTCAGCTTTCAACGCTCGGGCTTTAGCCTTAGCCCGCTCTAGTTGTGCCTCCAGCTCGCTTTGCTCCTCTTGGTGACTCTCCATGTCCCGCTCAAGAGAATCGAAATCCTGAACCAGTTTCTGGTAATACTGATAGGCACTCGCCGGCTTTTGCTTGCGATTCTTCGCCATTGTACCTGTGACAGCAGTGTCAGAGCTGAGCTGCTGATTGCTTGGCCGCTGCGTCGACAGAGCTGGGATGAATTCGCCTGCGACTCCCCGATCGCCTCGTCGGGTAAATTTGGGTGGCTCTTCAACACGGTTCCGATCGACATCACCAAGTCCCTTCTTCAGTCCTCGCTGCTGACGGTGAAGTCTGAACTTGCCACACTGTCGAGCGGAAGGCTCGCCGTGGTCGAAGATGTTTGACTGGTGGAGTCCAGTGCGTTGAGTAGAAGCAGCAAATCGTCTTCACTGGTATTTGTTCTTCTGCTATCCAGCGACTTTGCTTTGGCTCCATCGCTAGAGTCTATCGTACTCACTTCGTGGTCAGCCTGGTACCCGTCCGGACACGCTGGCGGTCGCTCTAGCACGCGTAATAAGAGCGTCTCGAGGCTGCTTGAGCTGCTACCCGAATCAGGTTGTCCGATTCGACAGATTGCGATACGAGATGGCTGGCTGGGGCGGGAGTACGTTGTCTTGGTCGCACGTTGTGCTTGGGGATACCACAACCTTTCTGTTCGTCTCGATGTTATGCCAAGATCTGCGCGAAGCTCGTCGAGCTGTGATGATAGAAGCTTCATACCTGCCAATGCACCGGGCAATTCAACTGTGTTTTCGGAGCTTTGGGAGGAAACTTCACGTTGAGGTGATGATTGTACTGACTTGGGCGCCCGCGGAGGTGACAGGTCGCGAGACCCACCAGCTCTAGCCTGGCACAAGACGGGCAGATAGATCTGATCCTTGAGCGCCTGCTTTTCACGAGTTTTTCGCCTTCTGGAAGGCTCTGCGGAGTCCTCTCCAACGCCTTTGCCACGGTAGATTCTCGTGGCCATTCTCCCCATGGCCTTGACGTGCTTTCGCTCGCAAAGGGTCATTTCACGCTCCCACTTCTTCGTATTCCCCGGTGGACAAGCGGACGTCAAGACTGCAGCAGCCACAGACTTGCGTGACGTGGTTGGAACGATTGTGTCTCGCGGAAGAACTGTGGCAAACGGGGTCGCTGCCGACGCCCAGGTCTTGGAACCGACATCGGCTGTCGATGGCCGCTGCACCGTTGGAGGTGCGACTTCAACTGGGGTTGGTTCGACCCTTTGTCGATAGTGTCGCCGTCTTTGGCTTCCTGACAGCAGTCGCCACCTCCGACAACTGAATGCCCCACGCGAGCCTGAAGCGGAGGCGCTTGGTCTCGACGCGAGGGTCGGCGCTTCCCCGTATTGAACCTCCGACTCCTTCACCCCAAAGCTGGCGCCAACTTCACTCGCCCTCATTGTGTCGTTCGCCCTCCTTGGCAATTGAATATAGGTAGGTGTTGGACGGTTGCGAGTGCTGTGACCACTATCTCAGCAAACGCGATCGTCAGCAGAGCAGGAAAAAGCTCGGTATTTATAGTGATGCACGGAGTGCCTGGTTGACGCAGCAGGCTTCATGAACGCTTTGAATCCTGTAACTTAGTTAGTAAGAGTGTACCATGGATCCAGGTTCATGTGTTTCGTGTTTCAAAAAAGTTTTAAATACGACTAGCGTAGTGTTCGGGTTTCTCTCGCATGCACCCCAAGCCTTCCAACACTGGCCACTCTCATGCCCAATGTGCCAAGCTTGACGGGCCGGAGAGCCCTCGCGAAGAAAGAACAAAATGAAGTACGCCACGGCGCCGTCGTCTCCATATTCCGCATCGGAATGTCCACGTGACCTTCTGCAAACTCGAATAATGTCACCGCCGAACCAGCAAAACTGCGAGGCCACAAGCACTGCAGGCGTTCCTTCGCGCCCCTTGCCGTTTGCTCCCCATCATCCAAGTGGCAGACAGCAAGAGCCTTCCACTCCCCCAGGCTTCCACCACACAACCGAACGCATCAACAAACGAGAGTACAAAGTCTACCTAGTTGCCCAGGACGGGAAAGTCTAGAATTCGTAGCTCTCGCCATCGGCAGAAGACACGCGTCTCGGGCGAAGGCCCTCGCCAGCCGTCGGATCGTCATGGGAAGTGGTGAATGAGTTGGAAGCACGGAAGGACTTGTCGTCGAAATCGTAGGTTGACTGCGTGTCGTTGAGACCCGCCTTGGCCTTGGTCGCATCTACTGCCGAGTCTTCCAGGTCAGCGTTTAGGCTCTTGCCAGTGCCGTCGGTGCCGTAACTCGAGCCAGTCATACCTGTGCCGTAGCTGCTGCCGGTCAGATCCGAGTTGAAACTCGAGCTCTCCAACCCGCTGCTGAAGCTGCCTGCGTCGTAGTCGCTGTGGCTATCGGCATTGCTGCTGGTATCGTAATCGGTATTGCTGACGATGTCGGTGGTGCCAGTGGCGCCGAAATCGGAGCTAACGATGTCGGTCTTGCCGTCAATATCCGCCGAGCCAGTCGTGCTGGCAAAGTCGGCGTTGGCGTTGGAGGCAGGGAAGTCGACGCTGCTATCGTGGAGCACAAACTCCGTGTTGTCACTCGAGTTGGTTTTGTTGAGCTCGTTGGACTTGGCAAGGTCCGGGTTCCCCTCCTTCGCTCTTCCGTAGCCCGACAGCGTCAAGGTCTCGTCCAGAGGCTCGAACGTGATCGGCTTTGCGGATCGAACAGAGGGCTCGTCTTGCGTGAAGTCCACCGTGCCAATCGAGGACACCGATCCGTCACGTACATCGCCGCTCTCGCTTCCCTGGTCGCCAGGCACTTCCGATAGCATTGCGTCGAGCGTGTTACCCCGAGTGCGAGGCTGATCGTACATGTTGTACTCGTCGGTTCCCCCCATGCTCGACATGTCCGACTCGCGGCCGTAACCACTGAGCAGCGGGTTGAAGGTCGGCTGGGCGAAATGAGAGTCGTCCGTGTTGTACTCGAAAGACGTGCCCATGGACGTCTCGCTCTCGAAGGAGGGGCCCTGAATACCGCCGATGCCGAAGGTCTCGAGGTCGGGGGTGCGTCCGTACTCGAGGTTGGGGTCCTCTTCAATAATCCGGGACTCGCCGTCGTCGTACATGGAATCGTCCGGGTACATCGACTGTGAGCGGTTGAAGGGGTCGACGGCGTTGAAGTTGTTGCCGGACCGCTGCATGGGCGTCTCGTAGTTGGCGTACATCATACCCGAGTCACCAGGGCCACGACTAGAGTGGAGCGATCCCGACGACGAGACGGTCTTGTTCTGGCGGCTGTGACGGTCGGTATTAAAGGCAAGGGCGCTGGCGTTGAGTCCGGGTCCACGGGAGGCCTGGGAGCGGTTTCCAGCCGAGTAGTTGTCCTTCCAGCCAGAACCGTTCGACGCCACCCGCGCGTCGGGCTCGGCGTTCCAGTCCAGGTGCGACTTGGACTTGGTCGCAACGTACGACGCGGGCAAGCCAAAGCCACTGTTGCGGAAGTGGTCGGTGCCGTCACCGGGGTGGCGTTTGCGGCGGTAGAACACCACCGAGATGATCACAGCGACCACGATCGCGACTGCGCCAACGACGAGCCCGACCGTAGCCCCCGTCGACAGACCCGAGCTCTCGTCGTCCGCCTCGCTGGTGGAGCTGGCCTCGACGTTGGTCGTGATGAACGTGATGAAGTGGTAGCTCTCCTCGAGGTAGTCCTTGGGCGGCAGAATGATGTGGGCGAAGACGTTGCGCTCGCCGGCGCTGCTGTACGTGATCTTCTGGCGGAAGCTGGCCGTGCCCGCGCTCGTGAAGTTGGATGTTTCCTGGTCCGCAATCTTGCGGTTGGAGCCTGTGCGGAAGATGTCACACACGGTGGAGCGCGAGCACGTGTGGATGTTGGCGTGGCCGATCTGCATGGGGAGCCCCGTGGTCGGGTCGGGCACGGTGGTCTGCAGCTCCGTGAGGTTGAAGGAGTTGTCGTTGAGGTTGAGCGTGGCCGTGAAGGCGTACTCGACCTCGCTGCCGGCCTGGATTGTACCGGTCGTGGCCTGCTCGAGCGA
The DNA here is from genome assembly GCA_024211575.1 of Phytophthora melonis. Classification (NCBI taxonomy): domain Eukaryota; phylum Oomycota; class Peronosporomycetes; order Peronosporales; family Peronosporaceae; genus Phytophthora; species Phytophthora melonis. The sequence continues at coordinate 1,683,477 of JAMXKT010000094.1, read as the reverse complement.
GACGGTGAGCGGGCAGTCGGAGCCCGTGCCCTCCTGCAGCACGTAGGCGAAGTCGAAGTTGGACACCTGCATGCCCTGGTCCATCCAGTAGCAGTAGGTCGTGGTGCCGTCATACTTGTAGTCTGTAGCACCAACGCCAACAAACAGACCCATTAGTAGACCATTAACACGCACCAGTTAGGTAGAGCAGGTAGAGCGCGCCGCACCGTAGAGCGAGGGCGCCGTATTGGCCGAGACCAGCGCGCTCGTCGCGAGCAGGAGGCCCGCGGCCTGCCGCAGCCGCGAGGAGCTGCCACGCCGGACCTTCATGGCGACGAGATAGCGGGCGGGATGGAGTGCGCGCGGCGGGCGGTAGCTGGAGCAATGCGCCGCCGGGGCTGCCAATCGGTGCTGGCTTCTTGCCCCATCTGGTCGCCAAACTCGACGACACCACACTCCGTACTCGGGGCTGGGGCTAACTGGAGGCTGGTCATTGGCCCAAAATTAGAGCCGACTTGGTCCCACTTGTGTCGATTAAGTAATGGAATGGCGGGCAAATCGTGCTCGTGCGGGGACTTGTGGCCCAGACCGCGAGAGGAGAAGCCGGACGTTAGCTCAATCAATGCGCTCTGAGGCTCGGAGAACGGCGCGCGAGATGGTTCTCAGCGAGAACTCCAAAGGAAACGCGGCTTGGCGAGGTAAAGGGCCGTAAAGTGTAGAGCACCGAGATCTACTTAGTCGGGGTATTCCGGTGGACGGTTTTGGTCCGCCCTGTCTCTATTGTCGTGTCCTGACAGGTTTAATTATAGAAGGTGCATGCAATCTGAAAACTTTTATAGACCTATCATCTACTTTTGCGAGTATGGATTGTTACAGATCATAAAGTTACAGGTCTGTAAGTAACATTCCCTGAGCGCGTTTCAGGAAAACAGAGCGATCCGGCCGTGAGTGCGGCCCACTTCAACTGCACTCCTGGCATCTTACTTACGTGTTAGTTAGCCAAGTCCGGCGTTGAAAGGCTAAAGGTTCCTTGACGTGTAACATCACCGGTCAAGGCTAGCACGATGCTCGTGGTTCTGAGCTCAGTGGCACACTTTTAATATCGGCTTGACCGGGGTTGGCGGGCCGCTAGGCCCGCCAGCCGCCGCCAGGCTTGACCGGGGTTGGCGGGCCGCTAGCCCGCCAGCCGCCGCCACCCGAAGGGCGGCCCCGCCGCCCGCCACCAGCCGCCAGCTAGGAATAGATCTAAAAACAAGTTGCCACTACTGGTAGTAAGAAAAAAAGATGGCAGCGAGTGCAGCTCGCGCTGCAATACGAGATGCTATCGTAACGAAGAGCTTTCCTCCTGCAATATCGTACCCCGAGAAGCAGAAGAACACCATGCTATCGGCTTGGTTTAACCTGCCTACGATCACATGGGTTCCGGAGGTGTTAAATGCAGGTCGAACTCCTGTTTGTACCACAGAAGGGTGTAAGTGCACGCCGAAGGTAAAGGAATATTTGCAGCGAACTGTCCATGATGTCGAACACAAAACCATTTTGTATTATGCAAGGTACAAATGCTCTACAGGACGATCGTTCTCTACAATTGATGATGCCTACCTTGCTTCATCGAAAGCCGTATTTCTTGCATTTCCGTATTTGCTGACTTACCAGACCGCAATCTCGCTAGATTTATTTGATCTGGTGTATGACAGCATGCTTACAACCAAGGGACTGGCGGGGGCTACAGACAACGTAACGCGGCGCCGTCAGAAACGCTATTATGCGTTGTGTGCTCGTGCCGGTTGCGAGATTGAGAAACGAAAAGCTGCGGATACTGCTTATTCACCACCACTCTTGCAATCGGTCGAGCAGTACATGACTAACCATATTTGCCTAGACAGCGAGGCGCTGCAAAAGGTATGGCTCTCACAAACGGAAGTGTGTAGTAGATTACTCGAAGCCCAAATGGCCAGCTCACAATGCGAAAAGGTTATCAGAGTAGATCACTCACAAAAATTCTGTAGCAAGTTGAAAATTTTCGGATCTGACGGAAGCAAAGAGCAAGCTTCAAGTGTGCGTATGTTGCTTCTTGTACAGAATGAAATAGGCCAAGTAGTTGCAAGAGGGCTAACGCGTTCCGAGAACCACGAAGAAACAGAAGCAATTTTACAGTGTGTTGCTGATAAGCTAGCAGCCCACCCAGCAGAGAAGCGGTTCTGTGTGTGTGACCACGCGAATGGGATGCGCTGCCTCATTAAAAGGCTCTTTGGAGGTTCGGTCACGGTGAAACAGGACCCTTTTCACGTCATCCAGAGACTTACTGGAAAAGTTTCTGATCAAGCTCAGCGAGGCTGGCTCGCGAAACGACTCAGTAGTCGGCTTCACATCACCACTACGTAGAGGATGCTGCCATATCAGCACAAGCAAACCGAATAGTTAAGAACAGAGGCCATCGCATACATCTCATTAGGATCTGTATCACTTACTCCATGCACCGTCCGAGCTTGGGGACCCGCATTGCCTCCACCGCAATGGCGGTCGCTGATCTTGTAGGCATCGACTTATTGCTTCTGGCGAGATTGCTCGCCAGAGAATGTTGTCTCCTATTGGCTGTTATATTTGTCGGGAGGGGCAGGACAGATGTCAGGACATGGTGGTTTCTGGTGGCTTTTGGTGGCAGTTGGTGGCTTTTGGTCCCAGGATAATCCCGACAATACCGGTCAAGCCCCTTAATATCTAAGGAAGGATTCGTACAACATCTCCGGCTCGAGGTGTTGCCAGTACGGCAATACCAATACGGTTAGCAAACGTAACTTCAGCGTTGCGGCATCCAAGGAAGGCTTGCCCTCCTCATCGTGCATTCGCAGATTCAGGACCCAAAAAGAGAAGCTCTTCGGATGAATTTGCCGGCAGCTCATCAGTCGACTCGAGCAGCAAACGCGTCGCGTCCACCAACGCACCCAAACTTGTGAAGAAGCCATTTTCCTATGAATGTGTCTATGCCTACATTCGTTGCTACTACAGTATATGTATAGACCAGCAATGTCACTTGCGGCAGACCGCAGCTCTATGGGAACCTCACGAGGAGGCCAACTTCAACGCTCACGTAGCGCTGAGCACCAGCCAATCATCGTTCGCCTGAAGCACGAGAGCCTCACTCTTCCGAAATCTCTCGCGATGGCACCGACGCGGAGCGACTGGGACCGATGCCGGCGCCTCGCCAGCGTGCTGGTCGGACTTCTGCTCATGGGGAGCGTGGGCTCGAACCACTCGATCTCCGTCTGGAACGCGCAGCTTCGCGCGCTGCTGGGCTTCTCCGAGGCGGGCATCTCGCTCGTGTGCTCGATGGCGTCCTTCGGTGCCTACTTCTCCGTGAGCCCAGGCTACGTCTTCGACCGCATCGGCGCCCACCGCAGCGTCTTGCTGGGTGGCCTTTTGCTTGCAGGCATCTACACGGGGCTGTACACTGGCTTAGAGGCGTTTCCCCATGCCTTGACTCCGCTGGGCGTGGGTGTCGCCTTTGCGGTGCTTGGCCAGGCTACTAACTTCGGCGTGTTCGCGGCGCTGGGGCCCAACGAAGATCTCTTCGGACCTGAGCACCGCGGCAAGATCATGGCGCTCGAGTTCGCGGCCTTCAGCGCCGGTGGGGCGCTGTTCGCCGAGCTCTACAAGCACTACTTCGATCGGCAAGTGCCGCTGTACTTCCGGTTCATGGGGTGTTTAATGCTTGGGGTGTTTCTGCTGGCGTGGGTTACGTTGTATCGCCCTGGTAGAGAGGATCCAGCGCACGCGGTTGCGGTCGCTCCACCCATTCATGCCCTCGAAGAATTCATGCCGCCGGAGAGGACACCGAGGACGAGTGCGGACCTGGAAGAGAACTGCAAGCTGGTTCCTACTCTGCAGCCCGATATTACCGGCCGCGAGATCCTGGCCGACTCGCGCTTCTGGCTGCTGTTCGCTACTGTCTTCATTTTGGTGGGGTCGTCGCTGTTTATTATGGCCAACATCGCCTTCATTGTGGAGTCGCTGGGCGGTCCAATGGAACAGATCCCCACGATGGTGGCGTTGTTCTCCGTCGGCAACTGCTGCGGTCGCGTCGTAGCCGGTATCGTGTCCGATAGCGTGTTGGATCGCTGTCCGCGCATCTACTTTGTCAGTATGGCGTCCATTCTCGTTGGCGCGATCCACACGCTGTTCCTGGTTATTCCGCGAGCGTACCTGGCCGTCCCCATCACGCTGTCAGGCATCGCTGACGGCGTCATGTTCGCTGCCTTCCCGGTTTTAACGCGAGAGACCTTCGGTGCGCGCCACTTCGGAAAGAACTTTGGCCTCATGAGCGTCGCCAACGCGCTCGGCTTCCCGTTGTTCTACAGCCCTGTAGGTTCCTTCGTGTACAGTATGTCGGCAGAGCGGGTGGATGGCGTCCAGAAGTGCATCGGTGAAGAGTGTTTCCGCCCCGTGTTTCTGCTGGTTGTAGTGCTGAGCGTGGTATCGCTGGCCGCGAGTCTCCGCTTCGCGGCGCGACAGAGCTACGCCCGCTTAACCTAAATGCAGCTCAAAGATACTTTCAAGCCACTTGACAATGTAGCCATGTACCATCTGTGCGTGGCAGAGGTGAGGTGGCCAATCCTGCCGTCAATCATCGACCAAAATCTCCGGTCCAGTGGCGATCATGAGCTCCTTGGTGTCGTCGGTGTCGCTACTCCGCCGGTCCTGCAGCCTGCTCGCCGGGGTGCTGCTCATGCTTGGCGTTGGGTCGACGTACGCGCTATCGGCGTGGAACGCGCAGCTCAAGACGCTGCTGCACTTCACGCAAGGGGCATCTCCACGATCTCCTCCATGACCATGCTAGGGACGTACATGAGCTACATTCCAGGCGTGATCTTCGACCAGCTTGGGCCGTACACGAGCGTGTTGCTGAGTGGGAGCGCTATGCTGGTTATTCACCTGGCCATGTTCACGGCGCTGCAGTTCGCGCCGGAGAGCCTGAGCCCGCTGGGAATGGGGAGCGCCATGCTGCTGTTTGGGCTGCTCAGCTCGTTCTGCGTCTTCTCGTCCATCGTGCCCAATGAGTCGCTCTTTGGGGACGAGAACCGCGGCAAGGTAATGGCTGCACTTACGTCGGCTTACAGCTGCGGTGGCGCCTTCTTCGCTTTCGTGTTCCACGAGGGCTTCCACAGCAGCGACGTGCCCGGCTACTTCCTTTTCGTGGGGAACTACCTCCTAGCTGCCTGCGTCTTCGGCTGGTGTGTGTTTGCTCGTCCGCTTGCGCGTGAAGAGGGCATCGCCAAGAAAGGAGATCCGGCAGCGTTGAGTTCGGTCTCGGCAACACAAGCGCGTCGGATGGGCAAGTGAACAGCGCCGCCAGCGAAAAACCCGACGAAATCACGGGCGTGGCTCTGCTGACGGATGTGCGATTCTGGATGCTCTTCATCCCGGTGATGATAGTCATCGGCGCCGGTCTGCTGGTCATGTCGAACGTATCCTTCATCGTGGAGTCGCTGGGCGGGCCAGTGGAGCAGGTTCCATTCATGGTGGCGTTGTTCTCCATCGTGAATACACTGGGCCGCCTCGCGACTGGTGCCGTCTCCGACCTCTTGCTGACACAATACCCGCGCGCGTACTTCGCTGGTGCCTCCGCTCTGTTCACGGCCATTACGCAGGTTGTCTTCCTTTCGGTCCCCGCGAGCTGGTTGCTGCTGCCCGTGGCTATGGCAGGGTTCTCGGAGGGGTCATGTTCGGCACGTTCCCAGTGATCATCCGCGAGGAGTTCGGTCTGCAGCACTTTGGCAAGAACTTCGGGCTCTTGAGTCTCGCCAACTGCGTAGGGTACCCTCTCTTCTTCAGTCCGCTGGCGTCGTACGTGTATCAGCACTCGACTGCCACGCGCACTGTCGACGGCGTCGAGAAGTGCTTCGGCACGGAATGTTTCGGCCCCGTGTTCGTCGTGGCCATTGTGTTGTCGTTCGTGGCTTTCGCGTGCAGCGTCCAGCTCGCTCGACTGCAGCGGCGCCGCAAGTTCTACAGCTACCAGCAGATCCGCCCGTAAGAAGCAGTACATGTAGTCAAAGCATCCTTGAGTGTTGGCTGGTGTCCATCAACTGGCAGCAGCAACTGTATCGTCCGGGCATCTTTAGATTCATCATCGGCCTTCAACTTGCTTCATTACCTGGCAAAGAACAGACGCGCGCGCAGGACCACCGAAAACTCGCCCCATGTCAATCTCGCGGCAATGCGGCCGGCGCGTTGCCATACACTCTCATAGACGCGGGGCGTCTAGCGCTATGAGGCGAATGCGCCTCCGACAGGTGGTTCGCGATCCCGACCCGAATATGCTCGGAAGCTCAGTTCGTCCTCGAACGCGATTTGAACCTACGTTAGTGTCGCAGTGTCTCTATTAGCCGCGCTGTGATTGGTCTAAGGCCCTTCAGCTTGGGGCCTCCGTTTCCTGGCCTATTTCCAGTATCAAATCCGCCACCTCCAGCACAAGTCGCAGGCAGCCGCCGTGACTGACCACCCACATGAGCGCGGAAGTGCAGATGCAGCAGCAGGGCGCGCTGACGCAGCGCAAGCGCACGGCGTCCGCCACCGCCGCCACCGTGGCGCAGGCGTGTCGCCAGGCCGTGACGGAGCTCGAGAACTGGTCGCTCTGGGCCTACCGCTCCACCACGGGCGAGGAGTGGGACGCGCAGCCGGCCTGCTTCATCACCGACTACCTGCTGGCCGTGCAGTGCTTCGCCTTCGCCGTGTACATCGGGCTCTTCGCGGCCACGGACAAGGGCGACCTAGCCTGGTACCTCATGTACTTCATGGCGCTGGGCATCTCGGCGGCGCTCGGCGGCCTGCTGCATCACGTGGCCTTCGAGGCCATGCGCGACATCGCGCACAAGCAGGAGAAGCACCTGGTCAAGACGGCACGCATCTTCGGCTGCAACCTCAGCCGCTCCACCGTGGACAACATGATCGACGCGCTCTGGCGCGTGGTGCTGGCCTGCTCCATCCTGACTAACTTCGCGCTGCTGTCGCTGGCCGCCAGCCGCCACCTGCCCGAGACCTGGGCCTACTCCATTATCGTGCTGGCCGCCGTCGTCTACGTGGTGCTGGCCGTGTGGGCCAGCGTGAGCATGCACACGGTGTTCCTCTTCGCCGGCTTCATCCCCGTCATGCTCTTCGGCCCCATCGCCTGCTTCATGACGTGGAACTGGGAGTGGAGCCACTCGAGCAACGAGCTGCTCGTGTACGGCATCAAGCTCGTGGGCGGCCTCATCCAGGGCCTCGTATGGGCTCCCAGCAAGGACACGTTCAACCACAACGCGCTCTCGCACGTGTTCCTCAGCATGGCGGCGACGCTCATGCTCGTCCACTTCAAGTTCTAAGATCAGCGTGGAAGAAGAGGCCGGTCACGACGAAGGACGGTTGTGCAGAGTGTCAACTAGTTTATAAAGGCACGCGCTCAGGTGCTGGCTGCTGGCATGCGGGGCCAGCTCCTCGTGGATCGGGCGTAGTATTGATAGGAGAGAAGAGTGAGTGAGTGGAGCGCAGGAAAATCTTCATTTGGAGCTAAGTGGGTTTTCACGTGGTCAATTTAGCAAGTTTTGAGGCGTTTTACTTGGTTCAAGGCTTTGAGCGACACCACCACTGCCTATATATACGAAGTGCTTCGACTGGAGGATTGGAGCTAGCGCCAACTGTGAGCTCATTTCTCACAACTGGCATGCTGCTGTTTGGTGGGAATCTCTCAGGAGGCAAGAAGGCCAAGCCAGCTGCGGTGGCTAATGCATCAAACTCGTTGCCATCTGACCAAGCTGGTGACGGGAGCGGCGAGGCAGGAGGAATCTTGACCCCGCACACTGACGCCTTGCACCGCCTGACGAACCACGAGCTGCGGCTTCTGGAGGAACTCGAGCGCACGCGTTCCAAGCTGCAGGCCGAGTGGCGGCTCAAAGTGGCCAACCTCCAACGACAACACCCCGACATGCTAGCAAGTACGCTGAACAATGTCCACGAAGGAGCGGCCCCCAATGTGGAGGAGCTGGAGAAGCGCTTCCAGCTAGCGATGGGTGGCGGTAGACCCCCAGTACCGAATGATTTGCAGCGTGCGATGCACTCCAAGACGCTGAAGTTGTCTCCGAACCAGCGCTCCAAGTCATTTTTGAGACACAAAAAGAAGGCTCACACAACACCTGGAGGGGGCAATGCTCCTTCAACACCTTCGGTGAATGTTCGAACAGGGCTAGATATGCTGCCAGTGCTGACAACGACAGGAGAAACTCCGTTCGAAGTGGGGCTGGACTCTCAAATTCTCCCTGGCCACCGCCAGCAGCAACAGCAATACGTTCTTCCTGTTTTTCGCCTCCCGTCCGTGAACGTGGTAAGTACTGCCAGCACCATGGCAGCCAAGGAGGTGCAAGCAATCAAAGAGGACGTCGATCGGAAGCAAGCAAGCGAGACGCTCGGGTTGTCAGTGGAGGAGATCGAAGCTCTCGAAGCGGAACTCAATGGCCAGAGTGTCAACTCTTCACCTCCAACATTCTACCAGCCAAATCAACTTCCTCTTGACGGTCAAAAGCTGCCAAGTCTAGCACAATGCAAGAAGAGTAAGAAGCGTCTACAACAATCGCATCCGAACAAACGCAAGAACGTTGGTCCCTCAAAGAAGGGCTTTTGCGCTGCAGAGGATGGTGGAGCGCTTCGTAAGGAGTTGGAGTCGGCGCTGTACAGCGTGCAGAACCTCACACGGCTCGTGAAGGACGACATTTGCTGGGCTCAGAAGATCTGCCCCGCCTCCGAGCTGCGTACGACGCTCTACTTTAAACGGTGGGGCCGAGAAAAGGTTGAGAATATATTTCGTCGGCTGCTGTACAATCTCCAGGGCGTGGCCATGGAGCGCTGGAAGCACGCAGTCGCGTACGAGAAGCAGCAGGAGAAGCTGCAGGCCTACCTACTCTACAAGGGGAGCAAGAAGCTGGATCTGTTCTTGGTCAATTGGTCCCAACGCAAGCTGCGGCAAGCTTGGACAACGTGGTGGTCGGATATCGTTCACGAGAAGGCCTTGGAGCGGTCAGCTTTGGAGCTGAATGCCATTCAGGTCATTCAGCGCTCGTGGCGCGCTTACCGTGGCCGGATGTTTGCTTTCCTCGTGAAGATGCAGAAGCTAATCGCCAAGCAAACGACCGCAGCTATCAAGATGCAGCGTATGTTCCGCGGGGGTCTCGCACGCAAATTCTTCAGGCTTAAGCGACTCGACAAGCGCCGTCAGGCCATGGCCACTCGAATCCAAGCATTGGCTAGAGGCTACATCATACGGAAGCGAGTCAAGCAACTGCGGGACGAGAGGAAGATGCACCTCGTTGCTAGTCGCGTGCAGGCGCTGTATCGTGGTCGGAAAACTCGTCGTGAAGTGGCAATTAAGCGGAGGACTCGGCGCCTGACCAAGGCAGCGGTGCTGATCCAGCGGCGGTACCGTGGGCGTCTTGGGCGGGCAACATTCATTCGGCGACGCCTGGATCGCGCGCGCAACATTGCTGCGACAAAAATTCAAACCATGGCCCGTGGTAGACGCGCACGAAAGAAACTCGCCAGTCTGCGCGAGGAGGAGCGGAAGCGGCAAGCGATTCGTCGTGCGGCAGCGATCAACATCCAGCGAGTGTATCGAGGGCATCGGTACGTCAGTACTGCTCAATTGCTGATGTATTAGGAGAGTCACTAACTAACTCGCTACCTTGATACCGTGTTCCGTGCCATTAGCGCTCGGTTGTCGACCGAACTGAAGCTGATGGCGCTGCGTGAGAGAAATCGCATGCGCGCTCAGGCTGCCACCAAGATCCAGAAAGTGGTCCGCAAACGACAAGCGATTCGCCGGGTCGAGCTGCTTCGGCAGGAGCGAGCCGCTAGATTCGTACTCCAGGCACGGACGTGGGTCGAATACTGGAACGAAGACTCAGCCAAGTGGTTTTACTACAACCAAGAGGTACGTGGGGTCGTTATCATGAATCCTCATGAGGGGATGCTTGCTTACATTGTGATGTGGCTGGCTGGTAGACTGGTGAGGCGCTGTGGGCCCCTCCAGCGACGGGATACACCAAAGCAGACGGCAAGCTCGTGCTTCAAGATGGCAAGGTTATCGATCCGTCAGAGGATGACATCGCCGCCATCTTGGCCGCTCAAAAGGCGCCACCAACGCTGAACGGGGCAGATAACTCCGACTCTAATGCAAAAGATAAAGAGGAAGAAGACGACGACGACGATGAGGACGAAGACAAACTGTGTGTGGAGTGCGAAGAGGAGGACGCTAGACGCCATTGCACCCAGTGCGAGGACGTGTTTTGTGACGCTTGCTACGAGAAACTTCACCATTCGGCGAAGCGTGAGAAGCACACGTGGAAGGCAATTGGGTCGCTCCGCTGCATCGAGTGCGAGAAAATGCGTGCAACTCGTTGGTGCTCTGTCTGTGAAGACCCCTACTGCTTGGGGTGTTTCACTATTATCCACTCGAAGGGGAACAAGGCGGCCCACCAGTGGACAGACATGGCGACGTTCAAGAAGGCACAGAAGAAGCAGCAAATGGCCAGGGAAGAGGAAAGTGCTCAGACCTACGACGAGTTTGTGCAGTCGAGCGAGTACCAATACGTCACGGAATACGCGGTGGCTGAAGCAGCTCGAGAAGCTCGGGAGGCCCAAGCGTACGCCCAGTCGTACAGCCAAGCGTACGCTGTTCCAACAGCTTCATCAGGCGACTATGGAGGCTGGATGACGCTAGTGGACGAGGCTTCAGGTCAGATGTACTACTACAATTCGTACACAGGCGAGTCCCGGTGGGCGTAGGTAGTCATTACTAGGGCAACGTGCTGTCAGTGACGTTGTATTTCTTTCAGTAGTGAGCGAATCGATAAATAAAAGTATTGTAGAGAGGCCTGGCCTTCGAGTCCCCTCCTGAAGCGTATGCGAAATATTCCACCAACTCTTCTCATACCTCGACATCGAATCGCATGCGGTTGCTGTTGCGAGCTCCATGGGCACGCGTGTCAAGACGCATGCGTCGCATGTTGTGCGAGTCCATCTGCCGCACGAAGAGAAACCCGGAGGACAAGCGTGGGATATCCGAGTCCGTCGTGGGGGAATCGTCGGTGGGGCCATAAACCTTCTTCCAGGCGCCGCCACTCGGATCGCGGTTCGAGCCAAAGACATTCGAGGACGTCGTGGACAGGAACGTGCAGTCCAGACTTCGGTACGAGTCAACTTCATCCCAGGGTGTGGACGGGAACCTGTCGTCGCTTTCCGAGCCAAAGCTGTACTCCGTAGACACTGGCGACTCGAGCATGCCGATGGAGTAGTCATCCGTGTGGGAGCTGTCATCACTCGCTGCCTGACTGTCGTTGAGACCGTGTCGGCGGACGGGAGCGTAGATCAGCATCGGCGGCGCCGGTCTTGTGTGGCGGCTACTGAGAGGAGCGACGCTGTAGGACGTGGCCTCGGCCCAGGAGTTGCCCGACTCCAGCCGAGAGCCTTCGCGCATTTTCCGGTGGCTGGGGTCGTCCCCCAGCACGGGAACCACGGAGCCGCTTGAGTCGATATCTCCGAGACCAGCGCGGTTCGTACCGGCATCGGGGACGGCGAACGTCGTGCGCTTCATGCAGAAGCGCGAGTTGTCGGGAGGTGCGCGGTTTGTGGGCGGTTCGCTGTCGGTCTGGTAGAGACTGCTCCTGCCGCGACGCAGCACCACGAGGAGCAAGACGAGGCCCGTGAGGACCACGAGCCCCACTGCGACCACGATGACGGAGGTGCTAGGGAAGCCGCTGTCCGAGCTCTCGGCGGTCTCGGGCTGGATGGTCATGTGCTCCTGCTCCTGCTGCTGCTGGACTGGCGTCACGCTCGCGTCGTCGTCGTCGTCGTCGTTAGCGATGCCGCTACCGTCCTCGTCAATCGATCCCAGTCTCCGAAAGGCGCCAAGACGTTGCGGTCGCTCGTACTTGTCGACTGCGCTGCTGTCACCGACGTTGACCGCCTGCGCCAACTGCCAGAGCAGCGCCACGCCCAGCAGCGCCAGCGCCTCAATCCGTGGCGACGTCATGGTTTCGACTCGTGTTCGACGATTGCGAGAATGGGGACGAGTCTCCTTCGCGCCGGCACGAAGTCTGGTGGTTGATTGCTGCCGCGCAACACACGTTCGGGTGGGTGATGCTACCAGATTCTATGCCATTCCGCGATCTTGGCAGTCTTCTAATGCCCTTACAGTTCGACTCTGCCTCCAAGGAGGAGTAAAGTTGAAGCGGGTGCAAGTTGAAGCCACTTTTTGCTGTCAAATCCGCTTGTACCGCTCTTTTGGTACCCTCAAGAAGAGAAACTTCACTCACTCAAAGGAAGAAAGCCGAGAAGGAAGGATGGCGACATCCGCGGCCGACGAGGACGCGCTGGCCGTGGCGCTGCGCGTGGACAGCTCCACGTTGAGCTGCTCCAACGATGCTGGAGAGGATGAGGAGATGGCTCCAGTGTCGCTGTTCGACGACCCGCGCGTGCGCATGGACGTGGCCGAGGACCTGACGCTGCTGCTGGGCTTCGAGCGGCGCGTGTACACTGCGGGCGTGCAGGAGGACGTGGAGCAGAGCGGGGGTGATGGTCAGCAAGGCGTCCCTCTGTGCGTGGTGGTGGACGCCCAGGACGTCCACCTGGACGAGGGCGAGCTCGTGGCGGACGTCAAGTGGCTAGACCGAGAGCTCTTCGCCGTGGGCTACACGTCGGGCGTCGTGCGCGTCTTCAGCCGCGTGGGAAGCTCCTCTTCGAGCAGAAGCTGCACGGCGCGGCCGTGCTCAAGCTGGACGTCAACCGCAACGCCGCGACCATGGTGGCGCCGCGCCGCGCGAGCGTCTTGCTGGCCAGCGAGCCTGACACGGAGGGCGAGTTCTGGGTGCTCTACGCGGACTCGACGGTCGCCATCGTCCAGATCTCGGAGATCCTGAGCAAGCTCAACTCGGCCGTGTTCGGTGTGTGCGCTGCAATGGCCAAAGGCTCGTTACGTTGCACCTTTGACTGATATTGTGTATCGATTGACGCAGGTCCTGCGCAGGCCAGCAAGTTCAGGAAGTACTCGCTGCGAGACCAGAAGGACATTGTGGCCGCGGTTCCGTGCGGACCCGTCAGGCCGACGATCTTCCAGTCGCACGCGCGTCTCGGGGTGTACACAATCGTGAGCGCGGGGCAGGCGCCGTTCCTCGCCTTCTACCAGGCTGGGAACGACCAGAACTCGATCATCCACTTGGCGCATATCGCGACTGCCATCGCTTCGAGAGCTGCGGGAGCTGTGTGGAACTTTGCGACTAGCTGGGGGTGGGGACGAGGTGCTGGTGAGTCGGAGGAGCAAGGAGATGGACAGGCCGGTTATACGCAGCTCGGGGCTGGCGCGATCGACGCTGCGGCTGAGCATGTGCCTGCCCTGTCGGCTCTACTCGATCCATTCATGAGGATGACCGACGGCGCTGCAGGGTTTTGGTGTTGAGTCCGACGGGCAGACTCGCGGCTGTGTCGGACACGCTTGGTCGGATTCTGCTGGTTGATACCTCTCGGATGCTTGTGATTCGGATGTGGAAGGGCTATCGGAACGCGCAGTGTGGCTGGATGCAGGGCTCGGAAGGCGCTCGCCGTCCTCCTGGGCTGTACCTCGTCATCTATTCGGCGCAACGTGGCATCGTCGAAGTGTGGCGTGCCCGGTATGGTCCCAGGGTTTTCAGCTTTGCAGTGGGCAACAGCGCGAAGCTTTTCACACAGTTCGACCCCGCGACGCGCAGGACAAAGTGCATCGTGCTGTCTAAGACGAGTGAGACTAGCTCGGAGCTGATTGAGCTCAATCCCGGGCTGCCGAACGCGTCGATTTTGCTGAAGTATTTTACACAGAACAAGCTCCAAGAAGAGAACTTCCTTCTGCACCAGGTGATAGGGGGGCTCCAGGCATTCGTGAAGAAGAAACGCGTCGACGCGACGCATACACTCGAGCAAGATGTACTGGGCCCGCTGCTAGAAGATATCGGCAGCCTTTCTTCATCAACAACGATCCAGGCGCTACTTGACGTGTTACTGAATGCTGACATGGCATTACTGAACGCGAGCTTCCTGCTCAAGGCTTTGGAAAAGCTGCAGCTGGTAAGAACCTTCTCGTGGTTACCTCGAAGAAACTTAATCCGTCTTACTGTTTCTAATTCGTGTGTTTTCTAGGCATTAAAGAACGGAATGTCCTCGAGAACTCCGACTGGGGCAGAGTTATCACTGCAGTGGAAGCTGCTCTGGCAACACCGCCTCGTGTCAACTTTTATCGGATTTCAGACCGTACGTATAGAGTGGCTGATGTGCAGGATCCGTGCGTTGTGCTAATCTTTATTTACTACGTACAGGAATTCGAGCGAGGTAAACGCGCTTTGATAACCATGGTGCAGACTTCCGTAAAGGATACCATCTCTCGGTCGAGTGCCAATAAGCAGCAGACTGGCCCATTGCCGCGCGTCCTTCCGTGGCTAGAGCTGTTTCGTCGGGCTGGCATTGTGCTGGACGATGAATCACGATCTCGAACACAACGAGCGATTGATAGCGCCAGTCAACTCACGGCGTGGGAGTTCATGGAGTTCTTCTCCATGCCGTTTAGTGATCCTGACTTACCTCGCCGCCGAGATATTTTATCGCTGTTTGAGGTTGCGGAAACGAAGGAGGAGTTTCTGCGTGAGACTTTCCGCGTGTTGAAAGCTCCAGTTTTTCGTAAATTCTCAACTGCGGCTCAGAGAGATTGCCTGTTTACGTTTATCCTCGCCCCAGTGCTATCGAGTGTCTTCGCTGTTCAGGTATGGTGAAGTGCTCGTGAATTTGTTTGTACTATTTGTCTAACTCTCATTACTTTGTCCAGGAGCTGCAACAATTGCACTCGGCTATCTTCTTGTCGGAAGAAATTGTGACAAGAGTATTTATTGAGTGGTTTTTCTCACTCCCTCTCAGTGCGATCCTCGCACTGCCTCCACCCTCGCTGTCTTCGTCGCTCCAACGGTGGCTGCAGCCTCATTTTGTTATTGCAGATGTGGAGACAGCAATAGAGCAAGAGGGAGAAGACAATGCAGGGACGCCTTTTGTTTCGACCGCGAGCCAACTTCGCCGCTTGCGCGATTGTCCCCGCTCGCTGGGGGAAGTCTTTAACTCGTGCTGGAAGACGCCGAAGCTTTTCCATGCTTTCGTGTTAAGTGAACATTGCGGGTGGGGAGAGAAGCAGTCGGCAAAACACGCTGAAGAAGACACCTTCGGGAAGTACAGCAGCGCTGGTAGCGGAACACGCTGGGTCATTCTGCAGGACTGCATCGCTAAAACGGTGCATTTGTCATTGCGTCTTGGTAAAGTTGGCCGTCTCTCTGTTGATTCTGTTGAGCACGTCGATGACATCATGCGAAGTCTTGCTGTAATGCAAATCAACGATGGCCACGAGGCCGGTGAAGATGACGCTGCAGTACAACTGGCGACGGACCATGTTGAAGCGAGTATGAGCGAAGATGGAACTGACGGCTGGGTCGCGACAATGGAAAACTGTCGGAAGGCTGTCCAGATGAAGGATTGCCCAGCAGTATTGCGTGCTTATCCTCAATTCTCGAACAAGGATGCTTTGTGCTGCTTCCGGGTTGGTGTCCTGTGCACCGCGTGGAATGCTGAGCGTTCGGACATGCGTCAGCTGGAGGATGCGCTGCTGGAGCTCGATTGTGTGGAGTCTCTTCGAATAAAAGTGGCAATGGCGGCCCATATCTGGGAAAGATACATCCGTGTGCACGTGGTCACACTCATCACGTTTTGGGAGGAAAGCGCTGCTGGCAAGAAGCCGCAACGCGGTCTCCAGCCTCAAGTGGCTCGCCGCTTTTTCGGTATAATCCGGAATCTGCTCGTCACGATGTTGACAGCAGTCAAAGCAATGTCAGCATCGCGAGCCATGATAGCAGCGTATGGCGATGATGGGGCGGGCAGCGAATATGACGATGAAACGAGTGATGCAGACGCCGACTCTGACGAGGAAGATGCTGATACTGTGCCGCGGACCACTGTATTCAAGATGGAAAGTTTGACTCAATCAGTCAAGTGGCGCTGTCGCGTCAAGGATCTCCATTTGATTTTCCGGCAGCGGTGGCCACCTTCACATGAGACGTCTGCACTGATGCAGTCGCTGGAGAATTTCAAGTTTGACATGATCTCAGTGACGCAGGTCGCAGATCACATCAGTTTGATCATGCTGCTCGACTCATTCGCCGCGACGGCAGTGACACCGATCTCGATCGTTAAGCTGTTCTCAAGTAGTGGTCGATACTTGTGCCGTTCGGACAGCTTTCTGATGACCCAACCACCGCCCGAACCAAGCAAAGAAGAGGTGAACTCTATTAACCGGGATCGTACCAGGTTCCTGAAGGAGCTTCTTCGGCATGACGAAGCGCTAGGGTTTGCGCTTGCAGAGGCCTTTGGACTGCCGTTGGAGGTGATTCGTGAAGAGTATGTGCTGTTCTTGTACCAGTCAGGTCGGGACGAGCGCGCAGACTTGGCGATTGAGAAGATGCAGAAGCCGGAGCGCTTGGTACTCCAGCTGGGAGCTATCGCTCGAGCTCGACTATCCCTTATTCTGCGCCGCATGAAGACGGAGGCAGAGTACGCCATTGTGATGAGTATGCTGCCTGCAGACGTCTTCGCGTGGGTAATCAGCGACAGTCAGCCACCGCTCGTGGCGGACCCGCTAGTCGAGAAACTCGATCTCACGCCATCGCTCACTTCTACTCACTATCTGCTGCTCAAATGCTTGGCGTTGATCCCTCCCACCGGTGAAGAGTTCGAGAAGGTATCAGCGATGTCTGTGCTGGTAAAGGACGTCATCAGCCAGGTGAAGCTGCACTCATAGAGCTTACAAAGGTTTCTTCCACCAACAATCGACATGGAGCCAAGCCAAGGCAGATTCACAAGAAAAAAAGTGTCTTAGATAGACTAAGCTGAAAGAAATTCAAAAGCAAGTAAATTGTGGCGCTCTACCTCTAAAAGCTCTAGTGAATGCGGTAACGCTGCAGGAGGAACTCGCCCTGAGCCTTAGCCTGCTTCCACTGGATCTCGACGTCAAGGAAGCGCGGGTTCTCGGCATTCCGCCGCACCCACCACTTGCCTTCGACAGCGTCTCCCTTCTTGACCTCGAAGGGCTTCGGGACGTGGAAGAAGACCTGGTGCCAGTGCGTGGGGGTACCCTCAGCCCCCGTCGTGAAGTACTCGGGACGCGGGCAGTCACGCTCAAACCCGATGTCAAAGCTGGACACGAACCCGTGGAAAGTGGCGTCCTTGGTGACGGACAGCGTGAAGGTCGAGTGGAAGTCGAGCTCGTCGTACGTGACGTGGTCGATGTCGATGTTCTGCAGCAGCTCGCGGCTCGTGATGATGTCGCTCGGCTGGACGTCCTCCACGAACGCGTCGCGGATCGAGATCTTGGACTGGATGGGCTTCATGTTGAAGCCGTAGACGTCGTCCCAGAAGTCAAAGCGCTTGGTCGAGTCCTCCATTCCCTGGATGAACATGGAGCACTTGTCCGGGAAGAGGTGGCCGCCGGGGGCGAGCCACTTGTCGCGCGCGAACAGCACCGTGTCCAGCATGGACTCGTACAGGAGGCAGTAGCCCATCCACTCGGAGACGATAATGTCCACCTTGTCCACGGGCAGATCCATGTCCTCCACCTTGCCGCGGAGAATGGTGATGACGTCGCTGAAGCCGTTGGCGGCCACGATCTCGCGGGCCACGTCGCCCATCTCGCTGCGGTCGATGCCGATCACCTTGGCGGCACCAGCCTGCGCCGCGAACATGCTCAGAATGCCCGTGCCGCAGCCAACGTCCAGCACGAACTTGCCCTTGAACAGCTCCGGGTTGTTGAGGATGGCGTTGCGGTAGCCGTCCGTGCGGATGCGGTCGGTGATCATCTCGCGGTGGATGCCCACCTGCGAGTACGAGTCGAAGTAGTACGTGTCGTTGTCCGCAGCGTCCTCGACGGGGGCTGAGCTCTCGCCGTCGACCACGAAGTCGCGGACGAGCTTGGAGTACTTGGTCATCTGCTGCTTGAGCTCCTGGTTCTCGAGCTGCAGCTTGGCGATCAACGCAGCGGCGTCGTCACCACCAGCAGCGGTGGGGCCACCGCCACCTCCTCACTCTTCTGCTCCTCCTCATCGGCACCAGCAGCGTCTTCGTCGTCGCTGCTGTCGCTGTCGTCGCAGTCGAGACAGTAGAGCAGCGGGTCGTCCGCCACCACAGGCTTGAGGAACTCGTCCTTCTGGAAGGCGGCGTTGCCCTCCGTGGCCAGCGTCTGCTTCACCTGCTCCGCCGCGACGCCGTCCAGAGCGTTCCAGCGCAGAAAGTTGACGAGCTGGATGGTGCCGTACGTGTCGAGCTTGCGCGCCGAGATCTCGCGCTTGAGCGAGAAGTCGTGCGCCTCCTGCAGATGCGCGTGCAGCGGCTCCTCAAGCGGGAACTTGCTGGCGCAGAACACGCAGTCGAAGCTGGCGGACGAGCCGTCGTCCACCCAGTCGTCCCACGTCTCGCCGCCGTCCACGTCCACGATGTCCTCGCGCTCCGCCATCGCCGTCACTTCCTGATTCTCAATTGAATTGGCAAATGCCAACCAGTGGAAAAAATGACTGGCCAAGTGCCAGATGGCTACAATTCAGAGAGGCAAAAAGGGGCAAGTGCGTAGCTGAGGTGAGGGGAGGTGTGTATTGATAAGCTTTACTATCGCATCCGGTGGCTGCTCGTCCTGCATCAATGCTCGACCGCTGTCGACCGCTGCAGATCGTGCTAAACCACGCGGCACTAAACAAGAACGGAGGAACCTAGAGGCGCCTTCCTTAGGCGCAGCAGCTGTCTTTGGACTGCTCCTGGGCCTCGTCCACGCGGAATTTGCTGCCGTTGGCCACGTCTAATCTATCGTGCTCGCTCTCGGCCAGGCGCTTCTGGATGTCCACGGCGATGGAGCGGAAGGCCTCGTCGATGTTCTTGTTGCTCTTTGCGCTCGTCTCGAAGAACTTGATGCCGAACTCGTCCGCTAGATCCTGACCCTGCTTCGTTGTCACCGCCTACAGTAGCAACACAGCACAATCGCCCAGTGAGTCAATCAATCGCCTCTCAGTCATAGCGCTGGTACTTGAACGCACTCTTTCCGACGGATCCACGTCGCACTTGTTGCCGATTAAGATCTTGTTCACATTTGACGACGCGTTCTGTCGGATTTGTGTCATCCAGTTGCGAATGTCTGCGGTGGCAGTAAGCAGCGAAAGCAAACGTTAGAAGAGCTACAGCCCCTGTACATCAAGAAGCAAACCCTGAGCGTACTCTGGAAGGAGTGGTCGTCGGTCACGTCATACACGAGCAGAATGCCCATCGCGCCTCGGTAGTAAGCTAGAGTCACGCAACGCCACCCCCATTAGATCCATCTTAACCGACACAGCAATACATGCACAACAGACTCGAAGGCAGCAGAACGCACCGGTCGTGATCGTCCGGAAGCGCTCCTGGCCGGCCGTGTCCCAGATCTGCAGCTTTATCCGCTTGCCGTCCACATCGATCGTCTTCACCTTAAAGTCGATGCTGCAGCACAAACAGAGGTAGAGAGAGAGAGAAACATCTAGCGTTAACCCCCATACATGTACAGTTCAGCAAGAGGATGCAGCAGCCAACGCACCCGATCGTGGTGATGAAGGACGTCGTGAACGAGTCGTCCGAGTAGCGCAGCAGCACGCAACTCTTCCCCACACCTGAGTCAGAGAGACGCAAAAAGGAGAGCGGTTAGAGGCTTAGAAGGGGGTCATGAAGGGCAGAGGAAGGAGACAGAGAGACCCTCCCTCACGCCACGTACCGCTGTCTCCGATCAGCAGGAGCTTGATGAGCAGGTCGTACTTGCTGCTGTGCACCATGGCGCCTAGAGAAACACGCGGCGATGGAGCTCGACGGACTGCGAAGCGAATTTGGGCCTTTGTCAAAAATGCTCTTCTCTGTACCATCAATCGGGTACCGCGTCTACACATAGTACCGTGCAAACCAAAAGACTGCAACATGTATCGACGAGGAACTCCACTACGCCCTATCTATTCATTGTTTAACCAGCCCGACCGACCGCCTTGGGCATCTTCTTCGTGCGTGCATCTTCGACCTCCTTGGTTTTATAATAATGCGGCGCGAGCTCCATCAGCCACTCGGACTTGATGGGGATCACGTTGCGCATGTATTCCTTCGTCGTGAAGGCCAGCTCGTGGTACACGACCCAGCGCGGGACTTCTTCCAGCTTGATGAGGCACGAGCTCGGGTGAATGTACACGGACTGCGCCTTCTTGACCGTCTTGTAGTGGCCCGAGTTGTCCAGCTTGGCCGTGTTGTAGAAGTAGCCGGCGCAGATGGCCTTGCGGATCGGCTCGTGGTCGCTGCGGTTGCTGGTACGCTCCAGTTCCACGCGATCACAGAGGCCTTCGAGCTGCTCGCGGACGTCGCGCGCAGTCTTCAGGGAGCGCATGATCACGAAGTTCTCGTAGGTCCACTGAGTCGAGTAGTTCGTCTCGACCCACTGGTTGTAGACATTCATCAACGTGATGTGATCACCGCCACCGCCCCGAGCAAAGTTCAGACGGGCGTTGTCAGCGTGGACGGCCTTGTCCTTGGGTCGGTAGAAGATCGAGTTGTTCACACTCAGCATGGCGCAAACCGTCATCACTTCTTCGGTGCAGCCAAACTTCTCCGAAGCAAGCAGAGCCTTGGACATCATAGGGTCCAACGGGAACTCAGCCATTCGACGACCGAGCTTCGTGAGTTCACCCAGACCATTCAGAGCTCCGAGAGCATACAATTGCTCCAAAGAGCGAATGAGTGCCTTCTCAGGTGGCGGATCCATGAAGTCAAAGTGAAGCAGGTCGTTGATACCAAGCGACTTCATGAGCAGCACAACACTGGCGAGGTTCGTGCGCTGAATTTCGGGCACCGTGTTCTCGTCCAGCTCGTTCTTGTACGACCACGCCGTGTACAGACGGAAGCACTTGCCTGGCGCTGTACGACCTGCACGACCAGCACGCTGGTTCGCCATAGCCTGCGACACTGGCGCCACCAGCAGAGACTCCATGCCGGTTTGCGCGTTGTAGTTCGTCTGCTTGCAGAAGCCCGTATCAATCACATAGCAGATGCCTGCGATGGTCAACGAGGTCTCCGCAATATTCGTACTCAGCACCACCTTGCGAGCTCCCTCTGGCGTAGGCTCAAACACCTGAGCCTGGCGTTCCGAGGGCAAGGTCGCGTAAATCGGTCGAATGAGCAACTCGCGTATTCGAGAACCAAGGCCACGAGTGCGCTGGAGTAATATCTCTTCGGCAGCTTCGATTTCCTCTTGACCAGTAAAGAAGACGAGGATGTCTCCGAGGGGCTGGGTAATGTGGATCTGGAGGACTGTCACGATGGCCGCATCCAGATAGTCAGCCTCGGGAGCCTTCGTGTACAGAATGTCGACGGGAAACATGCGTCCGGGAATCTTAAAAATTGGGGCGTCATCGAAGTAGGAGCTGAACTTGGTCGCATCCAGCGTCGCACTAGCCACAATGATTTTGATGTCGTCACGGAAACGCGCGATATCCTTGATGAGGCCGAACAAAATGTCCGTACTCAAGGTCCGTTCGTGAGCCTCATCAATGATCATGACACTGTACGACTTCAAGTCTGGCTCGGTCAAGAACTCACGCAGCAGCATACCATCCGTCATGTACTTGATCACAGTCTTGTCGCTAGTGCAATCCTCGAAACGAATCGAGTATCCCACTTCGTTGCCCAGCTTCACGTCCATTTCCTGTGCCACACGCGCAGCCACACTCATCGCAGCAACACGTCTTGGCTGCGTACAGCCAATAGTGCCCAGCTCCGAGTACCCAACCTCATGCAGATACTGTGGGATCTGCGTCGTTTTGCCTGATCCCGTTTCTCCTTCGATAATAATGACAGGATAGTTCCGAATCGCTTCCAGCAGCGATTCACGATACGGATACACGGGCAGCTGCTTCCTTCCTTCTTGAATGCTCAGGTGCTTGGCCTCCTCCATCTTCTTCCTCGCTTCTTTGACATCCTCGTCACTCACGTGATGTCCAGAGAGCATCTGCTGCGAGATGAAGTCGATCTGATCGTCAAAGACCAGTTCGTCCTCCTCCTCCGTCTTCTTCTTGCGCTTATCCTTGGCTCCAAACCTGCTTGTGGCCATCTTGACCTGCGTCTCCTCCCACACTTCCTGCTCCGTGTGGAACACCTCCTCCTCCTCGTACCTGTCCGTCAGCAAGTCCTCCCTCTTCCTGATCCTGTTGCCCTCATCGTCCACCTCCTCGTAGGAATCAGGGATCTGGTAGCCCTCAGTCTCCTCCTTCTTGGACCTAGCCTTGGCTGTCTCGAGGATCCTCCGGTTGAGCTCGAGCTGCTCCTCCTCCTTCTTGGATCTCTTGCCGCCCTCAAAGAGCACGTCCTCGTCTTTCAGCTGGAACTCCAGCAGTTCCAGCTCCTTCTCCTCCCTCTTTTTGAGGTATTCCTGCCTACTGAGCTCGCGGAGACGTCTCAGCTTGTCCCCGAGCGCATCCTGTCCGGCGTCAACTGTCCCCCTCTTAGCCAGCTGCTTGATCTCGTCTCGCGTGAGGCCGCCCGCGCCCTCGGACCCCTCCAGCTCGTCGGCCTTGCGCTTACGCTTGGTCCGGTCCTCGTCACGTTGACGCAATCGCTCAGCGAAGGCGTCGCGCTCCTCACGGTCGCGCAGTCGCTCGCGCTCCTCGGGCGTCAGCTTAGCCTCGTCTTCGGCGGCTTCGAGCTCGCGCTTGGAGCGGAAGTCGTGGATAATTTCGACGTCAGAGTGGTCTCCTGCATCCTGGGAACGTGTCGAGGTATCGTCGTCACTGGGGCTGCGGCGCCGACGACGCGAGAAGCCGTCAGAGCGCCGCGACCGGCGCGAGTCGCTGCCTGCCATTTGGTGAGAGAAATGGGTACGTTTATGGAACCGGTCATTTTCAGAAAATTACGTTTCAAACTGATAAAGATTTCATAAAAGCTTTTTACTGTTATATACGCTCTTTTATGGTTAGACTCGGTTTTATTGTGATGGCATTCCTCTTGAAGTTCTTCATGAAGGTAAATTACTCCGGATAGCGCAACTGTGCTCTTACGTGACGTCCTTATGCATGCTCGGGCATGCGGACACCATTTCGAGTCGAAGACGGAGTAGCAGAAAACTTGAATCGAACTTGCACAAGGTGTTTAGCAGCATCCTAGCCGGAGCTGATGCCGCGGCGCCTTTTGGACGACCCTCTTCAACCAGATAGCAATAAACAAGCCGATGAGCACCTACCATGCATCCGAAGTGTATCCAAGCCATTTTCATGGCCCCGTTAACTTCAACTTCCGCCAATCTCTAATGGTTAGAAACCCCTTTAGGATATTTCAAACGGATAAAAACGGTCATTAATCAGTTTGATTCTAATCAAATAACAAACTGACCTATCCATACTTATTTGAGAATTTAGCCCCACGTCCGGACAAACAAGCTCATTTTAGCTTGAGTTCACGCACATGTTGTCCTACACAAATCGCTAGGACCGAATTGACATATACAAGTAGGCCTTTTTCACCTTTTTTTGCTAACGGAACACCCACCCTCACACCGTCGCAAACGATTTTCACCTCTCCTGCACGCAAAACAACCGCCACGCTCGCTTCCACCGCATCGCGGCGTTGTCACCCACCTTATCGACCGTCTCATAGCCTTGGAAGGCCACTCCCAGCCTTCCCGCTCCCCACACACCTCCGCGCAAAAAAATGTCATCCCTCCCCGTCACCGAACGAAGGCTACCGGACCTCTCTCGACCCTCCCGCGCCTTCCGTAGGTATTGCTGGGAGCTGTGGTCGTGCTTGAATTGAAGTCCGAGCAAACGCGCGCTGCATGCTTCGGGTCGGCGTCCTCGACACGAGACCAATCCTGTCACGTCGTCGTTTGCAAGATGCTCCGCGTGCCTGGCAGTCCATGCACACGCCCGCAACGCGGGTTCGGTGTTCAGCTTGTCGATTCACTTGCTGCTGTGTCGAAGTAAGGCGGCCGAAATCGGAGCGCGCCTCCCGACTCGAACCCGAGCCAACGAAGGAACCGGCGGTATGAGGCGATGGAAGTGGGTGTCCGCTGTGAATTTCGGGTCGCTGATCAGCCAGGTCGGCTCGCCACGAGGCAGAGGAGCCGTGCAGCACTGTCGGCTGGCCGTGGCGCGCGTGCAGGCGCTGCAAAAGGCGATAGTATTCGAGGGCTAAAAGGCAAAGAAGTGCTCCCTGCCAGGCTCGAACTGGCGACCTTCAGATTATGAGACTGACGCTCTACCAACTGAGCCAAAGGAGCATCATAACGGAACACCCACCCTCACACCGTCGCAAACGATTTTCACCTCTCCTGCACGCAAAACAACCGCCACGCTCGCTTCCACCGCATCGCGGCGTTGTCACCCACCTTATCGACCGTCTCATAGCCTTGGAAGGCCACTCCCAGCCTTCCCCGCTCCCCCACACACCTCCGCGCAAAAAAAATGTCATCCCTCCCCGTCACCGAACGAAGGCTACCGGACCTCTCTCGACCCTCCCGCGCCTTCCGTAGGTATTGCTGGGAGCTGTGGTCGTGCTTGAATTGAAGTCCGAGCAAACGCGCGCTGCATGCTTCGGGTCGGCGTCCTCGACACGAGACCAATCCTGTCACGTCGTCGTTTGCAAGATGCTCCGCGTGCCTGGCAGTCCATGCACACGCCCGCAACGCGGGTTCGGTGTTCAGCTTGTCGATTCACTTGCTGCTGTGTCGAAGTAAGGCGGCCGAAATCGGAGCGCGCCTCCCGACTCGAACCCGAGCCAACGAAGGAACCAGCGGTATGAGGCGATGGAAGTGGGTGTCCGCTGTGAATTTCGGGTCGCTGATCAGCCAGGTCGGCTCGCCACGAGGCAGAGGAGCCGTGCAGCACTGTCGGCTGGCCGTGGCGCGCGTGCAGGCGCTGCAAAAGGCGATAGTATTCGAGGGCTAAAGGCAAAGAAGTGCTCCCTGCCAGGCTCGAACTGGCGACCTTCAGATTATGAGACTGACGCTCTACCAACTGAGCCAAAGGAGCATCATAACGGAACACCCACCCTCACACCGTCGCAAACGATTTTCACCTCTCCTGCACGCAAAACAACCGCCACGCTCGCTTCCACCGCATCGCGGCGTTGTCACCCACCTTATCGACCGTCTCATAGCCTTGGAAGGCCACTCCCAGCCTTCCCGCTCCCCACACACCTCCGCGCAAAAAAATGTCATCCCTCCCCGTCACCGAACGAAGGCTACCGGACCTCTCTCGACCCTCCCGCGCCTTCCGTAGGTATTGCTGGGAGCTGTGGTCGTGCTTGAATTGAAGTCCGAGCAAACGCGCGCTGCATGCTTCGGGTCGGCGTCCTCGACACGAGACCAATCCTGTCACGTCGTCGTTTGCAAGATGCTCCGCGTGCCTGGCAGTCCATGCACACGCCCGCAACGCGGGTTCGGTGTTCAGCTTGTCGATTCACTTGCTGCTGTGTCGAAGTAAGGCGGCCGAAATCGGAGCGCGCCTCCCGACTCGAACCCGAGCCAACGAAGGAACCAGCGGTATGAGGCGATGGAAGTGGGTGTCCGCTGTGAATTTCGGGTCGCTGATCAGCCAGGTCGGCTCGCCACGAGGCAGAGGAGCCGTGCAGCACTGTCGGCTGGCCGTGGCGCGCGTGCAGGCGCTGCAAAAGGCGATAGTATTCGAGGGCTAAAGGCAAAGAAGTGCTCCCTGCCAGGCTCGAACTGGCGACCTTCAGATTATGAGACTGACGCTCTACCAACTGAGCCAAAGGAGCATCATAACGGAACACCCACCCTCACACCGTCGCAAACGATTTTCACCTCTCCTGCACGCAAAACAACCGCCACGCTCGCTTCCACCGCATCGCGGCGTTGTCACCCACCTTATCGACCGTCTCATAGCCTTGGAAGGCCACTCCCAGCCTTCCCCGCTCCCCACACACCTCCGCGCAAAAATGTCATCCCTCCCCGTCACCGAACGAAGGCTACCGGACCTCTCTCGACCCTCCCGCGCCTTCCGTAGGTATTGCTGGGAGCTGTGGTCGTGCTTGAATTGAAGTCCGAGCAAACGCGCGCTGCATGCTTCGGGTCGGCGTCCTCGACACGAGACCAATCCTGTCACGTCGTCGTTTGCAAGATGCTCCGCGTGCCTGGCAGTCCATGCACACGCCCGCAACGCGGGTTCGGTGTTCAGCTTGTCGATTCACTTGCTGCTGTGTCGAAGTAAGGCGGCCGAAATCGGAGCGCGCCTCCCGACTCGAACCCGAGCCAACGAAGGAACCAGCGGTATGAGGCGATGGAAGTGGGTGTCCGCTGTGAATTTCGGGTCGCTGATCAGCCAGGTCGGCTCGCCACGAGGCAGAGGAGCCGTGCAGCACTGTCGGCTGGCCGTGGCGCGCGTGCAGGCGCTGCAAAAGGCGATAGTATTCGAGGGCTAAAGGCAAAGAAGTGCTCCCTGCCAGGCTCGAACTGGCGACCTTCAGATTATGAGACTGACGCTCTACCAACTGAGCCAAAGGAGCATCATAACGGAACACCCACCCTCACACCGTCGCAAACGATTTTCACCTCTCCTGCACGCAAAACAACCGCCACGCTCGCTTCCACCGCATCGCGGCGTTGTCACCCACCTTATCGACCGTCTCATAGCCTTGGAAGGCCACTCCCAGCCTTCCCGCTCCCCACACACCTCCGCGCAAAAAAATGTCATCCCTCCCCGTCACCGAACGAAGGCTACCGGACCTCTCTCGACCCTCCCGCGCCTTCCGTAGGTATTGCTGGGAGCTGTGGTCGTCTTGAATTGAAGTCCGAGCAAACGCGCGCTGCATGCTTCGGGTCGGCGTCCTCGACACGAGACCAATCCTGTCACGTCGTCGTTTGCAAGATGCTCCGCGTGCCTGGCAGTCCATGCACACGCCCGCAACGCGGGTTCGGTGTTCAGCTTGTCGATTCACTTGCTGCTGTGTCGAAGTAAGGCGGCCGAAATCGGAGCGCGCCTCCCGACTCGAACCCGAGCCAACGAAGGAACCAGCGGTATGAGGCGATGGAAGTGGGTGTCCGCTGTGAATTTCGGGTCGCTGATCAGCCAGGTCGGCTCGCCACGAGGCAGAGGAGCCGTGCAGCACTGTCGGCTGGCCGTGGCGCGCGTGCAGGCGCTGCAAAAGGCGATAGTATTCGAGGGCTAAAAAGGCAAAGAAGTGCTCCCTGCCAGGCTCGAACTGGCGACCTTCAGATTATGAGACTGACGCTCTACCAACTGAGCCAAAGGAGCATCATAACGGAACACCCACCCTCACACCGTCGCAAACGATTTTCACCTCTCCTGCACGCAAAACAACCGCCACGCTCGCTTCCACCGCATCGCGGCGTTGTCACCCACCTTATCGACCGTCTCATAGCCTTGGAAGGCCACTCCCAGCCTTCCCCGCTCCCCCACACACCTCCGCGCAAAAAGATGTCATCCCTCCCCGTCACCGAACGAAGGCTACCGGACCTCTCTCGACCCTCCCGCGCCTTCCGTAGGTATTGCTGGGAGCTGTGGTCGTGCTTGAATTGAAGTCCGAGCAAACGCGCGCTGCATGCTTCGGGTCGGCGTCCTCGACACGAGACCAATCCTGTCACGTCGTCGTTTGCAAGATGCTCCGCGTGCCTGGCAGTCCATGCACACGCCCGCAACGCGGGTTCGGTGTTCAGCTTGTAGATTCACTTGCTGCTGTGTCGAAGTAAGGCGGCCGAAATCGGAGCGCGCCTCCCGACTCGAACCCGAGCCAACGAAGGAACCGGCGGTATGAGGCGATGGAAGTGGGTGTCCGCTGTGAATTTCGGGTCGCTGATCAGCCAGGTCGGCTCGCCACGAGGCAGAGGAGCCGTGCAGCACTGTCGGCTGGCCGTGGCGCGCGTGCAGGCGCTGCAAAGGCGATAGTATTCGAGGGCTAAAGGCAAAGAAGTGCTCCCTGCCAGGCTCGAACTGGCGACCTTCAGATTATGAGACTGACGCTCTACCAACTGAGCCAAAGGAGCATCATAACGGAACACCCACCCTCACACCGTCGCAAACGATTTTCACCTCTCCTGCACGCAAAACAACCGCCACGCTCGCTTCCACCGCATCGCGGCGTTGTCACCCACCTTATCGACCGTCTCATAGCCTTGGAAGGCCACTCCCAGCCTTCCCCGCTCCCCCACACACCTCCGCGCAAAAAAGATGTCATCCCTCCCCGTCACCGAACGAAGGCTACCGGACCTCTCTCGACCCTCCCACGCCTTCCGTAGGTATTGCTGGGAGCTGTGGTCGTGCTTGAATTGAAGTCCGAGCAAACGCGCGCTGCATGCTTCGGGTCGGCGTCCTCGACACGAGACCAATCCTGTCACGTCGTCGTTTGCAAGATGCTCCGCGTGCCTGGCAGTCCATGCACACGCCCGCAACGCGGGTTCGGTGTTCAGCTTGTCGATTCACTTGCTGCTGTGTCGAAGTAAGGCGGCCGAAATCGGAGCGCGCCTCCCGACTCGAACCCGAGCCAACGAAGGAACCGGCGGTATGAGGCGATGGAAGTGGGTGTCCGCTGTGAATTTCGGGTCGCTGATCAGCCAGGTCGGCTCGCCACGAGGCAGAGGAGCCGTGCAGCACTGTCGGCTGGCCGTGGCGCGCGTGCAGGCGCTGCAAAAGGCGATAGTATTCGAGGGCTAAAAGGCAAAGAAGTGCTCCCTGCCAGGCTCGAACTGGCGACCTTCAGATTATGAGACTGACGCTCTACCAACTGAGCCAAAGGAGCATCATAACCGAACACCCACCCTCACACCGTCGCAAACGATTTTCACCTCTCCTGCACGCAAAACAACCGCCACGCTCGCTTCCACCGCATCGCGGCGTTGTCACCCACCTTACGGACCGTCTCATAGCCTTGGAAGGCCACTCCCAGCCTTCCCGCTCCCCCACACACCTCCGCGCAAAAGATGTCATCCCTCCCCGTCACCGAACGAAGGCTACCGGACCTCTCTCGACCCTCCCACGCCTTCCGTAGGTATTGCTGGGAGCTGTGGTCGTGCTTGAATTGAAGTCCGAGCAAACGCGCGCTGCATGCTTCGGGTCGGCGTCCTCGACACGAGACCAATCCTGTCACGTCGTCGTTTGCAAGATGCTCCGCGTGCCTGGCAGTCCATGCACACGCCCGCAACGCGGGTTCGGTGTTCAGCTTGTCGATTCACTTGCTGCTGTGTCGAAGTAAGGCGGCCGAAATCGGAGCGCGCCTCCCGACTCGAACCCGAGCCAACGAAGGAACCGGCGGTATGAGGCGATGGAAGTGGGTGTCCGCTGTGAATTTCGGGTCGCTGATCAGCCAGGTCGGCTCGCCACGAGGCAGAGGAGCCGTGCAGCACTGTCGGCTGGCCGTGGCGCGCGTGCAGGCGCTGCAAAGGCGATAGTATTCGAGGGCTAAAAAGGCAAAGAAGTGCTCCCTGCCAGGCTCGAACTGGCGACCTTCAGATTATGGGACTGACGCTCTACCAACTGAGCCAAAGGAGCATCATAACCGAACACCCACCCTCACACCGTCGCAAACGATTTTCACCTCTCCTGCACGCAAAACAACCGCCACGCTCGCTTCCACCGCATCGCGGCGTTGTCACCCACCTTATCGACCGTCTCATAGCCTTGGAAGGCCACTCCCAGCCTTCCCGCTCCCCACACACCTCCGCGCAAAAGATGTCATCCCTCCCCGTCACCGAACGAAGGCTACCGGACCTCTCTCGACCCTCCCACGCCTTCCGTAGGTATTGCTGGGAGCTGTGGTCGTGCTTGAATTGAAGTCCGAGCAAACGCGCGCTGCATGCTTCGGGTCGGCGTCCTCGACACGAGACCAATCCTGTCACGTCGTCGTTTGCAAGATGCTCCGCGTGCCTGGCAGTCCATGCACACGCCCGCAACGCGGGTTCGGTGTTCAGCTTGTCGATTCACTTGCTGCTGTGTCGAAGTAAGGCGGCCGAAATCGGAGCGCGCCTCCCGACTCGAACCCGAGCCAACGAAGGAACCGGCGGTATGAGGCGATGGAAGTGGGTGTCCGCTGTGAATTTCGGGTCGCTGATCAGCCAGGTCGGCTCGCCACGAGGCAGAGGAGCCGTGCAGCACTGTCGGCTGGCCGTGGCGCGCGTGCAGGCGCTGCAAAAGGCGATAGTATTCGAGGGCTAAAGGCAAAGAAGTGCTCCCTGCCAGGCTCGAACTGGCGACCTTCAGATTATGAGACTGACGCTCTACCAACTGAGCCAAAGGAGCATCATAACCGAACACCCACCCTCACACCGTCGCAAACGATTTTCACCTCTCCTGCACGCAAAACAACCGCCACGCTCGCTTCCACCGCATCGCGGCGTTGTCACCCACCTTACGGACCGTCTCATAGCCTTGGAAGGCCACTCCCAGCCTTCCCCGCTCCCCCACACACCTCCGCGCAAAAAAATGTCATCCCTCCCCGTCACCGAACGAAGGCTACCGGACCTCTCTCGACCCTCCCACGCCTTCCGTAGGTATTGCTGGGAGCTGTGGTCGTGCTTGAATTGAAGTCCGAGCAAACGCGCGCTGCATGCTTCGGGTCGGCGTCCTCGACACGAGACCAATCCTGTCACGTCGTCGTTTGCAAGATGCTCCGCGTGCCTGGCAGTCCATGCACACGCCCGCCACGCGGGTTCGGTGTTCAGCTTGTCGATTCACTTGCTGCTGTGTCGAAGTAAGGCGGCCGAAATCGGAGCGCGCCTCCCGACTCGAACCCGAGCCAACGAAGGAACCGGCGGTATGAGGCGATGGAAGTGGGTGTCCGCTGTGAATTTCGGGTCGCTGATCAGCCAGGTCGGCTCGCCACGAGGCAGAGGAGCCGTGCAGCACTGTCGGCTGGCCGTGGCGCGCGTGCAGGCGCTGCAAAAGGCGATAGTATTCGAGGGCTAAAAAGGCAAAGAAGTGCTCCCTGCCAGGCTCGAACTGGCGACCTTCAGATTATGAGACTGACGCTCTACCAACTGAGCCAAAGGAGCATCATAACCGAACACCCACCCTCACACCGTCGCAAACGATTTTCACCTCTCCTGCACGCAAAACAACCGCCACGCTCGCTTCCACCGCATCGCGGCGTTGTCACCCACCTTATCGACCGTCTCATAGCCTTGGAAGGCCACTCCCAGCCTTCCCGCTCCCACACACCTCCGCGCAAAAAAGATGTCATCCCTCCCCGTCACCGAACGAAGGCTACCGGACCTCTCTCGACCCTCCCACGCCTTCCGTAGGTATTGCTGGGAGCTGTGGTCGTGCTTGAATTGAAGTCCGAGCAAACGCGCGCTGCATGCTTCGGGTCGGCGTCCTCGACACGAGACCAATCCTGTCACGTCGTCGTTTGCAAGATGCTCCGCGTGCCTGGCAGTCCATGCACACGCCCGCAACGCGGGTTCGGTGTTCAGCTTGTCGATTCACTTGCTGCTGTGTCGAAGTAAGGCGGCCGAAATCGGAGCGCGCCTCCCGACTCGAACCCGAGCCAACGAAGGAACCGGCGGTATGAGGCGATGGAAGTGGGTGTCCGCTGTGAATTTCGGGTCGCTGATCAGCCAGGTCGGCTCGCCACGAGGCAGAGGAGCCGTGCAGCACTGTCGGCTGGCCGTGGCGCGCGTGCAGGCGCTGCAAAAGGCGATAGTATTCGAGGGCTAAAAGGCAAAGAAGTGCTCCCTGCCAGGCTCGAACTGGCGACCTTCAGATTATGAGACTGACGCTCTACCAACTGAGCCAAAGGAGCATCATAACCGAACACCCACCCTCACACCGTCGCAAACGATTTTCACCTCTCCTGCACGCAAAACAACCGCCACGCTCGCTTCCACCGCATCGCGGCGTTGTCACCCACCTTATCGACCGTCTCATAGCCTTGGAAGGCCACTCCCAGCCTTCCCCGCTCCCCACACACCTCCGCGCAAAAAGATGTCATCCCTCCCGTCACCGAACGAAGGCTACCGGACCTCTCTCGACCCTCCCACGCCTTCCGTAGGTATTGCTGGGAGCTGTGGTCGTGCTTGAATTGAAGTCCGAGCAAACGCGCGCTGCATGCGTCGGGTCGGCGTCCTCGACACGAGACCAATCCTGTCACGTCGTCGTTTGCAAGATGCTCCGCGTGCCTGGCAGTCCATGCACACGCCCGCAACGCGGGTTCGGTGTTCAGCTTGTCGATTCACTTGCTGCTGTGTCGAAGTAAGGCGGCCGAAATCGGAGCGCGCCTCCCGACTCGAACCCGAGCCAACGAAGGAACCGGCGGTATGAGGCGATGGAAGTGGGTGTCCGCTGTGAATTTCGGGTCGCTGATCAGCCAGGTCGGCTCGCCACGAGGCAGAGGAGCCGTGCAGCACTGTCGGCTGGCCGTGGCGCGCGTGCAGGCGCTGCAAAAGGCGATAGTATTCGAGGGCTAAAAGGCAAAGAAGTGCTCCCTGCCAGGCTCGAACTGGCGACCTTCAGATTATGAGACTGACGCTCTACCAACTGAGCCAAAGGAGCATCATAACCGAACACCCACCCTCACACCGTCGCAAACGATTTTCACCTCTCCTGCACGCAAAACAACCGCCACGCTCGCTTCCACCGCATCGCGGCGTTGTCACCCACCTTACGGACCGTCTCATAGCCTTGGAAGGCCACTCCCAGCCTTCCCGCTCCCCACACACCTCCGCGCAAAAAGATGTCATCCCTCCCCGTCACCGAACGAAGGCTACCGGACCTCTCTCGACCCTCCCACGCCTTCCGTAGGTATTGCTGGGAGCTGTGGTCGTGCTTGAATTGAAGTCCGAGCAAACGCGCGCTGCATGCTTCGGGTCGGCGTCCTCGACACGAGACCAATCCTGTCACGTCGTCGTTTGCAAGATGCTCCGCGTGCCTGGCAGTCCATGCACACGCCCGCAACGCGGGTTCGGTGTTCAGCTTGTCGATTCACTTGCTGCTGTGTCGAAGTAAGGCGGCCGAAATCGGAGCGCGCCTCCCGACTCGAACCCGAGCCAACGAAGGAACCGGCGGTATGAGGCGATGGAAGTGGGTGTCCGCTGTGAATTTCGGGTCGCTGATCAGCCAGGTCGGCTCGCCACGAGGCAGAGGAGCCGTGCAGCACTGTCGGCTGGCCGTGGCGCGCGTGCAGGCGCTGCAAAAGGCGATAGGATTCGAGGGCTAAAGGCAAAGAAGTGCTCCCTGCCAGGCTCGAACTGGCGACCTTCAGATTATGAGACTGACGCTCTACCAACTGAGCCAAAGGAGCATCATAACCGAACACCCACCCTCACACCGTCGCAAACGATTTTCACCTCTCCTGCACGCAAAACAACCGCCACGCTCGCTTCCACCGCATCGCGGCGTTGTCACCCACCTTACGGACCGTTTCATAGCCTTGGAAGGCCACTCCCAGCCTTCCCCGCTCCCCCACACACCTCCGCGCAAAAAAATGTCATCCCTCCCCGTCACCGAACGAAGGCTACCGGACCTCTCTCGACCCTCCCACGCCTTCCGTAGGTATTGCTGGGAGCTGTGGTCGTGCTTGAATTGAAGTCCGAGCAAACGCGCGCTGCATGCTTCGGGTCGGCGTCCTCGACACGAGACCAATCCTGTCACGTCGTCGTTTGCAAGATGCTCCGCGTGCCTGGCAGTCCATGCACACGCCCGCAACGCGGGTTCGGTGTTCAGCTTGTCGATTCACTTGCTGCTGTGTCGAAGTAAGGCGGCCGAAATCGGAGCGCGCCTCCCGACTCGAACCCGAGCCAACGAAGGAACCGGCGGTATGAGGCGATGGAAGTGGGTGTCCGCTGTGAATTTCGGGTCGCTGATCAGCCAGGTCGGCTCGCCACGAGGCAGAGGAGCCGTGCAGCACTGTCGGCTGGCCGTGGCGCGCGTGCAGGCGCTGCAAAAGGCGATAGTATTCGAGGGCTAAAAAGGCAAAGAAGTGCTCCCTGCCAGGCTCGAACTGGCGACCTTCAGATTATGAGACTGACGCTCTACCAACTGAGCCAAAGGAGCATCATAACCGAACACCCACCCTCACACCGTCGCAAACGATTTTCACCTCTCCTGCACGCAAAACAACCGCCACGCTCGCTTCCACCGCATCGCGGCGTTGTCACCCACCTTACGGACCGTCTCATAGCCTTGGAAGGCCACTCCCAGCCTTCCCCGCTCCCCCACACACCTCCGCGCAAAAAAAATGTCATCCCTCCCCGTCACCGAACGAAGGCTACCGGACCTCTCTCGACCCTCCCACGCCTTCCGTAGGTATTGCTGGGAGCTGTGGTCGTGCTTGAATTGAAGTCCGAGCAAACGCGCGCTGCATGCTTCGGGTCGGCGTCCTCGACACGAGACCAATCCTGTCACGTCGTCGTTTGCAAGATGCTCCGCGTGCCTGGCAGTCCATGCACACGCCCGCAACGCGGGTTCGGTGTTCAGCTTGTCGATTCACTTGCTGCTGTGTCGAAGTAAGGCGGCCGAAATCGGAGCGCGCCTCCCGACTCGAACCCGAGCCAACGAAGGAACCGGCGGTATGAGGCGATGGAAGTGGGTGTCCGCTGTGAATTTCGGGTCGCTGATCAGCCAGGTCGGCTCGCCACGAGGCAGAGGAGCCGTGCAGCACTGTCGGCTGGCCGTGGCGCGCGTGCAGGCGCTGCAAAAGGCGATAGTATTCGAGGGCTAAAAGGCAAAGAAGTGCTCCCTGCCAGGCTCGAACTGGCGACCTTCAGATTATGAGACTGACGCTCTACCAACTGAGCCAAAGGAGCATCATAACCGAACACCCACCCTCACACCGTCGCAAACGATTTTCACCTCTCCTGCACGCAAAACAACCGCCACGCTCGCTTCCACCGCATCGCGGCGTTGTCACCCACCTTACGGACCGTCTCATAGCCTTGGAAGGCCACTCCCAGCCTTCCCGCTCCCCACACACCTCCGCGCAAAAAGATGTCATCCCTCCCCGTCACCGAACGAAGGCTACCGGACCTCTCTCGACCCTCCCACGCCTTCCGTAGGTATTGCTGGGAGCTGTGGTCGTGCTTGAATTGAAGTCCGAGCAAACGCGCGCTGCATGCTTCGGGTCGGCGTCCTCGACACGAGACCAATCCTGTCACGTCGTCGTTTGCAAGATGCTCCGCGTGCCTGGCAGTCCATGCACACACCCGCAACGCGGGTTCGGTGTTCAGCTTGTCGATTCACTTGCTGCTGTGTCGAAGTAAGGCGGCCGAAATCGGAGCGCGCCTCCCGACTCGAACCCGAGCCAACGAAGGAACCGGCGGTATGAGGCGATGGAAGTGGGTGTCCGCTGTGAATTTCGGGTCGCTGATCAGCCAGGTCGGCTCGCCACGAGGCAGAGGAGCCGTGCAGCACTGTCGGCTGGCCGTGGCGCGCGTGCAGGCGCTGCAAAAGGCGATAGTATTCGAGGGCTAAAGGCAAAGAAGTGCTCCCTGCCAGGCTCGAACTGGCGACCTTCAGATTATGAGACTGACGCTCTACCAACTGAGCCAAAGGAGCATCATAACCGAACACCCACCCTCACACCGTCGCAAACGATTTTCACCTCTCCTGCACGCAAAACAACCGCCACACTCGCTTCCACCGCATCGCGGCGTTGTCACCCACCTTACGGACCGTCTCATAGCCTTGGAAGGCCACTCCCAGCCTTCCCCGCTCCCCCACACACCTCCGCGCAAAAAAGATGTCATCCCTCCCCGTCACCGAACGAAGGCTACCGGACCTCTCTCGACCCTCCCACGCCTTCCGTAGGTATTGCTGGGAGCTGTGGTCGTGCTTGAATTGAAGTCCGAGCAAACGCGCGCTGCATGCGTCGGGTCGGCGTCCTCGACACGAGACCAATCCTGTCACGTCGTCGTTTGCAAGATGCTCCGCGTGCCTGGCAGTCCATGCACACGCCCGCAACGCGGGTTCGGTGTTCAGCTTGTCGATTCACTTGCTGCTGTGTCGAAGTAAGGCGGCCGAAATCGGAGCGCGCCTCCCGACTCGAACCCGAGCCAACGAAGGAACCGGCGGTATGAGGCGATGGAAGTGGGTGTCCGCTGTGAATTTCGGGTCGCTGATCAGCCAGGTCGGCTCGCCACGAGGCAGAGGAGCCGTGCAGCACTGTCGGCTGGCCGTGGCGCGCGTGCAGGCGCTGCAAAAGGCGATAGTATTCGAGGGCTAAAGGCAAAGAAGTGCTCCCTGCCAGGCTCGAACTGGCGACCTTCAGATTATGAGACTGACGCTCTACCAACTGAGCCAAAGGAGCATCATAACCGAACACCCACCCTCACACCGTCGCAAACGATTTTCACCTCTCCTGCACGCAAAACAACCGCCACGCTCGCTTCCACCGCATCGCGGCGTTGTCACCCACCTTACGGACCGTCTCATAGCCTTGGAAGGCCACTCCCAGCCTTCCCGCTCCCCACACACCTCCGCGCAAAAAGATGTCATCCCTCCCCGTCACCGAACGAAGGCTACCGGACCTCTCTCGACCCTCCCACGCCTTCCGTAGGTATTGCTGGGAGCTGTGGTCGTGCTTGAATTGAAGTCCGAGCAAACGCGCGCTGCATGCTTCGGGTCGGCGTCCTCGACACGAGACCAATCCTGTCACGTCGTCGTTTGCAAGATGCTCCGCGTGCCTGGCAGTCCATGCACACGCCCGCAACGCGGGTTCGGTGTTCAGCTTGTCGATTCACTTGCTGCTGTGTCGAAGTAAGGCGGCCGAAATCGGAGCGCGCCTCCCGACTCGAACCCGAGCCAACGAAGGAACCGGCGGTATGAGGCGAGGGAAGTGGGTGTCCGCTGTGAATTTCGGGTCGCTGATCAGCCAGGTCGGCTCGCCACGAGGCAGAGGAGCCGTGCAGCACTGTCGGCTGGCCGTGGCGCGCGTGCAGGCGCTGCAAAAGGCGATAGTATTCGAGGGCTAAAGGCAAAGAAGTGCTCCCTGCCAGGCTCGAACTGGCGACCTTCAGATTATGAGACTGACGCTCTACCAACTGAGCCAAAGGAGCATCATAACCGAACACCCACCCTCACACCGTCGCAAACGATTTTCACCTCTCCTGCACGCAAAACAACCGCCACGCTCGCTTCCACCGCATCGCGGCGTTGTCACCCACCTTACGGACCGTCTCATAGCCTTGGAAGGCCACTCCCAGCCTTCCCCGCTCCCCCACACACCTCCGCGCAAAAAGATGTCATCCCTCCCGTCACCGAACGAAGGCTACCGGACCTCTCTCGACCCTCCCACGCCTTCCGTAGGTATTGCTGGGAGCTGTGGTCGTGCTTGAATTGAAGTCCGAGCAAACGCGCGCTGCATGCTTCGGGTCGGCGTCCTCGACACGAGACCAATCCTGTCACGTCGTCGTTTGCAAGATGCTCCGCGTGCCTGGCAGTCCATGCACACGCCCGCAACGCGGGTTCGGTGTTCAGCTTGTCGATTCACTTGCTGCTGTGTCGAAGTAAGGCGGCCGAAATCGGAGCGCGCCTCCCGACTCGAACCCGAGCCAACGAAGGAACCGGCGGTATGAGGCGATGGAAGTGGGTGTCCGCTGTGAATTTCGGGTCGCTGATCAGCCAGGTCGGCTCGCCACGAGGCAGAGGAGCCGTGCAGCACTGTCGGCTGGCCGTGGCGCGCGTGCAGGCGCTGCAAAGGCGATAGTATTCGAGGGCTAAAGGCAAAGAAGTGCTCCCTGCCAGGCTCGAACTGGCGACCTTCAGATTATGAGACTGACGCTCTACCAACTGAGCCAAAGGAGCATCATAACCGAACACCCACCCTCACACCGTCGCAAACGATTTTCACCTCTCCTGCACGCAAAACAACCGCCACGCTCGCTTCCACCGCATCGCGGCGTTGTCACCCACCTTACGGACCGTCTCATAGCCTTGGAAGGCCACTCCCAGCCTTCCCCGCTCCCCCACACACCTCCGCGCAAAAAGATGTCATCCCTCCCGTCACCGAACGAAGGCTACCGGACCTCTCTCGACCCTCCCACGCCTTCCGTAGGTATTGCTGGGAGCTGTGGTCGTGCTTGAATTGAAGTCCGAGCAAACGCGCGCTGCATGCTTCGGGTCGGCGTCCTCGACACGAGACCAATCCTGTCACGTCGTCGTTTGCAAGATGCTCCGCGTGCCTGGCAGTCCATGCACACGCCCGCAACGCGGGTTCGGTGTTCAGCTTGTCGATTCACTTGCTGCTGTGTCGAAGTAAGGCGGCCGAAATCGGAGCGCGCCTCCCGACTCGAACCCGAGCCAACGAAGGAACCGGCGGTATGAGGCGATGGAAGTGGGTGTCCGCTGTGAATTTCGGGTCGCTGATCAGCCAGGTCGGCTCGCCACGAGGCAGAGGAGCCGTGCAGCACTGTCGGCTGGCCGTGGCGCGCGTGCAGGCGCTGCAAAAGGCGATAGTATTCGAGGGCTAAAAAGGCAAAGAAGTGCTCCCTGCCAGGCTCGAACTGGCGACCTTCAGATTATGAGACTGACGCTCTACCAACTGAGCCAAAGGAGCATCATAACCGAACACCCACCCTCACACCGTCGCAAACAATTTTCACCTCTCCTGCACGCAAAACAACCGCCACGCTCGCTTCCACCGCATCGCGTCGTTGTCACCCACCTTACGGACCGTCTCATAGCCTTGGAAGGCCACTCCCAGCCTTCCTCCCCCCACACACCTCCGCGCAAAAAGATGTCATCCCTCCCCGTCACCGAACGAAGGCTACCGGACCTCTCTCGACCCTCCCACGCCTTCCGTAGGTATTGCTGGGAGCTGTGGTCGTGCTTGAATTGAAGTCCGAGCAAACGCGCGCTGCATGCTTCGGGTCGGCGTCCTCGACACGAGACCAATCCTGTCACGTCGTCGTTTGCAAGATGCTCCGCGTGCCTGGCAGTCCATGCACACGCCCGCAACGCGGGTTCGGTGTTCAGCTTGTCGATTCACTTGCTGCTGTGTCGAAGTAAGGCGGCCGAAATCGGAGCGCGCCTCCCGACTCGAACCCGAGCCAACGAAGGAACCGGCGGTATGAGGCGATGGAAGTGGGTGTCCGCTGTGAATTTCGGGTCGCTGATCAGCCAGGTCGGCTCGCCACGAGGCAGAGGAGCCGTGCAGCACTGTCGGCTGGCCGTGGCGCGCGTGCAGGCGCTGCAAAAGGCGATAGTATTCGAGGGCTAAAAGGCAAAGAAGTGCTCCCTGCCAGGCTCGAACTGGCGATCTTCAGATTATGAGACTGACGCTCTACCAACTGAGCCAAAGGAGCATCATAACCGAACACCCACCCTCACACCGTCGCAAACAATTTTCACCTCTCCTGCACGCAAAACAACCGCCACGCTCGCTTCCACCGCATCGCGGCGTTGTCACCCACCTTACGGACCGTCTCATAGCCTTGGAAGGCCACTCCCAGCCTTCCCGCTCCCCACACACCTCCGCGCAAAAAAAATGTCATCCCTCCCCGTCACCGAACGAAGGCTACCGGACCTCTCTCGACCCTCCCACGCCTTCCGTAGGTATTGCTGGGAGCTGTGGTCGTGCTTGAATTGAAGTCCGAGCAAACGCGCGCTGCATGCTTCGGGTCGGCGTCCTCGACACGAGACCAATCCTGTCACGTCGTCGTTTGCAAGATGCTCCGCGTGCCTGGCAGTCCATGCACACGCCCGCAACGCGGGTTCGGTGTTCAGCTTGTCGATTCACTTGCTGCTGTGTCGAAGTAAGGCGGCCGAAATCGGAGCGCGCCTCCCGACTCGAACCCGAGCCAACGAAGGAACCGGCGGTATGAGGCGATGGAAGTGGGTGTCCGCTGTGAATTTCGGGTCGCTGATCAGCCAGGTCGGCTCGCCACGAGGCAGAGGAGCCGTGCAGCACTGTCGGCTGGCCGTGGCGCGCGTGCAGGCGCTGCAAAAGGCGATAGTATTCGAGGGCTAAAAGGCAAAGAAGTGCTCCCTGCCAGGCTCGAACTGGCGACCTTCAGATTATGAGACTGACGCTCTACCAACTGAGCCAAAGGAGCATCATAACCGAACACCCACCCTCACACCGTCGCAAACGATTTTCACCTCTCCTGCACGCAAAACAACCGCCACGCTCGCTTCCACCGCATCGCGGCGTTGTCACCCACCTTACGGACCGTCTCATAGCCTTGGAAGGCCACTCCCAGCCTTCCCGCTCCCCACACACCTCCGCGCAAAAATGTCATCCCTCCCGTCACCGAACGAAGGCTACCGGACCTCTCTCGACCCTCCCACGCCTTCCGTAGGTATTGCTGGGAGCTGTGGTCGTGCTTGAATTGAAGTCCGAGCAAACGCGCGCTGCATGCTTCGGGTCGGCGTCCTCGACACGAGACCAATCCTGTCACGTCGTCGTTTGCAAGATGCTCCGCGTGCCTGGCAGTCCATGCACACGCCCGCAACGCGGGTTCGGTGTTCAGCTTGTCGATTCACTTGCTGCTGTGTCGAAGTAAGGCGGCCGAAATCGGAGCGCGCCTCCCGACTCGAACCCGAGCCAACGAAGGAACCGGCGGTATGAGGCGATGGAAGTGGGTGTCCGCTGTGAATTTCGGGTCGCTGATCAGCCAGGTCGGCTCGCCACGAGGCAGAGGAGCCGTGCAGCACTGTCGGCTGGCCGTGGCGCGCGTGCAGGCGCTGCAAAAGGCGATAGTATTCGAGGGCTAAAAAGGCAAAGAAGTGCTCCCTGCCAGGCTCGAACTGGCGACCTTCAGATTATGAGACTGACGCTCTACCAACTGAGCCAAAGGAGCATCATAACCGAACACCCACCCTCACACCGTCGCAAACGATTTTCACCTCTCCTGCACGCAAAACAACCGCCACGCTCGCTTCCACCGCATCGCGGCGTTGTCACCCACCTTACGGACCGTCTCATAGCCTTGGAAGGCCACTCCCAGCCTTCCCCGCTCCCCCACACACCTCCGCGCAAAAAAATGTCATCCCTCCCCGTCACCGAACGAAGGCTACCGGACCTCTCTCGACCCTCCCACGCCTTCCGTAGGTATTGCTGGGAGCTGTGGTCGTGCTTGAATTGAAGTCCGAGCAAACGCGCGCTGCATGCTTCGGGTCGGCGTCCTCGACACGAGACCAATCCTGTCACGTCGTCGTTTGCAAGCTGCTCCGCGTGCCTGGCAGTCCATGCACACGCCCGCAACGCGGGTTCGGTGTTCAGCTTGTCGATTCACTTGCTGCTGTGACGAAGTAAGGCGGCCGAAATCGGAGCGCGCCTCCCGACTCGAACCCGAGCCAACGAAGGAACCGGCGGTATGAGGCGATGGAAGTGGGTGTCCGCTGTGAATTTCGGGTCGCTGATCAGCCAGGTCGGCTCGCCACGAGGCAGAGGAGCCGTGCAGCACTGTCGGCTGGCCGTGGCGCGCGTGCAGGCGCTGCAAAAGGCGATAGTATTCGAGGGCTAAAAGGCAAAGAAGTGCTCCCTGCCAGGCTCGAACTGGCGACCTTCAGATTATGAGACTGACGCTCTACCAACTGAGCCAAAGGAGCATCATAACCGAACACCCACCCTCACACCGTCGCAAACGATTTTCACCTCTCCTGCACGCAAAACAACCGCCACGCTCGCTTCCACCGCATCGCGGCGTTGTCACCCACCTTACGGACCGTCCATAGCCTTGGAAGGCCACTCCCAGCCTTCCCCGCTCCCCCACACACCTCCGCGCAAAAAAGATGTCATCCCTCCCCGTCACCGAACGAAGGCTACCGGACCTCTCTCGACCCTCCCACGCCTTCCGTAGGTATTGCTGGGAGCTGTGGTCGTGCTTGAATTGAAGTCCGAGCAAACGCGCGCTGCATGCTTCGGGTCGGCGTCCTCGACACGAGACCAATCCTGTCACGTCGTCGTTTGCAAGATGCTCCGCGTGCCTGGCAGTCCATGCACACGCCCGCAACGCTGGTTCGGTGTTCAGCTTGTCGATTCACTTGCTGCTGTGTCGAAGTAAGGCGGCCGAAATCGGAGCGCGCCTCCCGACTCGAACCCGAGCCAACGAAGGAACCGGCGGTATGAGGCGATGGAAGTGGGTGTCCGCTGTGAATTTCGGGTCGCTGATCAGCCAGGTCGGCTCGCCACGAGGCAGAGGAGCCGTGCAGCACTGTCGGCTGGCCGTGGCGCGCGTGCAGGCGCTGCAAAAGGCGATAGTATTCGAGGGCTAAAAGGCAAAGAAGTGCTCCCTGCCAGGCTCGAACTGGCGACCTTCAGATTATGAGACTGACGCTCTACCAACTGAGCCAAAGGAGCATCATAACCGAACACCCACCCTCACACCGTCGCAAACGATTTTCACCTCTCCTGCACGCAAAACAACCGCCACGCTCGCTTCCACCGCATCGCGGCGTTGTCACCCACCTTACGGACCGTCCATAGCCTTGGAAGGCCACTCCCAGCCTTCCCGCTCCCCACACACCTCCGCGCAAAAAAGATGTCATCCCTCCCCGTCACCGAACGAAGGCTACCGGACCTCTCTCGACCCTCCCACGCCTTCCGTAGGTATTGCTGGGAGCTGTGGTCGTGCTTGAATTGAAGTCCGAGCAAACGCGCGCTGCATGCTTCGGGTCGGCGTCCTCGACACGAGACCAATCCTGTCACGTCGTCGTTTGCAAGATGCTCCGCGTGCCTGGCAGTCCATGCACACGCCCGCAACGCGGGTTCGGTGTTCAGCTTGTCGATTCACTTGCTGCTGTGTCGAAGTAAGGCGGCCGAAATCGGAGCGCGCCTCCCGACTCGAACCCGAGCCAACGAAGGAGCCGGCGGTATGAGGCGATGGAAGTGGGTGTCCGCTGTGAATTTCGGGTCGCTGATCAGCCAGGTCGGCTCGCCACGAGGCAGAGGAGCCGTGCAGCACTGTCGGCTGGCCGTGGCGCGCGTGCAGGCGCTGCAAAAGGCGATAGTATTCGAGGGCTAAAAAGGCAAAGAAGTGCTCCCTGCCAGGCTCGAACTGGCGACCTTCAGATTATGAGACTGACGCTCTACCAACTGAGCCAAAGGAGCATCATAACCGAACACCCACCCTCACACCGTCGCAAACGATTTTCACCTCTCCTGCACGCAAAACAACCGCCACGCTCGCTTCCACCGCATCGCGGCGTTGTCACCCACCTTACGGACCGTCCATAGCCTTGGAAGGCCACTCCCAGCCTTCCCCGCTCCCCCACACACCTCCGCGCAAAAAAAATGTCATCCCTCCCCGTCACCGAACGAAGGCTACCGGACCTCTCTCGACCCTCCCACGCCTTCCGTAGGTATTGCTGGGAGCTGTGGTCGTGCTTGAATTGAAGTCCGAGCAAACGCGCGCTGCATGCTTCGGGTCGGCGTCCTCGACACGAGACCAATCCTGTCACGTCGTCGTTTGCAAGATGCTCCGCGTGCCTGGCAGTCCATGCACAC
Source organism: Phytophthora melonis (assembly GCA_024211575.1). Taxonomy (NCBI): domain Eukaryota; phylum Oomycota; class Peronosporomycetes; order Peronosporales; family Peronosporaceae; genus Phytophthora; species Phytophthora melonis. The sequence goes on along the minus strand of JAMXKT010000094.1, from coordinate 1,639,977 downwards.
GCCCGCAACGCGGGTTCGGTGTTCAGCTTGTCGATTCACTTGCTGCTGTGTCGAAGTAAGGCGGCCGAAATCGGAGCGCGCCTCCCGACTCGAACCCGAGCCAACGAAGGAACCGGCGGTATGAGGCGATGGAAGTGTGTGTCCGCTGTGAATTTCGGGTCGCTGATCAGCCAGGTCGGCTCGCCACGAGGCAGAGGAGCCGTGCAGCACTGTCGGCTGGCCGTGGCGCGCGTGCAGGCGCTGCAAAAGGCGATAGTATTCGAGGGCTAAAAAGGCAAAGAAGTGCTCCCTGCCAGGCTCGAACTGGCGACCTTCAGATTATGAGACTGACGCTCTACCAACTGAGCCAAAGGAGCATCATAACCGAACACCCACCCTCACACCGTCGCAAACGATTTTCACCTCTCCTGCACGCAAAACAACCGCCACGCTCGCTTCCACCGCATCGCGGCGTTGTCACCCACCTTACGGACCGTCCATAGCCTCGGAAGGCCACTCCCAGCCTTCCCCGCTCCCCCACACACCTCCGCGCAAAAAAGATGTCATCCCTCCCCGTCACCGAACGAAGGCTACCGGACCTCTCTCGACCCTCCCACGCCTTCCGTAGGTATTGCTGGGAGCTGTGGTCGTGCTTGAATTGAAGTCCGAGCAAACGCGCGCTGCATGCTTCGGGTCGGCGTCCTCGACACGAGACCTATCCTGTCACGTCGTCGTTTGCAAGATGCTCCGCGTGCCTGGCAGTCCATGCACACGCCCGCAACGCGGGTTCGGTGTTCAGCTTGTCGATTCACTTGCTGCTGTGTCGAAGTAAGGCGGCCGAAATCGGAGCGCGCCTCCCGACTCGAACCCGAGCCAACGAAGGAACCGGCGGTATGAGGCGATGGAAGTGGGTGTCCGCGGTGAATTTCGGGTTGCTGATCAGCCAGGTCGGCTCGCCACGAGGCAGAGGAGCCGTGCAGCACTGTCGGCTGGCCGTGGCGCGCGTGCAGGCGCTGCAAAGGCGATAGTATTCGAGGGCTAAAAAGGCAAAGAAGTGCTCCCTGCCAGGCTCGAACTGGCGACCTTCAGATTATGAGACTGACGCTCTACCAACTGAGCCAAAGGAGCATCATAACCGAACACCCACCCTCACACCGTCGCAAACGATTTTCACCTCTCCTGCACGCAAAACAACCGCCACGCTCGCTTCCACCGCATCGCGGCGTTGTCACCCACCTTACGGACCGTCCATAGCCTTGGAAGGCCACTCCCAGCCTTCCCCGCTCCCCCACACACCTCCGCGCAAAAAAGATGTCATCCCTCCCCGTCACCGAACGAAGGCTACCGGACCTCTCTCGACCCTCCCACGCCTTCCGTAGGTATTGCTGGGAGCTGTGGTCGTGCTTGAATTGAAGTCCGAGCAAACGCGCGCTGCATGCTTCGGGTCGGCGTCCTCGACACGAGACCTATCCTGTCACGTCGTCGTTTGCAAGATGCTCCGCGTGCCTGGCAGTCCATGCACACGCCCGCAACGCGGGTTCGGTGTTCAGCTTGTCGATTCACTTGCTGCTGTGTCGAAGTAAGGCGGCCGAAATCGGAGCGCGCCTCCCGACTCGAACCCGAGCCAACGAAGGAACCGGCGGTATGAGGCGATGGAAGTGGGTGTCCGCTGTGAATTTCGGGTCGCTGATCAGCCAGGTCGGCTCGCCACGAGGCAGAGGAGCCGTGCAGCACTGTCGGCTGGCCGTGGCGCGCGTGCAGGCGCTGCAAAAGGCGATAGTATTCGAGGGCTAAAAGGCAAAGAAGTGCTCCCTGCCAGGCTCGAACTGGCGACCTTCAGATTATGAGACTGACGCTCTACCAACTGAGCCAAAGGAGCATCATAACCGAACACCCACCCTCACACCGTCGCAAACGATTTTCACCTCTCCTGCACGCAAAACAACCGCCACGCTCGCTTCCACCGCATCGCGGCGTTGTCACCCACCTTATCGACCGCCTCATAGCCTTGGAAGGCCACTCCCAGCCTTCCCCGCTCCCCCACACACCTCCGCGCAAAAAAGATGTCATCCCTCCCCGTCACCGAACGAAGGCTACCGGACCTCTCTTGACCCTCCCTACGTGCGAAAGCCGACTCGGGGTCGTCAATAACGCAAACCCAGCTCATACAATGGGCGACCATGGAGTTCTAGAGTTTCGTGGGGCGCTCCACCGTCGGCGGTATTCTTAATTGCAAGACAAGTTCATCGGACAAGTTCATCGACGTACCGAAGCCGCTTCGGCAGCGCAAGCGTCACTGCTCCGACAGCGCGAGGGCGACTGAAGGGCTTCTCCTTCAAGATATCGCTGAGTACAAAGTCACCGTGTGCTCGATGTCGTGGGACACGATCGCTGGCTACACAGCGCCGAGCCGAGGCTGATTGTACCGGTTCTAGCAGCGCACGGGGCTGTCCGCCACAGTGAAGCCGGCTTCGTTGACATGTCCGTGGCGAAGGAGGACAAGAGAACCTGAAGGAGCTGGTCTCGTCCTACCGTCTCCTGGACGTGCTAAATATGGACGAGACCTCCTTTTTCTACCGTCGGGAGCCCCGCGGTACGCTCATTACGGGCAAGAAGCAGAGCCAGGTGCGCGTGACGATGTGCATGGGCACCAACGCCGACGAGAGCGAGAAGCTGCAGTGCCTTCGTGGAAAGAGCAAGGAGCCGAGGCCGTTCAAGAACCACAACGTTCTCGACGCGACGGGGGTCATGTACACGAACACCTTCAAGGCGTGGATGAACATGACCAAGTTCTACGAATGACTCTCTGATTTCAACTAGTACATGCTGCTTCAGCAGCGGCACGTGCTTTTGTTGTGGACAATGTATCTTCGCATGGCGAAGCCGGCGTGCAGCTTTCCAACGTCAGACTGGAAAACCTGCCGCCCAACACGATACCCGTGCTGCAGCCCATGGACCATGGCATCATCAAGAGTCTAAAATATCACTACCGGGTCACCAAGACGGATGCACACCGGAAGGACATCCGCGCCAACCAGAAGTACGCCTCTGTGCACTTGCTAACAGCAATCAATTGGTGTGCCCAAAGGCTGGCGGAAGTGTATACAATGACTATTCGCAATTGCTGGTGCCACTCCGGGTACATTTCCAAAACGGATGTCCGTTTTTACTTCATTAATTTACGTTAGATCAATAAAATATCCATGTATTGCCTTATTATAGTGTGTGTGTTTTATTTGTTGACCCCACCAAAGGTAATGGCCTCGCAGCATATAATACATTATATTATATGGCCTGACCTGCTGAATACGCGATGCACCACTAGGAGTTATCACGGTTGGAAAGAAACAGTATGTTTGATTCGACCTACCCCTCTGGGCTCCTATTCGACGATTTGTTTTTGGCAAATCGATTCAAACCTTCGCCTATTTAACCGTTTGTCTCCAGGGATAGGACAGTGACTCCCGCGCGTACGGGTAGGCTCAACATTAAAAATAAAGTTTGAGTGCCACAGAGCTCCGATTGATGAGCGGTTTGAAGGCATAAATAGAAGAATGACTGAAGAGCTCAAACTTTATTTCTTGGATCGATCCGAGCAACGCATCATGTTGAAAATACAGTCGCAAGCTGAACAAATCGACAAAAATCACCAAATTTTTGTATTGAGTGACACAGAGGTGCTACGGATAAACCGGAGAGTAGAGTAGAAAGAGAATTGCTTGAGGGACTAGAAACACTTTGCAGGCACTCGATATGAGCTCGGGTTGCTTCAAAAACGGCAAGCCAAGTTTTCATCAAAACACCTAAGAAATGTAGCCAAAGACCGTCAAATCTCGAATCTTATATCCCTGTATTGCTTTTGCTGGTCATATGTAGTTTGATACAAACTTTCATATAAAACTATCGAAGGCCGCGCGTACGGGTAGGATTGTACCCATGCTACCCGTACGCGTTCAGCCTGGTAATAATTTAATCAACTGGATTCTTTGTGCCCAACTATTACATACTCAACTCAGTATTATAGTGGGTTTCCTTTCCATGAGGTTTTTGTGTGTTCTACGCATCGCACAGCAGTGATTGAGTCTTACTATTTTCAGGTTTGAAACGCTGATGTCAAATATGTATAATTTGGATAGGGTGATTATGGGTCCTTGATGCTGTCGACCACTGTAAACTCACTCCGCACACTCCGCTTGAAACCGAATTTTGCAACCTAAAATTTTGGAGAAATTATTGCTGTATTTTATTTCGTGAAAATAATACAAAACAAAGCTCTACCAGAACACAGCCACGTATTCCTAACATTGTTCACTCTACCTTAATATATGTTAATGCCCACCAGGCGCTGTGGGCATGAAGATCGAGGTCGGCAAACTCAGCGTTACGATCGCATTTGACATTGCAATATGAAGTTAGCGTGCTTTCAAATCTCCTTATTTTCTTCTTTTTATTTAAATCCCGACACAAATGGGATCATACGGCCTCAAATCACATATGTTTGCATAGATTACATGTCGCACGTCAAACTGAAAACGCTGATTCGAGAAGACAAGTTTTTCAAGCTATATTTGACATTTTGGGATGCCGAAAGTGGATATGATTGTTGTGCCTTTCTGGCAAAACGCCCTCCGATACGAGATCCTGCGTAGGACTTTTGCTCCTACGTAAGACCTCATAAAAGTTAGTACCAAGGCCAGTAACCCATGCATAAACAAAAACTGAATGTAAACTGAGCGACTAGCTTGCAAAGGTAGACCGACAAGCGAGCTCGTTCAGTACCGCTATACCTGTAGCGCACATACGTATGTACAGGCTGGACACGGTGACCTGGTTGCGGTGCTGCCTGACTCCCCCCATGTACGGTGTGGCCAAACTATGCATTTGCCACATATGTTTCAGGCGCACCGGCCTGATCTAGTCCTATGAAGGACTCGCTAGTCCTACGAAGAGCCGAATGGCCAGCTTAACATGGCCATTCGGGCCTTATTTCCAAAAAGGTACCCTTTAGATGAAGACGGAGCTCCTACGTAGGAATTCAGTACAGACAAGGACGGATAAAAATGGCGTCAATGATTAGCATCCTTGATAGTTAACCCCAGTGAGACCTTTGATCCTTCCAAACGTAGGATAAAAATAGAATAAGCTTGGCTTCACTATAGTGTACCACAAAATTTATCCTATAGGATATCAAGATAAAAGGCATTTTTGTCCTTCAATTTATCCTACCAAAGGTTTCACTGGGGTTAACAGTGGTCGACAGCGTCGAGGACGCTTTTTAACGCCCACAAAAAAGTACATGGATCTTTTCAGTGTTTCTTCGTCTTTTGATTGGTGGAGGTCTCGTTAAAATCAGTCGAGCCGTTAGTGTGGAAACTAGCGATAAAGGCAACCCTTAAAAACGAGTACTGAACCCATAATAAAGCGTACGCAATTTTGAACTTTAGTAAATTCGACCAATCAAATTGCTGCAAATCTATTATGACTTTTTTTTAGTTAGTCTGATGTACACTCGTCGTTTGAGACGCGCTATTGTCTTCTTCTGATGCCGATTCCTCGCATGCATCCATTGCTTCGAGATGTTCTTTCAGTTTTATCAACTGGGAGTTTGCAGTGTCAATGCAGCCTTGCACTGCTTCACTCGTCACATTGCGAAAAGCCCGATGAAGACGAGGCAAAATGTCGGCAAACTTCGTCTTAGTCGTGTACTGCCGACCGACCTCGCCCTTTACATAAGCCCAGACCAGCTCAATAGGTTGTAAGTCAGAATGGTAGGGTGGTGTGAACACGACATCGTGCCGTTTAGACCGCGCTTTTTCAACTATCACCGGAATCACATGCGCTTCAATGTGCTCAGATAGTATTTCCACAGAATAGCCTTCGTCGCGTTGTCAGGTATCATTAATCCATACTCTTTCATCGCGTGGATCATTTTTTCCCGCCGACTCCCCTGCTTGGGCGTTGATTCTGGGAGGGCTTTGTGGTATTTAGCATTATCCATAATGATAATACAGCCAGTAATCCCCCTCTTCTCAAGCGCCAGAAGCAATACATCCATCCATTTCACAAAGTAATCATGACAAAACATGCCATGATAGTCTGCTTTTTGTTGGGCACCAAAAATATTCAGTGTATCGATCACCACCTCGGCTGAGTTCGCTTCGGATCTTCCTTCATCGGGTACCGTGCGATCCTTGTCAAGGATAGCCGCAATAAAGCACAACCGCCTACCTTTGTGCTTTTCCTTGACGTACTTGTCATCTGTTAGGTCGACTAGCGAATCGTTGTGACGCGAATAGTGATGGTAAATGTAGCTTTCGTCCATGTACACTATAAAATGCGACGCGATATCACTGGAGGTCATTTTCTGCACATACTCTGCTCCAGCCAAATCATTTGCTGGAGACAATCGCAAACTCTTTCCTTTGTGGGCCCCTCTTCCATACCACGAAATATCCGACCTCCGACCTCTCCGACCAGTACCACAACATTGGTACACAGCACATCTAAAGACCAGTGTACAAAGACTTTTGGATAATTGACAGACACGGTAAATTTTAGTGTTTAGGGTAGATGAGTATGCAAAGGATCAGCAGAGAGCCTGTTTGGGCCTTGATTATAGGTGCAAGGAAATGACCTGAAACGGCCTGTGGGCTGAGAAAAACGCCCTTTACGAAAAACATGCAAATTTGGCCTGAGAGCCATGTGCGCTCGAGCCAGTAAATTCAACAATGAGCCCGTGATTTCCGTGGCGGGGTCCACTATTAAAAGTACTGTACAGCTGAACGTGGATTGGCGGATCATTCCACCAATGAATGATTGGAAGGGGATACGCGGCAAGCCAGTGGTCGCCAAGCAAACAATTCTAACGTCGCTGCTCCGACACAGCAGTCGCCCTCTCAGTCTACATTTTTTCTAACCTACCACCCGGACCTCAAGCCTGGACTCACTGCCGTCTCAGTCCGCGTGCGGGTCCGGCTACTGCCCCCCCGTCGACGACGTAGCTCAGTGGGAGAGCGCAGGGCTTTGCCCTGAGGTTGCTGGTTCGACTCCAGCCGTCGCCATCTTTTTGTTATCATCGGGTGGAGGCATTCAGGTCTGTGGGCGTTGTACGGCTGTATGTGTATGTGTATGTGAGTATGCATGTGAATGGACTATATATTCTGTTTATATACATGGAGTGTCGCTCGAATGTACCTGCCTCGTCGTGCTTAGCGGTTAGCCATCTGTAACTGCACGGCTTGGTCGTTGCGGAAAAGCTTAAGGAACTTCATTCGCTCCAATTCGCAGCTGAAGTGGTCCCGGATTTGTTTTGGGAGCACACAAATATTAGCAATCGATAGCGGCAGAATGATATTACCTTTTGCTCGCATGATCGCTCTGTTGACTTCGCGCATGAAGTACAGCATAAAGATGCCACAGTCGTATGTGTTGTCCTGGTGTGGCTTGGTCTTGTGGGCTTTAACTTTGTATGTGATCTTCTTCACCTGAAACTTTTCCAATGCTTCCTTACGGAAGTACCCACCCAGAATTCGGTGAATTCGATCGGTGTCGTGATACTGCATGGAATCAACATGCAGTATAGCTGACGCCAAGCCCTTAATCTTGAGAGCGGGGTTCTGAATCACGACGAAACTCCAATGGGCGTCCATGCACACAGGTACCAAGATTGTCGGGTACGTCTCGTAGGGGAAATTCTCAGTAATCCCACAGGACACCGCGTAGGTTTTCGCCATGTTTCGCTTGTTCGCCTTGTAATTCATGAGAATGGTCCCAAAAAACTGACCGTCGAAGTTGTAGGTAGACTTGTGAGCCTCGATAAACTCACGAATAAAGTAGGAGATGACAGTGTCATTCAGCCCCACTTTGGGTTCGAGTGTTTTCAGGTCGCTTTCAATAACTTGAAGCCTTTGCTGCTCCTCGCCGGGTCTATAGCAAGGTGTCATGGTTTCACATACGAGAGACCGATCGGCTGCTGGTGCTTGCTCACTCGATGGCTCAGCTGTTGAATGCCCACCTTCCTCGATAACCACAGGGGAGTTTTTACTCCCATCACCCTTGGCTTCTTCAACGTTTCTGGCCAAACTCGACACCTCCGACGAGGGTTTTTCGGGTAAACTCGACACCACCGACGTGGGTTTTTCGGCTAAACTCGACACCTCCGACGCGGGTTTTTCGGGTAAACTCGACACCTCCGACGTGGGTTTTTCGGGTAAACTCGACACCTCCGGCGTGGGTTTTTCGGGTAAACTCGACACCTCCGGCGTGGGTTTTTCGGGTAAACTCGACACCTCCGACGTGGGTTTTTCGGGTAAACTCGACACCTCCGGCGTGGGGTTTTCGGGTGAACTCGACACTTCCGGCGTGGGTTTTTCGGCCAAACTCGACACCTCCGACGTGGGTTTTTCGGGTGAACTTGGCACGGTTTTGGGCCGTTTAACCGCTTTGGCATCCGGATCAGATCTTGATGTCTTGGCCTTTTTGGGGTAGCGCGCAACATGATCGGCCAGCTTGTTTCGAGCGATAAATCGGGTGAGCCATGAGTTTTGAGCGCTACCCGACTTACTGCTCACACCAGGGATAACACGAGCGCACTCCATGATAATCTCGCCGCGAGACATCAGATTGCCGTCGGCAGCTCTTTGCCTCACCAAAGCAACTACGGGAGCTTCAGATCCTTCCGTCGGCGGTGGCAATCCAGGGCGCGCTACCCGTCTTGTCCATGGATCAGCCTCGGTAGAGAAAAGATGATCTTTGGCATCTATGTAGCCCAACAGCGTAGTTCGGGGAATGCCGAATACTTGTGCAGCATCTTCGGGACTCCAATTATTCTTCTCCACCGCTACAATGAACTCAATCCTCTCTGCTATCGTGTGCTGCTGTGTGCCCATGTCGTCCATTGCGCCCTGGAGCTTGATTTGAATAGTGGGTGGCTCCATTTTTCTGCCATTCTCGACGAGATTTTTTTGTACTTGAATCAAGGTTTTTTGCTTATTCTCGACAAGGTTTTTCTGGTAAACTCGACTTTTGACCTACACGTTTAAGGTTTTTCGCTTATTCTCGACAAGGTTTTTCTGGTAAACTCGACTTTTGACCTACACGTTTAAGGTTTTTCGGGTTTACTCGACGACCATAGACACGCCACGTAACACATTCAGTCTGGATTTTGCTGGGTGGCGCACAGAGCTCGGTACGTCGCTAAGAGTGCATCTGTCTGATTTACTGTCTAACTACCTCTAGTACGTCTTGCGTGTATCCGGGGGCAGGGTCATTGATTGCCGCTGTTTGAAGGAGACGTTGGTGGCGCTCGATCTTCGCGTTGAGGTCGCCCGAGCGATGGAGGACACGCAGATGCTTGAGGACGGCGCTTGAGCCACGCGACGTGATGTTGCGCTCGGCGAGGAATGCGTAGATGGCCTCCTCCGCGCGCTGTCCTAGCTCGAGAACACGATCGCGGTAGTCGGCAGAAGTGGTATCCAGCGCGAAGCCCTCCGCCAAAAACAGCTTCATGAAGGCTACGAGCAGCTTGGCATCGGACTTTTGATGCTTCGAGATCGCCGACGCCCACATCCGCGGCTCCTGGGTGTACCACGCAAACCACGTAGCATGAAGGTGCGTTGCAGACCCGCGTCTGCGCTTGGGCTTCTCTTGATCTTGGCTGGACTCTTGCTGACGTTTCATGCTCTTGTCTAGTGCTTGCTTCCCATCTACCTTTGCTTCTAGGTTATCCATGCGCTCATCCTGGCGTTTTATATGCTGGATTAACTGGTCAATGACACGGCGCTGATGGTCGATGATCTTGCTTGAGTTGCTTGGTTCTTGGGACGATGGCTTTGTTTGTTCTTGTCTTGGTTTAGGTCCTCTGCTCCCAGAAGACGCAAGATGCGATGACCACGCTAATAGCTCAGCAATCGAAGACCCCGCGCTAGCAACAGCACCCTCGATGCGCTGAACTACAAGGCCTCCAGCTTGAAGCTCCTTCATTTGGAGGTAGTGCAAGACAAGGTACGCTGTGAGAACGTCCGCCACTTGATGACTGATGTTGCACTTTGAGCTTTCCATCTTGTAGCAGGTCGCGAACAACAGCTTCTGGACTGCGGAGACTTTCTGCTGCGTCTCTGCATCAAGCGACTTCAAGTTCAGCGCTTTCACCTCTGCCTTCGTGCTGTATCCGCTGAGAGCCTTGCTAACCTTGTGGTCTTCCCTGCTCGTGTTGAAGATGTAATTGAAGCCCTTGTTCGTCGTGCTCATGTTCCAAGCGCCTAGGTCGAAGATCCAGCGATGCGTCAGGTCGTGACAACCGTTCACATGCTGTGCGCCACCCCGCCGAAACGAGTGCGACGTGAGCGCATCGACTACGCGCGCGCGCCAGCTCTGTGTGCAATGCGGTCCAGGATGCGGTTGACGTGCGTGAAGATCGTCGGTGTGGTGCCCTTGTGTGCAGCGGAAGCAGGTGCAAGATCAGCAGGTGCGGGGGCACTCCCAAGAGCAGCGAACTCATCTGGATGGTCTAAGACATCCACCAGTGGCGTTGCTGGGGAGAGGTCGACCGCGGTTTCAACTTGGATGTCAGGTAAGTTGTCGATCAAGCTGACAGACGGCGCCGTCTGGGTGATGATCGCCACGGCTATCGCGTGAAGCGGGCAAGTGACGAAGTCGGTCCCTGGAAACAGCGAGAGTCCCTGTTCTTCTGACGTCTTCATGCATATGAAGCGTACGAAGAAAACCTCTGCCGCGTCGATCGAGAGGTTCTGCTTGCGGACAAGCGACAAATCGGAGGCGCGACCAAACAGGTACCACAGTAGACATAGCAAAGCGGCGTCTTGGTAGTCATTGGAGGAGTGTGCGTGCTGATACAAATACAGCATCATCTTTTTTAGGTCACTCTTTGAGCATTGTTGACTACTTTTCCGTCTCGCTTCATACAGTAGCTGTCGAGAGTCTTCCCCATGCTAAGCAACTTTGCTTCGACAATATGTCGTTGCACTGGAAATAGCTCGAACAGCCACATTTTGCTCTGTCTAAAGTACTGCATGGCAGTGTTCCGAGCAAGCGCTTTGCCCTTCTTACCCTCGTTAAATGCAAGGTAGATACCAAACATATCCAATACAGACACAAAACACTTACCAGTGCCATCTTGCTCAATGCATTGCCTAACATAGTCAAACTCTACATGCTCACTTTTCACAAATGCCATGAATGCACTGATGGCAGTGTCTTTCGCGCGCTTAGTGTTGCCCGGCTTGAGCTCATCCAAGCCCATCCTCGGCGATGTGGTCGGATAGGGAGCAAATATGTAAGTGATATGCTCTACACTAGTAGTTTGAATAGAAATACACGTATTTGTTGAGACCCTCCGACTCGATACGTCGGAACGGCTGGTGTAGAGGACTTACCTAACCCTATATCTTGTGATTGGTCAAAATTGTTTTTTTCGGTGTTGTGATTCGTTGTTTATAAATAAAAACAGGTGATTGGTCGATCGCGAGAGACTGCACCGCATACAATTTCTAAGTAAGGTCGGATAAGTCGTCATATTCATCCATATCCTTCTTTTTTCAGAAATCGCTGGACCGTACGCATAGCCGCATTGATGCTGGCGTCATCTGCTGTATCGATCGATAGATACTTGTGCTCAGCAAGCAAATGCATGACGTCCTTTGCAGTTGTTCTTGTTCTCCTCTCACAACGGCTGCGGATAAAGGCACGAGCTTCATCTTTCATTGGCCTCGAGTCGGGTAATCGTGACTAGTGTTGGCAATTCAGCGTTAATACTGCTTATATTAGCCCTTATAACCTTTTACATTCCCCATTCTCAAAATGATATTAACGATTAACATTGAATTCGAAAGCTAAATTGATCTGCGACACACCAACAAATTAGTTAGATTGCTTGATGTTCAGCTTTAAATTCGAATCGTAGGCGATATTAATCGTTAATAACCCAAAACAGTAATTTAAGCGATATTAATGCTGAATATGACTGCCAACACTAATCGTGACATACGGCCCCCGCGATTCGCCGGAGCGGCAGCTGTCAGTACAGTGCCATGCGATAGAAAAGTTGACCAGATTTCACCGGATGTCTTGTTGGAGCGACAAAGTATACGGGCAGCTTTGTTGGTGACAGACTCTTTACGAGGAATAATTGCATTTTCCATACGTCAATTTGCCTGAAGTGCAAGAACATCCAATCTCTCCTCTAGCGTCAGCGCCTGGCTGCGATGGGTCTTGATGAAGGTTACAGCTCGGGCAGCATCTTCAGCGTCATGCCTTGCCTTCTTCGGTTTTCGAGGGGCCAAGGCCATCAGCGCGACGAAACCGAAATGTTGCTTCAGAGCCGTCTATGTTATTTTTGGCTGCTCTGATTTGCGAGGGGATAATCTGACCCCTCTCGAAGCCGATATATCAATCGGAGTGATATATAACGGGATATTAAATACCACGGTCGAAATACACTTGTATTATTGGCTGAAAGTCTTGTAGGGTTGTGACTAAAACAAAAGAAATACATAGCTTCAAGGGTTTTGATATATGAATCATGGAATGATCAACATAGCATGCCAACCGGCATTCCCGCATGTGGTGTAAACGCCAGTACGATCGAGCTAATATTGATGCCGGTATGTAACGGGGTTACACGAATGTTACCCGAAGGGTTACGAAGTGTGGCACACACAGACTTGTGTGGTGCACACTGTCTAACCTATTTCAGTAGGAAAATCAGTACATGGCTTCAGAGCCACATATTATGCATATGACTAGGGTTCACTATGCTAGAGTGAACCAGATACATTTACACCGAAGGCGGCTCTGCCGCGATAAAGAGAAATACATTCAGTTTGGATATTCACAGCTAAGAGTTAAGGGTTGACTCTTGGAGTCCGTAGGGAGTACGGACTCGTGCGTTCTGGTATTAGAACGGGCTATCTTTAGCCGCGACTCTGTGAGTCTATTACGTCTTCCTCTGACGCTAAAGCTACGGCAGCCCCGCTGCACTTGGTAGCACTTGTAGTCAATCCGACACCTGAGTCTGGATAGACTGTCCCTCTGTGAAGGATGGAGCAGTTCGCTCACTTGCCCCCGAACCAGCAGGATGCGCTTATAAAGCTTATGTCCTTGCTGGGCCCGGAGGGCGTGACGCAACTGGCGCAACAAGGCCCCGACGCGGTGAATGCGCGTCTCGAGGCGTTCTCCAGCTACGAGAATGCTCTGTTGGAGCACCTCCAGCAGAGGATGGCGACGGCCGCGGCGCCGCAAGCGCCCGCTACGTCATCCGACGCGGGAACAAGACCCAAGCCGCTCATGTTGAGCGTGAAGACCTTCGAAGGCAAGGAAGGGGAAAGCATAATGCTTTGGACCCGTGAAGTCGAGATGGCTATGAGCTCAGCTCTACTCCGGACGGAGTCGCAGCGCGTGGCGCTAGCTATCTCGAAGCTTGGTGGGCGAGCGAGAGAGTGGGCACTAACGTCAGGGACGTCGATCGACACAGCCTTCCCGACGTGGGACCAGCTGAAGCAGCAACTGTCCCGGGTGTTCGCTCCGCCTAACGAGGCGTATCGCGTGCACTCACGCTTCCTGGCTACCCGGCAAGGCAAGAAGGATTTGGTGGACTATGTCCAGGAGTTGAGAACTCTCATTGGGGGCATGTCTGCCGAGCCTCTGGCTGAGGTAGTCATCGTCACGGTGTTTATGGAAGGGCTTCGCACTGGCGTGGCCAGGACGGAAGTCTTCCGCACTCACCCAAGCTCTTTTGAAGAGGCTGTGAGCATCGCGTTGAACGAGGAGCACAACTTTAAGTCGTCAAGACTTGGGTGGAACGCTCCTCACACCGGTTCGTCGAACGGTCCGGAGCCTATGGACCTCAGCTATGCTGAAGGCGAGGAAGCCGAGCTTCGGGCTGCTGAGCAGCGGCGCGGCATCCGCCGATGCTTTATCTGCGGTGACACGAGTCACTTGCGTGCCGGATGTCCGCTGCGCCTCCAGCGCCAGGCTTCGGCAAGCCGCTCTTCGGGTTCGAGCCAGGGCTCTGGTTCGTCTCGGGAAACGAGAAAACCCAGTAGGCGCGGGGCGGCCTACTGGGGAAGAACTAAGTTCTATGAACCTCGGCGAGGTGGAGGTCGACAGGACTTAGCCCCGAAGAGAGCTGTACTCTATAACACGGAACGTGTGTGCAAGCCGGGCTTGCTAGTTGTCCAGGCTTGGGTGAAGGGCTTCACAAAGCCATGGACGATTTTGATCGATTCGGGAGCGTCGGGTAATTACGCCCGGCGTTCCACGATGGACGGAAGTCAGCTTTATGCTGAGGCGCTGGTAGCGCGTGGGAGTGACATCGTCACTGTTCGTCTCGCGACGGGCACTCATGTCACGGTGCCTAAAGTCCCTGTGGACTTGGGCGTGAAGTTTTTGGATTTTGATAGCGTGGAACGCTGTCTGGTCTTAGACCTCGATTCGAGATATGATCTCATCCTTGGTATGGCGTGGCTGGAATGCCATGAACCTTGGATATATTGGAGGTCGAAGACCCTTGGTGCTACGCACTTCTCTCCTGACGGAGCATTGGCGAGTCATGAACCCACCTCTGCTAGGAAGCAGAAGCGCTTCTGGCGCGAGCACTGGACCGAGTCGGTCAATGTGCTAGACATCGGAGTTTCCGAGTTGGTGGACACTGCGTGTGTCGAGAACGAGCGTTCCGAGTGTCTCTCGTGGACGGCAGGTGGAGCGGCACGATTTCCGCTGAGCGGGTGTGCGCCTGAGGGCAACGCCCCGCTGTACCCAAGTGAGGACAAGGTCGGCATGGAGCCGAGGATCCATGGACGAGGCCTGGCTGATGAAGGATGTGGAGCGGCACTGATTCCGCTGAGCGGGTGTGCGTCTGAGGGCGACGCCCTGCTGCGTGCCAGCGACGGCGCGGTCGGCACGATGCCGAGGGACAAGGGCTCTGCCCGGATGAAGATCGTGGAGTGGCACGTAATCCACTGAGTGGAGGCTGCGGGTCGTGCAGCCCTTCGCTGAGTGTCCATCAAGACACTGGTGCTCCTCTGGAGCTGAATGAGGTGGTGACACCTGGCGTCAAGAAGCACGCGAAATCACGGAGTTCTTCTGGGCGAACAGTGTCCATAAAGAGGCGGCAGCGCCGCAAAGCGCTGGCTGCGCGACGCAAGGCGTCTGCGGTCTCACGAGTCGAGAAGGGTGTGTCGAGCGGTGAGGCACCACACAAGAGCGAGCAGCTCTACACACTCGTGAATGGAGTGACGGGCGACGTCGACGGAGACATCAGTCTCAACGACTTGCCCTCACTATCTGCTCTCCTGGAGCTGGACGAGATGTCCTTGGCCGAGTTGGGCGAAGCCTTGAAGGCTGGAGACTTGGCGGAGGTGATGGTCATACGACCTGAAGAGGAGTTGAACTCGTCCTCGCTTCTGGATGAAGCTGTCCTGGAGGACACTAAGAAGGCGCTGAATGCACGAAGCGGATCGGCGATCCTGAAGGATCCGTCGGACCCTTTGTATCACGTGGTGAAGGATTATCAAGACGTGGTCTCGAAGGAACCGCCCTCGGGGCTACCTCCGGATCGAGGTGTTCGACATGAGATTGATCTCGTTCCGGGAACGAAGTACTGCGTGACGAGGCAGTGGCCTTTGCCGAAGGAGCAGTGTGACGTCATTGACGCGTTCTTCCGTGCGAAGCACGAAGCGGGCATGGTGCGTGAGAGTAAGTCTCCTCACACCACGCCGACGTTCTGCGTCAGAAAGCCGAATGGCAAGTGGCGTATTGTGCATGCTTTCAACAAGCTGAATGCCGCCACCATTCCGGCGCAGACGCCGATTCCTCGGAAGGACGTTCTTCAGAACAACATGGCAGGATGTACGATGTATAGTGCGCTCGACTTGGTCGATGGCTACTACCAATTGCTCATGAGGACGAGCGACATTCCCCTCACTGCGGTGAGTACTCGGAGCGGCATGCTCTGGGAGTGGTTGGTGATGCCCCAAGGGCTTTCGAACGCGCCAGCGACGTTCAATCGTCTTGTGACGCAGCTCTTCCGGCCCCATCGGGCGTACGCGCAGACGTACTTCGATGACATATTTGTCCACAGTCGTGCGGAGCACGGGAAGACTGATATGGAGAACCATGTCGAGCACCTGCGTGCTGTGCTCGAGTGCATGCGTCAAAACAAGTTGTATGTCAACATTGACAAATGCATCTTCGGAGCAGAAGAGATTCCCTTCTTAGGGTGCTTCATCGGGAAGCGTGGCCTGAGACCCGACCCGGTCAAGGTCAAGGCCATTGCTGACTGGCCGGTTCCCCAGAACCAGAAGGATCTTTGCAAGTGGCTTGGCTTGGCCAATTACTTGCACAAGTACAGCGAGAACTACGCTGAGATGGCTCGGCCACTCTCCAATCTCCTGAAGAAGGACGCGGAGTGGTGTTGGAACACCGAGCATCAAGATGCGTTTGCGGCAATTAACGATAGTCTCCTTCATGCGCCTATTCTGGCTTTGCCAGACCCCGCTCGTCCGTTTAGTGTCGTCTGTGACGCCTCGGACTTTGCCATCGGCTGTGCCCTGCTACAAGCAAACGCCGAGGGGCGCGAGCGCGTGGTGGCGTTCGAATCTCGTCAGCTGAAGGCTGCTGAGAAGAACTATCCTGTCCATGACAAAGAGCTACTTGCGATGAAGTATGCGCTCGTCAAGTTCAGGGTTCACCTGTTGGGCTCTCAGCCGTTCGTGATTTACACGGATCACGCATCGTTACGCACTGCTACTCAGTCGCCTCATCTCTCGCAAAGGATGGCCCATTGGCTGTCCTTCTTCGCGGAGTACAACTTCGAGGTGAAGTACAAGCCTGACAGGCAGAATGTCCTCGCGGACGCGCTGTCGCGCAGAGCTGGCTCATATAACGACCGTGACTTCGTCATTACCGGATCTGATCCGAACGGCTTATGCCAAGGATGACACTTGTGTCGCGTTGCTGGGAGCAAGGAGTTTCAAGACTCGGACATTGAATTGTCGGCGCGAGTGCGCGCGCGTTTGCATCGCTACACCCTCGATGGTGGCCTGCTGTTCTACAGCACTGGCTCCGAGGACACACCACGCGTGGTCATTCCTCATGATGAGTACCTGAAGTATCGTATCCTCTATGAGGCCCACGACACGCCGGTGGCTGGCCATCTTGGCCGTGAGAAGACCTACAGCTCGGTGAGCACCCACTACTGGTGGCCGAAGATGTACAAGTGGACGAGCACTTATGTGCGCACGTGCGAGACGTGTCAGCGAGTGAAGTCGTCACCCCATGCTGCAGCCCCGTTGGCAAGCTTGCCTGTCCCTTTGGGCTGTTGGGAATCCATGAGTATGGACTTTGTGTTTGGCCTGCCGGCGGATGCGGCGGGCAACACTGGAGTCGTGGTCTTTGTAGACCGACTGAGCAATATGGCTCACCTTGCGGCTGTGCCGGATACCATCAATGGTAAGGGTACAGCAACGCTGTTCTTGGACCGAGTGTTTCGACAACACGGACTCCCTGAGTCGATTGTCTCGGACCGAGACCCCCGCTTCACGGGCAGCTTCTGGAGCGCGGTCTTTGCGGTGCATGGCACCAAGCTGGATATGTCCACGGCGGATCACCCGCAGACAGATGGTCAGACGGAGCGAGTGAATCGCGTCGTCGAGGACGTGCTCCGCAGCATTTGCGCTGAGACGCCGAAGCGTTGGAGCGCTATGCTGCCACTCGTTGAGTTTGCGTTGAATAACGCCGTGCATGCTTCGACCGGCTACACGCCGTTCTACGTGAACAGCTTGTCTCATCCCCGCGTCCCGCTGACGCCGCCACGTGGTGGCCTCGGGCTTGGTGGGGGAGAGGAAGCCGACTTAGCTGATCGGCTAGCTGATGTCAGCCCGGCTACTGTTCGTAAACAGGTTGACACTTTCTTGTCGATGCGCTTGAGTGTCTTACGACACGTGCGTGACGCAATGACTGAGAGCCAAGACAAGCAAAAGGAACATGCAGATGCTAGAGGCAGATGCAATGTTGACAGTTATGAGGTCGGGGACCTGGTATTGCTAAATGCTAAGAACCTACCTACGCATGCAGTGTCCGCTGTCTTCAAGACGAAGTTGCGCCCGCGCTTCATTGGACCTTTCAAGGTCGTGGCCAGGAAGGGCCTTGCGTACACGCTCAATCTTCCGAAGAAGATGCGGACGCACCCTTTCTTCTACGTGGGCTTGCTCAAGCCGTACCATGACCCGACGCAGGTGCAGATTGAGGCACCGAGGGCGACGAGGTCGCAGGCGTTGCAGACGCGACCGTCATCGCAGGCGCTGCAGGCACAGGTGGAAGGCTCGGCATCGGCGGTGCCGCGAGCCCTGAGGGCAGAGTCGGAGTCGGAAGTGCCGCAGGCACAGGGCCCCGGCGCAGGAAGCGCAGCGGGCGGGCCTTGCATGCGGGCCAGAAGGTCAATCTGACCCTGCAATGCAACCTGCTGACGCCGAAGCTCGGAGAGCTCCTGGCTACGACGCTCCTCGCGATCGCCATAGTACTGTACCCAGCTCTCCAAGTGTCGGAGCCGGTCCCAGACCTCGCGAGGCACTTGAACCCAGCCCAAGTCTCAAGCAAGCTCGTCGAGCTCCGTTGCAGTACGCGCGAGACGCGCATCGACATCGTGGACATGGTCCCGAAGACGAGTCGTCTGTTGCCGAACCTCGTATAACTCGTCATACGTCGCGAGGCGGCTTGGCGCGTCCTCCACCGGCGCTGCTCGATGAGCAAGGGAACCTTCACTACCATGTGGAGCGCCTGCTGGCGAAGCGGCGGTGCCGGGGTCAAAATCAGTATCTGGTGAAGTGGCGAGGGTACCCACACTCAGAGAACTCATTGGAGTTTGAGGTGCCCCTTCGCCAAGACTGCTCAGACTGTTGAAGCGACGAAGCCCTGTGAAGGTGCTTGGGTTGCGAGTACGCGGAACGATGTATATTCACGAATGAAGCTTCCTGTTGATCGCTTCTCATCTGTCTAGCCTGCATACTGACATCGTGTCACCCGGTCGTCATAGCAATCTACCCTCAATGGATACATTCATCCACTGTACGTGCAGGTACTTCGACGCCTTTGCAACTTGACCTCTGCTGATGCTCCAACACGCCTCCTTCAAGTTGTATGGCGGCATCTCGAAGCATCGGTGTCAGGTTGAATTGAGCGCACAGCTTTTCGAACTGCGGCCTTGGGAGCGCCTTCGTGAGTGTATCTGCTGGCATTTCGGTGGTCGGGCAGTGTTGAAGCTTGACGTCACCAGCTTTCCACGAGTCTTGGAGGCTGTGATATTTGACATCGATTGTCTTCTGGCAACCGGACGTCTTGCCGTTCTGCACTCGTTGTATCACTGGCATGTTGTCGATGTGGATCGTCACTGTAGGTGGACGTTCACTACCAATGATCTCGGCGAGCAGACTTTTGCTCCAGAGTGCTTCTTCGACGACGGCGTCTGCGGCTACTAGTTCCGCGGCAGTGCTCGACTTGGTGACGAGTGACTGCTTCTTGCTTCCCCAATGCACCGGTGACCCGAAGACCTTCACTAGCGTGCCCGAGATGCTCTTCCTGTCCACCGGATCATTCGCCCAGTCGGCATCGGAGTACGCCTCGATAGCACTTTGATCAGGTTTGAACACCAGCGTCCTCTCTGCTGTACCTCGTAGGTATTGGAGGATGCGGATCACTTTTGTCCAGTGCTGTTGCCGGGGGTCGGAGCACATTTGTGCTGCCTGGTTCACTGCAAACGCGATATCCGGCCTCGTCATGCGACTGATGTATAGCAGGACGCCCACTGCCTCACGATAAGGTGTCTGCTTCATCAGCCGAAGCTCGTCCGCCGTTGCTGCTGCAGCTGCCTTCTCGAAACGTGTGCCAGCGGCTATTGGCAAGTGTGAGGGCACGCAACCGTCAAGTTTAAAACGGTGAAGAGTTTCCTGTATCAAGGCATGTTGACCAAGATGCACACTGCCGTCGCTCTGCTATGTCACTTCCATTCCGAGGAACTTGCTCGGTGATCCGAGGTCTTTCACGCTGTATCGGGCCTCGAGGGCCTTCATCACGCGAGTCATTTCCGCCTCGTCCTCGTATGCTATGAGAATATCATCCACATAGAGGACTAGGACGCACAACGAGTTGCCGTGCTTGCTCACATAGACACAGGAATCGGCGCGCGTTGGAGAGAGCTCGATGGACTTCAGGAACGTGTCGATCTCCCGATGCCACTCCGCACCCGCTTGCCGTAGACCGTATAACGCCTTGTTGAGCTTCCACACCCAAGTTTCTTTTCCTGGACGTTCAAATCCTTTCACCTGCTTGAGGTAGACCGTGTCGTTTAGCTTCGCTTTCACATAGGCGCTTGGTACGTCCGCTTGGCGCATTTTCAGACCTCGAGCTGCAACAATCGCGAACACTATGCGTATTGCTGTTAGTGAAGCGACTGGAGCATACACTTCAACCTCTCTCAGGAATCGCTGAAGATCTCCGCGTGCGCAGATCCGGGCTTTGTATATCAGCTCCATGTCGATCCCTTGCTTTAACCGAAGTTGAACCGTGTTGTCGAGTGCTGTCTCTCCTTCCGGAAGAGGCATCAGTGTGCCAGTGTTGTTAGCCTCCAGCGCTTCCATCTCACGCACAATTGCCTTCCGCCAGTACGGCCACTCCTTGCTGCGCTTTGCTTCTGGGACGTTGTACGGTTCTCGCACTGCTTCGGAGACAGCAACCAAACCTGTACCAAATCGGCGCGATGAAATCCGCTCAGATCGCCTCCTCGTCTCGAGAACACCGTTGATTTCTGCGACTGCATCAGTGTCGAGGTGGTCAGTTCGCACGCTCTCAGGTGGTGAGGACGCATTTGCAGGTGCATCTACTCCTGCCTTCACGTGATTTCTTGTACGCGCTGTTGTAGGGTCGGACTCAGGCGCTCGGGGAAGAAACTTAAAGTCCCGTGTACGCCATACTCGAGGGGTTGGGTGCCTTGAGTAGGCAAATATACCGCTGCGATCGGGCTGATCTCCAATGTAAGACGCGATTATCCCCCTTGGTGTAAAACGCAGAGCCTTCCGCCGCTCCTTAGCAGGCACATGGACGACCACAGGATCTCCAAAAGCTCGCACTGAAGTGACGACTGGCTTGCTGCCAAAGATGTGCTTGTGCGGCGTGACTCGACTTGATCGTACGCTAGCAACTCGGTTGTGTACGAAGACCGCATGCCTGATGGCGTACTCCCACAACGAATGAGGTAGACCACTGTCAATGAGCATCGTCGTCGCCATATCGCAGATGGTTCTGTTCGCTCTTTCCGCAACGCCGTTTTCAAATGGAGAGTCAGCGTTAGTTGACAAAATCTCTATCCCCCGATCAGTGCACGTCTTCCGAAACTTGGTGTCGATGAATTCTCCACCGCCATCGGAACGCAACAACTTCAGCTCCTTGTCATCAACCTGATGCTGGTGCTCGAGTGTGTTGAAGAACACTGCAATCCTGTCTGCCGCATCGCTCTTTCGCCGAAGGACGTAGCACCAATGATAGTTTCTCCAGCTGACCAACATCATGTACTTGTTGCCATGTATCGACTTGTCAAAGGGTCCACACAAATCTGTGTGACAGACTGTATCAGGGTCCGTGCTGCCGTTCGTCCTGTGCTGCTTCACGGGCAGCCGTGTCATCTTGCCCTGGAGACACGCAGCGCACTGCTTTGATGAGTTACCTGTGATGATCAGGCCTTGAACCGTACCGACCCGTGCCATGCGCTTGATAGTTCGCTTGCTTACGTGGCCCAGGCGCCGATGCCAGTTCTCCAGCGTGTCGCCCACTGTGACCGACAGGTATGAGGATGCTCCCGCGGCATGCTGATCCTTGATCACAGGAAACACTCCATGCTCCTCTCTTGCCGTTAGCACGACCTTGCCAGAACTACGCTCGCGCACAGTGCACATGCCGTTGGAGATGTGAACAGACATGCCCTCCGCATCTAATTGGCTGGCCGAAATCAAGGTCCTCGGGGCGTCGGGCACGTAGTACACTCCATGGAGCCGAAGCGACCCCTGGCTTGAGGTACCATCCGCATGGCACACTTTCGTCGGAACAACGAGCGATCCAGCTAAGTTCGTGCGCACCTTGGAACCATTTGCCACAGTAACCTCCAACGCCGTTGCTTGATGCACATCGCTCAGTTCATCTCGTGCAGGCGTCAAATGGTGCGATGCACCCGAGTCCACTAGTGATCGAGTAGCTTCCGCCTCGTTGCTTGTGCTTGAGAGTGAATGTACCCCTCCTGTGGTATCGTCCTCGATAGTTGCGCCCACGGCCACAACCGCTTGGCCTTTAGTCGGTTGGCGTGTGGCAGCTGTGGCTGCGGCGCTGGCAAGTCACGCAGAGGGCTCGCCTTCTGCTTCGCCCTTGGCTTCTGCCTGGTGTTGATTGCCTTCGTATCGCTCGGGATGGCGGCGATGGTACTTGGCGTCATGACCGCGGCTGTTCCGTCCGAGCTCCTTGCAAATACTGCACGTGTAGTTCGCAAAGCGGTCTTCTGTGCTGCGCACTGCGCGACCAATGTTGCGACGTCCGCCACGCTGCTTGCGCTCGATCACCTTCGGGTTGTTGTCCGCCGAATCAGCTGCCAAGCTGGCGCTCGCGGGTGTGATTTTCTGCCGCTTCGGCACGCAGTCTCTTGACAACCCCGGTGCTCCTCTGCGCTTACTGTTCACCCGATAAGTGTCGATGGCACCGTCAGAATCGGAGAGTTTGGTGAGGTGCTCGATAGCAAGTTCCAGCTCTCGCCTGGGGTCAGAGGCTTCCACATCGATGGCGTGCTCCAGCGATTCTTGCTTTGCTGGGTAGGCCCTCTCACAGAAGGTTTGTAGAATGATACGAGCGTTGTGCGGTGCATTGGCACCGTCTTGCAGGAGACTGGCCATGCGCTTGAGGCGGTTGGCGAATTGCTCGTAGGTCTCCACCCCTTTCTTGCTGACGTTGCAAATCTCAGTCATCACCTGCTTGTCGGTCCTCTTTGTGCGAAATCGCCTGACCATTGCCTCGCCCGCCTCCTCAAACGTCATATCAATGAGGCGGGGGCGAACCTCATCGTACCAGTCCTCGGCCATGCCTCCAAGATAGTTGCCGAGTATGGATACCTTGACCCTGTCTGGCCACTCACACGACCCGGTGTACATGTAGGCGTCGTTCACCTGCCGTGAAAACTTACGCCACCAGCGGCCCGCTCCGGCGTCTATGCCATCCACCTTCTCGCCACTGAACGTGTTCATTACAATGTTTTTGCACGAGACGCGTAGATGTTGGTGGTGTTTGGCTTTGGCTCGGTGCTTGGAAACGGGTTCTAGGGCGTCGCTGTCAGTACTGCGAGGTGCATCGGGTGCATCAGGCATTTCAGAGTCGTTGTCGTCTTCACTGGAGCTGCTACTTGGTGATGAAGGGCTGCTCAGTTGCGCGTCTTCAGTCTGGTTAGGCGAGTCATGACCTGGGACATCCCTACTAGGTACGACACCTGGACTCCCACTAAGTGCGACTCCGACCGTCACTTGATCTTGATTGCTTGGCGAGCTGTGGGGTGACTTCGCGACTGGGCTTGTTTTCTGCAACGGCACCTTGTTCGCGATGGAGCTCCCTGGAGTCACCAGCGAGACACCCTCCCGGTGTTGTCCAGGCGACACGATCAGCTTCAGCTTTCCGGCCTTCGCCTTAGGCTTCTCTCGAATCTCCATCGAACTCTTTGCCATTGTGTCTAGCAAGACTCTTAATCTGTTGAAGCGACGAAGCCCTGTGAAGGTGCTTGGGTTGCGAGTACGCGGAACGATGTATATTCACGAATGAAGCCTCCTGTTGATCGCTTCTCATCTGTCTAGCCTGCATACTGACATCGTGTCACCCGGTCGTCATAGCAATCTACCCTCAATGGATACATTCATCCACTGTACGTGCAGGTACTTCGACGCCTTTGCAACTTGACCTCTGCTGATGCTCCAACACAGACGTCGTGGACGCTTTTGATCGGCTTGATCACCAGCGCCCCGTGGGCTCGAGGCCGGCATGCCGGCCGTCCCGCGCTTCCCGGCAATAGGCTGGCGAGCTGCTGGGTCAGCCACATTGCTCCGGGTTGGCCCTGAGCCACAGCGTTCACGCTCTCACGGGTAGGAGTGACTGGAGCGCTCAAAGGAGCGAAGCGCGCAGCGCTAGAATGGGTCTGCGGCTGAGCGTTAGCCGAGAGGCTGCGTTTGGCTCGGATCTTCGCAAAGTCGAAGCGGAGTTTGCGTTCGATACGAACATCCACTTCGCTGAAGCTAGCTCGAAGAGCATCCATGGAGCTAAGCTTCTTTTTCTTCTCAGCCCAGAGCTCGAACTGAGCCTCGTGTTCGATCAGGCTTTCGCCTGGGCTGAGCACCACAGGGTACGTCCGCATTGCGGGCACGGGCAACCCCTTGCCTTGCAGGCGCAACCGCTCGCGGTACTCGGAGACAGTCGTAGACTGTGGAGTCAAGAGTCGCTGTCGTAGAGACGTTCGAAGAGCGATCTCCTCCGGAGTACGGGCCGCAGGCCCAATGACATGCTGAGTCAGCGTCGGCTGGAATGCCTGACGGCATGCCTCCGCGGGGTCACAAGGCCGAAAGCCGTACTCGGCGGTGCTGGGGTTCAGCAGAGGCCGCAGCTCAGGGCGCTGGGAGCGCATGGAGGCCAGCTGCGCCGCAACCCGCTCAGATTGAGCGTCGTCCAAAGGGTTGGAGATGACGGGGCCCAAGGGCGCTTCTTCCGCACGAGGCGGCGAGTACCGGGCCTCAGTGAGCTCGCGCAGCTCGCGGAGCCCGGAGGAGCGTTCAGGGAACAGATTTGGAGTGCGCAGCGGTGGTCGCGGCTCCTCCCTCGACGGCGCAGTGCGCTCAGCAGAGAGATGGCTCGACGAGCGCGCAGGAGACGTTCGCGCGCGGCGCTCTTGGTCGCGGGAGCTCGACGAGCCAACTGTGGCCGACGTGCCACCTTCGCGTTGTGCCGGCGGCGTGGGAGAGGCGTCGCGGCGGTTCGGGGAGCGTTGTGGGGGAGCTGCCTCACCCTCATGGCTCGGAGAGCCGGCATCGGACTCGCTGTAGTCAACCTCGCCATCCTCCTCATCTCCGAAGAGATCTTTGAGGTCCATGGTCTCATGGGCTAGTGCTCGAGGAGAGCTGGGCCGTGCTCGCCGCGAGCGTTGCTTGAGGCGTTGCGCCGCGAAGTACTGGGAGACCGAGAGCCTGGGAGGCGCGGTCGGTGTGCGCACCTGCGCCGGGGGCTTGGGAGTTCGCAGGCACGAGGTGCCGAAGCGCGAGAGGAGCGAGGCTCCGAGGCGGACCTCGCGAGAGGGTTTCTGCGGTCGAAAGACCAAAATGCGTTATGACTTGAAGTCATGTGAGGGCGCGTTGCGCCGAGAAGTTCTCAGAGACGTCCACACGATGTGGATTGACTCGTTCGAGAAGGAGGCTTGACGGAACAAGACCCGGTCGTTGACCGTTCAGCGTGAACACCCGTGTCCACGGTTTGGTGGGGGAGGGTGTAACGGGGTTACACGAATGTTACCCGAAGGGTTACGAAGTGTGGCACACACAGGCTTGTGTGGTGCACACTGTCTAACCTATTTCAGTAGGAAATTCAGTACATGGCTTCAGAGCCACAGATTATGCATATGACTAGGGTTCACTATACTAGATAGTGAGCCAGATACATTTACACCGAAGGCGGCTCTGCCGCGATAAAGAGAAATACACTCAGTTTGGAGATTCACAGCTAAGAGTTAAAGGGTTAAGAGTTGACTCTTGGAGTCCGTAGGGAGTACGGACTCGTGCGTTCTGGTATTAGAACGGGCTATCTTTAGCCGCGACTCTGTGAGTCTATTACGTCTTCCTCTGACGCTAAAGCTACGGCAGCCCCGCTGCACGGTACGCCAAAAAGCTTCCTCGAAGCTGTCGACCGCTGTAAGCAATCTGACGGTACAATCGGCTAAAAATCGAGCAAAGCGCATAAAAAGGACAAAATTACAGATGTTGTGAAAAACGCGTGCGAAAAAACTACGTTTTTATTCAGACCGTAATCTCAGGGAACTGCGGAATCGCCTTCTTAAAGCTATGGATTATCACCAGGCTGATATTGTTGCCTGCTTCGCCTGGATGCGCTTCTTCTCGGCAGTGCCACCCATGATCACGGACCAGGTAGTACGAAGCTTGGCCTTCAATGGCCCCATCACCCCGATGTCCAGCGGCTGGCATACTGCCGGCTGTTGGCGGGCAGCGGGACCACAGTTGCGTTGGCAACCTCGGCGACGACCCGCTGTTCCTCCTCCGACACATTGGACTCGACGTTGGCAAGCAAGAGGACAACGGGACCACAGTTGCATTGGCAACCTCGGCAACGACCCGCTGTCCTTCCTGTGGCACATTGCACTCGACATTGTCAAGCAAGAGGACAGCGGGTCCATCCACCTCGAACTTGAGCAGCTTCTCGACGTAGAAGTTCCAGCACTCCGCGTCCATCCAGGATTGTCCTGCACCGCGCAGAAGTACCCTTCGGGTACTCGCTAAACTCGCTAGCCTCGATCCGGCCGCCGCGTTTACCACGCACGATAAACACTATTGGCAGTTTTTTTAAGGTTCATAAAATAAATTATCTAGTCAGAAAAACTTACATTAAGCCAAAAAATATAAATAAACTTATCGCCAGCACAAATTGTCAGCATCGCAGTCATCCGGCCAGCGTACTTCGAGGTGTTCGTGATGCGAGCAGGATCCCGTCGCCCTTTAAATGCCCAAATGCGCGATGGTGGCATGTCGAAGTGGATGGCAGTTTCATCAATGCTGTACATGCCAGCCGGTCCGTAAGCTGTGTATGTCTTCCAAAAGTCGAGCGCAAAAGCGGCGCGCGTTTCCTCAAGCTCAGCAGTACTCTTCTTCGCCGTCTGTTTTTTTTGGGAGGGAAATCCGTGGTTATTCAACATAAAATTCACTAAGTACAAATTAAAACTTAATTATCGCACGTGTGATTGCAAGTATTAGCTTAATATAAAACATTAACGGTTAGCACTGCGCCCGAACATGTGCTGGAGGGCAAGAAGACCGCTCTTCTTGCCTTTCCGCGTCCACTTTATTCCTAGGTGAGGGTATTCCTGTCGTAGGGTGTGCCATGGGTTGGTACACGGTGTACCGTACACCGCATATAGATTGGTGCAGTCTTTTGGTTGCACAGCCCTAAAGGCTGCTCAAATCGATGAGCGGGCATGGATGGAAAAATGCGTGCTGATAACGATATATACCTCGGTAACACCGAAAAGGATAAACATATATATGATAAATACTGTAATGGATGTACGTAATGATACTGAAAGAAAAATAATTTGCCATGATAGCATTGAGCCCCATCTCACTAATGTTAACAAGCACACAAATTCCATTCTATTCAAACGAACGGCAGTAAGGTCTGAAAGCCGGCTCCGAAAGCTAACGCGATCGTTAAATATGGAATGCGGCAAGAAAACATGGACAATAGGAGCTGGTGTCCTAGTTTGACGTTTCCAGACGTCCTTACAAAGCGGATGTTAGTCGCCGGGATTTTGATTTGAATTGAATTTATCATGTACGCGATAAAGTACGAAATAAGAAGTCGCTGAGTCGATTCCAAAAGACTTGAAATTTGTATTCAGCGATTTCAACCACCGAATCAAATCGGCAATATTGGCCATCTATTTCTTATGATGATTGAGGGGTGATGAGTAATAATTACTTGGCTTGTAAATGTATTGTGAATTTCGGCCAAATTTGGACTACTGGGGCGGTTCTTGCAATCGCCTCCCATACAAAATGCCCATGAAACCGTGATGTACCTTATCCCTTCGTATAAGTACGGATCCAGCGCCTAAAATAGCCTAGGATAGTACCAGGGCAATTCGGGGGCGGTTGATTGAACCAATCGACCACTCCAATTTTGAGTAGAACCCACAATATTGGACAATCATTCAGAAATCGCCTTTATATTAGCGTTTCTCACGGTTCGCAGGTATGTAACCTGCAGGTAAAACTAGCCAATTAGCGATTCCTTCGGCTTTCCTTCAGATGCCTTTTTTATCCGGTTTTACCTTCGGCGATTTTGGCTGAAGGTAGCTGAAGGTATCAAAAGGAGCTGCAGGTATTTTTTGACTGGCTGAAATTCAAAACTACAGCCCTTTGACTGGAGAAAATAATTTTACCTGCAGGTGGAGTACGGTTTTTGCAGCAGCACCTTCGGGTGACATTCATACCTGCAACCTTCATACCTTCGAACCGTGAGAAATACTATTCTTGATTCTCTTGAATTCGTGTGCGTCTGACCTCATTTTTGTATGAAAACTTTTGCGTTTCCTGTGCGTCTGCGCGCACACGAATTCATTTTGCCCGTGGCGACCTTTCCATACAAACTGCTGTTACGCTGGGAGATATGCAGAGTCCTTACGAATGGGATGCAATATTCGCCTCACCCCCAGACAATAATCGCCTCACCCGTACAGTAATGTGCCTCAATAAACAACCTCTGATATGGATAGAGTATAGCATACTACATGTATCAATGCTACACAGACAATATAGAAGGGGCAGATGTATTGATTTAGTACGACACATTACCATGATCGAAATGAAGCGTAGATGATGGTACGGTAAATCACTCTTAAACACGTTGACTCCAGCCATAACGGCAAGTTAACGCCTCGAGGGTCGAGAAACTCAAAAAGATCGATACAAATTGGCAATAATGGCCTTAAGTACAACAACAACATTACTATCAACTTTCTAAATTCAGTACATTAACAAATCTTATCCTTTCTTATTTCCCATATGTTCTATAATTTCTTCCAGTCTATTCGTTGTTACCTCGTTTTTATTGAGGCACATTTACTGTACCACTCTTTTGGTACATAATTTCTATTGGAGCTCCAATTTTTTTAAAGTGAATAGCACATGTTAACAATTGCTGTACTTTATTGTGCAAGCAGCACATACCTAAGCTAAGCGCTTGGTACTCAGCGTCGCTGAGTCCATGACTAGTAGCTACCAAGAGAATTGCGTCCTATTTCGATCGCAAGGTACACTGATTTGCGGTACCTGTAAACCCCATAAGCCAAGAAAAAAAGTTTTGGTCTACATATCACTGTTAGAGGGACTCAGGTATTCAATATTCGCCTCACCCCCCAGACGGGTAATGGGGAGAGGGGCGGTTAAGGCGAACAATGTTCCACATTAAAGTTGACTGCAGCGTTGATATGGTCCTGTTCGCTCAATTTCACTAGAATGAGTCCGCACCCAAACTAGACACGACTTGGCTCAACGTCCTCGAGCTTCTATGTTAAAGACCCCTCATTCGGGGCTGTAGCCTAGTCCCGTACAAACAGGAGCCTTGCAGCGATCTATTTGTCAACTTTCACATTCTATACTACCTACAGGTCGAAGGATTCGGCTCGAATCCACCCTGTGCTCCATTTTACGGAGCACAACAGAAAATTATCATCGAGATAGAAATTTGGAGTTCCAATAGAAGTTATGTACCACAAGAGTGGTACGGGTGAGGCGATTATTGTCTGGGGGTGAGGCGAATATTGCATCCCCCACAAGTCAAGTGATCTTGTCGGTCACCTTGGCAAGGTTCGCGCGCTGGTCTTGGAGTCCGAGCTCGAGGCGCCGAAAGCTCATAAATTCTTTCACTTTCGCGTTAACTCTTTTAAAGTGCGGACCCGTGGCGTCTGCTATCGCTCGAGTGGCGACTCGGGGATTCACCCAGCCAGAGTCGTTCATCCTCCGTGGGTGAATCAGAGAGCTAGCAGCAGCACCGACCGGTAGGTGAGTGCTGGCATCGCGAGTTCATCATCGCCTAACACACGCACTTTACTTGCACGTAATAGAACATATACGGTATTGCTCCTTTGTGGGGCTCTAACCACCACCATCCCCTCGTCTCGACTGGGGAGCTTCGCACTCGACACCGATGCGTCCTTGCTACAGTTGGCCGCGAACGAGCGTCAGCAATTGCTTCTGTTGCAGCCCAACAAGTGGCAACGTCCACACGGCCCTCCGATCCTGCCTGTACATGTCCAACGGCGCTGAACAAGCGCTTCTTCGTGTCCCTCTTCTTGCCATCCTCCTTGGTCGCTAATAAGGGTGCTCCAGCTCAATACGCAGCGTGTCGGCACGCGATAAGGATTTCAGCAAGCTCTGCACCGTCGTGCGACTCAGTGGTATGAGTTACACCACCCGCAAGCTTCTCGTGCAGTTCGCGGGCTGCGTGGCCAGAATCTGCTCTCAGGTGTAAGCCGGTAATTAGAGTCATACCAGGTCGTCTTAACTTTCATCCTAGTTACGACCGTGCCGTCCCTAGCGTGGATGCAGTAGCACAAGAACTGATGCCGCGCTCTGGCGACGCCGGCTGGGCGCTAATGCAGGACGCGGCTGCCAGTCTGCCCTTTATAAACTTTTGGGAATTTTGACGTGGTCATGCAAGCCAAACGCTTTCGTCCGTCTCGAGATAGAGCCCACAACCATCCGCGCGCACCCCCAGAGATCTCTATCTAGCGATTAATCCCGTGGATTGTCTTGCAGCAAGACAATCAGCGTTGGCAAGTCAAAAGTCGCACACCACTTCGATTAAGTACGATCTCAGGATAGTCGCACAAATTCTACAGTACATAATATGTACTGTAGAATTTGTGCGACTATCCTGAGATCGTATCATAATATGATCTGACCCAGGGATTTCTACCGGTATACACCGGTGATTCTGAAAAAAGTACCGTAATACATGTATATATACAAAACAGTCAACACTTACCGGTACGTAATCGATCTCGATCGGGTTGCGTTAGAAAGGCCTTTCACTTGCACTTTGTATGCCAAGCGGTTGCGCGATGAGGGGGCCTTGAGGGGCCCAAGCAGCTCATTCCAAGAACCGCATCCAAACCGCACCACCAACAGGACAACAATGGCCGGAGCTATCAAGCAGCACGCGCTGTCGGCGCTGAGCAGCCGCAAGACGGACGGCAAGGGCCTGCGCGTGGCCATTGTGCACGCCAAGTGGAACGCCGAGGTGGTCAACTCGCTCGTGTCGGCCGCCAAGGCGGAGCTGCTGAGCGCGGGCGTGGCCGAGAGCGACGTGGTCATCGCGGACGTGTCGGGCGCCTACGAGCTGCCGTACGCCGCCAGCCGCCTCATCGCTTCGCAAAAGCTGGACGCCGTCATCTGCATCGGCACCCTCATTAAGGGGGACACCATGCACTTCGAGTACATCTGCGAGGCCGTGTCCCAGGGCATTATGCGCGTGCAGCTGGACACGGGCGTGCCCGTGCTCTTCGGCGTGCTCACGGTGCTCAACGAGCAGCAGGCCAAGGACCGCGCGGGACTCTCGGACAAGGGCCACAACCACGGCACCGAGTGGGCGCAGACCGCCGTCGAGATGGCGCGCCTGCGCGAGGCCACGCTCAAGGGCGGCTGCCCCATGCGCCCCCACGAGCACCTGCCGTACCACAGCCTGACCAACTGCCCGTTCTTCACGGTCTCGACGTGGCTGCACATCGCCACGCTCGGCGCTCTCGGCTTCGTGGCTGCTTCGGTGGCCAAGAAGCTTGCCTAGGTCCCAGGCGTGCACAAGTCATAGCGTAGCGAAGAGTAGAAGCACTGACAGACCTGAATTTGACAAACAAGTTTCCCTCTCTCTTGGTTGCTTCAACGCGGTTGTAGCTACTAGAACCCGATACGAACCTTGCTCACGGGCGCAGCCATGCGCACACCCGAGCCATTGCTGCCGTTGCTGCGATGAGACCCGTTGCTGCCGACGCTGCGCACCGATCGATCGCTGCACATTGACACACGACACCATCCACCATCACGGTTAATTGATCCCCAGGGTGACAAAACCTGCAGCAAGCACATCAAACCTTTTATCGCTCCGCGCCGACATGGGGCGTTGCAGTCCTGCTCCGTCGGCTCTCGCTGCGGCCGTCCGTCCCGGTGGCACCGCTGGAATGTGCATCCCAGCCTCGCGCACTGCCATCTGCAGCGGGTCTCCGATCTCTGGAAACTCGTTGGCCAGCTGGCCCAGTGTGTAGAGCAAGCTCGCGCTGATCTCCTTGAGCTCCAGCGCTTCCAGCATTATCTGCTCCTTGGTACGCCAGCTGCCGTCGTCGTCGAAGCCACCGGCGCTCACAGCGAACTGCCGATGCTCCCGTATCTGACAGTCCAGCTTCTTGACGACCTTGCCCCACTTCGTTCGCTCCGTTTGCACCTCGCGCTCTACCTGTGACAAGGCACCCTCGAGCTGCGTCGCGTTGGCGCGAGCGAAGTCGCGCTGAGTCTCCACTTCACGCAACCGCTGAGTCTCACTGGTCACGTCCAGTTCCACGCGCGCGAGCTCCTTCTTCTTCTTGAAGAAAGTATCCTCCGCCATCTTGGCCTGCGCCTCCAGTGCAGCGAGACGTTGCGCGTCATCGCCAGCAAGATCTGCGCGATGGAAGCTCTTGCGGTAGGCTGAGTTGCGCTCCTCCAAGTGTGCCAAGGTCTTCTTTAAGGCGCGCACGTCCTTCTCAGCAACGCGGATCTTGTCGTCTAGCTCGTCGCCCTCTCGCTGAAGCTCTTCACGTCGCTGAGCTGCTCGAATCACGAAGTAGGCTTGGCTGCGCTCCTTGCCAGCTTCACCTGCGTCGTCCCCGTCGTCTGCATAGGCGCCCATCTTGCACAGCGTCTCGAACTTGGCCTGCAGCTTTCGCACTCTGTTCTCTCGGTCTGCCAGCTCGACGGAGACGCGGTGTCGCTCTTCTTCAATGGCCTTGTTGGCCGCACGCTGCAGCTCTTGGTGTGCGGCGATCTCGCGCTTACGCTCCTCCATACTCTTCTTGAGCTGAAAGTCGCGGTTCTCGAGCGACAAGACCTCATCAGCTCGAGCGTGAAGCAGGTCACGCAAACGGCGAACTTCTAGCGCCTGCAAGTCATGCTGGATCAGCAACTCCTCCTTGTTCTTGAGCGCCGCTTTGAGTGCATGTGCACAGCTCTCGTTGCGCAACTCGTGCTCGGCGATCTGAGCGTCCACCTCCTTCTGCTGGGCCACCAAAGCTTTGCGAGACCGCTCCTGCGCACGACGCTCTTCTTCCAGCTTCTTGCACTGCGTCGTGAGCATTACCTGCTCGGCCTTCACACGGTCCAGCTCCATCTGCAGCACCTGAATCTGGGCTTGAAGCGCCTTGGTTTCATCTGCACTGCGCTCACCACTCGCTCGAGCCACCTTGCGCTCCATCTGCTGGATCTGGAACTCGCCATTGTAAACGAGCTCCTGCTGGCGCAAGGCCTGAGCATCCAGCGTTCGCAGCTTGGAGCGCAAGTTTTGTGCTGCGGCCTTCGCACCCGAAAGCTCCGCCACCAGACTAGCCTCCTGCTGTCGCAGAGCAAACAATTGCTGACTCTTGCGAAACATTTGATCTTTTTGGGCAGCGATCTCCTTGTCTAGGCGTTTGACCTCACCCTCCATGTCAGCCAGATCAGCCTCAGCTTGCTTGGCCAGTGTCTCTGCATCCATGGTGGAGTCACGGCAGCGGTCAAGTGCCTGCCGTGTTCCTTTAAACCTCGCTCTAGCCGCCTCGAGTTCTTGCTTCATGGCCTCGAGCCGATCATCGCGGTTGGAGTTGATTGATCGTTGCTGGTTTAGAGCAGCTACCGCGCTGGATAGCTCACTCTTCAGCAACTCCACCTGGTCACGGAATGCCTGCAAGCGTACCCCTGTCTGTTGCAGCTCTTGCTGCGCTTTGGACTGCGCTCGCTCCTTGGCTGCGAGTTGACCTTGGGCTTCGCTATTCGCCGTCTCCTGCTGCTTTAGACGCCGTTTCTGCTCGCCGAGGAGCTCTTGCTTGCTCTGAAGACCACGCTGGGCCACAGCAAACTGCTCACTAGCCTGCGTAATCTCTTCGTCACGAGCGCGCATGGCCTCTAGCGTGGATTGCCACTGCGAGACAAGCTTGGCCCGCTCAGCGTGGAGCGAACGGAATTCCTCCGCTGTCTTGTCCAGCTCGATCTGCTTCGCCTGCGTTTCCGTGGCTTCGTCATCCACCTCGCGCTTGGCTCGAGCGAGCTGCTGAGTGAGCTTTTCCAGAGCGAGCGTCAGCTCTTTGATGCGAGCTTCATCGGCTCGCCGGTATCGCTCCAGCGCCATCGCGTCCTCTTCCTTCTGACGCGCTGCCACTGCCCACTGCTCCATCTCGTCCTGGTTCCAGTTCATCTGAAGTTTGAAGGCATCCATGGCCTCGTTGCCCTTGAACAAAGAGCCCTGCAAACCTGCGAGCTTGCGCTCCAGCTCTGCTGCCTCGGCGTCTAGGGCCTTGGCTTCTTGAGCCACTCGCCCAATCTCACGCTGCGCCAGCTGCCTCATGTGCTCCTCACTGGAAACCTCCTTGAGCTTGGCGCCGTGCAACGCCTGGGTGTGCAAGAGTTCTTGCTGCACGTTCTTCAGGTGCTCCGTCATGATCTCCACGCGGGATGCAGTCTCTGCGAGTTCGCGCTTGGTTGCCTCAAAGCGAGCTTCCTTGACGCGGATCTGCGCATGAAGCTCACGGTTCTTCTCATCCGCAAACAGCGGGAGGTCATCGATGCCCGTGGGCAGCGTGCGCGCCGCCTGTTCGTCGGCCTTGCCACTGACTTCGCTGTTGTTGTCAGCTTCGTCGTCGTCGTCGTCGTCTTCATCGAAACTCTGGCTTCGTTGCCGCCCGTCAGCGCGCTTCCAGCTGTAGTGCGTAGGCTCCGAGTCGACGCTTTGCGGTGCTTCGTCCTTGAGAAGATCGTCCTGCTGCGCGTCGTCGTCCATCCAGTTGTTGTCGACGAGCGACGACTTGAGACCCGTCTCCCCGCCGGCGTCTTCACTATCAAACTCCACTTGCACCTCCCCGACGGCCGCTTCACCGGCGTCATCATCGTCAACACTGCTGCCTGGCATGCTTCCACCTCCTCTTCGATATAGCGCACTGTGCGGATCGTTTCAGCCCATTGAAACCCACCAAACTATATGCGGCGACATCCGTTACGGCCATGCAACCAGACCATCGCAATGCTTGACAAGTAGCCAATGATCACCATTGGCGTATCCGCGAGGTAGCGTATCGCAAGACGATCGCGACTTGCCCAAACTTCCGGCTACGAGCTCGACGACAGTCGCGTGACACTTGGCCGAGGCGACTTCTTCTTCTCCTCCATTCCTTGCGTTTCCGAGGCTTCGTGAATGGGAGGAGCACTGGACTGCGCTCGTAACGAAGCAGAATGCGCCGCTCTCACCGCCGAACCTGCTCTCTTTCTTGCTGGGTGGTGGGGAGCGCGGAACTCGGCGACAATGGCCCGGCGTTAGCGGGTCCTTTGAGACGTTGTTGAAGTTGTCATCACGGCGGCAAATGATTGGCCGAAAGTAGTGACTTTCGTCCAATCATATGATTTTTTTGAAATTCTAAGCTATTTTTAGACGTCGCGCGCGTCACTGTTACAATTTCAGAAACGTATATTATTATATGCGGTATTACAGGCCTAACTACTTACACATACACTCTACGACTATAATCTGAGGCACTCAGCACCCTGTGGCCCGCAGACGCCTCACGTCTCGATTAAAGTTATTGATTCTATCCTTGCGAAAGAAAACTCATGGACTTGCAGCTTCAGTCTTGTCTCGAATCCGCCCACAAATATATGTCCGCCGTTCGTGATGTCGGCACTTCAATAATCGAGTTCGGCCATGGCGATGATGGAGCAAGGCGACAATGGCGTACATCAATTGTGTATAAAGATGGGCCCAACGGATTATCGGGAGCAGCGGCATGGGCGTGAGGTGTCAAGTCGCCTCCCAATTGCCAGAGCTACATCGCTTCAAGGATAGCCCTGCAGCGAGAGCTATTGGTAGTGGCACGCAGAGAACGCACCAGACCAGCAACCAGGATTAGACGGGCTCCGACTACAGGGATTGCTTTGTAGCTATTGATATTGAGATGGCCGCAGCGATAAGCGCAATTCTTTTATCCACCGCAGGTTTTCAAACTCTGTACCATCCTCGATTCCTTTCGCGCCACGTGAGCAACGCCCTTTAGTCAGCCCAGTCTCTGAACATCAGCTTAGGCGGGTTCAACATTCCCGCAGTACGTGGCCGGCTCAACTCCGACAGCCATAAGGTCGCAGTGTGGCAATCTTCAGCCATTCCGCATTCTGCGCCCAACAGCACAAGTGGCTCTCCAGCCCCTTCCAGCCTCTCCAGCTCCCCGCATTCTTCCACCCATATCCACCATGTCTGAGACGTCGCTCACCAGCGAGCAGATCAACGCGCTGCGCGACGCGGAGCTGGACCAGTGGAAGACCCAGGAGAACGCGGCCGACCTCATGGTGCCGCTCATCGGCCGCCTCTACCGCGAGAGCAACGTGGTGAGCGTCATCTTCGGCAAGGGCCTCGTGCACAAGAACAGCATCGACCTCATCAAGCTGCACAACTACGTCTGCAAGTACGTGGGCAAGCGCATGCAGCCCACCGAGACGCTCGTGGTGCTGCTGGCGCTCGTGCAGTACGCGCCCAACGCGCGCGACATGCGCATCGACCTGGGCCGCACCTTCGTCTTCATGGAGAAGGAGGTGCTGGACGTGCAGGCGCAGGTCACGCCCGAGGCGCGCGACGCCAAGATCCGCGCGCTCGGCGAGCTTATCAACATCAAGATGGCTCCGCTGACGCAGGCGCCGCCCTCCTTCACGCCCAGCGACGTGGTGCTCTACGGCTTCGGCCGCATCGGCCGTCTGCTGGCCAGGCTGCTCATTGAGAAGAGCGGACCGGGCGTGAAGCTCATGCTGCGCGCCATCGTGGTGCGCAAGGGCACGAAGGAGGACCTTATCAAGCGCGCCAGCCTGCTGCGCCGCGACTCGGTGCACGGCCAGTTCCAGGGCAGCATCACCTTCAACGAGGAGGCGAACGCCATCATCGCCAACGGCAACCTCATCCAGATCATCTACTCGGACGGCCCGGACAAGTGCGACTACACCAAGTACGGCATCAACAACGCCGTGGTCATCGACAACACGGGCCGCTGGCGCGATGCCGACGCTCTGGGCCTGCACCTGAAGTCCCCGGTGTGTCCAAGGTCATCCTCACGGCGCCCGCCAAGGGCAGCGTGCCCACGATTGTGGCCGGCGTGAACGAAAACATGATCTCGAGCTCGGAGAACATCTACTCGGCCGCGTCCTGCACGACGAACGCCATTGCGCCGTCGCTCTATGCGCTGGACAAGAAGTTCGGCATCGTGGGCGGTCACATTGAGACTGTGCACTCGTTCACGAACGACCAGAACCTGATCGACAACTACCACATGAAGGAGCGTCGCGGTCGCAGTGCCGTGCTCAACATGGTTATCACGGAGACGGGCGCTGCGGCCGCTGTGGTCAAGTGCCTCCCTCGCTCAAGGACAAGCTGACGGCCAACGCCATCCGCGTCCCGACGCCCAACGTGTCGCTGGCCATTCTGAACCTGCAGCTCGACCCGACCAAGGCCGAGGGCATCACCAAGGACTCGATCAACGCCTTCATGTCCAAGGTGTCGCTGGACTCCCCGCTCCAGAACCAGATCGACTTCGTCAACTCGGCCGAGGCTGCGTCTTCCGACTTCATCGGCAGCCGCGCGGCTGGCACTGTCGACGGCAAGGCCACCATCGTTGACGGCAACAAGGTCATTCTGTACGTCTGGTACGACAACGAGTTCGGCTACAGTTGCCAGGTCGTGCGTGTGCTGCAGCGGCTAATGGGCATCAACCACACTCGTTTCCCGGCGAAGGAGCAGGTTGAGGAGATCGACAGCTCTCTGAACCTCAACTGGAACATCTAGATAACAACGAAAGTTGAAGCCGCCACAACGTTAGCTGGCAGGTAACCTCAGCTAGTTTCGAGACATCGCAGCGATATATAAACACATGAACTTGAACATACCCAACTTTAGCAGTTCTTCAGTTCTTCCGTTTCGCTTGCCATGAGTGAGGCTTGATGCTCTGAAGACCGAATGCCGTTAACGCAAGAAGCGCGTGTATCACCAAAGAAGACTGGCGCTCCAAGTCCACCCAAGAAGAATAGCTCCTCTCCAAGTCGAGCAACAAAAGCTCAGGCACAGCAAGGTACCGGTACAATAACGTCAAATTCACATTCTGTTCTCACATTTTGGTGCAGCTTCTCCAAACAACAGGCGAAAATGCGAGCTATGCGTTGCTGTGACAGGCGGTCGCTCTCGCAATGAACTTGCCGGTAGTCCAAAAGCGCATACAAGGGCAGAGTTGACTTCATGCAGCGATGGAGGTGCCAACAGACTTAAGTCTAGTCTCAACGAATGCGAGGAAGATGACCCGGTTAGCGATATCATCAGCAAACTCGACATAATGCACGGGCATCTCACCGGAACGAGTTGCGAGCCCCCAGAGGCAGCGAAGGTGGAGCCGAGTAAAGTGGTTAAAGGTCTTGAATCGCGCACCGTGTCTACATCTATGGAGCTGGGTGACATTCAGCAGTCGACAAAACATGAGCAGATCCAAGTGGAGCGACTTAGCCGACAAAACGAGGAGCTCGAGCGCCAGCTCGTTCAACAGATAGCAGAGATCGAGTTCTTACATCGGGAGCTTTCTACTCTTCGAGGAATTGAGCAAGAGAATGAAGCAAGTCTCCAGAGAACAAGGCTTTTAGAGAAGCGAGCTTACGACCTGGAGGGAACATTGAATTCGAAAACGATGGAGCTCAAGACTGCCTTAGAGAAGCTAAGATGTGTCGAGCAGGAACGCGATCAGTTGCGCAACGAGATCCAAAGTGCTGGTCAAGAGCACCACGAGCACGCTAAGACGCTAAAAGGCAAGCAAAGAAGATTGCTGCAACGAATCGAGCAGCTCGAGCGTCTGCATGGAGCCCAATCGGACGACCAGAAATCGATTGAGCGTCACTGGAAAGAGAAGATGACGATTGCTGCACGAGCAAGCTCCGAAATGATTGATGCCCTCCAGCAGCAGCTCGAGCAAAGCCATAACACGACAAAGACTCTTCAGGCGGAAGTGCAACAACTTGAGGAGCAAGTCGAGAATTTACTGGCGACCACAGTGCGGCAGACAAGTCTAATCGAGGAGTGCGACCGCGCACTATCCGACACTAAGGCACAGCAACAACAAGCCGAGCGCAAGTACGAAGAGCAACTGCGCCTTTCGTGTGAACTGAGTGCAAAAGCGTCGTTGCCAGCGGAGTTGGAGAAGGAAGTTGAATTGCTGAAAAACAAACTCGCCAAGCATAACGACACGCTGCGAGACAAGGACAAGGAAGTTGAGGCCATCCAGCACGCCTTCGTTACTAAAGAGGAAGAGAATCTTCACTTGGTAGAGGTTAGTCCCTTATTCTTTTCTACTTTCTGGCCATCAGTCTTTGCTCATCATTTTTGGCAACACGAAGGCGAACAAAGGGCTCCAGCGCAGAGAGAAAAGATGGAAGAGCGACATCTCGGAGTTGCAAATTGCACTACGGGTAAGTTGGATTGCGGGCAAATACGTACTTCACTTACTTTGTCTTGACGATGGCTTGGTTCGCACAGGACGCTACGGATGAGATCAATCTGCTCAGTGAACAAGTTCTCGCTCTGCAAGGCAAGCCTAGCACAATAATCGTTCACATAGATCAACCCTTTAACATTCTTGGTTGCAGAGCAAATGGAGAGTGAGCGAAAAGATCGATCTCGCTGGGCCACCGCTAGGCTGAAGCTGCTCGCCGAGTTCTGTGATGAAGAGAGCAAGGTCGGTTCGGCTGACGTCTCTCGCGATGATCAAAAGTCGACACACATCGAGAAACAACAATTCATCGCACCACAAAGGCGTAAGACGAAGAACAAACGGGCCACAAGGAGCCAAGTAGCGGATGATCAGAGCTACGACGGCGACGATAGTGACAAGGAGCTTGAACAACGGCGAAGCTCAATAGTCTTTGGATAGCGAAGACCAGGCAAACGGATAAGTACCAACGCTAGCATTACTTGGGGAGCTTACTTGTACGCTACCACACTTTCAGCTCCATTAATTTAGTTACTCTTACTTCTTCCATGATGTACGCGTGATGGATTTCAATCATCCCACTGCAAAAACGAAAAAAAATAATAGTGCGAAGTTAGTGAAACACGCCCAGCAGCAAGCAGCATTCGCATCAGATGTCGTACCTCGTCGGAATTGGTCAAGGGGGCGTATGTCTTGTGTGACGGTCCAAGTCTCTGGCGCACCATGTTCTTGAGTTCGATCACCTTCGCGTCCTCCTTCACCTGGCGCTTCAGATCAACTTCGCCAACCACTGGAGGCTGGTATCGTTTCAAAAGCAGAGACGAAATCACCACCGACACGGAGGAAAACGCCATCGCCAGACCAGCGCACGCAGGCGGCATCATGCGGTGGATCAGGGGGAAGAACATGCCGGCCGCCAGCGGAATGCCCACCACGTTGTACACGATCGAGAAGAAGAAGTTCAGCTTGATGCGCGAGAACACGACGCGGGCCAGGTCCAAAGCTACCACCACATCCGTCAGAGCGCTCTTCACCAGCACCATGTCGGCCTCCGCCTTGGCGATCTGCGTGCCGGCACCGATGGCCATGCAGATATCCGACTGCGCCAACGCTGGGGCGTCGTTGATGCCGTCGCCCACCATACACACGACGCGCGGTTTCAGCGTCAGCGGGTTCACCTGCGACTGCAGCGCCTTGATCTGAGACGCCTTCTCGCCAGGAAGCGCCACCGCCTTGACGTGGTTGATGCCCATCTGACGCGCAATCGCACTGGCCGTGCGAAGGTTATCGCCCGTGATCAGCCACACGTCCAGCCCCATCGACTTCAGGTGCTTCACAACGTCCGCCGCTTCCGGGCGAGGGGCGTCAGCCAACGCAATCACGCCCACCAGCTTGTTCTCCACGCACACAACCACAACGGTCTTGCCTTCGAGTTCCAGCTCGTGCATGTGAGCGCGCATCTTCTCGCCGATCTCGATGCCCTTCTCCTCGCAGTACTCGGAGTTGCCCACCATCACGTTGACCGCAGTGGTGCGTGAAGTCACCTTGCTGGCAGCCACAGTGCCTTCAATACCGCGGCCAGGAACCACATGGACATCGGTCGGGTCCTGCAGCTCGAGCTTCTCGTGCTCCGTGGCCGTCACAACAATGGCCTTGCCCAGAACGTGCTCACTCACACACTCCAAGGACGCGCCATAGTACAGCAGCTCGCGCGGCGTGTATGCACGGTCAGCCACCACCACGTCACGTACCGAAGGGTGGCCGACAGTCAGCGTGCCGGTCTTATCGAACACGATGGTGTCGATGTAGCGCGCGGTCTCGAGCGCACGACCGCCCTTGATGAGCACACCCTTCTTGGCGCCGACGCCACAGCCGACCATGACTGCAGTGGGGGTGGCCAGTCCCAACGCGCACGGGCACGCGATCACCACGACCGAGATGGCGAACAGAATTGACAGGAAGAAGTCATCGGCATGACCGGTACTGACGGACACTCCCAGGTCAAGTTTCCACTGCGCGGGTACGATGTCCATCGAGAGCAGCAGTAACCAGGTCGTAAATGTCAATACTGCCAACCCCAGCACACAGGGAGCGAAAATCGATGCCAGATAGTCCGCGTATGCCTGAATCGGGGCCTTATTGAGCTGAGCCTCTTCAATCAAAGAGCAGATTTGAGACAACGCCGAACTCTCACCGCCCAAACAGCTCGACTCAATCACCAGCGTGCCCTGCTGGTTCACAGTTGACCCAAACACATAATCACCGACCTTCTTCGCCACCGGCATGCTCTCACCCGTCAGCATCGACTCATCCGTCGAGCTTGAGCCAGATTTCACCACGCCGTCTGTCGGGATGTTGGCACCAGGGAGGATGCGCAAAAGATCACCGCGCTGCACCAACTCGATCGGGATTTCACGGTCGCGTTTACCCTCCCCCACGATAAGAAGAGCCTTCTTCGGCTGCAGCTTGGCCAGCTCTGACAGCGCGTCGGCCGTCTTGCCCTTCGCCATCGACTCCATGTACTTGCCTAACGTCACGAACGTCAAGAGCATCGCCGAAGACTCGAAGAAGTGGTGGCCCTGGTAGTTCTCGTGCACTGCCGAGCCAACCAAAGACACAAAGCTGTAAGTGTACGACATGGTGGTGCCTGCCACCACCAGGAAGTCCATGCCCATGGCACCGTGCTGCAGACCCTTCCAAGCAGCAACGTAGAACCTCCAGCCCACACCAAACTGGATAGGAGTCGCCAGCAGGAACAGCAGCAGTAGCTTAATCGATACGGAATTGAACACAGGCGTCATCAAAACCTTCTCCACCGGCGGGATGTACATGAGCACCATGTGGATCAGCATGGCCGGCAGCGAGAAGAGCATGGCCGTCGTCAGCAGCTTGCGCCATTTCTCCACCTCCGACTTGCTCAGCGCGTTCTGGTCCGTCGTCTCCAGCGCCACCTCCGCCGAGTAGCCCAGGCCGTTGATGCACTCCAGCACGTCCCGCGGGCCCGTCTTGGCTAGCTGCTTGAGGTGCACGTGCGCCTTGTTGAGCGGCAGGTTGACCAGCACCTTGGTGACGCCCGGCAGTTTGCCCACGGCCGACTCGATCTTGCCCACGCACGCGGCGCAGCTCATGCCCGTGACCGTGAACTTGAGCTCGAGCGAGTCGTCGTCTCCGGGCTCCACCACGTGCGAGAACGTCGCCTTGTAGCCGGCGTCCTGGATGAGCTGCCGCAGCTGCTGCTGCTCGTTCCGGACCAGATCGCGGTCGAACGCCACCTCGGCCTTCTGGCTGATGAGCCCCACGCGGCAGTGCAGCACGCCCTCGGCCTTGCCCACGTGGTCCTCGATGGCCTTGACGCACGCGGCGCAGCTCATGCCTTCCACGTGGAATACGGCGCGCGGGTGGCCGGCCGCGTCAGGCACGTCCAGCGCCAGGCTCTGCTCCTGCTCCTTCTGCTGCTGCGCCGCCTTCTGCCTCTGCGCCTGCAGCTTGATGGCCGCGGCCTTGGCGGCGTCGTACGCGCTGGCCTCGAAGCCCACGCACTCCACCATGTCCACGAGCTCCTGCAGCGTCGTGCTGCCGGGCCGCCGCAGCGTCACCGTCGCCTTGCGCTGCTCGAAGCTCACGACGGCGGCGGCCACGCCGTCCACGCCCCGCAGCGCGTTCTCGACCGTGGAGCCGCAGTTCTTCTGGCACATCATGCCCTCCACCAGCAGCTCGATCGTCAGCGCCGTCGCGTCCTGCATTACCTGCTCTTCCTTCAGCGTCGACGGTTTGATGGCAGCACCGAAGCCAACGCACTCGACGGCGTCCACCAGGTCGTCGGCCGTCACGCGGGCGCCGGGTTCGCACTCGACGCGCGCGCTTCGGCGCTCAAAGTCCACGACGGCGGAGGCCACGCCCGCCACGGCCCGCAGCGCGCTCTGCACGGTCGAGCCGCAGTTCTTCATGCACATCATGCCCTCCACCGCCAGCTCCACCACCAGTGGCGCGTCGTCGCTCGGAGGGGCTCGCCCCGCCATCGCCATGAACTCAGGAGACCTCCTCTACGGCTCCAATCTATTTGTGCCCGAAGGTCTTTCGGCGAAGGAAGAGCAGGTGGATAATTTCGGGATTGGAGCCGGTGCATTTGTATAGGTATGTAATATGGATGAATATAGTGGTCTTTCCGACTGATAAGTGAGCAGGATTGTTTCAGGCTGGTCTTCACCTGAAGTACAGCCTATCAGATCGCTTGGAGTTGCTATTTCAGCCAATGACATTGATTAGGGTTGGTGAACGCGTTCCGACATTTTCCGACAAATATTTGTCGGAAGGCTGGCCTAAATATGTATATGTGTATACAAAAATCAAGTACAGAAAATATTTTGCAAATACTTTTACTGTTCTGACAGCTAGGATGGTGTCCTAGAATAGGACGGAGTGCAGTTTTGATTGGTGTCCATTTCGACCAAGCGAGGAAGTCTCCGACTCCAACGCGGGCCTCCACACGCGACGCAACGGCGACCAGGAGCAAGATGGTGACCACGAAGGCGAGCGCGGAGTGCGGTTCCTGCACAGTGCCGCCACCTCCGCGCACGCGTCCGACGGACCCGGAGCATGCCGTCTCGCGCGGCACACCCGTCGTGGCTGGAGCACGTCGAGCGTGTGCTACTGCAGGGCGCTGCCCATCGACGCGAAGACGGCGCGCGTGCGCACGATGACCAGTGTTGAGGTGGTGGTGCGCGAGGCCAATTGCATCGTCGAGAGTGGCGTGTCAGGCGAGATGACCAAGAGAGAGCAGGAGCTGAAGAAGGCTGTCCGGTGAGGGAGACGACGCGCGAGGCTGCGCCGTGAAGCAAGGGCAAGGCCAGAAGGTGGACGGCAGTGGTGACGCCCTAAGACGAGGTCGTCAGCACAACGTCCGACTCCGTCGAGGGAGGGTGGGGCGGCCGTGTGGTAGCTGCCGCACGTGACCTGGCGGATATTCTTGCCCGCGGCACGACCGAGGAGGGCAAGAAGCAGCAGGCGGCCGCCAAGGCGGAGGCTCAGGCCCAGGCGGGATCGGACGAGGAGGGGAGCCGAGGCAGGTCAAGAGCAAACAGGACGAGAGCAGCGCCATGGAGAAGCTCACGGACCGCAAGGAGGAGAAGGCCATGGACGAGAACAAGAGGAAGCAGGCATTCCAGGCGCTGCCCAGGCAGGAGGAGGCCGACAAAG
Source organism: Phytophthora melonis (assembly GCA_024211575.1). Classification (NCBI taxonomy): domain Eukaryota; phylum Oomycota; class Peronosporomycetes; order Peronosporales; family Peronosporaceae; genus Phytophthora; species Phytophthora melonis. The sequence continues at coordinate 1,595,231 of JAMXKT010000094.1, read as the reverse complement.
AGGTCGAGCGTCAGCTGGAGAAGAAGCTGGCGGCCGTCAAGGTCACCAAGGACGATGCGGCGCTCGTGTCCAGCGAGATGGAGCTCTCGACGCAGTAGGCGGGCCGCAAGCTGCGCGAGACAGACGGGCTCGTTCGAGGCTGGTGAAGACAAATGAGAGGGGCAGGAGTGGCATGACGTTAGACTACGCGTGCTGCAACAACCGAAAAAGTTGCCGATATAGCATCTTAAAAGGCGGTGGACTGCAGTAATACATGTAGCTCTCTTTATATTTTTTTATTTCTTCTACTACACTACTACTAGCTGCATGTGCTTGCATTCGCCATCTTCACCGCAGTTGAATTTTGGATAGAACCTAGATTTGGTGAATACTTAAAGTAAGAATCCTAGATGTCGGAATATGTAGGGAAGTCGGAACCGTCATGATATGGCACGCGCCTCTTGGACGCGGATTGGGCGTTCTGGTGGTCGGCTGATTGTATGCGCTCCAGTATGGGTTGGGCGCGATGGCTACACTGCTGGTTTGGAATGGAGAACTGCGGGGATCTAAATCTGGCGGCGACGTTGAAGCGTTTTGCTGTCGCCACATCATCGGCCACCGGGAGCTGGCGACGGTGCGTGTGTGTGTCTGTGACTGAGTGGCAGTATCGATCGGCGATCGGCGCGAGGTCGAGAACGCCCAAGATGAGCGAGGCTGCTTCGGAGTAATCCTGCGGCGGTGCTGCCGCTGAGCCAGGGCCCTTGGTGGAGCGCGTCGGACCATGAACGTGACGTGAGCCCGGCATAGTCTCCTCCGACTAACGAAAGCCTTTCGTCGAAAGGGCCTTGTATCCCAAGCAATCGATCAGTTCTCGGTCTCGACACTGCTGCGGAGCCTGTCAACAATCGCTCGAGCCGGAGATTGCCGCGGATACCCAAACGAGTTGAATTCAGGATCAGACACGAACTGATCCTACACGCCTCTCCACCGTCGTTTGCAACAAGGCACTGAGGCTTCGTCGGATTCGACAACGCTCGCCAGCAAAGTGTCCACGTGCTGCCCGCATTGGCAGCAGTCTCAGTCTGCAGTCTGTGTTCGCTTCATGAGAACGTTGATTGGTTAATATGGTTTATGACGTATAAACTCAATAGCGTTGTTACAACGGACAACCGCCATCAGCCAATGAAACGGTGCGTCAGTTCGCATTCAGCAGCTCCGCACTGCTACATCGGGACACGCCGGACGCCATGGTGTCCATGAAGGTTCGGCTCACGGGGCTCATCAACCAGTCCCCGCAGTACGTGATCGACCAGGCGCGCGTGCCCATCTACTTCGTGGCCACGAAGAAGGACTTCTCTTATTGCGCCGAGCGCCTGCGCAGTGCGCAGCTCATGGGCCTCGACACGGTGCGTCCCTGCGTGGGTTGAAAACGGTTAATATCCTGCTAGTTTGCTGACTCCGACGCACCCCATACAGGAGACGCGCCCTACCTGGGGCAAGTTTCGCGGCCCCAACCCGTGCGCACTGCTGCAGATCGCGGTGCGCGACGCCAGCCGGAAGGAGGAGGTCTTCATTCTCGACCTACTCCGCCTGCCGGCCACCGTCTACAACAGCACGCTCACGAGCGTCTTCCTGTCCAAGAAGATCATCAAGCTGGGCCAGAGCTTCTTCCAAGACTTGAAAGAGCTGGCGCAATCTTACCCGCAGGCGTCCTGCTTCACAGTCTGCAAGGGCGTCGTGGAGGCCAACGACTTGTCCATCGCGCTGGCAGGCGCGCACAACCCGCTGAGTCTGCAGAAGCTCGTGTTCTTCTACCTGCACCGGAAGCTCGCCAAGACGCAGCAGATGTCCAACTGGGAGAGGAGACCGCTCACGGCCAGTCAGCTGCACTATGCTGCCGCGGATGCCCTTGTGCTCATTCACCTGTACGACGAGCTACTGATGCGGATCAACAAGAAGCAGCAAGGCTTCCAGTTGAGTGACGTGACGAATGTGCTGGATATCAACTTGCCACGGACGCCCAAGTGCTCGCTGTGCTTTGAAGTCTTCGAGACGGCGGCTGAACTGAAGAAACATCGCAAGATCTGCACTGTGGACGTGCGCATGCTGGTGATCTGCGCTGTCTGCGAAGGGAAAAGACTCGTGACAGAGAAGGCAATGGAGCACCATGAGAAGCACTGCGGAGTGGACGAGGAGACAGTGGAGCCTGTTGTGCAGGTCAAGAGGAAGCGCTCGCTTTCCGTTGAAAGTCGAGGCAGTTCTGCGAAGACGCAGAAGCCACTTAACGGCAAAAAGCGCCGCCTTGGAGCACCGACCGCATCGGATTCCAAGGTTATAAAGGTAGCAGAGGAGATCAATGTCTCGAGCGCGGATTCCAGTCATCAAACTGCTAAGAAGCGCCGTAATGCATTGAAGAAGGCGAAGAAAAGGGAGGAGAAAGCGGCGAAACTGGAGACGGCAGACTCTGAAACCAAGACGGAAGGAGATCAAGACGATGCATCAAATGCTGGTGGCGCACATCAGGATGAGAAGAAACGCCGTAAAGCTCTGAAGGCGAACGCGAGAAGGAAGACGAAAGCTCTAAAGGCCAAACTTGCTGCTAACAAGGCCGAACAGCAAAAGTCCGAGCCACCGAGCTGTCGCGATCAAGCGTACAAGAAGCGGAAAATGAGCATGGAGTCGTCGCTCTTGGCGTCCGACGCCATGTGGTCTCAGATTACAAGCGACTGCTCCAGTACCAGTGCCGCGTAGTTGTCCACCGCAACTACATGTAGGCTGGGAGTTCTAGGCATAAACTCGGTACATGTAACCAAACAATGCGGGTCCTTGAAAAAAATGATCCTCTTAAGACATTTCGGTGTTGAACACGGGACGGGAGTAAAGGATGTGACCGATTCAGAGACTGGGCGTGTAAAGTGCTGAGCTGTCGCGCCACCCGCTTGGGATCTATCTGCTGACGAATGTCCTTAACTCGATGCTGTGCCTGCTGTAGCCATGCCGCCACCTCCATCCATTGCGGTCTTAGTACTCGTGGATGGCGCCTTCTGGTGAGCTCTACATACTCTACGATCACTTTGCGACCAGCTTACGAGACGTATTAATACATGTGCACGCACAGGTAGGTGGCCGATAGGATACGACCAGCCAGCATCAGGTCTCGTTGGAACAGGTAAAGGGTCGACCTTAACTTGTATTTTGAAGTTTGTGAAGAAGCAAGCGGCGCTGGTGGCAGCCATGGTCAAGTGTCTTGACTGTACAGTACGCGCTGCTGTACTGTGTAGCTTGCTGGTGTCCGCCATCAATCCTCTCAGCTTCCGTCTTCTGGTTCGGGGCGCCACCTGCATTTCTCGCGCTTTCGACGGTGCTGGTCCGGCCCCACGGCCTATACAGGCGCAAGTCAAATGGCGCCTTTCGGGCGCACCAGCTGGCGCGTCCCGAGGGCACAAAACCGTGGCCACTCCATCGAGATGGCGGCGCTGCTGACCCTCGCTGACTTGAGGGCACGCGCACGCTGACGGGCGAGCACGTTCATTTCCCGTCCGTCCGACCAGAGCGAAGCAGCAGCAGCGAGAGGAGGACAAGATGGTGGCGCTTGCTATCGGGGACGACGACGCGCCACTGGTGGTGGAGCTGGCGGTGGAGGGTATGATGTGCATGAAGAACTGCGGCTCGACCGTGCAGAGCGCGCTGCGGGGCGTGACGGGCGTGGCCTCCGCCGTCGTGGACTTTGAGCAGCGCAGCGCGCGCGTCGAGTGCGAACCCGGCGCCCGCGTGACGGCCGACGACCTGGTGGACGCCGTCGAGTGCGTCGGCTTCGGTGCTGCCATCAAACCGTCGACGCGGGAGGAAGAGCAGGTAATGCAGGACGCGACGGCGCTGACGATCGAGCTGCTGGTGGAGGGCATGATGTGCCAGAAGAACTGCGGCTCCACGGTCGAGAACGCGCTGCGGGGCGTGGACGGCGTGGCCGCCGCCGTCGTGAGCTTCGAGCAGCGCAAGGCGACGGTGACGCTGCGGCGGCCCGGCAGCACGACGCTGCAGGAGCTCGTGGACATGGTGGAGTGCGTGGGCTTCGAGGCCGGCGCGTACGACGCCGCCAAGGCCGCGGCCGTCAAGCTGCAGGCGCAGAGGCAGAAGGCGGCGCAGCAGCAGAAGGAGCAGGAGCAGAGCCTGGCGCTGGACGTGCCTGACGCGGCCGGCCACCCGCGCGCCGTATTCCACGTGGAAGGCATGAGCTGCGCCGCGTGCGTCAAGGCCATCGAGGACCACGTGGGCAAGGCGGAGGGCGTGCTGCACTGCCGCGTGGGGCTCATCAGCCAGAAGGCCGAGGTGGCATTCGACCGCGATTTGGTCCGGAACGAGCAGCAGCAGCTGCGGCAGCTCATCCAGGACGCCGGCTACAAGGCGACGTTCTCGCACGTGGTGGAGCCGGAGACGACGACTCGCTCGAGCTCAAGTTCACGGTCACGGGCATGAGCTGCGCCGCGTGCGTGGGCAAGATCGAGTCGGCCGTGGGCAAACTGCCGGGCGTCACCAAGGTGCTGGTCAACCTGCCGCTCAACAAGGCGCACGTGCACCTGAAGCAGCTGGCCAAGACGGGCCCGCGGGACGTGCTGGAGTGCATCAACGGCCTGGGCTACTCGGCGGAGGTGGCGCTGGAGACGACAGACCAGAACGCGCTGAGCAAGTCGGAGGTGGAGAAGTGGCGCAAGCTGCTGACGACGGCCATGCTCTTCTCGCTACCGGCCATGCTGATCCACATGGTGCTCATGTACATCCCGTCGGTGGAGATGGTGCTCATGACTCCAGTGTTTAACGCTGTGTCGGTGAAGCTGTTGCTGCTCTTCTTGCTGGCCACACCGGTACAGTTCGGTGTGGGCTGGAGGTTCTACGTGGCTGCGTGGAAGGGTCTGCAGCACGGTGCCATGGGCATGGACTTCCTGGTGGTGGCAGGCACCACCATGTCGTACACTTACAGCTTTGTGTCTTTGGTTGGCTCGGCAGTGCACGAGAACTACCAGGGCCACCACTTCTTCGAGTCTTCGGCGATGCTCTTGACGTTCGTGACGTTAGGCAAGTACATGGAGTCGATGGCGAAGGGCAAGACGGCCGACGCGCTGTCAGAGCTGGCCAAGCTGCAGCCGAAGAAGGCTCTTCTTATCGTGGGGGAGGGTAAACGCGACCGTGAAATCCCGATCGAGTTGGTGCAGCGCGGCGATCTTTTGCGTATCCTCCCTGGTGCTAACATCCCGACAGACGGCGTGGTGAAATCTGGCTCAAGCTCGACGGATGAGTCGATGCTGACGGGTGAGAGCATGCCGGTGGCGAAGAAGGTCGGTGATTATGTGTTTGGGTCAACTGTGAACCAGCAGGGCACGCTGGTGATTGAGTCGAGCTGTTTGGGCGGTGAGAGTTCGGCGTTGGCTCAAATCTGCTCATTGATTGAAGAGGCTCAGCTCAATAAGGCCCCGATTCAGGCATACGCGGACTATCTGGCATCGATTTTTGCCCCGTGTGTTTTGGGCATGGCGGTGATGACATTCATTGCGTGGATATCGCTGCTGACACTCAACCTCATTCCAACCGAGTGGAAGGTAGAGCTAGGCGTGGACGGGGATGCATTGGCCGATCACTCGGACGACATGTACCTGGCTGTGCTATTCGCCATCTCGGTCGTGGTGATCGCGTGCCCGTGCGCGTTGGGACTGGCCACCCCACTGCAGTCATGGTCGGCTGTGGCGTCGGCGCCAAGAAGGGTGTGCTCATCAAGGGCGGTCGTGCGCTCGAGACCGCGCGCTACATCGACACCATCGTGTTCGATAAGACCGGCACGCTGACTGTCGGCCACCCTTCGGTACGTGACGTGGTGGTGGCCGACCGTGCATACACGCCGCGCGAGCTGCTGTACTATGGCGCGTCCTTGGGTGTGTGAGTGAGCACGTTCTGGGCAAGGCCATTGTTGTGACGGCCACGGAGCATGAGAAGCTCGAGCTGCAGGACCCGACCGATGTCCATGTGGTTCCTGGCCGCGGTATTGAAGGCGTTGTGGCTGCCAGCAAGGTGACTTCACGCACCACTGCGGTCAACGTGATGGTGGGCAACTCCGAGTACTGCGAGGAGAAGGGCATCGAGATCGGCGAGAAGATGCGCGCTCACATGCACGAGCTGGAACTCGAAGGCAAGACCGTTGTGGTTGTGTGCGTGGAGAACAAGCTGGTGGGCGTGATTGCGTTGGCTGACGCTCCTCGCCCGGAAGCGGCGGACGTTGTGAAGCACCTGAAGTCGATGGGGCTGGACGTGTGGCTGATCACGGGCGATAACCTTCGCACGGCCAGTGCGATTGCGCGTCAGATGGGCATCAACCACGTCAAGGCGGTGGCGCTTCCTGGCGAGAAGGCGTCTCAGATCAAGGCGCTGCAGTCGCAGGTGAACCCGCTGACGCTGAAGCCGCGCGTCGTGTGTATGGTGGGCGACGGCATCAACGACGCCCCAGCGTTGGCGCAGTCGGATATCGGCATGGCCATCGGTGCCGGCACGCAGATCGCCAAGGCGGAGGCCGACATGGTGCTGGTGAAGAGCGCTCTGACGGATGTGGTGGTAGCTTTGGACCTGGCCCGCGTCGTGTTCTCGCGCATCAAGCTGAACTTCTTCTTCTCGATCGTGTACAACGTGGTGGGCATTCCGCTGGCGGCCGGCATGTTCTTCCCCCTGATCCACCGCATGATGCCGCCTGCGTGCGCTGGTCTGGCGATGGCGTTTTCCTCCGTGTCGGTGGTGATTTCGTCGCTACTGCTGAAGAAGTACAAGGCGCCGCAGCTCTTCCTAACAAAGCCGCAGAAGGTGCACTTCGAAGAGGACGTGCAGGTTGTGGACCTCAAGAACCTCGTGGGCCTGAAGGCCAACAATGTGCGCTATGCGCCGTTGACAAATTTGGAAGAGCAGAAGACTCGCCTGAAGTCTATCGGTCAGTGATTTGGCCAGTGCGTGACATCATTGCTGTGTCGTGATATTTTGGATGTGTAGTGGTGTTTCGAATGTCGTCGGCTGTATGAGGGCGATTTGAGTTTTAAGTTAATGAATGTATGCCCCTCTAGGATTCGCTTGAAGCTTCATCGATTCAAACCGAAAAGATGAATCCGCGCCTACATAATACATGTTACAAACCAAAAGTATCAGTGAGATCAGTCTCAACCTTAAAACCAAGGACAAACGTACCAAAGTAATTAAGTCAGGGTGAACGCAATCCGCAGCATCAATTGGGACAATACGAGTGGCATGTGAGTTTCCAGCGAAAACACTACATGTAGCTGATAGCCTGTGTGGCTCCGTGATCACGGCGAGTACTAGTATAACGAACGAAATGAGCTCTAGCAGCGCGTAAATGAACATTCTCGACTCCATCTCGTCAACATTTTCTCGAGTGACCCCAACCGTTTCTCGCCAATAAATAAATGCCATAGAGTAAAGGGATGAACATCTCCACATACTCGATCAGAACGAGGCACTTCGAGGTGAAGAATACTTAAAGGGCTTCAAGCAGAGTGGCCGACGTATCGTCCTTGTTCTCGGACATATCTCGATCCAATGCACTGGTATCATTAGTTGTTCTTGCTGGTTTGAGTTGCCCAGTTTTTCCACTACCTGGGTGATAAGCGCTGGAAAATAGACGAATACACGCGGATCAGCCCGCAATTGCCGTCGGAGCGGTTTCGAGTAGTAACACAGCAGGCGGAGTGGTGTGTTGTGAGTAGGTCGGCGTCGGTCTTACTGACATTGCCAGTAGCCACGTGAAGGCGCATCAAGATGCTCTGAGTTCGTTGACGGAGATCCTGCAATTCGGTTGCCGTCCGCACGTAATGGACAACAGGCACTGCTACGAGCGTCGCCCAAGACAGATTCGGCATGATAGTGGCCAGATAAATGAATCGACAAATTCGACCGTGATCCCAACTTGCTCCGGTATCCTGTCTTCTTAAGACCGTTTTCACCACAAGCTCGAATATTGGCATCGTTACCGGTAATTCATATGTACTATATATGGTTCGCTACCTTGAAAAGTACCTGGTAGGCAGGGTATGCTATTGGGTGCCTGCCAAATATAGTTCAAACCGTCGGCATATCTGCAGCAGATATGCCGAGGCATATGTCGGTCATAAATCTTACGGGGCACGGATATGGTGTCGATAAACTTCCCTAACCCTAGAAATATGTCGTGTAGCCATCTTAAAGTTTTATCTTACTATTTGTATAGTTTATGTTGACCATCACTCTGTCGACTTATCGCCCTGCATATCTCATTTTGCCGACAACTTGAAGTTGCTCTCACTTTCGATTTCGCCTCCGAAGGCGCGAAGACTCCGAATACACCAGCAACAGCGATCGTGAAGGTATGTACGACTCCTCCCTGTGGCGGATTCTGGTGGTAAGTGGCTAACGTGGTGTCCTGGAGCAGGAGGATGGTCCACCTGACGCACTCGGCCATCCACTGGCGGCTGCGCTGCATTGATGACAGCTCCAGCGACGAGAACACGCCGCCGAACGTGCTGCCTGCGGCACCCGGAGCAAGGCTGCCCCAGCAGCGCCGACGTCGCATCGAGCGCGACGGGCACAGCGACGCCTCCGTGGCTGTCCCCGAGAAGACCAAGCACCGCTCCAAGTTCGTCACGAACCCGCCGCCGAGTCCAACCCCGGAGACGCCGCCTCGTCCGTCTGCACGCGCGGTCGCCAGCCCGACCACCTCCTCGCCTGTGCTTCTTGAGACGCCACCGCGGTCACCAGCTCGTACGAAGACGAGCAAGACTCACCACCCCGCCAAGGGCGGCGAGAACGTCGCCAAGCTGCCGCTCCGTATGCGCGCCAGCATTCGACGCCGCACCACGCGCACCGCCACGCTGGTGCTCACCAAGACCGCCACGTTCGTGGCACCGATGCCGACCAAACTCGCCATCCCGCCGCTGCCGCTGACCAAGAGCACCAAGTTCGCCGTGGTGCTGCCGCCGCTGACCAAGGCCACCAAGCGCGTCGCCCCGTGGTGGAGCCTACGCCCCGTTCGCCACTGCAGGCGTCTCAGCCAGGCGACGTGTTTGTGCCGGCGCGGTGGCCTTACGCCGTCGCGCACTTGCGTGAGCAGTTTAATCCGCTCGCGACCGTCTTCCCCGTGGTGCAGCACTTTGGATCGTGCGGCTGCTGGGAGCGCTGTCGGGCGGACAGCTGCCGCAACGCGCGCATGCACGTCTACTGCAACGCGAATTGCTGCCCTTACGAGGGCAAGTGCGGCAACGGGTTGGAAGAGTCGAACAAGCTCTTTCTCGGGCGCAACTTGCGCACCCGTCAACTGGGTGTCGTCGCCGCCGAGGATATTGGCGCGGGTGAGGTGCTGGGCCAGTACCTCGGAGAGATCGAGCACGTGCGCGTGGTGCGCGCGAACAGGCCACGCAACGGGGGTTACCGCCTCGTGATGAAGCAGCGCCCCGAGAAGCCAGAGTATCCTGTCTGTGCTGCAATTAACGCGGAGGGCATGGGCGGACTCATGAGGTTCTTGAACCACTCGTGCAAGCCCGCCGCCGAGTTCAAGGAGGTGTCCAATCGCCGCCGGACGACTGTTGTCGTGGCGACCACGCACAAGATCAAGCGCGGCGACGAGGTGACCGTGGACTACGGCGACGACCTTTGGTTTGTCTGCCGCTGCATGCAGGACGGGTGCCGCCATCGCAACATCCAAGATGAACAAGACCCCTGACCAGGTCAACAGGTGCAGAACAAGCGCTACGGTGAGGTTGGTAGCTGCGTAGGTACGAGACTTGCGGAGAGCATGCATGTTTGACTGAATGAATGGAATGAAGGTGACCGAAGTCAGTAACTTTGTGAACTCATTTCTATTTGGTGATGTGCAGCTAACCTTGAATCCGAGAAGTCGACGTGAGCGTCCCACTCGACGTGCATGAAGTGCGTTTTGGCGCCAAGCTGGAGCCCCGCGCGTACCTCAGATTCTTTCGACAAGCTTGCTCGTTGCTGCTGGCAATTTGCGCGCGCAGATTTCGCGCGCTTCACGTTGAAGCTGCACGAAAGCAGCACCCGCGCAAAGTCAAATTAAATTGGTGGCAGCGAGGCATTGTTCTCGAGCTAGCCGCTGCCGCTGTTCGGCGATCGTCTTGCTCACTTTGGCATTTGCCTCGCAGCGATCACACCTCCACAAGCCCCCTCCTCCCGCCCCGCCTCCAAGCTTCGCCTCCAAGCGCTCCACGCCCGGTACGCAACGTCCTGTTCGACAACGTGTGGCACAATGAAATCGGACTAACTCTGAAATACTTGTATTTGTAGATGGTTAAGCAAACTGGAAGTACCAACTACACGATGGCCGATGTTGACTGCCTGTTGCTGCTCATCGAGACCGAGCTTCCGCTCGGCAGGGACGAGTGGGAGCGTCTGGCGACGTCCTTTAACGCCAATCGACCCCGTGGTGCGCCCGAGAGGGACTTTGATAGCTTGCGACGCAAGTTCAAAGTGCTGTACAGCACGCGCAAGCCGACAGGGATGCCCAACATGCCGCCACACATTAAGAAGGCCAAGGAGGTGAAGCAGGCCATCGACGACAAGGCCAACGTCGTCGAGATGGACGACGGGGCCGACGAGGACGGCCCCATCGAGCCTGACTACAGCTTCGAACCGGACCATGATGACACCTTCTACGGAGACGGCGACGATGACGGCGATGGCGCGCAGCTCTCCAACGGAGCGAACTCGGCTAGGCTCAGTACCGAAGAGTCGGCAGGAACTGACGAGTCCGTCGCGAGCGAGTCCACGACGTCCAGCTCCCCTCGTTGGGCGAGTTCCAAGAGCTGCTCGGCACAGCCATGGCCCCCGATGGCCCTGCAGACTCTGGCCACACCCCACGTCCAGCACCTCTTCCAACATCGACTGGTGCACGACCGTCAAGCGCTCGTCGCAGTGGGCTGGGCGCCCCGTCGAGAACGCGCAAAGTGACCCCCAACGCCATGAACGGCAACGGACCGCCGTCTGCCCAAGCGCTCGCGCGCCAGAACGAGGCCGAGAAGTACCCGAAGATGCAAAACTTCTCGAACCGCTTGGGTGGGCAAGACCTCACTACCTTCCGCGACACTGTTGGCGCCAAGCGCGCTTTGGAGGACGACAAAGAGACGCTCGAAGCCAGCTTCGCGAAGGCGAAGCGGATTCGCGCCGTGAGGACGTCCACGGCTCTAAAGACGAAGCTGTCCAGCGTCGAGGGCGCTACAAGCAGCATGGGCGGGAGCCTTCTCGAGACCATCCTTCTCCTTCGCGAAGAAAACGAGCGCAAAGCTGAAGAACGGCGCGCGGAGGAGGAGAAGCGTCGCCGCGAGGATATCGCCGCTCGAGAGGCTCGTTACCTCGCTGACAAGGCCGACCTGGCGGAACGCCGACGCCAGGAGAAGATCGAGAGAGAGGAGCGCGAGCGTCGCGAGCGTGATGAAGCGCGCGCACACACACAGGAGTTGGTCATGTTGATCAACGCGATCAAGAAGAACGCGTAGGACGAGATGGACGGAGGAGAGGAGCAACAGGGACGTAGTTGTTGGCCCTGCACCTTGGCGTCAGGTGCTTTCATGTTGTAGCAGCGTTATACAAACTTACAGATAACTCGAATCAACAACTTTACATGTTCAACGTCATCGATGATACTGTTCCATCGTCTCTAAACTACATCTAACTTTACCGAGTTGAAAGTGCCATCAACCATCACTAAGATTGTCAAGAATGAAAAGTGTAAGTTGTGAACGTGCTCACCAAGCATGTACAAGAAGCAAATAGCAACAGCTGAATAGCAACAAAGCATTGTAGACATCCCAAATATATTGCGTTATACGCACAAACGCACAGTTGCTAAGACAGCGCTATCTACTCAGGGTAGTCGTGCCGGTACTTCCATCTCGCCCCCAAATGTCGTGTGAATCTGCGAGATCCCCACCGTGCGAACCCTGAAGTTGGCCATGCGGAACAAATTCTGGAGGCGGAGGCCTCGAAGCTGGGGATCGTACGGCAGCGGCAAGTTGAGCCTGCTGTAGACCTTCTGCACGCTCCCCATGCCCCACTCGGCCGCCTGACGGACCGACGTGATGGCGTTGTGGAGGGTTGCGTGCAGAGGACCTCAGCGAGGGTAGAATGCGGTCGATATCTCCGTCCTTAAGTGGCGTGAGGATGCGACCAGCCATCGCCGTCGAGCACGGGAACGCCGAGTCGGACACGACATTCATCCTCGTGTCCGGACAGTAGTTAGGGTTCAAGAGCTTCATGCGGAAGCCCAGCGACGTGTCGGAGTCGTTCCACGACCCCGGGCAGTTGTGACGACTCCAGATGATGCACCCATCCGCTGCAAAGCAAATGGTACCTGTCACGAAGACAGAGTGTAGCCACCCGTTGTACATTGCATTTTGTAGATCGGCATTCGATGGTTGCTGCACCTGCAGCACATAACCACAAAAGCAGTCAGATCTACCGTTGTAGCGAAGTATTGAATATATATAAGCAACAATGTACGCACCCTGAAGTTCTTGCCGTCGATAAAGCCGAAGGTGTGCTTGAGCAAGGGCTCGCGGGCTTAAACAAGCTTAGCTAGCTCTACTTGGCGTGATGGAGACGGCCAGGAGATGCGCGCGGGAGCGTACCCATCAAGGGCCTTGGCCAAGGACTCTTCTGCACGACGTAAAGTGCGCGATAGTGTGCTGGGCGGCACGCCGAACAGCATACACAGGGAGCTCTGCTCCATAGAGCCGACGTAGAACGACAGCACGAGGCCCAACGCCTGGTGGTGGTAGCGGAGCTTGGGTGGGCGGCCGCGCGAGGTCGACTTAGGGATGTAATAGAACCGCGCGAACCTACTCAGCAACTGGTGGAAGGCGGGTCTGCAATACATGAGCACAGTTTAGGTATAGCTTCAAATTAATCCGTTGAGTCAATACATGTACCTCGTGAGACTTGTTGCGTTGAGAAAGTTGATATCGCTGCCGGACTTGTACAGCAGCATCCACGCCGAGTTGTAAGGTGCCTCCAGGCACTGCACGGTTAGATAGTGGCGGCTCCGCATGGCCACACGCCATGCCTCCTCTAGCAACATGCTGTAGATATCGCGCCGCACGTCGCTGAGCGCCCTCTCCTGCTTGAGGAAGGCGTCGGTCACTACGAGCAGGACGTCCGTGTCCTCGCTCTCCATCGCTGCTCGCACTTGCGCCCGACGCGCGCAAATTCAACACTGAGAAAATCTAGAAGAAGTTCGGCGGGAGTGGGGCCGCCCTGGTGTCCGGAGGAAAGTGTCGGGTACACATCGAGCTGTCCGCACGCTTCCCAGTGCGGCCACCTGATTTAGGACAGAACTAATGGGACGCAAAGTGCAGCGATAAGCTACTTGTGGCGTAGCTTTTGAACGATAAGTCGACATATATCTTTTTTATGACCGGCATATCTGCTGCAGATATGCCGCCTGTTTAATATATATTTGGCAGGCACCCATTGGAAGGCACCCCAGTAGCATGCCTAGTTTATCTACTCGGCGGGAACGTATTCGCTCAAATGCTTCCGCCCCCAACAACAACTCGTAAAATTCCCACTGACCACAATATTATAACCGAAAGGTGATAAGACGAAAAACGGAACGAGAAATCCCAGATCTCCGCCGCCACCATACCAACCGCAACGCAGGTCAACATATGTAGTCTATTATCACTATTGAGTTTGTCGGTTCTCTGATGTTTGATGTTTATCTTTGGACCATATCCACACAACTGCTTACGAAACGATCTCGAGTTCTGGGGCTACTTTAGCGAATCTACATTACTCGTTTGTTTGTCCAGTCAAACTGAAAAGCTATCAAGCGGGTGTCACAAAATCTTAGGTGCGACTGAGCTCGATACAAACTTGCTACCAGTTCGTAGATCGAGGATCAATATCATCAGGAAATGGCGTGCCCCTTATTGTTACTACCAATCTTTACGTCTCGGCGCTTGGCTGCGTCATCCTCTTAAACTGAAACGAGAAATCAGCTCCTACATATCACACAGGGTCAGAGAGCGTTGACGGTCTCCGGACAAGATTTCTAGCGCGTACGTACCGAAGTGCACAACGCGGTACGTTAACGTGAACTCTATCCACAGCATCAGTTTGGACACCACGAAGTGCATCTGCGTCTCCACCACAAACCCTAGCTGATATACTATCTGGATGCCACAATTGCGCATTGCGATCACTGCCAAAACTATGAGCGATATCAGCTCTAGAAGCCCATAAAGAAACAATCTTGACACCATGTCTCCAACATTATCACGGGTGATCCCGAACATTTCGGTATGATACTGCGCGCTAGACAAATGGGTCATGCCCAGCACATAAACACCGAAGAGAATCGGGATGACGATCTCCACGTACTCGATCAAAACAAGGCATTCCGACGTGAAAAGCACTTCGAGCGCTTCTTGCAGAATTTCTGAGCTATCATTCAGTGAATTTCTTCGCTTGAATAGTTCTCGCTTGGATCTGTCGGTATCATTTGTTGAATTCGGTATCATAATGCTTGAACCCCCAGAAGGTGAAACACGACCAGGAATCATCTCCGATGCTGGCATCACTTGAGTAGTGTTGAGAGTGTAGGTACTGGACGAACAAGGTTGCTGGTGCATGTCGAGTTTTGCGAGCAAGTCTCTTCCCTCCGGTGATAATCGATGTCGAATAGACGAAAACACGCGAATGTTTGTGCGCATTTGCGTCCGTAGTGGTCCCGAGCTGTAGCATAAGTCCCTAAGTGTTGCGAGTAGATCCCGCTTTGTGCTGTTCATAGTGATGCCAGTAGCTGCGTGAAGGCGCGTCAGAATACTTTGAGTTCTTTGATACAGGTCCTGCAGTTCGAGCGCCGTCTGCACGTAGTGACTACTATCAGCGTTGTCCACGAAAGATTCGGCATGAAAGTGGCAAGATAGAACGCATCGAAAAAGTCGACCGTGAAGACAACTTGATCCGGTAGCATGTCTTCTTTGTGCGCTGCGGCCGACGCGAATATCGTTTTCATCACGATCTTGAGTACTGGCAGCACCAGTAGAACTGGTAGTTCGTAAATGGTGTGATTCGCTGCCTTGAAAAGCACTTGGTAGGCCGGGTACGCTGTACACAGAAATCCTTGCGGCGTTCCCAGTCTGTTCAATCGACGGAGTTGGTCCTGGCGCGAACGCATTTGTTGGAACCCATGAGCCCCGACAACAATTCGTAACGAGGCCACGAGCAGCATTGGCCATACCATCGAAAGCGAAAGCATGAAGAACGGAACGGGAAAGACCCAGATCTCGGCCGCCACCATGCCAACACCAATAAACCCAGCAGCCTTTAAGCAACAAAACGCTAATGTTTGCCGTGAAGAGAGGTCCGGAAGGTCTAGCCACGTGCCGAGCTGGCTTGCACCGGCATATCCGATGACGGCCCCAATACTTCCTACTCGAACCCAGAAGCCATAGTTCGCCTGCCAGCCGTCACTCGGATTCTGGAGCGGGATACTTTCTTGGGCTATCACAAGGGCGAAAAATGAGGAGCGGTGCGCCAAGGACTACCAAGACCACACGAATCAGCGACATGCGTCGTGTATATTCGTCGATGGACAGCATCCGTTCGATGGAGTATTTGCCGCCGTAGTGAGTGAGCTGGAGTGTGAGCCACGCATCTACAAGTCGTTTTCTCTGTACTCCAAAAAGGCCGTGCAAGCGATCATTTGTCGTCATGGTGAGAGATGGAGATGCGACCTCGACTGTCGGCGTTGACTGGAACGAAGTTGTGAGGAACTGGAAGTAGTGTGTGTGGTATTACTAGATGTTTTGCTCGTGAATGCCGTTTTGTTGAGCTGTTTAAAGCACTTAAATGGACAGACAAGAAATTCCTGTAATCCGTCCAGATAGCTCATTGTGGTGTAGTAATTATGAATAAGGGCGTCGACCTGAAATAGGAGCACTAACACATAGTACAGTATTTGACGTATTCTACTACGAGCTATAACGCATAGCATTTTGATTTTTTTTATTCGTTTTGTTGTTTGCAATGGCCAGGACTGCAGATAGCGTGGCTATATTGACCAGATCACTTGCAGCTACTGCTGTTTTGGTCGTCCACTTGGTACCAGTTGAAGAATGTTGCCGCTCTCGAATAGCGGCGTGAAGGAATGGTGCCGCATCAGCGTGGCAAGGACGCCTACGTTCACCGAGAAGAAGGCGAGCCCAGCTAACCAGAGCGGGAAAAACGTGTTTGAGCCTTGCATCTCCAGATAGTACGCCCAGTACAACCAGTGCAGCTGTAACGAAGAACAGCGGCGCAACATTAAAATACAAGACACCCGTGTAGCAGGAAACGTACACAATGCCTTACCTCGCCTCCTAGCCACGCAGCAATCATCGCCAGCCCCTTCCACTGAAGTCTCAAGCTTGTCAGCGGGAAAATCAGCGGGAGGAACGCGGTATACCACAAGAAATACTGCACCAAAAGAAGGTTGCAATGATGTAAGGCAGGGCTCGGTAGTACCTGAGTGCATATACTTTCGCTGCGTACCTGTGCCGTGCACACTTTGTTGAAAATCACAAAGACCATGGTCAATGCGAAAAGTGCGAAGGGTAGGTCACGACCATAAGCGAAAGAGATGGCTACAAGTGATGTAAGCTGAGGCAAGAAGGCAAGGAGCCCGACTCCAAAACCCGACGGAGTGTTGTATCGCAGATACAGATCGTAGAAGTAGACGGAAAAGTTGTGGCGGTTGTCCGTGCGCGTAAAGTGGTAGAGGTATGCCTCGTACAGGAATTGAAACCCGTAGCTGAAACAAGATAGATAGAACACTGTTAGCTTGCATGATCCCCATCCACAGCAGGAGCCTTTCATACGTACAGGTAGTAGAAGCCACCAGCGAGCACAAGGAAGAGTCCACCACTCACAATGCCGAACACCAGGCGATCACGATTGGGCAGTCCAGCAAGCTTCATCCAAACACACGCAGAAGATGCACAGGACTTGGCCCACTTGGCATTCGAAGTGCGAAAGTCTCCGTTCAAAAACTAATCGAGAACGGCAAGCAAACACGAAACGGTTAGCGTTAGTACGCCAGGTAAGGCTTCTTCAAACCAGAGATACCGTACCACAAGGAACGCCAGCGCATAGATGATAGGATAGATCTTGAAGTGAACCGCGGCGCCATATCTACAAGAATAAAAGAAAGTTGTTAGCCATAACGCCAAGAAAAACAATGATATTGCTGAAATGTACGTACGTAAGTGCCGAAAGAACAAGCTGCTTGCGCATGATCAGCAGCAGCGACAGCATCACCAGCAGCACCACAATCGAGTCCGCGTTCCCTCTCGTCGAAATATTTACCGAGAAAGGGTGGTACAGCCACACGCTGTCCGATTCATGGTAACGTCAGCAGTAGAACCACCGAAAACAAAGTTCGAAAAAAAAAACTCACCAGCAGTAATTTACAGCGTCTACACCCAACAACAACAACAAATGTTAGAGAATAAAAAGAATTAACCATTCTCCATTTTCTTCCTGGTCTCACTTTGATCCGGGAGTCCTCGCAGCCTCAGGATCTGGTACAACACGTAGCCCACGAGCAGGTCGCAGGCGACAAAGAGCAACTTGCCGAACACTTGGTGCACGTAAATGTTCGGCAGCAGCATAAACGCTCTATAAAAATAATCACAAAAACATTAAATAAATAAAAGTTGTGAGATTTAAATTCTAAACGCGTCAACTCCTGCTGCAATCCCCTCCCCCGCCAGAATCTTACAGCACGGGCGTGTAGCGGTACGTCGTGCGGTCGAAGGGCGAGTTGCCTTCCGCCATCTCCCGCGCCGCATCCGAGTACACGTCATAGTCCACATCCGTGTATTTGACAGCCATGAGCTGGTCCTGCACGTGGCCGTAGAGCAGCAGCGCCAGGCGCAGCGCCAAGGCGCCGCCAAAGAGCGCCACGGTCCGCCGAGACATCGATCGTCACTTTGAGCAAGCTGATCCTGTCCGAGACAGGATAATATTCGTACGTAGCCGAAACTAAGATCTGTGACGTGTGAAAAAGGCAACTTTTATCCTGTATTGTACCGCTTTAGTCGCCACTCTTGAGACTGAGGTGCGCCAGTCCGTACACGACAGCGTTGTAGCGGAACCTGTTCTTGAGCTGCATTTTGCCGCCCGCAGAGCCTTCGGGCGCAGCTACTGGACTGCCGGGGTCGCTTGGGGGCGGACTGAGTGTCGTTGCGCTTGGAGACGCAGCGATCGTGGCGGACTCGCTAAACTTCTTGAGCGCTTTGCCGATGTAGTGGCCTCTGCCCAAGTTCTGGAGCAGGCCGTTGGCCAGCCGTCGATTTCCATTGAAGGTCGTCGCCCACTGGTTGATGGTCAGCGCGTTCACGCCACAGAGCGTCAGCAGCAGCGCGCGACAGTAGGGATCGCACTCGACCTCCTTCTCCCACGCAGGCTTCTCGCTGTCGAGTTTGCTCTGTCGGCGCGAGCTCTTGGCGTTCTCGGCGTGATCCAGCAGTATCATCGCTTGGCACGTGAGCGCGACGTTCATGCCTGTGAGTTGTTGGAGCGGCAGACACGAGCCGAGCACGCGGTTGGGTCCGACGTAGATGAGCCCGCCACCGCGGCGAGCCAGGAGCGCCTGCTGCCAGTCCGTCACGCTCGGGATCTGGCCGTGCTCGAAGGCGTCCTTCCATCCAGCTTGCTTCACGACACTCGTTAACGTCTGGCCGCTGGAACTCCCGGAGTCTTCTTTGTGCGGGTCCACGATGACTCGGACCTCGTTGGGTCTCAGCGGCTGCTTCTTCATCGCCATGAGTCGCTGGTGCAGCATTTGGATGGAAAAGTCCCGCGCGATTGCATCGGCCGCTTGAAGCGCTGGGAGGGCCTCCATCGGGAGGCAGGACAGCACTTGATCCAGCAGGAGTACGAGCGTATTGCCCGCGAGATTGTTCGAGAGCTCGGCTTTCATGGCCGAGTGGGTGAATAGAGGGCCGAGTAACTCGACGGTATCGTTGATGATGGCAGTGAGCTCTACCTCCAAAACATCGTCGCTGTGGTTTGGTGGCTGCGCCTCCACGGACATGAACTCGTGCGTTTCGTTCTGGCCGTGAGCGTCTTCATACGCCAACGTTTCTTTCGAGCATTTCGCTCTCCACGCGTCGATTCTCTTGGTAAGTTGCTCGAGCAAAGCCGTCTGGACATCAGTGAACTCCATGCGCGCAATCGCGACGCGTCTCTCGGTGCTGCCCAGCAGCGCGGCGTACAGGAAGCATCGGTCTGGGGAGAAGTGGAGACACAACACGCGGATGGAACTCGGTAGAGCGGCCACGATGGAATCCACTCGAAAGCCGACGCTCATCCGCTTGAACGACTCCGACTGCTGGTTCAGATAGAGCTGCGAGAGTTGGAACGGGAGGCTGTGTGCTGCAGCGCTGGTGTGGGTCTTCTGCAGCCTCTTCATCCGTCGCAAGTGCAGCCGCTGCACGTTTGACTCCGAGACGCACTTCTCGAACAGATTATTCGCCACCTCAATCACCTCCGCGCTCTGGTGCTTGAGCACGTTCTTGGCGCAGTCAAAAGGATGTCGACAGCCCAAAAGCTGGATCAGTTCATTCGAGCAAAGCCTCAGCAGCTCTGCGCACTGCTTCTCGAACGCAACGACCTGGTACGTCTGTATCTGAGCGGCTCGGGCAGCCAGCGTGTCGTCGAAGCGGGCTTGATCCAGCCCTTCCTCCTCTTCCTCGTCATCTTGGTCGTCGTTCTCGTCCTGGGCTTGAGCTGGCGTTTGGGTCTGAGTTTGACTTTGGGTCGCAGCAGCAGCAGCGTCGGCAGCAGCGACAGCCAGCTCAGCTCGCGCTCCGTGACAGCACACCCACGTCACGTTAGGCGAGTCAGACGAAGTGTAGCGCGTCCACAAGCGATGCTGGATCGCATCCGCTGTCTGTCGATCCGAGCCGTGCAAGAGTGCGAGTCGCTGGCACTGAAGGCGGATCACTTGAGCTATCGCGTGCTGGATGTCCAGCGTCGGGTTGCCATGGAGCTTATCTATCGCCGAAGTGATCAGCGTCATCGCGCGTGGAAGTTCCGATGAGAAGTTTTTCTTCGCCATTGACCCGGTGGCGTTCAGCCACTTCTCCACTATGTTGCGCTGGCTGTCTTCGAAGTAGCGGTACCACGTCATCTCCTTCTCTTGAATAGCTGCAGCAGACAGCTCGGGCGCCATAAGCAGTCGCGCGAGCTGCAGTTTTGTCATGGAAAGGTCCAATTCCAAGGGATTCACAACTGCTTCTCGCTGATTTGCGTCCGTCTGAAGCGCTTCAGTACCAGAGTATCGGAAGTTCTTGGACGAAATGCTCTCCATCAACGCCACTACTTCTTGGACGATGTCTTTAGGATCCAACTTGGCGTCAGATAGCTGCGCAGTCCCATGGGTTTGCTCAAAGGAGCGTAAGGCCCGAACATACTTCAGCATCAACTGAGTACAGGCGTAGTCGGCTTCGACGAGTTTTAACACCCGCGCGCTCCTTTCGAACGCCCGTTTGCTCTCCAATAAGTGCGCCATAACACCAGAGCCATTGGACCCAGTGGATACCTTGAGCGAAATCGTCGCTTGCTTGAAGATGACTCGAGCCAATAAACACACCGCTGAGATATCTGGCGGACTGGAGGCTGCAGTGCCTGACGAGTTGAGAGCTCTGGTCAAAGTACTTTGCGTTTGCACGGCGGGACGCCGTATCGCAGTCACTAGCGTCTTAGCTGTCTTCTTCTCAGCTGCTTGTAAGGCCCACAGAGACTGAGCGAGGTTGCGGTCCAGCTTGCAGCTTCGGAGTGTCCACTCTAAGAAACGACAGAGATCGAGCTGTGGACACTCGAGCGCGCTGGCCATCCGAGCCAACGCCCACGCACGTTGACCCTCAATCTCGAAGACAAGGCTCGACAGAAGCTCACACTCGCTCAGCGCTTCAGTGGGAGCAGCATTGTTCCCATTGCCATCTCCATCATTGGTCGAGTAGCGCAAAATCTCGAGCAGCATCTTCGCCTGGCGAACAAACCCGAACTGGAGCAGCATCTTGACAGACTCCACAGCTTTGGCCCGCGTCTCCAGACGGTCACTGTGCAGCACAAGCCGCTTCCTCGAGGCGAGGTCAGTATCGGGCAGTGTTTTAGACGCCTCTGCGTCCTGAATTTCCCTCATCAGCGACTCGCCATGAGTCTGAATCATGTCAAGCGCGCTCTGGAGCGGCAGCGAAAACTTGCTCAAATTCAAGCGCTCCATGAGCTCGAACTGCAACAATTCCAGCCAGATCTGCGCGATGTGAGTTCGGTGCGGGATGTAAGTGTGGAACACTACGACGTAAAGACAAAATGCGGGGGTCATAGCACCGTATTGAAGCCCTCCGTCACGCAGCATCGCCATCAGTTCTTCAATGTATGCTAGCGTGAGAACTGGCTGAGTTATGTGGGCGGAAGTCGACGACTGCACCGACTGAAGCGCTTTAGTCCATGGAGACTGGAAGCGATGAGCAGCGCTTTCGTCGTGGTCTAGGAAGAAGTGAATCCAATCACGCTCGGACGTCGGCTTCGAGTACTTAGGCGCTCTATCCTTCTTCCACTCGTCATACTCCGCATTGTTCGCCTTGTTGGCCGGATCCGCATCAAACGCAGCTTGGTATTCGACTTCATTCGCCACGACGAGGATGTGTTCCCACGCTTTCTCCACTTCGATCCGAGCCAACCGTAAATATCTCGAGCGCTCGGTGAATGTTTTGGCCAGTTTTCCTTGCATCACGAAGATGCGAAGCTGCTTCTCGGCAAACCACAACGGCGAGTAGACCACGCTCGACTTGGGTCGTGAGCCCACGGACATTGACGCTTTTCGGGACGCAGCCATTTGCGAGGCGATGAGTTTCTGCCTCTGACAATTCATCAGCGTGGCGGTCGCGCATTCCAGATACGCGTCGGCATTTTGAGACGGGAGGCGGTTGGTGAACAACCACTCGGCGATATCCACGAGCACCAGCGCCTGCTCTTCCAGCTGCCCGTCCAGCTCCACGTACGTGTTGGATAACGCCTTAAGTTGCGCGGGTGGGTCCTTCCAAGACGAAAAGGCCACTTTACGCAAGATTTGAGCTTGAACAAGGGATTCCTTGAGTTGCTCCGGGGTCTTGGAGATGCCTCCGGTCTTAGGCATCGCACTCGGCTTCCCCAGATGCGCTCCGGATATCGCAGACGCGGTTTGGATCTCCTTCATGATCTCGCTAGGAAGAGGGGCTCGGTGGGAGGTTGGCCCGAAGGCTTTCAGCACCGCGTCACAGATCTCGAACTGATCCGTCCATTTGTTGGCCTTCTCGCACACTGCGAGCGTTAGCAAGACCATCTCACCGTAAAAGGATAGGTCGGCTTCGGGGGAGGCGATAACCTGGTCAAGATACCGCAAAGTCTTCCTCAAGAACTCCGCCACATGGTCAAGGAAGTGTTCTTCTTCCGCTTCGTCGTTGTCTGCGGTGTTGCCTCGGTTCATAGCCGCTATCGTCGAGTTCCAGATCACCTGACACGCCTGGATGACAAGCGCTGACACGTTCCCACGAAGACCGTACTCGATCGCGCGCACGAGGTGAGAGAGCGAGGCGAGCAGCAGCTTCTGCGCCGGAGAATCGCCTTGGGTTAGCGCCAGTATCGCGCGTCCGTAGAGCAGTTCAGCCAGCGCAAACCACTTCCAGGTGCTCCCTACGACAAGAAGCTGCGTCATCTGCCGGGCCTTCTTGCCTTCCCCCGACTTAAGCGGTAGCAGCGCCTGGTCCGCGCACTCGATGGCGTACTTGGTACTGTGGAGACGGAAGGCGCCGCAGCCTACGCGGACCCAAATCTCGACGTAAAGTTCCAGCAGTTGCTGCTCTTCTTCCAGCACTCGCTCCAGGTCATCGCTCATAAAGGCGTTGAAGATCTCAGGAGCGCTCGCTTGCCATATCCCGACGGCTTTTTGGTACAATCCTTGGGCTTTCTCCATCAGTTGAGGTTGTTGCGCTGCCGGGAGCAACAGTTGCCGGAATACAGTCTCCATCGCTTCCAGATACGCGACTACCTTGAGTTGGGCTGTGTTGGAGTCTGTAGGCACAATCTCTTTAGCATTCTGAGCAATCTGGACTCTCGACTTCATCTCCGCGAACCTTTTCAGGTGCAGCACCCCCACACTGCTCTGATGGCTCAACCCTAAGGGCTTCCGCTTCAAGAATGTATCGGCGATTGCGAGAGCTTTATCCAGTCGAGCAGTCTTCTCGTAGATACTTGATAGACCAAGTCCAACACAGGCAAGAAGATCGCTATCAACCGTAGTTGCTGCGGCCTCTAGCGCTGCGTAAACGGCTTCAAACGCGCTGACACACTCCGGCAGAATCCACTGCGGGTCAAAGGATTCCAGCTGAGAGGACTCCAGCACGAGGCGGAAGACGTGGAAGTGATAGTTCCACAGGTAGATGCACGTGTTCTCCAGCACAAACGTCCAGCCGATCTTCGTCGCTGCCTTCAAGGCCCTGGCCAGGTGCTTGAGGATCTCACTCTTGACAGCGTGCACTTCACTCTCCAGCTTGCTTTGTCGCGCTAGTAGAATTGCGTCTTCGTCCAGCTCTACCCTCTCGGCCAGTGGATCCGTTGGCGACGTCGGCGATGCTTCTGCATGTGGCCGTGGCCGCTGGATTCCAAGCACGTATGCCTCCTGGCCCAGCAAAACCAACGCCGAGAGATTAATGCTCGACCTTCTCCTCCCACCGGCTTTCCGTTCACCACCCTGCGACTCCATCCGATTCCCGGTAGATTCCGCATGACGACGTGCGTTGTCAACTTTGGTCGCCTGGCCTTTAAGCCCTGTCGAAAGAATCTCGACGAGCAGCAGACGCATGTCAACCTCGAGGATCATCAAGCTCTTCTCCCCAGAAATGCTCTTCGGGGCCACAACGTCCCCCGCTTCAGTCGTGACAAAGTATATCGATAGAGCACTCTCAGCTGCTCTCTGAGCCAGCTCGCCATCGTGCAAGCCGTTCCACGCGAGAGATGAAATCTCACTCCAGAGTCGGACGTGGTCTGCAACATCGGGAGACTCCTCTGTTGAGCTACTGATCTCCGTCATCACGTCAATGGCGCGCTCTAGAGTGGCTCGCTGCTGCTGAGGGTCTTTGGCCTCTTTGACCTGCTCCAGCATCGCCAACACTTCACTAGATTTCGAGGGCGAACTGCCGGTCCCCAATTTCAGATCCAGCTTCTGCTTGATGGGAAGCAAGTGCGTGTCAACCGGCCGAGCGATCCAGTCCTCATGCGCACTGAGCAGCTCGACAGTCATCGCAGTCGCATCATTTGGCCTAGTGATCGTCCCATAGTCCAGTGTAAGCGCCTTGCTGACGTTCGAGTTCGCTTTGGCCAGGAAATCTGACACCACTTCGAGCTTCGCAACCTCGAGGTACAATCTGGCGCGGAATCCAAGCAGCAGCGAGTCCAGTTCTTCCAGTACAGAGGACGAAAGACCCAGCACGCGCGCCAAGTTGTTGCGCAAGTGAGGCTGAAGCAGTGGGAGCGACAAGTTCCAGGCGTAGATGCACACCCTCTCAACCAGCTGCGGGTCCTGCTGGCGCTTGCTGGCTAAGAGCGCGCGCTCAAACGCCTTCATCCCCTCTACGCGACGAGCGAGCTGCGTCGCTTGACGTTGTCGTGAGCTCATCTTGTTGCCGGTGTGCCTGGAGGGCAGTTCGATCAGCAGTATCGCACCCAGCACTTGGTACAACACCCGGATCTTCGGCGGCATGTTCTTGCCTTTGCGTTGCAGTATTACATCACACGCTGCTGAGATCGCCAACGTGTTGTTGAAGGCGGCATGGATCGCCGTCTCCACGATCACTTCAGCGTCGATAGCCTCCAGCGCGCGCGGTTCGAGCGACGCCGCGAACGTTTTCACTTCATCTAACTGCGTCTCGGGCGCAAAAGCGAGAAAGCCGGTCGCTTCCTGGAAGATTTCAACGTACGCGGCCTCCAGCGTCCCCGTGAGATTCCCGGACTTGACACACTGCAGCTTCACCAGCAGAGACGATCGTTTGCTGGTCGGAGGAGCAGCCGCTTGACATTCGGCACGATCTTCTGGCACTCTGGGTCCTTGAACGACCCGACGTGGACTTGGATCCGCAACGCTTCTTCGTACAAGGCCTTGAATGCCTCGTCCGCACTCTTCGAGGGGTCGGCGAGGCGAGGGGCGATCTGCACGTCAACAACGTCGTTGATCGTCTTTGCGGCGTTTGCTAGCTGATTGGCGTCCACTTGAGCGTACACGAGAGCGATCTGGAGTCGCAGCAGCCACGCCACATCCGCTTCTGCCGTCAACTTGAGAGCGTCGATGATCTTCGTCAGCGACGGCACGAGGAACTGGAACGTGGACTGCTTCATGAGCTGGCGCGCGATCTGCCAGTACGTCACGGACGCATTGTAGACGAGGAAGTCGTACGTCGGGCGCTTGCGGCTGTCGGTGGCGATCGGGATCACCGCCAGAATGAAGTGGATGGCGTTGAGCACCTTCTTCAGCTTCGTCACTCCCGTATCCGACTGCGCGTCGTGAGACCCGCAATGCGCGCGAACGAACTGCGCTCGGCAGTAAAACTACACACAACAACCGACTTGTTAGTAGGATGCTTTCAAGTGCATCGATCCACTGGTCGTGGTCGTACCTGGTTCTTTAGTTGGCACGCGCTGAAAAACCACTCGACGCTCTCGGATGCGGTCTCGAAATCTTGCTGGAAGATTGCAGCCTCTGCAGTCAAGACCAACAGCTCCGGCAGATTCATGTCAGCACTCACGCCCATGGACGGCACGCACGTCTGCCGGTGGAGGCCGATGATACGGTCCAGAACGCCACGCGCAGTCGGTCTCGAAGGATTCCCATCTTTCGACGAGGAATTGTCGGTCTCCGGCTGCCGCGCGTACTCGAGCAACCGCCGCAGCTCGCGATCCAGCGCCATGACTCGCAGCAGGAATATCAAACTGCCGATCCAGCGACCTTTTACACGCCTGACGGATCGATCTCCAGCCCTTCAAAGCACGATCGGGGCTAAAACTATATTAATATCCATTGCGAATCACGCTCGTTGCGCTATGAAGATCACCTGACGCCTAGTTCTTCTTCTTGGCCAGGCCCGACACAATGTCGTCGATGCGCAGCAGCATGCACGCAGCCTCCACGGCTGTCTTGATGGACTGCGTCTTGACCTGGAAGGGCTCCCACACGCCCAGCTGCTCCGACGGCGTCACCTTGCCGGTCACGCCGTCCACGCCGTACGACTCGTCCGTCTCGGCCTGCTTGGCGCGCAGCGACGTCATGACGCGCACCACATCAGCGCCGCAGTTCTGCAGCAGCGTGCGCGGGATGACCTCGAGCGCCTCGCCCACTGCCCGGAACGGGAACTGCTCCACGCCCTCGATCTCGTCCGCGCGCTTCTTGAGCTCGTGAGCGAGGCGCATCTCCGTGGCGCCGCCGCCGGGCAGCAGCAGCGGCTCGAACACGACGTTGCGCGCCACCTGCATGGCGTCCTGGAGGTTGCGCTCGATCTCGTTGAGCACGTCCTTGCTGCCGCCGCGCAGCAGGATGCTGCAGGCGCCCGGGTCCTTGCACTCCTCGAAGAACGCAAAGTACTCGTCGCCGAGCTTGCGCACCTCGAAGAGGCCGCACTTGGTGCCGATGTCGGCCTCCTGGATCTCGTCCGCGCGGCTCACGATGGTGGCGCCCGTGGCGCGCGCGCCACGCGGTTGTTGTCCGTCTTGCGTAGGCGGCGGAAGGCCGTGATGCCGGCCTTGACGAAGTAGTGCTGGGCCAGGTCGGACACGCCCTTCTCCGTGATGACGACATCGGGCTTCATGGCCACGACCTGCGCGCACAGGTTCTCGATGTACTCCTCCTCGAGGCGCAGCAGCGTGTTCCAGTCCTGGTCGTTCGTCAGCTCGACGTTCGTCTGGCTTTCGCCCTTCTTGTACTCGAGCGGGCAGTCGAGCAGCAGCACGCGCGGGTTCTTGATGCGGCGGCGCATCTTGGAGTGGGTCACGTCCTTGTTGAACATGACGCCCTTGAGCACCCGGCTGTCCTCAAGCTCGCCGCCGGGGATCTTCTCCACCTTGGCGTAGCGCTTGACGTCCACCTCCTTGCGGCCCGAGGCCGTGGTGCGCACGACCGTGAGCACGGCGTCCAGCGCCAGGTCGCTCACGAGGTTGCCCACGCGCGGGGAGAACTTGGTGCCGATGGACGACTGCACGAGGTTGCGCATGTCCTCCTTGTTCTCGATGTCGATGGAGCGCGCCAGCGTCTTGGCGATCTCGATGGACGCGTTGAGCGCGCGGTTGAAGCCGCGGATGATCACCGTCGGGTGCACCTGGTGCGACAAGAACGGCTCGGCCACGACCAGCAGCTCGCCCGCCAGGATGATGACGGACGTGGTGCCGTCGCCCACCTCCTCGTCCTGCGCGCGGCTCAGCTCGATCATGCTCTTGGCCGCCGGGTGGGCCACGTCCACCTCGCGCAGGATGGCGTTGCCGTCGTTGGTCATGACGATGCCGCCCATCGGGTCCAGCAGCATCTTGAGCATCGAGCGTGGGCCCAGCGTCGTGCGCACGATGTCGGACACGGCCTTGGCGGCCTCGATGTTGCCCAGCTGCGCGGTGCGGCCCGTCTCGCGCTTCGTGTTGGTGTCTGCGCGGGTCGAGACGGAGGAACGGAGGTTAGAGGGAGGAGGGGAAGAGAGGGGAGGAAGCACACGTACTGAGAACCATCACCGGAGCTTGCATCATGGTGGCGGAGGGGTGTCGAGGAGCTCTTTTAGTTACGGGCCGGCGACGATCTTGGATGTGGCTGGCCCAAGGCTACGCTGTGTAGGATGTTGCAAGAAGGTAACAATCATCAGTGCGACATTGAGACGACATGTGAGGAGGGAGTCCATGTTCACGCAACATTCGTGCAACATCCCAACTTCAACTTGCCCGTTTGGAGCTTTGGCCACATTTATCTGACCAGGTTGCTCCTCGACCTCCTCAAACGCGGAAACGAGCCCTCGTGTGTCGTGAGTGTGAGCAGCATATCGCACAAGTGGTCGACGATTGATCTGAACACGTTCGGCAGGTCCACGCCCAAGCGGGCCTACCAGGACGAGTACGGCATGACCAAGCTGGCCAATCTGCTGTTTACCTACGAGTTGCACCGACGCGTTGTCGCCGCCGACTTGACCGACAAAGTAATGGTAGTGGCTGCGCATCCGGGCATCACCACGTCGGATATCGTGCCCAAGGCGTTCGATACGTACCTGCCGTCGTGGTTGGCGGGCTTCATGAAGAAACTGCTCGACATGCTTCACATTATGCAACCCACTGAGCGTGGAGCGATCCCGTCTCTCTTCGCCGCAACTGACGCCTCAGTGGAGAGTGGAGACTACTTTGGCCCCGACGGATTTCTGGAAATCTGGGGCAAACACCCGGCCAAGACCGAGTCCAGCGCTGGAAGTCACTCGAGAGAGGTCGCCGCTGGGCTATGGACGCTGAGTGAGGACCTTGTCCGGTGCAAATTTGAGGTGAGTACGGTTAGTGAGGTACCGACTGAGACCTGACATATATCAGAACGCAGAATAGAGAAGGAGGAGGGTATCCTTTCAACAAAGCACAACTTCAACTTTGGAGATAATGAAACCAAGTCAATTCTTGATAAAGGATACTAAGACGGATCTACCTATGAAGTCGAGGCGGCACAGCTCAATACTTCTCCTTGACGGCGGCCGCGTAGAACAACTTGGCGTCCGCCACCTCCTGCTCCAGGTCCTCCTCCCAGATCCAGCGCATGCGCTTCTGCAGGTTCTCGGCGATCTTGTCCACGTCGTCCTCGTAGCCGGGCAGCTCGAAGTCGTAGAGCTGGCCGGCCTCGTGGCTCGTGGCCACCACCTTCTGCGTGCGATACAGCCGCACCTTCTCGAAGGCCTGGAAGGCCGCCCTCAGCTCCGACGCATGCTGCACGTCGGCCAGCAGACACGACAGCACGTACGCGTCCTCGATGGCCATGGCCGCACCCGACCCGTGGTTGGGCGTCGTGGCGTGGGCCGCATCGCCGATGACGAGCATGTTGCCGCGCGTGTAGGTGCGCGCCGGCAGGTGGTGGAACAGCGCCCAGATGTCCGTGTTCTCCATCATGGAGATGATGTCGCGCACGTGCGTGGAGAAGCCGGCAAAGTCCTTGGCCAGGTCCTCCTTGGTGGTGCCCACGACCCAGTTGGGGTCCTTCCACTCGTCCTTGCTGGCGAACGCCACCACGTTCATGACGTCGCCGTGCTGGATGGGGAACGTGAGCACGTGGCCGTGGTATCCAAAGTACATTTGGCTGTTGCGCGCCATCTCGTCGCCCAGCAGCGCGGCGGCCTTGTCCATCGGGATGAGGCCGCGGTAGACGTACTTGCCCGAGAAGACGGCGTTGGCGGCCGGGTCGTTCTCGCCCAGGACCACCTTGCGCGTGCGCGACTTGACGCCGTCGCAGCCCACCACGGCGCTGTGCACGGCCTCCGAGCCGTCCACGAACTTGAGCTTGACGTTGCCGTCGACGAGCGTCTCGATGTCTTGCAGGCGCTTGCCGAACTTGGCGACGCCCTCGGGGATGAGCTTGACCATCTCGTCGAGGAAGTGGGCGCGGTGCACGTAGGCCGAGCCGGCGGGCGTCTCGACGCTGGTGATGAGGTCACCGGCGCCTTCGTCCACGCCACTGCCCTGGGTGCCGACGCCCTTGCGGAAGTCGAACCACACGTTCTTCTTGGCCGTCGAGAGGTTGAAGGTGCCGACGCGGTCGAAGCCGCGCTTGACGTCGGGCGCCAGCAGCTCCATGGCCCGAGCTGCGTTGGCGGCGAGCGCGACGCCGGCGCCGATTTCGCCGAACGCCTTGGCCGACTCGTAGAGCGTGACGGGGATGTTGGCACGCACGAGGCCGACGGCGAGGGTGGCTCCAGCGATGCCGCCGCCGACGATGGCGATGTCGAAGTCGCGTGTCGAGTTCTGGACCATGGTGGTGACTGTGGGATGGAAATGTCCTGGTGGTCTGGTGTTCGAGTGTTTGGGTGCTGCTTGAGACCACGCAAACGGGAGAATGAACTGCCGCCGATCCAACGCCGTTGCTGGCTGGCTGGGCTGTGCTCAGGCCGCCGGCGCGCGTTGTTCGTCATGGAGACAGGCCCGTCCCACCGAATCGTGCTGCAGGTGCTGGCTGGTCAGCTGACTACTGTAAGGTCATGATTGCCCGCTTCGGTTTGCGAGCCAGGATTGCTTGGGAGTGCGCACAGCTAGCGAGAACGCTGAGTCCATGGTGTGTGTTGGATACCGGTACAGTAGTGGATGGTTTCCGTTTGGCACACTTGCGAGATTGCTCGTCGCAGTTTGCGGGCCATGATACGGAATGAACACTCCCGGTGCTGCATGGTACATGTTGCCGAGTCTGACCCTAAAGTCTGCAATGCAGACTTTAGGGTCTGTCCCACCATGCTCCCATGCAGCCAGGGCAACGGACAGACGGAGGGAAGTGCCCTCCGCTTGAAAACATCTGGCCTCGACGCGAGACCGTCTGCTGCAGCCTACATGTACGGGAAATCCGTGTTGGGGGCGGCACAGTACAAGTGTAGCTCGTGCTGTACAATGTACAGTGTATTACATGTATTCTGCCGTCGATGTTGGTGCGTATTAATGTGATTGTGTTTTCGGATTACTCAGGTTTACTGGACGCCCGGAAATTTGTAAGGCTTTGAAGTTCTGGCTTCCGCTGACTTGGTCGGTCTCTATAATAACACATGTAAGAGTTCGCGGGTTCGAAAACCAACCAGGAAAGCTCTGTTGGGCGACGACAATTTCGTCTCGATAAAACATAGATTTGCATTACACTTGTAAGTACATATACCAGGCAAATGTAAGGTCCTTTGGATATTGGAACACTTTCACCAACAGGGACTTCATGTAACGTTATCATCGATGGCACAAAACCTTGGAGAATTTACTTTAATTAATGTAGACTAGAAGGAATTTCATGGACTGCGAATCAGATAAGCTTCTACATGTACCAACTTGTTGGAAATGTAACAAAACTGTGCATATGACATTCCCATTTTAAGTTACAGGTGACATCACCAACACGTAGCATCTACTATACCGATACATACAGTATTTTTCAGGAAAATGAAAACCCTGTCGGTTCACAGAGTATGGATCGGAGCCCCACACTTCGTCTACCTTCCAAGTCGCCCCCAACACGGATTTCCCGTACATGTAGGCTGCAGCAGACGGTCTCGCGTCGAGGCCAGACTGCCGGTAATGTTTTCAAGCGGAGGGCACTTCCCTCCGTCTGTCCGTTGCCCTGGCTGCATGGGAGTCCCGTAAATTATGGGCCATGGTGGGACAGACCCTAAAGTCTGCATTGCAGACTTTAGGGTCAGACTCGGCAACATGTACCATGCAGCACCGGGAGTGTTCATTCCGTATCATGGCCCGCAAACTGCGACGAGCAATCTCGCAAGTGTGCCAAACGGAAACCATCCACTACTGTACCGGTATCCAACACACACCATGGACTCAGCGTTCTCGCTAGCTGTGCGCACTCCCAAGCAATCCTGGCTCGCAAACCGAAGCGGGCAATCATGACCTTACAGTAGTCAGCTGACCAGCCAGCACCTGCAGCACGATTCGGTGGGACGGGCCTGTCTCCATGACGAACACCGCGCGCCGGCGGCCTGAGCACAGCCCAGCCAGCCAGCAACGGCGTTGGATCGGCGGCAGTTCATTCTCCCGTTTGCGTGGTCTCAAGCAGCACCCAAACACTCGAACACCAGACCACCAGGACATTTCCATCCCACAGTCACCACCATGGTCCAGAACTCGACACGCGACTTCGACATCGCCATCGTCGGCGGCGGCATCGCTGGAGCCACCCTCGCCGTCGGCCTCGTGCGTGCCAACATCCCCGTCACGCTCTACGAGTCGGCCAAGGCGTTCGGCGAAATCGGCGCCGGCGTCGCGCTCGCCGCCAACGCAGCTCGGGCCATGGAGCTGCTGGCGCCCGACGTCAAGCGCGGCTTCGACCGCGTCGGCACCTTCAACCTCTCGACGGCCAAGAAGAACGTGTGGTTCGACTTCCGCAAGGGCGTCGGCACCCAGGGCAGTGGCGTGGACGAAGGCGCCGGTGACCTCATCACCAGCGTCGAGACGCCCGCCGGCTCGGCCTACGTGCACCGCGCCCACTTCCTCGACGAGATGGTCAAGCTCATCCCCGAGGGCGTCGCCAAGTTCGGCAAGCGCCTGCAAGACATCGAGACGCTCGTCGACGGCAACGTCAAGCTCAAGTTCGTGGACGGCTCGGAGGCCGTGCACAGCGCCGTGGTGGGCTGCGACGGCGTCAAGTCGCGCACGCGCAAGGTGGTCCTGGGCGAGAACGACCCGGCCGCCAACGCCGTCTTCTCGGGCAAGTACGTCTACCGCGGCCTCATCCCGATGGACAAGGCCGCCGCGCTGCTGGGCGACGAGATGGCGCGCAACAGCCAAATGTACTTTGGATACCACGGCCACGTGCTCACGTTCCCCATCCAGCACGGCGACGTCATGAACGTGGTGGCGTTCGCCAGCAAGGACGAGTGGAAGGACCCCAACTGGGTCGTGGGCACCACCAAGGAGGACCTGGCCAAGGACTTTGCCGGCTTCTCCACGCACGTGCGCGACATCATCTCCATGATGGAGAACACGGACATCTGGGCGCTGTT
This sequence comes from Phytophthora melonis, assembly GCA_024211575.1. Taxonomy (NCBI): domain Eukaryota; phylum Oomycota; class Peronosporomycetes; order Peronosporales; family Peronosporaceae; genus Phytophthora; species Phytophthora melonis. The sequence goes on along the minus strand of JAMXKT010000094.1, from coordinate 1,562,442 downwards.
CCACCACCTGCCGGCGCGCACCTACACGCGCGGCAACATGCTCGTCATCGGCGATGCGGCCCACGCCACGACGCCCAACCACGGGTCGGGTGCGGCCATGGCCATCGAGGACGCGTACGTGCTGTCGTGTCTGCTGGCCGACGTGCAGCATGCGTCGGAGCTGAGGGCGGCCTTCCAGGCCTTCGAGAAGGTGCGGCTGTATCGCACGCAGAAGGTGGTGGCCACGAGCCACGAGGCCGGCCAGCTCTACGACTTCGAGCTGCCCGGCTACGAGGACGACGTGGACAAGATCGCCGAGAACCTGCAGAAGCGCATGCGCTGGATCTGGGAGGAGGACCTGGAGCAGGAGGTGGCGGACGCCAAGTTGTTCTACGCGGCCGCCGTCAAGGAGAAGTATTGAGCTGTGCCGCCTCGACTTCATAGGTAGATCCGTCTTAGTATCCTTTATCAAGAATTGACTTGGTTTCATTATCTCCAAAGTTGAAGTTGTGCTTTGTTGAAAGGATACCCTCCTCCTTCTCTATTCTGCGTTCTGATATATGTCAGGTCTCAGTCGGTACCTCACTAACCGTACTCACCTCAAATTTGCACCGGACAAGGTCCTCACTCAGCGTCCATAGCCCAGCGGCGACCTCTCGAGTGACTTCCAGCGCTGGACTCGGTCTTGGCCGGGTGTTTGCCCCAGATTTCCAGAAATCCGTCGGGGCCAAAGTAGTCTCCACTCTCCACTGAGGCGTCAGTTGCGGCGAAGAGAGACGGGATCGCTCCACGCTCAGTGGGTTGCATAATGTGAAGCATGTCGAGCAGTTTCTTCATGAAGCCCGCCAACCACGACGGCAGGTACGTATCGAACGCCTTGGGCACGATATCCGACGTGGTGATGCCCGGATGCGCAGCCACTACCATTACTTTGTCGGTCAAGTCGGCGGCGACAACGCGTCGGTGCAACTCGTAGGTAAACAGCAGATTGGCCAGCTTGGTCATGCCGTACTCGTCTTGGTAGGCCCGCTTGGGCGTGGACCTGGCGAACGTGTTCAGATCAATCGTCGACCACTTGTGCGATATGCTGCTCACACTCACGACACGCGAGGGCTCGTTTCCGCGTTTAAGGAGGTCGAAGAGCAACTTGGTCAGATAGAAGTGCCCCAAGTGGTTCACGGTGAAATGCATCTCCAGTCCGTCCGGCGTGTGCGTCGGGGTGGGCATCAGGACGCCCCCGTTGTTCACCAGAATATCTAGACGGTCGAACCTGGCTTGGAACTTCTCTGCAAAGTCGCGAACGCTGCTGAGGTCGCTCAGATCCAGCAGCAAAAACTCCACGCTCGCCTGTTTCGGTTCCAGTTTGGCTTTGATGGCGTCCACGGCCTTCTGGGCTCGCTCGGCATTGCGACAGGCGAGCACCACGTGCGCCTCCTTGCGAGCCAACTCCAGCGCGGTGACGAAGCCGATACCCGAGTTGGCGCCCGTGACGACCGCCACCTTACCGGCCAGCGGCGGGATACGCGAGACGTCCCAAGTCTCCATTGCGACCGTCGAGCGGTTAAATGGGCCCAATTCAGACGTACCACAAATTTGGTACTGATTTGACCTATAATATATGTGGAATCAGATACACTGTACCGTTTCAAATAGCCAATCAAATAGAGGTCCCAGACCACAATTCCGATTAGGCGGGGGAAATCGGCCCAGGGCCTTGGTGCTGTGCTGCTGGCGGTGCGCCACGTTCCCCGATGCCGCGGACAGCCAAGAAGAAGACGTACATCCGCCTCACGCTCGGGCAGAAGGTGTTGCTCTGCAAAAGGGCGCACGAGCAACCTGGCACCCTAAAATGTCTGAAGCTTCAAGCTCTGCGTGAGTGGGCCACGAAAGAGTTCGACCTGCCCCAGCCCATGTCGGAGCGAACGCTTGACACGATCCTCAAGTCGGAGGCCACGCTACTCAAGGTGTCCGAGACCAACTACCGCAACAAGAGGGTCACGGACCCGGCGATGGAGGAGTTTGACCAGGCGCTCCTGGCCGAGTTCAACCGCCTGGCCGAGCCAATGACGGAGAAGTCGCTGATGACCCGCGGCAAACTCCTCTGGGAGGAGCGCTTTTCCGACTTGCCGGCGGAGAAGCGCCCTGGCTTCTCCAAAGGCTGGGCGTACCGGTTTCAGAAGCGCCATGGCAAACGAAAGCAAGACGAGGAAGTAGAGGCGGCACCCGAGGAGCCGAGCAGTACCGTTGACGGCGTACATGAGCAGGAGCTTTGAGATTGCTCTCAACCTTCGTTGTAATACACATATTTGAAAGTTCCAGGGAGCGACGCGCCAGTTCCATCGTTGCTACTCCGCCTCACTTAGCGTGAGTCAGAAGCCGTAACCTCAATCGAGTTCAAAGTGCTCAGACGAAGACGACAACCGCAACAGCATTTTGGCACGCGCGGCGAGTTGGTGACACCAACTCGCCGCGCGACACCAACTTGGTGTCAGTGTACTTGCCTTCGTTTCACGACAAAAAAGACTGCAAGCACTGCACGGCCGCCATCAAACGCTCGTCGACAAGCTCAACGTTTTGGCGGGTGGGGCAGTACATGTAGTGCCACGCGCGGGCGACATTGCTGATGAGCGGTCACCGCTCAGGACTTCCAAGGGGCCGGCTCTCGTGGTCGCTGCTCTACAGGAATCAATCCCGAATCTGAAGTGCGCCAGCCTATCCATTCTCTGCTTTCAGCCCTCTATGCGTCGTATACGTAGTACATGTAACACTATTAGTGTTTCTCACGGTTTGCAGGTCTGCAGGTTGCAGGTAGGTTTAAACAGCCAATCACACTAAACCTGCAACCTGTTAACCGTGAGGAACATTTACAGGAATCCTGGAGGGACATGATGTTAATTTTGACCAATCCGATAGCAGTAACCTTCACTGGACTTAAGCAGTTCGAGTTCGAATGGCACGCGACAACGCTCTATCTAGAAGCGAGGGCATTGCAACGAGCTCTAGACGCCTCTAGCGACAAAGATGACAGCTACGGTTTAGATGTTGTAGCTCTTGTACGAGCTCTCGAGCTCACCCAGCTTAGTCCTGATCTGCGAGGCCGACTTGGTGTAGCCAGACGCCTCCAGATACTCCTTAGCTCTAGCGTAGAACCGCTCTTTGACGCCTGCCGTGTACGCCTGCACGTCCTGTCCTAGGAAGTCCAGTAGGAGGTGAACCTCGCCATCCGTCCAGAGCCTGCGCCCCATGAGCCGCGCACGTGAGCTAGAATTGCGAGTGGAGTGGCCAAGTGCTACAAACTGCAGTGGCCTTCAGCGCCATCAAAAACGAAGGGCTTGCAAATCACGTAATTTGACCAATCAGCTGATACCTGCAGCCGCCGTCGGGAGCCTTCAGCGTCAAACGCTTAAGGCAAAACCAACAAAAACAAGGCAGTGCAGGTATGTTGCAGGTATCTTCCTATTGGCCAGTTTTACCTTCAGCCAGATACCTGCGAACCGTGAGAAACACTAATATCACCGGTACTCTAGAGCTGCTTCGTGGAGCTTTTCCCCAAACCAGTACCAGTCTGGGGTCCTAATGGGCGGTTCCTGAAAACTCAATTTGGTCGTACCAAATCGAAGGGCAAAAACGAGGCTGAATATTTGGTCGTATTACTTTTTGCATCCTGAAAACACAGTTTGGTCAGAACAAATCCTGAACTCGCACTACCATGACCTCCACGCCCATCCTTCTCCTTGCTGCTATTCAGCGCCGCCGCCAAGCTTCTCGCCGCGAACAATCGTTTCGCTCGAGGATCAGTCGACACCAGCGGCGCCGACGTGACCGTCGAGTGAGCCGACCCGCCCTTCAATGGCTTCCTCCGCTTGTAGTGGACAGGGTATATGCCGGTACATTGTACCACCCGTCAAAAGTGATATGCCGATTCCGATAACCGGTATCATTATCGGTAGGTGTACCCATAAACAACATGTATTATCTGGTTACGCGCATTCAAAGTCGTCGTCTGACTCAACCTCGCCAATGCCTGCGTCAATAACGCAATGTTGGGCGAGTGACTCTACCAAATCTGCAGCCGCGATGTCAGCATCGTTCAAAAGCTGACCAAAAGCTTTGCGATACCCGCTAGCAATAGTCGTAGTCGACAGTCCATCCCACGCTTCACGCACCCACTTGGCCACCTTAATCCGATCAGGCGCAGCCAGGACGAACGGCTTGCCACTGATATGGGAGCGTAGCTGCCCCTGCAAATGCTTGACCCAGCATTCACGTAGCCGACCCTTGAACGGGTAGTTCCACGCGACATCGGCTGGCTGGCTGACCGACGTCGCTCCCTTGGGCACTTTTAGTAGGACGACATTGATGGATTTTGCATATGAGACGACTTCTTCGGTCCAGTGACCAGAAAAGTCGTCCCAAAGCAATAAAATCGGGGCATGCATGTCGTCACGCTCGGCGAAATGATATCGCAGAAACTTTACTGAAAGTTTGCGGTCCCACCACCCTAAAAGTTAACGCACATTCCAAAACAAGTTAAAAACACAAATTAAGCTTGTCCAAATCAATTTTTCGTACCTTTTGAGTTGCCATAAATTTCCAGCTCGTTCTCCTCGTGAGCTACGCGAACGTCCGCCCACATTGTTTTGCCGAATCCGTAGCGAAGCCGGTCATTTTCTTCGATCATGGCTGTAATTGTGGACGGCTTGGCCTTGAAGACGACGAAAGGCCGATATTTGGTGCCGTCTGAGTCGCCTAGGAGCATAACGGTCGCCCGCTCTTTTGTCTTGCCCGCACACCGGACCCAAACTGTCTTTTCGCCCTTCTTGTTGATGGTTCTGGTGGGCAAAAACTCAAAAAAGGCAGCTACGTCTCACAAAATTAGTTATTACACAAAACGTAGGATCCATTTGTGGTTTAGTCCAAAATATGCACCTGTTTGGTCCGCATTATAGACCTTTTTGACTCCGAGGTCGAGCATTGTAGCTCGCACCTTCTCAGCAAAGGCGTCAGCGATGGCGTTCAGGTCGGAGGGTGTCTTTTGCCCCGTGCGCGTCCTTGCCCGCATTGAGAGTCGATGGCGAGCCTTAAACGCGCGCTCCCACCGCCACGAGGCCTTAAACCCTTTTATCTTGTACTCTTTCGCGACATCCGTGGCTTCAAGACACAGCATATTAGAGGAAATAGGCACGCCTTCTTTACGAAGGTCGTTAACCCATTTAACAATGTCCTCCTCAGCCTCACGCGGCAGCTTTGTACCTATTCCTTTTGGTCGCGCCTTCTTCTTCTTACTGCCGTTCTTCACCGCGCACTGCGCTTCCAACGTCGCCTTGTCATGTAGCCATCTAGAGATTAGCTTGCGTCTCGATTCGAAGGCCTCCTCGCTAAGGTGCGGGTAGAACTGGTTGATGACGACCCTGGCGTCCTTAGATTTCTCTAACGCGTTGGCAACCTTCAGCTTTTCGCTTGCCGTGAAAGACTCCCGCCGCTGAGAGCGGGATGCCTTGCGGGGCATGGCCGATTTCCAAATGAATGGCGTCTGCAAGCCGATCGCAAAATTTATACCGGTGACCAACCGGTAATAATGTACTGAAATGATTGTTGCAGAACTTATAAGTGGAAGTGAAACGGAGCCTCAAATCCCGCAATATGATTGGCCGCTCTTATATGAGGTTGTCCACTACAAGCGGAGGAAGTCGGTAGAGCGTTCCGCCATGTTCTCGAGCTGTTTGAGCAGCCTTACGTTGCCGCCTGAGCTTGATCTAGCGAGGTGGGTGTTTCCGCAGGGGGCTCCATGTAGTGCTTGGGCTTGATATAACGATGTGTGGCTGTAAAATAGTACGTCGTACCAATCTGTCGGGGGTGGCAACCACCCCGTACAGATTTCCCCTCCTCGGGGCAATTTGATACGAAAGCGCAGCTGCCCTCGGATTTTTTATGCATGATTTGGTACGACCAAAATGGGAATTGAGTTTCAGGAACCGCCCAATCCCAGGACCAGTACCAGTCCCAAAACCAGCAGCAGTAGTAATCCGAAATAGAGTGGACCACTTGCATTTGGGGCAGCGGGGTGCGGCGACTGCGCCGCGTGCACGACGGACTACATGCTACAGTACTGCAAAGGAGATGACCGGATCTCTTAGTACTGCGGTGCAGGTACGCGTAGTCGTAGCGTACGAGGCTGGGGCATAGGCACAAGAGAGTCACCGCACCGACCTCTTCTGCCTCAACTCTGTCTGTACGAGCGTCACTGCACCGACCACCGTGGACAGCACGAACCACGAAGGCAGCGCCTACCCGAGCTCTTCTTGACATGGTGGGCCTGCAAGGAACGGCCGAGCTAACGATGGGCCAGCGCTTTTAGACTCGAAAACTAGCCACTCGCTTCATGCAAGACTATTCCTACAACGCAAACAAGCGGTGTCTTGTGCAGTAAAGCACGGCAGTGCCCAGAAGTATGTGTGCGATAGTGGCGGGTGTAATCGGTTAGTGTGGATCTCGTGCCGCAAGCTAGCTGACGACACCTAGGGCATGTACGTATCGACACCTCATGACCAACACCACGACTTCTGCACGTCGATCGCGAGGCCATCTTGACTTCATCGCAGCCGTCGGTAGCAACGCAAAGCAAAATGTCTCTGGCATTCCTTGTCACCTGAAGTGCACAGCAACACAACAAAGAGAGACAATACTAAAAAGAGAGCGCTTGAGGTACAACTACACTCGAATAGACAATGCATTCATAACAAGATCAATGAAAAAAAACTTTGACCGCCAATGCACTCACTTTGAAGCAGTTATCTCACATAGTGTCGTTCGTGACGTACACTCCTGGCCACAATAATACGGCCACCCCCAAAAATCCCCATAACTCTATCAATTTTGCTTATTATGCGGTGCGGTTTTGACGCAAGTAGCAGAACAGGGTGTAAATGGCCTGACATGTGTTATTAATAACGCTCGCGTTTTTGCAATCTAACGTGAGGCTCACATACAAAAAACTGTTTTGGCAAGGTGGTCACAACTTACGGCCACCCCATCCCCATACAAAATCCTATACTCATGGAATGCTTGTACAGAGTGATTGTCGTGCAAATGACTTGAGATTTGTATGGGTCATGTTAGTGAACCTGAAAAACCCTTCTTCTTGAAGAGCTAAAGGGACGTGGATGACTGCAGTGGCAGCAAGTAAGACATATAATGCTATAACCGAAGTTAGAATAAGCATTTAGGCTTCAATTGACATACACGAGTACGATTCGACTCGTCACTCTTTGATCAAATCTTCTCATACAAATCATATGGACGTTGTGACGACGCTACTTTAGTTTTACGTTGGCATCTAGATCTCCCTCAAAATTACCCGAAAGCCCGCGCAATTTGCTGGAGCTGTAGTTTATACTTATGCTAAGACGAGCAATGAACTCATTTTTCTCTACAACGCGATTTAGTCCAACCACGGCGTACACTAACATGACCCATACAAATCTCAAGTCATTTGCACGACAATCACTCTGTACAAGCATTCCATTAGTATAGGATTTTGTATGGGGATGGGGTGGCCGTAAGTTGTGACCACCTTGCCAAAACAGTTTTTTGTATGTGAGCCTCACGTTAGATTGCAAAAACGCGAGCGTTATTAATAACACATGTCAGGCCATTTACACCCTGTTCTGCTACTTGCGTCAAAACCGCACCGCATAATAAGCAAAATTGATAGAGTTATGGGGATTTTGGGGGGTGGCCGTATTATTGTGGCCAGGAGTGTAGTCATAGTTGGCGATGTGCAGTTTATCACAGTCTCCGTAGATGGAGGTCGGTTCTCATCCACAGCTGAGCGTGGACGCGCAGAGTCACCTCACTCTGCACTGTAACATCGGTGTCATGACCGCTGGAGTCTTCATCTTCGTGGATACCCACCCACCTTCAGCCGAGCATGGCCGCTACACTGAAACGCTATCTTGATATTTGGATATATATATACCGCGCTGCCCCAAATGCAAGTGGTCCACTCTATTTCGGATTACTACTGCTGCTGGTTTTGGGACTGGTACATGTACTGGTCCTGGGATTAGGACCCCAGATGGTACTGGTTTTGGGAAAAGCTCCTGCTTCGTGCCCTGCGTCTTGCTTGCTGGTTGGAAAGGCCCAGACATGCATGATTCACCCTTTGTAAAGTTCAGTCCAAGGTCTGTCCAAGGTCTCCGCCACCAGCGCGGGGAGATGTGGGTGAGCCCGCGTGGAAGGACGGTAGCGGCGTTGATCACGACGCACCGTGACAAGAGCGCATTTGCCGCTCCGCCGCTTCTCTGACTTGCCACGACACTCGGTTCCTGCTCTGGCACCAGCCGCAGACAGGTCTTGTCAAGCCTCTTGATGGTCGACCCAGCTTCTTCGGCGGAGAAGCTGGGTCGACCTGCAAATCTGAAAGCCCGTCATCACCAACGCACGATTGCCGAAACGTCTGGCCCTTACTTTCGTGACCGGCGCTGACCGACGCTCCTGCTCGGTGTTGCCGCATTTGCAGCGCTAGCAACGCACCGGGTGGCGTTATGCAAATCCCTTCAATTGCGACTTGCCCCCACCTCTCCAGACCCCGACGGGCTCAGTTGAGCCGCAAGGGCTCATTCCGACATTCACCGAGCGCAAGTGACAGATTAGTCTTCCTCGCCGAAGAGTTAGGGACTCAATCGATCGTCGCTTGGCATGGAGTTCAAAGAGTTCCGCAACCGCACGGCGCGCGAGCCCAACACGAGTCCGTACCCGCCGATGGACTTGACTCCGAAGGAGAAGGATCTCCTGCGGCAGTTGGCCAAGGACTTGGTCGCCGTCAATGTGGAGGAGTTCGAGGAGTTCCTCTTCGACAACAATGGAGTGCTCCCCGAGCAGCAGTGGGAGTTTGTGCGTCGTGACGAGCAGGTCGAGACGTTCCTGCGTCGTCGCGAGAAGTACGGACTGCGTGGCTTCGGGGCCACAAAGCGATTCCGTCGCGCCACGTCCGACACGAGCGCGAGTATGAGCAGCACCAAGAGCGACGAGCTGACGTCGCTGGACGTGGCAGATATCCGCTCCGTCGGCTTCAAGGACGGCACGATCGAGGACGGCGTCTACGGCGCCATGAGCCCTACGACCGAGGTCTTCCGCACCAAGTCGGCGTACGTCGACGACAAGATCGAGGAGTGCAACGTGCTGGCGCTCATCGACAACGTCACGGACGCGGACCCGTTCACGTCGCTCACGATCCGCTGGCGAGTGACCGAGAACCCGCCCGTGATGCGGACCTTCCTCAAGAGCTACGACCACATCTACCTCGAGGCCACGGGCTTCACCACGCTGAGCAACGGAGACCGCGTGAGCTACCAGCTGCTGCACTCCATCGACTTCCCGCACCTGACTCCTCCGCTGTCAACGCACTCGAGAGGCCAAGTCGCTGGCATCCTCTTCTTCCGTCAGATTGACAAGGAGACTGTGCAGATCCACGGTCGCGCGGTGTTCGCCATCCCCTTCGAGCGAGCGAGAGCCCTCTTCACGCACATGGTGCTGGTCTCCATGTCCAAGTCGTGCATCAACATTTTCTTTGCCGCGCACATGAAGAAGCTGCGTTGGGCAATTCGGGAGCGAAGGGAAAACGGCTTCAACTCGGTCTCGAGCTTTAGCTCCAACGAGTGCAAGGTCTGTCAGAAGACGCCGACGGTCCGCAAGGGATACAACTGCATGCTGTGCGGGGGCTTCGTGTGCAAGTCCTGTCGAGTATCGCACAAAATCGCAGACATCGGCCCGGACAACAAGCTCTACTGGACCAAGGTGCACGTGTGTCCATTCTGCATGACCCAAGTCATCAAGTCCGACACGACCGTCACGATGCGCTCCGAGATCGCGGCAGGCGAGTACCCGGACAGAGATAATAAGGTCTTGTAGGTGAATGAAGGTAGTGGTAGTTAGTTGGTAGTTAGGTGGTAGATAGTGCTTATGAATCTCAGCCAGTATAAACGGAGTGAACTGTGTCACGAAGTGGTTTCTAGACATTACCGTCCCTGTTTGCTGCGCTTTGTTGATGCGAACGCAACCCACACGGGACAATGATCCGAGAGCTCATACCCGCACTGAACGCGAGACATATACGTTTGGAGTCGCGGAAGCATCGCGTCCATCGGGTTCTGGCCCGAAACACGACTGCTCTTTGAAGGAGGGTAGTACCTCCAATCCACGCGGAGGACGCCGCTATCCACGAGGTAGTCGAGCTCTTCTTCTATACCCGGGCTATTGCTGCTGGTAAAGTCTGCACGGTCGAGCCAAATGTTGTCGTATAGTTTTCCGAAGACCGTGGTCGAAAGGGGCGAGCGGATCAGGGCCATCTTGCGCGACCCCAGACTTCCCAGCACGTCCTGTGGCGACAAGTTGAAGTCGCCAAGCACCACCACTTTCCTCTCTTCGCCAGAATTATCGCTCAGCTCCTCTGCCAGTTGGTCGATCTCGACGATTTCTGCGTGACGGTCCGCTTTCTCGCCAAACGACACGTGAACGTTCATCAACGCGAGCTCCAGCTGCGGCAATCCCGACGCTCTCGTCGCTCGAAAGGTAGCGACGCACGGTAGTCGATTGAACACCTCCTTGTCACCTTCCAAGAGCCAGCACTTCTCCACAAGCTGTACGGCACTCCGCCTGTAAAAGAAAGCGTAGCGCTCAACGCGCTTCTTCGTTCCCGGGGTCTTGCGCCCCACCGGCTCCGACACGACGTAGTCCCACCCAGGCAGCATCGTCTTGAGTCTCTTGAGCACAATCAAGTCCCTCACTTCCTGCAGCGCCACGAGATCGAACTCGTCCAGCACGTCCGCGATTCGCTGCAGTAGAACCGTCTCCTTGCGTCTTGAAATGTTGCGGACATTCCAGCTCGCCACGATGAGCGACTGGTTGTCACGCTCAGCACTATTCCACGTTGGAAACACATTTCCGCGCATGTCGCTCTCAATCTCCCGACAAATGTGAAACTTTGCATCTCGCTCCACCCCATCTTGGCTACACTCGACACCGTCTTCAACCCCTTCTCCCCCACTCTGGTTATCTTGTAGAGTCACTCCCACTTGAGCCCCCGCTTGAATTTTCGCGTACGATTTTGCCCCGATGCCTTTCACGGCCAGCAGGTCCTCCGTCCGATGGAACGGCCTCGCCTCGACGATCCGTTGAGCCAAGGCCGGCCCCACCCCTTGAGCTGCTGCAGCTGTCTCTTGGACGCAGCATTGAGGTCGACTTTAGGGGAGTTGCATTGGATGCACTGCAGTCGACAGTCCGTCGTCCACCCACGCGCACTTGGCTCTGCGCAGTGATGGCCGCCAACTTGACGGGGCCGATGCCTTTCACACGCAGCAAGTCGTCGACGCACGAGAAGGGGCGAGACTCGACGATCAGCCGCGCAGTGACGCAGCCTACGCCTGGCAGCTGCTGCAGCTCAAGAGGCGACGCCGTGTTCAGGTCCATCGAGGAGCAAGCACACTGGAACTGCAACTTTTCGGCCCGCACTTCCAGCAATTTGGCGTTGTAAGTCACAATGGTGGGGGAATTTTAGTGACAAACCACTTCAACTTGACCTTTTTCAGAGGGTGAGCGCGTTCTTCCGTGGGGAGCTGGATGCTGCCGTTACTGCGGTGCTAGCGGCATGATCAGCAGCGTGCGTGGCGTTGAGTTTGTGGCGGCAGGCGTCCGAGTGCACCACGGCCACGTGCAATCCTCTGGTACACAGGTCTTGTAATCGGGTAGGGCTTCTAATTCTAGACTTGCTTTCGAAAAATTTTCGACCCCAAGACCTCAAGATTATTTATAAGTTTGGTATTTTATTCGGGTCAGATACTGTATTTCATGTCGGGCTTTTATTCGGGTTAGATACTGTTTTTTATATCCGTTATGTAAACGTGATGTGGCACTATTCGCTACCCCGGCGCGAAACTCAAACGTTTGGAGTGCATCGATCGATCGAAACCTCCTCGCCCACGATGGCGTCCGCAAGGTAAGCCCCGCTCCCCATCGGCCCAACTCGCGAAGCTACTCGAGCTCACCCCCCTGGTTCTCCCCATTCTCACGCTTGCACCGTTGCTGCGTCCTTTCAGTCGACCCCTGGCCACCGCACAAGACGACGAATACTTCCCGTCGTTCCTCACAGCGCTTCAGTCCACGCCCAAGGCCGATAAGTCCAAGGAGAGCGCCCCCGCACCCGATCCGAGACGGATGTGCTGTCCGCCAAGGCCAAGCCGCGCCTCACGTTCGCCGAGAGCTTGTCCATGAACCACATCAAGCAACAGGGCGTGGAGGTGCCCGAGGATTCCCGTTCAGCTTCGGTGGCAGCTACCAGGACAGCCTCGGCGCTCGCAGGCGCAAGGGCGGCCCTTCTCAGGACGCCGCTAATGGCAGCAACGCTCAGGACGAGGACGTGCCGCCCCACCGACGATGTCGCTGCTGGACCCGGTGGGCTTTGCGGCCGGATCACACAGCGTGCACGACGACGAGGCGGCAGCGGCTGCGGCTGCACGGCGCAGTGCTGCTGCAGCGAGGGCCTCGTACTACCCGAACGTGCACAGTGACGAGTGGGGCCAAGACAAGCAGTACTGGGTCACCGTGTTTGGGTTCCAGTCGAGCGCCAAGTCCTTCATCCTGCACCAGTTCCAGTCGGTCGGCGAGGTCGTCAACTATTCGAGCAGCAGTGGAGGCAACTGGCTGCACCTGCGCTACCACACGAGACTACAGGCCGAGAAGGCGCTAAGCTACGACGGACGCACGCTCGCGAACAACATCATGATCGGCGTCAAGAAGTGCTACCCGTCCGACCGGGACGCTAACGCGCTCGACGAGACGCCTGTATCTAGCTACTTTGGTGCGCAGGCGCGCCAGAGCTTGGGCTCTCGTGACGTGGAGGTGGATCCCACGGACGCTGACATTATGCTTCCCCCGCGCCGCCGGCAGGACATCTGCTCGCGGCTTCTGAGCTATCTATTTAACTGGTGACACGGTTGTCATTTCGCAGTGAGAAGTGGTATAGCACAGATGCAATTGTGGAGTAGACACGGTGGACTGTTTGACCAGCGAAAATAGGACCAACAGTAATGGCAGCAGTGCGTTCCAAGAGGACTCGTTGGAGGACGTACGTAGGCAAGCTGCATGTATGCAGACAAGCATCATTGCGTCGTGGGGGGGGGGACTCCCAGTCCCCGGGTAGGATACAAGTTGGTGGAGGAATTGGTGAACTTCAGTGACCACTGCTCAACGAATTTTTCGTGTTTGTTTTTGCTGCGCTAAACTTTTCTACCTAGACCATGTCGACCCACGCTCTGTGCGCAGAAGATATCGGATCTTGTCAATTGACTTTTGTCGGTACCACATCAAGCCATTACTAACTACCTACACAGCAGTAATGGCTTGTTGGTGCAGGGGCAACCATTACCAAACCTCCAAACTTTTGAGTCTCTCGTCTTGATGCAAACGACCCAGTGGAGACGTCGGCCCAATCGTTCTCCACTGTTCCAGCTCTCATTCGCAAATTGGCTCCATGTCAACCATGTCATCTTCCCTGTCTTCGCCAGCTTCGCCGCCGCCGCCGTCGACCGTGGACTCAACGCCAGTGGAAGCAGCTCCAGCAGAGGCGCCAGATGACGCCGAAAGCCTCTTTTGGGAAATCATTACCGGTGCCCAGTCGCACCCGAACTTCGACCAGGAGCTAACGCTGAGCAACTTCCAGCCCACGATTGACACCAACTCCATACTGCCCGAGAATATGCCGCCGTACTCGTGGTTCGCGAGCCCAAGCCACCACGTCACCGTCGGCACCCGTCAAGATGGCACGCCTTTCCGTACGTATATCTAGCCGCTTCATAATTATTTTAGTGCCACGAACCAACTAACGAAGATACGTCTGGTGTGTACAGCTCTTTCAAAGCCGATTCTTCGCGACGACGGGCTTCTACTCGTAGGAACGGAGATCGTCGCCGATTCACCGAGCCCCCATCGCGAAAAGAACCGCATTTTCGTGGCAAACTTCCTGGCCCCAAGTGATACAACCCATTTGCCGTCACACGTCGAGGTTGAACAGGTACAGCAACAGTCGCTGGTTTGTCTGAATTGGCAAAGTACTTGATGTTCTGATACTATGAGCGATGTTTGCTTCCTTTTTTGCAGGAGGTTCGTGACATCCATTGGATCGACTCGCAAACCGCCATTGTCGCGATCGGAAATGACATCCAGCTGATCCAGTTAGGTGACACAACCGTGGGTGGGCCATGCAGGGTGCTAGGTAGGCATCGGAGCTCGTGCTGCATTTCGGTAGGACCGAGGAAAAGGGTCTAACGTTTTAATTTGTTATCGTAGACCCCATTAGCAGCGTGCACTCGGACGCAATTCGAGAACTTGCAGTCTCGCGCACAACGCCATCTCACGTGGTTTCTGGTGGTAAGTTGTGAACTCGGTGCTGTTTTCGTGATTTCTTTGATGCTAACGAAATCTGCGTACTTCATCTTTCTAGGCTTCGACGAGACTGTGGTAGTGACGGATCTCCGGGACAGCGGAGACGGAAGCGCTGTCGCCATCATTGGGAAATTCAATGCACACGACGTAGTGAGCAGCGTTCGGTGGTCGCCCACGGATGCCTCACACTTGAGTTGGACCACGGATGGAGGTGACTTTCAAGTAGCAGACTCTCGAGTTCCGTCGCCTCAACTGCAGGTGCCTCTGCACGCGTATCTGGTACGCGCTTTCTGTTTCGATTTCACACACATTGGGTTGCTAACAATTTATGCCATCTCTAACGCTATTGTAGGATGTCGATAAGCTGGGAGGGCTGTTTGCGCATGAATACCTGAGCAGCTCCACTGTCGCTCTGGGATTCGAGAGCGGATACGTCGCCATGTTGGACCTCCGCCAGCCTCGACACTCGGATTACACTTCGCTAGAGTCGAAGCTGACGGCAGTCGGCGAGATCCGACGCTCGGGCAGCAAGCTTGCGATATTCGGTCGCAGCGGGTACGAGTAGTTCCCTACTTTGTTTTGGTGGTGGCATTATTGACGAACGTGCATGCTATTGTTGTTGCTAGGTTTTCAACTGCAGGGCTGGACGACGACAAAATGGAGCACCTCACGCTGTGCGTAGTAGCTACGTTCTGATACTTTTGGTGTTGTATGTATGCTATACTGACTGTTTTCTTGTGATTCATGATGTTCAGGCGGCAGCAACCGACCGAGATTGCTGCGACGTCGTACAAAGCCAGCGGCGACTTCTCTTTCGAAAGTGGAGCCCACTTAGCAGTCTCTGACAAGTACGTGCCATGCCGCGCTGAATATTGAAATGCTAGAACTGCATGCTGACATGTATTTGTGGTATTTTCTTAGCATGGGTATCGTGTCAGTGTACACGGACAGCACCATCTTCGGAAGCGGAAGTGGCGGCTGGTGAAGCAAGCATCAACATAACGAAGACGTTGTGTTGTGGAGAGAAAGTAGTTGCTTGATGCATAACTTTCGTAAATGCATGGGATTTTTTTTTACTATGTACTACGGGTACTAGCATAAACGACCGGTGCTTCCGCCGAAAAAGGAAAGTACATCAAGATGTCGCCATCATTTGCATACGTTCAGGAATCCGGCAGTAAAGAGGCCAAGCCCAGGTCACGCCATGGCGGTCGCCGGCACGCAGACGATCGCGGGCGTGCCCGTGGAGCTCGGGCAGCCCGTGCACATCAACACGAAGAAGCAGCTGCAGCGCCAGATCAACTCCATCGTGGGCTGGAACGACCTGGACCGCGCGCCGGTCAACGTGGCGCAGACCATGCTGCGCGGCAACGAGCACCAAGTGGGCGAGCACCCGTACTTCGTGTGCGAGAAGTCGGTGGGCGTGCGCTACCTGGCGCTGCTGGTGCAGGGCCGCTGCTACCTCATCTCACAGAACTACGACATCCGCGAGGTGGCGCTCTTCTGCCCCGTGCGGCCCGACCGCCTGCAGCCGGGCGTCGACCGCAACACCGTCGTGCCCCACCAGTGGACCATCCTGGACGGCCTCATGGTGTGTGACCAGGACGGCAGCAAGTCGGTGCTCACGCTGCTGCTGTACGACATCCTGGCGCTCAACGGCAGCCCCGTCATGACCTCCAAGCTACAGGACCGACTCAAGCTCATCCAGAACGACGTCGTGGGGCCGCGCAAGCAGCTGCCGCCGCCTAAAGGACAGCCGCCCGACATGTTCCAGCTCGTGCTGCAGTCCATGTACCCCATCAACCGTGTGGGGCACGTGATCCGCAGCATTCTGCCCCGAGTCTCGCAGACGCGGCAGAATGCGGGGCTGGTATTCACGCCTGTGTTGCTGCCCTATACGCCAGGGTACTCCAAGGGGCTGTTCCATTGGACGCCGACGTCCATGCTGTTCGCTGACTTCCAACTGGGCGTGGAGTGGCGAGGCCGACCGCCGAAACCGGGATTCAAGCTCGTCATTCATGACAAGCGTACCCAGGTCTTCCATGACTGGATCACGTTCGCGCCGGGTAAGCTTGTCTGGGTTGTATTGAAGCTAAACAGGCAGCTTGGCTTATTCTTTGTGGTATTTGTTGCAATAGACGACTTTGAGGCCTTTCGGCAGGACAAGAAGGCGTCATCGCGCATTGTGGAGTGCGTGTACGACCCAGAGTGGCTCACGTATATCCCGTCGCACGACAAAAGCACATGGGACTCCGGCAGCACGGAGTTTAATGCCACAGAAAAAGGAGTTGGATGGCGAAAGGGTACGTTGAAATCGTGTGGAGCTGCTGGTATTTGTTGATCTTTTCTTCTCACATTTGATATACATCGTCATGCGAAGGCGGTTGGAGATTTATTCGATGCCGTCCAGATCGCGGGATGCCGCTAGAGCGCAATTTTCTGACGATGATTGAGAAAGCGGTTGGTGAGGACATCAAACTGGAGGAGATCGAGCGATTTTTTCCCGATGACCCAAGCAAGAAGCCGATGTCGTCGCAGCCGAAGAACCGTCATGACACACCGTCGACGTCTGATGTAAGGTTTCCCGAGCTTATGTCGTGACACTTTTCTCCATGGAAGTACTGACATCTTGTTCATTGATGCTGCGATTCTGCAGGATTTTGCTCCTCCGAACAAAAAGAAGCGCGGTGGGGGTGGAGCAGGTGGGAGTCAAGGGCCTGGCACGGGAGTGTGTTACGACTTCCAGAACAAGGGTGTATGTCAACGCGGTCGGTTCTGCCACTTCTCGCATTGCGCCTGCAACTCTACGTGTTCATGCACACCGACCAAGAATACTTACGGTAAATGACTTTTGGTTTTGTGAGCAGACAACTGGTATCTGAAGCTAACTCGGTTTGTTTTCAGGCCAACGACCTTCCTACAGGAGAAATGACTACGATGCGCCGCCGTCCCCTGAAGTACCGCCATCATCGATCGCCGATGCAGGTTCAGTACCTGACAAGTCTCCATCGTTGCGTCACACAAACTCGTTTGAGCGGGACTCGAAGAACGATGGGGCCGCAGGAGAGGAAGAAGAGGCTGGCGAGTTGACCGACAACAGTACGTTGCATCCCTTCGATGCCTGGTGTGGTGTTCGTGTCTTCGCGAAACTCATCGTTTATTTTGTTCGGTATTGCTAGACAACCTGCATATCAACAGTATCTACGCCCCTCTTGAGAACTTCGATAAGGAGACGATTGCTGCGAAACGCGCGCAGTTGGCAGCACTCGGAAATCGGCGCATCTGGGCCAGCCTTGGACTCGAAGACAAGCCACAACGCACACGACCTTGTGGCTTGATTGTGTCGAAGACCGGTGAGGTGGCATACGTCCGTGCGTTAGAGAAATAGCTGCAACTGCAACTTGGTTGCCGAAGTTGGGAGGAACATGCAGTTTCCGCTTCATTACTTAATACGTCACGGAATACAAATACGATGAGTGTGCTGCTATTGTCGACCCGTCCGTGCTACACCGATCTACTGCTGCTTCGGTGCAGCTTTCCGCGGCAAGTCTTCGAACACCATCGTGCCGTCCTTCAGTCCCTGAATCTCATCCTTAGTGAGAAATCGGCCGCCGGGGCCACGCGGTCGCCGCATGGCGTGCTTGTGACGCGAGTCGTGCAGATACGCCTTGCGCTGACGAGGGTTTCCGAGCTTGGCCTCCAGCTTTGCTCGCTGCTGGCGACGGATCATAATGCGGTGGTACTGCTTGGCGTTCACGTAGACCGGCTCCTCCTCGGTCGCCTCGGCCGAGTTGGGCGTCGACGGGCGGGGGAACATCGACTGCGACAGCTAGTACAACAACAATAACACAAACGCGATTAATACACACTCCCAATTTAATTAATACAGATCACCTTGTCGCCTCACCATGTATGGCTGCATCATGGCGCTCGAGTTGTACATGGCTCGGAGCTGCTCACTGTTGGTTTGTTGCTGCAACGGATACAAATTAGCATACACACACGCTCAGTGAGCACCATAATACATACGCACCCACTTGGGTACCTGTTCTTACCATCTATATAACGTATCGAACCAGCAGCGTCGTTGGCCAGCGACAAGGAAAGGAAAGCAATCGGTCAGCACTCATACACTGCAAGAGACATCCAAACGGTAGAACAGTCGGAGCCTTACGAGCTGCTGAATGTACTGCTGCTGTTGCTGCTGGAAGAGCGCGAGCTGCGCCTGAAGGTCGGCCTGGGATG
Source organism: Phytophthora melonis (assembly GCA_024211575.1). NCBI lineage: Eukaryota > Oomycota > Peronosporomycetes > Peronosporales > Peronosporaceae > Phytophthora > Phytophthora melonis. Next base: position 1,543,779 of record JAMXKT010000094.1, on the reverse strand, counting down.
CATCGGCAGCGGTGTTCGACGTGTCGTTGGGCGTCGCAGCGGCGTCCGAGTCGGTGAAGACCAGCTTCGTGTCCGTGGCGGCGTTGGTAGTGTCCTCCATGCTGCTACTACGCGCAACATAACCCCACAAAAAGACGGTCAGCTCTTTCTGCATGGCTCCTATCCACTTCTAGCGCTCAGATACGTCACGCGCATGAGTATCTGGGTGCTGATCACAGGCGTACACACACACATTACCTTCTGGTGGCGGCTTCTTCGGGCGAGTTCCGGTAATGAGCGCGGGAATTCGGTTTGAACAGAGTGGCGAGCTGGGATTGGTCGAAAACAGATGTACATAGTTTGTACACAAACAGCTTGAAGCGTGAAGCGACACACACAGTGAGACTTCGCCCGGCCATGAGAGGCGACGTCAACCCCACGCAGATCCAAGTGCTCGACGGGGCTGCCCTGGTGGGTGCTTCCTGCTGTGATGAAGTATGTTGATTGGTACTGCCGGGGCCTAATTGGTTGTATTACTGAGCAGAGGGCGCTCTCGACGGAGCTCAACTCGAGCAAGTACGCCATCGATGCGCACAACCGCTCGATCAACGAAATCGGCAACTTGTCGGAGGTGCGATCGATGCGCTTCTTGTATACGACGTTGGTCTCTCATTTTGAGAATAATTGATGAAACTTATCGTTTTGTTGATGATGACGTATTGCAGCTACCGAAGCTGTGTTCGCTGGACGTGTCGTTCAACAAGATCACGTCGCTGCGGAACGTGAGCACGGCCAGAGAGCTGCGGGAGCTCAAGATCTACAACAACAAGCTCACCAACACTATCGGACTCAAAGCGTAAGTGCATTGCGTTGGTAGACAAAATGTGGCAGTGGCTCTTATCTTTCTTGCGTGTGAAGCAATTCCAACTTGGAAGGCCTACAAATGAACGACAACCAGATTGAAGAGATCTCCAGTGACTTTTTGGCGCTGGGTAGACTCAAGAATCTCTGGCTGAACGGTAACCGCATTGCCTCTGTGCAACATCTTCGGGGATGCAGACTGCTTGTTCATTTGGACTTGGGTCGGAACCGTCTGCACGGTGCAGCGTCCGAGGTTTGTCTGTTGGTTGGAACCCCTCCATCGTCTTGGACTACTTACCAACATTGGCTTTGTGGCAGGGTCTAGATGCACTTACCAACTTGGAACACTTGAACCTTGCTGGAAATGAGCTTTCATCGGTTGGCAATCTCGCTCACCTTACGAAGCTGGAGGAGCTGAACTTGTCGGAGAACAAGCTCACAAGTTTGCAAGGCATCATGCCACCCAATCTGATTGTAAGATTCACAGGTCGTATCGCATGTCGTGGGAGTTTACTGACGGTTCGAATTGCTTTGATGCCTGGGTAGGTGCTCCGAGTGAACGGAAACCAGATTTCTGACTTCCAAGGCATGGCAACGCCATTGGAGAAGCTTAACGAGCTCTACGCCCATGACAACATGATCATGAGCATCGAATCGCTTCCTATCCGCTGCCCACACCTGGAGTCTGTCGACTTGCGAAATAACCAGATCGGTTCATGCTCAGATATCGCCGTTCTGGCTACGTGCGAGGGGCTACAAGATATTTGGCTGCAAGGGAATCCATGCTGTTATTCGAGCAGGTGGGCGGTTTGAACCGCAGTTGGTAGCGAGGATTCGCATATCTATCGTGTTATTGACGTGAAACGCTTGTGTCGTTCTGCGCAGCTACCTCATTGACGTGATGTCGGCGCTTCCAGAGCTGAAAACACTCGATGCCTTCACCGATGCGCAGCTACAGAGTCACCGCGATAAGCTGAAGAAAGGCCTTATCTCTCAAGAAGAGCTGCTTAACTTATCTAGAGCCTCAACACCCGCATATCGACCAGGGTCAGCAGCCTCTCGTCCTGGAAGTGCACGTGCTCGAACGCCCAGTGGGAGACCGGCGACGCCCGACTCGGCCCCCGTTTTTCATACCCCTTCAGCTCGAATCGGTTCGTGTTAATCATCAGCGAATACTGTTATCAGGTACTGACTGGCTTACTCTTGCTGTCTGCATGCCAAGGCAACCTCACGAAGCTAACTAGTGAAGACGAGCTCGCGAAGGCTCAAGAGGAAGTTCGTAATCGTTTGCACAAGATGAAGGAGTTATTGCATCGCGTAGGGAGCCAGACTCAAGAATCTGCAGCATCCGACACGAAAGAGCGAGTGGACCAGCCAAAGTCTATTCAACGACGTACTTCGGCACCTGTAGACCCCATTGCGGCAGCCATCGCAGCAAGAAAACGCGACTCCGCGACCAAGGTGGGGGCTAGACCGCATGATGGTCGTAATCCTACAAAGCTCGCTCCCTCGGCTCCATCGCCCACAACGTCTGTGGATGTTGCTAGTGAGACAGCGCGGATTCCTAAAGTTGTGCATCGCGCGAGAACGGTGCAGTCGCTCATCAGAATGTCATGTGTCGACGCGGGTACGGACCCCCTCGAGTCGCTTATGAGTCACAACCAGCCCGTCGGTATTCAAACACCTGGGCGAGCCTGCGAAATGGAGACACAGACGACATTACCACCAGCCCCACTCCTTTCAGCATCAAAATCGGGCTACCTCCGTCACTCGGAGTCGATATTCCCTCAAGCCGAGCATGAGCAAAACGAGCAGAACAACGAAGCTAGTACGACACCAGACGAAATGGACAGCGATTCCACGAAGACTGAGTCTCAATGGGGCCCTCAACAAGACGGCGATGCGATCGAGGCTGAGATGAAACTCTTCCTTATGCAGCATGCCGTGGATGGCGACAACCAACAACATGCTGAAGAACAACCCGAGGAGGATGTTGACCCCGCCAAGTTCTGGTCAGACTCTCCTCGGCTGGATTCCATCAAGACTGCTGAGCTGCGCAAGCCCCCGACATCGCTGTCAAAGACGGGCTACAGAACGTTTCGAATGCCCTCGCGACCCAGCAGCTCCGACATCCTTCAGCTGTAGGATCGGTACGGTCAACAATAATTCATCGAAACTTCTTGATACCTTGGCCACTCGTTTGAATCTGCAAGCAGGTCTTGAGTTCTCTTAGAGGAGAAGACTAGCGTGCTTTCTTTTACTGCGCTTCATCCGTGGCGCTCATGGGTCTCGACTTGCGCACGGCATTCTCGACGTATCTAATCACCACAAATTCATGTTATAGCAAGACTCCATGGAGAGCTCATGCAAACTTATCTATCTTTCATCCACCTCAGACTCCGCTCGACTGCGATCATTTTCTCGTCAAGCACGGCAAGTCTTGTCTTGGCGCTGGCATCTGTACACGCGCACAAAGGTTAGTCCATGGAGGCACGAGATCTTTACCTGTACGGCGAAGCGGCGTACGGAATCGGTTGATGAAGTCCACGACGTCCAGCAGCTGGAGCTGCACGCGCTCAATCTGCTCGGCCGTCGCCCAGTCCTCGCGGAGCACCGCCGCCTTGGTACTGTGCCATACATCTAGCCTTGTGAGAGAGAGAAGAGCACCACCACCAACTGCAGCAGCATACAGTACTTACGCCATCCCTGGATGTGCAAGCAGTCGCATTGAAGTTGGCAAGAGTGATGGTCACTCCCCTCTGAGTATCTAATCATTCTTCAATCTGCCGCTTCAAGCTCACACCTTCGCTGCTGATGTGGCGCGCGGTCGCTCGTCCCCGCTCCTCGCCCCCTGCGCGCATCTTCCCTCGTTCGGTGGAGCGCTGGGCGTCGTCTGCGGCCTTCGACCGCAGCGAGTACGGTATCTTCATCGACGGGAAGTTCGCGTCCTCTTCTGCGACTGGCGAAGACTCGCGTGTGGCCGTGGAGAATCCTGCGACGACGGAGCGGATCGCGTACGTGGCCAACGCAACAGCTGCAGATGTGAATCGAGCCGTAGCAAGCGGGCAGCGCGCGTTTGAAGTCGGCGCCTGGTCGCGGGCCTCGGTCGCTCACCGAGCCGACGTGCTCAATGACATCGCCAAGGCGCTGCGCAAGCGGATCCCGGAGTTCGCCGAGAAGGAAAGCTTGCAGACCGGACGCCCCATTCGGGAGATGCGGGCGCAGTTGACGAGGATCCCAGGTGGGCGGAGGGTGCAGGGGGGTTCTGGGCAAGAGGATGCTGTGGACTGATGTTGGATTGCTTCTGATGTGTTAGAGTGGTTCGAGTACTTCGCGGCCTTGGCACGAACATCAGAGGGGTCAGTTCCACCTTTCTCGGGCCCGTATGTGAACTATGTGCAGCGCCTTCCACTTGGAACTGTTGGCCTGGTTGGTGGATTCGTGCATTGGAAGATAGTTCTGGTGGATGTGATGCTAACTGGTTAACTTTTCCGTTCGCAATGCAACTAGATCACGCCGTGGAACCACCCGTTGCTGATTGCTGTGAAGAAGTTGGCTCCTGCGTTGGCGGCGGGTAACTCAGTGGTTGTGAAGCCGTCAGAGTTGGCCCCTCTCACCGTCGTGCAGCTTGCTGAGTTGTGTCACGAAGCAGGACTACCTGCCGGAGTGTTTAATTGCGTCCCTGGGCTAGGAGCTGTTGCTGGGCAGGCTCTCGCAGAACACCGGTCGATTAAGAAAATTGATTTTACGGGGGGAACAGCTACTGGAAGACGAGTAGCTGCCACTGCTGGCGGCAACCTCGCAAGTACGACGATGGAGCTCGGGGGGAAAGCACCGATCATCGTCTTTGACGATGTGGACGTGGATGAAGTTGTCAATGGCGCAGCGTTTGCGTCTTTTATTGCAAGTGGCCAAACTTGCGTGACGGGTGCGCGCTTGATCATTGATGAGACGATTTTTGACGAGCTGGTCGATAAGCTTGTGGCGAAGGTGAAGTCAATCCGCCTGGGGGATCCGATGAATGACCGAACACAAATGGGAACTATTATTTCGAAGCCACATCTCGATCGTATTCACGCCATGGTGGGACGTGCCAAGCAAGCCGGTGCAACGATACGGTGTGGAGGGCGCCGAGCCCCAGATCTCAAGGTAGGTCAACCGTTGATATAGACATCGTTACCAATGCTAACGCCCTCAAACGCACTACAGGGGTACTTCTATGAGCCAACAGTGATCACGGATGTCACCCGGGACATGGAGATTGTCCAGGAAGAAGTCTTCAGCCCCGTTGTTGCCGCGTATTCCTTCAAGGTGCGATATCGTTAGCATGCTGCTGGGTTGTACACGTATTCTCTAACTTTTTGTTTGCTGTGGGCATGACTTCGTGGCTCTAGGGCGAGGACGAAGCAGTCCAGCTAGCCAACGAGTCGCCGTTTGGGCTTGGGGCGGCAATATGGACAACCAACATCAAGCGCGCCCATCGTGTTGCACACAACATGGAAGCTGGAATTATATGGCTCAACGACCACCATCGTAACGATCCCTCGAGTCCTTGGGGTGGTGTGAAGGACAGCGGCATGGGGTAAGTTCTAGCAGCAAGAAGCAAACGGTGCTGTCCTAACCGATGAACCATCATTTATCGTTCGCTTGCAGAAGAGAGAATGGTCTGGAGGCATATCGCTCGTACTCGCAAGTCAAGAGTGTTATAGCTGGATTTGGGAACGATAAGTTTGACTGGTTTGTCGATGACACAGTTCGGTACGGCTGAATTGAAAAGCTGAAATACTCAATCCTGTCGCCTCGCCAAATGTAATACCATCATCATCAGCATCATTTACTCAATCACATAGTATGAATTGTGTATTATCCGGCAGCGCAGTGAGCGCAGCAAAAAAAGAGCAGCGAACGAGACTCATTATGAGTCTTTCGTCGCAGAGGTCACGTATCGTTCAAGCAGGCATCGACGAAGTCGAATTCCCGCTTTCGTGGCCCCATCAAATCGCGAAGTCGCTCGAGCTTCAGGCCGGCGCAATCGAGAACAGTCTACTACGTAGTATTTGCGGAGCCATGCATAATTCTCCTAACAGCATTCGATGTGTTTGTACTGCGATCGTAGTCGACCGCTGGGCTCTGACGGATAAAGATCCCAAGTCCCATCATCTCAAGTGCTTACGTTCTCGGCTAGCGATGAGCTTCGACAGCTATGACGACAAACTTTGTCGGATAAAGTACCACGCGTTCGTCACCCAGCCGCAGCAGGAAGTCTACATGATACGGTGGCGACACATCCGAGTACGGCCCCGACACATTCCCTTGAATCGTCGCTAGGGTGTCGGAAGTCATGCTGCGTGAGCATCATCGGTCAGCCTCGGTCGTCTCGTCGTCTCGGACTAAAACTTCGAGTTCAAGATTCTGTCGCGTCAAACGTCGTGGACCGGGCGCAGGCTACAGTTCGTATCCGACTCGTGCTGTCAATATGGCTCGGAAGTAGTGTTGCTCGTGCAGCTTCAGTCTCGCGTCATAGTCGTGCAACCGGTGCTTTGTTTCGAGTCGGTGTCGTGCTGCTCGTGGAGCTTCGGTACCAAGTCGATGTCGGCCTGCTTAGCTAGCCTCAGCTTCGTGTCGGTGTCGTGCTGCTCAGGCAGCCTCAGTTTCGTATCGGTGCCATGCCACTCGTTGAGCAATGGTATCGCGTCGGCGTTGGGCTCCCGGTGCAGCCTTAGTTTCGCTTCGATCTCGTGCTGCTCGTGCAGCTTCTGGTATCGAGTCGGTGTCGAGTTTGCCCGCGCAGCTCAGTCTTGTGTCGGTCTCGTGCTGCTCAGGCCTCCTCGGTTTCGTGTCGGTGTCGGTATTGTGCTGCTCGTGCAGCTTTCGTATCGTGTCAATGTCCACATTGCTCATGCATCTCAGCTTCGTGTCTCGTGTTGCTCAGGCAGCTTCAGGTTCGTGTCGGTCTCAACTTCGTGCTGCTCGTGAAGCCACAATTTTGTGTCGTTGTCGTTGTCGTGCTGCTTACACAGATCAGTGTTGTGTCGGTCTTGTGCTACTCGCGCATCCCCAATTTTGTGTTGGTGTCGTCCTACCGGTGCAACCTCCTTTCCGTGTCGCCTCGCGCTTCTCGCGCAGTCTCCATTTCGTACCAGCGTCGTTCGTGCTAATTGGTCAGCTTTAGTATCCGGTCGGTGTCGTGCTCATCGCGTAGCCCCAGGATTCCGTCGTAGCCGCGCAACTCGTCCAAAACCGGTTCCGTGCTGGTGTCGGTGTCATGCTCCTCGCTGTTGCGTCGTTCTCAACTACTCGTTCTTACTTCAGAGTCACGAGTCGGTCTCATGTCGGAGTCGATCTCATCCGTGCAGCGTCTTCTCTTTTCGGAGTCGTGCTGCTCGTGGAGCAGCGTCGATCTCATTTCGGATTCTTTCGCCAGCTTAGAGTCGAAACACGCACCAGTCACATTGCCCACAGCTTGCTCTCAATATTCAACTCGTGGAGTATTCGCTCCTCGCCATGGCCAACCAGCCTTGCGAACTAGTGTCACTCGGCCGCGCCGCAGTGGATACGGTCCAATTTCACCTAAAAAAATTTGGATACACGAGAACAACGACAACAACAACAATCGGATCGGGGGGGGGGGGGGTCTCGCATTCCTCGTGTTACTGGGTCATGTATTGTGGTCGGCACATCAAGGCGCCTCATGCCTTGACCCATTAACTTACTGTTAATGAAATTCACTAGGGCTCCGCGAAGGCTGGGATAGGAGGATTTTGGAATAAACCCTTTATTTATATATACATATTTTATTAATATTTTTACTTATTTATTCAGTCATCTCCTGCGCCTGCTTCGCAGCCGCAGCATCTGCCCGGGGATTTGCCTTAAAGCTGCAAATGCAGTATATCAACAGACAATGCTCAACAAAATAAAAAATGCGAACCCTGGCTGAGGTCTATTTGCAGCTAGTAGAATCGGCATGCTATTGTACAGTACAATCCACCTCAATCGTCCCTTTACTTCGCTACAGCCAATATATTTATTGATTTATACCAGTGTCATCGGTAGCACACTGGTTCAGGCTGCCCACGCATATAAGCCTTTTGGAGGGCCCAGTGCGCCACCGGAGTCGTACCTGTTTCATAGAGATGTACCAGTTAGATGTCAAGAGGGGTCATCTTTTGACTTGACGTACCACGGATATACTATAAGTAATCCTATTTGGTCTGCGATAGCAGCACTAACGTTGCTTCCTATCCCAGTATAAACGCCCCCAATCCTTCGATCCCTGGATGAACTCAGAAAGCATAGTGTTATTAAGTTCCTACATGATCAGAGCAGACAAAACGGATCTTGACAGGCTAACAAATGCCGAGACAACTCTGGCAAAACAATGTGTTCATTGGAGCTGCCGTCACCTGTCCGCTCTTGTCGAGCAAGACGAGGCTCTCTATTCCAGTATTAAATTACTGAGTAGCTGGCTCAAGTGGGTGCTTCTTTTGCTGGACAATTCGGAAGAAGGCTGCCACACTTTCCGATGCCCTGTACATGCGTAGCGTTAGTCGTGAAGCCACCCACAATAATTATCAAACACGTTTCGAACCTTTGGCACGCCTCCGAACATGCGAAGTACTGCTCTTCAGACAGCAGCCCTGAACACAATACAGCACAGTTTAGCAAGTTTGTTAGCCTCCGGACTACTTTAGCACTTGCGCTTGACTGTAAAACGAACCGTTCGTAATGCAGGTCAGGACCCCATCGCTTGTACTGGAACGTGCAGTGGTGACCCAAGAAACCGCTTCCTGTTGATGAGAGGAAAACATATCAAAATCTCTTGTTAGTCCAATTGGGACACTGCATCACAGCCCACTAGCTCAACGTGCTGCACCTCCTCCTCTGCCGACGACGGGTCAAGGTACAAGTTGCCATCCTCGAAAATTCCACACGAAGTGGCGGTAACGACCGAGAGCATTGGGACTCCCGCGTCCATCAGCGCCAGACTCACGGCGTTAATCGCAACTGCAAGAAGGTGCTAATTAAAAAAAACAGTCGAATCAAGGTTAAGGACAACCAACCGGCAGCGTTTGCACCGCCTTGGAATCAAATTGCTCAAATCAACGCCACACCCCAATCGATACACATGCATAATAGTAAAACGGTGGAAAGGATATAGAGCCATTGTCCTCGATCACTTGCACCACGATGCTGATGACGGCGCGCGGGAAACTGTCCGTGAGCACCACGGGCGTGAAGGTCTCGCGGATGATCTGCTCGTACTCCTTCTCCTTGGACGCTGCAAACGGGCAACAGTGAGCCCCAGCGCTTTGTTAGCACCAGCACAGCAATACAACCACACAAATCATTGCAGCGTACTCGCGATGCCCTCCTCCAGCTTGAAGCACACGTCCAGCGTGGCCTTGTCCGTCTGCTCGGCGCGCCAGTTGCGCGCCTGGCCGGGGCCATACACGGCCGCCAGCACCGTGCTGCTGCCGTGCGACATACGCGCAGACCCGTCGGCTCGGAAGAGCGCGCCCTGCTCGGACGCGAAAGGCCGCAGCTCGTTGCCGGCGCGGCCATCCTGGCGCTGCGGAGTCGTCGCCACCATTGCTTGCAAGCGTATCGAAAATGCGACTTGGCTACAATAGGGAGCCCAAATGGTACACAGTACCTCTATCGTACTTAAACGAGTCATTCAAAAGCTGTTATCAGAAAGAAAAAAAAACATTGCTTCAACGTCAGAAGATTTTATCCGTAGGAAGCTCACCAGAAAACACTTCTAGACGCCTTTTGCACGTATCTTGAGCAGATTTTGGTCGATCACATCCGTTAAAAACATGTATCTGCTGGGTAATATTGTTAAATGGAATAGGCTACACCTTTTCCTTTTTTTACTCGGCGCTTCACTCGCCGCCACTTCCGCTTCCGAAGACAGAACGTGGCTACTACGCACAGAGTGAGATGCTCAATTTTGTCGTCGTCCAGCCCTGCAGTTAAAAACCTAGCAACAACAATAGCATGCACGTTCGTCAATAATGTCACCACCAAAACAAAGTAGGGAACTACTCGTACCCGCTGCGACCGAATATCGCAAGCTTGCTGCCCGAGCGTCGGATCTCGCCGACTGCCGTCAGCTTCGACTCTAGCGAAGTGTAATCCGAGTGTCGAGGCTGGCGGAGGTCCAACATGGCGACGTATCCGCTCTCGAATCCCAGAGCGACAGTGGAGTTGCTCAGGTATTCGTGCGCAAACAGCCCTCCCAGCTTATCGACATCCTACAATAGCGTTAGAGATGGCATAAATTGTTAGCAGCCCAACGTGTGTGAGGTCGAAACAGAAAGCGCGTACCAGATACGCGTGCAGAGGCACCTGCAGCTGAGGCGACGGAACTCGAGAGTCTGCTACTTGAAAGTCACCTCCATCCGTGGTCCAGCTCAAGTGTGAGGCATCCGTGGGCGACCACCGAGCGCTGCTCACGACGTCGTGCGCATTGAACTTCCCAATGATGGCGACAGCTCTTGCGTCTCCGCTATCCCGGAGATCCGTCACTTTTACAGTCGCGTCGAAGCCCTCAGATTTCGTTAGCATTAAAGAAATCACGAAAACGACTCCGAGTTCACAACTTACCACCAGAAACCACGTGAGATGGCGTTGTACGCGAGACTGCAAGCTCTCAATTCGCGTCCGAGTGCATGCTTTCAATGGGATCTACGATAAAATTACTACGAAAATGTGGTTCTTTTCGCGATGTGGACTCGGTGAATCGGCGACGATCTCCGTTCACGAGTAGAAGCGAAAAATCGGCTTTGAAAGAGCTGTACACCAGGGATCGGACAATATATATTGGATATTGATTGTCGGCGAGACAGTCATCACAATCAATATTGTACCAATATCAATATTTGCCTCAATATATTGTCATACTTGCACTTAGTATGCCGATATATTGTACTGAACTTGAGTATGTGAGTACGTTGAGTATGTTAGCATGAATCGTCATCACATATTTCCAATGGTTAGCGAAGCTTTAGCCCTAACTTTATTACCTGTTCGAACATGTCTGACCTGTTCGAACATGTCTGACCTCGGTCTGCTAAGCGTCAAAACGAAGTGACCACACAGAAGTGTTCGACGGGCAATGCTGGAGACTCGATTGGTCCTCTTTCATGGCATCTGTCGCTTAAGCTCAAGGTATTATCATCGACGTAAGTACCGTAGTAAGATAGGTATTCGATGCAGCTCTGAAGTCTAAGCGCCTCCCCTCCTACGCATAGGACATCCTTTCGCACGTAGTCGCAGTATCTGCTCAAATTTCTGACGTATACATGTTGACACCATAACTTGGCTGTAAGGAAAACAGAAACGCACCCCTGCAGACCTCGCCAAATCAAAGCTCAATAAGAAAGCAAGTCTACATATACTTCAACTCGGCTGGTAAGCGCCATCGACCTCTCGACTATCAGTGAAACGTGAGGAGCGCCGAAAAACCTGAGAATCGGTTAAGTGTTGAAGGTTGAATGGGATCTATTAATAAAAAACCTTTACAAATTGAAACTACCTTATGACCAGGGAAGTGCTATTAAGGTTGTCGGAAGTGTTCGGTAGGCCGCATCCACGCAGAAGAAGAGTGCAAACAGCTTATGGTGCTCTAAAGAAGCTAGGAGGCAGTTTTTCTTCCTGAACAATATTGACAATAAATAGTGGATATTGATGACCCCCGTACAATACAATATTGGTGGCCAACAATATTGCAATTTTACAATATCAATTTTTATTTTCCGATCCCTGGCTGTACACGGCAGACGTTTCTTCGTTAGTTGGTTCGCCGTAATATATAATTATGAAGCAGATAGATATCCGTACGGAAAGGCGTGCCATCTTGACGGGTGCCGACGGTGATGTGGTGGCTTGGGCTCGAACCACTAGTACGGCGGCATATTCTCGGGCAGTAACTGGCCGCATACGTTATCGTGTGGAAATGATAGCAGCGTAAACTTCAACAACGAGCTTTTATAAAACCGTTTGAGGGGGTGACCAAAAGCATGAAGGACGTGGGGCGCAAGAAGGCGAGCTCGGTGGAGCACCACTTCCTCACCAACCCGCTGCACTCGCAGTATGAGGAGGAGCTGGATCGGATTCGGACCGAGGGCGACCTCACGCTGATCAAGGTGCAGACGGAGAGGAAGAAGCTCGTCGAGCTGGAGGCCAAACTGGCGCAGGCCCACAAGCAGCTCCGAGAGCGGAAGAAGGCCGCCAATCAGGGCGAAAGGAGACCGGAAACAGCAGATACTACGAAGGCCAAGGGGCTCTTGAACGCAGTGGTGATGTCGAGCAGCAAAGAAGCTGCTAAGCAGCAGCTGCCGACGATTCCGCAGGCGGAGAAGGAGCAGGAGACCAGCACCAAAAGAACGTCATCTGCTACTGCTGCTGCGACTGCAGTAGCTAGTGGCAGAATGCTGCAAACTGAGGAGCGGCTGAAAGTTGCAGTAGCGGAGCGCAACGTTGAGCTGCACAAGCTTCGGCGTGCGATCGATGAGACCAGACGGAAGAGGCTGGAGGCGCTGGCCGCCGAGAAGGAGATGCTGAAGGAGATCCAGCAGGACGAAGAGGACATGAGAGCGGCACAAGCTGAGATTGCTGAGCTCAAGCAGCAAGGGGCAGAGTTGAAGAGTGAAATCGCTGCCACGGAGCAGGAGTTTGACACGGAGAAGCAGGCGTTTCGACTGGAGCGACAGAGGCTGCTGATGGAGGTGGAAGAGATCGTGAAGGTGGAGAAGCAGGGAGCTCAAGACCAACCTGCGCCTGTGTCACATGTACGTTGTATGGAGGTTACTTAGGCTGAAAAATGGGCTTACTCGGCGTTGTTTTTCTTCGCGTAGAAGTACAGCATGTTCCACAACAACATCGGTCAGCGCCGGAAACAACACGCGAGGTGCGTCGGACACCTCAATTTCAATCGAAGTAGACATAATGTTGCCGTTGATTGTTCGAGGCTAACGAAGTTGTGGAACGAACGAACGCTGGTCAGATCGTGCAAGTGGAAGAAGATCAATCTGGAGCAAAAGATCGTGTCTTTTGAGCAGAAGAAACGGGTACTGGACCGCATCGTCGAGGAGACGAACGTGAAAACCTGAGCGAGTTCATCCAGAAGTACAACGAGCAAGAGCGCGCCAAGGCGGACGTGTTCGCCCGGATTGAAGCACAGACCGCAGCAAGTACGTTCGTAGTTTCATCTTTTCTTTTATTTACGTGTAGGGGACCCTATCTCACGGATTGGCCCTCTTACACACGCTCAGATGCTGCGCTAAATGAATCCATTGCGCAGCTTACGCAAGACGTCGCACGACTCAGTGGATCGGAAGAGAGCGACGCTACGAATGACGGTGAAAAACCTTCCGGTACGTGATGTAGTGCTTCGAGACCAATCGGAGAATTGAGTAACGCGTTCTGTTGTGTGCCATCTTTCTTTACAGCTGAACTTCAGAGGCTCCTAAATAAAGACGCGGTTCATATTAAGCGTTGGGTGAAAGACGCCGATATATTTGCCGAAGCGTGGGTCATTAGTGCAGTTCTGCGACTTCCGACCCCCTTTGTGTTCTCTCTAACTCAGACCTTTTTGTATGTGCCAGTGTGAAGTGCCTTCGAGATCCCATCTATGATATCTACAAGGAGTTTTTCCCGAACGACCGCAATGAAGACGTGTTCGACAGCAATGTAAGGACTCTCGACCGCATGTTACACCTCCTAAATAAATACTCACCACTTTTGCTATCACTATTATACTTTAGGCTACACGGGAGGTGGGCATGATGCGTCGAATTGGCGCGATCGAAGAGCGCATTATGCAGTTCATCATGGCCAAGATCCTAGAGGAGACGGAGGCATCTGCGACTCCGAACAACAGCGACACACTGCGGCGTCTGCGGCAGTACCAAGGACGAAGAGAGCAGCGCGAATCTGCCAACATGCCGCTTTCCAAGCTCTGCGGCGTCGAGCCTCCGTCCACGATCAAGGGTGAGAGCAATGCGCAACGCCCCAAAGAAGGCAGGGGCGTCCCCGAAGACGAGGACGAGGAGGACAACGACGACCCAGCCAAGGACGTGGCCGTGGTGCACTCGGACGTCTTCCGCCACAAACTCAACGCCACGCACGCTGCTGATCATGCCGCTAGCGCCGCAGTAACGGCAGCATCCAGCTCCCACGGAAGAACGCGCTCACCCTCTGAAAAAGAAGTGGTTTGTCACTAAAATTCCTCATAAAACCCCACCATTGTGACTTACAACGCCAAATTGCTGGAAGTGCGGGCCGAAAAGTGGCAGTTCCAGTGTGCTTGCTCCTCGATGGACCTGAACACGGCGTCGCCTCTTGAGCTGCAGCAGCTGCCAGGCGTAGGCTGCGTCACTGCGCGGCTCATCGTCGAGTCTCGCCCTTCTCGTGCGTCGACGACTTGCTGCGTGTGAAAGGCATCGGCCCCGTCAAGTTGGCGGCCATCACTGCGCAGAGCCAAGTGCGCGTGGGTGGACGACGGACTGTCGACTGCAGTACATCCAATGCAACTCCCCTAAAGTCGACCTCAATGCTGCGTCCAAGAGACAGCTGCAGCAGCTCAAGGGGGTGGGGCCGGCCTTGGCTCAACGGATCGTCGAGGCGAGGCCGTTCCATCGGACGGAGGACCTGCTGGCCGTGAAAGGCATCGGGGCAAAATCGTACGCGAAAATTCAAGCGGGGGCTCATGTGAGAGTGACTCTACAAGATAACCAGAATGGGGGAGAAGGGGTTGAAGACGGTGTCGAGTGTAGCCAAGATGGGGTGGAGCGACATGCAAACTTTCACATTTGTCGGGAGATTGAGAGCGACATGCGCGGAAATGTGTTTCCAACGTGGAATAGTGCTGAGCGTGACAACCAGTCGCTCATCGTGGCGAGCTGGAATGTCCGCAACATTTCAAGACGCAAGGAGACGGTTCTACTGCAGCGAATCGCGGACGTGCTGGACGAGTTCGATCTCGTGGCGCTGCAGGAAGTGAGGGACTTGATTGTGCTCAAGAGACTCAAGACGATGCTGCCTGGGTGGGACTACGTCGTGTCGGAGCCGGTGGGGCGCAAGACCCCGGGAACGAAGAAGCGCGTTGAGCGCTACGCTTTCTTTTACAGGCGGAGTGCCGTACAGCTTGTGGAGAAGTGCTGGCTCTTGGAAGGTGACAAGGAGGTGTTCAATCGACTACCGTGCGTCGTTACCTTTCGAGCGACGAGAGCGTCGGGATTGCCGCAGCTGGAGCTCGCGTTGATGAACGTTCACGTGTCGTTTGGCGAGAAAGCGGACCGTCACGCAGAAATCGTCGAGATCGACCGACTGGCACAGGAGCTGAGCGAGAATTCTGGCAAAGAGAGGAAAGTGGTGGTGCTAGGCGACTTCAACTTGTCGCCGCAGGACGTGCTGGGAAGTCTGGGGTCGCGCAAGATGGCCCTGATCCGCTCGCCCCTTTCGACCACGGTCTTCGGAAAACTATACGACAACATTTGGCTCGACCGTGCAGACTTTACCAGCAGCAATAGCCCGGGTATAGAAGAAGAGCTCGACTACCTCGTGGATAGCGGCGTCCTCCGCGTGGATTGGAGGTACTACCCTCCTTCAAAGAGCAGTCGTGTTTCGGGCCAGAACCCGATGGACGCGATGCTTCCGCGACTCCAAACGTATATGTCTCGCGTTCAGTGCGGGTACGAGCTCTCGGATCATTGTCCCGTGTGGGTTGCGTTCGCATCAACAAAGCGCAGCAAACAGGGACAGTAATGTCTAGAAACCACTTCGTGACACAGTTCACTCCGTTTATACTGGCTGAGATTCATAAGCACCTAGCCACCAACTAACTAACTAACTAACTAACTATCTAACTAACTAACTAACTAACTAACTAACTAACTAACTAACTAACTAACTAACTAACTAACTAACTAACTAACTAACTAACTAACTAACTAACTAACTAACTAACTAACTAACTAACTAACTAACTAACTAACTAACTAACTAACTAACTAACTAACTAACACTCTATTCACCTGACTGCTATCTTGGAGCGCATCGTGTCGGACTTATGGCTTGGGGACATGCAGAATACAACATGAAATTTGTTAAAGGTGTCACTAAAGTTACAGCGAATTTCCCCGCGATTGTGGCCTCCAATGCAAAAAAAGTCAAAAGTCTCAAAAACGTATGACGGACAAGGTCAAGCCCGAGGCCGCGGCGGACGCCGCGGTAGACGCGGTCATCCTCATCTCCGACGGTACGTCTGCCTGTGAATGGAGCCTCATCTAAACCGCCAGACTCTCCTCTGTCTCCTCATACCCTCCAATCCGCACAATGCCTCCTACTCACATCACAATCCATATTCAACCACAGACGAACATGACAAACGCAAGGGCTCCACTCGACCTCGTCGCGCCGCCTCCAGCGCGCTCGCCAGCATCCTTAGCGATAGTGACAGCGACACGGACGTGAAGCTGGAGGAGATGCTGAGCTCCGTCTACTCTACGTCCAAGTCTGGCGCCCCCAAGAAGGCGGCCAAACCCATTACCACCAACAATAAGTCTACCAAGACGCCGCCACGTCCCGCTAAGGGCAAGAAAGTGCGCAGTCGCTCCATCACGGACTACTTCTCCACGCCCGAGAAGACGCCGGACAAGGCGGCCAAGCGCCGTGCGACTTCGAGGCCCTTCTCGGCGCCCAGTACGCCCCCGTCAGCCGACCGGACGGCCTGAAGCCCATCACGCCGTCGTCAACGCTCAAGTCGTCCATGAACGCGTCGCTGGTGTTTGACATGGTGACGTCGCTGAGTACGAACGACCCGGGGGTGGCGATCGCTACGCTTCGGAGCATCGTGGTGCTCGGCAAAGAGTATCCGTCAGATCTGCTCTATGCCGAGCTCATTGATCGCATCCAGAGCCATGAGGCGATCGCCTACAGCGACGCAGTGGCCATCTACGCGGCGTTGGTGTTCGTGTTTGACAAGGCGGCGTCGTGTAGCTGCGACTTGACCTTCCCGAACCAGTGGGAGCCGCTGGGAACCGCGTTACAGGAAGTCAGCGGCAATGGACGAGTCGGAGAGGACGGCCTGCCCAAGAAGGACGAAAGCTGGCGGCGGAACTTACTGGTCGTGCAGTTCTTTATCTACTGCTTCCAGCAAGATTTCCATGCGTGCCGCTCGCGGTATGAGCGTCTGGAAGGGAAGGCGTGGGTGCAGCGGACCCGATTGTTCGCGCTGTTGCAGAGCGACGGCGCCAGCGCGTCGAGCTCTACCAAGGCTCGTGCCAAATCGCGCGCCAAGGCCACCAAGATGTGCAACAACAACTTGATCTTTCAAGCAATCGGCTGGGCGCTGCAGCTGTGGAAGCGAGTCTACGACGGTGACAAGCCCAAGAAGAAGAGCGCCAGCGCCGACGAAGATGGAGGCGCCACGCGCTTTCTGCAGCAAGAAGGCGAGCAAGCGTGTCTGGCTGCGGTGCGACTGATCGAAATGCTGTATTTGTGCACGGACCAGCAAGTCAATGCGCTCCAGCGGATCCAGGTTGGCCTCGCGGAGCTTGCGCAGCCGACGCGGGTCAAGTTCTCGCAAACGCTGCAGTCTCCGGCTTTGAGGACGCAGCTAGCGACCACGATGATCGGGTTGTCCAACAAGTCACGCAGTAAGGAAACGGAGTGGTACGAGTGCAACGCTCTCGGTCGTGTGCAGCTTGCTATGAACCCAGGTATGTGGATATCTATCTGGATTGTGATATCTTGCCCTGCTTCTATTGACACAACCATGTTATTCTTGCAGACACAACGAGTGATGTTGCGCACACAGACGGCTACTCCTGGTCTCACTTCGACAGCTTCACGAACCTAAAGCCGCAGAGTAACCTCACGAAGCTGCTCCAAGAAATCTCGCGCATGCAGCACCATTAGATTTCCCGGCGATTATGTTAATGAATTCCCTTTTACCCTTGCGCGGTGTCGGCGATATAAGTTACCCTCTACAGTAGTAATGGCGACCTGGAGATATGCGCTTGCTCTCAATACACGTAAAACGTCATTGTACATGAAGGTTCAACGGAGTTACGGAAATAATGCATTGCTTCTGTAACTTTCATCATCACCGACGCGCTCTTTTCACCAGCCGCCACTTCCGTTTCCCAGACCCGTCGTCGATGGCCCGAAGATGCCGTTCTCCTTGTACACGGACACGATGCCCATGCTAGATATCACACATACATGTCAGCACTGCACTCCTAGCTCTAAAGCTCCGCATGACCTGGCACGTACTTGTCAGAGACTGCCAGATGCGCTCCACTGTCGAAAGTAAAGTCACCACTGGTTTTGTACGACGTCGCTGCAATCTGGGTCGGTTGCTGCCGCCTGAGCATAACGAATGAGTCACGAAAATACAGTCAGTAAAGCATACATACAACACCAAAAGTAGCCGAACGTGGCGACTACACACAGCGTGAGGTGCTCCATTCTGCCGTCGTCCAGCGCTGCAGTTGAAAACCTAGCAACAACAATAGCATACACGTTCGTCAATAATGTCACCACCAGAACAGTTTACGAGTTGCTCGTACCCGCTGCGACCGAATATCGCAAGCTTGCTGCCCGAGCGTCGGATCTCGCCGACCGCCGTCAGCTTCGACTCTACCAGTGAAGTGCAAGCCGAGTGTCGAGGCTGGCGGAGGTCCAACATGGCGACGTATCCGCTCTCGAATCCCAGAGCGACAGTGAGGTTGCTCAGGTATTCATGCGCAAACAGCCCTCCCAGCTTATCGACCTTCTACAGTACAGAATAGCACATGTAGTACAGTAGATCGTTAGCAAAGTTGGTCTTTTTGTTGTGAAGTGGACAGACGCTTACCAGATACGCGTGTAGCGGGATCTGGAGCTGAGGCGACGGAACGCGCGAGTCTGCGACTTGAAAGTCGCCCCCGTCCGTGGTCCAGCTCACTTGGGAAGCGCCCACAGGCGACCACCGAACGCTGCTCACAACATCTCGTGCGTCGTACTTTGCAACGATCTTTGAAGCTGTCGGGTCTCCTGTGTCTCGGAGGTCCGATACGACTACCGTCTCGTCAAACCCTGGTTCGAGGAAACCCGGCAAAATCCATTAGTAAGAAACAAAGTACCTTAGATGGGTAGTTTGCCTGCGACTTACCACCGGAAAGTACGTAGGAGTTCGTAGTGGTCGAGACGGCCAGCTCTCGAATAGCATCGGAGTGAACACTACTGATCGGGGCTGTAGTAGTAAGAGGTAAGCAAATTTCTTGAACAAACTGCAAACCAAGAGCGCACTTTCGTTCGTACCTTGCATCCTCAGCGGTCCAAGCTGAATCAGCTGGATATCGTGTCCGACAGCAGCAACAGCGACGTCGGAGCTGATCCAATGCAGGTCACGAACCTCCTAAAGAAAAACAAAAGACAAGGACAATGTCAGAATCTGAAGACCTATCAAAACCTCCTAACTAATGCTGCTGTACCTGT
Source organism: Phytophthora melonis (assembly GCA_024211575.1). Classification (NCBI taxonomy): domain Eukaryota; phylum Oomycota; class Peronosporomycetes; order Peronosporales; family Peronosporaceae; genus Phytophthora; species Phytophthora melonis. Next base: position 1,524,447 of record JAMXKT010000094.1, on the reverse strand, counting down.
TCGACTGGGATATGCGTCACGGGGTCGTTTGAGCTCAGAAAGTTTGCCGAGAAGATACGATTCCTTTCCCCTGTGTCCACGAGCTCCGTGCCCACGATAAGAGCCCCATCCTCACGGGCGATCGGCTTTGACAGCGCTACAGACACAGCAAGAGTGAATACAACAGGTCAGCGACTAAATACAATGATACTAAAGACTGGGGCAAGAGCTCGTACGGAATGGCGTGCCATCCGGGCGTGCGTCGACGGTGACGTAGTAGCTTGGAGACGGCAACATCACGCTGCCCATGAGACTGGCGCTGTCGATGGTGGGCTGATAGCTCACCACCTCCTGGCTGTACTGCGGGTCCATGTAGCTCTCGAGATCCGGGTGCGAGTCGGCGATGATGTCCCAAAAGCTCGTCTCGCTGTCTGCGTCACCCCGTGGGCGCATTGGCCTCGAGTTTCGCGTCCGCGGGGACTGTCGATGATGTCGTCGGTTCAGCCAGCGGCGGCGTCGAAGCAGGCGGAGGCGAGGGGGACTTCGATGAGGCTGACATGACAAATTCAGAAATGAAGTTGCCATTTGACTTTTCGCTTTCGGCGCAGGGTCAAACCCCGTCATTCTGTCCTCTGCCTGGTCGTAGCCATACTGATGGAACCCATCCATTACCTAGCACCGAGTACAGTAGTCCTCACTCGATAGCACTGGCGATAAAGACAAACGTATACACAACCGTCCATGATCTCGCCAGGACATACTCATGCTCCAAGATCAATGAACATACCTACAAACTTTACGCTTCAACTATACCATGTCACTAAATCCTACATTTCCCCCCTACAGTGACCGACTGACTCAAACACTCAAACCTCAACCTGATATTCCTGCCTAGTATGGCGTGGGGGACGCCTCCTGCCGCTGCTGCTGCGCCCGCGGCGGCGCCAGCGCCCATGACGGCCAACAACGCTCTCTTCCTGATCCGTAAGCTTCGTCTTTGCGCCTTCACCGCCTTCTGCTTCCCTCTCTAGCCAAAGTTACAGCTCACTAACGCTCTAACCTCCTCTCTCTGTTCCATGGCAGTGCTAGGCATGTTCCTCATGGCCACAGTGCTGCCCGTGCTGGTCGCGACGTTGCTCCGCCTGATGGCGCTGGTCGTTACCGCGCTGCTCTTGGCCGCCGCCACGAACCCGTCGGACCACTCGTTCGCGCTGTGGCTCAGCCAGCAGAACGAGCCGGCGGACCTCGTGCCGGACGCGTCTCTGGGCGTGTCCAAGTGGTTCTCGGCCGTGTACCAGACGGCCAAGGCGCTGGTGCGCAACGAGCCGCTCGTCTGGCGCTTCCACAACGCGCTGGTCTTCAGCGTCGTCTTCGTGCCGTCGCGGGAGCGCTACGCCTTTGGCGTCTTCGGCACGTGGCGCTGGGCCGACGAGGCCGGGGACTACGTCAAGGCGCTGTGTCGCGCTCCGTGGGTGAACAGAGTATCGAGGGGTGGAGTCATGAGCAGCTTCGACAAGTATACGGTGAGGGGGCGACGTTCGTGTCGGACAGAGACGACGGAGCTGTCAGACGCAGGAGAACAACAGGAGCAGGAGCAGGAGCGACCTCGGCGTTCAGTGACTCAGGCATGAACGAGGTGGAGACCGAGTCCCACCGACAGATCAGAGCCAAGGCCTTGCAGTGCAAAGTGCGGAAGGACTGGAAGCACGCGGCCGAGTTGTTCCTGGAGGCGGCGAAAGCGACGGGGGCGTTGCTGCTGAGAGCCAACTACGAGCTGGAGGCCGCCTGGTGCACGCTGGAGGAGGTGGGCACGTACCCGAAGACGCAGAGCGAGCTGGTGCGGAAGATTCGCGGCGTGTGTGACGACCTGGCATCGGCCGGCTACTTTGACGAGGCCTCGCGCGGGTTGGCGGAGCTGGCGCTGAGACTCAAGCGCAGGTTCCCGACGGATTGCAAGACGGAGGAGCTGGCGAAGCAGGTGGCGGAGCTCTACGTGCAGGCCAAGAACGTCGCGGAAGCCGGCGGCAGCGTGCACAGTGCAGCAGAGAATGGATTGTGGGCGGCCAGTGTGTACGCGGACGCTGGCTTGTGGGCATCTGCGGAAGAATGCTTTGAGGCAGTTGGGGACATTCGACGGGTTAACGCCCAGTACGACCTGGCAAACGAAGCTTACGGGAACGCTGTCCTCTGTCGTCTTGGTCGGCTGGACATTGCTGGCGCCGAGCACATGCTCAACCGATTCACGGAGCACATGGGCGAGAGTCACCGCCCCAGTGAGATGGATTTCTTCCTCTCCAGTTTACTCAAGGCGTGCAACAAGTGGTCGCCGCAGATCCTCGAGACTGCCTCGAAGCGCTACGATTCGTCGCACCGACTGACACCGTGGCAGGTACAGACCGCTATATCTCTTGTTTGCTTCGTATCCTGATGACTAACTTATTATCAACTTGTAGCGTAAATGCCTTGCGAACTTGCAGGAGAAGATGAATAATGCAGACTTGCGATAAAGAAACTTGCGCGGGCGGTACTCAAGTATGCTAGACAAATGCACACAAAAAATTGATGAAATGATTGGCCTCGTCACTTCACAACCCAGTGCTGATCTGCCAGTGCGGACGATTAAGCTCAGCGTTGTAGCTGACTGACTGGGAAGCTGTGTTCGTGTGTGAATGCATGCATTTAGGTGACTCTTGGTGGCTGGAAAACGGCAGGAAACGCTCCATTAGCTCAATAATGCCTTTAGTCGCCTGCCAAGTGCCCAGCGCTGGCCATGGACCCCGCGCTTAAGCGGCGCCCCTTCTGTTCGACGTCCGGCCAGCCCAGCAGCGACCGCCGCTGGGGGTGATCACCCAAGAGGAGAGTGAGAGGCTGCAACGCAAGCATCGGAGACTTCACCCACTGGAAGATGACGACTGCGAATACAAACGTGGGGTCGAAGACTGTGGTGAAAGCCAAAGTGGTGAGCCTGTTCTGCCTGCCGGGGCGCTCCCCGCCGTATTCAGCCCGCGCCCAGTTAAAAGACCGTACGTCCCGACCCCATCGGATACGCCCAAGTATTTCAGATGGAAACCGCAGTCGATGGCCCCACTCAAGTCTCCTCCCGTGTACGCGCAGAGCAAGCCTGTTGCTCCTCCCCCGGTCGTGCCTTCTCCAAGTGCCCAGCGACGGCAAAGCAGTTGGAAGGCTGTGGTTGATACTCGAGCGCCGGAGCTGCTCGGGGATGACGATGCGATCCCCACGCCACTATCAAGCCGAGGCGGAGTTGGCGATAATGGATTCGCTTCCGAAGACGCAGCGAACGAGTCGCGGGTGGCTCCGTGGAACGAAGAAAACGCTCCAGCCCCCGCTTCTCCTGAGAGCAACCACTACCTCTTCGATGGCCCAGTTACGTCGCGGTCGGGGCTGACAACCCCGCAACCTCCACAAAGCCGTCAACTCCCGCAGGATCGTCAAAGCCGCCAACTCCAGCGACCCAAACGCAGGACCATTCGCGTTTAGCAACGCCGGCCCGCCCCCCAAGCACCGCAACTTCCAGTAACTCGGGTAGCAATCCCTTGAACGTTGAGCCTTCGTCAATGGGGATACTGCCGACGGCAGCAAGTTTACAGGTTACCGGAGCTAGTATGGGAGGGACAGTGTTGGATTCCTACCCCCCACTGTCAGAGCCTGTTCCAGGGACACCCCCGATCCGACTTCAGCCGTTGTCGCCCCCTTCCTCTGCACCTGAGAGACCTGACGAGCGAAGTGAATACGAGAGTACTCCGCCTTCGCGTTCAGCCGACTCCAATTCATTCTCGAGTGGATACGAAGTTCCCAACGCGCAAGAACTCCAGGCATTTGAGGTCGAGCCAAAACCAGCGAAGCCAGAGCCAAGCGACGACAATCTGTCCCTTGCAACCCCGATCGTGATCCGCAAACCTGGGGACAAACAGCCGGCAGTGTTCACGCAGCATGTCCTGCGCGGTGTTATCCTCCGCAAGTACCTGCACGTGAGCAACATCGCCCGAAAGCTTCGAGAGACCGAGCAGCACGTTCTTCGAGTGTCCGCCATGGCTCCAGCAGGTACCTGCAGCTTTGGAAAGCCGCCAATCCCAGCGATCGCTCCGAACGGCAGCTTAAGACCTCGCAAGTCGTCGCTGGAGCGCGTCATTGACAGCGTGACGGAGGAAGTGGCGGGGTCTGCCAGGGGGCCAACGACCATCCTCCACCGATTAGCGTCCGTGGATAAGGCGATTACCCAGACTGCCCATCGGATGCGGTTGATGTCCAGCGCAAGTATCCCAACGCTTAACGCGCAAAACTTGGGTAAAGCTCCGTCACTGCGGACTATTGGGGAAGGCAAACAACTTGCTGCCCCCGCGCAGGGGCTCGCTTCTCCTCCAAAGGAAAAACTTCAGCGGCGACGGCCGTCAGACGTGTCGAGTATCAATGAAGACGAGGTGGGGGCCATCCCCGTGCGGGCCAAGCTGGATCCAACATCGGCGCACATGATGCGCATCTGTCGCCACGTCATCGCCAAGCGAGCCATGAAGTCGTTCCTGCGTCAAGAGATGTCGGTGATAGCCCAGACTGAGGTGGTGCTGCGCGATGACGCAGCCTTGCAACGCCGGCCAGGCTCGTCGATGAGTATTAGCCGTGGCTCCGATCGACCAAGTTCCAGATCTGCGACGATGGATAACCGGATCCCGATCAAGTCGATGGCGTCCGACCTGGTGGAGAGCTTGGCCGCGTACCTGAAGGAGGGGACCAGCACATGACGGTTGACGAGCTCTTCCTGAAAGCTTTACTGTCAGAAGCGGAGAAGGACTGGAAGCGCGCGATCCTGTTGGCCTCCGCGTGCGTGATCATCGATCGCGAGTTCATTCTGGCTGCGCTGCTCCGAGCGCGTTGCTGTCGAAGGCTTGGACTTTGGACGCAAGCGATCAAGGATCTGAGCCACGCCCTGCTATTGCGTCCCGACGACCAGCGTCTCTTCCTGCTCAGAGCGTGTCTACACAGCAAGATAGGCGACGCTGAGAACGCGCTGGCGGATGTGAATCGCGCGCTGGTGTTGCATCCGCAGTACACTGAGGCGTTGCTGTTACGAGCGGAGATCTTCCATCGAGGACGCTCTATTGGCGCGGCGTTGCAGGACCTGACGTCCGTGTTGGCTTTGGATCGCAGTTGCTGGCGCGCGTACTATGATCGTGCAACGCTACGCTTACGCGCCATCGAAGGGGAAGAGCAAAACCTGGTCTACCATTCGGAGCACTTACGCTACGAGGAGCTGCTGGCCACTATCATCCAAGATTACGTGAATGCGCTGCACAAAGGCTGCACATTGGTGGAAGTCGTGGAGACCGTCGGCGATCTCACAGTGCGTCTTCTCGAGTTCACGGGGGACGCCACTGTGCTACGTCAAGTTATCCAGAATCTCACGCGGTTGCTTCACTTACTCGTCCTGGATCCAAGCGGCGGACTCGGTAAACCACGCACCCCAAAGACTCCGAGTAATGGAAGTGGCTTGGGTGCAGCGTCCTCCTCTGGGAACGGAGAATATCGGTCACTGTCTACGGGGGAGCGTGAACTGTTGGTGGCTGCTATTCACGCTCAGCGCGGACGCCTGTACGTGCTGTCAAAGGACAAGGTCAACGCAATGGAGGACTTTGATCACGCGGTGGTCATGGAGTATCACTATCCTGTGGCCCACTTCTATCGAGGCGCCTTCGCGACACTTTTGCTTTCCAAGGACTCGACTGGAACAGGTAAAGACGCAGAGACAGCGGCTGCCCACCACGCCAACAACATGCAGCATCTGTCTCGTTGTCTCTCCCTGGACCCGACGATCGCTGGAGCGTACACAGTGCGTGGTGCATTGCACTTACGAGATCTGCGCTTCAACAACGCGTTGCAGGACTTCAAGGCTGCAGTCGCAACTGACCCGACATTGTCCGAGGTGTGGCTGCAAATCGCGCTGGTCTACCTGAACAACTACCACGACTGTGAAGAAGCCGTCAAGGCGTGCACGAGTGCGCTGGCGAACGATTCCAGTCTGTCCCGTGCCATCTACCTGCGAGGTGAGGCGTACACGCGACAAGGTAACACGACTGCCGCTATGCAAGACTACACACGTCTCACAAGATTCCAGCCTACTGATCGCTGGGCGCACCTGCTACGAGGACGGCTTCTGCTGAAGCTCAAGATGGCGCGGCCAGCTCTGTACAGCTTCATTTGCTTCATCGAGCAGGTGATGAAAGACCCTCCGTCAAGTCGTCAAGGAGAGAGACCTCCTGTGGACACGAAAGGGGGCAAGGAGAGCAAGCCCAAAGCTGACGGGAAAGGACCTCTGCTGCTCTGTGGACGGGCGTATCAGCTCCTCTCGCGCTTCCAGAGCGCAGTGCATGCCTTCGAACAGGCCGTCGCTGAGAGTCCTACTAGCGAGAACCTCGTGCTGCTATCCGAGTCGCTGCACTCGCTGGGAGACACTGAAAACTCGCTGCGCGTGAGCGACAAAGTGGTGAATACGGACCCATCCAGCTTCCGCGGGTACGCGCGTCGCGCCCAACTGCTCGTGTCCGTGGGGCAGCTCGCCAACGCCATGGCCGAGTACGACAGAGCCATCGCGTTGGCACCGAAGGAGGGGCGTGTGTACTACGAGCGTGGCGTGGTGCAGATGCAGCTGTATATGCGCTGGCGCGTGGCGTTCCAGCTCAACTTCGCTTCAAGCCATGTCGGAGCACCCAATGCAGCGCAGAACATGGCGCGCTCGCAGTTCGCGCCGCAGCTCTCAGCGCGTGAAGTGGAAAAGCACCTGGGAGCAGACGCCATGAAGGACGAAGCGCTGGTACGCAAGATGATGAAGCAGTTCTTCGTGGGCAGCATCACCGACCTGTCCAGATGCATCCGGTTGGAGCCCTTCTTGCGGACGCGTATGTGGATCGTGCCGAGTTGAACGCACTTGGCGAGGAGTACGACCGTGCCTTCCGCGACCTGGAGACGGCGACCGAGCGCCAGCCCAAATACGCCCGCGCTCACGTGAGTTTGGGTGTGCTCAAGTGCCAATTTGCTGCGTACGCCGCAGCTATTGAGGACTTTGATAAGGCCATCAAGCTCGAAGCAGCAACAACCGCGGAGACGCGCGCGTATGCGTACTTCAACCGTGGTGTGGCCTACCAGAAGCTCGAGCTCTGGTCTCAAGCTGAGAGATCGTACAGTCAGTGTATCGCGCTGTTTGGTCGAGGTCGCGATGTCGCGGCTCACCGAAACCGAGCGATTGTGCGCTGCCACTTGGGGAGCTTTGACAGCGCGCTGGAAGATCTGGAGGAGGTTCAGCAGAGTGCTCCGGATGACGACGAACTGCATGGGGCCTTGGGGTTCGCTCTGCTGCAGCTGAATCGGTACGAAGACGCTGCCAAGCACTTCGCCGCCTATGGACGACTGGGTCGTGACACGTACGTTGACAGCGGGAACGCTTACTTCAATTTGGCCACAAAGAGCGAGACGCACCTCGAGCAAACGCAGCACGCCGCGTACCTTGAACGCGCTCGAAGATTTTACCTGCGAGCTGCGCGACTGCAGCCGTCGAATGTGGACGTTCGCCTCAACTTGGCCAATTGTCTGCGTAAGGAGAACTCGTTGCGCGCGGCCATTGCACAGTGTGATATCATCTCTCGCGACCAGCCACTCAACCACACGTGCTTGGAGAGCAAGGCGCTGGCGCTGTCCCTGGTGCCTGGGAGAGGAATGGACGCTGTGGCCTGCATGGATGCCGCGGTGCGCACGTGCGTGGCCTCCTCCGCCAACCTGGAGAACATTTTTTACGCTTTTTCAAGTGGAACCATTCACCGCAACGCATTGGAACGGAAAACCGTTAGACGCAATGGAGCCCGTCGACTATCAAGAGGAATGGCACTAGCTCCGACGTCACCGACCGACGGGAGCAACGCCACGAGTGCAGCAGCCACGCTTCTGGCTCAGATGGAGACGCCAGCCCCAAGATCCATCTCACGGGCTCACACGAGCAGATGCTCGCTCTGTACATGCTCAACCGAGGGATTATGCTCGAGAAGATGGGGAATTTGGCGCGAGCACGTCAAGACTACGGCGACGCGTTGCACTTCGACCCGCTGTCGGTTCACGTTCACGTGTGTTTAGGCACTCTCAGCCTTCGCGAGGGCAACTTCGACAAAGGAGCAGCCGAGTTCCAGCGTGCACTGGAGCTGGACCCGTCGTCCGGTGTCGCGCATCTGAATCTTGGGGTGGTTTATCTGAGTCGCAGCGAGTTGCAGCCCGCTCTCGTCCACTTCGACGCTGCCATCGCACTCCTCCCGCGCTGCAGCTACGCGTACGCGAACAAGGCGGTGGCATTGGCCCGCAGTGGGGACACGCAGGGAGCCGAGCTGTTCTTCAAGAAGGCGATCGACGAACTCCCGTCTCGGAAGGAATTTTATCTGGCACGCGGCAAAATCGTTGCCTTACAAAAGCGCGTACACGACGCAATGGTCGACTTCTCAACCGCGCTGTTTCTTGGGTACGACGGCAAACTCTAGTCGCCAATTGTTTCTAGTTTTTCAAAACAAACACTATCAACTAGTTGTCCCTAAGCTAATCAATCACCAAGTTCCGACTCAATTTCGCCATTTTTGACCATTTTCCACCCCGTTTTCTCCATTTTTGCCAGCACAACACGATTTTTCAGGTTCAAACTCTTCATCCGGAGAGGGAGAGCGAATCTGCCACCGGTCTTCACCGTAACTGAAGTTGAAGCACGTTTGGCTCGGATCGATCGGCAACACGGAATTGCCCACGATTTCCTCCAGAGTTTCACTTTCGTCCTCCGCTTCGTCCGAACATGTGCAACTCGAAGGTTGAATGGCCGACACCACCGGACAGAGTCTGGTATGACGGACATTGCCACTTGGTGGAGACGACGGGGGACTTTCGTCCTCCGTTTCCGTCTCCTCCCCATTGTTAAGCCCCCAACTGCGACACCGGACGATGCCCACGCCGAACCTCACTCGGTTCACGGTCACAGCTTGTCTCCGGCTCAGTGGGGGCCGCCGTGGACGCACTGAGACTCTGGGGCGAGGTGTTAACGCCTCGGCTTCCTCTTCAGCTTCAACCTCGGACACTTCCTCTTGTTGCTGATCAACTTTTGTCTCGATCTCAGGAGGAGGAGGAGGTGAAAGTGAAAGGTGTGGCAACCCACTTGCTTTTGCCTCTTTGGCACGAACTTGTTGCACTTGCGCCACCACGGAAGCGTCGGACACGTCGGTTGGACTGCTGAGGAGGATGGTGCCTGGCGATTTTAGCTGCTTGGTTCCGTCTTGCATCTTGGTTAGAGAATTGCCGGCACCCTGTCGCTTTAACACTTGCTTAACCCGGGTGGTGCTAACCTTACGGCGACGCACTGGGGTCTGCGGCTGCGAGTCGCTGTCCATGCGGCGCTTGCGCCCCACGATCGGTGAGGTCGGAGCGGGAGCGACTGGGACGCCATGCTATTGTTGCCTGGAGCTGCGCACTCAATTCTTCCGGTCGGCTTGGGGAGTGGCAGGAGTCAGTTTGCCACCTAAATGGACAGTTAGGCAGAGAACGCGACGCTGCACCGGCAACGCACTTGACTTGGGAAGGCACTGATAGTGATGAGACTTCAATTTTGAGCACCTGGCTATACATTTTTCAAGTCAAACAAACTGAACAAAAGTGTATATGTACCATATAAATGGTACACAAGAAGAGAGGTACATACTGAACATGTCTTCAACTAGCGTTGAGCCTTACTGTTGTCGTTAGCTTTACGGTGCCGATACTGGTAACCTCGCGTCGAGGTCCTCGACTAATGGCTTGGCGGCTGTCTTGAACGCCAAATCTTCACCAGTAGCCGCGAAAGTCGCGCTCTTGAGAAAGCACAACCACCTTTAGGATAATCCTCGCCTAAGTTAGTGCGATTCTTGTAGCGCGCCTTCAACGGTGCTCCGATTAAGACAGATGAGAGTAGACAATACAATATACACTCTGTTGGTATCAATACTGTAACGGCTTTATGACGCAGCCTACCGTTTACTTTATTGTAGAATTCAAAAGACAACACAGGTGTGGCGCGGATACAGTAAACAAGTCGTAGGGGCTTCGTGTTGCACGGAGAGTGCCGCGTACCATCAGGATGAAACATTCCTGGTCTAGCAAGCCACCTGACGTATGGGCTTGCACACTGGAAGGCGTGTTGGCAGGCAGAAGGTGCTCAATTTGAACGCTTTGCGGCTACCGTCTCTCGTTATTTCGGACGGTAAGCTTTGGGTACTGTACTCACTCGGCAGCTGATTGTGAGGACTCCTCACGGTCCTTATTACATACTTTTAAGTAGCTCAACCAAATCTGTATGAACCAGTCAACCTGTCAGCAGTGCTCAGTCAAAATCGGAAAGTCGTACAAAATCAAAGACGCTCCTCTACCTAGCGGCTACAGCACTCGTAATCTGTCGAGCTCGTAATCTAACCTGTCAACATGAAATGCGTTATGTCTCTCACAATCACCGATCTCCACAAGATCGGTCTCCACAAGATCGGTGATTGTGTGAGACATAACGCATTTCATGTCTCCACCGATGGCACGTCGCCGAAACTCAAGATTTTCCACGCGCAGGCTACTGATCGCTGCAGCCGTCGCGCTGGTTGCTTGCAGCCCCGTCACGTCGGCCGCGAAGTGCACCATTAAGCAGCGGCCAACGGCCACGACTACGCCAGGAGTGTCGTTCGACTTCCCTGACACCGACATCCCAACCGTGACGGACACGCCTGACCAACAAACGACCGACTCCCTGCTCAAACGACAACAGACGCCCCGGAGATCCCACGACGGGGTCTTCTGGGGAGACGAGCAATGGCGGCACCGCTGGTTCGCTTCTGGCGACTCAACACTCGACCGAGGGCTCAAGTGGCGAAACAACCGGCTCGCTCACGACGCAAGGGTCTATGGAGGGGTCCATCGCCCAGGGTCCGTCGACGGGCAACTCCAGCGCCCACGCCACCTTTGGCGACGTCACGTCTGGCAGTGGCAAGTGCGTCGTCGGCAACCCGAACGCCTACATCTCGGCCAAGGACGTGGACTGGGTCTGGACGCAGTGCATGAGCAAGTACATGCCGCAGTTCAAGAACTACATCTTCGACCAGCTCGTGACGAACAAGGGTAAGCTGTCGTACTGCGTCCGCTGGGACAGCACCAACAAGCTGTCCAAGTCGGTGGCATCCAAGTTTGAGGCCATGCTGAACCGGCAGTTCAAGGCCTGGAACGAGTGGCTCATCGGGTACGAGTGCTGGCCATTCGAGCAGATCGACGTCAAGATCGTGGGCTGGGCGACGCGCGATGCCTCGCTCTTCGACTGGAGCGACGACTCGCTCGGCACAATCTACACGGACGAGAAGGACAAGGACGGCGTGCCGCAGTGCCCCGAGGCTTGCTACAAGCACAAGGACTTTGCTGCCAGCGCCGACACGAGCGGCTGCAAGGGCGAGCCGTTCGACATGCCGCTCTGGCCTACGTTGGGCCAGGGCGGCGGCGCCGGTGGCGACTGGGGGCAGCGCGTGGACGCGGATAACATGTTGGCGAGCCTGGACCAGGAGCAGTTGACGATCGTGGCGCACGAAATCGGCCACGGCTTTGGTCTCCCCGACTTCTACGAGACGACGGACAAGCCTAACGAGGACTTCCCGGTCTGCATCATGATGGCAGGCTCTTCACCGACGATCACCCCAAGCGATGGCTGGATGCTGAGGCGTGTGCTGGAACATATCAAACCCCGCTACAAATTCTATTAATAGTAGCGATTCTGCCATCAGTTGGTTCCCTTGACAGCATTGATGCTTAAGGAATTGCGTGGTTGTGAATATTAATATGAAGCACATGTTAGTATGTTTGATGTTTTGCAGAAATTGTTTGCTTCGATGTTTTCAATAGTATGTTTTGCAAAATCGTTTGTTTCGGTCGCTAAACTTTTTGCGAAAAATAAATTTACAAAAGGGAAATTTTAAAAAGGCGACTCGGTACTCACCTCCGATTTAGACAAAGGATTAAGCGCTCGTTGATATTGATAAAAAGTTGGCAAGAGATCTACAATATTGAAAGCGTCGCCCCCTGCTTATCAAGCACGCTGTACCGCAGCGATTTCTTCACCACGAATGCACCCAGCTTCTCACGCCCGTCACCATGTCGGAACTCCGAACCATGCCCCCCCCCTTCTCCTCGAGTGCACACATCAACTTCTCCACCTCACCTTTCCACGAGCTCACACATCGGCTCCCTTATCACGCAGACAAGTTCTGCTGCAACGGTGTGGTCGTCCCCTTCACCATTCGCGTCGCGCTACCAAGGGGGCACTTCTAACTTGTTAACGAGCGCTAATTTCTAGACTAATTTCTAGACTAAATCGTCCGTAGCGAGTCTCATTCTCGGAGGATTTTTTAAATCGAGTCGCCTTTTAGAGTTTCAAAAAATATTTTGAGAAGAAAGAAGAAATTTCTGTGTTCCAACCCGACGTTAGTTTTTTTCGTAATAAAAGTACCGTCGAGAGCACATAATTTTGCATACCGCGCCCTACATAAATGTATCATGGTACCTAAACTTTTTAGGGGTATATTTAATATACCCCAAAACCATACCATTAGTCTAGGAATAAAAAACTTTACAGATGGTCAACGTAATATACTTAAGAAAAAGAAATTGGGGCAGCAGAAGAATAATATTCTTCTGCTGCCCCAATTTCTTACTAGGGCTCCGCGAAGGCTGGGATAGGAGGATTTTGGAATAAACCCTTTATTTTTATTTTTAATTTTAATTTTATTAAATATTTTACTTATTAATTCGGTCATCTCCTGCGCCTGCTTCGCAGCCGCAGCATCTGCCCGGACATTTGCCTTAAAACTGTAGATGCAATATATCAACAGACAATGCTCAACAAAATTAAGAAGGCGAACCCTGGCTGAGGTCTATTTGCAGCTAGTAGAATCGGCATGCTATTGTACAGTACAGTCCACCTCAATCGTCCCATTACTTCGCTACAGCAATATATTTATTGATTCATACCAGCGTCATCGGTAGCACACTGGTTCAGGATGCCCACGCATATAAACCTTTTGGAGGGGCCAGTGAGGCACCGCGGCCATACCGGTGCTACAGGTATCGTACCGGTTCAAGCTGCCCATGCATATAAACCTTTTGTAGGCGGCACCGTTTCCATACCGGTGTTATGGGTATCGTACCGGTTCAAGCTGCCCATGCATATAAACCTTTTGGAGGCCCAGTGCGGCACCGTTTCCTTACCGGTGTTATGGGTATCATACCGGTTCAGGCTGCCCACGCATATAAACCCTTTGGAGGGCCCAGTGCAAAACCGGAGTCGTACCGGTTTCATAGAGATGTACCAGTTAGATGTCAAGAGGGGTCATCTTTTGACTTGACGTACCACGGATATAATCCTATTTGGTCTGCGATAGCAGCACTAACGTTGCTTCCTATCCCAGTAAAATATCTTTAAAATGGTTAAAATCTTCAGATCCTATGATCACTGAGGTTGGTCAGTGAGTTCGTCATCGAGCATCAACACGCAAGCTCGTAAGTGACGACACTGCACCAAGACATATCTTCTTGAAACCCTGATTGTTGCTGCTGGTAAGATCTCCCTCTCCGCTGTGAGCCAATATATCTAAGCAGACAACCCAAGGTCAGATGATCTGATCAAACTCACTTTGCAACTTCCGTCCCGGTGTGCACAACCCACGGACTTTCAAATGTTTAAAGTCTAGCTACCATGGAAAATAATTAATATCTGTTGGTTCACCACTGACTTCCTGTTGTAGGGATGACAACCACTACTTACCTGTTAAGATCGCTGTTGTCCTGTGATGCGGCAACAGGTAAAAAGGTCTGGAAAGCTGTTACGCTGAGAAGCTGTTAGGTGTTTCAAAGCAAACCAGATTGCAAAGGTAACGACAGGATCGCAGCCTCCGGCGCCTGCAGAGCTGTTACCTTCCCGACCTGCTGAGCAGTTGCAAAACGAACTACAGCCTTTAGAGAGGTTATATGTCCTAGATGTTTGGGAGTTGTGAAACGACTTAACCCTTTTGCGATGGTTCTGTGTAAAACATGGCTAACTAGCATGTTTTACAAAATCGACCCAATCAGAGTTTAGAATGATAATTTTAGCCAGTAACGGTCGGGGCGGTAACCGTACTAAAACATGGCTAAGTAGCATGTTTTATATTAGGTACGAATAAAATCCAGTCTTATGTCCGATTTTGGTTTGCGGGTCTCGGCGTAAAACCATGCATCTAGTCATGTTTTACGGTTTTGTATCGGGAGGCTTCCATACAAATTCCAAGTATAAAAATCATCGCAAAAGGGTTAAGGAATCGCACAGCGCTCGTTTGCTCACAACTCCATTTGCACCGTCGCCACCAGAAGCATCACAGCAACTCTGACGTCGGGCATGAGTTCAAGGCGCAACGCCGGGGTGGCGTTCAGCGATTCACCGGGAGACGACGGGGAGTCAGACGACTCGGACATGCTCTTCGAATTCGACGATGACCCACGTCCTGGCGCCATGTCGACAGCCTCTGCATCCGTGAGGCGGGACTTTGTGCTCGTAGGAGCGCTGACCTCCTTCGCTGCTGCTCAGAGAGAGATGAGTGAGCGCGATGACTACGTCCACACGTACGAGACTCGATATGAGACCGACAGACTCCTCGTGCACGTATTCCGGTGTCGATCCCATGATGATTGTCAGCATCGATACAAAATCAGGAGGATCACGGTAGGAGACAACGACCCCGACCCAGTTGTTGAGTATCACCTGGAAGAGCATGGCGATCACGCAGCGACTGTTTTACCTGTTCGGCGCCGAGGCATCCACCCGACATTGACTGAGGAGGTTGACGCGCTGCTGGACATGGGTTAGGGCGCTATGCAATTGCGGAACCTCTTAAACCACAAGCACCGAGATGACCCACGCAGGCTTCGAGTTGTACCAACATGCAAGCAGCTGGAAAACCGAAAGGCCTTCCTCGTTAGAAGTTCACCGAACGGGTGGGAAGTGAAAAACCACGCAACTTTCACAGCATGGGCGAGCACCAGATTATGTTCTACGCGCGATGAGTTCGACAGTATCTCGGATCCAGCGGACAGGACGATAGACGACTTGATTGTTCTCGACGCGTTTTCGTTCGACTCGGTAGACACCGAGAGTGGAACATCGTTCGGTGTGTTAGTGACTTCACGCAGAGTGTTTCGCAATGTTGTGACTTGTGCTCGCGACCAAGGACAGCAGATCGTATGCAGCACTGACGGCACCTATAAGCTGCACTTTGGCGGGTGGACGGTTGTGGACTGTGGGTCTAACGCTGTATTCTGGGATCGCAACAGCTACGTTCATCGCTTTGTACCCTGGTTGTACATGTTCGTACGAAGTGAATCTACAGAGGCGTACAGGAGGATGTTCAGCGTTACGAAAGCCAGAGCAGCCCTGTTTTTCGGCCTCGAGGTTGAAGTGGCTTTTGGTAGCCTAGACCACTGCGATGCGATTGCTTCGGCATTTTTGTCCGTCTGGTCCAGTATCACACTCCTGACCTGCTGGCCCCATCTTGCACGCCAAGCCCGTAAGAAAAAAACTTTACTGGAGTGTGAAGCGAATTACGACGAGCTGATCAAACCTAATCTGCAGTGGCTGCGGCAAGCAAGAACGCACGCACAATTCCTCAAGATGGGTGATATTCTGATGGCGTACTGGACTAGTTACGGGGAGCGAGCATACGCTGACTGGTTTCGTTTGGTTTACCTCCATGTGCGATGGGACCGCTGGCATGTAACTGGGGCGGGTGTTGGTGGGGTCCTTCCCTCCCAACAAGGGATCGAAGCCCATCACAGTGTGATTAAAAAGACTTGTGCTCCCAGTCCCAGGGCATCGACCAATGGTGTTCTGAAAGGAATTCTTCCTAGAATACTCAGATTGGATGGCGAGAGGCTATGTCCTGCGTCGGCCGCGCACTACTGTGAAGGCCCGGTGCCGCCAGAGATGCTGGCCAAAGCACAGCGGCTTGTTGCCTCCACTAGGAACTATTGCAAACTCAGCAAGGGCAGAGGAAGCGGCAGGCGGCTCGTAGCCATCATCTTCAACGCGGCAAAGTTCATGGTGGGAGGTGCTGGCATCTTGGGGGCTGAAGTGGACCAGCAGCGCGCTGAAAAGTTTGTGCGCTCTCTCGAAGGAAAATTTCCGAGAGGTTTAAAGGCTTTGGAAATCGAATACGAACTATTGTCCCTACATCGAGTGACGATCGGCACGGTTGAACCCGAAGTCCAACTTCAACTTGACCCCGTTTGGTCTATGACGAGTATACAGATCGTACGAAGTTACGTTCAGTGTGATTGTGAGTCATACGTGCGCACGGGATGGGTATGCTCGCACGCTTTGGCCGCTCTATCACTACAGGGCTTCCTCGATTTAAATGCTGCTATGGCTAGCGTTCCTGTCCGACGTGCTCCTGGGAGGCCACCAAATCGACGACCGGCTTTGACCAGAGAGTCAAGGGAGGAAGGATACTTCAACGTGGACCGGCTCGTGCGTCTTTTCTTACAAAGACCAGGACAGCCTCTCAAGTGGAAAGTTATAGCCGACATGGATGTTGAAATTGAAGGTGACATCGAAAGCAGTATGTTCATTGGCCAAGTCGTGGGATTGCGATTATCCGATGGGGTATACATTTGGTCCGTGCGCTTTGCTGATGGGGACCTTTGCGACTACGAGGCAGAGCAGCTCGCACGAGCAGTGAACCGTGCGCATGAACTGGGCGTGAACGTGACCAGCGAGTGAGGACCAGACATCACATTAGTTAGAGGCTAGACGTAGTGAGCGCTTCGGGTGCTGCGAACTAGGGACCTGCTATCTAATAAAACACAGTAGTTTGTTTTTCTTTTAACATATTTTTAGCTGTGAATGGGTATGCCTCGGTGCAGAGTGTGTGATGTAGAATGTTAATCTCAACCAAAACATCAACTTCAACATGTAACACTTCAACTGGTTGAAGTTGTGTACGTAAGTGTGTCACATCATGTCGATACTGTAGACGTCACTGTAAAAAAAGGGCGTTGTCTGAGAGAAACAGGCCAACAGGAATAAAACAAGGAGATCAGGGGCGTCACCACCTACAACAGGGGATCAGTGGTATAATAACAGGTTATAATTAGCAACCAGCTACCATGCGGTCAGCTCCTTTCTGCTAGTCGGTCTAACCGCCCTCATCGTCTGCTGTAGCGTCGCCTCGCCCTCGAGAGACGTGTACTCCAAGACCGCCTAGTCGGACCTCGTGAACCCAGCCGAATTTGCGTTGCCTGACCGCAAGGGCGGCAGACTCTTGAGATCCACCGAGCCGTTGATGCTAATCGCGGGGAGGCGCAGGATGAAGATCGACAGGGTTTTATTGAAAAACTTGGCAACCTTTTGTGGAAGCTTTGCAAGGGGAAGGCGGAGTGTACGGAGGGGTTGGCGCGGAGTCCGATGCTGCACCGATCAGATGCAGCCTCCTTTGTCCCCTCAGAGAAGAAGTTGGCACTGATTCTGGACAGGCCCCACTTGGTCGTCAAGAGGCTGCGGGACTAGCATAAAATGGATAATGACGCCCTGAAGGTTCTGACAATCCTCGACAACGAGCTTGAGGGAACATTTAAGGAGATGTTTGCGATCATGACGAAGCAGAACAAGAGTCCCGTAGCGCGTTTTAAGCTCCAGCCTACCTCTCAACTGTCGAAGGTGAATGAAAAGAACGTGCTGGAAGTCGCGAAGGCGAGCTCGGGTAACGTTGGAGAGAACTACCTCTTCTACAGGTAATATTTGTAATATAAACAAGCGCATCCCAGCTGGACGAGCAAACTTGAGCAAGCAACGGGAGCTTAGTCAGTGTCAAAGTCATCGACATGGTTCACCTAGTAGCCTGGTGCTGCACTTCATGTCATACTCACAGGTAGAAAACTTTTGCATACTGATTAAATGCTTGCACGCCAGTAGTTCTCCATCAGATCGATTCTCTTTCTTTTAAAATTTTTAAAAATGTGGCTGATTCCAGTCTATGATCTTGTTAATTTTAAACGCTTTAACTTGGCACGCTGACAAGCTTACTTATACTCACCTGCAGTAGCTGAACGTAACGTACTCGCCCGAATATAAGTCCCTTCCCGTATAGAAGTCCTTACTGATAAATACCGGTACTTAACGGTTAACTCAATACAAACTCCAAGATTAAAGTCTTGGAACTGATACCATATCTGAGAATTTCAATGCACTATAATATAGTGCAGTCATATTATGTAAAATAAAGTCTGGACTCTAATACATGTAGGGCGAGTACGTTACCTTGCAGGGCATAATTCTAGCGTTCTTACTCCGTTTGTGAAGCGGTCGTGTGGTTTTCCATTACGAGGATTTAATCTGCACCACTACTACAGTACTTAAGTATGTAATGCTACGAAGTAGACTTGATCGAAATGTACACATGACATCTTTACTTGACCCACTACAGTCAGTACCAGTTGTCTCTCACCAGCAACAGTATCAATACTGCACACCACACTGACCTACACTGTAGCATCATGCTGCTCTAATTCGACGCGTACATGAATCATATTACTCTTTGAATACGTGGTCTAACGCTTCAGTGTTTCTATCCCTGATTAATTATGTGAAGACTCGAACCGCTCCCTAACCTGGTCGCTCGTTCTAGAGGCGCGAATCGACCGGCGACCGCACTGGTGGCCGATCGACTGGCCGGCCCTGTCCTCTTGGAATGAGAGAGTATACCCACTTAGCCCTCGATGTAGCGGGACACGGCCATCGTGATGCTGTCGTACGACATGAAGATTACACCTTGGCCGGGGATAACGCGGCCTAGCCGAGGCACTACACCAGCGTAAAATGACCCCACGCCTTCGTGCACCATCATCTGGCGGAAACAGTCGAAGGTGCTCTTGTACTTGTGTGCGTCCAGCCCCTGCATCCGCGTCTTCACCACGTCAAATGCTGTCATGTACCACCAAACCCTCAAACGTTAGCGATTTAGCCAGCCGATAAACAACAGCGACCACGTACGATTGTTGCCGAAGACACTAAAGATTCCCGCCGTCATGCCTCCGATGAGACTGAGAGACGCTCGCTGGCTGCCCGTCATGTTCTGCGCGTCGTGGATAATTCCATGGCGCTCCAGAAACTCGGGGCTCACACGCTTCTGGAACTCGCTGAACCACATAAAGCGCAGGCCTTGGTTGGTTGACTACAGTCCAAAGTATACAGAGCAACCGTTCCGTTAGCCTATCAGACCCATTAGAGGTATCTCCTCTACCATTGTTACATACCTGCTTGAGGATCGTAGCCCACAATCCCTGATAAATACCACGAATCCCCTCCTTCGCGAGGATCATCTTCGTTCCTTCCCATACGCCAGCATTGGCTCCAATGAGCTTGGTCTTGAGCGTCTCAATCTGTATAGCCACACACAACACAGAGTGGTAAGACTTGGGCGCGTAACTTCTACCCTGTCGTTGACTTACCGGTGTCGTGGTGAATGTGGCCTCGATGGCGCCGGCCATCATTCCGGCCGCGAGGTTGCGCATGGCTGACGTCTTGCCGTCCTCGTCCGCTAGCCTCCGCTTAATGAAGTCTGTCATGATGCAGCATGTCTGCTGCTGGCACCCACGCAAGCGGGTACGCCAGCAACAGACATGCACGAAGAACACGTACCTGGTGGCCAGGAAGGCAGGCGTTGCAGCGCCGCCGCCTCCGCCGCCACAAGAAGTCCGCGCGCAACGTCGCGTGAAGGCTGGCGCCAGGCTTGCGCAAGACTGCCTGGCGCCCGGAATCCAGAACGCTACCTGCACAAGTATACAAACATGCATATATAGGATTACGAAAACAGAAAACACTTGCATTTAGTATAGGTTAGCTCAGCTTCTAGAACGACACTAAGGAGAACCTAGAGGAAGGCCTAGAGCACGTAGTTAGCCCGAAGACTTAACGGAATCAATCTCACTTTGCATTTTACCCAACAACAAGCAAGCAACACAACCACTCCACGCACCTTCGCTACGACAGGCCCAGCGCACCCGGAGCCTGTCATTTGGTAGCACTTGTTGGTCCCCTCGCAACCGCGCTTCGCTCAACCTCAAGGAGGTCTTCGGGCACCGGCTGGGGATTCGCTTTTGACCGCGCTTCGCTCAACCTCGGAGAGGGCTACGGGCACCGGTCATTGGCTGTAATTCGGACCCGCCTGACATCTGTCAAGGGAACGTCGGCATAAGTACGAGGCACCAGCTGTAGCGGCGCACCCGATCCAGTCCGGCTTTCGAGTTCGGCGGTTAGGGTAGTGCAGTCCGCTCTGAGTTGCCCGGGCCGCTTCTTTGATTGGATGGCTGGACGTAGGGGTCGTCGCGTTGACAACGCTGTTCCCGACGGGTCTTTTGAGAGGCTGGGTGTAATCGACGCCACCGACATCGACAAGTTGCGCACCGATTGCTACCGTCAAATCCGGCACGCAGTGCGAACGACTGAGCGACTGCTAAGAGAACTTGCTGAGGTCAAGCCACTCACTTCGGAAGAGCGAGACCAGAAAAGGGCGGTCATCCATCAGCTCTGTCGCGCTCAGCGTAAACTCGGCAAGGCAACCGGTCTCGTCAACCTCGGTGTAGCCAGAGTCCTCGACCCGCGTACTACCCGTCAACAACTCGAGCGCGACAACCGTCTCCGTGATCGCGAGGAAGCCCGCCGCCAGCGTAGCCTAGCAACTGTAAGGGAGCTGATTAACTCGTCTAACGAGCAGTAAACACGTTTTAGCCGCTTTTGTTTACGGCAATTCATCGTCGAGTGTGATAACGAATACCTTCGCGGGTATAACGTTTTAGAGGGAATCAGCTTTATTACTAGTTAGGCGTTTGGGTTAAGGCTTCCGCGTGTGAAAGGAAGGCGAACAAGATGGCGGACGTCTCTGAGCTCATGCAAGGAGTGCTGCAACCGATGCAGCA
Source organism: Phytophthora melonis (assembly GCA_024211575.1). NCBI lineage: Eukaryota > Oomycota > Peronosporomycetes > Peronosporales > Peronosporaceae > Phytophthora > Phytophthora melonis. The sequence continues at coordinate 1,503,441 of JAMXKT010000094.1, read as the reverse complement.
GCAACAAGAGATGATGAGAGTAATGAATGAGCAACGAGGAATGAACGACTTCAAGCTGGATGGGATTAGACTACCCAAGTACACGGGACATGAGTCTGAGTCGTTCCGCCTGTATCAAGAAGAGTTGTCGCAGTACTTTGAGGCCCGCAACATTGACTGGAAGAACGAGCGTTGGGCGACGAGGGTACTGGCTATTATCGGGAGCACGTTGAAAGGGCAGGCTGGTCAGTGGTACCTGGCGCGGAAGCATGAGATTTACTCTGCGGAGCAGTTACTCCGTGAGTTGTCACGCGCATTTGTTCCGGCGGATCTTCAGTTGCGGCTGCGTGAGCAGTTGCGACACCTAAGCCAGAAATCTTGCAAGTCGTTGGGTGATTACGTTTCACGGTTTCGCAACATTGTACTTCAAGTGGAAAACATGACGGAGATCGACAAGGTAGTGTACTTCTCGCAAGGGTTGATGCCAAATACACGTCAGGAAGTACTGTACAAGCGCTGTGAAACCCTTACGGATGCCATTACGGTAGCGATGGACTATGAGCGCTCGCACTTCGGTGCTCCAGCGCGCACGGGACGTCGCGACCGTGATTACCCACGATTCCGCAGAAACGAGTCGGCTTCAAGATCAAATGGTCCTGAGCCAATGGAGATCGACAGTGCGCAAGAACTCAGTCTAGAAGAGTGCCGTCGGCAGAGGAAATGCTACAACTGCTTCCGTGGTGGTCATATTGCAGCCCACTGTAAGGCCCCTCGTCGGAAACAACGTCCCTACAGAGGTCCGAATCAGCGTCAACGAGACTCGCAGCACGTCAATGCTGTGGAGCAACAAGTCAGCGATGGTGAAGAGAGAATCGTGTACGACCAGTACACTGTGGATGCGTTTGAGGAAGTCAGCATGCATGACGTGGCTGCTAGACCGGATAATGAGCTCATCCGTAAACCCGGGAGAATTGAAGGGCGCCCAGTAACGATACTGCTTGACTGTGGTGCTACGGCAAATCTGGTACGACCAAGAATGGTGTCGAAGGTGACAGGAACTAAGGATGTACAAGTGAAGGGCTTCGATGGAGAGATCAAGGAGTATCGCGATGTCAAGGTAGTGGAAGCGGACATCGGCATGGAAGACAAGACGTTCGAGAAGATGCGCCTCACAGAGAGTCCACTGGCGATTGAACATGACGTTATCTTGGGTAAACCGTGGTTTGCTAAATATCAACCAACGATCAACTGGCGAACGCATGAAGTAGTATTTCCGAGCAGGGAAGAGAGACCAAGGCCCAAGACGGACAAGAACGAAGACAAGATAGAAGATCAGGGAGAATGTGAGAAGGACGACACCACAATGGCCCCAAGCGAAGTTGAAGAGTCGGCGACAGCAGAAGAGCAACGAAAGAAAACGGAAAAGGAAGCAATTCGCGCACGCCATCGGTCACATCTCGCCTTGACTGAGGCGTGGCGTAATGGTGTCTTTGGGTCCACGAAGAAGTTCCGTCGTCGTATGCAGGACAGGAAGTTTGCGGAGCTGTTCTTCGTCAAGTTCTGTGTAGCAGTGGAATCCGACAACGTACCAGACTACATTAAGCCTTTGCTTGACAAGTTTGGTGATGTCTTCCCAGAAAAGCTGCCAGATGGTCTACCTCCCGAGCGCATCGTCGAGTTCGACATGGAGATGAAACCTGACGCCGCTCCTAGCACCCGAGCACCGTTTCGACTGTCTAAAACGGAGCAGGAAGCATTGGAAAAGTTCGTCGCGGAAAACATGAAGAAAGGGTGGATAGAAGTCTCCAATTCACCCTGGGTCTCCAATATCTTCGGTGTTCCTAAGAAAGATCCGGCGACTGGTCAAATCCCGAAGAGAGCTGAATGGTTGCGATCCGGGAATAGTTCCATCCCTATTCGTTGGGTCATCGACTTCCGCTATGTGAACAGTCAGACGAAGATTCGCATGCTTCCGTCGGATGAACGATGTCTTCTTGTCGACGATCTGGACTTGCGGGGGGAGAGTCACCCCATTGGAGTTCAGCAAGAAGTCAATGTACACGTGGAACAAGTCCAGAACGTCGAGTACTCGGCATCCAGCGTCCATTTGAGTGAAGACCAGAAGAAGAAGTTCCAGGCTGGATACAAGAAAGACCCCGCGTTCAAGGAAGTATGGAACCGACCGGACAAATCTGCAGACTTCGTCAAATCGAATGGGCTTCTGTACAAGCGTTCGGGTCATTCAGTCATCAGGCTGTGTGTTCCCAATAACACCCGGCTAATCACGAACATCTTGGAAGAATTCCATGATGCACCCACGGCAGCTCATCCTGGAATCCGTCGAACGCAATTGAGGGTTGCTCAGTGGTACTTCTGGCCCACGTTGGAGAAGGACACGAAGGAGTACGTGGCAAGCTGTGGGACGTGTGCTAGATGGAAAGTTAGTACCGCGCGCAAGAAAGGAACTATGATGCCAATTCCAGTCCCGAGCGAGTGTTGGGAAGTAGTGACTATGGACTTCGTGACAGGGCTACCGGTTTCTAATGGCTTCGATGCAATCATGACTGTGGTGGACAAACTGTCCAAGCGGCCCAAGTACATTCCGACACATACGACGACGGATGCTCCAGAAGTTGCCCGCATCTTCTTTGAAGGAGTAGTTCGTCATCACGGTCTGCCAAAGGTGATCATCAGCGACCGAGACCCCAAGTTCACATCAAAGTTTTGGAAGTCGCTCATGGATATCATGGGGGTCAAGTTGTCGCTCACCACGGCATATCGTGCCCAAGCGGATGGACAGACTGAGCGTCAGAACCTTGTCTTGGAAGATGCATTACGGTGCATGGTGTCCTACCATGGTCGAGACTGGGCTACGCATTTGGGAACAATCGAGTACGCACATGCGACGCTGGAGAGTTCCTCGACAACGTTTACGCCGTTCGAAGTGGACACAGGACGCAAGGTCAGGAACTTAGTATCCCAGATCACCCCTGGTGAAGTTCGTGATGAAGATGTTCCACTAGTTGACTTCGCGCAAAAGTTTGCTGAAGAACGCAAGAAGATCGTTGAATTGGCCCGCAAGAATCTCCTGGCAGCACAAGAACGTCAAAAGAAGTATTACGACAGGAAGCGCCGAGACGTGGAGTTCAAGGAAGGAGATCTCGTATTGCTGGATACGCGTAACTTGCCTCTCAAGCGCATCACGGCCAACACGGAACTCAACCGCGAGAAGTTGGCGATGAGGTACATCGGCCCGTTCAAGATCGAGAAGATGATAAATTCCAACGTAGCACGGCTCAAGCTACCGCGCCACATGAGTCGTCTTCACCTGAGTTTCAACGTGGAGTTCCTCAAGCATGACGTTCCGAACCCTCAACGCTTCGCGTCGCGACCTTTGCCCAAATCTGCACCAGTACTCCTCGACGATGCCACCGACGAAGAACTGCATTTCCCAGAAGCTCTGCTCCAACAGAAACAGCGCAACAACAAACGTCTCTGGTTGGTCAAGTGGCATGGACTCCCCGATTCGGAAAACACATGGGAATACGAGGTCAAGCTAAAACGAGTATCGCATTGGCGTGAACTTCTCCACAAGTTCCGTCAACAGCGCCAACGCGATTAAAAGTCCGGGGATGTCATGATGCAGCATGTCTGCTGCTGGCACCCACGCAAGCGGGTACGCCAGCAACAGACATGCACGAAGAACACGTACCTGGTGGCCAGGAAGGCAGGCGTTGCAGCGCCGCCGCCTCCGCCGCCACAAGAAGTCCGCGCGCAACGTCGCGTGAAGGCTGGCGCCAGGCTTGCGCAAGACTGCCTGGCGCCCGGAATCCAGAACGCTACCTGGACAGGTATACAAACATGCATATATAGGATTACGAAAACAGAAAAACACTTGCATTTAGTATAGGTTAGCTCAGCTTCTAGAACGACACTAAGGAGAACCTAGAGGAAGGCCTAGAGCACGTAGTTAGCCCGAAGACTTAACGGAATCAATCTCACTTTGCATTTTACCCAACAACAAGCAAGCAACACAACCACTCCACGCACCTTCGCTACGACAGGCCCAGCGCACCCGGAGCCTGTCAAAGTCGAAGGCTCCGAAGCGGATACCGGCCTTAGGGATGGAGCCTACGAGCACCGGTGCCAGTCCCCGGTACAGTGATCTGACACCGTCGGTCTGCACGTGGTAGCGGAAGCCGCCGATCATCCCCGTGTACTGCGCGCGCATGGTGCCCAGTTGCAGGTTGGTTTTGATCATCTCCATGGGCCAAATGGTGAGCGTCTCGATGCCGCCGGCGATGGCGCCCGCCGTCGTGGCCACCATGGGGTTCTTGGACTTAGTCACCATCTTATTGTGTCCGCCTACGCACGACGCCGACGCTGACGCTCGGAGAGATTCGAAATGCCGTGTTGGGCGTGAGACGCAGCAGCTTCAGTTCTGAAGTTGCGCGTGGGATAGCCACAAGAACTCGAGCAGAAACAACCGGTTGGCTGTACATAGCACATCTGGCAGGAAATTGCACAAACAGTGCGGTTGAAGTGATTTCCGTTGCCGGGCGTGTGCTGGCGGCGCCTCTCTGCTGGACGATATCTACCGGCTGTACACAGCACGAATGCTGCCAAGGAGAGCGTGTGTGAAGTTGGCAGCTTAGGGCGATGCGAGTGCTATTTTGCTCGCTACGCATGACACGTCCTTGACGTTTTGTGCTTTACCGATGATGTCATTTGTTTCGGTGGTCCTGCACTCTCGTTGACCTAGTCTACCGCACACATCATTGCTTCAAGCTGTCGAGTGCGCCTCGCAGCCGCTGGATGCCCGTGCGGATCTCTTCTTCGTCGTAGAAGGCGAAGGATAGGCGTGCACAACGCGTCATAGCCTCGCTGGACGGCACTCCGCCGTCGCCGTCACCGTAGAGAGTCCCGAGCGAGCACCGCGTGCCGGGCGTGAAGGCAACGCCGTGGTGGGCCATTGACTCCTTCAGCAGTGCGTCAGCATTCACGCCGTCGGGCAGGTGCAACCACACAAAGTATCCGCCACTCGGCTCTGTAAATGCGACCTCGGGGCAGTACTCGCGTAGAGCTTCGCACATGGCGTCTTTGCGGACTCGGAATACGTTCTTCAAGTGGTCGATGTGAGGCAGCAGCAGGTCCTGCTCCAGCACTGATCGTATGGACGAAAGCCGCGAGCCATGACACGCAATGCCGCAAAGTTAGGGAAACAGTTGAGCAGGATACCAGTACCTCAGAGGCCTGCAAAATACTCACCGCTATGGACGAGGGCTGCGGTGGCAGGGTTCTGTCCACCGCCGCTACGAAGCGCTCCGATCGTTGAAAGCGTCTCAATAGTGTCCTTGCTGCTCTGAGCCCAGCCTGCGACATAGTACGTCGTAGGTGAGTTAATATAAGTATTGGTGTGACAGGAACTGTGTCGACGACCGGTTTTTTTTCTTACCCAGACGAAGTCCAGGGGCCAGGATCTTCGAGAAGCTGCCTAGTGACACAACTAAACCGGAGTCATCATAGGACGCTAACGATGGCAATGCTTCACCGTCCAGGTGCAGGAGGTTGTAAGGCTCGTCCGAAATGATACGGAACTGGTACTTCTGCGCCAGAGCAACAATACGCTTGCAACGGTCGGGCGACGTCACAGCCCCAGTTGGGTTATGGAAGAACGGAATCGTGTACAGGAATGCGGGGACGTCTCCACCCGCAAGTTTGTCCTCCAGCACGTCCAGCTATCCACACAACCCCCGTGCAATTTAGCCTTTCATCGCCACAAAACAACGCCCACTCAGCCAACGATACGATACGCACGTCAATGCCGTCCTCCCCTGCGTGGACACCTTTCAAGTCCAATCCCAGCTCACGAAAGATATCATGCGCCAGGAAGTAGGTCGGTTCCTCCACGAACACGCGCTTGTTGGTCTTGGAGAACACCATCGCGGCGTGCGAGATGGCTTGCGAGTTGCCCGCAGTGACCATCAGCGTCTCCGGGTCGACAGCATCGGCTCCTAGACACGGCAGCACATCACTCAGTCGATGTCTTCCATCGTCTCTGTCATCATTTCGGTGATCTGTCTGTTACCTGCCACGAGTTTGGCGATCTCCTCTCGGAAGCCAATGAACCCTTTGGCAGCCCCATACTGCAGCATCAACGGGTCCTGTGTCGGCTTGAAGCGAGCGACTGCAGCGTTCCGGAACGTGTTCAGGGGCAGCAGCGACGCGGAAGGCTGGCCGAGGCCGAAGTTGATGACGCTGCTGGTCGTGTGCGTCTGCGCGTAGGGCGACGACTGCACCGAGCCCACGGGAGGGAGGTCTGAGCTAGAGTGCAGACTTCGAGAGAGACCTGCAGCTTGCCATGACGCGCGGAGGTGTCGCGCGCTGAGAGCATTACGAAGCCCCCGCGGCGGAGTAGCGCAGCCATGCTCCGATTTTTGCGGATACGGCTTCAGCCTGTGTACAGCTTGTGTGCGGGTTGTGGTTTAGCGAGGTGCTTCAACTTGGACCCGCATCGGTGATCTATGAGCACTGCAGTGGCGGCAGCAATAGCGATAGTTGCAAAGAGTTGGGTCCACCGCGTCGGTATGCCGGTGCTACAGCGTGCTCGCCTAGCAGAAAAAAGTTTTGATGTAGTATTTGTCCACAATGTCGATGAAAGACCACCCTCTAACCCATGAAACTCTCAATATGGGAATGACAAGTGCATGCGTGCGTTCAGAGTAGGATCGATTGCCTCCGTGCGTCGTGGATGAATTATCTTGGTTGACGATGACTTTGAACAGTCGTTACAACTGTCGAGTATCCTTTAGTGAAAGGAATTATGTGCGTGCAAAATACCTCAAGCATCTTGAGAGTGCCTAACTTACTCGCGCGAAAATGTAAGACTCGAGGGAGTCATGCACGTTCCCATTCAAAAGCGCCTCTCTCTTTCTGCGTGAACTTGATACCCGCTCGATGCAAGTACTCGGACAGCCAAGGGGTTCCTTCGTTCGCCAACGTCGAATAGAGGCAAGAGTTGACAATATTGCCGACGAATCTTTGCTTCCGAAAGACAGCGCTGCCTACCGCTGTGGCTTCGATGACTGCCTGCCACCGCCTATCGCGAATTTCCGGTTTGAAGTTTCACAATAGCGCTTAGCCCTACCCGCTAACCGGCTTTTGGACCGCGGACCGTAACCGAACCGGCTGAACGTCCGAAGTAGCGTGTAAGTGGCGCTTAAGTAAACGCCTTTCAACCAGCCAATTCGCAGCGGCGACGGTGAAGTAACGGCAGCGCGCCGCGGCTCCCTTGCGGGCCTTGGAGCCTGGAAGCCCGTCCAGCGAGTCAATTGGCATAAATTCTCCCGAGAAGACTGAAGCAAAATGGTGATTAAGTAAGTGCGACACCTTTTCTATGGATACATGCATGGCTATGAGCTCCGCTCCGGAGACGCGAGCGATACCGAGAGCGCGGAGGCGCATCAGACACAGGCAATGGGTGTAGCACATACACACAGGCAGGCAGGCAGGCAGACAGACATCGGCAGACATGGGTGACTACAGTCCGTCGAACAGCTCCACAGATCAGCAGCGTTCCAGTCTTTAGCGCCTCCCGCTCCGCCTTCAGCTCGCGTCGGAAAATTAGCACAGCAGCAATAACCAGCGAGCGGTGACCCTAACTACGTGTGCGGCGTTTTGACCTCAGGACCGAGACGTGCTCGTTCAGCGAGAGCCGCATCTACCCCGGCCACGGCTCGCGCTTCATCCGTCGCGATGGCTCGGCCTACGTGTTCATCAACTCAAAGAGCAAGTCGCTCTTCATGCAGCGCAAGAAGGCCACCAAGATCGTGTGGACCCTTGGCTGGCGCCGCATGAACAAGAAGCTCAAGGTTCGTTGCCATCAGCTTCTCGTCAGGAATTTTAGGTGATACAGCGGCCAGGTGCTCACGTGATCGTCGTCGTCGTTAACAGGTTGAGGAGGTCGCCCGCCGTCGCGCTCGCAAGACCACCAAGATCCAGCGTGCCATCGTCGGTGTCTCGGCTGAGGACGTAAGTTGCTGCTGCTGTCTAGCTACGCCATGGCGAAATTGATCGTGATATCTGACTCATGGTATGGCGGCGTTCATTAAAAACAGATCCGCAAGAAGCGCAACCAGAAGCCGGAGGTCCGTGCCGCCGCCCGCGCCGCCCTAAAGGAGGCCAAGGAGCGCAGCAAGGCCAAGAAGTCGGTGAACAAGGCCGAGCACGCCAGCAAGGGCTCCAAGGGCGGCAACGCCCCCGTTCCCAGAAGAAGTCGGGCAACCGCGGTGCCATCTAAATCAGTTGATCTGATCGACTGATCGACGTCGCGACTCGGGAGTCTCGCCACCTCTTGAATGCCAATCATCGACACGGGAAGTTCCCTCTTTGCTGCTTTCGGGCAATGGGCGGGCGCTCTAGTGCCTCGTTTGCCAGTTAGTTTGGACGCAGTTTGTGCTGCCGAGTTAAGTGGAACGAACACAATAGAGGTCAGTCTTGGAGGGGGAATCTCGCTTCCTATGCCAATTTGCCATGTCTTCCTCGATCCTCCGTTGTGTCAAAATGTCAAGTAAAGTTCACAACAGAAGATGAATGTCGATGGACCCTTTGGTGAAGTAAACTTGGTCCACCTTGATAACCTCAAGTAGCTTCCGTCTAGGCATTTAGCCATGCTGCGTCCATGGCCCATGCATGTGTCTAGGGCTGCAGTACCGGTACAGTACATGCAGCCCACCGCATGGAGGTTGAGTTGCTTCCTGCTGCCTGCATATGCGTCGAGCTAATAGGCTCCGTGTACCAATCAAATCTCCATGCGGAGCGTAAGGAGCTACGCACCACCAAGTTTGTGTATCAACATAAAGAGGCTTGCGGCCAACCAGCTCACTCTCTGGGCTCAGTTGCGAATCTCACCTTGTCACCATGTCGACCGCCACGCCCCCGCCCGCGCCTGCCGCCGCCAACGCCGACGCCCCCAAGGAGCTCACGAGCAAGGACTACTACTTCGACTCGTACTCGCACTTCGGCATCCATGAGGAGATGCTCAAGGACACGGTGCGCACCAAGGCGTACATGAACGCCATCCTGCAGAGCAAGCACCTGTTCAAGGACAAGGTCGTGCTGGACGTGGGCTGCGGTACGGGCATCCTGTCCATGTTCGCCGCCAAGGCCGGCGCCAAGCACGTCTACGGCGTCGACTGCTCGGGCATCCTGACGCAGGCGCGCCAGATCGTCGAGGCCAACGGCTTCGCCGACAAGATCACGCTCATCCAGGGCAAGATGGAGGAGCTGACATTGCCCGTGGACAAGGTGGACATCATCATCTCCGAGTGGATGGGCTACTTCCTGCTCTACGAGTCCATGCTGGACACGGTGCTCTACGCGCGCGACAAGTACCTGGTGCCCGGCGGCCTCATGTTCCCGGACCACTCGACGCTCTACATCGGCGCCATCGAGGACGGCGACTACAAGGCCGAGAAGCTCGACTTCTGGGACAACGTCTACGGCTTCGACATGAGCTGCATCCGCGACATCGCCAAGGTCGAGCCGCTCGTGGACACGGTGGGCAGCGACGCGCTGCTCACGGACGTGTGCCCCATCCTGGACATCGACCTGACCAAGGTGACCAAGGAGGAGCTGGCCTTCTCGTCCAAGTTCAAGCTCACGACCTTCCGCCAGGACTTTTGCCACGCGCTGGTGGCCTACTTCGACTGCACCTTCTCGGCCACGCACAAGAAGCTGAGCTTCTCGACGGGCCCCAAGGCCGAGTACACGCACTGGAAGCAGACCGTGTTCTACCTGGAGGGCGAGCTGGCCTGCAGCCCCGGCGAGGTGATTGAGGGCGAGCTCACGTGCAAACCCAACGCGACCAACCCGCGCGACCTGGACATCGACATTAACGTGCGCTTCGACGGCGCCAGCGGCTCGTACAATAAGCTGCACGAGTTCAAGCTGCGCTAAGCTGCAGCAGCTAGCTCCCCCTACACCCTTCCGACCTGCATGCAGCTGAGTAGACTAGAAACTTAAAACGCACCCTTTGAAAGAAAGATACTCAAACATTTTCATCCTCGCTCTGTCCCTCTTCCTATATGCAGCTAACAGCGCATTCATTGCGCTTGCTTCCCACTACTTCCTTCAATCTCGCTTTTTCTCTATAAATACAGTATCTTCCTTCCTGCGCTGCTTTCGTCTTGCTGCCTCGATGTGCCCAACGTCTTTAAGCCAGCACAACGAATTACTGGCGCCCCCGGACATGGCGTTTACTGCTCAATGTCTTCCATTTCCATGTCGCCATCGGCATCTTCCTCCTCGGCTTCTTCGACAGAGTCGGCCTCGTCATCCTCATCGTCCTCTTCCTCCAGGTCGATGTCCTCCTCCATGCCCTCGGCGGCGTTGCCGTCAATGACAATGTCCGTGTAGTTGTGGTCGAGCTGAGCAGCGGCCTTGACGAGCTCTTCGTCGTCCACAAAGTCCATGTCGAGGTCGTTGCCAGCGCCGGGGCACCAGCAGCGCCAGTCTGCGCGGCACCGAAGCCCGTGCCATTAGCCGCCTGGTTGTTACCGTCCTCCATGGCGTTGGGGTCCTGCGCGCCAGCCGGCGACCAGTCAATGGGGAAGCGCGTGACACGCGGCTTGTCTGCCAGGATGTTGCGCTGCAGCTTGCTCACGTCCACGCGCGCGGGCGGGTTCTCCAGCAGGAACGGGTCGGCGTAGTCGTTGTTGACGTAGTAGCCCACGCGCACGAACTCGCGGCCGCGGTACGAGCAGGTGACGAGCGCTACAGTGACGCCCACCTTGTCCTCGTCCGGGATCATGTCCGGGTTGGGCGGGTCCGACTGGAACACGAACTTGTTGGTGCCCACGGGCACGGGGCCCACCAGCACCTCCTCCAGCACCTGGTCGCGGCTCTCGTCCTCGGCGCTGCCCACGTACGTGATCTTCCACTCCAGGTCTGCAGCAAATACAAGCGCCAGAGAATTAGTGTGCTGCATAGTGTACCATAGATGAATGTTGCTGCAGTGACGTACCGGCCTCGAGGGCTGCGCGCACTCGAACGTGACCTCGAACTGGAAGGGGTTCGTGAAGGCCGTGGGGTTGTCCAGCACGGTGATGTTGGTGAGCGTGACGTAGGCCATAGCTGCGGCTTGTCAACGGAGCGCGGGGAGGTTGGGGAGTGAGAGGGGGCAGGGGTGGGTCCGCGTGGCTGGCACTTGGGGGCACTCGATGAATGAGTTGCGTGGCGCCAAAACCAAATGCGGCGTACCGTTGAATTCAGCGCTAAGTACGAACTTACCGCGCCACTATTTCCCGCCAAAACGATCTTACCCTGAGCCTCGGTCGAAACGATCTTATCAAGCTCAACTAAACTCTAATTTGCCTTCTTCTGTTTCATTCACTGCTACAAAGTTAACTTTATCTTACTACCTAGTGTGCTGAGGCTCTATCTGCACAGGAAAACAATATTCAAGAAGCTGCCAAAATGTCATCGAGACGCGATCCAAAGGCACGTTTGGTGCCTTCAGGTCGAGTCGTCGTATTGCTGCTGGGCTGCCAACATTCGTTGCCAACAGCCCGCGCTGTTGTATCTGCTCACTTTCGGAAAAAGCCGTCCAGTGTGAGTTGACCGACCTTCCTCCGCTTCCGAACCAGCCGCGGTTGGAAGGCTGTCGGGAGGCTCGACGGTCGGGATGCGAACGACGAAGACATGACCGTCATCGTATCCACTGTAGCTGGCACCGAGGACGGCACACTGCTTGAGACCTCGTTATCTCGCATCGGGGCCTGTTGCCAGGCGGCTTGAACGTCGTCGCTTGAGTCAAAACACCCGTCTTTGAGCTCGATGACTCGGTCCGACACCGCCGCACTGGCCTCGCTTGAGGTGGCTGGTGTCGGTGACGCCATGAGCAAAAGCCGCCCGTTCACAGAATAGTTCGAGCTGTCTAAGAAAGAGCAATCTCGTTTGACGGAGCGCCGTTGCCTCCATTCCGGCTACAATAGCAAAGGCAAATGTTCAGTGTTGATGGACGCAGGGGGCAAAAAGATACACGAGTTGCTCACCTTGGGCGTCTGCTTCGGGCTTGGTTCAGCATTGTCTTCTTCTGCTCTGTGTATCTTGCTGGCAAGGTTTGTCGCCACATCGAAGCCATCTGCTCATGAAAGGTCACCACAGGACATACATCAGCGCCTGCGTAAGAGCACCCCAGTGTCGATGGATCTCTCCACGTACCGCTCAACGAGCCTTCGCTGTCGTCGGAAGGAGGACTACGCACGGGCCTCTTCTCAGGTATAGTTTTGCTGGCAGATAGGAACGAAGAGCGTGCGATCCCGAACCCACTCTTCCCTTGTAGCCGACAGGAAGTAGATGTACTACTAGCAGTGGGGATTGAAGCGGACCGCGGGGCATAAATAACATCTGCAGCAAAGCAGTCAGCCGTGATGAGTGTGTGTGCCGGCAAATTTTGAGCGGGTTGCAAATCAACTCACTGTCAAAAACCTCCGACGCCTCCTCCTGGAACTGGTTCACTGCAGAAACAAGCACGGTGGTTAGACGCCTCATCCTGATACCGCTACCACTTTCTTCACATCAGGCGTGAAAGTTGACTAAGCAGCAAACTTACCATCCGTGACGTCCTGCCAGCTACACGTCTGCATGTGCTGCGAAGCTTGGGTCGCTGTTTCTTGCTGTTCCTCGTCGCCTGCAGCGTCGAGTCGACGATACAATATACAAAACGTCAGTTTCACGAACATTCTGAAACCCCTGCCTGCATGACCAGCATGCTCGCATATTACCACACACCGTCAAAATCTTGGCTCGGGTTAATGTCCAAGCTGTCCATATCCGTAGCATTCTGCGTTCCCCCAAACAAAGTAATCCACCGCGCACATCAGTCCACATCTCCAAAATTTTCCCTCTCCAATGGCTCCAAAAATCTGAGAACGCACGTATTCCACGAAGGCCGTGAGCTGCTCCTCCATGTCCAGACTGTCCTGCTCGCTGTCTGCTGCCGTGTACTCGCTGCCGTCGCTGTCCGTGCACTGCTTCTTGCCGTTCAGCAGCTTGCGCAGCTCGTCGCGCTTCCGCTTGCGCGCCAGCACCATGGCGGACGCAGACGGCCGCGCCTTGCGCCGCTGCGAGTTCCTGTTCGTCCACTCGCTGCCTGCGCGTCTTGGCGGCTCCGCCTCGTCCCGCTGGATGCGCGAGCGCTGCTGCAGCCACGCGCAGTTGCTGGACCCTCGGAAGGCGGCGGCGGTTTGTGCCTTGTCCAGCGTCGGCAGGCTCGGGAGCTCGGCGCGCACGGAGGCCATCATCGCAGGCTCGGAGTCGAACTGGGAGGGCAGCTCTCGCCCACCACGTCGTCCGGCGGCTCCAGGAGCATGCGGCATGCACGGGCGGAAGAGAAATCACACGCGCGCTCGTGCCTCGGCCTCTCGGCTTGCTCACGCAACGGTCTATTACTTGGCTCAATTCGTGTCTGTGACGGGGAGAAACAGGCGCGGGTTCCAGAGCCGGCGAGGCAGGAGAAGAGTGACGCATACAAAGCGCTAGTGTAGTGGGCACTCGAGCGGGGACAAGACTGTGCCTTTTCGGCTAAGTACCTGTTTCGGCGCCCATTGAATGCTCACGCTTGCACATCCAATACAAGGGCAAGTGCGGCCCGAACAGTTCAACCACAACGCCGTGCTTGTTCCAGAACGTCGTTTACTTAAGCCGGGGTGCAGGTGAAACCTTCCTCAGTACATTTTCTCGTCGCTCGGGTCGAAGCCGCTGTTGAGCGCAGCGCGGAACTCGTCGTTGGCGCGCAGCAGCTCGGCGATGCGGTCGTAGCGCTCCGGGTCCTTGCGGATGAGGAAGATGAAGCACTCGGTGTCCAGCTTGCCCTTGATCGCCGCCAGCTCCATCGCCTTCTTGGTCTGCCATAGATAGCGCGTCACTTGTTAGCGAGGTCATGCAACTCGTACAGAAGCGTAGTCAACCAGCTGCAGCCTTACCATGGCGTGCACGTACTCCACCACCAGGTCCTCCATGAGCTCGGCCGTTTCGTCCAGCGGCTCGGCTTCGTCGCCAAAGCCGAACAGCATGTGCTTGACTACGGCAGCGGCGCAGGTTGACGTAGGTATAAATGACAGTAATAGTAAGGTAAGGTATTTTAGTCGCCTTGTTCCTTCGCAGCGGAACTCTCTGTGATGACGATCGGCTGCATAAGACGCGGCACCTACTGCTCTCGACCAGCTCTCCGCGCACAAACGGCTTGAGCTGCGCCGCTTGGGCGGCGTGGGCATCGGCGCCAGAGCCGTTCGCTGCAATCCCCGCCGCAGCGTCGCCAGCCAACCGCTTGGCCGGTGATCCGCCGGCTCTGGAGGTGGCGCCCACGTCGCTGGTCTTGCGCTTGCGCGACTTGGGCGCCGCCTTCTTCTTGGCGCCGTTAGCGTCGGCGGCGGTCTTGCTCATGGTTGCCACTTGCACACTGTGGCGCTTTACTGTTGCAAAGCTTCGCTGGGATTGGTCAAAATGCGGTGAGTACGAGCTACTTGGAGAAAGTATACTGACGCCGCTGATTGGCCCACTAAATATAACTTCAACGTCAACCCCGCTTGATGAGCCACCATTGCGCATTTTGCAGCGGAACACGCCCATGGGGAACAAGCCGTCGGTCCTGAGGAGCTCGTCGCGCGCTGCCGATGAGGCCAACGCCACCCCGCGCGTGGCAGCGAGTGGCCCGTCGGCGGCGCTGGCCGACCTCCCGCAGCAAGGCGAACCAAGCGGCCCCGTGGCCAAGTTGCTGACGGGCAACATCGCGAGTATTCGACCCGTCGAGCAGGTGCCTCGAGGCCCCACAGCTCTCGACCAAAAGTGCGTTTTAATGTCGGAGTTACGTATTAATGATACAGTACTTGGGGTCTAAGGGTGGTGCTGGCTTTTTGCGCTGTGTGAAGGATCACGAACGCGCTGAGGGAGCGCTGGGAGGCCCGTGCGCATCAGGACAAGGACAAGTACGGACAGTTGGTGGTGATAGAGCTGGTTGGAGGCTAATGCGAAGTGCCTATGATTGTGGTTGCCGTTACAGCCAATTCACGCGCATTCTGCTGAAGTTCCCGCAGGCTGCGGTGGGGTTTCTGAAGTTGCAGCTTGTGTTTTGTCAAATGGATATATCTAACGAGTTATGGGATATCGCAATGGGCAGGAAGCATTCGACAGCGTGCGCTCGACGTTCCGCACGTTCGACAGGGAGAACAAGGGCTACATTGAGTTTGCTGACCTTTCGAGGGTCTTCGAGCAGCTGGGCGCGAACTTCTCATCGGAGGAAATTAGCATGGTGTTCCAGGAGTCCGACATGATGGAGGACGGCAAACTCAACTTCAAGGAGTTCCTCGTGTGTCTCGCCATCGGCTTCGTGCTGCATGTACGTATTGTGCAATCAAGTTGCGCTAATGGAAACCGACTGACTTTATTCGTTGCTGCGTGCATATGCAGAAAATCCCGTCTCTCGAAGGAGAGCGTCTGAGCATCTTCTACGCTCCAATGTAAATGCAGCTTAATATGCGAGTCGATCATTATTCATGTATCTAACCCAGTATTTTGCTGCGGTTGAAGCTCTCGAACCGGCAGTAACAGTGCACCGGGCCCCGGGCCCACCCAGTCCATCTTATTTGGAGAGGTGGGAGAGCATACATTATAAGCGTCACTCAACTACCTGATGCTGACAAAAGGTTCTTGTACGCGACAGGGAAACAAGCTCAGGCTCGCATTCCAGCTTGCGGTGGACGCCTTCCTGTGGTTCGATGTTGACGGCGATGGTGTTATTAATCGGTATGTTCGACCATCATGCGTAATCTCCAACCATGCGCTGTATTATGACGTTTGTGATCGCGCGTGCTCAGGTCGGAGATGTCCACGAAGCTGCAACACTCCATGGCTCTTCACTCCCCAACCAAAAAGATGACAGCGGATGATATGAGCAAAGGTACGTCTGAGCTGCATTTGGAGTGAAATCGTCGCAGGTATTTACTGCCACGAATGACCTTTCACGCTGCAGACACGAGTGACGACTCAAGCAACCAAGCGATCTGGGAACAGCGGTTCATGGAAATGGACTGGAATGGCGATGGAACGATTCAATTCAAAGAATTCCTCATGGCGTTCGAGTCCTGGGTTGGTCTTGAAGACGATGACAGCATGAGTATGAGCAGTTTCCGCTATGCAGGCTAGCTATCTGAATAGTTGACTGCGGCCAAACCCTCACGTCGTCGTGGCTTCATTATAAAACCTTCGTACTCTATATGCTTTGAGCAGACAAGTAAGTTGGCTTGAACGCCTTTTTCTGAAGCCTGCTACAGAGGGGATATGCTGGAGTCATTTGTGCGCTCGTTGGCGCGGCGACAGGCTCATTCCCAGTGAATATCGACGCGGATCAGTCGGTTGAAGAGTTGAAGGAGAAGATCCGGAAAAAAGCCCCAGTGACGATAGCATGAGAAGCCACGAACCTGCGCTTCTTCCTGGCAAAGAAGGAGAACAAGTGGCTGTCTGACGACGAGAGTTTGAACGGGATGCTTCCGGGCGATTTAGCTCCTCGCTGTGAAGATGCGTCAATCCATAAAGCTGAAAAAGTCGGAACTCTGTGGGCCGCATACTTCGCTCGGAAATGATGCAATACATGTATTAGTGGCGGTTGCAAAGAAAAACAATGGTTGCAAGGTGAACCCATTTACGATTCCTTTCCGATGTTTCAACACGATTGCGTTCACTAAATGCTTGCATTTTCACATGTGGAGACGGAGACAACCATGAATATCCCTCACTTTTGACGAATACCATCTCTGACCGAAAGAAGTTGGTCAAAGTTTGGAGTTTTCAAATTAGCTGGAAGCCCTTTTATCAAATTCAATGGTTTTCATTTGCTATTAGCCATTACGACTTCACTAGAAATGTCGTCACGCCAATAAAGCTACGCTGCAGAAGTCCCCGAAACGCGTACTGGGTTTGTATGACATACATTGAATAAATCCAATACTTCGAGATAAGTAAACGAGAGCTAAATACTTGGCGTGGCCACGTTGAGATCGGTGCAGATGATGCGGGCAGACAGCCTGCCTTACAACAATGTGTTGTCCTTGCCGCTGCTACTGGCAGCAGCGCTGTGGCTCTCTCGGACTTTTGTAGTAGTGGACAATATTGTGTGTAAATGGCATGTTTAACGAGATTAAAGGCTCGTTTCGATTCCCATTATTGTCTTTACTACAGACTATGCGTAGCTGAATTGACCGTGTTCGTGTATTAACTTGTCATTCATCCATGCTGATGAAACTCCAATGTGGCATACCATCGAAGACATGGGAAAAAAATGTGAGCAATCCACGATGGCTTTGCCAGCGAAGTATTGCACGGAAAATACGATTCACCGTTGCACCAATAGAAAATACATGTTCTCTATCGCAACAAGGAATCACCACGTCTCGTGTAAAGCTGGATCGAATAAACCCATCTACCTCACAGCAAATTGGCACAACACTTGTATAGTTGCACAAGTTTGCAACGCTTCGGCTAGCCTCCATCATTTTTGAACAGCGAGTCGATCGAGTG
Source organism: Phytophthora melonis (assembly GCA_024211575.1). Taxonomy (NCBI): domain Eukaryota; phylum Oomycota; class Peronosporomycetes; order Peronosporales; family Peronosporaceae; genus Phytophthora; species Phytophthora melonis. The sequence goes on along the minus strand of JAMXKT010000094.1, from coordinate 1,485,888 downwards.
GCTGTCGTTGGCGTGGCGTGCAGATCTTTCTGGGTGGAAGTGGACGAAAGCAACGCGGTGGAGGACTTGGAGGCTGCCATCCTGGCGAAGATCTCGACCAAGTTTAAGAGCGTATCTGCCTTGGATCTGCAGCTCTTTTTGGCGACATCGGGGAGCGGCGCATGGTTGGCGGGCACACACCCTGCCGTTGCCGACCTGAGGAATGGAGTCGTCCATCCTACTATCGAAGCGATGATCGGTGAAGCTGGTTGTGCGTTCAGCGAGCTTTGCACTGTTGGCCGTAACTTGCAGCTGAACGCCATGGAGCCGCCCGGCTTAGAGCAGCTCCATGTGCATGTGATGATTGAGAAAAACGAGGAACAATAGTTGCCAGCTGAAGCCGGTCACGATCGCCTTGCGAAATATCGAGCAGTTCGCCGACTTGATAAGCAAAGACTTGCGCAAAATGCGGTTCATTATCGTCTCAAAGATCCCTCGACGACCTTGACTAGTGCGGGACTGGGTCTCGGTGAAATTGTAAGATTGGAGAAGGACAGAATGATCAGCGACGCTGAACTCGTCGGGGACGGACAAGCGGTTTGGTCGGAGGCGATTCAGCTTCAAGCCAATGCCTTCACGAGTGAGGCCGAGTTTGGAGCCTTCATTACTCTTTTCTCTGCACCATGTTGCGCAGTTGTAGCATGGTGTTCATCAATGGCGAGATGTATTCATGGTTGCCTCAGTCGACACTTGTGACCCGTGCTCTCAAACCATTTGGATTTGCGACTCACCATGGGATGGTCCGACTCAAGCCTGAAATGAACGATGGAGTACAGATTTTAATGTAACACGTCGAGCTGGGGAGGAGACATTCGTCCTCAAAATTGTGGAGAAATACCTCGCTGACCGTCTTTACGAAGAGAAAAAGGCTCTGGAGAACGCGCAGCATACTGTACAGGTGTGACGGTTAGTCCTGCAAGCGAGGTTATCGAACTGCTTGATAGCGCGGCGTTATTGCTGTCTCCTGTTAGGACACCTTTGCCTCGGTCAACGACACAAAGAGAAGTACGAGACCTCTTTGGACTGCTATGGCAGTTGCACGTTAATGAACTACTGATCCATGGAGACCCTCACATGGCGAATGTACTTCTCGTGGAGGGAAAACCTACCTGGATCGATCTTGTGGAAGTGATTGAAGCAAGTTCCAAGTTGAAACAACTTGACACTGAAATTCTTACACGGTCCGTCCTCTCTGTGTCCCCGGACACAGCCAGTGGACCCCGTCATGCAGCAGTTGATCAAAACCTATGGCAAGAGCGCTACGCAAGAAAAATCTTGCTCATCTGGCCGAAGAAGTCGGTCACAAATTGGAGTTTTCAACTTACTAGTACTACATGTACATGTAGCTGGAAGCCTTTTCAGCAAATTCATGGTTTCGATTTGCGCAACAGTTGATGGTTTAGTGAAAGAGCCTTGAAAATGAAATAATGAACATACTATCAGCGAACGGGTGAATACAGGTAGCCTCGAGGCTGCTCACATGCTATGAGAAGAAATATCTGCTGTGCTGGTGCTCTTTCCGTAACGGTTCTTGTTGAAGCCGATCGTGAACGGCCGCAAGTGCGTATCACTAACGCTAACGCGTTCGTTTTGCCTGGCAGGTACTGCAAACGACGCACTTTGCGAAACACCATGGGAACCAAACACTCGACCCACCGTCTCCACAGTCACGGCCACAAGCACTCGTCGACGTCTCACGCGGATATGTCTCACCAGTCCACGGGTGAATCTTGTGCTTCACCGCGTGATGAAAAAGCTAGCACCCACGCATCGTGCGGCCCAACCGAGTCGTCTATAGAAGCAACCAAGGAGCAGCTCCATCGCCACCCCATGCACACACACAAGGACAGCCCTCTTGATCGAAAGTAAGTTGCCAGGGACGATAGGAAAACTTTCGTGGAATTACTGATATCAATGCTTCCTTCCTACTTCAGGGTCACAGTCGCGCTCCAGAAACTCTGGCGCTCGCACGTTCTGAACGACAAGAAAGAAATGTACGTAGCGTGAGTCCTGCCCTTGGTATGAAAAGGGTTCGTTAACGTCGCTTGATGGGAATATCTGAAGTCCATTCACTCGCATCTTGCTGAAGTTCCCGCAGGCTGCGGTTAGTTCTTAGCGACATTGGATCGTTGCTATCATTTACCGACGACAAGATGCTGATGTGTTTGCGTGTTTTCGCCATGGAATTGCAGAAAGCCTTCAACGGTGTCCGCTCGACGTTCAAAACATACGACAAGGGGGGTCATGGATACGTTGTATACGGCGATCTCCCAGCCATCTACAAGGAACTTGGTGTGAGCTTTTCGGAAGATGAAATCAACCAAGTGTTCGAGGAATCCGACATGAAGGAGAACGGCAAACTCACCTTTAAGGAGCTTCTCGTTTCTCTCGCGATCGGTTTCTTGCTGCATGTGAGTTGAGAGTATAACTGCGCCTAGAACTGCATTGTACTGACGGCTTTGTGTGCTACAGCGAATCCCTTCGCTAGAGAAAAACCGCCTCAGCGTCTTCTACACGTACGTTGCGGCCTATCACTCCTGCCATTGCGACCCATTTTATCTTAATCTTCATCGTGTTAAACTTAGGTCTCGAAGTGGCAGCATCAATGGCAGCATCAGTGGAAGCGTTGGCAGGAACAACAGCATCGGAGGGAACAGTGTCGGTGGATCTAGCACCTCCAGCACTGCCATGGCGATGAACGGAGATGTAAGGATCTATTGGCGTCCCGGACCATAATTGTCTGGCGCAGTTTTGACCTTTTTTTTTACTATGTTGCAGGACGTCGAGCTTCGAAGCGCTTACCAACTGGCAATCGATGCGTTCCTCTGGTTCGACACTGAAGGCAGCGGATACATCAATCGGTTGGTGGCACGGCACTCTTCTAGTGTAGTATCTTCATCCACAGCCCTCTTCTTAGCATTTATTTTTTTCCCCTTGTGTACTAGTGATGACATATCCGTGCAGCTGGAGGCGTCCATGGCGCGGCATTCACCGACGAAGAAACTCAAGAGACGCTCGGGAGGCTACAAAGGTAGGCAAGCTTTTGGTGCATACTCTCCGGTTTCAAACCATATCACTGAACGATCTCATTATTATATTTCCCGTTTGGGGCAGACTCGGGTGAAGGCTCCAAGAACTGGTCGATCTGGGAGCGTCGCTTTGCTGAGATGGACTGGAATCACAACGGCATGATCCACTTCAACGAGTTTCTCATGGCGTTCGAGTCGTGGGTGGGTGTCGACGACGACGAAGACGAAGAGGACGGTGAGGGAACACGCCACGAGACCGAGAAGGAAACCTCAACCGCCGTGGAATCCACCGCCTACTAGAAGAAGAAAAAAAAAGATGCTCGTAACAAAAGCCCGGCTGGAAGAAGCTGCAAGGCGAAGAAATGCATTCTTTTGCTTTTAAATATGTTCTTTGCTTGCGACCAGATGATTTAAAGTCGTGCTCCTGCCTCGTTAGGCACGGAGCCATATTACATGATGGATGCCAAAGGTCAGTACGTACACAAGGCAGCGACCATGAAGTGCCTACCGCTTGAAGCCGAAGGCGACAAGGGTCTGCTGTATAGCGGATTCGCTCTACCCAAACGAATTGGAGGAAGAGATTACACGCAGCGGAATACTCGCCGCGGCCGCTTAGGGACCTGCGCAGGCAGAGGCGGAACAAGAGCATCGCTAGGAAGCTGAGGCACATGCTCCAGCAAGCCCCACGGATCCACGGGTGCGTACTCCGGCTTTGTGCTCGCAGACGTTGGCGTGGTGAGACCGACAAACACATTCGCTGCACCGAACATGTTCATAGGGCGTGGAAGCACGGACCACACGCGCCGCTTAAGCTCGTCAGGTAGTTGCAGAGCATCCACGAGTTCCTGTAAGTCATAAGAATGAAGTGTTAGTCATCAATCAGGCAGGCAGTGTCCAGAGCAAGGAGTTGGCCGAGTACTTACGAACTGTTTGTCGTGAAGGACAGACGCGTTGACGACTGGAATGAGGTCCAAAATCCAGCTGAAAAGCGACAGCCCAGGGCCAGTTGAGACAACCGACGTTCCTAGCAACGCGAACAAGGTTTTGACGATGCGGTCGCGATAGCAAATGGTCAAAACCGCGTGCTTGCTGGGTCCGATCACACCAACGAGCTGCAGCCGCACAGCCAGCTTGCAACGCAGTCGCCGTTGGAAGAGAGTGTTGCGCAGACCAGGTTCACCCGACGAGGATTGCTGCTGCTTGTCATAAAGCGTGCACCCTCGTACAGCCACTCGAGCTGGGCAGCCAGCGACATCATGTAGCGGGGCAAGAATGCATTGCCAGGTGGAGTGCGCATGATGCCCCCCACGAGATGCACAACCGACGTGGTGTTCAGCTGGCGAGCAAACTTGTCGGGGAGCGAGTGCTTGACGTCGTCTTCCAGAATCTGCAGGATCTTCGCGATCACGGACCCCATTGCGCGCCTGGAAATGCTGCAGACGGTTGCAGCGTAGAGGGATGCAACCGCCGAGTCTTGGGCCTCCCGTGCAGCCTCCAGCATGCGAGCTTCACACGGTGTCAACGCACTCTGCATAGCGGCAACAGTCATCGGCAGCGCAGGAGTCGGCGCCTTCTTCTTTAGACCATCGCTTGGACCTGGTGTACCCCCGCGGTGCTTGCCCTCGCTCCCTTCTCCGGGGTGCACATGGTGAGGTGTACCATACAGCTTCGGAGTCGCAAGGGGGGACGACGATGAGAGCGTGGTAATGGTAGCGGAAGTAGTTTGGGGCACTGGCACGGTTGACGACGTCGTAGAGGATGATGACAGCGAAGTCGATCCTACCCCGGGAGGCGGGCGCGAGCTGCGTTTGAGGGTTCGCAGCACGATCAGGCTCGATAGAATTTCCGTGGCACTGCTTGCCTCGTCGAATCCCAACTCCAGTTCAAGGTCCTCCTCGTCGGCGTCTTCCTCTCCATCTGAAAAGTTGTTTCCAAGCAGACTGCCGCCAAAGGAAAGGTCTTTATCTCCCTGAGCGCTGAGAGATGTCTTGTTGTCGGGGAAACCATTGACTGCGGATGGAACCACGCTCTCGCCGTTATCCACTGCTGCTCTCTTGGTGGAACGCGTCGAGAGCTCTCCTGCCGGCGCTTTTCGTTTGTTGGGTGTTGGTTGCTGCTGGTTCTGTGCCTGTCGGCGTTGGTGTTGTGTGCGCCGCTTGGAGCGCTTGACCTTCTGTTGCTGTCTGCTCATCTGCAAGTCTAAGTAGATGGAGCCGCCACGATGAAGCGTCCAGACGTTCATCTGATCAATGATCTGGTCCACCTTGAGCAGTTGCACCTGTCCGTTGCCGTCTTCTGCCGGCGACGTCGGCGGCCGGAAGAAGTGCGTCAGCAGCACGGCTGTGTGCCACTGCTTCTTGTGATACACCGGAAGAATGTGCTTTTCGCGGGCCTCTTTCGTGTCATGGAAAATCGTATCGCGAACGATGCCATCCGATGTCAAGTTGAACAGTGTCGCGCTAGCCAGTGTGCCACGTTCCTCGCGCTTGCGCAGTAAGAAGTTGTCCTCCATCTGGTAGGAAATTTGGCACAGCAAGAAGCACAGCGGAAACATCAAGCAGGCCGGCACTTGGGTGCGGAGGAAGCGCAGATGATACTTGGTCTGCAACGTTGTTACCACAAATGACCGTGAGAGAGAGGTCAGAAGGATATAAAATCAAAGCGTAGAGCAGTGGCAAACTCACCAGAGGTTCGTCGAACATAACCACCTTTTGGGGATCAAGGAGCAAATTCTGAGGGGGTTCTGAAAAGAGCTGGAAGACAAGCGCCATTGCCAAGAGCTGTGTCGGCAGGTTCGGCGGTGGGTCACGTGAGGCACGACGCTGGTAGAGCATAAAAGAGAAAATGAGCATCTAAACCGTCACCAGTACAACGGAGGAAAATACCGATGCAGTTCCTTACCAGTCGCGGGAAGAGCGGCACAAGCACCAGCCGTAGCACCTGGGAGAGATCTAGCACCTTGTGGACAACAAGCGATACGAGAAAACTCTTGAGGCCGTACTGCAGACGATCTAGGCGGCCCTTCTGGTTGAGCGCGAACGCTTCCTTGCTGTTGTCGGCATTCAAAAACGGGTTCCGCGAGCGCTTGGGCGTGTCACTGCCAGCGAAGCCCGGCAAGACTTCCTTTTGCAACCACACCACCAGAGTGTTCGAGAACTTTTCGTTGAACTCCTCGCCGTTATCAGGGTGCTGCTCCACAACCTCACGAATGAGGCGCACGCAGCGATGCACGTAATGCGGTGTCGTGATGGGCCGCTTGCAGTTGGATTTGATCCGTGCTGAGATGTTGGCCATCCACTTGTCCATGGCTTCGGTCAGCACAGCCCGGAAGAAAAACACGTAATTAGGGGTGCGCCGCTCCCGCGTGGCGTTGGCGTTTGTGGAGCCCACAGAGGACGACGTCATGCTCATGTTGATAGCGGAGACTGCGAAATCAATCGCGCTATCACGGCACTTGGCCTCTGCTGTAGGGGTAGCCTCACCAACCACCTCCTGCCAGGACAAGCTCGCGTAAATGGGTTCGAACGCTGCCACTGAGTCCGTAGATGTCGACGCCTCTTGGCTCATGCTGTTGGGGCTCTGCAGTGGCGTGCCGCTGCCAGCACCTGGAGTCGCTGGCGTCTGTTTTCCGTCGGCGCCAGGGCCGTCAAACGCACGAGCTTGCAGCGCTTTGAAGGACTTCGCTAGAGCGCTCTTTAACTCCGGAGGCAAAACTTCTCGGGGTGGCGGGATTCGCACGATCGGGTTCGTTGCCTCCAATGACAGCTCCTTGTTCTTTTGGCCATTTCCATTCGCTCCGTTCCCATTCGCCGCGGGGTTTCCATTTACACCAGCTGCAGCAGCGTCTTGGTTCTTTCGAGCGGTCTCTGCAATCGGCTTGAGCAGAGCAAACGGCAAGTCCAGCTTCGCAATTTCTTTCTTCTTGATATGTGCGTAGTACATTCGGCAGAAGAACTGAGCCACGTTTCCAGCCTTGTCGTCAGCATTTTTCGGGATCCGATGGAAACGGTCCACAAAGGATTGGAGCAAAAACGGGATCTGGTCGGTGGCACAGAACGCTAGCTCGTGACGTTCGATCATTGCCAGTACCACATTCTTCACGAGGAAGCAGGGTGAGCGCCGCAGGAAGTGCACCAGCACCTCGAGCAATGCCAGGATGTCCACAATTTCTAGCACCAGACACACGAGCCGCATCACGTGCTCCACGCTGCCATAATCCGAGAACCGAAAGAACGTAGCCTCTTCGTAAATGTTGTGCAAGAACCAGCGCGTGAACCGACCCTTATCGTGACCGCACATCGTCTTCACAGCTGAAACTAGCTCTCCTACCTTGCCCTGGTATTCCACCTCCTTCATCACACGACTGGTGTCCCCCGAGCCGGCACTACCGGCTGCAGGAGTTGCACTAGCAGCACCTGGTGTCCCAACCATCGGCGTGTCATTAGCTTGGCCATGAGTGTGAAACACGTAGATACACAGCGACTGGGCGCGCTCAAGAGTCTTCGAGTAGTTGAGATGCTCGCGGCGCAGCTCCATAACTTCAAGCCAGCGAAGATAGTTCAGTTCGCCATCGTAGCTGTCATCCGGAAGCATAGGTACACACGTCGGTAACGGAAACGGGCTGCGGGGCAGCTGCCACAAGTACAACTTCAGTCGGTCGCTCGAGGAAAGAAGGTGAATGTCACTCGACTTGTACCCCCGTCCAGGTGAACACTCGATATTGTAAGCTGTGTGAACCACGGGCGCTGATTCCTTGCGCTTGGCGATCCCACTATTGCCACCAGCTCCTGCCGCAAGAGTAAGCAAGGGGCTGTTGCTCATGCTCGCTGCTGCTTCATTACAACAGGACGCGAACTGGACGAAGCTTGCAACGCTGAATAGTCGTCGCCGAACCAGCAAACAGAAAAGCTCAATGACTTGAGTGACCTCAGTGATGACCTTGGGCTCATAGCGGTGCAGGAAATTCTGCAGCGAGCTCTGAAGCACCAATTGGTGATCCTTTGGTCCGCAATGAGGAAGCAGCCCCTTACTATTGAGCAGATACGACGCACAGCGTGAACGTTAGTAAATCTAGATTGCATAATTGGCCCGAGAACTAAGTACCTTTTGCCGTATTCCAGAAGCGCGTTGCTGTGCATCTCGATTAACGCAAGCGCAGACAAATACCGGTACTCCGCGGGTCGCTGATTCGTCACTGCCCATTCGCACACAAGGAAGAGTGCAGCTACATCGACCGGGAGCTCTGCTGGGGATCCACTACCACTCGGGCTCACAGTGGGAAGTGGGCTAAATACCTCGCTGTATACGCGGTGCAAATCCGAGGTCGAGTCCACGCGATGAAAACGATCTAGAGTCTGCAGGATCTGCGCCTCGTTACGCATCGTCGCCGCAAGAACCTGACCTCCACCCACGGAGCTCAGCGACGGGCATGCCTGCTGTAGTCGCAGAATACGACCGGCAATCTCCCTGTTCTTCCGTTGGCAGCGTTCGATGCATGTCTGAATAGCGGTAGCCCCATATGCGTCGCGATTGAAAAATCGATCGGTGAACACAAAGGCTGGCCATAGTGGAGGTACTAAGCGTGCGAACAATTAAACGGTTAGTACAGTACCATGCTATTTCTTCATCAGTAACACGATTGACACAACGTACCATTATCTTCAAGACGGACGAGCACATCGTTCCCATTCAGCAAAGTATCACGTAGCAACTGGCACAAAGCAACCAAAATCTCCTCCTGTAGAGCACTTCCTGTGGTTTCTGCGGGAACAGGTCGACCCGGCGGCAGCAGGTAGCGAAGATGCTGCAATACTGTTTTTACCAGCAACAGCACGGCATCCGCGGACAGCAGAATTTCCGGTAGCAGCTTTTGTACCACAGATATTAATTCCATGATCCCGTTTACCCCGAGGGCCAACACAGCCGAGCACCGGGTGCCATTCGATCGCGACCGTGGGGTTAAAGATTTTTGCAATAGCGACAATAGACCGTCAAAATAATGCACCCGGTCCAGCAGCCCCATCTTGAACTGATACTCCGACAACTTCAGCACGTACGACCACTTCTCATGCCACGTCAGTGGTGATGGTGGAGACGTATCCACTCCACCGCTGCCTGGAGCAGCAGGAACACCTGAAATGGCCCCAGCATTTGCTGATGCCGGTGCTTCGCCATGTCGAGGCCTCGGTACCAATTGCGCGCGCTGTGCAAACCCTCCACTAGCGGTTGTCGGAGGCAATGCCCCCGCGCTGTTGTTCCCAGCTCCCTGGGTGCCATTTACTGCAAGTCTAGCATTCTGAGCTGCGTCCTGCAACCTGTTTTCAGTCCCAGCTACTGTATCCAGCGCCGCCTGACGAGCGATGGAGTGCAAATAATCGATAAGCTTGTCGGTCCACCCTTGATTCCGCCGTTGATTGCGTCGCGGGCTGAAAAACCAGTCGCCAGTCCGCAACGCGCTGTCCCGTTCGAGCTCCCGCATCTCCGTGTATACTACATTAATTCGCACAAACCACGTCGCCTCGGCGTATCCAGGGCGGTACTTCACCACAAACTCCAGCAACGGGCACTTCGACACGCCCGGAACAGCTCGCCACTGCTTGAACGGAACTCCATAGGCCTGCGTAAGCTCCGCCGCACTGCGAGCGCCACTCGCCAGCTCGCTCATCCAGATGTGGCTCGTGCGGTCATCTATCCGTCGCACGTGACGCATCAAATAATTCGTGAACGCGCGCTGCACGGCCGCAGTCGCCGCCGCTGCTGCTCCATCTTCAGCACCAGCAGTGGTTGGTGTGGCCGCGTCGCCACTGCCGCTTTTGCCGTCCTCAGCATTGTCACGTAACCGGAGAATCGCGCGCGTGGCCCTCGTCAGATCATCGAAAATGGCCAGCTTCTTGTCCGTGAACGCCGAGTACTGCAGATGCCACTGCTGGTTGAAACCCCTGGGCAGCGGACTCACGAACGCCGCGTTGCGCAGCGCGTGGAAGCGGAACTTTTCCTCGGGAAAGTTGGCGTTCGTCGGGAAGACACTCGGGAACATGGCCAGCTTGTCTGTGATGTACGGGCGCTCCGGGTCCTGCCAACAACACAGCTCATCAGCTTGACATAAACCCAAGCGACGGAAACCCTACTGCACTTCAGACCCTAATTGCTCCCCACCTTCATGTACTTGACGTCCATGCCGACCACGCGCGTGGCGGCGTCTGCGGGCGTCAGGTCGTTGCGGCGCGCGCCCGTGCGGTGCATCAGCAGCAGGTTCTTGCGCTCGCGCAGGCGCACGGCCGGGCTGCTGGCTGCCGCGAAGGAGCTGCGACTGCCGCCGCTGTTGCGCCGCTCGCGGAGCTGCCGCCCGCGTCCTGGAGCGCGAGCGCGGGCGGCTGCTGCGGACGTCTCGGTCGCGGTCCCTGTCGCGGTCACGATCCCGGTCCCTGTCCCGGTCGCGCTCCCGCTCGCGGTCCCGGGATGACGCGCCGCCCACCGAGTTGGACGAGCCGCGGCGCGGCAGCCCGCGCCCCGAGGAGCCCGAGGACTGGTAGCTGCCACTGCCGCCGCTGCGCCCGCCGTGGGACGACGACCCGCGCTCCTTGTAGGCGCCTCCACCACTGCCGCCAGAGCCTCCTCCTCCTCCTCCGCTGCTGCCGGAGCGGCCGCCGGCCTTGCCGCCGTCGCCCGCGTGGTAACTCTCCATGACCCACGCGCTCCGAGCGTCTCCGCCACAACAGGCCAAATGTAAGCACCACACCTCTTTTTATCGGGCCCCCCTCCGCGCCACACCAATGGTACATCATGCTGTTGACTTGCGTGTGATTGGTGGAGACTTTTAGCTTACAACGTTTTTTTTTTAGCTCTTTTCGTGAAATTTGACTGCAATAGTGGAGTGGCGTCGGCAGTGGCGATTTCTTGCTGTTCGACGATGAAGACATGGCGTGCGAGCTTGATATGAGCTTCAGCAGTACATGTAATTCAGGGATGTCTATGGACGATGTGCCTTTGCAACCTGGAGTTTTGAGAGCGATATAGGATTGAACTCTCGCCGAGTTGATCGCCAATTTCAGTGAGTCAGTCATCAGTGAATACTCGCGTATGTTGGTGATGGACGCGGATGGCGTGCTCCTTCACTCTTACGACATAATTATCTAAAGTATGCAGTGCTCAGCACTCGCCGCCTCTTGCTAGCGGCTAAGATGCTGCCAACTTTTTTGTGAGTTCGGCCAAGTTTTCAGATCCGCCCGTTCTGTCGCGTGCACCGAAATTTCATTGAAATATTCTGGCAGAGGCCGTCGCGACTCAGAGAGCTCATTGTCCAAAAAGTATCCGCAATGGCACGAGGCGAGCGACAGCGACTGCTGCCTCGGGAGGAGGACGCCCTGGACGTGGAGCTGTCGGTGCGAGACGCGCGCCCCGTGGCCATGTCGACGCCCAAGCGACGGACTCTGCGGACGCAGCGCACACGCTCCTGGGCCTCGCTGCGCGCCGACGTCTGGACGCTGCTGCACTACCGCACGTCACTCAAGCAGCGCTCGGGGCTGCAACGCGCGTCCTACGTCTTCGAAGTCTGCGTGCTGGTACTCATCACGCTCAACGTGGTGCTGGCCATGTATGTGTCGGCCTCGCCGATCGGCGCAGCGCGTACGTTGAAGCTAGGACGGTGGAATGGGAATGACACATTCACGCATGGAGTGCTGACCACTCTGCTGGTTGCTGGTGGTGGTGTTTCTGGATGCAGCGGTGACGTCGTCCGACTGGTACGAAATGTTCCTCTACGTGTCAACGGTGCTGTTTACTGTGGAATATTTTCTTCGGCTCTGGTCGTGCGTTGAGGACGATCGATTTCCGCATCCAATCTGGGGGAGGTTGGTTTGTTGCTGGGATGCTTTGCTTACACATGTTAGCTAGAGCATAACGTTATCTATTCTGTTGGCCAGGCTGAAGTGGATGTTTCGGCCCATGTCTTTGATTGACCTCATCGTGCTGCTCCCGTTTTACCTCGAGATTTTGCTGGAGAAGCAGTACGTGGCTCCCTTGAGATGGAGAAATAAAACCGGATGCGTGGGATAACTAACTATGGCGATGTATAATGTGTGCAGAGTGGCTGTGTCTTCACGTGGTGTCCTGACACTGAGGGGTTTTAGACTCTTACGTATCATGTCGTTTCTGCACCTGGAACATTCGTACCAAGCTATGAAGAATCTGCGCGAGATTTTCGCGCTGAAGAAGGAAGAGCTCGGCGTCGTGAGCTACATGACGATTGTCATTGTGCTTACTTCCTCTACAACGATGTATGGCGCTAGCTGTTTGCCTTATTCTTTGCTACCGCTGACTCCAGTCTGTTTCCTGGGTTTGGTTGCTTAGTTTCTTCCTGGAAAACCCAGCTCAGCCTGAGGTATTCTCGAGCATCGGCACGTGCTCGTGGTGGGCAATCGAGACCATCACGTCTCTCGGATATGGCGACATCGTGCCCATCACTGCAGCAGGCCGGGCCTTCTCGTCTCTACTGGCGCTCTGGTGGGTTAAGACCTAATTATATGGATCTACGCTCGATGCTAACTTGATGTCTTTCGTTTGTATTGCGCGCGTACAGGGGAATTATTCTGTTTACGATTCCTGGTAAGTAAGCTGATCATACATTCCCGACTGGTGACTCAACACTCACTCGACTGGTACTCCGCGTTCATGGTTTGTGTAGGTGCCATACTTGGAAGTGGCTTCGTCGAAGTCATGCTGAAAAAGCAGGAACTGAAGAATGAGCAAGCGATGGAAGAGTCGATCCGCATTTCGCTTACTCGGGAGCTGCGGTCGCTCAGCTCAAGCACCATTGCCTTTACTGGTACGTTCGTTGAATCGGCTCTACAGCTACTGAGTACTTTTGGAAGCTTACACATCTGTGCTGTCATGTCGACATAGGCAATCTCGACTCGCCGAAGACCGACTTGGACTCACCCTCTGCGACGCCGTCATTCGCAGTACCGCCGTCATCCTTCTCCACGCCGCACAATTACCCGTCGTTCGCCGCTCCTGCGCCTCCAATCGTGCGGCTTCAAGAACAAGTCGACAAGCTCACGGCAACGCAGGTCCAGCTCCAAGCGCAATTGAGCCGCCAAGAGACTCAATTGCAGGCAATCGTGACACTACTGGAGCAGTCTCTAGCCAAGACCCATCCAGCTGAGCAGACTGTACCGCTTTTCAGCGCCATCGTACCACCTGAGTAGGCAGGCAGGCAGGCAGGCAGTCGAAGTACCTGCAGTGCTGGAGACTCTCACGCTAGACATGGCTACACTCTCAAAATGTATCCATCTGCTCTATGTCGTCCAATGAAATCGCTCAAAAAATATTTTTCCTGTCATTGCTAACTTGTCCGCCACCATGCAGAGTGCGCGCCCGTCGTGCCCCTCTGTCGCTCCTGCCACGAGTCTAACCGTCCTCTCTCTGTGTTAAACCTGTGCAGACCCCCACGAAGAGAAGCAGAAGGCGCTTCTGCAGCGCATCACAGGCTCCGTAGCCCGGTTGCACGAGGTCCTCAAGGAGATCAACACACAAATCGAGGTACCGCAAGTTCAGCTCCCGCTTATTAGGCGTTCTGTGAACATCGTGTCTTATATATAAAATCTCTGTGTGCGTACTTTCAGAAAAGCGACTCGTTCCGGGAGGAGCTGGCGTTCACGTGCCAAGTGTGGAAGGGCTACGAGAGCCGCGTGCAGACGCACTGCGATACGGCCATCGCTGCAGCAGCTCAACAGCAGCAGCAGCAGCAACAGCAACAGCAACGACGGTAGTCAGCCAGAGAAAGTGAGGCACCAGCAGAAAGAATCGTACACTGCAAATTATTTTTTGTCTCATTTATTTTTTTTTTTTATTTGGCGGTATTACCTGTTTTATTTTCGAGCTGTGGCAGTTGATGGCTTTGTGGGCGACCCACTTGCAGCGTTAGAGGATGTACTGGCAGCGTCCAGATCTCGTTGGGCCACAAGCTCTGCGGCGCTTTCTAGTGTTTGCCAACGCTCGCTGAAGCGGCTGCGGATGTTGCTCTCTTCGACGTCCAGCTTCTTCTGCGTGTAGCTCTTGACGACTTTGTCAGCGGACTATGTACAGTGTCCAGTGCCCATTTCGAAAAGGTTAGTGGAAATAGATACGTAGCGGCAAGGAGCGATGCTAACCTTTTTGCCGGTCTGCTTGGTAAGGGTCTTCGTCGAAATACTCTTTACCAACGTAGTGACCGCGTCGTGACGCTCTGCGATGAGTGAGGACTGCTCCTGCTCCCACAACTCCTCCAGCGCACTCTTAGCTTCATCTCGCCCTGGCCATTCACCAAGATAACCTCTGTGTTGTCAGTGGAAGGCAACGGTGCAATACGAAAGCTACACAGTACACACTCTTGCTTGAGACTGCCACCGTGTAGCGCAAGTCGAGCAGAAGCTGGTCTTGACCGGGAGCACCTGGTGCTTTCTGTGACTGCTCCTTCAAGCGAGCTTCAGCGACGTACGCTTGGCTGAATGCCGTCACGTAGGCTTGGACAAGGGGCTCTTTGTTCGCCTCCACTTGGATCCATGTCTCCAGAGACTTTTTATCCACTGGACCAGGCTTGGAAGAAGGCTCTTCCGGTATTTTAGGGGAAAGTGTATCTGTTGCACTCAGAGAAGAAGCTGAGCTTGAGGACAGCTTGCGAACAGGACTCCCGGACAAAATGCTGCTTCGAGATGGAGAACTCCCTGGTTGACCGCGGATAGCCTGAAGTCGGCTGGCTGCTAGCTCAAATACGTCGTTATCTCCGCTGAGTATTTTCGCCCTCTTCTTGCTGGCACTTGACCAATAGCTAACCCCCAGGCTCTTTGTGCGTGCCCTCGTTTGCAGGTCAAAGATCGGTTTGAACAAATTTGCCTTACTCGTGCACATCGCCAGAAATTCGTCTGCCACAAAGCGGGTAAAGGGATGAAAGACGTTAGTTTCTCCATTCATACCTCTCAGCGCTTACGAACTCGAACCAAGGGTAATGGCGCCGCTATCGTTTGAAGTCATGGATTTCAGCTGGTTCTTCACTATGCTGGGGAGATTTTCCGTGTGATACAGGAGACGAAACAGGCTTTCGCATTCTGCAGCATCGAGCGTTCCGTTGTGGTCGTCGTCTAAAGCGAACAAGAATTATGTAGTTAGACCTGCGTGTGTCCTAACAATTCGTGGCCACAAGAACATACCATACACAGTCGGAAAACGTGCGTGTAAATGTCTTGTGGGGACATCGTGCAGAAGTTCCACAGATTTAACACGAAATCTGCACAGAAGGATTAGTATATCTAGTAGTTAGCCCCTGCAAATGCACACCATGGGTATGATACCATCAAACGTGACACCTCGAGCTGGAGTTTGCTTGCCCAGGTTGCTAAACACAAGATCGGAGAAAGTTGTGTGCGATAGCTCGAAAAACTGGTGGAATTCTTCCAAGTCGATGGATTTACTTCCACTGCGCAATAGAGAACACGAGTGAGCATATTGGCGTCGGTGAATCCTGTTGATGGTCTTACTCTTTATCCATCGCAGCGAAAAGCTGGTAAAACTTGAGTCCCGTGGTGGCTTTGTCGACTGCAACGAAGTCGTGAGCTCTCAAGCAGAATGAGTAGAACGCACTATTCACTCGCAAGCAGCTTCGTACTCTCGAGCGCCTCGATGGCTGCAGCCACCGCTGGATTCTTCATTTGAATCGCATACTGCTCTTCCTGCTGTGCCTGCGCTTGGGCACTGAGTTTGCTGTCGCTGCTTCCCATCCGCCACCGGTATGGCATTTTGAGTGGACTCAAGCAGCTCCATGTCCGTCCGTCATGCTATTGCAAGCCTATTTTTCTCGCTCACTCAATCACCTATTTTCTGATGCTATCCTTGCCTTGCCAAGTGCACGAACCCAAATACATATACCGGCCCCTATATCTGGAAGTCCGCAAGAACCGTTATATTGAGAAGCACTCCGCTGTCTGCACAGCCCACATCGACTCAACCTAGGGTGCATGTGCTCACTTGGGCTATCCTCTTGGCTTCCCCCCACAACGGAGGAGAACTCACTGCAACGGCGGCTCGAAACCTTGCGCACGCCGCGTAAGTTCGAATTGCTGGACGGGGACGAAGCCATGTCTACGTACTCGTTCGTGAGCAGCATCAGCCAGATTGTCATCTCGTCAAAGCCCGGCGCTAATAAGGACCCCGACGACCCGGACGCCTTCCGCTCCGTCCAGTTCGGCACGAGCGAGCAATCGCAAATCTTCCCGTCAAACGCCGTCAAGACGGCCATCTACACTCCGTACAACTTTCTGCCCAAGAATTTGTTCAAGCAGTTCACTCGATTTTCCAACATTTACTTCCTGGTGATCACCGCCTTGCAGTTGCTGCCCCAAGTGACGTCTTCGAACGGGGTGCCGACCATGGTCGTCCCGCTGATGTTTATCATCGTAGTCAGCGGCGTAAGAGACGTCATGGAGGACGTCCAAAGACATCAAGCCGACGCCGAGCAGAACAGAGCCCAAGTGCGGAAGTTCACTTTTTCCGATGGGAAAGCCGGGAGTTTCCGCCCCGCGACGTGCGAAGAGCTGAAAGTTGGGGAACTGGTTCGGGTCGGGGAGAACGAGGAGGTGCCTGCCGACATCGCTTTGGTCGCGTCGGGCTCCCCAAACGGTCAGTGCTACGTGATGACTGCGAATCTAGACGGCGAGTCCTCATTAAAGCCGCGCTTCGTGCAGCCCGAGCTCTGTCGTCCTCCCTATCGCGACTGTTTCTCGAGCGATGGCCAGCAATTGACAGCGCAGGCCGTCACCCTCTTGTCCAGTGTCTTTATCGAGTGTGAGCCTCCGAACCGATCGATCGACAAGTTCAAAGGAACGCTCGTGCTTTCCGAGACGCGCTCGCTAAGCTTGGACATCTCGCACGTGTTGCTGCGTGGCACGCATCTGAAAGACACGCCCTGGGTCATCGGTGTGGTCGTTTACACGGGGGACGACACGCGCGTGCGCCAGAACGCGTCCGAAACGCCCATCAAGGCCAGTTGGCTGAGCCACTTCATCAACCAAATCACCGTCTGGATTGTGGTGGTGCAGATCGTCATCCTCCTTGTCGCCGTGGTGGTGGAGGCGCAGCTTGTGGGCTCTTCAAGCGTGCAGCGCAACCCGTATATCCCGGATGACATCAAAGACAGCACGTTCGTGGACTTCGTGTGGCTCTTCCTGGCCTACATGCTGCTCTTCTCCAACTTCGTGCCCATTTCGCTGCAAGTCACGATCGATTTCACCCGCTACTTCCAAGCTCGAGCGATTACGAACGACCCAGGCATGCGCTTGCCCCCCAGCAGTCCGTCCTTCTCGACGCCTTCCAACTCGGCAGACAAGAAGCGCGCCGTCTGCATCCAGTCTTCCGAGCTGAACGAGGAGCTTGGACTTGTTGAGCACATTTTCACCGACAAGACCGGGACGCTCACCTGCAATCGGATGGCCTTCCGCTCGTGTCATGTGGATGGGGAGACGTTCGACTTTGATGAGGAGGATGGCTCGCTGTTGATCTTGGAGAAGGCTGTTCACGAGGCCATTGTGGGTGCGTTAACTCCTGACGACGAAGCTCCTGTTAAGCCATCTCGCCGGAGAAATACCATCGCTCTGTCGTCCTTCCCATTCAAGAGCACGCCCATGCAGAGGTTTCTCATCAATCTGGCCGTAAACAACTCGATCTGGCCGAGTGCATCATCTTCCACGTCTCAAGCTTCGGCCAAGTCTTCAAAGCCTGTGAGGAAGGAGTACGCAGGTCCGTCTCCAGACGAGCGCGCGTTGGTGGTTGCTGCAGCACAAGCGGGCGTGGAGCTTTACGATCGCAACAACACGCGGGTTGTGGTGCGAATTTACGGGAAGGACGCGGAGTTGGAGATACTTCACTTGTTCGAGTTCACGAGCGACCGTAAGAAGAGCTCGATCCTGTGCCGAGAGCCGTCCGGAAGGATCATTCTCATGACGAAGGGGGCCGATTCCGTGATCATGGAGGCGCTGAGCGAGTCGGCGAATAAACCGAGTACGGTGTTGCAAGCCAAGGAGCAAATGAAGCTGTACTCCGCGAACGGATTACGGGTTCTTTGCATTGCCGAGCGCGAGGTGGGAGCCGACGAGTACCGCTCTTGGAACGCTCGCTACTCGGCGCTCAAGAACAACACCACTCGAGGGGCATCAGAGGAAGAATTAGCGAATATCATCTCCGAGCTCGAATGCCGCCTCACATTCGTCGGAGTGTCCGCCATCGAGGACAAAATTCAGGAGGGCGCCCCCGAAGCGCTGGAGAAATTCCGAGCCGCCGGCATCAAGGTCTGGATGCTCACGGGCGACCGAGCCGACACGGCTACAAACGTAGCGCACGCTGTGCGGTTGGTTTCTACTGATATGCGACTTCTTCGGTTATGTGAGAGCTCGAGCTTGTGGATGGAAGGATCCAAGCAGGACGCGGTTGATTTTCTCGAAAAGGAGCTGCGAAGAGCTCGAGAGGACAGCGAATTGGGAGGCGGCGACAGTAATTCGAGCTCGATAACGTTCAAGAGTGGAGCGGTACCAGTACTGCCGAAGGCAAGAGCTGGACTTGCCCTGCTGATTGACGATACGGTGGTTGAAGCTGTCACGGGCTTCGGTATCGAGAAGGAGTTCCTCGAGCTGTGCATGGAGTGCGAGTCCGTGCTCTGCGCCCGCATCAGTCCGAAGCAGAAGGAGTTGATCGTAGGGATGGTACGCAGCTTCTGCCCCGACAAGGTTACGCTGTCGATAGGTGACGGGGCGAACGACGTACCGATGATCCAAGGCGCACACATCGGCGTGGGCATCGCTGGTGAAGAAGGCCATCAAGCCTCGGATGCCAGCGACTACTCGCTGCCAGCTTTCAGGTTCCTGCAACGCCTTGTACTGGTACACGGGCGAGCCATGAATCGGCGGATCGCAGTGCTCACGTTGTACGTGTTCTACAAGAACGTGCTGCTGGTGCTGCCGCAGTTCGTGTACGGCGCTTACTGTCTTTATTCCGGCCAAAGCACGTATTTCGACACGCTCCTGCAGCTGTTCAACATTGGCTTTACGGCGCTCCCGATCCTCGTCTTCTCCATCAAAGATGACGACATCTCGGCACGAACAGTGCTCTTCTACCCGAGACTCTATCAGGACGGGTACCGCCACGTATTCCTCAACCGCAGACGCTTTGCATACTGGATGTTCGAAGCCATGGTCGGCTCTGCGCTGATCATCCTGGTGCCTGCCGAGTTATTGCCGCTCGCGCCGTGGTCGGGGACGGGAAGAGACAACGACTTGTGGGCGCTCGGCATGGCCCAAAACCTCGCGGTTGTTGTGCTTGCCAGCGCTCGTCTACTCCTCGAAGCGACCAGCAGTTCCAAGATTCTGCTGGTACTCGCTACGGCCTCCGTGCTCTTTTGGTGGGTCGTGACGTTCGCCATCTCCTCCATGATAGCGTTCGGACGGGAGTTTTACGGGATTCTGTACGTCGGTGCCACCACCAACGCACTGCTTCTCACGTTCTTCTGCTGCATCACGGGGCTGACTCCAGCCTTCTTGCCCAAAGTGTGGCAAGTCTTTTTCGCGCCAGACCCCCGAACAATTTGTCGCGAGCGCGACCAGCTCCTGATCGACTTCTCCAAGAAGAAGAGCCACGAGACCATCTTCCCCATTGACCAAGAAGATACTGCAACTTAATCTAGGCTGCATCAAGCGTAAACAGCACACAGAACGCATACGGGCATGATGCCCACTGGACTTGATGAGCGAGACAAAAGCAAGAATAGTTAGCTAGCCCCCCCCCCCCCCTCCTCATTTCTGCCTCAACCAAATGTAGCGTTGGCTTTCGTGACACGAAACGACTCGAAACGGATGACGGATAGTCCGCCCCCGGTATTGCTTTGAGCCCGTCCCAGCTAGCTCCGTCCAAGGCAGGAGCGCGCTGGAGCGGAGCAAGACTTGACAGGAGGCGGCGTGAGCGGCGGATGACGTGGTGGAGCGGAGCAGCATGAACCATAACGGACCGCCACAAGTCCAGACGTCCACAGGACCGCAGAGTTCGCTCACCAATGACGCGAGACCGAGTATCCCAAGCACCCACGTGTTCAGCAAGGTCGGGTCTCGCAAAAGTTCTCGAGTCACGCCTGCGTCTGAAAGCGAGAGATTTCCGCGGGGATCCCACTTGGAAGTGCGTCGGGGCTCCACCAGCACTGCGATTACGCCTCTGGCCGCCATGGATCGAGCAGCAACGCGACGCGGGTCATTCACAGGCACAATCCCAGTGCCGAGCCACGTGCCGCCTCGGTTGGGCTCCGTTGGACGAATGTCCTCGACTTCTTCGATGATAAATAACCCCCGAGGATCCGCAGGTCGAATATCCCAAGAGGGCAAAGCTCTTCCGGGTTTGCGAAAGCAGCGTTCAGCACTAGCCTCACAACCAGGACCCCCGGGAGCGCGCCTACGGCTCGTCATTTGGCTTTCGCAGGTCTACCACAACTACAAGCGGCCTCTGAGCTTCCTGCTGGACCCTCCGATTCTAGACCCACGCAGCAACGAGAAACTCGCGTGGGACTCGCTCATCATGCTTATTGTGCTCTACAGTGCCGTGATGGTGCCGTTCCAGATGGGGTTCCCAGAGGTTCAACTGGGCTTTGCAGTGCGGGCAGTAGCGGTCTTCTCGAATGTCTTGTTCTTTCTGGATGTGGTTCACAATTTCTTGGTTGGGTTTTACCCGGACGACGACGAAAACATGGTTCGGGACCGTCGACTTATTGCGAAGCGGTATCTGGCGTCGTGGTTTCTGCCTGACGTCTTGGCCTTCCTCCCGCTCGACTATTTTCTCGTTCAGTCCAATACGGATGCCACGTCGGGTATTGGCAGCGGAGAAGACGACAGCATCTCGAACGCACAGGTCCTCTCGCTCCGACTTGCAAGACTGACGCGACTCCTGCGCATTACGAAGCTGACTCGGTTGATCAAGCTGCGCCACTTTGTCGCAAAAGTGGAAGATGTGTTCGATCTGGACGCTGTTTTGGCCAGACTTACGCGACTTATTGGCCAAGTGCTGCTGGTGACGCACATCTTTTCCTGCTTCTGGCATCTAATAGGCTACACCACCGAAGACGAAGGGCAGACGTGGATGAAGGACGCTATGGTACGAGATGACAGCGTTAGTGAGCGCTACGTTTACAGCTTCTACTGGGTTGTCGCTACTGTGTGTGGAGTGGGCTACGGAGACATCCACGCAACGAATAAAAGCGAGAGACTCTTCGCCATGGCCGTCTCGATCGTCGGCGCAAGCGGATTCGGCCTGATCATTGGTAGTCTGACCAAAATTCTCGAGAATTGGCACCGGGAAACAACGACCCGGGCGCGGAAGCTCAGCATGGTGCAAGCTTTCATTCAGAAGAAGCGCCTCCCTCGGGCTTTAAAGGTCCGGCTCATGCGATACTTCCGCCACTATATCGCCAAGACGAGCGCGTTTGATGAGCGTGAGCTGCTATGTGAATTTTCGCTTTCTTTACGCGGTGAGATTCTCCACGAAACTTACAAAAACACGTTTTTCCGGATCCCGGCTTTCAAGCGGCTCAGCACCCAGTTCGTGCTGGATATGGCCATGTTCATTAAGCCTCTCATCGTCGTCAACGGAGACGTGCTCGCCCGAGAGGGCTGTGTAGGAACCGAAATGTTTATTCTCAACACGGGTATCATTGAAGTACGACGCACTCCTCCCGAAAACGCGGACTGGGTTGTGGTGCTTGAGATTCTCACGGAAAGAGGCGTATTTGGCGAAGCATCGCTCCTTCAGTATGCCCCCCATGCCAACACGTACACGGCAAAAGCTACGAGCGACTTGTTCACTCTACCCAAAGAAGACTTCGACCATCTCATTGAGGAATTCCCAGACGCTGAACACGCCATGATCGACTATCACGGTGAGCGGAGTGCTATGTACGATCTCGTGTTTGAACAGACTGTGGCTCGATACCGCGTGTTCATCGTCTCTCAAAACAACGACCCCGTGTCTGGAGTTGCCGGTCTCGAGAACTTGTACCCAACGCTGACGGTGCTGCTCGATGGTGTTTTGAGAAGTTATCGTTCGCTGCCGCTTCCCCTTCTCCAATCTCTCGATCTGCAGCTCTCCATGGGTGTATCGGTGTTCAACTCGGCCACGGAGAAGATGAATATGACGTGGCTTCTCTCTCAAGATGCCAAGACCACCAACGCCATGTCGAAATGGCAGCTCATCAAGTGGAAGCTGCTGACACCGATCAATCCGTTCCACTGGTATAAGCTTGGGTGGGATATCTTCACCAGCATTCTACTTGGATACTGCGCGATCGCCATCCCGTACGAAGCTGCTTTCCTTGGGGACGAAGGCACCACACTGAGCACTGGAATGGACGTTCTAGTCGAAATGGCCTTCGCCATCGACATTGTCATCAATCTACGCACTGCTGTGGTCGTTGATCTACCCGGCGAGGGCCACACTGCCGTTATCGAGCGACGCACTAAGTGGCGCGAGTATGTGCGAGGCTGGTTTTGGATGGACTTGCTGTCGGCACTCCCGATCTCGGTAATCGTCGCCATGTCAGACGAAACGATCGATCACATGGGCGCTCAGTCGTGGGTCTTGAACCTGGTGCACTCGGTGCGCTTGCTCAAGCTAGCGCGGGTGTTCAAGTTCATCCACACGCTCCAGCGAGAGGAAAGCTCGACTGCGTTGGGGGCGGCTCTATCCACGCACCATAATATCGCTCGCGTGATGCGCTTGATGTGCCGTGTTAGCTTCATCGCCCACATCCTGGCATGCGGCTACTTTTTTGTTGCACGCGTGGCACGGGACGCAAACGAAGGACGGACGATCAGATCGTATTTCCCTGACGAACAGAACTCGAATGGCGATATGTACGTTTACTTCCTCTACTGGGCCGTGACGACCATGACAACAGTGGGGTATGGAGACAGCCCGCCGCTTACAGTCGCTGAGGTGGGCTACGTGTCCATCGGAGTCCTCGTTGGCGCCTCCACCTTCACGTATGTCGTGGGTACACTGTCTAGCGTGGTCGAAGAGCTGAATGAGGCTTCGGATACGTTTCGCACTCGAATTGATCACCTCAAGGCCTATCTCCGCGAGCGAGGGATCGCTGGGCCATTGGCCGAACGACTTCGCCGCTACTACGAGTACTATCTACTGCAGCGCGACGACGAAAACGAGGAAACCATTCTATCAGCGCTGTCGGACGATCTCCGTAGTCAACTGGTGCTGCACTTGAACCGAGATGTCGTGAGTAAGATCGGCTTCTTCGCCACTCAAGATGACGCCTGTGTGAGCTACCTCATGGGGATATTAGATCCCGAGTTCTGTACCCCAGGCGAGTACGTGTTCAAGGAAGGCCAAGTAGGTCGTCACATGTATTTCCTGGTCAAAGGTGCAGCCGAAGTGGTTTTCAAGGCTGGAACAAGTGAGGAGCAGGTGGTGGCAACGCTGCTCGAGGGGAGCTACTTCGGCGAGATCGCCATGCTCACACGCTCTAAGCGAGCCGCAAGTATTCGAGCAAAGACGTACATGAGCCTCTTCGTGCTCAGCTTGCACGGGCTCGACCGCATCTCGCTGCACTACCCGGAAATGGCTCACAGCATCATTCAGGAGTTCCGCAACAAGATCACGCACATCAAACGGACATCCGTGAAGCAGCTGGGCTCGCTCGTCCAGGAAGACGTGAAGCAAGCGCGAGAGCGGAGCGGACTCCTGGCTGCTCCCGGTTTCAACGGTTCTGGGAATGCCATGGGTGTCGGATCGGGAGTGAGTCCGAGCTGCGCAGTACTCTTGGGGAGTTCGAGGCCATCTTGGGCCGCATTGTCGAGATCTACGGCGGCGGCGACAGGGGCAAGCGCAAAGCCCTCACGTGCGTCATGCAGCATCTGCACAAGTACGAGTTCTCCATCGACGACTTCCTCCAAGCCGCCGAAGAGCTCAATTACTCGCCTACCCAGCCCCCCATCCCAAAAATCAACGCGTATTCTGCCTCGGCCAGTGCAATGCTCAACAGTCTGCAGCTACGGATGCGCCGCCGATCCTCGTTCTCGTAGTGGAGCGCATTATTGATACATACCGCAGGTGCTCAACATGTATGAGCTGTGGCAGCCCAATAAAGTGTTGGCCTTTTGTTGTCTTCCATTCAGAATCACCCTTCTACAGTATCTACACATTGTCATGTACTACTTCGAAGTAGTTTTTTATTTCCTCTGGCTTAGCGACGAGCACCACGACGCAGATCAGACGAGACCCAGGCCACCAAAGCGTGGAGAAGCTCAGCGTCATGCTGTCGGAGCTGCAGATCTGCTTCCGATAGCGTCTTTGCACTACCTGATAGCTGAGCATTGGCATGCAGACGCTCCAGGTGCCGGATGAACGTCGCATGCAGGCGTTCTCGCAACAAAGCGACCCAACGCGCTTCATCCGCACTGCCCAGCTCGAACACTATCCAGTCGTCCAGCACGAGAAGCCATTTACTTGGCACCACGGAACCATCGTCGTTAGCTTCTTCGTCAGCTTTTTGCTCTTCAACAGTCTGCGACTCGACAGAGCCCATAAGTAGCGCTTGCAACAAAAGCGACGGGAGCTTGGTACCGTACTTCGCGACCCGCGTACGCTCCGACTGCATCATTTCGTGATACACCAGCCACTCGTCGGGAGGACCAATGTCGTCCTGCTCCGATGCTGGCTTCTTCTTGTGCTTCTGGGGATTAGCGGCGCTCCACGTCACCATAGACGATCCGTCCATCTTCACTTTGACCTTCTCTTTGGAAGTCCAGTTGCGACTCACGCCACCGGAGCGAGTAAACAACGCGTTCGGATACATTCCAATACTGAGAGCCATCAGGTAAGGGGCTACACTCTCCACGGTAGCAGGCGTCCTCGACACTGGAGTCGGCACTAGTTGAGTCGCAGGCGAAAGACCCATCGAATCCATGTCTTGGTGCAGCTGCTTGTAGATGGCAAGGAGTTGCTCGAGTGTCTGCCGATGCAACTTGTTCCGTGCACAGAAGGCGTCCTTTGCCTTGAATGAGGCGCGCTCTCGTGCGTCGAGGTAAGCCTCAAACGCCTTCCACAACACAAAGTGGTCGCTTTGCAGGGTGAGCAAAGGCGGGGACCCATTCCGTGCAAAAGCCTTCTTGGAAGCGTCCACCTGTCGCTGCTCTTCGGGGGACATGCCGAGGAAGCTGATGAAAGGGTCTCGATATCCGCTCAGCGTGCACGTGGTCTGTAGGATTGCGTCAAAGCAGCCGAAGGTGTGTCCCCATAGGAGCAGCTTCGCCATTTGTACGGCTACTCCACCCGAACAAATGTGCCCGAGGTGCCAACCAAGGAGCGTCAGTGCTTGGTGGCCCTTTCCATCGCTTGCGAGGGCGCGCATGTCTTCCAGTCGCTGCAACGAGGCATCGATTGCGGTCTCGCTGGGCGCATCCATAGCTTCCAGCAAGAACTCCTTAGCGTCGCGAATGTGCAGCTTCTTCTCTAGCTGAAAGAGCTTAATCTGCAGCAGCAGCTCCTCCAACGGCGTGGTTAGCAACTCGGGCAACATAAACTCCTTCATGGCGTTTTCGTATCGTGCCTTCGAGAAGAGGCGGAAGCAGATACCCGCACGGACACGACCTGCACGTCCTGTGCGCTGCACACAGTTTGCGCGTGCCACCCACGTTGTTTGCAGCCCCATCACAAAGGACGAGCTCGAGGTCGCTGCGAGTGCGTGCGCTTGCTTCGACTTGCCACAGTCCACAACAAACACGACATCCTCGATCGTGAGACTAGTTTCGGCGATGTTGGTAGCCAAAACTAGTTTTCGCTTTCCGTGCGGAGGGGTCATGAATGCGCGGCGCTGCTCCTGAGCTGACAAGCGCGAGTGGAGAAGAGCAATCTCGTATGTTGCTGCTGTCGCTGGCGAGTTCAGCAAAGCTCGCTCCATAAATGAAATTTCTTCCCACCCAGGCAAGAACACGAGAATGGCTCCCTTTCCATCTTCATCCAGTGGGAACGTACGGTTCACAAGGTAGAGTAGTTGCAGCAACAGATCGTAGTCCACTGCTTGGTCCTGCCGCAGAGCGTCCAGTTGCTTCATGTAGGTCGAAAGCAGGGCCTCCTTCGCAGTCTCGTCGATCTCACTCAGCGCGGCTTGTAAAACGTCTCCCATGGCAGCAACAGGAACAGCCGTGGGGGCGACCTCAGGCTCCGGAGTAGGTGCGGATCCAAAATCCGCACTAGGCTCGCCAAAACAGGTTGCCACGTGCATACCGAAGGCCTCTTCACCAGCAAAACCCGAGCCACCACATAACGGGCATTCCAGTCCGTTGTTCGTCGCTCCTCCACTCAAGCTGCTGGAATCGCCTCCAATACGACCGACTCGTGAATCATCCATAATAGGCAGCGGTGAGCTCCGGTCACTCTCGAGCAACGCCAACACGTCCTCCAGGAAAAGCGTCGTCACGGGAAAGTTGGTGCCACCCACCATTTGCAGCACGGGCGCTGGGAAGTCCGGTTGAAAGTACTGCGAGAACTTCTCCACTTGAATAGTAGCGCTCATGAGGATCACCTTGAGGTCTGGTCTCTGCTTGAGAATCGACGTCTTGATCAGAATCAGCAGGAAATCCGTGAACTGGTCGCGCTCGTGCACTTCGTCCAGAATGATGTGCGAGAATCCACGAGCAAGTGGGTCATTGTTGAGCCACTTGAGAAGCGTTCCCGTCGTACAGAAAATGAGCTTGGATCGCTTGGCGTCAAAGGACGAATCGAACCGAATCGCATGTCCCACCTCTTTGTTATCTACTCCACGCGGCCCAGATCGCTCGCGCGCAACTCGCTCCGCCAGGGAAATCGCACTAATTCGTCGCGGTTGCGTGCAAATAATCCTCGTCTCCTCTCCACGTCCGCGAGCCAACGCATCATCCAGCAGAAACTGCGGGATCTGCGTGGACTTACCACAACCAGTATCTCCCGACAGCACGACAAGCTGGTTGCTCTCCACGAGCTCCAAGATCTGCTCTCGGTATCCATACACAGGCAACCTGGTGGCCTCAACGGGCGGCATCCTCACGGTCTTGACTCCTTCTTGTCCCTTACCCCGACTCGGAAGCGGCTTGAACAGCGGTGCGCCGCCTCGTCCTTGGTGTCGCTTGGGCACGGAGGCCAATGGACTCAAGTCCCGCGCACTCCACGGGTCCAAACCGGCGCTGGGAGCAGGATACCTGGTCATATATTCTCTCACAACGGGAGGGAACCACTCCACGGTCGACACGTTGAGCGGCGCGGCCGGCAGCCGCAGAGAAACCTCCTGCATGGCCGCGTTCTTCTTGACCTTGGCCACGTGGATGAAGCGGCCGGCGCCCTTCTTGCCCGAGCTCTTGGAGAAGAGGCCGTACTTCTGCGCCATCGAGTGGATGTAGCGCCGCTGCGTGTTGTCGTAACTGGCAGGGAAGCTCATCTCCGAACGCTCGCCGTCCTCCACCAGCGCCTGCAGCGCCGCGTGGATTTCCATGCAGAAGCTCTCGTCCAAGCTGATGGCGGGCTCCGACGACGACCCGCCACGGTTGCTGGAGCCTGACGCGTAGTAGCCGTTGGACGGAGGACCGCGACCTCGACCTCGACCTCGACCGCGGCCGCCACCCCCATCTTCTCCTCCACGACCGCGACCCCGACCCCGGTAGCCTCCGCGGCCGCGCCCCCGGCTGGAGCCCCCACGTGCTCCGTTGCGCTGCATGTTTGTTTGGATACTTCTCTGGTCCCACCGTACTATCGCCATTTCATGAAAACTACAATAACTTCACTATTTGTACTTCGTTTCCGGTAAAAATATTGTGAATTCCGGTCAAATTTGCCGATTCGGGAGGCCCCTGTCCAATCGATCTATACAAACATCAAGTCATTTAGCGAATCGCCGGTCCACAAACATATGGATGAATATGACGACTTATCCGACCTTACTTAGAAATTGTATGCGGTGCAGTCTCTCGCGATCGACCAATCACCTGTTTTTATTTATAAACAACGAATCACAACACCGAAAAAACAATTTTGACCAATCACAAGATATAGGGTTAGGTAAGTCCTCTACACCAGCCGTTCCGACGTATCGAGTCGGAGGGTCTCAACAAATATGTGTATTTCTATTCAAACTACTAGCGTAGAGCATATCACTTATATATTTGCTCCCTATCCGACCACATCGCCGAGGATGGGCTTGGATGAGCTCAAACCGGGCAACACTAAGCGCGCGAAAGACACTGCCATCAGTGCATTCATGGCATTTGTGAAAAGTGAGCATGTAGAGTTTGGCTATGTTAGACAATGCATTGAGCAAGATGGCACTGGTAAGTGTTTTGTGTCTGTCTTGGATATGTTTGGTATGTACCTTG
Organism: Phytophthora melonis; assembly: GCA_024211575.1. Taxonomy (NCBI): domain Eukaryota; phylum Oomycota; class Peronosporomycetes; order Peronosporales; family Peronosporaceae; genus Phytophthora; species Phytophthora melonis. The sequence goes on along the minus strand of JAMXKT010000094.1, from coordinate 1,457,408 downwards.
CATTTAACGAGGGTAAGAAGGGCAAAGCGCTTGCTCGGAACACTGCCATGCAGTACTTTAGACAGAGCAAAATGTGGCTGTTCGAGCTATTTCCAGTGCAACGACATATTGTCGAAGCAAAGTTGCTTAGCATGGGGAAGACTCTCGACAGCTACTGCATGAAGCGAGACGGAAAAGTAGTCAACAAAGCACCACCGTGCTCAAAGAGTGATCTAAAAAAGATGATGCTGTATTTGTATCAGCACGCACACTCCTCCAGTGACTACCAAGACGCCGCTTTGCTATGTCTGCTGTGGTACCTGTTTGGTCGCGCCTCCGATTTGTCGCTTGTCCGCAAGCAGAACCTCTCGATCGACGCGACAGAGGTTTTCTTCGTACGCTTCATACGCATGAAGACGTCAGAAGAACAGGGACTCTCGCTGTTTCCAGGGACCGACTTCGTCACTTGCCCGCTTCACGCGATAGCCGTGGCGATCATCACCCAGACGGCGCCGTCTGTCAGCTTGATCGACAACTTACCTGACATCCAAGTTGAAACCGCGGTCGACCTCGCCCCAGCAACGCCACGGGTGGATGTCTTAGACCATCCAGATGAGTTCGCTGCTCTTGGGAGTGCCCCCGCACCTGCTGATCTTGCACCTGCTTCCGCTGCACGCAAGGGCACCACACCGACGATCTTCACGCACGTCAACCGCATCCTGGACCGCATTGCACACAGAGCTGGCGTAGTCGATGCGCTCACGTCGCACTCGTTTGGGCGGGGTGGCGCACAGCATGTGAACGGTTGTCACGACCTGACGCATCGCTGGATCTTCGACCGAGGCGCTTGGAACATGAGCACGACGAACAAGGGCTTCAATTACATCTTCAACACGAGCAGGGAAGACCACAAGGTTAGCAAGGCTCTCAGCGGATACAGCACGAAGGCAGAGGTGAAAGCGCTGAGCTTGAAGTCGCTTGATGCAGAGACGCAGCAGAAAGTTTCCGCAGTCCAGAAGCTGTTGTTCGCGACCTGCTACAAGATGGAAAGCTCAAAATACAACATCAGTCATCAAGTGGCGGACGTTCTCACAGCGTACCTTGTCTTGCACTGCCCCCAAATGAAGGAGCTTCAAGCTGGAGGCCTTGCAGTTCAGCGCATCGAGGGTGCTGTTGTTAGCGCGGGGTCTTCGATTGCTGAGCTATTAGCGTGGTCATCGCATCTTGCGTCTTCTGGGAGCAGAGGACCTAAGCCAAGACAAGAACAAACAAAGCCATCGTCCCAAGAACCAAGCAACTCAAGCAAGATCATCGACCATCAGCGCCGTGTCATTGACCAGTTAATCCAGCATATAAAACGCCAGGATGAGCGCATGGATAACCTAGAAGCAAAGGTAGATGGGAAGCAAGCACTAGACAAGAGCATGAAACGTCAGCAAGAGTCCAGCCAAGATCAAGAGAAGCCCAAGCGCAGACGCGGGTCTGCAACGCACCTTCATGCTACGTGGTTTGCGTGGTACACCCAGGAGCCGCGGATGTGGGAGTTGGCGATCTCGAAGCATCAGAAGTCCGATGCCAAGCTGCTCGTAGCCTTCATGAAGCTGTTTTCGGCGGAGGGCTTCGCGCTGGATACCACTTCTGCCGACTACCGCGATCGTGTTCTCGAGCTAGGACAGCGCGCGGAGGAGGCCATCTACGCATTCCTCGCCGAGCGCAACATCACGTCGCGTGGCTCAAGCGCCGTCCTCAAGCATCTGCGTGTCCTCCATCGCTCGGGCGACCTCAACGCGAAGATCGAGCGCCACCAACGTCTCATTCAGACAGCGGCAATCAATGACCCTGCCCCCGGATACACGCAAGACGTACTAGAGGTAGTTAGACAGTAAAGCAGACAGATGCACTCTTAGCGACGTACCGAGCTCTGTGCGCCACCCAGCAAAATCCAGACTGAATGTGTTACGTGGCGTGTCTATGGTCGTCGAGTAAACCCGAAAAACCTTAAACGTGTAGGTCAAAAGTCGAATTTACCAGAAAAACCTTGTCGAGAATAAGCAAAAAACCTTGATTCAAGTACAAAAAAAACCTCGTCGAGAATGGCAGAAAAATGGAGCCACCCACTATTCAAATCAAGCTCCAGGGCGCAATGGACGACACGGGCACACAGCAGCACACGATAGCAGAGAGGATTGAGTTCGTTGTAGCGGTGGAGAAGAATAATTGGAGTCCCGAAGATGCTGCACAAGTATTCGGCATTCCCCGAACTACGCTGTTGGGCTACATAGATGCCAAAGATCATCTTTTCTCTACCGAGGCTGATCCATGGACAAGACGGGTAGCGCGCCCTGGATTGCCACCGCCGACGGAAGGATCTGAAGCTCCCGTAGTTGCTTTGGTGAGGCAAAGAGCTGCCGACGGCAATCTGATGTCTCGCGGCGAGATTATCATGGAGTGCGCTCGTGTGATCCCTGGTGTGAGCAGTAAGTCGGGTAGCGCTCAAAACTCATGGCTCACCCGATTTATCGCTCGAAACAAGCTGGCCGATCATGTTGCGCGCTACCCCAAAAAGGCCAAGACATCAAGATCTGATCCGGATGCCAAAGCGGTTAAACGGCCCAAAACCGTGCCAAGTTCACCCGAAAGACCCACGTCGGAGGTGTCGAGTTTGGCCGAAAACCCCACGCCGGAAGTGTCGAGTTTACCCGAAAAACCCACGTCGGAGGTGTCGAGTTTAGCCGAAAACCCCACGCCGGAGGTGTCGAGTTTACCCGAAAAACCCACGTCGGAGGTGTCGAGTTTACCCGAAAAACCCACGTCGGAGGTGTCGAGTTTACCCGAAAAACCCGCGTCGGAGGTGTCGAGTTTACCCGAAAAACCCACGTCGGTGGTGTCGAGTTTACCCGAAAAACCCTCGTCGGAGGTGTCGAGTTTGGCAACGTTGAAGAAGCCAAGGGTGATGGGAGTAAAAACTCCCCTGTGGTTATCGAGGAAGGTGGGCATTCAACAGCTGAGCCATCGAGCGAGCAAGCACCAGCAGCCGATCGGTCTCTCGTATGTGAAACCATGACACCTTGCTATAGACCCGGCGAGGAGCAGCAAAGGCTTCAAGTTATTGAAAGCGACCTGAAAACACTCGAACCCAAAGTGTGGCTGAATGACACTGTCATCTCCTACTTTATTCGTGAGTTTATCGAGGCTCACAAGTCTACCTACAACTTCGACGGTCAGTTTTTTGGGACCATTCTCATGAATTACAAGGCGAACAAGCGAAACATGGCGAAAACCTACGCGGTGTCCTGTGGGATTACTGAGAATTTCCCCTACGAGACGTACCCGACAATCTTGGTACCTGTGTGCATGGACGCCCATTGGAGTTTCGTCGTGATTCAGAACCCCGCTCTCAAGATTAACCCTTTTGCGATGGTTCTGTGTAAAACATGGCTAACTAGCATGTTTTACAAAATCGACCGAATCAGAGTTTAGAATGATAATTTTAGCCAGTAAGGGTCGGGGCGGTAACCGTACTAAAACATGGCTAATTAGCATGTTTTATATTAGGTACGTATAAAATCCAGTCTTATGTCCGATTTTGGTTTGCGGGTCTCGGCGTAAAACCATGCATCTACTCATGTTTTACGGTTTTGTATGGGGAGGTTTCCATACAAATTACAAGTATAAAATCATCGCAAAAGGGTTAAGGGCTTGGCGCCAGCTATACTGCATGTTGATTCCATGCAGTATCACGACACCGATCGATTTCACCGAATTCTGGGTGGGTACTTCCGTAAGGAAGCATTGGAAAAGTTCCAGGTGAAGAAGATCACATACAAAGTTAAAGCCCACAAGACCAAGCCACGCCAGGACAACACATACGACTGTGGCATCTTTATGCTGTACTTCATGCGCGAAGTCAACAGAGCGATCATGCGAGCAAAAGGTAACATCATTCTGCCGCTATCGATTGTTAATATTTGTGTGCTTCCAAAACAAATCCGGGACCACTTCAGCTGCGAATTGGAGCGAATGAAGTCCCTTAAGCTTTTCCGCAACGACCAAGCCGTGCAGTTACAGATGGCTAACCGCTAAGCACGACGAGGCAGGTACATTCGAGCGACACTCCATGTATATAAACAGAATATATAGTCCATTCACATGCATACTCACATACACATACACATACAGCCGTACAACGCCCACAGACCTGAATGCCTCCACCCGATGATAACAAAAAGATGGCGACGGCTGGAGTCGAACCAGCAACCTCAGGGCAAAGCCCTGCGCTCTCCCACTGAGCTACGTCGTCGACGGGCAGTAGCCGGACCCGCACGCGGACTGAGACGGCAGTGAGTCCAGGCTTGAGGTCCGGATGGTAGGTTAGAAAAAATGTAGACTGAGAGGGCGACTGCTGTGTCGGCGCAGCGACGTTAGAATTGTTTGCTTGGCGACCACTGGCTTGCCGCGTATCCCCTTCCAATCATTCATTGGTGGAATGATCCGCCAATCCACGTTCAGCTGTACAGTACTTTTAATAGTGGACCCCGCCACGGAAATCACGGGCTCATTGTTGAATTTACTGGCTCGAGCGCACATGGCTCTCAGGCCAAATTTGCATGTTTTTCGTAAAGGGCGTTTTTCTCAGCCCACAGGCCGTTTCAGGTCATTTCCTTGCACCTATAATCAAGGCCCAAACAGGCTCTCTGCTGATCCTTTGCATACTCATCTACCCTAAACACTAAAATTTTCCGTGTCTGTCAATTATCCAAAAGTCTTTGTACACTGGTCTTTAGATGTGCTGTGTACCAATGTTGTGGTACTGGTCGGAGAGGTCGGAGGTCGGATATTTCGTGGTATGGAGTAATATTCACTCTGTTCCAACCGCTACTCTTTTTTGCAATCCCCAAAAGCTCGTACTCGACGCGTTTCACCCAATGAATGCCTTAAGTCCGATGAATTTTAGCCAATCGGAAGCCTCTCTGACGTAGGGCAATTTTCCAACCTTTCCAACCATATTTGGTTGGAATTTTGGCAGAATATTTTTAATGTCATACAAATGTCTATATAAATGCATATCCCAAAAATATCCTTCAGTTTCCAACCCGAGTGGTCGGTACATATTTTCTCGTTCAGGAAGCAAAGATCAGGCAGGCTAGCATGTCGATCGCATCGCTTGCTCCTGCTAACAGTAAGAAGGCCAGGACGACAGCGATCAACTCGTTTACGACGTTCCTGTCCGCGGAGAGCATGACACTCGAAGCCACCCACCGGCTTATCGACGGAGATAAGACAGGTAAGGTATTGCGTATTATACTTGACAAGTATGCATATTCGTTAGCCACATCAGCCGAAAAGGTTAGAGCGACCAATACGTGTCTAGCATACTATGGCAACGTCAAGAACTGGTTGGTAGATAAGTACCCGCTGCAGGGGGCGTTGGTTAAATCACAGCTCCAAAAAATTCTATCTGGGCTGGGTAAGTACTGCAGCAACCGAGATGAGGTCGGTGACGAGAAGAAAGCACCCCCGTGCTCTAAACAAGACTTAGAAGCTATGGTGTCTATACTGTACTCAACGGCTGCGACGGAGAGTGAATACCTCGATGCAGCCCTAGTCGTGATGATGTGGTACCTTTACGGTCGAAGCTCGGACGCGGAAACAGTCGAGAAGAGCCAGCTATCCATCTTGCCTGGTAAGTAATTAATTATCATGCTCTTAGCAGAATTATCTCAACCATGAGTGCATTTATGCTAGGTGGAGTCTTATTTCTTCGGTTTAAGCGGGTTAAAACAGCTTTACTGCAAGGCATCTCCTTATTCAAGGACCCAACCAATTTCTTGACATGTCCTCTGCAAGCTTTGGCTGTGGCACTGGTTATGCAGAAGGCACCAAGCCAGCGCATGTTCCCTCAGTTCATCGCCAAAAAGCACAGATCAGATGATATTGATGATGTACAGGAGCTTACACTGATTGAACTGCTGGAAGTTGATGATGACCAGCCTTCTATGGAGGAATCTGAAGCACCTTCGACAAAGCGGGCAGTTCCTGGTGCACAAGCATACGTCAACAGGTTGCTGGTTAGAGTTAAGAAGCTCGCCGATTTGCGAAGTATTCGCATGACGCCAGAGCTTACCTCCCATTCCTTTAGACGTGGTGGCGCCATGCATGCCAACGACGGTACCTTGGCCGAGAACTGGATTATTGAGCGTGGCGGCTGGCAATTGGACCGCGTCAACAAGGCCTTCGGGTACATGCTTGGTACAACCCAAGCCGACCAAAAGGTGTCCCGCGTCCTGAGCGGCTGGAAGCCCAAGGACGGTGCACGGCTACCAACGCTGGCCGCACTGGACACGCCAGTCTTGATCCGCGCTCGCAAGTTGCAGCAGCTTCTGTTTTCCAGCACGATGGCATTCGCTGACGCTGCCTTGAACCTCGACGATGACGTCGCTGATGTCCTTACGGCTACCCTGTTCATGCATTACCCCGACATGTTAGTTCTCTGCCCAAGCAGCCCGCTCATCACGAAGATACGTGAGCTCCTGGCAGAACGAGCCATCGGTGAGTCCGAGCTGCTGGCGTGGAGCGTGACAATTAGTCAGGCATTCGCGACGCCTCCTGAGTCGAAGGCGTCTGCTAGTGGTGGTGAGGAGCCGTCACCTGCGTTGCTTGATCTCGTCAAGCGCCAGTCCGAGCAGATCGATGTTTTAATCCTACAGAACAAACGACTCGACGAGCGCATGTTAGCTGTAGAAGCACACCTCAAGACACTTACCGGTACAACCGCAACTCCACCAGCAAACGCCGACGCCACGCTTCCTGCTTCCGAGCAACCACCGCCAGTAGGGGCCAAGACGACACGCCCGAAGAAGAAGGGAGCCCAGTCGTTGTCGGCGATCTGGTTCGAGTGGTTTACAGCGGAGCCTCGCGTGTATGCGTCGCGTTCTGTAAAGAAGACAGCGTTGTACGAGTATAGGCACATCGCAGGGTATCTCATGCTCTTCTTACCTGAAGGTTTCGCGCTTGACATCTCGTCGCCTGCATACAAAAGCGAGGTCCTAGAGCTTGGTGATAAAGCGCAGCAGAACGCACTCACCTTCTTGAAGTCGCACGGCTCCTCCGCAGTTGCAGCAGGCTCCGCGTTGAAGGCTCTTCGTCAGATGCAGAAGCTTGGAAAGCTTGACGACCTCATCGTACAGTTCCATGAACGCGTTGACCATGGTGCCATTGTCGATCCTACGCCACCCTCGTCACTGCCATCCTTCATTCGACTGAAGCCTGCGAAAGGCTGATCCGATACTACAATACATAGCACAACACCAACAAACGCAGAGTTAAAGCGACCCCAGCGCAAACCAGGATCGCTGTATCAAAGGACAGTAGCATCACTGAATACATGAACCACAACAGCATAGCCTGGGTGAAACTCTTCGTATATTTCTTGAACTTATTTAACTACATCACACACAACACTGCACACAATATGACGTTAGGATAGGACATAGGACATTCACAGAGGCGGCACGGCTTAAAGTTACCTTGTAGCTTGCAGACCTCGCGGGCCATCACCCAGAGCACCACCCGAGGCCAAGCCGCAGTGCGCGTCGCCGCCGTCCTCCTGGTGCTGCGGGCCCCGGGGGCCATCACCCCACCCGAGGCCAAGCCGCAGTGCGCGTCGCCGTCCTGCTCCTGGTGCTGCGGGCCCCTGGGGCCATCACCCCACCCGAGGCCAAGCCGCAGTGCGCGTCGCCGCCGTCCTCCTGGTGCTGCGGGTCCCGGGGCCACCACCCCACCCGAGGCCAAGCCGCAGTGCGCGTCGCCGCCTCCGCCCGTCCGCGCGTTGTCTGGCTGGAAAGGCTGAATGAGAGGGAAAGATTAGTGGATAGTGTGTGTTGTCACTAAATATGCAATATATGTCATTAAAGTGGTTTGCCCGATTACCGGTACAGGTTGGACACCTTGGTCGGACAGTTGGAATTTTGACGGTATGGTTATGTGCCCGCATGTCATGCCCAATCCGTACTTAGTAGGGATTCATGATGCATAGACGGGACGAACATAGTCAACCCAAGTGCTTCTGGCGATTCGCCGGCGGTTTGCCCCGATCGATTCAATCCGCCCGGCTTGGAAAATTAGAGTAGAACTCACAATACCACCAAAGGAAAGCGTATCTACGGCTACGAAACGTTCACTTTCTAAGCCAATCGTCGCTCGCGTAGTCGAAGATAACTTGACTTTTCGTGACAAGATTTTGGACCCAGTGTCGTAATTCTCTGAATATTGAGCGATATTAACGTTAGTCGAGACTTTCCAGATGCACTTCTGTACTACAGACGATCCCCTCGGTAGTAATCCCTAGGATAGGAATACCCGCTCATCAGGAATATAAAGGTGGGTCCCAACGATTTCTGAATGACCGTCCCATACGAAGCCAAGTAACTATTCCCCTCACCCCTCAATCGTCATAAGGAATAGAAAATCACGGATTATGAATGTGTTTGGGTGCTTAACTATAGAAAAAGTTCATTCTGTACAGAACGTCTGCAGTAGTCTAACCAGGATACCATCTCCTATTGTCCATTTTTTCGTGCCGCATTTCATATTTAATGCTTGCATTAGCATTCGGAGCCGGCTTTCAGACCTGCTAGTACCGTTCCTTTGAATAGAATGGAGCTTGGGTGTGTAGACAACCCGTGCTCTTGGGTCGACAGGAGCACGAGTTCGACGACAGCGGCAAGCAGTGTGACTGTGGTGTGCACAGTGTGGTGAACAGCGTGATGTTCGGTGACAAGGGCGGTGCGTCTGGTGACGGGATGTGCTGCAGTCACCAGCGCTATTGAAGTTGCTGGAATTGTCGACGGCGACCGTGGAAGATCTCCGTGGAGAGAGGACACGCAGTGAAAATACACGGCGAGCTAAGTTACAGAGGGCTCCGAACCAGGATCGTACGCGTCCAAATACAGAGAAGACGGTGCAAATTATGGCGAGAGAGAAGCCTATAGACGGACGGAACCAGAGAGTTGCAGAGTTTACAGACTGACAATACGGCTTGGATTGGCTTGTGTTACAGAGTTGAGTGGCTAGACTGAGGAACGGAGAGAATGTCGTCGACGGGCGATACGCGGGATGACCGTGCTGAGCGGCGCGCTGCTGTGATTGAAGCGGAAGCAGCAGCGGCGCGCGCTGTAGCGGCGGCGGACGCACTTCGTGAAGCGGCGAAGCAAGTGCATCGGGCACCGAGGACGGCGACGCTAATGGCTGGGTCGAGGGGGAACTTGGTCGCGACATCGGCGAACGTGCGCGTGGCCACGGGGGACACACCCCGAGCTGGGCACGGCGATGGTGATGACGACGGTGTGGTCTTGGTCGATGCGTCGGTTGGGGGTGTAGGAGACGGGGCGGTGGCAATTACGGCGGGGACATCAACCATTACCATCTCCTCCACCACCACCTCCCGCCGTAGCAGCAGGAGCGATCACGGCAACAGTGAGTGGGGGCCCATCAGCGGGGAATACGATCGGATTGGCCCCTCCGGAGCTACTAGCTCCACCAGCTCCAGCAGCACCAGCGACATCATCACCGGCACCACTGGTGGTGTACCGCGAGTCGAAGAAGGAGATTGCCGAAGTTCAAGGGGCTGGACGAGCCCAAGTTGACGGTCAAGGCGTGGCTCAAGAACGTGAAGAACGAGCTGCGGCGTCAGGCAGCGATCTTGAGAACGGAGTGGCGCGAGCACGAAGTCTTTATCGAGATGGTAGCGAGTTTCGAGGGAGAGGCCCTGCTGTGGTTCGACATCGTCGAAGACTCGTTCACGAGCCGAAAAGATCAGACGTTCGGGACCCTGAGCCGCTTAATGAAGGACCGGTACATGGTCAAGCGCTCGAACCCAGAGGTCGTAGCGCGTCTGCGGATGCGACGTCAGCAGCGTGGAGAGCCACTCGTGGAGTACGCGCAGAAGTTGCGCGAGATCGCGTCCAGCAACCCGGTCGACGAAGAGTGGCTGGTCGACGCGTTTCTGGCAGGCATGAACAACGCGTGGAGCGCGACGATGGTCCGTGGGCAGCGCCCGACGACGCTGAACGGGGCGGTGAACTTGGCGTTGGACGTGGTCGGCGAGTACGGAGAAGGATACGGCGTGGGGCTGGCCGCAGCGATCGTGACGCAGGACAGCCGTGCGGCGGCCGCACCCATCGCACCAGGAATGACAGCAGCCTCAGTCGTGGGAGGAATGCAGCTTGCGGGAGGTGGCGGCTTGGGGTCCGTCGTGAATGGATACGACACCCTCGTTGTTGGACCTCCTCCGCGCTACGATACTGAAGGCCAGCTGATAGCACCACGAGGAAGCACGGCTGCTGGTGCGGTTGCGCAGTGGAACTCAGTCATTCCCACTGGCTACCGCCTCGTGCAGGTGGAGATGAGCTCAGTTCAGCCAGGAGCAAGCGCGGGCAAGAGTTCCAGTATGCAGAGTGCCGGACACGCGCAGACGGTGGCGCAGATCCAGCGCTCAGACGGCGGGGAAAGCAAGGCCGACGCCCGGGCATGGCGCTGAAGATGGAGGCCAAGACTGGTAACTATCAACAACAGTCGCGGTACGGGGTGGATATGCCGGCGGAAGAGAGCCGCTACTGACGAAGCAGGCTCGTCTCCAGAACCTCCGCCGCTATGAAGAGTAGAAGACACCGAAGCCAGGCGGTATGCGGGCCAAGGATGGTGATGTTTGCTACTATTGTCACAAGCTCGGCCACTACGCCTATGAGTGCGAGCTGAAGCGCGCAGACTTCGAAGATGAGTGGACCAGAACGCTGGATCTAACAGCCAGGACGCTAGCGGTTCGGGAAACGAACGGCGAGCATAGGGGCCCCGTCCCTATGTCTCGTCGGCAGCTCATGGGGAAGGAACCGAGCAGCTCGTCAAAGATCAGGACGACGAGGGCGAAGTGTTCCACAGGTACGCCGTAGCAGTGAGGCGCATCCATATGGAGGACGAGGAGATGGTGAACACCGAGAAAGATTGGGTGTGGCACACGAGGGATAAGATCACGACGGGGATCAGGCACGAGGCGGTCGCGCTGATCGGCGGCCAGTGGCCGTAATCCAGCCGTTGTGCGAGGATGAGACGGAGAACGCGGCGGTCGGTGGCGTTGGAAGCAGTACCAAGGACGCGTCGAGTAGTGGGGATGGCGCCGAACAAGCACCCACCCCTATGCAGGAAGCCATGCAGCACCACGGGGACGAAGTCCGACGGCGAGTGCACTTCGTGGATGAAGAAAGCAGCCTGCGTGAGAATCGTGGCATCATGACGACGGAGAAGCGGTGCGACACGGAGACGATGGTGATGGCGGAGGTCACGACCGTGTCTTCGACAGTAAGCTCGGAATCGTCGATGGAAGTGGGAGGATCTGTGGCGACAGTGACTACGACGACAGCGTCAGCGTGCGCTACGACGCTCGAGATCACAGAGCCAGTGACGGCGGCGAAGAGCATCGACGTTGACAGCGCCATCATGGACACGAACCAACGCGTCGACGTGATCGACGCTGCGGCAAACAGTACGAAACGAGTGGTGGTAGATCTGCGGGCACTCGCGGCCCCGCCACTCAGCGATGAAGAGCGCAGAAGTACCATGGCGGCACGCGCGAAAGCCGCCATGGACGCCTATATCAAGAACGAGGTGGCCAGAACTTGGGATGGCGCCGATGGATCACCAGCCGAGGTTACCAAATCGTTCAAGATGGAGACGCAGCGACGGGATGTCGACAACGCCATGGTGCTGCAGGTTAAGGCGAGGCAGCACGGTGCGAGTGTTGCCGCCACCGAGGAAGCGGCGCGATGGACGAGAAGGGCGGAGAAGAGACGTGAGCGGGCACGCCGCCGAGATGCCCGTCGTCAACAGCAACGTGCGGTCGGCGGAAATGTGTCGGTCAAGACAAGCAGTAACGACCCGAGCCTCGGCGATCATGATAACGCTCGCACTGGCGTGGAGCCAGCGACGCCGAACGCGACCAAAGGCTTGCAGATAGTGATGGAGTGAAGTGAGCGAGCAGTATGTGCCGCTCATGACGTCATCGTTCGTCAGCATGCACTTCAGCAGCGACTTGCTCAGCTTGAGCGAGCTGAGGAAGACCATGACGATGGTGGAGGAAGCACGGCTGCTGGTGCGGTTGCGCAGTGGAACTCAGTCATTCCCACTGGCTACCGCCTCGTGCAGGTGGAGATGAGCTCAGTTCAGCCAGGAGCAAGCGCGGGCAAGAGTTCCAGTATGCAGAGTGCCGGACACGCGCAGACGGTGGCGCAGATCCAGCGCTCAGACGGCGGGGAAAGCAAGGCCGACGCCCGGGCATGGCGCTGAAGATGGAGGCCAAGACTGGTAACTATCAACAACAGTCGCGGTACGGGGTGGATATGCCGGCGGAAGAGAGCCGCTACTGACGAAGCAGGCTCGTCTCCAGAACCTCCGCCGCTATGAAGAGTCGAAGACACCGAAGCCAGGCGGTATGCGGGCCAAGGATGGTGATGTTTGCTACTATTGTCACAAGCTCGGCCACTACGCCTATGAGTGCGAGCTGAAGCGCGCAGACTTCGAAGATGAGTGGACCAGAACGCTGGATCTAACAGCCAGGACGCTAGCGGTTCGGGAAACGAACGGCGAGCATAGGGCCCCGTCCCTATGTCTCGTCGGCAGCTCATGGGGAAGGAACCGAGCAGCTCGTCAAAGATCAGGACGACGAGGGCGAAGTGTTCCACAGGTACGCCGTAGCAGTGAGGCGCATCCATATGGAGGACGAGGAGATGGTGAACACCGAGAAAGATTGGGTGTGGCACACGAGGGATAAGATCACGACGGGGATCAGGCACGAGGCGGTCGCGCTGATCGGCGGCCAGTGGCCGTAATCCAGCCGTTGTGCGAGGATGAGACGGAGAACGCGGCGGTCGGTGGCGTTGGAAGCAGTACCAAGGACGCGTCGAGTAGTGGGGATGGCGCCGAACAAGCACCCACCCTATGCAGGAAGCCATGCAGCACCACGGGGACGAAGTCCGACGGCGAGTGCACTTCGTGGATGAAGAAAGCAGCCTGCGTGAGAATCGTGGCATCATGACGACGGAGAAGCGGTGCGACACGGAGACGATGGTGATGGCGGAGGTCACGACCGTGTCTTCGACAGTAAGCTCGGAATCGTCGATGGAAGTGGGAGGATCTGTGGCGACAGTGACTACGACGACAGCGTCAGCGTGCGCTACGACGCTCGAGATCACAGAGCCAGTGACGGCGGCGAAGAGCATCGACGTTGACAGCGCCATCATGGACACGAACCAACGCGTCGACGTGATCGACGCTGCGGCAAACAGTACGAAACGAGTGGTGGTAGATCTGCGGGCACTCGCGGCCCCGCCACTCAGCGATGAAGAGCGCAGAAGTACCATGGCGGCACGCGCGAAAGCCGCCATGGACGCCTATATCAAGAACGAGGTGGCCAGAACTTGGGATGGCGCCGATGGATCACCAGCCGAGGTTACCAAATCGTTCAAGATGGAGACGCAGCGACGGGATGTCGACAACGCCATGGTGCTGCAGGTTAAGGCGAGGCAGCACGGTGCGAGTGTTGCCGCCACCGAGGAAGCGGCGCGATGGACGAGAAGGGCGGAGAAGAGACGTGAGCGGGCACGCCGCCGAGATGCCCGTCGTCAACAGCAACGTGCGGTCGGCGGAAATGTGTCGGTCAAGACAAGCAGTAACGACCCGAGCCTCGGCGATCATGATAACGCTCGCACTGGCGTGGAGCCAGCGACGCCGAACGCGACCAAAGGCTTGCAGATAGTGATGGAGTGAAGTGAGCGAGCAGTATGTGCCGCTCATGACGTCATCGTTCGTCAGCATGCACTTCAGCAGCGACTTGCTCAGCTTGAGCGAGCTGAGGAAGACCATGACGATGGTGGAGCAGGGCGAGAACGCGGACAGGTAACGGCAGAGGACGCCATCACCGAGACTCTGCAAGTGTCGAGGACTCGTCGACGATATGAGAAGCGCGTCCGTAAGGCGCTTGCGAAGCAACATCATGAGCGGAGGGCGTGGAGCCAGGAGTTCGGCTACCCGGAGGACGCCTTCTTTGGGTATGCGGATCACCGAAGAACCAAGGGCAGAGCGCAGGTGTTGTCTAGGGCGGAGGCGGATGCGATTGGGCACGCGCTGCCGACGACCGTGACTACGGTGTAGCGATTGCGGAGGTGGAAATTCTACAAGAGCTATGACTACCAGAGCGGGAGTATGTACAGCGGGCCGAGCATTCAGTGGAGCGAGGAGTGCGTGAAGCTTCACCGCGTAGGCCAGCTGCGTGCGGTGCAGGCACCGGCGTTGGACCTTGCCGACAGCGATGCTGGAGATACACGGGGCGTGGAGGTCAGTGAAGTTGGATACCGGCGCGCATTACTGTGTGGCTGGTGATAAGTGGAAATCACTCGGCCGCTACCAGTGCCTGTAGACTACATGGAAGGCTTCAGTGGGGCAGCAGTTCGTGTGGCAGGAGTATGAAGGTTCGAGTTTTGGACGCAGTAACTGCAGTCGATGACCGTGGACGCGCTCGTCGTAGAGCACGACACGGACGATTTTCTAATCGGCGAGGATTGGATGCACGACAACGGGGTAAAGATAGACTTCGTAAGTGGCGAGATGAAATGGTACACGGACAACATCAAGATGGTGGTGCCCTTCACGGGTGTGGGTACACACCATCAGCGTAGCGCTCGTGCAGCCAAGGTGCGACTGCTTCGCAAGGCCAAGGTGCAGACACAAACTGTGCACAACGTGGTGGTGGCAATTCCGTCCCCGGATAGCGCGGTCAGATTGTTCTTTCCGAAGAAGCGCAAAGAAGCGTACGTGCTGGTCGCTCCGACGCTAGTCACGGTGCACGGAGGCAAAGCGACAGTACCTGTTATGAATCTAGTAGGTCGCACGGCCAAGCTGCCAAGTCGAGAGGCACTCGGCACGTGGATACCACTAAGAGACGAGATGGAGGTGTTTGAACTCGGCGGTAAGCTCGACCGAGACAGGGTGAGCGCGTGGTTCGACGAGATCGGCCCTGATACGAAACCATTGAGCAACGAAGAGGAGTTGATGATCGGTGATATGGACGAGGAAGCCAAGTAGTTGTTATTGAAGCTGTTACGGACCTACCCTACTCTGCTGGAGCCGAAGACTGAGTGTCCACCGGCGACGACCCTTGGAGTAGTAGTTCACCATATCAACACAGGATCGGAGCCGCCGATCAAGGTGTGACCGAGGCGACACTCAAAGACAGAGAATGAGATGATTGATGCTGAAGTCGAGAAGATGCTCCACGACGGAGTGTGATAAGGCCCAGTGGATTTCTCCACCGAACCCAAAGTCCAGCTGACCCGTATCAATCATCGAAGCTGACCCGTATCAATCAAGCGGACTTCAAGTACGTCATGGCTGAGATGGACCCAGACCACCAACTGTCGGTCACGAGACGTGCGACGAAGGTGACGGAACCCGAGGACTGGGCGAAGCTTTGCTCAGACCCCGGCTCTGAGAGAAGACCCGAGATGTCTGGCGTTAGACATCCCAAGTCCGAGCTGAGCCTCGAGCGTGATGACCCGAGCCCCGCTCAAGTCGAGGAGCTGAGCGGAGTCAGGTGGAGTTGGAGTTTGATGTTTCCTGTGGTTATGGAGCTGTTGCCCAAGGTGTCGTGCCGAGTCGTGTTGCAGGCGTCCGAGCGAGTCCGTGCTGAAGGCGACCCAAGTGTCGCCATCCTCATGGAGTCTCCGCCCAAGATGGCGAGCTGAGCGGAGTGACAGGGAGTCCGAGCCTGGCCTCGGATGTGACGTCGAGAGTCATTGCCTGAGTCGAGAAGCCGAGCGGAGTGCTGTGCACCTGAGCGAAGTGGCATGAACTTGAGCGGAGTTGTCGAAGGCCAGTCGAAGTGCCGGGTGAAGAGTCGCTGGACTTAAGTTCAGACAGTGGTACTGACTTCGAAGTTGGTGGTACTGGCCAGTACACTCATCCGGTGAATCAGCCGTGATCCAGCCTACATTGGGTGCGCCCGCTCAAGATCGCAGACACTTCAAGCGGATCTCAACGGCCAGCAGCGACTCCAAGACGTCGCCCGCCAGCATGGAGCCACCGCATTGGCTGAGACCAAAACTTTCAGGCGGATCTTCAAGGGCGCCCGGTAAGCATACAACCGACACTCTTCGCGCAGCCAGTCAGAGTGTACCCAGAGGGATATCGCGCCCCCACTTAGTGAGTCCTAGTTTGTGCATATGTTAAATTTGAACAGAGTTCGTTGTGCCCCGAAGGACGCACGTGGTGGAGGTCTTTGGCCAGAAGGTGTCTTGGCGATCATCCACACAAATTCAAGTTAACATATCAACGTTGTCAGCGTGCCTCGGTGCGACGGCAGTACGGTTATTTCATATTAAGGTTACATCTTAGGGTGTGTTTCATATTTCGGGTGGAAGTTGATCCATTCTAAGGTTTAGGCAGGGTAATTGTATTGTGTGCTTGGGGACATTGGCGTGCCCCGGTGCATTGTGTGATTATTAGTATCGGTTCGTTGTGGACCTTGTGTGCGCGGGAAGTCCCAGGGTCTGTGTGAGTGCCTTGGATTCGGACTAGGCTCAAACCGAGCCAACTAACTCCAACCAACCGGGTCGTAGCTTGACTCGTAGAGAAGAAAGGAGAAGCTGGTACGAGCCTCGCCCAGGCTCAGACAAATAAAAGGCGAACTCGGCCCGTACCCTGGCCGACCGGGAAAGAAGGGGTGTTGTGGTTCTAAGCCGGAACCAAAGAGAGGAAGTAGAGGCTATTGTGCGTGGTGTTGTGTTCATTAAAGAAAACCCGGGGCATTTCGGGCTGTGGACACGTGCGGACTGGGACTCGCCAAGTGGGGGAGCGAGTTTCGTCTGGGAACACCTCCGGAGACCTTGAACATCGACAGCAGCTGGTGTGGCCGACGCGGGTCTGGACCCACAGCGTAGCCGTGATCAAAAGAACCGCCAAGGGGATCGCAGAGTGGGGAACACACGCCTCGCCCGACCCAAGTCGGCGCTGAGCCAAGAGACCAAGCGGCCAAGCCCAGCGAAGTGGAGTGGAAGTGTTCGCTCAGTGAAAGGAGCTGAGCGGAACTCTTCCAGCGCTAAGCAGGGCTGAGCCAAGTGGTGCAAGGGCTGAGCAAAGACCAAGGTCGAGCGGTCTAGCAACCTGAGCAAAGAGCGCGGGCGCTTCGTCACAGGAGTAATTGAAGAAGGCACAGGTGCGTTGGGGTTCCCCGTGGTGTTAGTGCGCAAGAAGGACGGAACGGTTAGGTTCTGCGTGGACTACCGGATGTTGAACAACATCACGAAGAAGGACGTCTACCCGCTCCCGCGCATTGACGAGGCGCTAGAGAGCATGCACGGTTCACGGAGATTCACGAGTCTCGATCTGCACGCTGACTATTGGCAAGTGCCGGTTTCTCATGAGGACAAGGATAAGACGGGCTTTGTAACCCGCCAAGGGCTATTCAGATTCGTGCGAATGCCTTTCGGCCTGGCAAACGCCCCAGTCAGTGATGGATGCGGTGCTTTGAGGATTGACATGGAGAAGCTGCTTGATCTACTTAGACGACGTGATTATCTTCACGGGAGGCGAAGTGTCACGGCATGTCATAGAGCTGGCGGTAGTTATGGATCGACTCGCTGCTGCAGGGCTATCGCTGAAACCTAAGAAGTGCAGCTTTGCAATGGAGAGGCTTGAATACTTGGGCCACAAGTTGGATGCGGAGGGCATTAGACCATAGGAGAGGCTGGCGGACAGTGTGAAGAAATTTCCAATGCCTCGAGACCCGGATGAATTGAGGCGCTTCGTTGATTTAGCTGGATATTATCGGCGCTTCGTGCCACACTTCAGCACGAAAGCGGCTCCTATGACTAAACTACTACGGAGGAATACGGAGTGATGCTGGGGCGACGAACCGCAGCCCGCGTTTGAGCAGCTGAAGGCGGAGCTGACAGAGCGACCGCTGTTGATCTACCCGGACTTCTCGAAGCCCTTCAAGTTGGCGACGGACGCGTCTGGCGTGGGGCTGGGTGCAACGCTCATGCAAGACCACGGGAACGGAGACCAGTCCGTGACCTTTGCATCGAAGGTGAATTCGCGGACAGTGGCTAAGTATGGAATCATGGATCTGGAGTGTGCCGCGGTGATCTGGGCAGTGCGCCTGTTTCGGCCGTACCTGTATGGCCGGCGGTTCGAGTTGGTGACCGACCACTCGGCCTTGACGTTTTTGATGAAGTCAAAAGATTTGACGGGGCGCCTGCACAGATGTGCTCTACAGCTTCATGAATATGACTTTGTGATTCACTACAGAGCTGGATCTACAAATGGGATGGTGGACGCGCTGTCTCGCGCACCAGTACGTGCCGTGGCGGCGAGCAGACAACGGCCAGCGACAGTGACAGCCAGTGGCAGCGAGCCCCGACAGCAGCAAGCACCAGCAGCAGCAGACATGAGAAGCGCTGATGAGACGCACCCTGTGGTCATGCAGCGTGTGGGAATGGCGGATGACGGTGAGCAGCCAGCGTCCTCAACAACAGTGACAGCTGGGAGAGTTGGCACTGGCGGCGCCAGTGGCGCCGGTGATCTAGAGAGCGGACAGCTGACGGACGACGAGATACGCGAGCATCAGTAGCGTGACAAGTTCGTGCAAAATTTAAAGAAGGGCAAGACGTACAAGGGCCGCAACGTTGTGGAAGACAACGAGGGCCTGATCTACGTGCTTGGCGATGACGGAGGGCGGCGTGTGGTGCTGCCTTCGACTCTGAGAGCCAAGGCGTTACGAGAAGCGCATGACTCTGAGGACGCCCCAGACGATCGCTCGGGTGTCGAGGACATATTGGTGGCCAGGTCTGCGTGGCCAAGTGAAATATTGGGTAAGGAGCTGCAGGGACTGTGGCACCATAAAGACGCATCCGAAAGCAGTGACCCCGCCGCTCCGTAGCCAAGGTATTGGGGCAATTGGTGATCGATGGGCGCTAGATGTTGCTGGCCCGTTGCCCATAACGGCCAATGGCAACATATATGCAGTACCGGTGGCAACACCAGCGCACACGGCGGAAGTCGTCGCCAAGTTTCTGATGGAGCGAGTCGTGCTGATTTATGGCCCGATGAGAGAGCTGGTAATGGATGGCGCCCCAGAACCGAACGGCGAGGTGATCAAGAAGCTGGTACGAGCGCTGCAAGCTCAGCAAGCAACGTCCGTACCGTATCGGCCGATGCTGCTCGGCCTGGCCTGGTGGAACTCTTCCACAAGGTCTAAAGACATGATTTCGATGTACGTCTGCAAGCGTCAGAACGACTGGGACCAATCGGTTCCGTGCGCTGCGTACGCGTACAACGGAGCGCGGCATGGTACGACGGGCTACTCGCCCAACGAGTTGATGATGGGTCGGCGCCTGCGCGCACCGAACGAGCTTCTCAGAGCGAGCGGAGTGAGCGGAGTGACTCAAGTAGGTAGACGGGCGGCGTATCACAGGACGCTGGTGCGGCAGATGGAGCGAGCGGCTGCGATAGCCAAAGCGGCATTGCAAAGGAACCAGAGGCGTCGGGAGAAGTATTACAACCAGCGTGTGCGGCGGCACGCGCATTTCAAAGTCGGTGATCTCGTGTGGGTACTGAAGCCCCCGCGTGGTAAAGGTGTGACAAAGTTGGCGCACCAGTGGGTGGGCCCAGCCAAGATCGAGGCAGACGCGGGCTATGACAACGGGCGAGTCACGCGACAGCACACGGATGAAGAGCTGTTAGTGCATTGCAGCTTCATGCTGTCCTACCATTACCCTCCAGGACAGCTAGAGACAGTGGCAGATCGAATATTGCGAGACTTGGCGGAGGAAGAGGACGTCAGCGTTGAAGAAAGCAGTAACGAGGTGTCCGTGGTAGGCGGCGTTGGGCATGCCATCCCCACGACTGATGTAGTCGGAGATAAACGAGATGCAGTGCGAGGACGAGAAGCTGCAGGAACTCAGGTGGCAGAAGCATGGGACTCAGCAACCGAGGCACACGCCGGTGGAACGGGTGGCGCTAGACTAGAAAACGTACTGATTTAGTAACCAGTGCACCAATGCCAGGATCAAGTAGCGAGGAGACGGAATTGACACGGCCGGAAATAGCGGGTGCGACGGCGGGGCCGCGTGATAAGAAGCCAACTGCGCACAGTACGGTCAGCAGCCGTCACAGCCAAAGAAGCGTGAGCGCAGAAGACGCCGCGCAAGCGGAGTGCGGGAACGCAGAGAAGCGCGGATGGTGTCGAAGAACAACAGAAGAAACGACGGATGGAAGCCGAGGCCGGTGAAGCCCGGGAAGCTCGGCGGAGCTTTCGTCGTGATGAGCAAGCTGCGAAAGGCGCCAAGGAAGCTGGACGCGACTCGTGGGACTCCGGAGCCCTACCGTGCAAGAATGACAGAAGAAGATGAAAGCGTAGGTGGCGACGCAGCCGAGACCACGCGTGATGGTCTCAAATTGCAGCATGGAGGTGACCAAGCCTCCGTCAGCGCGGAGGGCGGTAAGCAGTAGAGCTGTCGCAAAAGTAAATCTTAACTTTCTTAACCACTCCTGTTTGTAACGTACTGCTGTACCACCCTAACCTGCCGCGTACCTCCTCTTTACTTCCCCTTTACTTACCCCATACAAAGTCCAAGTCAAAACTTTTAGCAGCGGCTTGCTCCTTGCTCACGGTAGACGATCTACGAAGTACAATAGGGCCTTTAACACTTCTAATGGTAGCAAGAGTCTCTAGAAAGCCTTTTCGAGTCGGTAGCCTTCCTCAATGGAGGTGGGCACCACCCAAATGATAATTACAAGCTCTAGATCTTCTCTCAGACGTGATAGATAGCGACCTATGGCTCAAGAGCGTGGTTTCGATCAACATACCAGTCTACCTACTCCAAATACGGCCCCTGCGCCTCGCTCGTTCTGTGTGGGGCATTATGAGCGCTTCGACTCGGAGCTAAAGCAAGGCTCTCCACAGAGTGGCAATGAAGTGGCAACAGCGACCCTCGCATTCATCATTTGTACCTATGTATGTAGCCTTATATACGCATGTGAGTATGCAGTACACATCGTTCGGTGTGCTAGAAAAGTCCATTACGAACAGGATTGACGTAAGTAAATAAGTAAACGAAGCGCGACAACAGTCCTGAGTCCATGAGCGACGGCGACAGAAGCGAAATCACCACCGCGTTGCGGAACTTCGCGGTCGCGCCGCCTTGATGTAGAGCACGGATACTCTATCGATCCTTCAGCTGCTCACGTCTAACTCGCATTTCTAGGTAAGAGTTCTTGTTCTCAGCGTGGTGACGCAATGCCAGCTCTATCTAGCCGTATGATTGATAGCTCGGCCATCGCTTGAGCAGCTGTGTTAGCCTCCGCGTTCGAAGTAACGCGCAAGGAGTGCTATTATGTGTGTAGTGTCGCCTTCGCCGTCAACTCCGGGTGCTGGGCGCCGTGACACACGATACGAGTGGTGGAGTCAGGGTATCCTCAGAGGGCCCTCAATACTGTTGAAGGATTGCTCGCCTGTCTGACGAAGTGTGGTCCACACCTCGATATTTGTATAGGTTTTTGTATAGACTGGGAAATAAGTGTGGTCCACCTGAGCAAAGTAAGGGGTAAGTAAGGGCCGGTTAAGAGGCAGTTAGTTAAGCACGTTAAGCTTACAAAGTTAGGGGCAGGTTAGCTTAACTCCAACAGCTCTGGTAAGCAGACAGCAGGGGGTGATGCACATGCCGGTCCTGGTGGAGTCGGTGCTACAGGTGGTGCGGCACGAGCTCTGCGAGGACGAGGACCAGCACGATGCCCGCGCCCCATGCAGGACTTGTTGGACACGGCAGGGCCAGGCAAAGTCAGAGAGGGTGGACGTCGGAAGTTGCGGAACCGAGCAGGCAGATGCGAGACGCAGTACCAGGTTGAGTTTGGCGTTCGTCCTTGAGGGCCCAAAACGAAGGAGTGACTGTCGGCAAAGGAGTTTGAAGACCTGTTCGTAGTGAAATGGGGCTCAATACTAGAGAGGTTTCGCGCGCGCCTTCCATCACCTTTACCCTCAAAAATCTGTTTTAAACATGCAAAAGCCCTATCCACCCTCTTGAAAATCTGGTGGAAGTCGCAAATGTAGTGGCTTTCTTCACCACCCTCAGCCATCCATCCACTGCCAACACTCTTGTCAGCGCCCCAGCAGCGTCACTTTTGCTTCGGCAATGGCAGAACCAACCAAGCGCAAGAACTTCACCGAAGAGGAAGATGTCATGCTCCTAAAGCAGACACTCGCGGACGAACCCTACCAGCAGGAGCGTGGCAAGGTCATGGAGCACTGGGAGAAGTTGGCACAAACACTGGTGGCTTGTACCGACTTCTCACGTAAGAATCTCACCGCTAAAACTTCCCAGAACCGCGTAAACGCGCTTATCGGTGAGTGGATTGTCTCCTACTTGACTAACATATATTGCTAACAACTCTGAGTTTGTAAAAATATTTATGTAGCTGCTGCTAACAAGAAGAATACCACTGCCAAGCGGCTTTCCGGTGTTTCGGAGACGCACAGCGAGAAGGATGAGCTCCTTGACGAGCTAATCCTAAGACTGGAGGAGTGCAAGGCAGAGAAGGAGGCTAAGAGGAAGATGAAGGCCGACAAGGATGCTGCGAACGAGAGTGCTGGTGAAGCCATCAGGCGTCTCGCTGTTGAGAGGTTGAAACGCTCACGAGAAGACGATGATGTGGATGCAAGCGAGAGCCCCTTAAGAGCGAACAAATTCGCAAGGTTTGCCGAGACTCTACAAGCTCAAAAAGAGCAGGAGCTGGTCATGCGAAGAGAACAGTGGGAACAAGAGCGTTAAGATCGCCGCGACATCGAGAAACGCTTCATTCTCTTACTCGAGCATTTAGCTAACAAGAAGTAAATAGAACTGTGGTTGGTTCTTGCTTTTATTTTGTGTTAAGTGGTTATGTCTAAATAGTTTTCAAGCGGCGGGGGAGGTAAGTCAAAGAACTGACTAATTTGATTGCCGCCATAATAACAGCAGTGACAATTTGTCAGTAGTATGGCAACCCGCACAAATTTACCCACCGGACTGAGCCGAACCTTTAGACTTTCTTGTAATCAATGAAAGCCCAGAGACTTTTCATAATTCCGAAGTTCCATTCCACTGCGGTCCTCACTGCACTCATTTCCTTGTTGAAGATTCTTGCATGCGTTGAAAGCACTACGTCCTTAAAGCGGGCAACGACGAAGACGCTCACGGAATACGCAGGGTCGCCAAATATGGCTTTACCTTCGAATACATCTGCATTCTCGCGAAAGTATTGCAGGAGACGGCTAGCAGCAAACACACTCGTGTCATGTCTGCGTCCTTCAAACGGCCCGAAAAAATGCATGCATAGTCCGTCGGGGGTCGTCAGTCCTAACACAGTTACCAAAATAAAATTAGTGAAAGCCAATACCGTAGTCGTTGAAGCTGAGATTATATTACCTTGATAGATTAGACAGTGTAATCTCTTATGGCCGCTGTAGACTTGACGCTGTAGATTCTCCCACCGATGACCCTTGCGAGGTGAAGGACGGCAAATTCCGATCTTCGTTCCGTCTGGAAATGCGAAGATGCTAGGCACAGAGGTACGGCGCTCTATAGCTTCACAATAGGCGTCTATTCGTCTGCGAACGAGATCGAGATGAAAGTACATGCGCTCGCTGTACCTCGCCTCTACGTAGTCAACTAAAGCACAACGCCCTTTAGCAAGTTAACAAACCCACCCACTTCGTGTTAAATCAATACATACTCATCCACAGGAAAATGCGGCTTAGTGCAGGTCTCGATCGGCCGAAGGTACGAGCCATGTCGTGTAGTCGGCGAGGATAACTGAGCCGATAGAGCAGGACTGCTGCAGCTTCTTCAGCATGACAACGATCGTTGCTGTCCGTCACAACAACAGCAGGGAGCGCGAATAGGCGCACTAGCAGCCGAACACCACGCACGTCAAACCGAGAGTCCAGCGTAGAATTAACATCGCCGTACATGCCAAGGTTGAACCGCACATCAGGAATCAGTGGCCGCTCGGGGACATCAAAGAACCCAGCCTGTAGTAGGGCTAGCCACAACGCCTTCTCACCAAACGAGGCTAGCGGCGCTAGCAGCTCCAGCGCTTCGTCCTGGGTGAACTGCATCGCCGCCGCTTACTTGCTTGTGTGTGCTTGTTTGGTCTTTAGAAAGTGGCATATTATTGGCTGTGGGATGGATGGTACACTTGTGGTACACGAGTAAGGAATATTAGTATGGGGCGAAACCTCTGTTGGGTGTAGTCATTGCCTTCACATTTAGGACCTGCTCTGAAGGAAAAGTGAAGGTGAAAATTTGTACGAAACCTCTCTACTATCAGTATCGTTACCTACATCATGCCCCACATGTCTTACAGTATTATATTCATGTCCGCTCATCGATTTGAGCAGCCTTTTTAGGTCTATGTAACCAAAAGGCTGCACCAATACGTACCACCCCATGGTACACCCTACGACAGGAATACCCTCATCTAGGAATAAAAAGTGGGTTCCCGACGCCATGGCTAACGAGGGGATTGTCTGTGTATTTCTTAGAGCGCAGTAAAATAAAAATTGCGCACTCTATTCTATGCGCACTCTTTTTTTCCTTTTCTTGAAATCGATCCCGACAAAGGATACTTCAACAGAATTGTATTACACCTTCTACAGGTCTGCCATGCAAAAGTGCCACTTCAACCTCTGATGTATGCGGTGAGGGCAACCATACGAGACTCTCAGTCCCATGGAGCACCTTGGAATCCTGTCCGTTGACCGCATCGAGGAGCAAGAGAGCTTCAGTAACACAGTTACAAGTAGATTTCTCTTAAAACAGGAACGACTTGCTTGGTGTGGGTCAAATTGATATATCTTTATTATTTCAAGTGTTGTTGTAGGGGAAAGCTCCGCAAGCAGTAAAACCCCCGTGGACTCTTCCTGACTGCATTGGCCTCAGCCAATCACGACAACAACACGCATGCAGGAGTTATTCTCAGAAACTCTCGGGTCTCTTCGAGTAGGCATAGTCCTCAACCACCACTCCATTCCTCAGCCTCAGACAACACGCAGTTGCTGCAGCCTAAGTTATCCTCGAAATCACACTCGATTTGTCGTACTCCCACTTAAGCTAGGATGCAGAACGCGTACTTGATCAAACCGCGTTTGCCAAAGTACTCGCCGCCCCAAATCCAGTAAGGCACCACCGTAGCCTCAGCTAAGGTTTTACGAAACACACCCAACAAACCAGTACGCAGCCAATAGCACCGTCGAACCGCTGATTGCTAGCACGCAGCCAACGTAACAGCATTCATTCAACACCATCAGCACGCAGCTGACTTCTTCGGCTTTCGACAACTCGAGCGGGAACTCGAAGCATTTGCATTTACTTGGTCGACTGCATCGTAGCCGCAACTACCCGCAATTCACAAGATATTTGCGTCAGCAAACAAGCCACATCGACCGTATTGATTCGTAGATAACATGACGTCCAAGTTGTCCGACGCATCAGCCAACCAAACTTGTGCGAGTCGTTCACAACCACGCACAATCCATCTCACACGACCGCAGCAGTCTAGATGTTCTTTGCTCATTGTCGCCCATCAATTCACACTCGGTGAATCAAGTTTAGAGTCGCAGACTGTTTCCCACTCCACAATCAGACCCCCTTCTCAGCAAATCCGTAGTTCACCCCCAACTTCAAGTCATTAGTTGTCTGCCTCAGCAGCACACCACAGCTCGTTTTGGGATACCAGACTTGAGTCCTCGATCTCGGCAGCAACACCAAGTACAGCGCATACCGCTTCGGTAACACCTTGATCTAGAGCGCACTTAGTCTAGCATCACAGTGATCTTTGCCATACGCCACGGATTGCTCGTCAACTCATTCTGCCGTGAAGTAGTACATCGCTCGGTTATTAACTTCACTCGCTCGACATTACTCCCACTAGACATGCATCTCCTCGCGCCACACTCTCGGTGAACTTGAGCAATTATTATCTGCCTTCCAATCGGCTCTGCTCGTGAATCAATCTGACTTGGGTGAGTAAGCTCGCGCTGAAACCGTCTCGAGTACTTCTTCAGATCCACCGGATTACTCCCACTACCAACTCGCACGTTCTCGGTTAGCACACTTCAGCATGTTACTCCCGTGAAATATTCCCTTGACACTCTCGGTGCAACTTGACGAGCAAATGTAAATCAACTCGACTCGTACACAATACTGCGGCAGCCTAGATTTTTGCATAGATCTTATGTACTATTGCGAGTTGGTAGTTGCTGTTTAGATATGTCATGTCTACACTCTCAAGAACCACACAGACTAACGAGACGGGTAACAACTACTACCCGTTTTACCGATGTGAGTAGGCATAACAGTCAATTTAAAACACGTGAAGTGGTGTCTGCCACATATGACTTTTAAATCCGGATATATCAGGCGTCTCGTTCTCACGCTCTAGTCTGTAGTTACGTTGAGAAACATGGGATGTTCGCATTGTAGGGGGGCTACAACGTTCCTCCAGTATACGAGAAACGGCATCAGTTTAGACCAGTACAATCTCAAGTTGGTTGAAACAGCTTCAGTTTAGACTGGTATGATCCAGGGCAAAAACCGAGAATCAGCCATGTTTAACCCCTCAACGCCCACTCGTTGTACATACACCAAGAAACATGTTGTACGTACAACATGTTAAAACATGGGCAGTTTAGCTGCATAAGTCAGGCCATCCCGCAATATGCACAGGGCTCGGGTTCGGCAGACCAGATAACAGGATATAAACGGATATAAACTGTGCGAACGCGTGCTAGAGTAAATACAAAACGATGCCGTTGCTACGTCGATTCGATTTAGGGTAGAAAGGAACTGCTACCGAATCGACTACAATTCCATTACTCGATATTTATATGTAAGTTGACTTGTGGTGTATTACCTGCAACTAACTGTGCACGTTATAGAGCACCCCAAGGAAGTGGCGTAGATAGTTTAGCAAGAACCAATATGCCATGTTGAGCGTGAAGCGTGTTCTGGCGAGATACTGGCATCCTCCCGGATACGTTAAAGGTAAAATGGTGTTTTGGGAGGGAATTAGAAATAGGATGTGGAATTGACTGGTATTCAGTCTGCAATGGAACCCAATTTGAGGGGATATACAAAGCTCAGGTTGCGCATGTGTGTTTGGACCTCTGTAGTAAGGCGGTCAATGATGTGGAGGTGATAGTTCGAGGCGACAACGCGCTAAGTTTATGAACGGTTTCACTTGATGCGTCGTCGCTATCGTGCAAGATGCCGTGCAAGTCACCCTGCTTTGCACTCCCTTAGAGGTACCTGCCCAGTCTCTTGATAAAAAAGCCACTGACTTCTCATCAAAAGTCCTTATCACGGTGTATCTACACCATGTACATGCTGTATCGTACAGCATGTACATGCTGTTTGTACAACATGATAGGCGATTTGACGAAATGGTCATGTCGTCGTTGTACACAGTCGGTACTCGAACTTATACGAGACTATAGTAAAACTAAGTGTTGCGCGACTTTAACATGCTGTACGACTATCATGTTGGACGAGTACCGTGAAATAAAAAACAGGTAAAAAACAGCTTGGGCGCTGAGGGGTTAAGATAATCAAAACGTAGACGTGTTAGCGCTGGCAGCATGAAGCTGTGAATCAGCGATAAAAAACATGTATCTTGACGCAATCTGCCATTCCATTTTGTGCGGTTCCGCATTGGGTAGATCGCCTTAATTTTCTGCACTCTCGCTCGTGTTCTTCGTTTGCAAAGCGTTATACATATTTTATCCTGTTAAATTATCCCGGTGTCGATAGGCCACCCCTTTGAAGGACGCGTAATATGTCCGGGACCTCTTCGATGGGGAACAAGCATTCCCGTCGTGTCCCATCGTCGATCCACAGCAACGAAGACAATTCCGTCCCTTTGTGCTTCATGTCCGGACAAAGCAACATTAACAAGGCCCGTATTATGATATTACAATAGCCATGACATTTCCGCCACACTTACTGCTCCCTCAATCATCATCACTGGTTTCTTCTTCAATCGTTTTGAAGCAATAAGGTGAACTTTATTTATCAATTCGAGCGAATTACCAGCTTTGGTGAACTCGACAATAAATGCTTTCGGTTCGACGTTCTTTTCTTGCGTCGGACGTACTCAACTTGGGTGACCACTCTTCGGATTCTGTGCCTTCCTCGGACTCCCAATAGAGATGACAACAGAGCCATTGGTAGTCAGTCGCCTCGTGTGGTTCCCGCCGGGAGGAGGCCATCCCTCACTCGTTGACAGCCCACAGTACTTACCAGTGTTGCGGCGATGTCTGCACCGAATACATACATATATGTATGCATGCGAGAGTCGGTGGTGGGTATTGGAGACCTGGGCATTCGAAAACGGTTGATTAGCTAGAGTTGTATTTTGCGTTGATTCCTCTATCAGTGACACCCTCTTAACTTGAACACAGATATAATTACGTGTTGATAAGCCAAATGACAGCCCGAGGATTAAAAAAATGAAACGCAAAATCATTCATAGAGCCCAGGGCACATACCTAAAACGCTTCAAGCAGTGAATACTACCAAGTATTAAGGTATATAGGGACAGATCTAGTCCACTTTGGGCAGATCTGACCGACCTATTACAACTAACTCAGACAAATATAACTGTACGTACTCACTACAAACATGTAGTCGGATACTAACTTGCTACATGAAGCTAACAGTATCACACAGAGGCATCACCGGGCTATAGTCTGGGTCGAAGGTGAGGCGCCGCCTGAGGTCCCGTTCCGCCCCCGACACCACCTCAAACTTACCCTTGAGCTGGTTGGGGAACTCCATCATGATAAGGATAGCCGTTGCACCGTGGCCGTCCTAGTCCCAGATGAGATGGCTCACTACCGTAAAGACTCAGTAAGGATCCAAACTGTCGTGCCATTCCAGCGGATAGAGAAGACGGTTGCGTACTGTGAAGCGTGTGGTCAGAAGATGGTAAAGTTTGGAGCGAAAACCGCCACCTAGAAGTGGAGGTAAAAAAGAGTAGGCAATCTTCAATCTAGTAATCCAAGCTCTGTATAGGCGAGGGAGGGGGGGGGGGAGTTTCAAAGCAGAAATAATTTTGGATCGGTAAGAACCACTTGCTAGTGTAGAATATTCCAGAAAAAACACACGATCAATATCCGTGTAGGTTTTTATTTGAGCTAACCCTTTCATGGCGGTCTCCAATTAAACACATATTTTATGTCAATGAATTTATTCGTTGTGGGCGCCGTTGCAGTAAAAGCAGGCGTTCACGCGCTCATCGTCCATCGGCAGATGCGTTGCCTTGCGCTTGCCAAACTTCTTCATCGGTCCCTTCTTTGCGCCAGTCATTCCTCTGGTAGCGTAGTTGATCGGAATCTCAATCGGGCGCTCAGTCGTTCTGCCCATCGCCTGAATCCCGGCCTTGCTCTTGTCGCCGAAGATTGACTTCATCTTAGACTCAATTTTCTCCAGGGAATTCCTCCTCAAATACTGGAACCCGATACGGGCGTAGCCTTTCCGGCTCGAATCTCAATGATCTTGCGGCCGTTGGTCTTGTTCGCGAGATGTGCGACCACGGTGTTTTTCCATCGCTGGAAGTCGTTTGGGTCCGCGTTGAGCTTAGGCCCGCGAAGGCACATTGGTTGTCCTTGGCCATCTTCAGGCACTCAGTACTTGAAATGTTAAAACTCAGTTTCGGTTGGTCAAACTTAAGCTTTATTTATCTCTTAATACCCTCTAATAGACTAGTACTCCGTCGTTGACAAAAGAAGTGAGCACTTTCCGAATGCCGTCAAACCATCATCGCACTAGCGGTCGCCACCAGGGCGCCCCTGATTTGCTAGTCATGTAGTCCTATGATTGGCTCTCCCTTCGCCAATGGGAGAGCGCCTTAATACCAGCGGGTACACTTTAAACCGACAGGCCTTTACTCATATTCCGTTTTTTGCAGGGTCGAGAACCTCATTCTAACAGCTACCATAGCTTGTTACATACAATGCGTTCTCTTTAATCACCGCCCCGTTCCCTTTTTACTGTATACTATTCATCATTACTTTTGGCAGTGGCGCCGTTCGGTGCGGCGATGAGCCCTTGACAGCCATCTTGACGGCCCTAGTCTCTTTGACGTTAAATGGAATAATGATTATTATCTTGCACCCTCGAGGGCAATAACGGATGTTGTGCAAAATTAGTTATAAAAAGAACCACGTCAGCGTTATTGATCTGATCACAAGATAAGGCCTACGGGCAGAAAAACATTTACGCACACCCATACAAAAAAAACGCAGTGTAACATTTTTGTGTGCAAGCGAGATGCAGCGTCCTTACAGGCAAAATTACATAACCATAATAAAAACCATATAAAATGCACCTGAAGATTTGTTGTGCATATTCCGGCCGATCTTCCGCTATGAATCAGCGATAAAAACATGTATCTTGACGCAATCTGTCATTCCATTTTGTGCGGTTCCGCATTGGGTAGATCGCCTTAATTTTCTGCACTCTCGCTCGTGTTCTTCGTTTGCAAAGCGTTATACATATTTTACCCTGTTAAATTATCCCGGTGTCGATAGACCACCCCTTTGAAGGACGCGTAATATGTCCGGGACCTCTTCGATGGGGAACAAGCATTCCCGTCGTGTCCCATCGTCGATCCACAGCAACGAAAGACAATTCCGTCCCTTTGTGCTTCATGTCCGGACAAAGCAACATTAACAAGGCCCGTATTATGATTACAATAGCCATGACATTTCCGCCACACTTACTGCTCCCTCAATCATCATCACTGGTTTCTTCTTCAATCGTTTTGAAGCAATAAGGTGAACTTTATTTATCAATTCGAGCGAATTACCAGCTTTGGTGAACTCGACAATAAAATGCTTTCGGTTCGACGTTCTTTTCTTGCGTCGGACGTACTCAACTTGGGTGACCACTCTTCGGATTCTGTACCTTCCTCGGACTCCCAATAGAGATGACAACAGAGCCATTGGTAGTCAGTCGCATCGTGTGGTTTGAGGCGAGGCGGGTGAACGCCTGACCGCCCAGGTGTATAGTTAGCGCGCCCTGGATGTTAGACTCCCAAATGGGGGTGCACCCAGAACAGACCCTAGCCGGAAGTGATACACCTAGATGTACACTCCAACCGGGGTGTCGTGTGTCCTTGTGAACAATCCCTGTGGGTTCGTTTGTCTTCGTAACCAGGGGTCTTCAACCGTGGATGAGTTGTCTTGATACTTGTAGGTCGCTAGGCAGCAGGGCAGAACGTAACCTTCTTGGACGTCGCCTCTGACAGCTCTCAGATAACCAAACAATACAAACAGATACAGAGTTATATACAAACACGTAGCCCTCCTTATTCTTTTGGACCGTGAAAGGGTCGGTCACTACTCCAGTCAACTCCAGCCGGACTCCGGGATACTGGTCAATCCCGGACGGCTTTGGCTCACGCGCACCACCCTCAAGTACTGAGGGAAGTTAACACAATCAAGTACGTCCTACCACACAAGAGCACTTAAATCAATACTTCCCACCTGGAGCTACTCCAACCAGGTGACAAGGTAATCGGTAATATGAAATGCGGGGCCTTCCTGTGAGGGACGAGCTCAACCGCAACTAGGAAATGAAATGGAAGTGGATCAACCTCGGGTTGGTACCCGGTACTCACCCCAACTTGGACTGGACTCTGTTGCGGGAGCTCGACCCAGATGTCACAGTTGCTGGGCCCTCACGCGTAGACTTAGTCGGTCCTCCGGGAATGCACGGCCGGTAGGCTGCTCCAACTCACTTGCGCGATCCTTGGCAAAACGAACTCTGTTTATCTGTTATTTGTTGTCTCTCTTCTCTGTCTGTCTGGCTATCTTCTGTCGATCTTTACATGCACTCCATCTTGACTTGTCTTCACTATGGTCTTGTCGTCGTAATCGTTCGCGGTCCCTCGTAGCATACTTCCAGCAAGTACAATCATCACTGGGTACGCAAACGAGGTTCAATGTTCCACAGAATCCGAACGGATCTTGGCTGGTCGGCTAGGTCGGTCGGAAACATCTTGAACTTTGTATGCTGGATCTTCACATCTGGGATGGTATCTTGGTATCTCCATTTGGGGTTCAGGTTCATTCCCAGACGGGATCATGTTCCACTTGGGTTTCACGTCTGGGTTTTCTTGGGCAACTTCGGGGCTTCTGGGTCCTCGCTCAATCCGGTCGGGCTCCCCTTGCGCTGTACGGTGCACCAAGAGCAGGCGGCCTCCAGTCGGAGGCACTTTTACGCTCTCTTGGGCTTCGCCTCTCGTCCGGTACTTGGCTCCAGCCGGGGTCCACTCTCGGGGACATCTCCATCCGGGGTCACCAAACCTTGTACACCGTCAGCGCGAGTCCGATCAGGATCCGCTTACCCCCTACGCCACGTGTCGCTGCTTCCCTTTCCCATAGTGAGCCTCTGAATCCACCAATCACGGACGAGGCTCGGGAAAATCTGGAAAATCTCCAATTCCATCGTGTCAACCGCCCCTCTTGTTACGATCCATTGTAGAGCCCATTGAGCGAAACGATTGATCATGACAAGATCTCACGATCCGAGCAAGCCCAGATGGGTGGGCGCCCCAGACGGGGATATCTTCAGTCAGCTTCCAACGGTCGCGTCTCTTCTTTGCACCCTGTCCCAACCAGGTCATTTGTCGATTTCCCTTTCCAGTTTGCGGCAACCAAATCTCCACTCACAACTGAATCCGCGCGCCACTACTCAAGCCATGGTCGCCCCCGCATCGAGCGCCGACGCGCCGCATATCCCAGCGCAACTCCCGCCTTCTGCGTCTCCAGTGGGGTGCGGAGGCGGGCGCGGGCAACGGCGGCGGCAGTCAGGCTGCTAGCGGCGAGGCGCAGGTGCCGACCACGTCCAGCAACCACGCACGTACGGTTGATAAGACCGAGAAAGGCCCGGATGTCGAGGAGCAGGAGGGCAGCGGTGAGGGTGACGACGCAATCGGGGAGGAAGAGGAGGAGGGAGGAGGACAGCGCGGCATCATCTGCTCGGAGTTCTCCCTTATGCGCCGACGGCCGGCCCGCCCAGGAGGGCCAGGCCGTGGGAGGGATTCCCATCCAGGACTCGTCGGCCGAGCGCACCCCAAACGTCACTGCGGCCATCTCCAGCTTGCTCTCGCTAGATGAGGCGATTGAGCACTCGCGGTCCGGCACTCTGCCGTCGTCCCACTCGGGGCCTCGTGGCATTGAGAACATCCTGCCCGCTCGCCACGTCCTTCCGCCCAAGCGCCCTGGTGACGGCAATTCCTACCTGGTCGGCGTCCCAGCACACCCACTGGCGTATCAGTCTGAGCGCTACGTCCAGGATGGATACGGTGGTACAGAGGCGCTGGCAATCTTCGACGGCTTCTCCGCTCAGGACCTCCACGACTTGGGCACCCTGGTTGGCAGTCAGACGGAGCTGCGCAATAATTTGCTGCGCCCTCACGCCAATCGGGAATCCCCCAGGCTGCCGCAGCTCGAGGTCACTTTGAGCTCGCTGCTGTGGCGCCGGGAGTCCGCCTCTGTGTTAGCCCAGTTC
This sequence comes from Phytophthora melonis, assembly GCA_024211575.1. NCBI lineage: Eukaryota > Oomycota > Peronosporomycetes > Peronosporales > Peronosporaceae > Phytophthora > Phytophthora melonis. The sequence goes on along the minus strand of JAMXKT010000094.1, from coordinate 1,423,779 downwards.
CCGGCCGGGCGCTTCGCGGAGAAGTTGTTCTTCACGACGTCTCTGCTCCACCGAATCCTCGACCGGGCGCGACGTGGTGACATCCCCATTCAAGGGCCGGTTGAGGTATCTCCCAGCGGGGACGCCACCTTGCAGCAGCGCTACAACCAGCTTCTCGACGAGCATCGCTTCTTGCGAATGTATCACGAGCGACGGCACTCCGGATGGAGCGAGTCGAGATACAAGCCCGTCTGGAGAAAGACTTCGCCTTGGCAGCACAGAGCCACCTGGCTGAAGAGAACGCGCTGCGCGACAGAGTCACGGAGGCCGAGGCCAAGCTCGAACGTGCGATCTTGACCATCCAGCGCTTGCGGGCATCCAACCAGGAGGACGCCTTCGACACCGATCGGCTGATGCAGTTCCTGAACCATAGTGGGGCTGCTACTCGCGGTCGTTGGCCCCGGTTGGTACGTCGGCTTCGGCACTTCCAACGGGGGTCCACACCTCCTGCACACTGGGTCACAAATATCACCGTCGAGGCTGCTGATCGTCCGTTCCGGATGATCCCGCCTTACCCAGGCCCGGTCGACCCGGATATCGAAGATGACGATGACAACTATCAAGCGAGTGACGGCAACGACGGTCAGGCCGGTGATCGTGAGGAGAAGTCGGAAGACAATCCGCCCACTCCTCCTCGCTCGGATTTCCCACCCGCAGGTGGAACTCCATCCAAGCCCAAACGTCGCTCGTCCAGGAGTTCCCGTTCGGGGTCATGTCCGCGCGGGATGGCTGAGCTTTCCAGCAAGGGTGGGCCGGTGTACGTCCAGATGCGGCCCGCGGTCCACCCAGGGTCTGATGTGCTCTCTCTATCGCCCCAGACAGACTTCAAGCGCCTGATCCCTGACTGCGCTGCGTCCCTGCCGGAGTTCGTCTCTTGGTCGGACGTCCGGCTGGATGTCCAGTTCGTCATGCGGATGGGCCATGGGTACGAAGAGGCCTTGGACATCCTCCATCAGGATCGTCCGGCCCACCAGTACTTCCCAAAGCCTTGGCTGTTGGAGATGCTGGTCAAGATGATGTACCACGGCACCCTGGACGACACTCTCTGGACGCGGCACGTGCCTGAGACCTTCTACAAGATGGCTGAAGTTATACTCCGAAGCCGCCTCCAGTCGGGATGTACCCGGAGGAATTTCCGCCCCTGCGTAACCTGGCCGAAGATGCCGCGGCCGAGATGGAGATTGTCGAGGTAGATGACTCAAGCGAAAGCAGTGGCTCCAGTGACTCCGATTACGAGGACAAGCCCAAGACATCTACCCCCAGGAAAGGTGCAGATGGAGCTTCCCGGACGGAGTCGGTCGGGAAAAGTGGTTTATCTGACAGCGACACCGACGAAGAGCCACCAGCCACGCCCAAGCGCAACTCCAAACGGAACCGCGTCGAGTCATCCTCGGACAGTTCGTCTGAGGTCGAGCCGCAGTCGTCTTCCTCGTCCCAGCGCCGGTCGCCTCGATTGTCATCCCAGAAAACGCCCCAGTCTCCCCGGTCGAAGTTCAAGTCACAGGCCAAGCCCGACCGACCATCGTCCAAGAAAACTCCGAGGAAGCGCAGCCGGACATCGACCTCCAAACGAGAAGGTGGCAAATCGCCCCTGGTTCAGAAGTCTTACGACAACCTGACCGTCGCGGAGTTGGCTATTGTCGAGACTCCATCTGGGGACATCATCTCGTGGCGCCGTCGGGGTATCGGGACTCGTTTCTCTCCTAAGAAAGGTGGCATCGAGGGCCAAACTCCTGGCTTCCCCAACTACGCGCCCCAGCAACCCGAGACCAAGTACCTGGCTAGGCGTTGGCCTGCAGTCGAAGACGAGTACGCGGCCTTGATCGACACGGAACCCTGGCTGGAGATGTTCAACAACCGGGTCAAGGTCCTGTACTTCCACCGCCGGGATCAGCTGACGCCGGCTGTGATCCGCATTCTGGACCAACATGTGGAGTACATGAAGGATCACCTGCCGGCCTTCTGGCATATCCTGCACTGGTTCCTGATGAAAACCAAGCCTGAAGACGACGAGAAGTGTGTCGTGTAGGAAAACACGATTTAACGAGTTCTCGTCCCTCTAGCCAAGGCCTTTGGGACGAGCCCCTACCAACAACACGCTTCCCTCCTAAAAGGTCGGCGCTTATTGTTGGGATAAAATCTGAAGACCAGATCCGATCCCTTGCACCGGGCTGGAATGTGCCTTATGCGAGTCGTCGGTCAGGTAGGTAGAGCCCGTAAATCAAATATAAGAGCACCCTTAGCCACGAGCAACGGCTAGGATGCAATGTACACACGCGCTTTCACACGTAACCCACTGTGGTCCCTCAGAAGGAAGGGTACCAGGCTAATCGAGGCCTCGGACAGGGGCGCCGAGACGAAGTCTCGGCTGGAAGTCAAATATACTGGGGGGCCTTGCCACACACCCAGACAAGCGTACAAACGTACAGGGAGGTCTCTAATACCTCCAACACTCGGCCACTACTCACTCTTGGCCTTTCCAGGGATGAACACTCGGTCAATGTACCTTATGTTCACCGGCAGACATACCCCGTGTCGGCCGAGCGTATCCAGACTCTACAGCTAAGCGAAGACTTACCGTAGACGGACTTGACCCTTGTGTGGCTTCGGGGGGAATTTCTGCTCTGATTTAGTGATTAGAGGCTGTGAGGCCTTCCCTATCGCTAATCCCTATCGTCTATACAAAAGTCTAGTGTCGACCGAGCCTTCGAGCTGATCCGACGACTCGACGACTCCTCGGCTAGATCCGAATTCTAATGAGAGGCAAATCTTGTACCCACTATGACTACTTGGAGGGCTCGGTGGGGATTTATTATGACCCACCGTGCCTTGTCACTAAATGGTCATCCATCTGTCACTCTAATGCGGTAAATGTGAGTAGCCAATCAGAAGGCTCGCTTTCACTCGCACGTTCGGGACTGTTGAGACTCGGTGCGGGACTGTTCTTCGACCGGAATTTCTCGATACCACAGCAGCCCCCACCTCGACCCGAACCAGTACAAGTGGAGAGTGTCGTGGTGCCCTCTTGTCCTGCCGCCGTGCACGCGCGCCGACTCCTCTGGGCGAAGCACGAGCCACCGCCATCCGCGCTCTCAGCTTCGAAGTCTCGGTGAGTGTAAGCCTCTGTCGTCGCTTGAGCGCGTCTCCGCTGCCTTCACCTGAGTCCTTGAATGTTCTTCACACTGCTGCAGTGTTCCAGGAAGCCTCGCTCACGCTCCAGCAACGGCCAAGCTCTTGATTCAGTCTCCGAAGGCTCGGCTGTACCCTGCGCCAGCTGCGAGAGCTCGTCTGCAAGCTGCAACCGCTCAAGCACTCGATGGTCCTGCTTCCAGCGGCGAGGCTCCCGTTACACTCCTGATGAAGCTGTCGCTGGCGAGGCGTCGGTCGATCTCAGGCTTCGGTAGCAGAGTGCGAGCCCCAGGCGTCGGACGCGGCAGACACAGTAGCGGAAGTCTCGGTTGCGGAAGTTACGGCCACGGGAGTCACGGTCGCGAAAGTCTCGGTCGCGGAAGTCGTCAGGATCCAGCAGCGAGCCCGAAGACTCAAGCCCCTGTCTCCAAATTGGGGTTACAAAATCACACTCCGTTCGGTCGATTCTAGGCGCAATCTCCATCTCTCCACTTGAGTAACTTGGACATTCCACTCGAAATACATGCAATATGCAAACATGCAGTAATGTTGGTGCAGTAGTTCTCTTCGTCTGCTGAGGCGGGCTGCATCGCCCCGCCGGCAGTTCATCATTGCACCAGTCGCGTCTAGTCCTCGTCTGCGACTTGGACCATCTGCAACCGGCGGTCACTGCGCTTCGCGCGCAAGTAATCGTACAGCAGTCCACCACACGATAAGTTGGACGCGGGTTCCCATGTAGGCTCATCGTAGCCGACCCACTTTACTTTGAACTCTCTGACTGCTCGCTCAGTGCTCGTCGAGAGTGGCGTTCGGTCATCCAAGATGGCTTCAACCTCATACTCACCCGCAAGATGGTCGGGTTCGAAGCTGTCTTCGGGTAGCAGCTCTTCATCGAAATCAAGCCTCGTTTCATCCGTGATGTCAGCCGTAAGTCGAGCCCTCGGTCGATCGCCGAACTCATTCACCGCTTTCAGCCGCGAAACATGAACCACCGGATAAAACCTGTAACCGCTTCGGTTCGGCAAGGTCAACTCGTACGCGTACTCGTCCACTTTCTTCTTGACTCGGAAGGGGCCGTGCCAGCGATGTGCCAGCTTCTTCGTCAGCCCCGATTTCACACGCTCCATGTAGAGCCAGACACGATCACCCGGCTTGAAGAGCGACCTCGAGGCCTCGGCTGACGAACCGTCGGTTGAGCTTGTCGCCCCGAGCCCTCGCCCGAGGGTTCGGTTCGGTCAGACGTCGGTATAGTCTCTCGTTCGCGCCGACTTAGAGTCTCATTGTGCTTCTCGGCCCGTTTGGCCTTTTCTGTCGCTTGATACTCTTTGGCCATCTCTAGTGCGATCTCCTGCTGTCGATTGACCTCTCGTCTCCAAGCCAAGGCGTCGGTTTGCCGACCGTGGCCTCGTCTCAGTGACGAAGACATAGCCCTAAGTGTTGTCCGCGCGTCCCAGCCGTGTACAAGGTAGAACGGTGTGTCCTTGCGCGTGGCGTCCTGCGAGTTGTTGATCGCGAAGATCAGTTTTTCCACAATCTCATCCCAGTCCTGTTGCAGAGGGTCTTCGGCGTACACTCGGACGGACTGTATCACAGTCTTAACCGAGCGCTCCTGCTGACCGTTGGCTTGTGGCCGATAGCTCAGAGTGGCCCGAGACCTCGATTGCATCATTTCTGCGAACGCTTGGAAGACTTCGCCCATGAAGCGAGGGTCTCTGTCGTGTCGAATGAGGGTAGGGGCACCGAACCGTCGGTAGACACACTCTTCAAAGGCTTGCGCTACACACAGGGCCGAAGTGTCGGCCATAGCCTTTCCCATTACAAACCCCGTGAAAGCGCACTGGAATAGCAGTAATGCCGTATTCCCCGCCGAGTCTTCGGCAACGGGATGACGAAGTCCATCGAGACAATCTGCAACGGCCTTTCGGCTAAGATGTTCCCGGGTGAGTATCCTCGAAGTTGTGGGCGACTCTTACTCGAGCTGCAGTCTGGGCACGAGCGTACATGCCGCTCTACATCGGCGAACAGTCCAATCCAGTAGTAGTCGGCCTTCACGCGATGGTAGGTCCGGACGATACCTTGGTGTCCTCCCTCCAGCGAGTCATGGCAGCTTTGCAGCACTTCCTGGACCATCGTCGTCGGGATCACCAACCGTAGTGTCGACTCTTCGGTCCGATCACGACCGAACCGACGGTTCGAACCGAGGAAGTACAAAAGTCCATCCTCACTCAGCACGAACTTGTCGGACATTTTCCATGCCTCTCGTGCGGCTTTATAACCAAGTTTCGCTTCGTCTCCATTCAATACTGCTTTGAGATTTGCCCACCGGAGTTCTTCATCCTGCGCCGCACCAATGCGTCGGCGTCGTTCCTGTTGCACCACCACGGGATCAATGTCTTCAGCGTTCGGCTCATGAACCACCGTCGCGTCAGGTCTCGGTTGCGACGGCTGGTCCGAGGGTTCAGTAGTGTCAGTCGTCGGTTGGTTCGAGAGTCTGGTATCGTCGTTTCGGTCGGACTCAGCGCCACGACTACTGGCTTCTTGAGGCATCGCCTGTTCTTCATCTACAAAACGGACTCGTCTCTCGCGTTCACTCGCCTGTCGTCTGGTCACTGCTGATACATGTAGCGGTTCCCGCACGAAATCGAAAAAATTCTTGCGACGAGTGGCGTCCGATGCGTCTAGTACCCGGATTGAGCCTACGGCACGCACGGTCACCTCCCGTGACCTCTCGGTTGACGAAGTGTCGGTTGATGCCGAAGCCTCGGCTGGCGGTTCGTAGATGACTTCGTGGATGCGGTTCAGCCGCGCCAGCTCTTCTGTCCGAGTCTTGTCGTCCACAGTCACCGATACCTTCTTCTCCAACGTCTCGCTCGCCAACGAATCTGCTGCGGCGTTGAATTCGCGGATGACATGCAGGTACTTCACCGACCGAAACCTCGATCTCAGTTCCTTGTGTCGATTGAGTTGCGCCATCAGTGTTTCCTTACGACATGCGATCACCCCTAGGGATTGCTGGATTGCGAGTCTCGAGTCGCCGACAATCACCAACTCGTCAGCCCCAGTTTCTAAGGCTGCGGTCAAACCATTGTTCATGCCCGAGTACTCGGCCAGGTTCTGATCGTAGCCTCGAGATAAGCACTCGCAGCGATCACTATCGTCCATTCCGGTAGTTTCCACAGAATCCATGCGCAACTTCCATAACCCCCGTGCTTCTCAGTCTTGGCAGAACCGTCGAAGGAGAGCACATAGCCACAGTAATCACGGGGTAGTCGAGCATACAGCAAATGAGGGTCCATCCGAACACTCGGTGAGCCACGTGTCGGTGGGGTTACAGGTGCCAACGAGTCCTCAAGGTCGACGAAACTTGTGATCGACGACTGGAGGAGTTGGGCGAAGGCACAATCCTTCTCCTTTACGCGCGTGACCACCAAGTGCCACGGAGACAGCAGCACCGCAAACTGGGTTGCGCGTCCGAACAGAGACTTCGACCTGTGAACCCAATCGAGCGTCGAAAACCGCGTATAGACGTGGATGGTCCGACCTGCAAGCTGTGTGTAACACACCTTCAACAACTGTAGCAGGGCCAGGACCTCCTTCTCCGCTGGGTGATAGTTCATCTCGGCGTCCTTGAGGACTCGGCCGCAAAATCGGACTGGATGCATCGTTCCGTCGTGCTCCTGCATGAGCGTTGTGCTCAGCGCCCACTCATTTGTGAAAAGCATCACATGAACATCTCTGTCTCGATCGAAGTGTCGAAGGATCGGTGCGTCAGCAACCTTCTGTTGTAGCGCGGCGAAGCTTCGTCTGGCTGCAGAGAGGTCACCCCCGTCTCCGAAGTCTTCGTCTTTGAGCTGATAGAGCGCGGCACCATACACTGCAAAGTCCTGGATGAAACGGCTGTAATAGTTCAGCGATCCGAGGAATGCTTGCACTCCCTTCTTGGACCGCGGAAACGAGAGCTCGGTCAGAGCCTTCAGTTTCTTCGGGTCTGCTTGGATACCATTCCGCGTCACCACGTGGGACAGGAAGTCCACCTTGGGTTGCACGAAGATGCTCTTGGTGAAACTCACGCTGATACGGCACTCTTCGAACCGTGCTAAGAGTCGGTCCAGTGTGGCCAAGCAGCCATCGAACGACTCGCCCCGAAACAGAGATCGTCGACGAAAGACCGTCGTTCGAATACGGGTACTAACGAGGATTCGTCAGGATCTCCATGGGCGAACATATCGGCGACAGGGCTGTTGATCAGTTCAGACACCGCCGTTCCGGGACCACCAGAACTGTTTCCTGCTTCGAACTTGGTCGGCGAAGACTCAGTACGAGGCGTCGGTTGGGCCGACGGCTCGGTCTGTCCTTGATTTGCTTCCCGATCACGCGATTCAGCTTCTTCCATCAGCGACGCATAGTGTTTCCATCCACCCTTCGGTTGCACAAAACCCCACAGAGCGTTGTCAAGCATCCTCTGATAGATCATGGGTGCATTCTTGAGCCCAAAGGGCATTCGAAGCCACTCAAAGTGGCCCAACGCGCACACGAACGCCGAGATCTGACGGGCTCTCTGTGTCATCATAATAGCCCAGAATCCACTCGCAGCGTCAAGCGAGCAGTACCACAGATACTTCTCTAGATCGGTAAGCAAGTCATCGACCAGAGGCATCGCATACTCCATGATTGCGGTGACGGCGTTCACCATCTTGTAATCAATGCACAATCTGATGTCGACTCCATTCTTCTTTAACACAATGACGATCGGTGAAGACCACGGGCTGTTTGAGAACGCAATCAGCCCCGCCTTCAGCAGCCCTCGGAGTAGCTCGTAGAGCTTCTTGAGATGTCGGAGGGGTATCCGCCGAGCCCTCTGTTTGATGGGCGCGTGTCCTTGGACATCGATATCACACACCACCCCATAGGCTGGCGGAGGTAATGCATTGCCGCTGGAGATCAGAATCTTCTCGTGCTTCCGGAGCACCTTCACCACGCGGTCTTGCCGGCTGCAACTCAGGTCCGGGTGCCGCACGTTACCAGCCGAGTAGTCCAACTCTGTAACCGAGGCTTCGGTCAGGTCGGGTAGGAAGGCTAGTTCGTGAGCGTAATCCTCCAGGTTAATGTCATTCGCTCGATGCTCGGATGTAACCTCCTTCGCGTCGCTGCTATCTCCCTCAGCTGTTTCCGCAGTTGCCACTGAGACGTAGGTGCGCTCCAGTACCGTCATCGGGTCGTCGTCTCCAGCCGAGTCCTCACTTTGGCGCGAGTGCTCCGATCCATCATCATTACAACCATTGTCGTCATTACTCAGCATGTCGTCCGAGGCCAGGCTGGACGCTTTATCAGAGCCCCCAACACTGTCTGGGGAAATTGGCTCCGCTGCCGCCCCAGCCGAGGCCTCGGTTCGCACCTGTTCCAGTTCCGTAGGTTGAGAAGGGAGCGCCGCTGGATCATCACCCACTGGTGAGCCGTCAGCAGCGAGTTGCTCTCTCTCTTCCCTCTTCACGAGTTCACGTTCCCATTGTTCAGCGCAGCTTAGCCGGGGTCGCCGATCAGGCGAGTCCTCGGCTGGTCGAACCATCACTCCCGTTGGCGGAGTGTAAGTCGGTCGATCTACAGCCGGTGGTTGCGTGGCCAGCCACTTCGAATACGCCTCACACTCGCGCGCGAACGCGACTTCATCTCGGCTGCCTTCGAAGGCAAGCTTCTGCCAGTCTTCATATCGTGCTGACGTCAGTCGCACATAGCCATCGTTTCGTGGAAGATCGCCAATCGGTACCCACAGGAGCACCGGAGTGTGTGCATGACACGTCGTCGGGTGGTCAGACACGTTGGTCAACCGCACCCACTCGACTCTGCCCCGCCGAAACCTCGTCACCGTCGGCAGCAGAGACTTCGTGCGGCGTACCCACACTTCATGTGTATCCGGGTGTGGTTGGCGTCGCTGCACTCGGTACTCCACATACTCACGACTCTGAACAGGCAGGTCCTCGGATGGTCCACCATTAACATGTGGACCGAAGCCTCGGTCGTCTGGCGCGCCCAGAGTCTTGATGAGAGGAATGCTGACCTCATCCGGCAACCTCGCGGTCGCGTGAAACAGGTCCAAACGCACTCCAGCGGGGATCATAAAGTCTGTGCCGAGGACTACATCCACCCCAGCGCCATGGTCCATGATCCACAGCTCAAACTCGTACACACGCGCCCAGCCGAGGGTTATCTTGACGAGGGCTCGTCTCTCAGTCGCCATGGTTCCCTTCGTGAAACCCTGGATTTCCATGCAGCGGCCATGCCCCTGAATGTCACGCAACCGCAACTGCTTCGCAAACTTCTCCGAAATCACACTTACGTTCGCCCCCGTATCCAACAGAAGCCTCGTTCTCGAGTCGTTGACCGCACCCTTGACCAGAGCTCTCATCCGAGCCCTCTTGTCGAACTTCTGCGCAGACCACCACCCCAGCCTCTCGCCTGGGAGTAACTTAGTCACTCCACTGGGCGTTCGGCCAGGCTGTCCACTCTGCACCGCACTTGAGACCCAAGCCTCGTTCACATCTCCATCTTCGTCGCTTTCATTTTCTACACAATTATCACCTCCACCGAGGGTTTCCCCTCTCTCCTTTTCAATTTCAATCCATTTCACAATTCCCTTGTCCTTGTCGTTCGGCCGTTTGCTTGTTCCCACAAACGCGTAGACGCAATCTGCATCAATCGCGGGAGCAGCTAACTGTGGCAGCCCGATTGGGACCAACCCAGTTTCAGTTGGCGGGCTGCCTGGTTTAAATTGCCACCGAAGACTAGGCTTTGGAGCTCGGGAGAGAGGTCCTTCTTCTCGACCTTCGTCCGAAGGTACGTGGTGAGTGCTTGGAGCGCTTCACACTTGCCGATGTCGTGGACCTGCTGACACAGTCTGCAGCGTCGGTAACAGTAGTGAGCCGAGTGCCCGGCACCACCACACGCTGCGCAGGGTCCATACTGACGCGGGCGACCATCGCGGTTGTCTCGGCTGAAGTGTCGGTTGGACCGGTCGAAGTTTCGGCCAGGTTCGCTACCCCTGCGTTGACGCTGGTCGGACCGTGCGTACGTTCCTTCAGCTGCAGCACGTCTCTCCTGATCGTTCGCCGCCGCGACATGGCCTCCTTCTTCATCCGAGGTGTCAAAGTCACTGTAGTCACTGAAGTCTCGGTTGTCGTCGAAGTATCGGCTGCCACTGTAGTCACTACCACTGTCGTCGCGCGACTGCTCACGGGGCTCTGGGCGGCCAGATCGACCACTCTTCGTCCCACGGACCTGCAATTCGGCCATCAAATCGGACAGCGACGCTTCAGCCAGCGACACCCTCGGAGCATAGCGCGAATCCTCGTGTCTGCGTCCGAAGTCTCGGTCTCTGCGTTCGTAACGTTCACGGCGGTTATTGTCGCGTGCTTGTTCGCTCCGGCGCTCGTCCCGTCTGCGAGAGTGCTCGCGTCCACGCGACTGGTGAGACGAGGCGTCTCTGCTCTGTCCTCGCTCCTCCGACTTGAGGATGTCATTAATCATGTCCTCAAGCTCATGAATGTCCGAGACTCGGACGTGGCAAAGCCGCCGCTCGAGTCCTCGGTCACCGCACGTCTCGAGGAAGCGCTGCACGTGATCCTTCGCGTCGCGACCGCCCTTCTCGAACTGAAGACCAGCGTTGCGAGCGTAGCCATTCAGCCGATTTAGGTAGTCGCACAGATGTTCCGAACCGTCACGTCGCGCCGAATAGTAGCGAGCCTTCGCAGACTGGCTGAACTGCGTACAGTAATACTTGATGAAAGCATCACTGAGCAACTTCCACCGACGCTTCGTCTTCTTGGGGAGCTGACGGTACCAGTGCAAGGCACCGTCCCGAAGGCTCAGTTCGAAAGCCATGCACCACTCGTTGGGCGGAGTGTGCGTCCCCTTCATCTCGTAGACAAACGCCCGGAGCCACTGCATAGAGTTCTCACTCTTGTTACGGGCTCCGGAGAAGTTCTTGATCTGAGCGAGGGGTCGGTGAGTCGCTATCTCCAGTCGAGGGGTCGAGTTCAGCCGCTCCATCTCGCTCACTTCGCGCACCTGGCGGGCCAGCTCGTCGCTAGGACTGTCGAAGCCGTCGTCGTAGTCGGGCGTATCGTCGCCATCGTCATCCGACGAAGAGTCATCACGCGGGGTGAAACGACGGCTCGAGCGCCTCGGGAAGCCTCGGTTGGTGCTCCGTCCAGGTCGCGTCCCTTCGGTTTCGCGGGCAATGCGCTCGGTTCGACTAGTCGACCGAGGGTCACCATATGCGAATCCTGGAAATACGGTGTGCCCTCCGTTTTAGCAGAGAACACTCCATCCGTCGTCTGGCGTCGGCTCGAGCGCTCGGTCGTCTTCTTCGGAGTCTGCGGCAGCGGAATTTTCGAGGGATCGGTCGGCTCTCTCACAGGGCGGGCGCTCGGCGGACGTCCCAGCGTAAGATCCGTCTCCCCGAAGCTCAAACGCAGTTTCCTCTTCCACTTGTGCAGCTCCTTGCCGGCCAGCTCCGGTGTCCAACTCTTGACCGAGACCTCGGACGGGCGAGTCATCGGCTCACACCCCATCGCTCGGAGGAGCGCCACCGTGTCTTCGGCCATTTGGGTGACTGAAGTCGGCTCCACCGGGTGCTGCAACTCTTCCTTCAGCTCTACCCACGTCGCTTGGCGCGCCATCTCCGGGCTGAACTGTCGGATCCACTCACTCGACTCAAGCATCTGCTCGAGCATTCGGCCGAGCACCTTGTTCGCAGCTGGGGTGCTGCTGTTCATCGACGGCCGAATTCCGCGGGATTCTTGAGGATCCTTAGTAACCTGCACCAGAGCCTTCGAGGTGAAGGCCTCGGTGCCATCCTCCGAGTCATCGTCCGCAAAGTCCGGCCGCGCCACTTCATCAAATTCGGAGACGAGGTTTCGGCTGAGGGAGCGTGAGCCCCCACTGCGTCCAGCCAACACCATCGCCGCCTCCTGGTCTTCGTACTCCTGCACGGGTGCGGGAGTCTTCTCTTCAGGTCATCGTAGTTCACCATCATGTCATCCTTGGCGTCCGAATCCTCGTCTACCGACTCTTCGAAACTGACCGACCTTTCGGAGATCGTCGACAGCCGAGACGTCAAGTCACTCGCGATCGTCGACAAGCCGTCGGTTGGTCCTCGTCCCGATTTCGCCGGCGTAGCTGGCACCGCTGACTTGGATCCTTTCGCCATCTTGTTCTTGTTCTTCTTGTTTCTCCTTCTCTTCTTCTCTTCTTCTTCTTCTCCTCTCAATGCTCGTTTGGGACAATACCTACACAGACCACAACACACAGTTCGGTCACACCAGTCCCGGGTCGCGGCACCAGTTGTCGTGTAGGAAAACACGATTTAACGAGTTCTCGTCCCTCTAGCCAAGGCCTTTGGGACGAGCCCTACCAACAACACGCTTCCCTCCTAAAGGTCGGCGCTTATTGTTGGGATAAAATCTGAAGACCAGATCCGATCCCTTGCACCGGGCTGGAATGTGCCTTATGCGAGTCGTCGGTCAGGTAGGTAGAGCCCGTAAATCAAATATAAGAGCACCCTTAGCCACGAGCAACGGCTAGGATGCAATGTACACACGCGCTTTCACACGTAACCCACTGTGGTCCCTCAGAAGGAAGGGTACCAGGCTAATCGAGGCCTCGGACAGGGGCGCCGAGACGAAGTCTCGGCTGGAAGTCAAATATACTGGGGGGCCTTGCCACACACCCAGACAAGCGTACAAACGTACAGGGAGGTCTCTAATACCTCCAACACTCGGCCACTACTCACTCTTGGCCTTTCCAGGGATGAACACTCGGTCAATGTACCTTATGTTCACCGGCAGACATACCCCGTGTCGGCCGAGCGTATCCAGACTCTACAGCTAAGCGAAGACTTACCGTAGACGGACTTGACCCTTGTGTGGCTTCGGGGGGAATTTCTGCTCTGATTTAGTGATTAGAGGCTGTGAGGCCTTCCCTATCGCTAATCCCTATCGTCTATACAAAAGTCTAGTGTCGACCGAGCCTTCGAGCTGATCCGACGACTCGACGACTCCTCGGCTAGATCCGAATTCCTAATGAGAGGCAAATCTTGTACCCACTATGACTACTTGGAGGGCTCGGTGGGGATTTATTATGACCCACCGTGCCTTGTCACTAAATGGTCATCCATCTGTCACTCTAATGCGGTAAATGTGAGTAGCCAATCAGAAGGCTCGCTTTCACTCGCACGTTCGGGACTGTTGAGACTCGGTGCGGGACTGTTCTTCGACCGGAATTTCTCGATACCACAAGTGTGACGACCTCACGATCTACGAGCGGGCTCAGGACCTTCGCCGTAAACGCCAGGCACTTCACGACGGGGTTGCACGCACTTTCGAGGCCCGGATCAAGCGTCTGATCAAGGCTGGCATGCCGGAAACAATGGTCTGGGAGCCTGGATTCTGGTTGTACCCGTGCAAGATTTGCTACCTGTACTTGGTCGATGAGTCAACCAAGAAGGACGATGGCACGCGTTACACCTTGGCCGATCAGATCGCAATGGCCGAGCGTGAAGACCCCGGCCGGACTCAATGGACAACCTGCACGGACGACGAGCGCTTGGCGCATGTCCCAGCCAAGATTGTCGACAAGATGCTGCTCAAGGAACACGAGCGCGTCGACAACTGGGTCTCGACCAAGTTCCAGTGAGGCCACCCCATCCAGCGTCCACAGCGATCCCGGATGTAGTTGCATTTCCGTAGCGTAGCACTCTAATTCCATAATCACCGTTGATGTCTCCATCGTTCTTGTCATTCTCCTCTTCGTTCAGGCTATTCACGCTGCTTCAACCTTGGGTGTAGTCTTATTCCTCTCTTGTGGCTTTGTTACTCCCTTCCAGGCGGCATAGTCAACTCCATACACTTGTCGTCGAGAACTCCAATCTCGTTCAGGTTATTCTCCATAATCACACCTTCATCGTAGATTCGCCCCATACAAATTCACAATCATTTTCCGTAGTTCACACATTCACATCCCGGCAATTAGGGTCCCCATCCGGGAGCTCCAACTAGGATCAACACTCCCAATTGGGATCCCCCATCTGGACCTGACCACTCCGAACTATTGTATGTTAGGGTGGTCGTCCCCAGCCTGCATGGCTTGGAACCGCGCTCGGGCTTTCGCCCCTTGATTGAACTCGTACAAGAGCGCTCCACAATTCAGTTGTGTCATCGGTATCCACTCAGGCTCGTCGTACCCCTTCCACTTGATGAGATACTCTCGTGCCCGTTTGGACGTCCTCGTACGCTTGTTCCACCTGAGATCTAGGATCTTCTCCACTTCATACTCGTCGTTCTCGTTGTCGGCTTCCCAGCTGTCCTCGGGAAGAAGTGCTGTGTCGAAATCATCATCGTCCTCTATCTCCGGCTGGATTATAGGCCGTCTGGGATACAACGCCCGGGGTTTCAGTCGGCTGATATGAACCCAAGGGTTTACACGGTAGCCCGTGTCCTCGACCTTGAGCTTCACCCGGAACTCGTCAACCACTTCGGCGATCCTGAATGGACCATGCCACAAGTGGGCCAATTTGCGACTCAGACCTGGCTGCACCTTTGGGATGTACAGCCAGACCGCATCCCCGACGTTGAAACCTGACTTGAGTCTATCTGACAACTCGTTCCACTTCCGGGTTTGTTCTTCCGAACGGGCCCGTTTGGCCTTCCTCTGGAGATCCTCCGCACATGCCCGAGCGTAGCTGTAGTCCCGCTGGAGTTTTCTTCGCCACTCATACGCAGTCCGTTCGGGAACGCTGGAGGGTTTAGGTCCCAGCATAGCCGAGATCGTACTTCTGGCATCCCAACCGTGGACTAGGTAGAATGGAGTGTCCTACCGGGTGGCATCAAACGACGTGTTGAGCGCGAACATGAGCCTCTCTGCGTGATCGTCCCAATCGCTCTGGTCCGCTTCTGCGATGTAAGCCGGGATGGACCTCACCACAGTCTGGATGGAACGTTCCGGCTGTCCATTCGCCTGGGGCCTGTATGCCAACGTGGCTCGTTGCCGGCTTCCCAGGAGCTCTCTGAATCGGGTGAAGACTTCACTCATGAATCTTGGATCCTGATCGTGACGCAGTAGAGAGCTGGCTCCGAAGCAGCGGAACACTCTCTCCTCATACGCCTCAGCGACATCCTGAGCGGTGGTAGAACTCATCGGTTTGCACATCACAAAACCCGAAAACGCATCCTGGAACAGGAGCAAGAACGTATTACCCCGTTCGGACTTCGGCAGGTCGGTCGCGAAATCCATCGAGACCACCTCGAATGGCTCTCGGGGCTCAATATTCCCGGGCGACGGTCCAGGGTTGGGCGGACGCCCCTTGCCGCTGGCACAGTCGGTACACTCCTTGACATACCTTTCAACATCTGCATACATCCCTGGCCAGTAGAACTCCAGCCGGAGTTTTTCGTGCGTCCGGGTTATCCCCTGATGGCCACCTTGGAAATCCTCATGGGCGTAATGCAAAATGTCCAGATGGAGTGCCTCTGGTACGACTAATCGCAACTCGTCAGTCTTGTCGCGAGGTTGGTCTCTGTTAGACCGGACCAGTCGGTAGAGCACATCCCGGACGTCCAACACAAACAGGTCTGCCCGCTTGGACAGCTTGCGGATCTCCAGGCGGGAAAAATCATCCAGGTCGCCCCTCAAAAACTTCTTCAAATTCATCAACTCGGGGTCTGCGTCCTGGTGTACCTTGATCTGGCGCCACCTCTCGGCTTGGTATTCGAGCGGGTTCATAGACTCACCCCGGTCGGGCTCCATACGACCCTGGCTGCGAGTTATCGCGGCCATGACTCTGGCGGCCATTGGCAGGAGCTGACTCCGGCCCGGGACCCGCGTCCATGGGCAACCCAATCGTCGATACCTGACTGGGCTCACCTGGGGAGTCGTCGTTCGGGGTCACTTCAGGCTTCATGATCTGTTCGTGGATCCGAGAGACTCGCACTAGGTGTTCCATCTCATCTGGGTCATCAATCGTACAGGACTCTCCGAGCGCCAGTGTCTTGGACGTCAAATAATCGGCAGCCTGGTTGTACTCCCGCTTGGCGTGTACCAGCCGGATTGAGGTGAACTTTTGCTTCATCTCCTCGTACTCGGCCAGACGTCGCTGTAGGTTTGGTTGGTTGCAATTAATCAGTCCTTGAGCCTGTTGGGTGACGATCCGAGAATCTCCGACAACAACCACATCCGGGATATCCCGGTCGTAGATCATCTTCAGCCCATTCAGAAGGCCGAGATACTCAGCGTCGTTCACCGTAACATCATCCAGGATGAAACCCTGCGCGGCCAGGACCTTCCATCCGGGGAGTTTCCAGATGATGCATCCGCAACTCCCTCGCCTCGTCGAAGTCTTCGCGGCTCCGTCGAAACTCAGGACGTATCCGGCGAAATTAGCCTCCAACATCTCCACGCTGATCACCGGTGGGGCTTTCACTTGACCCTTGGCGGGGATAAGTGATTCAGCAACTTCGTCCAGGTGCTCACGTGGCGTTATGCCAGCACCCAGGATTGCGGCCAGGCCGTCTTCATCTCGCTTCACCTTCTGCACCTCCAAGTCCCAATGGGATAACGTTAATCCCCACCGGACATGTCGACCATCGGCGGTCTTGGACTTCAACAGCCAGGACAATACCGAGTATCTGGTATACACCTTGATTGGGCAGCCCTGGACGAGAGTGCTAAACACATCCAGGACCCGCATGACTGCAACTGCTTCCTTCTCGGCGACATGATATCGGATCTCCGCATCGTTCAACACGCGTCCCGTGAACATCACAGGCTGGATCACCCCCTCGTACTCCTGTCCGAGGACCGCACAGGCAGCCCAGCGATGCGCATGCGGGATGATCACAAACGGCTTGGTCCGGTCGGGATGTCGCAACAGGGGAGTCGACACAATCTTCCTTTTCAGGATCTCGAATGCCTCCTTTGCTCTCGACAAATTCCGGCCGGATTTCACTTGCTCATCCGTAAGCTCGTACAGCACCGCAGCCACAACTGGGAAATCCTCAATGAACTTGTGATAATAGTTGAGGCTTCCGAGGAATGACTGAACTCCCTTCAGGGTAGACGGGAAAGGTAGATCCTGAACGCCCTTCGCGATCTTCGGAGTCGCGCGCAGTCCTTCCGCACTGATCTCATGCGAGAGATACGGGATACTTAGCTTTCCAAACTCACTCTTGGGCAGGCTGACAGAGATGTTCCAGTAGCGCAACCGGAATAACAGCGCATTCAGGTCCTCACACAACTAATCCCAAGTGGGTGCCCCATGCGCGATGTCATCGATGTAAGAACTCCGTCCGAGGACGGGTCCCAGCTGGGACGGCATCGGGATGTTGCGTTGGAACACAGTCATCTGCTCAACCAAGACGGGGACACCGCCTCCAGCCTTCTCCCGTTCGGACTCATCCCGAACGGACGGGCCCAAACCGAGGAACTCCAGCACGTCCGGGTCTACCTGCTCTTCTTCTTCCCGAGGGAGCCGCACGAAACCCCAAACAAAGGCAGTTGTTTATCACCGCCTGATACACGAGCGGGGCGTTCTTGAGCCCGAATGGTATGCGGACCCACTGAAAATGTCCGAATGGGCAGATGAACGCGGAGATCAACTTCGCACGTTCCGTCATCCTGACTGCCCAGAATCCGCTCGCCATGTCTAGACTCATGAACCACATAGCGGCTTCGAATCCAATCAGAAGATCATCGATCAGGGGCAACGGATAGCTAGAAAGCCGGATGAACCCATTGACCACCCGGTAGTCAATGCACATTCGGATGTCGACACCGTTCTTCTTGAGGACGATCACAATCGGGGAAGCCCACGGCGACAGCGACATCTCGATCAGGCCTGTTTCCAGCAGCTTCTTCAGGAGCTCGTACACCTTCATCATCAAGTGGGGGGCAATGGACCTTGGTCGTTGAGCAACACGTTTGGCGTCGCCTACATCCAAGTCGCACACCACGCCCCTGGCCGGGGCCGGCGCAGCATTGCCATCTCCAAGGAAGATCTTGCGATGATACTTGAGTCTGGAGCGCAGCTTCTGTTCCCATCCGGGGTAGTCCGTCCGGGTTCTCCAACGTCCGCCTTGTCGATATCACATTCGGGGCTCAGATCCTTTAACTCAGGAAGCAGGGCCAACTCATCACGCAGCTGGGACAGCATCTCGCTCCCCTCGTGCAGATATACTCCAGCTTCCAGGTCGAGTTCTTCTTGACTGATCCTCATGCACCGATTGTACTCTTCTTCCAGCTTCCGCAGCGGGGTACTGGGCATCGACACAGTGGGTATGTTGGGGCTCCTCCTGGTCGGATATGCAATCCGAACTATCACCATCCGGGTCAGATTCGGCCGAATCTGAAACGCTCAGGTTCCACTCGTCAGAACTTGGGTCGGACTCAGCCAAAAGTAATGATGAATAGTATACAGTAAAAAGGGAACGGGGCGGTGATTAAAGAGAACGCATTGTATGTACTGCTCTGGGCCACCTAAGAAACAACATTGAGGTTTTTAGTATAGTGAGGTTTTTTCAGGTCTCTCATTCATTTGACAAAAATACATTAGGGTTAGGTTACTTAGCGCGCGCTAAAACGTCGGAGGGCACCACACAAACCAAGTTCCCGCCAAGCGCCCAGCACTCAGCATCACAATGGGACGTCACCCCAAGCAGCCCAACCTGTCCTCGCAGACGAAACTCGCCATCCTTCTCCACCTCTCGAACCTAGCCGTGGGTGGCCGGCTCCCTTAGGCGCCAAGGCCGCCACCAGCCGTTACTTTTTGTGTCACCGGGACACGGTCACGCGCATATGGGACTTGCGCCACACGCCAGACGTGCTGCTGCAGCCAAATCGCCGCCGGTCAAGCGGCATCCACCACCCCGACATCGCCGTCAAAGTGGCAGCAGTGCCGTTGCCTCTTCGGCAGAACCAGCGGTCCCTTGCTGCCGCTGTGAAGGTCTCCCGCACCACCCTCCGGCGCTACCTAAAAATGGGGTGTGAAGGTCTCCCGCACCACCCTCCGGCGCTACCTAAAAATTGCGCCGGAGGTTTTCAACTGTAAAGCCTCGTCTCACGCCTGAGCACAAGAAACGTCGTCTAGCCTTCGCACTACGCCACGTTCGGCATCCCCCTGGTATGAACATTTTTTATTTGTTTTATTTTGTACAAGCGGTCGGATATTTAATAATCTTGTTGCTGTATTACTATTATATTTTGCGCAGGTCTTAGACGACCAATTTTCGTCGATATGTACGATGTCGTGCATATCGACGAAAAGTGGTTTAATATGTATAAAGGATCAACCCACTACTACATGGCACCTTGCGAAGATCTACCCCACAATACATCGGTCAACAAACGTTACATAGGTAAAGTAATGTTCTTGGCGGCCGTCGCTAGGCCCCGCTATGATTTTTCCCGCCGTAAGTTTTTCGATGGAAAAATAGGCATTTGGCCTGTGGTGGAGCGTGTACAAGCAAAACGGACTTCGGTTAACCGTTCAGCTGGTACTTGGGAGACTAAAAACGTTTCAATGACTTCGGACGAGTACGAACATATTTTGGTGACAAAGTTATTCCCAGCAATTCGAGCGAAGTGGCCAGGTTTGTCATTATTTTTTTGTATTTGAATGTTTATTGTTAAATCTAACGACATTTGCATTAATTCGATTTCATGCAGGAGGCAGAAGTCGGCCAATTCGTGTGCAGCACGACAATGCGAGTCCTCACGCAGCGGCTTCGAGAGCAGCAGTTCAACTAGCCGGGCAAGAAGGTCGATGGGATATCCGCATGGAGTATCAACCGCCCAAGTCGCCTGACCTCAATGTGTTAGACCTCTCAGTCTTCTCCTCGATCCAGTCGGTGCAATATCAACAGCCTACCTACAAAGTGGACGCCCTCATTGGGGTAGTACTAGCTGCGTTCGAGCAGTCGCCGAGTCGAACGCTGGACAAAAGCTTCGTAACGCTCCAAAAGGTGATGGAGTGTATCATCAAGGCTGCGGGTGACAACAATTTCCAGCTACCCCGCGTGAGCAAGTTGTACATCAAGAGAGGAATCATACCAAGCTCAATTGCATGCGATTCCACTGTCTACGAAGCCGGCAAAGTAACCTTAAAACAGTTGCAATAAACCCTACATAATTCGTCCCCATCAGCAATTTAATTCTTGGTTTAATTCGGAGCCGACCTTGATTGGTTCAAATTTGAGCATGTTAAATGTTTTTCGTGACATGTCAACTTATCAGGGTGAAAAACCTCACTTCTTTAGACGCCTATACGATGCCATCCCTGCCTCGCCAGCGTTCAGATAAGCGTTGAATACAATCGCCCAGTTGTGTAGATTGACAACATATCTTCTTTGTCCATTATCGCCAAATATTGACGAAGATGCGCAAAAAACCTTATTCACTCCGTATGAGCGCGTTCAAAGTTAGTGTTATTTCGCTCAAATCGCTTGTTATTGAGCTTTAACAAATACAGTGGGGTGCAGCGTGAGCCCGGCTTTATTTTAAGGCCCTGCTTGCGTCTAAGATGCAAGAACAGACTGAGATACGACGTCGGGAACGAGTTGTTGTTTCTTAGGTGGCCCAGAGAAGTAACAAGTTATGGTAGCTGTTAGAATGAGGTTCTCGACCCTGCAAAAAACGGAATATGAGTAAAGGCCTGTCGGTTTAAAGTGTACCCGCTGGTATTAAGGCGCTCTCCCATTGGCGAAGGGAGAGCCAATCATAGGACTACATGACTAGCAAATCAGGGGGCGCCCTGGTGGCGACCGCTAGTGCGATGATGGTTTGACGGCATTCGGAAAGTGCTCACTTCTTTTGTCAACGACGGAGTACTAGTCTATTAGAGGGTATTAAGAGATAAATAAAGCTTAAGTTTGACCAACCGAAACTGAGTTTTAACATTTCAAGTACTGAGTGCCTGAAGATGGCCAAGGACAACCAATGTGCCTTCGCGGGCCTAAGCTCAACGCGGACCCAAACGACTTCCAGCGATGGAAAAACACCGTGGTCGCACATCTCGCGAACAAGACCAACGGCCGCAAGGTCATTGAGATTCGAGCCGGAAAGGCTACGCCCGTATCGGGTTCCAGTATTTGAGGAGGAATTCCCTGGAGAAAATTGAGTCTAAGATGAAGTCAATCTTCGGCGACAAGAGCAAGGCCGGGATTCAGGCGATGGGCAGAACGACTGAGCGCCCGATTGAGATTCCGATCAACTACGCTACCAGAGGAATGACTGGCGCAAAGAAGGGACCGATGAAGAAGTTTGGCAAGCGCAAGGCAACGCATCTGCCGATGGACGATGAGCGCGTGAACGCCTGCTTTTACTGCAACGGCGCCCACAACGAATAAATTCATTGACATAAAATATGTGTTTAATTGGAGACCGCCATGAAAGGGTTAGCTCAAATAAAAACCTACACGGATATTGATCGTGTGTGTTTTTCTGGAATATTCTACACTAGCAAGTGGTTCTTACCGATCCAAAATTATTTCTGCTTTGAAACTCCCCCCCCCCTCCCTCGCCTATACAGAGCTTGGATTACTAGATTGAAGATTGCCTACTCTTTTTTACCTCCACTTCTAGGTGGCGGTTTTCGCTCAAACCTTTACCATCTTCTGACCACACGCTTCACAGTACGCAACCGTCTTCTCTATCCGCTGGAATGACACGACAGTTTGGATCCTACTCTTTTGAATGATCATACTCTATTTTACCTCCACTTCTAGGTGGCGGTTTTCGCTCCAAACTTTACCATCTTCTGACCACACGCTTCACAGTACGCAACCGTCTTCTCTATCCGCTGGAATGGCACGACAGTTTGGATCCTTACTGAGTCTTTACGGTAGTGAGCCATCTCATCTGGGACTAGGACGGCCACGGTGCAACGGCTATCCTTATCATGATGGAGTTCCCCAACCAGCTCAAGGGTAAGTTTGAGGTGGTGTCGGGGGCGGAACGGGACCTCAGGCGGCGCCTCACCTTCGACCCAGACTATAGCCCGGTGATGCCTCTGTGTGATACTGTTAGCTTCATGTAGCAAGTTAGTATCCGACTACATGTTTGTAGTGAGTACGTACAGTTATATTTGTCTGAGTTAGTTGTAATAGGTCGTTCAGATCTGCCCAAAGTGGACTAGATCTGTCCCTATATACCTTAATACTTGGTAGTATTCACTGCTTGAAGCGTTTTAGGTATGTGCCCTGGGCTCTATGAATGATTTTGCGTTTCATTTTTTTTAATCCTCGGGCTGTCATTTGGCTTATCAACACGTAATTATATCTGTGTTCAAGTTAAGAGGGCGTCACTGATAGAGGAATCAACGCAAAAATACAACTCTAGCTAATCAACCGTTTTCGAATGCCCAGGTCTCCAATACCCACCACCGACTCTCGCATGCATACATATATGTATGTATTCGGTGCAGACATCGCCGCAACACTGGTAAGTACTGTGGGCTGTCAACGAGTGAGGGATGGCCTCCTCCCGGCGGGAACCACACGAGGCGACTGACTACCAATGGCTCTGTTGTCATCTCTATTGGGAGTCCGAGGAAGGCACGGAATCCGAAGAGTGGTCACCCAAGTTGAGTACGTCCGACGCAAGAAAAGAACGTCGAACCGAAAGCATTTATTGTCGAGTTCACCAAAGCTGGTAATTCGCTCGAATTGATAAAAAAAAAAAAGTTTGCCTTGTTGCTTCAAAACGATTCAAGAAGAAACCAGTGATGATGATTGAGGGAGCAGTAAGTGTTGCGGAAATGCCATGGCTATTGTAATATCATAATACGGGCCTTGTTAATGTTGCTTTGTCCGGACATGAAGCACAAAGGGACGGAATATTGTCTTTCGTTGCTGTAGATCGACGATGGGACACGACGGGAAAGCTTGTTCCCCATCGAAGAGGTCCCGGACATATTACGCGTCCTTCAAAGGGGTGGTCTATCGACACCGGGATAATTTAACAGGATAAAATATGTATAACGCTTTGCAAACGAAGAACACGAGCGAGAGTGCAGAAAATTAAGGCGATCTACCCAATGCGGAACCGCACAAAATGGAATGACAGATTGCGTCAAGATACATGTTTTTATCGCTGATTCATAGCGGAAGATCGGCCGGAATATGCACAACAAATCTTCAGGTGCATTTTATATGGTTTTTATTATGGTTATGTAATTTTGCCTGTAAGGACGCTGCATCTCGCTTGCACACAAAAATGTTACACTGCGTTTTTTTTTGTATGGGTGTGCGTAAATGTTTTTCTGCCCGTAGGCCTTATCTTGTGATCAGATCAATAACGCTGACGTGGTTCTTTTTATAACTAATTTTGCACAACATCCGTTATTGCCCTCGAGGGTGCAAGATAATAATCATTATTCCATTTAACGTCAAAGAGACTAGGGCCGTCAAGATGGCTGTCAAGGGCTCATCGCCGCACCGAACGGCGCCACTGCCAAAAGTAATGATGAATAGTATACAGTAAAAAGGGAACGGGGCGGTGATTAAAGAGAACGCATTGTATGTAACAAGCTATGGTAGCTGTTAGAATGAGGTTCTCGACCCTGCAAAAAACGGAATATGAGTAAAGGCCTGTCGGTTTAAAGTGTACCCGCTGGTATTAAGGCGCTCTCCCATTGGCGAAGGGAGAGCCAATCATAGGACTACATGACTAGCAAATCAGGGGGCGCCCTGGTGGCGACCGCTAGTGCGATGATGGTTTGACGGCATTCGGAAAGTGCTCACTTCTTTTGTCAACGACGGAGTACTAGTCTATTAGAGGGTATTAAGAGATAAATAAAGCTTAAGTTTGACCAACCGAAACTGAGTTTTAACATTTCAAGTACTGAGTGCCTGAAGATGGCCAAGGACAACCAATGTGCCTTCGCGGGCCTAAGCTCAACGCGGACCCAAACGACTTCCAGCGATGGAAAAACACCGTGGTCGCACATCTCGCGAACAAGACCAACGGCCGCAAGGTCATTGAGATTCGAGCCGGAAAGGCTACGCCCCGTATCGGGTTCCAGTATTTGAGGAGGAATTCTGGAGAAAATTGAGTCTAAGATGAAGTCAATCTTCGGCGACAAGAGCAAGGCCGGGATTCAGGCGATGGGCAGAACGACTGAGCGCCCGATTGAGATTCCGATCAACTACGCTACCAGAGGAATGACTGGCGCAAAGAAGGGACCGATGAAGAAGTTTGGCAAGCGCAAGGCAACGCATCTGCCGATGGACGATGAGCGCGTGAACGCCTGCTTTTACTGCAACGGCGCCCACAACGAATAAATTCATTGACATAAAATATGTGTTTAATTGGAGACCGCCATGAAAGGGTTAGCTCAAATAAAAACCTACACGGATATTGATCGTGTGTGTTTTTCTGGAATATTCTACACTAGCAAGTGGTTCTTACCGATCCAAAATTATTTCTGCTTTGAAACTCCCTCCCTCGCCTATACAGAGCTTGGATTACTAGATTGAAGATTGCCTACTCTTTTTTACCTCCACTTCTAGGTGGCGGTTTTCGCTCAAACCTTTACCATCTTCTGACCACACGCTTCACAGTACGCAACCGTCTTCTCTATCCGCTGGAATGACACGACAGTTTGGATCCTACTCTTTTTTTGGATCCTACTCTTTTTTACCTCCACTTCTAGGTGGCGGTTTTCGCTCCAAACTTTACCATCTTCTGACCACACGCTTCACAGTACGCAACCGTCTTCTCTATCCGCTGGAATGGCACGACAGTTTGGATCCTTACTGAGTCTTTACGGTAGTGAGCCATCTCATCTGGGACTAGGACGGCCACGGTGCAACGGCTATCCTTATCATGATGGAGTTCCCCAACCAGCTCAAGGGTAAGTTTGAGGTGGTGTCGGGGGCGGAACGGGACCTCAGGCGGCGCCTCACCTTCGACCCAGACTATAGCCCGGTGATGCCTCTGTGTGATACTGTTAGCTTCATGTAGCAAGTTAGTATCCGACTACATGTTTGTAGTGAGTACGTACAGTTATATTTGTCTGAGTTAGTTGTAATAGGTCGTTCAGATCTGCCCAAAGTGGACTAGATCTGTCCCTATATACCTTAATACTTGGTAGTATTCACTGCTTGAAGCGTTTTAGGTATGTGCCCTGGGCTCTATGAATGATTTTGCGTTTCTTTTTTTTAATCCTCGGGCTGTCATTTGGCTTATCAACACGTAATTATATCTGTGTTCAAGTTAAGAGGGCGTCACTGATAGAGGAATCAACGCAAAAATACAACTCTAGCTAATCAA
Source organism: Phytophthora melonis (assembly GCA_024211575.1). Taxonomy (NCBI): domain Eukaryota; phylum Oomycota; class Peronosporomycetes; order Peronosporales; family Peronosporaceae; genus Phytophthora; species Phytophthora melonis. Next base: position 1,398,297 of record JAMXKT010000094.1, on the reverse strand, counting down.
CCGTTTTCGAATGCCCAGGTCTCCAATACCCACCACCGACTCTCACATGCATACATATATGTATGTATTCGGTGCAGACATCGCCGCAACACTGGTAAGTACTGTGGGCTGTCAACGAGTGAGGGATGGCCTCCTCCCGGCGGGAACCACACGAGGCGACTGACTACCAATGGCTCTGTTGTCATCTCTATTGGGAGTCCGAGGAAGGCACGGAATCCGAAGAGTGGTCACCCAAGTTGAGTACGTCCGACGCAAGAAAAGAACGTCGAACCGAAAGCATTTATTGTCGAGTTCACCAAAGCTGGTAATTCGCTCGAATTGATAAAAAAAAAAAAAAGTTTGCCTTGTTGCTTCAAAACGATTCAAGAAGAAACCAGTGATGATGATTGAGGGAGCAGTAAGTGTTGCGGAAATGCCATGGCTATTGTAATATCATAATACGGGCCTTGTTAATGTTGCTTTGTCCGGACATGAAGCACAAAGGGACGGAATATTGTCTTTCGTTGCTGTAGATCGACGATGGGACACGACGGGAAAGCTTGTTCCCCATCGAAGAGGTCCCGGACATATTACGCGTCCTTCAAAGGGGTGGTCTATCGACACCGGGATAATTTAACAGGATAAAATATGTATAACGCTTTGCAAACGAAGAACACGAGCGAGAGTGCAGAAAATTAAGGCGATCTACCCAATGCGGAACCGCACAAAATGGAATGACAGATTGCGTCAAGATACATGTTTTTATCGCTGATTCATAGCGGAAGATCGGCCGGAATATGCACAACAAATCTTCAGGTGCATTTTATATGGTTTTTATTATGGTTATGTAATTTTGCCTGTAAGGACGCTGCATCTCGCTTGCACACAAAAATGTTACACTGCGTTTTTTTTGTATGGGTGTGCGTAAATGTTTTTCTGCCCGTAGGCCTTATCTTGTGATCAGATCAATAACGCTGACGTGGTTCTTTTTATAACTAATTTTGCACAACATCCGTTATTGCCCTCGAGGGTGCAAGATAATAATCATTATTCCATTTAACGTCAAAGAGACTAGGGCCGTCAAGATGGCTGTCAAGGGCTCATCGCCGCACCGAACGGCGCCACTGCCAAAAGTAATGATGAATAGTATACAGTAACAAGGGAACGGGGCGGTGATTAAAGAGAACGCATTGTATGTAACAAGCTATGGTAGCTGTTAGAATGAGGTTCTCGACCCTGCAAAAAACCGGAATATGAGTAAAGGCCTGTCGGTTTAAAGTGTACCCGCTGGTATTAAGGCGCTCTCCCATTGGCGAAGGTAGAGCCAATCATAGGACTACATGACTAGCAAATCAGGGGCGCCCTGGTGGCGACCGCTAGTGCGATGATGGTTTGACGGCATTCGGAAAGTGCTCACTTCTTTTGTCAACGACGGAGTACTAGTCTATTAGAGGGTATTAAGAGATAAATAAAGCTTAAGTTTGACCAACCGAAACTGAGTTTTAACATTTCAAGTACTGAGTGCCTGAAGATGGCCAAGGACAACCAATGTGCCTTCGCGGGCCTAAGCTCAACGCGGACCCAAACGACTTCCAGCGATGGAAAAACACCGTGGTCGCACATCTCGCGAACAAGACCAACGGCCGCAAGGTCATTGAGATTCGAGCCGGAAAGGCTACGCCCGTATCGGGTTCCAGTATTTGAGGAGGAATTCCCTGGAGAAAATTGAGTCTAAGATGAAGTCAATCTTCGGCGACAAGAGCAAGGCCGGGATTCAGGCGATGGGCAGAACGACTGAGCGCCCGATTGAGATTCCGATCAACTACGCTACCAGAGGAATGACTGGCGCAAAGAAGGGACCGATGAAGAAGTTTGGCAAGCGCAAGGCAACGCATCTGCCGATGGACGATGAGCGCGTGAACGCCTGCTTTTACTGCAACGGCGCCCACAACGAATAAATTCATTGACATAAAATATGTGTTTAATTGGAGACCGCCATGAAAGGGTTAGCTCAAATAAAAACCTACACGGATATTGATCGTGTGTTTTTTTCTGGAATATTCTACACTAGCAAGTGGTTCTTACCGATCCAAAATTATTTCTGCTTTGAAACTCCCTCCCTCGCCTATACAGAGCTTGGATTACTAGATTGAAGATTGCCTACTCTTTTTTACCTCCACTTCTAGGTGGCGGTTTTCGCTCAAACCTTTACCATCTTCTGACCACACGCTTCACAGTACGCAACCGTCTTCTCTATCCGCTGGAATGACACGACAGTTTGGATCCTTACTGAGTCTTTACGGTAGTGAGCCATCTCATCTGGGACTAGGACGGCCACGGTGCAACGGCTATCCTTATCATGATGGAGTTCCCCAACCAGCTCAAGGGTAAGTTTGAGGTGGTGTCGGGGGCGGAACGGGACCTCAGGCGGCGCCTCACCTTCGACCCAGACTATAGCCCGGTGATGCCTCTGTGTGATACTGTTAGCTTCATGTAGCAAGTTAGTATCCGACTACAGACTAGAGCGTGAGAACGAGACGGGTAACAACTAATACCCGTTTTTACCGATGTGATTAGGTATTAGAGTCAATGTAAAATACATAAAGTGGTGTCTGCCACATCTGATTCCCTTTTAAATCCGGATATATCAGGCGTCTCGTTCTCACGCTCTAGTCTGTACATGTTTGTAGTGAGTACGTACAGTTATATTTGTCTGAGTTAGTTGTAATAGGTCGTTCAGATCTGCCCAAAGTGGACTAGATCTGTCCCTATATACCTTAATACTTGGTAGTATTCACTGCTTGAAGCGTTTTAGGTATGTGCCCTGGGCTCTATGAATGATTTTGCGTTTCATTTTTTTTAATCCTCGGGCTGTCATTTGGCTTATCAACACGTAATTATATCTGTGTTCAAGTTAAGAGGGCGTCACTGATAGAGGAATCAACGCAAAAATACAACTCTAGCTAATCAACCGTTTTCGAATGCCCAGGTCTCCAATACCCACCACCGACTCTCGCATGCATACATATATGTATGTATTCGGTGCAGACATCGCCGCAACACTGGTAAGTACTGTGGGCTGTCAACGAGTGAGGGATGGCCTCCTCCCGGCGGGAACCTGACACGATGGAATTGGAGATTTTCCAGATTTTCCCGAGCCTCGCCCGTGATTGGTGGATTCAGAGGCTCACTATGGGAAAGGGAAGCAGCGAACGTGGCGTAGGGGGTAAGTGGATCCTGATCGGACTCGCGCTGACGGTGTACAAGGTTTGGTGACCCCGGATGGAGATGTCCCCGAGAGTGGACCCCGGCCGGAGCCAAGTACCGGACGAGAGGCGAAGCCCAAGAGAGCGCAAAAGTGCCTCCGACTGGAGGCCGCCTGCTCTTGGTGCACCGTACAGCGCAAGGGGAGCCCGACCGGATTGAGCGAGGACCCAGAAGCCCCGAAGTTGCCCAAGAAAACCCAGACGTGAAACCCAAGTGGAACATGATCCCGTCTGGGAATGAACCTGAACCCCAAATGGAGATACCAAGATACCATCCCAGATGTGAAGATCCAGCATACAAAGTTCAAGATGTTTCCGACCGACCAAGCCGACCAGCCAAGATCCGTTCGGATTCTGTGAAACATTGAACCTCGTTTGCGTACCCAGTGATGATTGTACTTGCTGGAAGTATGCTACGAGGGACCGCGAACGATTACGACGACAAGACCATAGTGAAGACAAGTCAAGATGGAGTGCATGTAAAGATCGACAGAAGATAGCCAGACAGACAGAGAAGAGAGACAACAAATAACAGATAAACAGAGTTCGTTTTGCCAAGGATCGCGCAAGTGAGTTGGAGCAGCCTACCGGCCGTGCATTCCCGGAGGACCGACTAAGTCTACGCGTGAGGGCCCAGCAACTGTGACATCTGGGTCGAGCTCCCGCAACAGAGTCCAGTCCAAGTTGGGGTGAGTACCGGGTACCAACCCGAGGTTGATCCACTTCCATTTCATTTCCTAGTTGCGGTTGAGCTCGTCCCTCACAGGAAGGCCCCGCATTTCATATTACCGATTACCTTGTCACCTGGTTGGAGTAGCTCCAGGTGGGAAGTATTGATTTAAGTGCTCTTGTGTGGTAGGACGTACTTGATTGTGTTAACTTCCCTCAGTACTTGAGGGTGGTGCGCGTGAGCCAAAGCCGTCCGGGATTGACCAGTATCCCGGAGTCCGGCTGGAGTTGACTGGAGTAGTGACCGACCCTTTCACGGTCCAAAAGAATAAGGAGGGCTACGTGTTTGTATATAACTCTGTATCTGTTTGTATTGTTTGGTTATCTGAGAGCTGTCAGAGGCGACGTCCAAGAAGGTTACGTTCTGCCCTGCTGCCTAGCGACCTACAAGTATCAAGACAACTCATCCACGGTTGAAGACCCCTGGTTACGAAGACAAACGAACCCACAGGGATTGTTCACAAGGACACACGACACCCCGGTTGGAGTGTACATCTAGGTGTATCACTTCCGGCTAGGGTCTGTTCTGGGTGCACTCCCATTCGGGAGTCTAACATCCAGGGCGCGCTAACTATACACCTGGGCGGTCAGGCGTTCACCCGCCTCGCCTCAGCTGGTGCGCGTGCCCGGATTCGAACCAGGGATTTCACCGGAGTTGTTTATATTTTGTAAGTGTATAGGTGTGAGGTGTGCTAACTTTCCTAACTAGCGTCTATGACAGCTAAGCGAGGAGACATGCGCGAAGGAGGGCGCGGAGGACGAGGACGCGGAGAGGCGTCGCGTCAATCGCGTCGTGCGGCGGGGCTGCCGCCCGAGGAGCAACCGCGCCTGGAAGAGGTTCAACGCAATGCTCGGAAGGCAAACGCTGAAAAGCGTAAGGCAGCCCTGGCCGGAGATGGGTCTTCGAACCAAGTCCAACCGGCACCCGAGCCGGCCGTCCCGAATGACGCGCACCAAGTGTCGAAGGACGGCGAGCCCGAGCGTGCTGACGCGGGCGCGGAGTCGAAGACCGCAGAGGGGATCCCGGCCAGGGTGAACCCAACCAGGCGTCTGAGGGAGGCGCCGATGTGGATGAGCCCCAGGCGGAGGGTCGAGTTTCGGACTCCTCTCTGCCTGGTCAATATGTGCAGCCGGACGCGCAAGTGCCCGCCGAACCCAAGCCGACATCGTCTGCCGACGAGGAGAAGCCGGCCGCAGTCCCTGCGAAGGCGGTGATCCCGCCCGCTGATGCCCAACCGGAGACCCAACTCTCGGTGAAGGCCAGCCGAGGGAACCCATCGACGGAGCTGCCGGCCGAACACCCAAGTGTCCAAGCGGCGAAGGCGTATGCAGCGTTGCAGGCGTCCCGGTGGGAGAGAGCCCGGTCTGGCTCAAACTTCCACTGAACGTGGAATACGCCTGGCCGGAGTCTCATCCAGACTCCGTGTTGTGGCTGACCGCTACGCTTGCGACGTCCAAATACTTGGCGTCCAAGGTGGCTTCGTCGGACCCGGCCGAGGTTTGGCTGGCCGACCTGGCACCGAGCCGTCGAGACCTGTCGACCGCGCAACACCTGGTTGGGGTCCAGATACCGGCTGGGTTGCTGGACTCACGGGAGTGTGTTGCAGTCCTGCAGACGCTCCTGTTCGAGGCCGGGTTCCAGTTCGTCAACGTGGTGCCGGCCTGGGTGGAGGCGCGAGTGTCCAAGGTGGAGCCGATGTCCATCCGGACCCTGGTCGGAGACGTCCAGCGACTGCTTGCTGCCGAGCTCATCGAGTGGCGCGAGCTGGTCGTCGGAGCGACGTTCAAGATCCTGCCAGCGTTGGAGGCCCAAGCGAAGACAGAGAAGCCGCCGATCATGGATTACCACGCGGAAGACGCGGATGGAGATCTATTGATGAACGACTACGAGCTCTTGCTAGGCCGGACCTACGTCCTACGCCTACGCTTGACGGGTCTTCGTCCCATCCGGAGTCAAGCGGGTCGTCCACCGGTGAGCCAGCGCCTAAGCGTCCGCAGCATGCACCGCCGAGGGCCGAGAGCTCGCTTGCGTCCCCGCCGTCCCAGTTCGAGTCGTTGCCGTCCGAGTTTCCGTCGGCTGAAGAGTCCGCCCGGGATGCCCCGGCCAGAGGAGAAACTTCGGACCCTGTCCCGAGCATAGTTGGCACCTCCGACCGGGCTTCCTATGGTGCGGCGTCCGAGTCGTACGTGTCCAGGAACACCACCTCGGACTCGTCGACCTCGACGCTCGGGTACAGCGCTGCGTCGCACATGCCGATGCCCCAGCTGGGATCCTTGGCGATGTCCGCCCGGGGACCGGTTGGCGTGTCGATCGGCGCTGGAGACGTGGGTTTCCATGTGACGCGCGAGGTGACCCCCAAGCGAGAGCTGATCCTGATCAGGCTGACGCCAGTATGGCGCGCTTGGACGAAGTGGCCAGCCGGCTGACATCCAGGACGCATACGTCGACGAGGTCCCGGACACACCGACGTTCCCGGCGTGGCTCGATGTCGAGTGGCTCGGATTCGGACGGAGATGGTCGGCGTCATCGCCGCCGCTCTAACCGGAGGTCGTCGCGAGACCGATCCCCATCCAGACGCTCGAGTCGGTCCAGGCGTTCATACCGGTCCTCCCGGTCTGGACGGACAAGCCTGTCGGCCCAGTCGGGGATGGCAGAGATGGCGGTGTCGACCTTCCACCAGGTCCAGCAACTCGGTGCCGAGCTGTCAAGGCTGCGTGAGGCGGTATCGACCGGGAAAGATCCCAGCCGGGACGCTGAGGCCTAGCTTGCTCTCGCCGAAGCCCAAAGGGAGGCGCGTGATGCCGAACGTCGCGCCCAGGAGCTTGAGCGACACCTTCATGAGGTCTACGCCCAGGCGTCCCAGGCCGCCTCGCAGTCCCTGACGGCTGAAGCCGACGTCGAAGCTGCCCGTCTTGAAGCTGCACGGGCCGAGCATGAGCGTGTGGAGGCGGCTGCTGCGGAGTACATCCGCCGGCAGCTAGCTGAAGCCGACGCGAAGCACGCCGCGGAGATGGCCGCCCGGGCCGGGCAGGCCCAGAAGGACCTGGCCGCGTTGGCAGCCAGGCTGCAGGCGTCGGAAGTCGCGCGTGCGCAGGAGCGTGAGTCTGGTCAGAACATCCAGCGTTTCCACGTGGGACGAATACGCGACCTTCAAGCAACATCCGTCCAAGCTCAACCTGAACGGGGAACATCCGACCCCAATCGAGCAACTCCTATACAAACAGGAAGTGACAACCCCGAACGGGCAACGGGCGTAATCATGGGAAACGCAACGGTCGCAAGTGCACAGCCGGGACAGAAGAACACGACTGAAGCCGGCTGGGAACAGCTACAGGCGACACTGCCGGAAGTCGACGTCGCGCGTCTAGCAAGGACTCTGAGGCCGACCGCGGTGAAGAATGAGCCTATCGCAGTTAATGCGGTGCACCGATCTACTACGGCGACGAAAGTTGCCCCGACGGGGACCACCCGTCAGGAGGCGAAGGCGCCAGTGAAGAAGGAGTCGACAGAGCCGAAGAAGGACCCCCAGGAAGAGTGATCGCAGGAAGGATGAGCGCCGGAAGGACGACCGCAAGAAGGCGCCGCGCAAGGGCGCGGCCGGGACCGCGACTCGTCCCCGGACTCCGACCCCAGTTCCTCGAGCTCGGATGGTGACAGTTCCAGCTCGGACGACAGCCTAGATGGTACGGATGTTACACCTACCGTGGAATCAACTACGGTCGGGGACGGCAAGACCTCCTGAATGTTCCGCCCGTATGTCAACTCCAGCATGCTGGGCCAGTTCGATGAGAAGGCCCTGCTTGGAGACCGACGTACCTGGTGGGAGAAGTTCACCAACATCTCCGTCCAGGGTGGTTGGTCCGACCAGACCAAGGTTCGCGAGCTCAAGATGAAGTTGTCGCCTGCCGTCCGGAATTGGCGTGGTCAGCTTGAGAAGCACGTTCAGAGCGATTGGAAGCGCTTCGCCCAAGAGTTCCGCCGCAAGTATCTGAAGCTTCGGACGTCGGAGTCTGAACGGCACTACACTATGCGGCAGAAGGCGTCGGAAACCCCGATGGAGTTCTTCTACAGGCTGAACAAGGCTGCGGTCAAGGCTGGGATCAAGTACCGGAAGTCCAAGAAGGAGCGCAAGCAACATGTCAAGCGTTTCCTGAAGAACCTGAGGGACTCCCAGCTGAAGGCCATCCTGGCTAACCAGAAGATTCGCAGCCTGGACGACCTCGAAGACATCCTGGAACAGCAGGAGGACCTGAACCTGGACGGGGGTTATGATACGCCACCGCCCAAACGGGATTTCCGAGCAGGCAACATCCAGGACTCTCGTTTCAAGCCTAGGCGCCGTGCGTTTGTGGCAACTTCGGACGGGGAGTCCGGCTACGAGTCTGAAGGTCGTGTCCGCTTCGAGGACGAGGTCGAAGAGACCAAGCCGTCCCAAGTGGAATCGAAGGAGTCCAGCCGGAACACCCCGGCTGAGGTGACACCGACTGCCCCAACCGTCGCTCAGATCCCGGAGCCCGAACTTCGTCAAGCCATTTTCAAGGCGATCGAGCAGAGTGGGTGGCGCCCGCCTGCGCAAGGAGATTCACGTCCAGGATGGCAATCGCCCCGGCCAGGATGGCAATCCCTCGGCCGGGATGGCAGTTGCCCCGGCGAGAGAACCCCGATCCGGATGAGTTCTGCGAGAAATGCCGTAAGCTGGGTCACAAGGAGCAGAATTGCTGGGCGGAGATCATCTGCGATCGTTGCAGTCGGAAGGGCCATCCGGGATACGCGTGTCGAGTGAGACCATGCTCACGCTGTGGCAAGATACATGAAGGAACCTGTGAAGATTGCGACGCTCTGGAAGCCGTGAAGTCACTCGCTCGGAAGGGGATGTTACAAGACCTACCTTTATCCCTGCGCAAGAAATTGCTGGGTGATGAGGCCGATCCGGGATCGCCGTTAAACTAGTAAGCCCGCTGGATGGGGATCCAGAACGCGCCGGGCTGGCGAAACCCAAAGGATTGTGTGTCTTAGTGAATGTCGGACCCGAGTTGAGAAGGAGAAAACCAGATAACCACCAATGCATGTCAGCTATATTTCAGGACACGTTTGACGACCCCAATTGTGCGGATTCTGGACGGGAAAGCCTGGATGGAGATGATCAAGTCGAAGTCCTCTTACAACCCGGCCAGAGATACGGTTGGTGGGAAGACCACGAGCCTGAAGCGAGTCATGAAGTGGCGACGGTACATGGGGCGGTGAATGATCTCCGAACGAGGATACTTTTGGACACTGGTGCATCTGGAAGCATGATTAGCTTGGACCTTGCGCGTAGGCTCAAGCTGAAATTCCGGATGTTGCCGGAGCCGATTAGAGTGTCCGGATTAGGAGGTGCGCCCACGAACATCACAGCGTACGCCCGGGTGAAGATCACTCTGGGTTTCCGCGTGGTGTACGTGATGAGTGTCTGGTTGGCGAATATCGGCGAAGGATTGGAGGTACTTCTGGGAATGAATTTCATGTATGCAGCTGGAGTGCGGTTGAGCGTGCGAGAGGGACTCGTGCAGCTCCCGGACGAGGAAACTGTTGTGATGTGTGACGGCCCACGCCGTGAGAAAGTGGGGCTCGACCTCCCGGTGACCCCGGATGAGGGGATCTATCTCCGTCCGGGGGGACACGCGATTGTGAAGATCAGATACGGCCAGAGCAACCCTCAACAGGATGTTGTTTGGGCCGGTCGGGGTGACCGTTGGGTTACCCAGGTCCTGTATGCGACCAAGTCGTGGGCGTCCTCGGTGAAGGTGGTGAACATCTCCAACCAGAGTGTATGGCTTGACAACCGGACTCCAGTGGCTCGGATTGTCGAGTTCGGACACTTCCCACGATTTGGAAGATTTGTCCGGCCAGGAAGCAAGCGGTACCAAGAGTGGCAACAACTCATCTTCGAGAACACGGTGTCTCCAGAAGCAGAAGCGCGTGAACGAGAGCAGATTGAGCTTGAGTGGAGTCGACAGCCCCCAGCTGTAGAGAGACCACAGCGCGGATGGCCAACAAGGATTCTTATGCGGCCCGAACCGGGATCCCAGACGGACCGGCTGGTCATGCTTCAGCAGAGTGCTGTTGAGTCTCGGGTGGGGCTCATCGAGGGAGTCTCGGATGGAGATGGTCATGATACAGAGCCTGATCGACACCCGACTGTCGAGAGTTCTCACAGTAATGTTGGCACCGCAGGCGCTGTTCGGTGCGGCGATGAGCCCTTGACAGCCATCTTGACGGCCCTAGTCTCTTTGACGTTAAATGGAATAATGATTATTATCTTGCACCCTCGAGGGCAATAACGGATGTTGTGCAAAATTAGTTATAAAAAGAACCACGTCAGCGTTATTGATCTGATCACAAGATAAGACCTACGGGTAGAAAAACATTTACGCACACCCATACAAAAAAAACGCGGTGTAACATTTTTGTTTGCAAGCGAGATGCAGCGTCCTTACAGGCAAAATTACATAACCATAATAAAATCCATATAAAATGCGCCTGAAGATTTGTTGTGCATATTCCGGCCGATCTTCCGCTATGAATCAGCGATAAAAACATGTATCTTGACGCAATCTGTCAGTCCATTTTGTGCGGTTCCGCATTGGGTAGATCGCCTTAATTTTCTGCACTCTCGCTCGTGTTCTTCGTTTGCAAAGCGATATACATATTTTATCCTGTTAAATTATCCCGGTGTCGATAGACCACCCCTTTGAAGGACGCGTAATATGTCCGGGACCTCTTCGATGGGGAACAAGCTTCCCGTCGTGTCCCATCGTCGATCTACAGCAACGAAAGACAATATTCCGTCCCTTTGTGCTTCATGTCCGGACAAAGCAACATTAACAAGGCCCGTATTATGATATTACAATAGCCATGACATTTCCGCCACACTTACTGCTCCCTCAATCATCATCACTGGTTTCTTCTTGTACAAATATGTGAATCATTTGAAGATATGTGCTGGCTATCGGGCCTTTTGTCCCTAAGCCTGTGCATCAGATGGTAGCGATTCCAGTACTGGATCTGCTCGGCAGCAGAAGCATGGTGTGCACGCGTTTGGTATTTTTCAGGTGGAGGTTCAACGGCAACCTCGCGCCGAGCTACAACAATCCCCCCCCCACACACACACACACACATACACACACGTCGCCATTTTTTAAGGCAGCAAAAAAGAGCTGGAACGCCTACTCGTCGAATTTCAAGCTGGCAAATTCGACCAGATATATCTATCGAACGATCGCGTACAATAGCCCTGCTTGAGAACTTGAGTCCAGAAATTACTAGTTATTTACCGTCACGGCGAGTATTAGGTGGGCGTTTTGCGATGGTTCACGCCGCACACTGTCGCGAGATACAAACACGAAATTTGAAGCAGATCCAATTACTACGGGACGATGTGTCAACTTTTTGTCGGATGTATGGCAAAGTTGCACCTATTGGGCTTCCAGCTGCTTCTCTTTGGACGAGCTATAACGTACTACTCTGGCCCGGCTAAGAAACAACACAAGGGTTTTTTATTAAACCACACTAACATCTGATTGGTCAATATTAGTATTGAATTAGTTTGGCTTTGGCGCGGCAAATTGAGCCGTTCCCTCTACTAAACTGTTGGAACTTGCAAAGTTCCTACCAACAGCTCCCGACAACAGCCCACACGCCATCAAGATGGGCCGCCACCCCCAGAAGCCGAACCTCACCGCGGAGAAGAAGCTCGTCATCCTGCTCTACCTCGCTGGCAAAGCCCTAAACGGGAGGCCCCCTCGCGGCGCCAAAAAGACTGTGTCATGCGAGTTCTCGTGCCACAGAGACACCGTTACGCGCATCTGGAACCAGCGTGGCACCCCTGGTGTGTTGCTCGAGCCCCTACGCCGCCGGCCGCGCGGTATCCTCCACCCGGACATTGCCGCGAAGCTGGTGGCGGTCTCGCTGCCGCTGCGACAGACTCAGAGGAGCCTGGTCGCTGCGGTTGGCGTTCCTTGCACCACTCTCCAGCGCTACCTCAAGATGGGCATGTTGCGTCGTCGCTTCTCCTGCCTAAAGCCACGGCTAACGCAACAGCGCAAATCGCAGCGTCTCAAGTTCGCGCTGACGCACGTCACTCCACCCCGCGGTTAGTTTTCTTTACTTCAGTTTACTCCTGCTTAATATATACTGATGGCCAATGTTATTGCTTCAATGTGTCAAATGTTATTGCATATAGGCCTTCGACTACCAAGATTCGTTGATATGTATGATGTCGTACATATTGATGAAAAATGGTTTAACATATATAAGGGATCGACGCATTATTACATGTCCCCTAGCGAAGAGTTGCCACACCATACAACAGCTAACCAGCGTTACATTGGCAAAGTAATGTTTTTAGCAGTAGTCGCAAGACCGCGCTACGATTTCTTCCGACGAAAATATTTCGATGGGAAAATCGGAATTTGGCTGATTGTTGAGCGTGTGCAAGCTGAGAGAACGTCGGTCAACCGTTTAGCCGGTGTGTGGGAGACAAAAAAATGTTTCAATGACAGCCGACGAGTATTCCAAGCTACTAGAAAACTAGAAAGACTAACCTTTTGGTGGATGTTTAACACTAAAGGTGGAAGGAGCCGTCCCATTTGAGTTCAACATGACAATGCAAGCCTGTATGCGGTAGCAACTCGTGCGTCAGTTCAAGAGGCCGCTCAAGAAGGTGGCTGGGATATCCGCATAGAGTTCTGGTCACCTAAATCACCAGACCTAACCGTTTTAGATTTATCTGTCTTCAACGCTATCCAATCCGTACAGTATCAACAGCCAACATTCAATGTAGATGCATTAATTGGTGTAGTGATAGCTGCGTTTGAGCTTCTTCAAAGCCGAACGCTAGATAAAAGTTTTATTACACTAAAAAAGGTGATGGAGTGCGTTATAAAGCACTCCAGGCACAACAATTTTCCGCTTCCGCACGTAAGTAAGTTTCACATCAAACACATGTTTATTCCTAGCTCCATAGTTTGCGACGCGGGGTGTATGCCACCGGGAAGCCCACTTTAAAGGAGATGCAATGATTCGTAGCACACACTGAATATATTCACCTTCTATCTCTACACTTTCTCCCGATTGGTCAAATTAAATTAGGCTATTTGTTCACCAAGAAATAGCTACGTAACAGCCTCAAAAACCTCATTTTCGGGCTGGCTCTACTCTGCCTATAACGCGCTGCTAGCATTCAGCGCTGTGTTATTTATGTGTTTTTGCACTTCTCTGCAGAATCCGCTGTATATTTTGTTTTTAATATTGCCAACTTGATTTGAAGTTGTGCAATAAAACCTCATTGACGTGAATGGGGCTTGATTAAACATCGTGGTATTTAGCTCTGCGCGCTCCTTAACAGGCTATTTATAATATCATCGAGACGAGCAAATGCTGCGCATTAAATTTAAGGTGTTTGTTGTCGCTAACGAAGAAGTGGAAGCCTAGATATGAATCCGAACATGAAATGTTGTTTCTTAGCTGGGCCAGAGGAGTACGCGTTGCCGAAAGCAAGATCAATACATGATGGATGGTTGTGACCCAAGAAATGGAGACTATTTCGGCTCGGGCGTTGAGTGAAGGGTGGCGAATGGGGGCAGTGGTCACGTATAACGCCGGACAGTACGGGAGAGCTCGCAACAGTTTCGCGCTTCGTTATCCAAATATTACGTTTCTATTTGCTTTGCGCATTGCAGCAACAATATTGCCAAGGCAGTACTGAAATCAACCTTCGCCGCTGTTGCGAACCAGCAACGTAAGCCGTTAAGCGACTCAATGCGTCCTCTTCGAAGTGGGTCGCACGGGCTAAGGCACTCATGATGGTGTGTCATAGCAAGTCTCTTGTATTATTTACACTGTGTAGAACACGCGGGAATAGCATGCAGGGATTTTTCGCATCCTCCCTCCAGGTTCGAACATGACTGGAGATGTCCAGCAGTCAATCCCGTGGTAAAACGACTTTCTTCTGGCCTAAAGGTATTTAGTGATGTTACTTTCTGTACGATACTATATGAGGCTAAATATGTGATGGCAACGCTATCCGAAAATTCATACCGACTTAAGCGCGACGAAAACACATTGACCGATGTCTCGTCTCATTTCAGGATATTTTTTATTTATGAGGTCGGCCCCTGATTGCCGAGATGGATTGGTAAATTGTCTTGAGGCGCGTTGGCAGCAATGCGAACAGCGTTGAGCAAGTACATTTGGGGTTTAATTATGTAACTATATGTTCTTTAACCTAATATCTAATAATAACGAGAATAACGCACCTCTTTTTGAAAAGCTAATTTCTAAAATTGCTCTATAGGTGATACATCAAATCTTTTTTTTACAGAAATTGAGTAAAATCATATCATAATGTAATTTATCATTTATTAAAGCTAGTGTGATATGATTTGACGAAGTTTTGATGACAATCGTTCTATTTAAACACTTAGAGAATTGAGTATACCAAAAGATCATTTGCGATTCTAAGTGATATTGACTATGTATATTTGGCGCTGAACAAAGATGGAAGACGCGAAGACCGCAAATCAGGCAAGGCTAATAAACGCAAGACCAATATATGTATCCCATCTAAAGTAGATGGGATACTCTTCAGTGTTCTCCGCTCCGTGATCGAGCAAGAGCCTGAACCACTTCTTGATAAGCTTTCCAACAACGATAATCATCGGGTAGTTCCTTAAAATCCGTTCTTGTGGAAGACGTATAAGTGCCATGTCAACGTTGAAATTTGCATTCAGTATACGCTCCGTGGTGGGTTCTCGGAACTTATCGCAGCGTGATGCGGCTGAAACAAGGGATACCACTCATATCGATGGCAGCGAACCGAACCTTCGTTTGGCTGGAGCTTACGTTCGTACTTCTGTACGTACACATATCATTATGGTTAGGGATGCCTCACCTCGATTAATTTACGTACGGGGGTACTTCAGGTTTAACAAAGCCACGATGGGAAATGCCATTTCTATCCCAGCATCGCGTAGAAGCCATCCGCGAAGAGGGTGGACTGTTGAATGATGCCCTCTCAGCCTACGAGACCTTTATATGTTCGCGATAGAACTACCACGCAGACAGCTGCTCAACGATTAACGACTAGGATTCGCGGTCTACACCGAGCCACATTTCTGCAAAACCGGTTGACGAAATCACTTTGGACCGCAACTGACGATACATATAACGTCCCCGGACATATTACGCGTCCTTCAAAGGGGTGGTCTATCGACACCGGAATAATTTAACAGGATAAATATGTATAACGCTTTGCAAACGAAGAACACGAGCGAGAGTACAGGAAATTAAGGCGATCTACCCAATGCGGAACCGCACAAAATGGAATCACAGATTGCGTCAAGATACATGTTTTTATCGCTGATTCATAGCGGAGGATTGGCCGGAATATGCACAACAAATCTTCAGGCGCATTTTATATGGATTTTATTATGGTTATGTAATTTTGCCTGTAAGGACGCTGCATCTCGCTTGCACACAAAAATGTTACACCGCGTTTTTTTGTATGGGTGTGCGTAAATGTTTTTCTGCCCGTAGGCCTTATCTTGTGATCAGATCAATAACGCTGACGTGGTTCTTTTTATAACTAATTTTGCACAACATCCGTTATTGCCCTCGAGGGTGCAAGATAATAATCATTATTCTATTTAACGTCAAAGAGACTAGGGCCGTCAAGATGGCTGTCAAGGGCTCATCGCCGCACCGAACGGCGCCACTGCCAAAAGTAATGATGAATAGTATACAGTAAAAGGGGAACGGGGCGGTGATTAAAGAGAACGCATTGTATGTAACAAGTTATGGGAGCTGTTAGAATGAGGTTCTCGACCCTGCAAAAAACCGGAATATGAGTAAAGGCCTGTCGGTTTAAAGTGTACCCGCTGGTATTAAGGCGCTCTCCCATTGGCGAAGGGAGAGCCAATCATAGGACTACATGACTAGCAAATCAGGGGGCGCCCTGGTGGCGACCGCTAGTGCGATGATGGTTTGACGGCATTCGGAAAGTGCTCACTTCTTTTGTCAACGACGGAGTACTAGTCTATTAGAGGGTATTAAGAGATAAATAAAGCTTAAGTTTGACCAACCGAAACTGAATTTTAACATTTCAAGTACTGAGTGTCTGAAGATGGCCAAGGACAACCAATGTGCCTTCGCGGGCCTAAGCTCAACGCGGACCCAAACGACTTCCAGCGATGGAAAAACACCGTGGTCGCACATCTCGCGAACAAGACCAACGGCCGCAAGGTCATTGAGATTCGAGCCGGAAAGGCTACGCCCCGTATCGGGTTCCAGTATTTGAGGAGGAATTCCCCTGGAGAAAATTGAGTCTAAGATGAAGTCAATCTTCGGCGACAAGAGCAAGGCCGGGATTCAGGCGATGGGCAGAACGACTGAGCGCCCGATTGAGATTCCGATCAACTACGCTACCAGAGGAATGACTGGCGCAAAGAAGGGACCGATGAAGAAGTTTGGCAAGCGCAAGGCAACGCATCTGCCGATGGACGATGAGCGCGTGAACGCCTGCTTTTACTGCAACGGCGCCCACAACGAATAAATTCATTGAAATAAAATATGTGTTTAATTGGAGACCGCCATGAAAGGGTTAGCTCAAATAAAAACCTACACGGATATTGATCGTGTGTTTTTTTCTGGAATATTCTACACTAGCAAGTGGTTCTTACCGATCCAAAATTATTTCTGCTTTGAAACTCCCCCCCCCCCCTCCCTAGCCTATACAGAGCTTGGATTTACTAGATTGAAGACTGCCTACTCTTTTTTACCTCCACTTCTAGGTGGCGGTTTTCGCTCCAAACTTTACCATCTTCTGACCACACGCTTCACAGTACGCAACCGTCTTCTCTATCCGCTGGAA
Source organism: Phytophthora melonis (assembly GCA_024211575.1). NCBI lineage: Eukaryota > Oomycota > Peronosporomycetes > Peronosporales > Peronosporaceae > Phytophthora > Phytophthora melonis. The sequence goes on along the minus strand of JAMXKT010000094.1, from coordinate 1,381,415 downwards.
TGACACGACAGTTTGGATCCTTACTGAGTCTTTACGGTAGTGAGCCATCTCATCTGGGACTAGGACGGCCACGGTGCAACGGCTATCCTTATCATGATGGAGTTCCCCAACCAGCTCAAGGGTAAGTTTGAGGTGGTGTCGGGGGCGGAACGGGACCTCAGGCGGCGCCTCACCTTCGACCCAGACTATAGCCCGGTGATGCCTCTGTGTGATACTGTTAGCTTCATGTAGCAAGTTAGTATCCGACTACATGTTTGTAGTGAGTACGTACAGTTATATTTGTCTGAGTTAGTTGTAATAGGTCGTTCAGATCTGCCCAAAGTGGACTAGATCTGTCCCTATATATCTTAATACTTGGTAGTATTCACTGCTTGAAGCGTTTTAGGTATGTGCCCTGGGCTCTATGAATGATTTTGCGTTTCTTTTTTTTAATCCTCGGGCTGTCATTTGGCTTATCAACACGTAATTATATCTGTGTTCAAGTTAAGAGGGCGTCACTGATAGAGGAATCAACGCAAAAATACAACTCTAGCTAATCAACCGTTTTCGAATGCCCAGGTCTCCAATACCCACCACCGACTCTCGCATGCATACATATATGTATGTATTCGGAGGAGACGCTCGAAAAACTGTGCATACGACCAGCTGTACTATGACTGCGGCGCCTCCAACTAGAGTTCGGAAAAGAACACCAAAAAAGTAGAGGTCAGCACTAACCAAGGAATAGTGCAGATATACTTTGTTAGTAGCTGGGACCACTGGTGAAGTGGAATGGAGCACTATAACTTTGTCAATTCCTACTTGTCAAGATACATGAAAAACCATAGCAAAAAATGACAACAATAGCATTGACAGGCAAGGTAACACGCTCGCCTGATTAACAAAGTAGACGGAGGTGCACGAGTTCCTCGTTTTCGAGGCGCTTCCCCAAGTCCCATTGGCACTGCGTCACATGAAGATCGACAAAACTTTCGTACGCTTAGAATGCAATCTCTTTACAGCTTGTTCATTATCTGTCTCTACCGGCTATCTGTCACCGACTAGCGTTCACTGCGTGTTACATCTCCGACTACCATTCACTGCCACTTGAGTTGGTCATCGCTGTCTACAGCAGCGTAGCGATCACAGAGCCCAGTAGCAGCACCGAGGCCATCGATACGCTGACAGCCAAAGCATCCGACGAGTCGCCTCTGGTCGCACTCGACGTGGTGCCCTCGTAGCTGGTCCAGTCGCTGACCGTCTGGCTCGAGCACTTGTAGTTAAGCGCCTCGGACGGGCACGACTCGTCCTCCACGATTTTCGACTCCCACGTCGAGTCGGCGAGGGCCGAGAAGCCGAGGGGCAGTCAGGGGATCTTGAGCGGTCGGAGTCGGCCGTGAAGTCATCGTAGGAGGAATCGGACGAAAGCCCGAGTCACTGTACTGCGCCGAAAGGTTGTGGAAGTTGGGCATGGGGTAGTACTAGCACATGGTGATGATCCAGTACGGCGCGCAGAACTATAGCTGGGCTACTACTCGCCCGACGACTGCGAGGTGGTGAACGGATACGAGCCGTCCGAGTTGGCTATCTCGGCCGAGTACTCGAACGCGAAGCAGCCTGAGAAGACCTTGCGGAAGTCGTCTCCTGACGCCACGTGCGCTGCGCCTCGTAGTCGCCCACTGTGGAGAAGCGCAGGTTCGCGCAGCCGTAGTCGGTCATGCTGACGGAGTACGGCATTAGTTGGTGGAGTTCTTCAGTAACTCCGAGAAGTCGTCGGCGTCCGCACGCGTTGTCACGTCTCCGTCGCGGTACTGGTACGTGATGAGGCCGTACCACTCGGCGTTTTCGTACTTGTCGCTCGAGTCCGTGCGGCAGTTGTAGTACTGCACGTTGAGCTGGCCGTTGTTGTTGGCCGCGTCCTGGTCGGCCATCACGACGCCCACGGGGATGCTCAGCTTGATGGACGAGCAGCCGCCGATAAATGAGCATGCCGTCCTTGCGCAGCTCAAACATGAAATAGGCGTGCGGCATGGACAGATCTACGTCATACAGACACACAGCGTTGGCCCCGTATCGGAGGGGCCACGACTTGGTCTGAGGGTCCGGCTTCTGCTAGGAAAATGTTTGCCAGAACCAAATGCACGGTCACAAGCTGCCCCAAAGCGGATAAGTACCTTGTCGCACCTGAGCGGTGGTGGTGTGTCTACGGTTAGCGGCGAGGTGACGCTCGGGTCGGGCGGCGGTGCGGGTTCCGTGAGCAGTCGAGACCGGTTCGTCTGGTGCTGTGTCGATCGGATCTGGTGCGTCGTCGACGCAGTCGAGCTGGTCGGTGAGCGTATCTGGCGGCGAGGCTGCAGGTACTAACGGTCGGTGCGCGTGCCGGCAGTGTCCGCTGTGTTCAAGACGAAGTTGCGCCCGCGCTTCATTGGACCTTTCAAGGTCGTGGCCAGGAAGGGCCTTGCGTACACGCTCAATCTTCCGAAGAAGATGCGGACGCACCCCGTCTTCTACGTGGGCTTGCTCAAGCCGTACCATGACCCGACGCAGGTGCAAATGGAGGCACCGAGGGCGACGAGGTCGCAGGCGCGGAGGTCGCGAGCGTCGAGGACGCAGTCGCAGGCGTCACAGACGCGACCATCATCGCAGGCACTGCAGGCACAGGCGGAAGGCTCGGCATCGGCGGTGCCGCGAGCCCTGAGGGCAGGGTCGGAGTCGGAGGTGCCGCAGGCACAGGGGCCACCGGCGCAGGAGGCGCAGCGGGCGGGCCCTGCATGCGGGCCAGAAGGTCAATCTGACCCTGCAATGCAGCCTGCTGACGCCGAAGCTCGGAGAGCTCCTGGCTACGACGATCGTCGCGATCGCCATAATACTGCACCCAGCTCTCCAAGTGTCGGAGCCGGTTCCAGACCTCGCGAGGCACTTGAACCCAGCTCAAGTCCCGAGCAAGCTCGTCGAGCTCCGTGGCAGTACGCGCGAGACGCGCATCGACATCCTGGACATGGTCCCGAGGGCGAGTCGTCTGTTGCTGAACCTCGAACAGCTCATCAAACGTCGCGAGGCGGCTTGGTGCGTCCTCCACCGGCGCTGCTCGATGAGCAAGGGAACCTTCACTACCATGTGGAGCGCCTGCTGGCGAAGCGGCGGTGCCGGGGTCAGAACCAGTATCTGGTGAAGTGGCGAGGGTACCCACACTCAGAGAACTCATGGGAGTTTGAGGTGCCCCTTCGCCAAGACTGCCCAGACGTCGTGGACGCTTTTGATCGGCTTGATCACCAGCGCCCCGTGGGCTCGAGGCCGGCATGCCGGCCGTCCCGCGCTTCCCGGCAATAGGCTGGGGAGCTGCTGGGTCAGCCACATTGCTCCGGGGTTGGCCCTGAGCCACAGCGCTCACTCCCTCACGGGTAGGAGCGACTGGAGGGCTCAAAGGAGCGAAGCGCGCAGCGCTAGAATGGGTCTGCGGCTGAGCGTTAGCCGAGAGGCTGCGTTTGGCTCGGATCTTCGCAAAGTCGAAGCGGAGCTTGCGTTCGATACGAACATCCACTTCGCTGAAGCTAGCTCGAAGAGCATCCATGGAGCTAAGCTTCTTCTTCTTCTCAGCCCAGAGCTCGAACTGAGCCTCGTGTTCGATCAGGCTTTCGCCCGGGCTGAGCACCACAGGGTCCGTCCGCATTGCGGGCACGGACAACCCCTTGCCTTGCAGGCGCAACCGCTCGCGGTACTCGGAGACAGTCGTAGACTGTGGAGTCAAGAGTCGCTGTCGTAGAGACGTTCGAAGAGCGATCTCCTCCGGAGTACGGGCCGCAGGCCCAATGACATGCTGAGCCAGCGTCGGCTGGAAAGCCTGGCGGCATGCCTCCGCGGGGTCACGAGGCCGGAAGCCGTACTCGGCGGTACTGGGGTTCAGCAGGGGCCGCAACTCGGGGCGCTGGGAGCGCATGGAGGCCAGCTGCGCCGCAACCTGCTCGGATTGAGCCTCGTCCAAAGGGTTGGAGATGACGGGGCCCAAGGGCACTTCCCCGCACGAGGCGGAGAGTACCGTGACTCAGTGAGCTCGCGCAGCTCGCGGAGCCCTGAGGAGCGTTCAGGGAACGGATTTGGAGTGCGCAGCGGTGGCCGCGGCTCCTCCTCGACAGCGCAGTGCGCTCAGTAGAGGGATGGCTCGACGAGCGCGCAGGAGACACTCGCGCGCGGCGCTCTTGGTCGCGGGAGCTCGACGAGCCAACTGTGGCCGACGTGCCACCTCCGCGTTGTGCCGGCGACGTGGGCGAAGCGTCGCGGCGGTTCGGGAGCGTTGTGGGGACGCTGCTTCACCCTCATGGCTCGGAGAGCCGACATCGGACTCGCTGTAGTCCACCTCGCCCTCCTCCTCATCTCCGAAGAGATCTTTGAGGTCCATGGTCGGATGGGCTAGTGCTCGAGGGGAGCTGGGGCGTGCTCGCCGCGAGCGTTGCTTGAGGCGTTGCGCCGCGAAGTACTGAGAGACCGAGAGCCTGGGAGGCGCGGTCGGTGTGCGCACCTGCGCCGGGGAGCTTGGGAGTTCGCAGGCACGAGGTGCCGAAGCGCGAGAGGAGCGAGGCTCCGAGGCGGACCTCGCGAGAGGGTTTCTGCGGTCGAAAGACCAAAAGGCGTTATGACTTGAAGTCATGTGAGGGCGCGTTGCGCCGAGAAGTTCTCAGAGACGTCCACACGATGTGGATTGACTCGTTCGAGAAGGAGGCTTGACGGAACAAGACCCGGTCGTTGACCGTTAAGCGTGAACACCCGTGTCCACGGTTTGGTGGGGGAGGGTGTAACGGGGTTACACGAATGTTACCCGAAGGGTTACGAAGTGTGGCACACACAGGCTTGTGTGGTGTACACTGTCTAACCTATTTCAGTAGGAGAATCAGTACATGGCTTCAGAGCCACAGATTATGCATATGACTAGGGTTCACTATGCTAGATGGTGAACCAGATACATTTACACCGAAGGCGGCTCTGCCGCGATAAGAGAAATACATTCAGTTTGAAGATTCACAGCTAAGAGTTAAGGGTTGACTCTTGGAGTCCGTAGGGAGTACGGACTCGTGCGTTCTGGTATTAGAACGGGCTATCTTTAGCCGCGACTCTGTGAGTCTGTTACGTCTTCCTCTGACGCTAAAGCTACGGCAGCCCCGCTGCAGAGACCGCCATGAAAGGGTTAGCTCAAATAAAAACCTACACGGATATTGATCGTGTGTTTTTTTCTGGAATATTCTACACTAGCAAGTGGTTCTTACCGATCCAAAATTATTTCTGCTTTGAAACTCCCCCCCCCCCTCCCTAGCCTATACAGAGCTTGGATTTACTAGATTGAAGACTGCCTACTCTTTTTTACCTCCACTTCTAGGTGGCGGTTTTCGCTCCAAACTTTACCATCTTCTGACCACACGCTTCACAGTACGCAACCGTCTTCTCTATCCGCTGGAATGACACGACAGTTTGGATCCTTACTGAGTCTTTACGGTAGTGAGCCATCTCATCTGGGACTAGGACGGCCACGGTGCAACGGCTATCCTTATCATGATGGAGTTCCCCAACCAGCTCAAGGGTAAGTTTGAGGTGGTGTCGGGGGCGGAACGGGACCTCAGGCGGCGCCTCACCTTCGACCCAGACTATAGCCCGGTGATGCCTCTGTGTGATACTGTTAGCTTCATGTAGCAAGTTAGTATCCGACTACATGTTTGTAGTGAGTACGTACAGTTATATTTGTCTGAGTTAGTTGTAATAGGTCGTTCAGATCTGCCCAAAGTGGACTAGATCTGTCCCTATATATCTTAATACTTGGTAGTATTCACTGCTTGAAGCGTTTTAGGTATGTGCCCTGGGCTCTATGAATGATTTTGCGTTTCTTTTTTTTAATCCTCGGGCTGTCATTTGGCTTATCAACACGTAATTATATCTGTGTTCAAGTTAAGAGGGGTCACTGATAGAGGAATCAACGCAAAAATACAACTCTAGCTAATCAACCGTTTTCGAATGCCCAGGTCTCCAATACCCACCACCGACTCTCGCATGCATACATATATGTATGTATTCGGTGCAGACATCGCCGCAACACTGGTAAGTACTGTGGGCTGTCAACGAGTGAGTGATGGCCTCCTCCCGGCGGGAACCACACGAGGCGACTGACTACCAATGGCTCTGTTGTCATCTCTATTGGGAGTCCGAGGAAGGCACGGAATCCGAAGAGTGGTCACCCAAGTTGAGTACGTCCGACGCAAGAAAAGAACGTCGAACCGAAAGCATTTATTGTCGAGTTCACCAAAGCTGGTAATTCGCTCGAATTGATAAATAAAGTTTACCTTATTGCTTCAAAACGATTGAAGAAGAAACCAGTGATGATGATTGAGGGAGCAGTAAGTGTTGCAGAAATGTCATGGCTATTGTAATATCATAATACGGGCCTTGTTAATGTTGCTTTGTCCGGACATGAAGCACAAAGGGACGGAATATTGTCTTTCGTTGCTGTAGATCGACGATGGGACACGACGGGAAAGCTTGTTCCCCATCGAAGAGGTCCCGGACATATTACGCGTCCTTCAAAGGGGTGCCCATATCGACACCGGGATAATGTAACAGGATAAAATATGTATATCGCTTTGCAAACGAAGAATCACGAGCGAGAGTGCAGGAAATTAAGGCGATCTACCCAATGCGGAACCGCACAAAATGGACTGACAGATTGCATCAAGATACATGTTTTTATCGCTGATTCATAGCGGAAGATTGGCCGGAATATGCACAACAAATCTTCAGGCGCATTTTATATGGATTTTATTATGGTTATGTAATTTTGCCTATAAGGACGCTGCATCTCGCATGCACACGAAAATGTTACACCGCGTTTTTTTTGTATGGGTGTGCTTAAATGTTTTTCTACCCGTAGGCCTTATCTTGTGATCAGATCAATAACGCTGACGTGGTTCTTTTGATAACTAATTTTGCACAACATCCGTTATTGCCCTCGAGGGTGCAAGATAATAATCATTATTCCATTTAACGTCAAAGAGACTAGGGCCGTCAAGATGGCTGTCAAGGGCTCATCGCCGCACCGAACGGCGCCACTGCCAAAAGTAATGATGAATAGTATACAGTAAAAGGGGAACGGGGCGGTGATTAAAGAGAACGCATTGTATGTAACAAGTTATGGGAGCTGTTAGAATGAGGTTCTCGACCCTGCAAAAAACCGGAATATGAGTAAAGGCCTGTCGGTTTAAAGTGTACCCGCTGGTATTAAGGCGCTCTCCCATTGGCGAAGGGAGAGCCAATCATAGGACTACATGACTAGCAAATCAGGGGGCGCCCTGGTGGCGACCGCTAGTGCGATGATGGTTTGACGGCATTCGGAAAGTGCTCACTTCTTTTGTCAACGACGGAGTACTAGTCTATTAGAGGGTATTAAGAGATAAATAAAGCTTAAGTTTGACCAACCGAAACTGAGTTTTAACATTTCAAGTACTGAGTGTCTGAAGATGGCCAAGGACAACCAATGTGCCTTCGCGGGCCTAAGCTCAACGCGGACCCAAACGACTTCCAGCGATGGAAAAACACCGTGGTCGCACATCTCGCGAACAAGACCAACGGCCGCAAGGTCATTGAGATTCGAGCCGGAAGGGCTACGCCCCGTATCGGGTTCCAGTATTTGAGGAGGAATTCCCCTGGAGAAAATTGAGTCTAAGATGAAGTCAATCTTCGGCGACAAGAGCAAGGCCGGGATTCAGGCGATGGGCAGAACGACTGAGCGCCCGATTGAGATTCCGATCAACTACGCTACCAGAGGAATGACTGGCGCAAAGAAGGGACCGATGAAGAAGTTTGGCAAGCGCAAGGCAACGCATCTGCCGATGGACGATGAGCGCGTGAACGCCTGCTTTTACTGCAATGGCACCCACAACGAATAAATTTATTGAAATAAAATATGTGTTTAATTGGAGACCGCCATGAAAGGGTTAGCTCAAATAAAAACCTACACGGATATTGATCGTGTGTTTTTTTCTGGAATATTCTACACTAGCAAGTGGTTCTTACCGATCCAAAATTATTTCTGCTTTGAAACTCCCCCCCCCCTCCCTCGCCTATACAGAGCTTGGATTACTAGATTGAAGATTGCCTACTCTTTTTTACCTCCACTTCTAGGTGGCGGTTTTCGCTCAAACCTTTACCATCTTCTGACCACACGCTTCACAGTACGCAACCGTCTTCTCTATCCGCTGGAATGACACGACAGTTTGGATCCTACTCTTTTTTTGGATCCTACTCTTTTTTACCTCCACTTCTAGGTGGCGGTTTTCGCTCCAAACTTTACCATCTTCTGACCACACGCTTCACAGTACGCAACCGTCTTCTCTATCCGCTGGAATGACACGACAGTTTGGATCCTTACTGAGTCTTTACGGTAGTGAGCCATCTCATCTGGGACTAGGACGGCCACGGTGCAACGGCTATCCTTATCATGATGGAGTTCCCCAACCAGCTCAAGGGTAAGTTTGAGGTGGTGTCGGGGGCGGAACGGGACCTCAGGCGGCGCCTCACCTTCGACCCAGACTATAGCCCGGTGATGCCTCTGTGTGATACTGTTAGCTTCATGTAGCAAGTTAGTATCCGACTACATGTTTGTAGTGAGTACGTACAGTTATATTTGTCTGAGTTAGTTGTAATAGGTCGTTCAGATCTGCCCAAAGTGGACTAGATCTGTCCCTATATATCTTAATACTTGGTAGTATTCACTGCTTGAAGCGTTTTAGGTATGTGCCCTGGGCTCTATGAATGATTTTGCGTTTCTTTTTTTTAATCCTCGGGCTGTCATTTGGCTTATCAACACGTAATTATATCTGTGTTCAAGTTAAGAGGGCGTCACTGATAGAGGAATCAACGCAAAAATACAACTCTAGCTAATCAACCGTTTTCGAATGCCCAGGTCTCCAATACCCACCACCGACTCTCGCATGCATACATATATGTATGTATTCGGTGCAGACATCGCCGCAACACTGGTAAGTACTGTGGGCTGTCAACGAGTGAGTGATGGCCTCCTCCCGGCGGGAACCACACGAGGCGACTGACTACCAATGGCTCTGTTGTCATCTCTATTGGGAGTCCGACGAAGGCACGGAATCCGAAGAGGGGTCACCCAAGTTGAGTACGTCCGACGCAAGAAAAGAACGTCGAACCGAAAGCATTTATTGTCGAGTTCACCAAAGCTGGTAATTCGCTCGAATTGATAAATAAAGTTTACCTTATTGCTTCAAAACGATTGAAGAAGAAACCAGTGATGATGATTGAGGGAGCAGTAAGTGTTGCAGAAATGTCATGGCTATTGTAATATCATAATACGGGCCTTGTTAATGTTGCTTTGTCCGGACATGAAGCACAAAGGGACGGAATATTGTCTTTCGTTGCTGTAGATCGACGATGGGACACGACGGGAAAGCTTGTTCCCCATCGAAGAGGTCCCGGACATATTACGCGTCCTTCAAAGGGGTGCCCATATCGACACCGGGATAATGTAACAGGATAAAATATGTATATCGCTTTGCAAACGAAGAACACGAGCGAGAGTGCAGGAAATTAAGGCGATCTACCCAATGCGGAACCGCACAAAATGGAATGACAGATTGCGTCAAGATACATGTTTTTATCGCTGATTCATAGCGGAAGATTGGCCGGAATATGCACAACAAATCTTCAGGCGCATTTTATATGGATTTTATTATGGTTATGTAATTTTTCCTGTAAGGACGCTGCATCTCGCTTGCACACAAAAATGTTACACCGCGTTTTTTTTGTATGGGTGTGCGTAAATGTTTTTCTACCCGTAGGCCTTATCTTGTGATCAGATCAATAACGCTGACATGGTTCTTTTTATAACTAATTTTGCACAACATCCGTTATTGCCCTCGAGGGTGCAAGATAATAATCATTATTCCATTTAACGTCAAAGAGACTAGGGCCGTCAAGATGGCTGTCAAGGGCTCATCGCCGCACCGAACGGCGCCACTGCCAAAAGTAATGATGAATAGTATACAGTAAAAAGGGAACGGGGCGGTGATTAAAGAGAACGCATTGTATGTAACAAATTATGGTAGCTGTTAGAATGAGGTTCTCGGCCCTGCAAAAAACCGGAATATGAGTAAAGGCCTGTCGGTTTAAAGTGTACCCGCTGGTATTAAGGCGCTCTCCCATTGGCGAAGGGAGAGCCAATCATAGGACTACATGACTAGCAAATCAGGGGGCGCCCTGGTGGCGACCGCTAGTGCGATGATGGTTTGACGGCATTCGGAAAGTGCTCACTTCTTTTGTCAACGACGGAGTACTAGTCTATTAGAGGGTATTAAGAGATAAATAAAGCTTAAGTTTGACCAACCGAAACTGAGTTTTAACATTTCAAGTACTGAGTGTCTGAAGATGGCCAAGGACAACCAATGTGCCTTCGCGGGCCTAAGCTCAACGCGGACCCAAACGACTTCCAGCGATGGAAAAACACCGTGGTCGCACATCTCGCGAACAAGACCAACGGCCGCAAGGTCATTGAGATTCGAGCCGGAAGGGCTACGCCCCGTATCGGGTTCCAGTATTTGAGGAGGAATTCCCCTGGAGAAAATTGAGTCTAAGATGAAGTCAATCTTCGGCGACAAGAGCAAGGCCGGGATTCAGGCGATGGGCAGAACGACTGAGCGCCCGATTGAGATTCCGATCAACTACGCTACCAGAGGAATGACTGGCGCAAAGAAGGGACCGATGAAGAAGTTTGGCAAGCGCAAGGCAACGCATCTGCCGATGGACGATGAGCGCGTGAACGCCTGCTTTTACTGCAATGGCACCCACAACGAATAAATTTATTGAAATAAAATATGTGTTTAATTGGAGACCGCCATGAAAGGGTTAGCTCAAATAAAAACCTACACGGATATTGATCGTGTGTTTTTTTCTGGAATATTCTACACTAGCAAGTGGTTCTTACCGATCCAAAATTATTTCTGCTTTGAAACTCCCCCCCCCTCCCTAGCCTATACAGAGCTTCGATTTACTAGATTGAAGACTGCCTACTCTTTTTTACCTCCACTTCTAGGTGGCGGTTTTCGCTCAAACCTTTACCATCTTCTGACCACACGCTTCACAGTACGCAACCGTCTTCTCTATCCGCTGGAATGACACGACAGTTTGGATGCTACTCTTTTTTTGGATCCTACTCTTTTTTACCTCCACTTCTAGGTGGCGGTTTTCGCTCCAAACTTTACCATCTTCTGACCACACGCTTCACAGTACGCAACCGTCTTCTCTATCCGCTGGAATGACACGACAGTTTGGATCCTTACTGAGTCTTTACGGTAGTGAGCCATCTCATCTGGGACTAGGACGGCCACGGTGCAACGGCTATCCTTATCATGATGGAGTTCCCCAACCAGCTCAAGGGTAAGTTTGAGGTGGTGTCGGGGGCGGAACGGGACCTCAGGCGGCGCCTCACCTTCGACCCAGACTATAGCCCGGTGATGCCTCTGTGTGATACTGTTAGCTTCATGTAGCAAGTTAGTATCCGACTACATGTTTGTAGTGAGTACGTACAGTTATATTTGTCTGAGTTAGTTGTAATAGGCCGTTCAAATCTGCCCAAAGTGGACTAGATCTGTCCCTATATACCTTAATACTTGGTAGTATTCACTGCTTGAAGCGTTTTAGGTATGTGCCCTGGGCTCTATGAATGATTTTGCGTTTCTTTTTTTTAATCCTCGGGCTGTCATTTGGCTTATCAACACGTAATTATATCTGTGTTCAAGTTAAGAGGGCGTCACTGATAGAGGAATCAACGCAAAAATACAACTCTAGCTAATCAACCGTTTTCGAATGCCCAGGTCTCCAATACCCACCACCGACTCTCGCATGCATACATATATGTATGTATTCGGTGCAGACATCGCCGCAACACTGGTAAGTACTGTGGGCTGTCAACGAGTGAGTGATGGCCTCCTCCCGGCGGGAACCACACGAGGCGACTGACTACCAATGGCTCTGTTGTCATCTCTATTGGGAGTCCGACGAAGGCACGGAATCCGAAGAGGGGTCACCCAAGTTGAGTACGTCCGACGCAAGAAAAGAACGTCGAACCGAAAGCATTTATTGTCGAGTTCACCAAAGCTGGTAATTCGCTCGAATTGATAAATAAAGTTTACCTTATTGCTTCAAAACGATTGAAGAAGAAACCAGTGATGATGATTGAGGGAGCAGTAAGTGTTGCAGAAATGTCATGGCTATTGTAATATCATAATACGGGCCTTGTTAATGTTGCTTTGTCCGGACATGAAGCACAAAGGGACGGAATTGTCTTTCGTTGCTGTGGATCGACGATGGGACACGACGGGAAAGCTTGTTCCCCATCGAAGAGGTCCCGGACATATTACGCGTCCTTCAAAGGGGTGGTCTATCGACACAGGGATAATTTAACAGGATAAAATATGTATAACGCTTTGGAAACGAAGAACACGAGCGAGAGTGCAGGAAATTAAGGCGATCTACCCAATGCGGAACCGCACAAAATGGAATGACAGATTGCGTCAAGATACATGTTTTTATCGCTGATTCATAGCGGAAGATTGGCCGGAATATGCACAACAAATCTTCAGGCGCATTTTATATGGATTTTATTATGGTTATGTAATTTTTCCTGTAAGGACGCTGCATCTCGCTTGCACACAAAAATGTTACACCGCGTTTTTTTTGTATGGGTGTGCGTAAATGTTTTTCTACCCGTAGGCCTTATCTTGTGATCAGATCAATAACGCTGACGTGGTTCTTTTTATAACTAATTTTGCACAACATCCGTTATTGCCCTCGAGGGTGCAAGATAATAATCATTATTCCATTTAACGTCAAAGAGACTAGGGCCGTCAAGATGGCTGTCAAGGGCTCATCGCCGCACCGAACGGCGCCACTGCCAAAAGTAATGATGAATAGTATACAGTAAAAAGGGAACGGGGCGGTGATTAAAGAGAACGCATTGTATGTAACAAGTTATGGTAGCTGTTAGAATGAGGTTCTCGACCCTGCAAAAAAACCGGAATATGAGTAAAGGCCTGTCGGTTTAAAGTGTACCCGCTGGTATTAAGGCGCTCTCCCATTGGCGAAGGGAGAGCCAATCATAGGACTACATGACTAGCAAATCAGGGGGCGCCCTGGTGGCGACCGCTAGTGCGATGATGGTTTGACGGCATTCGGAAAGTGCTCACTTCTTTTGTCAACGACGGAGTACTAGTCTATTAGAGGGTATTAAGAGATAAATAAAGCTTAAGTTTGACCAACCGAAACTGAGTTTTAACATTTCAAGTACTGAGTGCCTGAAGATGGCCAAGGACAACCAATGTGCCTTCGCGGGCCTAAGCTCAACGCGGACCCAAACGACTTCCAGCGATGGAAAAACACCGTGGTCGCACATCTCGCGAACAAGACCAACGGCCGCAAGGTCATTGAGATTCGAGCCGGAAGGGCTACGCCCCGTATCGGGTTCCAGTATTTGAGGAGGAATTCCCCTGGAGAAAAGTGAGTCTAAGATGAAGTCAATCTTCGGCGACAAGAGCAAGGCCGGGATTCAGGCGATGGGCAGAACGACTGAGCGCCCGATTGAGATTCCGATCAACTACGCTACCAGAGGAATGACTGGCGCAAAGAAGGGACCGATGAAGAAGTTTGGCAAGCGCAAGGCAACGCATCTGCCGATGGACGATGAGCGCGTGAACGCCTGCTTTTACTGCAACGGCGCCCACAACGAATAAATTCATTGAAATAAAATATGTGTTTAATTGGAGACCGCCATGAAAGGGTTAGCTCAAATAAAAACCTACACGGATATTGATCGTGTGTTTTTTTTTCTGGAATATTCTACACTAGCAAGTGGTTCTTACCGATCCAAAATTATTTCTGCTTTGAAACTCCCCCCCCCCCCCCCTAGCCTATACAGAGCTTGGATTTACTAGATTGAAGACTGCCTACTCTTTTTTACCTCCACTTCTAGGTGGCGGTTTTCGCTCCAAACTTTACCATCTTCTGACCACACGCTTCACAGTACGCAACCGTCTTCTCTATCCGCTGGAATGACACGACAGTTTGGATCCTTACTGAGTCATTACGGTAGTGAGCCATCTCATCTGGGACTAGGACGGCCACGGTGCAACGGCTATCCTTATCCTGATTGAGTTCCCCAACCAGCTCAAGGGTAAGTTTGAGGTGGTGTCGGGGCGGAACGGGACCTCAGGCGGCGCCTCACCTTCGACCCAGACTATAGCCCGGTGATGCCTCTGTGTGATACTGTTAGCTTCATGTAGCAAGTTAGTATCCGACTACATGTTTGTAGTGAGTACGTACAGATACATGTGTCTGAGTTAGTTGTAATAGGTCGTTCAGATCTGCCCAAAGTGGACTAGATCTGTCCCTATATACCTTAATACTTGGTAGTATTCACTGCTTGAATCGTTTTAGGTATGTGCCCTGGGCTCTATGAATGATTTTGCGTTTCTTTTTTTTAATCCTCGGGCTGTCATTTGGCTTATCAACACGTAATTATATCTGTGTTCAAGTTAAGAGGGCGTCACTGATAGAGGAATCAACGCAAAAATACAACTCTAGCTAATCAACCGTTTTCGAATGCCCAGGTCTCCAATACCCACCACCGACTCTCGCATGCATACATATATGTATGTATTCGGTGCAGACATCGCCGCAACACTGGTAAGTACTGTGGGCTGTCAACGAGTGAGTGATAGCCTCCTCCCGGCGGGAACCACACGAGGCGACTGACTACCAATGGCTCTGTTGTCATCTCTATTGGGAGTCCGACGAAGGCACGGAATCCGAAGAGGGGTCACCCAAGTTGAGTACGTCCGACGCAAGAAAAGAACGTCGAACCGAAAGCATTTATTGTCGAGTTCACCAAAGCTGGTAATTCGCTCGAATTGATAAATAAAGTTTACCTTATTGCTTCAAAACGATTGAAGAAGAAACCAGTGATGATGATTGAGGGAGCAGTAAGTGTTGCAGAAATGTCATGGCTATTGTAATATCATAATACGGGCCTTGTTAATGTTGCTTTGTCCGGACATGAAGCACAAAGGGACGGAATTGTCTTTCGTTGCTGTGGATCGACGATGGGACACGACGGGAAAGCTTGTTCCCCATCGAAGAGGTCCCGGACATATTACGCGTCCTTCAAAGGGGTGGTCTATCGACACAGGGATAATTTAACAGGATAAAATATGTATAACGCTTTGGAAACGAAGAACACGAGCGAGAGTGCAGGAAATTAAGGCGATCTACCCAATGCGGAACCGCACAAAATGGAATGACAGATTGCGTCAAGATACATGTTTTTATCGCTGATTCATAGCGGAAGATTGGCCGGAATATGCACAACAAATCTTCAGGCGCATTTTATATGGATTTTATTATGGTTATGTAATTTTGCCTATAAGGACGCTGCATCTCGCTTGCACACGAAAATGTTACACCGCGTTTTTTTTTTGTATGGGTGTGCGTAAATGTTTTTCTACCCGTAGGCCTTATCTTGTGATCAGATCAATAACGCTGACGTGGTTCTTTTTATAACTAATTTTGCACAACATCCGTTATTGCCCTCGAGGGTGCAAGATAATAAGGGGATGTTTCATTCGGGGGCAGGTTAGGTAGGGCAACTTTTAACCGTTAAATATTATATTTTACAAACGAAATTAAATGTATACGATTATTCATTGCTGGCGACGAAGGAAGCAGCGCCTCCGACTGCTCCGTTCCCTCCCCCTCCGAAACCCCGCTCTGCCCCGTGCTCCAGTCACCAGTCTCTCCAAGACCAGCAGCCCCAGCCCACTGCCAGTTCCACCCAGGTCGGCACCGCGCTCCAGCTCTAGCCGACACCGACCCAGCCAGCCCCAGAGAGCAAGCGCGCCTCCGACCCGTTCTCTGCCTCCAAGTCCGAGCTACCGTTCGAGAGCGCCTTCACGTCCGACCTCCGGCTCGAGAGCACCTCTAAGTCGGCGTCCAAGGCTCCCTGCGCCCCCAAGTTCGAGCCGCAGGTCTTGAGCGCCTCAAGTTCGTGCTCAAGCTCCCGCGCTCGGCTGTGCCCAAGCTCAGCTCGACGGCGCCTCCAAGCCTGCGCTCCAGCTCCTCGGGGTCCGCGCTCCCGCTTGAGCGCACTGCCGCTTGTGCCCAGCTCATAGTCACCGAGTGCACGCTCCAGATCCAGGTAGCCACCAAGCCCGTGATTCAGCTCCCGTGCCCAGCCGAGCCGTGCGCACCCGAATTTCTGCCCCAGCTCCAGCGCGCCACCGACACGGAGATCCAGTGCCGGCCTGCCAGTGCCGCTGACTCGGAGACCCAGTGCCGGCCTGCCAGCAGAATAACCCCAACGGCAGCGCGGATATTAGTGCCTGCTTTAGCAACAGTACCGTCGCGCACAGCAAGACCAAGACTTAGAGCATCGACTCAGCTGCACAGTGCCCCAAAGCCAAATAGCAGCAAAGTTATTAAGGCGTGAAAAATGGATGGGGTGCTTCAGAGCGAGCAGCTTTATGTCATTTTGGTGTTGCTATTATCTCTACTGGTTGCTGCTATTGGGGCCCTGGATGGAAGAAGCTTACGCGATGAAGCATGGCAAGAGCTCACCGTCAACAACAATTTCTTCGACGAAAATTTTAAGGCATCCGACGAAGCATTTCACCGAGCGTTTAGAATGTCTCGTGAATGTTTTGAAGCGTTGACTCTCTACCTCAGACGACGTTGGCCTCATTACTACGGCCACGATCCCGAGAGTAACAGGACGGTATACTCGTTTGAGATGAAGCTCGGATTGACGTTGCGTTACCTTGGCTCGCGTGGGTCACTGAATGAAGTCGCCGCTCAGTTTGAAATGAGCGTGTCAACTGCGTCACGTTCATACTATCGAATTTGCAGAGTCCTGTACGATGATCGCGCGGTTTTCGTTAACTTTCCGAAGACGGATGAAGAGTGGAGAAAAGTGGTGGACGGATTCAGACAGATTGCCGGTTTTGATCGAGTAGTTGGTGCAGTCGATGGCACCCTTATCAGGCGCTCCTACCAACTTTTGGGGTTGGTATTGTAGGAAGGGCTTCACCGCCTACAATATGCAAGCAATCGTGGACAGCCGAAAACTCTTCATGGAGTTTTCAATCCGACCCGGTAGCTGCAACGACTGCACGCTGTGGTCCGGCAGTTGGATCGGTGCCAACGTCAAACGTGTGATACCTTACAATCATCATTTTCTAGGTGATGGCGGATACATGCTTCGCGAGTATTTGCTCACACCGTTCGAGCATGATGCCCGAACTTCTCGTGATATTAGAAGATACAACAAGGCCCACTCAAGAACACGTATCCCAGTGGAGTGCGCATTCGGTGCGCTTAAGGGACGCTTTCAAATACTGCGGCGGGAATTGGAAAGTTACTCTGAGCAAATCGATGGCACGGTAATTGGGGCGTGTATCGTCATACATAACTTTTGTATTTTGCAGAACAGCAATGCTCTTGACTTGCTGAACCGCATCGTTATAGCGGAAGAAGATCTAAATTCTTCAGAGGACGAAATGGTTCAACATGGAGACGACTTAGAAGATATTGAAGTGCGGTTTGAACCAAGTCCAAGTGAGCTGCGATTAGGAGCGACCAAAAGAAACTTTTATTTGAGGCAAATTAGCTCTAACAAATAAATTTTGGGGTCTTACTTCCGCATGTGCTGAACCAGCTCACTAACCATCGTAGATAAAGCATCCACTTTTGCATTTACCGATGAAATATCGGAACGCAGCGTGGAAGTATCTTCTTGAACTGCCGATGCCGCAGCGGAACTGGAGCTTGGTGCCATCATACCGATAAGTTTATCGATGGAATCACAGACCCGGGTCACTGGGGTTGGTGATGAGCTTTTCTTACCGGTAGTGCCGACCTTCTGTTTTTTAGCCGGCGGAGGCACACTGGCGCCCGCAACCTCACGCAACGCACCTCCAGCCCTCGGGGTGGCAACGTGAGACCCGCCCACGGTTAGGCCGCGTAAACCAGGGTACGGCACCAAGCAGTCAATTAGTAGATCCCAGTACACGGGATACTTGGGAGATCTACGGTTTCCCGTTGCCGTGAAAATTTCCTGGGTTAGTTTCTATACAACATTGTGAATTAGTTTATAGCGCGCCGCTTCATCTCAGTTTAAAACAACGACTTACCTTGTACTGTTTGAGCAGGGTCTTCAAGCGATCACGGCACTGTCCCCAATCCCGAGTCTTCAGTCGAGCAGCTACAAGTTTCCAGCCGTCCTCTTGGTCCTTCTTGTCTAACATATTTGAGGTGGGTTAAGAAGAGCTTATTTTGTAATAGCGATACAATAACAATGTACCTCTCTGTGACGCAAAAACTTCTACGATCTCCTTGTCCTTGAATCTTAGTTTGAGATACTTGATAGTCTGCAAACATACCACACACAATCCACAAGTCTTAGATCATGTAGTTGACCCTCCTTCATTATGCAAAAGTGTCTACCTCGTCCGCAGTCCAGTTCAAGCTGCGTGTTGTAGCTTGGACAGGTGGTGGCGCTAGAAGCGCAAGTGACGCCTCACGCTCCTGTTCCTGGTCATGCTCCTGCCCATAGGTTGCCGCCACACCAGCGCGAATGTTGTCGCGCTCGAAAGCCGCTGTTAGCGGCGGTGGATCGAGGCTTGCCTCGCTTGTAGAAGGCTCCATACTTGGGAGTATGGAGCACAATTCGCCGCGATGTCGACTGTTGAGCACTGAAACACTGGCTGTGACAGCCAGTGTTTTTGGAGACTCGAAGATATTCGATATGAAAGGGATTAAAATAGGTAAGTTGCCCCAGCGGCCCTGACTCAAAAACTCGGGGCAGCTCGGTCAGAAATAAACGATTTTGATTGGCCGAGGGAGTTGCCCTACTTAACCTGCCCCCGAATGAAACATCCCCTAATCATTATTCCATTTAACGTCAAAGAGACTAGGGCCGTCAAGATGGCTGTCAAGGGCTCATCGCCGCACCGAACGGCGCCACTGCCAAAAGTAATGATGAATAGTATACAGTAAAAGGGGAACGGGGCGGTGATTAAAGAGAACGCATTGTATGTAACAAGTTATGGTAGCTGTTAGAATGAGGTTCTCGACCCTGCAAAAAACCGGAATATGAGTAAAGGCCTGTCGGTTTAAAGTGTACCCGCTGGTATTAAGGCGCTCTCCCATTGGCGAAGGGAGAGCCAATCATAGGACTACATGACTAGCAAATCAGGGGGCGCCCTGGTGGCGACCGCTAGTGCGATGATGGTTTGACGGTATTCGGAAAGTGCTCACTTCTTTTGTCAACGACGGAGTACTAGTCTATTAGAGGGTATTAAGAGATAAATAAAGCTTAAGTTTGACCAACCGAAACTGAGTTTTAACATTTCAAGTACTGAGTGCCTGAAGATGGCCAAGGACAACCAATGTGCCTTCGCGGGCCTAAGCTCAACGCGGACCCAAACGACTTCCAGCGATGGAAAAACACCGTGGTCGCACATCTCGCGAACAAGACCAACGGCCGCAAGGTCATTGAGATTCGAGCCGGAAAGGCTACGCCCCGTATCGGGTTCCAGTATTTGAGGAGGAATTCCCTGGAGAAAATTGAGTCTAAGATGAAGTCAATCTTCGGCGACAAGAGCAAGGCCGGGATTCAGGCGATGGGCAGAACGACTGAGCGCCCGATTGAGATTCCGATCAACTACGCTACCAGAGGAATGACTGGCGCAAAGAAGGGACCGATGAAGAAGTTTGGCAAGCGCAAGGCAACGCATCTGCCGATGGACGATGAGCGCGTGAACGCCTGCTTTTACTGCAATGGCGCCCACAACGAATAAATTCATTGAAATAAAATATGTGTTTAATTGGAGACCGCCATGAAAGGGTTAGCTCAAATAAAAACCTACACGGATATTGATCGTGTGTTTTTTTCTGGAATATTCTACACTAGCAAGTGGTTCTTACCGATCCAAAATTATTTCTGCTTTGAAACTCCCCCCCCCCCTCCCTAGCCTATACAGAGCTTGGATTACTAGATTGAAGATTGCCTACTCTTTTTTACCTCCACTTCTAGGTGGCGGTTTTCGCTCCAAACTTTACCATCTTCTGACCACACGCTTCACAGTACGCAACCGTCTTCTCTATCCGCTGGAATGACACGACAGTTTGGATCCTTACTGAGTCTTTACGGTAGTGAGCCATCTCATCTGGGACTAGGACGGCCACGGTGCAACGGCTATCCTTATCATGATGGAGTTCCCCAACCAGCTCAAGGGTAAGTTTGAGGTGGTGTCGGGGGCGGAACGGGACCTCAGGCGGCGCCTCACCTTCGACCCAGACTATAGCCCGGTGATGCCTCTGTGTGATACTGTTAGCTTCATGTAGCAAGTTAGTATCCGACTACATGTTTGTAGTGAGTACGTACAGTTATATTTGTCTGAGTTAGTTGTAATAGGTCGTTCAGATCTGCCCAAAGTGGACTAGATCTGTCCCTATATACCTTAATACTTGGTAGTATTCACTGCTTGAATCGTTTTAGGTATGTGCCCTGGGCTCTATGAATGATTTTGCGTTTCTTTTTTTTAATCCTCGGGCTGTCATTTGGCTTATCAACACGTAATTATATCTGTGTTCAAGTTAAGAGGGCGTCACTGATAGAGGAATCAACGCAAAAATACAACTCTAGCTAATCAACCGTTTTCGAATGCCCAGGTCTCCAATACCCACCACCGACTCTCGCATGCATACATATATGTATGTATTCGGTGCAGACATCGCCGCAACACTGGTAAGTACTGTGGGCTGTCAACGAGTGAGTGATGGCCTCTCCCGGCGGGAACCACACGAGGCGACTGACTACCAATGGCTCTGTTGTCATCTCTATTGGGAGTCCGACGAAGGCACGGAATCCGAAGAGGGGTCACCCAAGTTGAGTACGTCCGACGCAAGAAAAGAACGTCGAACCGAAAGCATTTATTGTCGAGTTCACCAAAGCTGGTAATTCGCTCGAATTGATAAATAAAGTTTACCTTATTGCTTCAAAACGATTGAAGAAGAAACCAGTGATGATGATTGAGGGAGCAGTAAGTGTTGCAGAAATGTCATGGCTATTGTAATATCATAATACGGGCCTTGTTAATGTTGCTTTGTCCGGACATGAAGCACAAAGGGACGGAATTGTCTTTCGTTGCTGTGGATCGACGATGGGACACGACGGGAAAGCTTGTTCCCCATCGAAGAGGTCCCGGACATATTACGCGTCCTTCAAAGGGGTGGTCTATCGACACCGGGATAATTTAACAGGATAAAATATGTATAACGCTTTGGAAACGAAGAACACGAGCGAGAGTGCAGGAAATTAAGGCGATCTACCCAATGCGGAACCGCACAAAATGGAATGACAGATTGCGTCAAGATACATGTTTTTATCGCTGATTCATAGCGGAAGATTGGCCGGAATATGCACAACAAATCTTCAGGCGCATTTTATATGGATTTTATTATGGTTATGTAATTTTGCCTATAAGGACGCTGCATCTCGCTTGCACACGAAAATGTTACACCGCGTTTTTTTTTGTATGGGTGTGCGTAAATGTTTTTCTACCCGTAGGCCTTATCTTGTGATCAGATCCATAACGCTGACGTGGTTCTTTTTATAACTAATTTTGCACAACATCCGTTATTGCCCTCGAGGGTGCAAGATAATAATCATTATTCCATTTAACGTCAAAGAGACTAGGGCCGTCAAGATGGCTGTCAAGGGCTCATCGCCGCACCGAACGGCGCCACTGCCAAAAGTAATGATGAATAGTATACAGTAAAAGGGGAACGGGGCGGTGATTAAAGAGAACGCATTGTATGTAACAAGTTATGGTAGCTGTTAGAATGAGGTTCTCGACCCTGCAAAAAAACGGAATATGAGTAAAGGCCTGTCGGTTTAAAGTGTACCCGCTGGTATTAAGGCGCTCTCCCATTGGCGAAGGGAGAGCCAATCATAGGACTACATGACTAGCAAATCAGGGGGCGCCCTGGTGGCGACCGCTAGTGCGATGATGGTTTGACGGCATTCGGAAAGTGCTCACTTCTTTTGTCAACGACGGAGTACTAGTCTATTAGAGGGTATTAAGAGATAAATAAAGCTTAAGTTTGACCAACCGAAACTGAGTTTTAACATTTCAAGTACTGAGTGCCTGAAGATGGCCAAGGACAACCAATGTGCCTTCGCGGGCCTAAGCTCAACGCGGACCCAAACGACTTCCAGCGATGGAAAAACACCGTGGTCGCACATCTCGCGAACAAGACCAACGGCCGCAAGGTCATTGAGATTCGAGCCGGAAAGGCTACGCCCCGTATCGGGTTCCAGTATTTGAGGAGGAATTCCCCTGGAGAAAATTGAGTCTAAGATGAAGTCAATCTTCGGCGACAAGAGCAAGGCCGGGATTCAGGCGATGGGCAGAACGACTGAGCGCCCGATTGAGATTCCGATCAACTACGCTACCAGAGGAATGACTGGCGCAAAGAAGGGACCGATGAAGAAGTTTGGCAAGCGCAAGGCAACGCATCTGCCGATGGACGATGAGCGCGTGAACGCCTGCTTTTACTGCAATGGCGCCCACAACGAATAAATTCATTGAAATAAAATATGTGTTTAATTGGAGACCGCCATGAAAGGGTTAGCTCAAATAAAAACCTACACGGATATTGATCGTGTGTTTTTTTCTGGAATATTCTACACTAGCAAGTGGTTCTTACCGATCCAAAATTATTTCTGCTTTGAAACTCCCCCCCCCTCCCTAGCCTATACAGAGCTTGGATTACTAGATTGAAGATTGCCTACTCTTTTTTACCTCCACTTCTAGGTGGCGGTTTTCGCTCCAAACTTTACCATCTTCTGACCACACGCTTCACAGTACGCAACCGTCTTCTCTATCCGCTGGAATGACACGACAGTTTGGATCCTTACTGAGTCTTTACGGTAGTGAGCCATCTCATCTGGGACTAGGACGGCCACGGTGCAACGGCTATCCTTATCATGATGGAGTTCCCCAACCAGCTCAAGGGTAAGTTTGAGGTGGTGTCGGGGGCGGAACGGGACCTCAGGCGGCGCCTCACCTTCGACCCAGACTATAGCCCGGTGATGCCTCTGTGTGATACTGTTAGCTTCATGTAGCAAGTTAGTATCCGACTACATGTTTGTAGTGAGTACGTACAGATACATGTGTCTGAGTTAGTTGTAATAGGTCGTTCAGATCTGCCCAAAGTGGACTAGATCTGTCCCTATATACCTTAATACTTGGTAGTATTCACTGCTTGAATCGTTTTAGGTATGTGCCCTGGGCTCTATGAATGATTTTGCGTTTCTTTTTTTAATCCTCGGGCTGTCATTTGGCTTATCAACACGTAATTATATCTGTGTTCAAGTTAAGAGGGCGTCACTGATAGAGGAATCAACGCAAAAATACAACTCTAGCTAATCAACCGTTTTCGAATGCCCAGGTCTCCAATACCCACCACCGACTCTCGCATGCATACATATATGTATGTATTCGGTGCAGACATCGCCGCAACACTGGCAAGTACTGTGGGCTGTCAACGAGTGAGTGATGGCCTCTCCCGGCGGGAACCACACGAGGCGACTGACTACCAATGGCTCTGTTGTCATCTCTATTGGGAGTCCGACGAAGGCACGGAATCCGAAGAGGGGTCACCCAAGTTGAGTACGTCCGACGCAAGAAAAGAACGTCGAACCGAAAGCATTTATTGTCGAGTTCACCAAAGCTGGTAATTCGCTCGAATTGATAAATAAAGTTTACCTTATTGCTTCAAAACGATTGAAGAAGAAACCAGTGATGATGATTGAGGGAGCAGTAAGTGTTGCAGAAATGTCATGGCTATTGTAATATCATAATACGGGCCTTGTTAATGTTGCTTTGTCCGGACATGAAGCACAAAGGGACGGAATTGTCTTTCGTTGCTGTGGATCGACGATGGGACACGACGGGAAAGCTTGTTCCCCATCGAAGAGGTCCCGGACATATTACGCGTCCTTCAAAGGGGTGGTCTATCGACACCGGGATAATTTAACAGGATAAAATATGTATAACGCTTTGGAAACGAAGAACACGAGCGAGAGTGCAGGAAATTAAGGCGATCTACCCAATGCGGAACCGCACAAAATGGAATGACAGATTGCGTCAAGATACATGTTTTTATCGCTGATTCATAGCGGAAGATTGGCCGGAATATGCACAACAAATCTTCAGGCGCATTTTATATGGATTTTATTATGGTTATGTAATTTTGCCTATAAGGACGCTGCATCTCGCTTGCACACGAAAATGTTACACCGCGTTTTTTTTTGTATGGGTGTGCGTAAATGTTTTTCTACCCGTAGGCCTTATCTTGTGATCAGATCAATAACGCTGACGTGGTTCTTTTTATAACTAATTTTGCACAACATCCGTTATTGCCCTCGAGGGTGCAAGATAATAATCATTATTCCATTTAACGTCAAAGAGACTAGGGCCGTCAAGATGGCTGTCAAGGGCTCATCGCCGCACCGAACGGCGCCACTGCCAAAAGTAATGATGAATAGTATACAGTAAAAGGGGAACGGGGCGGTGATTAAAGAGAACGCATTGTATGTAACAAGTTATGGTAGCTGTTAGAATGAGGTTCTCGACCCTGCAAAAACCGGAATATGAGTAAAGGCCTGTCGGTTTAAAGTGTACCCGCTGGTATTAAGGCGCTCTCCCATTGGCGAAGGGAGAGCCAATCATAGGACTACATGACTAGCAAATCAGGGGCGCCCTGGTGGCGACCGCTAGTGCGATGATGGTTTGACGGCATTCGGAAAGTGCTCACTTCTTTTGTCAACGACGGAGTACTAGTCTATTAGAGGGTATTAAGAGATAAATAAAGCTTAAGTTTGACCAACCGAAACTGAGTTTTAACATTTCAAGTACTGAGTGCCTGAAGATGGCCAAGGACAACCAATGTGCCTTCGCGGGCCTAAGCTCAACGCGGACCCAAACGACTTCCAGCGATGGAAAAACACCGTGGTCGCACATCTCGCGAACAAGACCAACGGCCGCAAGGTGATTGAGATTCGAGCCGGAAGGGCTACGCCCCGTATCGGGTTCCAGTATTTGAGGAGGAATTCTGGAGAAAAGTGATTCCAAGATGAAGTCAATCTTCGGCGACAAGAGCAAGGCCGGGATTCAGGCGATGGGCAGAACGACTGAGCGCCCGATTGAGATTCCGATCAACTACGCTACCAGAGGAATGACTGGCGCAAAGAAGGGACCGATGAAGAAGTTTGGCAAGCGCAAGGCAACGCATCTGCCGATGGACGATGAGCGCGTGAACGCCTGCTTTTACTGCAACGGCGCCCACAACGAATAAATTCATTGAAATAAAATATGTGTTTAATTGGAGACCGCCATGAAAGGGTTAGCTCAAATAAAAACCTACACGGATATTGATCGTGTGTTTTTTTCTGGAATATTCTACACTAGCAAGTGGTTCTTACCGATCCAAAATTATTTCTGCTTTGAAACTCCCCCCCCCCCCCTCCCTAGCCTATACAGAGCTTGGATTACTAGATTGAAGATTGCCTACTCTTTTTTACCTCCACTTCTAGGTGGCGGTTTTCGCTCAAACCTTTACCATCTTCTGACCACACGCTTCACAGTACGCAACCGTCTTCTCTATCCGCTGGAATGACACGACAGTTTGGATCCTTACTGAGTCTTTACGGTAGTGAGCCATCTCATCTGGGACTAGGACGGCCACGGTGCAACGGCTATCCTTATCATGATGGAGTTCCCCAACCAGCTCAAGGGTAAGTTTGAGGTGGTGTCGGGGGCGGAACGGGACCTCAGGCGGCGCCTCACCTTCGACCCAGACTATAGCCCGGTGATGCCTCTGTGTGATACTGTTAGCTTCATGTAGCAAGTTAGTATCCGACTACATGTTTGTAGTGAGTACGTACAGTTATATTTGTCTGAGTTAGTTGTAATAGGTCGTTCAGATCTGCCCAAAGTGGACTAGATCTGTCCCTATATACCTTAATACTTGGTAGTATTCACTGCTTGAATCGTTTTAGGTATGTGCCCTGGGCTCTATGAATGATTTTGCGTTTCTTTTTTAATCCTCGGGCTGTCATTTGGCTTATCAACACGTAATTATATCTGTGTTCAAGTTAAGAGGGCGTCACTGATAGAGGAATCAACGCAAAAATACAACTCTAGCTAATCAACCGTTTTCGAATGCCCAGGTCTCCAATACCCACCACCGACTCTCGCATGCATACATATATGTATGTATTCGGTGCAGACATCGCCGCAACACTGGTAAGTACTGTGGGCTGTCAACGAGTGAGTGATGGCCTCCTCCCGGCGGGAACCACACGAGGCGACTGACTACCAATGGCTCTGTTGTCATCTCTATTGGGAGTCCGACGAAGGCACGGAATCCGAAGAGGGGTCACCCAAGTTGAGTACGTCCGACGCAAGAAAAGAACGTCGAACCGAAAGCATTTATTGTCGAGTTCACCAAAGCTGGTAATTCGCTCGAATTGATAAATAAAGTTTACCTTATTGCTTCAAAACGATTGAAGAAGAAACCAGTGATGATGATTGAGGGAGCAGTAAGTGTTGCAGAAATGTCATGGCTATTGTAATATCATAATACGGGCCTTGTTAATGTTGCTTTGTCCGGACATGAAGCACAAAGGGACGGAATTGTCTTTCGTTGCTGTGGATCGACGATGGGACACGACGGAAAGCTTGTTCCCCATCGAAGAGGTCCCGGACATATTACGCGTCCTTCAAAGGGGTGGTCTATCGACACAGGGATAATTTAACAGGATAAAATATGTATAACGCTTTGGAAACGAAGAACACGAGCGAGAGTGCAGGAAATTAAGGCGATCTACCCAATGCGGAACCGCACAAAATGGAATGACAGATTGCGTCAAGATACATGTTTTTATCGCTGATTCATAGCGGAAGATTGGCCGGAATATGCACAACAAATCTTCAGGCGCATTTTATATGGATTTTATTATGGTTATGTAATTTTGCCTATAAGGACGCTGCATCTCGCTTGCACACGAAAATGTTACACCGCGTTTTTTTTGTATGGGTGTGCGTAAATGTTTTTCTACCCGTAGGCCTTATCTTGTGATCAGATCAATAACGCTGACGTGGTTCTTTTTATAACTAATTTTGCACAACATCCGTTATTGCCCTCGAGGGTGCAAGATAATAATCATTATTCCATTTAACGTCAAAGAGACTAGGGCCGTCAAGATGGCTGTCAAGGGCTCATCGCCGCACCGAACGGCGCCACTGCCAAAAGTAATGATGAATAGTATACAGTAAAAAGGGAACGGGGCGGTGATTAAAGAGAACGCATTGTATGTAACAAGCTATGGTAGCTGTTAGAATGAGGTTCTCGACCCTGCAAAAAACCGGAATATGAGTAAAGGCCTGTCGGTTTAAAGTGTACCCGCTGGTATTAAGGCGCTCTCCCATTGGCGAAGGGAGAGCCAATCATAGGACTACATGACTAGCAAATCAGGGGGCGCCCTGGTGGCGACCGCTAGTGCGATGATGGTTTGACGGCATTCGGAAAGTGCTCACTTCTTTTGTCAACGACGGAGTACTAGTCTATTAGAGGGTATTAAGAGATAAATAAAGCTTAAGTTTGACCAACCGAAACTGAGTTTTAACATTTCAAGTACTGAGTGCCTGAAGATGGCCAAGGACAACCAATGTGCCTTCGCGGGCCTAAGCTCAACGCGGACCCAAACGACTTCCAGCGATGGAAAAACACCGTGGTCGCACATCTCGCGAACAAGACCAACGGCCGCAAGGTGATTGAGATTCGAGCCGGAAGGGCTACGCCCCGTATCGGGTTCCAGTATTTGAGGAGGAATTCCCCTGGAGAAAAGTGAGTCTAAGATGAAGTCAATCTTCGGCGACAAGAGCAAGGCCGGGATTCAGGCGATGGGCAGAACGACTGAGCGCCCGATTGAGATTCCGATCAACTACGCTACCAGAGGAATGACTGGCGCAAAGAAGGGACCGATGAAGAAGTTTGGCAAGCGCAAGGCAACGCATCTGCCGATGGACGATGAGCGCGTGAACGCCTGCTTTTACTGCAACGGCGCCCACAACGAATAAATTCATTGAAATAAAATATGTGTTTAATTGG
This sequence comes from Phytophthora melonis, assembly GCA_024211575.1. Classification (NCBI taxonomy): domain Eukaryota; phylum Oomycota; class Peronosporomycetes; order Peronosporales; family Peronosporaceae; genus Phytophthora; species Phytophthora melonis. The sequence continues at coordinate 1,353,152 of JAMXKT010000094.1, read as the reverse complement.
AGACCGCCATGAAAGGGTTAGCTCAAATAAAAACCTACACGGATATTGATCGTGTGTTTTTTCTGGAATATTCTACACTAGCAAGTGGTTCTTACCGATCCAAAATTATTTCTGCTTTGAAACTCCCTCCCTAGCCTATACAGAGCTTGGATTACTAGATTGAAGATTGCCTACTCTTTTTACCTCCACTTCTAGGTGGCGGTTTTCGCCCAAACTTTACCATCTTCTGACCACACGCTTCACAGTACGCAACCGTCTTCTCTATCCGCTGGAATGACACGACAGTTTGGATCCTTACTGAGTCTTTACGGTAGTGAGCCATCTCATCTGGGACTAGGACGGCCACGGTGCAACGGCTATCCTTATCATGATGGAGTTCCCCAACCAGCTCAAGGGTAAGTTTGAGGTGGTGTCGGGGCGGAACGGGACCTCAGGCGGCGCCTCACCTTCGACCCAGACTATAGCCCGGTGATGCCTCTGTGTGATACTGTTAGCTTCATGTAGCAAGTTAGTATCCGACTACATGTTTGTAGTGATACGTACAGATACATGTGTCTGAGTTAGTTGTAATAGGTCGTTCAGATCTGCCCAAAGTGGACTAGATCTGTCCCTATATACCTTAATACTTGGTAGTATTCACTGCTTGAATCGTTTTAGGTATGTGCCCTGGGCTCTATGAATGATTTTGCGTTTCTTTTTTTTAATCCTCGGGCTGTCATTTGGCTTATCAACACGTAATTATATCTGTGTTCAAGTTAAGAGGGCGTCACTGATAGAGGAATCAACGCAAAAATACAACTCTAGCTAATCAACCGTTTTCGAATGCCCAGGTCTCCAATACCCACCACCGACTCTCGCATGCATACATATATGTATGTATTCGGTGCAGACATCGCCGCAACACTGGTAAGTACTGTGGGCTGTCAACGAGTGAGTGATGGCCTCCTCCCGGCGGGAACCACACGAGGCGACTGACTACCAATGGCTCTGTTGTCATCTCTATTGGGAGTCCGACGAAGGCACGGAATCCGAAGAGGGGTCACCCAAGTTGAGTACGTCCGACGCAAGAAAAGAACGTCGAACCGAAAGCATTTATTGTCGAGTTCACCAAAGCTGGTAATTCGCTCGAATTGATAAATAAAGTTTACCTTATTGCTTCAAAACGATTGAAGAAGAAACCAGTGATGATGATTGAGGGAGCAGTAAGTGTTGCAGAAATGTCATGGCTATTGTAATATCATAATACGGGCCTTGTTAATGTTGCTTTGTCCGGACATGAAGCACAAAGGGACGGAATTGTCTTTCGTTGCTGTGGATCGACGATGGGACACGACGGGAAAGCTTGTTCCCCATCGAAGAGGTCCCGGACATATTACGCGTCCTTCAAAGGGGTGGTCTATCGACACAGGGATAATTTAACAGGATAAAATATGTATAACGCTTTGGAAACGAAGAACACGAGCGAGAGTGCAGGAAATTAAGGCGATCTACCCAATGCGGAACCGCACAAAATGGAATGACAGATTGCGTCAAGATACATGTTTTTATCGCTGATTCATAGCGGAAGATTGGCCGGAATATGCACAACAAATCTTCAGGCGCATTTTATATGGATTTTATTATGGTTATGTAATTTTGCCTATAAGGACGCTGCATCTCGCTTGCACACGAAAATGTTACACCGCGTTTTTTTTTGTATGGGTGTGCGTAAATGTTTTTCTACCCGTAGGTCTTATCTTGTGATCAGATCAATAACGCTGACGTGGTTCTTTTTATAACTAATTTTGCACAACATCCGTTATTGCCCTCGAGGGTGCAAGATAATAATCATTATTCCATTTAACGTCAAAGAGACTAGGGCCGTCAAGATGGCTGTCAAGGGCTCATCGCCGCACCGACCGGCGCCACTACCAAAAGTAATGATGAATAGTATACAGTAAAAGGGGAACGGGGCGGTGATTAAAGAGAACGCATTGTATGTAACAAGTTATGGTAGCTGTTAGAATGAGGTTCTCGACCCTGCAAAAAAACCGGAATATGAGTAAAGGCCTGTCGGTTTAAAGTGTACCCGCTGGTATTAAGGCGCTCTCCCATTGGCGAAGGGAGAGCCAATCATAGGACTACATGACTAGCAAATCAGGGGGCGCCCTGGTGGCGACCGCTAGTGCGATGATGGTTTGACGGCATTCGGAAAGTGCTCACTTCTTTTGTCAACGACGGAGTACTAGTCTATTAGAGGGTATTAAGAGATAAATAAAGCTTAAGTTTGACCAACCGAAACTGAGTTTTAACATTTCAAGTACTGAGTGCCTGAAGATGGCCAAGGACAACCAATGTGCCTTCGCGGGCCTAAGCTCAACGCGGACCCAAACGACTTCCAGCGATGGAAAAACACCGTGGTCGCACATCTCGCGAACAAGACCAACGGCCGCAAGGTGATTGAGATTCGAGCCGGAAGGGCTACGCCCCGTATCGGGTTCCAGTATTTGAGGAGGAATTCCCCTGGAGAAAAGTGAGTCTAAGATGAAGTCAATCTTCGGCGACAAGAGCAAGGCCGGGATTCAGGCGATGGGCAGAACGACTGAGCGCCCGATTGAGATTCCGATCAACTACGCTACCAGAGGAATGACTGGCGCAAAGAAGGGACCGATGAAGAAGTTTGGCAAGCGCAAGGCAACGCATCTGCCGATGGACGATGAGCGCGTGAACGCCTGCTTTTACTGCAACGGCGCCCACAACGAATAAATTCATTGAAATAAAATATGTGTTTAATTGGAGACCGCCATGAAAGGGTTAGCTCAAATAAAAACCTACACGGATATTGATCGTGTGTTTTTTTCTGGAATATTCTACACTAGCAAGTGGTTCTTACCGATCCAAAATTATTTCTGCTTTGAAACTCCCCCCCCCCCTCCCTAGCCTATACAGAGCTTGGATTACTAGATTGAAGATTGCCTACTCTTTTTTACCTCCACTTCTAGGTGGCGGTTTTCGCTCCAAACTTTACCATCTTCTGACCACACGCTTCACAGTACGCAACCGTCTTCTCTATCCGCTGGAATGACACGACAGTTTGGATCCTTACTGAGTCTTTACGGTAGTGAGCCATCTCATCTGGGACTAGGACGGCCACGGTGCAACGGCTATCCTTATCATGATGGAGTTCCCCAACCAGCTCAAGGGTAAGTTTGAGGTGGTGTCGGGGGCGGAACGGGACCTCAGGCGGCGCCTCACCTTCGACCCAGACTATAGCCCGGTGATGCCTCTGTGTGATACTGTTAGCTTCATGTAGCAAGTTAGTATCCGACTACATGTTTGTAGTGAGTACGTACAGATACATGTGTCTGAGTTAGTTGTAATAGGTCGTTCAGATCTGCCCAAAGTGGACTAGATCTGTCCCTATATACCTTAATACTTGGTAGTATTCACTGCTTGAATCGTTTTAGGTATGTGCCCTGGGCTCTATGAATGATTTTGCGTTTCTTTTTTTTAATCCTCGGGCTGTCATTTGGCTTATCAACACGTAATTATATCTGTGTTCAAGTTAAGAGGGCGTCACTGATAGAGGAATCAACGCAAAAATACAACTCTAGCTAATCAACCGTTTTCGAATGCCCAGGTCTCCAATACCCACCACCGACTCTCGCATGCATACATATATGTATGTATTCGGTGCAGACATCGCCGCAACACTGGTAAGTACTGTGGGCTGTCAACGAGTGAGTGATGGCCTCCTCCCGGCGGGAACCACACGAGGCGACTGACTACCAATGGCTCTGTTGTCATCTCTATTGGGAGTCCGACGAAGGCACGGAATCCGAAGAGGGGTCACCCAAGTTGAGTACGTCCGACGCAAGAAAAGAACGTCGAACCGAAAGCATTTATTGTCGAGTTCACCAAAGCTGGTAATTCGCTCGAATTGATAAATAAAGTTTACCTTATTGCTTCAAAACGATTGAAGAAGAAACCAGTGATGATGATTGAGGGAGCAGTAAGTGTTGCAGAAATGTCATGGCTATTGTAATATCATAATACGGGCCTTGTTAATGTTGCTTTGTCCGGACATGAAGCACAAAGGGACGGAATTGTCTTTCGTTGCTGTGGATCGACGATGGGACACGACGGGAAAGCTTGTTCCCCATCGAAGAGGTCCCGGACATATTACGCGTCCTTCAAAGGGGTGGTCTATCGACACAGGGATAATTTAACAGGATAAAATATGTATAACGCTTTGGAAACGAAGAACACGAGCGAGAGTGCAGGAAATTAAGGCGATCTACCCAATGCGGAACCGCACAAAATGGAATGACAGATTGCGTCAAGATACATGTTTTTATCGCTGATTCATAGCGGAAGATTGGCCGGAATATGCACAACAAATCTTCAGGCGCATTTTATATGGATTTTATTATGGTTATGTAATTTTGCCTATAAGGACGCTGCATCTCGCTTGCACACGAAAATGTTACACCGCGTTTTTTTTTGTATGGGTGTGCGTAAATGTTTTTCTACCCGTAGGTCTTATCTTGTGATCAGATCAATAACGCTGACGTGGTTCTTTTTATAACTAATTTTGCACAACATCCGTTATTGCCCTCGAGGGTGCAAGATAATAATCATTATTCCATTTAACGTCAAAGAGACTAGGGCCGTCAAGATGGCTGTCAAGGGCTCATCGCCGCACCGAACGGCGCCACTGCCAAAAGTAATGATGAATAGTATACAGTAAAAGGGGAACGGGGCGGTGATTAACCTTTACTCCCCACAGAGCCCACGCGTGGGCTCCACAGCCCACGCGTGGGCCCACCTATAAATATTAGTGTAGAAGCTACTGGAAATGGCTAGCGCACGTAGATCGTTTAAAAATAGAGAGGAAGGCCTGAGCTATTCAGCGCTTTTTTTTCGGTCACAAACGAAGCAGTCTTCATGGTGAAACTCGCTGTGGGAAATCGTGTTCAAGGAAAATCTAAGGGGTCACTGGGCAAGGAGGGAGTAGTACTGTCGATAGACAACAGCAAACGCCAGCCGTGGTACAGCGTTCAATGGGGCGATGGGTCAGTACAAGCAGTGTCGGCACGTTCACTTCAGCTACTACAGCCCTCCAGTAGCGCCTCAGCCACGCAGAACGCGCCTACGGAGCCTTTAGGGTCGATAACCGATTTGCTGTTAGCTGGTGCTGGCACGGGACCTGGTCATGGTGACTCTTCTTCTTCGGAGTCGGAATCCTCTTCAGACGAGGAGGAAGATGAAGAAGACAGCGTAGACGATCCGTCTACGATGGTGTCTGGAATTTCCAACGACGGAAAAATACTTGCTCACAACCGCATCTGGGAATTTTGTTCCGACCTTCTTGTCGACCCTGCAACTTTGCAACGGAAGCGCAAAACTTTTTTTCGTTGGCCGTCAACGCTGGAGTTAGGAGAGAAGACCTTCGCTAAGTATTTTTTTTCTGATGTATCCGTGGTCGACCATACAAACTACTCTACAGCACACAAATGCTAAGTTGGTGCAGCGTAAGCAGCGCCCAATTGCTGAGGGAGATTTGTTTCGCTTTCTGGGAGTTCGGCTTGCAATGGCAGTCGAGCCTCGACGTGGTCCCTTGCGGACCTACTGGGAACGAGAAGTTGGTGAGGGTATGGTTGGCACAGCCGCGAACTTTGGTGAGCGCTACTGCATTACACGACACGCCTTTGAAAATATTTCAGCCGCGCTCTCGTTTTCCGATGATGTACCGTCAGATGACCCATGGAAATCTATTAGACCGCTAATAGATGGATTTAATTCACGCCGCCGCGATGTAGTATCACCCGGGGAGATTCTTTGCGTGGATGAGTGCATGAGCGCCTGGCAGGGAAAAGAGGGAAAATACTGCCACGATGGCATACCTCACAAGACCAAAATCCCAAGAAAGCCAGAAGGCGTGGGTGCCGAACTAAAAGCTATCGCCGATGGTGATTCGGGTGTGCTGTTGGGTTAGACTTGATGGAGGGGGCCGAGCACCAACGCCAGAAGCCATACCACGCGTTGTTCGGCGAGGGTACCGCAATTGTGCTTCGACTTTCTGAAGGTTACAAAGGTAGTGGGCGCACAATTGTTGCAGATAGTGCGTTCGCTTCGGTTAAAACCCTTGTGCAACTTGAAAATCTCTGCGGCCTTTACTTTATGGGAATGGTCAAAACAGCGTCTCGCGAATATCCGAAAAAGTATATGACAGAGTGTTTTGGTACTGAGCCCGCCCGCGGGTCATTTAAGATGCTACAGAGCAAAACCCCCAAAGGCACCGCGATGTATGCTCTCTGCTGGGCTGACCGCAAAGCGAAGTGCCTCATCTCAAACCGCGGAACGTCGCTTCCAGGGAACGACAGCGTTCACCGACGACACAAGCTCATCCTCGACGATGGCCAGCTTAAAACTATACAGTACGACCGACGTATCCAGCGCCCGCAAATGGTGGAGCTCTTTTTCTCGAAGTTCTCGGTGATAGATGTTCATGATCACCTTCGACAGGGGAGCCTCGAGATGGAACGAACTTGGCACACAATGCAGTGGCAACACCGTTTGCTCGCTACTGTGTTTGGTATGGTGGTGGTGGATGCTTTCCGCGCCCATCAGTATGAGGCAGTCGAATCTGGGTTCCTGGAATCGGCTATTGTCGACTTCAACACATTCATCTCTCAGTTGGCCTATCAACTGGTATTCAACGACTTTGTGATGCACCGCTCGTCGAGGGTCACTACTGCTGCTGATTTCCGTGACGACGTAGCGCCCCCAACACACACGCTCCATGCATTCAGTACGCTTCCCCAGTACAAGCGTCTTAGCGGCACAATCTTGCGTGCTCAGCGCAAATGTAGTATTTGCGGGCGGAAGGCATCATTTTACTGCTCTGGGTGCTCTGATCCGCTGCAAAACAGTTTCTTTGGGGTATGTGGCTTGAAGACAGGTCGGGACTGCCACTCACTCCATTTAAACACTACATTGGGCTAACTAGCAGCCTTTAAACGCTCTGTCTAATACATTTACCCATGAATTCAACTAATCCGCTTGAGCCCACCCGTGGGATATTTGCCGATCCCACGCGTGGGCTTTTAAGCTGGGTAGTAAAGGTTAAAGAGAACGCATTGTATGTAACAAGTTATGGTAGCTGTTAGAATGAGGTTCTCGACCCTGCAAAAAACCGGAATATGAGTAAAGGCCTGTCGGTTTAAAGTGTACCCGCTGGTATTAAGGCGCTCTCCCATTGGCGAAGGGAGAGCCAATCATAGGACTACATGACTAGCAAATCAGGGGGCGCCCTGGTGGCGACCGCTAGTGCGATGATGGTTTGACGGCATTCGGAAAGTGCTCACTTCTTTTGTCAACGACGGAGTACTAGTCTATTAGAGGGTATTAAGAGATAAATAAAGCTTAAGTTTGACCAACCGAAACTGAGTTTTAACATTTCAAGTACTGAGTGCCTGAAGATGGCCAAGGACAACCAATGTGCCTTCGCGGGCCTAAGCTCAACGCGGACCCAAACGACTTCCAGCGATGGAAAAACACCGTGGTCGCACATCTCGCGAACAAGACCAACGGCCGCAAGGTCATTGAGATTCGAGCCGGAAGGGCTACGCCCCGTATCGGGTTCCAGTATTTGAGGAGGAATTCCCCTGGAGAAAAGTGAGTCTAAGGTGAAGTCAATCTTCGGCGACAAGAGCAAGGCCGGGATTCAGGCGATGGGCAGAACGACTGAGCGCCCGATTGAGATTCCGATCAACTACGCTACCAGAGGAATGACTGGCGCAAAGAAGGGACCGATGAAGAAGTTTGGCAAGCGCAAGGCAACGCATCTGCCGATGGACGATGAGCGCGTGAACGCCTGCTTTTACTGCAACGGCGCCCACAACGAATAAATTCATTGAAATAAAATATGTGTTTAATTGGAGACCGCCATGAAAGGGTTAGCTCAAATAAAAACCTACACGGATATTGATCGTGTGTTTTTTTCTGGAATATTCTACACTAGCAAGTGGTTCTTACCGATCCAAAATTATTTCTGCTTTGAAACTCCCCCTCCTAGCCTATACAGAGCTTGGATTACTAGATTGAAGATTGCCTACTCTTTTTTACCTCCACTTCTAGGTGGCGGTTTTCGCTCCAAACTTTACCATCTTCTGACCACACGCTTCACAGTACGCAACCGTCTTCTCTATCCGCTGGAATGACACGACAGTTTGGATCCTTACTGAGTCTTTACGGTAGTGAGCCATCTCATCTGGGACTAGGACGGCCACGGTGCAACGGCTATCCTTATCATGATGGAGTTCCCCAACCAGCTCAAGGGTAAGTTTGAGGTGGTGTCGGGGCGGAACGGGACCTCAGGCGGCGCCTCACCTTCGACCCAGACTATAGCCCGGTGATGCCTCTGTGTGATACTGTTAGCTTCATGTAGCAAGTTAGTATCCGACTACATGTTTGTAGTGAGTACGTACAGTTACATGTGTCTGAGTTAGTTGTAATAGGTCGTTCAGATCTGCCCAAAGTGGACTAGATCTGTCCCTATATACCTTAATACTTGGTAGTATTCACTGCTTGAATCGTTTTAGGTATGTGGCCTGGGCTCTATGAATGATTTTGCGTTTCTTTTTTAATCCTCGGGCTGTCATTTGGCTTATCAACACGTAATTATATCTGTGTTCAAGTTAAGAGGGCGTCACTGATAGAGGAATCAACGCAAAAATACAACTCTAGCTAATCAACCGTTTTCGAATGCCCAGGTCTCCAATACCCACCACCGACTCTCGCATGCATACATATATGTATGTATTCGGTGCAGACATCGCCGCAACACTGGTAAGTACTGTGGGCTGTCAACGAGTGAGTGATGGCCTCCTCCCGGCGGGAACCACACGAGGCGACTGACTACCAATGGCTCTGTTGTCATCTCTATTGGGAGTCCGACGAAGGCACGGAATCCGAAGAGGGGTCACCCAAGTTGAGTACGTCCGACGCAAGAAAAGAACGTCGAACCGAAAGCATTTATTGTCGAGCTCACCAAAGCTGGTAATTCGCTCGAATTGATAAATAAAGTTTACCTTATTGCTTCAAAACGATTGAAGAAGAAACCAGTGATGATGATTGAGGGAGCAGTAAGTGTTGCAGAAATGTCATGGCTATTGTAATATCATAATACGGGCCTTGTTAATGTTGCTTTGTCCGGACATGAAGCACAAAGGGACGGAATTGTCTTTCGTTGCTGTGGATCGACGATGGGACACGACGGGAAAGCTTGTTCCCCATCGAAGAGGTCCCGGACATATTACGCGTCCTTCAAAGGGGTGGTCTATCGACACAGGGATAATTTAACAGGATAAAATATGTATAACGCTTTGGAAACGAAGAACACGAGCGAGAGTGCAGGAAATTAAGGCGATCTACCCAATGCGGAACCGCACAAAATGGAATGACAGATTGCGTCAAGATACATGTTTTTATCGCTGATTCATAGCGGAAGATTGGCCGGAATATGCACAACAAATCTTCAGGCGCATTTTATATGGATTTTATTATGGTTATGTAATTTTGCCTATAAGGACGCTGCATCTCGCTTGCACACGAAAATGTTACACCGCGTTTTTTTTGTATGGGTGTGCGTAAATGTTTTTCTACCCGTAGGCCTTATCTTGTGATCAGATCAATAACGCTGACGTGGTTCTTTTTATAACTAATTTTGCACAACATCCGTTATTGCCCTCGAGGGTGCAAGATAATAATCATTATTCCATTTAACGTCAAAGAGACTAGGGCCGTCAAGATGGCTGTCAAGGGCTCATCGCCGCACCGAACGGCGCCACTGCCAAAAGTAATGATGAATAGTATACAGTAAAAGGGGAACGGGGCGGTGATTAAAGAGAACGCATTGTATGTAACAAGTTATGGTAGCTGTTAGAATGAGGTTCTCGACCCTGCAAAAACCGGAATATGAGTAAAGGCCTGTCGGTTTAAAGTGTACCCGCTGGTATTAAGGCGCTCTCCCATTGGCGAAGGGAGAGCCAATCATAGGACTACATGACTAGCAAATCAGGGGCGCCCTGGTGGCGACCGCTAGTGCGATGATGGTTTGACGGCATTCGGAAAGTGCTCACTTCTTTTGTCAACGACGGAGTACTAGTCTATTAGAGGGTATTAAGAGATAAATAAAGCTTAAGTTTGACCAACCGAAACTGAGTTTTAACATTTCAAGTACTGAGTGCCTGAAGATGGCCAAGGACAACCAATGTGCCTTCGCGGGCCTAAGCTCAACGCGGACCCAAACGACTTCCAGCGATGGAAAAACACCGTGGTCGCACATCTCGCGAACAAGACCAACGGCCGCAAGGTCATTGAGATTCGAGCCGGAAGGGCTACGCCCGTATCGGGTTCCAGTATTTGAGGAGGAATTCCCCTGGAGAAAAGTGAGTCTAAGGTGAAGTCAATCTTCGGCGACAAGAGCAAGGCCGGGATTCAGGCGATGGGCAGAACGACTGAGCGCCCGATTGAGATTCCGATCAACTACGCTACCAGAGGAATGACTGGCGCAAAGAAGGGACCGATGAAGAAGTTTGGCAAGCGCAAGGCAACGCATCTGCCGATGGACGATGAGCGCGTGAACGCCTGCTTTTACTGCAACGGCGCCCACAACGAATAAATTCATTGAAATAAAATATGTGTTTAATTGGAGACCGCCATGAAAGGGTTAGCTCAAATAAAAACCTACACGGATATTGATCGTGTGTTTTTTCTGGAATATTCTACACTAGCAAGTGGTTCTTACCGATCCAAAATTATTTCTGCTTTGAAACTCCCCCTCCTAGCCTATACAGAGCTTGGATTACTAGATTGAAGATTGCCTACTCTTTTTACCTCCACTTCTAGGTGGCGGTTTTCGCCCAAACTTTACCATCTTCTGACCACACGCTTCACAGTACGCAACCGTCTTCTCTATCCGCTGGAATGACACGACAGTTTGGATCCTTACTGAGTCTTTACGGTAGTGAGCCATCTCATCTGGGACTAGGACGGCCACGGTGCAACGGCTATCCTTATCATGATGGAGTTCCCCAACCAGCTCAAGGGTAAGTTTGAGGTGGTGTCGGGGGCGGAACGGGACCTCAGGCGGCGCCTCACCTTCGACCCAGACTATAGCCCGGTGATGCCTCTGTGTGATACTGTTAGCTTCATGTAGCAAGTTAGTATCCGACTACATGTTTGTAGTGAGTACGTACAGTTACATGTGTCTGAGTTAGTTGTAATAGGTCGTTCAGATCTGCCCAAAGTGGACTAGATCTGTCCCTATATACCTTAATACTTGGTAGTATTCACTGCTTGAATCGTTTTAGGTATGTGGCCTGGGCTCTATGAATGATTTTGCGTTTCTTTTTTTAATCCTCGGGCTGTCATTTGGCTTATCAACACGTAATTATATCTGTGTTCAAGTTAAGAGGGCGTCACTGATAGAGGAATCAACGCAAAAATACAACTCTAGCTAATCAACCGTTTTCGAATGCCCAGGTCTCCAATACCCACCACCGACTCTCGCATGCATACATATATGTATGTATTCGGTGCAGACATCGCCGCAACACTGGTAAGTACTGTGGGCTGTCAACGAGTGAGTGATGGCCTCCTCCCGGCGGGAACCACACGAGGCGACTGACTACCAATGGCTCTGTTGTCATCTCTATTGGGAGTCCGACGAAGGCACGGAATCCGAAGAGGGGTCACCCAAGTTGAGTACGTCCGACGCAAGAAAAGAACGTCGAACCGAAAGCATTTATTGTCGAGCTCACCAAAGCTGGTAATTCGCTCGAATTGATAAATAAAGTTTACCTTATTGCTTCAAAACGATTGAAGAAGAAACCAGTGATGATGATTGAGGGAGCAGTAAGTGTTGCAGAAATGTCATGGCTATTGTAATATCATAATACGGGCCTTGTTAATGTTGCTTTGTCCGGACATGAAGCACAAAGGGACGGAATTGTCTTTCGTTGCTGTGGATCGACGATGGGACACGACGGGAAAGCTTGTTCCCATCGAAGAGGTCCCGGACATATTACGCGTCCTTCAAAGGGGTGGTCTATCGACACAGGGATAATTTAACAGGATAAAATATGTATAACGCTTTGGAAACGAAGAACACGAGCGAGAGTGCAGGAAATTAAGGCGATCTACCCAATGCGGAACCGCACAAAATGGAATGACAGATTGCGTCAAGATACATGTTTTTATCGCTGATTCATAGCGGAAGATTGGCCGGAATATGCACAACAAATCTTCAGGCGCATTTTATATGGATTTTATTATGGTTATGTAATTTTGCCTATAAGGACGCTGCATCTCGCTTGCACACGAAAATGTTACACCGCGTTTTTTTTTGTACGGGTGTGCGTAAATGTTTTTCTACCCGTAGGTCTTATCTTGTGATCAGATCAATAACGCTGACGTGGTTCTTTTTATAACTAATTTTGCACAACATCCGTTATTGCCCTCGAGGGTGCAAGATAATAATCATTATTCCATTTAACGTCAAAGAGACTAGGGCCGTCAAGATGGCTGTCAAGGGCTCATCGCCGCACCGAACGGCGCCACTGCCAAAAGTAATGATGAATAGTATACAGTAAAAGGGGAACGGGGCGGTGATTAAAGAGAACGCATTGTATGTAACAAGTTATGGTAGCTGTTAGAATGAGGTTCTCGACCCTGCAAAAAAACCGGAATATGAGTAAAGGCCTGTCGGTTTAAAGTGTACCCGCTGGTATTAAGGCGCTCTCCCATTGGCGAAGGGAGAGCCAATCATAGGACTACATGACTAGCAAATCAGGGGGCGCCCTGGTGGCGACCGCTAGTGCGATGATGGTTTGACGGCATTCGGAAAGTGCTCACTTCTTTTGTCAACGACGGAGTACTAGTCTATTAGAGGGTATTAAGAGATAAATAAAGCTTAAGTTTGACCAACCGAAACTGAGTTTTAACATTTCAAGTACTGAGTGCCTGAAGATGGCCAAGGACAACCAATGTGCCTTCGCGGGCCTAAGCTCAACGCGGACCCAAACGACTTCCAGCGATGGAAAAACACCGTGGTCGCACATCTCGCGAACAAGACCAACGGCCGCAAGGTCATTGAGATTCGAGCCGGAAGGGCTACGCCCCGTATCGGGTTCCAGTATTTGAGGAGGAATTCCCCTGGAGAAAAGTGAGTCTAAGATGAAGTCAATCTTCGGCGACAAGAGCAAGGCCGGGATTCAGGCGATGGGCAGAACGACTGAGCGCCCGATTGAGATTCCGATCAACTACGCTACCAGAGGAATGACTGGCGCAAAGAAGGGACCGATGAAGAAGTTTGGCAAGCGCAAGGCAACGCATCTGCCGATGGACGATGAGCGCGTGAACGCCTGCTTTTACTGCAACGGCGCCCACAACGAATAAATTCATTGAAATAAAATATGTGTTTAATTGGAGACCGCCATGAAAGGGTTAGCTCAAATAAAAACCTACACGGATATTGATCGTGTGTTTTTTCTGGAATATTCTACACTAGCAAGTGGTTCTTACCGATCCAAAATTATTTCTGCTTTGAAACTCCCTCCCTAGCCTATACAGAGCTTGGATTACTAGATTGAAGATTGCCTACTCTTTTTTACCTCCACTTCTAGGTGGCGGTTTTCGCTCCAAACTTTACCATCTTCTGACCACACGCTTCACAGTACGCAACCGTCTTCTCTATCCGCTGGAATGACACGACAGTTTGGATCCTTACTGAGTCTTTACGGTAGTGAGCCATCTCATCTGGGACTAGGACGGCCACGGTGCAACGGCTATCCTTATCATGATGGAGTTCCCCAACCAGCTCAAGGGTAAGTTTGAGGTGGTGTCGGGGGCGGAACGGGACCTCAGGCGGCGCCTCACCTTCGACCCAGACTATAGCCCGGTGATGCCTCTGTGTGATACTGTTAGCTTCATGTAGCAAGTTAGTATCCGACTACATGTTTGTAGTGAGTACGTACAGTTACATGTGTCTGAGTTAGTTGTAATAGGTCGTTCAGATCTGCCCAAAGTGGACTAGATCTGTCCCTATATACCTTAATACTTGGTAGTATTCACTGCTTGAATCGTTTTAGGTATGTGCCCTGGGCTCTATGAATGATTTTGCGTTTCTTTTTTTTAATCCTCGGGCTGTCATTTGGCTTATCAACACGTAATTATATCTGTGTTCAAGTTAAGAGGGCGTCACTGATAGAGGAATCAACGCAAAAATACAACTCTAGCTAATCAACCGTTTTCGAATGCCCAGGTCTCCAATACCCACCACCGACTCTCGCATGCATACATATATGTATGTATTCGGTGCAGACATCGCCGCAACACTGGTAAGTACTGTGGGCTGTCAACGAGTGAGTGATGGCCTCCTCCCGGCGGGAACCACACGAGGCGACTGACTACCAATGGCTCTGTTGTCATCTCTATTGGGAGTCCGACGAAGGCACGGAATCCGAAGAGGGGTCACCCAAGTTGAGTACGTCCGACGCAAGAAAAGAACGTCGAACCGAAAGCATTTATTGTCGAGCTCACCAAAGCTGGTAATTCGCTCGAATTGATAAATAAAGTTTACCTTATTGCTTCAAAACGATTGAAGAAGAAACCAGTGATGATGATTGAGGGAGCAGTAAGTGTTGCAGAAATGTCATGGCTATTGTAATATCATAATACGGGCCTTGTTAATGTTGCTTTGTCCGGACATGAAGCACAAAGGGACGGAATTGTCTTTCGTTGCTGTGGATCGACGATGGGACACGACGGGAAAGCTTGTTCCCCATCGAAGAGGTCCCGGACATATTACGCGTCCTTCAAAGGGGTGGTCTATCGACACAGGGATAATTTAACAGGATAAAATATGTATAACGCTTTGGAAACGAAGAACACGAGCGAGAGTGCAGGAAATTAAGGCGATCTACCCAATGCGGAACCGCACAAAATGGAATGACAGATTGCGTCAAGATACATGTTTTTATCGCTGATTCATAGCGGAAGATTGGCCGGAATATGCACAACAAATCTTCAGGCGCATTTTATATGGATTTTATTATGGTTATGTAATTTTGCCTATAAGGACGCTGCATCTCGCTTGCACACGAAAATGTTACACCGCGTTTTTTTTTGTATGGGTGTGCGTAAATGTTTTTCTACCCGTAGGCCTTATCTTGTGATCAGATCAATAACGCTGACGTGGTTCTTTTTATAACTAATTTTGCACAACATCCGTTATTGCCCTCGAGGGTGCAAGATAATAATCATTATTCCATTTAACGTCAAAGAGACTAGGGCCGTCAAGATGGCTGTCAAGGGCTCATCGCCGCACCGAACGGCGCCACTGCCAAAAGTAATGATGAATAGTATACAGTAAAAGGGGAACGGGGCGGTGATTAAAGAGAACGCATTGTATGTAACAAGTTATGGTAGCTGTTAGAATGAGGTTCTCGACCCTGCAAAAAAACCGGAATATGAGTAAAGGCCTGTCGGTTTAAAGTGTACCCGCTGGTATTAAGGCGCTCTCCCATTGGCGAAGGGAGAGCCAATCATAGGACTACATGACTAGCAAATCAGGGGGCGCCCTGGTGGCGACCGCTAGTGCGATGATGGTTTGACGGCATTCGGAAAGTGCTCACTTCTTTTGTCAACGACGGAGTACTAGTCTATTAGAGGGTATTAAGAGATAAATAAAGCTTAAGTTTGACCAACCGAAACTGAGTTTTAACATTTCAAGTACTGAGTGCCTGAAGATGGCCAAGGACAACCAATGTGCCTTCGCGGGCCTAAGCTCAACGCGGACCCAAACGACTTCCAGCGATGGAAAAACACCGTGGTCGCACATCTCGCGAACAAGACCAACGGCCGCAAGGTCATTGAGATTCGAGCCGGAAGGGCTACGCCCCGTATCGGGTTCCAGTATTTGAGGAGGAATTCCCCTGGAGAAAAGTGAGTCTAAGGTGAAGTCAATCTTCGGCGACAAGAGCAAGGCCGGGATTCAGGCGATGGGCAGAACGACTGAGCGCCCGATTGAGATTCCGATCAACTACGCTACCAGAGGAATGACTGGCGCAAAGAAGGGACCGATGAAGAAGTTTGGCAAGCGCAAGGCAACGCATCTGCCGATGGACGATGAGCGCGTGAACGCCTGCTTTTACTGCAACGGCGCCCACAACGAATAAATTCATTGAAATAAAATATGTGTTTAATTGGAGACCGCCATGAAAGGGTTAGCTCAAATAAAAACCTACACGGATATTGATCGTGTGTTTTTTTCTGGAATATTCTACACTAGCAAGTGGTTCTTACCGATCCAAAATTATTTCTGCTTTGAAACTCCCCCCCCCCCTCCCTAGCCTATACAGAGCTTGGATTACTAGATTGAAGATTGCCTACTCTTTTTTACCTCCACTTCTAGGTGGCGGTTTCGCTCCAAACTTTACCATCTTCTGACCACACGCTTCACAGTACGCAACCGTCTTCTCTATCCGCTGGAATGACACGACAGTTTGGATCCTTACTGAGTCTTTACGGTAGTGAGCCATCTCATCTGGGACTAGGACGGCCACGGTGCAACGGCTATCCTTATCATGATGGAGTTCCCCAACCAGCTCAAGGGTAAGTTTGAGGTGGTGTCGGGGGCGGAACGGGACCTCAGGCGGCGCCTCACCTTCGACCCAGACTATAGCCCGGTGATGCCTCTGTGTGATACTGTTAGCTTCATGTAGCAAGTTAGTATCCGACTACATGTTTGTAGTGAGTACGTACAGTTACATGTGTCTGAGTTAGTTGTAATAGGTCGTTCAGATCTGCCCAAAGTGGACTAGATCTGTCCCTATATACCTTAATACTTGGTAGTATTCACTGCTTGAATCGTTTTAGGTATGTGCCCTGGGCTCTATGAATGATTTTGCGTTTCTTTTTTAATCCTCGGGCTGTCATTTGGCTTATCAACACGTAATTATATCTGTGTTCAAGTTAAGAGGGCGTCACTGATAGAGGAATCAACGCAAAAATACAACTCTAGCTAATCAACCGTTTTCGAATGCCCAGGTCTCCAATACCCACCACCGACTCTCGCATGCATACATATATGTATGTATTCGGTGCAGACATCGCCGCAACACTGGTAAGTACTGTGGGCTGTCAACGAGTGAGTGATGGCCTCCTCCCGGCGGGAACCACACGAGGCGACTGACTACCAATGGCTCTGTTGTCATCTCTATTGGGAGTCCGACGAAGGCACGGAATCCGAAGAGGGTCACCCAAGTTGAGTACGTCCGACGCAAGAAAAGAACGTCGAACCGAAAGCATTTATTGTCGAGCTCACCAAAGCTGGTAATTCGCTCGAATTGATAAATAAAGTTTACCTTATTGCTTCAAAACGATTGAAGAAGAAACCAGTGATGATGATTGAGGGAGCAGTAAGTGTTGCAGAAATGTCATGGCTATTGTAATATCATAATACGGGCCTTGTTAATGTTGCTTTGTCCGGACATGAAGCACAAAGGGACGGAATTGTCTTTCGTTGCTGTGGATCGACGATGGGACACGACGGGAAAGCTTGTTCCCCATCGAAGAGGTCCCGGACATATTACGCGTCCTTCAAAGGGGTGGTCTATCGACACAGGGATAATTTAACAGGATAAAATATGTATAACGCTTTGGAAACGAAGAACACGAGCGAGAGTGCAGGAAATTAAGGCGATCTACCCAATGCGGAACCGCACAAAATGGAATGACAGATTGCGTCAAGATACATGTTTTTATCGCTGATTCATAGCGGAAGATTGGCCGGAATATGCACAACAAATCTTCAGGCGCATTTTATATGGATTTTATTATGGTTATGTAATTTTGCCTATAAGGACGCTGCATCTCGCTTGCACACGAAAATGTTACACCGCGTTTTTTTTTGTATGGGTGTGCGTAAATGTTTTTCTACCCGTAGGCCTTATCTTGTGATCAGATCAATAACGCTGACGTGGTTCTTTTTATAACTAATTTTGCACAACATCCGTTATTGCCCTCGAGGGTGCAAGATAATAATCATTATTCCATTTAACGTCAAAGAGACTAGGGCCGTCAAGATGGCTGTCAAGGGCTCATCGCCGCACCGAACGGCGCCACTGCCAAAAGTAATGATGAATAGTATACAGTAAAAGGGGAACGGGGCGGTGATTAAAGAGAACGCATTGTATGTAACAAGTTATGGTAGCTGTTAGAATGAGGTTCTCGACCCTGCAAAAAACCGGAATATGAGTAAAGGCCTGTCGGTTTAAAGTGTACCCGCTGGTATTAAGGCGCTCTCCCATTGGCGAAGGGAGAGCCAATCATAGGACTACATGACTAGCAAATCAGGGGCGCCCTGGTGGCGACCGCTAGTGCGATGATGGTTTGACGGCATTCGGAAAGTGCTCACTTCTTTTGTCAACGACGGAGTACTAGTCTATTAGAGGGTATTAAGAGATAAATAAAGCTTAAGTTTGACCAACCGAAACTGAGTTTTAACATTTCAAGTACTGAGTGCCTGAAGATGGCCAAGGACAACCAATGTGCCTTCGCGGGCCTAAGCTCAACGCGGACCCAAACGACTTCCAGCGATGGAAAAACACCGTGGTCGCACATCTCGCGAACAAGACCAACGGCCGCAAGGTCATTGAGATTCGAGCCGGAAGGGCTACGCCCCGTATCGGGTTCCAGTATTTGAGGAGGAATTCCCCTGGAGAAAAGTGAGTCTAAGATGAAGTCAATCTTCGGCGACAAGAGCAAGGCCGGGATTCAGGCGATGGGCAGAACGACTGAGCGCCCGATTGAGATTCCGATCAACTACGCTACCAGAGGAATGACTGGCGCAAAGAAGGGACCGATGAAGAAGTTTGGCAAGCGCAAGGCAACGCATCTGCCGATGGACGATGAGCGCGTGAACGCCTGCTTTTACTGCAACGGCGCCCACAACGAATAAATTCATTGAAATAAAATATGTGTTTAATTGGAGACCGCCATGAAAGGGTTAGCTCAAATAAAAACCTACACGGATATTGATCGTGTGTTTTTTTCTGGAATATTCTACACTAGCAAGTGGTTCTTACCGATCCAAAATTATTTCTGCTTTGAAACTCCCTCCCTAGCCTATACAGAGCTTGGATTACTAGATTGAAGATTGCCTACTCTTTTTTACCTCCACTTCTAGGTGGCGGTTTTCGCTCCAAACTTTACCATCTTCTGACCACACGCTTCACAGTACGCAACCGTCTTCTCTATCCGCTGGAATGACACGACAGTTTGGATCCTTACTGAGTCTTTACGGTAGTGAGCCATCTCATCTGGGACTAGGACGGCCACGGTGCAACGGCTATCCTTATCATGATGGAGTTCCCCAACCAGCTCAAGGGTAAGTTTGAGGTGGTGTCGGGGGCGGAACGGGACCTCAGGCGGCGCCTCACCTTCGACCCAGACTATAGCCCGGTGATGCCTCTGTGTGATACTGTTAGCTTCATGTAGCAAGTTAGTATCCGACTACATGTTTGTAGTGAGTACGTACAGTTACATGTGTCTGAGTTAGTTGTAATAGGTCGTTCAGATCTGCCCAAAGTGGACTAGATCTGTCCCTATATACCTTAATACTTGGTAGTATTCACTGCTTGAATCGTTTTAGGTATGTGCCCTGGGCTCTATGAATGATTTTGCGTTTCTTTTTTTTAATCCTCGGGCTGTCATTTGGCTTATCAACACGTAATTATATCTGTGTTCAAGTTAAGAGGGCGTCACTGATAGAGGAATCAACGCAAAAATACAACTCTAGCTAATCAACCGTTTTCGAATGCCCAGGTCTCCAATACCCACCACCGACTCTCGCACGCATACATATATGTATGTATTCGGTGCAGACATCGCCGCAACACTGGCAAGTACTGTGGGCTGTCAACGAGTGAGTGATGGCCTCCTCCCGGCGGGAACCACACGAGGCGACTGACTACCAATGGCTCTGTTGTCATCTCTATTGGGAGTCCGACGAAGGCACGGAATCCGAAGAGGGGTCACCCAAGTTGAGTACGTCCGACGCAAGAAAAGAACGTCGAACCGAAAGCATTTATTGTCGAGTTCACCAAAGCTGGTAATTCGCTCGAATTGATAAATAAAGTTTACCTTATTGCTTCAAAACGATTGAAGAAGAAACCAGTGATGATGATTGAGGGAGCAGTAAGTGTTGCAGAAATGTCATGGCTATTGTAATATCATAATACGGGCCTTGTTAATGTTGCTTTGTCCGGACATGAAGCACAAAGGGACGGAATTGTCTTTCGTTGCTGTGGATCGACGATGGGACACGACGGGAAAGCTTGTTCCCCATCGAAGAGGTCCCGGACATATTACGCGTCCTTCAAAGGGGTGGTCTATCGACACAGGGATAGTTTAACAGGATAAAATATGTATAACGCTTTGGAAACGAAGAACACGAGCGAGAGTGCAGGAAATTAAGGCGATCTACCCAATGCGGAACCGCACAAAATGGAATGACAGATTGCGTCAAGATACATGTTTTTATCGCTGATTCATAGCGGAAGATTGGCCGGAATATGCACAACAAATCTTCAGGCGCATTTTATATGGATTTTATTATGGTTATGTAATTTTGCCTATAAGGACGCTGCATCTCGCTTGCACACGAAAATGTTACACCGCGTTTTTTTTTGTATGGGTGTGCGTAAATGTTTTTCTACCCGTAGGCCTTATCTTGTGATCAGATCAATAACGCTGACGTGGTTCTTTTTATAACTAATTTTGCACAACATCCGTTATTGCCCTCGAGGGTGCAAGATAATAATCATTATTCCATTTAACGTCAAAGAGACTAGGGCCGTCAAGATGGCTGTCAAGGGCTCATCGCCGCACCGAACGGCGCCACTGCCAAAAGTAATGATGAATAGTATACAGTAAAAGGGGAACGGGGCGGTGATTAAAGAGAACGCATTGTATGTAACAAGTTATGGTAGCTGTTAGAATGAGGTTCTCGACCCTGCAAAAAAACCGGAATATGAGTAAAGGCCTGTCGGTTTAAAGTGTACCCGCTGGTATTAAGGCGCTCTCCCATTGGCGAAGGGAGAGCCAATCATAGGACTACATGACTAGCAAATCAGGGGGCGCCCTGGTGGCGACCGCTAGTGCGATGATGGTTTGACGGCATTCGGAAAGTGCTCACTTCTTTTGTCAACGACGGAGTACTAGTCTATTAGAGGGTATTAAGAGATAAATAAAGCTTAAGTTTGACCAACCGAAACTGAGTTTTAACATTTCAAGTACTGAGTGCCTGAAGATGGCCAAGGACAACCAATGTGCCTTCGCGGGCCTAAGCTCAACGCGGACCCAAACGACTTCCAGCGATGGAAAAACACCGTGGTCGCACATCTCGCGAACAAGACCAACGGCCGCAAGGTCATTGAGATTCGAGCCGGAAGGGCTACGCCCCGTATCGGGTTCCAGTATTTGAGGAGGAATTCCCCTGGAGAAAAGTGAGTCTAAGGTGAAGTCAATCTTCGGCGACAAGAGCAAGGCCGGGATTCAGGCGATGGGCAGAACGACTGAGCGCCCGATTGAGATTCCGATCAACTACGCTACCAGAGGAATGACTGGCGCAAAGAAGGGACCGATGAAGAAGTTTGGCAAGCGCAAGGCAACGCATCTGCCGATGGACGATGAGCGCGTGAACGCCTGCTTTTACTGCAACGGCGCCCACAACGAATAAATTCATTGAAATAAAATATGTGTTTAATTGGAGACCGCCATGAAAGGGTTAGCTCAAATAAAAACCTACACGGATATTGATCGTGTGTTTTTTTCTGGAATATTCTACACTAGCAAGTGGTTCTTACCGATCCAAAATTATTTCTGCTTTGAAACTCCCTCCCTAGCCTATACAGAGCTTGGATTACTAGATTGAAGATTGCCTACTCTTTTTTACCTCCACTTCTAGGTGGCGGTTTTCGCTCCAAACTTTACCATCTTCTGACCACACGCTTCACAGTACGCAACCGTCTTCTCTATCCGCTGGAATGACACGACAGTTTGGATCCTTACTGAGTCTTTACGGTAGTGAGCCATCTCATCTGGGACTAGGACGGCCACGGTGCAACGGCTATCCTTATCATGATGGAGTTCCCCAACCAGCTCAAGGGTAAGTTTGAGGTGGTGTCGGGGGCGGAACGGGACCTCAGGCGGCGCCTCACCTTCGACCCAGACTATAGCCCGGTGATGCCTCTGTGTGATACTGTTAGCTTCATGTAGCAAGTTAGTATCCGACTACATGTTTGTAGTGAGTACGTACAGTTACATGTGTCTGAGTTAGTTGTAATAGGTCGTTCAGATCTGCCCAAAGTGGACTAGATCTGTCCCTATATACCTTAATACTTGGTAGTATTCACTGCTTGAATCGTTTTAGGTATGTGCCCTGGGCTCTATGAATGATTTTGCGTTTCTTTTTTTTAATCCTCGGGCTGTCATTTGGCTTATCAACACGTAATTATATCTGTGTTCAAGTTAAGAGGGCGTCACTGATAGAGGAATCAACGCAAAAATACAACTCTAGCTAATCAACCGTTTTCGAATGCCCAGGTCTCCAATACCCACCACCGACTCTCGCATGCATACATATATGTATGTATTCGGTGCAGACATCGCCGCAACACTGGCAAGTACTGTGGGCTGTCAACGAGTGAGTGATGGCCTCCTCCCGGCGGGAACCACACGAGGCGACTGACTACCAATGGCTCTGTTGTCATCTCTATTGGGAGTCCGACGAAGGCACGGAATCCGAAGAGGGGTCACCCAAGTTGAGTACGTCCGACGCAAGAAAAGAACGTCGAACCGAAAGCATTTATTGTCGAGCTCACCAAAGCTGGTAATTCGCTCGAATTGATAAATAAAGTTTACCTTATTGCTTCAAAACGATTGAAGAAGAAACCAGTGATGATGATTGAGGGAGCAGTAAGTGTTGCAGAAATGTCATGGCTATTGTAATATCATAATACGGGCCTTGTTAATGTTGCTTTGTCCGGACATGAAGCACAAAGGGACGGAATTGTCTTTCGTTGCTGTGGATCGACGATGGGACACGACGGGAAAGCTTGTTCCCCATCGAAGAGGTCCCGGACATATTACGCGTCCTTCGAAGGGGTGCCCATATCGACACAGGGATAATGTAACAGGATAAAATATGTATATCGCTTTGCAAACAAAGAACACGAGCGAGAGTGCAGGAAATTAAGGCGATCTACCCAATGCGGAACCGCACAAAATGGAATGACAGATTGCGTCAAGGTAGACGACGCTTCTATTGCTGATTCACAGCTTCATGCTGTCAGCGTTAACACGTCTACGTTTTGATTATTTTAAACATGGCTGATTCTCGGTTTTTGCCCTGGATCATACCAGTCTAAAATGAAGCTGTTTCAACCAACTCGAGATTGTACTGGTCTAAACCGATGCCGTTTCTCGTTCACTGATGGGGCGCTGTAAACTGTAATTGACTTCGCTTTGTGTCCCGGGCTGCAACGAAAACAATGCGTTCGCAAGAACTCGCTGGCTCGTGTATACCTATTGCTGTTGTGTTTAATGATGATGCGAAACGCTGTTATAACGGTCTCAAAATATGTATGCGCATCCTGCTCTGACTAATAAGGTTGAAATCCGGGTTCCATGTCTTCATCATCACTGCGAGCACAAACGCCCTCTTTCGGGGATCATCCCTTCTCATTATGGACGAGGTTGAAGGGAGCAGCAGCTCAGACGACGCTGGCAAGGACGGCTCCGACCATCCTGGTAGCACCCCCCTGAGTGGTGAGATAAGTGTTGGATACCTGAATCGATTCCCTTGCCTGAACAAAAGCTTTTCAGGGTGCTTACTTGTTTTAAATACTTACATTAAAGATTTCGTATTGTTTAAGAGATAAAGCAGATCTAACCACTCATAGTCCAGTCAGAATGATAAAACTATATAATATTTTGTGGTAAAATTCACTACACTCCTTCAGGATACTTCGATAACAATCTTAGTTTTATCGAGCCAATGAGTATAGCCACAATCAAGCGCATTTACTGTTTTAAGTTTCTATTTTGCAACTTACCAAAATGCATAACATCACCATCATCAGGTCATTTGTTAACTTGGATCCACGACATTATAGTGTAATATCATATTATGATCTAAGGGTTATTTGCAGTGGGGGTATCATCGAGCGATGCCGATCAGGCCCACAAACCATCACTATATTCGACTGACAACAAAAATACTATGAAGAAGCTGTACAAGAAGCAGTACAGAAATCACAGCTAAATGCGCATTGATATTTACGTAAAAAAAAAATTATGTGGGCATCCATACTCGGAGTTACTGTCAACGATGACATCAGTTGCCATCAGGTGAGGGCATGCCCATGTTCTCGTCACTTGCTCATTGTATACACAACAACAAGTACAATCATTATTTCTGTATTTTGGTGGCCAATTAAGGTATTTGATTGTATGGCTAGCTATGTTTTGATTTGATTGAGCGATCCATGAGACCGAGCTAAATCGATTGGTGCCTTGTTTGCAAAAAAGTAACATGACTAAGTTGGTCAAAAGGCAACACACAGCTCGGATCTGATAGTGATCGGCTATAGCCCAGATCGTTTTTGTGTATTTTTTCCGGAGAAGCACGATATTTTCAGAGGCAACTGCAGTCGACATGTCAGTCATATACAGAAAGGCATCAGACACAATAATAGTAATCAAAGGAGGGGTTGTATAATCCTCAATTTCATCGGTTAACCCTTTCGCGAGTATCCTTGATAAACTATACTATGCAACTCATTGATATTTCATCTAAACGGGCCCTCTAGGCGTCCTTTACTGAGTTACAGTCTTTTCGGTGTGTCGCAGGGGACATGCCAGCTACGGTGATTTGAAGGATACATAGTATGGATGTATGTTACTTCGCGTTTGTATCACCTAAAATACACGTACCACGTTGGCCCTAGTAATAGCTTCAGGTTGGACGGCCAGCAACTGAGCATGCAGCTCCGCAAAAATGCGACATGCGACATGGGTTTCTTGCCCTTAATAGCGCAGGTACGCATTCGTAAGAGCTAGATCCACGAGGCCTAGAAATAGCATTAGCTTGTTACATCACAAATAACCTTGGAAAGGCAAAGCACAGCTGAAGAGATCAAAACTGAAGTCGTAGCTGGTCATGTACGTCCATACCGCCCATGTTTGCGTGGTAGTCCTTGATCAATTTTGGGCAAGGCATGTTTTCCTCTTGTGCGTATCCGTTTGTGCGTACTACAATATACACCGTCAGCTATTTCCGCCGATTCCATCTTAGAAAATCAAGTTACTCACCTGTCGTTTGTTATTGAGTACTGGCACTCGTTGCCAATATGTGAACAGGCTTGGAGTCCATCCAAACACATGCAGCCATCTCAGAAACGGCTTTGTTTCGAGAAACGGTACGCTCCTCGTTGATCGTGTCGTGTCGTTGTTTTCTTCTGTCTTACAAGGCCTCAGGGAAACCGATTCGGCGAGACTGAATGGTGCTGGTGCCAACTGTGTAGATCTTGCGAGCTAACAGCTCAAGCGAAAGGGCTATGGAAGTATAAAATCGATCCGTCACAACCATGTGCCACTCCGTTCGTTCAGACGGAATCCTCTGTGTCATGTTCCGAAGCACTGCCGCGGGGCCTGACTTGTCATCAATTGTCTGGGGGCCTCCCAGATGCTGCTTCTTCCCACAATAAACCCCCGCCCAGCCAGAACAGACGCAAAAACGTTAGAGTAATTTACAATTAGAACAATAGTAAATAAAGTCAAAACTTACCGTAGGCAGTAAGACGTCCGATGGCAACACGTGCGAAACAACTTGGTGCCCCATTTGTGTGGTTTGTCTTTCATGAAAACGCGTATGCCGTTGTACGTTGAGTGTGATGTACCTTCTTCCCAGCCATCCTCCTCCCACTTTTTAATTTCGTCGCGGTTGTTAGCCAATTGGAGGGGTTCATCGTCATCGTTCCCACAACAAGGACGAAATATACATGTACGCCCTGTGACATCTCTTGACGTCCGTCGCGTGGTCCTTCGCGCTGGTGACATCGCCCACGGTCTTTTTGTATAGGAGTGTCTACAGAACATACATGCACGCACTGTGGCATCGCTTGCGGTACGCCAAGAGAGATTTGCGCTGGTGACATCGCCGACGAACCATTGGAATACTCTAGGAATCTCTACAAAATATGCATGTACACCCTACAACAACGACGAAATACACATGTACGCCCTGTGCTGCGGCAGCAGCTAAGACATGCGCGGGATCAGTTGACTCGTCAAAATGCTAGCATTGCGACGATGCACCACACCGAGATTATGGCGCTGATCAACACACACCACGCTGAAAAGAATGGAGCTGCTGGGTGGTGTGAAGGCGCGGTTAGATGGCATCCTGGCTCTCCCCGGGGAGGTCATGGATCGTCTGGAAGGAATGGAGAATTGCCTTACATCGGTACCGGATGAAACCAAAGTGCATGGCTTCGCTGTCACTATCACTCTACCATTGGGAGTGCGAGGAAGGCACGACATCCGCATTGTCGCTGGCCAAGCTGAGTACGTTCGACGCAAGTCAAGGGACTTGGTGCCGGAAAACTTTGTTTTCGAATTCACCGAAACCGGCAAACCAATCGATCTGAGGAACACTTTTCGCAGGGCCGCTTCGGAAAGACCAAAGGAGAAGATCGAGATGATTGAGGGAGCAGTAAGCGCTACGCGAATTCCGTGAGTTTTGTAATATCCTAATTTTGGGCTTGTTACTGTTGCCTTGTCAGTGTAGGAAGGTCAAAGCGAAGGGATAGTTGTTCGGTGCTGTGGATCGCTGTGGCATGATGAGCAAACCATTTTTTTTTTTTTCAATTGAAGAGGTCACAGGCATATTACGGGTTCTCTTAGATGATGCCAACATCCACGTTGGGATACTGCAACAGTATAACCAGTTACATGGAGATGTGTACCGCTTCGTCGACGAGGAGCATGCGCGAGGTTTGCAGTAGATTTAGGCGACGCAGGCGACACGAAATCTCGTAAAACAAAATGGAGCCACATGTTGCGTTTAGCTATTCAAGGTCCCTAACCGTTGACCCACATCACAGCACTAGCATCTAGCACGAAACGTCTACTCCTAGACTTAGCTTGATCTTGGTTGGTTCCCAGTCCTCGCCCTTGGCAATTGTGCGGCCTAACTGAAGCCGTTTCTTGTATTCGTGGGGAATGTTGTATCCACACCCCCAGTCTTCATGCCAAATGGAGAAGCAGGGCTTCTTAGTTCCCCACTTTGGTGTCGGAAGTGCTGGCACAAGTAAACGCTTCAGCTGTAAATCGTTAGTCAACTAAGGGCTGCGGATATGCATGACCGAATACGTACTCGCCCGATTTGCCCGTTGAACACGCCCTACAGAACCACTTCGTGTTCTTTACGCGCTTGCCTTTTGATCCTTCTATGCAGGAGCAAACTTTGCAAGCTCGATGCTTCCGTTTTCGACGAGGATCTCCACGCTTCCGCGTGCAGTCCCCGGCTTCTTCCGGTACTTGACCTGCGGTATTGGGATTTCGGCTGGGGGTAACTGTCCAGTATTGTGTATCCTGTGCACAAGCACGACAACAACAAGATGACACCATTCAAATACCACCTAAAATACACGTACCACGTTGGCCCTAGTAATAGCTTCCAGGTTGGACGGCCAGCAACTGAGCATGCAGCTCCGCAAAAATGCGACATGCGACATGGGTTTCTTGCCCTTAATAGCGCAGGTACGCATTCGTAAGAGCTAGATCCACGAGGCCTAGAAATAGCATTAGCCTGTTACATCACAAATATCATGCTCGAACGCATGATAATGTACCCTTTGTAGTACTTTTGAAAGGCAAAGCACAGCTGAAGAGATCAAAACTGAAGTCGTAGCTGGTCATGTACGTCCATACCGCCCATGTTTGCGTGGTAGTCCTTGATCAATTTTGGGCAAGGCATGTTTTCCTCTTGTGCGTATCCGTTTGTGCGTACTACAATATACACCGTCAGCTATTTCCGCCGATTCCGTCTTAGAAAATCAAGTTACTCACCTGTCGTTTGTTATTGAGTACTGGCACCCGTTGCCAATATGTTAACAGGCGTTGAGTCCATACAAAAACAATCAGTCATCACAGAAACGGCTTTGTTTAGAGAAACTGTACTCTCCACGTTGATCGTGTCGTGTCGTTGTTTTCTTCTGTCTTACAAGGCCTCAGGAAACCGATTCGGCGAGACTGAATGGTGCTGGTGCCAACTGTGTAGATCTTGCGAGCTAACAGCTCAAGCGAAAGGGCTATGGAAGTATAAAATCGATCCGTCACAACCATGTGCCACTCCGTTCGTTCAGACGGAATCCCCTGTGTCATGTTCCGAAGCACTGCCGCCGGGCCTGACTTGTCATCAATTGTCTGGGGGCCTCCCAGATGCTGCTTCTTCCCACAATAAACCCCCGCCCAGCCAGAACAGACGCAAAAACGTTAGAGTAATTTACAATTAGAACAATAGTAAATAAAGTCAAAACTTACCGTAGGCAGTAAGACGTCCGATGGCAACACGTGCGAAACAACTTGGTGCCCCATTTGTGTGGTTTGTCTTTCATGAAAACGCGTATGCCGTTGTACGTTGAGTGTGATGTACCTTCTTCCCAGCCATCCTCCTCCCACTTTTTAATTTCGTCGCGGTTGTTAGCCAATTGGAGGGGTTCATCGTCATCGTTCCCACAACAAGGACGAAATATACATGTACGCCCTGTGACATCTCTTGACGTCCGTCGCGTGGTCCTTCGCGCTGGTGACATCGCCCACGGTCTTTTTGTATAGGAGTGTCTACAGAACATACATGCACGCACTGTGGCATCGCTTGCGGTACGCCAAGAGAGATTTGCGCTGGTGACATCGCCGACGAACCATTGGAATAGTCTAGGAATCTCTACAAAATATGCATGTACACCCTACAACAACGACGAAATACATATGTACGCCCTGTGCTGCGGCAGCAGCTAAGACATGCGCGGGATCAGTTGACTCGTCAAAATGCTAGCATTGCGACGATGCACCACACCGAGATTATGGCGCTGATCAACACACACCACGCTGAAAAGAATGGAGCTGCTGGGTGGTGTGAAGGCGCGGTTAGATGGCATCCTGGCTCTCCCCGGGGAGGTCATGGATCGTCTGGAAGGAATGGAGAATTGCCTTACATCGGTACCGGATGAAACCAAAGTGCATGGCTTCGCTGTCACTATCACTCTACCATTGGGAGTGCGAGGAAGGCACGACATCCGCATTGTCGCTGGCCAAGCTGAGTACGTTCGACGCAAGTCAAGGGACTTGGTGCCGGAAAACTTTGTTTTCGAATTCACCGAAACCGGCAAACCAATCGATCTGAGGAACACTTTTCGCAGGGCCGCTTCGGAAAGACCAAAGGAGAAGATCGAGATGATTGAGGGAGCAGTAAGCGCTACGCGAATTCCGTGAGTTTTGTAATATCCTAATTTTGGGCTTGTTACTGTTGCCTTGTCAGTGTAGGAAGGTCAAAGCGAAGGGATAGTTGTTCGGTGCTGTGGATCGCTGTGGCATGATGAGCAAACCATTTTTTTTTTCAATTGAAGAGGTCACAGGCATATTACGGGTTCTCTTAGATGATGCCAACATCCACGTTGGGATACTGCAACAGTATAACCAGTTACATGGAGATGTGTACCGCTTCGTCGACGAGGAGCATGCGCGAGGTTTGCAGTAGATTTAGGCGACGCAGGCGACACGAAATCTCGTAAAACAAAATGGAGCCACATGTTGCGTTTAGCTATTCAAGGTCCCTAACCGTTGACCCACATCACAGCACTAGCATCTAGCACGAAACGTCTACTCCTAGACTTAGCTTGATCTTGGTTGGTTCCCAGTCCTCGCCCTTGGCAATTGTGCGGCCTAACTGAAGCCGTTTCTTGTATTCGTGGGGAATGTTGTATCCACACCCCAGTCTTCATGCCAAATGGAGAAGCAGGGCTTCTTAGTTCCCCACTTTGGTGTCGGAAGTGCTGGCACAAGTAAACGCTTCAGCTGTAAATCGTTAGTCAACTAAGGGCTGCGGATATGCATGACCGAATACGTACTCGCCCGATTTGCCCGTTGAACACGCCCTACAGAACCACTTCGTGTTCTTTACGCGCTTGCCTTTTGATCCTTCTATGCAGGAGCAAACTTTGCAAGCTCGATGCTTCCGTTTTCGACGAGGATCTCCACGCTTCCGCGTGCAGTCCCCGGCTTCTTCCGGTACTTGACCTGCGGTATTGGGATTTCGGCTGGGGGTAACTGTCCAGTATTGTGTATCCTGTGCACAAGCACGACAACAACAAGATGACACCATTCAAATACCACCTAAAATACACGTACCACGTTGGCCCTAGTAATAGCTTCAGGTTGGACGGCCAGCAACTGAGCATGCAGCTCCGCAAAAATGCGACATGCGACATGGGTTTCTTGCCCTTAATAGCGCAGGTACGCATTCGTAAGAGCTAGATCCACGAGGCCTAGAAATAGCATTAGCCTGTTACATCACAAATATCATGCTCGAACGCATGATAATGTACCCTTTGTAGTACTTTTGAAAGGCAAAGCACAGCTGAAGAGATCAAAACTGAAGTCGTAGCTGGTCATGTACGTCCATACCGCCCATGTTTGCGTGGTAGTCCTTGATCAATTTTGGGCAAGGCATGTTTTCCTCTTGTGCGTATCCGTTTGTGCGTACTACAATATACACCGTCAGCTATTTCCGCCGATTCCGTCTTAGAAAATCAAGTTACTCACCTGTCGTTTGTTATTGAGTACTGGCACCCGTTGCCAATATGTGAACAGGCTTGGAGTCCATCCAAACACATGAAGTCATCTCAGAAACGGCTTTGTTTCGAGAAACTGTACGCTCCTCGTTGATCGTGTCGTGTCGTTGTTTTCTTCTGTCTTACAAGGCCTCAGGGAAACCGATTCGGCGAGACTGAATGGTGCTGGTGCCAACTGTGTAGATCTTGCGAGCTAACAGCTCAAGCGAAAGGGCTATGGAAGTATAAAATCGATCCGTCACAACCATGTGCCACTCCGTTCGTTCAGACGGAATCCCCTGTGTCATGTTCCGAAGCACTGCCGCCGGGCCTGACTTGTCATCAATTGTCTGGGGGCCTCCCAGATGCTGCTTCTTCCCACAATAAACCCCCGCCCAGCCAGAACAGACGCAAAAACGTTAGAGTAATTTACAATTAGAACAATAGTAAATAAAGTCAAAACTTACCGTAGGCAGTAAGACGTCCGATGGCAACACGTGCGAAACAACTTGGTGCCCCATTTGTGTGGTTTGTCTTTCATGAAAACGCGTATGCCGTTGTACGTTGAGTGTGATGTACCTTCTTCCCAGCCATCCTCCTCCCACTTTTTAATTTCGTCGCGGTTGTTAGCCAATTGGAGGGTTCATCGTCATCGTTCCCACAACAAGGACGAAATATACATGTACGCCCTGTGACATCTCTTGACGTCCGTCGCGTGGTCCTTCGCGCTGGTGACATCGCCCACGGTCTTTTTGTATAGGAGTGTCTACAGAACATACATGCACGCACTGTGGCATCGCTTGCGGTACGCCAAGAGAGATTTGCGCTGGTGACATCGCCGACGAACCATTGGAATAGTCTAGGAATCTCTACAAAATATGCATGTACACCCTACAACAACGACGAAATACACATGTACGCCCTGTGCTGCGGCAGCAGCTAAGACATGCGCGGGATCAGTTGACTCGTCAAAATGCTAGCATTGCGACGATGCACCACACCGAGATTATGGCGCTGATCAACACACACCACGCTGAAAAGAATGGAGCTGCTGGGTGGTGTGAAGGCGCGGTTAGATGGCATCCTGGCTCTCCCCGGGGAGGTCATGGATCGTCTGGAAGGAATGGAGAATTGCCTTACATCGGTACCGGATGAAACCAAAGTGCATGGCTTCGCTGTCACTATCACTCTACCATTGGGAGTGCGAGGAAGGCACGACATCCGCATTGTCGCTGGCCAAGCTGAGTACGTTCGACGCAAGACAAGGGACTTGGTGCCGGAAAACTTTGTTTTCGAATTCACCGAAACCGGCAAACCAATCGATCTGAGGAACACTTTTCGCAGGGCCGCTTCGGAAAGACCAAAGGAGAAGATCGAGATGATTGAGGGAGCAGTAAGCGCTACGCGAATTCCGTGAGTTTTGTAATATCCTAATTTTGGGCTTGTTACTGTTGCCTTGTCAGTGTAGGAAGGTCAAAGCGAAGGGATAGTTGTTCGGTGCTGTGGATCGCTGTGGCATGATGAGCAAACCATTTTTTTTTTCAATTGAAGAGGTCACAGGCATATTACGGGTTCTCTTAGATGATGCCAACATCCACGTTGGGATACTGCAACAGTATAACCAGTTACATGGAGATGTGTACCGCTTCGTCGACGAGGAGCATGCGCGAGGTTTGCAGTAGATTTAGGCGACGCAGGCGACACGAAATCTCGTAAAACAAAATGGAGCCACATGTTGCGTTTAGCTATTCAAGGTCCCTAACCGTTGACCCACATCACAGCACTAGCATCTAGCACGAAACGTCTACTCCTAGACTTAGCTTGATCTTGGTTGGTTCCCAGTCCTCGCCCTTGGCAATTGTGCGGCCTAACTGAAGCCGTTTCTTGTATTCGTGGGGAATGTTGTATCCACACCCCCAGTCTTCATGCCAAATGGAGAAGCAGGGCTTCTTAGTTCCCCCACTTTGGTGTCGGAAGTGCTGGCACAAGTAAACGCTTCAGCTGTAAATCGTTAGTCAACTAAGGGCTGCGGATATGCATGACCGAATACGTACTCGCCCGATTTGCCCGTTGAACACGCCCTACAGAACCACTTCGTGTTCTTTACGCGCTTGCCTTTTGATCCTTCTATGCAGGAGCAAACTTTGCAAGCTCGATGCTTCCGTTTTCGACGAGGATCTCCACGCTTCCGCGTGCAGTCCCCGGCTTCTTCCGGTACTTGACCTGCGGTATTGGGATTTCGGCTGGGGGTAACTGTCCAGTATTGTGTATCCTGTGCACAAGCACGACAACAACAAGATGACACCATTCAAATACCACCTAAAATACACGTACCACGTTGGCCCTAGTAATAGCTTCAGGTTGGACGGCCAGCAACTGAGCATGCAGCTCCGCAAAAATGCGACATGCGACATGGGTTTCTTGCCCTTAATAGCGCAGGTACGCATTCGTAAGAGCTAGATCCACGAGGCCTAGAAATAGCATTAGCCTGTTACATCACAAATATCATGCTCGAACGCATGATAATGTACCCTTTGTAGTACTTTTGAAAGGCAAAGCACAGCTGAAGAGATCAAAACTGAAGTCGTAGCTGGTCATGTACGTCCATACCGCCCATGTTTGCGTGGTAGTCCTTGATCAATTTTGGGCAAGGCATGTTTTCCTCTTGTGCGTATCCGTTTGTGCGTACTACAATATACACCGTCAGCTATTTCCGCCGATTCCATCTTAGAAAATCAAGTTACTCACCTGTCGTTTGTTATTGAGTACTGGCACCCGTTGCCAATATGTGAACAGGCTTGGAGTCCATCCAAACACATGCAGTCATCTCAGAAACGGCTTTGTTTCGAGAAACTGTACGCTCCTCGTTGATCGTGTCGTGTCGTTGTTTTCTTCTGTCTTACAAGGCCTCAGGGAAACCGATTCGGCGAGACTGAATGGTGCTGGTGCCAACTGTGTAGATCTTGCGAGCTAACAGCTCAAGCGAAAGGGCTATGGAAGTATAAAATCGATCCGTCACAACCATGTGCCACTCCGTTCGTTCAGACGGAATCCCCTGTGTCATGTTCCGAAGCACTGCCGCCGGGCCTGACTTGTCATCAATTGTCTGGGGGCCTCCCAGATGCTGCTTCTTCCCACAATAAACCCCCGCCCAGCCAGAACAGACGCAAAAACGTTAGAGTAATTTACAATTAGAACAATAGTAAATAAAGTCAAAACTTACCGTAGGCAGTAAGACGTCCGATGGCAACACGTGCGAAACAACTTGGTGCCCCATTTGTGTGGTTTGTCTTTCATGAAAACGCGTATGCCGTTGTACGTTGAGTGTGATGTACCTTCTTCCCAGCCATCCTCCTCCCACTTTTTAATTTCGTCGCGGTTGTTAGCCAATTTGAGGAGTTCATCGTCATCGTTCCCACAACAACGACGAAATATACATGTACGCCCTGTGACATCTCTTGACGTCCGTCGCGCGGTCCTTCGCGCTGGCGACATCGCCCACGGTCCATTTGTATAGGAGTGTGGCACGAGGCAACTTGAAATGTTGGGAGAGTGCCGGCACAGCCGGCCCCGGCGCCGATCCACGGAAAGCAGTAGCGGGAGAGAGAAATGTCGATTCAGGATGGCGTGCCTATACGCACGCGTGGCTACAGCCTCTTGCAACTCTAACAGACGCGATGTCTGTTAACCCACCGGCGACCGTTATCCCGATTTTGCTGGGATAAGAAAAACCTCGGGGAAAAGTTCCGGTTCAAACCATACAGGTGGTTAGGGTACTTGCGACTCTTCAAGGTCCCGCCGACAGCGTTTTGACCAATGCGATCTGTTTGCGGATTTCTCGCCTGGTGAGGTGGATGGGCACCTTCCGCGCCTTCCGCGCCACCATTGACCACTGCACTAGAATTTACACCCGCAGATTGCCAGGTGCCCGCAACGGATTAGCGCTTCCCCGGTATGGTAAAATTCTGAATTGATAAGATGCACCTCTCACTAATCGCTAACCTTATTTCCCCTTATGTATGTACTGTATTATCATTGTCTTCTGTAGGTGCCCACAAGCTCGAGGTACGGTGGTCGAGAAGCTGCGAGTACGGCTGGACCGGCGCCACTGCGAAGACCGAGGTGTTCCGATCGAGGCCTGGACGCTCCTGTTCGTGGAGGAGCCCGACCGCTACTTCGGAAATGTACGTGAGGCGCCGGGGGTAGAGGAGCTTTAGCAAAAGGGAGGCTGACGCTGACAGGTGTTGTGGATTCGGTAGGAGTGCGAGCTGGACACC
The DNA here is from genome assembly GCA_024211575.1 of Phytophthora melonis. NCBI lineage: Eukaryota > Oomycota > Peronosporomycetes > Peronosporales > Peronosporaceae > Phytophthora > Phytophthora melonis. The sequence continues at coordinate 1,317,931 of JAMXKT010000094.1, read as the reverse complement.
GTCTTCAATTCCCGCAAGGTAAGGCGGCGTCTTGGCAGCTTTGGTATTCATATCTAGGGGCTCATGCTGGTGTTGTTGTGTCGACAGGCGTATTTACATTCTGGACGAGCTGTCCACCGGCCACTCCCGGCAGGACTCGAGCAAGGAGGCGATCTTGCGTGTCCGCCGCTGTGAAACCATGCGGGTGACGACAATTCACCCTAACGCGAGTCGACTCCACAGCGAAAGCCCAAGCGCGATGCCGAAGGTACGACGGTGGAAACAAACGGCAGGGAGGACGCCAAGAGCACGACAGGGATAGCGGGGTGTGGCAAGAGTCCAAGAACGACAGATACCACGGCGGCTTGAAGCGTGGAGTCTTCATGGTCGACTGGGATCTGGTTACGGAGCCCACGATGCCGTACGTCGAGTAAGCTCGTCCGCTACGAACACTTCATCTCGTATTGGGTTTTCTAGACCTCGTATGCATTACGTTGACAAACTCAAGGGCGGGTCGAAGTTGATTAGAGTTGTGATTGATTTTCATGCAATTAATACATAGTTGTTGGTTTGCCCCTCGGCGGAGATGTTAGAGTGGTGATCGTAGTTACTGCATCGACCATCTTGGTTCAGCTGCGTACAGGTGTAAATCCCGAAGGGAGCTGCTGTAAGTCATCGGAACCTGAATTGTTTTCAGTAACTTCCACCGCTTGCAAAACGAATTTCGGCAAGTATTACGATGCCGCGGACACACTCGTGTTGTAAGCGCCACCAGACGTAGATCAGGTAGCTTCATGCACAAAGCACGCATTGCCAAAACCACATCTTCTTCGAACACAGTGTCGTGGCAAAATAAAAGAGTGGCGGAGCTGATAAGGGAGCTGGGTTGAGCCATCTTCGAGTCTGGGTCAGCATTGATAACAGTATCGCTGCCTTCCACAATATCTCGGATGTCTGCGGTGACGACGCTGATCTTGAGCAAGTGGGGAAAGCGCGATGCACGAGATGCAATCAGCTCCATACCCCTAGCGGCCAGGTCACGTTGGATCTCAATACCAACCACACGAAATGCATGCGTTTGCAGAGCGATTTGAGCGAGAACATTTCCCACGCCGGATCCAGCATCCAGAAACACGTCATTCATTTGAATATTCGCTTCTTCGATCAGCATGGACACCCCAGCCATTGTAATCTCCCCGGTATTTAGCTGACGTTCACTCGCGCGCATATAACGCCTGGTGAGTAGGCAGAATAGTCCTTCAGTTGCGTTGTAGGTTTCTTGCGGTGATAGGGTCGCTAGGGTATGTGGTGAAGGCGAACATCGTAGCGGAGACGCGGCTTCGGCTTCCGAACACAGTCCTGCTCGGTCTGGTAGCGGGCAGAAATAGCGTCGGGGGAAACTCAGCACGTTATTGCCATATCGTCTCTTGAGCGTCTTGATTCGCTGTTGCAGTTTGGCTGCGCTCCATGCTATCTTCCTCGACCTGGTTACACTTGTCTTGAAGCTCTTCAAATGCTGGCGGGCACCCGTTGTTCTCGAACTGCTCTTTCAGGAGTCGGGTCTGGCGCTTCATTTCATTCAACATCTTCGCCTGCGTCAGCGAAAATCGATTCCTTGCTGCTTCTCTTGCCTCGGCTTCTCTTGTCGCTTTGTATCCGCATCCAATTTCTCCCGCTGCCAGTGCAGTCGATGCTCCACATTCTGCATACGCCGCTCTTCTTCTTTGAGTTAGGCCTCATGAGATTGCAGCTTGGCTTGTAGTTCTTTATTCTTGACCTCCAGCTGATTCTCTCGCAAAGCCACCTCCTTCTCCCGGTCATCCAGCTTTTTCTTGCGCTCGTCCAGCTCTTTCGTGAGATTGTTCATGTCATCGTGCACATCCTGGAGAGTTTTGGCATGGTTAGCCTGTGCCTTAACCAGATTGTCTGCGTGCGTGGTGACGGATTGCTTCGACAAATTCAACTCATCTTCCACATGGGCAAGCTTGTTGCGCAAGCCACTTGAAATCGCCCTCTCTTCAGCTAGTTTTACAGCCGTCTTCTTCCACCCATGCGCTATCACGGTACATTTGGCATCACCGCTCCTATCATTCCTGAGTTCGGCCAGCTCCTTCGCTGTGGCTGCTAGCTGCTCCTCTAATGCCCTTGAGCGCCTGCTCCTCCTCCAGCTGTCGATCCCCTTTCTTCTTTTCTTCCTCCAGCTTCTCTCCAAACTGCTGCAGTGCTTGCAAAATGGAGTGTTCAAGATGCGCATAGCCTCCTCGCAAAGGGTGGCTTTGCACGCTCCCATCTTCGCCTTGGGCTGTGTCGGGTGTCTGCGCTTGGACGGAGACTGGAGCCTCTGGACGCGGAGCTTGGTCTAACGCTGACGCTGCTTGGTTTCTGGTTGCCGTAAGCTGCTGAGCCGCCTGGATGTCGCGTTGCTCGATCTCCACTCCGTCATGTTGCGACAGCATCGGCGAACTTGATCCAGTGGTCTGCGCGAGTGCGTCTCCTTTCAGGGCTTGCTCTGCTACATAAACCTTGTAGAGCTTTTTCAGCAGCGCAGGCTCGTGACGTTGGAGCTCGTCTGGGTTGTCCTTGAACGCACTGAAGTGAGTCGTCTTGCTCAAAGCGCCGTAGTTCAATGCCTTGTTGCTGTTCCTCGCAGCTGTGTACCTGTCCGCCCACACACGCTTCTGGTAGTTTGCGAGCTTGTACCGATCAGCTGCCTTGCGCCGTGGGCCTTGCCGTTTTTCGCCCTTCTCTTCGTCAAGCTTCTTTTGTAAAGCCAAGCACGCGGACCGGAGCGCGCACTTGGGAACCAGGAGAATCGTCTCTCCATCTTGAGTCGTCATCTCGTCCTCAGACGCACCCGCGGCGCCCAGCTCGCCCGTCGTCCTCTTGGATCCTTGGCCAGCCTTCCTTGTAGTCTTCCTCCGCTTACTGGGGCTTGGCGAAGTCCCCCTTTCCGCTTCTCCTTGGCATTGCCGGTGGCAGGCGTGGTCTTGGCAGCGCTAATTGACTTGTCAGTGGGCGCACTCGTCCGTTCTGTCGCTGGCTTGCCCGTCGCCTTTGCAGCTTTCCTACTCCTCGTCATTGGCGCCTGGTCAGTAGCACTGCCTGCAGTCTCCTCGCTCTCTGCAGCCTGGGATCCCTTCGCCATCAGCACCTTGCTGTAGTCAACGTTCCTGGACTTCCAAGTCAACGGTGAGATCGGTTTGGTGCTGATCAAGGAGATCGAGAAACTTGATCTGATTGATGGAAATTGATTTTGAAGGATATGGATCTGACCAATTGCAGTCATTCTTCAACAAGATGGCTGACGCGGAGCTGCCCGCCGAGTGGGAGGAAGCCAACTGGAGTCACGTCGTCGCCCAGGTCGTGGCGGATACGGTTGAGCGTTCCTGGACCTGCCGGAAGTATGTGGTACTTATCAGTGGGCTTCCTGGGGCTGGAAAGAGCGCGCTCAGCGAAGTGTTGGCTAGAGAGTTCAGAGAGGCTTTGCGTGAGAAACCAATCGAGGACGGCAGCTCTCGTCTAGTGCGGGTGTGCAGCTCGGTATTTTACGAAGTATATGCAGTGTGTGCAGGGAAGCGCGACTCCACGTCGGCGAGGTTTGCTGAGGAGGATATTACGTTTTACTTACAAGTTGCGGACGTGGTGATTATCGATGAGATGGATCTTACGGAGAGCGAAAGGAAACCAATTCTCAACACGGTAACCACAACGTTGAACAGTCTGTATAGCCGATATGGGTTATTGTAATATTTCGATGTAATTAGTCTAACCAGAAATATTTTCGACTCTAACTCGGTCATTTTCCGTGGAACTGATGTGCAGCACCACATGTCAGAAAAATTAAATAAATATGAATCATTTCGCATTATCTCCGTCTGAGCATAGCGATACGCAGTCTTGTCCATAAAATACACTAGTCTCACTAAATGTGGATACGGCCGCTCGATATACTCGAGCCTGGAGCCCTGTCGGCAAGTTCTAGCGGTGCTATGTGAATTCTTTTTCATGAATACCCTAGGGTTCGATAGCGTCGCACATACTGGCGACGTCCAGAAGTAGTAAAAAGTCGCACGGCCGATGGGAAAATCCTCTCAAAACATATATATCCCGGAGGTTCAATATGTTTTTGCATTCTTACAGGCCTAAAGCAAGATTCGAAGCTGTGATTTGACCCGAGACAAGCATCTATCTAAAGTATCTAAAGTATCAATCAGAACGTCCAGTCCGTCACAGAAATCGTCACGCTTATTCACTAAGTACGATTCATCCCGCTAATTCCGATTAGCTGCCGAGCGCAGCGAAGGCGGCACCCACTTGCGATCTAGCGGGCCCGCAGGGCCCGCCAAGCTACCTATTAACTAATAACACTGCGAGTAGTGCAGCGAGCCGACGAGGCGAGCGGAACGGGGGCGATAATTTCTACTTCCGTAAACTTACGGCGATATTAGTTCGTCCACATAGTAGTAGGAGGAGCGATACCCACGGTAGCAGGGCCCGCCCAAGTATATAATAGCTAATGGCACTGCTAGTAGTTCGTAGTAGCAGCGAAACCTGGGCCCACACTACGCCTGAGTATAATAGTAGCGATGTTGGTTATATAAAACAGGCTACGACATTGATATAATAAGCGATATCAGCGTGTTGGAAGCGGTAGAAGCGCATAGTAAGCGATAGAAGCGCATAAAAAGCGATATCAGCAACCTAATAAGGGATAGCAGTGCAAGTACATGGAGCGAGAGGTTGCCGAAGGCGGTTGATTAATAGTTTCAGCTAAGTTTACTGTAATATTTTTGAGATGAATGCGGCGCTTGACGTTCATCTTGCGATGACATATAACTGCATAGGCTGAAACGTGAGTCATTATATATTATGAGCTTACAGTATAGAGCGGTAGAACAATGTGTCCTGGGATAGTAGATGGTTAGACATGTATTGAAGTGGAAGGTCTACATCGGCATGCATTTGACACGTTTCCTCACACGCTAACAATACTGATGGGTTGTACATACATGCATGTTAGCGCAGAAAACCGAATTACCATTGCACGCTATACGAATTTTGAATGCGCGGCGATACTTTTAGCTACTCATCTGTACGTAGTACGCAAATGCGTTCATGTCACGTAGTAAAATCACGTTTTAGCTCATTAAAATAAGTTCTAAAGCAGGTCACGTTGACATTAATGCAGTCGACAGTTCATTGCATTCTTAGGACCGTACCAAAACTGCTGAAACGATGCAGCACGATATACACATGGTTTTTTTTGGAAGGACATTGACTCTGCAAATAACGAAGACAGCACTTTGATGTTGTTTTAGCTTATAACCTTATCACATAATGTAAATGCTATAGCCTGAGAATAGTATACAGAAACGAACTACGGTAGCGCGATAACTTGATAAAATAGCAGGCGTAAAAATTTAACCGAGCACACTGTAGATACCAATACTATATCGATCCACCCCGACACGACATGGCAAGGTTTATTTCTACCACATGTCTACTTTGGATATCTACTTTGGATATGCACTCCGAGGCGACTTTGTAGTCATGTTAACTATTATATAATTGCACCGGTGTGAACGCGGTTTACAACATAGTACCATACAATGCATAAAGTTATACCTTGCTACATACATGTACATCTACTGGCAATACATGTAGCTCTTACGTGGGATAGTTAGTACACTGATACCAACCACGTAACTCTACTAGCAGTACTCTCAACGGCAAAGATGCATTTCTACATGCCCACAGTCGATATTAAACACATTTAACAAAAAGCCCATCGAAGCGAAGCGGCACTTCTAAGACTAACCACATAATTACCGCCGCGTAGCGGCGGCGCTCGGCTAGTTCGAAACAACCCTCTCAATGCAACATACCACTCACAAATTTAGATGACACACAGATATATAGAAAACATGCATAAAGTCGCTTGAAATATAGACTTTTGCAAAACTGAGCACCATCCGCTAAGACAATTTTTTGCGACTGTTATCTAGTGATGTGTTGTCGCCGTTGCAAATCAATTTGACTAATCTCAGTGATAATCACTGATTTCTGGTAATTCCTCCTAAATAAGCATTGCTCGCCCTTTTATGGATCTAATTCTGCCTGCATTGACAGCTTACCCGCCAAAATAGATGAAAGGCACAATATATAAACATGTGTATGGCATTAAAAATATTCTGACAAAATCCCAACCAAATATGGTTGGAACGGTTGGAAAATGCCCTAGTTTAGAGAGGCTTCCGATTAGCCAAAATTCATCGAACTTAAGGCCTTCATTGGGTGAAACTCGTTGAGTACGACCAGAGTCAGGGCAATAGGCTATTTCGTTTTGATTGTTTTTTTTGAACGTGCAATTTGCCGTTCTGAAGGTGTTGACGCACAACAAGTCTATTGCATTCAATTAGTAAAGTTTTTCTGGAGCTCTCGCAGAGCGGCCAGACTCTTCTCCGCTGCGTGCAAGTCCGTCTGAAGCTGCGTGAGGCGCTGCGCATCCTGACCTTGAACAGTTTCAGGAACCTTGCTGGCGTAGTGAGGTCCCTGTTGGCGGCGGATGAGTGTTTCTGCAGCGGAAGCACTCTTTGAGGCACGCTTTTCTAGACGAGAGATCTCGCTCGCTACACGCTGCGTCGTCTCGGCGTCATCCGGTACTGCTAGCATCACTACAGATCACGGAGACAGTAGGTAAGATATCGATCAAGCTAACCAGAACTACCCTTAGCTGGGAACGGACCTCGACAGGAATCGGACACAGAGTGCGTCAGCACGTGTGGAGACGAGAGCAGGGAAGAACCATCAGCGGCAGCTCTGATATCCACGTTGACGCGGCACTGGGTCTCGAGGTCACGCTGCGCATCCTTCAATTCGGAGTGCACAGTCGCGTTCGAGCACGTGATGTGAATAGTTGGGAGCTCACTGTACACCCGACCACAACTGTTACAACGAGCATATAGCAGCAACTAAAGCGATTGGCCACCTTACCTGTCACCAGCAGGAGTCGCATTGGGGGCCAGCACCTTGACGGTGTGACGAAGCGACCGGATCCCGTGAATCACATCGATGACAAGCTAAAGGCCAGTAACACGATAAATGAGAAAGTTGAAGCAAGCAAAACGATAGCAAACAAACACTTACCGCCATCCTCTCCTCCGCATTCGCATCAACCCACGAGCTCATGTGGACTTCTTCCGGGAACTCAGAGCACAAGATTGAGGTCTCCACTCCCTGCTCGCTTGATGACGCAGCAAGTGGGTCAGCATCGCGGATACGCTGCCACAGCTCTTCCGTGACAAACGGAGTGAACGGGTGCAGCAGACGCATCGAGTAGTCTAGACACCGGTGCAACGTGGCTTGAGCACTACGCTTGCGTGCATCCTGCTCTTCTACGTCAACGCTTTCCTCCAAGCGGTTGCCGTACAGCACAAGTTTGCTGAATTCGATGTAGACGTCACACAGTTCCTGCACGAAGAACCTTTGAATGGCAGCAACACTGGTCGCAAGCTGGTTTGCTGCGATTCCTCTGTTCACTTCCGACACTACGGCAGCCTGGTACAGCAAATAAATGACATCGTAAGTGCGCAAGAACTTCATGAACTGCCGCAGATCTCACTTACCAATCGGCTCATAATCCACCGGTCTGCTAGAGTCATATCATCACGCAGGTGCTTGAGGTCTACGTGTTTTTCCGGTGCAGCACGTGAATCTGCCTCCAACAACGGCAAGGCGTAGCGCACAGCATTCCAGACCTTGTTGCAGAAATGGCGATACGAAACCACGCGCTGCACGTCCATGTTGATCTGTCGGCCTTGTTGCAGGTACGAGGCCAGCGTGAAACGCAAGGCATCAGCACCACAGGTAGGGATGCCCTTCGGAAATTCCTTCTTCAGCTCCTTCTCTGCCTTTTTCAGCTCGCGCGGGCCAACATTTCCACCCTAATCAATAACTCACCCGTCAATAGACCTAGCACATTAACAGGCTGTTTTAGATCGCTTTTGAGACTTACCTGCAAGTCCGTAAGTAGCTGCTCAAGGCTGATGCCATCGATTACATGCAGCGGGTCGATGACGTTTCCTAGGCTTTTCGACATCTTCCGGCCTGCCTTGTCGCGCACCATAGGGTGCAACAGCACCTTCTCGAACGGTACGCGCCCGGAGAACTGCGCACGAAGGTAAAATATCACACCACGTGATCACATACGCACGTTAGATCAACTTGGCACAATTTGAGCGATATTACACGAACCTCTTCGCAGAGCATGGCCATTCGGGCAACCCAAAAGAACAGAATATCGGATCCGGTCTCCATTACATCCAGCGGGTAGCTGGAATTCAGATCCTTCGAGATGGCATCTTCGTTGCTTGAATTGGGCCATCCCTATCAGAGTGATACGTTAGTTGTGCAGAGCAACTCGCAGCTAGTAGACCACGAGAGCAACTTACAAAAGCCGACAGAGGAAGCAAACCCGAGCTAAACCATGTATCGAGCACGTCCATATCTTGTTCGAGGTCATCAGGTTGAAGCTTGCATCCCAGTTCAGCCTCAGCCTTCTGTCGAGCCTCCTCGAGAGATGACGCAACAAACCACTTGTCGCTCGCTTCGGACACGCTTACGGTACCAGGTTTCAGACGGTACGCTGGGATACGGTGGCCCCACCAGAGCTGGCGGCTGACGCACCAGTCCTGGATGTTGTCCAAGAAGAAAAACCAGGTGTGTGCGTGTGACTTTGGCTCAATAGCCATCACTCCGTTGCGGACGTTGTCCGCAGCGCGCTTGGCCATGGCGCTGCAATCCACGTACCACTGCGGCATTAGCAACGGCTCGATGACATCCCCTGAGCGCGAGCAGATCGACAGAGCGGTCGGGTGGTCGAGCTACAGTATCAAATACAATGATGTCAATCGAACGAGATCAGCAGCGCATTGACACAGGCATATTCTAACGCACCTTGTCAACGTAAAGATCCATTGCCTGTAGCTCCTCCACGACGCGTTGGCGCGCGTCAAACCTGTCCATCCCAAAGAATCGTTCATCGATGTTGCCACACAGTTTTCCGTGCTTGTCGATCACTTCAACTTCCGGTAAATCATGGCGACGGCCGCACTCGAAATCCTTCGGGTCGTGAGCCGGCGTGACCTTTACCACACCTGATCACCCAACCCAGCACCACACACAAGCGTTAGATCTAAGGTCGCATTGGTAACATTAATCGGCACTTCGGTCGTCGTACCAGTGCCGAGCTCCATGTTCACCAACTCGTCATCCGTGACAATCGGGATGCGTTCCTTGGAGAATGGGTGCACCACGTATCTCCCATGAAACTCCTTGTACCTCGGGTCTTCCGGGTGCACGGCAACAGCAACATCTCCAAAAATCGTCTCCGGTCGGGTGGTGTCCACCTCCAAGAACTCGCCCGAATCCGAGTCCGCAATTTGGTACCTGAACCTGTGCATGACGCCAAACTCCACCGCCTTCTCCCTCCCAGGCAGCATCTTCTTCGTGGGCTTCTCCAGCTGCTCCAGATCCACTTCAATGTCCGAGATGGCAGTCTGCAACGTCGGGCACCAGTTGACCATTCGCCGTCGTCGGTAGACCAGCCCCTTCTCATGCAGCTTCACGAAAGCGTCCACCACAGCGCTCGACCTCTGCTCGTCCAGCGTAAAATACGGCTGGTCCTTCTTCACAATGGCTCCAAGATGGTCGATCTGGCTCATGATGCGGCCCCCGTACTGCTCGTTCCAGGCCCACACCTGCTGGACGAAGGCCTCACGTCCCAGGTCGTGGCGGGACAGACCCTTCTCCTTGAGCAGCTTGCGCTCCACGACGCTCTGTGTGGCGATGCCCGCGTGGTCCAGACCCGGCAGCCAGCGCACGTCGAAGCCACGCATGCGGTGCCAGCGCGCGATGGCGTCCTGGATGGTCACGGTCAGCGCGTGGCCCAGGTGCAGCGCGCCCGTGACGTTGGGCGGCGGCAGGATCATGCTGAACACCTTATCAGAGGGCGGTGAAGCCTTGCTCTCCAACTGCGCGCTTGGTCGCAATGCCTGTTGCCAGTGTTCCTGCCATCCCTGCTCTACAACTGTCGGGTCGTAGGTAGGAGCCAAGGGCGCCGTCTTCACACGCTCCCGCAGCTCGTTGGACAGAGGAATTGACGGAGTACAACGCGCCGATAGAAATGAGGAGGAATGGAGCGTTGGACGCGCCCCCAGACAGCACGAGAGGCGCCCCGTAGGACGCAGCATACGCCGCGAAGCCACACCCTTGAGGCACCCGCGCCGCGCCAGCATGTTGATCTTGATATGCGGCTACGAAGGATTCGTGTGCGCCACACATGGATACATTTTATGTGCGCCACACATGGATACACGTTTCATTTCAGCCAATACCGCGACCCTATCATAGAACATGTCGGTGCTGGTGGAGACGACGGTGGGGGCGCTGGTGCTCGACCTATACGTGGACGAGTGTCCCCGGGCGTGCACCAACTTCCTCAAGCTCTGCAAGACCAAGTACTACCACGGCTGCCTCTTCTTCAATGTGCAGGAGAACTTCATGGTGCAGGCGGGGACCCCACGGCCACGGGAGGGGCGGAGACTCCGTCTACGGCCAGCTCTACGGCGCGCAGGCTCGGTTCTTCGAGGACGAGCTGCCCAAAGCTCGAGGCAAGACCCATGAGGCCCGTAGTGGGCTTCTAGGTATGGCGTCCGGATCGTCCAACCAGAATGCGTCTCAGTTTTACATTACCACCCGCGCCGAGGACATGGCGTATCTGGACGAGCAGCATACCATTTTTGGCGAGGTGGCCGAGGGCATGGACGTTCTTGCCACAATCAACTCGTTATTCGTGGACAAGGACTACCGACCCTACCAGGACGTACGCATCAAGCACACGTATGTACTGGATGACCCGTTTCCGGACCCGAAAGGGCTGGAGGAGCTCATCCCTCCGTCGTCCCCCACACGAGAAAGACCCGAGCAGGAACAGGTGGAGCCGAGACTGGCGGCCGACGAGAAGCTGGACGAGAATGAAGGCAGGTCCGAGCAGGAGATCGAGAAGGCCGTGCGCGAGAAGGAGGCCAAGTCCCGCGCCGTGGTGCTGGAGATGATCGGCGACCTGCCCGACGCAGACGTCAAACCTCCAGAGGAGGTGCTCTTCGTTTGCAAGCTGAACCCCGTCACGGAGAGCGCAGATCTGGATATGGCCTTTTGCAGGTTTGGCCCTTGCAAGTCTGAGGTCATCCGAGACCAGAAGACGGGCGACTCGCTGTGCTTCGCGTTCGTGGAGTTCACGGACCGCCGTCACTGCGAGGAAGCGTACTTCAAGATGAACAACGTACTACTCGATGACCGTCGAATCAAGGTGGACTTCAGCCAGTCGGTGTCCAAGCTGTGGAACAAGGTCAAGCGACGTCCGTGGGAGAAGACGAGCAAGCGTGATGGCGACGCGTACTCGAAGGAAAGGAAGAGTGGCGGTGGTGGTGGCAGTGGACGACGGGAGTTGGGTGGCAACTTGCGGTTGAAGTCGCGAGGTAACGATGACTTCAAGCTCGTGGAAGAAGAGGAAGCTGCTTCCGCTTCAAGACGCCGACGTAGCCGCAGTCCAGCTCGTGAGAAGCGCAAGCGCAGCCGCAGTCGCACCCGTGATCGTGAAGAGCGCCGCCGCAGCCGTGATCGCAACGAGCGAGGACGATCCTCACCACGCGGCAGAGATTCGTCACGATCGAGGCGGGAGCGTGAGAGAAGCCGCAGTAGAGATCGCGAACGTGGCCGACGTCACCGAAGCAGAAGCAGAAGTCGGGATCGTGGAACGAGGTCAAGGCGTTGAGTTTTGTCAGAGAGGTGGAAGCATTTCGTACTTGCAGCATCATCTCGTGACAAAAGATAAAACCAACACAAATGACAATGTCATAATGCTAGGCCGCATGTGAGATCTCGTGTACTATAGAGGGGGGCTAACGTGAACTTCCATGAAATATTGGGTATTTTGCTCTTCATACGGTAAATTGCCTTTTTCCTTGTTGAAATACACAAAGTCCCCACAACACGTCAAGCTTCAATTTGCCTGATACGGAGAAAAATGGCGCTCGCACTCTCGCCGCTGCCGGCGGCGTGCGACGCCTACCCGTTCGTGGCGAACATGACGCTGGGTCCTCTAGGCTTTGACTACGTGCACATGCACTACTGCTCGCTCTTCGACCTCCCTCTGCTCTCCTTCTCCCTGCTGTTCCTGTGGCTCGCCGCTCTCTTTTACTTCTGTGCGCCTTCTCCATCTCATCTTCTCTACAAAAATATGTTTCTTAAGATTCGCCATCTTTTTATCTAACTTTTATCTGCTCCTTTATTTCTCTCCAGTGGGAAGCACAGCCGACGGGTACTTTTCCCCCACGCTGGCCAGTCTCAGCGACCGCCTGCGGGTTCCTCACGACGTGGCGGGTGTCACCTTCCTGGCCTTCGGGAACGGAGCTCCCGATGTCTTCTCGGCTATCGCCGCGTACAGCTCCGGGGTGGGGAGACGGGGTCAACGAGTTGCTGGGAGGGGCTATGTTCGTCTCCACCGTGGTGGTAGGCGGCGTGGCTGTTGCTAGTGCTGTCAAGGTGCAGCGCTGGGCCTTCGTGCGAGATGTGGGGGCGCTGATTGCCTCGCTGCTGCTTTTTCTGCTGCTGGCTTTGAGCAGCAGTGAGAGAGATGTCGGAGATACGGCGGTGGCTGCTCTGATGTTCCTAGTGATGTACGGCATCTACGTGGGCAGCGTGGTCTTCCCGGCGTGTGTGGCGAGGTACAGAGCAGCTGGAGACGAAGTGCATGATGCAAAGCTGGCGGACAAGGCGTCGCTGATGATTTCGGCGTTTTGGCACGCTCTATCACCGAGAGGCAAGGATGCTAAGAGAGTGAAGCGACAGGGGCACAATTACGCGTTTATCACGAGGTCGGAAGCTGGGGTACCCAGTGAGAAAGAGGGCGATGAACCGCATGAAAGCAGTGATGGGAAACCAGTGGGGCTTAAGGAGTTAGAGATGTCTTCGCCGCATGAAGTGATCGAGCCAAGATTTTCGAGCCGAGTGTTTGATGATCATTTTGACGTTGAAGAGGAAGATTCGCTGTCATCACCTCTTATTGCCGATGGTGAGCGTGATGTGGACGAAAATGACGAACGTGCAATTCCGGAATGGCAGCAGCACCTTCGCTGGAGATGGCGGCTCAAGAGGCGTGTCATCCGAGTATTCTCGAGCGACGAACCAATACTGATGAAGGCTCTTTACATTCCACAAGCGACTCTTGTGCTCCTCCGGGATGTTACGGTGCCCCTGTTTGACGATGAATCTTGGTCGCGTCCCAAGGCATGTCTTTCCCCTATAACTGTCCCGATATTGGTTGCGCTCACGAGTGGATATGCGGGTTTCGATGTGAGTGGTGGAAGATTGCCATATCAAGTGCCACTGTGGCAAGCCCTTGCACTTGTCGGTGGCTGTGTGAGCGGCATTCTTTCGTTCTTCACTCACCGATCCCACGCGCCACGATCTCTTCGAGCTTCAAGCCTGCTACTGTGCCTGGCTTTCATAGCATGCGTATGTTGGATCTACGCTGTGGCAAATGAGCTTATGGCGCTTCTGGTAGCGGTGGGATACATCACTCACGCGAGCAACAGCTTATTGGGCCTGACCGTACTGGCGTGGGGGAATTCAGTTGGCGATTTTATCACGGACGTGTCGGTGGCACGAGCAGGATTTCCACAAATGGCTATTGCTGGGTGCTATGGTGGGCCAGTCTTCAACGTTTTGCTTGGCTTGGGACTGCCCATGGCCTATGCATTCGTGTCCGGGCGTAGTGAAGACTTGGCACTTGATGTGCATGCTTGGATTTCGCTGAGCTTCCTCTTCGTATCCCTCATTTCGTCGATACTGGTTTTCCGGCACCACAATTATCGCTGCCCCGTGTGGTACGGCAAGCTTCTCATGATCTACTACTTCATCTACTCGCTTCTCAACGTTGCTGTTGCATTTCGGGTAGTTCTTACGTAAATGGCGTTATTAAACTTTAGAAAAATCAAACGGCATTTTTAAGCCATGTAAAGGCCGGATCGGAGTTGGTGCTGAGCGCATCGCTCATGTCGTCTACGAAGCTATCACTAATGTCCCTGCCTCCATCGTTGTAACTCGTACTTCGCCGAAAGCGAGTGCGAGGATTCGTGTCGTGTTGCTCACGACCATCAACGGGCTCGTGCTGTCCACCGGGGAGACTGGCACAAAAAAAAATTAGTCATGAATCACTTCGCAGGGTGGCCAGATACTGAATAAACACGCTCACTCACTGCTCAAAGTTCCACTCAAACTTGGTGCCACCGATACCTGTAGCCCAATACACACGCGTCACTGTTAGCCTCTCCTTTGGGGGTGTTCTCCCACCTGCACACTTACGGTGGTCAGGTTCAGCTCCAGCGTTGTCCTCATCCCACTCTGGCCGAACAGTTTTTGTATGGAGCGGTCCGAAATCGCCGAGCCAACCGTTGTAGCCTGCGCAATATCAAAGCATGTGAGTTGTCTTCATCGAGTACAGACTTTGGCATCCTGCTGTACATCGTACGGCGTTTCGGTTGCTTCGTTGCGTTCTTCGATTGTCGTCGCGGTTCCGGTGCAGTTTTGCAGCCAAGGAAAGAGTTATCCAGTGCCGCCGTGCCATACAACTCCTCTTTCAGTGGATCTTGACGCTTGCTAGTGGAGGCACTGGGTCATGAAAAGAAAGAAAAAAAAACAGGAATACCGTTAGCACCGCTAACAGTTCGCAACAAAGCGGGCCATATGGCAAGCTTACTTTCGCGGCTGTTTGGAAGCCGACGCAAGGGGGTTATCGCCACCGAACTTGTCCATAAGTGGGCTCTTTATAAAGTCATCCACGATCTCCAATGCTGCAGCGCCTGTGAATGCATCAAAAATATGTAAGTTGCTGCTTTTGAAAGGAGCTAGTCACAATCCGCGTCAACATACCTTTCGTTATTTCACTGATGGGCAACTTCTTGGGGCCGAGCCGTCGATCACGGACGTCCTGCAACTCTCGCCGCGCATCATACTCAGCCAGACGAGCGCGCGCTAACGTTTCTGCCATCCTCTGGGACTGTGTTTTCTTAACTCGCAGAATTTTCTGTCGCCGAGCGTCCAGGTCGGGCTGAATCCTCGACTGCACATGCTGAAGCGACCGGGGCACGTGACGAGGCTGCCGTCGCTGTGGCTGAGGGTGGAAGGGCGCTGCTTTCTCTCCGATTCAGCAACCACAGGCTGTTTGGTCTTGGTATTCCCCATTGCAGCACCTGGGGTTGAAACGCAGCGTCCAGACCTGCCCGTCACTGCAGAGCTGACCGAGTCGGACATCGCGCTTCGTCGGCTGTAGGCGCTCTCCTTCTGCCCACTGTCTTCCTCGTCACTAATGCCACTAATTGTCCGCGCCGTGCTGTGCGTTTGACGCACGCACTCTGCCACGTACGCTCCTAAAAACTCCGCAAAAGTTGCGACTGGCAATTCAGTCGCAGGGATTGTCGTCGGCGACTTTCTCTGATCCATGCGAAGGAGCTTCTCCTCCAGCTCTTCCCTCGTCTTGATCTGCGATCCCTCCCTGCATGTGAACTCCTTCCACGCCAAATCCACCAGCGGCTTCCCGAGCAACTTCGAGTGGAAGTCGATCTCGTCAAATGCCGGGGGCAATGAATACAACACGCCACTCGAAGCTCCGGTGCTAGCAGCATTCTTCTCTATAGCAGCACGGGGTGCGCTCTGATTCCCTGCAGACGGCTCTGGGAAGTCTGGCATCTCCTCTTCTCCGTCTCTCCACGAGTGCGACGGCTTGGCACGCACTCCCACCGCTGCGCGCTGCATCACTCCCCCTCTCTGCCAATTGGCTGGGACGCGTTGCGCACGTAAAAGTCCCGTGTCTTGGCTGCGTCATACCCTGCAGTCCATAGAATTAGTTAGTGACATTAACTGAGGCTGCAGACTAAAAGCTATCCATCCTCCTGTCACCTGTGATGGTCCGCAGCTCGTTGCAGCTGATGCCCTTGAGCGAGAACGTGCGCGCGAGGCACTGCACGCCGTAGCAGAGCGTGACCTCGAGGATCTCCTGGTAGCGGGCCTTCTCGCCCTCGAAGTTGCGCAGGAACGTCTCCACAGCGCGCGAACCTCCCACCGCTCGCGCCATTTTGATTCGCCGATTCAAAATCAAAAATGACAAAAAAGTGTTTTTGTTTATGTATTTGTCACATTACAGACACACATCCAGCCACTTCAACTTTGAGCTCCACGCTGTTCAAGCCACAGCAGCAGCAGCAGCAGCCCCATCCGATTCTTCTGCCTGGCTACGAGCCTTCTCTTCACTGTCGTCGGGCGTGTCTTCTTTGGCAGAATTGCTGCCCGAGTCCTCGTCCGATAACGCCACTGCCAATGCATTGGGTGGTGTGCTGGTCGCCCACTTCTGGACGCACCCGTGCGCCAGCACTGAGTGCTGCAGCTGGGTCTTCAGGAGCTGCATGGGGCTGTTCTTGCGTCGCAGGCTGGTTGGGTCTACTGGATTGGCATTGGGTGGAGAGACTCCGGTGGACTGCGCTAGTGCACTCGACAGGAAATCGTCCGCAGCGGCGCCGTAGACCTGCAAGGAGCAACAGAAGGTCGAGAGGTCAGACTGTTGCCAAGGTTAACGGCGCAAGTATTTGTAGTATTACCTTGCGGGCGAGTGGAACGAGGTTCAGCAGCATCTGCACTGTCGTATGCAGCTGGAGAGTCATGGCCTGATGGTTGCGTGCTAGCAATTGAGCCTCCAGTTGCGCCTCCTGTCTATGATGAACCTCGGTGGTCATCTGAGTCTGGAGCTCGGCCATTTTCAGTTGTAGGTTGGCTCGCGCCTGTGTCATTAGTCGACAAAGAAGTACTGAGTGATGCAGTGTCTTCAGTTTGCTAGAGAGAACACAGTTTACCTGGTCAACGTCTCGAAGCTGCGACTTTGTTGACAGCAGCGTATGGCGTAGGAGTGACTGCTCCTTCTTCATAAACTCCAGCTGCTCTTGCGCGTGCTTGACGGACCGAGACCGTTCGGTGCCGTCGGCCAGCGCATCTTCCGTCTTCTGCTGCAAATTTTTGCCGACAAACTCATGCGAGGGGGCTTCGCTTGTCACGAATGTCGGCAACGCAGATCCGTCCTCAACGCGCTGTATGGCCAGACATGTAGAAAAAAAAATATTAGTGAAGGCTTCAACTAAATCTAGAGGTAGGAACAACAACAAACCATTAGGCGATCGATTCCCCAGCGATAGCTTGGATTCACGACAAGAGTTCGCTGGAGCAAGACTCGAAATTCTGGCGCAGTTTCAGCGATGAGAGGCTCGAGCACTGCGTCAGTGAGAGAGCATATCAAATGCAGTCCTTGCTCCCGGCCGATGGAATAACTCCAAGGGGCCAATCGCTCGAGCAAAGTGCTTCCGGTCAGTAGTTGATATCTGTATGCCAGATACACAGAAGAATTAGTTTGAATCGAATACTTTACCACATCAACCGAAATGCGCACGTACACAAGACACCCAAACTGCCACATATCAGAGGCCAGAGTGGGTAAAAACTCCTCCTTAGCAATGAAAGCCTTTGCCGCCTCGGGTGGACACGAGCTCAGCGGAATGGCATGAGTGCCAATCGTACGCTGGTCGTATAGCTCCCGGCTAGTGGTCAAATTGAACAGGCAGAGACCCCGGTCTTCAAACTGGCCCACGTTTTGCAGTGTCTGAGAGGAAAAGAAAATTGGGTTCAAATATCTGTACAGGGTTCAACTGTGCATGCAATCGGAAGCAAACTTACGATATTCCCGTGGACCATACGTGCATCACAGTGCCAGAAAACCAAGCAATTGGCGATTTCAGTGGTGATCGCTCGGGTTGCTTCCGAGTCACACAACTTTTCCGCTCTCAAGCCGTCCAGAGTATACAGGGGAGCTTCCATCACCAATGCGTAGTCCAACGTGATAGTTGTATCACTATTCGTATCCACATTGGCGCTAAGGGTTAGCGATTTTTAGATGATAAGTTGGATACAGTCGAGTGAGGTACTGTAAACTTACCCGTCGTGGTCTTCAGGAGCGACATCGATACTGCGCAACGTTAGTCTCCGTTTCGCATTTTCAAATGTTTCATGTACAGTTGGGGAATAGTTAACATAATCGTCTCGAATTTCCGCCTAAATGTAAAACAAAATTTATCAGAAAGTCGACAGCGACTCGAGGGCATTGAGTTAAAACGTACCGCAGTCTTCAGGCGAAGAAGCATACTTTGTTCATGGTCCACGAGAGCTTTTGGCGAGTAGAAGTTGACGAGAACTTTTGTTGCGGTATTGGAATCCATGGCGACGTTTGTTTGCACGTATACCACCTCGGAACCTTGTGTGAAACACGTGCACTGTCCGTTCACGCTCAAGAACTCGTACCGATGGCGATACGACGCTGGCCCGCATATTAACAATGCGGTTGTTTCGGGGGAAGATGACGGGTTATCGACCAAGTACTGCACTGGAAGCTTAAAATCCTACAGGGACCGAAAATAATACCAAATGAGTTAAGGCAATGAACGAAGATCAGGTTATCTGACACCATTGATACTTACCCGATCCGCGACCAACGCTGCGCTAGGCCAGCTGTCAAAGAGGATCTCTAGAACGCGCGGTGTTACCTTGACATTGCTGCAGAGATAATGTAGGGGTGTTCTCTCGTCCTAACAGTACAAAATGTTGCATTAGTGAGCTGACAATTGTAGCTGGTGCACATACTCAATACCTTGTCGACTTGACGAACTAGGTCGTGGCCTCGATCGAAAAAGAGCCACAGAAGCTCAGACGACACCGAATGATTCATGCACATATAGTGAAGTGGAGATCGACCATGCTAGATAAATGGGTTCAACCCACTTAGATCACACGACAATATAAGCCAACTCAGTGACACAATAGAACTTACCACATCTTGAGTAAATGAATCCTCGCAGCACATTAAGAGGGTCGTGCGTAAGAGATCGGTGGAAATGGACTCATTCATGCAGAGCAAGTGTAGAGCTGTAGCTCCGAACTGGAATGAAACGACACAGTCAACAAATACAGTTACTGCATGGTTTTGCTGCAAAGCTTTTAAACCTGAGACGTTACCTTGTCAGCTTTGGCACATGATGAATTGTCGCTATCAACCGAGAAAAAGTCTGTCAGCATGTCGACATTGCAGCTCTCGTTCGAGCAGAGGAAGTGGAGCGGTGACAAGTCATCCTACAATCGACGAAAACCAAAGTTATTGACCGCGTGAATGCACAGGCTACTACTAACAAGAGCTTGGGTGGAACTGCAAACAACCTTCGCAAGAGCATTTAGGCCTGCTGGGTACGCTTGCAGTACCAAACCGAGTGAATCCCGGGTAAGGTTTTCGTTCTGGCACAATATGTGAAGAGGCAAATCTCCGTTCTAAGAAACACAGCACGGGGATTTAGCATGAAAATGGTGAAAGAAATTGAAGACTGATACGTACGCTATCTGGTAGAGAAGCTGAATCAGCTGCTGCTGCAAGCACAGTTTGAATGACGCTCGGATCCACTTCATGGCGTTCACAAACCCAGTGAAGAACAGTACGCCCCGTCTAATGAATTGCATTACAAAAAGACGTTAATAGTAAGTTCCATGGTCTCACAGTTTAGTTCCCACTTTCGCGTACCAAATCTCGCATCAGTGCTGTCGTTGGAAAGTTCTCGAGGAGATGATGAAGCACTGACTTGTTCAGTTGGGAGCCAGTTATCACCAAGCAATGCATTGGTGTTTGGCCGTCCTGAACCACACAGCCAACAACAGCGAAAACGTGTCATCCCGCTACCATACTGCATCAAGAATTGAATAGGTCATACGTCATTGATCGCCGCATAAGCAGAAGTATCCGACCCCAGCTTCTTGATCAGGCCAATGTCACACGCTGAGTTGCGACAGAGGTGATGAAGTGGCAAGTTCCCGCCCGTGTCTTGCATGAGTGTGAGCTCCGCAAGTGACGTGGCAAAGACACCAAGTGCCTGCACTGTCACACATGTGTTTCCACACAATACATGAAGTGGCGTCCGTCCATTCTGTAGACATGGGCAACGGGGTTAGTGCCTATTTTCGAAACCACCTCACCACAACGTACTTTATCGACACAGCGAACAGCATCCGGGTACGTATTGATCATCATGGTCATGAGGTCGACATAGCGGTAGTTAGGACGCAACGCGCACACATGATGTAGCGGCAACCAGCCGTCCTTCGATTCACAATAAGCGAAATAGTGAGTCCACAATGACCAACAGATCAAAAGTCATCGCTATCAATGTCCCGCACCTCGTCACTTCGTCTCAAGACACTCGGGTCTTTCGCCAGTGCGTCCAGCATCTTCTCCTTATCCTTCCTGGCCACAGCATCAGCGAAGAGCTCTGCGCCTGCATCTTTGGCCGCAGATCCAGACGCCGCTGTCGCGTGTCTCCCGCCTCGCAGCCTGCTGCTCGTCATCATGGCTCGCATGGACTTGCTGATGGCACTGGAGTACGCTGCGCCCGACCAGAGCGGCGTCCTGGCGCCCTTGGCCGCGAACTCCGCGTCCGAGTCCGAGTCCGTGGCCTCCATCATGTTCATCATGATTGTCAATGCTCTAAGATCCGCGCCTCTTCAAGATCTTCACGGCTGTGATTGGTCGATATTATGATACGGCAATCGATGGAGTGGCAGCAGTGCATCGACGTCTGCTCCACGGCGGTTCAAGGCCACCACGACGGCCCTGGCGGCGCGATCAAGACGCTGATTGGTCTGCTAGACCACGAGGACGTGCTGGTGGCGTACGCTGCCAAAGAAGCGCTCCAGAGCGTCTTGGTCAGCGATGCTGACACCAAGAGTCATTGTATCAATGACGTCGTCAAGTGCGTGGCTCTAATACATGTATGAATTAGGGTCGGGTAGGGGGCTGAACCAATACATTTATGCTGCAATTACCAGAGAACTTGTCACGGTTTCGCCCGAGTGCTGGCGACAGGAGACCAGTGGATTTCGGTTCCAGGTGCTGCGGCAGCTACTCAAAGTGGAATCTGGACGAGAGTCGGGGGAAAATGATAGCGATGGCGAGGGTGGAGAAGAGGAAGCATCAGAACGAGTGACGGAGTCCTCGTATTTGCAAGCAATGTTGGAACATTTACGTGGCGTGGATGCTTTGGTACGCAGTGCATTCGGTTCGTCTCGACGAGTGGATGCAAGCTCCACATCTGCTGCTGCTCCTTACTCGGTTCAGTACGAGGCCTTGGCGTTTTTAGGCGACTTTGTGAAACAACTTTGCAGCCTGGAGAATGGGGAGGTTTGTCAACTGGCGGAGTTGAGCGAGCAAGTGTTACTGCTTGCGGCTGACGTGTTTGTGCCGATGGATTACGCCTCGCAGCCGACATTTGTGACTTGCGCAGTTCTGGGGTTTATTGGCGACTTCCAGACGGCCATAAAGTGTTGGAAAGATCAAGAGCTCGGTGATGAAAGTGCTATGGACCTGATTTACAAGAAGTGGCTTGAACGTTGTTTAGTGTGGCTGGTGGATTCATCGTGTACCCCTATAGCACTACAACTACTAGATAGATATGAACCTTCAACTGTGTCGAGCCAAGAGGTATTCATAGGGAAGTCGACTCGGTACCCATTCTTACAGCAGTGGTTGGTGCTTCTAAGCCGGATGGGGGTTGCAGTCCTGGAGTTTTCCTGTGGAACTACGAGTGCAGATCCACAAGCGCTGGATCGGCCTGACAAACAGCCTTATTGGGCTATGCGACTGAAGCTACCAAGTCGACAACGAGTTTTTGCGGTGCTTGCCGAGCAAGATGATGCGATGATTGAAGTACTGAACGGCCTTACCCGCATGACAGGTCTAGCGGGTCCTAGCGAGAGTATATCAAAGCTATGGGGCCAGCGGATTGCCTGGGCATCACACGCTATCGAACTCCTGATTACTGAGTATGACCCCGATTTACTCTTCGCTGACCTAGTGGACACGCTAGGACGAGACCATCTCGTGCTACTCGACCTCCTCGTATCAAACGGTACGAAAGAAGATTGTCCTGCTCTCTTTTCATCGCCCAATCTAATTAATGTCCTATTTCCCTCCTGCAGAAACGCAAATGCTCGAGTACATCATGCGATATCTCCGACATTTGAGTGCGCGCTGGAAGACCAGCAAGCAAAAGCTGCAAGCAAACGACCGACTTGAATGCGTTATGAGTGTGCTCATTCGACTTCGACTGGAGATCGACAAGCAAGTGGCGGCGGATCTGTTTCCCTACGGCGTGGGGCCACTCACCAGACGATTGCTACTCATCGAACAGCTTTACGAAGAAGGTTCAGGCGATTTTGAAGAGCGATGATAAATTATTTTGTGGTTTAGAGAATCTTTAGCGCGGTGTTACCGAGCTCAGCAAAAGAAAACGGAGTTCAATATGTAAGACATGTGCAGTAACACACTTGACGAACGGAGTAGAAGTGCTGCAAAAGGCGAGAGCAACGGCAGCAGCCGAGCCTCTCTGATCCAGAATCGCTTGGATAACAGAGGCTGCCTCTCAGCGCTCTTTTAACGCGCTGGGTCTTCGACACGAAAGCCGTGCGAGGGGCGGTTAAGCTTGGTCTCGAGCTGATCTTCCATGTAATGGAACTGCTGGACCATAGTGGGTAGCATCGGCTCTGCAAAAATACGCAAACTCAATGAGTATGGCGTCATAGACAGCAGCACATTTGTCACCTTACTTACCAAGCTCTTGCTTTTGGCTCCGCAGGATGGCGGAGTTGACTTCATCCGCCACGCGACGGCGCTGAGCCTGCTCCAGCAGATGCCCAAGCGGCGACTCTGACGGGTTCTTGAACGCGATGACGGACATCGTTCGTTCGATCTCATGAAGAAACTGGGGCTGCTCACCAACGACAGTCAAAACACAAAGTTAGCGAACGCTATCGGCCCATTAGGGCAGCTAGCTACTTCCACTCACACTCTTCTGTCCGAACGGCGCGAGGTTCTTGATGGCAAACTGCAGAGCCTCCTCAATGTTGTGGGCTTTAATCAACTCAATCAGCTCCTGCTTGGCCAGCAAGAAGTCCATACCGCTGTTCTTCTCCATGAAGTCTGGGTCCATGTTGGCCAGCTTGCTGCGCGCCTTCTGGATCTGGCCCTTGAGCAGCAGCTGCTGGATGCTCATGCGCTCCTGCACCGACTGCAAGTCCACATGCGCTGTGATAAACCCAATCCGTCAGCAACAACTTCAAGCTGCGCAAACACCGGAACAGCACCCCCAATCCACTCACGTTTGGTGCCCGAGTCGCGCCAGAAGGCCTCCGCCACCTCTCGGTAGCCTTTGCCCACGAGATAATCCATCACGAGACGGTTCATCGACCTAGAAAATATATTTTAACGTTAGTAAAAAAAATTACGTGATGAAGTTGAAGATCGAGACGCACTCTTTGGAGATCCGCATCCGCCGGCGCGAGCTGCGCTTCTTGTTGAAGCGGCGCTCGTTGGCGGGCGTGCCGCCAAAGCCCACGTCGGCCGAGGACCCGAGCCGGTGGCTGGAGCTTCCCAGCGTGATGTCACGCGAGTAAGTCCGCATAACGTTAGTGAGGAATTACTTCAAAGTGAACTTGGGCGCGAAATCCGAACTGGGGTCGGCGCTCTTTTTTTTTCTTCGACACTTCATAGTCTGCTGCCACAAAATGATCCTTCCTTAACCAATGGCATTAACGGTCAAAGACGGTTGGTTGATATGATACTGCCGGTGTCAAAGTGTGTGCGGATCGTGTACTTCAAGGTTACATTCGGAAAACGGCGCAGCTCAAAGAACACGATGCTGGGCATGGGGCGCTCCTCGACGAGCGGCGCGGGCGGCGGCGAGTTCAACATCGCGTTCGTGAACGGACCCATCAAGTTCCTGAGTGAGGAGGGCGTGCTTTACGCCAGGCTTTTCCACATCGTACGCCGAGCCTTGCTGTCTGCCGTCCGCTGAATCATATCCGGGAGTGCTGACGCATTATTGATTAACTATGTTTCCAACGTCGGTCGACGGTAGGTGGACACGGACTCCGATGGCTACATTGGAGGCACAGAGGGAGCGGCGTTTATCCGTCGGGCACGGCTGATGAACGATGCCAACCGAGAGGTACGCAGGGGAGGCCCGATACAAGGTTGGGGAATATTGTTTGACTGGGTCCGTGTGGTGTTTGCTGGCGCAGATCTGGCGTCTCGCCAGTGGGGGCAAGTCCCAGGAGAAGCTGAATAAGGACTGCTGGTTCGTAGCCATGAAGCTCGTGGCGCTAGTGCAGAGCACTGGCAAGTGCCAGATGCAGAGTCTCTACTCAGGAGAGCCTCTGCCTCTGGCCGACTTTCAGCTCGAGCAGCCCGTCGACAATGTGGTAAGAGCTTTAGATGGTGACGTAGAACGGTAGAGGGGCATTTTTAATCGATGGCTGTGTGGTATGTTAGCTGCCAGAAGAGATGGCGCCAGATTTCGAGCGGTCTTTCGTGGTGTCGGTGAGCACTCCGGTCGTTGTTGGGTCGGGCTACTCTCGCTACACGCAGTACGTGATCTCCACAAAGGTACAATGCTGCAGTTGCCTTAAAAGGTGAGATTTATGAGCAATTACTGACGTGTCTTGTTGCTTATTGTCGCGTATGGCTACAATGGCCTTGTATGGGTGTAGACGAACTGCTCGCACTTCCCGTGCACTACTGCACAAGTGAAACGGCGGTTTAGTGACTTCGAATGGCTTCAGCAGCGGTTGCTTATGCACTTTCGAGGTACTGCTCGATTACGAGTTATCATCGTAATAAATATTGTGTAGCTAACGATATCTTCGACAGGCACTATCATCCCTCCGCTTCCCGAAAAACGCTGGACAGGAAACATGGATGCCACATTTGTTGAGGAACGGCGCCAAGCTTTGGAGCACTTTATTGTAAGTATTATTTTCTTTGAAGTGATTTGTGTAGTTCATTGGTGACACGTGAGTTTCGCACAGAATGAAGTGTGCAGCCACGAAAAACTTTCGCAGACGCTCGAGCTGCAGATCGTCCTGACTGCTAGTACCGAGGTGCGTAAGCCTCTGCATACACCTGCTACCATGTTTGCAATTTTTATTGATTTTGCGCGGCCGTGAATCTGGGTAACAGGGTCTCATTGCTGGGAAAGAGCTGTTAAAGGTGGCATCTATCGCTGCCGCGTATGTCCCAACGCCAGCTTCTGTAAGCTCGCTATGGAGCTCCTTAAAAGACGGCGTGTTTCTGGCGTCAAACGTCCAGCAGGTTGAGATTAAGACCGACGATGACTACGCACGGGTGAGCTTAAGATATTGTTTGCTGTTCGGCAAAGCAAAGTGGCACTTATACACGAAATATTGCTGTCGTTTGCAGATCGGCCAACACATCGACGAATATGAAAAGCGAATTCGAGAGGTGACGCGCTGCTCGGACATCGTTTATGCCGCTCAGCGTAGTGAAGGGTACGAGATGTCACGGTTTGGCAGCTATCTGTCTGCTTTGTCCGAGCACGAGAAGAGAGATCCAGACATGAAGCAGCTCGCTGAGGTGGGTCTGAGTTAATTGTATGGGCGAGGCTACTAAGAAGCAAAGTACTGATGTCACTGTGTGTTGATTTTACAGGTCGCTGGTGACCATTTTGAAACCGTGTCCAACATTTACCAGGATCAGGTATACTAACTTACTTATTTAAGTGCATAGCTAGCATAATGAATCATGGTGATACTAACGTGATCTTTGTTGTGCCAGCTGGATAAATTGCTATCGATGTACGTGTCGATCGTGAGATATCAAGCTGGCAAAGTTGATGCGGTCAAGGTACAGATTAATTGGTGTTTTCTAGGGTGGCTTCTGATAATGACCGGGGGTGTTTCTGTGTGCAGGCCGTGATGCATAATCGCGAGTCGGCAATTCACGAGGTCCAGCAAGCGAATGCGAGTATGCAGCGCAACAAAGAGCGTTTTGCAGCTGCGCGAGCAAGCAGTGGTGCAGCAGCATCCGCCATGCGAGCTGAGCAGAAAATGGCTTCGGTAAGTTTGGCATAATACCTTCGCAAGTCTTATGTGATACCTTGCTTAGATCATGATTTCCGCAGGCGGAGGATCGCATGAACCATGCGAAGGAGCAAGTCCAGTTCATCGCGAACAGTTTAAAAGTGGAAACAAAGCGGATGGACACTGGGAAGACTGCTAACCTCAAGACCGCTTTGCTGTCGCTGGCAAATCTGGAGTTGGATTATCACGTTCAGGTAACTACTGACCAATGTGGTTCGCATTAATGCGTCTGTCCGATGTTGAATTGTTTTCTCTGTCGTGCATGTGTAGTCCCGAGCTGCGTGGGAAGGCCTGCGATCATTTCTTGAACTGAGTGATGACGATGTGGCTGAGAGTCGCCAGAGAGCCCAAGCCTCAATCACGTATAGGAAACCAGGAGAGAAGGACTTAGGTCAAATCATTGGGCTGCTGTGAGAGCCTTATTTCTCTACTAACGTAAGAAATGTAGAATGCGCTTTTACTGCGTGAACTCGCATTTACATGTCAGACGGGAAATCCGAACCAGCATCGCCGATTCCGGCTGCGTCTGGCATTTGTACCTCCTCCTGCTGAGATGCATCCCCAGCCGCAGCGTGACTGCTATCGTCATTTTCATCCTCATCGTCGTCGTACACATGCTCGTCCATAGCTTCTTCCTCATCATCTTGACCAGGTGCGTCAGTGCCTTCAGGGTCTTCCACGTCATTTTCACCGTTGTCCTCTTCAATATCTGTGGAAGGGCCTAATGAGTGGAAGCTCATGTCGATGATGCCCCCGCCGTCCTCAAATTGTAGACCATCAAAGATTTCCAGGTCTTCGTGGAGACTCATGTTGGTTAAAACATCGTCATCATCCTGATCTTTTCCGGCGCTGGCTGCACGAGTCGATTGGTGTTCGGATTTGACGTCTTCTGAGTCAGTCGAGTTGTCCGCAACACCGTCTTCTTTCTTGGTTGGCATTTCGTCATTGGGCGAATGCTCGGTGGGGTGGACCTCATCCTTCACGGTTGCTTTCTCTTCTTTGACCGAGTTTGTTCCATCTTGAGCAATCTTCTTTTCATCCGTTGCTGCAGCAACCTTTGCTTGGTCTTCAAGTTTCTATATGTAAAAAACGAGTACATAACTCAAATTTTTTATTCCCTTCTAGGCATTCAAATAGCGCACATACCTTCGCCTTGATGAGTTGTTTCATCCTCTCGGTCATTAAAGATTCGAGTGAGGCAGTACCTCCTTTTGGAGCAGTTTGCCGCTGTAACATTTTCGTGCATGAAAATGTCAGATTCACTTCCCCCCCCCCCCCCCGTATCCATACATTCGCATTTACATGAGTTCATCGTACCTTATACATGGCCTCCAGGCGCTTGAACTTCGCTTGTGTGTTTGTTTTCACAGTCGCCCCGGAAGCAAGAAGCTTCAGCTTTGACATTTCTGCCGGTTGTTTTGCCCCGGCCATCGCGGCAGATGGAAGCTTTGGTGCAGCATTCCGAGCCCATTTTTCCAGGAGTCGCTGGAAGTCGTGGGAAATGGGACCGTATCCTCGAAAGTCCGGTGTAAGGAGCGCCCTAATAAAAAACGATTTACACGAGAGCATGTCAGTACTTCCTTAGTGGTAATGCACTCATTCTACACACGTACTTTGAGCATGTGACCGTGGCCTTGTAAAGGTCCACGGTCGAACCATTCGATTTGCACCAGCTTCCATTGGGGCCGTGCTTGAACAGCAAGTATCGTTGGACGGAGTCGATCATGGCGAAGTTATCGGTACTTTTTGCATGACCGAACAGCCTCATGCATTGAAGGAACTTTCCGACGACCTCGTACTCATTGAGTATCATCGCTTGGTTCACATAGGCTGGATTGAAGATGATGTTGACTTCGGGCACGAACAGATCTGGGTTGAGCTGCAGCGTGCCGAAATTGCTCATGATATCTAAAAAGCCGAAAACCATCCGCAGCCTGAACACAGTATCCAAGGCGCATATACACAAATCAAATGTGGTTAGACTGTGTTTTTTTGCTGGTTCCGGAAAATACGAGAAAAAGGAAGCACATCACTCAACTGATCCGTGAACTGCTCCCAGATGACACCGTCAGCGTCAAATGGTCGAAGTCCCTTGTACATGCCCCGGACAGTTTGTGTGTGAGCAAACACGTCTAGCGTCGATGCCCCAAGTGGAATTCCGACTTGTTCTGCACGAAGAGAAGTGAAGAGTTAGTATGCGGGCACATGCATTTAACCACGAGTTGCAATTCACAGACAGTGGCACTTACCTGCATAAAAAGCGGCCAGGAGGGTGCTTATATACTTCGTGAATACCGACGGGAAGACGAGCTTGTGGTGGCAACGCGAGCATGCGTCCACCTCGGGTGCGTTACGGATTCCGCAGACAGCGCAAAGACTCGAGCATCGCACAGTTGGGCCTTCGATGGCAGGGTGCCACCCGAAAAAGTCCATCACCGTGAAGTTACGCGCTTTCATAAGCTCAATCACTTTATCGTGCAGACCATGTGCAACGCAAGCTCTCTTTAAACTGTGCGAAAGGAACAAACCAAAGTCATGCCTAGTTAGTGTATCGCAAGTGTCTATGTCTCGTAGGACATCGTCATTACCTGTACAAGCCAATCATCACTGTAAAAATCTCGCGTACGTTCAACATCCACTTGTCGGTGGTTGTAAGTTTTTCTCGTATCCAGCGCTGGAATTATAGGAAAATACAGCGCGTGTTTGTTAGCAAGGATGAAGATTTCCTTTGACGTGATTGACTGCGATGGTGTTAAATACCCACCTGCAAATACGGCTCGACAAACTTTTCAGCAAATGGTTTGATCGGGTAGCCTGCAATCTGTAAAAATAAAACAGTGCAAAGGTGAGTGCCGATTTTTTTTCTAGGAGTGCATGCCTTAAGCTTACCGAACCGATTTCTCCCAGCCGTAGCGAAGCCAAATGACCGAACTTGTCAAAGTTCAAATTACTATTGGTCTCCAAGTTCACACACAAGATCGCTCTTCGAACCTGTCATACAACAAGTACATGCAGCAATTCTAGCATTTAGTATACGCGCATGGATATCTCTCCGAAAGCAGAAGTCCTACCGATAGAGCATTCGGTCCACCCTTCGTTAGATCTTCCGGCGACGCCCTATTCTGCTGGACGATGAAGCAACTGCCACAAAGTTGACCGACTGCACGCCGTATCAACCCAGAATAGGCGTGAGTGATCCGTACGACAGCATCCAAGTCTCGACTACAAAAAAGCGTACCAACAAACGGGAAAATTGCGTCCTCGCCAATGCAAGCAGGATGAACGTGGAGAGCGCAGCCACCATTGCATGTGAATATGTCCCCCTTCTTGCCGCAAACAAGGCAAGGTTCTTCGATCTCGTTGGACGTCACGGGCACAACAGGAGCAGGTGGTGACTGTATCTGCTGCTGCGATTGCTGCTGCTGCTGCAGTGGATTCTGCATTCCAGTCGGCACTGAGGACTGTTGGGGCTGCGCAGGAGCTGAGCTCGGCGTGCTCAGCTGGAAATCCATCCCCTGCCCTCCCATCAACGACGTCACGTGAGCGTTGGAGCCAGGATTGGATTGCATTTGGGGCGTCTGCTGTGCCATCGACGTAGCATTCTGGTGTCCCATCATCGTAGCCATCGCCGCTGCCTGCTGCTGCTGCTGCTGCTGCTGCGCATTACGTCGAGCTGTCATACAACACACCAAGAGTTTAGCAACCAACCGTCAATTGCCGAGATCCACCAGCACTAGCGATCCGAGGGCGCACCTGCCATCGCCGCCGCGAACTGTTGCTGCTGCTGGCGCTGCTGCATCTGCATCTGCATGTGCTGCTCCTGTGTAGTGGGGACACTGGGAGCCACCGACATCATGGGCTGCTGCTGAGCCAGTTGGAGCGACTGCATCATGGGCTGAGAGCCCATAAAGAATAGGTCATTGCCCTGCTGCTGGGGGCTGCCGAACATGGCCCTCGTGGCGGCCATAGCATTGGCCTGGGCCATGCTTGAGGCGGCACTCGCCTCCGTCCGCATCTGCTTGGCCACCCGCTCCTCTTCACTCGCGTCCGCAGCGCGCTTCTGCTGCATGGCGGCGTCTCCGGCGCCGCCGCCCCCGTTCATCTTGGCGCAAATGCGTCGAAAAGTGAACACTCTTTAGGTGGTACACATCACATGAACGTAGTAGAAGCCCTCCATACGAAAACACAAATGACGAGTACGATGACGATGTCCTGAATAGTGGCCCCTTATGATGCAAGACATGCGGCTGCAGTCACAGAGATCATCGGTGCAAGATGCTGGCCAAGGTGGTGCGCTCCTCGCGGATGCCTCTGCGCAGCACTCGCACGTTGTCCACCGTCGTGGACGATGAAGTGCGCAAGTTCAACGCTGCGTCCTCGTACGTCGCTGCAGCTCTACGTGCATACTAGCTAGTGCTCCCACCCTTCTAACCGTTTATTGTGTTATCGTTCCACTCGCTGCAGTGACTGGTGGGCGCCCAAGAGCACGACGGGCGTGGGTCCGCTGCACCAGATCAACCCTGTGCGCGTCAAGTACATCCGCAGCCATGTGATCGAGCACTTCGGCCACACGACGGACGACGACCCCATGCCACTGCGCGGGCTCCGTGTGGCGGACGTGGGCTGCGGTGGCGGCATCCTGTCCGAGGCGCTGTGTCGTATTGGTGGCACCATGGTATCTGCTGACCCTGGCGAGGACAATATCGAAGCCGCAAAGAAACATGCAGCGATGAGCCGCCACACCAGCAGCATCGACTATCGCCGCTGCACGTCTGGTAGGATGGACACAATGTTTTTTTGCTAGCAGGGAGCTGTGCTCGCTAAGCTTTGCGGTGCACTATTTTGTCGCGTTGAAGATGACTTGGTGGCACAAGGCGAGAAGTTTGACGTCGTGTGCTCGCTGGAGGTCATTGAGCACGTTTCCGACGTCTCTGCATTCCTGCACTCACTGACGCCGCTAGTGAAGGTAAGCGTGCAGGATGATTGCTGCTGAAATCTATCTGCGAGAGCTAATCTATCTTGTTGATATTGTTCTGACCTATAAGCCTGGAGGTCTGCTCTTCCTGTCGTCAATCAACCGCACGGCTCTTTCTGCGGCGCTTGCGATTGGCGCTGCTGAATACGTGATGCGAATCGTTCCGCCAGGTACTGCAGCACTGGGCGGGCCATGTTGACCTAAAACTATTCGTCGTTAATGATGATTTGATACGTCAACTTGTAGGAACGCACGACTGGAACAAGTTTGTGCAGCCGGAAGAGATCGAAGCGGAGTTGAGGAAGGATGGTTTTGCCGTTAAGGACGTGTCAGGCATTGTGGGCGACCCGATCTTCCGTAGCTGGCGTATTCACCCTACCTGCACCGACATCAATTACATCATGTGCGCGTCCAAACCTCAGGAGTAATTAGCAGCAGCATAAAGAGCAGCATCCAACCGCGACTAGCTGTTCCGACGCAGATGGACCAAAACGCCGCCTATTGGTGACGAAGTGTCATGAACTTCTTGAATTGCAAGTCTTCTGCTGCTTGTTCGCTTCCACGGTTGATCTATCGTTCGTCTTCACGTTCACTCCCAAGTTCGTCCTGATCACTCTTGGACCCATCGTCCGAGCGAGTGTTATAATAACGCTGTGCATTCCAATATGCTGCAACTAGCGCCTCGTAGCGCTCGTTCTTCACAAGAGAAAGCTGTAGGTCGTGGTCGTCCAAGGTAGCCTGATCCTTCAGCATTCGATGGAACAGTCGGTCTCGAGCAGCTTCGCTTATCGGCCAGTTGGATTCCACTGCCAGGCTCGCGAGTTCCTTCCATTGGTGCTCTAATGCATCTGAACATTTCACAACAGTAATTAGAGGCCGTCAACTTGAGAGATGTACGAGCGGATGCTTACTTTCACCGCTAAACTCGACGTGAATGTGCGTGTTGCTGTCCTCCCGTTCATTTATTTCATCATTGTCTTGAAGCTCTTTCAGTTTTCGTCTGCAGGGCAATCGCAATACGTGAGTCAGCCATATCGGATAAGTTGAAATGTCAAATGATACTCACCGAATGGTTCGGAACGCGCTCATAGATATGAACACGACCGGGATTACAGTCTGCTGAACCGCAATTGCAGCAGCAAGCGAGCTAGCTGCATGTGGAAATCGTTGATCGCCCATAATGATTCCTGCCGGGCGTATCGAATCGAAGAATGCCAATTGCCGCACTAACGAGCACCCACGAGAACTTTTGGGATCTCGCAGTCTGACAGCAATGAAAGTGTCCGTTGTTATCCCTTGACGCAAGCGAGCATTCGACGAGATTCGCATCGGATCTGTCTCGCACGGGTTGAAAGCTTGCGGGTCCGGAAAGATAAGGTCATGTCTTCCAATAGGGAGATTTACCCCGGTACTGGTTCCAGTTGAGCTGTAATCAGCAGGCTTGAGAAACTCGTAGGTATCCGCAACTAATTCCGTTTCCGCTGAAGTTGCCACGGATATGGACAGAAATCCAGCACTTGCATCTTCGATGAGGAACGCTGCTGATCGACGGAGCGGATCACTCTCGCCTGGGTGTACTGCGAAGCGATCAACTGCGCATGCGGCGCTGAATACGAAGCGTAGCTGCTGGCTTTCACCGGGGCGAACTGCAACCATTTGCTCTAGCAAGCGCGCTCCAGAATCGGTGGATACCATGACCAACGGGATGTTGATCGGATGCGGCAATGAAGACGCGGGAGGAATGCGCACGCGCATGGGTTTTTCGCCCACTCGCTGAACAAACACCACGCCCTTGGCTCCAGCTTCGTCCGCGATTGCTGCCTTCTGGTGCATCGGGCAGCCGAATACACTCTAGCAACCAAGCATGTCCGGACTCAGAAAAGAGTGCATAGTCAACGAAGCATGCATAGCAGTAGACGACTTACCGGGACTAGCACGTACTTGTCTGTGACATTGATCGAGAGCGGCGAGCACCCATCGAAAGGCCGAGCAAGAACCAGCTCTCGGAAGGCGCAACTCGGTGGTGAGCCGTCTGAAGACAACACAGCGTAGAGTTTGAGCTCCGTGGTTTTGCCACCGACGCTTGCCACCTGTAGAAGTGCAACACACGTTAGCTTCTTAGATCTCCACAACTACAAATTCTGCTCCAATCTCCTTCAGAACTCTCACCACATAGTCAAAGGTCTCCTCGTTGCTCGGATCGTAAGTGAATGCCGACGCGGTAGCTGCTTCGATAACGCTTTCCTTGATAGCCGTCGGTGGGGGTTGGATGCAGCGGCCGTCGTGAGTCTGGAAGCGAAGAGTGCGCGGCAACTCTGCTGCTTGCAGCTCTCCGACTGCCTTTTGCAGCGCGACACCCTCGAGCGACACGTCGTTGACGGCGATCAAGCGGTCGCCGATCTCCGCCAGCCCAGAGGCCTCCACCGCTCGACCTCGACCCTCGGAGTCCGCGACAAACTCCAGCACCTCCAGCTTGTCGCTCAGTCGCAGACCGAGCGGCGCACTCGTCGCCACCAGAACCGAAAACTGCTGCGCTTCCGGAGAGCATTTGTTGGCGGTCACAGTGTCCACGCTGCTCACATCGGAGACGATCGACGCCGCTGCGAGGAGAAGTGGCAGGAGTCTGCACCAACGTCCCATGCTTGTCAACGCCAGAGATCTTGAAGTGGCCCATACAAAAATCAAATCAAGTTCACGAAAGGGCACTTCATGATCGGCACAGGACAACATGACACTATTCTGGCCAATTCGTTGCCATTGAACCACATACATACAGCATTTAGGAAATACTACTTGGCAAGTAGAATTTCTTCACCTTGTTACTATCTATGCGAGTCTGGTTTCAGCAACTTGTCGATGGCGAACAAGCCTTAGAACTCATTTTCGTGGGCCCAAAGCTTGAACGTGCGGTCGAATCCACACGAGACAATGTGCTTCTCGTCCGGGGCGAAGTCAGCAGACATCACCTTGCCGTCGTGCCCGCGCAGTGTGGTCATCAACTTCCAGTCGCGCGTTCGCCATAGCTTAATGGTTGAATCGTACGACGCACTCAGCAGGAGTTCGCTGGATCCAGGCGAGAAGCGCACGTCGCTCACCAAATTACTGTGCGCTGGAATCATGTACGAGCACTTCTGCTGGCGCAGATCCCAGACTCGAACACTGCGGTCATCACTACCCGAGGCCAACTGCACCCCGTTGGCAGCAAAGTCCATCGACAGAATCTGCTTGGAGTGGCCCTGCAGCGGTAAGATGGCCTTGCCCGAGCGCAGATCCCACACGCGTCCATTGCCATTCAAGTCGCCAGTGGCCGCGAGTGCGCCGTCTTTCTGAAAAGCAATAGCATACACTTCCTTGTAATGGCCCTCCTGCAGCAGTAGCTCTTGTGCTGTTGCAACGTCCCAGAGTCGCCAAGTGTGATCGAAACTCGTTGTACCCACGTAGTTGCCAAGTGGGTGAAAAGCTACCTTGCCCAGTCGTGCCTTGTGTCCTCGCAATACAGCCAAAGGTTCACTGCGTGCCGCGCTCCAAAGCCTGGCAGTGCCATCAGCAGAGCCACTGCACAGACACACCGAGTCTGCGCCGTCCGTCATTTCAGAAAAGGCGTTACTCGGATGCCACGCCACTGCGCTTACGCGGTCTTCGTGTCCGCGGAATACCTTCACCTCAGCAGCGCTATTGGCATCCCAAACCTTAACAAGGCTACTCCACGAGCCTGTAGCCACGTGCGCACCATCAGCTGAATACCGAACGCTAGCGAGCGGTCGGACATCGCCGTTTTGACTGGCAATGTTGGCCATTCTGAGCGCTGTGGCGTAGAGCTCCGCCGCATGGTGATCCATCGTCCGCGCCCGCTCCTCAACACTCATCTGCTTCTCCTGCCGCTCTCGCTTCAGCCGCGCACCAACAACGCTCGTCGTGTGGGCAAAAATTGCAGCACGCGCATTCTTGAGCCCGTCATTTTTAATGGGCACGTAGAACAATTGGTCCTCCTGGGGCTTCGACGCTTGACCAGCCACGCCCTGTTCTCCTGCTGCAGCTCCCTCCGCCGGCGCACCTGCACCGCCGTCCTGCTTCTGGATATCCGCAAGCACCTGGTGCACGAAGCCCGTCTCCTCAGCCTCTAGCTCCAGCCGCGACAGGATCTCGCGCAGTCGCTCGCGGCGGTCGGCCGGCCGCTCGCCAAACAGCGTGATGGGCTCCCCGAGCTGCCGCAGCCGCCGAATCACTTCCTCAACGCTGGTGGGCACTGCGATGTTGCGCGCTCGCTTCTCCGCTTCAATGCGGCGCAGCAGCTGCGCGTGCTTCTCCTGGGCGGCGCGACTACTCTCCGACAGCTGCAGCACCTCCGTCTCCACGTTGTCCGACACGTTCACGTTGCCCGCGCGGATGGCCGCCTCAAGTTGCTAGCCATGCGCCCGCCGCCGCTAGCGCTGCGCACGCTGCTGGGCACCATGTCGCCGGCGCTGGCGTCGATGGCGCCGAAGTAGATGCCCTTGCGCTCGCCCATGGTCGCGATAGTACCAGTATCCTCTGCTTTGGCTTTTGTGGTGGATCCCATTAAGTGCGTTTTAATGCGTACTTAGCATGAGTAAATTCACACGTCAACAGATCGCAGTCACACTTGAAGTGACGCAAAGACTCGCATGACGAGTCACGTGGCGGCGGCTTTGGCGCCCGCTGCGACGCAACCAGCTTTCTGTGGCGACGACAGCTGGGTGCCCAGGCACCTGAAGGACCGAGATGCCGAGCGCGCACGGCGAAACAGCCCCGACGGCGGCTTTACCGCTGTGGAGACCGTACACTTCGACCGCGCCGAGTTCACCAAGCAGATCCAGGTGCGTAGGCGGATCTACAGTACATGTGTGTAGATTGGATCGATGATAGCGCAGTTAGATCTGATATATCCGCGGCTTTGATGATATCAGGAGTTCCTGGACGCGGACGTGAGCGACGGCTTCGTGATCGGACTCAAGCGTCGCAGAGAGTTCGCGCTGCAGCTATGCGCCGACTACAGGAAGTTCACGGAAGCGCAGAGGCTGGAGCTCGTGCTTGCACTGGCAGTGGATCTGGGAGTGTGAGACCTGGCCCTGATGATGAAGACGCTGCCCTCCATCAAGCGTTCTGGTCTGGTGCTGAATGTGGCCGCCGCTGCGTTGGGTTTCAGTCGCAAGAACGACCCCAATATCTCCAAAAGTGTGAAGCGGGGTCTTGTTCCACTTGCGGAACAGTTTTTCCTTCTGGTCGGAACTATTCAACCTGGGCCGCTGTTTCTGCTCAACTTACGAGTGGATTTGGGCATTTTGATCGAGCGTCATCGGGAGAAGCTACCCAAGTCAAGCGTGGAAGCTCTGGAGCTGTTGGATTTGATCATGCGCGACTTGTTTGCCACTCAAGGCAGCATGCGCTTCCGGCGTATCGACTTGGCATCAGAAGATCTGGCTGCCTTTGTGCTCAAGAACGAGCGTGTGCACCAAATTCGAGGCTGGGCGGACCTGCAGCGGCGTCTAGCGGGCCAACAGCGCTATTGCTTCGGCCTGTTCCATATGCACATGCCGCACGCCCCGCTGGTGTTTGTGCAAGTGGTTGTGACAGATCACCTCTGCAGCAATATCACTCCCATCCTGGAGGAAGAGACACCGGTTGTAACGAAGCCGTCGCACGTCATCTTCTACTCCGTGTCGACAGCAAACTCTGGTCTTCGAGGCTTAAACATCGCAAGCCACTTGCTGTTCCTCACGATCCAGCGCATGACCAGCATGTTCCCTCAGTGCACTACGGCGGCGACGCTGTCACCGGTGCCAGGTTTTGCCCGCTGGTTCAAGGCCGCCCTTGCGAATGGTGACCAGCAGTCTCAAGCCACCTCGGACGCAAAGAATGTGCTGAAAAAGAAGCAGCACAGCGACTCCAAGCTGCGTTTAGAGCCACCTGAACGGAGTTTCTTCACCACGGAGCAAGCCCAACGCCTTACTATGAAGTATGGCGTGAATCAGCTGGTGCTGCACAAGTGGCTGCTGAAAAAGATCAGCGATCCCGAGTGGCACAAGGACACCGAGCTGGTTGAAAACATTCGTGACGTCATGACAGCCGCATGCGCCCGGTACATCCTCTTTGCTCGGAAGCAAGATAAAATCCTGGATCCTGTGGCAAACTTCCACCTACAAAACGGTGCCCAAGTGGAGCAAATCAATTTCATGGCTGATACGACGCCATCAGCGCTGACATCGGCGCTTGGGATGATGATAAACTACCGCTACAGTATGCCTTCAATCGATGTCACATCGCTGTCGTACAAGCGGCAATCCTTGGCAGCAGTATCTCCTGCAGCAGCTCGGCTTGTCTGGCCAACAGAAAGTGTCATTCTGGATGGTAAGAGCAATGGTGATTTTATTTCACCAGGGCAATCTGCCTAACAGTGTGTCTTTGCATTTACTGCAGAAATCGAGCGATTGAAAGAGGACCGCAACACGCCGCTATTTGCCAAGGTTTTCCGAGCTGGCGAAGTGATCAGTGCGCGTGGATCTCTACCCAAAGCCATTTATTTCATTGCGTACGTTGTCCTGCTTAGCATTACACCTCTTTGTGCAATAGCTGACATCTCTTCTGCTGTTGCTAAAGATCTGGCAGAGTTCGTGTACACTCTGCACATCCGTACAACTTGGGCGAAGGTCAAACTTTTGGTGAGCGCGAGTCGCTGAATGATGAGCCTGTGGCGTTTACCGTCCGCGCTGAGACCGTGACGCACTTGCTCCTGCTGCCGTATAATGATGTGAAGGCTCTTCAGCGTAAATCAAGCGCGCTGCGCGACTACGTCGGTAGTGACCCCCGTGTGTGGCAACAGCAGCTCTACATGTCATTCCACGGCAGTAAGTTGTAAGGGTTTACAACCACTAAAAGATGAGATGCTGAAAACCCATAAGATGAATGAAAAACACTATACTACACACAAGCTCCGGGAGCGAGATAAGGCCGGTTACGGATTTTTGCGCACCCTACGCACCCTCAGCTCTACTTTTCAGCCTTGGCAGGTAGGTCTTCCAGACGCAATGTACCCTCCTTAAGCATGGCGATCTCGGCGCGCGTCAGGAAACGGCCACCGGGTCCACGCGGACGCCGCATGGCGTGCTTGTGTCGCGACTGGTGCAGGTAGGCCTTGCGCTGGCGAAGGTTTCCCAGCTTGGCCTCCAGCTTGGCGCGCTGCTGCCGTCGCACCATGATGCGGTGGTACTGCTTGGCATTCACGTAGACGGGTTCCTCCTCGACGGCGTCCGCCACCGCAGGGGTCGTCGCTCCCTGAGTCGTCAGACCATTTAACAAGGGCGAGTTCAGCTGAAATCCACCAACAAGCAGCGGAGCAACAAGGCAAGCAAACAAGCATCACCAAGCCGATCCATTAGTGTGCCGAGACACAGCTACCGTCAAGACGATCTGCACGTACCAGGAACTGCGGCATCATCATCATCTGGCTGTTGTACAACTGGCGGAGCTGCTCGTTGTTCGGCTGCTGCTGTTGCTGTCGTCACAAACGAACGTCAGTATGGTCGCATACTTTGTCTCGCAGCATGACGATGGGCGGGCGGGCGTACCAGTTGCTGGAGGAACTGGAGCTGCTGGTTCTGGTACAGCGCAATCTGCGCGGCCTGCGCCTCCGTCAAAGCCTGGGCCTGCTGCTGCGTCTGCTGCTGCTCGGAATCAGGCAGCTCCTGCACGTGCGTTTGCGTCTGCAGCTCGACGGACTCCATCGTTGTTATCTCTCTGAGTGCACACACGCACAGGTGAGCCTTTCACGCACACACGTCGCAGGCACCTTGAAGTGGTTCTGACGCACCTGAGCTCGGGAATCGGCGAATGAGCGTTCTTGGAGGGAACTCCTTACGCAATGATTGGACGGGCGAGCTGGCTCCAATGAGAATCGCCGGTGTGCACCACACCAATACCTGTTCATTTTCGATTTCCTTGCATACCCGTCCTATTTAAATTTACAACTCATGTTGAAAACATGCACAATATTCTTATAGCCCGCATATGTCGATATTTGTAGCGATATCGCGTACCGAAACGCAACTTCTAATTCGTCAAAATGATTCCTTCTTTTCATCCAATAGGGATTATGCGCAACCCTGCGAGCCGCCACGTAGATCGGCCCCCTCCTCATTCAAGCAGCTCAAGGGAAGGAAGATCCTCGGCGGTGCCCCCTGCGCCACTCTCCATCTCCCGCGGCTATGCTGACCAAGTTCGAGTCCA
Organism: Phytophthora melonis; assembly: GCA_024211575.1. NCBI lineage: Eukaryota > Oomycota > Peronosporomycetes > Peronosporales > Peronosporaceae > Phytophthora > Phytophthora melonis. The sequence goes on along the minus strand of JAMXKT010000094.1, from coordinate 1,278,612 downwards.
AGAGCAACCGCGTGAAGGGGCTGGCGTTCCACGTGAGCCGGCCCTGGATCCTCACGTCGCTGCACAACGGCGTGATCCAGCTATGGGACTACCGCATGGGCACGCTGCTGGACCGCTTCGACGAGCACGACGGCCCTGTGCGCGGCGTGGACTTCCACCGCACGCAGCCGCTGTTCGTGTCGGGCGGTGACGACTACAAGCTCAAGGTGTGGGACTACAAGCTGCGCCGCTGCCTGTTCACGCTGCTGGGCCACCTGGACTACATCCGCACGGTGCAGTTCCACCACGAGTACCCGTGGATCCTCAGCTGCAGTGACGACCAGACCATCCGCATCTGGAACTGGCAGTCGCGCTCCTGCGTGTCCATCCTCACGGGCCACAACCATTACGTCATGTGCGCGCAGTTCCACCCCAAGGACGACCTCATCGTGTCCGCGTCGCTGGATCAGACGGTCAGGGTCTGGGACACCACGGGTCTCCGCAAGAAGACGGTGCGCGGCGCCCCCACGTCCATGGACGACATGGTCGGCCCCCGCGTCGCGCTCCAACAACCACGACATCTTCGGCGCGAGTGACGCTATTGTCAAATACGTGCTGGAAGGCCACGACCGCGGCGTCAACTGGGCCAGCTTCCACCCGACGCTGCCGCTGATTGTCTCCGGCGCCGATGACCGCCAGGTGAAGCTCTGGCGCATGAACGAGACCAAGGCCTGGGAGGTGGACACCATGCGCGGACACACCAACAACATTTCGTGCGTGCTCTTCCACCCGCGTCACGAGCTCATCATTTCCAACAGCGAAGACCGCTCGATTCGTGTGTGGGACATCTCCAAGCGCATGGGACTGCAGACCTTCCGTCGCGAAAACGACCGCTTCTGGATGCTGGCGGCTCACCCCACGCAGAACTTGCTGGCTGCCGGCCACGACTCGGGTATGATTGTCTTCAAGCTGGAGCGTGAGCGTCCGGCCATGGACATCCACGAGGGCCGCGCCTACTACGCCAAGGAGCGCTACGTGCGCATGTACTCGTTCGTTGACGGCAGCGACGTCCCTGTTGCTGCTGTCCGCCGCACGGGCACTGCCGGTACGGGCATGGGCAACTTCCCTCGCCACCTGAACTACAACCCGTACGAGCAGAACTCGGGCACCAACAGCGTGCTGATGACGAGCGATGCCGAGGGTGGCTCGTACGAGCTGGTGACGTTCTCTCAGGCCTCGGGCGGTGACACGTCGGAGTCCAGCCGTGGACCTGGCCTCTTCGCCGTGTTCGTGGCTCGCAACCGCTTCGCTGTCCTGGACAAGTCTCGCCACATTGTGATCAAGAACTTCCAGAACGAAGTGACCAAGAAGATCACGCCGCCCAATGGTACGGCCGATGGCCTGTTCTTCGGTGGTGTTGTGGGCCGCGTGCTGCTTCACATCGACGACAAGATGGTGCTTTACGAAACGCAGAGCCGCCGCGTGCTGGCTGATGTTCAGGCCCCGCGCGTGAAGTACGTGGTGTGGAGCCCCAACTACGAGTACGTTGCCCTGATCAGCAAGCACTCGATTGTCCTGGCTGACAAGCAGCTCAACCATCTGTCGACCATCACCGAGTCGGTGCGCATCAAGAGCGGTATCTGGGCGAATGCTCCTGCCGAGATCTTCGTGTACACGACGCTGAACCACATTAAGTACTCGCTTACGAACGGCGACGCTGGTATTATCCGTACTCTGGACGTTCCCGTCTACCTGACTCACCTGGAAGGCTCAAAGCTCTACTGCCTCGACCGCGAGGCCAAGATGCGCACTATGGCTGTGGATCTGACGGAGTGCGAGTTCAAGATCGCGCTGAACAAGAAGAACTACACGGAAGTGATGCGCATGGTCCGTCACTCGAGACTTTGTGGCCAGGCTATTATCTCGTACCTGACCAAGAAGGGCTACCCGGAGGTGGCGCTGCACTTTGTTAACGACGAGAAGACTCGCTTCAAGCTGGCGATTTCGTGCGGTAACCTGGAGGTGGCTCTGAACTCGGCGTACGAGCTTGATGACAGCAAGTGCTGGTACCAGCTCGGCGTGGAGGCCCTTCGCCAGGGCAACATCCAGGTTGTGGAGATGGCCTACCAGCGCACAAAGAACTTCGAGCGCCTCAGCTTCCTATACCTGGTGACGGGCAACCGTGACAAGCTCAAGAAGATGCTCAAGATCGCCGAAGTGCGCAACGACATCATGGCTCGCTTCCACAACGCGCTCTACCTTGGCGACGTCGAGGTCCGCGTGATGACCCTGGAGGCTGCCGGCCAGTTTGGTCTGGCACTGCTCACCGCTGCCACCCACGGTCTTGGTGAACACGTGGAGCGTCTGCGTGCCGTGCTGCAGGAAACGAACCCGGCCTTCGATGTTGACGCTTTCCTGTCGCGCGAGATGCTGCCGAACCCTACGCTGCTGTCTCCGCCGCCTTGCGTGAGCCGCCTCGAGAACGAGAACTGGGCTCTCGTGGAGATCAACGAGCCGACAATCCAGGACCACGCCATTGCCGCCGAGAAGCGTGAAGCCGAGCGTAGTCTGCAGCCGCAACAGCAGGACGCTGGCCGTCGTTCGATGGAGGAGCGTCCGGCGCGCAAGTCGTCGATGGATTTGGCGCTGGACGCCGCTGGAGACGCCTGGGGCATGGATGGCGACCTTGACCTGGATGACTCGCTCACGATCGATGACCCGTCGCTGGGTATGGACTCGGCTGCTCTGGAGAACGACTTCGCGGGTCTCAGCACCGATGCTGGGTTCGTTGCTGCTCCTACGGCTGGCACGAGCCTTGCTGTGCAGTGGGTTCGCAACTCGTCCCTTGCTGCTGACCACGTGGCTGCCGGCTCGTTCCAGACTGCTATGCAGTTGCTGCACCGCCAGATCGGTGTCATCAACTTCGAGCCGCTCAAGCCCGTGTTCATGCAGGTGTTCTCGGGTGGTGCGACTTCGTTGCCCACACAGGGCAACTGCCCGCCCCTGCGCGCATGGCTGCAGCGCAATGACGCGAGCCAGCCTGCCGTTGCCGTGTCGTTCGGGGCTCTTGTGGAGGAGCTGAAGCACGCGTACCGTTCGTTCACTGGCGCCAAGTTCGACGACGTGAAGACGCACTGCGAGTCGATCCTGCACGCGATCCCGTTCCTGGCTGTGGACTCGAAGGAGGAGGCGGAGAAGGTGAAGGGCTTGCTGACGGTTTGCCGCGAGTACTTGGTGGCGTGCCGCATCCGTGCCGAGGTGGCTAACGTGCCGCTCGAGGGCAACCCGAAGCGCAACATCGAGCTGAGCGCGTACTTCACGCACTGCGAGCTGCAGCTGCCGCACCTGGTGCTGACGCTCAAGATCGCCATGACGAACGCGTTCAAGGCTGGCAACTTCATCACGGCGGCGTCGTTCTGCCGGCGGTTGCTGGAGATCCCGGAGGTGTCGCAGCACCCGCGCCACGAGAAGCTGCGTCTGACCGCGCGCAAGGTGCTGCAGAAGGCCGAAAAGGAGGCCCGCAACGAGCACGCCGTGGACTACCAGGACGCGAAGCCCTTCGTGCTGGACGCGCGCAACTTCACGCCGATCTACCTGGGCGAGCCGGATGTGCGCTGCCCGTACTGCGCCGCCGCGTACCACCCGGAGAGCAAGGTCACGCTGTGCGATGTGTGCGGCATCTCGAAGGTCGGCGAGGAGACCATCGGACTGGTCGTCACCGCGGCTCAGTAAGTTAGGAGGACAAGTATCGGAGGTAGAACCTTGTGTTGCAGTTGCAGCTGTCCCTAAAACAATGCGTGGCCCTATTTTATTATCCAGCGGGTCTCATTTTCGTCCAATCCCCACCCGCCGTTTGACTTTCCAGCCACTCCCTGCCGTGCGAATTCGAATTCAAATCTTAGCGCGCAAATCTTTGTCCGCGGCCGTTGGTCAGAATTCAAACCATGCGCCGGCACTTCGCGCAGTTCGACGACGAGCTCCAGGACAGCGACCAGACCATCGCGACGCCCGCGCGGCATCTGCGGCCCCGCGCGCGTCTTCCCACGCTCGCGGACTCCAGCGACAGCAGCAGCGATGGGCGCGCGCGTCCGGCGCGTCGTCGATTCCCGGCCTCCGCCTTCTTCTCGGACACCACTGACGACGACATGTCAAGGCCCTCGGGCCGCTCCCAGTTCTCCATGAGCGCCTACAGTCGCTCCAACCAGCCGCAGACCAGCAGAGCGCCGTTGCACATGAGCGCGGGCCCCAGAGAAAGCAGACGACGCAGTGAGAGAGCGGTGCAGACCCCGAGACTCCATGTGGACGCCATCCAGTTCCCTGCAACGCGGTCGGTGTTGTGGTAAGGATCTTTGTTGAGCATGTGGAAGCTGGGGATGGAGTTTTTACACTACATTTTTGGTTATTAATTTATTTGCTGCAGGGATCGACGTCAACTGTCAGCAGAGCCGATTGGAGTGTCCTTGAGCCAAGTGTTGCCTCAGTTTATTGTGACGGCGGAGGCTTTGAAGGAGGCTTACAAAATATCTGGCGCGAAAAGTGGTGCACGCGGTACTGGAGCTGCGTTGTGTTATATGTACGGGAATGCGACGACGCAGAAAGTGAAGAAGATTGTGCTGGAGGGCGTGAAGATGAAGAAGGAAGATGCCCGCGCCGCTGGAGCTTGGTGCATTCCGGTGCATTCCATTGCAGATGCGAGTAACCCTGGACTTTCACAGGAGAGCTACGCTGCTATGATTGCAGCCGTGCAGAGCGGCTACCGGGATGAATACACCGACAACGTGGCAGCGAAGCTCCAGCCCAAACTGTTGGTGTTTCGGTCATCGCCACATGAGGCGCAATTGGATTTCCAGCTTGAATGTGCTGCGTCGCCCGTGCTGTTCAAGTTCTCGCTGGTCCGAAATTTGCCGTTGCTGATGACACCGCTGGCTGCAAGTCTAGCTCGACGCGAGTTTAGCTCACGCTCGGGCAATCTCCGATCTGGTTATCTCACTCTGGATCGCACTCGGAAGGCGGTGCCGCTGCTGAAAGTCGACCCGCTTGTCCTGCAGCAACCCCTCGTCGGTGTGTGGGTGTATGGAGTTCAAATTGACGATGCTTGGGATGAGGAAAGAGCGCGGCGGCAACTCTCGGATCCGTTCTTGTATTTCGCGTGCATTGGGTACCTCATGTCTGAGGCAATTAAGGAGCGAGTGGGACCAGCAAAGAACACATTCTTGGTGGCACTGTACCCTGCCGGAGATCCAGAAGATGGTGGCGCGGTTGGCTCTTTGCCTCGCTTTTTTGAGTGTAGCTACTCGGAGTTTTTGACACCGCCTGCACGACCACTTCCAATGGAATTATACTCTGACCGACGATCTTGCTTGGTCGGTGTATCGAAATTCTCAAGTGACGTCGAGCTTTCTCTGTCGGCTGCGCCGACAAGCGAGTGGGAAGCGGCTCGGCGCCAAGCTAAAATTCCAACTGCCCCGCGTTTGACAGATGTCCAAGAGTCTGAGCCAAGTGAGGCTAAAGCAGTTCCTGATAATAATGCACGAGAGCGATCGTACACAGCCCGAGCGATGGCATCGTATGGAGAAGAGGAAGACTCGACGAGTGGGTGGACTGTCACAGCTGATGTCATTCAAAAGGATACTACACCAGTTATGAATGTTTCCAGTCGAGCGTCGGTGCAATCGGATGAGAAAAATGATAAGCGTACGTCGTCTGACAGAGCTGCTCCTGAAGAAGTTGAAGAGAAGTCTGGAAACGAACCCAGCATACCTGATCTCCACAATGCGACGTGTGGGCAAGCTGGAGAGTCATCGCGTCTATCGGCTCAAAGCGATGCTGAAGACATTGCACGGCGTCGCCAGCATGGTTGGTCAGATAAAAACGACAGTAGCTACCGAAGTTGCTGCAAGACCCAGCAGCTACTCACAATCCAGCACCAACAAATACTCGAGAACCAGCAGAGGCAATTGCATGAAATGCAGGAGCAAATTGCTCAACTGCGTCGCCTTCTCAACGAAGCAAGGGGCAACAACAACATGGAGGTGGCCAACCGTGCTTCCAGCGAGGCAGGATATGATTCAGATGCCAGCAGCTCAAGCATTGGAGCGGTGGCTGACGTCTCTAACGTCTCCAGCACAATCAGCAGGCATGGCAATGACCAACCTAATTCGCAGTCGTCCCTTGCCTCGGCGTCGCGGCGAAATGGTGATGAATCTCTCTCAGATAAGTCTTCTATTCGTGCGCACCAAAACAACGAGAACAAAGGCGATGGCGAGGACAATGACGAGGACGCCTCGTTGAGCTCGTTGGATTTGTCGTCGATTAGCAGTGGCTCCGTTGACGCAGATTTGTCATCTCTGTCGTCGTCTCTTGTTGGTCAACGGCTGAAGCAGCTCGATCCATCGTCTAACACCAGCAAGTTGGTAGCACGTGGCGAATGCACAGAAGCATTAAAGCAGTCAAAGATATCATCGACAGGCAGCAATCGATCACCTGCACAAGGGGAAGATTACGCTGACACAAGAGCATCCAATGAGCTCGTTGAGGGTGGAGAGAATCCTGCTGCGCAAGATTTAGTCCTCGACGAGTTGGAGTTGAGTGGTTCTATGAGCGGGAAAGCAACCAAAGATGGCAACAAATCCAGCGTGGCGTCTGTTAGTAGCCACGAAGATGACGAGGATCGCGATGCCGATGTCAGCAGCGACAATCGCTCATTGACTGAACGGCTGCTGCCACCTGACGCCTACCTTCGCAAGGTTGGAGGAGGCTTCGTTGACCACCACGGTGGCTGCTTCACGACTCCACCGTTAGACTTCCACAGTTTCTGCGTACCTCGCATCAAGTTTTCGAGCGAGGCGCCAGAGTGCTTGATGTCCGACTCCGAAGACGAGGAGATTCGCCTCATCGAGCAAAAGTACAAAAGGCTGATGGCGATTTGAACAACCTACACTTCCACCTGCCCACCAGAACCGAAGCAGTAGGTATCCGTAGAATAGTTTCGTTTGTTTGTTCGGCGGGTACACTAAGATTAAGCGTTTACTACACCATGCGCAACTCACTGCGCCTACACCACCTAGGAGGCGAAAGCTGCCCTACATGCTACGGCACCGGGACAAGCAGTTCGTTGATTGTTTGCTTGACTTCAGACCCCAGCGATGCTCCTGGGCTCTTGACGTACACAAGGTACTCGGCGGGGAGCATGAACACATCGGGGGGCTGGTCGTTGGACGCTGCTGGTTGCACCACGAACCGGAAGCGGTTCAGATTGTAGACACCCGGCGCCATGAAGCATGCCTTCAGGTTGATCGCGACTTGGCTGTTTGGCGCAAAGCGTGTGACCTTCTTCTTGGTGACTCCCGTCCAGAAGAAGCGCGGGGGAGCACCGTGAGGCGGAGACGCCCCGGAGTGGGAAACTGAGTGCAGCTTGGTCAATGCGGCAGAAGTAGGCAGTGAAGCTTGAGCTTCTTCTGGATGCAGCATCTCCACCGTGACATCGAGTGGTGCCGAGCTAGGTGCCGAGTCGTTGCATACCTGCATTGTGATGTCCAACTCGGCGATGCTGAGCCCTGACGTGGACCCCGGGTACGTGGAACTTTGCAGCTCAACCGAGTCTTTGTAGCTGAGGGTCACGGTTAACGGACATGAATTCTCTTGGGCAGGTGGGCGGATTTTGACTGAAGTCAGGTTAGTCTGACCGATAGCGCGATGGGGAGATATCCCAGCAACCTTCTCGCTGTACGACGAGCTGCAATCGGTTGACCACACCAGCACCAGATGTCCATCCGTGTCCGAGTGGGATAGCAAAGCATCTTTCGACGTCGGTTGTGGCTCCTGTTGGGGCTTCTGGTCATTAGCATCTTCGCCAGCAGCATTTTTCAGCGCCTTGTTCTCTCGTCTCACACTTTGAATCGTACGGAAGCCACCACCGCGCTTTCCTTCGCTACCATCCCCAGCTCCAGCGCCCCCTGCACGAACGAGCTCCGCTGCATTTTCGAGGCAAAGGAACTGCTCGACAGGCAAACTCGCTGATAACTCTGCAGTGGATTGCTCCGAGTTGAGCGGCAGCTTGCACATATCAGCTGTGTCGGAATCGAGTCGATGAACGACGCGGAAGTAACTGGTGCTCGCCTCAAAATACCCAAGATGCAGTGAATCTCGCACATTCAAGGCATTCTGTTCCGACCGCCTTGCTAGTCGCTCAACTGCCCAGGAATTGCTTACGCACAGAAGTTCCTCCAGACGAACTGCGCCAGATAGTGGTCCAGTCATCTCGTGGTGGTCGCCTCGTTGGTTTGAGACCGTAATACCGAGAATGTATTCACCACTGGTGCTGAAACTTGGCTCGATGGAGTATGACACGTTAACGCACGGCAGCAGATCCAGATCCAGCCGTATCTTAACCGTGCGCGAAAGAGATTTGGTATGAGTTTCGCCTTCTGTCGGCGACGACTTGTACTTGAACAAGAGGGCCGAATGACGGCGGCCAGGAACCGATCCTCGTGCCCAAACCGTCAGTTCATTGCTTTCTCCTGGAGCGAGAATCACGTCACTCAGATCCACAACGTGACCACTTGCACCAATGTACCCGCATAGCTCTCCTGCACTGTCCGTTCCCGATGCACACAGCAACAAATCTGTACAACAAACCTGGAGTCCACCAAGAGCTGCGGTTCCCGAGTTGACGAGCGAAATCTTCAGCTTGATGAGCTCACCAACATACGCCTCAGTTGGGACACCTTCAACCTTAACACCCAGCCACGGCATCGATTCAACAACATTGGCGATTAAACTCATGTTCGGTGCACGAGCTCTAGCTTCTCGGTTTGCTCTTGTATCTTGCAGTAGAGGACCAGGAATATCAAATGCATGTTCGCCCTGAACATCGCCGCCGCATATCGACCAGCGGACACCCGTCAAACTTAATTTCCCTCGAATCTTTGGGCAGACAGCAAGACGGACCCGCTCCTCGCTGCATGGCAATAGCTGAAGGTTCACACTGTCGATAACAATTCGCTGCTCGCCAGAATCTCGGTTCTCGGGCACATCAAACGTCTCCATGTCGTCCCCCGCGGTCTCAAACTTCCCGAACAAATGGATATCTTCAACATCAACAGCACACGAGAGCGCGTTCTTCATCACAAACTCGACATAGATCTGTTCCCCCAAAACGTAGTTTTCGGGTTTTTGAATCGCAGCATTCTTCTTGTTGCGATATCCAGAATACAGGTGCGAGGGCGCGAACCAGCTTTTTGCTTCGTCACCACCAGCCGACGTGACGTACTGATGTAGACGATTCTGCTTGTCAATATGCTCACCCAGTGTTTGCCACGTCTCCGCCTCCGAGAGATTGCCGTCAATAGAACGGTCAATGCCAAACGCATTGGTCGACGCGAACACAACCGTCGACTTGTCATCCAACTCAGGCATGCACAAGTCCCTCACCAGAAGTTTCTTAGCGCTACCATCTTCGTTCTTGATCAAAACGGGCCCACCGCGAGAAAATGAGGACGGGGATGCATCAGCGCAATCTGTTGCGAGGAAATCCTTGACCATCAGACCGAAATCGTACAGCATCGCCTCTTGTTGGCTTGCCGAGTTGCGTCCGGTGCCAATAAGCTTGAGAAAGAGGTTGATAGAGGCCATGCGATCGTCCAGCTTATTGGCTTGCTGAGCGAGCATAAAGTTGATGTGATCTTCGACAAGAAACCAGCCGCTGCAGTCATAGATAGCTCGTGCCAAGGAGTAGCACCTTGCAGAGTGCTGTTCATGTCCAAGCGAATCGTACACGTGCCCAGCCATCACCATTCGGAAACCGTACTTGCGGAATTTCGGCAGTCGAGCTCGAAGGTCACAGAGAGCTGCGCGCTCCATGAGAACCGCAGCACAGATGCCCTGCTCCATGGTCGATCCCCGAATCAGCGCAGCAGAGGCGTTATCCATGTAGTCTGTGAACAAACCAGACTTACTCAAGGCGTGGTAGATCTCACCAGCGATAACCGCAGTGCGGATCGCCAGTCTCTGAGTCAACGCGGAGGGCGTCTTGGCGTAGATAGCGTTCGCCGAGTCCAGAGCATTCGTCATTTGCATAGGCGACCCCTTCGTCAGAAGCAAGCAGATCGCGATCATCTCGTTGACGTTCGCGCAGTGGAATACCGACTTGTCCGACTTGAAGTCGTCACGGACCAGCCGATACATCTGCAGCGCGAGCTCGTAGTCTCGCACGAGGAACGCCGTGTCAGCCAGCAGACGCGTCTGCGACTCAATTGAGTCGCATTTGTACGTAACCCCTCCCGAAGCAGCAGCATTTGACGGACGCAAGTCCTTCGGCTTGCGCAGCCACGACTTGAACACATTCTTCACGCCCTTCTTCATCGCCGACACGACCTCGTTCAACTGGAAGATCCGTCCCTCAAGCGACGACAGCATGAACCGCAGCCCAAAATCCCGAACGAACGCCTTGATCTGAGCCACGTCATCTCTGGACAGCAACGTGCCTACTCCATCACTCACCTGCGGGAACGTCTCCATCTCGTGCGGGAACAGCGGTGGCCTCACGTACGGGTTCTCTGTCCACAGCGTCGCAAATTGAGAGGGCACGGGGGCTTCCTCGACGGGCAACGAATTGATCCTCAGCACCGCGCCGTTCACCGTGGTAATGTTCATGCTGCGCAAGATCGCGTCCGGGTCGATGGACGTGCCCTCCGTCTCCAGCACGTCATGCACCACCACGTAGAACTTGGGTACCAGCATGGCATCGTATAGTCCTTGCTGGAATGGAGCCGGGAGGTATTTGGGCGTCGTGAGCTCCTCGAAGCTGTGGCGTGGGTTCGGGTCCGTGGAGCTCACGACCACCAGCATGGCCACTGGATGGCACAGCAGACTGTACTCTTCACAGCGGAACGTGTCCATGAGCGTGTGCTTGAACGAGCGATACCAGGGCATGGGGTCGTTGCTGCCTTCCGCGTCGGCGTCGGCCCCAACCACGCGGAGATACGTGGGCACGTCGTCGACGCTGGTGACGCGCGGGATGTCCAGCTCCACAGCGGACGCGGTGTTGTGCGGCGGCGGGTGGCGCTTGATGCTGGCGTTGAGCTGCTCGGTGCCTTCGTTGAGCCCCAGCGAGTGGAACTGGCTGGCGGAGAGGAAGCGGAAGTTGAAGCGTGCGAGCTGGATCGGGTGCGTCACGGAGCGCAGCGGCGTGTCGGCGTCTTCCAGGCGCGCGAAGCCGTTCAGCAGGTCGGCGATGGACAGGTTGTTCTTCTGTGCGATGCGCTCTGCCTCGGACGTCGAGCACGTGAGCACCACAGGCGCGAACGTGTCCTGAACCCAGCCCTCCATGGACTCCATGGCCGTCTACAGGCCGGCAGGCAGCGGGAGTTGAAGCGCGCGAACTGGGGCGCCACGCCGGACGGGGGCTAGTCAGGAATAGACAATTGACGTAGATTTGGGGATACCTTTTTGATACAAACAAACACAATTATCCGTCACCTATTTGACACAGAACACAATATTGTGAATTCTGGCCAATACCGACTTCCTCCGCTTGTAGTGGACAACCTCATATAAGAGCGCCCAATCATATCACAGGATTTGGAAGGCCTTCTCGGCTCCGCTTATAAGTTCCGCACAAATCATTTCGATACGTTTCCACCGGTAGTATATCGGTGCGATGGAGCTTCCATTCATTTAAAGCAGCTGCGGCTGCAGCCTAGAGCTACCTGCATGCGGTTGCTGCCAATACCTACTACCTATGCTAGTGTTAAGCGCTGCTGCGGCGCACGTGTACTATACAGACGTTCGGAGAGTGGTTTGCTTGCATCCTCCCACACCACGTTGTTTCCATCGACCAATGACACATGTTACCGAGTTAAGACTAAAAAGCTATGCATTACCTCAAAAGTGGTCTAAGGGCAAGGCAAAGCATTGCGACGGCACTAGCCTCACGCGGGCGCGTGCCGCTCAAGGCTTTGCAGTTACAGCCTGTTGCCTGCCGTGAGATGTCAAGCGCGACAGGCTCGCTCAGGCGGCTAGCTGCGCTGTGCATGACCAAGCACAAAAAAGTGTCAGCTAATCGACTACTGGTACCCCTACCGGTTACAAGATTCGGCATATCATTTTTGACGGGTGGTACAGTGTACCGGTATATACCCTGTCCACTATAAGCGGAGGAAGTCGGTATTGCCGATTCGGGTCGGTTTACCATACGGAAAATATAGCGCCCATGTTTTCGGCCAGAAGGGGTGAAATTGACTCAAATCTATCAGGAGCGTCTGAGCAAAATCGACGCCAGCAGCATTTAAAAGGCACGAGGAGCCTGTAAACTTCACCCCAGTGCCGTGGCTGGCCATGGTATTCCCTGCTCAACGCGGGGTCGGTCTTCAGAGGGTTTGAAGCCCGCGCAGAGCAACGTTTGGCAGCTTAAGGTCACCTTATCCCATGGGCTTTGCAGTGTTGTTGGCGGCCATGACACCCGTCCCACAAGCCGAACATGTTTAGCCATGTTTCAACATGTTTGTCCATGTTTGAGATTTCTTACTTGTTTTCAATATGCTTACAACCCTAGCCCGTTTAAAAAACATGGGCTGTATCAACGGCCTTTCAATATGCTTACAACCCTAGCCCGTTTAAAAAACATGGGCTGTATCAACGGCCTTTACCATATGGCTTGAAATCGCTGAATACAAACGTCAAGTCTTTTGGAATCGACCGAGACGGTCTCGTCGACTTCTTATTTCGTACTTTATCGCGTACATAGTAAACTCAAGTCAAATCAAGATCTCGGGGCGATTTGGCTCGGTCGATTCAATCAATCGACTTCGGAAAGTTCGAGTAGAACGCGCAATAATACCCCGTACCCAGAGATCGCCAGTACACATTTTGGTCGTCTACTACTAGTAGTTGCCGCCGAGAGTATGATGAGATACTATTACTACTAGTAGACCCGCCCACGCCTTCGTTGCAACTACTATTACTGTAGTAATAAATATTATCTCAGAAACCTTCAAAAATGCATACGTCCCATTACAAAAAATAATTTCTGGCCGAAACTTTCAACCCCGGAGCTATTATCCCGGCCACCCAACCTTGGACGGAAAATTATTTTTTTATTTGACGATTTTTGACCGAACTTAACTTAGCAACCGCTTGGTCGATAACGCTGTGGGTGCCCTCAAACGAAAGATAAGCGTGTGTTTATTCGTGTACCACTACGTTCTTGCCCATAACTCGATAGGTATTTTCTTAATTTGCTCCGTAATTTATTATTGCTGCGACAGAATTCGTCCAAGGCCTTAGCTTAGAAATTGAAACCTTCATAATTTCTTTTTGGCGACGTTTAGAGTGCTCAAACCTTAAGAGCATACTGACGATACTGTAACCTTCCTGTAGATGGTAGCTACAGCCCAAACAGAGGTCTGGGAGATAAAATAGAGCTGTCGGCGTGGCACCACCAGTGTTCCAGGCACATTGCAGTTACATATCTAAATTAACATTGGACTAGTCGCAGCCATCTAATATTCCATGTTACAGGTTCTGATAGTAAGTTTACCATATGGTATAGTTTAGGTATGGCATGATGGCTACACCGAATATAAGATGTATGAGTTTTCTAACACCAGCTGTGAAATTGTAACAAGCAGGATAAATGACGGGATGGTGGTTTTTTATCGTGATTATGAGCTTATCCCCAGCTGCTATCCTCATTTGGCCAATTGGGTACCTGTAATACGACTACGTGGCGCGCTCTCAATTGCAAACAAAAATGCAAGAAATAGAGGCATTTCCCAGCAGCCGAAATGAACGGGAAGGAGTTCCGATACGCAAAAATAGACCACAAAATCGGAATCTACGCCCGATTCTACCCCTTATATCTAACTATCGTTATAGGTTTTATGCGCGGAAGTTGCCCTAAATCTTACCTACTTTCCGTCCAAGGTTTGGTGGCCGGGATAATAGGCCTACGCGCTATCATTCAGTATTCTCGAGTGGATTGCAACTACAATGCTGACACCCTGTCGTATTCGCGGTAGTGTATTCAATGCAGGACCAGATAAGCGTTCAGCTGGATGGACACTAGTGTAGCAAGACCCGGACCAGGACTCCTGGTTGGAGCTAAGCTGACTGAAGTGGCTTGCACTGCGTACATAGGGAGGGGCTGCAGTAGGTGAACCCTAAGTACAATCAGCGCATACTGCTGACTTACCACGCTACACAGACAGGGTAGTGCAGAGCTGGTGATCGTCACAAAAAGAGGCGGCACACAGTCATGCCACCTTGAGCTCGGGGCTCCTTTCTCCTCAGCGGGGACAGTTCTTCCTAGGGGAAAGCGGATAAAAATCACAGAATGAGCTGAGCTGCCAACGTTGAGGAGAAAAAAAACGTGAGTTATTGGACGGATTTGACCTAGCAACGTACTTCAGTGTGACAGGATCGGTTCGGATTTTTAGTAGTACAATCTAGTATTTCATGGCGCATGACATAGTACTGCATCATATAGTAGTGTTATTTGGCATTGAACACAAATTAGTATCGGTTATAGTATTTTTCTTATATGATTTTACTGCTTAGTAATGTTCAGCATAACTACTGGTCATCTCTGCCCGTACGCTTGAATTATGGGATGATCTTTGACTATTTCCGTACACTGTGTACGGAGAGCTAGCCTATCAGTTTTGGGGGGACTGAACGAGCTGTCGCCAAGAGCTCAAGCTCGACGCCTTTGACGCGTCCCGTGGTCCGCGAAACTCAAGTCCGAAGCCCCCCCCCCGCCCCGTGGTCAAGCCTGAAGTCTCCTGCGCTGTGTGCAGCTTAAGTACTTGAAGTACGACACCTACGTCGCTGCACGGGCTTAGGTTTGAAGCCTCCTTCGCTACTACAAGCTCAAGTTGGACAGCTTCCTCTGCGCAGAGCTCAAGTCTGCGGCCTCACTCGCTGGTCATCTCTTAAGTACGACTCCTACCTCGCTGCACGACAGAGCTCAAGCCTGAGGAGCGCATTCGCGTGTGGTGCCTCGCGAGAGCAAGATGCAGCGAAGTGCGGGCCGCCGCCACGCTGCCACGCCTGGTGGTGCGGCTGGCCCCGAGATGCCGCGTAATGGTAATCCTACCCCGCCGCCGCTTAGTGATTTATCAGCTCGAGCAGCAACGCAGAGTACCCGCCAAGCCCACGATAACGCAGTGCGCAAATTTGAAGCATTTTTGAGGCTCGAGCGCGGGGTTTCGTATGATGATGGTAGTGCTGTGGATGTGGAGAATGTGGAGGATATGGAAGAAGACGTGGATCATGCTGGACACCTTTGCGAAGATATTTCTAGATCAAGATGTGATTTATCATGTGACGAAGTTGGTGCCGGTCTTACTTTCGCTGACTTAACCGCTTCCGACCTCTCAAAAGCCTTAATTGGTCGCTTTACAGATTATCTACTAGTCTACGAAAGCATCAGCTGCACTACTGCTCTGGGTTGTTTGAGCTCGATCCGAGTCGTGTTGGAAAGACAAACGAGTACAACACCTTTTAGTGAGAACCCTCTATGGTATCGCCAGCTTCGTGCATCGCTGGAGAAGGCCTACTTTCAAAAAATGCCTCCTGGATCTGTAGAGCAGTTGTTGCTGACAGCATTCTCAGTGTTCCAATGTATTGCTTCTCTATTGCTCTTCTGCACGCTACAACCATATTACTACGCGAGTGACGTCCGCCGTCAACTAATAGTACATGCACATGCAGATACAAGGGTGAGAGAAGGCAGGATACAGCTCCAAGTCCGCGAACGGAAGTGCCTTTGCTGCAACTTCAATGCACGTTATTATTATAATATACACGGTGAATAGATGTTGCTTTCGGAACAGCGGGGGGTCGGTCGGATTATTAATATCTTGGGTTGAGTATGCACAAACGTTTGTGGGCCAAAGTTCGGAGCAGTATTCCGTACATAGGCGGCGATTATACCAGCTGCCTCTGTGCCGCAGGCAGGGCGAATCTCACAAATACATTCTGCCAGCAGCGGAAGGCCCACAAGACGACCGAGATACCACCCACGGCCAAGGTCCTGTCTGCTCCATCGTCTTCAGCCGAAGCACCAAGTAAGCTGTCAGTATTGTACGGAACCGCTACTACATGGCAACAGCGGCAGTGCCTGAGAGCGCAGCGCAGAGTGGCGACGACAACGAAGTATCAACGCCTCCTGCTGGCGCCGACGGTAGCAACAGCGACAAGACGCGGAAGCCGTGCGCTGTGAATGGCTGCAATAGCTTAGTGCGGTCGCGCGGACTATGCAAGGCTCATGGGGGCGGGACGCGCTGTCAGGTGGAGGGCTGCATGCGAGGTGCCCAGAGCGCGGACGTCTACCTCTGCATCGCGCACGGTGGAGGAACGCGCTGCAGTGTCCCGAACTGCAGCAGCGCGGCTCAGTCGCGGGGGCTGTGCAAGAAGCACGGGGGCGGCAGCCGATGCAACTTTGAAGGATGCACCAAGAGCTCACAGGGCAACGGGTTCTGCAGGAACCATGGCGGAGGATACAAGTGCAAGCACCCGGGCGGCTGCATGAAGTGGGCACAAGCGCACGGTTTGTGCGCAAGGCACGGCGGGCGGCAGGCCATTGAGAGCAGAAGCGAGGAGCGCCAGCCTGCGAGCAGTTCCGACCCACCGACCAGCGACGCAGCCCAGCATGCCAGCAACACTTCTCAGGCCCCCGAGAGCGTTGTCAGGCGAAGTGTAGTGGCACGACCAGCCAGTACTGTAGGGCTGTGCCAGATTGCGGGGTGCAGCGGTGTCGTTGAGAAAAGAGGGCTTTGCCGATTCCACAGCGTCAGATCGCGCTGCAACAGCCTCACTGGGTGTCGAAACATGGTGCACGCAAACGGATTGTGCCTGGCGCACTACAACGCCCAAGCGGCAGGCACCAGCATAAACCCTGGGGTCTCTCTCAGACACGGTAATGGCGCCATTCCCTCGCATACAACAGTCACCAACCAGGCCACGCCACCACAGGCATCACCGAGTCGGACCGCAGCCCGCCAACAGGAACTCCGAGCTAGAGAATACGGCGACGCCGTCGTATGGGCTCGCTCCGCCGAGTTGCTCTCCATCCTCGGCAACAACGCCCCGCCTTCGATCGAGACGACCGCTCGCAGGCAGCAGCGTGTCGCGGAGCAGTACTGCAACGAAGCGCTCGCCGCCAGTGCCATCCGCTACATCCACGCGACTCCTTCGTCTCGGTCCTCGGCGCCTGTAGTGTCCACGCTGATGGAAAGAGGGATGGTGCGTCCAGGCATACAAGACAATCGGCTGTTGTAACGTGACCGGCTGAAGGCTTGGACAACGGACAAGTGCCCGGTAGCCGCAGGATAGGAGTTCATGTTCATGTAGTCGCTCAATAGTTGCCGTTGAAGCTGGCGTCCAATCAGCTCTGCTTACGCATATGCGCGTGTCTGATTGGCACAAAAGTGAGGTGGCAGATTGCGATTGGGCTGCGATGCCACTCGGAGGCAGCACCTTGAGCTGAGACTGCTACTAGGCAGCAGCCCCCACAACACGCGCTTCATTGAACGCCATCGCCACTGCAAGCTCCAGGCGTCTAGAAGCTCCCGGCGCGGAGAGCTCGATAAGCAATCTGATTACGAGGCGAGGGAACTGATATCCTGCATGCGCCATGCGTTAGGGTAGGCCGAATCCATCGGGCCAATCAGCGTGCGCGGAATCGTTTTGGGTGACAAACTTGTCGAAAGAAACGAAACAGAAGAAGCGGCCACAAGCAGCTCCACGCCTCGAGCAGCAGAGCGACATCTATCTAGATCGGACGCACCTCCTCCTCCTCCCTCCGCACAGAGCACTGAACCAAACAAGCAAGCACCATGACGGCCCACGTGGACACGAACAAGAACGTCAACTGGATGGACTCGCGCGGCTTCTGGACCTTCTACATCATGCTGCTGGCCTCGCTGTACATGGCGATGCCCATTGTCTTCCCCACACACGGCGACGCCCTCACGGCGGTCAACGTCATCCACGGCGTGGTACGTTTTGCTTGCATCTCGCAGGCTTGTAGCGTTGGGTACGCGTGGGCCCCACGGGGGGTAACGTGCACTGCCCTTGCGTTGCGCGGATGGAGCTGTTCCGTACTGATATGATTGCTACTGCTGCAGGTCTCGTTCGGCATCATGCACTGGATCAAGGGCTCGCCCGATGACAACTCGATGGGCGACTACCGCGAGCTCACGTTCTACGAGCAGATCGACCAGGGCCACCCATGGACCAACACGAAGAAGTTCCTCATGATGATCCCGACGTTCCTCTTCCTGGCCGCGTCGGTCGCCACGGACTACGACACGCGCCACCTACTCATCAACTTCCCCATCTGGGCGACGCTCATCCTGGCCAAGCTGCCGGAGCTCGACCGCGTGCGGATCTTCGGCATCAACTCCACGGTCGGCATTGACGACCACAAGAAGAACTAAGCAAGCAAGGGTGTCTCTGCACGTCAAGAGCGCAGCGCTAGCCGCGCTATCGTGCATGCGGCGAGGCCGCGCCACGTCAGCAGCGACGACCTCGATCTTTTGTGAGTCAACACTACGGACAGCGTGATCGATTAGCTGGAGAGAACAAGGCGAAACTGGATTGGGCTCCTCCTTCCTGCCTTCTTGAAGTTTGATTTGCTACGTGTACCTTGCTGCGTTGCTGTATGCCCACATGCAGTGACCATTGAACAGGACTGTCATGATCTCACTTTGGCGTTGTCTTTATACAAATGTATGCATTACTGTGATGAAGCTGAAAACAGGTAAAAACAGCACACATGGCCATGAAAACTTATCCAAAACCACACAGCTCACATTACATCGACCGCAGCACTTCCGCTCGACGTGCAGCGATAGCTTCTTTTTCTTCATGTTTTTCTGTCGGTAACTCTCTCCACCTATCGTCTCTCTCCCTCTCCACCCACTCGTCCATCTACCAGGAAGTGAACTGCGGTCGGAACGAAGGATCTCCGGTTGGTCACGATGAATGGAGATCGCATTGACGTTAAAGCTGCAGGGTCCAATAGTCAGTAGTTAGCTGTGAGGGGTCTAGCAGCATCCATTCTTTGACTTGGACGCCTGGGGCGGGGTGATAGGGAACGCCTCGCGCTCGGGCTGAGGCGGGTTCTTCGGCAGCCGCTTGGCAATGGCAACGAATAGGTCCTTCACGTTCACTGCAGTCTTCGCAGACGTCTCCATGTGCAGGATGTCGTTGTCCTCGGCGTACTGGTGCGCCTCCTCGAACTCCACCTTGCGGCGGGCCTCGAGATCGGCCTTGTTACCGGCAAGAGCGATGACCACATTGGGGTCTCCGCGGCGCTGCAGCTCCTTGACCCAAGACTTGGCCCCAGTGAACGAGTCCTACGGACACGTAGTAGAACAATCGACAACCATCAGCAAGACCATGCGACAATTGCCCGAGGACCGCCAGTTCGCACCTTGTTGGTCACGTCGTACACAACGATAGCTGCCGCCGCACCACGGTAGTACATCGGTGCCAAACTGCGGTATCGCTCTGCACTCATCGAGGAAGGTAACACCAGAAGTTAGTCGATGTACCCACACCACCTTGCCTGATCAGCAGCAGAAACTTCTTGCACAACAAGAATCTAAGCACTTGCCTTGTCCTGCGGTATCCCAGATCTCAAACTTGACCGTCAACCCGTCCTCAAGACCGACCGTCTGTGTAAGGAAGGCAGCTACATGGAAAGAATATCACCAGCCGCCGCAGTAGCACAAGAATAACATAGCACAGTTAGGAACATCCGCTTACAGCATCACGATAACGCGCACAAATCCTCCACGCCGCGTCCGGCACAGGGCCTAACGGCGAGTGAGAGAGAAAGAGACCTACCTCCAATGGTGGGCTCCTGGAACTCGAAGAACTCGTCGCGCACGAACCGCACGACGAGACAAGACTTGCCCACGGCCGTGTCGCCCAGCAGCACCAGCTTGAAATGGCACGTCTTTCCTTGCGACATCTTGGTGGCTCCTCCTCCTTTTTAATTAAAGTGCTTCTTTGTCTCGGCTGACTCGAAGAACCCTCAGGATCCTCCTTGTTTTCTTCTCTCGTGCGACTCGTCGACGGTCGGTCGAGTCTGCTAGATGCCTTGCTGTGGGCGTGTGCTGCGTCCTGCCGTCTCTCTGCGGCGGCTGGCTGGGGCGTGGCTTGACTTGGCTGCGCGGGTACCGAACGGGAGACTGGAAGGCGCTCGCCTCCTGGTTCCTTCTCGCTTTGTTTCTTTTTCTCGCCTACGCGGTACTGACAGCGTCTTTGTATGGGATCCCCCACCCCGCCCAGCTGAGATGGGAGACCTGGCACATCTTATACACACTGGATTTCGGAGGCACAATGGTAGCAGCTGAGTGGTACACCCCAGTTCAACTAGTTGCCTGCCACCCCTGCACCCAATCGGTTCCTACACCGCGTGTTGGCACAGTATTGGTAGTCGGGGGAACATGGCGTTGCACTTTTAATATTGTAGCTGTCCCTAATAGTCTCCCCATAAAGCTACTACCTATCTTCCTACCTACGTATCTGCAAAGCTCGCCTGCTTGTCCTATTCCTCGCTTTTCATCTCACACTCGGCCGGAAGATACGAGAGCAGCTTGTCGGGCACCATCTGCTTGAGATCGTTGTACGGTGCCTTGTGCAGATTGAGCTTCTGCAGGATGTCTGCATCGTCGTGGATCTCGAACGGCGCGCTGAAGTTGAAGAAAATGTCCTGGCGATCTTCCGACATTTCGCATTGGATCACGGTGTCCTTACTTGTGTTAACTGCGATGAACGGCAGAAACACCCGCCCTTCGTCGCGTACAATGGTCGCGGCTGTGGGGTTCTCGCTCTCCTTGCGCTTGCGCTCGGCGTTTCGCTTCAATAGGTTCTTCATGGCAACTTGCTGCACCAGGAGGTCCTGCAGATGCTGCTTTTTCTGCTCCACGCTCTTCATACGCTCGTTTCGCTCAGCCTGGCGCAGGATACAAAACACGTTAGTACGCTATTACCCACCGCAAGAAGAGTGTAGCCAAACGGATGGACAAACCAATAGCATTTCCGTGTCGTGCTGCATATTTGAAGGCAGCCCTTTCCATCGGATCTCCTTGCGCTCTTTTGAGATGATGTCCATGGCCATCAACACGTTTAGTGCGTCATAAACTCGCCGGCGAATGTTCTTCTCATCGTAGACCTGCATAATCACACTCAACAATGAGCTTTTGCACCATGGGACTTGCCCTCAAGCGCCAGCTTACCGCATCGTTTGGCCTCATCGTGACGAACTCCCGCACAAGTTCATCAGCCACTTCATTGTAGGACGTGACGTGCTTTTCCTCCACCTTTTGGCAAACCTTCATGCTGAAATGGCGCAAACCTTTGTTGATCTTCAGGTATTTCCTCTTCTTCCCCGGCGAACTGAAAGCACAAATAGATACCGGCATCAAACATTTACAGCCCGATCAGTACCTAGTCCAAGCAGTAAAAAAAATGAAGGACTTCCACACACGGGCTTGTAAACGACGGGCTTGGAAGCGGTGTCGGAATCGACGCCGGCTTCTTTCCGGCCCCAGATTTGACAGGGGTACTTGCAGCGGAAGCAGGAGTTGCCGATTGCTGCGACTCCACAAGAGAACCATTTCGCAAAAGTCCCGCTTCTGTGGCCATCTTCTCCAGCCCCTGCGTCTTCATCATGTTCACGAAGTCGTCATGAAGACTTGTGGCCGTGATCGACGCGCTGGCTGCATCAAGACCAAAGGGCGTAGTCTCCACTTTGATCTCTATATTTCAGCGCAGCATATATCAATCACAGATGACAGCGTAAATAAAGATTGCACGATAGCTAGCCTCAGCAGCTTAACTGAAAGCAGCAAGCCCACCTGGTGGGACGTCGCTCTTCTCCTCCAAGTCCACTTCCGTTAACTTCTTGAGCTCTCGCCGCGTCGCCCGCTTCGTTGTTCCATTACTCGCAGCTCCTACTCGCTTCCTCCCTGCTACTTTTGCTGGAGCCTTCGGGTTGGTTGTTCGCGCAGCTGGGGACTGCAAGCCGTCGGGTAGAGGTGTTCCTTCCGCAGACATGAGGTCGGTGTTAGCTTGGTTGGGCTCTTGCGTTCTCGGCTTAGGATACAGAGGCTTCGCGGCTTCTTTTTTACGCTACACAATAACACAAGCGTAATATCAATACGGGTGCAGTTCTCCAGCACGCGTTGTCCTAGTCACAGAAGGATACACGGCAACACTCACGGGCCGCGACGTTCTGCTGGGGGAATCAATTATATCGGCATCAATGAAGATGGTAATGCGAACTGTTCATTGGTTAAAATAACGTAGTACAAAAATGCTTTCATTGGTTGATATTTAGTGCAGCTTGCAACATCGGCATATAGGCAGGAGAGCGACAGGATGCCCCGCGACGACGACTTCTACGTGCGATACTAGTGCGTGCAGGCGGTGGATGTGCGCAGGAGGCTGCTGGTATGGTGGTAGCTGATATTGCTGTTGCTGTGATGTCCGCTTTGTGCCTCGAAGCGTCGGCCACCGCGGCAAGTTCGGCCATGAGTTCATGGAGTTCGAGTTCCGCACGGACGGAAAGCTCCGTTACGCCAACAACTCCAACTATAAGAAGGACTCGATGATCCGGAAAGAAGGTGGGCTCGTACTTTGAATGAGAGAAAAATGGTGGTGGTGATGGCGGAGCCTACGCAGTCAATTGCTAACGTGGTGCTGGGGCTCTTTCGTTTCTGAAGTGACGGTGTCCCAGTCGGTCATCGACGAGGTCAAGCGGATCATTAGCGATAGCGAAATCACAAAGTACGTGGAGGGGATTATTCTTTTGGTTCGGGGTAACGCTGGATAGCACACAAAAATGCTGATGGGGGAACGTGCTGCTGTGCCTCAACAGAGAAGACGACAAGGAGTGGCCGGAACCAGACCGCGTTGGACGGCAGGAGCTGGAGGTTGTGTTGGGTGACGAGCACATCTCCTTCACGGTATGTCTTGGCATGTTGGTGTATCGGTGTTATGTGTGGAAATAGACTGACGTTTGTACCTCTTATCAATTGCAGTGCGCGAAGATCGGCTCGCTGCTGGACGTGCAGGACAGCAAGGACCCCGAAGGTCTGCGTGTGCTGTACTACCTGGTGCAGGATCTCAAGTGTTTGGTGTTTTCGCTCATCACACTGCACTTCAAGGTAGGTCTTACTGCATTATCTCAGCCATGTGAGCGGAGTTGCGTGCACTTGGTTTCTCACATCGCCTCTCACTGCCTGACTTTTCAGATCAAACCCATTCCGTAAGATGACCACGCTGGGCGGTTCCAAGCGGTCAACACGGAGAAGCTGAATGCAGCAATGCTGCTACCTTTAGGAACGCACCAATATACACAACCATTTTTGTGTCTTATAGTACAGGTGGTCATTTGCGCGGCATTGGGGCCTACCATCTCAACCTGCTACTGGCGCAAGTAATGAACACAACAGCCCTTGCTATAAGGTGCTCTGCTAAATCAATGGACTCCCGCTGTCGATCTATGTAGTGTTCGCCGTGTGAGCAAGAGCTCCAAGTGCAGACGGAGGTCGAGGCGGCCAACCGCTGCCAAGAGTGGGAAGTAAAGCACCGATCACGACGACTTCTGGATGCCCATGGTCGTCGCCATGCCGTTTTAGTGAGCACTATCTCATCAACTTCAAAAAAGAGCAACGCGGCATCGAGTGACATGCATTGCTTTTGACGAAGTCGCCATTACTGGACCCCCGTGGCTGGGACATCCAACGCATTAGTTTCCCGAATTCTAGCTCAAATCACAGGTAGCTAAAACGCGTCAAGCCCGTACACGAAATCTCTTCTCTTCAGGGCCAACGATGCACCTCCGCACAAAAGTTCTGTGGAGGAGTTGCGTTAGTCTCAAGCGAGAGATGGCTTCATCGTTGACGTTAAAGAGAAGACGTGCTTGCTACTATTGAAGTGACATAATGAATCAGCAGTAAACACTTTCACGACAATGTGCATCCGTGCCTTCAGTCCGACTTCGCCAACTTGAGCTCTTGAAGAAGTTCATTGTCGGCGCACGCCGGCTCCACGCAGTTCCGGTTGCTCTTGGTCGCCACCACAACTTGCGCCAAGCTTCCAGAATGCAAATGGAGTTTTTGCGTGATGCCTACTGTGAAGGCTGGTGAGGTTTACATACTCTGAGGTCCGTGGCCAATTCCATCGGCACCACTTCAGGTTGGATTCAATTGTTAATTGTCTTGCTGCGTTGTACTGCAGCGTCTACGGTGGCAAAAAGAGAAAACTGTTTACTTATCCGCGTCTTGTGCGCGCTACGAAGAATTATTTCTGTGATGGGGGGAAGCCCTCGTCACCTGGGCCCTGCGTCTTGCACAGGTTGCACCCGAAGTCTCTCGTCTGCGTAGTTCAGTGTGCGGGGGTTCTCAGCGGACTGTGGTCAATTACGGTGCGCGCCGCTCTCTCGCGCGGAGCGTGGCTGTTCTTCATGTGCGACCCGCGACCACGTCGGCGTAGCTGCGCGCCTTGGAGCCTGGCTCCGAGTGCCGCTCCTCTGCGAGGAAGACCCAGCCTTCCACGTCGGCCTCGCGCGTGAACGCCGTCTCCTGGGACACCTGCTCGCCGGGCTTGTCGGCGGCCTTGCCCTCCTTGGCGCCGGTGGCGAAGAATCGGTGCAGCAGCGAGTCCAGCATCGTTGTTCTCGGGTGGAGAGTCGTGGCCGTTGCCTGGTTGTCTGTGCGTTTGCTTCTTGTTTGCTGGTTTGTTGCCTTTTGTGATGTGGAGCCGAACCGAATCCGGAATCTGCTGGAGCTTCAAAGTGCGAACGAAAGAATCTGCGAAAAAACAGCGGCATAGTGAAAGCAAGTGGCCGGCAGTTCAAATTGAAGCGCCCAACGCAACCGCAAACCGTGCTGGAGTTTGAATAGTTTTGCGATTTGACCCTTGCCGTAAGCACGACGGTGTTTTACAGCCGAATGGCGTGTTGTTGAGGGGCGAGCCGACGTATGGTTGCAGCTACCGTAGCAGGCAGACATTAGGCCCCAGCTGGGGCAAAGAAGAAGAAGAAGGACGATAATATGATACGTGTATGAGATTTCGCTGCCATCCTAGGCTGAAACAGCCCGCAGACTGTGAAGTTGCAGCACTGAGCGAGGACCTTTCCTCAGGAATGCCAAGCAGTACTGCAACTGCAAGTTGCCTTTGTAGCCATCTTTCCACATCAACACATGTGCTAGACACAATATTCATGTACGCTTTGTGTACGCTGGTCCTCCCGCCATTTTTGCCCAGCACTCGCCCAGCTAAAGCATTGCATTGCCTGGAGCTATTATGACGTCGGAGACCGCAGACAAGGACGCGCCGCCTGCTGCGTCGGCAGCCGCTGATGAGGTCGTCGGTGCTAGTGAGAACTCGAGCCAGAACACGGAGGAGTCGGCGCAGGGCAGCGAGGCCAACGAGGCGAAGGAGGCCAAGCATGAGGAAGATGCCGAGATGCCGCCAGCAGCCGGAGGCTCGACTGACGTTGCGGGCTCTGAGCAGCAAGGAGAAGGAGACGTGGAGATGAAGGAGGCAGAGGCGGAATCCAAGCAGGAGGAAGCGGCGCTTACTGAGAAGCATGAGGGCGACGATGTGGAGATTGCGGACGAGAAGGATGCCGCGCCAGCCGAGGGGTGAAGACGCAGCCGTCCGATGTGGAGATGAAGGCGCAAGAGAACGAAACGATGACGGAGGAGGACGAGCCCGCAGTCAAGGGCGAGGCCGAGGCAAAGGAGGGTGCTACAGCAGACGCAAAAGCTACAGAAGCGGATGATGTGGAGATGAAGGAGAGCACTGCGGAGGAGTCTAAGAGCGAGGGCAACGCTAACGAGGCAAGCGAAGCTGCTGCAAAGGAGATACAGGAAAAATCCGAAGGTGCTAAGGCGGTTTCGGGTGCCACAGCTTCTGGTTCGCCTAAGAAGGCCTCGGAAGCGCCAGTCTCCCCTGTAGAGCAAGTCTCATCTCCTGCTAAAGCTTGTGCTAATGGTGATGCAGCTACGAAAAGTGATGAGCCCAAGGATGCTGATACGAAGCAAGCGGGAGCGGATGCGAAGGAAGAATCGACCAGCCCCAAGCGTAAGGAACCAGTGAAAGATGCTGCAGCTGGAACCTCTAGCGGAGTCAATGGAGTTGCGGCGCCAAAGGAACCTGCTGCAAAGAAGCAAAAGGTGGATGCAGCTGATGCGAAGGTGGCTGAATCTGCTACTGTGGATGGAACTGCGGCATCCGCGATGCTCTCTCGCGACGACATGGCCAAGATGGAGGAGGATAGCGGCCGGCTGAAGTTCGATGTCATCACGAACGACGGCACAGATGAGCACATGATCCAGCTCACCACGTTGAAGAACATCTTCGCCAAGCAACTTCCCAAGATGCCCAAGGAATACATTGTCCGGCTGGTTTTCGACAAGAACCACCGATCGATGCTCATCCTCAAGAACGGGACTCATGTGATTGGAGGCATTTGCTACCGTCCATTTGAGAAGAATCACTTTGCAGAGATTGCATTCTGTGCCATCAACGCCTCGGATCAGGTGAAAGGATACGGTACGCGGTTGATGAATCACCTCAAGGAGTACGTCAAGACCAAGAACATCACGCACTTCCTCACGTACGCCGACAACTACGCCATTGGGTACTTCAAGAAGCAGGGTTTCACCAAGAGTGTATCGATGGCTCGGCCTAACTGGTATGGCTACATCAAGGACTACGACGGTGGAACTCTGATGGAGTGCACCATTCACACCCAGATCAACTATTTAAGGATCACGTCGATGATTCACATGCAGCGCGAGGTAAATATCTTCCTCAGTGTTGGGGGAAGCTGGAAGTGCGCTAACGTTGTTTGATACTGGATGTGCAGGCCATCCAAAAGAAGATCAGAGAACGCTCTCGGTCTCAGAATGTGTATCCGGGCCTAACCAAGTTTGCAGAGGGCAGGCTGATGGATATCTACATGGTACCCGGCGTGAGTAAGTATTTTTCCCGCAGACTTGCTGAGTCTTTCTCTGTTTTTCGTAAACAGCTTCGTTGACATCGCTGTTTTTCACAGAGGAAGCTGGCTGGTCTCAGGCAACTATTCGCAACAACCGTATCGGGTGGGTGGTCTTTCGGCTCTCCCTTTGGTGGCCGTATGCAGTTTTGCTGATGGTGTTGCTTTATTTTCTTTGTAGAACCCGCGATCAGGGTAGTCTGAAGTCGCAGCTCTCGCAGTTGTTGAAGGCCGTGTCGAGCCACCGCAGTGCGTGGCCATTCCACGAGCCCGTGGACACTTCCGTCGTGGTAGACTACCTCGACCACATTAAGGAGCCTATAGACCTGCAGCTCATCAGCAAGCGCATCGACAGCGGCGCCTACATCTCCAAAGCTGCGTTCAAGGCGGACCTGGACAAGATGTGCGACAACTGCACGACGTACAACACACCCGAAACCAACTACTACAAGTACGTATCCCCTGCGCTGCCTCCATGTTGTTACGATGCACTACGCTAATTCTACTTTTCCTTTCCAGGGCCGCCGTGGATCTGCGGGAGTTCATCCAGTCTCGAATTCAAATCAGAGATCACAAGTAGGTGGAATGCAGCAGAGGCTCTGTAAAGTCAAATCAACAGCCGTGTCGAGATGGAATTTAGAATTTCTAAATTTATACCTGTTCTAAAATAGTTTCTGTATACATCCAGATTTCACTAGATAATACTGACTGTCCAAAATTGAAAAATAACAAAATTGGTCCAACCCGAGCTCAGTATCCAAAATGACAAAGCGCAGCAGCGACGCCGTCGGTGCCGATGCGGCGGCCGTGAACCTGGACGACATCGACTTCGATGAGCTGGACGACTACCTGGAGCTCTTCCAGCAGGATGGCGTGATCAAGGAGGCGCTGTCCAGGGCGTGGACCTGCGCGAGTACGCGCAGCAGGTCGAGCAGGAGCTGCGCGAGGCCGAGGCGGCGTCCGTGGCCCAGTACGTCATGAAGTCCGTCGACATCGTGGAGCTGCACGACGAGGTGCAGGACTGCGACAACCTGCTGGCCAAGATGCAGGAGATGCTGCTGGGCTTCCAGGCGGACCTGGGCGGCATCAGCGACGAGATCCGCCACCTGCAGGACGAGTCCATCGGCATGAACGTCAAGCTCAAGAACCGCCGGGAGACGGAGGAGAAGCTACAGACGTATCTGGACCAAGTGGCGGTGGCTCCTTCCCTAGTGAAGACCATTGACGAGGGGAGGTCAATGAAGCCTACCTCCACGCTCTCGTGACGCTCAACGGGAAGCTCCGCTACGCTGCGTTGAGCGACCCGGACCCGTCGGGCTCCAGCTTCGACCTGGTGCCGTCGCAGACTGCGGCGTTCTCAGACGTGGAAGCTCAGCTGAAGAAGCTGAAGGCGCGTGCAATCGCGCGGATCAGAGAGTTCCTGCTGGCCAAGATGAACGAGGTGAAGAAGCCCAAGACCAACGTGCAGATGGTGCAGCAGAACACGCTGCTGCCCATGAAGTACCTCGTGACGTTTCTGGCGGATAACGCGCCGGAAGTGGAGGAGGAGTTCCGAGAAGTGTATGCCGAGGCGATGAGCAAGACGCTGGTGAATGTGTTCCGATCGTACCACACAGGGTTGATGAAGTTCCACGAGGAGGTGGCTGCACGCACGGATGTGATTGTGGTGGACGAGCAGTCGCTCAAGGGCATCTTCAGCTCTCGCGTGAACTTGAGCAAACGCAATGACACCTTCTCTGTTACGGAGCGCGAGAAGATTTTGGAGACTGCGTCGGCCCCGCCTCTGATTTTGCATGTGGCGCAGCAAGAAGGGCTGAAGCTGCCGTATGAGGCGGTTTTCCGCAATGTACAGCAGCATTTGATGGACTCGGCGACGTCGGAGTATCTCTTTTTGATCGAGTTTTTCAAGCCCAGCAACCAGCAAGAAAATGTGTTCCGCAGTCGGGACCTTTTCCTCCGTGTCTTTGCCAAGACGCTTTCCCTGTGCCTCGAGAACATGGAGAACTACCTCTTTACGTGTTACGACGCCATCGGACTGCTGCTCATGATCCGGCTTACGTACGCGCAGCGATTGGTGATGGAAAAGCGACGCATCCCGTGCTTGGACGCGTATTTCGATCGCGTGGCGCTGCTGTTGTGGCCGCGGTTCAAGGCTGTCTTCGACCTCAATTTGATGAGCGTAAGGAATGCGAAGGTGAAGAAGCTGGGGCCCATCGACCTCCACCCCCACTTTGTGATTCGACGGTATGCGGAGTTCGCTTCCTCGATTCTCAGTTTGAGCCTCTACACGCAACAAAACCAGTCCTCCAAGTCTGGCGGTGATGACTCTGCTATCTCGAGCGCCCAGATGCATGAAAATGGCGCGGGTGACATGGTTCTCAGTAATTTGAGTGTCATGCGCGATGAGATCCTGAGCTTGCTGACGCGTCTGTCCGAACAACACTCGAATGCGAAAGACAAGTGCGTATTCCTCATCAACAACTACGACCTTGTGCTCACTCATTTCGAGGAGCGACGAGTGATTTCCGACGAGACGTCAAAGTTCGAAGAGCTCCTGGCTGCTCAACGAGAGAAGTTTGTGGAGGAAGAGCTCATGACGTACTACGCGAAGCTCATCCAGTTCGTCCGCCAGCACGAACAAGTCACATTAGGCAAAGGAGCGAGTGGGGCAGCTACAGCGGGGAGTCAGCAAGTGGATACGGCGCAGATCGAAAAAATCGTGCGTGAGTTTGCCGCAACGTGGAAAGCTGGAATTGAGAAGATGAACGGAAACGTCATGACATTCTTCGCGAACTTTCGCAACGGCATGGAGATCCTGAAACAAGTGCTGACTCAGTTGCTGCTGTATTACACGCGCTTCGTGGAGATCATCAAGCGGAGCTACCAACGGCCCCCTTCGTTCAACTCGGAAATTGTTACAACGCAGGAGATCTTGTACGAGATCAAGAAGTATAGCCGATCGTTTTAGCTTGCGGGAGGAGCGCGGTGAGTTAAGAAGAATGTTGTTTGTATTCATTTAGTTGCGTGAGGTTTTCGTTGTGATGCAAGACTTGAGCCCAACGCGATCTCTATCTCCCCTCGTCGCCCAATGTGCGCAAAGGAATCGTGTGGAAAACTCAAGCGTAGCGCTTACATCCACGTTTTCGTCTAAAGGTCGATCATAATTGGCGTCGGGTCAATGTTGTAACCCAGCACCAGTACGATGAGGCCGTAGCCCAGGGTGACAATCAACACCATTGAAATCAGCGAGAAAGTAACACCCACGCGCAAGAAGTCCTTCACCTCCAGGTATGGCTGGCCGTGATCATCCAGCACCAACAGGGAGTTGATGTTAGGGAAGGAGGAGAATGGAAGGGCCA
This sequence comes from Phytophthora melonis, assembly GCA_024211575.1. NCBI lineage: Eukaryota > Oomycota > Peronosporomycetes > Peronosporales > Peronosporaceae > Phytophthora > Phytophthora melonis. The sequence goes on along the minus strand of JAMXKT010000094.1, from coordinate 1,248,249 downwards.
TTGCTGTAGACAGGCATGAAAGTAGGTTGTCAGTAACTATACCAAACATTACTAAAGCAGTAAAAAAACTTACCAGCAGAGATGGCAAGCGCGCAGCAGATAACGGGGATGTGAGGGTGCCCGATCTGAATTGCCATCTGCACGATGATCGGCAGCAGAATGATTGAGGCGACAGTGTGCGAAACGAACGTCGTCAGGCAAATCACAAGGCTGCAGAGGGAGACAGTGACCATCCACACGTTTCCGGAAGGCAGCGCGTGGATGACCGACTGGCTTAGCGTGCCAAGAAGACCTGATCGTTGCACAGCCTGCAAAAATCAAACATTACCTTTTAAGTTAGTACTACTTCCAGGCCATTATCAAACCGTAAAGAATAAACTTACGTCTCCCAGAACGTTGCCACCGCCAATCAGGAAAAGAATGTGCCAGGAGAATGAATTGAAATCGAACTGGCTAAGCATGCCGGTGCCAAACATGATAAACTGCAAATACACATGGCCACCAGATGTGAGTTAAGAGCATGCTCAGAGATTCGAAATCAATATCGAACGTACCATGAACATCATCGAGATGATACCTAGGTCACCAAAAGTAGCACTTGTCACCGAGAAGGATGCCCACAAGAAGATCGTAAGAAGCGTCATTGAAACAACGACGACGTGGAGGCTGCTGATCTTTTGCTTCTGGTCGTAGACAATTTGAGGGATGTACGTGGCATCTTGCGGGTCCATCACCCACAGCAAGAACAGCCAACACTGTCGGGCACATCAAAAACGAGCAAATTAGCGAATGTGTCACCAACTACATGTAGTGCATGATTGCGAAGTCTTACCAATATGGTGCCGGCCGTGCAGAATGGAACAGCCATCGCCATCCACTGACCAAACGTAACCGTGTAGCCAGCCTTCTCCAAAAAAGATACGGCAAGTGTGTTTTGCAGTGAAGAAATCGGGGTCATCATTCCTCCCAGATTGCAAGCGAAAGCCAACCCGATGAGAAGCGTCTTCACATAGGTGCTATCTGTGGGGAAATCGCGAATGATTGGGAGTAGAACCTTGAAAGGAAAAAAAATATGAACACGCAATTAGGACAACGAATTAGGGATCAGACAGCTAGTAGATCTTGACCGTAGAGTACATACCGACACGCACAGCACAGGAGCCGTGTGGTTGCTGATCCACATGGACAAGAATAGTCCCATGAGCATGATTGCAAGCAGGAAAAGATTCGGGCTCTTCTTGAAGCGACGCTGCAAGAATGCTGCAATGTACAGCTCGATCTGACACTTTGCGAAGGCCGCCGAGATGGAATAACTATAACATCACACACTAACGATGTTAGTGAATTGATCAGAACAGTGTTTAGAGTTACCGCATACAACATACCCGCCCATAATCAATATAGTGGTGTGGTTGACCAGCATGGACATCACTTCCTTCGCGGATTGCTCTGTAGCAACAAACCAACGTTTTTAATCACCATATAAGAGTTACAAGGGTCAACATGCGAAGATGCATCGAGTACGTACTGGCAGTGAGCAGGGTGTCAGGGTGAGCCTTGTCATTGAGAATGTGCAAGAACACAACAAGAGGCGGAACAAGCAGTGCCGTTGCAAAGTAAGGAAGTGCCTCCGTCACCCACAATGTTGTGATGAACACAAGCATTGCCAGGCATCGCTGTTGCACATCTTCACCTGTATAGTTGCAAGAAATGCGGATTAACACAAATTTCATGAACGCTTTCTAACACATCATCTTTACCTTCGGGGGTGATACGAACAAGCAGCAGGAACACGAAGAGCGCGACTGAGATGCAGAAAGGTACCGGCTTCACCTAAAAAAAATAAATGATCAGCAGAATCCAAGATTCAGTACAGCAGGCCCATCATATTGGTAAGCATCTCGAAAAACTCACTTTACGAAACAGCGAGTTCTGGTCACCCTGCATCCGCCGCATGCGGCGCTCCATATTGCCAGCCTCGAGTTTGTCTCTGCCAACAGTTTTTCATCCCGCAACGTCAATACCACCTCACCCCAAACAAAATAAAACAACACCCATCCATACTTCGAGGTGAGTCCAAACACGCGGTCGAGCAGCTCGTCAATGTCCGTGGACGAGTAGAAGCGCTCATTCGCCAGCCGCTCCATGAACGCTGCCTGCGTGTGCGCCTTGATCGTCTTGTCAAACTGCGATCACCAACACAGGAGCCATTTAGCGCCCAAGTTCGTTCACCAATACCCACCACCCCACCATCATAATTGTCGCACCTTCTTGACAATCTTGCGGAAGCCCGAGTGGTTGATCTGCACGAACGTGCGCAGGTCCACCAGCGTGTCGTAGATCTCCTGCAGCGCCGCAAACCCGTGGTCCGCTGCAACAAGAACACCAACATGCAACGTCAGATCCCACTCATCTTCCTCAAATCCTATCAAATAACTCATACAGTACGCACCCTGCGAGTGCGTGCGGGAGCGCGTGTGCACGTGCCCCGTGGGCGTCTTCTCGTCCTCGAGCATGGCCTCGAACTCGCCCACGGAGCGCGTGAGCGTGACGATCTTGCCCACGTAAAAGTCGTTGACGATCTTGAGGTTGGCGTCCAGCACCTCCCAGAACTGGTCCTTGGCGTCCTGCACCTCGTCCACCACGGCCTTGAGCAGCGGGTGTGTCTCGTCCACGACCACGTGCACCTGCACCTCGCCACCAGCACCACCGGCGGCGGCAGCGTTGTGCTCCATCTTCTGCTGCAGCTTCTTCTGCTTGTTCTGCTGCTTCTCCACCTCGAAGGCCACGCGCTTGATCAGCCGCTTCAGCCGCTTGTACTGCACGTAGTTGTCGCGCCACTCGGGGTTGGCCGAGATCTCGAGCTGCTTGCCGAACTTCATGGCGTGCGTCTACCGACGAGTCTGACTCAGTCACTTGGGGGCGGCGGGCGGTTTACCAAGTGTGAGATGAAGGTATTGAAGCACATTTAACGGGTATGTGCGCCACATCATTTATGCGACAGGTGCCCAGCCACCTTCGCGCCACCTTCCCGGCTATCCCACAAACTTTACGGTAAGCTAACAACGCAGAGCAGGCAGGCAGCATGGCGTTCCGGCGCGAGTGCCGCCGCTGGACAAGATGGTGCTCAAGTTCATCTCCAAGGCGCCGCGCCAGCTGGACGTCATCCTGAACGAGCAGACGCTGGAGCGCGCGCACCGCATCGGCAAGCCCGCCAAGTCGCGCACGCACAAGGCCAAGCAGGAGGTCATCCGCGCGCTGCTGCGCGGCGGCCGCCTGGGCGACGACACGCTGCCCGCCAGCTTCTTCCACGCGTCCATGACGCGCATTGAGATCATCGGCGCCAAGATCTCGACCAAGTTCATCGAGATGGTGCGGCAAGTGCGACTCATTGAGAGGATAAAGATAAGGTTATAGGAGGACTGACTTCTGTGTGGTGGGTATGTATGTGGGTGCTGCAGCTGTCCAAGATCTGTCCGAAGCTGCACTCGGTGAACTTCTCGGGCTGCTTTCGGCTCACGGACGACGCCATTGAGATGCTGCTGACGAACTGTCCAGGTTAGTGTAGGCGCGTTTAAGGTTTCAGAGGTTGAGTGTGTGTGGATGTTGATGATGTCTTGGTACTTCTGTGTTGTTGTGGGGCAGACATTAAGGAGCTGAACATTGAGAACTGCCGCAAGCTGACGGACGTGACGCTGGATCATCTGCGCAAGCTGGCGCCGAAGCTGCAGGTTTGGACCTGTTGCATTTACGATGTAGCGGTCTTTGGTGGAAATGTATTGACAGGAGTGTAATATTTGCTGCTTGTCTGCATGGTGCCGTAGAGCATTGATGTCGGCGGGAACTTCAACATGACCATTCCCGGTATTACGAAGTTGATTGAGAAGCACCCGAACCATTCCAAGTTCGCTCGAGTGCACATCTCGGGCCACCCGGTGACGGACCAGTACGTTCCCGACGACCAAAAACTGTAGATGGGGTGTGTGATGCTTACATGTATTTTCATTTTGTGCAGGACAATCAAGATCATCATGGCCAAGTGCAGGAAGCTGCACAGTCTGAGTGTCGGCTATTGCTCCATCACGGATGAGGCATTGATCGCGCTGCTCAAGAAGCGTGAATCCGTATCCCGCTTGTGCCTGCACTGGAATATCGCGATTACGTGAGTTTGACATTATCGCGGGCGGCGTTGTCTTATATCGTGGCAGTTTCTAACTGATGTGGTTATCCGTGCTTCGAGGTGTAGCGACAACTTGCTGCGCTTCCTTGGATCAGAAGCTCGGAATTTGCAGGAGCTCAACCTGTGTGGCGTCAAAAGCGTTTCGGCTGACGTAAGTTTTCTTCCTTCAGCTGCGCACGGTATGCATTCCGGAACAAGGGTCTAATATTTGCTGTTTCTGTTTGTTCGCTACATGCTCAGGCAATTGTCGCTGCGATTCATGCAAAAATGGGAGTGAGGAACGAGCTGCTCGACCCTGCTGCGCCGCAGCCATCAGTTGACGAGAACCCTGAGCCTGAGCGCAAGCGACTCAAGAAGATCGACTTCCGCTATACAACGTAAGTACAGTCACCTCATTGATACGCTTCTGTGTAAAAATGCTAACCATTCCTGCCACTAGCGTCACGAAGGAAGCAGCTGCGGCAGTCAAGGAGCGGTATCCTGAGCTCCAAGTCACGTTCTAGTGCGAATGCAAGTGTTTTTGTCGTTGCTGCTGCAATACACTTTTCTTGTCAATCCCATGTTTTTATTTATTTGTTGCTTACGTTCAACATGCAACATGAAATACACGCATGCGCGCATCCATCTGGCGCCCCTTACTCCATGCTATCTTCGTCAACTTCGTCACCTGCGTAATAAATATCGTGTCCTGCAGTCTGCTCGTCGCCATCGAGGCTAGTGCACAGAGTAATAGCCAGAAGTAGCTTCTCTCGCATGATTTCCTCGCTCGAATACACAGGCAGCTCGATGTTGAAGAAGCACGTGTCCGCCTTGGGTAGAAGCGCATCTTGGTCCACTCCATCGCCTTGGGGTGGCGCCTTGATCAGTAAGCGCGTGTGCGTGCGATCGAACTCAGCGTCGTCTGCGGGCAAAGTATCCTGCCCCCAAGCAAAGTTGATGAAGCGCCGTTTATTCTCCTCGCTGAAGCTGGATAACACCTTCCAGAACATCTCAAGGTGTGGAAATTGCTCGGGGCTCATGCCAGATGAGTAACGAGTGTGCCTCTTGAGCAGTTTGACATCGATTTCCAGGCTTCCACTCACCCACTGTTGCAGCTCAGACCAAACGCACAACTGCAGCAACTGCACCGGTACGATCTTGCCGAGGCCACGCAGCATAGCATCCACCTGGGGTTTGCATTCCTGGAGTCGAGTCGCTTTCACGAGTCGGATGTATTCCTTCGCATTTGCCTTGGTCACCGGAAGATGTTGTCCCCCCTCCTTGAGCTCCACAATTGTGCCATCGCTGAGTGTCGTAGTGAATGAATCAAAGAGGACCTCATCAGGATTTTCATTCGGAGTTGAAGCTAGTTCCTCGAGGAACTTGAGGCTCTCGCACAACGAATGGTCCACACTTTCGAGATCCGCCAGGACGAGGTTCTGCTTAACCAGCATTTTCCATACGAGAGGCGCCAGACGAAGGTTGAGTCGTACACCCGTTCGTAAGCAGCAACCCATCAGAATTCCGACAAACTCGAACATTTGAAGCAATTCCTTGGATGTGCTGCTTGGCTTTGGCATGAAGCGCTCACGGAACTCGCCAGCCTTCATCACGTTATTTTGCGTCGGAATGAATAGCGGGTTTCCGCTGGCGAGTAGCTCATTTGAAATGTCATTGAAGAGCTGGCGGTACGGCCCTCCTTCACCCACCACGTTTTCGCCGGCGAAGATCACAATAAACGACACGAACGGATCGCTTGCACCTGTAGGTCGCTTTGCCCGCAACAAGGATGGCGGTATCGCGCTGAGCTGCTTCATCGTGGACGCAAACAGTGACCGCTTGGGATCACGAAGCGTCAACAACGGAGGCGAGGCGTCCGTACCGCTGTAACTAATTCCACCACGTTTACCGGCGATCTTTCTCCGGTCAATCGTCACCATGGGGCGCTTAGCATTGTTATCCACGAGCGCGGAGTGTGCCAACGTGATGTTATCTTGTGTTTGCGCGAAGAAACGAATCTTGACTCCGGGGAAAATCAGCTGCCGTATCGACACAATGCGACTACGAAGCGAACTTGGGTCACTCCATAAGCGGAGGTTTACAAGAGGCAACGCTCCCACCAACAATTTGTTGAGTGACTGCAGCACTGAGAACCGTAGTCGCAAGTCGCGAGTTTCAAGCGATGCTAGCAGTGAGTACTCACGAGCATGTTTTGAGCTCAAATGACTTGGGCACAGATCCGTCAGCATCAGAACACCCATTCTTCCGCTGAGCTCCCGGCACACTGCAATTAGTTGGCAATCCATCTGATGTGTCCACTTAGCTTGTGCTGCCATTGCGTCATCCTTGGACCCGTAGTGACTCAGCTCAAATTGAAGATCATAACCAGATGATCGCATCCACTTGTAAACTGCAAGAGGCTTTTCGACGATCTTCGTCAAGGCATCTGCTGAGATTAATTCGCTCGTTCGCTCCACAGTAGACATGGCATCCCATGCACGTCCCTTCTTCATACCAGCGAGCGCAGCGAATGCGTCTATTGCCTGTTTGCTCTCCGTCGATGAACAGTACTGGGATGTCTGTTGTGTAATGGCACTGTGAAGCTCAACAGACACACCAGCTACAGTGTCGTTGCCTGGTGACGTTTTCTGAAACAACCTGTCACGAAGGAAACCGGCAAGTTGTACCGGAATCTCGCCAGTTCCATCCGCTAGACGCAACAGGTCACCAAACCGAGCAGCACTCAGCTTGTAGTGAGCACTTGCATCAGCGTCTGCATCACCTGGCGCTCCATCACCATTCGTATCATCATCGTCTCCAGCTTCGTTCCCTCCGTCGGGAGGAGGTACTAAATCCGCACTCCGTTCCATCGTGCACGCGTCACAGCTTGTATCTGCCCAACTGTTTACAAATGTGCAAGTAGTGCATGCCCAACCAACCGCGGCAGCATCACCAGATCCACCTGACGCATGTGGCGTTGCTGAGGGCTGTGACTGCGCTTGCACTTCTCTAGCCAGGTTTGCCAGCTCAGGAGGTATGGGAGAACCGCATGCAGCACATTCCACGTCGGACAGGGCATTTTCGAGCGTGCATACACTACAGGCCCAAGCGTCACTGCTCGGGTCTGCGCCATCTCCAGAACAGACACTTCCGTCGCTTGGATTATTGCTTGAGGTATCAGCGGGTCGGCACAGAGCGTCAATTTTCGCTAGCAAATCAGTATCTTCAATTGTCGGGATTCCGCCCTCGAACTCAAATGTTTCCTTCGGAATTCGAGTGAGCAAGTTTGCGATTACATCTGTTCGACCAACGTCCACCATCGCGTAACCAAGAGTTTGCCCTTCCTGATCCGTTGGCATATAGAGAATGTTGGATACAATACCAAACCGGGTGACTGCTGCGGCCGAATACACGTTTTGATCGTCCGCTTCTCCACACTCCTCCAAAGCCAGGTGCACAAGGAACCGCGAGATACTTGCCTCCAAGTCCGCGACATTTGATGTGCGGGGCAAGTTCTGCAAAAAGACAATCCTTTCACCAAACAAGTCGTGGGACGACAGCGTACTATGCGCTGTCTCGATTTCTCGAATAGGTGCACGACCGCAGTAAATTCGCTTGAAGGCGTCAGGAGTAGCAATCTCTCGCTTTCCTTGTGCCAATACTCTTGTAAACACAGCCATTCGCACGTACTCTTTCCACCATGCGCCTCCGAGTATCGAAGACGAGCCACCCTTCAGCGAGGACACTTCTTCAACCAAGGAAATTAACTCAGCGAGCTGCTGCGTAAACAGAGAGTAAAGCCCTTTTTGAGTGGTCCGCTCGTTGTCATACACGAACGTTAGCTCTTTCACCAGGCTTGAAAGCTTTGCAATGGGAACAGCGTGCATGGCCCCCTTGCCCAACGCGAAGTTGATCAGCTTTGTGGTGATCTGATAAACAGCGGTCTTCGCGTTTGACGGTAGGTAGCCCGTAGTCGCAATGAGATACTCGACGAGCGCGTTCAATGCAGATGTCAATACGGTCTCCACTTCGTAATGAGAGAGCTGTACTGACAGCAGCTTCTGGTAAATCTCCTCACATAACCATAGCGCCAGTCCAAAATCGGCCGTGAAGGCATCAACACGAAACTTGTATCGAGCGTACGTTCCCTGGGACATTCGAACGTAGCATTTATCGCCGGGGACGACAAGTGGTGGTAGATAGCTAAGTCCACGCTTATCCCCAAAGTACCCAAATAACCGATCTGTGCACCGCTCGTCGCGGAAGAACTCCAAGCTGCTGCCTGCTGGCAAATCCATCAGCACGGGATGAACCGCAAAAGATAGCACTAAGCAGGTTGCATCGGGCACGTGGATGAGAACCAACGGTTGTGGTGGGCCGTCACTGGTCACCATGAAGGATCTACTTCGCAGAAAGGCACTGGACAAGTCCAAACCAGCCTTTAGCTCAGCTAGCAGCGCCTCCATCAGCAAATATCGGTACTTCCGGGTGGAAAGTGCAGGAATAACATCGGGTTGTTGCAGCTTGGGCTGTGTAGACTTCAAAGAGGTACTGGAACCTGCCGCTGACGTCGACGAAGCCGAAGCAGCAACAGAGGAGGCACCGCCATATGTTGCTACAGCTAGTTTACCAGTGAGGGCTCCATGTTTTCCGCGCTTCTTGTGCTTTTTTGCCGGCTTTGTTACCATAACGCTGGCGTTCTCATCGTAGGATGTTGATCGATCCATGACTGGAGGCAGAGGAGTTGCGGCAGCACGCTCGAACTGTTTGTTTAGTACTGCCTGCAACACCGTGATTAATGCCGTCTTTGAAGACATCTTTGGTCGTAAATAAAGATTGCCGCTGGTGCTGCTGTTATCAGTCGAGCCACCGAATGCTGATTCAAAAATTGTTCCCATCTCGGAAGACAGCACCTTTTCAGGGCACCCGAGATCAGCTGCTGCTGCTAGTTTGAGCAAGTCGGCCAGATTATAGCGACTCTCCAGGTCCTTGGGTAGCGGCGCAGCTAGCTGCAATGTCTTGGGAGTTTGAGAATGCGCTGCCGGCGAAGAGGATGGCATCGGAAAAGGCGACGAGCTTGTTCGAGTCAGACTTGTTTTTCTTGTCTCGATCGATAGTTTCATGGCATGTTCAGGGGCAACTTGCAGTAAGTCGAATACGCTCTTCCGTGCTAAGCTGTAGATGAGTTGTTGGTTCATCACCTGGAGCCGCAACCTGCACGCCTCAAAGTCTGTGACTGATTGCTCCGAGACTGACGTAACCGATGATATCGAACGCAGACTGTCCACATTATACCACCAGTACTCACTAGCTGACGTCACAGGGTTTACTAGTTGAAGCAGCACCATGCCAGACGGATTGACAACTCGAACAGCACCAGAGTGGCCTAAAGTCCATAGCATATCTCGTGACCAGCCAGCAACATCCACATTCTCCGAAGCAATCACATATCGACCACCAACTTCCACATCATCAATTTGTAGCGCAGACCAATCCGTGTCTGGATCCGGGTAATGGCAGCCGGATGGTACATGGCCGTCGCAGAGTGTGAACGCAATTTTCAGTGCAGCCGCCGCGTTGCCTTCCCGTAGCGGTTCTCGTAGTTGAGCGAAGAAGTAGTCCATTTCGTAACTCTTGAAAGATCCCGACACGTACGTCTCAATCGCTGGTATCACATTTTTCTCCCAGTACTCCAGCATTTTGTTTCGCCCCGAATGTTGTGGCAGATCTGCACGCGATGAAAACGCGTAAAGGTTGTAGAAATACTCCGATGGGTCAGGCAACGATGCTGGTCCATCACTGCCAGTACCCGTAGAAGAAGATAGTTCGTTAAGTGCGGCCATTGGCGGGTGAAGAACAGAAGCTTTCTCGTCGCAAGCCGAAAACGAGCTTGATGAAATTGGTCGCGTCGCGAGTGAGAAATGCAATTCTCGAGAGCGAAACCACTCCATTTGCCATAGCCTGGCACGCATGTCTGCGATGTCTTCCACCTTCAAGTCTCGCACACACAACTGTGCAAGCTGGAAAAGAATCGCGGGGCAATTGCCATTTGTCTGTAGCACACAACAACAGGTTTTTTAACAACGTAGTCAGCATTATGCCAAAGGTTCCGTAGTATACATAGACTACTTACAGAGATCACCTGATTATCAAACAACGATGGCCAAGCGGGTGCCATGTACGCAAAAGCTTGAATCAGGGCGCATGCCAACTCCCAACGCAGTAGAGATGCAGCTGAGGAAGCATCGTTTTCTTCCGCGTCGGCATCTGCTCCTTCCGAAGTCCACACGTAAATTTGTTTTACCACCGAGCAAAACGAAACCACAAGTGGCTCTAGTGCTTGAATAGCGTCTTCATCAAGAGAGATTCCACAGACCGCTCGAACTTCTGAGGTTGTACGCTGGTAGAAGTTAATGTCATCATCGCTCTCAGATTCCCCCTGTCTGGCTCCTTCCGCAGAATCCATAGTTGCAATCATAATGTCGTCGTTGCCGAAAGCGTACGAATAAATCACCCCAGTATGTCCACTTCTAGCTTTGTCGGCAGTATACCCCAACAATGAAACAACTCCGCCAACTCGTAAGGGCTCCCGGAATCCACCAAGAATCTGGGTTGCGCCCAGAGTCAAGAAGTACGCATCACTTGGAAAGGTAGCCGCATTGGCGACTGCCGTAAGCTGGCGCGGCGCGTCTTCAAGAATTTCTGTGAGTTTTCTCAAAGTGCTGCTGCGCCATTTTACCATTGTCGGTCGATTGGAAGACATGAAACGTAGCAAAGCGATCATTTCCGAAGCCAACGCTCGTTTGTCTTCGATTTGGCGGCCGCTCTGCCGTGCCAGCGAGTTGACTTGAGCGGCCTTCCTATTAAAGGCGTTGACGACATCTCGGCTAGTTCTTCTGGTTGGACCTTTCTCAGCTGACAAGGTAGAACGGCGATGAGAAAGCCTTGAAGAACCAGGCTCAAACGAGAACTGAACTCGACTTTCCCAATCATGTGAAGCATCGACGTTCTCAACATCGTCTGCGTGTGCCACTGTCACCAAGAACCCAAGCTGCGCAAGAGCATCAGCAGTATCGCAACACTTGCTCCGGCTGCCAGAACAATAGAGAGCATAACCTTGGAAATCAAGAAGTACACGAAGCAAGTTTCCCTTCCAAGGTTTTGATCCAACCAATGCCGTCTCGGGAACAACACTTCCTCCCTTGGAGCGTGGTTGTAGCAAGTCACCACTGCCAGGTGTATCCGTTAGGCGAACAAACGGATGCTCCAAGTTGTGGGTCTGATTCATGTAGCAGGTCGTGCATAGGTCATAGTTCGGACACGTGAAACACTTGAATCGGAAGCCACGCAAGGGACTTTGGTTGCAACCGTCGCACCGCACGCTTGGGTGCTTCATGGTAGCTTGCGCGGCCGTGCATTCAGCTACTGCTTCCGTCACCGCTTTCTCCACGGCATCCTCGCCATCACTCACTCCAATCGGAATTTTCAACGAGCTGATATCAGGCTCCTCCACAGTGTTAACTGCGTCGACCAGTTTTTCGAGCGCTAACTCGCTTCGGAAAATGACAACACAATACTCAGCAAGCTCGTCAGGTGGGTCATTTGTCAGGGCCGAAACTGCGTTTGTGTCACCAACATTCGGAATGGGGGATACAATCTGTCCTACTCGCTTCAGTAGAACTTCTTGAATATTCAAACCAAGAACAATCCTCTGTCCAGATTTGCGCTCGGCCACAGTAAGCTCAAACATTGCATCACCCAACGTCTCAAGCGCGTAGCGAAGGAGTCTTGTGCCTGCCGCACTCAAGTTCGACACGGCAGAAGAGCTCGTCATGAGATCAATTGCGTTTTGAATCCACCATCCGAACGCCTCTGGGCACTCGCATACATCCGAAATCTTGCTCGTTACCGTGCACATAAGACGGTAAATGGCCTCATCCGCTGATAGCGCGATATTGTGTCGCTCACTAGCACTTGATGCTGAAGATCCTTGCACCTTACGCTTGAGTGCAAAATGCTTGTATAAGCTGCCGAGCTCATTAAACACTTTTTCCAGCGGCTGCTTCCATGACGTATCCGAGCTCCCCGTAACAGCTTTACAAGCAAAAACCTCTTCGGCAAACAAGCGTAGCAAAATCCACGCAACGTGGTGCACTTGTCCTTGTACTTCGCGTAGATTTGGAAGCCAGGAGGAAAGTACGCCATCTCCTTCGGAAGGGTTAAGATCGGCAGAGCCCGCGCCATCCAAAACCATTATCAATCTCGAAACATCCTCCAAGCCAAGTACGCGTCCAGAAATACTGCCCAAGGAATGTGCACAATTCCAAACATCCGCCAAAGCAACAGCTCGGAAAGCAGGAAGCTCGTCTTCTGACTCCGACACTTTTGCAACCGCCTTTGCATACGCATTCATTCTGTGTATACATATAAAAATATCGAGTAAGTACTAAAAGTTACCAGGCATCCCGTTAAATTGCACCAACAAAACTTACGCTGTCTCCATTTTTGCGAGAAGACCAGGGTCAGCCAAAGCACATCCAGAAAATATGCCATCGTCCTGAATAAGGTTGCTCGATGGAACAGCGTGGAGGACGCGCCCGACAAAGAATTGGGCCATGTCTTCGCTGCCTAGCTCCTGGATTATCTCCTTAAAGAATGTAACACCAGCTAGCCGAGACTCCAACCGACTTGAGTGAGCCACCGAGCATTCTTCAAGGACCACTACAGGTACTGTGCTGCACAAAAACTTGCCAACATCGGACAAGCCTTCTGATATCCCTGCATGGTGTGGTTCCGGGCCTGATTCCGAGTAGGTACTCCCAGACGTGACGCATTTCTCCCACCTCCTCAGCAAGAAAAGCGTTCTGGCCGAGACAGCGTGTGCTACTGCTTCGTGCGCGGTCAATGCCTTCTCACAGGAAGTGAGGTTTTGTTCTTCTTGCACAGCCACTTCCTGCGCAAGAAGATTATGAATCAACTTGATACAACCCGCCATATCGTTGTTCTTAAAGACGACACCCTTCAGCAGACACAGCTCCGATAGCCTATCCAAATTGTCTGCGTACCGCTCCATCAATTCATCAAAGCTGACTCTATCCATGCACAGATAGTGCCATTCATTGACAAGCTGTACTTGCCGCAGCATCCACCGCTCCAACTTCCCCAGCTCAATTCCAATACGATAGAAAAGCCCATTTGTGCTATCTTCGGGCAGAGTTGTCTGGTGTTGCACGCTGTCCAGCCATGCTTGAAGTTGCCGATAGTTTGAACGGACTAGAAGAGCTGCAGCCGCTTGTTGCAGTGATTCCGTCCACCAAGCTGTCGCATACCGAGGTGGCAAAGTGCGTAGCCGCACATATCTGGAAAGCGTCAAGAAGAATGGCTCGGCTTCCGGGGTTCGGTTCGCAATGTTATCGATGAACTTCCACTTGCCAGACTTCAGAATTCTGCAAGTAGGAGCAGCCAAATTGAATAATTGCCGCTGCGTCGACCACGGCTGGCATGCTTTCTCAACGCTTTGTGGAGGAAGACCACGCAAAAGCTTGTCTCCAATCACGCTGCAGGTGTTTGCTACAGCACACCCGAGCTCAGGGATCCACGATGTACGTGGGCTGTCATACAGCCCACGTACTGTGCATTTGAGACCCCATCGCTGTCTATCCCCCGTCCCACTACGACCTTGAGTCGTCGCGCACAACATAACAGTCGCAGTATCGCCTACTATCGTAAGACCACCAGCCGGCCAGTTTCCACGTGAGTATGAGCCATAGAAGCACCCACCATCTTCGCCAAAACCAACGTCCCCGTAAGAAAGTCGATCTGCTTGATACCAAGCTAACCCAGACGTAATAAATACGATATCGGCTTCACCGGATGTTCGGCAGCGCGGGTCGAACTCAAAGTGTAGAACACTTGCACCTGGAATGTGCACTACACGACGGAACACTGGCTGGGCATGACTGTATGGGTGGGGCGTTTCCACTATTTGATATCCTCCAAATATGGCTGCATCACTACGTGCCACCTTTGGTTGCCATACTTCGGACTTGTTCTCATTCGAACAAACCAGAGTATCCAGCGTCTTCATTAAGGTAACCAAGCTATCGCGAAATCCGTCCGAAAAGTGGTCAGGAAAGTTCGGGATGAAGGCGATAATCATCGGTAAAATCGTTCCAATAACTGAAAATCGTAAATCCCAACAACTTGAACCCTCGTGGCATCGAAGGATGTCCAGAGAACTGTCGAAGCACGCCCTTGCGAAGCACTCGAATGTTGCAATCGATTCTAGGACTTGTTGACCCGCCTCCTTGAGTGAAGTTATTGGTGTAAGCTCGTGGGTGGCCGCAAGTACTCGAGCGCTGCAATAATTCATAATGGAGTGCAAAGCTTTGCTGACTGGGGTCATGAATGGTACCCCATCGACGCCAGCAATCCACTTTTCTCTACGCGCACTACTGCACTCGAGCTTGGACAACGAAAACAGCAACCCCACAAATCTTGAAAACTCTGCGTCCTCTGTTGGCACGAAGTCGGCAATCGCAATGCGACCATCGTCCATGGGACTATAGAGAAGCCTTTTCAATAGATCCACTTCACAATCACGCTTAGTTCGCATTACTAACGTGTCCTGTGGCAGTAGCAAAATCGCGAAATAAGAGTCTGGTAACTGCGGGGAAACATTTTCCTGCAATGTAGAACCGATCACATCCTCGCACGTGGCCATAAAAAAATCGGACCGGTTGTTCAGACAGAAAATACTCTTGCGAAGCCCCCAAACCAGCAAGAAGTGCGCGGACTTCACTACTTCAGACCGTTCGTGGTGCGATACCGTATCCGTGGACAGGTATGCCGAGGTTTGATCCACAAAGAGATGGCTGGCGATGTCTCTCAGCGTGCGCTCGGTATCTTGGAACAGTCTTTGCATGGTTTCGTCACCTTGATCAATCTTCATCGTTACACCAGCAAATTCAAACTCTTGCACAGCCTCCGTCAAAATGCATAGCAGATCGGCTATCAGTCTGTTTATACCAGCAGGCGCTTCAACCGTTGGGGGTCCACCGCTTTCATCATGACGCCCTCCATAAGACGAAAGCAGTTTGCAGTAATAATTGATCGCCCGGATGATTTGAAGGAAGCCGCTGTCCTCAAAATCGACACAAAACGGAATAATGTGGCCCGGTCGATCCTCTGCACGAAGCCGATCCAGCTCGCTCAATCGTGCTCGAATATTCTTCATTCGACGACTTCTTGCTTTCGTACCCGATTTAGTGTCCTTGCACTCGCCCCCTTGGCCATCAGATTTTTTATCAGTTGCATTTGTTTCGCGTCCTGTACGGAACAAGATGTCCTGCAACCCCGCGCGTGGATGCTTGTATGCTGGAAGCGCTGCACGTTTTCGTATGAGCTGAGCAATCTGCGCGATAATCAGTTTTCCCGTATCAGCCAGCGAGTCGCATTGGGTCTCGGGCCTCTTTAAGCATTCATCTTGCTGGACATGATCCACGTACTCCTCTAAGCAATTTAAATAACCTGAAAACACGAGAATTCGTTTCCGTCTCGTATCAACACACATTGGCGATCCAGCAGGAATCCCCTTGAGTAGAACAGGCGTATCCGAAAGCGACGCACCACTCTCGAGCGAGAAAAACCAGGAGGCATCGCACGAACTTGCCGCGCTCTTCGTTTTTTCACTCTGTGCGTCTCCGACAGTGTACAATCCGGGAGGTGAAACCACGCAGAGCTGCCCGCGTGTTGCGTAGAATGTACCGGCGATTAGTAAAACTGGATCGAGGGCCCCCGATTTCGGCATTGCAGCGAGTACTACACTTGAAACAGTGGGGATGACCATAGGCTCTCTCAGATACGACCCACACGTATGCAGCCATGTAGAGGCTTCGTTGAGCTGAAAACTGTTTCTTCTGAGGGCCACCTGGCACTCCTTGCGGGTGTACAGTCCGCGCCAAAATGCTGCAAGATCATTGACCATTTCTTCCTCCGTCTGTTGCGCTTGCTTTTCCTTCTCATTCTTTTTTTTCTTCAGCGATACCTCCCTTTCGCTTTCTTCGAATAATGAGGTATCGACGGAGGAGAAAGGGTCCATACCCTCAGATGACACCGAGGTTGCGAGACGAGGTTCTGCTGAATCCCCCACAACAGGTTCAGCATCAGATCCAGGAGCCACGCTATCAGAGGTAGTTTCCGCGCTAGTGGAAGTACCTTTCTCAGCATGAACGCCTTCCGAAGTTGGAATAGTGACCGGTTTGTCGATCACCGTGGCAAACAAACACGATTCACACAAATCGAAATCACACCCAGCGGTGCACCGGTAGCGTTTCGGTGAGTTGTCTCCAAAGCAGTTTGACATACCTCCGTCACACATCCAGGACGTCTTGGAAGTACACAACGTAACGGTATGGGAATGAAGTGCAGAAAGGGTCTCTACACCACTCGGAGGATCCGCTTCTCCACTGCCACCACTACAACCTCGTTTGCGCTGATCCCCCGACGGCGTTAGATCCAAGAAGAGGTCGATATCGGGCTCTTCTAGAGTCATGATGGACGTAATCGCATCAACCTTGTGTCGGTATAGCACGAACTGGTGGCGAGGTAGTGGTTCGGGCTCGTTCTCACGAACAATTTCCTTGGTTACTCCTCCTTCGTTAGTTTGTCGGAAACTGGTATCATTCGGAAGTGGCTTCTGTTCAAGAATTAGGCCATCTTTCTCAACCACGATGTACAAGTCGTAGCATCCTTCGGCCCCCCAGCGATACGTATTCACGCGCTGATTCTTGTCCCACCGCACTGTTACGCCACTGCCTTTGACACCTCCCCACGTGCTAATACGCTCGACCGTACCGGGGCTACCCTTTTCACCATCTTGATTAGACCACTTCCAGTCAGGCCCACGAACGACGCGATCTCCCACTTGAATGGTTCTGACGTCAGGCGATGGAGGCGGGGTTACCGGGTCACTACCGCTTTTCCCGAGTACAGCGCTCACAATTTCACTCACTGGCGTTGACTTTCTCGACTTATGCGTGCGGCTTCGGTGCTTACGACCGCCACTGGATTTGTTTGACGAAGGCTTCTTGTAGGTATCGATGCAGCGAATCGTGAAGAGGTCGACGCCATCCGTAACCATAGCGTAGACGCTACTTTCGGTCGTAGCTTTTCCAATCAGCGAACGATTTGGAGCCAAAACGAGTTCCTGCACATTTTGCAGGTCAGTAGTTCGGATGCGATCCACCCGGTGGCCAGGCATGACAATTGTGCGGCAGTAGAGCGAATCGCCAATGCAGCATAGCCACGATCGCTCTGCATCACGGCTACGGACATATTCCTTGTTGTGAGCATACACAAAATCGCGCACAGTCGTTCCATTGCCGGTACCAATCTTGAAAAGTCCCGACCGCCCGTAGATGTACAAGTACAAACCGTCTGTCGCGATTGCATCGCTTGTAGAAGGTTGGTAGGAGCAAACCTTCCACTGGGCCGACAGATCTCGAGGATACGTAGCCGCAAGTGTAGGCTCTGCAACATGCTTTGCCAAACGCGAGTAATACAAATCCAAAAGCGCGCGCATCTCAGGATGAATCGATGTTCCTTGATCTGAAAACTTGTCGCCGATGTAGGTAGCCTGCCCCATCTGGGCAAATAGCAGCGCCGCTCTGCTCAAAAGCGTAAATGATTGCAACTGGATGCCCATCCCAAGCAGCCCAAGCAGCCCAGCAAAGGCAGACTCCGATATTTCTGCCGCCGTCTCCGATCTCTGCTCATTTCCCGAAAGTTCCAGCAACTCTGCAACCTCAGCAGCAAACTTGTTCACGTCGATGGGTTCATAAATTAAACTCGTTTCAGGCAGCTGAGCAAGGCGAGTCAAAAACTCGATGGCGGCATCAGTGTCGTGATGCCATTGAAGTGGACTTCTGTACGGCAGATGCGGCCACTGCCTCGGGAATAACCTCGGTACAGTTGTCTCCACCGCGCCCTCCTTCTGAGACGCAGAAAGGAGAGGTTGCTTCGTGGAGATCTTAAGTTTCGCACCAGGCCCGTCGTCAGCGCCTTCAGCTGCCGAAATGTCCACCTTAGCCGTTTCCAGCAATTCATATCCCGGTCCATTCTCAAGTGCGCGCAAGTAGCACACCCGCATGAACTCACTTTGCTTGCGGTACCGATACGCATTCGCGCAGTGCACGCGACGTGTGAATGCTGCAATGGCGCGCCTCGCCTTACGATACTGCATCTGTTGTCTCGTAGATCGCTTCGATGTCTGCGTCCGATCGTCTTCTTCTCCATCTCCTACAGGTGTCGGGGGCGGCGCGTACAGATCCCGGAACGGCTCGAAAATCTGCTCAAACGTAGTAGGCCCAACACCGGGCACTTTCGTTCCCGCGGTGGCTGCAGCGGATGTGTTCTGAGCCTCTGCATCTCCCTCAGTAGTAGAATCCTTCCTCTCTCGAGCCTTGACCTTCTCCTCCTCCTCTTCTTCAAGCTCGAAGTCGTCCAGAGAGTCGTAATCCTCGTCGCTGTCGTTGAGATCGTCTTCCTGCAGACTCTCGAGCTCCGAGGCGATGCTGCCGGTGAGCAACTGGCTTAGTCTGCGCGACGTGCGCCTGGAGACGACGCTGCTGGCTCGGCGTCGACGTCTGGCGCGGCGCAGGCGACTGGTCTCGCTGCTGTCGCTGTCGCTGCTGCTGCTGCTGCTCGCGTCGTCGGTGCGGATCTCATTCGTGCCCAGCACCACGTCCTCGTTGAAGAAGTGGAAGGTTTCCTCCGTCTCCACGAAGCGTCTGGGCGGCATGGATCCAAACGGCGAGCGAGCGATAGAGCTTCTTTCCTTTCCTTGTTCTTGTCTTCCTTTGTTTCTCTCTGTCTGCTTCTGGGTGGCGTTACGCAATCAGCTTCCGCGCTAGGAGAGGAAGCAGTCGGAGCGTGACGACGACTCTCCTGTCCTGTCCTGCAATGCACCGCAGAGAGAAGGAAAGAGGGCGGTGGATACACTTCCTCCTTCTACGTCGCGAGCTTTTGCGGTTCTGCCGGAAGCTTTTCTTTTGCAAGATTATCAGCCTGCTCACATGGTGTGTACCACATTCTTACATGTGGCACACATCGATATCACTACATGCACACACGGGACGCCGAAGCAAGAAGTGAAGGCATCACCAAGTTTACGAGATGGACCCGCCTCCTCCGCCGCCGCCTTCCTCCTCTCCTTCCTCGGTGGCACCGCCCCCACCACCGCCTCCGGGACCTCCCCTGCTCCCTCGGCCACCAACACGCCACCCAGCTCGTCCAAGTCGCACGCGGCGTCGCCGTCCTCCACGCCCCCACCCGGCAATACCAGTAGCAGTAGCAGTAGCACCGGCGGCGGCAATGCGGCTCCAACGCCGCACTCCAAGCTGCTCAACCACCTGCCACTGGACGCCCCCGACGAGCTGGACCGCAAGTGGTACGCGCACTTCTACCACATGCAGAAGACCATCCAGGGCAAGGACGAGGCCGCCGCGCTCGCCGTGCTCAAGCAGCAGCCGGCCGAGGGCGTCGCGCCGCTGCCGTTCCAGCCGGACATCGCGCTGCTCTACGCCGTGGTGACGGAGCCCACGCTGGCCAAGCAGTACCTCCGGTACCTGACGGCTGTGGCCGCCACGGACAACTACAAGAACTGCATGGGCTGGCTGCAGAAGCTCATCGATCTTAAGTTCGTCAAGCTGCTGGTCGGGTGCCGCAGCCAGTTGCTGTGGCTTGTGAGGGAGCTAGTGCATCTCAATGCGCCCGGAGTGGACAAGGTGATTGTCTGCTTGATGAGGTACCTGACCGGAGGAGATCCGAGTCGGACGACGGTCTGGCTGGCGTCGTCGATCATCCGGATCTTGATCGAGCACGAGGCTTGGCTGCTGTCGTGTTCGAGTTTGATCCCTTTCGTGTTCCATACGTTCGCGAGAATCTCACTGGATCATACGGCCTCGCAACATGCGGGCCTGTTGAAGCAGGAGGTGGAGCTGTGCACTACGCTGTGGAACCATCGGCAGGCAGACGTGGCGCAGCTTGGACGGGAAATTGTGCGCGTGCTCAGTGACGCCAAGGATGTAAGCATCTCTGTATCTTGTGTATATTTGTTTTCTTTGTATTGCATTAACGAGTGCGCTTGGTTATGCTGGAATGCAGATTCCCGGAATGAACGCACTCTGGAAGCAACTGCGGAACGTTCGCGATACTGCTGAACCGGACAAGGACGTTACGGTGTACTCTGTTGCGCAATTGATGGCTATTCCGACCCCTCCACGATATCTTGCCTACCGTTTGAATCCCAAAATGGAGGAGTATCTGCTCTTTATGATGGTACGTGCAATCAGGGTCAGCGAGATGGCAAGCGGACTCCAGGATACATGTAACTGATTTGCTGGGCAATTTTTTGTTGTTTAGGAGCGCGTTCAAGCTGGATCTGTGACGCGCTACCAAAAGTGGTTCTCGTCTCAATTTTTGAGCAGCCCTGGGTCGGATGCCTTAGTACCCGACCTTGTGCGCTACATCTGCGCCGTGTATCATCCTTCAAACCAAGTTCTGAGCTCCAAGGTGACGCCACGCTACCACATTCTGGGGTGGCTCTACCTTCTCTGGTACGACAACGTCCCCCTGTTTACTCTCGGTATCGTTGCATATCTGACATATGTCCGGGTATTTGATATGAACAGCCACGGCAGCAAGACGCCAAGCGTGTTGGCCCGAGTACAGCTTGCCATGTTCTTCGACTATTTGTACTTCAAGCCATCGGACAACATCATGACTGTGGAACCGGCGATTTTGCTAATGGTGCGTAATGGCGGGTGTGCATATTCCTGATGCTGGATCGCGATATTGACTGAAGTTGGTTGCCAGGTGAAATCACTGAAGAGCCATCCGATGGTGACGCTCGCCATGATCCAATTTCTCGTCTTTGCTGTTGAGAAGTTTGCAGCATCAGCTGTTAACCGGAAGTTGATGCAGAAGGGCGTGTCGACAGCGTTCGCGATGATTTTAAAGCTGGGTGTTGTGTCGTCGATCCTCCCGCTTCAGACTTTCCCCATGCTGCAGTCGAGTGCCCCAGCGTTGCAATCAGACCTTCACCGAATCTTCCCTGAGCATTTCCCCTCTGCAGAGAACGCCAACAAGGCTCAAGCTCAAGCGCCCCACCCAAGTCCTCTTTCAAGTGCTGGCGGCAGCCCTGCCAGGTCTCCTGGCCCAAGCTCGTCGCCTGCTAGACAGTCTCCAATCAGACAATCACCCGTCCATCAGTCTCCTGTTCGGTCGCCGGTTCGACAGTCGCCGGTGCGCAGCAGCCCCAATGGAGCAGGAAGCCCGGTCACGTCGCCACTACGTTCGCAAAGTCCTACACATTCCGACTCAAGCATGAGTGGTGCGGGGCCACCGTCCGACACGAACTCTCTCGGCGCGTTATCATTTTTGCCCGACAATCAGCAAACGGTAGATGCGACGTCAGAGATGCCTGCGCCCAACGACACGCTTGCTGGTGCGGCTGTACCAGCACCGGCTATCTCGAAGCAGCCGCTGGTTGACATCCCGGAAATCTTGATTCCTCTGGGAGGCGACGACATCAAGCACTTCCAACAAACGATGCCGGACCCATGCTCACGCCCCACTGAGAGTTTCCTGGAGTGCTTGAACGACATTTTGATTTCTTGGATTCGGCAGGATAATGCCGTCGAAATTGCCGCTCCGCTGGGCTCGTTCCTGCATTCCTCGCTGGAAAGGATAATCGTGTCGTCTCGAATTGCTCTGAGTGACTCTCCCAAGGCTACGTCTGCTGGCGTGTTCGATTCAATGCTGGACCAAGTACTCGGCGAATCCCCGGAGCTTTTCGTGCCATTTCTGAAGGCGATGCATGCACGAGATGTCACGATTTCCTACCGCCTCCTTGCTTTTTGCTGTTCGAGAAGTGGTGCGAAGAGCCCCGAAGCTGCGTTGAAGCCATATTCTGCTTTCGTCGAATCTTTTGGGGGCAATCTGGCTCAAAACATTACGAAGGACCTGAACCTGAGCCAGCAGATCGATGATGCGCGAGTTCAAGCGTGCGCTATGTTGGGGAAGACGGTGCCAGCCGGTGTGTCGAAGGACGAAATGGATGCTGTGAGCGCAACGACGCTTTTCGTGTGTCCTTACTTGTTTGCAAACATGGAGCACCCGTTCCTGGCCAAGCTCATGGGTCGCAGCGAAGCGCTTGTTCAGCTGCTGCTTGGACTGGTCACCCCCGGTATGCTCAACGCATTGTGTACTCGTGTCGTTATGCGCGAGTTTGCGATTTTCAAAAACCGTCTCGCAAACATCGTGCTTTCGTCGCTGCAGTGGACATCGTGGGAGCAGTATGGCATGTGGGATCTGGTCGTGGCGGAGCTCCAGTCAGGGCGATCAGCTGTAGCCGAGAAGGATATGATGGCAGCGGCGCGCAAGGTGCTGGCCTGTGTAAACCCGAAGGAGAGCCCAGAGACGATGACAGGGCTGCTCAAGTGTCTAGTCCACTTCAGCCCCGACACGACCGTGCTTCAGAGTGTGTTCAAGCTCCCCGACGCGTACGATGACTTCCCGTTTGCAGTATTAGCGTGCTGGCTGAACAAGTTCCCGGAAGTGGTCACAGGTCACGTCCGCAGCTCTCTGGAAAGCGCGGGCGATAACGACCTCTCCAAGGACAAGGCGCTGTCTGAAATGGTACGGAAGCTGGACCGCCTGCAAGAGCTGCAAAGCCGCCACACCCCAAGGCCGGAGAGCTCGCTGTGCTCAAGGACCCAAGTATCACCTCGGCCTTGAAGAAGCTGCTGCAGCGATCCGATCCCTCATCTGCAGCCAACGACTTGCACGCGTTGCGAGCAGTGCTATTCGATGAGGAGCCCCCGCACAAGAAGCAGCGTCTAGCGGGAGACAACAACTAATGCCTTAGGCAGTGCAAACACATGGGTAAATATCTTTCAGCCAGATGGAACGGATGAGTACTTAGTTAGGAGGTCTACTTAGCAAAGTATTCTTATTCAGTTAAGTACTCGAAGCCCCGACACTGAGCTCTCCCACAATCACCGAGAAGGTCAGACCCGAAGAGCAAAGAGGAGGAGGGCGCGCT
This sequence comes from Phytophthora melonis, assembly GCA_024211575.1. Classification (NCBI taxonomy): domain Eukaryota; phylum Oomycota; class Peronosporomycetes; order Peronosporales; family Peronosporaceae; genus Phytophthora; species Phytophthora melonis. Next base: position 1,224,985 of record JAMXKT010000094.1, on the reverse strand, counting down.
CGTAGGTCAATCGAGCCGAGGCAGCCATGGGGATCGCCATGTCCAAGGTATTCGCGGCGCTGTTCGGCAGCAAGGAGGTGCGCATCCTCATCCTGGGGCTCGACAACGCCGGCAAGACCACAATTCTCTGTACGTACCACACGAGGAGGGGAACGCTACTGCTCTGGGGATTGTTCTATCAAGGGCTAATTAATTGTGGGTGTGTGCAGACCGCCTGCAGGCCGAAGAGATTGTGCAGACGGTGCCCACGATCGGATTCAACATGGAGACGCTGCAGTACAAGAACATCAAGTTCCAGGTCTGGGACCTGGGCGGCCAGACGAGCATCCGGCCCTACTGGCGATGCTACTACCCCAACACGGACGCCATCATCTACGTCGTGGACTCGGCCGACGTCGACCGTCTCAACATTGCCAAGCAGGAGCTGCACGCCATGCTCGAGGTGCGTAGAGGTTGAGTTTTGTGAGGACTCTGGATCGCTGCTGACTCAAGGGTATGATGGTGCAATTGACAGGAAGAAGAGTTGAAGGACTCGATCCTGCTCGTGTTCGCCAATAAACAGGACCAGAAGGGGGCACTGAATGCTGCGCAGGTGCGTTTAGCACTTTTTGATGGGGGCGTACATGATGGTATTTGCTGATGGTGTTCGGTCTGCTGCTGTAGATTTCGGAGGCAATGGGGCTCTCAGATATCCGCAACCGGCAGTGGTCTATTAAGGAGACCACCGCAACACAAGGATCCGGTCTTTTCGAAGGCTTCGACTGGTGAGATTGCGTTGCTTTGGGTCCATGCTGGTGATATTGAATCTAACGTGGTGGGTGTTAGGATCGTAACGTGCATAAAGGGCGAGTAGGCGTGTCATTTCTGAAGGCACGCACTACACTCAATGGCGCTACCAGGACGTATCGAGAGAAAAGCAATGACCAAGTGTTGTCCACCCAGCACATTTGAGGTGCAGATCGTCGCATGATCGGTCGTTAGCTATAGAAGGAGGAGAAAAGAAGCATGGGTTTCGTGGAGGTGAGAGAGCATCCAGGTAGCGAGGCAAGTGAGTATGCTGGCTTGGACAGAACTTCGAGCGCCAGCAGCCAGCAGGGTATGGGTCGAGGTGAGGAATTTTGCATGGAAATACACTGGTGTACACACCGACTGGCGTTTGTAGTTTTTGGCTGTAGGCGTCTCTTGAGAGCAGGTTGGCGACTGTTTGTGTACTCGACTTGGGGGCCATGACGATGAATAGTGGCGGAGGAGATGCCGTCTGGTACGGCCCACCGGAGAGCTGGCCGACTGAGCACTGCCGCGTGCTGTACGCTATCAGCAGGTACGCGCAGCAGGCTCGCAATGTCCAATCGAAGGAGACGTGGATCCGCCAAGTGGCTCTGCTTGTGCTGCTCTATGAGGGCATCGACGCCGGAATCCTGCCTTTCGACTACTCGCCGAGTCTCATGTGGCTCACGTACAAGAAACACACCGACCGCCGGTGGCTGCGGATCTCTCAAGAAGCCAAGTCTGTGATCGATGATCTCTGGGAAGCCAAGCTCGTGAACGGAATCAAGCTTTCGTCGGTCGACTACCAGCCGGTTACTGCGTACCAAGCTTCATTTCGTGGATTATCGATCGTGGAGCAGATGCCGGAGCAGTTGAAGCGCGAGACCAACGAGTTCCTTTACGCTCCAGTTCGAACATCGCGGACCGATCCAGGAGCCCACGACATCCCAAAGCTGCCACAGTTGCTTTACGTGCGCTACGACGGCTCGGATTTCCATCTCGTGACGAGGGACCAGTCGTATACTCGAGTGAGCACCGTCACTGAGTGTGAGGACGTGTCGTACGTATCGTCGCCTTATATTCCGTCGTGCCTTCGCTCCAGCACCAGTTACCTCGTTGAGCCTACCAGTAACAAGCTACGGGCGACGGAGTCTGCGCGCGGCTACAACATGATGACTAAAGAGGCCAAGCAGAGCATCGTACTCTCACAGGTCCACGCGCTTGTCGGCGAGTGGCTGCCGTTCGGCGCTAACCAGATATCGGCTCTCAATGAGCGTCTTGGAGCCATGGAACGGTGCCAAGGAGGTTTGTTCAGCTCCAAACTCGACCTCCAGCCCACGGAGACGCACTTCGAAGTGACCCCAGGGCTCACGCAGGTCAAGATTCTGGACTTTGACGCTATTCGCTTCATCAACTTCGAGGCTGAAATCAACTTTCCAGAGAGCGACGGCGTTATCCAAGTTGAGAACTTCGGGATGCACTTGCACGTGAGTGGGGCGGTGCTCTATGGCGTCAAGATCGATGCCATTATGAACCACACGGAGCGTTCGATCCCGCTGGACTTGCTCGCGCGGCTCCTAGTTGACGTCCATCAAGATAGTTCGGGGATCATCAAGGACTTGCTTTCGCGCTACCAGCTCAGCGTGCTGGACATGCTCTTCATGGGCAAAGCGGATCAACGCAACAAGTACAACCTCATTACAGCTGCGGGGATCGAGCCCAAGCTGCCAGCTTGCAAGTACTTGGACAAGGGAGAGCGCGAGAATGAGCTGAAGCAAGTGCTGGGCGAAATCTACGCCTGCTACGACATTACGCGGGATGACGTGCTATTCCTCGGACGCGACGGGTGTCTTCTCAGTGGCCCTGGAGCAGAGCGCTACGAGTCGCTGCTGACCACGTTCATGGGACTTAACAGCCGCGAGATCTTCATCCGAAACTTCTTCGTGCGCACCTTCGTGCTGAACGACATGCTGACGAGCCTTCGCAAATCCATTCGCAACTACCGCAAGCTTGGCGAGCATACTCTGAAAACAGTGAAGAAATCTCTGAGCGATGCTGCGCGCCACATGATTCTGCTTATTGAGTGCCTCCAGTATCTTCTGGAGTCCGTGGAGGCTCTCGAATTGCCTCCTGTACCCGTCGACATCGCCGGCTCGAAGATTTACAAGTGTTTGCAATTGCTGGAGCGCAAGAACAGCGTGATCGTGCGATGCAAAGATTCCATCAAGCTCATTGAGCGTCTTCGAACTCAACTAGACACGCTGATCACCAAGTTTGAGGGCATTTCGCGACTGCAGCTGACCTACGTCTCTCAAGGATTCGACATCAACATCCGGCGGCTCACTGAGTTGATTCGCGTTCGCGAGGAACTTGAACGCAACCTCGAAATCGTCCGCATGATCTTCGCCGGTACTCTCTCGTTTGAGATGATCGATCGTCTGAGCGGCGGTACGTTCAACGTACCGAATCCGACGTGGTTTATTGACTGGATCAAGAAGCCGATCATTGACGCGCCGCTCGTCTTTCTGGTGATCAACCTCGTTTGGTTCGCCATTGTGTGGATTGCGCTGCAGGCGTGGCTTGACCACCGCATATTCGAGAATGGCGCGACGCTAGTGATTCGCGCTCACACAGACAAGCGCATCAACCTCACGCAATTACGTCGGATGCTCAAGAAGAGGAACGTTCGGTTCGGCGCGTTCGAGTACGAGGCGAGTGGCCGGCCAGAGATGCAGAGCTATAGGTGGGAGGAGCCCGGCTTCCCGACCAAGGGCTCAACGACGCACGTGCAGATCGTGGTCGATGAGAAGCAGAAGCTGCTTCGATCCATCCGCTTGCAGATCTCCTGTCCGCTGGACGAGTCGGTGCCGATCCACTCGCGTCGGCGCAGCGTGCGCAGTATGCTGCGGCAGAACTCGGGCACAATCCGACGGACGTCTCGTCGACTGCACCCCGCTCCGTCGTCAGTCACAGTGGTGGAGAACAACATCCTCGAGCAGTTCTCGGTCATTTTGCGGGCAGAAGGGGTCTACCAGGAGCGTCACGCCCCCCTCGCGCGTCTCGGCAGCCAGATCAATCTGTTAGCGCTGGCCGGAGATTTTGCGGAGCACAACTACAACCAAGATGTCAGTCGCACTCGGCGTCGACGAGGAGCTGTAGATACAGCCGTGGTCTCCAAAGACGATTGACATGATGAAGTTGAAGTCTGGCATAGCTTCATGTAGCCATTTCGGTGGTTTTGCTACGTTACAAAGTTGGACCTGTACCATTCTGATTTTGCTATGTTACAAAAACAGGTCCAAATAGGTGTGCACAACACGTACTTAGTACTTACTCACAAAACCGTGCTCTGCTCGGAACAGCTCTGGATTTTACGTTGCTATTGGGCATATAAGGAGGAATTACTTGCGGTAACACCAATTTTGTTTAAGTAAGATCTTAAGTAGCCCGCTTCGGCTCCTACCCTTCACCTCTACTTTCTAGAAGGACACTGCTAGGTCCTGGGTTTGCATCCACGTTTTTCGCAACAAACCGCAGGCGGGGAACTCGATTCCTTGCTTCGTGCAATGGCCTACTTATACCTAAGTAGGTCAACAATTTAATACTGGGATAGGAAGCAACGTTAGTGCTGCTATCGCAGACCAAATAGGATTATATCCGTGGTACGTCAAGTCAAAAGATGACCCCTCTTGACATCTAACTGGTACATCTCTATGAAACCGGTACGACTCCGGTTTTGCACTGGGTCCTGAACCGGTATGATACCCATAACACCGGTATGGAAACGGTGCCGCACTGGGCCTCCAAAAGGATGGGCAGCTTGAACCGGTACGATACCTGTAGCACCGATATGGCCGCGGTGCCTCACTGGCCCCTCCAAAAGGTGTATATGCGTGGGCATCCTGAACCAGTGTGCTACCGATGACGCTGGTATGAATCAATAAATATATTGCTGTAGCGAAGTAATGGGACGATTGAGGTGGACTGTACTGTACAATTGCATGCCGATTCTACTAGCTGCAAATAGACCTCACCCAGGGTTCGCCTTCTTAATTTTGTTGAGCATTGTCTGTTGATGTATTGCATCTACAGTTTTAAGGCAAATGTCCGGGCAGATGCTGCGGCTGCGAAGCAGGCGCAGGAGATGACCGAATTAATAAGTAAAATAATTAATAAAAATAAAATTAAAAATAAAGGGTTTATTCCAAAATCCTCCTATCCCAGCCTTCGCGGAGCCCTAGTAATGAAAATGTTTCCACAAATGAGCCTTTACCTACTTATGGAGAATAAATCCTCGTTATTAGCTAGTGTAAGCTTACATTGGGGTCAAACATTCGTGAACAAGCCCCCTTTAATGTTACCGATTTCTTTAAAAATACTTCAATTTGGATCGCCCCCAAATTGTTTTTTTCGGGATACCCCTGAACCCGCCAAAATTGACACGCTTTCATCGAAGCCATGACGATCTCATAGCGTCCGTAAGCGTTTGAATGCAGGTTTTGGTAAATAATAAACGATTAGTGTCAACAATTGGTAAATAATGTGCATAAATCTTAGTATTTATCGAGGGTACCCGATTCCAGCAGATATTAGCTTAAAATTTACAATGAAGAAAGAGAGATCCGGTTTGGTTATGATAAGTTACAATACATTTGCCGATAAGCCACTACTATCCCAGTAGAAAGTAGCAAGATAACGTTGTTGGCAGAATGAATGAGTATTTTTGTGTATTTTTGGGGTGAAAATAAGAACTAAATCAAGAAGATACGGACGACGACGAGCGTCTCATTTCGACCTGGAAACGTAACAATGTGGTCCCTAAATGCTTACTTAAGTAAGGCTTAAATGCTCTGGGCAGAGCAAAACCCTCACAAACTATTGAACTATAGCTATATATATATAGAGAGAGAAAATTTCAGACGTACAGCTTTACGTAGCTTGAGCTGGCAGACATGATAGCATGAGATATTGGCAAGCGTTGCCCAGCGATAAAGTCTGCTTCAGCGGACTCGCAGCATATTGTAGTCGTAAAAGCTATGATGATTCATCATAGCTTTTAGTGGTAACCTTAGGTTTTAGTGTAAAACTCAGCAAACAACCGCTGAGCTGCGCGGTTATCCTCGTCACGAAGACCCTCAGAGTAATACATGTAGCCATTCTAGCTTTTGGATGTAGTTGTTTAGGTTAATCAGGACTCTATTTCAGATAGAAAGGTACAATAAAAATTGTAACTTTCCAAAATCGGGTACCTTTCTATCTGAATAGAGTATATACACGCTCATATACACTCGTGACGCTGCTTGTGGCAATAACCTTTTCGGGTTCGCTTCTTGGAGCTACTGAGCGCGTTTAATCTTGAGTTTCTTCGACTTAGCTGCTCAGTAGACTTCGACTGCCCCACACGGCTGTGTTGCCTCCTGATATCTATCGAGTGTTGTTCCACTAACATTGTACTAGACAAGTCGAAGGTTGAGCGACCGACTGGGAGTAGGAATTTGCCATCGAGCAACATCCTCGCGACATTCTAAGTCGTGCCCTGCGGGCAGTGTTTCTTGGAAAAAAATGAAAAAAAATAAAATGAACAACAAAAAAATAAAGGAAAAATATCAATTAGGGCTGGCTCCTATGGTATCGTACAGGTTGATGTAGCTGTACTGAGTTACTGAATTCGCCGAAAAGTGGACGAATGGACATAAGCCAACCATGCGTACGCGCCACGTCGTGTTCCCTTCAAATCTAATCTATCTCAGTACATCTGTATGACTGTAGGCGCAAATCTTAGTCAAAAAAGTACTATCTGTGCGAGGTATATTACTGATCGCTGGACCGAATCTGACGGGCCGTATATGTAAATATATATAGCTATAGTTCAATAGTTTGTGAGTGGATACCAAGGTTTTGCTCTGCCCAGAGCATTTAAGCCTTACTTGTGTATTTTTGGGATGAAACTAAGCTCCCCAAGTACTAAATCAAGAAGAAGATACTGACGACGACCAGCGTCTCATTTCGACCTGGAAACATAACAATGTGGTCACTAAATGCTTACTTAAGTAAGGGGCTTGGGGGGGGGGGTAAATTGCGGAATGAGCAATACGACAATGGGCCAAATCCTTGAAAGTGTGTTCTTCAATGCAGGAAAAAAATCTTATTCAAACGAACGATGCTCGTGTCACTGTCGAGCTGAGCTGATTGGTTTGGCGACAGACACGAGGTTGGGGACCTTCGGGTAAGGGTGGTTGGGTATTGAGCAAATTCACATGTAAAAAATGCAGCCTGCACCTAGACAAGTCATGTTGGTCATCTTCAGCTAAGCTTGGTCAATTATGGCGCAAATTGACACGCTTTCATCGAAGCCATGACGATCTCATAGCGTCCGTAAGCGTTTGAATGCAGGTTTTGGTAAATAATAAACGATTAGTGTCAACAATTGGTAAATAATGTGCATAAATCTTAGTATTTATCGAGGGTACCCGATTCCAGCAGATATTAGCTTAAAATTTACAATGAAGAAAGAGAGATCCGGTTTGGTTATGATAAGTTACAATACATTTGCCGATAAGCCACTACTATCCCAGTAGAAAGTAGCAAGATAACGTTGTTGGCAGAATGAATGAGTATTTTTGTGTATTTTTGGGGTGAAAGTAAGAACTAAATCAAGAAGATACGGACGACGACGAGCGTCTCATTTCGACCTGGAAACGTAACAATGTGGTCCCTAAATGCTTACTTAAGTAAGGCTTAAATGCTCTGGGCAGAGCAAAACCCTCACAAACTATTGAACTATAGCTATATATATATAGAGAGAGAAAATTTCAGACGTACAGCTTTACGTAGCTTGAGCTGGCAGACATGATAGCATGAGATATTGGCAAGCGTTGCCCAGCGATAAAGTCTGCTTCAGCGGACTCGCAGCATATTGTAGTCGTAAAAGCTATGATGATTCATCATAGCTTTTAGTGGTAACCTTAGGTTTTAGTGTAAAACTCAGCAAACAACCGCTGAGCTGCGCGGTTATCCTCGTCACGAAGACCCTCAGAGTAATACATGTAGCCATTCTAGCTTTTGGATGTAGTTGTTTAGGTTAATCAGGACTCTATTTCAGATAGAAAGGTACAATAAAAATTGTAACTTTCCAAAATCGGGTACCTTTCTATCTGAATAGAGTATATACACGCTCATATACACTCGTGACGCTGCTTGTGGCAATAACCTTTTCGGGTTCGCTTCTTGGAGCTACTGAGCGCGTTTAATCTTGAGTTTCTTCGACTTAGCTGCTCAGTAGACTTCGACTGCCCCACACGGCTGTGTTGCCTCCTGATATCTATCGAGTGTTGTTCCACTAACATTGTACTAGACAAGTCGAAGGTTGAGCGACCGACTGGGAGTAGGAGTTTGCCATCGAGCAACATCCTCGCGACATTCTAAGTCGTGCCCTGCGGGCAGTGTTTCTTGGAAAAAAATGAAAAAAATAAAATGAACAACAAAAAAATAAAGGAAAAATATCAATTAGGGCTGGCTCCTATGGTATCGTACAGGTTGATGTAGCTGTACTGAGTTACTGAATTCGCCGAAAAGTGGACGAATGGACATAAGCCAACCATGCGTACGCGCCACGTCGTGTTCCCTTCAAATCTAATCTATCTCAGTACATCTGTATGACTGTAGGCGCAAATCTTAGTCAAAAAAGTACTATCTGTGCGAGGTATATTACTGATCGCTGGACCGAATCTGACGGGCCGTATATGTAAATATATATAGCTATAGTTCAATAGTTTGTGAGTGGATACCAAGGTTTTGCTCTGCCCAGAGCATTTAAGCCTTACTTGTGTATTTTTGGGATGAAACTAAGCTCCCCAAGTACTAAATCAAGAAGAAGATACTGACGACGACCAGCGTCTCATTTCGACCTGGAAACATAACAATGTGGTCACTAAATGCTTACTTAAGTAAGGGGCTTGGGGGGGGGGTAAATTGCGGAATGAGCAATACGACAATGGGCCAAATCCTTGAAAGTGTGTTCTTCAATGCAGGAAAAAAATCTTATTCAAACGAACGATGCTCGTGTCACTGTCGAGCTGAGCTGATTGGTTTGGCGACAGACACGAGGTTGGGGACCTTCGGGTAAGGGTGGTTGGGTATTGAGCAAATTCACATGTAAAAATGCAGCCTGCACCTAGACAAGTCATGTTGGTCATCTTCAGCTAAGCTTGGTCAATTATGGCGCAAATTGACACGCTTTCATCGAAGCCATGACGATCTCATAGCGTCCGTAAGCGTTTGAATGCAGGTTTTGGTAAATAATAAACGATTAGTGTCAACAATTGGTAGATAATGTGCATAAATCTTAGTATTTATCGAGGGTACCCGATTCCAGCAGATATTAGCTTAAAATTTACAATGAAGAAAGAGAGATCCGGTTTGGTTATGATAAGTTACAATACATTTGCCGATAAGCCACTACTATCCCAGTAGAAAGTAGCAAGATAACGTTGTTGGCAGAATGAATGAGTATTTTTGTGTATTTTTGGGGTGAAAGTAAGAACTAAATCAAGAAGATACGGACGACGACGAGCGTCTCATTTCGACCTGGAAACGTAACAATGTGGTCCCTAAATGCTTACTTAAGTAAGGCTTAAATGCTCTGGGCAGAGCAAAACCCTCACAAACTATTGAACTATAGCTATATATATATAGAGAGAGAAAATTTCAGACGTACAGCTTTACGTAGCTTGAGCTGGCAGACATGATAGCATGAGATATTGGCAAGCGTTGCCCAGCGATAAAGTCTGCTTCAGCGGACTCGCAGCATATTGTAGTCGTAAAAGCTATGATGATTCATCATAGCTTTTAGTGGTAACCTTAGGTTTTAGTGTAAAACTCAGCAAACAACCGCTGAGCTGCGCGGTTATCCTCGTCACGAAGACCCTCAGAGTAATACATGTAGCCATTCTAGCTTTTGGATGTAGTTGTTTAGGTTAATCAGGACTCTATTTCAGATAGAAAGGTACAATAAAAATTGTAACTTTCCAAAATCGGGTACCTTTCTATCTGAATAGAGTATATACACGCTCATATACACTCGTGACGCTGCTTGTGGCAATAACCTTTTCGGGTTCGCTTCTTGGAGCTACTGAGCGCGTTTAATCTTGAGTTTCTTCGACTTAGCTGCTCAGTAGACTTCGACTGCCCCACACGGCTGTGTTGCCTCCTGATATCTATCGAGTGTTGTTCCACTAACATTGTACTAGACAAGTCGAAGGTTGAGCGACCGACTGGGAGTAGGAGTTTGCCATCGAGCAACATCCTCGCGACATTCTAAGTCGTGCCCTGCGGGCAGTGTTTCTTGGAAAAAAATGAAAAAAATAAAATGAACAACAAAAAATAAAGGAAAAATATCAATTAGGGCTGGCTCCTATGGTATCGTACAGGTTGATGTAGCTGTACTGAGTTACTGAATTCGCCGAAAAGTGGACGAATGGACATAAGCCAACCATGCGTACGCGCCACGTCGTGTTCCCTTCAAATCTAATCTATCTCAGTACATCTGTATGACTGTAGGCGCAAATCTTAGTCAAAAAGTACTATCTGTGCGAGGTATATTACTGATCGCTGGACCGAATCTGACGGGCCGTATATGTAAATATATATAGCTATAGTTCAATAGTTTGTGAGTGGATACCAAGGTTTTGCTCTGCCCAGAGCATTTAAGCCTTACTTGTGTATTTTTGGGATGAAACTAAGCTCCCCAAGTACTAAATCAAGAAGAAGATACTGACGACGACCAGCGTCTCATTTCGACCTGGAAACATAACAATGTGGTCACTAAATGCTTACTTAAGTAAGGGGCTTGGGGGGGGGGTAAATTGCGGAATGAGCAATACGACAATGGGCCAAATCCTTGAAAGTGTGTTCTTCAATGCAGGAAAAAAATCTTATTCAAACGAACGATGCTCGTGTCACTGTCGAGCTGAGCTGATTGGTTTGGCGACAGACACGAGGTTGGGGACCTTCGGGTAAGGGTGGTTGGGTATTGAGCAAATTCACATGTAAAAAATGCAGCCTGCACCTAGACAAGTCATGTTGGTCATCTTCAGCTAAGCTTGGTCAATTATGGCGCAAATTGACACGCTTTCATCGAAGCCATGACGATCTCATAGCGTCCGTAAGCGTTTGAATGCAGGTTTTGGTAAATAATAAACGATTAGTGTCAACAATTGGTAGATAATGTGCATAAATCTTAGTATTTATCGAGGGTACCCGATTCCAGCAGATATTAGCTTAAAATTTACAATGAAGAAAGAGAGATCCGGTTTGGTTATGATAAGTTACAATACATTTGCCGATAAGCCACTACTATCCCAGTAGAAAGTAGCAAGATAACGTTGTTGGCAGAATGAATGAGTATTTTTGTGTATTTTTGGGGTGAAAGTAAGAACTAAATCAAGAAGATACGGACGACGACGAGCGTCTCATTTCGACCTGGAAACGTAACAATGTGGTCCCTAAATGCTTACTTAAGTAAGGCTTAAATGCTCTGGGCAGAGCAAAACCCTCACAAACTATTGAACTATAGCTATATATATATAGAGAGAAAATTTCAGACGTACAGCTTTACGTAGCTTGAGCTGGCAGACATGATAGCATGAGATATTGGCAAGCGTTGCCCAGCGATAAAGTCTGCTTCAGCGGACTCGCAGCATATTGTAGTCGTAAAAGCTATGATGATTCATCATAGCTTTTAGTGGTAACCTTAGGTTTTAGTGTAAAACTCAGCAAACAACCGCTGAGCTGCGCGGTTATCCTCGTCACGAAGACCCTCAGAGTAATACATGTAGCCATTCTAGCTTTTGGATGTAGTTGTTTAGGTTAATCAGGACTCTATTTCAGATAGAAAGGTACAATAAAAATTGTAACTTTCCAAAATCGGGTACCTTTCTATCTGAATAGAGTATATACACGCTCATATACACTCGTGACGCTGCTTGTGGCAATAACCTTTTCGGGTTCGCTTCTTGGAGCTACTGAGCGCGTTTAATCTTGAGTTTCTTCGACTTAGCTGCTCAGTAGACTTCGACTGCCCCACACGGCTGTGTTGCCTCCTGATATCTATCGAGTGTTGTTCCACTAACATTGTACTAGACAAGTCGAAGGTTGAGCGACCGACTGGGAGTAGGAGTTTGCCATCGAGCAACATCCTCGCGACATTCTAAGTCGTGCCCTGCGGGCAGTGTTTCTTGGAAAAAAATGAAAAAAATAAAATGAACAACAAAAAATAAAGGAAAAATATCAATTAGGGCTGGCTCCTATGGTATCGTACAGGTTGATGTAGCTGTACTGAGTTACTGAATTCGCCGAAAAGTGGACGAATGGACATAAGCCAACCATGCGTACGCGCCACGTCGTGTTCCCTTCAAATCTAATCTATCTCAGTACATCTGTATGACTGTAGGCGCAAATCTTAGTCAAAAAGTACTATCTGTGCGAGGTATATTACTGATCGCTGGACCGAATCTGACGGGCCGTATATGTAAATATATATAGCTATAGTTCAATAGTTTGTGAGTGGATACCAAGGTTTTGCTCTGCCCAGAGCATTTAAGCCTTACTTGTGTATTTTTGGGATGAAACTAAGCTCCCCAAGTACTAAATCAAGAAGAAGATACTGACGACGACCAGCGTCTCATTTCGACCTGGAAACATAACAATGTGGTCACTAAATGCTTACTTAAGTAAGGGGCTTGGGGGGGGGGGTAAATTGCGGAATGAGCAATACGACAATGGGCCAAATCCTTGAAAGTGTGTTCTTCAATGCAGGAAAAAAATCTTATTCAAACGAACGATGCTCGTGTCACTGTCGAGCTGAGCTGATTGGTTTGGCGACAGACACGAGGTTGGGGACCTTCGGGTAAGGGTGGTTGGGTATTGAGCAAATTCACATGTAAAAAATGCAGCCTGCACCTAGACAAGTCATGTTGGTCATCTTCAGCTAAGCTTGGTCAATTATGGCGCAAATTGACACGCTTTCATCGAAGCCATGACGATCTCATAGCGTCCGTAAGCGTTTGAATGCAGATTTTGGTAAATAATAAACGATTAGTGTCAACAATTGGTAAATAATGTGCATAAATCTTAGTATTTATCGAGGGTACCCGATTCCAGCAGATATTAGCTTAAAATTTACAATGAAGAAAGAGAGATCCGGTTTGGTTATGATAAGTTACAATACATTTGCCGATAGGCCACTACTATCCCAGTAGAAAGTAGCAAGATAACGTTGTTGGCAGAATGAATGAGTATTTTTGTGTATTTTTGGGGTGAAAATAAGAACTAAATCAAGAAGATACGGACGACGACGAGCGTCTCATTTCGACCTGGAAACGTAACAATGTGGTCCCTAAATGCTTACTTAAGTAAGGCTTAAATGCTCTGGGCAGAGCAAAACCCTCACAAACTATTGAACTATAGCTATATATATAGAGAGAAAATTTCAGACGTACAGCTTTACGTAGCTTGAGCTGGCAGACATGATAGCATGAGATATTGGCAAGCGTTGCCCAGCGATAAAGTCTGCTTCAGCGGACTCGCAGCATATTGTAGTCGTAAAAGCTATGATGATTCATCATAGCTTTTAGTGGTAACCTTAGGTTTTAGTGTAAAACTCAGCAAACAACCGCTGAGCTGCGCGGTTATCCTCGTCACGAAGACCCTCAGAGTAATACATGTAGCCATTCTAGCTTTTGGATGTAGTTGTTTAGGTTAATCAGGACTCTATTTCAGATAGAAAGGTACAATAAAAATTGTAACTTTCCAAAATCGGGTACCTTTCTATCTGAATAGAGTATATACACGCTCATATACACTCGTGACGCTGCTTGTGGCAATAACCTTTTCGGGTTCGCTTCTTGGAGCTACTGAGCGCGTTTAATCTTGAGTTTCTTCGACTTAGCTGCTCAGTAGACTTCGACTGCCCCACACGGCTGTGTTGCCTCCTGATATCTATCGAGTGTTGTTCCACTAACATTGTACTAGACAAGTCGAAGGTTGAGCGACCGACTGGGAGTAGGAGTTTGCCATCGAGCAACATCCTCGCGACATTCTAAGTCGTGCCCTGCGGGCAGTGTTTCTTGGAAAAAAATGAAAAAAATAAAATGAACAACAACAAAATAAAGGAAAAATATCAATTAGGGCTGGCTCCTATGGTATCGTACAGGTTGATGTAGCTGTACTGAGTTACTGAATTCGCCGAAAAGTGGACGAATGGACATAAGCCAACCATGCGTACGCGCCACGTCGTGTTCCCTTCAAATCTAATCTATCTCAGTACATCTGTATGACTGTAGGCGCAAATCTTAGTCAAAAAAGTACTATCTGTGCGAGGTATATTACTGATCGCTGGACCGAATCTGACGGGCCGTATATGTAAATATATATAGCTATAGTTCAATAGTTTGTGAGTGGATACCAAGGTTTTGCTCTGCCCAGAGCATTTAAGCCTTACTTGTGTATTTTTGGGATGAAACTAAGCTCCCCAAGTACTAAATCAAGAAGAAGATACTGACGACGACCAGCGTCTCATTTCGACCTGGAAACATAACAATGTGGTCACTAAATGCTTACTTAAGTAAGGGGCTTGGGGGGGGGGGTAAATTGCGGAATGAGCAATACGACAATGGGCCAAATCCTTGAAAGTGTGTTCTTCAATGCAGGAAAAAAATCTTATTCAAACGAACGATGCTCGTGTCACTGTCGAGCTGAGCTGATTGGTTTGGCGACAGACACGAGGTTGGGGACCTTCGGGTAAGGGTGGTTGGGTATTGAGCAAATTCACATGTAAAAAAATGCAGCCTGCACCTAGACAAGTCATGTTGGTCATCTTCAGCTAAGCTTGGTCAATTATGGCGCAAATTGACACGCTTTCATCGAAGCCATGACGATCTCATAGCGTCCGTAAGCGTTTGAATGCAGGTTTTGGTAAATAATAAACGATTAGTGTCAACAATTGGTAAATAATGTGCATAAATCTTAGTATTTATCGAGGGTACCCGATTCCAGCAGATATTAGCTTAAAATTTACAATGAAGAAAGAGAGATCCGGTTTGGTTATGATAAGTTACAATACATTTGCCGATAAGCCACTACTATCCCAGTAGAAAGTAGCAAGATAACGTTGTTGGCAGAATGAATGAGTATTTTTGTGTATTTTTGGGGTGAAAATAAGAACTAAATCAAGAAGATACGGACGACGACGAGCGTCTCATTTCGACCTGGAAACGTAACAATGTGGTCCCTAAATGCTTACTTAAGTAAGGCTTAAATGCTCTGGGCAGAGCAAAACCCTCACAAACTATTGAACTATAGCTATATATATATAGAGAGAAAATTTCAGACGTACAGCTTTACGTAGCTTGAGCTGGCAGACATGATAGCATGAGATATTGGCAAGCGTTGCCCAGCGATAAAGTCTGCTTCAGCGGACTCGCAGCATATTGTAGTCGTAAAAGCTATGATGATTCATCATAGCTTTTAGTGGTAACCTTAGGTTTTAGTGTAAAACTCAGCAAACAACCGCTGAGCTGCGCGGTTATCCTCGTCACGAAGACCCTCAGAGTAATACATGTAGCCATTCTAGCTTTTGGATGTAGTTGTTTAGGTTAATCAGGACTCTATTTCAGATAGAAAGGTACAATAAAAATTGTAACTTTCCAAAATCGGGTACCTTTCTATCTGAATAGAGTATATACACGCTCATATACACTCGTGACGCTGCTTGTGGCAATAACCTTTCGGGTTCGCTTCTTGGAGCTACTGAGCGCGTTTAATCTTGAGTTTCTTCGACTTAGCTGCTCAGTAGACTTCGACTGCCCCACACGGCTGTGTTGCCTCCTGATATCTATCGAGTGTTGTTCCACTAACATTGTACTAGACAAGTCGAAGGTTGAGCGACCGACTGGGAGTAGGAGTTTGCCATCGAGCAACATCCTCGCGACATTCTAAGTCGTGCCCTGCGGGCAGTGTTTCTTGGAAAAAAATGAAAAAAATAAAATGAACAACAAAAAAATAAAGGAAAAATATCAATTAGGGCTGGCTCCTATGGTATCGTACAGGTTGATGTAGCTGTACTGAGTTACTGAATTCGCCGAAAAGTGGACGAATGGACATAAGCCAACCATGCGTACGCGCCACGTCGTGTTCCCTTCAAATCTAATCTATCTCAGTACATCTGTATGACTGTAGGCGCAAATCTTAGTCAAAAAAGTACTATCTGTGCGAGGTATATTACTGATCGCTGGACCGAATCTGACGGGCCGTATATGTAAATATATATAGCTATAGTTCAATAGTTTGTGAGTGGATACCAAGGTTTTGCTCTGCCCAGAGCATTTAAGCCTTACTTGTGTATTTTTGGGATGAAACTAAGCTCCCCAAGTACTAAATCAAGAAGAAGATACTGACGACGACCAGCGTCTCATTTCGACCTGGAAACGTAACAATGTGGTCACTAAATGCTTACTTAAGTAAGGGGCTTGGGGGGGGGGGTAAATTGCGGAATGAGCAATACGACAATGGGCCAAATCCTTGAAAGTGTGTTCTTCAATGCAGGAAAAAAATCTTATTCAAACGAACGATGCTCGTGTCACTGTCGAGCTGAGCTGATTGGTTTGGCGACAGACACGAGGTTGGGGACCTTCGGGTAAGGGTGGTTGGGTATTGAGCAAATTCACATGTAAAAAATGCAGCCTGCACCTAGACAAGTCATGTTGGTCATCTTCAGCTAAGCTTGGTCAATTATGGCGCAAATTGACACGCTTTCATCGAAGCCATGACGATCTCATAGCGTCCGTAAGCGTTTGAATGCAGGTTTTGGTAAATAATAAACGATTAGTGTCAACAATTGGTAAATAATGTGCATAAATCTTAGTATTTATCGAGGGTACCCGATTCCAGCAGATATTAGCTTAAAATTTACAATGAAGAAAGAGAGATCCGGTTTGGTTATGATAAGTTACAATACATTTGCCGATAAGCCACTACTATCCCAGTAGAAAGTAGCAAGATAACGTTGTTGGCAGAATGAATGAGTATTTTTGTGTATTTTTGGGGTGAAAATAAGAACTAAATCAAGAAGATACGGACGACGACGAGCGTCTCATTTCGACCTGGAAACGTAACAATGTGGTCCCTAAATGCTTACTTAAGTAAGGCTTAAATGCTCTGGGCAGAGCAAAACCCTCACAAACTATTGAACTATAGCTATATATATAGAGAGAGAAAATTTCAGACGTACAGCTTTACGTAGCTTGAGCTGGCAGACATGATAGCATGAGATATTGGCAAGCGTTGCCCAGCGATAAAGTCTGCTTCAGCGGACTCGCAGCATATTGTAGTCGTAAAAGCTATGATGATTCATCATAGCTTTTAGTGGTAACCTTAGGTTTTAGTGTAAAACTCAGCAAACAACCGCTGAGCTGCGCGGTTATCCTCGTCACGAAGACCCTCAGAGTAATACATGTAGCCATTCTAGCTTTTGGATGTAGTTGTTTAGGTTAATCAGGACTCTATTTCAGATAGAAAGGTACAATAAAAATTGTAACTTTCCAAAATCGGGTACCTTTCTATCTGAATAGAGTATATACACGCTCATATACACTCGTGACGCTGCTTGTGGCAATAACCTTTTCGGGTTCGCTTCTTGGAGCTACTGAGCGCGTTTAATCTTGAGTTTCTTCGACTTAGCTGCTCAGTAGACTTCGACTGCCCCACACGGCTGTGTTGCCTCCTGATATCTATCGAGTGTTGTTCCACTAACATTGTACTAGACAAGTCGAAGGTTGAGCGACCGACTGGGAGTAGGAGTTTGCCATCGAGCAACATCCTCGCGACATTCTAAGTCGTGCCCTGCGGGCAGTGTTTCTTGGAAAAAAATGAAAAAAATAAAATGAACAACAACAAAATAAAGGAAAAATATCAATTAGGGCTGGCTCCTATGGTATCGTACAGGTTGATGTAGCTGTACTGAGTTACTGAATTCGCCGAAAAGTGGACGAATGGACATAAGCCAACCATGCGTACGCGCCACGTCGTGTTCCCTTCAAATCTAATCTATCTCAGTACATCTGTATGACTGTAGGCGCAAATCTTAGTCAAAAAAGTACTATCTGTGCGAGGTATATTACTGATCGCTGGACCGAATCTGACGGGCCGTATATGTAAATATATATAGCTATAGTTCAATAGTTTGTGAGTGGATACCAAGGTTTTGCTCTGCCCAGAGCATTTAAGCCTTACTTGTGTATTTTTGGGATGAAACTAAGCTCCCCAAGTACTAAATCAAGAAGAAGATACTGACGACGACCAGCGTCTCATTTCGACCTGGAAACGTAACAATGTGGTCACTAAATGCTTACTTAAGTAAGGGGCTTGGGGGGGGGGGGTAAATTGCGGAATGAGCAATACGACAATGGGCCAAATCCTTGAAAGTGTGTTCTTCAATGCAGGAAAAAAATCTTATTCAAACGAACGATGCTCGTGTCACTGTCGAGCTGAGCTGATTGGTTTGGCGACAGACACGAGGTTGGGGACCTTCGGGTAAGGGTGGTTGGGTATTGAGCAAATTCACATGTAAAAATGCAGCCTGCACCTAGACAAGTCATGTTGGTCATCTTCAGCTAAGCTTGGTCAATTATGGCGCAAATTGACACGCTTTCATCGAAGCCATGACGATCTCATAGCGTCCGTAAGCGTTTGAATGCAGGTTTTGGTAAATAATAAACGATTAGTGTCAACAATTGGTAAATAATGTGCATAAATCTTAGTATTTATCGAGGGTACCCGATTCCAGCAGATATTAGCTTAAAATTTACAATGAAGAAAGAGAGATCCGGTTTGGTTATGATAAGTTACAATACATTTGCCGATAGGCCACTACTATCCCAGTAGAAAGTAGCAAGATAACGTTGTTGGCAGAATGAATGAGTATTTTTGTGTATTTTTGGGGTGAAAATAAGAACTAAATCAAGAAGATACGGACGACGACGAGCGTCTCATTTCGACCTGGAAACGTAACAATGTGGTCCCTAAATGCTTACTTAAGTAAGGCTTAAATGCTCTGGGCAGAGCAAAACCCTCACAAACTATTGAACTATAGCTATATATATATAGAGAGAAAATTTCAGACGTACAGCTTTACGTAGCTTGAGCTGGCAGACATGATAGCATGAGATATTGGCAAGCGTTGCCCAGCGATAAAGTCTGCTTCAGCGGACTCGCAGCATATTGTAGTCGTAAAAGCTATGATGATTCATCATAGCTTTTAGTGGTAACCTTAGGTTTTAGTGTAAAACTCAGCAAGCAACCGCTGAGCTGCGCGGTTATCCTCGTCACGAAGACCCTCAGAGTAATACATGTAGCCATTCTAGCTTTTGGATGTAGTTGTTTAGGTTAATCAGGACTCTATTTCAGATAGAAAGGTACAATAAAAATTGTAACTTTCCAAAATCGGGTACCTTTCTATCTGAATAGAGTATATACACGCTCATATACACTCGTGACGCTGCTTGTGGCAATAACCTTTTCGGGTTCGCTTCTTGGAGCTACTGAGCGCGTTTAATCTTGAGTTTCTTCGACTTAGCTGCTCAGTAGACTTCGACTGCCCCACACGGCTGTGTTGCCTCCTGATATCTATCGAGTGTTGTTCCACTAACATTGTACTAGACAAGTCGAAGGTTGAGCGACCGACTGGGAGTAGGAGTTTGCCATCGAGCAACATCCTCGCGACATTCTAAGTCGTGCCCTGCGGGCAGTGTTTCTTGGAAAAAAATGAAAAAAATAAAATGAACAACAAAAAATAAAGGAAAAATATCAATTAGGGCTGGCTCTATGGTATCGTACAGGTTGATGTAGCTGTACTGAGTTACTGAATTCGCCGAAAAGTGGACGAATGGACATAAGCCAACCATGCGTACGCGCCACGTCGTGTTCCCTTCAAATCTAATCTATCTCAGTACATCTGTATGACTGTAGGCGCAAATCTTAGTCAAAAAGTACTATCTGTGCGAGGTATATTACTGATCGCTGGACCGAATCTGACGGGCCGTATATGTAAATATATATAGCTATAGTTCAATAGTTTGTGAGTGGATACCAAGGTTTTGCTCTGCCCAGAGCATTTAAGCCTTACTTGTGTATTTTTGGGATGAAACTAAGCTCCCACAGTACTAAATCAAGAAGAAGATACTGACGACGACCAGCGTCTCATTTCGACCTGGAAACGTAACAATGTGGTCACTAAATGCTTACTTAAGTAAGGGGCTTGGGGGGGGGGGGTAAATTGCGGAATGAGCAATACGACAATGGGCCAAATCCTTGAAAGTGTGTTCTTCAATGCAGGAAAAAAATCTTATTCAAACGAACGATGCTCGTGTCACTGTCGAGCTGAGCTGATTGGTTTGGCGACAGACACGAGGTTGGGGACCTTCGGGTAAGGGTGGTTGGGTATTGAGCAAATTCACATGTAAAAAATGCAGCCTGCACCTAGACAAGTCATGTTGGTCATCTTCAGCTAAGCTTGGTCAATTATGGCGCAAATTGACACGCTTTCATCGAAGCCATGACGATCTCATAGCGTCCGTAAGCGTTTGAATGCAGGTTTTGGTAAATAATAAACGATTAGTGTCAACAATTGGTAAATAATGTGCATAAATCTTAGTATTTATCGAGGGTACCCGATTCCAGCAGATATTAGCTTAAAATTTACAATGAAGAAAGAGAGATCCGGTTTGGTTATGATAAGTTACAATACATTTGCCGATAGTCCACTACTATCCCAGTAGAAAGTAGCAAGATAACGTTGTTGGCAGAATGAATGAGTATTTTTGTGTATTTTTGGGGTGAAAATAAGAACTAAATCAAGAAGATACGGACGACGACGAGCGTCTCATTTCGACCTGGAAACGTAACAATGTGGTCCCTAAATGCTTACTTAAGTAAGGCTTAAATGCTCTGGGCAGAGCAAAACCCTCACAAACTATTGAACTATAGCTATATATATATAGAGAGAGAAAATTTCAGACGTACAGCTTTACGTAGCTTGAGCTGGCAGACATGATAGCATGAGATATTGGCAAGCGTTGCCCAGCGATAAAGTCTGCTTCAGCGGACTCGCAGCATATTGTAGTCGTAAAAGCTATGATGATTCATCATAGCTTTTAGTGGTAACCTTAGGTTTTAGTGTAAAACTCAGCAAGCAACCGCTGAGCTGCGCGGTTATCCTCGTCACGAAGACCCTCAGAGTAATACATGTAGCCATTCTAGCTTTTGGATGTAGTTGTTTAGGTTAATCAGGACTCTATTTCAGATAGAAAGGTACAATAAAAATTGTAACTTTCCAAAATCGGGTACCTTTCTATCTGAATAGAGTATATACACGCTCATATACACTCGTGACGCTGCTTGTGGCAATAACCTTTTCGGGTTCGCTTCTTGGAGCTACTGAGCGCGTTTAATCTTGAGTTTCTTCGACTTAGCTGCTCAGTAGACTTCGACTGCCCCACACGGCTGTGTTGCCTCCTGATATCTATCGAGTGTTGTTCCACTAACATTGTACTAGACAAGTCGAAGGTTGAGCGACCGACTGGGAGTAGGAGTTTGCCATCGAGCAACATCCTCGCGACATTCTAAGTCGTGCCCTGCGGGCAGTGTTTCTTGGAAAAAAATGAAAAAAATAAAATGAACAACAAAAAAATAAAGGAAAAATATCAATTAGGGCTGGCTCCTATGGTATCGTACAGGTTGATGTAGCTGTACTGAGTTACTGAATTCGCCGAAAAGTGGACGAATGGACATAAGCCAACCATGCGTACGCGCCACGTCGTGTTCCCTTCAAATCTAATCTATCTCAGTACATCTGTATGACTGTAGGCGCAAATCTTAGTAAAAAAAAAAAAAGTACTATCTGTGCGAGGTATATTACTGATCGCTGGACCGAATCTGACGGGCCGTATATGTAAATATATATATCTATAGTTCAATAGTTTGTGAGTGGATACCAAGGTTTTGCTCTGCCCAGAGCATTTAAGCCTTACTTGTGTATTTTTGGGATGAAACTTAGCTCCCCAAGTACTAAATCAAGAAGAAGATACTGACGACGACCAGCGTCTCATTTCGACCTGGAAACGTAACAATGTGGTCACTAAATGCTTACTTAAGTAAGGGGCTTGGGGGGGGGGGGTAAATTGCGGAATGAGCAATACGACAATGGGCCAAATCCTTGAAAGTGTGTTCTTCAATGCAGGAAAAAAATCTTATTCAAACGAACGATGCTCGTGTCACTGTCGAGCTGAGCTGATTGGTTTGGCGACAGACACGAGGTTGGGGACCTTCGGGTAAGGGTGGTTGGGTATTGAGCAAATTCACATGTAAAAAATGCAGCCTGCACCTAGACAAGTCATGTTGGTCATCTTCAGCTAAGCTTGGTCAATTATGGCGCAAATTGACACGCTTTCATCGAAGCCATGACGATCTCATAGCGTCCGTAAGCGTTTGAATGCAGGTTTTGGTAAATAATAAACGATTAGTGTCAACAATTGGTAAATAATGTGCATAAATCTTAGTATTTATCGAGGGTACCCGATTCCAGCAGATACTAGCTTAAAATTTACAATGAAGAAAGAGAGATCCGGTTTGGTTATGATAAGTTACAATACATTTGCCGATAGGCCACTACTATCCCAGTAGAAAGTAGCAAGATAACGTTGTTGGCAGAATGAATGAGTATTTTTGTGTATTTTTGGGGTGAAAATAAGAACTAAATCAAGAAGATACGGACGACGACGAGCGTCTCATTTCGACCTGGAAACGTAACAATGTGGTCCCTAAATGCTTACTTAAGTAAGGCTTAAATGCTCTGGGCAGAGCAAAACCCTCACAAACTATTGAACTATAGCTATATATATATAGAGAGAGAAAATTTCAGACGTACAGCTTTACGTAGCTTGAGCTGGCAGACATGATAGCATGAGATATTGGCAAGCGTTGCCCAGCGATAAAGTCTGCTTCAGCGGACTCGCAGCATATTGTAGTCGTAAAAGCTATGATGATTCATCATAGCTTTTAGTGGTAACCTTAGGTTTTAGTGTAAAACTCAGCAAGCAACCGCTGAGCTGCGCGGTTATCCTCGTCACGAAGACCCTCAGAGTAATACATGTAGCCATTCTAGCTTTTGGATGTAGTTGTTTAGGTTAATCAGGACTCTATTTCAGATAGAAAGGTACAATAAAAATTGTAACTTTCCAAAATCGGGTACCTTTCTATCTGAATAGAGTATATACACGCTCATATACACTCGTGACGCTGCTTGTGGCAATAACCTTTCGGGTTCGCTTCTTGGAGCTACTGAGCGCGTTTAATCTTGAGTTTCTTCGACTTAGCTGCTCAGTAGACTTCGACTGCCCCACACGGCTGTGTTGCCTCCTGATATCTATCGAGTGTTGTTCCACTAACATTGTACTAGACAAGTCGAAGGTTGAGCGACCGACTGGGAGTAGGAGTTTGCCATCGAGCAACATCCTCGCGACATTCTAAGTCGTGCCCTGCGGGCAGTGTTTCTTGGAAAAAAATGAAAAAAATAAAATGAACAACAAAAAATAAAGGAAAAATATCAATTAGGGCTGGCTCCTATGGTATCGTACAGGTTGATGTAGCTGTACTGAGTTACTGAATTCGCCGAAAAGTGGACGAATGGACATAAGCCAACCATGCGTACGCGCCACGTCGTGTTCCCTTCAAATCTAATCTATCTCAGTACATCTGTATGACTGTAGGCGCAAATCTTAGTCAAAAAAGTACTATCTGTGCGAGGTATATTACTGATCGCTGGACCGAATCTGACGGGCCGTATATGTAAATATATATATCTATAGTTCAATAGTTTGTGAGTGGATACCAAGGTTTTGCTCTGCCCAGAGCATTTAAGCCTTACTTGTGTATTTTTGGGATGAAACTAAGCTCCCCAAGTACTAAATCAAGAAGAAGATACTGACGACGACCAGCGTCTCATTTCGACCTGGAAACGTAACAATGTGGTCACTAAATGCTTACTTAAGTAAGGGGCTTGGGGGGGGGGGTAAATTGCGGAATGAGCAATACGACAATGGGCCAAATCCTTGAAAGTGTGTTCTTCAATGCAGGAAAAAAATCTTATTCAAACGAACGATGCTCGTGTCACTGTCGAGCTGAGCTGATTGGTTTGGCGACAGACACGAGGTTGGGGACCTTCGGGTAAGGGTGGTTGGGTATTGAGCAAATTCACATGTAAAAAAATGCAGCCTGCACCTAGACAAGTCATGTTGGTCATCTTCAGCTAAGCTTGGTCAATTATGGCGCAAATTGACACGCTTTCATCGAAGCCATGACGATCTCATAGCGTCCGTAAGCGTTTGAATGCAGGTTTTGGTAAATAATAAACGATTAGTGTCAACAATTGGTAAATAATGTGCATAAATCTTAGTATTTATCGAGGGTACCCGATTCCAGCAGATATTAGCTTAAAATTTACAATGAAGAAAGAGAGATCCGGTTTGGTTATGATAAGTTACAATACATTTGCCGATAGGCCACTACTATCCCAGTAGAAAGTAGCAAGATAACGTTGTTGGCAGAATGAATGAGTATTTTTGTGTATTTTTGGGGTGAAAATAAGAACTAAATCAAGAAGATACGGACGACGACGAGCGTCTCATTTCGACCTGGAAACGTAACAATGTGGTCCCTAAATGCTTACTTAAGGCAAAACCCTCACAAACTATTGAACTATAGCTATATATATAGAGAGAGAGAAAATTTCAGACGTACAGCTTTACGTAGCTTGAGCTGGCAGACATGATAGCATGAGATATTGGCAAGCGTTGCCCAGCGATAAAGTCTGCTTCAGCGGACTCGCAGCATATTGTAGTCGTAAAAGCTATGATGATTCATCATAGCTTTTAGTGGTAACCTTAGGTTTTAGTGTAAAACTCAGCAAACAACCGCTGAGCTGCGCGGTTATCCTCGTCACGAAGACCCTCAGAGTAATACATGTAGCCATTCTAGCTTTTAGATGTAGTTGGTTAGGTTAATCAGGACTCTATTTCAGATAGAAAGGTACAATAAAAATTGTAACTTTCCAAAATCGGGTACCTTTCTATCTGAATAGAGTATATACACGCTCATATACACTCGTGACGCTGCTTGTGGCAATAACCTTTTCGGGTTCGCTTCTTGGAGCTACTGAGCGCGTTTAATCTTGAGTTTCTTCGACTTAGCTGCTCAGTAGACTTCGACTGCCCCACACGGCTGTGTTGCCTCCTGATATCTATCGAGTGTTGTTCCACTAACATTGTACTAGACAAGTCGAAGGTTGAGCGACCGACTGGGAGTAGGAGTTTGCCATCGAGCAACATCCTCGCGACATTCTAAGTCGTGCCCTGCGGGCAGTGTTTCTTGGAAAAAAATGAAAAAAATAAAATGAACAACAAAAAATAAAGGAAAAATATCAATTAGGGCTGGCTCTATGGTATCGTACAGGTTGATGTAGCTGTACTGAGTTACTGAATTCGCCGAAAAGTGGACGAATGGACATAAGCCAACCATGCGTACGCGCCACGTCGTGTTCCCTTCAAATCTAATCTATCTCAGTACATCTGTATGACTGTAGGCGCAAATCTTAGTCAAAAAAGTACTATCTGTGCGAGGTATATTACTGATCGCTGGACCGAATCTGACGGGCCGTATATGTAAATATATATATCTATAGTTCAATAGTTTGTGAGTGGATACCAAGGTTTTGCTCTGCCCAGAGCATTTAAGCCTTACTTGTGTATTTTTGGGATGAAACTAAGCTCCCAAGTACTAAATCAAGAAGAAGATACTGACGACGACCAGCGTCTCATTTCGACCTGGAAACGTAACAATGTGGTCACTAAATGCTTACTTAAGTAAGGGGCTTGGGGGGGGGGGTAAATTGCGGAATGAGCAATACGACAATGGGCCAAATCCTTGAAAGTGTGTTCTTCAATGCAGGAAAAAAATCTTATTCAAACGAACGATGCTCGTGTCACTGTCGAGCTGAGCTGATTGGTTTGGCGACAGACACGAGGTTGGGGACCTTCGGGTAAGGGTGGTTGGGTATTGAGCAAATTCACATGTAAAAAATGCAGCCTGCACCTAGACAAGTCATGTTGGTCATCTTCAGCTAAGCTTGGTCAATTATGGCGCAAATTGACACGCTTTCATCGAAGCCATGACGATCTCATAGCGTCCGTAAGCGTTTGAATGCAGGTTTTGGTAAATAATAAACGATTAGTGTCAACAATTGGTAAATAATGTGCATAAATCTTAGTATTTATCGAGGGTACCCGATTCCAGCAGATATTAGCTTAAAATTTACAATGAAGAAAGAGAGATCCGGTTTGGTTATGATAAGTTACAATACATTTGCCGATAGGCCACTACTATCCCAGTAGAAAGTAGCAAGATAACGTTGTTGGCAGAATGAATGAGTATTTTTGTGTATTTTTGGGGTGAAAATAAGAACTAAATCAAGAAGATACGGACGACGACGAGCGTCTCATTTCGACCTGGAAACGTAACAATGTGGTCCCTAAATGCTTACTTAAGTAAGGCTTAAATGCTCTGGGCAGAGCAAAACCCTCACAAACTATTGAACTATAGCTATATATATAGAGAGAGAGAAAATTTCAGACGTACAGCTTTACGTAGCTTGAGCTGGTAGACATGATAGCATGAGATATTGGCAAGCGTTGCCCAGCGATAAAGTCTGCTTCAGCGGACTCGCAGCATATTGTAGTCGTAAAAGCTATGATGATTCATCATAGCTTTTAGTGGTAACCTAGGTTTTAGTGTAAAACTCAGCAAACAACCGCTGAGCTGCGCGGTTATCCTCGTCACGAAGATCCTCAGAGTAATACATGTAGCCATTCTAGCTTTTAGATGTAGTTGTTTAGCTTAATCAGGACTCTATTTCAGATAGAAAGGTACAATAAAAATTGTAACTTTCCAAAATCGGGTACCTTTCTATCTGAATAGAGTATATACACGCTCATATACACTCGTGACGCTGCTTGTGGCAATAACCTTTTCGGGTTCGCTTCTTGGAGCTTCTGAGCGCGTTTAATCTTGAGTTTCTTCGACTTAGCTGCTCAGTAGACTTCGACTGCCCCACACGGCTGTGTTGCCTCCTGATATCTATCGAGTGTTGTTCCACTAACATTGTACTAGACAAGTCGAAGGTTGAGCGACCGACTGGGAGTAGGAGTTTGCCATCGAGCAACATCCTCGCGACATTCTAAGTCGTGCCCTGCGGGCAGTGTTTCTTGGAAAAAAATGAAAAAAATAAAATGAACAACAAAAAAATAAAGGAAAAATATCAATTAGGGCTGGCTCCTATGGTATCGTACAGGTTGATGTAGCTGTACTGAGTTACTGAATTCGCCGAAAAGTGGACGAATGGACATAAGCCAACCATGCGTACGCGCCACGTCGTGTTCCCTTCAAATCTAATCTATCTCAGTACATCTGTATGACTGTAGGCGCAAATCTTAGTCAAAAAAAGTACTATCTGTGCGAGGTATATTACTGATCGCTGGACCGAATCTGACGGGCCGTATATGTAAATATATATAGCTATAGTTCAATAGTTTGTGAGTGGATACCAAGGTTTTGCTCTGCCCAGAGCATTTAAGCCTTACTTGTGTATTTTTGGGATGAAACTAAGCTCCTCAAGTACTAAATCAAGAAGAAGATACTGACGACGACCAGCGTCTCATTTCGACCTGGAAACGTAACAATGTGGTCACTAAATGCTTACTTAAGTAAGGGGCTTGGGGGGGGGGGGTAAATTGCGGAATGAGCAATACGACAATGGGCCAAATCCTTGAAAGTGTGTTCTTCAATGCAGGAAAAAAATCTTATTCAAACGAACGATGCTCGTGTCACTGTCGAGCTGAGCTGATTGGTTTGGCGACAGACACGAGGTTGGGGACCTTCGGGTAAGGGTGGTTGGGTATTGAGCAAATTCACATGTAAAAAATGCAGCCTGCACCTAGACAAGTCATGTTGGTCATCTTCAGCTAAGCTTGGTCAATTATGGCGCAAATTGACACGCTTTCATCGAAGCCATGACGATCTCATAGCGTCCGTAAGCGTTTGAATGCAGGTTTTGGTAAATAATAAACGATTAGTGTCAACAATTGGTAAATAATGTGCATAAATCTTAGTATTTATCGAGGGTACCCGATTCCAGCAGATACTAGCTTAAAATTTACAATGAAGAAAGAGAGATCCGGTTTGGTTATGATAAGTTACAATACATTTGCCGATAGGCCACTACTATCCCAGTAGAAAGTAGCAAGATAACGTTGTTGGCAGAATGAATGAGTATTTTTGTGTATTTTTGGGGTGAAAATAAGAACTAAATCAAGAAGATACGGACGACGACGAGCGTCTCATTTCGACCTGGAAACGTAACAATGTGGTCCCTAAATGCTTACTTAAGTAAGGCTTAAATGCTCTGGGCAGAGCAAAACCCTCACAAACTATTGAACTATAGCTATATATATATAGAGAGAGAAAATTTCAGACGTACAGCTTTACGTAGCTTGAGCTGGTAGACATGATAGCATGAGATATTGGCAAGCGTTGCCCAGCGATAAAGTCTGCTTCAGCGGACTCGCAGCATATTGTAGTCGTAAAAGCTATGATGATTCATCATAGCTTTTAGTGGTAACCTTAGGTTTTAGTGTAAAACTCAGCAAACAACCGCTGAGCTGCGCGGTTATCCTCGTCACGAAGATCCTCAGAGTAATACATGTAGCCATTCTAGCTTTTAGATGTAGTTGTTTAGCTTAATCAGGACTCTATTTCAGATAGAAAGGTACCCGATTTTGGAAAGTTACAATTTTTGCCGGGGCCAAGAACAGGTTTTCGACCTGTGAACAAAATCTAGAAGAACCAAATCTAATGCGAGCTCAATAATTTACAGAAATAGAATTTACAGAATCTCGAATAGTAACAAAATAACGGTTACCTATCCGGTTAGCGGTTAAATACCATTCGTTCCTCGGGAAGTGCAAGACGACACGCAAGACAATCACAGCGACGCTTCGTCCACACCTGCGCTCCTCTCCATTGCGCTCCCTCGACTCGCCATGTGCCCTATCGACCCTCACGTCGCGTCCATGGCGACCTATCCATCGCCCGACGGCTCCTGGTGCCCCGAATTCCACCCTACACGCGCCGAGTTCGAGTCGTTCGCCACGTACATCCGCACAGTCGTCGAGCCCCAGTGCGCCAAAATCGGTATTTGCAAGGTAAGGTCTAACGAATTCGATTGTTAAAAAAGCTGATGAAATGGCGATCAGTCATCGTCGATTACTTCCCGTTGTATTTATCATCTGATAACGGCTTTCGTGCGCGCTGTGTGTCACTTCGTGCAGATAATTCCCCCACGCGGATGGTTCAGTCGGTCGTACGACATCTCGCAGTTAAATTGCCAGGTATCAGCCCCGGTGAGTCAGCACGTGGCTGGTAAGAAGGGCATTTTCAATGTGGATCTCGTGGAGCGGAAGACCATGAGCCCCGCAGAGTTCCAGAGCATGGCAGAAGCGACCACGGACAAGGAGCCCGAGGGTACGAAGCAGTAAGAGACTGTGTTGCGTGTCATGGTGAAGGCTAATATGCTTCTGATGCAGATACTGACGATCCGATGGAAGTGGAACGCCGGTTCTGGAAGGGACTGAGAGGAACCATGGACCCTCCGGTATATGGAGCGGATATTGTGGTGCGTACTGAATGCTTCCTGCTTGGTTGAAATGGTTTTCGTCATGCTAAGCTCTGCACCGTTCGGTTATACTTAGTCTTCGCTATTTGGCGATGCGGATGCATTGTCGTGGAACTTAAATGACCTCAACACCATTCTGCGGAAAATTGACTTGCCAGGGGTGACGCAGTCTATGCTGTATTTCGGCATGTGGCGAGCGATGTTCGCATTCCACACGGTAAGGCACTATTGAGAGAACGCGTGGTTTCGTACTCTCATGATACCGTTGCCTGCCGTACGCGTGCGAGTAGGAAGACATGGATCTCTACAGCATCAATTACGTGCACACAGGAAAACCCAAGTTTTGGTATGGCGTGCCCCCAGATGCTGGTGAGTCACTGCATAACCGAAAGATTCATGTGGTACCGAAATGGTACTGTTCACTAAAAACTGCTACCTTGATGCGTCCATGCAGCCCCTCAGCTTGAAAGAGCAGCGCAGTCGATGTTCCCAGAAAAACACCACGCGTGCAACCAGGTAACGTGATCTGAGTAGTATGCCGAAGGCATTACGGCTACGATAGCTTACCTTGAACTCTACGTATTTGATCAGTTCCTGCGGCACAAGACATCCCTAATTTCACCCGCTCGCCTTCGAGAGTTTGGTGTACCGTTCTATCGGGCGTATCAAAAGCCGGGAGAGTTCGTGATTACCTTTCCGGCGACGTACCATCAGGGATTCAACCTCGGTAATATTTGGTGGATATGAAGGATTGCATACCGGAGTCTTACCTAGTGCGGTGCACTCTTGTTTGTGACGAAGGCTTCAATATTGCAGAGGCGGTCAATTTTGCTTCGCTGCTTTGGATCCCGTACGGACTGAAAGCCAAGGTAAGCAACGCTTTGCCTGAGCGTACAGTGGCGAGATCATTGTTCAATTCGTTAATATTTTGCTGGTTTGTGTCAATGATAGGTTTGCAAGTGCCTTCCTGATAGCGTGCGGATTGATATGGACTCGTTCATGACGAAGCTATTTGAAGAACCTCAGTGCAGCTCAGAGCTCTTGGGCGAAGACCCCTGGGTTTTCAGCTGCAAGTGCCACAAGTACTGTAGCAGTCAGAACCCCGATGCAGAAGTGGAGGTACATTTGTATGTGTGGCAGCGTGTCGAGTGCCTTGTAATAACGATCAATCGCCTGTCTGTTCCGCAGGAGCAATGGTTTGAGTGCTCAAAGTGCAAGATTTGGGCCCATGTTCGCTGCATTCACCCCGACCTCGCCGACAAAGCAGCCGAAGACCTCCCTCAGTCGTTGCTTTGCCACCGATGCATCGCTGAAGCCGCCGGTGTTAAACCTCGCAGCTTGTCAAGCGGTGGGCTTGGGAAGCGTAGCGGAACGGCATCAAAGAGCGGAGTGCGCAGCTGTCTGGGCAAGCGGAAGAAGGAAGCAGCAGTTTGCTCCGAGAAGAAATCGGCGAAGGTACCAGCCTCCGCCGTCATGCTGTCGCCTCCGAAAAAAGCTAAAGCCGCCAATCAATCGGCCGTCAGCACGCCCAAAAGCGCTACGAAGGACAGATCTGCCGTCCGCAAGTACCTCACGGTCAAAGGCTCGACGATCCGGTTCGAGGACACCGAGGTTCGTTCTTCACCAAGGACGATTGCTCGTGGGTGGAAATATGCGCAGGCTTACTGACGCTATGAACGGTTTGCGATGTTGTTGTGCAGGCGAAGGTTGCGGCCGTGGAGGGCAAGTACATTCGTGTTCATTACAAGGTAAGCAACTTCAGCTGGCGGCAATACTGCAAATGTAGAACAGCGATCTCAACTGCATTCTACACCGGCGTTTTTCTGTAGGGCGAGTCTGCAGACAACGACGAGTGGCTGCCGGTGAACTCCAAGGAGCTGCGACAGCGGATCGTAGCAGTGGAGCCGCCTGCGCCCAAGGCCAAGGACTCGAGCAGTATTTAGTTTAGATCGTTTGTGCATCGAACACCGACAAATGTCAAAAAAAAAAAAAACATGTTGAAGCTGTTCTACCAAATGGCACAATCTTATGATGACACACTCTACCTTGATGAAACTTTGCAATCAAGTCCAAGCACAAATGGTCCGCCCCCGGGGCAAAGATGTCTCCGTGGGCGAGTTCGACCCCGTCTCGGGGCTCACGCACATCACGCACCAGCGCGGGCGCCTGCTGTTCAACATGGGCGCGAGCACGAAGAAGCGGCAGCGGCGAGAGGCCCCACAGCCGCCACCAGTCGCGGCCAAGGCGGCGCCCCCTCCGACGTCGACAGGCACCTTCACGGGGCTGTCGCTCTACCCGGAGGAGGCCAACTACCTGCTGCAGCGAGGGGCGTTAGCCATCTACCTGCTGTCATCGGGGGATGGAGACGCCAGGGAACTGAGCGTGGCCGAGTTTACCGCTCTGCTGGCCAGGGACCCGCGCGTGTCGCTCGCCTGCATGGAGGTCTACACGTCCCTCAAGGACCAGAAGCTGCACCCGCGTCGGTGTCTCGAGCCAATTGCTGCTTCGAGCAGCGAGGACGGTCGCAGTGTGCCTCGGCATTTCGTGGCGGGCGAGCCATGCGACGTCGCGTTCGACGTCTGGAAGACGGTGGCAGTCGAGGTAGAGCCCCTCCGTCCACTGCCAAGGATGCTAGTGGAGAGCAAGCCACTGGTGCTGAGACTTCGGCTGTTAATGCTACGAAGCCCAAGAAGCAGAAGCAGAGGAAGAAGCTGGTGCTGGTCTGCCGCGTGGTGGTGTGTCGCTTCGGAGACCCGGCGCCAGGTCCGCGCAGCCTTCGCCAGGTCATCGCGAGCAGCAACGCGCGCGGCTGCGACGATGGTTCGAACGGTGCGGACTCGGGTTGCAGTGCGCCGCTGGCGTGCGTCCAAATTCCGGTCAAGCTGGCCGTGGTCCACCACAACCAGAGCGTGCTGCTCTTCGAGATCAGCAGCAGCAACCCAGCGGTACCCAACTAACTTCAACACAAGCAAGCAATGCTTCGACTTTGACTTGAGGGTGGAAAAATTGTTTTGACGTTGATAATAATAATAATATGGTAGACACTTCTCCATGGAGGGCGCCAGCTACGTGCAACTGAATCGGCTGCACCGTAGCGCCCGACGCAACAGGAAAGCTGGGTGGGGGTGGGGATCTCAAAAAAACTACGGACGGACGGACAAATGGGACGGCGCTCTACGAGGAAGCTGCAGCACTTGTGACCACCACGACGTCGCCCTTCCCATTTCATGCCTGCTCGTTCGGGGCGAAGTAGCTCGACAGGAATTTCTCCGGGTCCAGCACAAAGTCGTCGTCGTCGAGGCACAGGTCCGCAGCAAAGTTGTCGCCGCCCAAAGCGGCGGTGTCCAGCTCCGAGAAGGGCTCGGCATCCGGGCTGGCAGCAGCCTCAACCTTGGCCTCGGTAGTGGCGGCGGGCTGCTCCGAGGAGCTCGAGAACCAATCGAGTTCCTCCTCCGTGAGCTGCAGCAGGTCGTCGTTGTCGATAGACGACAGCGTCTGGTCCGCGCAGTCAAGCGAGTAGTCGGCTAGGGCCTTGTCCTCGGCGAAGTCGAGGATCATGGCTTCGGCGGCTGCGTCGGCAAAGTCGAGCGGCAGCTGGTGCGGGGGCTGCATGACGGCGTGGCTCTTCATGCTGCGGCCGAACATGAAGCGCGCGTCCATGGGGTTGCCGAAGAAGACCTTGTTGCCCGAGAGCGAAGACACCTTCTGCTTGGGGACATGTGCGCAGCCAGGGGCTGCTCGCGCGCGAGACGCTTGGGGACGCTGGGCAGCACAGCGGCGTCGCTGTCCGTGTCCGTGTCCATGTCGAGCATCGAGCACTTGCGCTTGCGCATGAGGTGCATCTTCTTCTTCTGCGACGCGGGGCTGGTGGGGGTGGAGGGCGAGGGGGCGCTGCGCCAGCCGCGATGGCCGCACGGTCCTGGGCTTCGCGCTCCTTGAGGCGCGCCTCCTCTTTCTCCAGCTTCTGGTAGTACTTCTGGGCGTGGGTGCGGATCTGCACGACGGTGCGCGTCTTGATGAGCGTCGCGATCTTCTTCCAGGCGCGGTAGGGGAAGGTCTCGAGGCCCTGCAGGAAGAGCTTATGCTCGGCCTCGGTCCAGCGGCCGGTGTTGCCCTTGACGGGCTTGCCGCTGGAGCCGGCGGCGCGCGGGACGTCCTCGGCCTCATCGTCTTCGTCATCGGACGCGTCGTCGCTGGAGGCGGACGAGGGGATGCACACGCGGTGGCTGGCAAAGGCGGGGCCTTGCTGGTGCGACTTGCTGCTGCTGGGCGAAGCCGAGGCGGCGGCCAGCTTGGCGGCGGGGTCGCGCGGGGACACGGTGGCGGCGAAGAGCGGCGCGTCGTTACCCAGCGGGGTCATGGGCGCGTCGCCGCCGCAGAGGAAGGCGTCGTCCACGTGCTGGAGCTACAGAAGCTTTGGGTGCGATCGCGCGCTCTTGAGCACGGCGGCGGAGGCCATAGTGACGACGGTTGAAGAGGAGGGGGGGAAGGAGAGCCTTTTTCTTTTGTTCTAGAAGGCGGCCGACTCGCGCTCGGGAGAGTGATGGTTGCAGCGCGCGAGCACACACAAAAGATACACGGACGACACGACGGCAATCTGCGGCAACGATCGACGACGACGACGGGGAGAGCGAGCGGCAAGCAGCGGCGGGGCCGGGCGGCGAGGCGCGGCGGCGGGCAGCGCGTGTAGTGGCAGTGGGCTACGGGGAGGAGGGCGCACTTGCACTCCTGTAGGCTTAAGCTCAAATGAGCAGTCGTGGGCAATCTTTCTTTTTATGGCCGACTCACACTGCCGCCCTCTACGGCTCGGCAGCGGGCCAATCGCGGCGCGCTTGAAGCTTTCGGCCAATCGCCTGCGACGGAGCGTTCTTCTGGGTTTCCGTCGCGACCCGCGGGCCGAGTCGGGCATACAGAAGGCGAGTGCTTTCCGGCCCACCGGCCCGTCGGTCATAGAAAAGCGCTGTTTTGTTTTTTGCCGGCAATTCGGCCACAGTTACCCCGCCAGCATAGACGACGCCGTTACCCAGCGACCCGCAGCGGCCACCCTCCGGCGATAAGACAGACCCACGCCGCATTGACGGCAGCCACTTGCAAGGCGCAGCGCAGCCTGGATAGCTCGCGCCAGCTGGGCCCTGCGTGGGTCGAGCTGGCGGCGCCGGATTTGGGCGTTGAAGTGATTCGCCGCGGCTCTGCTTCGCGCAGCGCCGGGACACGGGTTCGCAGAAAGTTCCTCTCCGGCCAAAACCTCGCGCCGGCGCCCGAAAAACCTCGGTGAGTAACGTTGCCGCGAATCAGCCGCGGCGCGCGCTGATTGGCCGAAATCTCCGTCCACTTCAACGGCCGCGTATCTTTTCAGGGAGCGCATCTCCGCCGGAGCACCTCGGCTGGCTGGCAATGCCCAGGCACTCTGCGTGCACCGTTCGCGGGCAATAAGGCCGCTGGCAATATGCAGCGCAAGGGGGAGAATGGTGCAGTATCGTGGCGATAAGCATTGACTGGTGTTGCGAGGGAAGCTGGTCGCGATACACAGTTGCAGGCAGCGCGCAATGGGGGACTGCGTCGGAGCTGGCGCACTTCAACGTGGCGCCATTGCGGTCCTCAGCGGGAGGGCGTTTTTGTTGCAGGGAGCAGCCGTGAAGGGTCGCCATGCGTTCGAAGCAGGGGAAACGAGTGGCCACCATCACCTGCGGAGGGTCGAAGTCCATCATAGCGTCGCCGAGCTTTAGTGAGATCGAGCTCAGCGGAGCGGGTCTCCTCCTCCTCGTCCTGCCGGTGCTGGCAGTGTACTGGTGCATTTGAGAGCGAGCACGGCGCCGAGCGCCACCATGAGACAGGAGCCGCGACTGCAGGAGGGGGACCGCGCGCGCGCCGCGTCACGGGGCCCTGCTGACGAGGGCGGACGATGCAGGGCATCATGCAGCTGAGCCCGCCACGGACGGACGGCATTGCACTTGAGGGGACACTTTGCGGGAAAAGATACTTTTCGTCGTTACATGTACGGTACGCGGCCGGGCCGAGTGCGTTCGAAAGAAAATGCGGCGAACGAAACGTTCGTGCACTGTCAGCTTGAACTCCGCCACGCGTGTCCGTTGGCCGCGATGGCATTGGGGCTCGTCATGCCACGCAGCGCCGCCGCTGCATGTCCTGCATGGCATGGCGATGAACTCCTCTGTGCTGCTGCGTCGCTGCGGGCGCTGCCGCAGTCGCGGACGCGCTCACTGCTCGGGCTGGATGTGGGCGATGTCCCAAGGACCGAGAATCTCGCTAAGCGGCACAAAAAGAACCCAAAAATAGAGGCCGTACGTCAGCGGGAGATGCGCATCACCGACGGAAAAAGACACGTACTTCTTGGACTCCTGCACGTGCATGAACCAGAGCGGGCACACGAACGCCAGGAAGAGCACGAAGGCGCCCGCCAGCGCGCTCACCAGCGCCGAGAGCTGCCAGGTCAGCGCCGACGAGAGCGCGAAGAGCGCGACCGCCGTCATGAGGTGCAGCCGCTCCGAGTGCCGCTGCGTACCGGTATGTGTTCGTTCACGTAGACGAACCCGCAGAGTGAGACCCCCACGCGACTGCATCCAACACCGGCAGCCAACAGCAGCTATGGTTTAGCCATGCACGCACCTTGACCTCGCGCTGGAAGATGGGAAACATGGCGAAGATCTCGATGGCCAGCAGCACGAACGCGAACACGTGCTCGTTCGACTGCAGCCGCGAGCCGAGCAGCACCGCCGTGAAAATGGCCGCGTTTAGCGAGATCGTGCCGCTGAACCTGCTCGAACACGCCATCAACGCAGCAGAACACGTCAATCGCGCCCTTCGCCCTCCTAGTGGCTCTCACTCAGCGTCGCCCGACGTACCGGCCGATGCCCGAGTTGACGTAGTTGTAGTCGTGCGTGATGAGGTGCAGCAGACCCAGGAACGTCGCTAGCGCCCAGATCGTGTCGTCCGCGAACGAACGCGTGAGCGTCCGCAGCACGGGCGACAGCAGCGACAGCGTCGCGCAGAACAAAAGGCAGGAGCTCAGCGTGTCCAGCGTGTCTGCAGTTTGTGCACACAAGTCAGCTGGATGCAGCAAAGGCAAATATCGACAGCAGTGGCTTTACTCACGCAGAGGCAGGCCGAGGTGAACGCGAAGCACTGCAAAGCCAGCCACCGCCAGGAACACGTCGATGCCTCCCAGCAGCGCGGCGGAGATGGCGTCTTGGCGCACGAACTCAAATACTGACTGCCGAGTGCAGCAGAAGACAACAATCCCGATTAGTCACCATCAAGTAGCCTTTGCGACCGCCGCTGCCAACGAGCAAACCCCTACGAAGAAGATCAAGACGGCGCAAATCTGCTGCGTGATGGCTGCGGCCGAGCGCACCATGCCCCCGTAGTCGTGCTCCCGAACGTTTGCTGGAGCAGCATAATCAACACAGTGAATAAAATCGAAGTGCAGGTCCAGGTCGAGCTGGTGCTGTCCGCGGCGGGTGACTGCGAGGCTCACCGTTCGTCCGCATCTGCTCCAGGAACGTGTCGGCCACGTAGTTGTCCTCATACGGCTGCGGTGCGTAGAGGATCTTCTTCCACTCGGGCTGCTCACACATGTAACAGCATGAGTGAGCTTCCAGGCACGCCTACGGCTGCGTACGAGCAGCGCTAAGCGTCGGCACCTTTGTCGCCGCCGCTGATGCTGCTGCCATGTTGTGTGTGCGTCACTCACTGTCCGAATCCAATTGGTCAAAAATCTGGCTTGGCGTCGAGCTCAAGCTCGGAGCTTCATCGGATCGAGTGTCGCCTTTAACCTGTGTCCAGGCCTGCTGAACCGAGTCGCCATTGAGTATACGTCGAGGGTGTGTCGAATTCTACCGTTGAAACGCTATGAGAGCTTGGAAACTGGCTGATAAATGCCACACACTCCTGCGTCGAGTGTGGAGCGGAAACCTCCGCACGTAGGGGTTTCTAGCAGATCGCAGTAGCCTACTCTATTGTATTACCTGATGGGGAGCGGTGAACGACGAAGACCTGTTCACCTGTAGCGCTTGGGTATAGTTTAGTTCGCGGTGGCAACAGACACTTGGAAGTTAAAATAGGCGGGGACCGGCCCCCTTTTTAGTCACCCTAAAAGTAGCGGGTTCCTAAAATGACGGCCATTCCACCTCCGTCAAATATTAGAAACCCATGGATCACTCGACCCAACAGGCAGCCCTACTTGTCAGGTAGGGCGTTAGTTTCCTTACTCATTGAGTTTAAGCCAAGTTGTGAGGTGGTTTGTGGTATTCATACTATATTCTTTGGCGTCCCATACGCACAAACGCTTCAGTAGGGGTAAAAGGCAAGTTGAAGTGGATGAGTCATCGTTGACAAACACCTTAGATCGACAGCCACACAGCCACACTCACGCTCAGTAGCTCATCTTCTGCGGGGCCGAGCACCACGGGCAGTTGCCGAACTGCTTGACCCACTTGTTCCACGTCTCGCGGTCGGCGATGACCTTGCAGGTGGCGCAGTGGACCGTCGTCTTGGCGGCCACGGGGAAGCCCGTGATGATGCACGACTCGGACGCCATCTTGCACTCGGGGCACTGCAGCGCGGCCTCGTAAATGCTGGCCTTGCAGTTCAGGCACGCGCGCTCGGGCAGCTTCTCGGCCACCTGCTGGTCCATGGAGATCGTCAGTACCCAGTCACGGATCTCCTCGCGTGCGCTCTCTTCGGCCACGAAGTGCGTCTCGGGCAGCGCAAAGTCCAGCGGCGTCGGGATGTCGGTGCCAATGAAGTCGGTGTTGTCCAGGTTGCTGGCGTCGCCGTCGTCGATAGCCTCGCACAGGTCGAGATAGCGGTTAAAGTACACGAAGGCGGCGCTGAGCCACTTCTTCTTCCTTGCGGCGGCCCCAGCCAGATAAAACATCTTGTCGGCGGGCAGGACGGCGACGAACCGCAGCAGGGACATGCTGATCTTCGCGACCAGGTCGTCCAGCCCCGCGTTCGCTGCTTGGTGCTTGATGGCAAAGAAGTGCGTCACCAGCAGCCACTGCTCCATCTTCTGCACTCTGGAGCTTGGGAACTCCTTGCCGTTGGAACGCAGGTCCTTCACGAGCTTACGTAGGCACTTGACCAGCTCTGGCAGTGCTGCCTGGTGCTCTGGGTTCTCTTCGATCCCGTGGCCGCATCCAAGTGTCTTCTGCACCAGTCGCTCAATCATGTCCAGAGCGTCCGAGTCGAGAGGAATACCATAGTCGGCAATGGTCTTGATGGCGGTGCCCATCTCGTCGTGCTCACACAGACGCGAGCAGCGCAGGACCAAGTACTTGGCCAGCGATCCGGGCCCGTGCTTGGCGGCTGAAGACAGCACCTTGTCCCATTCACCGCGCTGCATCCACGCGTCAAGTGCGCTTGCTCCGCGTCCAGAGTCGTCGCCTTCAGCTCCAGCACTGAGCTTCGACTCCTTCTTCTCGGAGGCGTACTGCACCTTGGCCTCAGCCGAAGGAGTGTATGAGCTGCCAGCCATTTTCGCCTCTGCTGGTTGGTGAGCAGCGGACCCGAAGGCGCTCGCTTGCTGTGCTCGCTCCAGTCGAGGCAGCAACTCAGGAGCATGCTGTTCGCAGAGCTTCTGCGCGGCGGCCCAGTTATTCACGCGCAGGTAGCAGTCGAGGGCTTCGTTCATCTTATCAATCGACTGGAAGTGCTCGGCCGCGGAATCGAAGCGAGACATGCCCAG
Source organism: Phytophthora melonis (assembly GCA_024211575.1). NCBI lineage: Eukaryota > Oomycota > Peronosporomycetes > Peronosporales > Peronosporaceae > Phytophthora > Phytophthora melonis. Next base: position 1,185,683 of record JAMXKT010000094.1, on the reverse strand, counting down.
AAGGCGAGACGCCACCTCCTCCACGATCGACTTGTATCGGCTAGGGTCGTGCTTGGCACACAGCTCAATAGCCTTCGCCCACAGCTCTTCCAGCTCACCGAGGTCGCTGATCTGGTCCACTGAGATCGACAGATACGCGTCAATGGCTTGCACGTACTGCTGAGAGGCCACCCACATCTCGCAGGCCTCCATGAGCTCCTCTTTCTTCTTGGGTCCACCCGAAAAGATTGCGCGCTGGTGAGCCATGTTCACCTCCATGAGCTTGTGAGGAAGGTGGCGCTTGGCGATTCGCACTGCGTCAGCCCACATAGCTGCCTCCAAGTACGCAGCGAGAGCGAGCTCGGGCTTGCCGGCGCTGAGGAAGAACCCTTCAGCACGTTGGTGTTCCTTGCGCTCAATCCAGAGTCGCGCTTGGGCGATGAAGACATCCGCCACAGACGCTGGGTCGGCGCTCTCTGCGACGCGCATGGCATTCTGCCAGTCTTGCTGGTGCACGTACATGTCCAGCGCTTCACGGGGTTTGCCAGCCTTGATAAACTCCTCTTCAGCCTCTTTGAATCGCTCTTCGTCCTCCAGGAACAGCGCGTGCTTGAGGTGCACCTCCGGCAGCTTCTTGGTAGCACAATTGCGTGCCAGCTCAAAGGCATGCTCGAAGGCGCCACTCTCAATAGCGTAGTCGATTGCCGGCTCGATAAGCCCAAGACGCGTTAGCAGCTTAGCTCCCTGCTCACCGCCCAGATCCATTGCCCAAGCGTAAGCCACGCGCTTGGAGGCATTGATACCGCCATGAAACTTGGCAACACGGATGGCCTCATCCCACATGTCGTTGGACCGGTACATGTTGACTGCAGCCTGCCACTCACCAGCCTCAGCAAAGTGGTGCTCGGCCTCCTTGTAGTTCCCTTCGTGCTCAAGCTGCTGAGCCAGGTACAGATGCGTGTCCTTGAGTAGATCCTTGCGGTACTTAGTCACAAGGCGAATCATTTGCTCGTAGTTCTTGTGGTTCTTGTACATGTTGATCGCTAGATCCGGCTCATTTACGGTCAGGAAGAGCTTCTCCGCCTCCTTGAGCTTGCCAGCACGCTCCATTCGGTGCGCCTGCTCCACGTAAAGACGTTCGGTCTCGTACTTGTCCAGGTGGTTGAGAGCAACTTGGTACGCAGCGTCCCATTTGTTCGCACGAGTGTACATCTCGACAGCATCGCGGGCAGCGTCAGCCTTGATGAAGCAGCGTTCGGCCTGCTCGAGATTGCCTGCATCTTGGTAGTGGCGAGCGAGTCGCCGATAGTACGGCAGTGAGACGTCGTCCTCCAGATTCTCCACGAGCTGGCTGGCCTTGGCCCACTGTCGCGAATTCAGCGCGGCCTCAACAGCCTTCGTAGGTACGTTCCCCTCGATGTAGTGGTTGATAGCCATGTCCATTTGCTTCTGGGATACAAGGTAGTCACCCCAAGCTTCCTCGAGACGCAGGACCTTGTCGGGGAAGTGCTTCCTCGAAAGCTCAACAGCCTTGCGGAAGGCGTTAGCTTTGATGAACGCAGCCAACGCTCGACTCTCCTGCTCCATCTTCTCAAACTGGTCGCCAGCCTTCTCGAACATGCCAGCCGAGTACAGCGCATCGGCCACGGTCTCCAGGAGCTGTTTGTGGTCACGACCAAGGTTTCGCTGGTTCAATAGCTGCGCAGCCTTTGCAGGGAGGCCACCTTTCAGGTACAGACTCACTGCACTGGCGTAATCGCCGTCCTTGACCTTGACAGCTGCAGCCTTCTCTTCCTGTCGGGACTCGACGAGATAATCGTAGTAGCCCCTCTTCATCTGCTCACACCCAGCGTGGTTCTTCGCTTCGGCCACTCGAATGGCATCTTCCCACTTGTGCAAGTGCTGATACATCTCGATGGCCTCGTCTACTTGGCCCTGGGCAAGCAGTAAGTGCTCCGCGCTGCGATAGTCATTCTTGAGCACAGCAAGTTTGGCCCGCACTTTCCAGTGAGCGAGGCCATTAAGGCGGTCCTTCTCCTGCCAGTCGAGCTTGTTGAGCTTTCGAAGGTACCGTGAACGGGCGACATCTCCTAGAGCAGCGGCACAGCGCTCAGCGATGCGGTGGTCATTCTGCGCCAAGGCTTCCTGACTCAGTTGACTCCACATTGCCTCAGTCTCAGGAGTTAGCTCCAGGGGCTCAAGGATGGACATCGCATTGACGAGTTGCCCGTCGTCTACTGCGGCTCCAAAGGCAATGAGTGACTCGTCAAGCTGGTACGACGCAGTATTCATGCCTTCATCCACGATCACTTCCGTGCGCCCATTACCACGCTCAATCTGCTCAACGTCGCCCTTGATCTGGTAGATTGTGGCCTTGTCAGGCGAGCGAATGTTGTACCAGACAGACAAGTTATTACGATTCTGTGCGACGACCACGTCCGATTCAGGCACCCACTGCACGTAGTTGCAGTAGTTAAGCAGCGTGCTGCGCTTCTGGGTGTCGAGGTCGAACAGGTGAAGCTGGCGTCGCTTATCGCGGAACAGGAGCAAGTTTCCACGCGAGTTTAGCTCGAGCCAATCCACACGCGAGTCGTGGTTGACTGTCGAGGCAGCACGGGCATGTAAGTCGGTGATGCAGATCGTCTGCAGGTCCAGCAAATAGGCAATTTTCTTGTTCTCCTGGGGTGGTATCGGGTCGCCTCCATCTTGCGGCATCGGTAGCGGAGGCCGCTCGTTAATCCGCACACTAAGCAAGTGCGTGTTCAAATGCTCCGTCCTCACCGATCCCAAGAGCTCGTTCTGTCCGTATTCGATAAGGGACAGCTCACCCGCTTGATACACGATGCAGACGCTCTCGTTGTCCAGCATGTATTTCTCTGCTCCAGTCGACTGCCATTGCACCTCGCTAATGCGCGACGTGTCGAGGTCTCCGACAAGAAGCGTGTTTGTCGTATTGCCGACTAGGAATCGATCCTGGAACACGTTCAGCTTCGTGATCTCACAGCCGAACGCGGAGCGCACCACGACACGAGCCCCCGTAGCGAGTCGTTTGACGATCACCTGGCTTAGAGATACGTAGGTGAACTCGAATTTGCCTTTGTAGCGATAGCGACGAACGCAGGCATCATATAGATCCAACGCGCCACAGACCGAGCCCACAGCCAAACGACTCCCGTCATGTTTCCACGCGAGTGCCGTGACCGAGTAGAGATTGGGAATACTCTTCGATCCCACGAGTTCCCAGGATTCCGTTTTGTGCTGGTAGTTGAACGTGTAGAACGAGTCAAAGTTGCCCACGACCACAGATTCACCCGTCGGATTGAACACACTGCAGGTGAACTCACCGCACTTCTCATCTGCCGAGTAGTCAAATGTGCGGAGCTGACCTCCGTCCTTGTCGTAGAAGGACACACGGCGATCGTTGCCCGCAGCTACGATACTTTCTCCCCACGAAAGTGCGTACGGGACACAAGAGTGCACCACAAGCTTCGCATGCGTTGGTCCCCCAGTGACATCGTCGAAGATAAAGCGGTAAATCGCGCCGTCGTAGTGCGCCGATAGGATAGCGGTACCCTCCGGGTTGCTGCACACTCGAGACACGTACGACCCCGAAGCATATAGCGTGGCCGGCTTGTTACTGCGCAACTGTCCGACCTTCACTTTGCCATCCGCCAGACCGAAGACGATCTCGTTCGGGTGGGTGCTTGGCCACGTGAGCGCCGTAACGGAGCTGGGCTGCGCGAACTTGTTGCAAATGCTCTTCTTGTCTCCGAACTCGAGGCCGATCTTGTAGACGAAGACAATGTTGTCGCTCTGGGCCACTGCGAGCTTGGTCGAGTCCGGCGAGAACTCGAGCGCGCGCACGATGTAGTTCTTGTCGCCCTTGTCCGCCGGCTTAGTCGAGAACTTGTCCTTGCGTTCTCCGGTCTGCGCGTCGAACAGGTGCACGACGCGGTCCACGGTAACGACTGCGAGTCGCCGGTTGTTAGGCGAGAACGCGATGGCCGTGACCTTGCACATGCCCTCCGTCGCCTGCAACAGCGACGTCAAGTGGCGCAGCTGCATCCTGTCCCCGTCCTACTAGGATGCCTGCACCGCCTTGGCTTCAATTCGATACTGAGGCTGTTGGCGCCTCTTTGGTCATTGCGATCTTGAAGCGACGCATGTACCCATCTCCCCACATGGCTACCTTCCTCGAGTGAATGACGTAAACCCCGCTTTAGTGCTATTTGCCTGTCAGCTTTTGACTGGACGCCGGCTCTGATGGACGTGGAGCTGGAGCAGGCGAAGCGCGAGGCCGCGCTGCACGCGCGTCGCCGCGAGGAGCTGGACACGCTCAAGCAGCAGCGCAAGGAGCGCGCCAAGAACTCGGTGACCGCCAGTTTCAGTGGCAAGCAGAAGAAGCAGCAGCTGCGGGCGCGCAAGCAGCGACTGGCGTCGCGCAGGGACGAGGAGGCGGCGCTGGACCTGCAGAGTGCGCAATACGAGGAGTTCTACGCGGACAAACCGTCGGCAGTTGAGGAGGAGGAAGAAGATGACGAGGTCGAAGCTTTCCGCGCCGAGCCGGACTTTTTCGCTCGGAATAACGACCTGGACAACGATCTCAGCTCTCGTCTGAAGCTTACGGTGGCGCTGGGCAAAAACAACAAGGACGCGGTGGGTAAGGAGCTCTCGAGTTTCTTCGTCAAGGAGACCAAGGAGCAGATCCAGTTGAGACTCATGGAGGGGCAGCGTCCGCTGGATCTGTCGAAGAGAGAGACGCCGCTGCTGGCCACGGTGAGCGAACGCGACCCGATTCTGGACCACCCCAAGCGTCCAAAGTGGACATACAGCATGTCCAAGGAGAAGGGTACGTGGAGATTGCAGTAGTATAGAGTATTGTGCGTGTATGTGCTTGTTTCTGACCGGGTCGTATTTGTGTTGACAGTGGACACCAACGAGAGTCTCATGTTCGACCAGTGGCTCACCAAGATTCACGACAAGTACGACAACGAGCACTTGAACCACTTCGAGCACAATCTGGAGGTCTGGCGTGAGTTGTGGCGAGTCACGGAACGGGCCACGCACGTTGTGGTCGTGGCTGATGTGCGGAACCCCTTGCTGCACATTCCCGCGTCGGTGTATGACCTCGTTACGAAGGAGCTCAAGAAGCCTATGGTTGTGGTGCTCAACAAGGTGGACTTGATCCCGACGTCTGTTGTCCAGCTTTGGAAGCGCTACCTGGCTACGCGGTTCCCTCTCGCCCACCAGGTCTGCTTCTCATCCCGCTCGAACGCTGTGCACGGCGACAACGATGTCAGCACTCGCCGCCGAGTCCTCAGGTAAATGGTGTCTTTGATATACTTGCTGTAGTGGTGCCAGACTAAACACTTATGGGTTGTGGCTTGGCTGTTTACGATTTGCAGCAAGAAGCTGGAAGTCGGAGATGCGTCCGCTATCAAGGGTGCAGTGGACATCCTCGTGGCTTGCGGTATCGAATCAGAGGAGGCTCAAAAGCTTGCCGAAGAGTTGAATGCGAGCTTGACCGAGCAAGAGAGCTTGCAGGCGCAGTTTGACGCGGTGCAAGAGAAGAAGAAGGCTGGAGGTAAACGACGCAGCAAGCGCAAACAGAAGAGCCGTGGAGGCCGAAATGACAATGCCGAGGACGGAGCTGCCGTGGTTCACGAGTGCCAGCACTGCGGTTGTGACGACGCTGTCGTTGCTTGCATGTCGTGTGCGACTGGTGGACGGCCGAGCGCCGCCGACGCGAAGGTCAAGGACGAAGCCGATGCTATTGCCCGGGGTTACTTGTTGTGCGCCCGGTGCGAGCGCGAGGAACACGCTGAGCTTAAGGGCCACTTCCAGGTGCGCCTGCAATCGGCGTTGGCTGCCGAGTCCACAGACCCCGCGGTGCCGGGTAGTGCCGCCGCCATGGGACAGGCTAACACGCCTAAGGTTACGATCGGACTCATTGGACATCCAAATGTGGGCAAGTCGAGTGTTCTGAATGCGCTGGCGGGCAAGAAGATCGTGAGTGTGTCGCACACTCCAGGGCACACGAAGCGACTGCAGTCCATCATGATCGCCCCTGAAATCTGTATCTGCGATTGCCCTGGTCTCGTGTTCCCGTTTGCCGGCGTACCAAAGTATCTCCAGGAGCTCAGCGGGCTGTACCCGTACTCACAGGTACGCGTTGTCGATTCTTTGTCGTTTATCCGTTGTTCATAGCTCTTAACTAAACTTCGCGTTTTTAGATTCGTGAACCGTACTCGGCAGTGCGTTTCCTGGCAGAACATGTTGTGCTGGAGCAGATTCTGGATCTCAAGCCCCGCACACAGCTATTTGATGGCTTAGAGGAGGAACTCGTACGTCATTCGTTATTGTGGAGTTTGTTGTTTCATTTGTGTACTCATGGTTAACTGCAGGAGTGGACGCCTTGGACATTGTGTGAAGCGTACGCGGAGAAGCGCGGCTATCGCACGGATCGTCGTGGTAGACCCGATCATCAACGTGCAGGATCGGAGCTGGTTCGCGACACGGTTGATGGCATTCTGCCCCTCTTCTTCCTCCCACCTGACTACACAGGCAAGGACATCACACCGTCCAGTATCGCCAAGTACTGCAAGCAGGAGGATGCATCTAAGACTGGTGCACACGAAGACGGTGACGTCGATGCTGATGATGAGGAAGAAGAAAGTTCTGACGAAGAGGAGGAAGACGACTCCTCCGCGGCACAACCAGCGAAGGGCAAGTCAGCGCCTGTGAACGCTTTCAGCCTGCTGGACTCGGACTCAAGCGACGAAGACAGCGACGAGGATTAAGCACTCGTGGATTCCTCAAACCTGTCTTGTGTTCACGAAATAGACCCGTTTTGATCTGGATACTCGCAGCGTTCAACATGCATATCGTCGTCTATTGAGCTATTCTGACAAGCCTCGCTTGTGTGTTCTCCCTCGAATCTCCCTTCTCCGTCTCTGATACGATTACTTGGTGATATAGTACAGCTTAGCGCGCTCCACATCTTCCACAGGACACTCCTCTAGCTCCGCAGCGGCATTCGCCACATCTTCCGCAGGCAGCTTGACCTCCTCGAACTTGAGGCCCGAGTCGGTAATCTGCTTCTGCACCAGGTCGTGGGTCACATCCGCGCGAGGAATGTGGCACAGCACGAAAGCTCGGTCGGCATCGTCCGACGCAGTCAGCACCCGCGTCACAGTGCTGAACAGTAACGGCAACAGCTCGCTCTTGTAGAGCACGTCGCCCGCCAGTACAACGTCAACATCAGTCAACGCGCCCGGGAACTCTTCCAGCAGTGTCTGCGCCGACGGTTCGTCGCCCCAAAAGAGCGAGCGGGCAGTCACCACACCCTCGGCTTCGTTCACCTGCACGTTCTTGGCCAAGAGCTCCACCACTTCTTCATCTCCGTCCGTGGCCAGACACTTGACAGCTCCAAGCTTAGCCGACACGATGCTGCAGATACCGGTTCCAGCACCAAGCTCCAGCACGCGCTTGCCCTGCACAAGCTCCGGGTGACGCCACAGATACTGCAACAGAGTCATCTCGTCGTCAGGAAAACATTTCAATACATGATACCATTATAAGAGCGTATTGTACCCGCGAGAGGAAGTGTGAGCCCGTCCAGAGGCGCGTGCCCGAGATCTCCTGCTCGTTGGCGTCCATCTCGGCCAGCATGAAGAGCGACGCGGCCACCGGCAGCTCCTCCATCTGGAACACCTGCACCTCCAGGTCGCCCACGACCACGCGCTTCGTCTCGTACTCCACGCATGCTCGCCAGTCTGCCTCGTCCGACGAGGAGGAGGCAGCGCGCTCGCGCGTAGTCGCCGCGTCCGTCATGACAGTCGAAAATGAGCTCTTCAGCCAATCAAGGGCACAAATGTAGCCATGTCCGAAATGGGTACTAAATACGAGACACAAAAGGCAAGATGGCCACGCTCTTTGCGTACTATTGATTCACTTACGTGTGTTACTAGTGTTACTGACTTACTTGTTGCCGTGTAGCATTAGGATGAACTACCTACCAGTGCTCATAACGCTTGCCTTTCATCTGGCCAAGCCTAGGACTCGTCACTGTGGATCGCCTCGAGCAGCAAGTGCTCGAGCGCGAGGAAAAACTCGTTGGGCGGACGACGACTAAGCACGCCCAGCTCGATCTCGCCACGCTGCTCGTCGAACTCGTTGGCCTTGAACGAGTACGGAATTCCGGCGCGGTCGCACGCGTTCTTGATGGCAAGCTCCAAGCGCGAGGGTTCCTGGAAGCACCCGTCCCGCGTCATGAAGTTCCCCATCCAGAACAGCGTCTTGCCTTGTCCAGCCGCGAGCTTCAGGAACAGCGTGCAGATCTTGAGCGTGGTCACGCACTCCTCTCGGATGCCCAATGTACGCAAAATCTTGGCGTCTCGCTCGGCGTCCAGCGAGTTGATGTACTGCAGAGCCGCAGGCGAGAAGGCCTCGCGGCACTGCGGGTACTCGAGCCAGTCGAAACGCGCTTCAGACAGGTGGAACCAGCTTGGAAGAATGCAGCCGTGGTCGATGGGCACCATGGTGTACGGCTTCTTTTCGCCGATGAGGAGGATGTTGCCTGGGTGACGATCCGTGTTGAATACGCGCACGTCCAGCAGCGCAATGCGGTGCACCTGTTCCACTGGGACAAACTCGCGCGCTTTCTCAAGGTCGAATGGCATACCGAAGCTCTCCATGCTACCAATGCTGCTGGCCATGAAGCGCTGCACAGCTCCTTGCTTGGCTCGACCAACGTTCGTCAACTTCAAGCGTGCCACCGCTGTCGGCGGCACTCCACTGAAGCCGTTGCTGCGCGAATCGAGCACATACGCCACCTCTTCTCGAATAGCTCCTTCACCGGCAAACAAACCTTCACGAACGAACTTCTCCTCCTCTGCAGGCTTGAAAAGCGCGAGCTTCTGACCGCTTGATCGCGATTGAACTGCGTACACGCCGCCTTCTCCTTCACTCATGGGATCAGCGACACCATCCGCCGTCGAGCTCAACTCGGCCACGTCCCAAAGCATATTCCGTCGAATGCCACTCCCCGAGCTTAGACGTCGCAGTCTCAGCTTCGCAATGAAGCCGTCCTTGCCGTGCTGCGCCAGTTCGTGGACGTCAACATACACATCTTCAGCCGCATTGTTGCTAGGGTGTCCGCTGCTAGGAGGCGGGCTTGAGCGCTGCGGTCGGTGCTGCGTTGAGTGGCCGAGCAACTTGTACACCGCGATGTTCTTCTCGCCAAACTGGCAGCCCAGCTGCAGCTCCTGCGCCACGTCCTGTACCATGAGCTTCTCGTCGTCGCTGAAGTAGTCCGGAAACAACGTGATGTGAGCGTCTGCATTGACACAAAACTCGCGAAGTTCTTGGTAGAGAGAAGCGCGTTGGACGATGGACAGCGATGGCTCAGGTACCGACTGAAGAGCTTTGGACGGCGACGCGGCTGAGGTCGGGTGGACGACACTGGTCTTCGCAGCAGGTCGGAGGCCGGTAAGCGCGAGCTTTTTGATCGAGCTGCTGAGATCGTGGAGGTTGTTGTCCTCATCCGTGACAACTTTGCGTGGACTGCCTTCCGTCGGCACCGTCCCGCCTTGGGGTTGGTCGTTCTGCTGCTGCTGCTGCTGTTCTGCGCCTGTGCTGTTGTCGGTCACTAGAATCTCGCTGCAGCTGACACTAGCAGCACACGCCTGCGTCTCGTGCTGGTTGCTACTGGCCCTGTTAGCCCTACGACTTCGTTCTAGCGCCGCCACGCGAGCGTTCTTCTTGAGGATCGCGGGGCTGGAGGAAGGCCAGAGCAGCGCCTGGCGCCACAGCGAGCGCGAGGGCTCGCGACCGCCGGCCTCCCTCGGACTCATCTGCGCGCGGCTGACGAGGTGCAGCAGGTGCCGCGACAGCTTCTTGGGCGTCGGGCTCGAGTCTTCGCTGCGACGCGCTGAGATCCCCACCATGGGCGGGCCCTGTCCCCAGTAGGCCTTGGCGCCTGCTCACCCGGCAGCCAGAGCGTTCACACTGGGAGCGACTCCGAAACGGCTAAAAACGACGCACAAGCTCTGCAGGACGCTCCAGAGCGTAGCAGGCAGCTCAAGATCGCTCGCTCGCTCGCTCGCTTAGGCAGGCGGCGGGTCTGCGCGCCTCGCTTCTCGTTCGGAAGTGTCTCGAGCAGAGCGCGGACCTCTCTCTCGAATGTACTGCAGTTTCTTGCAACACGCCTAAAAATATATCGTCGGGCAGAGCGGTGCGGTATCCTCGGCCGCGGGCAAGCACGTTGAAGTTGCAGGTTACGTTGGACCAGCTCCTCTAACTGGTCGAAACCCCTGCGCCAATCGCCAGTAGCTGCCGATGGCCCCGCTGGTTGCCTCGATTTAGCCCGCTGTGCGCGGCTCAGAGCAGCAAAATGGTGACGCTTGTGGTCGGCGCCACATCGTCTCGTGCGCTTGATGACCACCGTGACGAACGAGAGCGCCACAGACATCCAACCAATCAGTACCTGAGTGCTTTGCTCTGCACACTAGCGGCGCCGCACACGTGAGATCGTGGCGCTTGTGGATACCACACCGAGCTGGGCTCCGCACGCCAGCAGCGGCCCCTTCAGCGGCCGGAACGCGGCAAAACTTACCCCCAGCTACCACACATCCACTGGCATTCGCCCTCGCCCTGGCCAACGGCTTGCATGCTGGCATCGCCCAGAACCAAGTTGAAGTTGTCTCGCTCCCCACTGGCCGAAAATCGGTCTCCATTTCGTCCAATCGCGCGACTGCTCTATTTTCGAACGCGTCCGGTGTCTGCAGACAGTCCCCCCTCGGAAGCGAACTGTGTCGAGAAAGGTGCAGTCGGTGGCCACAATTGAGCCGACTCTCCCTCTTCGTTCCATCGCCACCGCCGCTCGACGTAGAGCGACCGACGAGCGCGGCTTGCCACTGTCCTGCGCGGCGCCCATACATACGCCACCGCCGCCGCTCTCACAAGTCGTAGAGAGTCGGCAATCGCGCGTCGACACCCGCTCGCTCGGCGCCATGATGACCCCGTCCAGCATCGCTGGCAGCTTCGGCGGCGCCATCAACATGACCGCCAGCAGCATCCCGCCCACCTGGAACACGCAGCCGCCCGCGGGCCGCTCGGCCACCGTCACGCTGCAGCAGCTCAGCGGCTTCAGCATGCGCAACCTGAGCGTCCACGGCACGAGCGGCGACTCGCTGCTCAAGGTCTACTTCAAGCCAGGTAGGGTATTCTCCCGCTCTGTATCATGAATGCTCTGCTTTGTTGCTCACGAGGGGTAACTATCGCAGTGGTGGACGGCCGCGTCGTGTACGAGAGCGAGGTGGCGCGCAACACGCTGAACCCCGTGTGGGTGCCCTTCCAGTCCGAGGACGACGACGAGGACGACGGACTCGCGGGCGTGGAGACGCTGCTCAGCGGCGGCACCAGGTTCGACATCGTCGTGGTGCGCGTGCACGACCGGAAGATGGCCAAGCGGCCGCGCCGCAAGTCGCGCTCCATGAGCGACCGCCTGTCGTTCGGAGACGACGCGCCCATCAACAACTCGCGGTGCTTCGCCGACGCCAAGAACAGTTTCGACGAGGCCGATGACTCCGGGGCCAACGATGCCTTGACGGACACCGAAACGCCGAGCCACGCGAGCAGCTCGAACGGCAGCGCGGCTAACGACGCGTTTGAAGAGGACATTCTCAGTCTCAGCTTCGGTGTGCGGGAGCTCGAGCCACTGCCCGTAGCGCTGACGGACCTCTCGAACCTGCCGCTGAACACTTGCTTGTTCGAGTTTTCGGGCCACATTTACGTGCATCGCATGGTACTGGAGCTTCTGGCTGACACTGGGGTGATCGCGCCGAAACACTCGAGGAGGAAAGGCTCCGCCATCCCTCTCAAGGACTACAGCTTGCACGAAGGCGTAGACGCGCTGGAAAAGATTTTGACGACAAGACAAAAGATCGCCGAGTTGACCAAGAAGAACGCCGAAATGAAGGAGCGGATCCGCAACAAACTGCTGCACTCGCAGCAACGTATCGCCAGAGAGCAACAGCGCGCGGCACTGGAGGAGCGCGTTCGCCTCGCGCGAGCACAAGTGGCAGACAAACGACACACGCTGGAGCGGCTACGGAATGTGATGCAGGACGAGCGCAGGACGTTCGAGACAGACATCCACATCCCCAAGGCGCTGCTGAGCACCATGCAGATGAGCGTGCGCTACAAGGAAGAGCGCCAGAATATCCTCGACCGTCGGTGCGAGGTCCTGCGTGCTGCACACAAGATCCGATCTCGACAGGCCGTGCTCGTTAGACAGCTCGGCACCGTGTACCCCATCGAGTACGTGGGTGCCGGCGAGTACAGCATCCGCGGCATTCGCATCGCCAACTCGGACCTCACAGGAGGCGGCAGGACCGACGAGGAGATGATCTCCACGGCCCTGGGCTATATTGCACACCTGGTGTTCATGCTGAGCAAGTATCTCCAGGTGAACCTCCGCTACCGTGTGGTGCCGTACTCGTCGCGGTCATTCCTCAAGGACGAGATCAATGACCCCCAAGGCGAGTACCCACTGTACAAGAAGGGCGCCGATAAAGACCGTCACGAGAAAGCAATCCGATTTCTACGCAGGAACGTGCAGCAGGTACGAGCGGATTGTGTGTGAGGTGAGCGGATGAGGTGGCTCTGACGTTGTGGTTTGTGTGCATTACGTTAGCTCCTGTTTTCACGTAGCTTGGACCCAACACAAGACTCACCCATTCTAGCGCAACTTAAGTCGCTCGCAGATTCGGAGAGCGCGTGGCTTGCAAATGATCGCACATTGAGCAACAACACGAGCAGTGTCAACGGCGCCGAGGCGAGCGCCATCGTGCCCAGATAGGCTATTTACAAGAGAAAATTGTGGAGCAGAGAAGAATGTCCAAAACGTCGGGGCATCGGCAAATTGACCACTTTGAAGAATAGTGGGCGTAATACTAGTTAGACGCTTTTTCCTTTTCATTGCTTCGTTGCGCAGAGTCCGTAGCTCGCGTTCTACAAGTCTACAAAGCCCTTTACAGCTTCGAGGCAGCAGCATCTTTCGGGTAGTGCGTCTTGTACCAGTGGCGAGCAATGTCCTCGCGTTTGCAGATCCAGACATCTTGGTAGCTCTGCACGTAGTCAAGGAAGCGAAGCAGAGCAGCGATACGCCCCGGATGCCCCACGACGCGGCAGTGCAGTCCGACAGACATCATCTTGGGCTGGCCGGCACGACCCTCAGCGAGCAGCACATCGAAGGCGTCCTTCAGGTAGGTGAAGAACTGGTCTCCGGAGTTGAAACCCTGCGCAGACACGAACTTCATGTCGTTGTTGTTGAGCGTGTAGGGGATCACAAGGTGCGGGCGGCCGAACTGTGTGTTCCAGTACGGCAGATCGTCGTTGTAGGCGTCCGCGTCGTACAGGAAGCCTCCCTCCTCCACCACGAGGCGGCGCGTGTTGACGTTCGGCTTGCCCTGGTAGATGCCCACGGGGCGCTCGCCCAGCAGCTTCTCGTGGATGGCCACCGTCTTGCGGATGTGCTCGCGCTCGGTGTCCTCGTCCACGTTCTGGTAGTCGATCCAGCGATATCCATGGCTCGCGACCTCCCAGCCGGCGTCCTTCATGGCCCGCGCTGCCTCCAAGTTCTTCTCGAGCGCGAGACCCACGGCGTAGACCGTGAGCGGCATCTGGCGCTCCGTGAAGGCGCGGTGCAGCCGCCAAAAGCCCGCGCGACTGCCGTACTCGTACAACGACTCCATGTTCATGTGGCGCTGCCCCACGTAGGGCGCGGCGCCCACGATGTCCGACAGCAGGTGCTCGGACGCGGCGTCGCCGTTCAGCAGGCAGTTCTCGCCGCCCTCCTCGTAGTTGAGTACGAACTGCAGCGCCAGCTTCTTGCCGCCGGGCCACTTGGGGTCGAATCCGCGCGCGCCGTAGCCCACGAGGTCTCGCGTCACGCGCAGCTCCGCCATGGGGATGATGAGACTTGCTTGTGCTCGAGGCCGCCAATCGGCAAATGAATGCGCGAGTTGAAGTGGATGACGCACCGCGAATCGCCGTTAAAGTAAAATTCTGTGAAGTAACAGTACCAAAATTCACCAAAACACTATTCCGTCCGCAGCAGACAATGGCAGCGCAATTGTTGACCTGCGTATTTGATGTTCCTGAAATGGTGACGATGGCACCAGCGACCGAAAGGACACGGGTCAACTTCTCGACGGGCAAGCAATCTACAGCGCAATTGTCGGAGCTTACTGCTCGTCGCAAGTCGGCAGCTATTGCAGCGGTTGAAGCCAAGTGGAAGGACATTCGGAGCCCGGAACATTTCGACGAGAGATTGACGGGACACACACAAAGGTGGTCTCTTCTATATAGACACACAGATTTCGGGACATTTGGTTCAGCACTATCTCGGTTGCTGTTGTCTGTGAGCTAGAGGCTTACTTCGTACGAAGTACAAACTTAGTACGAAGTACAAAGCTCGAATTAGACTGCAGCAAGGATGAGTCGGTCTCTGGATGCTACCGATTTCACCACCGCTGTATACTTGGTGTTTTTGTTCTAATCTCTTACCAAACACGAGGAGCTGCAACAGTGAAGAGCTTGCTCGTCGACAAAGGCTTTCGTCAATCTCAACAACGTCTTCGTCATTGTGGCTACAGCGAGTGCTAGCCTTCTCGTCAAACTCCTCATGCTCAAAAGCGTGTCGAAATGGGCTGTACAGTATTGTTCTAGAGCGATGCATGCATGATAGTGACGAAAAGGCAAAAACCTTACCGGTAAGCCTTGCCGCACTATATGGGCTTTGCTACATGTACAAAACGTAGTTTACGCTTTCGTTTTTCATGACTACGTATGCCTAAAGAAAGGTTTCGATAGCTTTCCAAAAAAATTTCTGAAGTAACGCTTACAATCGTACTTTATCGAATTTGGATCGCAAAAGTCGAGGGGGGAGTACAAAGCGAGAAGCAAGCGACAGCCAAGTCGAAGCCGCAGCCAGCTCAGCAGCTAGAACCATGCCCGGAGACGGATACGACCGCCACATTACCATCTTCTCGCCGGAAGGTCGGCTCTACCAGATCGGTGCGTGTCCAGCTTGCCGTCTGCAACGCTACCTACCGCGCAATAGGCCTAACTATTAGTCGCTGTTGCCCCCGGAACAATCGGATCTTTTGAGCAGAGTACGCCTTCCGCGCCGCCAAGGAGTCCACGCTCACGTCTGTGGCCGTGCGCGGCAAGGACAGCGCCGTCTTCGTTACTCAGAAGAAAGTGCAGGTGAAAAAGCAGCCTGCAGCGCTCATTTGGCCACGAGATCTGGATCTGACGCTGTGGTGGTGTTTATTGCTGCTGTTAGGACAAACTGATCGAGCCCGACTCGGTCACAAATGTGTTCCAGATCACGCCCGAGATCGGCTGCCTCATGACGGGACTCTACGGTGCGTTGCTGATGGAATGCTGCTGACGATGCTGGAAGTTTTGGGCTAATTGATTTGTTAATTTATTGATGTGGTAGCCGACTCGAAGGCGCAGGTGCAGCGTCTCCGCTACGAGGCGCACGAGTTCGAGAACAAGTTCGGCTACAAGATCCCGTGCCACGTGCTGGCCAAGCGCATCGCCGACGTGGCGCAGGTGTACACGCAGCACGCGTCCATGCGCGCGTTCGGCGTCGTCACGATGCTCATCAGCGTGGACGACGAGAAGGGCCCTCAGCTGTTTAAGATCGACCCGGCCGGCCACTTCTGGGGCTACAAGGCCACGTCGGCGGGCGTCAAGGAGCAGGAGGCACAGAACTACCTCGAGAAGAAGATCAAGGCCAACCCGGCCATGGACTACGAGACGACGCTGCACACGGCCATCACGTGCCTGCAGTCGGTGCTGTCGGCGGACTTCCGCCCCAACGAGATCGAGGTGGGCGTCGTGGTGCAGGGCCAGCGGTTCCGCAAACTGTCCGAGGACGAGATCGAGGCGCACTTGACTGCCATCAGCGAGCGCGACTAAACCCGACACGTTTGTTTGCCTTAGTGCGTGGGATGTTACCCCACGCCCAGAGAAGAAGAAGTAAACTCGAGGAATAAGTGCGATGCAGATGAACGGTAGCGCGTTGGCTCGTTCGTATTGGTTTTCACCTTGTGCTGCGTGCCCAGATTCCGCTGCAATGGACCCCAAGAGCTCCCAGCAGGTTACTTGAAATGCAGGTGAGTGGAGGCGTTGAGGTGAGAGCATTTGCATCTCCAGGGTTGTCTTTAGGACTCGTGGCATCGTTTCATAGAGATCGGTAACGGACGACGCTAGATGAAGCGGCGCTCGTTTGGGGGGATATTCATTCGTCTGCTCACTCACCAAGACTCGCTGCACGAAGCCAAGCCGCCTCTTTGATCTGCATTCCAGCCAAGCACCATGGACCCCGCAGCCAGCATGCCCGCGGCTCCGGCCAAGTCGATCGTCCACTTCGTCACGGACAACTCTGGCTGGACGTTCAACCTCATCACAACGCACCTGATGTGGTGGATCGTGGGCTTCCCGATCGCGCTGGACTACGGCTACTCAAGTAACGCGTACGACGCCAAGGGAGCTGTTCCATCAGGCCCCGAAGGTTCCGGCGCCTACGTCGTCACGCTCTTCATCTGCGTACTCTGCACTGCCGTGTACGTGGCTCGCCTAGTCTCCTACTTCGGGTGGTTGAACCCGCCTGCCCCCAAGGAGCACACCGAGTGATCGAGAGGTCTCTCTACATAGTCTTCCAGCTCGGGCAAGATCCAGTAGCGAAACGAACACTTGAATGCCGAAAACCTGCTTTTATTTTAACGTTGCTAGGCAGCTCATTCATCTCAAACTCGGCTCGCGTTTCCTCTCGTTTTTTTTCTCGCACTTTAGTATTCACAAAATCAAGAGGCCTCCACGACCCCGTAAGGTAAGGTTACAGCACGCGCGGCGATAGTACAGCTTTCGCGCGTGGCTGACTGCGCGACTTGGCAGGTGGACGCCTGTACATGTGCATATTGTTTCTTGCTTTTCTTGCCGACTCGCAACTCGGTCCGGCACTCCATCGAGTCGACCAGCCTTGGTGCATCATTAACTTGTCGTGTGCCACTCGCGTCGGGTTGATCCCCTTATAGCAGCCTCTTCAGCTGGCCCGGGGTGAACGTGCTTCGTCGAGATTCACGCGAAGGCGAGCTCCTGATGCTGTTGCGAGAGAGGTCCCCAGGGCCGAGCGACTGACGCCTCGTCGACTTGATCTGGCGAACGGGAGCTCCCAGCTCGCACTGGCTCACCTTTTGGGCGAAGCGCATGCTGCAGAGCGACTCGTCCAGGGACATGTACGTCGGCGACAGGTTGGCCATCATGAGCGTCTTGCCGTCGCCAGAGAGCGCGGGCTGCAGCGCGTACGTGAGCTTACTGTTGCGGTACGGGACGTGAGGCGACTTCTTCGCCAGAGCCTGGAACACATCGGCCAGAGCGCTCAGACTCTTGTTGATGGCTTGGGCCTCCTTCAGACGGTCTCCCGTGGCATTCGATCGACTCAGTCGCTCACTACCGGCAAGATCCACAAGGCTCAGGCTTCCCTCGACCTCTGTGTTTTGTGCCTCGTTGAAGCCCTGGATCTTTAGCGCGAAGATGCTGTGGCTACGAGACGAATGCGCGTTCATGTCCGTGCGGTCAACGGATCGGTTGCACGCCGCCAGGTTCACAATCTCATCCACCTGCTCAGCAGCCTGGTCGAAATCGATGTAGACCTCCGTCAGACCCTCCACGTAGTTCCAGCCGCGGTTGTCCGTGCGGATGTTGTGCTTGATATCCTTGCTGCTGTCCATAGTCAGCAAGTCGCGGATGGTCTCGTTGTAGATCTCGTAGAACGTCACCATCAGCGAGAAGTTCCACCCCATGAGCGTCAGCTCCTGGCAGCAGTTGATAATGAGGTCAATAGATCGCGGGATGATGCCGCGCATCTGTGCCTTGCCGCTTCCTTGCATCGTGTGCGTCTTGCCCGAGCCCGTTTGGCCGTACGCGAAGATGCAGACGTTGTAGCCGTCCATGGCCGACTGAATGAAGTCCGACACATCCTTGAACACGAACTCCTGCGAATCGGACTGGCCGTAGATCTTGTCGAACGCAAAAGTGTGCGGGTTGTCCACGTTGGTCGTGATGGTGGAGGCGAAGGTGTCGACCATAATGGCGGATTGCGGGTTGTCGGCCAACGCTTCCTCGCCATCAGAGCGCAGGACCGGACGCAGTCTAACGTGCACCCGAATGTTGCCACGCAGCTCTTGGATCGTGTTGTGCAGCTTGCGGCGCATTGTCTCACCTTCAGCGATCTTCATCTCGAGCTCCGCAATGATATCGGCCTGCTCTGTGATTTCCTGTCGCGCGGCGAGCAAGTCGTCGGTCAACTCCTGGATACGCTGGGTCGTTTCTTCATCATCTTCCCGCGACGGAGAGCCCACGCTCTTACTGCTACCGTATCCTGCCCCGCCGATTGAACCACCGCTTCCATACGCCTCACGCTGGTTGGTTGGCTCAGTTTTGCGCATCAGCCGGTTCTGGTCCTGCAGTAGCTTCATCTCACCAACCAGAGAGATATTCCGCTTCTCGTAACGGGCCTGCATCTCCTCCATTTTCGCCTCATGGGTCGTCTGCAGCGCCACCATTTGCGCGTACAGTGCGGTGTTTTCGACGGTCAGCTGCTCCACGTTAACTTGGAACTGCTCTCGGCGGTTCTTCTCGTCCTCAAAGTTCGCCTCCATAGCGGCCAACTTGTCCTGCAGCAAGTTCTTCTCCGCCACCATCGACTTGGACTCGCGCACGCGATCACCGTGTTCTGTTTTCAAGCTCGACGCCTTTGCCTTCATCATCTTGATCGTCTCGTTGAGACGGGCGACGTTCTTGTTGGCCTGCGTCAACTCTTCCGTCAAGTTGCGGTTCTGCTTGGCCAAGTCCGTGGTCTTCTCCCAGAAGCTGTGCGCGTTGGCTGACCGCTCGTCGTCGTCGTCATCCAATTGCTGCTTCAAGAACTCGAGCTCAGAGCGAGCAGCATCCAGATCCAGATCCAGTTGACGCTTCTGCATGTTCAAGTTAAGGTTCAGCTCCTGAATGGCCTTCAGCTCGTCGTCCTTGCCATGCAGGGTCTCGGTCACGAGGCGCGAGCTGGAGAGCACCGACGCCGACGTGCGCTCACGCTCCTGGGCCAACGCCTGCTCGTGCTCCGCCAATTGCTCCGCGAAGCGAGTTTTCCACTTGTCCTCAATCTTGTCTGTGGCTTTCTTCAGGATATTGCGCACGAACGCTGACAGCGGCGAGTCTTCCTGCATCGCCTGCTGGATCTCCTGGCGCTGGCGATCCGCTTCTTCACTCGACATTCTCGGGAAGATGTTCTGCGACGACGTAGTAGACGCCGTCTCCGAGTCTGAGGTCGGGTGGGGAGATCGAGACAACGGACCGTCGCTGTGGAAGTCCTCGAGGTCGAGCTCTGGTAGTAAACCCTTGGCGTGATCGCTCTGCTTGCTCGGCTCCGAGTTCAATAATTGGGTCAGTCGTTCAATCTCCGCGGCGGATTCGTCGACGTACTCGTTCTGCTCCAGGGTCCTCCTCTCGAAAGCCTCGCAGCACCGCATGAGCCCTTCACTGTGCGAGCTCAACCTCCTTAACCCAGCCTTAAGCAGCTTCACCTCCTCAAGGCGAGCCTTCATATTCGCCGCAGTGGCCACTGAGCTCGTAGAATTCGTCGACACATACTCCAGCAGTTCCTGGACCCCTTTCTCCGTCATGTCGTGGTCCTCCTTCAGGGCCATCACCGACTCCTCGTTCAGCGTGAAGTCCTCCGGCAGCATCGACATGGACGGAGCCGACGCCGGCCACACCTTGGGAGCAGCGGACGTCGACTTGTGGCGCGCCGATGACGACGACGACGACGTGACAGAGCTGGCGCGCGTGCTCTTACGCGTTGGCGTGGCTCCCAACCGAGACGAGCCCATCCTAGACGACGCCGCCGACACAAAAGACGCCGAAGTGGCGGACGACGAGATGGACGAGCACGACGACTGCGAGCCCAGACTGCTGCGTCGGTTCTCCTTGTTGCTCTCCACCAAGTCGTGCAGCGTCTTCCTCCTCTCGGCCGCTGCACTGGCCGACGTCCTGCTCCGCGGCGGACAGCGACGACACGCTGTTGACGCTACTGGCGATGCTGCTCATGCTGCTGTTGCTGTTGGTCCGCTTGAGGCCGCCGCTGCTGCTTCCGTCGGCAGCAGTGAAAGAAGACGCGCCGTGCATGCGCGCCTTGATGGACGCCGAGTACGCGCGGCGCGCCTCGAGCGCCGACTGGCGCTTGGGCGTCGAGTCCTCGGCCGCGCGCGGGCCGAAGTCGCTGCTCATGCCCACGCGCTGCACCTTCTTCTCCAGGGCGCGCGGCGTGGTCCTGGCGGCCATTCCGAGGCGTCCTCCGGTCGAGGAGAGGGCCGCGGAGCGCTGCTTGGTGGTGGGCGAGGCTGCGGACGTGGCCGACCTTCTCCCGGGCGTCGGGATGCGCGAGATCTTGCTGGGCGTGCGCAACTTGGAGCCTGGGATGCGGCCCGTTGACGTGGAGATGACGAGGCGCGACGTGACGGACTCCGTCCCATCGACTGACTCGTTGTCGTCCGTCAACTCCTCGTCTCCGGTAGCAGCGGCGGCGCTTGTCTCGTCGTGGGCGAGCAGCGCCTCAGTATCCAGCGTGGCGACCACCGAGAGGTCGAGCGGCGGCTCCAGCGCCTCGATCGGCTCGCGCGCGTCGTCCTCCATGGCCAGATAGGAGGATCCTCGCTTCCCTGCTCGAATATTAGGCCGAGGGCTTGGTGCGGCGTTCTGCTGTTGCTGCGGCTTGCGTCCACGCGACTCGGCGGCAGCCGCTGCAAGCCAGCCGGTAGTAACACGCAGAAAAGAGGCGGCCCGGTCAAAGGCTCAAGCAGCAGCAACAAGAGAAGAAGAGAGAAAGAGGAGAACGAGAAGGATGCAGCGCTTCCTGCCCTAGTTCAGCTCGCTCTTCTTCTCCGCCTTCCCCGCCCTGTACGCAAGTGACTGGGCTGGAGAACTGGCTGCAGTCGACCCATCCACACTTGGCCTGAGTATGACGCGCCAATCAAACGCGTGGATTCCGCCAAGTTCAGAAAAGTCATGCTGCCTTCGTACTGTTGGTGCCGTCGCCGCCGGGGAGTACTTCGCGGCTAAGGTGGAATGGAGGCAGGACTTATCTGCACATTGTAGCGGATTCTGGTGTCGTTGTGCGGCACGTGGAGCAACGAGCAGAAGAGATGCAAACCGATAAGAAAATCACACGCACTCGTTGCGGCTTTCATACCCTCGAGAGAACTATCGCGTCATAGGCATTAAACGACCCGTTGCAAGCCGTCGCGGTACGTAATTCCGTCGTAAGTAGCATGGAGGCTACAGGTCAGTGTCGCGGATGTATCGGTTGCCTTCCGACTCCTTGATCTCCGCTCTGTCCCCAGCAGACGAGCAAGTTAGTCTCCGATCTCTGCCAGACAAGCACTGCAAACGCACCTGTATCTGCCCATGGTCATCACCGTGCGGTTACCGCCTTTGTCCGGCTCCATTGGCGCTGCAGCCGCCGCATGCTCCTGCTGGTTATCGCTCTCGCTGGCCAGCGCAGCCGCCACGCCCTTGCCAAAGCGCCGGCTCACGCCCAGCGCTAGCTTCTCATCGATGAAGCGGATGCATGCGTCGCACACGCGGCAGTCCTCGTCCGCCAGCTTGCTCGGGGTGATCTCCTGCTCACAAGATCGCCACAGCGACGGTCAATTCAGCCAGCAGCTCTCCTCCAGTCTAAGGACCCACCTTGTAGATGAACTTGGTGCGGCTACCAGAGCAACCGTCACAGACCACGGCCCGCAGCGCCGGCAGTGGTGACGGCGGATCCAGAAGCCGAACTCAGTGCGGCAGAGCATGCAGGTGTCCACGGAGACGTCCGGCACCCACTGCCCATCGCTCTGCGCAGCCCAGAACAGCAAATCAGCAACGGAGAAGAAGAGGAAGAGATAACGTTAGAGGACACACCATGTGCTTGCGCCAGGAACTGTCGAGCGGGTCCTTGGAGCGCGTCTTGAGCAGCGCAGGCACCTCCGACTTGGTCATGATCGCGCTGCAACTTTTCACACTGGATTTCACTTTAGATGCCTTTGTGTACCACATGAAATGGGAGATTTTCCGAAAAACTGTATTTTTGAAAAAGAGCACTTCAACTTGGCTGTGCTGCAACTTGCTGAGATCGACTCGTGCGTAGAAGGCCTCGACTTGACTTGTCTCCCTCCGCCTCACAGCTTCTGCTTCTTGTGGACACTTTCGACCTTCTCGAGCTGCGCGCCCGTCAGGAACTCGCGGTCACCGGCGTCGCCAAGACCGGGCAGGATGTAGCCATCCTGTCAAGACAACAAACACGCGAGCGGTCAGAAACGTGCGCGGCAGTCAAAAACATCTTGAAGCATCCTAGCTAGCTCTGCGCTGTTGTCATGTACAGCAACGCAACGCACCTCGGACAAGCCGTCATCGATAGCTGCCAGGAAGATCTCCACATCCGGGTTCTTGGCGCACACCTCCTGCAGACCTTGCTTCGACGCGATTGCGCTCACGATCTTGATCTTCTCCACGCCCCACGTCTTCAGGACAGCCAGCGTTGCGAGAATCGTACCAGCTGCGGACGTACAACACACGTCAAGCCAGAGCAATGAGTCGTTTGTTTGACTCATACACATGCAAGTGGCTTATAATGTTCTTTGCTCGTTATATTGCACTTACCTGTGGCAATGACCGGCTCCAGGATGATGGCGACGTCGGCATTGCATTCCTTCGGCAGCTTGTTGTAGTACTGTACAGGCAGAAGCGACTGCTTGTTGCGGTACATACCTGTACAGGGTCAAAGCTATTGTCAGAACTTCCCCGTTGCTCAATCCACAAAAAGTACGAGTGTTGGCGATCCTACCGATGTGGTGTACGGTGGCGTTAGGCAAGACATCCAGCATCGGATCCACCTACAGCAGACGACAACAAATATGTCCACGAGAACAAGTCAACAATTAGCCTGAGGCGAAGATGGTTTTCGACCACCACACTGCAAACTTACCATGCCAAGGCCTGCGCGGAGGATCGGAACGAGCGCCACGGACGTGGACAGCTCCGCTCCTTGGTGCTCTCCCTTAGGCGTCTGCCAGCCCACACCACGCGTTGCATGTCTTATTCAGTAACTGCTCAATCCTACTACGCGAAACCTTCCCCCTATCTCACCTTGATCTTCTTGGAGACGGTCTCAAGATCATCCGTCGCCTCATACCTGCACGATGACATCGGCCAGCGCCGTTAATAAGAGTGCAATCGGTCCAGATATCTCAATGTTATCCAGCCGGCAGAGCAGCAGCCTCGCACCCGAGGTAGAACGTGACCTCTCGCAGCAGGTGGCGGAACACGCGGCTGTCCGTGCGCTCGTCGCGCAGCTTGGTGAGCTTGTGGCGCAGCACCGGGTGCACCGCGCACCAGACCTTGCTCTCCTCCGCGAGCCCGTACTTCTTGTTGTCCACGCGCGTGTCCACCTTCATCTTCTGTGGCGTTGGTCAGGGGAATCGGTCGACGACGGACACTTGTGCGCTTGAAGGCAAATCTGGTTCTGGCGCGGATCGCGAGCAGGGCTATGACACCGCGCCCCTTGAATGTATGAAAGTTGGTACAGTGTACCGCTGTGGTGTAACCAATCAGAGCGCAGGGTGAAGGAAGCTTCAATGACGTCGGGGGGGATACATGTAGCAAAGTGCATCTCTATCATGGCGCCCAACGCGCTTACAAGCGGCAAATCCAGCCAACCGCCCGCCTACCACTCGGTCTCGTGGAAGTCCTTGAGGAACTTGCCGAAGATGGTCTCGTCCGAGTTGTAGCCGACGAAAATCGGGTCCAGCACACGCGCGGCGGCGTCGATCTCGTCGATGGGCGTCTGGAAGTTGTGCGCCTGGGCGTGCGCGTGCGCCTTGGCCAGCGGGTTCTCGTCGTTGATCCAGCTAAAACACAACAGATGAGTCAGCACACGGTACACTGTAGCGGAATGAATAGGGCGGTTGGCCTTACCCCGTGTCGACCGAGTTCATGTAGATGCGTCGCTTGCTCAGGTCCTCGGCGCAGGTGCGCGTCATCATGTTTAGCGCAGCCTTGGCCATGTTGGTGTGCGGGTGGTTCGGCGTCTTGTAGCGGTAGAACTTGCCCTCCATGGCGCTCACGTTCACGATGAACTTCTTCTCCGTCGCGCCGCTCTTCTCCAGCAGCGGCACCAGCCGGTTGTTCATGATGAACGGCGCCAGAGTGTTGATGGCGAAGACCTCCGCCACCTCCGGGGTGGCAACCTCGCCCATGCGCAGCAACCACGAGTTGCGCGAGCGGAGATCCACCTGCTGTCCGTTCACGTCCACCATGCCCTCGGGGAAGGCCTCCGCATGGTCGTCAGGGTGGTCTTCGCCGGCGATCATCGGCACCTGCGACTTCAACGCAGACGACATGACCACGTTGCCACCGGCATTGACAGCCTTAGTGTCGGACGAAGCAGGAAGCGCCAGCGACTTGACGTGCGACTCGAACTCCTGCTGGTGGTTCATCAGCATCTGAACCTCCTTGACGCTCGCCTCCAGCGCCTTGGTCTCCTTCTCCACAAGCGGCTTGTAGTAGGTGGGCGGGCGGCGCACGGTCTGGCACGCGTTGTGCACGATCATATCCAGGCGAGAGTAGCGGCTGATAACGAAGTCGCAGAACTGCTCCAAGTGCACCAGGTCACGGAAGTCAATGCCGAAAATCTGCAGCCGGTCCTTGAACGTCTCGTACTCCGGGTGCTTCGCAAAGCGCTCGGCTGCGTCCTTCGGGAAGCGCGTAGTGGCAATGACCGCGGCTCCCGCCAGCAGCAGCTTCACAGCAGCCTGGAATCCGATCTTCACACGAGCGCCGGTGATAAGCGCGACCTTGCCACGCAGGTCCGCCGACTGGAAGCGCTTGGTGAAGTTGAGCTCGGCGCAACGCGGGCAGAGCTGGTCGTAGAAGTGGTGGATCTTGTCGAAGCGGCTCTTGCACGTGTAGCACGAGCGGAAGCCCAGCAGCGCGCTGGCCTCCTTCTTGTCGGCCGCCGCCTTCTCCTCCTTCGCCTGCTCCGCCTCGTCCGTGCAGAGCTTCTGCAGCTCCGGCTCGGGGCCGTTGGTCAGTGCCTTGGTCGAGTGGCACACGTCCTCTCCAGCCACACCGTCGGCAATCATGGGCAGCAGGTTGCTGGGGTCGTCCTTGCCCTGCTGCAGCAGCGACTCGAGCTTGGCGATGCGCTCGCGACGCAGCGTCGAGCTGTTGATGTGGCGCTTGTCGTGCATCTTGCGCTGGTTGTGGCGAGCGCGCTTCTCCTCGCGGATAGCCTTGTCCTCGAGGTACTTCTTGCGGCCCACGCCGCCGAACTTGCGGCCTTCCATGTACTCGGACACGGGCGCCAGCTTCTTGCGCATCAGGCGCATGTTGCTCTGCTCCAGCAGCTCCTTGCGCTTGCCCAGCACCTCCAGCACCTTGAACGTCGTGGCCATCTCCTCCTCCGTGAACGGCATCTCCTCCGCGGGAGCCGCCGGCACGTCCGGCTCGCCCTGCGCGGCGCAGCGGCCTCCATGGGCACGTCCTCCGCCTGCATCGGTTCAACAAGGACTGACTGGCTGGCCACGCACCCGCCAAAACTGGTCGTACATAGTCCAGTGATAAAAGTGTACGACCAGCTACAGCTATATGGTAAAAATATACAATCTTCCCCGATACAGTGCGGCCCCCCGTTTTCGCGGCCGCTGACCTCTTATAAACTACCATAATTGATATGTCCACCCTATATTCACAGGGCAGCTCATCTCCTTTCATAGTATTCCCTTGCTCACGAACAGGGCACGTCGCAAAGATGCTGCAGCAAATCCAATAAGTCTATAGGAGTTTGTATGGTCCGCCCTCCGCGAAAACGGGGGGCCGCACTGTACTGAAGGGTCGCTTCAAACAGGCGAGAGGCGTAAATCCATACACTCTGCCCGTGTACGCACTAAAACCATGCACGACGGGTCGTATAGTCGTGCATTTGTGTCGTACACTAAACTTTCGTCGTACAGCGCAAGACGTGCGGACAAGACCGAGTTCGACGCGAAGGAAGCAGATCCCATGTCGTTGAGCGCGTTCGTGGCTGGAGTGGCGCTCGGCGGTCTGCGCTACGGCGCCGTCAAGTACCAGCTGCTGGAGCAGGAGAGCGTCGTGCTCTACTCGGTGAACCAGGTCAAGGAGAGCTTCCGTGGCGAGACCCACGTACGCAAAGTCCCGCAGCAGAATGATGTCTCAATCGCCTCGCACTTATATTATTATTTATTTCCTGCCTATTGCAGCTGAAGACGCGCAGCGAGGAGAGATACGAGCCGCTGCCGAGCCGGGAGCACGAGTACTACACGGTCGTGCGCGAGGGATGGAACTCCAAGGTGCTGGCATTCCGCAACAAGGCGTACGAGTTCTTCGAGGCCAAGTAAAGAGCGATCTGTTCAGCCCCTTGTTGCAGCCACCGTAGACTGTCGTGAAAAGCTCAAGAAGCAACAGATTTTAACATGCAGACCGTGTTGTTCGCACTGCTACCGAGAAGCTGGCAGGCATTTTCGTTGTATGGAGCTGACTGTCTAGGCGATGGGGACGCCGTGGCGCTCCATGACGAGCGTGTTCTCGGCCATTTGCGCCTGCGTGTCCTGGGCTTGTCGCACAAGTTCTTGCATCTTGCCTCGGAAGTATTCCACGCGGGATTTACAGACGCTGGCGTTGCCAGTGTGGGAGAACTCGGGGCCGCTCTTCGTTCGAGCGTTCACGAGTTCGTACTCGAGTCGGCGCTGGGCCTCGTCAACGTCGTCGTTGCAGTCGCTGTCGCCGTCGAGGCTCTCCTGCTCGTCTTGGATGATATCTCGCCAGCGCGGACTCGACTGAGAGATCTCCAAGCTCAGGTGTAGCGCTGGCTCGGACTGCCGAAGCTGGATCAAGGGTGCCTGCAGGAAGGTGCGTAGCTCGAGCTCCTTCCGTCTGTCATCCACAGCCATCAAAGCCTCGCGCGCGCAGACTTGCAGAGCCTGCAGTGTCTTCTTCATCGGCAAATCATCGTCTTCACCCGGATAAATAGCAGCGTCGAAGACGGCAAGAGCGCCATAGCGGAAGCGCTTCTTGCTGTCGGTGAGCGGTACGCCAGCGTAGAATCTGGCCTGCTGAGGCCCCAAGACGATCGGGAGCTGTCGGAAGTCAAACCCCGACGGGTGGATCGGAGACTTGCCTTCCAGCGTCCACGTATTTCGAGTGACTACGGACTTCTGCAACTGGAGGACGGGGTCACAGCAGCGCAAGTTCGCTGCTACTTTCATGAGCTTGGCGCTGCCTTTGACCTTCAGGTAGTAGACTGCAGCTTCTCCTGCGTCGATCTCGTTCTGCTGACTCTTCTCGTACGGGTTCGCTCTCGTGAACAGCGTCAGCGCCACAAACTTGGAGTTCCGCACGGACGCCGAGTTCTCGCAGAGCTTGAGAAAGATGTCTTCGTACAGCTGCATCGTCTCGAAGCTGCGGTACACTAAAGGTCTGTCCTGCTGCTGGTTTCTTGCGATCACGTTGAGCTGAGCTGCACTTCCGACGTTGTTCTGAGGCTGCTGGTTACCTTTTGCAAGATTGTTGTCTGCTAGAATGCCATTCTTCACGGCGTAAATCGGACGTGCTCGGGAACTCGGGCCGTCTGGGCTGGGACTCGCGTAGTAGCTCTCGAACTTGTCTTCATCTTCGCTGTCGTGGTTGGTTCGAGCCCCAGTAGCTGTGGGCGCCTTGCGGTCTTTTGACAAAGGATGTTTGTGCAGTTGATGCAGCGGCGGAGTTGAAAAGGTCTCGGACGATGACCTGTGCATGCCGACCGGAGACGGTGTCGTCGTCTTCGGAGTAGTGGGGGCCGTCGTTACGACAGGCGATTTCAGTGCAGGCATCATCCGAGTCCCGCCCCACTTGTTGGCGAAGTACCGACGATCAATTACGGGCGATGCCGCAGGCTTCGGACAACTGGCTGCTGGCTCGGCCGCTTTCCGACGCTGTGCAGCACCTAAGGCCGTCACGAATCTCCTGTCAGCTGCTTCTCGCGCTTGTCTTTCGTTCGTCATAGTTTTTGAGTAATCTTCATCCAAGGTGCTGCGTCTTCGGCGTGTAGGAATGTCGGAACTGGGAGCGTGGCCTACGCGGTGTCTTCGTGCTCGTTCAAGTGGCGCAGAGACTTCTGGTTCTGACTGTGAAGGCATGTAGGACGCTTGAGGTCGTGACGACGAGTGAATCCTCTCGCAACCCGTGCAGATCCGCAGTACAGTCGGTCCGAACGTGGGTAGATCCACGTCCTTGTGTACCGAGCATTCGCGACAAATCACTTCTCCACAGAGTCGACAGTGATGCCTTCGGCGCGTGAGTTGGTTAAACCTGCGGCAGCATACGATGCATTCGCTTCGCTCGGCGTTGCGCACCCACTGCAGCGTGCGCAGAGACTCGAGATGAAGACTCATCTTGTACGACTCAATGGCGTTGTCGAGGCGCCCAATTTGCAGCGCCATTTGGCGCACGACGTTCTGGAGAGCACGGAACTGTCGGTCGCTGCACTGCGTCGCCATAGAAGAAGTGTTGAGTCCTGCAGCCCCGCTACGAATGCTTCGGTCCTGTGCGATGCTCATGTAGAAGACGACGTCTGTCTTGTCACTGCAGTCGGTCGGATACAAGAGGAAGCCGCCTAGCGGAACTTTACACCGCACAACGCGATGAGACTCGAGCAGCTCTGGGCAGTGCCGCGTCTGCATCGACCGGAAGAGTTTGTACGCCACTGGCATTTCACTTCTCGGGTGCAGTCCTTCGCGGGTTTCACTCCGACCATCGTCGCTGTTGTCGTCTTCCCATGCGTTGTTACTGTAGTGGTCTCCATTCATTGCCAGCTCATCGATCGAATGCCGCTTGGTGTACGACTGGAGGCAGAAGTCGCAATCCGACACCATGGGGTTGCTGCAACGGCACACGAACCAGCGAATCGCAAGCGTTTCCAGGCTGTCGCTCTCAGTTTTGGCCAGAAAATCCGTGCTGGGCGTCGAGCTG
This sequence comes from Phytophthora melonis, assembly GCA_024211575.1. Taxonomy (NCBI): domain Eukaryota; phylum Oomycota; class Peronosporomycetes; order Peronosporales; family Peronosporaceae; genus Phytophthora; species Phytophthora melonis. The sequence continues at coordinate 1,156,562 of JAMXKT010000094.1, read as the reverse complement.
TGGAAAAGCACTGAAGTGTCGGCCACGAGGTTCCCGTAGATGATTCTGGTGAACGAGCGATGCGCAGTGGCTACCGAGGCGTCGAGCGTCTTGAGCACCATATCCAACGGTGCGTTCACTGTTGTGCTGCTCCGAACGCTGTACACGACTGGCTCGGTATCATCTCCTGTCGCCACGGACACTGCTTCAGTCGCTCCGGTCGATCCCCATGTTTTCTTCTTCTTGGCGCTACGCTTGACTCTTTCAGAGCGTTTCTCCCAGAGAATGACCCCCGTCGATTTCTTGCTTGACTTGACGCGAGTCCAGCCTTCATCACTCGAATCGAGGCTAGGTGCTGCACACTCTGCCATCAGACTCGGCAACTGAGACCGAGCCATCTCCATCCCGACAGCCTCGTCCTCCCTAGACATGGTGAACGGCACCACGTAGCGACCTTGACCCGCAGCAGCAGCAGCTTCGGTCGAGTTTGGACTGTTGGCACGTCCAAGTGTTGAGTTCTCGCCACGCTCATCGTCGTTCTCGCGAAGGTAGTCTCTCATGGCTGGTCCGATCGAGGCCTCTGCTTCAGCCTTGATATCCCGGAATGAGCGCGATGAAGGGCCGTCTGTCCGTTGGTGTGCCCTCAGTGGAAAGTTAGTCGAAGGCGTCGACGGTTTCCAGGGTTTTAGGGGAAACCCTGGCGGTGCTGCCTCCATGTTCCGCCACTAGCCACTCGCAGTGGCTCGGTCCACCATTGAAGCCCACGTCAAGCAAGTTCAAGGTGCTCCGTTCAGTGGAAACGTATGCCTGCAAACACAATGTGTCCAGCTCGCGTACACCGTGGCAGCCACTTACCAGTAGTGTACTGGTGCAGATCTGTGCCGGGAACCGATAACCAGCGCGTTTTCGACGATTCCTGAATTCACTGATCCCATGGAATGCCGTCGCCTGTCGCGGTTTGAAGCAAAAGCATTCTATTGCGCGCGAACGTCACCAGTTCTAACATACCGTCTAAATCGCCATCTAAATGTCCTCTCCCTGCATTTCTCGCTGCTGCTTCGTGTTTCTCGTATGGGGGTTGATTGTCGTGCTTGTCTTCGTGTGCTGCAGTTGGGTTGGGCTTTGCCTCTGAGCTTGCTGGGTGGACCGCGCCCTTCTTGCTTGTCTTTGTATGGTCCGGTCTCGAGGTCGTCGCATTCCGACCTCGTGATATCGAACGGCGGGTCTCCCACGCTGGGCGGTTGAAATAAATTGCTGCCGAAGTGCGAAAAGCTCTACCTCGCCTCTCTCAGTCCGGCGGTGTTGCCATCAAGCCATTAGTTGGCCTCGGGTTCGTTCCCCGCCTTCTTCCCGGTGGGAACAACCTGTTGCAGCCAGATGCGCGTCTTGTAGATAGCGAAGAGATCGCGCACGAGCTCACGGAAGTCGATGCGGCTATGGAAACAACAGGCCGTCGCATTAAAAAGTCAGAACGCAGCACCGATATGGATGAAATCTTCGCAGCACCAAGCCTTACCGGTCCGCTTCGAAGAAAAACGTCAGCTTGTGGCGGTCGAACTGATACTCCGCGTCAATCACGTTCATAGGGAGCAGGCGCTGACGCACTTTGCTCTTGCACACTTCAAACACTTCGTGTTCTTCCTTACGCTGCATCACCGGCAACACACGATGGATCAATCAGACTCGGAAGCACCCCACCGCAAGCTAGCTTTATCCAACAATGCTCACCTGCTCGTTAAGCATTTCACATTCACGCTGGCTAGCGACACAAATAATTTTCTTCGTCGGAAGGTCGTGGCGCTTGCTGCGCCCCATGGAGTCTTCAGGGTTCCCGGACTCATTTCCAGAGCCAATCTTCGACACATCCGTCGTGCGTTGCACGATGCGGCCAATGTCTTCTCCACGGTCAGCCTCCACCTATTGCACAGACACGACATAGTCACAGACAGATACGCGTGCCTGCTCAATATCGTAGACACTATGAATTCATCAAAACGTCACATACCTTGACGTATTCACCGGGCTTATACGCGGCACGTCCGGCAAACACCTCCTGTCGCCCACGCTTGAACTCCACGTCGTAGTATGCCTCGGGCGGTGGGGGCGGGTAGTGGGCCGCTCCGTTTGCGCTTCCGTGACGCACATCAGGCGGTAACGGGGAGCTGCATCCATGTGAGCACGACCCCAGTCGAAAGCCACCCCTGCAGAATTGCTGCGGCTCAACGACGGCGGATACTCCATCGGTGGAGCGGACGCAAAGAGCTGCGGGCCCTCCATCGACTGGCTGCGTACTGTCCGCGTCGACGGGTAGTTGCCGTACTCCACGCTGTACGAGCGCATGCCACGGCCCGTGTTGCCTTGACGCGACTGGTTCTCCTGCTGTTCACCATTGTATGAATCTGGGTACGGCGGCATTGCGAATGCATCGGAGTACCGGCGATACGGCATTGGCGGTCCATACTAAGGAGAAACAAAAGGTTACGCCACCTCGTTCATTAGTGACCTGACTGGTTCCAGAAGCAAAATGACAAATGCACGAACCTGATACTGGCGCATGGGAGAATCGGAGGGGATGCTGGCACGCGGAGGGCGAATACCCGCCGGTGGGGGCTGCGGCTGGCCAGGCTGCATCATGCCACTTCCAGAATGGAAGCTTCGAAGAGTCTGTGGGAACTCTTGGCCCATGGACTGCTGCTGCTGGTGAGATGGAGCGCCATACTGCTGCTTGTTGAACGGATTGTACCCAGACGAGCCGTACCCAGGAGAGTACGAGAACGACCGCGCGCGCAGTCGTTGAAGGGGCTCCTGAGGCGGAGGTAGCGGCGGGTTCACCTCGTGCGAGCGTCCCAGACTGAAATCCACCGACGAGGCGCGCGAATCTTTAGTTAGTCTGAATGCACCGAAAACAACAAATAGATTAGCGTGTCAGAAGAGGAATCCACACACGTTGCAAGCAACTTCTTTCCACGAACTCACCTCGGGTGGCCCTGGTACTCGTCATCGAACTGGTTGCTCGCCTCACTGCAGCCAAAACCAACACAAACCTATGTTAGACCCGACATCAATACTCAACCGAGCTTGAACACGGACAGCAACGTACGTGGAGAGCAGCGAGCCGACGCTGTTTCCGCGGAACAGGTCGACGTGTCCTGTGTCCCTGTTCCCCAACGACGATCCAACGCGTGGCGACGTCATGAGGAACTCTTCGTCCTGCAGCTGCCACGTCTGCGCGTCCTTCCTGTTGCCTAGCACGGGGGACTTGACGTGCACCAGCGACGCGGCGCGAGCTCCGCTGCCGCTGTCCACGCTGATGCTTCTCGGCGGGCGCGGGAGCTGCGAGAGCACGGGGAGACACGACTCGGCGTAGGACGCGTCTACAGGTGGCGGGGCCGGTACAGCACCAGCGTCCAACTGGTTCGACAGCGGCAAACCTCCTTGCTGCTCTTCGTCCGAGGACGACGAGTCGTAGAACGACGAGCCCGATGAGGAGAGACACGAGCTCACAACTCCGCGGAAGCTGGCGGAGTGCTTCAGCTTGACGTCCGAGGCGGCGTCCAGTCCGCCGCGCAGCGACGAGCTACTGCCGAGCCGTCCGAACGTCGTGGAGGACGTGGACATGACCGTCACGTGCGCGTCCACGGAGCGGAGGTGCTCGGTCTGGTTATCCGACGAGCTCGGCGGCGATGGCGACTGCGGCGAGCTGGAGGCCGAGCGCGTGAGCGTCGGGGGCGGCGACGCCACGCGCCGACCAAGCGGGCGCCACGCGTCGGCCGGCAGAGGGGGCGGCGACAGCGACAGCGTCTCGTTCATCGACATGCCGCGCGGCTTGGCGGCGCGACGGCCGGCGCCGATGTCGGAGACCTGGTGACGGCGACGCGAGGTCGTGGGCGACGTCACGCCCGGAGGCGGCGGCGGCGCGGCCTCCGAGTCGGCCGTGGACAGCGCCATCATGCTTGTGGACAGGAACTCGGACCATTCCTCCTGCGAGGACGCGCCGCCGCCCAGGTAGTCCAGCGACGAGTGGCGCGTGCGGTGCATCGTAGAGAAGGTGGGGTGGGCGGCACAACCCCGAACGGGTGACCGGGGGCGGGCGGAGGTAGAGCGGGAGAGCGGAGCTGCGTGCCTCGGTCGGTGGGATTTCGCTGCTGTCTGCGTTCTTCCCTTCAAGTTGAGTGCTGAGCTGACTGACTCGCGTTTGTATGGGCGAAGCCCTGACACATTTTTCTTCCTTAGAAAAGGGCGCACCGCCAAGGAAACCGCATAACTCAGTGCCTTTCATTGATATATAACTTACGTGTAAGAGTACTGACGAAATGGATACCAGGATCAATAGCATGTGGTGGAGGCTCACTGAATTACGCAAACTCCTGCTCAACGCCCGTTGCATAGTAGAAGCAATAGCGAAAAGGGTCCAGGTGGCGCCGAAATATGGAAGCCGCGGCCTATTTGCGGGCTATTTGGGCCGCCGGAGATTCATGCGTTGGGTGCTGCCGTGCCCGGGTCGAGCCCGCCGAGAAAGGTCCCCAAGATGCGGCTAAGCTAGGCGTCTGGGCGTGTCTGCTGTCGAGTTTGTAGAATGGTAGCCACGGCGCTGCGGGCGATGGTGTGTCCCGGCCGTGTTGCGCGCCGCACGAGACGAGTCGCGGATGCAACTTACCTACCATAGTTTTCGCGGCGACGGCGACGGCGGAGGCAGCAGCAGCAGCGAAGGTGTCGATTGCTGCCGGCAAAAGTTCCGCCGCGGGTGCGTGCTGCTGCTTGCATGTCACTTGCTTCAATTCAAGGATATGGTTTTCAAATCGCGTATTCGCCGCGAAACGCTCCGCGGCGAAGGATCGCGGCGAGGGCCACTGGGAACGAGCGTCGCTACGAAGGTCTCTACTTGTCTTGCATTGCGAGCGCACGGCCTGCAGTGCGGTCGGCGGATCATAATGTACCATGGTACCGTGGATGCCTGAAATTTGCTCTACAATGTACACAGCGTAAACACGAACACGCATACATGTGCATGTACCAGAGTATCAGATGAAATGACACCGCCCAGATGGCCACGCCAGAGGCAAAGGCGCTTCTGAGGTCATGGTGTCGGTGGCCCATGCTGTGGCGTCCTCATTGCCCCAGCACGGCAAGTGTCTGGTGATCACCATCAGGATCATTGACGCGCGTGCGCTTGCACACCAGTGCAACTTCAAGCTCCTACGCAAGTCAAGCCAGTCGAGAGGAAAGCTGTTCGCCCGCGATGCCTCGCCCCTGCAATGTAGATGTATGCAGCCCACGCACCCGTCCAGGCATTTCCGCCCGGCAAGTAAGTTAATTGTACTCGTCGACACAACCGTCCAGGATCCATGTCGATCGCCGAAACGTCGTGTGCCATACGCCCTGAAGCAAATCGATTGCAAAATCGTACTTACCGTCGGCTAAAGTTCTTTGGGTGCACTTCCGCCCTCTTCGGTGGAAGACGGCGACTGAAGTGTCGAAGAGAAGGCTGCGAAAACACGTTGCAGGCAGCTATAAATAGCTCGTCCTGCGCCGACGCTATCAATAGCCCACCGACAAGACACCGACGCAACGCCTTCAACTGCCGCTCGGAGGAGCTACAGCGCAACGTTGCCGTCAGACACCTGCGGCAGGGCCGAGTAGACTAAACTGAAGCGCGCGCCGCCGTCTCAAGCCCCGACCGACGTTCACCTAATACCGCGCGCGTCTCACGCCCGCCGTCATGTCGGGGAGTCGTCGTCGCCGTCCGTGCCGCCGCCGCCATCGGCGTCCGCGTCGGCGCCGGCGCACCCGCCGTCCAGCGCCTGCAGACCCAAGCGCCAGACCTTCTCCCGCTTCCTGCGCCGCTCCCGTACGGCGAGCGCCGGTCGCGCGCCGTCGCGCCGGCCGACAGCGTGCCGCACGCCTCGGAAGAGCGCGCGCGCAAGCGGCGCGGCGCCGGCGCCAACGATCTCACGACGCGCCGGCAGAGCGGCGTCGCGCACATGCGCACCATGCACCGCTTGCGGCTGGCGGTGGGCGAGTTCATGCGCCTGCTGAGCGTCGAGCTGTTCTTCGTCATGATCGTGCTCTTCTACGGCGTGTTCGTGACCGTGCAGCTCACGATGGCGGACGACACGCTGGCGTCCTACAAGCTGGCCATCGACGTCACGGACATCACGGTCGGCTCCATCCTGCTGCTGGAGATCACGCTCAAGGTCTTCGCGTACGGGTTTCCCTATCTGAGGGACGTCTGGGCGCTGTTCGACGCGCTGGTGATCGTCATCAGCTTCGTGCTGGGCGTCGTAGCCGCCCTGGGCACCACATCCACGGTCGTCGTCAAGATCCTGAGGCTGCGCGTGATCCTGCGCGTGCTGCGCGTGCTCGTGGTCTTCGAGAGAGTCAAGCAGCGATCCAAGTCCATGAACCTCATGCACCTCAACAAGGGCGCGATCACGTCGCCCGTGGAGCACGTGCTCCGGATACTGAACGAGTTGAGGTTCCACCCGGCAATTCGGCCGTCGCTCAGGGACGGACTGGACTTTGCCATTGACGCGATCAAGAACAACAGACTCTACGATGCCAACGAGGAGCTCTTGGCGGTGGAAGGCGTCGACGACGACACGCAGAACTGGCTGCGCGGCGAGATGCTGCGTGGCAGCGACATGAACAAAGTGCTGCCCGGTACGGAAGAGGAAGAGGACCCGAACGGGCCCAACCGCAAGCGTCGGAGATCGTCGCTGCGCAGCTCGGACTCGGACGTGGACGGACACGATGTCGGCGGCGGCAGCTCTGACGGCAACGCAGCGGTGAAGCCCCAGTCGCCGCACCGACATCACCACGAACACGCGCTGTCCCATGGCAATCGGGGAACGACAATGCGGGAGCTGCTTCCGACACTGGACTCGGCGTCGGAATTCGAGCTACAGAACTTGCTGCAGGGCGTGAGCTCCTGGAACTTCGACGTCTTCCGGGTGCACGTTGTTTCGGGTGGAAACGCGCTGTGCTACATTGGCCACCACCTCCTGCGTGACGCGCCTTGCCAAGCCTTGAATATTGAAGGCAACCTGCTGGTAAATTTCCTGCTGGAGATCCAGCGCGGGTACATCGCAACGAATCCGTACCACAACTCCATTCACGCCGCAGATGTCATGCAGACCGTGCACTACTTCCTCATCCAGCCAGAGCTCGGGCCGTATCTGCGTCCGCTGGACCGCGCGCTGGCCCTGATCGCTGCAGGCGTACACGACTTCATGCACGACGGGTTCAACAACGGCTTCCACATTTCAACAGCGTCCGAAATCGCGCTGCGCTACAACGACCACGCAGTGCTGGAAAACTACCACGTGGCGCAATCCTTCCTGGTGATGAAGAACTCGGACCTGAACGTGCTGGGCCACTTGGCACCCGACGACTTCAAGTACGCGCGGGATATGATCATTCAGATGGTGCTGGCAACGGATATGGCCAAGCACTTTGAAGACGTTGCTCTATTCAAGACCAATATTCTATCAGCTGCGCTAGATGAAGACGCGGTGTTGGTGAAGAATGTAGGCGACAAGAAGCTGCTGCTCAAGATGATCCTGCACACCTGTGATGTATCCAACCCAGCCAAGGAGCGTGAAACGATGCTGCGCTGGACCGACCGCGTGGTGGAGGAGTTCTTTGTGCAAGGAGAAATGGAGAAGCAGCTCGGCCTTCCAGTTTCGCCCTTCATGGACCGAGATACAATCGTGCTCAAGAAGATGCAGGTCGGCTTCGCTGATTTCATCGTGTCGCCGCTGTTTAGCGTCTGGGCGCAGATCCTGGTCAACGTCAACTCCGTGGCCTACCGCACGTTGCTGGCGAACCGTGAATTCTGGGCGTCGCTTTCGGATGACTTCAAGCCCCACATGATTAAAGACGTGATCCGCGATCTCGGTATGCGGCGGCAGCGGGACACTCTTACCCAGAGTACCATTCCAGAGGAGCAGATTAGTCCGCGTTCGCGTCGCAGCGTCGCCAACATGCTGCTTGGGACGGACGACGGATGATTAGACTAAGGTTTTCTCCACGGAATGGAGTCATCCCAGTGCATATTCCCCTAAATTATCTGGGATGACCAAGAGAACCGAACCAAGTTTTGGCCAACTCCGTGCTAAGTAGAAGTTTATTCTGCTAGCGCGTAGTACTTGTTGGCGACGGGGTCATAGTAGCAACGCAGGAGCGGATCATATACTAGCTCAATGGACGCAGTGGCTGGAGTTTGAGGACGTGACGATGGTCTTTGCGACGACCGGCGCGTGCTGCCTTTAGAAGCGGATCTTTGGACGTCATTACTTGACGCGGGTGAACGATAGTTGGCGGGGTTGTACTTTCGATCGCTGCTTCGTCCAAATGGTGAAAGACTCGCTTGGGCATCAAGTTCCGCTGTCCAGTCGGTAGACTCGAGCAGCCGCTGCAGTCGACGAGCAGAGAAGGAGGACGACAGCTCACTGGAATGCGATGTCTTCAGGGACCGCGCTTGGGATTTCCGTTGCTGGGGGTTGTCTCGTGTCCGTCGAGCAGGCTCTATCAGTGGAGACTTTGCTGGAACCATTCTCACTGGCTGTTCAAGGCTAGCGCGATCATTTCCGTGGGGGTGCAGACTTCCTCGAGGGCTTTTAGAGATCATTGAATCGAAGTTATTCGAGTGTCGTATGGGAGGTGCAGCTGGCTTCGGCTCTGAAGACTTTCTGTCGGTCGAGGCTGAGATGCCATCATCGCCAGGTGCTTTCTCGTCTTCGATACGATCGTCGCTCGATGCAGCATCTTCCACGAGATCCTCTGCAAGCCAAACGCCGCGTTAGCCTCACAGCCTTCACCCCGACACGGATCAGGAAACTCACCGAAATCGAAGCTCGAGTCATCGCCATCGTCCTCGTCATGCGATGCTTTAGTGCTGCCATCGTCGTTCTCAGGTTTGGACTGAGGACTCGTTGGACGTCCATGACCAATTGAACTCTCGTAGTCTCGCTCTTCGTCGAGATCATCAACACTCCGCGCATTGCTAGCACCGAGCTCGCTGGTTCTACAATCGTGGGCGTAGTTAGATAGATAAAACAAGCCCATTTCAATAGACAATACACAAACATTAGATAAAAACAACTTGCAAAACTTACAGATCGATCGATAGTCCTGTGTCGCCATGTCCAACATCAAACTGATAGTCACCATCGCCCTCTTGTCGATTGGAACGCCACCCTTGGGCTTCACTTGCTTGAATAGGTTGCCGACCATCTGCCGGATCCTTTGCAAGCATGGCCCACTGATCAGTGGCGTCGTCAGTAGCTGGCGCCAAGTCTTTCCCAACCTCGTCAACGGATTCGCTGGCAGATTCTTCCTTGTTTGAACCTCGCTTGTGTTCGTTCACTACGTCGGCCTCGCTACCACGACTTTTGCCCGCAGACCGCGGCAGCAGCTCTCTCGCTGATCGTTTTGCCGCCAGCAGCTTGACAAGTTCCTGCTCGTCTGCGTCGTCTTCTGCGTCGCTAATTCCGTGGTTGATACTCGTTTCTAGCTGCGCGTGCAGGTTGTCAACACGTCGAGTTTGCTTTGTCTCAAGTGACGGCGCCAATGGTTTCACGTCTTGTAGCAGGGAGTCGAAGTCGAACAACTTGGACGAGCTCTTACCAGTCGCTATCGTGCCCGACCTCATCATAGACGAGAAGGAGAAAATGGAGTCCTTGTCTGTTGCATCATCGCGACTGCGACGTAGCGTGTCGTCTGAAGTGGGGGCCGCAAAGTTGTCGTTCAGTTCTCGTCTCCAGGACGAGCTCAATTGAGTACGATCGTCTTCATCGTCGGAAAGTAGAGGAGCGTCGTCGTCGTTTAAATCTTCGTCGCGGAGCTGCTGAAGGTGCCACTCCCCACTGTGCAGCGATGTGTGACGAAGAAACAGTTCCCTGTCTCGTTGATCCGCTCTCTCGTCCTCATCCTCCAGACTCGCGAGCTTGTGTTGAATCTCCCCCAGGATGGATTGACGAAGAGTTTGGCTGCGCTCGCCACTCTTCACACTTGGAGACGCCATCCTGCTAGAGTGGACGCTGCTTGGAGGGCTTACAGCTCGATCGGGGACGTGTACTGGTGTTGTTGCAAGCACCATCTCCTCCTTCTTGCCGTCACGGGATCTGTTCACTTGAGCAGGAGACGCACTCTTTGGCTGCGGCAATTCTGAATCTTGTGGCGTCTCAAAGGTACGTTCACGAGAGGATCGAAGGTCTGCGCGCGGGGATTCGATGTGAGGTGAATGCTCCTCCTTCGTGACCGTCACCACCTTGCCAACTCTCGATTGCGGCAGGCGAAGTTTACTTCTTGTAGTGCTCACTCTGGCCGGTGTACGCAAACGTTGCTGGGCCAGACCACTCGCTTTGCTGGCGTCCGAATCGGTCTGAAGCTCAACTTGTGGCTGTACCACAGCTCTTCGCTGCACCAATTCACTCACCGGTCGCACTACTCTGGTGCGTTGCTTGGGCGGAGCTTTCCCCGGCGCTGTTTGGCTGCGACGAGAAGATTTCGGGGCGCTGCTGCTGCTGCTGTTGCTGTTAGTAGCGACCGCAACTCCATGGACGCCTCCGATCCCTGAGGCAGATTCCATAGCGAAATACAGCGTCGGAATGGGTAGAGCACCGCTAGCTCCACGCTGCGTTGCTGAGAACACGAACTGTCTCGGGATATCCCGAACATCTGCGTGTCGGACAACCTGCGAGCCTCGTGACGGTGTGGGGGCGTCCTTCATCGTGAAAATCCGCTTGAGGCGACAGCTCCCGCCGATGCAGATCGACTCCATCGAGCGGTAGCCTGTGTCTGGGAAGTGCCCCTCCGACAGAGTTTGCAGGTCGAACACGAGGTTCATCCACTGGTCCCGAGGCACGTCGGCAGCGTTGAGCGGAAGCTGCACATGCAGCGCTGTGCGTGCTGTTTCTCGGAACGCTGAGGCCACGACGAACCGGCGACGCACCTTCTGGAAGTCCGAGAAGCAGATCTCCACGGAGAACGAGCGGGTGAACGGCACTAGCAGCTGAATAATGACGAACCTCTGCGCCAGACCAAGCGAGGATGACGCGGCCTTAGGCAGCTGCATCTTGGTCTCCGAGCTGCCGTCGAGCTGGAACGCGTTGCCTCGGATCCCCTTGTCGAACGTCTTGGAGATCTTGCCCTGCAGCTTCCACGCAGCGGCCGGCGCCTTGCCCTGCGCGCTCAAGAGCTCCACGAAGTCCCCGCCTTGGAAGTACGCCATGTAGCCTAAGCACAAAGCTCACAAAGCACTACAAAACGAGAAGTGCCCGTTCACCAAAAGCAGTTTCCATCGATCCAGGCGGCTTGTCATGCAAAACGATGCTGGGGTTAGATTACAACCAAGAGGAAGCGCTCTCACCGTCGTGACTGGCTGCAACGACAGGCGGGGCCGTCTCACTCGCCTGCTGCTGCTGCTGCTCTCCCTGCTCTTGGTCTTGGCCGCCCTCTCCCTGTGGCGACTGTCGGGGTCGCCGTTCTTGCGCTTGCCAACGCTGCACAAGGTTGTGCACGTCCTTCATGAGAATGACGTGGTTCGGAGACCGCTCCTTGAGGAACTCGAACACGCGGCGACGAGTGGCTCCGCCTCGCCACAACTGCTCCGCCTGTGCAAGCACCTCCGGGTCGCGTACGCGTCGAACCTCGCTGTACTGCTGGTAGAGCGCCTCCGAGAGCTCGTGGTTGTGCTCTGTCAAATGCTTCGTGACCACGACACTCCAGGCATTGGCGCCGTCCGTGCGCTGTAGCGTGGCGCACACCTTGGCAGGACACTCGGTGGCCCGGACGTTGTGACTCACCCGCTGACCGCTGCCACGACTGCGGCGCTTCCAGCCGTGCGTACACAAGAACGTCTTGGAGTACCATTCGTGCTCTTCCGGGACGACGTGAGCTCGCGATAATCCATGAATGCCTTCCTGCTCCGTCTCCACTGCGGCGCTGGGGTCTCCGTTGTCGCCTTCTTCACGCACCGCAAGACCTCGACTCGCAGCAAGCTGGCGAAGACGGACGTTGCGTGACCGCACCGAGTACGTGGTACGAACTCGGTAGAGCTGGAATGTGGCAGCCGAATACGCGTCCAGGTACTTGTGGAAGGCCTCCCACGTGGGGTATCGGCGCACGATACGCGGCACGCGCCATACGGTCTCTCCACTCTCGGTAGTCACCTTCTCGATCTCCACATTGGACGAAGGCCGCCAGGCCCTCCATGTCTTCCGCGTAGAATATGGTATCATCAGCGTCAAAGCTGTGGTCAGGCGCGGGAGTGGGTCAGTGGCGGGGACGATGGTCACGTAGTTGCCTCCACCTGCGATCCGGAAGCACGTGCACTGCGGTGCTTGGCTATTAGCAGATTCCGCTGGCAGGCTGCCCGATTGGGTCGTGCTCGGTCCATTATCCGTCGAGCTCGCTCCGCTAGAGGATCCGTGGACTCGACAGGCGACAGAAATCACGTTCGTCGTTGACGCAGGAACCCGCCTGACACCATCCCGGCGTGGTTGAACAGCACAATGTTGGCTGCATTTAAGCCTGGTGACGCCGCAGCTGCCAGAGTGGCCACGCCCTCGCTCTCTCCTGATCCTCGTCCGAGGTGAGACCCATTGGCCGTAAAAGCTGCTTGAACTGGTGCCGGTTGCTGTTGCACTTGCTGTTGCTGCTGTAGTGGTGGTGGTTGAAATTGTTGCTGCTGATGCTGGACTTGCTGCTGTTGCTGGGCTGGGGGCTGCTGTGCCTGGGGAGGGAGGTAGGAAGGCGTGGTGCTGTACGGAAGCAGCACGACTGACGGCACAATCTGCTGGGGGACACTAGTCGAGGCCGCCGAAACCGCAGCCACATTTCGTTGGAAAGCTGTCGCTCCACTCACACCGACCCCAACTGAATGGTTGTCACCGGGGGTCGAGAACAACTGGGCGTGGGTCGCAGCTTCCGCTAGACCCACCTCCATTTGCGCGGGGAGAATGGTCTGCTGAGAAGCCATTTGACTTGCATCTGGCTGAGCACCTTGCACTGACACACTGTCAATCACGGAGCTGTGGTCAGGGGCCACGTACGCCTTCCGTTTGACCACCGCGCCTTCGTTCGATGTGTCGATCGCGAGCAACTCTGGGTCGTAGATTCGGCGGTTCTCGCAGTAGTGCTGGTACAGCTCGCGCGACAAATTGTGGTTGTGATCCACGACATGTTTCGTCACCACCACGCGCCAGCAGCTATCATCGCCGCCTTCGACGGGGGTAGTAGCAGCAGCTCTACCGGACGGGTTCATGTATTGCACGGTCGCACAAATCTTGACGGGGCACGCAGTCGAGCGCACAACGTGAGCGGTACGTTTACCCGTGCCGCGGTGTCGCTCCTTCCATCCGTGCGTGCAGGTGAGGGTCTTCGAGTACCATCTCCATGACTCGGGGATCTTCCGCGCTGCAGTAGCCCCGCTCAACGTCGTGTCCGGATCACTTCCGTTGTCGCTGTTCTCACCGTTCTTGCCCTCCGCGTCCCCATGCTTCATCTGCGCGATCTTCTTGTTCCTGCCCTTCGCCGAGCTGGTGGTTCTCGTGCGATAAAGCTGGTACGTGGCGTCCGAATACGCCTTCAGGCTTGCGTGGAAGTCGTCCCACGAGTTGAACACGGATTGGAGCTTGGGGACGCGCACAACGATTTCACGCTGAGCCGGTGACGCCGTGGGAGCTTCTTCGACGCTTGTTTCCGTCGCCATTGCGTCGGTCTCGAGAAGTGACGAGCCGTCTCCACTTGGACTTGGCTCGTCTCGAGTTGCTTCCAATGATGCAGTGGCTAAGGTCGCCTCAGTATGAGCGTTTGGCTCGAGAAGGTCTTGGTTGCAGGGCTCTTCGACCTGCGTATTCAGCCGGTGGTTGTGCTCCGGCACTTGGCGGTTGATCACGATGTGCCACTGGCCGTCAACGTTGCGTTCCACCCGAGCTAGCATCATAGCTGGACACGGACCGCTTCCCCCATCTTCCCCAGAACGAGGCACCTTGCCCCGCGCTCGACGCTTCCAGCCATACGTGCAGATCAGCAACTTCGAGAACCACTTGTACTCGTCGGGGATCAAGCGTGAAGACGGCGATGCCGCATTCGCCGCAAAGCTCGCATAGCTCACAACGTCGTGGCCATCTGCTTCCGCTTTCGCAGCGGCGGACGCCAATGTCTTTGCGTTCCTCGAGGCAACGGACACAGTCGATCGCGTACGAAACACCTGAGCCGTATCGAACGCGTACTGCGCTACGTAGTCGTGGAAGGCATCCCATGTCGGGTGCACCTTGACGGCGATTCGGGGCACGCAGAAGCCACCGCCATCCAGCGCTCTCGAGGGGATTGTCCCTGGGGTCAGCACCACAGCCCCCAGCGGAGGCATGGACGCTAGAGTCGTAGCATTCTTGACGCGGGGTCGGATCACGAAATGGTTGCTGCTTGCTTCCGTGGGCTGTTTACTGGAGCGATGGCCAGGCGGATTCCCATTGGGCGCAGCGGACGTGGAGCCCAATGCGTCCGACATCATGAACGTCATTGACGACGTTTGTTGCTGGCTCTGCTCCTCACTTGACGTGAGCATACGGAACACCCCAGTCCGCTGGTTGGCCTGATCGATCAAAGACGTGAGCTGCGCAGTGGATAAATCTACCGAGGGCTTCGCCGCTCCCGGTGCATCCCCAGCAACAGTCAGCAGCTCCGGGTCGTAGATGCGCCGATTCTCCGAGTAGTAGAGGAACAGTTCCTTGGACAACTGGTGGTTGTGCGTCCGTACGTGCTTGGTCACCACCACCTTCCAGTCGTCAGGCCCCGCTCCTCGGTGTTGCAATGTCACGCACATCTTGGCAGGACAGCTCGTAGAACGCACTACCCCGGACCCACGCTTGCCGGTGCCGCGGTGGCGGTCCTTCCATCCGTGCGTGCACTTGAGGGACTTGGAATACCATTGGTACGGCTCTGGGATCAACGTGCGCTCTACCGGCTGCTCTCCCACATCCACGTCGTGCTCCACTGACACCCCCAGCTCCAGCCCGGCCTTCCTCAACGCCCCCGCATTACCCGCTGCGTCTCCTTTCGTTGCCCCCTCGGCAATCTTCAAATTGCGGCGCTTGACGGACGTGGTAGAACGGATCACGTACAGCTGGTACGTCGCCTTGGCGTACGTCTTAAGCGCTTCTTCGAACGCCTCCCACGAGTCGTGCACCACCTGGAACTCCGGCGCCACCACCATAAGCGTCGGCGTTGCAGTCGACAAGTTGGCAGCCGTAGTCTGCTGCTCTACCATCAACACCTCCGCCCCCATTGGATTCGTAGCCTCCGGTAGAACGCTCCCTTGAGTCACAGCTGATGCGACTGCGTCTGCAATTTGTGCGGTAGTCTCTGCAGCTATTGGGAGAGCGTGGGGTATAGCGGAGGCCGCCTCGTTGAGCTGCTGCAGGTCATGGGCCTCGTTGTTCCCGCGCTTGGTAGGGGGCCCGTCCTCCGCTAGAGACGGAGAGCGACCTCGCTTGGTCGCCATGGGTTCTACAAAGGCACTGGCGGGCTGTTAGTCATACTGCGCGTCTGGAGCTCTCTGCTGCGCTCTACCTTGCCACGGCTTCCAGGCCGGCGAGTCGGGGCCAGAGTGTGGGGGAAATGTTCGCTTCCTTGTGCGACTTGTGCGATTGTGTGGCGCGCGTCAGCTGGAACCACAAAAAATATTTATCATGTTTGGAGAGACCTGCAAGACTTGATACCGAAAGGTCGCTAATTTTGACGCGATGCTTGTCAACTGGGGATATTTCGGGCGGCTCTGAGGCGAACCGAGTTTGCAGTGCATTCGCTGAGCGGAGGACGGGATGGCCTCCATGCTGCCCGCTTTCCTGCAGATCGAGATCAACTGGCTGCGCGGGCTCTACATCGCGCTGTTCTTCTGCAACGCCATCTTCGCCACCATGTTCAAGACGATCGGTAGAGGTGAGTGGGGGAGTAGCTAGCAAGTTTTGCTTCGAGTATCTCTATCATCACTAAGATGCGTCTGTTGTGCTGGAACAGGCTTGCTGTCTTCGTTCGGCACGTTCTCCGACTGTGACGAGACCGACAGCGCTTCCTGCGAGGGCAACCAGATGATCTTCCGCGCTAGTTTCAGCATCTCGATGTTCTTCTTGATGCGCGCACTGCTCAGTCGCTTCGGCTGGGTGCAGCCCCGTGCACGAGCTATCAAGATCCTCATGTGGGTCGAGGTTCCGGTGCTGATCGCACTACTTGTTGGGTCGTTCTACATCCCAAACTGTGAGTGATAGCTTGCTTTTTCGATGCCGGAAGAGCTTGCGTTTCGCATCTGCTCACATTGTCAACATTTTGTTGGCGTTATTAGCCTTCTTTGACGGGTATGTGCCCTTCACAAGAGTCGCCTCTGGCTTCTTTATCCTCTTCCAGATCTTCTCCATCGTCAGCGTTTCGTGTACGTGAGCTCCATCCGCTTTTTATCAAATCTTCATTTTTTTTTACCATTGTTGGAGGACTTTGCGCAATGCAAATTCTTAGACCAGGTTCGAGATACGTTGTTGGATGGGATAGAACGTGCGGAAAAGGCTGAGGCTCAGGGTGAGGCTAGAAGCGGACTCTGCGCCGGCAGTGTTTGCTTATGGTGCGTCATGGATATCAGCACCATATCGTACGATGAGCTTCTCACATCATTCCGGTTGCAGGAAGACGGCGTTCTTGGGCGTTTGCGCGGTTTCACTAGTTTGCATAGGGTCTGGCATCGCCTACTTGGTACGCGCATCAGTTTGGCCTATATACGCGTGCGCACGCTTTCACTCCTTACTGACGAATTATGTTTGCAACCAGTACATGCGCTTTGCCGATTGCGACCTGGGCCTTGCGTTCACGACCATAACGATCATAGCGACCGGCCTTTTGATCATCGCTTGCGGTAAGACGCGAACGAATTCCCAAACGTTCGGCAACGCCAATTCATCTAACGTTTGGCCTGCAGTCTCCCCGTGGATCGAGGTGGGGTTGCTGCCACCATGCTATATCGGCGTACTGGTGCTCATGTGCTGGCAGGCGCTAGTCAGCAACCCTGTAAAGTCATGTGAGCATCGCAGACACCCGCCCCCTGCACCAAGAGACGAGGAATCGTCCAACATGGACAGCATGATCGCCAACGCCGTGATCGCCGCGTTCGCGATGACGTGGACAAGCTGGCGCACGTCAAGTGCGGCTACCAAACTGCTCGTTCGACAGGGACGAACGCCCCAGAGCAGAGAAACTACAGTATCTCGACCTTCGAGCAATGATCGCCACCAGGAGCAGCAGTTCGCTAGCGTCGTGGTCGTTGACGTGCATCCAGCCCAGCACACCGACGAAAGCCCCGCCCTCGCTCCCGCTGGCACAACTGTGGAGCCCCCAACCCGGCCGAGAGCTCATACACGAACCGTGGCAATTCTATAGCATGATGTGCTTAGCTGGCCTGTACATGGCCATGGTGCTCACCGACTGGAACTCGGCGGACGGGTAGGCTGGCTGCAGACTCTTGCTCTTTACTCGCAGTTTTGTTGCTCATACTTAGTACTCGCGTTTTATCTTACCGTCAGCTCCTTCAACAACGTCTCCATGTGGGTGAAGATCGTGGCGCAGTGGATCACGATACTCCTCTTCTCCTGGACGCTCGTGGCCCCCAAGCTCTTCCCCGACCGGGACTTCAGCTGAACTAACATGGCACAAAGCACTTCAACTTGGCTCCAATATAGTCTGGACTATTCTGCTTTGTTTCCCCTTCCCCTTTCGAGACCTTTTTTCTAAATGGGAGGTAGTTTATCTCTGGGACGACCGTCCGCGATGCCGACGCACCCGGAGACGCCGACTGCCGCGGCCAGCGCCGCCCCAGCGGAGCCTCCGGTGCACGCAAACGCCAAACAAGATGCGCTCAACGACGGCGCATCCGCCACATCCGCTGACGTGGTCATGGAGCCGGCAGAAGGCGATAAATCCAAGGACGATGGCGACGCATCGGTTGGCGCGCAACACCCGCGCCCGCCGAGGCTCATAAGGCCTCAGAGGACGTCAAAATGGAGGAAGAAGGGAGTTCAGAGCAAATTTTGAAGTGCTCCGAGTGCGAACTCGTTGAGAGCTCCACGCGCGGCGACATGCTCCGCGTCTGCGTGGGCTGCAAGCTGGCAGTGCACGACACGTGCTACGCCGACGCATTGCCAGCTCCCGAGACGGTGGACAAGGGTGAGACGCAGCAGGAAGATGAGAACATGGAGGATGCAGACTGGAAGTGTGACTGCTGTCGCCGTGGAGTCGAGCGGCGAGCTGCTGTTTGCGTGTATTGCGGCAAAGGAGATGGCGAGGAGCGTTGAAGCTCGTGGAGACTGCAGGAGATGCTGCGTTTTGGAGCCGGTGCGCCAAGTTTGGGGAGGAGAGGAGATGGAAGCGGCGACAGGAGATGCGGTGCAGTTCGGTCACGTGCTGTGCATCAATTGGGATCCGCGGCGACTGGCTGCACACGTTGTGAGGGAGAGCAATATCAAGCCTATTGAGAAGTTGACGAAGAAGGAGGCGGCTGCCAGGAAGCAGCGGCAAAGGAGGCGGCTGAGGCTGCGGACGCTGCTGCTACGGATGAGACTAATGGAGAAGCTAAGAAGATTGATAAACCTGCCGAGGAAGTCGAGGAAGTGCTGCCTGATGTGAACGAAGTGATGATGAGAGATCCGCTTACGCCGGGGAATGCTACTTCTGTCACTCGGGCCGTGGCGTTCGGATTCAGTGCCGCCGGGTAAACTGTGCGCAGTTTTTTCACGCCATGTGTGCGCATAAAGGAGCTGGGCACGTGGAGCTTCGGACGGGTCACATCCTGCAGTTCCACGCGTATTGCGAGCGTCATCGCGACTGCACCGAGGACATTGGCGACCTCCTCGCCAAGCTAATCACGCGTCCTATTCGTCTACTCGTTGGACGTGATGACATGCGTCGGTTTGGCACGGTTGCGAAGCACTTGCCGGATTACTCCACTGCTGCTGAGGTGATTCGGGATATCGCGGCACTGGCGGTGGGATATTGCAACAAGGGGCTGCGCACCTGCAAGACGGAGCCGCCTGACTACAACTACAAGCACCTTCAGGTTCTTCAGCTGATCCTGAGCTACGTGCCGCAGCTTGAAAAGGTGTACGCACTGCCACCGACGCCTGCCCAGGACTTGGTTAACGACAAGAAGTTGTTTCGTCGTCTTGAGAGGGCATTCAACCCGCCGAGGTACCTAGCCAAGTATCCCGGCCCGTTCAGCCAACAGTATACTTGCGATGTGTGCCTAGACCCCTTCCATGAGCGGCAACACCTATTCTACTGCTCCGGGGGCGACGAGTCTGCAGTTCCTCACGTCCAGCACTGGAGATGTACGAAGCGCCGTTCGAGTGCTCGTGAACGCGAACACTATCTACCCGTGGCCGGCGTCGCAGCTGGCGCCAAGAAGAAGCGGAAGTCGATCTCAATTGTTCAGGATGGAGTGCGGAAGGACATTACACTCCCAAGGGCCTCCCAAGTATGACTGATGACATTATTTGCGGCGTCTGTCGTGCCCCGGTTGATGCGCGTGGCCTCATCGCATCCCGCAAGGAGGCCAAGCGGTTGGACTTCGAGAAGAAGGAGAGCAAGTTTGTCCAGAACGGCTGCTACATCAACCCTCCGAGTGCCAAAGGCTACAACGGCTACGCTCACGGCACAGCTTCGAACGCGTCAGCTCGTAAGCCACCGAAACCAACTGACTGGAAGTCCACTGGCAGCTTGACGGGGCAATATGCAGCCGCTCAGCAAGCGTTGGGCCCACCAAAGATGGATCGGATCAACGTTCAGCGCACCACAAGGTGGCTAGCCTGCGTGGCTCAGATCATTCGCCTCGCCGGCACTCCAGCCTCCAAGACCCCAGTATCCACCCCAGCCTCGACCGCTGCGACGAGTACGAAACCCTCGGACAAACCTACAAATAAGCCCGACGAAGGTGCCGCTACAGCGGCAGATGCCTCCACCACAGCATCCTCGGCCGTGAACGGTGCTGCTGGCTCACCGGACGATGCTGAGGTGAAATCGACACAAAACGCAGCAGAATCGGGAAGTAAACTGGCCAACGGCGTATTCAAGACTGAACCAGAAGCGGAGCAACCTCCAGTACCTGTCACTACCCCTTCGCCGAGGACCCGATCGCCCAGGACGAAGGACACGTCGCTCGTGACGCCGGCGATACAGGCCCAGTTCGACGAAGCAATGCGCCTGGTTCGGCCATACGACTCGTACGCCTTGAGCAAGCTAGAAACTGCGCACGATATGCTCGTGCACCGCAGCGGCCCCGGTGTTGCCGTGCTGCGCATGCTCACGCACGAATACACGCGGTTCGTGTATATCAAGCACACTCGCGTTGTGGAGAAGGCGCGCAACGAGAAGCGCAAGCGCGCCGAGCACGAAGCGCAGGAGCACAGAGAGAAGGAGCGCAAGCGCATGAACCTCGAGGCGGAGCGGGCACTCAAGAAGCAGATGCTGGCGATGCGCAACAAGCAGCGACAGCACCTCAAGGCCACGACGTCCAAGTAAAACCCCGATAATCCAAAACGCAGCTTTTGATTGATGAGGACAGGTCCGAATAGAACTTTAGGAATGGCAACCAACCTGTCCAGACCTCACTCCGCTACTCTAGCTGTTCTTAACCAATTTAGTCGTCCTCGAACTCGCTGTCCGAGTCGGAGGCGTTTCCGTCCGTGATGTCCATGCCCTGCGCGACCTCCTTCTTGATGACAGCGCTGACCTCGAAGCAGCCCTCGCACACGCTCTGAATGGCGCTCTTGGCGTGGGTGTAGGCCATCTTGAAGCCCGGGTGCGAGTTCTGCGGGATCCACGTGACGAAGAAGAGCTTGCTGGACTTGCGGCCGTCGGGCGTCAGGAACTCGTGGTCGTACACGGCGTAGCGGCAATCCGAGTCGGGCAGCGCCGCGTTGAAGTCCGCGAACGAGGCCGAGGGCGGCGCCGTAGCGTCCACGACCACCTTGTCGGCCTCGATGCGGAACAGCACGTAGCGGTACTTGCGCCGCATCTTGAGCTGCTTGAACTCGGCCACCACGGCATCCGTGGGCGCAATGGCGTTGGCCGACACGTCGATCTGGTGGTGGATGTACTGGGCCACGCCCGCCGTCTTCATGTGGGGCTCTGCCATGGTCTCTAGGCGCTAAGAGATGATGATGCCGGTGTTCTCGTTCTTTCTCGTCTTGAAGGGGAGAAGTACCTGATCCGCTGACGCAGTTCTGGTGCCACAAAACGTCGGGTGCACCACCGAATGCACACTGTCAAGTGGTAATTTAAGCTTTCATCAGGTTCTTGTAATTGACAGAACATTTCTGATACATTGCAAAATATATATTTGCGGTAAAACAAATATTTCAGTAAATTCCTTGCCGAAGCTAGAGAGGGGTATAGCTACAGACGATAGACTCGGTTAATGAGCTGTAAACCATTTGGGTGATAGTCCGTGAGTTTAGTATATTGACGTTGCAATCGCAGGATGACTTCGACGCGATAACTTTCATGTTGCTTCAGAAACCTGGTTTTTCAGGTTACACCGGGGCAGCCCCTGTAACGTTATAATACAGACTGCCGCACTGGTATCTGATACAGTGATGGCCATATCAGGAGGCTTCGCGAAGCAGCTGGGACGATACTTGTTATTGCCTAGCAAGATTGTTGCCACAATAAGCAAGGACCAAGCTCGTGCTGTGGCGCGATAGACAAGTTGAGCTCACCTGCAAGGTACTCGTTGAAGTACAGAAGTCTGTGGATTAGTAAATCAGGCCTAAATACGTTAAAACGCAAAACGCTTTCTGGTGATACCTAGGCCTTCTGTTGCTATCACGGGTGCGCTAGTGTCCAGAAGGCCTAGAGTATCACGTTTAAACGTAATTTAGGCCCCGCACAGACGCGATAGAGTCGCCGCCACCTGGTATCCGACGTCGAGGGCAGCATTCAATTTTTGAGCCGATACAAACATTACCCACTTAAGCGCGCTGAGCACGTCTAAAGCGCGCTTAAATGGCTTATTTTTTGTGAACCACACAACACATTGTGTGGCTGCTCTACAACCGCCGGTGGCTTCGGATAATTGGCCAGCATCGCGCCCCATTCGGGATCCCCAGTTAAGTTTTCCCCTTCCCAAGGTACGAGTGCTTCCCAGCTGCTATAGGTCCTGGTGGTGCAGGCACTATCCGCTGCACAGCAACGCTATTAGCATCGGCAGCAGCGCCCCCTTTGTCCCTTATGTGAACAGCCTCGCTAATTTCCACGTCTTGAACCATCCACCTCAGGTTTCTTTCCCCACCCACTACACTTATCTACAATGGCTGACCACGAGGAGCACGACTTCGAGTTCCACTCGACCGACGCCGGTGCCTCGGAGACCTACCCGTCTGAGGCTGGCCAGATCCGCAAGGGCGGCTTCATCATGATCAAGGGCCACCCCTGCAAGGTGGTGAGCGTGTCGACCTCCAAGACCGGCAAGCACGGCCACGCCAAGTGCAACTACACGGCCCTGGACATCTTCACCAACAAGAAGTACGAGGACATTGTGCCCTCCACGCACACCACGTCGGTGCCCTTCGTGTCGCGCGCTGAGTACACGCTCCTCGACATCACGGACGACGACTTCTGCTCGCTCATGGACGACTCGGGCGAGACCCGCGAGGACATCAAGCTGCCCACCTTCCCGGACACGTTCGCCGACGAGATCCGCGCCGACTTCGACGACGGCAAGCAGCTGGTGCTGACCGTGCTGAAGGCCTGCGGCATTGAGCAGATCATTGCCAAGAAGGAGGACCTGGCCGCTTAAGTGTAGCACCCACACAGGTTCGCTCCGCCTCGTGGCTCCAGCCTTGTTTCGCAAGGCGGTGTAGCCGGCGGGGAAGACGCGTTGGAGCCTCGTAGTCTTCAGCATCGAGTCGCGTTTGCCTATTTTCTATATTTTTGGAGGAAAGAGGGCGCCACTAGAGATGCTGCGGCGTCTTGCACTGGCGTCCCCAATGGGAAGAAGCTGCTGGTTGCAAACGAGGTGCTAAAGTAGTTGAATATTTCTCTTTTTTCTTAGTACTCGCAATGTTGCTCGTTGCATTTGTGTATGTTCATCCCTATGATGTTGGATCCATGTGATGCGGTTTCGTTGGTCGGAGGGACTTGAGAACGGACCGCGGGATGCATGTTAGTCGCCAAGCACCCGCCGAAAGTAGCCATGTAACGATGAGGTTGACATGGATTCGATGAAGCCGATGAAGTCTACATGTAGAGATCTAAAGTTTGGTGGCATTGCCTTGCCTCGTTGCTGGGGCCAACACTACAACAAGAGCGAGTGAGACGGCAAGATGCGCAACCTCGTACAGCATCTGAAATTCACCACGAGACGCCAGTTAGAGCATGTAAGCACTGTGGTCTCGATGTTCAGGATCGCTCTTTACCTTGGGGGCGAACACGCTCCAGATGAACAAGTGGAAGCGCATGAAGTACACCACAACACTGTGCAAGCAGCATGCATACGACGCAAAACGACATCAGTGTTAGCATAACCTCGAAGCAATACCCCTCTGTGGAATACTCACGTGTAGACAGCGAACCGAAGTGTCTGATACGTGAAGATCGCAAGGCAGGCAGCTTTCGTCACGCTTGACACGTCGGTCAGGCCTTCAGCTTCTGTTCCAGACAATGTCGTTGATACCTTGACCGTCGTCGTGGCGTCTAGCCACTGGGACAGATTCACAAAACACACAAGCGGCCCGGAGAAAACGCTAACAAACGTCAACGCGCCGACCAGACCCTGCGAATACGCCGACAGCCCATGGTACGATTGGCTGATGTCGATCGTCGTCACCAAGTGCGAGTTGCCAAGCGAAAAGAATGCCGCCTGTGATAGCCACAGAGCTAGCCCCGCCATAATGACCCCGCTGTGCCGAAGTGAAGCAGCTTGTTCGCACTCTAGCAGCCTCGCGACCGATTCCGTCTGCAGACAGAGGAGGCTGAGAGTTGGAAAGTTGGTCTCGCGCTGGAGCAAACCAACGAGGAGCCAAATGATCATCTCGGCCAGCAACAAGCGAAGTCTTCGTCCAACCGCGACCGACAAAACCGCGAGCAGAACAACGCTCGCATACACCACGCGCGCACTAGCATCAGCATCCAGCGATATCCACCCCGCCAATAGTTCTGGTTCGCCTTCAACACTGTTATGGTCTGCAAGCTCTTTGACTCGAAGGCTTGCGATCATGCCAACAAGAAACAGAAATCCACTGCATAGGCCACCAACAAACGCCACTTGCTCTCCCTTGCGCTGAGCTGTTACGGTTTGATGTACAACCTTCCGCAACACAACCGCACAAATGACACCGACACAGGCGCGCAATGGTAGGAGACCTGAAGGAACCACGGCGGCAGTCGATAAAATTGACACCGAGTCGTCAGTAGCGAACTCGTTTCCAGGCAAGTTCGTGTCAACGTGAAGCCCATTCAGTCGCCAGAAATTGATGATCTGGTTGCGTGCGCGCAGCATTCGTGTGATCCCCAGTAAGACCCCCACCCACACGAGCCCAGAACTTGCCTGGGATCTACTATTCGACGACTTTTGCGAACGCAGTAGCGCAATCCCGACGGCGACGAGTAACGTGGTTGTCATAAAGAAGGCGGTTGCGTGCTCATTTTCGATGGATGAGCTCGACGACAAGCTAGCAATCTGCAGGATGCTGCCAACACCCAAGACACTAAGAACAAGACTTTTCCTCGGTTTCACTCCACCTGTGGCTTCCGCGTTGCCTGCAGCGATGAGCATCACCAACGTAGCAATGCCACCGAAGAACAGAAATATGAGACCAGAAAAAATCGCGGTCGAGTTGTACTCGGACCCATCGCTCTGAGCGACTCTTGCTTGCAGCGTCTCACAGGCTTCAAGCACCGCAGCAGCAGTCTGCTTATCCACGGTTATGCCATCTTCACCTCCTTCCAGAAGCTTCGACAACTTGCTCAGCGGTGCTTCGTACTGTTCGTCGAAACTCGAAAGCGCTGAAGCATGGAACTTGATCTTGGCCAACGTATACAGCTGCAGGAAGTTCTGGTATAATGTGCGCAGGTAATAAGCTTTGGGGTGAAGCGTGAAACCAGAGGAAGCACGTACGACATCCTCGAGAAGCAACCCGCTGCTATAGAGCGGAATGGGTAGCCCAAAGAGCGAAGAAATCGTAGGCACCAAATCCACCTGGCTCCGTTTCTGCTTGTAAGAAACCTCCTCCAGAGAGCGCATAGGCTTTCCATCGCCCCGCATAAACATCAACAACGCAGAAGACTCCTCCAGCGTCGCGCCGCCGTGGTTGCCCACTTCGGACATGCCATGGTCACTGCATAGCAAGATCAACGACGGTCGCGCTGAGTTGTCGCTCTCCATTCTCTTTGCGTCCTGAGCACGCACTGAATCCACCACCAACTGCACCACACCATCCATTTCCTCCAACTTCTCCCGCATCAGTGGCGACCTCGGTCCACGCAGGTGACCGGCGTGATCCAACCCCAGATAATGAAGCACCAAGGCGTCCCAATCTCCACTCTTCTCATTCTGCATCGTTGGGTCCAGCTCCTCTTTCAGATGCCTTGTCACATTGTTGTCCACCTCCACGGTATCTCTCGTATAAAATCCAGACGTGCCGTCCGAGCGCTTGAACGTCTCCGGGAACAGCTTGAGCCACGTGTCGTCGCCGTAAAACACAATCCTCTTCCCACTGGCTGCCAATAGCGACACGAGGTTGGCGTCCTCGTCCAATGCTGCCGAGTTGAAGTTCTTCAAAATGTCAATGAATGCCGGCGCTTTGCCGGTCACCAGCGCCTTAAGCCGAGGCATCGTGACGGTCGGGACGCTGGCATGCGCGACGTATCCGAGCGCTTGACCCGACGTCACCAGGCCGCTGGTGAGCGGCATGTGGGCGTTCAGTTCCCCCTTCGTCTGCTGTCCGTCACCCTCTGCGCTGCCGTGCATTGCGGCGCTACCCAGCACCATGTCGGCTCGCAGCGCGTCGATCAACACGACGACGAGGCGGTCGTAAGCGGCGTCGGCCTGCTGGGCGATATCACGCTGGAGATGCTGGCCATCCCAGTCGGCGGTTGAAGGCGTGGATGACTGGAAGAAGACCTCGTTGAGACGCAGCAAGCCGCTCGAGCACAGATACGCCCCCAGGCCTGCGCACAAGCACAGCAGGCGCAGCACCGGCATCGGCGTCATGTTGCGAGCAAATTGTGCACTTCACGGCTACACAATGCCTACACAAAATTTCAGCGATTGCTTTGTACTGGGTTTTGTATGGCTCACTTCAACTTGACTGCTACTTCCGGCATGTCAACACAATACTGTACTAGCATCCGAGCTGCTATTGCACAGCACGAATGTCTCGCTACGAGAAGTTGCCGTTGGCGACGCGCTGGTTCTTGGCGGTGGGGTCGTCGCCGCTGAAGCGCGTGCGCAGGACGTTGTAGCGACAGAGCGCATCGTCAATGTTGATGTAAGTGCCCTGAAGGTGACGCACGCCGTCCGAGCACGGCGTGAACTGCTTCCTACCGTGCAGGACTCGACGCTGGTTGAAGATAACGGTGTCGCCCTGCTTCAGCCTGAACTCGTAGCGGTGCTTGCCGCCTTCCACGAGCTCGTGGAAGACGCGGTAAGCGTCGTAGTACGGCATCACATCGTCGAACGGAACCCTCAGAGGACCCTCGAACGGAGGACTCCAGTGCACAGCCACCACCTCGTCGCGATGGTTGAGCTGGATGTGCGGGCGCTGGTACTCCATGATCGTCGCCTTCTCACGAGTGAGGTGGTGCTTCTTGAATGTAGCGGGCACACGGCAGAACGTGGCAAAGTGCTCCGGGTGGAGGCGACGGAACTCCTCAGCAACAGCGAAGACGTCCACGAACGTCGACTCGCCGCCCTTCACAGACTCGTCGAAGCGGAGCGCGTGCAAGAACTGGAATCCCGGAGGCGACTCGTAGTACGCCAGGTCGACATGACTCTTCAGGTAAACCGTGGTGTACGCGATATTCACCTACAAAGGAGTGAGTAGCACAGGACTTTCAGTTAGATGACACAGAAACTATGTGGCGGCTTCAACCGACTATTACGTACTGGCTTGGGTTCTGCAACAACGTCAAAGACATCGCCATACTGGAAACTGCAGAGCCAAACAACACAACGAATGTGAATAAGTGCACATCATCCAACACTGACAAGTTCCCAACAAGCGTACGAGTGCGAAATTGGAGCGATACGCTCCGCCAGCGTCTTGACTGCGCCTGGCTCCGTCGGCGTGTTGCGAATGACTGTGAATCCATAGTCGATGACCTGGCGAAGCGCCTCGTAGAGACCCTCGTCGTTGTTGGTGTCCATCATACGAGCATACTCTGTCGAAGGGACAGGAGCATCAAGCGCCAGCGGCGTCGTAGCCATATCGTGGGCATGCTGGTCCAGCGCCCAGTCCGCGTAGCTGTTTTCAAGCAGCCACTTGCACGAGAAGCTCGACTCGTGGCGGTCGTTCCACACGATGTTGAGTGTATCACCCTTCACTACACGCAGAAGCACACAATGAAAATCCACCCACTCCTACCAATGCTTCAACTCCACAATGCCTACCAAACACTTTCTCGATGTCCAGTTCGTCTTGGTCAATCTCGGCACAGTTGACAACTCGCTGCCCCGTCGGGTGGCCACACTCCGGACACGGGCACCACGTGCGCAGATGCAGCAGATGGAACCTGCTCCGCTTGCCGTCATGCCAACGCAGCGTGATGAACTCACGTTCCTGCACGTCCACGCCCAGAAGCTGTGCAACGCCAACAACAACGTCATCATCCTCCAGGTAGGTATCCACATGAATGACACACAACGTCAGCAACGCACCTCCTGCGCAATGGACGCGTGCTCGTCGTGGTCATGGGAGTCCGTCACGCTCGAGAACTGGCGCCACTGCATGCACTTGGCCGAGCGCGATGCTGCAACAACGGGACAAGATGCGTCAACACTTGTCGAAGCTCAAGATCGCAGCCGAGTTGAAGCGCACCTTGCTGCTGCATCCAACTGCGCTGCAGGATCGGCACCACCGCGCGAGGCTGCGAGGCGATGGACGCCGACACGGCGCGAGGGAGGACGCGGGAGAACCGACGCATACTGAGGCTATAGCGCTGCACGAAGGTAGGGCTTGCGCGCTTCACCGCAGAAACTCAAGTGCGAGGGAAATGCCGACGAAGTTCAACGCCCGTCAAATGTAACGCCGGTTTAGCAGCATTTAGTGGTCTTACAAAATCAAGATAAGGCGCTGGTCTATCCGCACTTCTCGCCAAGTGATCTGAAACGCAATGGCGTTGTAGGTACTGTAACTTACAGCACTCACTGTACAGTGTAAGTGCTCTACAGTACTTACGCTAGGCTGGACATTCATCACTCACTACGCCACAAGCGGTCATGCAAAGCGAAGAGATAGGGATACTGGGCGCACGGATGGCCGAGCAAAACGTTAATGAGACCCGCTGGATTGAGAACCGAGAAGCCGCACACGCAAAAATGGTAAAACTTGCTACTGCGCTTGCGTGGGAGGCGGGTCGGTAGGCTGCGGGCTGCTCGGCGCGCTCCTTTCACGGTCTCCACACGCGATCAAGCGGTTTAGAAACTCGCAGACTTCGCTGGTGTCGCGCAGCGTGAATGAAGCGTCCGTGGACTTGCTCTCTTCGGTGACCACGATGCCGACGCCCTTGCGATTGTAGTGCGCCTGGAAGAGCTGGAACGCGTCCTCATCCGTAGTGTCGTCGCCGATATAAATAGTGTAAACGTCGTCGTGCTCGTCCAACCCAAGCGCCTGCAGCAGCCACAGCAGTGCCTTGCCCTTGTTCCAGTCGATCTTGGGCTTGAACTCGTAGACCATTTTGCCTTCGCCCATTCTGAATTGCAGGACAGTTTCAGGAGCGCCGTAATATTAGCATCGACTGAGTCAATTTTCACTGAAAACCAGGGTATCCCGGTATCTTACCTGATGCGCGGGTGTTGGTCTCTCACCGTGTGAGCTAGCTTGGACATCTGCGGTCGCAGACTAGGATCTACATTCCTGTAAGCATTCCACACGTAAGAAGTGAGTCTAAAAAGTCAAGTCAACCCAACGTCAGCTCAACATCAACATACCTGTAATGCAGCGACACCGAGAAAATGTTGTCCTCCACTTCAGCGCCAGCAATATTTTTACTGTGATCGCTGAGTTCGTCGCGAACATCGTGCAGATCCGTCAGAAACTGTGCAGCCACTTGGTTCTTGATGGAGGTGCCGTCGGGACCTTCAATGTCGAAGCCATGGCTGCCGGCATAGTAGAGCTGCGGGATGCTCACGAATTTCTGGATCTTGTGCAGCGAGCGCCCCGTGATGACCCCCGTGATGAACTTCTGGCGCAGCTTCTCCAGCGTGTCCTTCATGGCGGGCGACAGCAGCGCCAGCGCCGGGTCGTTCACGATGGGCGTGAGCGTGCCGTCATAGTCCAGGAAGACCACCAGGCGGTGGTCGCGGAAGTGCGCCTGCAGCTCGCCGAAGTTGGCCAGCGCGTTCGCGTTCGTCACGGACAGTCGGCGCGGCGGACGCGGCCGCTCGCTGCCGGTCGAGCTGGCAGGCAGCGGCTCGGGATCCGGAGCAGTCGGTGTGGCGGCGGTGGTAGTGGCCATGGACGCAGCAATTGACAGAATGGCACGTAGCGCGCCACAGGCGGAAGAGGAGACTTCGCTAGCAGGGGCGCTTTTCGCACATGTGAGCTCCTACCTCGGCCGAAATAGGGTTGGTCTCGCTGTCGTCAGCCGCTATGAAAACCGTCGCGTCGCCGATTGGCGGAAAAGACCGGCGGCTCTTCTGATTGGGCGGACCAACACGTTGACCAGCCTGACCGTGATCCTTCAAGGAGAGCACCGAGCTCGAGCATACCTGCCGACTGATGCGAGGCGACGTGGCGAGTGCTGAAGCGAGCGCATTTACCAGCCTTTTCGGTGCAGTTCTGCGGCAACGGGGCTCCTTTGTTAAGTTGAAGTGACACCGCGTCCCAGTTAGAGCTTTCGGCTCTAATAGCGTGTGACATGCTTTGCTCGGTGGTGCTGCTCAAAAAGTGCCCGTGGCACGATATTGTTCTCGATTAAGAAGAGTTGAGCCGGCCGAGGATGACCAGATCGTCTCCAAGGATATGATAGCGGGGCTGCTGCAAGCGGGGGAAGGTAGATCCTGGCGCTGGAGAGCTTGGCGCAAGCAAGCCGCTGACTGCACGAAGACCGCCGATCTGCAAGTTGACAAGGCAGGGTGTTAGTGGCGGTATGGTTTCTCGCGGGACGCTTGCGACTTACAAAAGTGGGGGCGACCGTGACGAGAACGAGATCGATGAAGTGACGCTGTGTGGCTGCCTGAAGACACGACGTCAAGATTGCAGAGCCGCCTTCGACCATGATGCTGTTGATCCCATTAAGCTTGGCCACGCCTGTGTTGCGCATCAGTTCTCAGTAATCAGTCAAGCCGACGGATAGCCACGTAGCAGTGAACTCACGGAAAGCGTCGCTTAAATCGATGTGGTCGCGACCATCATCACCGCGCACAGTGGCGCACTCGAAGACTTGAGCTCCCAGCGCCTCAAGAGTTTCCTTCCGCTTCGACACTCCTTGATCAATGACAAGTTATAATGCGGTCTCATTGGTCTCGCAGTGTGCAAACAATACCTCGCTCACCTGGATCCTGCGACCCACGGCCGTACATGATGATCGGCTTCTCACACGTCGGCAGTGTGAACAGCTTGATGTCCGTCGGACAGCGCAAGTGCGTGTCAATGATGATCGGTTGCGGGTTGGGCCCTACAGTGAGCACCAGCGTACATGCATCAGGGACGAAATATTTATGCAGTCTCCATGGGGAACATGCCTTCCACCAGCCTCGAGTTCAGCGACGGGTTGTCTGCGAGCACCGTCCCCACACCAACCAAAATACCGTCATGAACTGTACGCAGCGTGTGCGTCATCTTCATCGAGGCTGGCCCGCTGAGCAACGTCGGTTTGCCTGGAAATCAAAGCCGTCAGAGTTGTTGCACTCCCCGTAGAGCAGTGTACGCAGCTGGCCGCACCTCTTTCTGCGGCCAAGGACCCATCAATACTTTGCGCATAGGTCAGCGTCACGAAGGGCATGACAGTCTCCCCACTCAGGGCGCATGTTTGCCTCCATTCCTCCTGCGCCTCGCACACCTGGCGCCGTACATCTTGCAGCACGGCGTCTGCCATTTTGGCTCTGCTACGTAGGTGATCATCATGTCTAAAAGGGTCACTTACGTTACCATATTTTTTATCCAATCATAGGACCAGCACCTACAGGTGGACCACACCACTCAACCGATGGCCGCACGTAAGGCTGGGGCAGCATTGACACAAGACCTGCTCGACCCGTGACAATGGCGGCGATGCTGGTGCGAAACGCGATGCAGCGCGCGGTGGCATTCCTGCAGCACAAGATGTTCCCGACGTCGCAGATGCCGGCGCTGGCGCTCGGACCTCTGGCGCTCAACGGCGGCGCGGCTGCGCTTCCCTCCAACCCGCTGAGCGACGCGATCTGGCTGGCCGCCCCCAAGTCCAAGGTATGCGACCACAGTCAACGCCGCCAGCTATGCAGCAACAGAGCAATGCTACAGCGAATGGTCCATATTCAAAAGGACCAGAGACGGAAATGCGTAGCTGATGCTGCATCGCTGGAGACGTAGTAGCAAGTGGTGCTTGAGCAGGAAGACTGACTGTGCTCTTGTTGTTTGTTGTTGCTGTAGGTGACGCCGTCCCGCAAGAAGATTAGGAACAACGACCTGAGCAAGCGCCTCAAGAACATTGTGCACTTCCAGGACTGCCCCATGTGCGGCGAGAAGAAGCTCCGTCACCGTCTGTGCATGAGCTGCTTCAAGAAGGGCAAGTACTTTGTGTAAACAGCGCGCGCGTTCGGCACCAAAGCATTGCACACATCAGACAGAGAGACGCACAAGAGCGTGACAACACGATGATGAATATATAGATGTCTGCCTTGCGGACGACCATGGACACTAACCTTCTTGCCTTCCTCCATCTTCCGTCACAACACTGTGTAACGACTTGCTATTCGCTATAATTGCCCTATTCCCAGTAACTCATTGGTCAAAACTCTCATTCCGTGATTTCCTAGCAGTTTGACGTTGGATACGCCGGCAGTGATGGACGAAGTGTCCGTTGGGCTCTCGCTCAGCGAGATGGAGCACGAGAACGCCTCGTTCCTGGACGCGTCTGCAGCAAAGAAGGCGCCGCCCAAGCCGGTGCCAGTGCCAGTGCCCGTGGCGACCCCAGCCCCAGCTCCGGCCAATCCGCCACAAGCAACGCCCATGCCGCCTGCCGCAGTGCCAATTCCAGCGCTTCCAGTTGCAGCCGCAGCAGCCGCAGGAGACGAGTGCCTGCGCGTGTCCTACCACTGCAAAGCCACCAAGTGCTTCCGCATGCAATGGGAGGCCGAGAGTAAGCGCAACTTCAGCTTTCCCGAACATGTTGGCGACCAGAAATTCACAGTGAAAATGTCTGTGTGCAAGTGAACCCGCGCTGCCCTCGCCAGACGACCATCATGCTCGAGGACAAGGTCTACCTCTTCGACGGCTTTTATTTATTGTGTCACGGCGATCCGCCCGAGGTGCCAAGGGTGAGCGACCTGGAAAATGTTGAACGTAAATGTTGCTGTCACTGTAAGCACTGATGGTGGTGTTATGCTGTATCCAGTTCGAGTACACCCGCGGTGACGTGATGTGCAAGATCCACTTCATCCCGGAGGAGCTTCCGTCGTCGGTGCGCGGGATGACTGGCAACGACGTGGATGCAGATGTGAACGGCGAGATCCACCGCTCCTTTTGCCATTCGCTGTTCATGTTGCAGCGGTATCTGTTCCAGCAACTGCTGGGCATCCAACCGGCTCACCTGTTCAGTAAGGTGTTCCCAGACCCCGCTCACGCCACTGGAGACCCGTCCGAGATCTGTGGCGACTACCACTTGGTGCCTCGGTTCATCGCCGTGAAGGAGGAGCCTCTGCTCCGACGTGAAGACTTGGACTCACCCAACCGTATTGGATATGCAGTGGGGCGGTTGCTGTCAGTGCAGCAGCTACTGGCGGTTCTCGACTTCAGCGCGAAATTCACTGTGCGCGACTTCTTCGCGCAGTTTAACCACAGTGAACTGATCGACAGCGTCGTTTCCACGCG
This sequence comes from Phytophthora melonis, assembly GCA_024211575.1. NCBI lineage: Eukaryota > Oomycota > Peronosporomycetes > Peronosporales > Peronosporaceae > Phytophthora > Phytophthora melonis. The sequence continues at coordinate 1,123,314 of JAMXKT010000094.1, read as the reverse complement.
CATTAACGGCCAGCCGAGTGTCTTTCGTGTCGACGAGATTATCTTCGAGCCGCCAGAGGCTGAAGGGGGTAAACCTCCCTCTAGTGCTGTTGTCATGAAGGATGGTCGACGCGTCCGGGCGATTGCGCATCGTGGCCAAGGTGCCCGCAATTATGACGGCGCCAAGTCCAAGAAGAGGATCCGCAAGTGGCAGCAGGAGGGCGAGTTTCTTCAGTTGTCACCGGAGGTTGAACCCCACTCTGAAGAGATGCACCCAATGGAGTGCCATCTTACAGGAATTCGCGCTGACCTCTTCGAGGTTGGGAGTGCTATGCCGATGGTGCTCAAGTATGTTCGACACTTCAATCTGCTTACGAGCTTTGAGGAACAAATGGGCTTAAAGTTCAAGGACAAAGCGCTACTACGCCAAGCGTTTACTCACGGGTCGTACATCGACATAGGTATGCAGAATGTCAACACTGTCGAGGCCACTCGATCGCGTGTGCGCCTTGGGCACGTATTCCAGAATGTTGCCTCGCTCAAGCGATCAAGGAGTATGGCGCTCGACGGCGACGCGCTCGTGCCCGGCAAGGCGGCAGGGAATAACGCCTCCCAGTTGAGAAAAGTTGCGGAGCAGCACTTGTCTTGTGATTTCAAGGAAGAATTCCACTCACGGTACCTGTGCCCGTATGAACGACTGGAGTTCTTGGGCGACGCCGTTCTCGGTTTCCTCGTGGCATCCTCAGCCTTTCTGAAGCTCCCGAATGCGGATGAAGGCTTCCTCCACCAGACCCGTGTCGACATTGTCAACAATATCAGCCTCGGCAAAATGGCTAAAACAGCAAACTTCGAGTGCCTGTTGCTGAGCGCGTTCGACTTAGCCAAGCTGAATGAGGACACTAAGGGAAAAATTACGGCAGACTGCTTCGAGGCTCTTCTGGGTGCGCTCTACAAGGACCAGGGTATCGTGCCGTGTCGTGCATTGCTCGGTAAACTCATCGACATGCACGACGCCGAGCTGCGCGAATTGTGCTTCCTTTCGACGGATGAAATCCTTGTTGAGGCGAAGGCGTTCGTGGAGAAGGACCGCGCGGCTATCAAGAAGTGGAGCAAGTACACACACACGCGTTTACTGCATCGCCGTTTTGCTGCGCGTTCTGGCGTGGATATCGCCAACACGCATTTGTGGCTGCAGGCGATGACTCATGCCTCGTTTCAGAAGCCACAGATCGACGACGACGAGTTTATCGGCCACGACCCGAGCTACGAACGCATCGAGTTCCTTGGTGACTCCGTGCTGCAGCTCTTGTCGTCCGAGTTCCTTGTGGACGCCTTCCCGTACCATCAAGAGCACCTTCTCACGCAAGTGCGGTCCTCACTGGTGAAGAACAAGAAGCTGGCGATCGTCGCGCGCAATGCTGGCTACGAGGAGTTTATCCGGTTGGGAAATGAAGTCAAGAAGAACGGCACTTTGTACGTGGAAGACGTGCTGGCGGACGTGTTCGAAGCCACCCTAGGCGCCGTGTATATGGAGAACCCTGGCGATCTAGGAAAGGTTCGCTCGATCCTGGACAAGCTGTTGTTCCCAAGGCTAACGGAAGCTATTCAACGCCGCCAATGGATGAACCCGCGCAAGGTCTTGAACCACTACGTGACGCAGTGGAGTCGCTCTAGCAATCGCCCAATCTCGTGCCAATTCAAGAACATCAAAGTGCCTGGTGCAGTCAGCGATGCAGGCGTGTTGGTGCCCAAGGATTCCGCGGAGGACGCCGCGACCAAGAAAAGCAAAAAGGCGAAGAAGGCGGAGCCGCCTCGACATGCTGTGGCTCTGTACGTGAACGGGTTTCAAGTGGCCCGCGCGATTGGCCGCACGATCACCGCCGCGCAAGACGTAGCGTGCATGCAAGCGCTCAAACTCTATGGCGTCAAACTGCACGAAGACTAACCTGAAGCCACCACAAGTAGCTTCAGCCCTTAAATTGAATGTAGTGACAGTACTATGAAGCTTTTTTGTTTTAGTAGTTGCAACCAAGCACATGCAGTTCACACGCTGAGAAATGGTACGAATCATGATGATCTTGTGCTTGTGCTTGAGTTGAGTCGAGTATCTGTATGGCCTAACGTGAACTAACCCGCCCTCCAGTTTTGCCTAGCCTTTGGTCTCCTCCTCCTCGGCCTTCTTCGCCGCAGTCGGAGGCGGTCCAGGAGGAAGCGGCGGCTTCTTTCCGGGCGGCAGCGGGGGCGGCTTGGCTTGGATGCGCCCTCGGGCGTGGGCGGCGGTCCGCGCGGCTTGCTGTCGCTCTTGCCGTCCCGTCGCGGCTGGTTCTTCTTCTGTCCGCCGAGCATCTTCATGGCCACGGGGTCGTTCTTGCCGTAGAATCGGTCCTTGATGTTCTGCTTGGCCAGCGGGTCGTCCTTGTCGCGCGGCATCTCGTGCAGGTACGGGCACTCGTCGCCGCGGTTGCACTCCCCGCGCGCGTAGAACGAGCACAGGTGCGCGCGGTTGCGCTTGTAGTACGGCTCGCGGCGCGCCATGCGCAGCAGCGCGCTGTTGGCCGAGCCGGACGTCTTGCCGTAGGCGGACACGGCGCCCTCCTGCTCCAGCATGCGGCTGTGCTGCTGCGAGAACCACTCGCGGTTGGCGTCGCTCTCGGGCACGTTGACGGCCAGCTCGGCGCCGCCGCCTCCTCTTTGGCCAGGATGGCGTCGCGCACCTGCACGGGCAGGTGGTACTGCAGGTCCAGGACGCAGGTCTGGCACACGTTCTTCATGCGCGCGCAGGTCTGGCACACCTCGGTCTTCTTGTAGCGCGCGCGCTTGCCTGGCTTCCAGCGGAAGACCGTGAAGGGCCGCGCGCAGATCTTGCAGGCGCTGCCGTACGCCTCCTTCATCATGCGCACGTACGGGTTCTCGCCCAGACAGCTCTCGCACAGCAGCGGGAACTCCTCCGACTCCCACGCCGTCTTGGTCGCGTCCGCCTTGATGGCGAAGCCGCGCTCCCCCATTGCTCCGCTCTTGGTGGTCTGCTAATGGAGCTCCTCGACTTGTCAAACACCTGCGATTGGCTCAAAATGAAGTCGGGCGCAATCGGACTTAGCCAGGCATACTCAACATACCTGGATGAGCCCATTTGACAAGGTGCGGCCTGGAACGCAAGTGAAGCTTACCTTGGATCAGATAGATGGCGTCTGTGCTGCGGCGCTCGGGCGTGGCGCGGCTGGCCAACCGCCGGCTCACGCAGCTGCAGGGCGCGGACGCGGCGCGCTTCATCCAGGCGGTGCTGACCAACGACATGAAGCACGTGGCGCGCCGCGGCGACGCGCTCTACGGCGGCTTCCTGAGCACCAAGGGGCGTGTGGTGGGCGACTGCAACGTGCTGCAGCTCGCGGACGACGCGTTCCTGCTGGACTACGACGAGGACGTGGCCGAGGCGCTGACCAAGCACTGGAAGCGCTACAAGCTGCGCATGAAGCTCAAGATCGAGGACAAGACGGACGCCTACGCGCTCTACGCCACGGTGCCCGCCGCTGTGGACGACGCCGGCGCCGCGCTGCCGCCCGCGGAGAAGGTGCTGGACGAGATGCAGTCGCTGAACGCCGGAGAGGAGACGGTGGTGTACGCAGACCCGCGCGGAGAGCACTTTGGTGTCAGAGCCATTGTCCCGATTGACGCGACGTGTAAGGAGCTGCTACGTACTGCTAAAGGATGGTAGCAATGGCTGACAGTTGTTGCCTATGTAGTGAACATGCCGCAAGGATACGAGACAATGGAGACGTGTGCGTACTTGGACCACCGCATCGCTCTCGGAGTCGCGGAAGGGTGAGACCAAGATATTTTGCTTCTTCGTGTTGTCAGATGTGTTGTTGGGACTGACCGTGCTGCATTTTTGTATGCTGACAGCAAGGAGCTGGTGGATGGAATTCCGCTCGAGTGCAACCTCGACTTGCTGAAGGGCGTGTCCTTCCGGAAGGGGTGCTACGTTGGCCAGGAGCTTACTGCCCGCACGCAATTCAAGGGCAACATCCGCAAGCGGTTAGTGCCTGTCGCGCTGGTACCTGCAGAACAGCAGGATGTGGTGAAGACTCTGTCGGAGCTTGCGTTCAAGCCGTTCGATGCACCCTCCACGGTGCACTGCGAAAATACTTGGCAGACTCGACGGGATGGCAGGACGTCAAGGCGCCTGAAATCGGCGACAAGATCGTTGCCACAGGCGAATCAAAAGCGGTTGGGACGATCCTCAACGTGGCGAAGGACGTGAGCAGCGCTGTCGCCATGATGCGTCTCGGCCACCTTCTTCCATCAGAGTCGGAGGCGGGTGAGACTGTGCCCACCATGAAGTTTTCCACGCAGGACGGTGCCTTCCACGCCGTGCCGTATCAGCCATCGTGGTGGCCTCAACTGGACTTGAAGGCAGGGAAGATGGTGCTGCCGTGATAGGCAGAATAATGCCAAATGTCAGCAGCAGCAAGTAATAGACCTGAGGTCAATCACGTGATATCGTGCATCTATAGGTTGCTCTGATAGTTGCTCGGCGACCTACCGTTTCAGTGCTCTACCATATTATCTAGACCGTCCACACATACTGCCGGATACTTCGCAGCATTTTGCCCTTCAACTCCTGGAGATTGTCGAAGTTCTTGAGATCGGACGAGTACTTTTTCATTTCACCGAGCTTGAACGCATCGCGCCGCGATGACTTTCCACGCAGAAATTGTCGGAGATCCCCAACCGTGTTAACATTGTTGTCCTTAAGTTTATCCATCTTCACCTTTTCAATGTTGGGAATGACATCCACTGGCTTGGAATTTGCATTCGTGTCCCACAAAATGTTTTGTTTGGCTGCTATCTCGTGGTTGTCGGACTTGGAAACGACAAAAATCAACACCACACTGTCTGGATCGGCCATTGCATTCCCCATCAACCCGAGATTTTGTAGCACGTCAGCGATTTCATTTCCGTTGACTGGGTGCCTCGAAGCCACGGCCATCTGGAATAGCAGGATCTGCTCCGTTTTGAACAGCCACTTGCGTTCCTCAATGTAGGGGTAGTAGAATGAGTCGATCGACCCGTAGTCAGATGAGCGCGGGATACGATACGGGCCTCCTTCAAGTGTAGATCTCGACAGCTTCTTCGGATCAAAGAAGCAAAACTCCTCACTTTTGATACACGAGAATACTTTCGGACGACTTGATTTGCGGTCACCTGGAAGAGATTGAGTCTCAATTAATCCACCACGAGCCAGTAATGCATGCGCCTTCAGTTCAAACCAACGGCCGCGGTAAGCCACCGCCCCTGGAATACCACGCAAAAGTGCCAGCATCGACTCCCGCTGTTCGATCTCGGCACTGCTGATCGTTTCAAGGACCCGAAGTGAAACAAACTTCGACGCAATTCGCACGCTGTATCTCCACGGTTCGTCGCTATCCGGTACATAGTGACATAGGCGGTGATGCGCAGCCCCTCCGGCTTGCCAATAAACCAGCCTTCTTAGCTCCGGAAGTGTATCTATGCTCTTGATAAGCTCCTCGAGTTCTTCGATCCGAGCGCTGGCAAACGCACCTGTAGCGAGACAGTCACGGGCCACACCACCAAATATGCCGAACCGATCGGCGATTACAGTTCGAGTTACAGGTGGAAAGGTTCTGTCGAGGCCAAGACACGTAGCTGCAGCCCATAGCTCTTCCACATCCCACAACGGAATGTACAATGTTCGCGCCGTCTGAGTCTTTCTGACGTGGGCAAGCCAAGTTTCATTCGGACTTGTGAAACACACCATCTTTGATGGGGCTGGCGGATCGAAAGTGGGCGGTCCGTCGTATAGATGAATACTCTCTGCGTTGCTTCGCTCAGCCCCCAATAATTCGTATGCAGGAGATCCTTCACGGCGCTCAATCTGCCGGCCGCCAGTGAACACGGTAACTTCCTGTACTGTGGATTCTGCCGTGAATGCTGCTGCAATTATGGTTGCGTTGGGGTGATTCTGCATGTACCGATCAAAGAAGTATCTGTAGAAGATCGATTTTCCAATCCCTGCGCCAAGACAGATCCGTCACAATGAGAAAAAAATACCTCTAGCATGAAAACTACCACGAGTCGTGAAGCCTGTAGTATTGTCAGGTAAGCTTACCTGATGTGCCTGTAACAGTTATAATTCTTGTATCTTGCAGCTCGAGCCAAGCATTAATCAACTGGTAGCAGACAGGATAGCACTGCCGGACGTAGTACTTCTCCACCACGAGACCGTACTGCATGGGCAATTGTTCAGGAAACATCTTCACCGACAGTTTAACTTTTTGGGGAGCACATACTCACTAACAGTGCCGTCGTGATTGATGTTTCTGGCTAAGTATTCGATTGCTTTCAACATTTTGTTTTTGACAAGAAAACTTGGGTGCCAAAGCTGTCCGTGTTGATATTTTATGCTAATACATGTAGCGGCTGGCGATGGCCTCGCAGGCACGATTACTTCTTGCCCTTCTTGCCGCCCTTCTGCTTCTCTGTAGCATCAAAACAACAACACATAATGCAATCAGTTTCGCATCACCGCAGATAGATATTCCTCGCATCTGCTATGAAAAGCGACTCGTCGTACCTTCCTTGTTGCCGCCCTTTGTGTTGCCAGCATTCTTCTCAGCGGCGGGCTTCTCCTCCTCCTTGGCCTGCTGCTGCTGCTTCTTGTCCTTGCGGCCCATGTCTGCTGGAAAGGTGGTGCTTGGAGGCTTTGCTTGCGGTGCTTGAGGCGAAATCCAGAATGAGTAGACTTTAGAGCGCTGCAGACACTTCACAAGGACACCTAGGGCGGTTATTAATGGATCACTGCCACTGCAACTGCTACATGTGGAGATCACAGAGTCGCATCCGTTTTGTGATAAGGACAAGAGGCTGGTGCGATGCACTTGACATGAGACTGATGCGGGTCACTACAACTTCAACAAAACACATACAAAATCCAAGTATAACAAACGGCGACGCCCCTTCAACGACAGGTATAAAAAACCGTCCACTGATGAAGTTATTATAGTGAAGCTCGAGATCAAGCATCTATTCATCTCTCTCTCATTCTGGATTTCGCCTCAAGCACCTCAAGCCAAGAACCACACTCACCATCAAGCATGGGCCGCAAGGACAAGAAGCAGCAGCAGCAGGCCAAGGAGGAGCAGAAGCCCGCCGCTGAGAAGAATGCTGGCAACACAAAGGGCGGCAACAAGGAGCAGCCTGCCAAAGAGGGTGCGTCTGCTACGTCTGGTCCAGGCACTACAGTGTAGTGTCAACTGCATTTTGAGGTTTGAGCTGAAAACTGATTATCTACGTTCTGTGTGTTTTCCCACTTACAGAGAAGCAGAAGGGCGGCAAGAAGGGCAAGAAGTAATCTAAGCTCACCGCTGCAATGTCGCGGTTGCGATAACTAGCCAGCGTCGTCTGACACAATAGTCACAATGCCACAGGCAACATCAAATATCAACAAGATGGCTTTGGCTCGCTTCCTCCACAACAATCATTCCTTCATTCCGCTTAGCATATTGTCGATAGTGTTAAGGCTGCTGGCCGCTTAAAAGAAGGCGTTGTTTGAGCCGAATGGCTGAGAGAATCCGCCACCACCACGACTGCTTCGCCCGCCCCTAAAGCCGAACCCAGGGTCCATGTCATCGTCACGTGGCATGCGCATGTGGTCGGGCCCGGGCCCTCCAAATGGCATCGTAGGTGCTGGGCCACGCGGAGGTGGACGAATGCCGCTGGGGCCGAGAGGGTCGATTGGGGGCCCAAAGGGATCGAAGCGCGCGCCAGGCACTGGTCCAGCGGATGGGTCACCGCGACGGCCAAACAGTGGATGGTCCGGTCCAACCAGCATATCCGGGTTGCCCTGCCGAGACCTGGCGGAAACGCGTCACCTCCACCCACCTACAGGGCACCACAATACACAACGTTAGCGTTCCTCTGGATTGCACAAGCGCCTTCCAGGAACGTACCGGCGGAATGAAGGCAGGCGACGGAACACCGTAACCTCGGTCGTCTCGGTCAGGCGGGCGCGCGAAGCCCGGGCTGCTGACTGCTGGCGCTGCCTGTTTCTTCTTTGCAGGTCGAATACTTTCGGCAAACGGCGTGAACTTCTCGCGTAAAGCCTTCAAATTCCGAAGCAGGCTGGCCGCAGGGACCGAGGCTGTCGATTCAGTGGACGACACAAAGCTGTCCACACTACAAACCCATAAACGGTCACCAAGCCACTCCACTAGGACACAAGGCATTACGAAAGTCACAACACCCTACCTCAACTCGATCGAGTGCGTGTGGTCCTTGTCATCCGAAATGTAAACCTCGAATTTGCCTCCAACGAACAATCCCTGGCATCAAAAAGACAGTCAAAATCATTAAGCACACTGAATGAACAACCCAGTGACCAGTTACCACCATACCTGGAGCGAAAACTTGACAGTGTCGTCATTGGGGTGGACGTAGGTGGCATTGAACAGTCCGTTCGCGCTGGTGACGTCCCAGCTCTCAGGCAGAGCAAAATCCGCACTCGCCCCCGCCGACAGCTTGTAGCCTGTAACACAACACAGCAGAAGAATGATTAGCCTTAGTCGTATGAAGCATAAGCTCCAGTCGATCAATAGCCCCTCGGTACCAGCTTCAAGCAGCAGGGCGTGGATCGCAACGAACAGAGCGTCCCGGGGCGACTGCACAGTCACGGACTTCTCCCGCAGCTTCGTCGCAATGGCATCGTTCTTGTCACTCTCTGTCTGGGTCGTATCAGCTGCATTAGTCGCTTGGCTGGAGCTGCTGGACGCGTCGAACGTATCCAACGCCGCCAGCATGTGCGTCTGTATCGATGGCACAAGGAGTTCTCAATGAGTTTTGCTCCAAATAGGGGAAAGTGGCATAGTAGTGAGATACTACAGTGGTGTGGTAGTATTTACCTTTAGCGCCTCACTCGAGACGCTATTAATCGCAGCGCGGAGCTGCGCTTGGTCCCGTTGGAGCTGCTCGTCCGCCATGCTTCCTTCTTCTGGGTTGAAACAGGAAATGGACAAAATGAACAAGAAAATGGGACAAAGAGAGAAATAGGTAACTCTAACTGGAGGTATCTGTAGCCAAGAGCACGAACGCCTACAGAGCAGAACGCTACAAAGCTGTCACAAAGCTCGATGACCGAAGCTGTCGCCGCCGCGCCGTCCGTCGCCACGCTCGTGGCAGGCGTCACGGATGCTGCGCAGAGTGACGATACTGCCCGCATCGACTCTCTCAAGGCGCTTGCAGAGCTATGTAATGGACCGCTGTCGTCTGACGACGTGCAGCAGCTGAAACAGTTGAAGAGCACTCTCCTGTCAGGACACTTTCAAGCCGCCGACAGCGACGAAGAATCGGAGCTCCACAGAGCCAAGTGGCAATTACTAGTGGCACTATTGGATGTAAATGAAGTTGAATTTCCAGCTTCGGAGCGAGATTTAGCGACAGTTTTGGGCAGGATGATGGCGGATCGGTTCATGGCGAGCAACGTGCTGGCTGCGATGGCTCAGTGGCTGGTGCAGCTCAGCAGCTGCAGCAGCAACAAGCAAAGATCTTCACTTAGTAGCAATGTGCTGGGTGTGAAGCTGTCGGGTGAAGAGCAGGAGGAGGGCACGTTCCTGGAACTCATGAAGCAGATGTACGTGACGCTAGGCGGGGACCTGCAGCTTCGACAGAAACTGGCAGCGACGTTGGCGAAGCTGATGACTACGAAAGACCAAGCCAAGCAGGTCGTGAAGACTGGAATGCTGCGCTGTTTGCTGCAGATTGCGTTGGAACAGCCCGACGATGGTGTGCTGCTGCAGAACTTTATTGTGATGGGGTCACAAGTTGCGTCGTTGGTGTGCTTTGCTGCTGCCTCAGAGTCGGAAGTAGGAGGTAGTGCGCTATCAGTGGATGACAAGCGCCGTGCTGCTTGCGAGCTTGTTGTGGCGTTGATGCTCAGCGGAGTGTCGCTCGTGTTTGCCGACGGATTGCGAATGCTGCAGCTTTTGATCGACAACGCGCCGTGTCGAGCCTTGCTACCAACGGTGTCTGACCTGCGTGGTGCTTTGGAGAAGGCGCATACGCTGGTGCAACTGAAAGACGGCAAACTCGCCGGCGATGAATACTTGAGAGAGCTCTGTGAGGCGCAGTACGCCCTTCTGATCCCTGAAATCGACGAGTACGAGCGGCAGCACGGCAGCGTCGTGGGCCTGCCTTCGGATAATGAAACGCTTCGGGAGGGCAAGTCCGGGGAGAAAGCTCTGGAGACGGCTACGAAGTACAAAACGCAAGGCAACTCGTTCTTCCGCCGCGGGAACTTCCCCACCGCTCGCGTATTCTATCGGCGTGCCATCGCCGTGCTTCGAGCTGCGCAACTTCAACAAGAAACGGCACTGCGATCGCTTTCAGTCAGCGATCTATTAGCGCGCTGCAGCATTGGGGCCAGCATCCAGGTATGCTCTCGCCGGGGTGACGACTGGCAGGATGCCATGGTCTCGGACGTTGAGGAGAATGGCGCGGCGAGCCAAGTGGAGGTTCTGTACGATGATGGTGACCGAGAGGACGAGTGGGTTCCGATCTCACGAGTTCGATTGCGTATGAACACGGCACTGCTGACTGCATTTGATGACCTCGCGGTGGACTGCTCCATGAACATGGGGAAGGCCTTTGCCGCATTGGGTGACCACGACCAAGCCGTACAGTGCTTCTCTCACGCACTTACGGTCCGCGGTGGGAAGCTGATTGCAGCGCTGTACTCTCGCGGAGTTGCAAACATGGCGCGTCGTGACCTCACAGCAGCGCAGCAGGATCTCTGGGACGCCAACCAGCAGTGCCGAGCTCAACAGAAGAGCAGCACTAGCGGTGGGACGAGCAAAACCAACGCACGAGACGCAGAGCAGATGCGAGCGCTGCACAAGCAGATCGTGGCAGCCTACAAGAAGCTCCAGCAGATGCATGCCAACAAGAAGCGTCTGGACAAGAAGGTCATCAAGCAAATGGTGAAGTACTTGTCCACCATCCCAGCTCTCCAAGACGAGTAAAGGGTTAAAAGGCAAGTGAGCTGTATTTCGGTGAATTCAATTTTGACTGGAACGTGGAAGTCGTGTGTGACGCAAAGCCTGGTGACAGGAAGCTGGAGTTGTGTGTATCCCTTTGAGGAGTAGAGATCGATGCATAGGCGGTGTGCCAGTGCTTGAGTGGGGTAGGGTGTAAGTCTATGCGGGCCCAACGCGGATGCCCTTGGTGGATTGCTCGTAAGCGCACGTTTCCATGAGAATACGCTGAGCCTTGGGGTGCTCGATGAAAGTTTGCAGCTCGGAAATTGCGCGTTCGACGTGACCCTCGTGGCTGTTCAGATATGCGTATTCCTCTGCAATGTTCTGATAGCGACGAGTGATCTCCGTCATCTGCAGCAATGGCAAAAGTACACCAAAACATGTCAGAAAACCCCACCGTCATCAGCATATTTGACAGTAATCGTACCCTCGCTTTGGACGGCGTGCGGTAGAATGCCTCCTTCTGCGCATCAATCTCCGCGAATGCCTGGGCTAGTGGGTCGGTCTGCTGCTGTTCCATCGGCTCGTCTTCATCGCCACGCAAGAACCGAGACCAAGAGGTAGCAACCTTCCCAAGTCTGCCGATGAACTTGGTCGACATATCCTTGGCCTTCTCCGTCTGCTCGGCGCTCAAGAACGGAAGCAACTGCGCTGCGGATCCCGCCATCCCCGCTCCACTTGCCTGATCCCGACCTCGTTTGCCGCTGGTCTCGCCGATCATGACTCGCAGGTCCTTGACAATCTCGTCCGTGTACTGGCTCAAGAACGTCCGACAGGGCAGCGACCGGTCCTTGAAGAACAGCGTCAGCGACTTGCCTCGCTGCGGGGTGATGCGCACCACATCGCGCAGCGAGATCAAGTCCCCGACGTACACGTACTCGTCGTCTTTCGTCGCGCCTGCCTCCTTCGACGGCATCAGCAGCGCGATGTTCCCGGACTGCAACAGCATGGGCGTCTGCTTCAACGTGGACGTCGTCGGGTCCACCTCCTGACATGGGTACACTGCGCCGCGCACGTCTCGCTTGCGCATCCTCATGGGCTTCTTGCCCTTGTTGTGGCCAGGAGAATGTCTGGTACTCTGGTCCTGACTCGTCGGAGACTTGGTCGGCGTCGGGTCGCCCTGCTGCACCAATTGGAAGAGCTCGTGCACGAGCATCGGCAGCGTCGTGGACGGACTCCACTGCTGCAATAAGGGCAACTTCAGCAGGAAAGTGGGCTCATCCCCTTCGGCTTTGGGTGCTCTGCGCTCGCGCAGCTCCGTCGGCAGGTAAATGGCCCCACGGCGGATTTCCACCTCCGGGGCCAGGAATGGGTACTGCGCCTGGCCGTCCGCGAGCTGCTCGTCGGAAAAGGGCATGCGTACGATCAGATCCGTGCGCGGCACCAACGATAGCGCGTCCGAGCCGTCCACGAAGGGCACGAAGCAGTGGAACTCGCCCTCGCACACGCCGCGGCGCTCCGACACTTGCGCGCGTCGTAGCGTGGCCCCGCGCGGCAGCGCGTCTGACGCGCGGCACTTCTCGAGCTCGCGGTGCACGCGACTGGACCAGATTTGGCGCTGCCGCGACGTGGAGGAAGACGAGGAGGAGGACGACGACGTTGACGAGCTCGGAGGTGACGACTCCATTGCTCCCGGATTAAAGATGAAGTGAGGGGGATAATACGTTGCGGCATTGTGATTGGCTAGAATATAGGAAAAGAGACAAAGGATTGGATAAAAATAGAAAGTGATCCGCGGTGCAATGTTGGACTTGCTGCTGAAGTTCTGCTGCATGCATCACTTCATGGCACCTGCTGGAGTAGGTGTCAATCGCGCATGATGTCTATGCAGTCGCCAGACCATCAGGGAAAAGATGCAGCACAGTTGAATTGAAAAATACGCCAAGCTGAAACATTGGAGACCGACCCTTGGACAGAGAGCGCTCCGCCTTGTCCTGCAGCTGCCTCCGCCTCGATCACTTGCACTGCACCTTTGCACCTGCACCCTATCTACCTTTTCGTGTCCTCCGCGTCTAGTTCTTCTTGGACTTCTTCTTGCCCTTGTCCTCCTCGTCCTTGCTGTCGAGGCCCTTGAAGAGCGTGGTCTTGTCGTTGCGCAGGTGGTTGAGCTCGTCGATGATGGACTTGAGCAGGTCGTTCTTGTCGTCCATCTTGAGGCGGCCGTTGTTCATCATGGAGAGCTTCATGATCTCCAGTGCCTCCTTGTCCGGGTGGTCGGCGGGGATCTCCACGTCCATCTCGGGCAGCTTGACGTCGTTGATGTTGCCCGTGTGGCCCATACGCGCGAAGGCCTCCTTCAGGATCTTGTCCAGCTTCTCTCCGCTCGGCGGCTCGCTCGGGATGTTGAGCAGGTCCGAGAACAGGTCCGTGCCCGTGGTGGCGGGCCACGACTTGTCCTCCATCATGGCGGCGGGCTCCTCCCACTCGCGGTGGAAGTCCTGGCTGTCCACGTTGTCCGGGTTGAACTCCCGGTAGCCGCGCTCGCCCGTCGTCTCCATGTACTCGCGGTACGGGTCGTACAGGTCGCCCGTGTCCTCGTCGGCGGCCTTGGGCTCGTAGTCCTCCGGGTTGCGGCGCCGGCGGCCGCGGAACGAGTCGTCGTCGTCATCGTTGCGGCGCGTGCGGAGCGCGAAGCTGCGCGCACCCTGCACGGTCTGAAGCTGCGGCACGCGGCCCACGCGCTTGGCGGCGGTCCGCACGAGCGCCAGCACCATCACCATCGCTATGCTATGCTACAATGGAGCTTTGTATCTGTCTGTGTGCCAGCCATCAGGAGCCTCTCGTTTGGAGACATGGTGTGGCATACACGAATTAATGTGGCAAAACATAGAAAAGGTGGAATCATTACGGAATGTGACGGTTTGAAGGCAACTTCAAGATGTGGAGCGTGGGGGTGCACGGACGCTGCAGCGCGTTCCGAGAGCAGCAGAGGCTTGTATTTGCTATAGGAGGGGGCGATAGTTATGCTGATGAAGCAGTCGAGGCAATGCGACGGCAGTTGCTGCTGGAGATGATGACGCAGGCCAACTGCAGGGCGGTGATACTTGACAGGTTGGAGGACGGAGCGGCGTTGAGTGCCGTACGACTGGCGCTCCAGCAGGCTTGCGCGGAGGACGCGCTGCTGTCCAGGACGCACTTCGCTGTGGTGGCTTCAACGCCAACAGATTGTGCACTGGAGGAGATGGCCGCGCGCGTGGAGCAGGCGCTGGTGACGCTGCAACTCCAGCAGCTGGACGTCTTGTTGCTTCGAGCGCAGTCGCTGCCGGGGTCCAGCGGCATCCACGCCCGCAAGCAAACCGTGCTGGAGGCGTGGGAGCACATGATGGCAATCCAGCAAGCAGGACTGGTGCAGCATATCGGCGTGAGCGACTTGAGCGTCCAAGACGTCGACTTCCTGCTCACAGCGTACCCGGACAATCCACCGGAAGCTTGGTCGATGATGATCCAGCTGCCAGGAACGACCTCGAACCCGTTCGGTCTTGATGCTCCACTCGAAGACGTCACTGCATTCGCTCACGCCCACGCTATTGATGTGATAGTACGGCTCCCCTTCAACAGCCTTGACAGTCTTGAGCCGCTAGAGTTGCGTGATAACTGGGAGACGCTGACTCACGACCTGTCCGAGCGCTATCGTGAACGACCATTCAAGTTCCTGGTAGCTCACGAGAACGAAGGCAAAGCAGCTTCGTATCACATGGACTCACACGCTCTCGGAGACGGCGCCAGCGTGTTGCAGACCCCGCTGCAGATTGTTGTGCGCTACTTGCTCCAAAAAGGCCTCGTCGTCATTCCGCAAGGAGTCGATGGCTTGCAGCGTGACGAGCAAGATCTGGTGGCCGAGGAACACGCACTCCGAGAGGTCTTCGGTCCCCTTGCACATCCATTCACAGCGATCCATCCATCGTGCTCCCCACACCAAGTTTATTCCAGCGTGTTGACGCGCGATGACCTCGCTGCAATCGATCGCGCGCTGCCCTTGACAACTTCGTTCCCCCTCCCGACCCCACCGCGCACACCTATTAGTACAACTGGAAGAAGTCGACCCGGGTCCAGACAAGAGCGACGAATGAACTTGCCGGCGGTGGTTAGTCGACCGCCTACTGCTGATTGATTCGAGTCGAGACTCAACGTTTTACATGTGCCATTTTTTCTTCATCGTTCGTTCGTTCGTTCTCTTCTTTCAATGTCCCCCTTGTGTTGTGTGTGTTTTCGAGCTCGAACCATCGAGCTAAGCGGTCATAAGTCGATCAAGGCGCTGTTGCTCTCGCGTCATCACCTCCTCGCGGAAGTAGGCGGCCAAGAACTTGTTGCTGCTCAAGAAGCTGCGAAAGGTTTCGCCGCCAATCTCCACCACCTTCACAGGCTGCGTACACCGCACACTTGAGTGACGAGTAACAATCTTGCAGGCTCGGGTTTGCCCTGATACGCCCAGCGGGAAGTAGTCACCCGGGTGCAGCTCCTCCACCACGACCCCTTCGTTCGCTTTCAGCACTTCGACCTGTCCGTCCAGCAGGATGAACACGGAATCGCAAGGCTCGCCTTCCTTGTAAATAAAATCGCCCGTGTCAAACGTGCGCATCTTCACAGAACCCTTGGCTGCCTCCACACACTTGATCAGATGCTGTCTAATGTGACGGTGCGCAGTTTTCTCGAGACGGTCGTTGATCGACTCGTACGTCCCCTTCAAGTTCAGGTAGTCGTCCGCCACTAGCTGCAGAACTTTGCATGGCGTGTTGCTCTCTTCAGCACAGCGGTAGGTGGCGATACGCGGCAGAAAGCGCCCATCGGGGCGGACCAGCTCAATCTCGCCGAAAAACGTCCCCTTTGGTAACCGCCTCAACTTCATATCCTCGAGCCCAGACGTGGTAGGTCGAGTTTGAATAAATCCTGGCCACGATGGATGTGCGGGACGTGACACTAGTCCAGCAAAGCCCTCAGATTGCTCAAACGCCGACGAACTGGTGATCGGAGCGCCTTCACCGGCCTCATCCGATGTCAAGGACTTCTTGATCGGGTTCTTACAAGAAACCTCCACCTCGCCATCCAAGAGCAAGTACACGTTGTGTGCACCAGCGTGACCTTCTCGGATAATCGCCTCGCCAGGCCGGAACGTAGCCGACCGCAGCGTGGAAATCGTCATCTTGACGTTGTCGTAATCGACAGCTTCTAATGACGAAGCGTTCTGCTCCGGATCGCCAGTCGCTCCGACAAGCATCTCATTTAACTCGTTGTCGCTCATGTGCTTGCCCAAACTTTCACTGACACGAGCAAGGTCCTTCTTGGAGATAAATCCCTTGCCCTCCTTGTCGAAGAAGTGCAGCGTGGAGAGCAGCGCGTTCGTCTTTTCGTTCAATGCCTCGACACTTGAGCTAAGTCCCCAGGCGAAGCTGCGCTTCACATTCTCCAGCTCGTCGTTGTCTTCCTCGTCCAGGTTGTCCGCCATGGCATCAAGCAGAAGAACAGCGAGAATACTGGCACGCAGACGACGGCGACCGCGCTGAAATTTTTCCAAGAGCTCGGCTGAATTTTTCATCGGCTCGCGACTGAGTTGCGCTTGGTTACGCAGCCACGGGTGTTGAAGCGCCTGCTCCGCGCTCAGACGCTTGTTCGGGTCCGTCTCCAGCAGCTTCTGGATCAGATCACGCGCGGACGGCGAAATCGATTGCCACGCACGAGACTGTGTACGGAACTTTCCCTTCAGAATTCTTTTACGGATCTGTAAAACACAAGCTACGTCAGCCACATACAACTCACTCAACGCAAACCCGCCAGTCAGCATCGCACCTCTTCATCGGACAAGTTGTTGTACGTGTCGAACGGATGTGCGCCGCACAGCAGAATGTACAATACAATTCCAAGAGCGAACATGTCGGCTTTGGGTCCGAACTTGATGGCATCCGGTCCGGCCTGGGTGTCGAGGTCCTCGTCCTCGTTCTCATCAATCTGCACCTTTTCCCCGTTGGCTCTTGCCTGTCGAAGTGCATCCCTGGTATTCCTCCTGTGAATCAACGCGCCGTGCTCCAGCGTCTCGGGGGCTGCGTACGCCACCGTGCCCATTAAATGCGAGTCGTAGAAGAATCTTTCCCCCATTCGAAACGACACGCCAAAGTCCACGAGACACATGCGGCCATTGTGCAGCAGCACGTTCTCGGGCTTGATATCCCCGTGCACGATGCCCTTGCGGTGCAAGTACTGCAGCGCGTCACACAGCTGTCGGATGGTGTTGCTCGCCTGCTGCTCCGAGTAGGCCCCGTTGGCAATCAAATGGTCGAAGAGCTCTCCGTCCTGCGCCAGCTCCTGCACAATGAACCAGCAGTACTCGGTCTCGTACGTGCCTCTGAGCTGCAGGATGTTCGGGTGCTGTCCGGCCACACGCAGCACGTCGACCTCGCTCCAGAACTCGCGGGCGGACGTCTCGCTCTTGCTCAGCATCTTGACGGCCACCAGCTCGCCCGTGCGCTTGTCCACGCCCTTCTGCACGACGCAGTAGCCTCCCTCGCCCACCACCTCGTCCAGGATGTCGTACTCGTCGTGGATGTTGCCCCCGCGTCTGATGGTCGGGGCGTTGGCGCCTTCCATGGCGGCGTCCGGTTCCGACGTGTGGGCGAGCACCAAAGCGCCCGCCGCGGCGCTCAGAGCCGCAACTTGCTGCCACGCGTTGGCGGCACTGCTGCTGCCATTGTTGCAACTGCTTGACGCCTGTAGACAGCGCTGGAAGCCGCGCGCATCGCTGCGCAATGGCTGTCGGGGTGCTGTCGGAGCTGCTGTGCCACGACCGTCGGCCACGAGACGCCAGAGCCGCGAGCGTCGAGATCGTAGCGCCAAGAGAGTCTGGAGGCGCGGGGGCTGCGGCATTAGCGGTGCACGGGAGGGGGAGAAGAGGAGAGCAGATAGAGAGTTAGAGCGAGGCACGCCCTAGGGGCAGGCAGGTGTCGGTCGACTCTCGGTCGGTCGGTCCCCAGTAAGTTACGAAGGGAAAAGCTCCGATTTGGTGGTGCCGAGTTGAGAACGACGCGCAAACAGGTGGCCGCGATTTGAGGCGGCTAAATCAGAGTCATAATACGGGGTTTTAGGCGATGACAACTTCAATCTGGGAGTGGTGCGTCGGCGGTGTCGGACAGGGGAGTGTGTACCCATCACTGGAAGGCTTGGTGTGAGACGATGAAGCTGACTCGCGCGTCGACTACTACTGCAGCAGCAGCAGTGCTGCGCTAGGTGTTCGGGTCATTGCCATGGGCTGATGGATTATTGGACGTCTTGTGGTGCGAAGGCACGAGGTGCTAATCTCGACTGCCTGGTACTGTACAGGTAGCTGTCTTGTCAACTCGCGAAATGGCTCGTGGCAGACGGCCGACGCGCCGGACGCGGCGGCAGGATAGTGGCGGGATGCCGGTGCCGCTGCGACTGACCCCAAACTCATCCTCGCCACGTTGGACGCTCGCAGGGTATTGATCGGGCGGACCCCATCTCCGGTGGGCTGCATCATGCAGCGCATGCCGTGCACTGTGCAGTCTGTACTACAGACTCTGTAGGGCCTGCATGGAGGTGCTCTCACTCCTCGCTCGCGATGCGATCTACATGGCATGTCGTAGTGGTCCACGGTCGTCCACAGTACATGACCAGAATGTTTTCGCTGGTCGCTGGCAGCACATACAGCGGTCATCGTCGTTGCATTCGCACGGGTACAGTCCACCACTTGCACCGGCGGCACGCTGCTGCCAATCGCTAACGTTTCGGAACCCCATGGCAAGCTGTCAGCAAGACGTCTCACTTCAACCAAGAGCACTCGGATAACTTAGCTCAGCAGCGCTGCTTCCATCCTCCACCAGAGGATGCATCGGATCCATTCTGACACGGACGTCGTCCATATTAACAGCAACTGCGCCCACGCTGGGCTTGTCCTTAGAGTCTCACCAGTACAGTTCTGTACAACGGAGAGCGCTGTTAAATGATCCGACTTGAGGCGGCCGCGGTCCAGACGTCAACCATATGGCCGTGACGCGTCCAGTTCGGCCAGTGACCTACACTTGATTCCGTGCGGTCTCAGCAAGCGCAGTGAGCGAACTTCGAGGTCCTCGAATCCTCGAACCGAACCGAGCCGAGCTCACTTCCGAATCGACAGCCTCTCGCCGAGGGACGCCAAGCAGCGAGCAGCTCCAGCAGCAGCATGACGGCCATCGAGAGCCCGCAGGTCGGCGTCGGCGCCTACGACCAATCTCTGTCGACGCCCAATCGCCTCGAGAGGTGAGAAATGTGTGGTGCTGTGCATTTGTCTCCCCCGAACTGCTCCGAACGCTTACATAGTTGAAAATGGATGGCGCTGCTGCAGGCTGCGCGACCACTCGACCGTGAGCGTCGTGAGCTCCATGGGCCCTGACGAGAAGGGGAGCACGCGTCGGTGCAGTGGCGACCGTCGGCGCTGGCGACGATGAAGGAGGACCCGCGACGACAGCTCACGGTACTGGGCATCGTCGGGCTCTGCTACTTCTCCGTGTGCGGTGGCCCCATCGGATCCGGAGCCAATCATCTCCGGTGCGTAAGGCTGCCAATGCTGCTGTGGGCGGAGAGGGTGTAACTAACATTCTGTCGTGTAGCTGGCGGCCCGCTGCTAGGGCTTATCATGTTGCTGCTGTTCCCCGTGGTTCTGGGCCTCCCGATCGCCTACGTCACGGCGGAGCTCAGCACTGCGTACCCGGAGGATGGAGGCTACACGGTGTGGGTGCTCAACGCTTTCGGACCGTTCTGGGGCTTCCAGACGGGCTACTGGGCCTGGATCTCGGGCGTGATCGACAACGCGCTGTACCCGGGACTCGCCGTGTCGACGTTTACGGAGGTCTATGGAGACATCGGCTCCCCGACGGCCGAGTACTTCATCAAGGCGGCCATTGCCGTGGCTCTGACCCTGCCAAACCTGCTCGGTATCCGCGTGGTGGGCAACGGAATGGTCGTCTTGTCCATCTTCGTCATGGTCCCGTTCATCGTGCTGTTCGTCTGGGGACTCGTGAGCGGACACGACTGGAGCGCGCTCGGAGAAGTTCGTCGCTCTGACATTGTGTACAACTCCAACGGAGACTTAGTGAGCATGACCGGCAGTCTCGACGTACGTATCTGCTCTAGACTCGCGTATTCTGGATGTGAAGTGTGGCTAACTTGTACCTTACAGATTGACTGGTCTACGTTGATCAACACGCTCTTCTGGAACTTCAACGGCGCGGTTGGAATGTCAGTCTTTGGTGGCGAAGTGAGTGATCCGGGACGCACTTACCCGCGCGCGATGCTGGTGTCGGTGCTTCTCATCGCGCTCACGTACATCATTCCGCTGTTTGGCGCCACGGTCTTCAACTCGCCCAACTGGACGACGTGGGACGACGGGTCGTTTTCGGCCATTTCCACGGCGATTTGTGGCACGTTCCACTCGACTTGGATCATGCTGGCGTCGTTCGCCAGCAACACGGGCATGTACATCGCAGAGCTGTTCACCGACTCGTTCCAGATCATGGGCATGGCGCAGAACAACCTCGCACCAGCCTTCCTCAAGACGTACGTTGTGTTTGAACTGTGCTTTTGTGTGCCATCGACGATTCTGACAAAGTTATGCTGCGAATGCTATCTTGCAGTCGCAACAAACGGTTCAACACGCCCCACAACGCCGTCTTCGCCAGCCTCGTGGTCATTCTCGTGCTCATCAAGTTCGACTTCGACGACATCGTCAACATGACCAACGCGCTGTCGGCCTTCTACCAGCTCCTCATCTTCGCTGCCTTCATCAAGTTGCGCTACACGCACGCAGACCTCAAGCGTCCGTACAAAGGTGCACTCTTCTATTTGAGCGACTTGTTCGAAGTGTTTATCACGTTAGCTTACGCTGATCTCTGTGGTGATGTACAGTGCCTGGAAGCATCCCGATGCTTCTGCTTGGCCTCTTGATCCCGACGGCTTTGCTCGTCTACATCGCCGTGGACGTCTTCTTCACACTGGCGCCGGCGATGATTGTGCTGGGCGTGACCTTGGCAGGCTTCGTGTATGCTCGCTGGAAGAAGTTCACGCGCGCACAGTTCGAAGACCTAAGCTTGGAGGGAGAGTGAGCTGCACCGCGGAGCTAATGAATCTATCAGTAAGTACAATTATTGCAACCACAATCAAAGGAACTACCTACGCAGCCTTGTTTTCCATTTCAGCTAAGAGTGCATGTCAACTTCAATAATGAGTGACTGTCACTTCAACAAGTTGAACTTGGCGTGTACCATCGGAAGTGTCAGTCCGACTCGGACTGCGACGGACTCAGTCGGAGATCGACCGTGTCGGCTCGACAGTCGAGCACCACGTGAGCAAGCCAGTGTGTACTTCTATGTGGCAGTCTCCGCTGCTGCCGTTTTGCTTTCATCCCCTCTCAGAAAGTCTCAGCTCATGAGAAGCAGGAAGCAAGGATTTGCAGCAGAGAGGGTGCTTCAAGCACTCGGTCAACTTCAACACGACGGTCAACGTGGAGAAGCATGTTAGACGTGGACGGCATGCCATTGAGCGGCGCTAGGGTGAAGCCTTGCGCCGGCGGCGATCACCTTGGCATAATGCGCAGAGAACGCTTGATTGCCTTCGTCGATCCCACCACATTTGCCATCGCCGTGAAAGCTGCCGACGCGCTGCACGCGGCGATGATAGAATGGCTGCTGCACATGTACCGCCGCATCATCGTACTGTAGTCAGTGAATGCAACGCCGGGAATCAGATGGATTGGCCCATCTCATCGGGCAAAGTCTCCTCACCAACTCGCCTGAGCAGGTTGACTCGCAGTTTGAGCCGGTGGGACGGAGTCGGACACGCGCTTCATTTGCATTGAAAAGCAAGCTCCAAGTGCTGCTTCAACAGTGATTTTCCTTTCGCCGCTCGACGTTTACACTTGCTCCCCTTTCACAACCACCACGAGGTCGCATGCGGCAGCAAAGGCCTGGGTTTCGATAGTCGCTTGAGGCGCCTTTGCATAGCTGACGCGGTGTTATTAAATGTCGTAGAAGTCGTCAATCGACGGCGGAATACGTACGATGCGGAATGTTAAACGAAGTCGCTAGGTCATCATCGTGACGCACCCAACGGGGCCAGGGAGCTGCTCAAAGGTGGCTCGGGGGATGCCGTTAAGATATGAATACGCGAAATTAGGCTGATGGGATTTGATCCGTAACATCATCACGAACACAGGACCTACCGGCGGTGCAGCGTATAGACTGCTGCACATTGAGGGCAACGAGGCTGCCGCTATGTAGACAACGCTGCTTG
The DNA here is from genome assembly GCA_024211575.1 of Phytophthora melonis. Taxonomy (NCBI): domain Eukaryota; phylum Oomycota; class Peronosporomycetes; order Peronosporales; family Peronosporaceae; genus Phytophthora; species Phytophthora melonis. The sequence goes on along the minus strand of JAMXKT010000094.1, from coordinate 1,101,019 downwards.
GTAGACATTGACGTTGAAGCACATTTACAAATTCGCGTTGTCTGGGTCAAGCGCTGGAGCTACCTGCCGCCACTTCCGCATGACCGAGCCCAAGAGACCGATTCTCGACGTCGTTCGCAGTCCCAAGGGTGGAGCCTATGACGGCCAACTTCTGCTTACGCCCGAACGTCTGGGCCGGTGAGGATTGATCGAGCTATTTCCATGAATTGCAGCCACCTAACACGCTAATTCTACGTGAATAGGCTGAATGATCACTCGTACGTGAGTATCGTCAGCTCGATGAGCGGTTCGGTTCAATGGCGTCCATCGGCGCTGGAGCCAACAAAGGAGGACTCGCAGCGACAGCTCACGGTCTTGGGCATTGTTGGCCTCTGCTACTTTTCGGTGTGCGGAGGCCCCATCGGATCTGAGTACATCATCTCGGGTATGGTAACTTCATCTGAGCACTCTGCACTTCAGTAGTGAAACCAATGTCGTGGTGGTGTTGTGTTACGCAGCCGGTGGTCCATTGGTTGGACTCATCTTCCTCGTCTTGTTCCCGTTCATCCTCGGACTCCCGATCGCCTACGTCACGGCTGAGCTGAGCACTGCGTACCCACACGACGGTAAGAAAATAATCGCTCGACTGAAGCCTTACTTCAATTTGCACTCTAACGATAAGTCGTCGTTGTGTTTCCAGGAGGGTACACGGTTTGGGTATTGCATGCTTTTGGTCCGTTCTGGGCCTTCCAGACGGGGTATTGGTCGTGGATTTCTGGAGTCATCGACAACGCCATCTACCCGGGACTCGCCGTCGCGACGTTTACCGAGGTCTACGGGTCGATCGGGTCGCCCACGGCCGAGTACTTCATCAAGGCCATCATCGCCATCATCTTGGCGCTGCCGAATCTCTTCGGCATTCAGATCGTGGGCAACGGCATGGCGGCATTGTCCGTCTTCGTCATGGTTCCGTTCGTTGTACTCGCCATTTGGGGGGTCGTTCGTGCCAACGATTGGGGTGCGTTGGGTGAAGTACGTCGTTCGGACATCGTGTACGACGCCAACGGGGACTTCGTGAGCATGTCTGGCAGCGTGGATGTAAGTACCCGAGCCAATTCTGCGTTACTGATGAGAATTATCCTCTAACGTGTGCTTCATTTTGGCAGATCGACTGGTCCACTTTGATCAACACGCTCTTCTGGAACTTCAACGGTGCGGTCGGCATGTCGGTCTTTGGCGGTGAAGTGGTCAACCCCGGACGCACCTATCCGCGCGCCATGTTGATCTCGGTGCTGCTCATCGCGCTCACGTACATCATCCCGCTGTTTGGCGCCACGGTCTTCAACTCGCCCAACTGGACGACGTGGGAAGACGGATCATTTTCGAGTATTGCGTCGGAGTTGGGCGGCGATTTCCTGTCCACTTGGGTCATGCTAGCATCGTTCGGCAGCAACGCGGGCATGTACATCGCAGAGCTCTTCTGCGACTCGTTCCAGATCATGGGCATGGCGCAGTGTGGGCTCGCCCCAGCGTTCCTCAAAGCGTGAGTGCTGTTCCTGCTCTGTTGGAATTGTTTAAGTCTGACTTCGTGTTTTATTTGATTTAGACGCAACAAGAGGTTCAACACGCCACACAACGCCGTGTTTGCCAGTCTTGTCGTCATCTTCGTGCTCATCAAGTTCGACTTCGACGACATCCTCAACATGACCAACGCGCTGTCGGCGTTCTACCAGCTCCTCATCTTCGCTGCCTTCATCAAATTGCGCTACACGCAGCCGGAACTTGATCGTCCGTTCAAAGGTAAGTTTTGTGATCTGAAACGTGTGGCAGGCCTGGACCCTCATGTGCTTTCTTATTGATACTGTGCAGTCCCTGGAAGCATGCCCATGATTTGGCTCGGTCTCTTGATCCCAGCGGCGCTGCTCGTGTACATCGCTGTGGACGTCTTCTTTACGCTGGCACCAGCACTGATCGTCGTCGGTGTCACCCTCGCGGGTCTTCTCTACGGATACTGGAAGAAGTTCTCTCGAGTTCAGTTCAACGACCTCAGCCTGGAGGCATAGCAATGATGCTGGATAAGTATCGTGCATGACAAAGGAGTCAGCAAAATGTGTATATGTATGTAAGTAAGGAAGATAATTCATGAGAATGTAGTAACCATTGGCATTAACACCACGAATCCGGGTCATATCGTGCCATTCTTCCAGCGCACTTACACTTCATAGAGCCTCATGACGCCGTCACGCAGGAGCTGCCGCATGGACCATCCCGTTGGACGGTTGTGTCCGTCGTCCGAGTGGCGCCAAGACCAAAAGATCCAACCCGAGTGCGCCTTGCTGAATGCTTCAAGTTGGGCCGACGCGAACTGCTGCAGTCCGTGGCGGTCTTCACTGGGGAAGGCGCATCCTTGCGCTCCCAAACTCCATTCATCAATAAGGAGCCAATTGCCTCCCCACGACGAGATCTTGTTGCCGTAGCGACGGACCGCGTCCAGCACTTGCTCGCGTCGCTGACCTTCATAGCCCCAGATGAAGTACGGGTGCCACTCGTGCCACACGTTGAAAAACTTCGGGTAGCGCATGAAATCCTCCATGAACGGTGGGCTCTGCTCTGTCAGCAGTGGCGCAACAGTGAGTACGCAGTCATTCCCGGTCGCGCGGATCTCCGAGTACGCCTGCTCGTAGTACGCACGCAGCACGTTCGGGTCCGTTGGCACTTCCGGCTCGTTTAATAGCCCAATACCAAGGAACGAAGGACAGTAGCGGTAGCGCGAGGCTAGGAAGTTGGCCAGGTACACGGTGTTGTCCACGTTCTCCGGGTACTGACTCCAGTACTTGACGCCGCCGTCCACTGCGGCGCTGTGGTCACGGCCGTTCTGCGAGCCTTTGGCGGCGTGGATGTCTACGAGCACGGCCAGGTCGTACTTGACACACCAGTGGTTCACCAGCTCGTCCAGGTAGCGCAGCGCGTGGGGAGCGAACACCTTCCACTGCTGCTTGTTCGGGAAGTCGGTCGGGTCGAAGCCCATGATCCAGAAGCCCACGGGCACCCGCACCGTGTTGAGTCCGAAGCGCTTCATCTCGGCGATGTCGTACTCCGTGATCCACGTGCGTCGGTGCTCGTCGAAGCGTCGGTCGCCCTCTTCGTGGCCCAGGAACTTCATGGTCGCGAACTCGCCCTGGTTCTTGATCTCGTCGGGCACGCCGTACCACAGACACGAGTCCCATGTCATCCAGTGCTCAGCCACGAGCCAACCGCCGAGGTTCACGCCGCGGCAAGGAATCTCTCCGCGCCGCAGTCGGGCTTGGAGCGAGTCGGACGCTACGCAGGACATCTTAGGACTTGAGCTCTTGTTAACGAGATGCAAAGTGAGACCTTGCTCGAGGATTGTCAACTGCCAACTGCCAAGCCTGTTTCTGCGAAGGTCTCGCCAATGCGCTGAGTTTGTTTACCTACGTGCGATGGCAATGTGTCTCAAGATCAGCCGCCACGCTAGGTCAAGGAGGTTGAAGAGGTTGAAGAGCTCTCGGTCGTACAGCGAAAAGGAGCTGAATTATTACATTGAATTGATTGACTTTTTCAGAGATTCTTTGCTTACACTACGGAGGTTTGTTGATAAGTTGATCGTCGGTGCTTGGTTGAGCGGGCTCTAGCTTGTATGCTTTTAGCTTATAGGTTCTGGGCCACGAGCTCGGCGGCCGCTTCGAGCCCCGAGAAGTAGGCGGCCTGGAGTGCGCCCTGGTACTTGGGGTCTACGGCCTCGCCCGCGAAGAGCACGCGATTTGCCACCGTTTGCTTGAGCAGGTCCGGGTCCTCGTGTACATTCCTGGCGGTGACGCAGCTGTAGGCGCCCACCGACCACTGGTCTTGATCCCAACTGCTCAAACCACAACAGTCAAAACAGTCAGCGATGACGACTCAAGAGATCCAATCCGCACGGTAAAGAACTTACCGAGTGATGAAGTGGTTGATGGGCTCGGGGATCCCCGGTCCGAACGTCTCCTGCATCTGCAAGTACAGCGCGTGGGCGATCTCCTCGTCCGTGAAGGAAGCCGAGATGGCGCTGGCGTTGTCGCCGATTAAGACGCCCTCCAGGATCGGGACCCCCTTGGCCAAGTGATAGTTGAACACCAACGGGAAGTAGATCCGCCGGTTGGTGGCTGCTCCGCTCGTGCTCGAGCTCTTGGTCTGCAGCTGGGCCATGAACGTGGCGTGTTTAGGCCAGAACACCTCGGGGAACTGCACCAGCACCTTCATGTACTGACCCATCTTGGACCGCTTGAGCGCGCCGGTCTTGATGGCGGGTAGCTCCGGCTGAAAGTGCAGCTTGCCGCTCTGCAGGAGGCCGAGCGAAGTGGCCACGATCACGCGGTCGGCCGTAACGCGGCGTCCGCCGTTGCACTCGATAATCACCGTCGGGGCCGTCGTAGTTGATCGACACAACGGACACGTTGGTGTGGATAACGTCGTGCAGAGGCTCCGCTAGGTGGTCGATGAAGCGCTCCATGCCCGCGGGGACGATGCAGTGGGCGCCGGGGTCGTCGCCCATGAGGTCCGTCTCGACGAACGCGTCGAGGTTCAGGTCCTCGACCGTGAGGCCGAACCATGCCTCCATCAGCCTCAGGAAAAGCTCAATTTTGGCGCGGGCCTTGACCCCACCCATGACCTCGAGCAGCTCCTGGTCCGAGTCGAGGAGGTGCTCGACCACAGCCGACAGGGTCTTCTCTCGGTGCTCGTCTCCGTGGTCCGACCTCGCGAGCTGCTGGAGCTTGCGCATGAGCAGATCTTGCCACGCCCACGCGTCCTTGGTCTGCTGCTCGCTCAGCTGGTGACTACCGTCAAATAGCAGGAAGTTCGAGCATGAGCCCGGATGCAGCCACGGATTCCGCGGACTGATCTCCTTGAACGAGATGCCGAACTGCTTGGCCATCGCAGCGAACGGGTTGCCCTCGACGCCGTGGATCCAGGCCGCGCCCACCTCCACGTTGACGGGGAGCGCGTCGCTGAAGGACTTGGTTTGCACACGGCCGCCGATACGCGACTGCGCTTCGAGCACGCACACGTCGCTGGCGTCGAAGTGACCGGACGATAACAATTCGTTGGCGGCGCTGAGACCGGCGAGACCGGCGCCGATCACCGCCACGCGATAGGAGCTCTCGAGCGGCGTCTCGGTCGGTTCACTGGTGAGGTTTGGCATGCTTTGGTTGATGCGTTGCAAATTGCAGAATGGTGAATTCCTTTCGAGCTGTCAGTTGTCGTGGCATGACCCCCCTGGACAGTCGGTTTCTTCGTTCTCCAAGCTCCCCACCAAATCCAGGGAGGTTCTCGTTGATGATGTTTCGCTGCTTCTTGTCGTGCTTAGGTGGTAGCATGCTGCACACTTGGAAGGCGGCCGATTCCTCGACCGCCGTGTGCTCCTTCGATGGGAAGAGAGGCCTCGGTTTCGCTACACGACTCGCATTCACGCGGTCGGTATCCGTGCCATATGCCGATGACCTCGAGCTTGTCATGCTGCTCGGCTTGGCATCCACTGGGCTCTTTGAAGGGCACTTCAAGCACGGTGGCGGTCGTTTACGTTACGCAAAGCACGACCGCCGGATTCCTCCGCCGTCAACAAGAACACGCCAACTGCTCGGATTACTGGCGACGACTTCAATCCCGTGAATCTTGTAGGGCCGTTGCTTATGTTACGGGGAGAGTCCACTTCGATGAAACTTGTTGTAAACAGCTTATGTTACGCGTGCCTGCTGAAGAGGATGAGCAGTTCGTCAACAGGACAGGACGTGCACCGAATTGGGCCTGGCGGAATGATTCCGGGGATGCAACTGAAAAAATAAAAAACTGGTACAAGTATCATAACTACTATAACTACTGTAGTTCACATATCGGCCACAGGAATTTTGGACATTTATTTTAAGGTTGTTCTAAGACCTTAGACTTAGACTTCCTACTCGACTCTTCTTACTTGCTCTCGCCCACTAGTTCAGCTGCCGCTTGAATACCTGCCCATTAGCAAGACAATCGGTCAGCATCCGCCCAGCTCCACACAACAGCAAAGGTCTCTATCTTCCACTAACCTGAGAGGTACGCAGCTTGCAACGCGCCCTGGTACTTGTAGTCCGTGGCTTCACCGGCGAAAAGCACGCGGCTGGCCACCGTCTCACGCAGAATGGCCGGGTCCTCGTCCGAGCTCTCCACTGTGAGAGAACTGTAGGCCCCCACCGACCACGGATCCTTATCCCAGCTGCGTTGAAGACGAAACCACAAATTATCGTTAGTTTGGGGCAAAACACAGTAGCAAAACTGGCATAATAGACGCTTACCGTGTAATGAAGTGGTTCACCGGCTCCGGGATGTTCGGGCCAAATGTGTCCTGCAGCTGCAGGAAGAGGGCGTGTGCGATCTCCTCGTCCGTGAAAGAAGCGGAAATCTTGCTTGCGTTCTCACCGACTAGGACGCCCTCGATAATAGGCACCCCCTTGGCAAACTGGTAGTTGAACACCACCGGGAAGTAGATTCGACGGTTCGAGCCGTCAGTAGTATTCGAGCTGTCCTCGAGTTGTGCGATAAAGGTCGAGTCCTCGGGCCAGAAAACTTCGGGGAACTCCACGAGGATCTTCATGTACTGGCCCATCTTGGAGCGCTGGATGGCACCCAGCTTGGGCGCCGGAAGCTCAGGCTGGAAGTGCAGCTTGCCCGACTTGAGGAATCCGAGCGAAGAAGTCACAATCACGTGGTCAGCCATTACACGACGACCATCGCTGCACGCAATGACAACGCCGTCAGCACCCTCGTAGTTGATCGACGTAACGCACACATTCGTGTGGATCGAGTCCTTCACAGGCTTGGCCAGGTTGTCGATGAAGCGCTCCATTCCCGAAGGGACGATGCAGTGCGCACCAGCGTTGTCACTACAAAGACAGCAGCAATATCATTAGTGCATCGACCAAGCTGTAAATTCTTTTCGCAACTAACAACGTACCCAATGAGTTCGATCTCAGCGAAGTCATCGAGCTGGACTTCATCATCGTTCACCCCCATCCAGACTTCGATCAGCTTCAGACACACGTCCAGCCTCGCGCGTGCGTTTGGGGCCTTCATGGCTTCCCGGATTTCTTCGTCGGACCCGACGAGGTGGTCCACGATTGCTGACAGCGCCTTCTGCTGGTGGTCCGCGGCATTGGGCGACGTCGCCAGAGCTTGCAGCTTGTGCATGAGCATATCTTGCCATTGCCACGTCTCGTCCACTTGCTGCTGCGGCACTTGCTCGCGTCCGTTGAAGAACAAAAATTTCTTGCACGAGCCCGGATGCAGCCACGGATTCCGCGGCGCCACCTCCTTGAAGGCGATGCCGAACTTGCGCGCCAAGTCGGAGAACGGGTTGCCCTCGGTGCCGTGGATCCACGCGGCGCCCACCTCCACGTTGACCGGCAGCGTGTCGCTGAACGGTTGCGTCTGGACGCGCCCGCCGATACGCGCCTGAGCTTCCAGCACGCAGACGTCACTGGCCGCGAACTTGTTGGAGGCCAGCAGCGCGTTGGCAGCGCTCACGCCAGCCAATCCGGCGCCGATCACCGCCACGCGGTACGAACTCTCGAGTGCAATGGCAGACTTGGTGGCCATAGTTGGGGGTATAGTGGCTAGCGGCGATGCGGGTAAGCAGGAATGCGTGCGGACCTCCTCTCACAAGGGCAGATTCGCAAATGACACGCGAAGTGGACAAAGCGAGCTCGACGAGGCCAACGAGCCGAGCTCGTGGTAAATTCGAATAAACCAATCGTCGTGTTTCCCGTGATTCTTCGGGCTTCAGGATTGGCTGAAATTAACATCGCTGCATAGGGTCAGCTCGCAAATTCGATGCTGTTACGGTCTCTGGTAGACAGCATTCCTCCTTGTAATCAGCAACCGAACCTACGCTTACGGTAGAATTGCGTAGAATCATCATGCACAACGCAAGGATAGATGCGCTGAGGGCATCGTAGCATTTTTTAGCTTCTGTAGTCGCACCACGGAATTCAGCTACGACTCGTACATGTAGTTCGTACTTCCGTTTTTCCGCATGGACTATAGAGCCGCAGTGCTCGAGTGTGAGTCCATGTTACTTGTAAACGACCATGTACTGCCACAATGCACGGGCAAGCCCTTCAAAGCTAGCATGAGTCAAAAGACTCAGTTTCGGCTCAAAACGTCAGCCTAAGGTGAGAGTGTACCCGACATTATTTTTTTTCTGTTCGTAAGATGCTCGACAATCACTATGCGATTAAGCAAGGAACCTGGAACGACTCCGGTTGTTGCTGTCCCCAGTAGAAAATTCAATTCTTTGAACTACACCTCTGCTGCAATTACAAGCCTGCGAGAAATAGTAGACTTGTCAGCAAAAAAGTATCCAAAAAAGTAGCCATTTGTCCACGAGAGCGTCGATTGGCTGAACCAAACTGTGCAATCCAAAACCTTTTTTGGCGCCACACCCCGCAAGATGCCGCAGCCCAAGCGCGCCTTCGTGGCGCTGCAGGACCGCTTCGTGAGCTCCTTGGCGGTGGCCTGTTGTCCTACCATGGACCTGGTCGCAGTGCTCACACTGGACCACCATCTCCTGGTTCACGTGCGTCTAACCACAATGATTTTATAAAAATAATTATGTTCAATTTTAGTTAGATAATTTTCTGACATTAGTATATGCTTCATTATTTTCTTAGCGAACGACGTCATGGCAGAAGCTGCTGCATGTTAAACCATCGGACGTCAGCTTCGAGATGGTGACGCTGGCCTGGAAACCCGACGGACTGCAGCTCGCTGTCGGCTGCGACGAAGGAGACGTGGCACTTTTCGAGATCGAGTCGGGCGAAATTATTCCGGAAAGACGGAGCAATCTCCGCCACGAACACCGCATCACGGCAATGCACTGGGCCCAGGTCAGTGAAGTGGGGGCTTCAAAGGCAGATTCCAGCAACAAACGACGCAACTCGAAGGCTGTTGAAGACGATTGGGGAACGTCTCAATCGAAGAAGCGATTTCAGCGTCGTTCCTCGAGGTTTCTTGCAGGTCACAGTGACGAAGCACCAGGTGATGATACGGTGCTGGTTACTGCTGATGACCGGGGCTTTATTGCGTTGTGGTGGATGGGGAGAGTGCTGCTGACGAGAATCGACGTGAGCGAACACTTTTCGGAGGAAGAGCATCAGTTTGTGGAGTTGGTGGGTGGTCAACGAGGAGGGGGCACTAAAGGCTGTTTCCGACTTGAGCGGGTGGATCTGGCGCCCGATCTGTCGTTGCTGTTTGTGTTGCTTGTCTTTTCGAGTAAAGACGGTAGCTACCCGGACACAAAACTGCATCGCATTCTGACAATCGACTTGACTGCAGTCCAGCGCATCCATGAGGATGTGGCCCTTGTAGCCGAGACGGTAGACCGCGTGCAAGCGATTTTAGACCGGGTCGTTGCTACTGGAAGACAAATGACCACAGAGTGGAAAAATGCCACGCGCATTTTTGAGCTCAAGATGGGGTTGATTGGGTCTCTATACGAGAAATATGCATGCGAGGACCCCCCACAAGTCGACATGCTGTCTATAGCGGTCACGGGTATAACATCTCCTGCGCTCGCACAATACTTCGCGCAAGATATTCAGGAGATGGTAAGTGGTTGATATTGTTATCGTTACCGCTGGTTTTACAGCGCCTAACTGACCGGCTGTGTGACGCAGAGTGTCCACCGCATGCAAAAGGCTCTATTCAGTGGCTGTGAGACGTTGAGGACTATCGCTGAAGGCAGAATGAAGCGTGACTTGGTTGACCTGGCATTTCTGCTGTCGGAGATGCGTGGTCGTGCGAAATGGAGCCAGAAAGCTTACGCAAATACGCTCGGTATTACGGAAGGTGCTCTTGATACTCTCGTTAGCACTACCCAAGACGCTATCTTGGAGATGGAAAAGTTCACGCTTGCGCTTCATGAAACGCGTCAGGACTTCGCGCTCTTTTTCCAGTGGATTTTAGAGCGTATTCGTGTTCACACGAACACTAGAGGAGATGAACCAGGTGGCAACGCGTCCCGTGAAGCAGGTAGTAGTGCTCACGGCGCAAAATCTCTCCTAAACTTGCGACGACTGTGTGACTTCTTACAGCGAGCAGCAGAGTATGCGCAGCAGTACCGAGAGCAACAGCCAAGCCACAACAAGTACAAGATTGAAACCACCTTTGCGAACGCGGTGTCTCGGCAACTGTCTACGCGACCAGTCCCATCAGGGGAAAAGTCTTCACAGGGGTGTCTTTCTCTCTTCAAAAGCATCCAAGACCAATGGGTTTCGTTGCTCGATTTGATGGCGGAGACACTCGCAAAAGCCACCGCTCGCGAGAAAAGTGGGTGTTTCTCAATAGGGAGCAGCGACAATCTCGTAGAGGAGTGTCACGTCCACTTTCGTCGCGCGTTTAGCTCGCAGAGACTTGACCATACCGAAGATGAGGACCAAAGTGACGATGAAAACCAAGAAGAGGCGATTGACTGGGGTTCATTAGTGCACTTCGGACCTAATGAAGGCCATCCGACGAATCGTAGCACGATACTAATGGGATTTCGTCTGCAGTCTGGTGTTCTGGTGCTGCTGCGGGCAAGTCATGGTGTCGATACCCCTCGTGCGTACTCTTCTCACCTGGTTTGGAACTCGGTCGTCGTCAGCTTTTCCGATGGCAATTCAGCAGCGCCAATCGCATGCCAGAGTTTCGATTTTTACGGTGACGGAACCTCGGAGAAAAGCGAGCAGCTAGCGCTTTTGCTCGATCGGAAGGCTGATGAATGTCAGCAAGGTACGCACTGTTGATCAGGACAACTCGATTGTTCGGATATTGTGTAACACGAGTCGTTTGATTTGATACAGAGTGGCTGTATCTACAGACGTACGATCACGTTGAGTTCTCAAGCTCAGAATTGCCTAGCAACTTCGAGGTGGGACAGATACAAGCGACCTAACCAGTTACCGAAGTACACTAACTGTTGTCTGTTGTCTGTTCATTTTTTAGACATTGTCAGCTCAAGGCCTAACACACACTTTTCAGCTTGACCAAGTTCGAGGGAGGGTCGTATCATCTCCTGTTCACTCTGGTAGAAGCACAGCTTCTGTGTATGCGAACGCTTCTCGAGGCGTTCTATGCGTCACGGTACCTCCCAGTCGTTTGGCAATCTTCGATGCAGAAGATAGTGAGGACGAGGATGAAGAAGATGAGGAGGACTAACATTGTTAAGGCTCTGGTGCTAAGCCGATTAAAGTGTTCCTTAGTTCGTCACGGTTGGCTTTTGCGTTCGCCCAGAGCCCGTGCGCTGGACCTGGAATCCATCCCCGCTTAGCAACTCATCAACAAGCGCAGTAACGTCGGTCTTCCGCATGGCCAAATAACGTTCCGAGGGCCGGCGTTGCCCATTAACATCTCGCAAGGACACGCTCGATTTTCGGCCAGCGCGAAACGCGCTCATTGTAGCGGTACCGTCGGGGCGCAGTCGGACTGCAGGTAGTTGCCCGCTACTCCCCGTTGGATGCACAGCTGACAATGTAGTGGCACTGTTTGGACGTCGAGACGAAAGTTCATCGGGTTGAGTTCCGGTCATTGGAAGGATTGTCGGCGAAGACGACGCTGGGTTATCCATCTCAGCCACAGTCAGCGTGGCTCCACACGCCTCCATCGAACCAGGCAGCATAACGGGGGATCCAGGTGCGAAATGGGAACGTGAACGACGTGCAGTCTTTTGCAGTTGTAGATCCGGAACATGCGCCAACACTTCAACTGCGGTTTGGTCCTCCGGTTCGTCGCGTGGTGTGGTACTTGTGTCCGAACGCGGAGAGTACAGGGCTGACTGAGCAGCAAGTTCCGCTGCAACGCTCTGAGCCGTAAGGCCAAGACCCAATCCAGTGGTCGACACGAAGGAAGAGTGTCTTCGGTGGAGCATGGATATCCCACTCACGCTTGCTCGAATAGTGTCGTGGTCACCCCCACGGCGGGTGATGTTCAGCTCGGCCACCCGCTCGCGATCGACGGATGTTAGCCCGATGGCGTCGTTGTTTTGCCAGCCAGATACAACCTTTTGCTGTCTCGTGATGGATTGAATTATCAGGGACCGGATCTCATCCATGACTCGGGGATACTGAGCTTCAAACTCATCGAGACATTCACGTGCCAGCAGATACGTCCCTGTCGCCCGCATCGCGAACAAGTTGTACTGCGCTACCGTCTCGGTCAGGGTCTCTTTGTATCCGAAGAACTCTCCCTCGAAAATCTTAGCAATCGTACCCTGGTGATCTGCAGCATGCTCACCCCCAGACGAGTGGCTTCTGCCGCTCGTCATTGTCGCGTGGGCATTCGGCACCGGAGCGAAATGGCGAGTTTTAGCGATAACAGCTCCGGTCATCAAGAAAAAGATGCCACTGACGGGGTTGTCCTGGTAAATCAGGATATCTCCTTCCAGGAAGAATTGCGGCACGAGTCGAGGCAGAATGAGCGTGAGGAACCACTTGGGCTTTTTATCGAAGAAGCGGATCTTCGATACCACGCCACCATTGAGAATGAGGGTAAGCTCGCTGCGTAGAGAATAACTGAGCGCATCCAGCAACGAATTCTCCGCAAAGAACGTCTTTTCACTATCGACGAATCGTAGGTGCTCCTGGCAGGCGACAATGAACTCGGTCGAGACACCGCGTTCTTTGATGTAGGCATTGACACGCTGCACCATTTCGTGCTCACGGTTCATGAGACTTTTCGAGTTGCTTGCCACTTCAATGACAGTACCAACCACGTACGCGAATAATGTGGTGCCGCCGATGAGAACCAAGATGCAGTAGGCCTTTTCAAGGTCGTTCACAGGGATGATATCTCCAAATCCGACTGTGGTCATAGTTGTGATGGCCCAGTAAATGCTGGCGATGTACTTGGACAGGATCGAGTCTGGGTTCTCAAAGTACAAGTTGCCCCACCACGCATCATCCGCATCCCGATCGGCCGACATATAGAACCAGAAACAGCCGACGTAGTGAGCGATGATCATCACCGGGGCTAGAAGCTTGAGAAGTCGGACTGTGTCTACGTTGATATCGAACTCTGCCATCCATTGCGAATTCATTTTGAGCAGCTTGGATAGACGCATTAGACGCAGCAGCTTGATGAGCTTGAGCGTGCGGATTAGTCGTAAAGACTTGAACACATTACCCGCTGCGACCGCCTCCACAACGAAGTCAAACGGGATCGTAGCCATTATGTCGACGAAAAACGTCGTCTTCAGATAGTGGCGACGGATTTCCTTGCGATCAACGATCTCCACCCCTGTATCGTCGACATACGTGGTGCAAAAACTCAGAACCACGTCCAACACAAACAATACGTCGGAAATGCGATCTGTGGTGTAGAAGACGAGGACGTCCTGCACATCGAAGGCTATTCGAAACGGCACTGTGATGGCAGTGATGGAGACCATGAAGCCCATGACGATGTCCCACGAAATTCGCAGCTTGGAGTAGTGGCGAATAACTGACCAGTGCGTCACCACTTCGTCGCCCGCGACGGTCATGTCCATTCGAGTTATCAAGTCGGGCGCCATCGTGTGCAAGTTTATCGAAGAAATAGATTTGCGATGTCGTTTGTGGAGAAACGGTTCTCCCCTCGTAAATGACTCGCGTCGAACTGCGCGAATAGACCGCATCCTTTGCATGGCTCGCCTTCCTCTCCTTGCAGACTCTGCATATCTCTCACCCAAGATCACTGCTAAATCCTCGAGGTACTTGTGAGCTACCGGGCACTTGTCAATCGCTTCGAGAAGATCCTTGCTATACATCGCATAGAGCTCTGTCTTCGATATCGAGCGGTAAGTGTGCGTGTATCGTCGACGAGAATTGACGAGGTACTCAATGCCGCAAATTTCACCCGGCGAGAGAGACCCTACCACAAGGTTGGACTGCACGGTCTCCACGGACCCAGATGTGAGGAAATACAGCTCCTCCCAAACGCTTTCGGCATCCACAAGCACCTGCCCGGGACCGAGAACTATTGGCCTCAGTCGCGGTATTGCGAACACGAAAAACTCCACGGAAGTCATACCGAAGAAAGGAAACTTTTTCACGAACGATTCCATTGACGCAGCGAGAATCTCGTACTGGAGACTTTTGGGGAACTGCTGCAGTAAATAGTCTTCATCAAATACGGTGCGGTGACTCCAGTGAAATTCAAACTGTGAAATAACGCGCTGACGGAGACGTCTTGGAATGCCACGCTGGATCAGGAACTCCTTCGTATCTTGCAGCTTCTGTTTGAGCATGATGCCTCGTGGATTGTAGTTTTCCGTGAGCATTTGAATATTTGCGATGATCATGCCGACGCAAATTGAGCCGAGACACGCCACGAAGATCGAGTACAGCCGCTCCCCATCAGTGATTCCGTAAATCTCACCGTATCCCACGGACATCATGGTATTCGATACCCAGTAGAAACTTACGAGGTACGGGCTTTTGAAGCCCTTTGCTTCGATATTGGTGACCCAGTTCGGGCCCGTTGGATCCCAGGTGTAGAACATGTACCATCCGCAGGCCACGAGGTGGATAATGAAAATAATAGTGAGCAAACTCTTGAGGGTTTGGAGCACATGCGCGTTGAGTGCGTCCACTTGCACAGCTTCCATCGCGCGCTTGAGCCGTAACAGCCGCATGAGCTTCAGCAGGCGAAATAACCTGAATACGCGGATAAGCTTGAGCGTCAGTAGAGAGGATGACGCGTTGGTGACCACTTGTAAAAACTGGTCTAGAGGGATAGTGGAGGCGATGTCGAAGATAAACCAACTGCGAAGGTATCGTTGACGAATTCTCCGAAGCTCGCACACCAACACGTCTTCGTCGTAATATCCTGTGAAAAAGTTGAATACCACGTCGACAGCGAAGCTGCTATCGAAACAGTAGTTCATTATCTGCTCCCACCCCTACAATAAATACAAAACACAAAACCGTTAGTTAATGTTCGTTTGGGAGCATGAATCGGTTTGTTTCTCACAGATAGGTCGATGCCAAACCCAATTCGATATGGTATAAGGATGACACTGTAGGCAATGATAAACCCGATCCAGAGATCCCACCGCACTTTCCACGCGGCGCGCGGCTGAATGAACCAGCGGTCGTATTTCACTTTCTCCGGCTGAATTATAGGCACGAGATCATTTCGGCGTACGCGTCGGGGTGCTGTGTATAGCGAAGGGTCCGGGAATGACTTTTGTTGCTGCAGCTTTCGTTTCCGAGGCAATCCTTTCGCGATCGATAGAGCGTTATCATGCACAAAATTCGCCACAGTAGCAGCTCGTTGGAATGTCCGGGAACCAAACGACGAAGTTCTGTGTGGGGGTTTACCTGCCACCGATGCTGATGTCGATGCCGTAGCTGTGCGCGAAGCATCGATACTCGACCGCGTAGGTGAGTTCGCAGGCGGTCCCAGCCGCACCGTCGCCACGTCCTGAACCTTCTTGCGCCACGGATGGATTAATGTGCGTTTCATGACGAGAGCTTGCTCTGTGCTGGGGTATGCGTTAGTGACTGCACGTCTTGCCCTCTCACGACACGGTCAAAAAGCATACAGCAGCTGAAGACGCCAGCATCCACCGAAGCGCGCAGACCCAAACGCGCGCGATCCGTCCGCCCAGCTGAGCCCAACGAGTTGCAGGTAGATGGAAAGACAGACTTGGCTGGGTTGTTGCTGTGGGAAGCCCTGCACAAGTTCGTTACGTGCCCCAGGCGCACTTGGCCAAGTTTAGCACCATGCTGGCATGTTTTCCACCGCAGCTAAATATACTAAGCCAAGCTCAATGCAAGCCCACCTTCACCACACGGGGCGGCTGTTAGCGTTCGGGTCGGTCAACTTGGCCTGTGCTGGGAACTCGCAAGAAAAGAATGCACGAAGGCCTCGTCAATATGTAAGAAAGAGCACTCGTATTGTTGTCACGAGCGCCGTCACGTCACTCGTTGCCATCCTCTTGGTTGAAAGTAGCTGGGTGAATCTAAAAGGGCATCTTCATGCCCATGCTCTGGGCCATCTTGGCCATATCGCCTAGTGCGCTGGGGTCCATACCTTGCATCTGCTTCATCATCCGCATCATGTTCTGCGGGCCGCCCATCTGCGCCATCATCTTCGGGTCCATGACCTTGGAGAGCTGCTGCATCACAGCGTTCGGGTTGCGAGCCATCTGCTTGCCGAGTGCCGCATCGCCAGTCTTCATGAGGCCACTCTTGCCCATGCGGCTCACAACGGTCGCGAACTGCTTGTGGCACTTGAGCAGAAACTCCACCTCATAAAGCTGGCAGCCCGAGCCACGCGCGACGCGCGTCTGGCGCGATTCCGAGAGCGGCACGATGCCGTCAAGCTCAGCGTCCGTCATACTATCCATCATAAAGAGGAACCGCCGGAGCCGCTTCGAGGCCTCTTCCTCTCCACCGCCCATGTTCATCATCTCGCTCATGCCCTGCGGCAGGCCAGGAATCATGGACATGACCTTGCTCAGCGGCCCCATCTTCATCACGCTCTGGAACTGTTTGTACATGTCACGCAGCGTGAAGACACCCTTCTGGAACTTCTCGACCATCTCCTCTTGGTTATCCAGCATGCCGCTCGTCTTCACCTCCTCCATCAGTCCGCGGATGTCTCCCATGCCCATCAAACGACTCACGAAGCTCTGCGCATTGAACGACTCAAAGTCGGCGAAGTGCTCACCCGTACCGTAGAAGATAATAGGCGATCCAGTAGCGGCAACGGCACTGAGAGCACCGCCACCCTTGGCGTGACCGTCCAGCTTGGTAATGATCACACTTCCAACATCCACCGTCTCACGGAAGGCGCTGGCCTGGTCGAACACAGCCTGACCGATGGTCGAGTCCATGACGAACACCACGTCGTCGGGCTGCACGGCCGCCGAGACCTCCCTCATCTCGGCGAACAGGTCTGCCTCCTGCTTGTGGCGACCACTGGTATCCACGAGAATGAGCTCGTAGTTCTCGGCCCGGAACTGGGCCACACCTTCCTCCGCGATGCGGACCGGGTCGGCCTCCGTGTAGCTACCGTAGAAGGGGATGCGCAGCTTGGTGGAGTTCTGCTTGAGCTGGTCGAAGGCACCGGCTCGGAAGGTGTCAGCACAGACCATGCACGTCTTCCAGCCCTTGCGCTGGTAGTGGTGCGCGAACTTGGCAATGCTCGTGGTCTTACCGCTACCCTGCAGTCCCACGAACATGATGACGTTGCTCTGGCCCTTCTTCATCTTGTAGGGCTGCTGCTCGGGCTCCAGCATCTGCACGAGCTGGTCCACGACCGACTTCTGGATGAGGCGGCGGCGGTTCACGCCCGAGCTCGCGTCCTCGAGGCTCACGGCCAGCTTGACATTGTCGCGCAGCTGGCGCACCAGCTTCACCTGAACGTCCGACTCGAGCAGCGCGCCACAGATCTCCTTCAACAGCGCGTTGAACACCTCATCGTCCACCACCGTCGTGCGGTTGAGCTTGGCCAGCGCGCCCTGCAGCTTGGACCCGAGCTCCGCTAACACCATGGTCGATCGCTTGCTCTCCCCTTTCGCGTTTGGGGCGGGGCTTACACTTGAGATTTGTATAGGGTGTGTAAAAGCCTGTTTATCGTCATATGCGACAAGAAAGGATAGACCATCACTCTCTTTTTACTCGATCTTTGTATGGCACATGCCATTCTTCAATTTGCTTGTGGATGACCAAGTGGCTGCGCTCAGTGCTGTCGCTTGCCGCCGCGCGCTCGTCCCCGCGTCTCTCAGTGCCCGTAGAAGCGCCGCCGCCGCCTTCGTGTGCAACATGTCCAGCAGCAGCAGCAGTGGCCCCGTGAAGCTCTCGGATGATGAGTGGAAGCAGCGTCTGACGCCCATGCAGTTCCAGGTGCTGCGCCTCAAGGGCACGGAGCGCGCCGGCACGGGCGAGTACAACAAGCACAAGGAGACGGGCGTGTACGTCTGCGCTGGCTGCAAGACGCCCGTGTACACGTCCACTACCAAGTTCGACTCGGGCTGCGGCTGGCCTGCCTTCTACGACGCCATCCCCGGCGCCATCAAGGTGCGCACCCGTCTGCCAAGCAATCGCCGCGTTGCTGTGTCTAACTATTGATGTGTGTGACTACATGCAGGCTGTCCCGGACGCTGACGGAAGTCGCACGGAGATCATGTGCGCCAAGTGCGACGGGTGAGGAGGCCGACGCTGCGTTTGAGTGTCTACTGCTTGGATTTATCTAACGACATCCGATCTTTTGTTTGACTTTAGCCACATGGGTCACGTGTTCAAGGGCGAAGGCTTCAAGACGCCTACGGACGAGCGCCACTGCGTGAACAGCGTGTCGCTCGTGTTCCACGCCGGTGAGGTTCCTTCTCAGTAAGCAAAGATTCGTGCTCTGACTGCCCTGCAACAGATTCTGGATGAAGTCGTGTTGGAACAGACTATGAGGGCAGAAGAGTAACGTTAACGAATCTGTATTTCAACGCACAAATATGTTTTCCTTACTATAGCAAACTGTCGTCTTCTTGGTCGCTGGAATCTCCAAAGCAGTTGTCTGCTGTGAGGTGCTCCAGTTCGGCTGGATGCAGCACGTAGCGTTTCTTATGGTTTATCGTTGTAGGGAGCAGCCAGTCCTTGGCAGTCTCACCAAACACTGCGTTGCAGTTCTTCTTCCATCCCTGGTTGAACGGGAACGCGCGGCCGTACGCATGACATTCGATGGTGGTCGCGCCGTGCGCCAAGAGATACGAGTGAACAGCGATGAAGCCCAGCAGGCTGATAGCCAACGCGCCACCGAGCACAAACCCAACAACAGCCATCGCAGAAAAACTTTCAGCACCTCGGGGCGCATCGTCGCTGAAGAGTGCGGCCTGGAACGGCCCAGCAAGCGCCCGTACACACATCGACAGCGCCAGGAACGCGTACACGACGAACTGGAAGAAGAATTTGTAATTGCCCTCGCCGACGCAGTTGGCGACCCACGGACAGTGGTGATCTGCACACCATACACACAGGATGACACAGTGGCGTCAATACATGGATGCCCGGCTCACTTGAAGGCAAGCAACACGTACCCATCTTCAGCACGCAGCGATTGCAGAAGCTGCAGTGGTGAGCTCGAAAGGGTTTGATTTGGTTGCAGCGCCGGCACGAGTTCATCGTGGGTGGGCTCTTGCTGCCGCCCTCTTCCAGAGCCTCTTGCATCGCGTCCTTGATGCGTTGCACCACAGCAGGCGTCACGTACCCGGGGTCTGCGCTCGCAAACAATAAACGATCAGCACTCGTGACTCCTCTCCCTCCCCTCCACAGCAAGAACTCGCACCTGTGAAGACCACCTTGTAGTACGCGACCAGCGTGCAGCCTATCACGAAGTGGAACAGAGCGATCTCCAGTATTCGCGCCACGATATAGAAGCCCACCGCTCGCTGGAACTCGGGAAGCCAGTGCTCGCTAACATATACGTAGTACTCGAGCGTCACGATCGCCGCCACCATGACCACGGGCAGCGTCGACACTGACCGAAGCAGCGCACTGGACATGTCCATAATAGCACCATGGTGTTAGCACCTGTAGACACAATGAGCAGCACAGCTGAAGCCCTCCTCACTTGTCATGAACGCGCAGCATTCGCGTCTCCCGGGCGAGATACTGCAACTAGGTCAGTCAGTCAACCATAGCAGTTATGACGGGTTTACCGGTCATATATGATTTATGGTGCGCCACACACCCTTCCATATTCAGTATTAGCCTCCCATATCTGATATTGATGGAACGTGGCAAGCGCAGGCGCGACGTCGGACGTTACCGTATTCAATTCAATAGCCCCATCGATCGATCCCCCATTCGAGCTCGAGGCAGATAACGGCCATGGGGAACACGGTGACGCTGCACAGCGCGTGCGAGTACGGCGACCTGGCCGAGGTGCACCGCCTGCTCAAGACGGCGACGGCCGAGCAGCTGGAGGCCACGGACGACAGCGGCCGCACGCCGCTGCTGCTGGCCGTGGCCAGCTTGAAGCATCTGCGCGAGCACCAGGAGCTAGACGACTTCGACGACCTTCACGGCTTCGGCGAGAGCGACGACGAGGCGTCGACACCGCCAGATGAGGAGCAAGCGGAGGAGCAGCAGACAGAGCAGCAACAGCAACAGCAACAGCCGCAGGATCCGGCGGCTAACGAGACCCGTGACAGCTCCAACAGCAGCAACAGCGAGGCCGAGGAAACCGTGAACGAGGTCAAGGACGACGCGGACCTGGAGCTCATGCCCAAAGAGGCGGAGATCCTGCACTTGCTGCTGCAGCGCCGCGTTAACGTGGACCACAAGGACGAGAACGGCTGGACGGCGCTGCACCATGCCTGCTTCGTGCAGAACGCGGTGGCCATCAAGATGCTCATCCACGCGGGGGCGCGCCCCATGAGGGAGAGCTACGGTCTGCTACCACAGGATTTGCTGCAGAGGGGGCACATGTCCGAATGGGTCGCGCAAGCGCAAGAACTGAAGGAGTCACTGGATCAGATCTCGGAAAAGAGCGCGTACGCCATGAAGCTGCTGGCGTTCCGGCCGAGCGGCATCGTTCAGCTGGATATGGGCGGGCAGGTCGAAAAGGGCTCGTTTGTTACATGTACGGACACTAGGCGAGCTTGCTGTGTGTGGGGTGAGGCTGATGTGGTGTTCTAATGGTGTTTGCTGTTGAGTGCAGTGGAGTACGACGTCCCAGAGACGCATTCCGTGAAGGATTACATCCAGGTGTTGATATCAGAAGAGGACTCGGCTGACATCGAGATCGGGTCCTATCACTACGTCCCTGCGGGCGCACATGGACAGCTTACTATCAGCACGAAGGACATCCCACCGACCAGTACGGTCCGCTTCGTGTACGTGAAGTGCGACATCAATACGATGTCGCGGCAGGTGGTGGCTAGCGGCTGCAATGCGGTTGTCCAAGCCTCAGTTGGTGAGATTTTCCAGTACGAGTTGTTCTTGTACGAGCGTGTCGTGGAGGTGGAGAGCATCCCAGAGTTTGAGTTCATCGACCAGCCGCTAATTGTGCTCAAGCGCATTGGTATTGTCGTCGGCGAGGATATTGACTGGGTCACTATTCGTCCAGACAACCACATCGTTGCCGTAAACGACATTCGCATCGACGCGATGGATTTTGCAGAAGCCGTGCGCGTCCTCCAAGAGAACAACGGACGGCAATGTACAAAGTTGCTCATGCAGAACTACTCGGCTTGCGGTGACTTTATCCCGGAAAAGATTTTAGGCGTGGGTGTCATCGGCAAGTACGCCTACTTGCATCCAGTCGACGAAGAGCAAGATGGGGAGGGCGATGAGCAGACGTACGAAGAGTGGGTGCGCAACAGCCAAAGCGACGAGAATGGTGAAGGAGCGGCTGAAAACCCGCGCCATGAGGAGGTGAATCTGGGAGCGGTGAGCACACTTTCGTCGGCGATACAGATGCCTACAGAGACGATTCCGGTGCCTACAGAAGCAACGGAGACGCCACCGCCGCCTTCCGTGTTGTCGCTCGCGCCTTCTGCTGAGGAGCGTGTGGAGGTCAGCAAAGTGGTTGCTGATGAGCACGACGACCCGGCCACGATGGACAGAGAAGAAAAAATATCCGCTTCTTCAACCATAGAGACCGTTGTGCCACTGCACAACTCATTGCAACTCGTAAGTATTTCTGCTACATGACGTCGCATGACATGGTGCTAGATACTCACGACGACGCCTATGCCTTTCCAAATGTGTTTGCAGGTGGCCCAGCTTCAACATGGTATTTCGATCGGACACGCTGCTAGGTGAGCGAACACTCACTTGCGCTATACACCTGGCTGCTGAAGTGTTTGGGACAACAAGGATAGTGCTCTGGTTCCAAATCGCCTGCTACCGGTAGTGATAAGTCGAGAGCGCACCAAAATAGAGAGGTCTGCTTTGGGCATTTTGAAGACGCAAGCACCAAACAGAAGACAGGCAGCGAAATGGCAGGAACGCACAGGAGACAAACCTTAAACCAACCCGGTGATTTATTAGCATATGACACGAACTATCACATGCCGTCTCTTGTGTTTTTTCGCCCCTGTTACTGGTTAGGAGGTCCTGAATCTCACTCAGTTGTCTTTGTTTTTCAAGAGATTGCACTCCAATCCCTTGATTTCGAGCTTTCTTCGGTCCTTATCGCTGGAGGCGTTGCTCATGTAGAGTTTGTACAGCTTCGCGTACTTGGCTTCTTTGTCCGACTTCGCTTCCTCCTCGGCCTCTTTCGGTTCTTTATCTTCCAGACACCACCTGGTAAATATTTCCCTGATGTGATGGTGCGTCTCGACCAGTTCCTCTAGCTCCTCGGGGAGCGAGAACAGACCATCTCTATCTTCGTGGACTGAAGCAGCGTCCGCGTTGTTCTTGTCGTCGACTCGCAGGAGACGTTGGCCAGACTCGGCCCCTTCACCATTCGTGCCCGCCGAGACAAAATTACTGGTGGTTAGAAGAACGACCGTGGTGACCAATAAGGCGTTGTAAGCACGCATCGGCTCTTGGCAGTAGCAGGCGAGTGACCTGAGCTCTATCTGGTGAATCGTTGAATGAATCAAGAGTCAAGAGATTCAGAGATTGCTGTGCCAGCTGAGAACAGCCACACAAGCACATCTTACGCACACTCTGAGCAACACCACGATGTGTTGGTGAACTGTACTGTATGGGGGGAGTTTACGGCAGTTTTGGTACCAAGTAGGGTCATCATGAATTAATACTTCGAAGTTTGTACTGTTTGCCATTCGATGATACATCAACTACGGTAAATATCATTGATAGTCTGGGTGTTGTCTTGATACAACTCGCATGCCTTTTGCAAAAAGGTTTGCCGACAACAAAGCAGAACGATGCAAAATTCTCAATTGAGGACCCAAGTTTGTAGGCCGTTATTTACAAGTGGAGCGGTCATCTCTTGCTCTCTTAGACGCTGTTGGTTTTATCGCCGAAATCGATCCATGCTGTCAGCATGGTTCGATCGAGCATGATGCTGAAGGATCTCATCGAGAAAGAATGGATTGAGCACAGCTGGGTTTGACATGTATCTACCGAGCTGTGGCACTACAAAATACTATGCGGATGTACGGGTAGAAATGAAGAATGACGTGCAGTACTGTATTAAAGTGACAATGCAATTCCATTGCTTACCGCTCAAGGAGAAATGAATCTTACTTTTTCAAAAGTAAAAAAAGTAACTTTTGTCTTGTCAACCGTGGGATTCAAAATGGAGGTTGCGGAAAGATCGGTCCTTTAAGCTTACATGCGACACTGGTGATAACAAAGTTTATGGCGCAGCTCTGCGCCATCGCTGCCATCGATTCGGTGCCTCAAGTGAGTGAATTCCTTCGCCAAAAGACAACAAGTTACTGTGGTACACGTATACTGCTACACGTAATATATTTTGAAGTAAGCTTAGTACACAAGTACAAGAAAGCGCTATTGCGAGCAAATGCACTACCGAGAGGCAATGGCCCTGAGACTGCAGTAGATGTACTATTATGTGTTACTTTTGAAGTCGTACACTAGCAAGGAAAACATTGTGCGGGTTGTTGATACGTCTATTTTGTTCCTATCATCCTCCTCTTACACATTGCACTCCAGTACAAACAGTTTTCTTCCGTGCTCCGAGTGCAACGAGATGTATTTCCTGTAGAGCGCCGCCGTCTTTTTCTCGTGTTCGGATTCCGCCGCCTTCATGACCTCCTCGGGCTCCTTGTCTTCCAGACACCACCTTGTGAAGATTTCTCGGATATGGTGGTGGTGCTCGACGTAATCCTCGAGACGCTCCGGCCACTCGAGCAGGTTTTGGCTTCTCAGGTTGCGCTTCTCGCCGTCGAGTGCCTCTGAGATTTCAGCTTGGGCTGGGTCTGCCGAAGCAGCAGCAAGCAGGGACGCCGCGGCAGCCAGAACGAAATGGCAGACTCGCATCGTAGGTCTAGGCCGCTTGGTACGTAATTGAGCGCTGCACGGCAAAATGGGGAATGGCCACCGCTTCTGGGATCCAGACCAGCGAAAGACAACAAAATACTTGTTACATGTATGTAGAGTCGGCCGCTTATTATCCACACGATGGAGCTGAGAGCAGCCGTCCTAGCAGATCCCATGAGCAACGCAGAACGATATGTTCCCCTGAATCCGTACATCGGCCTCTAAAATGAGACGGGCTGATAGCTGGGCAGTGTCTGTCGCAGCGGTTCACTTGTGCGCACTGGTCGTCATTTTCGACTTGCTAAGCGCTTTCGCTGACAAACTAGCGAACTTGGCCACTCCGACGGCGACGCGGTATGTACCGGTACATTACCGGCCATTTGCAACCCGGGTAGTATTTCTGGCGATCTGCGGCCTGTGATTGGCCAGATGCATGGTATCGACAAGGATTTTGGCTGATACCATGCCCAAACAGCTGGGTGTCGTTTGCAACTTTCGTAGCGCACCGAGTAGCAAATACTGTTCAGTTTTGCAACCCTACGCCATACAAAAGTCAAGTGAGGTTGCAAAACGACGTAGTACCATGAGTTGCAAAAAATCAAAATGAAGGGCGGCACATTCATGCTGTAGTGTATCAGCCTTGCATGCATCAGGGCTACCTTTACGGCATCAGCAGCTTCTACACGCGTGCCCTTGTACGAACCGGGTGCAATAGTCTGTGTTTCTCTGCGCGCTAATAGTAATACTACCGCCGGGATCGTAGCAGGCTCCATTCGCAGCAATGGGGCCCCTGCACCCAGGCCACCAAAACGACCGGCAGGGTAAAGGACAAAGTGGTGCGTGAGCTCTGTGGCTAGTGGTGCTGACACAAAGCGGCAGCCGCGCGGTAACGACTCGAACACTGGGACGCCAAGCACTTTTGGTCGCTGCGACGACTTATAAAGGCAACACTGCAGCTAGGAGCGTGTATACGGCCCTCATCGGGTTGACTTGAGGTTGTGGCCATCGGCTCTCCGCTTGCATATATATTTCACGGCAAGAAAAATGAGAAGACATGTGAAAATAAAAGGAAACAGAGGATTTACAAGAACTTTTAGTGTATCAGATTTCTTATCAAATGTTCTGATCCACGACACCGCATGCACTCACGGTGTATTGTATCACTTACGGACAGAGCATACACGTAGCAGCAACAAGTTGCTCAACTTGCTGTTAAGCTCTCGTTGTTGCTGTGCTTCCCCATTTCTAAGTCAACTATTTTTAACCAATCAACGATCGGTAGCAAAGCAAGTTGCACGCCCGGCTGGTATTTATACATTACCGGCCATTTGCAACCCGGGTAGTATTTCTGGCGATCTGCGGCCTGTGATTGGCCAGATGCATGGTATCGACAAGGATTTTGGCTGATACCATGCCCAAACAGCTGGGTGTCGTTTGCAACTTTCGTAGCGCACCGAGTAGCAAATACTGTTCAGTTTTGCAACCCTACGCCATACAAAAGTCAAGTGAGGTTGCAAAACGACGTAGTACCATGAGTTGCAAAAAATCAAAATGAAGGGCGGCACATTCATGCTGTAGTGTATCAGCCTTGCATGCATCAGGGCTACCTTTACGGCATCAGCAGCTTCTACACGCGTGCCCTTGTACGAACCGGGTGCAATAGTCTGTGTTTCTCTGCGCGCTAATAGTAATACTACCGCCGGGATCGTAGCAGGCTCCATTCGCAGCAATGGGGCCCTGCACCCAGGCCACCAAAACGACCGGCAGGGTAAAGGACAAAGTGGTGCGTGAGCTCTGTGGCTAGTGGTGCTGACACAAAGCGGCAGCCGCGCGGTAACGACTCGAACACTGGGACGCCAAGCACTTTTGGTCGCTGCGACGACTTATAAAGGCAACACTGCAGCTAGGAGCGTGTATACGGCCCTCATCGGGTTGACTTGAGGTTGTGGCCATCGGCTCTCCGCTTGCATATATATTTCACGGCAAGAAAAATGAGAAGACATGTGAAAATAAAAGGAAACAGAGGATTTACAAGAACTTTTAGTGTATCAGATTTCTTATCAAATGTTCTGATCCACGACACCGCATGCACTCACGGTGTATTGTATCACTTACGGACAGAGCATACACGTAGCAGCAACAAGTTGCTCAACTTGCTGTTAAGCTCTCGTTGTTGCTGTGCTTCCCCATTTCTAAGTCAACTATTTTTAACCAATCAACGATCGGTAGCAAAGCAAGTTGCACGCCCGGCTGGTATTTATACAGTACAGCGCTGTACCGGTATCCCCGGCAGGTTGGTTGCATCGTGCACTGGGCGAGATGAGCTTGAGTGCGTGCTTCCATGCAAACTACCGGTATGCAGTGCTGCTCACTGGTGAGCGAAGCAACGACTCGATGTTATCTTCGCCCATCAAAGCGGCGGGGATGACACGTGAGCCAGGAGCATTTTAGTCCGGCAGCCTGCTTGTCATATTTGCCGCCAATTGAGAGGGCGAAGATCGAGAATCAACAGGATCAACTTCAGTTCCTTCGGCACCGCGGTGACCAAGGGAGGTCGGTCATTCCTGAAGCAGGGGGGGGGGGGCGATGTGTAGACGAACAATAGAAACGTTCAGATCAGAATCGCTTTCAGATTTGGTCCGTTTCAAAATCAAAAAAAATGATTTTCCTTGTACCAAAACACAAAGTTAGCCGCCCCATTTTGTGGCTCTGGATTACGGGAAGAACCGAGGGCATCAAGTGACCAGGTGGTGGCGTGGCTCCCCTCGTCCGTCCCCCATGCGCTCTCGCTGCACGTCACTCCTGCTGCAGTCACGCCGCTCAGCGTCTCTGCAGTTGCCGCGCCTCTTGCCGCTGCTGCAGACTGCGCGATGGCAGCACACGGAGACCAGCACGAGCCTCAACGGCGAGAGTCCAGCGGCACCCACCTCCGCCACGTCGTCTGTGTCCCCAGCGCCTCGGAGGGCGCCCAAGCGCGCCAATGAGCGGCGGAAGCGGCCGGCGCGATCTGCCGCCGCAGCTTCATCCGCCAAAGCTTCCGCCTCGACGGCAGCCGCCTCGGAGACTGCGGGCAAGGAGGAGGGCAAGAAGCGCCCGCTGATGGCTACATTCAAGGACGGCAAGCCGTGGATCACGGTTATGGGGCTTGGAGGCGCAGGCAGCAACGCCGTGAACAATATGATTGCGTCGCAGCTGGAGGGCGTCGAGTTCATCGTGGCCAACACGGACTGCCAGGCGCTGGGCCGGTCGCTGGCGCCACACAAGATCACGCTGGGCAAGGACATCACCAAGGGCCTGGGTGCCGGATCCAAGCCCGAGCTGGGCAAGCGCTCGGCGGAGCAGCAGCGGAAAGAGATCGAGCAGATGTTGCAGGACAGCAACATGCTCTTCATCACGGGCGGAATGGGCGGAGGAACCTGTACTGGAGCAGCCCCGTAGTGGCCAGTGTGGCCAGGGACTTGGGCATCTTGACGGTGGGCGTCGTGAGCACCCCATTCCGGTCGGAAGGACCCAACCGCACCAGGCTGGCCAATGCCGGAGTGAAGGAGCTGGCCAAGTACGTCGACACGCTCATTGTGGTGCCCAACCAGAACCTGTTGGCGCTCGCCAACAAGAACACGACCATGCTGGAGGCGTTCCGCTACGCGGATGATGTGCTGCTGGAAGGCGTCAAGGGCGTCACGGATCTGATCGTGCGACCGGGACTCATTAACTTGGACTTTGCCGACATCAAGACGATCCTGTCGAATGCTGGACGTGCTATCATGGGCTCGGGCATCTCCCGTGAAGAAGGCCGAGCCCGGAAAGCTGCGGAGCAGGCACTGGTGAACCCGCTGCTGGGTGACTTGCCGACGGAGTCTGCGCACGGACTGCTGGTGACCATCCGCGGAGGTGAAGACATGACGCTGTTCGAAGTGGATGAAATCATGGAGATCATCCGTAGCCGTGTGCACGACGAAGCCAACATCATCTTCGGCACGTGCTACGACCAGTCGCTAGAGGGATCTGTGTACGTGTCCATTATCGTGAGTGGTATTCAGACCGATGTCATCTCTCCACCCATCGGAGGAGCCCACGTTCCTCTTCAGGACTCAAACAAGCGCGCAGAAAGCAGCGAGTTCATTGCCAAACCGAAGCCTAACGACGAGGACAAGCCGGCGGAGCAACGGAAGGGCTTATTCGGCCGCTTCTTCTCTCTCTAATCAAAAGATATGGAGTTCCAAACAGTATTGAATGAAAGTGAGCGCGCTGGGAATGGTCGAGCACTACCCAAGCAGCCTGAAATCGCGAAGCTTTTTGAGATGATGTATTGTGTAGCAAGCAAGAGGTGCGCGGGGCATCCTCGCAACAAGCTGTTATTTAATGTCTTTAGTTGGAGAGCTCAGCAATAGCACCCTCGAGCTGAGTGCGAGCGTACCCCAGCAGCTCCACGTCACGCCTTTCCACTGACAGCTTGAGGTTGCCATCAACTTCATCCTTCTCGTATCCGAGCGCCTTCAGGAAAGCCACACCTCCGACGAGGCTAGCCACGCGCTTGCGGAATGCCGGGTTCTCTAGGTTGATCGTGCGGAACTTGTCCTCGTCGGGCTTCTCGATGAGGTTCTTGACGTACACGTTCAGCGTCTTAAGAGCAGTGAGTCCATCGTTGCCGACGCGGTACTTCTTCAGGATGCCCACGTTTTTCACGATCAGCTCCTTAGGCGTCAGAACCGGACTGTTCTTCTTCTCTTCCTCCTTCTTGGCACTCACGTCCATAGGAGCGACGTCAATCGGCGGGCCGCCCAACCGGCCACCACGCGCGTGGCGCTCACGCTTGTCCATCTCAAGCTGCTTGCGCAGACGTTCACGCTCGCGCTTGGCGTCCTCCTTGTCCTTCTTCATCTTCTCCGCAGCGATCTTCCGCTGGATGGCTTCAATCTCCTCGCGCGCCTCCTGCATTCCCTGTCCTTCGGTACGTCTCTTGAGCTCGTTAGCACGCAGGTCAACCTTCTCCTGCTCCTCCCGTTCCGCGCGCTTCTTGGCAATGCGCGCCTTGAGCTCCTCCACCTTGGCCGCCTTCTCCTCGGGCGTCAGCTCACGCTTGGGAGCCGTCTTGGACAGGTCCACGAACTTGATCGGCTCGTCGATATCCGCGTCGTCCTGGTGGTCACCCAGCCAGTTGATCGCCACCTCCAAGCCTTGGTTGTCCGTGGCCAGCAACGCCTTGCGGGAGCGCATGTCGTCGAAGCCCATTTCCTTTAGCTGCGTCAGCGCTCCTCGTTCACAGGCGGAGGACCCATCTCGGCCCCTTTTCCCTCCTCCTTCATCTCCTCGTCATCGTCCTTAGGACGGCACACTCCCGTCGCCGGGTCACACACCATGTTGGAGTCCGGCACGGCCGGCGCAGGCTTGGCAGCGGGTTTCGGGGCCGGCGTGGGGGCGTTCGGCACGAGACTGACGTTGTTGAACCTTTGAGTCTCGCCTCGCGGGCCTCCGCAGCTGAGAGGGGCTTGGCGTCGCCAGCTCCGGAGCCCGCGCCGAGCGTCACGCCGGGTGACGCGAAAGGGTTGAAGGCCGACTGACGCCACTGCTCGATCTTGGCGCGCAGCTGGTTGGGGTCCGCGCCCACGAGCTCGTCCACCTTGCTCTGGTTCACGTAGAAGTGGAAGGTGGGGAAGCCACGCACGCCCAGCGCGCTGATGAGCGAGCGGTTCTGCGCCTCGTCCACCTCGAGGAACACCACGTCCGAGTACTGGCCGCTCAGCTGGTGGTACACGGGCTTGATGTGCTGGCACGGGCCACACCAGACGGCCGAGAAGTCCACCACCACCAGCTTCCCGCCCGCGCGCTGCATCTGCGTGTTCCAGTCCGCGTCGCCCTGCACCGGAGTCACGCCCATGGCTGCTTCAGCGTGTGGTCTCTTGCTGCTCCGACTGCGTTGTGTTGTTCTGGAAGATTTGTACACGTTCGCCCCCTTCAATCAATGGTGTATGGTACGTAAATATGGTGTGGAAAACATAAAGGCAAGTTGAAGTGAAGTACTAAGTAGGATTCACATTTGTGTATGCTGGCAATCAAAGATGGCAAGACCCCACCTCCGTTAGCCACTGTAGTGAGCGACTAGGCTTTACACACTGCATTCTCAAATCCAGAGCTTCTCCGTGCAATGCGCGACTTTGCGATGTGGGCAATCAAAGATTGCAAGACCCCATTCAGTTTACCGTAGCACGCAGTGTGCGTGTAGCAACCAACCGCACGCCAGGATGGGATCGCGGGTAAGCACTTCGCCCCTACCTGCTTTGAAAACTGTCATTCGGAAATTTGCCATCAACCCACAACTCCCTCGTTTCCCATCGTGGTTCCCAAGTCACCTCAACGACCGCGGTTCTACTGTGCAACGCTGTTGGTCGCTGCCCTAGCTTGCATCTACGGCATCTCGGCGGCAGCGGACCAGACCATGGATTTTGAGACGCCACTTCATGCTCTCGATATCCGAGCCCATCGGCACTTCCGGGCAGTTGACTCTGAAGAGCGACTATTCGAGAAGGTATCTAAGCTGATGGGGAAGGCGAAGCCAGATAAACAAGAAGCAGCAAGCAAGTACTTCACCAAGTTAAATCTGGGCAAAACAACCTCCAACCTGTTCGTGGACCCTGTGTTCCAGAAGTTTCAGCGCTTCATGGCCAAGTCTTACAAGAAAACGCCAGGCGCAGCGGATGAGGCGATGCTAACAACATTGCTTGCTCACCACAGAGATGAAGCTGTACCCAAGATGCTGGCTATGGAAAAGGAATTTGCAAACACCAAGTCTCTTGCTACCAAACTGGACGGCATCCAGTTCACCAACTGGATCCGACAGGAGAAATCAGCGGACGATGTCTTCAAGTTGCTGACCAGGAAGCCGACAACATCTTGCAGAACCCCGCCTTGAAGTCCTGGATTAGTTACGTGGAGGGACTAAACGAGGACCCGTACAAGTTGCTGCTGTGGAAGATGAAAACTCATCATACCGACCTGGATCTTGTCATCATGTTTGTAGGCGCCAAACAACGCTTCGAACGTATTATGAACATCGGTGCCGGAATGGAGAACACTATACTAAATCGGCGGATGAGCGAAAAATTAAGCGCGGAGTCGGCTTTCAAGCATCTCAATCTGCAGAAGCAAAACGAGAAGCTTTTCAAGAGTCCGGCATTTACCGGTAATACGCGGACATCCTACGTGGCGCCGATGGAAAAGGGCAATTCGGACGAAGTGGTGATGTCAGTACTGAGTACGCAGTGCAACAGAAAACACTGGCATCTATGCTTAATACAGCAAAGCAAAACCCGACGACAAAGCCAATTGCAAACCGTTTGCAGGAGGAGGTCTGGCTGAGTGAAGGAAGGAGTTGTTGAGGACAGTTTCAAGCTTCCCATGCTGGATGATCTTGAAGAGAACATCTTCAGCACAATTGCGACCTGAGACGTGCCAGGATGGTTGCGGACGCGAAACAAAGTTATGCTACGATGTCCCTCGGCGTGAGTATGGGAACCGCTCCACTGAATCTCCGGCAAGGTGAGAAAAAAACTAAGTGAGGGCGGTTTTCGAGCTGCTCGAACTCGACGAAAATGGCGGCAAGTTGTTCCAGATCCTGTTGGTAAACACTTGGGCATCATACGCGAGAAAGTTGGACTCATCGACTTCAGACGGATCCGTATTCCTGACCCTAAAAGCACGTTACTATACGTACGGTGAAGGGGACATCGCAAAAATGCTGCAAGGAGCGATAGCACGGCTACACGTGCTGCAAGTTTGGAATACGCGCAGTGCAACAGTTGGATAACCGAAGGGAAGACCGCAGACGAAACCTTCAAGCTTCTTAACGTGGAGAAGCACGGCAAGAATTTTCTCGAGTTGAAACTCAAAGCGCGGTACACCGGCGATCTCAGTACCAAATATATAAACAACTCGTTGTGGGCAAAGTGTCGCCAGGAGGGTCGAGGTTGTTGACTGCTGTACACGTGGTGGATACTTAGTAATGTTCTACGGTGCGCTAAATGACGCGATTCTGATGACTTTTTCTCTCGAATC
This sequence comes from Phytophthora melonis, assembly GCA_024211575.1. NCBI lineage: Eukaryota > Oomycota > Peronosporomycetes > Peronosporales > Peronosporaceae > Phytophthora > Phytophthora melonis. Next base: position 1,069,028 of record JAMXKT010000094.1, on the reverse strand, counting down.
TCATCGGGCTTGGCGCCGCTAGCAACATGCAAAATGTGAAACGATTAAGCTGAGTGTCGCTACAGTTTTTCGTTTAGCCGAAGTAATATTAATTATCTCAATTGTATTAATACGGAACTCGAACACGAGCAGAAGTTGAAGATTTTTGCGAACTCTTATTGCAACGAAGGCGGTTCTTCCTAACCTCAGTCAGCCACAGCTCTTTCTGGAAACGGTTTGCAACGGCCTTCGTGCTCGAGTTTCCTTTTGCTGCATCGAGTATAGGTGCCAGAGTTTTGCCGTCGTAGTGAGTTTTCAGTTTCCAACCGTGCCACGTAGGAGGCCCATAAACGAAATTCTGCACCCGATCGGAACTTTGGATTGCAGTATGCTTGCGTCGAATTTCAACTCGAAAACCCACGAGCGATAACCACGTGTAAGCTTCCATTCCAGGATATACACATCAGAGTGTTCCAAGAAAACCTTTCTACATGTAGTTTGTTAGGCGGTCAGAGCGTTACTGCATTTGAAAATTATCCACCCTGCTCTGCAGTCCACCGACTCACAAACTACTTTGGATGATCGCCATTCCGTGTTGGTACATGTACTGTAGCAACTTGACCCGCCAAATGACAGCCATCGAAGCAAGTCCAAGTTGAAGTGCTGCTTTTTGGTGTGAAATGGTGTGTCACACACATCTGCTGTTGCAGAGTTTATATTTTTTAATCGGCGTTCAACGTTGGATAGCCTTTCGGATAACTGTAGACTTTCGTGCGGTCGCCACGGCAACATTGCAAGCGCGAGTGGTGACGGCGCCTGCTGTTACAGCATACAGCATACAGCATACAGCATACAGTAACCAAGGGCCCTTCAGCAAAGTGCAGTGTGGACACCTCCGCTGGTGTTTGCCGCCGAAGGAAGGCGCTGAATACTGGCGTAATCCTGTCACTATGGCTGTTTGTATTGGACTCCCAGCTCCCAGTTTCTCAGGCGCTGCTGTTTTTAGACCGTCCGCCGTTGCCCATTCAGAGTCGTTCACTTTGTAATTGTATACTGGTTGCTGGATCCAGGTGTGCTCCGCGCGACAAAAACAGGGCGCACCTACCCTTCGTCAACCGCTCACAAAAGCTGGGCAGTTTTCCGCAGTCATTTACCGTCGTCACCTGTGCTCGCCAGGAGCGGAAGCTTGCGCGCGTCGTACAAGCCGCCGGGAGCTTCTCCGCCTCCGTCCACGCCGTCCCCTGCCTGCAGACGCGTATCCTCTCCCCTCCCCCGCCTTCCGCGTCTCCGTAGGCGCCGTATTGACCGCGTAACCTGAGTATAACTCAAGCGTACCCCATGGCTCGAGCGAGTGACTCGAAGCAGGCCTTGCTGCTGAACCCCGAGTTCTGGACGCCCAAGCAGCTGGAGGAATGGCTCAAGCGCTTCGAGGACGGCCGCTACGCGCGGTTTGTGGCGCCGCTGAAGGGTCGTAAGGGCGCAGAGGTCGTGCGCTTCACCGCCGCGGACTGGGCGCAGCTCACCCCTCAGGACCTGGCCACGAGCCTGCGCTTCACGCTGCTGGGGATGGTGCAAGTAGCCACCAGTGACGACACACTGGCTATTGTCACCGACTTCGTGCCGCTCGCCAACTCCCCGGGGAGGATCAAGCGCGAGTCACCCCACAAGACGATCCCGGTCAAGTTCCCACCAATGGTGGAGGTGCCGTCGGTGCCCATTATCGTGGGCTGTGTGCTCGTGGTTATCCTAATTATTCTGTGCTTCACGGTGCTGAAAGGACCGTTGGAGGACATTGGCATCGACTCGGCCAGTCTGCTCACGTACGGCTCGATCCCTCTCGTGAGTGTGGTGTTCACGTACTTCCACATTTGGGTGGCGCTCTGGATGACGTTCTACCCGCTGGAGTACACGGGTTGCTTGCAGATCCCCGACACGAACACGGGCTTTGGATGGCAGGGCATTGTTCCTAATAAAGGAGAGAAGATGGCGCGACAGGCGGTGCAGATCATGACGCATCAGCTGCTGCAGGTGTCGGAGGTGTTCGCTCGCATTGAACCCGCGCAGGTCGTGAAGGAGCTGGAGCCGATCCTGTTTAACACAATTCACACGGTCGTGGAGGACATGGCGCTCAAGTACAGCCCCGAGCTGTGGGCCGTACTGCCTGCCAAGGTGAAGGAGGAGATCGTCGAGAAGGTGAAGGAGGAGTCGCCCGCCCACATTGAGGCGCTGATGGACGAGATCCGCAACAATATCGAGGACGTGTTCGACCTGGAGGACATGGTGGTGACCAACATGTGCAAGGACAAGCAGCTTTTGGTGAATATGTTCGTGACCTGCGGATACTCAGAGCTGGCATTTATTCGGAACTCGGGCGCCTACATGGGAGGACTCTTTGGCCTCATGCAGATGGGTATCTGGTTCGTGTACTCGGACCCCATCGTGGTATTCCCTGTGATCGGCTTGCTCGTGGGTACCATCACCAACTGGCTGGCGCTCAAGATGATCTTTGAGCCTGTGAACCCCAAGAAGTACTGTGGCATTACGTTCCAAGGACTTTTCCTGCGGCGTCAGAATGAAGTCGCGGAGGTGTACGGCAAGATGGTGGCGCGCGATGTTTTGAATTCGCGCAACATCTTCGAGGCGATCTTGAAGGGCCCATACTCGGACCGCCTGTTCGAGCTCGTGTACGACAACGTCCAGGAGGCTGTCAACGCCGCCACTCAGACGACGCAAAAGATTATTAACTTCAGCATTGGCGAGGAGATGTACGCCAACATCAAGGAGGATGTGACCAACCACATCGTCGAGATCTTCCCGGACAGTCTCCGCCAGATCGAGGGTTACGCTACCATCGCCATGGATTTGGAGGTTACGCTGCGCGAGAAAATGAAGCTGCTAAGCTCCGAGCAGTTTGAGAACCTGCTGCACCCGATCTTCGAGGAGGACGAGTGGAAGCTCGTGGTCATGGGCGGTGCCCTAGGCGTTGTGATCGGCATCGTCCAAGTATTCCTTATCGAACACTGAGTAGTGAACTCCTACAGTAGATGGAAAACCGGTTGATGGTGCTTCATCGTAGATCTGACTGCGGATGTATGAGGGCTTCCCCTTGATGCTTGAAATGGATAAATTATCAATTCACGTGTATTCATTTTTTTTCTTTTTGTGCATTTCCCCCAACGTGAATTCAGAACGTGTGCATGGCGAACATCTAGCCAAGTTGAGTCTGGTCGACGCTGAACTGGCAAACTGGGCAAACCTTGTTCAGAGACAGCCACGAGTCGATGCAGTCGGAGTGATACGAGTGGAAGCACGGCAACGACTTGATCTCCTCACCGACCTCGAAGCTGCAGCGGCAGATCAGACAACTACCAAACACGCAGCAACGCAGCAACACGAATTAGAAGTGGCTTCATGAGCAGAGGGGAAGGAAGAAACCACTACATACTCCGGGGTGGCTTGGTCGGCGTGTTCTTTTGCTGCAGTGAAAGTATACGTTGGGAGCTGGTTGATCAGTGAAGCCGGAGCTCCACGGCTGAATAAAAAGAAACGAAATTTCGTCAGCTTAGCCTTGCCCAAATGCCATAGAAAAAAACTGACTCACGATTTGGAGGTGTGCGGTCGGCGGCCGTGCTGGTCCCGAGCAGGAGGTGAGGGTTCATTCACCTCTGTCTCAATGCTCACTGCAGGGAGCATATATGTAGTACATGAGTCATTTAAGATGAGTAACCGAGCTATCCAGTACAAGAGGTTACAAAAGGCTTACCGATCCGGTAATCGAGGCTTGGCTGGATGTCAGTCACAGGAATCCCTCGCACAAACTACATCAAAGCACGCACGTGTGAGTCTTCTCATAGATAGGTGCCGTATTTCATAAGAAGAGTACCTCGTCATCATAGTTGTTTCCTGGGGTATCTGCAGTAGCAGCACGGGTCAATGTTAGCAATACCACATCAACCATAGCGAGGTCCCAGCGCTACGTACCCAGATCAGTTTCGTACAAATGCTGCAGCCAGCGCGCATACTCCTCATCAAATGACATTGCTCCTGCGATCAAAATGTCAGAGCTCAATTCCCAAACAAACAAACAAAAACCAACAGGGTATACACGACGTACCAGAGCTAACATCGAAAGAAGACGGCGCATTCTCATCCAAAGACTCTTCGCTCGCACCCATCGAGATCACTTTTTCACGAATGGCTTCAGGCAGCACAAAACGGAACAAGTGGCGCAGTGGGAGCACTTTGGTTTGGCCATGCCCCGCATCCACGTGGAACAGCAAATAGATGTCCACTCGGCTTCTGTGCGCCTTTCGAATCACATCAACCTTCTCTAGTGTGAGATCTCCGAATGGCGTCCGAATTCCAGGTTGGCCCAACAGAAATGTAACAGCGCTTGGGCCGTCATATCTCATCGCCTTTATGCTAGCACGTCGTTGCTGGTCGTTGAACGCACTGACATGAGCCGCTGGTGCATTTCCATTCGAATGAGCAGCAGCCGCAGAATCCCCAACAGCGTTGATTTCATCCATTTGTCTGATAGGCAGCGGTGACTTCATGGCGGGGAAGGCGCTGGAATCGTGTGAATACAAAATGCGGACCGTGAACTGCTTGGGCAGCGAGAATGTCGACGAAATGCAGTCAAAGTCGCCCTTGTCGAGCCGCAACGTGACTATGCCCACATCATTTTCTCCAAGTCCTGCTTCCACCTCGACGACCTCCAGCTCCAACAGGATGCTGGCGTGTAGACGGCACTCGAAAATCAGCTCTCCCTGTCGACCGAATGGCAAGTGATACATCTTGAGCTGCAAGTCGCTGCAGTGCTGGAATTGCCTTCCCACCCGGAAGATGTGCATGCCAGTGTGAAGATCCACGTTTTGAACTCCATTCACCATGCTGGAGAATAAGACTCCCTTCTCGTTCTGAATCACAAAGTAAGGTCGGCAGATCTCAGCAAGAGGCGATAACGAGGCGGGGCTTGAGTTGCTCGCTTCATCTGCACACTCAGGGCTCGACAACAGATCGATCTGGCGGATGTAGATCGGTCGGGTCGCCGGGGTCACTGCGATACCTGTCAACTTGTGCTTCTTCTCCTCCATGGCCGGCAAGTCGGCGCAGTCCATTAACTTCTTGTCGCGCATCTCCAACAGCTTGCCAAAGTCCGCGATGTATCGTGCCTGGGGTCGCGGTAATCCACCCGTGTAGGCGGCATTTTTTGGGTCGTTCCCGCTGAAAGTCCGCTGGAGCTTAGCTGGCCACGTTTCGGCCAGCTTAATGTGTTGCAGATACGCGCTTAGCAGCTCGTTTCCAAAGTTCTCCGGGAAGCTGGACACGTCCGTGCAGTAGAGCGTGCAGCACGTGGCAAACACACTCATCTGCTCGTTGTTAGGGGCAAGCAGGATAGCGACATTGGACGGCTTGAGGTCCAGCCACGCCGCAACCGTCGAGGTGACCACGAAACCAGAATGCATTGAAGGAATCGGTCCGCGGCAGTACGAAATTGAAGCGATGCGTCCGTCTACGAAGAAAATGACACCGGTTCATTCGTAGTACTCTCTCTAGATATAACAATAACAAAACTTACCACAGAACTCGTCGAATACCAGCGGCTTGTGGTGCATCCTCTTGACGCCATCGAACAGTCCGCAGTCAAACACACACGCTCCGTCCTCAAACCTCTTGGACATCTGCGAGTCCAACTGCTCCAGCACCTTCACCGCCGCGTTCCAATTGCGCGCCGACGAGTACGCCCCGAACAACCGACTGAACGTCGTGATGTGCGGCGGCGCCACGCAATAAACCCTGCAATTCAACAAGCAGAAACGATCAAAATCCGTCCCAAATTCACTCTAATGCACTGGTGTACCCCTTACCTTGGAGCGATCTGAATGAAGCAGCCATCCTCGCTGGTCTTGGCGAACAGCGCGTATTGCACCGCGCTCTGCAGCGAGGCCTGCAGTCTGTACGTCCAGAGCAGCACCTTGTACGTATTGGACGCCGTGTTCTCGCTCTCCTGCTTGACGTCGTTGGCGTCCGTGGCCGCTTCAATCGCCTCGAAGCTCTCCTGGGCGTCCAGCCGCAGCGACGAAGGAGGAGGAAGAGACGGAGGCGGCGGGGGCATCTTCTCCTCTGCGTCATCGTCCGCTGCAGCCGCCGCGTTCTCCTCCGCAATCGCCTCCATGGCCGTCACCTCCGTGGGCGACGGGGGCAGCGACAGCTTCAGCAGCAGGCGGCGCACGCGCGGGTCCTCGGCCACGCGCTCCGAGTTCATGCGGCGGATGAGCACCGAGCCGCGCTCCACCCACGCCAGACTCTCGGGGAACCCGTCGGTCGCCATGGCGCGCAGCAAGAGAGAGCTACTTGGGGACTCGAGCCGACTTCTGAGAATAATGTTGGGAGCGGTTTTTGAAGCTGCGTTTTCTGAACTTGCATTCCCGATACTTTTAAAACCAAGGGTATACTCTGTATAAGTCTACATGGTTATGAGAAGTAATACTTCATGCTATTTTATTCAAATGATAACAGAAGTGCTACTGTACCGCCGAGCACCGGATGGCGATCGGCATAAGGTTCATGTAGAAGCTGGCAGAGCTCAAGTGCTGATTGTTGATTCGGCTGCGGCATTATTGGGATCAACTCAACTCTACTCGATGGACTCGTCGATGGACAGACTCGCCGAGCTTTGATGCAAACATGAACCTTGATTAAGTAAGTAAAACAGAGACAACCACCCTTCATTATGATGCCTCGCCGCTGCCTGCCTACTTGCGCGGAGGGGGCGCCACGTTCTGCGGCAGAGCCTTGCCGTATCCGGAGCGGAAGGTGGTGCCCATGCTGCCGGCGTCCTCGTTGGCGGGCTTGTTGGAGGGCTTGGCCCACTCCAGCTTGAGGATCAGGTGGTCGTAGCCGTAGCCCTGCAGCTTGTTCAGGGCCTTCTCGGCGTCCTCGCGGTACACAAAGCTGACAAACGCGAAGCCGCGCGACTGGAACGTCTCGCGGTCCTTGGCCAGGTACACGCGCGACACGGGGCCGAACGCGCGGAACAGCTCCTTGAGGTCGTCCTCACGAGTGTCGGGCGACACGTTGGTGACACGCAGCGTGGCGCTGTCGTCGCGCGAGTTGTCGCCGCCGCCGACGTCGCCACCGGCACCACCTGCACGGCCGCGCAGGCTGGGCGGCACGTACTTGCTGGAGCCGAAGGCGCCGTCCAGAGCGGAGCCACGAGCCGCGGGCTCGCCGGAGGCAGCCGCAGCCGAAGAGGGGCCGCGCTCTCGCCGGCCTCGGCGCGCTTGGCCATGTCCTGCTCCAGCTCCTCCTTGGGCGTGTCCTTGTACGGGCACTTGAGCGTCCAGTGGTCGCCCACCATGCCACAGTGGCGACACACGACGATGGACGAGTTCTTGACGCCGGCGAAGATGTTCTCCTCCTCCTTCTTCTCGCCGGGCAGCACCTGGTCGGCGTTCGGGTCCTCCAGCTTGACCTCCTCGTACGACATGTACGTGACGTTGCTTCCGTCGCCGTCGTCCAGCGCGTCGCCGAACTTGGACCACTTCTTGCGCTCCAGGGCGCGCTTGCTCACGCGCTCCACCTCGGTCACCTTCTTGACCTTCTTGGTCACCTTGACCTTGTCGCCGGCGTCGTTGAGCTTCCACTCGACGATCTGGCGCACGCCCTGCGAGTCCGGCTCGCTCTCCGTGCGCTGCGGCAGCACGTCGTCCTCCTCATCGCCCCATCGCATGCCCGAGATCGCCATGGCTGTCTCTAGTGATGATACTTGACTGAAGCCTGGTAAGAGAGGGGCCTCGTGACTGGAGGGCAGCGAGCACGAATTATGAGTGAATGTTTCAAACCAGAGTGATGGTGCAATCGGTGCAACTGGACGTTTTCACAATCTGTGCGCGTATAACCGCGGCATAACTGAACAGACGCGCAAAGTTGAAGTGGTTGCTGCTGCAGCGATGCTGTCTCGCGAACGCTTGCGGCGCGAGCTGGAGCGGGAGTGGGTGCTTATTGAGAATGCGGAGAAGAAGGTTATTATCTCGCTGGATCAGCTGGTAGGATGTGGCTATTGCAACTGAGGACGGGGTTTGTGGGCAGCTTGTGGAGGAGAAGAAGAAGGTGGTGGCCGAGTGGGTGAGCGTGGAGGACGCCCAGCGCGAGTACGACGCCAAACGCAACGAGTACGTATCGATACGAGGAAACAATCCGCTCGCTAGCCCCACTTCTTACAGCACCTGCTGCTCCTTGTCGACTAGGTTTGAGAAGAACGTGAGCAAACACTTCAGCTTTCTACCAGAAGACAGTGTTGTTGTCTTCAACGTGGGCGGCCAGGTACCTGCTCATTCATTGCATCTCGTCTCACACGCTCTTTATAGGGGCGATATGGCTGACGCAGGCTCCTCTTGTTGTGTAGCTGTTCAAGTCCACTGTGAAGGTATGGACTCGAGACCGCTTCTCGATCTTGGCGCAGCTCTGCACGACAGCCCCCAAGCTTCGCCCAGACAAGGATGGGTCTTTCTTTTTCGATCGAGACTTTTGGGTCTTTCGGCTCATTGTCGCGTTCTTGAGAGACAACAAACTGCCGGAGTCGGTCGAGGAGCTGCGCGAGTTGTACTGCGAGGCCAGCTTTTACCGTCTCGGACTGCTCCGACACGCCATCGAGGCTCAGATGATTGGCGAGGACGCTGTTGCTGCAAACGTGCTTCGGGTTCACCCCAGTAACCCCCAAAACCCACCAGCAGAAGCTCCAGCAAAGGTTCAGGACAAGCCTTCGAACGAAGACTCGCCTTCTCGTATTGCCAGCAAGTACAGCGAGCTGCCTGACCCGTTTGGATTCACCTCTAAGAAATAAATGGAGTGGTTCTTACAATTAACCTTGCTCTGAGGCTCAGCAAACTCAGTCGTCACAAGGGCACACATCGGCGTGATAGGCAAACACGGGGCAGCCAGCGGGGTGGTATTTGAAGTTACTGTACTGCGCTTTACTAACAGCACGTCGGAATCGACCTGTCCTAATAGTTTAACGGAATGGACTACACCACCGACGACGACGAGTTCTGGGATTTCACGTGGGAGGACATGGGTCTCTACGATCTGCCGGCGTTCGTGGACCACATCCTGGCAATCACTGGCCGCTAGACGGTGAGCTACGTGGGGCATTCGGAAGGCACGACACAAGCCTTCGTGGGCTTCTCCAAGAACCAGGAGGTCGCGAAGAAGGTTGACTACTTTGGAGCGCTGGCACCAGTAGCTTGGACGCGTCACGCCACGGCTGAATTCTTTGTGGCGTTGGCCAAGCTCAAGGTGGACAAGACCTTCCTCAACCTCGGCTTCACCAGCTTCCTACCACACAGTGATCTTCTTACAGTGCTCCTGGCGGACGTCGTGTGCACCAACGTGGCCGAGTTCTGTGACTCAGCCATTGGTCTCATCGCCGGACCATCGGACAACTTGAACGCCACGCGCATTCCCGTCTACCTCTCGCAGACCCCTGCAGGCACTTCCGTCAAAAACATGGCCCATTACGCTCAAGGCATCCGTGACGACACCTTCGCGTCGTACGACTACGGCTGCAGCTGCGTGCGTCTCCTGGGGATCAACCTCTGCTCGTCGCTCATCTGCAAGAACAAGGCTGTGTATGGCAGCTTCGACCCGCCCGCCTACCCAGTCGGCAAGATGATCTACCCGCGCACGGGCTTCTACATTGGCGCCACCGACACGTTCACGACCTCCACCGACATCGCGCAGATCCGGTCCGCTCTACCCAGCGGCACCATCGTCCACGAGAAGACCGTCGCAGCCTTTTCGCATCTGGACTTCACCTGGGCTCAGAATGCCAACGAGCTCGTGTACCAGGACCTGCTGCTGCAGCTCAAGCAATGCGCCGGTAAGGCGTACTGACGGCAACCACCGTAGTGCAAGTTGAAGTTAGTCAAAATGTCGAAAATGGTTCATCCATGTCCATAGTAGTTTTTGACATCTGCTTAGGTGTGTGTGTGTCGAAAACATGCCACGCAAGGCGCTGAGCGAAAGCCGCCGCGTGCAGGTCGCTGAGGCTCTGGCGCTGGTCCTGACTGCAGGGTGGGCCACCCACCTTGTCCAGAAGGAGGAGGAGGCGGGCGCGCCGATTCAGGCTGAGCAACAGCTACTGCAGGCCGCCACCATGTCGCACGCGCTGTTCGTCCTGCATATCCTGGGCCTTTGCGCCGTCCTGCTGTCGATTTTCAGGTCGCAGGCGCTATCCAAGGAGCTGCGCAGAGATTCCAGGTCCGAAGTTTGAGTTTTTGACAATATACTAAGTAATGCATGCTCATATTGTGGGAATGTAGACAGGAACGCGACGCCGGACTGGTGGTGGGCTGCGTACTGCCGCCTCTGGTGCTGCTGAGTCGCCTGCTGGCGGAGATCTACCAGGACGGAAGTTTCTCAACCGTCACGTTCTTCTACGCGTGGACCAGCATCTCCGTCGGCGTGAGTGCGTTGCTCAAGGTCGCGGTCTTTGGTTCCGTCGCGTCGCTCAGCGTCAACATCCTCGTGGATGTGGTGCTGCTGCCGACGGCGTTCGGACTGCTGAGTCCCGTGGAGGCGGAGTGGAGATTCGTGTTGGCGACGGGGACGAGTCTTTGTGGCGACAGTGCTGGCTGCGGGCTTCAAGCTGCTGCCTCGGTCGTTCACGGTGGGCGAAGCTGTGCTGGTGGCACAGGGCGTCGGTCTGTGTGCCTACGACCTCGTGCTGTTCACAGTCAATCGGGTGCGTGTTTAGTTCTGTTTTGGTGGCTGTTGTTAGACCGAGGGAGGGGGTTGTTGACGAGGTTTGAGCGTTGCTGGTGGGTGCGCTGTATGTAGCTGAACGAGTTCGACGTCATCGACCTGCCGTCGAACGTCCTCCACCCGTGGTTGCTCTTTGACGTGGACCGATCGGACTACGTGTTGGCTCTTCAAGTTGGAATGCTGGGGTCGCTGCTGGTGTGCATCGCGCTCATCCCGTTGCTGCGTTTGTATGGAGCGCCATCACCCACCGCTGTTGCCCAGCCATTGCCCTTGAAAGGTAGTGAGGGCTTTGTGCTTACGGCCGCGGCGGTCGTGGGCGGCGTCGTGTACCCGTGGAGCTGCTTCTTGCTGCAGACGTGGTATCCGTTCGGCTGGCTGTTCGACTTCCTCTCCGAGTCGCGCAGCTCGCCCTCGTCCTTGCCTCCGCGATTCATGCTAATGGGATACTGGGCAACTTGCTTGGTCGTGCTCGTCCCATTGTTCGCGTGGATCGCGGACCGCTTCGCATTGCGGAACATCGTCGCGCGAAAGCTGTTTCACCTGCTGGTGGTGGTCATGCTGGGTCCAGCGTCACTTTTCGACGCGCCCATGCTGTCACTGAGCTACGGTGTGGCGCTTAGCGTCTTCTTCCTCGTGGAGTGTGTGCGAGCGCTGGCGTTGCCGCCGTTTGGCCGATCCATCGCCGAGTTCATGCGGTCGTTCATCGATCACCGCGAGGCCGGGCGCATTATCTTGACCCACTCGTATCTGCTGCTTGGCTGCGCGCTACCGCTGTGGTTCGCGCCTTCTACTAGCGGACCCTCCCCACTCGTAATGAATGCTGGCGTGCTGGCGTTAGGCGTGGGAGACGCGATGGCGGCCGTGGTGGGATCGACTTTTGGCCGACATAAAGTCTTTGGTGGCAAGACACTAGAAGGGTCTGCTGCGGTGTTCCTCTCGATGCTGATCGCTTCGACGCCGCTTCACGACTATCACACGCGAGCTATCGTCGATGGGGAATACGCGCAGGTACGTCGAATTGTCGCCTTTTAACGTGATGAGAGTTTTTACACGTTTTAATGATTGGTTTTGTGCACTGTGTATCCGCGTAGCTGGCGCTACTCACCGTTGCTGTATTCTTGACGAGCGTGCTGGAAGCCGCAACGGCGCAGATCGACAATTTGGTACTTCCGCTCTTCTTCTACACCGCGTGCAACCTGGTGAGTTGTCATCGAGAGTAACGCGAAATGGATTAGAATCCAAGTGGGCGCACTCAATAGATCCCTTGGTTAGCCCGATGGCAACTCAAGACTACCGAGCTCGGCTTGTTTTCGGTTTATGCAGAGGCGGAATTTTTTTGTGTAAAAAGTTCACAAGTTGAACTGGAACGTGAAGTCGACACCTAGGGCCAGCAGAGAATGCAAACACCGTTGGAATATTAGATGCTATGATTCATAGTTAGAGAAAGCAACCCCAGTTCGTGTAGTAGTAAAGCACCGTACCGAAATGCACCACACGGAAGCACAGCGTAACAATGACCCAAGCTGCAAGTTTTCCCTGAATTAGCGACATCTGCGCCTCATGTACGAATGCTAAGTGGTACCATGCCTGCATTCCGCAGTTGCGCTTTATCAAAAAGCCAAGCACCCCAAATGAAAGTACTTGTAGCAGACCAAAAAGGTGCAAGACGCGAACTTTGGATCCCACGTTTTCAAACGTGATACCGGCCATTTCCGTGTGATACTGGGCGGCTGGAAGAAACACCATAACCACGATGTAGCAGCTGTAAAAGAAAGGGATTGCGGCTTCCAAATACGCCGTGGCGACAAGGCATTCTAACGAGAACAGCACCTCGAGCGCCTCTCCGAGTACGGTGTTTCTTGTCGCCAACGCATCAACGCGGAGTAAATCCAATTGCTTGGCTGATGACGACGTCCTTTGTGCAGTCGATTCAGGTACAATTTGATGAGTAGGCCCCATCCGACTCCTGTGATAAAACGATCTGAGCCGCTCGAATGTCGAAACGTATTGTACTTCTTGAATAGCAGAACAGTCAGGTCCGGTAGTACGAGTACTATTGGTACTCGGGAGGTTAGCCAGTTTATCCAGCCAAACCTTGTTCTCGTCAGATAAAGCGTGTGGGTAGCACGACGTCACGCGAACGCCTGTGCGGACTTGTTTTTCAAATTTTTCGGGGCTACGGCACAGCGAGCACAGAGCTTTCACTAAGTCGGCATGTTGCTGGGAATTGCCAACGATGTCCCGAAGTCGTGCTACAATAGTAGTGGTGCGCTTGTGCAGGCCGAACAACATGACAATGGTTTGCGATATGTCAGTGATCGAGATGGCGATAACAGCAAAAGTTGACGTCGCGCTCTGCATGCAAGTCGCCAGGTAGATGGCGTTGAAGAAATCGACCGTGAAGATGACAGCTTCCGGTACCATATCTTCCCGGTGTTTCATACACTGCAGTACAATATTCTTTGCCGCGACCTTGATCACCGGTAGAAGAAGGATCACTAGGATTTGGTAACTTGAACCTTTTGCGAGGCGATAAAGTGCTTCGTAGGCTGCGTACACTGCAGCTATCATGACTTCGGTGCACACGAACATGACGTAGCGAATGAGCTGGTCGCGACGCTCCAAAATATGACGAAAAATGCGGCCACCTACTACAACTCGATACGATAGAATCAGCAGCGGGTAGAATATCGGGGCCATCGTCAGTGCGAAGAACGGAACGGGGAACATGGAGTGAGCTGCAACGGTGATAGCACAAACAGTGAACATTCCGGAGGCGCATAGTGACAGCAATACAAGTCGCCACCAAGAGATGGCCACGCCGTCGATGAGGAACCGCGTTTGATCTGTGGCCATCATCGAAATCACGAACGCGAGTATTGCCGAACGAATCCAGAAGCCGTAGTTTTCGCGCCATCCCGCTGCCGGATCTTGTAAAGGGATTGACTCTTGGATTAAGACCAGCACCACTACAGACATTGGTGCGCCGGCAGAAGCAAGCACAGCCCGATACAACGGAGTCTTTCGTGTGTATTCATCGAGGGCGAGCAGTCGATGGATGGAGTACTTGCCACCGTAGTAGCTAACTTGGAGCCCCTTCCAGGTGCGAATGAACTTGGAGAGCAATGACGGGTCGACATTCGCATGTATTCGGCCGCGGTTGCTCAGCGACGGAGACGAAGCGTCTGGCGACTCCATCTATAAATTATTTGTTGCTGACATTTGGAGAACATGAGGTTGAAACTGAATACAACTATAATAGGGTTATCCTGGTAGTGCTACGTACACTCCCGGTCAAAATTATACGAACACCGCTCTAAGCCCTCATAACTCATTCAATTTTTCTCATTTTGAGGTGCGGTTTAGACAGAGGTTACAAAACGTGCTGAGAAAGACATAACATGCACTAACACTCGCGGTTTTGCACTCCGTGAGGTAGCTTGCATACAGCAAACTGATTTTGCATGGTGGTCACAAAATAGGAACATCCAATCTACATACAAAATCCTATACTAATCAGATACCTGTCCAACGAGATTTGACTAGAAGTTTGTATTATATTTTTTTAAACTGCCAGTAGCACGCCTTGGCTCATTCAAACACGACACCTAGATGTTCATAGCGAAGGAGTTAGTGGCGTAGGCTTATATGCGAGCGGAAATGCGAGGGCGAGGCGTTCGTTCAAACTTACGGGAGTCTATCCGCAAAGATGCCTACCCACTGGTCGTTACCATGGCAAATCATGGGATTACTGCAGACTTTGTATCGGGGTCCAGATTGACGCCTAATTCTCGCCTAATATCGCTTAGACGTCAATGCTACCATCACACCTTCCAGGGAACTCTATTAGTAACTCAATTATGCCGACTTTATTGGCTCTGATAATGGTAATACCGTCTTACTGGCAGTTTGAAAAAATATAATACAAACTTCTAGTCAAATCTCGTTGGACAGGTATCTGATTAGTATAGGATTTTGTATGTAGATTGGATGTTCCTATTTTGTGACCACCATGCAAAATCAGTTTGTTGTATGCAAGCTACCTCACGGAGTGCAAAACCGCGAGTGTTAGCGCATGTTATGTCTTTCTCAGCACGTTTTGTAACCTCTGTCTAAACCGCACCTCAAAATGAGAAAAATTGAATGAGTTATGAGGGCTTAGAGCGGTGTTCGTATAATTTTGACCGGGAGTGTATGTAGTACGAGAAGCCCAATAGGGATTAATTCGAGGCTTTAAATATGTGGTCCACAGAAAAAGTAGGTACTGGATCAATACAAATTCCAAGTGTAAGGGTCTTATAAATCTAATATTGTGTATCCAAAACCAAAATCGACTTAATTACACAGGTTTTAATACGAAATATAGCAGGTGGAAGCTTAAATGATTGCTTACGTTAACGTTTTGGATGTTATCTGGTTTATTGTGTTAGGATGTACAGGATACATTACTTGAGAAATGTATCGGCGAGGAAAGTGATCGTTTACAGTATGGATGGGACCAACTACTTTAACGTCTATAGAAGCTGTTTTGAATTGAAAATGTCTTGATAAGTTAAAACATCTAATCAATTGAGCATAGCTCTGGGATCGCGGTGCCCCGCCTATTTAATCTTCAACGCCGGCCTAGTAGAGTCTCTCAGCCCAGTAGTTTGCATAGCCTTCAGCGCTTGAGCTGAATGGAGCAGACCTCCTTCGGTGACGCCGTCATCGTCGTCCCCCGTGATCTTCATGCCGCTCACTGCGGTTGCCCAATCAGACGTCCACAGCAGTATCAGATGCTGCTGTAGTCCCGGTGGACAGCTTGAGGGGCTACACGCACAAAAATGTTTGGCATATTATACAGTAGAGTTGATGAGTTCTTCGTAGCACCGCGCTCGGTGCCACGGCAGCTAGTATGAGCCCGCGGAGGGTGGGGGCCACCGCAGCGACCGAGCAAGCCGCGTTGATAGATAGGTTGCGTGGTAAAATTGATAGATCGGTAGAGTGGTAGATACATGTAGTGTTCTTGACAGCAGCGCGCTCGGTGCTACAGCAGCGAGTATGAGCCCGCGGAGGGTGGGGCCACTGCAGCAGTCGAGCACGAACTGAAAAGTGAGAAGAATCGTAGCATGGCTCGAGACGCGGCGCCAAGTCAAGTTGTTTCAGAACTCTTCTCAACCTTTTTCTGGGAATAATCCATTTTAATACTTTCACGGTGACAGTTGAATATGAGCATACTTTTTTAATTTGAATTTGATTTTGATTTTTTGCGGTTTAGTTGGATATCTACCCCAGAGACGCGCACTGCTGCACCTCCGGTCATCTCGCTAGATCTCTAGGATACGAGCCTGTGGTAGGCACCGGAATTTTTAGTTATCATATACTTTGCATCCCTCTTGTTGCAGACTGTTAGTTTTGTTGTTCAAAACGCAATGCGCAGGCGACTGGTGCGCCGCAAATGCGGCGTGCCTAAGTCGCGCGCGCGGGTCGCGTTTGTCGTTTGAATTTGTGCTACCTCTTCAACTAATTGGCTCGGCAGTACAATTGAGTTTGCAATAAGCGCTACCAGCCCAACCCTCTAGTTGTGAGTTCGTACTGCCGAGCCAATTAGCTGAAGAGGTAGCACAAATACAAACGACAAACGCGACCCGCGCGCGCGACTTAGGCACGCCGCATTTGCGGCGCACCATAGGGTTATTGTGAGTTCTACTCTAATTTTCAGAAGCACTTGGGTTGACTATGTTCGGCCCGTCTATGAATCATGAGTCCCTACTAAGTACGGATTGGGCTTGACCTTGTATGTTCTGGTCGAACCAGAACATACAAGGTCATGATTGGGATCGAAGCAGTAGAAGTCACTGCGCGTTCAAGCGTTCCTAATCGGACTTGCATGCATGTACCACAACAAGACACGCCTCGCATTCTCAAGTACATTTCCAATATAGCTACAGTACAAGGGCAGTAATATAATACTAAGGTAAACGGCCAATCTGGGGCCGTTTGGTCAATTCGGGGCCGTCGTGGTTTTGACCAGTGAGGACGCATTTTGTTTCTTTCAGTCTTGTTATTCGTAGAAAATGCATTAAGTACGAAACCCATACAAACTACTACAACTGGAATTGGTTGGCGGGAAAATTTCGGCGGGAACTCGATGGGCCGGCGGCAGTGAACCAGCCATCTACTTCCCAGTTTTGAAAGCAACACAGCACAATGGTCAATACCTACACGCAGGAGAGGAAGCAATTGATCATCGGTCAAGTCCAAGCAGGCAGTGCTGTTACCACAGTCGCTACGGCGACCGGCGTCCATGAAAGGACGATCCGGAAGTGGCTGGCGGCAGCAAATGAGGGCAAGTCGCTTGCCTCCTCGAGGACCGGGCCGAAGCCGTTCTTCCCTCCAGTTGCTGAGCAGCAGCTCTGCGACTGGGTCATCGGTCGGCTGCTCGTCGGCCATCCTGTCAGCCGCTCTGTGATCATTACTGTGACGGGGCACACAGCACTTCTAACAGAGGAAGCTGGAGTATACAAACTCCAAGTGAACAGCCGTTCACGTGTCCCTGGTCTGAAGGGGACGACTTGACTTCAAAAGCGGTAGATCTAAGACTGAATGTATTTATAGGTTGGTACAGATTTGGCCTGCATACAAATCCTAAGTTGCCTATAGTTTGTTCCATACAAAATGTATCTGTTGGCTCTGAGGCCACTTGGTCACTACCCGGGGAGTGACCGATGGCTACATGACTGATGTAGCCGTCCCTGGATAGTGACAGGGTCACTATTCCATGTAACCCCGTTACATCCTCCCCCACTTAGATTCGATCTTATCGACCAATCAGAGCGAGGTTACACCGGCGACTCACATTTCACTCGCAAAGTCGAAATCCATCGACAACGGCGCGAGCTCTGGCGCCTCGGCTCGCGGGCCTCAAAGAGCAACTGGCGCATCGCCGAGCAAGCCGCAGGGTCTCCACGTCGACCGGAAGCATGCCTCCAAAGCGCAGCGCGCGTGGTGCGAAAGCACCTTCGAAATCACGGGCCGCAGGGCCGAGGACCAGGTCAGCCAAGGCCAGGGACGCATCGTCCGCGCTGAGGGAGGCCACGGAGACGGCCGAGGAGGCAGTGCGCTCTCGTAGCAGCACGCCGGAGGGTGGGCGCCGGTCTCGGAGTCGGAGCAAGACTCCCGAGGCCGCGCCAAGTGATGAGGAGCTCCCAGCCCCAGTCGAAGCCGACCAAGAAGGCCTTCGACTGGTCGGCCAACATTGAGAACTGTACGTTGGTCGTACACTCTGGTGAGAGCTCACCTGAGGGCAGCGAAAACGCTGCCCAGGACGAAGCACTGGCGGCACGCGACGTGTCCAGCTCGCCAGTCTTCCCTAAGGCTTCATCCGAGAAGGAGGCCGAGGACGTAAAGGCCAATGACGACGCGGGCGACGGCGACGACGACGACGACGACGACGGTGGCGACGACGACGACGACAAGCCGGCGGAGGGCGACGCTGCCACGGTCGACACGGAGGCCAAGACAGCGACCAGCGACACGGTGGGCTCCCAGCCCAAGGCGGCTTCGCCAGTCAAGCACCTGACGCTGGCGCAAGGCCGCGATCGTGCCCAAGCGTTGAAGGCAGCGGCCGCTGCGGAGGCCGCCGAGGCCAGGGCGAAGAAGCGGCCCGCTTCACAGTCACCACGCGCTTCCAGCTTCAAGTTGTTCAGCGACTCGGAGGACGAGGAGGGCGCCGTCCATGAGCCCAGAGAGATCTCCAACGATCTCGATGAGCAGCAGCAGCAATACCGGGCTGCTCGCTCAGGCGCACATGCCAGGCAGCCGTCTGCCGCGACTGCTGTTGGGTCTTCTTCAGGCGGAAGTACCATGTATCCGCCAGGCTACTTCCCGCCCGAGCCTGGCACCGGAGCGCCAGCGCTGTGGAGGAGCTCACGGCTCCTCGTGGCCTTGTCGGCGGGTACACCTCAAGGGGTTCCTATGAGCGTGCACTCGTTGAGAAAGAGCCACTCTTTCTTGGCGACGTTGAAGCCGCCCGGTGTGTGCTACTAGCACCACACAAGCTCACACTGAAGGAGTTCACCACGCTTCGCAAGAAGCCGGAGGACAAGGGTGGACTCCATCCTGTGTGGGGTTTCCACTGGGTCAAGCAGAATGAGAGCATGACCTGGCACGAGGTCGAGGACAGCTTCTGGCGCTACATCCAGCGCAAGGTGACTTCCGACCAGGGGTTCAAAAGACTCCGAGACGAGCGCACTCTGTCCGCGATCCTGGACGTGCGCGAGCTCCGCATCGAGTTCGCTCAACTCGTGAGCAAGCGCAAGCTCCACTCGAAGATGGACGAGCTCAAGCAAGAGGCGAGAGCCAAAGCTCGTGAAGAGCGTGGGCGCGGTGCGACTACGTCTGCTACCGTGCCCCGGGTGTCGGCCAAGAAGCCACGGACTACTTACGAAGCTGCCGTTGCTTCTCGTCCCAGATCGCAACAGCCTTCGGGCAGTCTGCCTGGAGCTGTTCCACAGGCTCCCATGAGTTATCCGACTCCGGGTAACCTCGCCACTTCACGAGCAGCTGGCGCTTGCCATGGAGACGCCGCTCCTGGACGACTCGTTCCACGTGGTAGTGGATCTGCCCATTACGGTCAAGGAGGGCCGGCGGAGGTCTCGCACGACCATGGCTACGAGCCTGAGGCAACACAGCCGCACGCTGGAGCCCCGAGTCAGGTAGTGGCCCTGCAGCAAGAGGAGATTCGTCTTCTCCGGGAGCGCGTGTACGCCCTTGAGATCGCGCTTGGCGTCGGCCTTGGCGGCCAGGCTGCCTCTCGTGCTGGCCAGCCGGGTGCCGTGGAGCAGCTCCGTGCGGATGTTCGTTCGCTGTTTCGGGAGACTCGCGAGCTCCATGGTCGAGTGGACCGTCGGGCCGACGTGACGTCCTTGGAGTCACTGCGGAGCGAGATCGCTGGCCTTCGGGCCGAGCTCCGTGGGCCCATGTCGTATCCGGAGCCGGCGCATCACTATCAGGCCCCATATGGCCATGGCTACGCAAGCCCTGCGTACGCCGCTCCGACGTACGCCTCGTCTTCGTCGTCTTACGACCAGCGCGCGTATCAGGCGCCGTACCGCGACCCGACGCCGCGCTTCGAGGAGGTGCGGTCGTCTCCGCCGGGGTATCCACCGCTTGCTGCGGGGTACTCTGAGCCTGAGGGTCATGGTACCTCTTCAGACGACCCACGTAGAACGTCGGGTGAGTCGTCATCGACTTAGGCAAGTCTATTGTGTACGCCGCGCCATGCCGGCTGAGGACCGTGAAGGGTCCAATGAAGCGGTGCTTCAGCTTGTTGCTCTCGACCGAGCTAACAGTGTTTAGCGGTAGGTTTCTAGTGTCTAGGAGAACTAAATCCCCAACCTTAAACACGTTCATGTTTCCTCTTCCATGTCGGTCAGAGTACTCCTTCTGTTTGTCTTGGGCTTGCGCCATGGTGTCTCGCACCCTGCTGATTATATTCAGCCTGTCTTCGACAAACGAGGACAGTTGCTTCCGCAAAGCGGCAGGACTGACGTCCGAGACCTGGGAGGAAAGGGTTTTCCGAGCCTCTCCCCCACTTAAGACCGAAGCCTCACCGCTTCCTCGCAAGGTGTACGGCACCTGGGGGTGTCGTAACCCATTAAGGTAAAAGGGCGTAAAGCCCGTCGATGCATGTACCGCATTGTTGAGGGCGAACTCAACCATGGGCAAGCGATCAGCCCAAGAGCGGGGCATCTCCGCACAAATACTGCGGAGCGTGTCCTCGAGCACGCGATTGACGCGCTCCGTCTGGCCGTCCGTCTGCGGATGGTCCGCCGTCGACATTGACAGTCGAGTGCCGAGCAGGCTAAACAGCGTCTGCCAGAACGCAGCGGTGAACCGCGGGTCTCGGTCAGAGACAATGGTCTCGGGCAGACCGTGGTGTCGGAAGACACAGTCCATGAACAGGCGCGCAACCTCGGCGCCAGTGACGGTGTCACGAACTGGAGCAAAGTGAACCATCTTGCTCAGACGGCACACAAAGGCAACAACGCCAGTGTTGCCACGGTCATCGGCCGGAAGCCCGAAGACAAAGTCGAGACTCATCGACTTCCAGCAGTCCACGGGGACAGGCAGGCTCTGCAAAGGAGCCGAGGCGTGCCCAGCAGGCTTCACGCGCTGGCACGTCTCGCACGTCCGGACGTAAGTGGCGACCCACTTGTACATGTGCGGCCACCAGAACGTCTGAGAGACGGACGCGTACGTCTTCTCACGGCCGAGATGGCCACTGGATGGCGCATCGTGCGCCTCCATCAGGATGTCGTACTTGAGATCCTCGTCGTTTGGCACGACAATTCGGGAGGATCCTCGGCCCCACTCGATAGTGGAGCAAGCCATCAGCCCACTCATAGCGATGCAGCCTTGCACGCTGGCGGGGCGTGAGCCACTCTGCCTTGGCGTCCGCGCCAGCGGCCAAGAACCGCACAAGAGGCCCAAGATTGGCATCGTCGCGATACGCCAACCGGATGCGATCGTACAGATCCGTCGTGACCCGACTAATGTGAGCAAGCTCGTAGTCGGGTCGGCGCGACAGCGCATCGGCAAGCACGTTAAGTTTGCCCGGCTTGTACTCAACGCGGAAATTGTATTCCGCGAAGAATGACAGCCAGCGCGCCATCCGCTGCGAGAGGTGCGGCGAGTTGACCGCAGTCCGCAAGGACGCGTGGTCTGTATAGACGACAAAGGGCGTCGAGCCCAGGAGGTGCACTCGGAACTTGACAAGAGCGTACTTCATGGCAAGTAGCTCCTTGTCGTGAACTGGGTAGTTCCGCTCGGCTGCCTTGAGCTGCCTGGACTGGAACGAGATGACTCGCTCGCGGCCTTCATCATCGGCCTGCAATAGCGCACAGCCAATTGCGTAGTCGGACGCATCACAGACAACGCTGAAAGGCTTCGTCTCGTCCGGCAGGGCCAGGACAGGCGCGCGCTGTAAGCTCGCCTTGATGTCATCAAAGGCATCTTGGTGACGCTGCTCCCAGCACCAGTCGACATCCTTCTTCAGGAGATCCGACAGGGCCGTGCCAATCCGGCATAGCCAGCACTGTACTTGTGCAAGTAGTTGGCAAGGCCCAACCACTGTCGTAGGTCCTTCTGCGACCGAGGTGGCGGCCAAGCCGCGATGGCTTTCACCTTCTCCGGATCCGCCCGGACCCCGGCGCTGCTGACGAAGCAGCCCAGGACCTTGATCTCCTCAGCTGCGAACACGCACTTGTCGATGTTGGCGTACAGCTTGTTCGCCCGCATGACTTCGAACACACGCCGGAGGTGCTGGAGATGCACCTCCATGGCCGTCTGGCCTTCCTCGGCACGGCTGTGGACGAAGATGTCGTCAAAGTACGTCTGTGCGAACGCACGCAAAGGTCGGAACAGTTGTGTGACCAAGCGATTGAACGTTGCCGGGGCGTTGGAAAGCCCCTGAGGCATGACCAGCCACTCCCAGAGCATACCGCTCGGTGTACTCACAGCCGTGAGAGGGATGTCGCTCTCGCGCATCAGGATCTGGTAGTATCCGTCCACCAGGTCCAGCGCGCTGTACAGCGTGCAGCCGGCCATGTTGTTGAGCAACACGTCCTTGCGCGGGATCGGTGTCTGCGCAGGCACCGTAGCGCTGTTCAGCTTGTTGTAAGCATGAACCAGACGCCACTTTCCGTTCGGTTTGCGAACACAGAAGGTAGGTGTCGAGTGCGGAGACTTCGACTCCGCACCATGCCTGCCTTCGCCTTGGCGGCAAAGAAGGCATCAATGACTTCACACTGCTCCCGGGAAGAGGCCACTGCCTCGTGACACAGTACTTCGTGCCCGGCACGAGGTCGATCTCGTGCCTGATTCCCCTGTCTGGCGGGAGTCGGGACGGTGGATCCTTGGACACCACGTCCTCGAACTCTTTCACCAAGGGATACACCGGATCCCGCGGGTTCTTGAGGATCTCAGAACCCATGCGCGACGCGCGCTGCTTCCGGAACTCGTCCAGGACATCCTTGTCCATGACCGAGGACGAGTTCAACTCGGCCGATGTGGACTCCGGCCGGAGGAGAACCAACTCTGCGATCTCCCCGGCCTTCAGCTCGGCCAAGAAGTCCTCCATGGCGAGCTCTTCAAGGTTCAGCAGTTCTGAAACCTCGGGCAGAGCTGTAAACTCGACAGCTCCTGCCTTGACCCGACGACCGGTCACGCCGTCGAAGATGTGATAGCATTCTATGTTACCCACCTCGCCGTGTGGAACTTGGTTACCCACACCAGGAGCGCCTCCAGCGACTCCCGCATCAGTTATGGTCTGAGTGACCCTCAGTGGAACTGTGTTACCCACCTCGGAAGCGCCTGCAGTGCCTTCCTCATCAGTTATGGTCTGAGTGACCTCGCGTGGAACTTGGTTACCCACGCCAGCGCCAGCGGCGCCTTCTCCATCAGCGTCTGCTACCTGCGGTTCTTCGTTACCCGCATGTGGACCTACGTTACCCACCTGGTAGGTGCTGTCCGGCACCTCCACTCTCAGGCCTTGACCGGCCCGGTCGGAGTCGACGTCAGTCTCGACGGACCCCAAGAACTCATTAGACGCTGCTGCGTCCTGGCGGCCCTCGCGGGCACCCCAGCTGCTGCCAGAGGTGGGAACATGACTCACCAAAGCTCTGTCAGCGCGTGGGGACGGCTAGCCCCGATGGCTTTGCCGCGCCAGTCGATCCAAGGCTCGTGCTTCTCAAGCCACGGCATGCCAAGGATCAAGTCGTACTTGTCCATGTCCAGGACCAAGAACGGCTCCGTGCTGTCGAAGTCCTCGAACTTGACAGCGAGGTCCATGTGGACCCGAGGTACTTCTACCACCGTACCGTCGGCCAGTCTTACCGAGACCAGCCCGTTGCCTTTGCTGCCTCGCAGCGCATCGGCGTACTTGTCGCGATTGCGTGCGACAGTCTGGCGGCGTGCAAAGTTCTTTGACGCCCCAGAATCGATCAAGATTCTCAAGGGATGATCGTATCCCGGTACACTCGCGTATACCACAAGCAGCCCACCGCTGCCCTTCTCCGCTTCGAGAGTACACAGACTCTCAGGGGCTAAGTCCCCATGGCGTGCGCCCCCTCACGCCTCTCATGAAGACTTAGTGTTTCCCCAGTAGGGCGCCCCGCCCCTACTGGTGCCCGGCGTTCCCCTGGTTCCTGGGGTGTGGCTTCTGCCAGCGACCCCTAGAGCCAAAGGGCTTCGAAGAGACCTTCTTCTTCAGTCCTCCCGCGGGACAGGCACGTTTCATGTGCCCAAGCTTGCCACAGCCGTAGCAGCGAATGTCACTCTGCTCGGCCATGCCCAGATCCATGGGAACCGGCCCGTTGGTCGCTCCATTGCCGGAGTTACCATTAGGCGCACCGCCAGAGGCGGGGTTGCTCTGCCATACCGTGGCGGGGGTGCGAGCCTGCTTGTGGCTGTACTCCTCCTGGAGGGCGATCTGAATCGCCTCCTCCATAGTGTTCGCTTGCACACGGAACAGCTGCGTGCGGGCAGGACCGACACGCAGGCCGTCCATGAACACAGTCACCTTGATGTGTTCAGGCAGGGGTTCCCCACCAGGGAGGCAGTGAGCACTCGCATCTCCTGGATGTACTCACGCAGCTCGCGCCTTCCTTGTTTGCAGGCGAGGAAGCGCGAGCGCTGGCGGTACTCGTAGTTCGCCGGGAGGAACGCGGCCCGCAGCTGTTCACACAGCTGGGCCCATGATGCGAAGCATCCAGGCGTCGTCGCTTCGCGCGTGTACGCCCAACTCTTAGCGCGACCATTAAGGTTGGAGAGCGCAAAGGCGACCCGGAGTCGCTCGTCCGAGACAAGAGCCGCGTCCATCGCGAGCTCAACCTCTCGAACCCAGAAGTGGAGGTTCTCTCCTTCCTTCCCTTCGAAGGGGTGAACCTTCAGCCGCAGAGGCTTCGGTTGCACCGGCTTCGGCGCGACCGCGGTGGCCTGCAGCCCCTGAACGTGAGTGATGAGCCCACGTTCGTAGGTGTCAAACGCGTTGATGCGCTCAACCTGCTCAGCCGGCGTCGCCGCCGCTAAGCTGCGCAGGGCATCTGTCCCGAAGATGCCTGCCATCTTCCGAACGGACTCGTACTGTGAGTCGTTCAGATGAGGAAACTCCGTCCGATCCATCTTGGCTCACTCGATGAGGCCACAGAGGATTCAGGTAGTCCAATCTACCCGCGTAGGCGTAAGATTGACTACAAGTGCTACCAAGTGTGACGGGGCACACAGCACTTCTAACAGAGGAAGCTGGAGTATACAAACTCCAAGTGAACAGCCGTTCACGTGTCCCTGGTCTGAAGGGGACGACTTGACTTCAAAAGCGGTAGATCTAAGACTGAATGTATTTATAGGTTGGTACAGATTTGGCCTGCATACAAATCCTAAGTTGCCTATAGTTTGTTCCATACAAAATGTATCTGTTGGCTCTGAGGCCACTTGGTCACTACCCGGGGAGTGACCGATGGCTACATGACTGATGTAGCCATCCCTGGATAGTGACAGGGTCACTATTCCATGTAACCCCGTTACAATTACCAAGGCTCAGGAGACGGCTCTCCTCGGTTGTGGTGAAAGTGTCGGAGAAGGTTGGTACAGGCGCTTTAAAGAGCGTTTTCCCGTCCTGACAGGACGAACTGCGCAAGCGCTGTCACTCAAGCGCAACTGCATCGTCCCCGCCGATCTAACGATGCTTTTCAATACGCTAGCAAAGCTCGTGATTGAGTTGAAGCTCGATGGTTCACGTGTGTTTAATATGGACGAGACGGCGTTTCAGAAACAACTCAAGAGCAAGAAAGTCGTAGCGGTCAAGGGGTCGAGCCACGTTTGGAGCACCGAGCCTACGGCGAATTTTCACCTAACCATTGTGGCGTGCGGAAGCGCAGCTGGATTCGTGGTGCCTCCGGCATTTATTTTGCCGGGGAAGACAGTGTCGTCACGGGTGCTAGAGAACTGTGAGGCGCCAGGGGCTGCTGTGTCGACTTCGCCTTCTGGCTTCATGAACACGGAACTGGTCGAGGTGTGGCTACAGTTTTTTGCTGGTGCGGTGCCTGAGTCAGTTCAACGCCCGCTTGTCCTCATCCTAGACGGATGCGCTTCGCACTACTCAGCGAAGGTGGTGGATGCAGCTGCGCACTTTCGAATTCTGCTCGTATTCCTACCACCAAACGACACGCACCTCCTGCAGCCTTTGGATGTCGCGGTGTTCTCCACACTCAAGAACAAGATCCGAAACCTGATCGGCGAGCTGGTTGAGGAAGAAGACAGCGGGTTCTACAGTATCAGCAAGGAGGACGCCATCACCGTGGCGGGCATGGCGTGCAGCGGGGCCAAGATCAGTCGCAACATCAAGCGGGGTTTCAAGGCCTGTGGACTGTATCCACTGTCGCTGGTCAAGATGGGCTCTCGACTCGATGCGTTCGCTCGCAACGGAGCCCCTCGTCACGTCCAGCTCGCTGCGTGGCTACAGATGCGAGAGATTGTCGAAGATGAAGTCCTGACGCTTCCATCGCCGCCCCGCATGGACAGCAGCACCAAGCGCAAGTGTGTATCCGTAGGCGGCCGCCTGCTGACACACGACGTGCTGCAAGAGGTGGACGCTGGCAAAGCAAAGGGGTCAAGTGGCGCGCGGAAGAAGTCGAAGCACGTGCAGCAGTGTGTACCTGCAGGGTGCGACATCATTGAGTCTGTGTTAGTTTAAACTTGCCACTGTGCGAGTCCATCCTAGACAAACGTAGGCTTCTCATGGCTAAAGCAACTTACCAATACAATGCAAATGTAGCCATCGCTAGACCCGTACACATGACTAGGCCTGTGGCCGACGAGGAAGGCTAGACGTCACCCAAAAACCAGGCTTGTAGAGAGTGGTGCTCATGAGCAGCTACAGCCTGACGGGAAGTCCTGTACTCGCGAGCGAGCGAAACAGCAGAGGCTGCGCTGCTTCTCCAGCGCATGTGGCCGATCTATCAAATCGGGCAGCGTGGACCCCACCCTGCCGGGTAATTGTACCTCGCAGGATTGATCTTGGGCGCCGGTGAAGACGGGGCCGCGAGCTGGGACAGTTGGCCAGCTACTGGACGTTCTTGCGGGGGCGACAGCAGCCTAGGAGCGCAGGGAGAGCCGGCGCTGCGCGCGCCATCCTGAGCGCCTCCCACGTTAGTGCGCGTTTCCTGAATGAGCGTTGTCAAAAGTGGCTACAACTATGTCAAAGAATAACCTACCTTGTAGACTCAAATGCTGCTAGCATGCCCTTCAACGGTAAACCTAAACCTGACCGGCCCCAGGTCGTTGGAGCCTCTACTGATACTGAATCCAAGTCTATTTGCAGCCTCTAATTGGCACGCAGGCAATTTCAGGTTGTCGTACTCGTTGCCATCTCCGTGCTCGAATTTAATTGGATCCTGACTGAGGTGAGTATATAAAAAAGAGGAGATCAAGGGCTTTTCAAAACTATCACAACTTGTTTCACTTGTGTACTGGATCCCAAGCAGCATTCGTTCGTGTGAACTGCTCGCCAAGCGGCCCCTAATTGGCCGTTCCCCTTATCACAGAGTCTGCGAGGGGCTCGTCACCCGCCGACGAGACAATACTAGGCCTCCGCGAAGGCTGGGATAGGAGGATTTTGGAATAAACCCTTTATTTTAAATTTTATTTTTATTAATTATTTTACTTATTAATTCGGTCATCTCCTGCGCCTGCTTCGCAGCCGCAGCATCCGCCCGGACATTTGCCTTTTAAGGCATCTACAGTCTACAGTTTAAAAAAAAACTGTAGATGCAATATATCAACAGACAATGCTCAACAAAATTAAGAAGGCGAACCCTGGCTGAGGTCTATTTGCAGCTAGTAGAATCGGCATGCTATTGTACAGTACAGTCCACCTCAATCGTCCCTTTACTTCGCTACAGCAATATATTTATTGATTCATACCAGTGTCATCGGTAGCACACTGGTTCAAGCTGCCCACGCATATAAACCTGTGAGGCACCGCGGCCATACCGGTTCTACAGGTATCGTACCGGTTCAAGCTGCCCATGCATATAAACCTTTTGGAGGGCCCAATGCGCCACCGGAGTCGTACCGGTTTCATAGAGATGTACCAGTTAGATGTCAAGAGGGGTCATCTTTTGACTTGACGTACCACGGATATAATCCTATTTGGTCTGCGATAGCAGCACTAACGTTGCTTCCTATCCCAGTATAAGGAAGTGACTGCGTTCCCCGACTGGGGCTATACACTATACAAAATTATTCGGATTTCATAAAACGTACGCAAAGCGAGCGCAGCGAGTCGATCCCCGCACGAAGCGCGGTAGGGTAAAGCCCGAAGCGCGGTAGGGTTTTGTGCCCCACAGAAGGGTTATTGGGAAGGGTTATTGGGGCTGAAGCTGGGGAACAGGTAAGCCCCGACTGGAGTATTTATCCGGACGTGTATAATCACATGTAGAAAAAAATACGGATCGGTTGCAGGAGTACGCAATACTGCGACCTCCAGTCGGGGACTCCAGTGAGTGCCATAATATAATGCTGACGATATTCGTTGCGCGCAGAGATGATAGTAAAGAAAATGCTATAGACGCTTTGCAACGACTTGGTCGTGCGCGTGCAGGCCTGCGAGGCCGGTGCTTCGCGTTGCGTGTGCACGAAATGAAAGAGTGTCAAGTAATCACAGGCGTCTACTTCACTAAAGCTTCCTGAAAAGCCCTGAGCTACTGTACAATTGACGGCTGTTATCGCCAGTACGCGCATGTGTTCTTTCGAGAGGCCCAGCCAGAGTGTTCCCTGGTGCTGGTATGTTCTAATGACGAACGCGGGTTCTACCTGTTTACTAGTAGTACATGTCAACATACATGTTCTACGCCGCAGGCTGTGGAAGCGTATCCATTGGATCAGCTGCGAGACCAATGTCCAAATTTCATAGTAAAAAGATTCATTCACACGAATGGCATGCACAAGTCCCCACGGCGTTTACTCAAAGGTCAGTCCGCCCAGCGACTGCTCCAGGCCGTCCAGCGCGTGCTGAATCGTCTCCATCGAGCACGCGTACGAAATGCGCAGACCGTTCTTCACGCCGAAGGCCGAGCCGGGCACCAGAGCCACGTGGTAGTGGCGAAGCAGGTACTCGCAGAAGTCGTCCGCGTCCTTCACCACCTCGCTCTTGTCCGCCGTCACGCCCTGCTTGCCCTCGAAGTACGACGCCAGGTCCAGGAACACGTAGAACGCCGACGTCGGGTACGCGAACTCCAGCTGCGGGATCGCCTGCAGACGCTTCACGATGTACTTGCGCTTCTCGTCCATGATCGCCAACGTCTCCGTCATGCGCTCCTTGTTCTGCGACACACACTCCATCTCGAACTTCATCGCCTCCACGGCGGCAGCCTGGCCCACCGAGTTCGCGCACGACGTCAGCTGGCCCTGCAGCTTCGTGCACACCTGCGTGAAGTACTTCGGCGCCGCCAGGTAGCCGATACGCAGACCCGGCATCGCGTGCGACTTCGAGAAGCCGTTCACCGTCAGCGTGCGCTCGTACATGCCCGGCAGCGTCGCGAAGCTCTGGTGCTCGCGCTTCTCCTCGCCCTCGTCCTGGTACACCAGCTGCTCGTAGATCTCATCGGCGATCACCAGGATGTGACGGAACTGGGGCTTGCGCAGCACCGCAGCGATGCGCTCCAGCTGCGCCGGCGAGTGCACCGTGCCGGCAGGGTTGCTCGGGTTGCACAGCATCAGCGACTTCACACGCGGGTTGGCCACCAGCGCCTTCTCCAGCTCCACCGGATCGATCAGGTACTGCTCCGACAGCTTCGTCTGGAGAATCACGGGCTCTCCGCCGGTCAGCTTCACCATCTCCGGGTAGCTCACCCAGTACGGCGCAGGGATCAGCACCTGCTCACCAGGCTTGGTGATCGTCAGCAGAGCCTGATACACCGTCTGCTTCGCGCCGTTCGACACCAGGATCTCCGTCAGCGGGTCGTACTTCAGACCCTTGCACGTCTCCAGGTACTGCGAGATCAGCGTGCGCAGCTCCGCCGTGCCCTTCACGTCCGTGTACTTCACCTTGCCCTGCTCCATAGCGGACATACCAGCCTTCAGCACGCGCTCCGCGGGGCGAAGTCAGGCTCGCCCACGCACAGCGACCACACCTGCTTGCCCTCAGCCTCCAGCTGCTTCGCCATGCCGTGGATCACCACCGTCTTGGACGCGGCGATCTTGCCCAGCAGCGGGTTCTGCGGGTACTTCTCCGTCAGCGGAGCGTCGTCACGGAACGGAGCTCGCGTGACCGCAGCGCCTCCGCTCACAGCAGGAGTAGCCACGGCCGGGGTAACAGCTCCGCCAGCCACCGGAGTGAACGTCAGTCCGCCCAGCGACTGTTCCAGGCCATCCAGCGCGTGCTGAATCGTCTCCATCGAGCACGCGTACGAAATGCGCAGACCGTTCTTCACGCCGAAGGCCGAGCCGGGCACCAGAGCCACGTGGTAGTGGCGAAGCAGGTACTCGCAGAAGTCGTCCGCGTCCTTCACCACCTCGCTCTTGTCCGCCGTCACGCCCTGCTTGCCCTCGAAGTACGACGCCAGGTCCAGGAACACGTAGAACGCCGACGTCGGGTACGCGAACTCCAGCTGCGGGATCGCCTGCAGACGCTTCACGATGTACTTGCGCTTCTCGTCCATGATCGCCAACGTCTCCGTCATGCGCTCCTTGTTCTGCGACACACTCCATCTCGAACTTCATCGCCTCCACGGCGGCAGCCTGGCCCACCGAGTTCGCGCACGACGTCAGCTGGCCCTGCAGCTTCGTGCACACCTGCGTGAAGTACTTCGGCGCCGCCAGGTAGCCGATACGCAGACCCGGCATCGCGTGCGACTTCGAGAAGCCGTTCACCGTCAGCGTGCGCTCGTACATGCCCGGCAGCGTCGCGAAGCTCTGGTGCTCGCGCTTCTCCTCGCCCTCGTCCTGGTACACCAGCTGCTCGTAGATCTCATCGGCGATCACCAGGATGTGACGGAACTGGGGCTTGCGCAGCACCGCAGCGATGCGCTCCAGCTGCGCCGGCGAGTGCACCGTGCCGGCAGGGTTGCTCGGGTTGCACAGCATCAGCGACTTCACACGCGGGTTGGCCACCAGCGCCTTCTCCAGCTCCACCGGATCGATCAGGTACTGCTCCGACAGCTTCGTCTGGAGAATCACGGGCTCTCCGCCGGTCAGCTTCACCATCTCCGGGTAGCTCACCCAGTACGGCGCAGGGATCAGCACCTGCTCACCAGGCTTGGTGATCGTCAGCAGAGCCTGATACACCGTCTGCTTCGCGCCGTTCGACACCAGGATCTCCGTCAGCGGGTCGTACTTCAGACCCTTGCACGTCTCCAGGTACTGCGAGATCAGCGTGCGCAGCTCCGCCGTGCCCTTCACGTCCGTGTACTTCACCTTGCCCTGCTCCATAGCGGACATACCAGCCTTCAGCACGCGCTCCGCGGGGGCGAAGTCAGGCTCGCCCACGCACAGCGACCACACCTGCTTGCCCTCAGCCTCCAGCTGCTTCGCCATGCCGTGGATCACCACCGTCTTGGACGCGGCGATCTTGCCCAGCAGCGGGTTCTGCGGGTACTTCTCCGTCAGCGGAGCGTCGTCACGGAACGGAGCTCGCGTGACCGCAGCGCCTCCGCTCACAGCAGGAGTAGCCACGGCCGGGGTAACAGCTCCGCCAGCCACCGGAGTGAACGTCAGTCCGCCCAGCGACTGTTCCAGGCCATCCAGCGCGTGCTGAATCGTCTCCATCGAGCACGCGTACGAAATGCGCAGACCGTTCTTCACGCCGAAGGCCGAGCCGGGCACCAGAGCCACGTGGTAGTGGCGAAGCAGGTACTCGCAGAAGTCGTCCGCGTCCTTCACCACCTCGCTCTTGTCCGCCGTCACGCCCTGCTTGCCCTCGAAGTACGACGCCAGGTCCAGGAACACGTAGAACGCCGACGTCGGGTACGCGAACTCCAGCTGCGGGATCGCCTGCAGACGCTTCACGATGTACTTGCGCTTCTCGTCCATGATCGCCAACGTCTCCGTCATGCGCTCCTTGTTCTGCGACACACACTCCATCTCGAACTTCATCGCCTCCACGGCGGCAGCCTGGCCCACCGAGTTCGCGCACGACGTCAGCTGGCCCTGCAGCTTCGTGCACACCTGCGTGAAGTACTTCGGCGCCGCCAGGTAGCCGATACGCAGACCCGGCATCGCGTGCGACTTCGAGAAGCCGTTCACCGTCAGCGTGCGCTCGTACATGCCCGGCAGCGTCGCGAAGCTCTGGTGCTCGCGCTTCTCCTCGCCCTCGTCCTGGTACACCAGCTGCTCGTAGATCTCATCGGCGATCACCAGGATGTGACGGAACTGGGGCTTGCGCAGCACCGCAGCGATGCGCTCCAGCTGCGCCGGCGAGTGCACCGTGCCGGCAGGGTTGCTCGGGTTGCACAGCATCAGCGACTTCACACGCGGGTTGGCCACCAGCGCCTTCTCCAGCTCCACCGGATCGATCAGGTACTGCTCCGACAGCTTCGTCTGGAGAATCACGGGCTCTCCGCCGGTCAGCTTCACCATCTCCGGGTAGCTCACCCAGTACGGCGCAGGGATCAGCACCTGCTCACCAGGCTTGGTGATCGTCAGCAGAGCCTGATACACCGTCTGCTTCGCGCCGTTCGACACCAGGATCTCCGTCAGCGGGTCGTACTTCAGACCCTTGCACGTCTCCAGGTACTGCGAGATCAGCGTGCGCAGCTCCGCCGTGCCCTTCACGTCCGTGTACTTCACCTTGCCCTGCTCCATAGCGGACATACCAGCCTTCAGCACGCGCTCCGCGGGGCGAAGTCAGGCTCGCCCACGCACAGCGACCACACCTGCTTGCCCTCAGCCTCCAGCTGCTTCGCCATGCCGTGGATCACCACCGTCTTGGACGCGGCGATCTTGCCCAGCAGCGGGTTCTGCGGGTACTTCTCCGTCAGCGGAGCGTCGTCACGGAACGGAGCTCGCGTGACCGCAGCGCCTCCGCTCACAGCAGGAGTAGCCACGGCCGGGGTAACAGCTCCGCCAGCCACCGGAGTGAACGTCAGTCCGCCCAGCGACTGTTCCAGGCCATCCAGCGCGTGCTGAATCGTCTCCATCGAGCACGCGTACGAAATGCGCAGACCGTTCTTCACGCCGAAGGCCGAGCCGGGCACCAGAGCCACGTGGTAGTGGCGAAGCAGGTACTCGCAGAAGTCGTCCGCGTCCTTCACCACCTCGCTCTTGTCCGCCGTCACGCCCTGCTTGCCCTCGAAGTACGACGCCAGGTCCAGGAACACGTAGAACGCCGACGTCGGGTACGCGAACTCCAGCTGCGGGATCGCCTGCAGACGCTTCACGATGTACTTGCGCTTCTCGTCCATGATCGCCAACGTCTCCGTCATGCGCTCCTTGTTCTGCGACACACACTCCATCTCGAACTTCATCGCCTCCACGGCGGCAGCCTGGCCCACCGAGTTCGCGCACGACGTCAGCTGGCCCTGCAGCTTCGTGCA
This sequence comes from Phytophthora melonis, assembly GCA_024211575.1. Taxonomy (NCBI): domain Eukaryota; phylum Oomycota; class Peronosporomycetes; order Peronosporales; family Peronosporaceae; genus Phytophthora; species Phytophthora melonis. Next base: position 1,035,711 of record JAMXKT010000094.1, on the reverse strand, counting down.
CACCTGCGTGAAGTACTTCGGCGCCGCCAGGTAGCCGATACGCAGACCCGGCATCGCGTGCGACTTCGAGAAGCCGTTCACCGTCAGCGTGCGCTCGTACATGCCCGGCAGCGTCGCGAAGCTCTGGTGCTCGCGCTTCTCCTCGCCCTCGTCCTGGTACACCAGCTGCTCGTAGATCTCATCGGCGATCACCAGGATGTGACGGAACTGGGGCTTGCGCAGCACCGCAGCGATGCGCTCCAGCTGCGCCGGCGAGTGCACCGTGCCGGCAGGGTTGCTCGGGTTGCACAGCATCAGCGACTTCACACGCGGGTTGGCCACCAGCGCCTTCTCCAGCTCCACCGGATCGATCAGGTACTGCTCCGACAGCTTCGTCTGGAGAATCACGGGCTCTCCGCCGGTCAGCTTCACCATCTCCGGGTAGCTCACCCAGTACGGCGCAGGGATCAGCACCTGCTCACCAGGCTTGGTGATCGTCAGCAGAGCCTGATACACCGTCTGCTTCGCGCCGTTCGACACCAGGATCTCCGTCAGCGGGTCGTACTTCAGACCCTTGCACGTCTCCAGGTACTGCGAGATCAGCGTGCGCAGCTCCGCCGTGCCCTTCACGTCCGTGTACTTCACCTTGCCCTGCTCCATAGCGGACATACCAGCCTTCAGCACGCGCTCCGCGGGGCGAAGTCAGGCTCGCCCACGCACAGCGACCACACCTGCTTGCCCTCAGCCTCCAGCTGCTTCGCCATGCCGTGGATCACCACCGTCTTGGACGCGGCGATCTTGCCCAGCAGCGGGTTCTGCGGGTACTTCTCCGTCAGCGGAGCGTCGTCACGGAACGGAGTCGTAGTAGTGGCGGGCTTGTTGCCGAGCTTTTGGGTGACTTCAATGAGAGACTCGCGGAACTTCTGGATCTGCTGCTCGGAGTTGGGGTTGAACTTGTAGAGACCCTGGAACAGGTCGAAGCTGTCCTTGCAGGTATCTTCAACAAGACGGACAAGGTTCTTGAAACCGCGCGTGTCAATCGGCGTGTTCTTGACGCCCTGGACGCTGAGGATACGACCCGTCAAGTGCGTCAAGAACTGGCTGCTGGCCGCGTACTCGTCGTGGGACTCGCACGTCATCTCAAGCATGCGGCACATTTCCGTCTCGAAGATGCGCAGGAAGTTGTCCATGACGTGGTTGTGCTCGCCGGAGATGATGCGCACCTTTTCGTACATCATAGGCAGACCCCTCCACGAGTACTTGCCACTCTCGGGGCCAAACATGGGGTGCGTGCACAGGATGCTCGCACTCTCGGGCAGCTTCTTGAGCATGATCTGCTTGGGGTGCGTCTTCACCGACAGCACGTCGACGATTACGAGGTTCTCGAGGAGGTGCTTGGGGATCTTGCTCAGCACGCCTTCGAACGACAGAATGCTCACACCGAGCACCAGGACATCCAGCCCGTTAAAGAACTGCTCCAGCTGGGTCTCCGACGAGTAGTACTTGCATCCGAGCTGCGTGGCCACAGTCGAGTAGTCCGTGCGCGAGGTGGCGCGCACGTCGTGCGCCTTGGCCATCGTCTTGGCCAAGAACTGGCCGAAGTTGCCGAAGCCGTAGATGCCGATGTTGAGGCGCACGGGCTTGTGCTCCTGCGGCGCGACGGCGGGCGAGACCGTGGCCGGGTTGGCCTGGTATGCGCCCACGGCCTCGAGCGTCTTGCGCACCTCGCCCAGCAGCTTGCCCTTGGTCGGGTACGAGCCGAGCACGCGCACGAACTTGCAGAACTCGCGCAGGTGGCGCAGCGCGTTGATGACGTTCTCGTCCGTCTGGTGGCCGATGAGGTCCACGTAGAACAAGTAGCTGTACTTCCTGCGCGCGCTCTCGGACGAGAGCGAGAAGTCGTCGCCGACAGAGGCCGCGACCGAGTCCTGGTACTGTTGCTCGGCCGTGTGGCCCCAGGGCCTCGACTCGATCTTGGACATGTCGATGTCGCGCAGCGAGAAGGCGGACAGCGCCTTGTAGAGCTGGCCCTTCTCGTTGCTGTCCACGAAGGAGAAGACGAGCGATGTCTTGAACTCGGTGCCCGCCTTGGCGTCGAGGCCCAGGTCCTCCTTCTTGCTCAGCAGCAGGAAGCGCGTGAAGTTGCCGGCGTCGTCCTCGACGTTGCGCTGCAGAACCTGCAGTCCGTAGTACTCGGCGGCCAGGTCGCTGGCCACGGCGGCCGTGTCGCGCCACTGGTTGTCCGCCAGCATCTTGGCGCTGCCGGCCGTGTCGTACTCGGCGCGCGGCTTGGCGCCCATGGACGAAATGGTGTGCGCGCACTGCGCGAGCGCCTGCGGGTGGCTGATGACCGTCTTGATGTCGCTCTTCTGCACGCCTGGCAGCGCCAGCAGCGAGTGCTCCACGCGCAGGTCGTACTCGCCCACGATGTGCAGCCCGAACTTGAGCAGCAGGTCGTAGTTGGCGTGGATGCTGCCGCCCAGCGAGTTCTCGATGGGCAGCACGCCGAAGTCTGCGTCCTCGCGCTGCACGGCCAGGAACGCCTCGTCGAAGGACGGGTAGCCCACGGCCACGACGTTGGCCGACGAGCCCAGCAGCTGCCGCGTCGCCTTCTCCGAGTACGCGCCGGGCATGCCCTGGTACGCCACCTTCACCTCGCCCTTCATGGTGTGGCTGTGATAGAAAGAGAGTGTTGGTCCTGTTGCGGGTGGGCGGCGCAGAGGAAGAGAGGAAGTGAGGGCCTTGTTGGAAAAGGTAGGGCGCCGAAGGGATTGAACTCATGACATACCTGTAGAACATAGCTCGTTAGACCGTTACACCATACAGGCGCCCCGGTCGTCGACTCTTCGGGCTGGGACTTGACACTGTCTGATTGCATATTCCAACACTCCCCCTCAATCGAGAGTGTCAGGACCTCCTGATTGCGACCTTTTCCTGCAGCTTGTTGGTCCGACTCCAACGCCTTGCCGCAATGACCTCCCTGGGTTTAAGGCCATCCGCGTCTCCCCCTGGAGACACATTCCGTTCACATACACCTCGTGTTGTGACACGAACCACACAATCATCACTACGGTCCACATTCCAGCAACCTTCACCTGACTAGTGCCACAGTCGACCCTTCGACCGTAACAAGTGCTACCATGTTGGAAAAGGTAGGGCGCCGAAGGGATTGAACTCATGACATACCTGTAGAACATAGCTCGTTAGACCGTTACACCATACAGGCGCCCCGGTCGTCGACTCTTCGGGCTGGGACTTGACACTGTCTGATTGCATATTCCAACAGGCCTTCGCTGCCGGCGGATGGGGCGCAAAGTGCGGAATGAGCTTGTGGATTGCAGACTGCGTCAACGCAACGCAGGATAGGATCGGCGAAACGAGTTTGACGGGGACGGAGGACAATAATTATTGTTGAAATCTGCTATGTATTTATTTATACGTTGCAGATTTGCACGTTGTTTTGACTTGCGAGTGGCACCTCCAAGCTACTGTAAGCTACTGAGTTGCCGAGAGTAGTCACAACTTAGCATGGATCAGGCACGCTCGATAGACGTTCGAGTACATGTGCAACCCTATTGCGGAAGCGAATGAACATTGTTATGATGAACTGCTGGACGCGCGCAATATACACTGAAATATATTCGCCGACCCTCAGTTGCTTCCAACGCTTGCACAAATAGCACCAAACTCCGTTCTGGATTGTCTACTGCAGCTAGCTCTATACATGTATACCCTACCCAGACTCAGGCTGGCTGACTGTGAAGGGTTGTACGGTACATGTATAGGAAGCTTTGCCAGCAATTATTGTTTTTGCCAATCGATTCGGCAATTAAATAGAGCCCCCGGGGGTGGTATTCCCGGCGAAATTTAAACTTGGAAAATGCATGGAGGAACGTCGCGCGTCTCTAGCACGGGGCAGATGTGGGGCAATCATTGCGCGCTGACACGCCCTCATGCTGCGGAGACCTTGCTGCTGCGCTACTGTACAAAGAGCTTCAATGCCTTGAGCTTCAATCCGTGACAGTCGAGCGCGGTGTTAACCGCAGGGCGCAAATTGCCACGTCACAGTTCCAGCAACCTAGAAAAAGCGCCGCAACAAGTCGTTGCCAGCAACGACTGTTAAAGTTGAATATCTCCGACGTCATGAACATGGGACTCGATAGGAGACATGTCCCGTACAGAAACAACAAAAAACTCTGTCGAGAGGAGCTCCCATTATATTAACAACATGAATATGCACGACAAGCAACAACAACAATTACACGAAGCCTCTGTCGATAAAATAATAGCACGAGCGGCAAAGAAAAAAATGGTCTCTGTCGATAGCGTATTATGTACTTTTCACCAAAATCCACGACAAGTAACAAAAGCCTCTGTCGATATGTACAACTTGACCAAAATGCACGTCAAGCACACAAAGGCTCTGTCATTGGATCGATGCATCATTTCATGCTAGCAAACTGAAAGTAAGAAGCTATGGAAAAGAAAAAAATCAAAGGACAAGTGTAAACAAGAATTTCTATACTATCCTATTATCTGAAAGCACGAACGACAAGCACTCATAGCCTCTGTCCCTGCCCTATGTCCTCAGCCAGAAAAATAAAAGCAAAAACCAAACTGTAATACACAGTCTCGCCACCACATATACGTAAGGCATGAATCATACTACTTTACATTATGCAAAAAAGCTAATTGTACGAAAGCTACCAATACTGAGTGTAGTGTGGTTGAGCATACATGTACAGTAGAATGACGCACAACGAGGACTAAGTTTCTGTTGATGCACTTACTCCAAAACATGAAAGACATGCGAATATATTATCGTCGTCTGTACAGTACAGATTTGTAAATCTTAGTTGTGTGAACCTTATCACTCAATGGACTCGGTCGCACGCATACTTACCGTTAGCGCATGCTACAAGCAACATTTACAAACGAGAAGCACCTCGAATTAGGGCACTAGGGAGAGCGAAAATAAAATGCCTCCCAAAGATGTGACCCGCGCATAAAGAGCGGAGAAGATGTGTCGCTACTGATGATATTAGGCTGATGTGGTCCATGCTTCTAGAGCTACATGATTCTATGGTAAAGTAATTCATTCAAAGCAGCTGAAACACAAAAGTGCTGCTGCAACGAAAAGCGGTGAAGAACTGCACGCTGTAAAGTAACATCACCCGATAATAGCACTGTCTTGCAATTGCCAGTTTAAGGACACTGGGAGGCTCCAAGCCTCGAAAATGTATTACTTTGACCAGACTTGGGTAACTGGGAGGCTGCATGCCTAAATTGATCACCAGGTATTTAAATGGTTAAGTCCTCTCAACAATTCATGTCAAAAAGGAGAAGAGCGATACTAAATCTATCTTTTTACCATACTGAACATTCCGAACAGGAGACACAAAAACAAAACGTGCACGGAATATAGCTTGAACATTCCAAGAGTAGACATTGAAAAAAAAAACGAAGTACGCTCGGCGAACAGGTTTATCCCACTAAGAACAAAGGGTATCCTGAGCCTCTCAATCTCGTGACACAAACACAACAACCATGAACACATACTATTAATACACAAATTCTAGTACGTGCAAGCAAAGGTGAGCAGGTTTGTCCTTGGACTCTTAAGGTTTCCTGAATAGCCATTCACACTCATACAAAAAATAGTGTGCGATTATGAGCTGTACGCTCCTACTCTAGATTTGACCTTGAACACAAAGGTTCCTGAGTGAACATTCACACTCACAAAAGAAATAAAATTAGTGCGATGATGAGCAAATACGCCGTTTTTTCATCGTTCTGTTGGAGCAAATAGATTTTCTCCTTCAAAAGAAAGGTTTCCTGACTAGCCTACTACTACCTAATTGATCAAACACTGGCGCAACGATTTTGACATTACCGAACAGGCATGATTAACTTACGGATAAGAAATCATCGCCAAAGGAGCAGAATGCCAAATGTCAACATGTACAATTACGCAAAGTGATCTAGTCATTCAAACAATGCCCAAAGCTAAAGAAACTACAACCTAGCAAGCAACGCACGCTCCTCAATGTGAGAGGCTGTTAAAGTTGAGCATCTCCGACGTGCTGATGCTTTACTCATGAACATGGGACTCGATAGGAGACATGTCCCGTACAATGTAGACCAGTTATTTAGTTGCAGAATAAGGGGGATACTCTCCTCCGCTAAGGACCACCAGTCCTCACTCTGGGCCCCAGACACAAGTCTCCGGCTGTCGACTCCTTAATACACAAGCACCTCCGGGCATCCTTCCTCCTCCAAGACCTCTTCCTACAGCACCTTCACGCTGTCCTCCGCTGTCTACATGTAATCCTCTGCTATTTCTTACTCTTACAGACACCGAGCCCCAACTTCAATCCTCTGCTATTTCTTACTCTTACAGACACCGAGCCCCAACTTCAACAACGACCAAACACGGGCTCCTTCCTCAAATCCCTCGCTGACGACAGGGCCAACGCTGCTGGTTCAACCAAGCGGACTGATTGCTCGCTGCCGGTGATGCGGTCTCCATCACCAAGTGGGATTTCCGCCCGCCAGTTCAAGCCATTGTCGGCCCAGTGTGCACTCAAGTTGAGTTGAGTGACTTAACTCCAAGCTAGCAATGTCCAGCGTGCCCGTACCTCCATGCATTGCCAACGACTTATGATGCGCATGTTGTTCGTGGGCAAGTCCGACGTTGCTGCAAGAAACACCCGATCGCTGGCGGTTTCTCGGCTGCAACGCCATCTTTAGCGGGGCCATGCACTTCCTCGAGACCATTTGCATCCGACCGAGTGCTTCAAGTTAAGTTGTCGCTGCCGCCGAGATGCCTCTGTACGCGGCGATCTCGCCGACGTTCAGCACGGCGGAGGAGTCGCTGGATGCGCTCGTCAACTCGGCGTTCTATGCCGAGTCCATGATCAAAGGCGCGGGGTGGGCGCGACCAAGCACGCGACGACGCTCGGCCGCTTCGAGAAGATCTTCGTCTTCATGGTGGACCCCAACTCGTCGCGCGGGGCGTCGCTCTACAGCTTCTTCATCGCGTGCGCGGCCTTCACGAGCTGCTTCATCCTGTTCCTGCAGACGCTGGACGGGCCGAACCACCAGAGCTCGGAGCCCGAGTACCCGAAACTTCCGAACGAGAACGGCTACTACGACGCGGACCTGGTCTTCACGGTCATTTTCACGCCGGAGCTGCTCATTCGCCTCGTCATCTGGCCGTCCCTCTGGCACGAGCACGAGTACCTGACGGAGCGACGACTGAAGCCGTTCCTGCGCGACTTCTTCAACTGGTTCGATGTGGCCGCCATTGTTCCGTTCTACACCGACCTGATCTTCGGCAAGGAGAAGAGCTTCGTTATCATGCGGCTCTGTCGGCTGCTGCGTATCTTCAAGCTCGCCCGAAACCATTCAGGAACGTACATCTTGCTGCGAGCCATTCGCGCCAGTGTCGCTCCGATTTCCGTGGCGCTAATCTTCTTCACGGAAATCGTGCTCTTCTTCTCTGTCGTCATGTACATGGTGGACCCCAGCTACGACCGCAACAAGCCGGGCTTCTCCGACTTGCTGACGACGGGGTACTTCGTGGTGGTCACGGTGGCCACCATCGGCTACGGTGACATCACGCCCACGAAAGGCAACGTGGCCAGCCGCTGCTTCGCCGTAATGATTATCATGTCCGGAACGCTCTTCTTGTCCATGCCTCTCGCCATTATCGGAACAGAGTTCGACCGCGCCTGGAAGCAGCACGCAGAGAGCGTCAAGAAGTTCCAGCAGCTTCAGGCTGGCACGCACGTCGCCACTCCAGTGAATATTGATCTCGCGGCTGCCACAGGCGACAACCGTGCTCACCAGAAACATGAAATTCTGGTCAAGTACAACGCGCCCAACAAGCTCTACCTGCGCTTGGCAGCCCTTACGGGCGAGGCGTCACTGATCACACAGGCTCTGGTCACAGAGGCAACGGCCCATGAGTTCAATCTGCATCAGCTTCGAGATATCACGGACGACTTGAAGCAAACCACCGAGCTCGGCTTTCTCAAGTGCGAAGAGCTGGCGGTGATGGTGCGTGATATGATCGTGGCCGAGTCGCAGGAGGTCGCTGCGCCGCCGACATGGCGAGAATGGGCACGGACGACAATCATCGAACCGGATTCGTCTCTGCTAGGACGGGTTATTTCTCGTTGGGTGAAGTTCTGCCTCATCTTCAGCATGATTATCGTCGTGTTCCAAACCATGCCGGACCTGCAGACGTACGGAGAGCAAACCTATTTGTGCGAGCGAAAGGTTCAGCGCTACTGTGAGGAGGTCCAGGACATTCATGCCGGTGGCAACGACCCGGGCTGCTTTACTGTCGATGACCCGAGTGTTGAGCTGCGCTTTGGCTGTACTGCAGCCGAGAAACTCACCGATTCGACGTGTTATGGGTACCCAGGCAACTTCGGCAGCACCACGGTCGATGACAGACTTTCCTGTGATGGATCCGACAAGGTGCTCTTAAGTACATTGAACAACAGTGGGTCGTCCTACCGCGACCAACTAGACCTCGTGCTGCCATTCCGAACGGATCCGTATCTCGTCAAGCGTGATCGAAAGCTGAGCGTTTGCAAGAAGTGGGAGTGTGACAACTTGCACGTGACCTTCTTCGAGTTTGGCAATGGCTACGTAGCGATGGAGTACATCTTCACGCTCACGTACATGTTTGAATTTGCGGCTGCTCTATTCGTATGCGAGGATTACCGCTCCTACTTCAAGAACCCGCTGGTATTCATCGAAATGGCGTCGTTCATCCCATTCTTCGTATTTGAAGGACGACGATTGTTCACCGGCGCGACGCCCATATACGTGATCACTCCGGCATCTCAAGACTTTCTCACGTTTCTGCGTCTACTGCGCCTGTCACGCATCTTCAAGATCCAGCAAAGCATCCCAGTCACGAAGGTGCTCTGGGAGTCGATCTCCAAGACATCCGCGCGACTTACGATCCCGTATTTCATGCTTATGGTCGTGACCACGATCCTGTCTTTCATCATGTTCGAGCTTGAGAAAGGTACCGAGTGTTTCTACGGCCAAGAGTGTATTGTCGGCGACCACAACATGACTTTCCCCTCCGAGCTTGAGGGCGCGTTACCGGGCAAACGCTTTCTCGTGAATTTCAAGGGCGAAATTTCAAGTTTTGACGACTTCTTCTCGGCCTTTTGGTTCGTCATCGTGACACTGGCTACTGTTGGCTACGGTGACATGGAGCCCGTGACGAGCTCGGGGAAGCTTGTGGCCGTCGTCGCCATGATTTTTGGAGCCTGTTACACGGCCATGCCACTTACATTGGTCGGATCCCAGTTCAATAAAAGCTATCTTGAGTACAAGCGGCGGGAGGCCCTTTTGCGGACAAAGCAGGAAGTGGGCAAGCCCTACATCGTCCACCCAAGTGAGCTCCAACGCTGGGAAGAATTCGCGCGGAACGAATCCTTCACTGTGATGCTCAAGTTGCTACGCGACCAGCTCGAACCTCTGCTCGATTCGATTGAGAAGAGCGAGGTCGACATCATTGACGATATCAACAAAGCGGAGATTTTCAACATTTCCAAGGAGCTGAAGCGGATCATTTTCATTGAGAGGGTGCGTGGAGTTTTTTTTGTTCTATTGCTGCATTTGTTCTTCCTGAGCTGATCACGTTGTATTTTGTTTGCATTTAGTTGCAAGTCATGCGGGTAAGCTCTATCGTGAATTATCTTCGGAAGGAGGGTATCCGTCTGGCTGAGCAGCAAGTTACTGCGTTGCAGAGTGTTGTTTCGTGAGGGTCTACGACAGTAGAGCTTCTTTTCGTAGCCTTCATGAGCAGATAACATTAATTAAGCAAATGACAGTCATTAGTTTGGCTGCAGGTTCACGACGGACATTTGGCCACGGCACTGATTCGAAGTTTGTATTCAGCGCGCTATTACATGATGGTGGTTTCCTATAGTTCGTGGTGAATGTTGACAACTTTGTCCCTTACTCAAACGTCAGCGAGTTGAGCGCGTGTTCCATGCCATCCATCGAGTGGACCATCGTGTCCATGGAACCAGCGTACGAAATGCGCAGTCCATGCGGCTCACCCATATCGGAGCCAGGACCCACCGCAACACCATGTTTACGGATGAGGTAGTCGCAGAAGTCGTCGACATTGTGCAGAACCTCGCTCTTGTCAGCTGTATAGGCCGTCTTGCCCTCGAAGTGCAGTCCAAGATCCACGAACACGTAGAAAGAGGACGTCGGGTACGCGAAGCGCACGTTGGGCATCGCCCGGAGACGCTTGGCGATGTATTGGCGCTTCAGATCTAGGCCGTGCAGATCCTCGGCGATGCGAAGCTCGCCCCGTTCCATAGCCTCCAGCTCCATCTGCATGGCTTCGATGGCCATGACCTGGCCAACACTGTTAGCGCAGGACGTCAGTTGGCCTTGCATAAGATAGCAGGGCTCGATGAAGTGTTTGGGGCCTGCCATGTAGCCGATTCGCAGGCCGGTCATAGCGTACGCCTTGGAGAAGCCGTTGATCAGGATCGTGCGCTCGTACATGTCCGGGATCGTGGCGAAGCTCTTGCACACGCGCTTGGGGACACCTGCGTCCTGGTAGACGATTTGTTCGTAGATTTCGTCGGAGATCACGACGACATGGCGGAACTGGGGCTTGCGAAGGACAGCAGCGATCTGCTCCAGTTGTTCGGGACTGTGGAGCGTTCCGGCCGGGTTGCTCGGGTTACACAGAATGAGAATGCGGATCTCCGGGTTCGCAGTCAACGCCTCCTCCAGCTTCACCGGGTTGATCAAGTATTCGTCTTCCAGTGTGTTTCGCAGCTGCACAAGTTGGGTCTTGACCTGCGCAAGAATGCCCTCGTAGCTTCCCCAGTACGGAGACGGTAGCAGAACCTTGTCGCCTGGGCGCAGAATGGCAAGAACCATGTTGTAGATGGCCTGCTGGGCACCACCGCAGACCTGAATCTCAGTGGGGGCGTAGGTTACACCCTTGGCGCGTTGCAGATACGTGGCGATGATCTCGCGCAGCTCAGCCATGCCGCGCATATCACAGTACTTGGTCTTGCCTTCTTGAATGGCTCTGATACCAGCTTCGAGCACTCGCTTCGGTGGCTGGAAGTCAGGCTCGCCCACACACAGGGAGTAGACAGACTTGCCTTCCGCTTCCATTTGCTTGGTCACTCCAAACACCGCAAGCGTCTTGGCCACCTTGGTATTGTCGAACACGGGACTCAACGGATACTTTTGGGCCATGGTCAGCTCCTGTGGAACAGCATCAGGAGCTCCGTTCGTCGTCTCCAACGCGCCGCTCGAGTAGCACCCAAGCACGCAAACATACGAGCACATCGCCCTCAACGCTGCAATCGCCTCCACAACCTTCGCGTCGCTCTGACGAGCCTTCAAGTCCGCGTAGAAGATAAACTCGGCCTTGCCGGCGCTCGGGTGCGCGCTGCTCCACGGTCGGCTCTCGACCTTGCTCAGGTCGATCTCACGCGACGCGAACAGGCCCAGCGCGCGGTGCAGCTGGCCATGTGCGTTACCCGACGCAAAGGCGAAGGCGAGCGACGTCTTGCACTGGTCCGTCTTGGGTGAGGGCTCCACCGGCGTCTTGGCCACCATCCAGAACCTGTGTGTGTCCGAGGTCTTCTTGGTTGGGTGGTTGTACTCGCCCACGACGACCAGGTTGTACTTGATGAGGAGGTCGTAGGAGTCGTAGTAGCTTCCGCGCGTGGCAGAGTCGACAGGCAGGACGGCGAACTGCGCGTCGTCCTTCTTGACGGCGACGACGGCGTCCTCGAGCGTGGCGTAGCTGATGGCCTTGGATTCGTCGACTGCCTTCAGCATTTGAGCTGCAGCGTCCTTGGCGCCGGGGAATACCGCATCGTCGTGGTAGGCCACTCGCGCCGATGTTCCCACTGCCATACTGTCGTGCACTCCTGGTCGAGCTACTGTAGCTGGGCTTGCTGGTGTTGAAGCGAAATGAGGAGTGAGTCAAAAGGAAACCAAGGCGATCTACCTGCAACGTGTGAGCGGATACCCGTTGAAGATGGGTACGCCGACGTCATGCGCCTTCGCGCCCTGTGATTGGCCCAATCGTGCGTGTGAAGGGCCGCAGTAAGCTAGTCGAAACCAAACCGACCGATTAGATGACTAGACTTCACCTGAGTGCACTGCACTCGCCCCGCTGTGCCGCAAAGCTGGTCCGGTGGCGTTCATGTGGCTGCAGCGGAGCTCAATGCGGTCTGTCGCCGTAAAGTGGTGCTAGGCGGCACAAAATGCTCCATGAGACTGTGAAGTTGTAGCTGCTGCACGTGGAGATTCGTCTCCAATGCTTGCGTGTGATACGGGTTACTGACACCAAGCTTTGTGGCCAATTTTAGTTGAAGCTACACGTAGTAGCTTGGTGCTAGCTTTGCATCTATTTTCGCGGAGGTGTCGACGAAGGCAAACGGACTGGAGGAGTTGGGCTCCAAGCGGAAGCGTATTAGCTTTGCCATCTACCTAGCGCCGTACATATGCCGCACCCGACGACTTTGAGCGCCGATGAGCTGGAACGCATGAGGGCGAGCGTGTCGCCTCCAGTGCAAAGCGACCGCGAGGCGAGACGCCAGGCGATCAAGCTCAAATCCGAGCAACGCACAGCCACGTGGCCGAACACGCTCGAGGCCATGCGCAAGAAGAAGGATCGCTGGAAAAAGGACAAGGAGGAGCGCCTGGAGGAGGAGCGCAAGAAGATCGACGAGGAGGAGATGCGGCTCCAACGCGAGGCGCAGACCAAGCAGATCGAGCGTGCCAATCGACTGCTCTATGAGCAGACCGACCGCATGAAAACGCTGCGGAGTAAGCAGCTACTAGCTGACGTGGTTCATGTGAGCGACATGCTTGACTTCCTGAATCATCAGCCCTTGTACACTTGCGCTAACCCTTCTTCTTGTCACGACAGCACCGCACGCTTCAGCTAGAGGAGAAGCAAATGCTGAAAGATCAAGACGATTTGACAAATTATCTGTACGACCGGCAGGTGCTTGCCAAGGTTCTCGAGGGCGAGGAAGAAGAGCGACGTCTGAGGAAGAAGAGACAGGAAGAAAACGCGAGACTGGCTGCTATTCAAAAAGGTCAGCTCGAGGAGTACAAGCAGCGCTACATCAGCGAGCTTCGAGAGGTAAGTTGTTTTCTCATTGTCGTTATCTACACTGTTCAAACACCTCTTAACTTGATCCTCTAAACGCAAACACAGGAAAAAATGGACGGTGAGCGGATGAAGCAGCAAGCGGAGCAGGAATACCTCGACGAGATGGAGAGAGAGCGTCAGCGGAAACTGCGTCTGAAGCAGGCGAGCGAGGAGGCGCAGCTAGCAAACCAGAGATTGCGCGCTCATCGGGAGATGCTGAAGGAGAAGGAGCGTCTTGATGACGTGAAGCGCGAGGAGGAAGAGCGCAAGAAGCAGCTGCGCGACGCCAAGCGCATGGACCTCCAGCGGCAAAAGAAAGAGAACGCGCAGGCTCGCAAGCAGCGCATGATCGACCTGGCCACGAACAATCTGGTCAAGCCAGAGCAGAAGAACGAGGAGCGTCTGCAGAACCAGAGCAAGGAAGTGCGCGCGAAGGAGGACAAGGTGCTCAAAGAGCGCGCCGACCGCCGTGCTGCCGAGAAGGAGGCGATCGCGCGTAGCCGGCGTCACCAAATGGACTGCAAGCAGCGTGAAAAGGACCGAGCGGCCGAGGAAGCGCTCGAGTCGGTCATTCAGTGGGAGCAGTTCGGTAGACGGATCGAGATGCAGGTCAAGCAGGAGGAACAGGAGCAGCGACTGGAAGACCTGCGCCTCGCGGTGGAGCAGAAGCAGCAAGCGGATGCAAGACGCAAGACGATATCGAACGAGCGAGCTTCCAGACTGCAGGACGATCATGAGGCTCAGCGCGCGCTAGAGTACGAGAATGACCGGTTCAAGGTGGTGGCCCAGCAGGCGCTCGATGAGGCCCGCGAGCGCGGCTTGACCAACGTGTTCCCCATCCAGAAGGCGCTGGCGGAGAAGCGCATCGACCTGCTGCAGGCATCAGGCTTCCGCGTCTAGAGTACAACACTGTAGCAACCCCCCGACAGAGATATACCAAGTAAGTACATGTTACCCTTGAAGCTCATGCTCATCTCAACATGTCGTTTGGAGGGCGACTATCGAATGTAGCCATCTGTCATACTGACCAATCACAGGCGCATGACGAAGTGTGCCCATCCCCCCTCCAACACGGAAAAAATAATCAGACGGATGGAAGATCGCCATGATCCTTTGGCTCATTCTTGGATTCGCCTGAAGACCAACAAGTTATCTAGTGCAAGCTTCCCTTTGCCAAGTATGGCTATCGGACCATCGACGCGAGTGGCCTACCACGAAGACGCGTCGTTCCCTGCTGCCAAGGACGCTGCGGCTCAAATGCTAAAGGCAGTCGACGAGTTCGAACCCGTCCAATACGCCACGCTCGAGGACGCCGTCGTCGCCGTCAAGAAGGACGACGCGCTGTTCGCCGTCCTGCCTGTCGACTCTGCCACGCGTGGAAGCTGCTACGACTCCTACGACCTCCTCATCAAGTACAACCTGGCCGTCGTGGGCGAGTACAACAACCCGGCCAAGACCTCGAGCGCGCAAAAGTTCTGGATGGTGGCCAAGACGCCGGTGGAGCCCTCACCCAAGACGGACCAGTGCAAGACGTCTCTCGCCTTCGCTTTTGCGTCGGGTAATGCGTACGGGCAGCTGCACCGTGCTCTGGGTCTGTTCGCGTCGCGTGAGATCGACCTGAGCAAGGTCGAGAGCCGACCGTGGAGCAGCGCGCACCCGAGCGCCGGCAAGGCCGAGTTCATCTTCTACGCGGACTTGAAGGCTCGTCAGAGCGACGCGAAGGTCGTGGAGGCGATTGCAGCGTTGAGAGCGATGTGCTCGTATGTTTGCGTGCTTGGCTGCTATGCTGGCTTGGACGAAGTGATCCACGAAGCAAACCGTGCTTCGAACGCAGTGGGGATGTACCCGTTGAACCCAGTGTTTGACAGCACTACGATCGCAAAGACAATCGCGATTTTTGGCAAAACAAAGCAGTTGGAGGCCGAGGGTAAGCCTGTGTACTCACTCTGTGTCGGTGAGCCAGACTTCCCGCCGCCGGAAAGTGTACTTGAGGCTGGTGTTAAGGCCCTGCAGCACGGACAGACCAAGTACTGCGATATGCGCGGCATGGCGGAGCTTCGGGAGTTGATCACAACGTACCTGAACACCACGAAGGGCGTCACCTACGACCCAGCAACAGAGATCCAGATCTGCAGTGGCGCTCAGCAGGCTCTGTACAACGTTATCCTGGCCATTATCCGTCCAGGTGACAAAGTCATCTTGCCGTCGCCTTACTGGGGCAACTACGAGGGTATCATCACGCAGGTCAAGGCCGGACTGGTCCCACTACGGAACAAGCTGGACGAGGACTACCTCATCAACCCTGTTGAGCTCGAGAAAGCGTTAACTGCTAACCCGGAGACGAAGCTCCTCATCCTGTGCAACCCAAGCAACCCTGCTGGTACCCTTCATTCGCCGGAGCACTTGGAGGAGATCGCAGCAGTCCTGCGCAAGCCGCAATTCCAGCACGTTGTTATTATCTCTGACGAGATCTACGAGCAGCTCGTCTACCAGGATGAAGGCGTCCCCAAGCGCGTATGCAAGAACTTTGCGACGATTCCAGGCATGTACAAGCGTACAATTCTGATCAACGGATTCTCCAAGGCGTACGCTATGACTGGCCTGCGAATTGGCTACATGGCCGGCCCCAAGCACTTCATTGAGCCTTGCCAGCTAATGCAGGGCCAGACGACATCATGCGCCAACAGTGTTGGCCAAGTGATGGCCATCGAAGCCATGAAGTTGGAGCTTGAAGCAATCAAGCGTGGAGAACTTCGCATCGCGCGAGACCTTCATGAGCTGGACTTGAAGCGCCAGTATGTCGTGAAGCGCCTCCGAGCGATGCCCAACGTGCGCTTCGCGTACCCAACGTCGTCGTTCTACATCTTCATGGACTTGGCCCTGCTCTTCGAGGGCAAGACGGCCTATACAGCTGACAAGAGCGAGGTTCTGCACAATGTCGACGACTTCTGCGACTACCTCATCCGTGAGACTGGCGTGGCGGTCGGTCCTGGCTCCGACATGGGCGAGCCTCTGGGGCTGCGTATTTCGTACGCGGGTCCGATGGACACGATGGTGCATGCGATGGACGGCCTGGAATTTGCGCTCAACTCATTGACGTTCGAGTAAATGAAATGAAAATGAAACTTCAGTTTGAATGCTGCAGTGAGTTCGAGTCCATGGGTTTGGGTGAAGTGGCTGCATGCAAAAGCCTGGAAAATGCAACTACAGAAGTGAGAATCTGATAGCACGCGCCTAGGATAGCAACCACGGTGTTGTGCTGACCGATGTTGAAAGATTCTGTCCAAACAAGGCGTTTTGATGAGCCATGCTCACGTACTTCTCTGTTCCATATGAAAATGCAGTAAATCTTTAGTCGTCGGTATCGCACGAAGTAGACGTCGGATTATAAAGCTGAAAGAAGCATCGTATAGACAAGGATGAACACTTCGTCTGTAATTTTTCTTAGATCACGAGCGTTAATATTAACGGTAACAGAATGCAAATACTACCGTCTTGTGTCAGCGATGGTTACGTTTGCCTCCGTAGATCATCGAGCATTTATCATAAGCGAGCTGGAAAAATATGTGCGTGCTCCTCACCATCTTGCGTACTGCATTTTCATGTGGAACAGAGAAGTAGAGCCAAGCTTCAGTGCATGCATGTACTTTCGACTACTGAACGGACTGGGCCGTCTTTGCACGAACTCAAGCGTGTCAATGATGGCGTTATGAGGGCCAAGCGAACGCGATCAAGATGACTACCGGTAGATAGCATCGCCAAGATCCCAGTTGAGTCTCATTTCCCAACAAACCTCGTCTCGATCACCACAAGATCCAGCGTCAACCTCGCCATGGCTGTCGAAAGCACAACTCAAGTGGCCTACCACGAAGATGCATCATTCCCCGGTGCTGAGGACGCTGCAGCTCAAATGCTGAAGGCAGTCGACGAGTTCGAACCCGTCCAATACGCCACGCTCGAGGACGCCGTCGTCGCCGTCAAGAAGGACGACGCGCTGTTCGCCGTCCTGCCTGTCGACTCTGCCACGCGTGGAAGCTGCTACGACTCCTACGACCTCCTCATCAAGTACAACCTGGCCGTCGTGGGCGAGTACAACAACCCGGCCAAGACCTCGAGCGCGCAAAAGTTCTGGATGGTGGCCAAGACGCCGGTGGAGCCCTCACCCAAGACGGACCAGTGCAAGACGTCTCTCGCCTTCGCTTTTGCGTCGGGTAATGCGTACGGGCAGCTGCACCGTGCTCTGGGTCTGTTCGCGTCGCGTGAGATCGACCTGAGCAAGGTCGAGAGCCGACCGTGGAGCAGCGCGCACCCGAGCGCCGGCAAGGCCGAGTTCATCTTCTACGCGGACTTGAAGGCTCGTCAGAGCGACGCGAAGGTTGTGGAGGCGATTGCAGCGTTGAGGGCGATGTGCTCGTACGTTTGCGTGCTTGGGTGCTACTGGAACGGCGCGTTGGAGACGACGAACGGTGTTCCAGACGCTGCTCTGCAGAAGTTGACAATGGCGCAAAAGTATCCGTTGAGTCCCGTGTTTGATAACGCGACTATCGCCAAGACCATCGCAATCTTCGGGGTAACAAAGGAGATGGAGGCCTCGGGCAAGCCTGTGCACTCGCTGTGTATCGGCGAACCTGACTTTCCGCCCCCGAAAGTTGCCATTGAGGCCGGCATCAGGGCCCTTCAGCACGGTCAAACCAAGTACTGCGATATGCGTGGCATGGCCGGACTGCGTGAGATTACTGTCGAATACCTTCAACGCACGAAAGGCGTCAAGTATGACTCCGAGACTGAAATCCAGATCTGTAGCGGTGCCCAGCAAGCCCTCTACAACGCGATGCTCGCAATCTGCCGCCCAGGCGACAAGATCTTGCTGCCTTCGCCGTATTGGGGCAACTACGAGGGCTGCATCACGCAGGTAAAGGCTGGCCTCGTTCGACTGCGCAACAAACTGGAGAAGGACTACCTCATCAACCCGGCGGAACTTGAGAAGACTCTGACCGCCAACCCCGAGACGAAGGTGATGATCCTGTGTAACCCCAGCAACCCCGCTGGCACGCTCCACAGCCCCAAGCACCTGGAGACGATTGCTGCAGTCCTCCGCAAGCCGCAGTTCCAGCACGTTGTTGTTATCTCGGATGAAATCTACGAGCAACTGGTATTCCAGGATGAGGGAGCGGCGGAGCGCAAGCACGTCAGCTTTGCTGCGCTTCCGGGCATGCACGAGCGTACAATCCTCATCAACGGCTTCTCCAAGGCGTTCGCAATGACTGGTCTGCGTGTTGGCTACATGGCCGGCCCTAAACACTTCATTGGGCCGTGTCAGCTCATGCAGGGTCAGACCACGTCGTGCGCCAACAGCGTGGGCCAGATCATGGCCATCGAAGCCATGAAGCTGGAGCTGGCAACAATCGGGCGGGGCGAGGTTCGTATCGCTGAGGACCTTCACGAGCTTGACCTGAAACGCCAGTACATCGTGAAGCGCCTCCGAGCTATCCCCAACATGCGCTTCGCGCACCCGACAGTGGCCTTCTACGTCTTCATGGACTTAGCACTGTACTTAAGTATTTTGAAGGCAAGACGGCTTACACGGCCAGCAAGAGCGAGGTTCTCCACAACGTCAACGATTTCTGCGAGTACTTGATCCGTGCGACGAGTGTGGCTGTGGCCCCCGGATCCGATATGGGCGAGCCGTATGGGCTGCGACTTTCCTACGCGGGCCCGATGGACACGATAGTGCACGCGATGGATGGACTCGAGTTCGCGCTTAACTCGCTGACTTTCGAGTAAGTGGCCATCGTGCTGCACGAATCGAACAAATTCATTCGAACTAAGGAATCTAGCAGGGTCCATTGAGTGCGTACGCTTGGCTTCTAATCCGTTTCACGTTACTGTCGATGACAACTCACCAGGTTGCAAGCGATGTAGAAGAAGAGCGGGAGCACCAAATTGTCAATCTGCGCCGTTGCGGCTTCTAGCACGCTCGTCAAGAAGACAGCAACGGTGAGTAGCACCAGCTACAGGATACACAGAGCACAAAACCAATCATTAAAACGTGTAAAACTCTCATCACGTTGAAAGGCGACAATTCGACGTACCTGGGTGTATTCCCCATCGACGATAGCTCGCGTGTGATAGTCGTGAAGCGGCGTCGAAGCGATCAGCATCGAGAGGAACACCGCAGCAGACCCTTCTAGTGTCTTGCCACCAAAGACTTTATGTCGGCCAAAAGTCGATCCCACCACGGCCGCCATCGCGTCTCCCACGCCTAACGCCAGCACGCCAGCATTCATTACGAGTGGGGAGGGTCCGCTAGTAGAAGGCGCGAACCACAGCGGTAGCGCGCAGCCAAGCAGCAGATACGAGTGGGTCAAGATACTGCGCCCGGCCTCGCGGTGATCGATGAACGACCGCATGAACTCGGCGATGGATCGGCCAAACGGCGGCAACGCCAGCGCTCGCACAAACTCCACGAGGAAGAAGACGCTAAGCGCCACACCGTAGCTCAGTGACAGCATGGGCGCGTCGAAAAGTGACGCTGGACCCAGCATGACCACCACCAGCAGGTGAAACAGCTTTCGCGCGACGATGTTCCGCAATGCGAAGCGGTCCGCGATCCACGCGAACAATGGGACGAGCACGACCAAGCAAGTTGCCCAGTATCCCATTAGCATGAATCGCGGAGGCAAGGACGAGGGCGAGCTGCGCGACTCGGAGAGGAAGTCGAACAGCCAGCCGAACGGATTCCACGTCTGCAGCAAGAAGCAGCTCCACGGGTACACGACGCCGCCCACGACCGCCGCGGCCGTAAGCACAAAGCCCACACTACCTTTCAAGGGCAATGGCTGGGCAACAGCGGTGGGTGATGGCGCTCCATACAAACGCAGCAACGGGATGAGCGCGATGCACACCAGCAGCGACCCCAGCATTCCAACTTGAAGAGCCAAAACGTAGTCCGATCGGTCCACGTCAAAGAGCAACCACGGGTGGAGGACGTTCGGCGGCAGGTCGATGACGTCGAACTCGTTCAGCTACATACAGCGCACCCACCAGCAACGCTCAAACCTCGTCAACAACCCCTCCCTCGGTCTACAACAGCCACCAAAACAGAACTAAACACGCACCCGATTGACTGTGAACAGCACGAGGTCGTAGGCACACAGACCGACGCCCTGTGCCACCAGCACAGCTTCGCCCACCGTGAACGACCGAGGCAGCAGCTTGAAGCCCGCAGCAGCACCGTCGTCACAAAGACTCGTCCCCCCGTCGCCAACACGAATCTCCACTCCGCCTCCACGGGACTCAGCAGTCCGAACGCCGTCGGCAGCAGCACCACATCCACGAGGACGTTGACGCTGAGCGACGCGACGGAACCAAAGACCGCGACCTTGAGCAACGCACTCACGCCGACGGAGATGCTGGTCCACGCGTAGAAGAACGTGACGGTTGAGAAACTTCCGTCCTGGTAGATCTCCGCCAGCAGGCGACTCAGCAGCACCAGAGGCGGCAGTACGCAGCCCACCACCAGTCCGGCGCCGCGTTCCTGTCTACATTCCCACAATATGAGCATGCATTACTTAGTATATTGTCAAAAACTCAAACTTCGGACCTGGAATCTCTGCGCAGCTCCTTGGATAGCGCCTGCGACCTGAAAATCGACAGCAGGACGGCGCAAAGGCCCAGGATATGCAGGACGAACAGCGCGTGCGACATGGTGGCGGCCTGCAGTAGCTGTTGCTCAGCCTGAATCGGCGCGCCCGCCTCCTCCTCCTTCTGGACAAGGTGGGTGGCCCACCCTGCAGTCAGGACCAGCGCCAGAGCCTCAGCGACCTGCACGCGGCGGCTTTCGCTCAGCGCCTTGCGTGGCATGTTTTCGACACACACACACCTAAGCAGATGTCAAAAACTACTATGGACATGGATGAACCATTTTCGACATTTTGGCTAACTTCAACTTGCACTAAGGTAGTTGCCGTCAGTACGCCTTACCGGCGTATTGCTTGAGCTGCAGCAGCAGGTCCTGGTACACGAGCTCGTTGGCATTCTGAGCCCAGGTGAAGTCCAGGTGCGAAAAGGCTGCGACGCTCTTCTCGTGGACGATGGTGCCGCTGGGTAGAGCGGACCGGATCTGCGCGATGTCGGTGGAGGTCGCGAACGTGTCGGTGGCGCCAATGTAGAAGCCCGTGCGCGGGTAGATCATCTTGCCGACTGGGTAGGCGGGCGGGTCGAAGCTGCCATACACAGCCTTGTTCTTGCAGATGAGCGACGAGCAGAGGTTGATCCCCAGGAGACGCACGCAGCTGCAGCCGTAGTCGTACGACGCGAAGGTGTCGTCACGGATGCCTTGAGCGTAATGGGCCATGTTTTTGACGGAAGTGCCTGCAGGGGTCTGCGAGAGGTAGACGGGAATGCGCGTGGCGTTCAAGCTGTCCGATGGTCCGGCGATGAGACCAATGGCTGAGTCACAGAACTCGGCCACGTTGGTGCACACGACGTCCGCCAGGAGCACTGTAAGAAGATCACTGTGCGGTAGGAAGCTGGTGAAGCCGAGGTTGAGGAAGGTCTTGTCCACCTTGAGCTTGGCCAACGCCACAAAGAATTCAGCCGTGGCGTGACCCGTCCAAGCTACTGGTGCCAGCGCTCCAAAGTAGTCAACCTTCTTCGCGACCTCCTGGTTCTTGGAGAAGCCCACGAAGGCTTGTGTCGTGCCTTCCGAATGCCCCACGTAGCTCACCGTCGAGCGGCCAGTGATTGCCAGGATGTGGTTCACGAACGCCGGCAGATCGTAGAGATCCATGTCCTCCCACGTGAAATCCCAGAACTCGTCGTCGTCGGTGGTGTAGTCAAGGTGCGAGCGAGACCAAGTTGTGCCACGATTGTTGCCGAGCCAGACGTCGAAACCGGCGTCGGCCAGTACGTACGCGAGGCTTTGGTTGCGGAACTTGGAGACGAACGTGAAGCTGCTGTCCAGCAGACCATGTTGCAGGTGGACTGCGGGCTTGTTGGGAGCGGCAGCAGAGCCTGATTGGCTTTCGGCGTAGGTCTTCGGAAGTCGGTACATGGTGAGTACGTATCGATCCGAGGTGGTGACTTTGTGCGTCTCGATGGCGTAGCCGCGATCTCGGTTTTGTCTGTATCTGGGTCCGCGGCTCGATACCCAAAAGTTTCATTGTGCACTTAACCGCCAGGCTGGTTTGTGCGTTCGACTACTAACTTGCTGCACATTAATTCCTCCAACCCGAATAACCTTGAAACCAGAATGAAGACAATGGCAGCCGTGCTGCCGCGAGTGATGCCAGCAATCTAATACATTATGTCGGAAACCTTACATTGCCCACGACTAACAGCTACTACGTACTACGTAGTACGTAGTACTACGGTAGACCTACTCGAACACCAAGGACTTGAGCAGGTTCTCCATGCCGTCCATCGCGTGCGCGATCGCCTCCATCGAGCTCGCGTACGAGATGCGCATGCCGAACTCGTCGCCGAACTCGGAGCCCGGCACGACGGCCACGTGCAAGTGTTGCAGCAGGTGCGCGCAGAAGTCGTCGACGCTTGCGAGCGTCACGCTCTTGTCGGCCGTGAACGCCGTCTTGCCCTTGAAGTAGCTCGCCAGGTCCAGGAACACGTAGAAGGCCGACGTCGGGTACGCGAAGCGCACGTTGGGCATGGCGCTCAGCCGCTTGACGATGTAGCGGCGCTTGGTGTCGAGGTTCTTCATGACCTCCGTGATGCGGCGCTCGCCCTTCGCCATGCACTCGAGCTCGTACTTCAGCGCCTCCACGGCAGCCACCTGGCCCACCGTGTTCGGACACGACGTGAGCTGCGCCTGCAACAGCGTGCACGGGTCGATGTAGTACTTTGGTGCGGCGAGGTAGCCCACCCGCAGACCGGTCATGGCGTGCGCCTTGGAGAAGCCGTTCACCAGCAGCGTGCGCTCGTACATGCCTGGCAGTGTTGCGAAGCTCACGTGCTTACGTTCGGGCTCGCCCTCGTCCTGGTACAGCAGCTGCTCGTAGATCTCGTCCGAGACGACCACGACATGGCGGAACTGCGGCTTGCGCAGCACGGCGGCGATCCGCTCGAGGTGCTCGGGGCTGTGCAGCGTACCGGCCGGGTTGCTCGGGTTGCACAGGATAATGGCCTTGGCGTCCGGGTGCGCCGTCAGCGTCCTCTCCAGCTCCTGAGGGTTGATGAGGTAGTTTTCCTCGAGCGTCGTGCGCAGCGGAATGGGCTCCGCGTACACGAGCTTGACGATCTCGGGGTAGTTAAGCCAGTAGGGTGTGGGGATGATGACCTTCTGGCCGGGGCGACACACCGTGTAGAGCGCTTGGTACACCGACTGCTGCGCGCCGTTCGACACGAGCACCTCCGTGGCCGGGTCGTACTTGAGCCCCTTGGCCTTCTCCAGATACGTCGAGATGAGGCCGCGCAGCTCCACCAGCCCCTTCATGTGCGCGTACTTGATGTTGCCGTCGTTCATGGCCTTGGCACCTGCAGCCAGCACGCGCTCGTGCGGGTTGTAGTCGGGCTCGCCCACGCAGAGCGACCAGACCTCCTTGCCCTCGGCCTCCATTTGCTTGGTCTGGCCGTGGATCAGCACGGTCTTGGCGACCGTCACCTTCTGGAACATGGGGTTCAGCGGGTACTTGTCGGCCATGGTGATATTGGTGCCGGTCTCGGGGCGGCCGGTTTTGCGCGCCAGCTCGACCGCCGTCAGGGCCTCCGCGCTCTGCGCCGTCGCGTACGAGCCCAGCACGCGCACGAAAGCGCAGATCTCGCTGAGCCGCCGCATGGCCGCCGCCATGTTGGCGTCCATGAGGTGGCCCTGCACGTCCGCGTAGAAGAGGTACTTGTACCTGCGGGCATCGACGGCCCTCTCTCCGTGCTGCTGCGGGGCCTGGCCGTCCCATGGGCGGCTCTCGATCTTGGTCAGGTCCAGGTCGCGCTGGGAGAAGACGGCGAGCGCGCGAGTGAGCATGCCCCTGGCCGAGCTGTCCTTGAAGCCGAAGACCAGCGACGTCTTGAAGTCGACGCCCGCCGTCTTTTGTCGTCCAGCGCCAGATCCTCCTTCTTGGACAGCAGCAGGAATCGTGTGTACGACAACGACGACGTCGACGATCCATCCTGTGGCACCGGGGCCGCTTCTGGCTGCTGCTGCTGCAGGTCGTACTCGCCCACGATGTGCAGGCCGTACTTGAGCAGCAGGTCGTAGTGCGCGTGGATGCTGCCAAGCGAGGACGACTCGATGGGGAGCACAGCGAAATCCACCTTCTCGTCGTTGACGGCGGCGCAAGCGTCCTCGACGCGCTTGTAGGCCACGGCCGAGGCCGAGTTGTCCACGAAGTGGTGCGCGGCGCGCTCGGCCTCACCGCCCTCGTACGCGATCTTAAGCTCAGCACCCATGACTCCGGTTGAAGTGGCTGGTGATCGGGATGTTGAAGCTGCAGCGAGCTTGTCGCCGACGGTATCAATTGGGGAATGAGATGACGCCAAGCCGCCAAGACGGCGGGAGAGCACCGAAGGCCCCATACCAGGGGCAAGGCGAGGAAAGCGGGTCTGGTTGCGTGGCAGCTCCCGCGTCATCCGAGAAGACTTCAGCGGGATCAAGCGCGGGAAGCTGTGAGTGATCAGCTTCAGTTTTGGCGGCGACCAAGCACATGTTTGGTCGCGCCTCTCACTGCGACCAAACGCTTTGATTGGTCGCGGAAAGCCTCTTTTATGGTCGAGTCCCAAGCAGAAAACCCCAAATTGGGGGTTTTCCACTACGAAAACAGAGTGAATCACCGGCATATCAAAAACCCTATCAAGAAGCATAGCTGTTAAGGTTCTATACCCTGAATCCTCGGACGTCAACTCAAAGAAGCAACAATACTTCGTTGTTGCGTAGCAGTATTTCCGATCAGGATGCAAGACGATCATCTCCACAACAAACGGTACCATTGAAAATATATATATATACTAAAGTGACCCTAAATAAGGGGCCTACGCAGCAGAACAAAGTCATTAGAACTATGTACTTAACCGCGAAGGAAAGTCACCAGCAAGTTTGCATCTTTGATTGTTATGAGGGTTTCCCTGCCTCTACCCTGATGCGTTCATTTTTCTCAGTTCGCATTTTGCGCAGAGGGAAGCAAATTATATCTGGCCCGATTTGACTCTGGGGGCTCCGAGTTGTGAAGCAGGGGCGATGCTTTCGGCGGCAAAAAGGACCACTGCCAAAAACATGTCTGAGGCCCTGTCGTATCGGCGTGGCACGACGTTGTAGCCGTCGTGGAAGGGCTACAAGATCAAGATGGCCGAAAAGGCTGTCAAGGCTGCAAGTAATGCGAACTGAGAAAAATGAACGCATCAGGGTAGAGGCAGGGAAACCCTCATAACAATCAAAGATGCAAACTTGCTGGTGACTTTCCTTCGCGGTTAAGTACATAGTTCTAATGACTTTGTTCTGCTGCGTAGGCCCCTTATTTAGGGTCACTTTAGTATATATATATATATTTTCAATGGTACCGTTTGTTGTGGAGATGATCGTCTTGCATCCTGATCGGAAATACTGCTACGCAACAACGAAGTATTGTTGCTTCTTTGAGTTGACGTCCGAGGATTCAGGGTATAGAACCTTAACAGCTATGCTTCTTGATAGGGTTTTTGATATGCCGGTGATTCACTCTGTTTTCGTAGTGGAAAACCCCCAATTTGGGGTTTTCTGCTTGGGACTCGACCATAAAAGAGGCTTTCCGCGACCAATCAAAGCGTTTGGTCGCAGTGAGAGGCGCGACCAAACATGTGCTTGGTCGCCGCCAAAACTGAAGCTGATCACTCACAGCTTCCCGCGCTTGATCCCGCTGAAGTCTTCTCGGATGACGCGGGAGCTGCCACGCAACCAGACCCGCTTTCCTCGCCTTGCCCCTGGTATGGGGCCTTCGGTGCTCTCCCCGCCGTCTTGGCGGCTTGGCGTCATCTCATTCCCCAATTGATACCGTCGGCGACAAGCTCGCTGCAGCTTCAACATCCCGATCACCAGCCACTTCAACCGGAGTCATGGGTGCTGAGCTTAAGATCGCGTACGAGGGCGGTGAGGCCGAGCGCGCCGCGCACCACTTCGTGGACAACTCGGCCTCGGCCGTGGCCTACAAGCGCGTCGAGGACGCTTGCGCCGCCGTCAACGACGAGAAGGTGGATTTCGCTGTGCTCCCCATCGAGTCGTCCTCGCTTGGCAGCATCCACGCGCACTACGACCTGCTGCTCAAGTACGGCCTGCACATCGTGGGCGAGTACGACCTGCAGCAGCAGCAGCCAGAAGCGGCCCCGGTGCCACAGGATGGATCGTCGACGTCGTCGTTGTCGTACACACGATTCCTGCTGCTGTCCAAGAAGGAGGATCTGGCGCTGGACGACAAAAAGACGGCGGGCGTCGACTTCAAGACGTCGCTGGTCTTCGGCTTCAAGGACAGCTCGGCCAGGGGCATGCTCACTCGCGCGCTCGCCGTCTTCTCCCAGCGCGACCTGGACCTGACCAAGATCGAGAGCCGCCCATGGGACGGCCAGGCCCCGCAGCAGCACGGAGAGAGGGCCGTCGATGCCCGCAGGTACAAGTACCTCTTCTACGCGGACGTGCAGGGCCACCTCATGGACGCCAACATGGCGGCGGCCATGCGGCGGCTCAGCGAGATCTGCGCTTTCGTGCGCGTGCTGGGCTCGTACGCGACGGCGCAGAGCGCGGAGGCCCTGACGGCGGTCGAGCTGGCGCGCAAAACCGGCCGCCCTGAGACCGGCACCAATATCACCATGGCCGACAAGTACCCGCTGAACCCCATGTTCCAGAAGGTGACGGTCGCCAAGACCGTGCTGATCCACGGCCAGACCAAGCAAATGGAGGCCGAGGGCAAGGAGGTCTGGTCGCTCTGCGTGGGCGAGCCCGACTACAACCCGCACGAGCGCGTGCTGGCTGCAGGTGCCAAGGCCATGAACGACGGCAACATCAAGTACGCGCACATGAAGGGGCTGGTGGAGCTGCGCGGCCTCATCTCGACGTATCTGGAGAAGGCCAAGGGGCTCAAGTACGACCCGGCCACGGAGGTGCTCGTGTCGAACGGCGCGCAGCAGTCGGTGTACCAAGCGCTCTACACGGTGTGTCGCCCCGGCCAGAAGGTCATCATCCCCACACCCTACTGGCTTAACTACCCCGAGATCGTCAAGCTCGTGTACGCGGAGCCCATTCCGCTGCGCACGACGCTCGAGGAAAACTACCTCATCAACCCTCAGGAGCTGGAGAGGACGCTGACGGCGCACCCGGACGCCAAGGCCATTATCCTGTGCAACCCGAGCAACCCGGCCGGTACGCTGCACAGCCCCGAGCACCTCGAGCGGATCGCCGCCGTGCTGCGCAAGCCGCAGTTCCGCCATGTCGTGGTCGTCTCGGACGAGATCTACGAGCAGCTGCTGTACCAGGACGAGGGCGAGCCCGAACGTAAGCACGTGAGCTTCGCAACACTGCCAGGCATGTACGAGCGCACGCTGCTGGTGAACGGCTTCTCCAAGGCGCACGCCATGACCGGTCTGCGGGTGGGCTACCTCGCCGCACCAAAGTACTACATCGACCCGTGCACGCTGTTGCAGGCGCAGCTCACGTCGTGTCCGAACACGGTGGGCCAGGTGGCTGCCGTGGAGGCGCTGAAGTACGAGCTCGAGTGCATGGCGAAGGGCGAGCGCCGCATCACGGAGGTCATGAAGAACCTCGACACCAAGCGCCGCTACATCGTCAAGCGGCTGAGCGCCATGCCCAACGTGCGCTTCGCGTACCCGACGTCGGCCTTCTACGTGTTCCTGGACCTGGCGAGCTACTTCAAGGGCAAGACGGCGTTCACGGCCGACAAGAGCGTGACGCTCGCAAGCGTCGACGACTTCTGCGCGCACCTGCTGCAACACTTGCACGTGGCCGTCGTGCCGGGCTCCGAGTTCGGCGACGAGTTCGGCATGCGCATCTCGTACGCGAGCTCGATGGAGGCGATCGCGCACGCGATGGACGGCATGGAGAACCTGCTCAAGTCCTTGGTGTTCGAGTAGGTCTACCGTAGTACTACGTACTACGTAGTACGTAGTAGCTGTTAGTCGTGGGCAATGTAAGGTTTCCGACATAATGTATTAGATTGCTGGCATCACTCGCGGCAGCACGGCTGCCATTGTCTTCATTCTGGTTTCAAGGTTATTCGGGTTGGAGGAATTAATGTGCAGCAAGTTAGTAGTCGAACGCACAAACCAGCCTGGCGGTTAAGTGCACAATGAAACTTTTGGGTATCGAGCCGCGGACCCAGATACAGACAAAACCGAGATCGCGGCTACGCCATCGAGACCACAAAGTCGCCACCTCGGATCGATATGTGCTCACCATGTACCGACTTCCGAAGACCTCGGCACTCTCGCTCAGCTGCAAACGGCTGGCGACAGTACACGAATATAACGGATTTTACAGAGGGCAAGACTACATGTAGAACGAAAAACAAGTCCATTCAGGAAATAAAAGTCCTGCATCAAAACTAGGGCTTCGCAAAGACCGGTTATTACCACCATGGATAAACTCAATCATCCTAATTAAAACCACCGACTTATTCAGCTTGGGTTACTTCTACGTGAAGTACTTCTTCTTCTACCGTACGATGGTTCAAAGATTCTGGAGCGGACCACTACATAAACTCGTAGGAGATCGCTGGCCGGCCCCGATGCGGCCTCGCTAGTCATGCTAGTAAGACCAGCGCCAAAATATCAAACCGTGCTTTTTTATAAGCGCTTGCACTTACCGGTACATTTACGCAATGCACACTCTCCACGGGCGCCTGCTTCGCAGCCGCAAAATTTGCCCGACAATGTACCACCACAATGAGCACAGCGCACAACCAATGTTACTTTTTTATCAGCCTCCATCATTCTTGAGAAGACGAGAACACTCGGTCAATTGACATCACTTACTGTAAATTGACCTAAAAAATATTGCCGGTGATGAACCGGCAATATTTTTTTTAAATTCTTATTGGGCTGTACGTACTACTGACGTAGTATTGGGAAATACTATTGCAAGCTCTCAACAAGCTGTACAGTTGTGCTTCGCTCTCCTTCAACGTTGAGACCACACTTCACAATTGGCACCACGCCACGACACCGCTTCGCGCTTGTTGACCGATGCGGTATATTGGGCGCTATCGGCCTCCTAGTTGTTACTCTTGATCCTGCTTTGGCATTCACGAATTCGAAGGCGACAGCAGTATTTCCCGCATCCAGCGCCAAGGAGTTTCCAGCGCGCCAGAACCGTTTTCTCAGTCTTGAAAGCCTTAAGAATTGGGCACAGGCGTGGATGTCGAAGGACGCGACCAGTGTGAAGGTTGGGAAGTTGAGGCTCAAAAAACAATCTGATGGCGAGGCGTTCGCCTGCCTAGGCCTCGACAAGGTTGGCGAAGACATGCTGCTGAGCAGTCCCAATTTTCCTGTCTGGTTCTCCTTTATGACGAAGATCTACCACGTGCGCCCACAAACGGCCATGGTCACGAATCTGGCTGCACGCTACACGGACGGGCGCTTAGCGAACATGCTGGTGATGGCGAAGCTGGCCCCGGGTATGGAACAGATCGCCACAAAGTTACAAGTTGCGCAGATCAGGGAGTGGATACGCGACGGCAAGTCGCTAGACGATGTCATGGCTGTGTTGAAATTTGACCGTAGAGTCGAAAAGCTTCTGACCAACCCGAGGCTGGACACGTTGGAGGTCTACCTCGAGCATTTCGCTAAAATGAAGCAACAGAAACAGACACCCACAATCAGTAGCGCGCTGGCAAAAATGCTTGAGACAGCTGTAAAAGCCGAGAAGACGCCGAACACAGAAGCATTGGCCAAAAGTCTTCAGGGTGCGCAGTTCGAGCAGTGGTTCAAGGGGAATGCGAAGCCAGCAGCCATTTGGCAGATGCTCAACATGGAGAAGGCTACCTGGACGATGAACCCGGATGCTGACGTCTGGCGCAAATATCTTTCTTTTACAAGTTTCAGAAGGCGAACGCAACGCCCTAGAGAAGAAGCGCCTACAAGGCAGGTCGGGGTCATTTTAGAACTGTTTTCGCTCCTCAAAAGAGCGGCGAGACTAAGAAATACATCGAGCTCGATAAAGCAAGTTGGCCAAGTGCGCCAATATCAGCCGAGCAGGAATAGATAACCTTTTGACCCCAAACTTAGTAGTCATAAACTACATGTATTCTTGATTCATGAAATAAAAAATCTCACCCGAATACAAGTCCCCTCGTCAGAATCGATCGATTGTTTATATTACATGTATTATTTTAATAATATTGTGGCTTTCATCCGTTTTGGCAAATCGGGTGGTCCGAGATCCGATATATCGGGCCCGATTTGCTAGAGGGCTCCGATTTAGCAGGAAGGGCTGACGGAAGCTCACTATACCTGACCCGATTTGCGGCTGGGGGCTCCGAGTTGTGAAGCAGGTGCCGAAATGCCGCTTTTCGCCGGCAAAAGGGACCGCTGCCAAAGTATTCATCGGGCCCTAAAAGATTGGCGTGGCACGATGGCACAAGTGATTTAGCTGACCATAGTGAAGTGAAATGGATATATACAGGGTACTGTTGCCCTCAATGCATTCTTGCTCTGCTGCGTCCTTAGAGGTGGGGAGTATGGCCAGCTTGGACTGCCTCCCCTCTAGGCCTTATGCTGTTAACTCAGGTCAGATATGGCTAAATCGGACTCACCGATCATGTTGGAGCTCCATTTTATATAAATCGGACTCCGAGTTAACACGTCAAATCGGGCGGCAAAATTGTTGAAAACCACAATACATGTTAAAATATGTGTACCGCACGTAAGTAGACGCTTATTTCGGCATACAGGTTTCGCCTTTGGCTCCTTGCTCCTGTTTTAGCCTGGCCAAGCATAATTTTCAGCTCCAAAGTTTTGATTGCATCAAGTATGACGGCATCACCAGCAGAAGCATCGCCGTCGTTCATCAACCATGGCCCGATGGAAGCTCTAGGGTGGACCCGATTCGCTAAGCTTGTACGCATCTGGAAGAGCCTTCAAGTCAGCTATTATGGCGGCAAGTACTCAATCCATCGACTGCTTGCTCTCGATGAATACACAAGCGCGACTTCACTGTCTCGTGTTCTTCTTGTTTGCATCGGCGCTCCGATACCTACAGTGGTGCTCGTGTTAATCCAAGAAACTGTTCCTCTACAAGATCCGGCAGCGGGATGGCGTGAAAATTACGGCTTTTGGATTCGTGCCGGGATAGTCACGTTTGTTATCACCTTTCTGGTATCGGATCAATCTCGATTCTTAATCGATGGCGTTGCCAAATCTCGGTTCCGACAAATTCTGCTGTCACTGTGTGCATCCAGCATGTTCGTCGTTTGTTCAGCTGCCATCTCATCTCACTTGATGTTTCCCGTTCCGTTCTTCGCGATAACAATGGGCCCGGTATTCTACCCGCTGCTGGTTATATCGTATCGAGTCGTAGCAGGTGCTCGTGTATTTCGCCAAATCTTGCAGCGATGGGATCAATTTGTACGTTTCTTCATGTTTGTGTGCATACAAGTGATGATAGGCACGAACTACCCGGCCTACGAATCACTTTTTCGCTACGCTGAAGGTTCCCGATACCAGATAATTGCGATTGTTCTTCTTCCCATATTGAAGGTGGCATTGAAGAGCATTGTGCTTCGATGCATGGCGTACATGGAGGACCTGGTGCCTGAAGCCGTTATCGTCACGGTTGATTTCTTCAACGCCATCTACATTGCGACCTGTATGCAAAGCGCAACGTCAGCTTTTGCCGTGGCAGCCATCACAATCACAGATCTGTCACAAACAGCTATCATGTTGTACGGCCTACACAAACGCACGCTTACCATTATGTCGAGGCTCTGCCTTGTCGTTGGAAATGCCCAGGAAAATGATACTTTGGTAGAAACACTCTGCTTGCTTTGTCGTGACCCTGAAAAGTTTAATGCGCAAGTCCGTGCGGATGTTCGGGTGACCTCGTGCTTTCCCCATGCTCTATCCGATGAGAACAAGATGCTTCTGGATAAACTGACCGGTCAGATTCCCACGGAGGCTGCGCCCACAACAAGCCTCGACTCTTCTATCATCCTGACGGCAAAACCCTTAACTTTCCGGGGACTCAAAGTGTGTTGCGCAAGAAATTGGATTGGAATGAAGCACCCGATTGTACCCGCACCAATGCCACCCACCCAATTAACAAAGCTGTTGCCAGATTCACTCCGTATTCACTCGTTGACAAGACGAAGCACTATCCTACAAGAATCCCTCGAGGTGCTGTTCTCCATGGAGTGTCTCGTCGCGACGGCGTATTTGGAGGCTGCAATCCCCTTCTTTTATGGTTGCTATATTGTGATCATGGTATTCCTCCCTAGTGCTCGGTATCACTCGGAAATGGTCGGCATCACAAGTGAAAATATGGGATCCAAGGTTCAGTTTTTGCTTCTTTTTGGACTACTGCAAGTATTTTCGTTCGTGGTGCTCGTCATGTTGATTAAGCGCAATTGCGGGATGCGGGCATGATACCATCTTGCGTTCGTACTCGATACTCAGATGTCTTTGGTTCAGGGCAAACTTATCGTCTGGGTGGTTGTTACGATGTGCTTTCGAGTGGTGCATTTCGGTACGTTGATGACTCAGCTGCCAGTGCTGATTGCAAGTGTGGTTAATGGTTTCTTTGACATCAGGGGTCGACTTCACATTCCGCTTTCGCCAATAAGACTCAACAATAGCAACAACAAATAAATATTTTTTGTCCGAAACTGAGCACTTAAGTACGGTACTTGGGGCTTTAAACTAACACTAACCATGAAGTTGGCATGCACAACGAATGATGAAGCAATGCAATGGCTTCGACTGCCTACATAAATGCTCTTGTTTCTCCGTAATCATCTTTCCGTAGATAGTCAGCGTAAGATGCCAATCATTCCTTTTACTACTAGTAGTAGTTGGTGCGGAGATGCAACGACGCACTCGAAAAAGCGGTGATATTTGTTTTCTAACAGTAAGCAAATAATATAACGATTCGTTTGCGGCAAAAAGTGACGATCCTGGCTGAAATTTGTACTACAACTGTAGTATAAGTAGTATCAATATTTGCTGAGGTCGCTGTGTGTACGCATCATTCCGCCTACATTGGCTAAAGCGATGAGATCGAGATTATTGTTTTAGTCAGAGTTCCTGCACTTCAATTTGCAGTCCGGCAACAGGTGTCTCAAAAGATGCACTTTGCGATTTGCCTTGCAGCGCAACACCACGCAAACTCGACCTTAGTCAACTCACTTTCCCTTTCGGTTCAAGTCTAGCCATGCGCGTAGGCTACGTGCTCCTGGCAGTGTTGGCTGTCCTCGTCAGGAACTGCGCTGCTACCTCGATGGCAACCCTCTCCACTGAAGCTGGAGTGTCGACTGCGCACACGTTAAGTATTGCGATGCAGCTCGACAAAAGGTTTCTGAGGAGCCATGCGGACGGCGAAGAGAAGACGCTCACGAAAATCGACGATTTGGTGGACCCCGTGAGGCTTGACGCCGCGTTGAGTGACTTGACAAAGATGAAGGCTCTCTTCAAGCTGTGGAACGCAGACTCGACGGTGTCAAAGCAGGTCATCGACCGACTGTCGGCGAATCAACACACTTTCGCCAGGTACAGCCCCCTCGTCCTGACGTACAACGGATACAGAATCAAGGTCGCCGAGAATGCTGCCAAGACGCTTGCTAAAGAGAAGGCGGTAGACGCCTTAGTGAACCCCACCACACTCAATGCCGCGCTGAAAGACCGCACGCTAATGAAGAGGTTGTTCAGGCAGTGGAATGCGGATGAAGAGATGTCAATGAATGTCATCAACAGACTGGCGACCGACCCGGAATCGCTCATGAAGTATAGCCCTCTCATTCTCAACTTTAACTCGTACCGAATGGCGGTGGCGGGGATAACTGCCAAGGTTTAGACCGATACGAACAGTGAACAGTTTTTACAGCAGTGTTGTATTCATTCGAGTGTTATTGCAACATTGTGCTGCTTGTTCTACGGTAGATCAGGGTTGCTATCAAGACATCGGGGAGTGCTAGGCAAGGCCAAATGAACAGATCTACTACTCGTGATAAGTAAGTCGTCGTAGTCAGGTTTACGCTGCGCTCAGCCTTGCTTAGCCTTCTTGCTCACGCCACCGTTGGCTTGTACCGCCCGAGCAGAAGCGCTCACAGCTGCGCCAGTGCCTGCAGCTGGGTGGTAGAATCGGATCTCGCCCACCATTCGCTGGCGAATCTCCGCTACGTTCATCTTTTTC
This sequence comes from Phytophthora melonis, assembly GCA_024211575.1. NCBI lineage: Eukaryota > Oomycota > Peronosporomycetes > Peronosporales > Peronosporaceae > Phytophthora > Phytophthora melonis. Next base: position 1,001,218 of record JAMXKT010000094.1, on the reverse strand, counting down.
TCGTCGAACTCGAGCTGGATGGTTCCAGGAGCCACAATCTCCTCCTCCAACGACCGAATGCTGGCGAGATACTTGTGCGACAACGCTTCGTCGAGGGTCGCGCGCTTGCGCGGGTTCATCTTGAGCATCCACGTGAGCAGGTCGATGGCCTCGGGCTCGGCGCCAGGATACATCTCCTGCAGGTTGCGCTTTGGTCGAGGCGGCAAACTGCGCAAATAGAACTGCACATCGGGGTCTGCGATCTCTGCGATGTCTTCCTCATCCATGGTACCAAGCACGTCAAGAATCGTGTTGAGTTGGTCGCGACTGTCCTGCGGCAACGCTACTTGGCCAGCACCAGGACTCAGCGGGAAGCACGAGACACCCGGAAAAATCGGCTCGCGCTGGTAGTGTGACGGGACACTACTCTTCTGCATGCTCAGTAGCTCGGCAAAGATACAGCCCACCTACAGATATTAGCATCGAAAGAGTTAGTTCCGCTGCTCGTTCATCAACCCGAACAGTGAGCACCAGAACATCGCAACGAAAACTTACCGACCACACGTCAATTGCGGCTGAATAATCGTGGTCGCGGAAAATAATCTCAGGGGCACGATACCAGCGAGTGACGACGTGTTCTGTGAGCTGGCGCTGGATCCGCCGTGCAGGAGTTCGCGGGTGTACGCCGACGCCCTGCAATGTGGTTTCGTCCGGGGTCGAGCCGTCGCCCAGACGCTTGCGCTTGCGTCCAGTTGTCGACGCAGACGACGAGAGTCCTCGCGCCAGACCGAAGTCGCAAATCTTAATCGCCACAGGCGACAGGTTCAACAGCACGTTGGCCGGCTTCAGGTCGCGGTGTACGATTTCCGCCGAGTGCATGTACTTGAGCGCCTTGAGCAAATCCAGCAGCAACCACCTCAAGTGCTCCGCCGTAAGGAACTGGGGCGAGTGCAGGAGCTTCTCCAGATCGGACGGCAGATACTCAAACACGACGAAGAGGTCCTGGAAATGATCCATGTCCAGTGGTGCAATGATCTCTCGGATCTGCACGATGTTGGGGTGCCGCAGCTGGCGCAGGATGCACAACTCGCGCAGAATACGCTTCGCGTCGATCGGGTCCGAGAACACGTTTTGGATCTTCTTGATTGCCACGATCTCGCCCGTCGGCAGGTGTTTGCAGCGCACCACTTGTCCGTAGCTTCCTGGCCTAGCACGCACTCGATCGAGTAGTTCGGTGCAATTTCACTCCAGCCGGGAATCTGCGACGCATTCGACGACACTGCAGCAGGCACTGGAGCAGGCGCTGGCGCTGCGTTCTGCACTGGAACCGGGACCGTAGAAGCAGGCACAGCGGCCACGTTCGTCCCTGCAACTGCCTGAGTCTCTGAAGCTACAACAAATAATAAACCAAAGACTCATCAGCTCTTGGCCCCCACCAAAAATCTCATCAACTCATCAAACGACGCAACGTACGCGTTCCTTGTGTCTGGTCCAGCACTGCCGGCGTCTCGGCCAGCGCCTTCTTGTCCACCATCGCGAACGGCAAGTGTGTGAGGTCCTGGGCCACCACGAGCATGCCGGAGCCCACGGGGTTCCCGACCAAGGGCGTGCACGAGCCCAGCAGCGTGACCTTCGCCTGCTCTCGGTTCACAAACTCGAGCATGACGCCGGCCACGGGCGAGCCGCGGACGCAGTGGGCCAGCGCGTCCGCCAGCACGGCGGCCGTGGCCGGGGGCACGAGGTACGGCAGTTCCTTGAGCAGGTTGCGGCCGGCCATCTCCTCGCGCGAGTAGCCGCAGAGCTTGACGGCGCAGTCGTTCCACAGGATCACGCGCATGACCTCGTCCACCACGAACACGAGCGCGGGCGACGTGTAGAGCGACTTGCCCAGGCTGGCCAGGCTCTCGGTGCTGGCGCAGTAGCTCTCGACGCCGGCCACGAAGCTCTGCACGGCCGGCAGCGTCGTGTCCTCGCAGTGCTCGCCGATTGTCTGCAGCATGATCTTGCGCACAACGCTGTTGCGCTTGCCCGCGGGGAGCGACCGCGGCCGTCAGGGGCGCGGGGACGCGGAGGCATTGGGGACGGGCGGGAAGGCGGCGGCCGGCAGCGCGGTGGAGCGCCCGCTGTCCGGGTCTGCGCGCACCACCGACGGGTCGAAGTGCACCGAGTGCGTCTTGTTGCCGTTCATGGGGCCGGCCGGCGGGGGAGGCGGTGCAGGCAGGGGCGAAGCTAACCGAGCTGTGAAGACAAGGCGTCGCACTTAATTTCGTCGGGTTGCTCCGTTGGCAGAGACCCCCCGTTTAGTGATGACATACTGGACGCAAGATAATGGTGTGGGAAAGACTGCGCTCTTTTTGATTTTGCTCGGACAGCCAGCTGGCAGTGCCACCTGCACGAGAGACTTGGCTGAAACGGAAGCTAATACTGCAGCCACCCACGAAATGGCGGCAGGACAACCCGCCATCGCTTCTCGTGGCCAGCAGAAGTTCCCCCGACACCGAGAGGAGTATCTTTGGCCGGCACGCTCCATGCATTTCTGGGTTGCGCATGGGCAGGCGCACAGTGAGTGTACATTGCACTGCAACTGCAACTTGACCATTGTTGACCCTCAGCACCTCTCGAAGATCTTGTAGAGGTTGGTTAGGCAGGCCACGGGCGTGATCAGCTGCGCGTCGTTGAGCTCGTTGGGCGGGCAGAACGCGCCGGCCTTGGTCGCTGGGAACAGCACGTGCTCCAGCACCAGCGCCTCGCGCTCCGCGTTGCCCGGGTACCGCATCTCGCCGTACCAGCGCGCCAGCACCTGCGCCACGCTCTCGAAGCACGGCTCCTCCTCCTCCCAGCTCACGTCGGTGGCGAGGTGGAATACGAACTCGGGCAGCGAGTGGATCGACGGCTCGTGGTCAGGCAGCAGCTGGGGCAGCGTGCGCAGCATGCCCTGCGAGTCGATGTCCAGCGAGAAGTACTCGAACAGCATGGGGCCGTTGGCGATCAGCAGCGTCTTGATCTCGTCCGCGAGCTGCTCCCTCGGGCCGTCCTCTTCGTCGTAGCCGTTGCGCGGGTTCTTGAGAGCCTCTAGCACCAGGTCGTAGACTGGTAGCGGGGTCTGCAGAGTGATCGGCCGCGCCTCGCCAAACTGCTGCAGCACCTGCTGGTAGAAGACGTGGAAAGCGACCTCGTCGTGCCGAACGATGTACAGCTTTGTACGGTATTGCACCAGTGAGAACTGCTTATCGACGACCCCAACAAAGCTGTGCTCGCGGAAGAGCTGCCAGCCAGAACAACAGCAACACACAGCATTAGCCATCAGACAGCACTCTCAGCGCTACAGCAAACAAACTCCTACCCGCGCAAGTGCCTTATTTTTCTTTTGCCGCATCAAACTCAGCAAGTTCTGGACACTGGATAGCATTTGCGGGCTTTGAGTAGCCTCCAGGCTTCCGCGGCGATTGTCTTCGCCCTCCGGCTCGGGTTCTGTCATGAATGCTACTCATCAGATGGGAAACAAGGCGGCCACAGCTACAAGCACACGATCGCACCTTGGCTGGAATGCGTTTCAGACAGCTTCCTCTTCCTCGGGTTTGATGATTTTACTGCACTTGCGTCGCTTTCCGCCGAGTCCTCTCGCCTGGACCTTCTTTCTGGGCTGGCGTCGCGGTCGTCTGCGGTGCCCTGGGAACTTGACTGTGATAGCTGCGATAACTGGGTCCTTTGTGACTCCAGAAAGCAGTACTTGTCTATCGTGCTGGAGCGATGGTCTGTTCGCACCAGGCGCTGCGGTGCCTATCAAATCCACACACCAAAGGTAACGAGAGGACGGGTGAGATACGCTCCAGAGAAACTTACTAAAGGGCAAGCTTACCAGCGCTGGTTGGTACTTCTTGGAAGGCGGGGTGGGCTTTTGACTGAGATCAAGCTCGATTGAGTCAGCAGACCGGTTCGCTTCGTCTTCGTCATCACTCTCACGCTTCCCCATTTCCTCATCGCTCGACTCTTCTTCCTCTTTTTTCTCTTCCTCTTCCATCACACTTTCGCGTCGGCGCTGCTTTGCTAATGCATCACCGCTGCTTGCTGAAGAGATGCCCAGCATAGCAGTGATCGGCTGGACAGAGAAGCTCCGACTTTCATTGCTACCTTTCAGCCGCCTTTCAATCGCTTGGCTGATTGAATCGACGATATCTTCTTCATGAAGAAAGTGCACCTGTTGAACAAAGGCATCGACAAGTAAACAGATCAGTACATGTTATGAATGTCCTTTCATAATACGATTGCGCACACGCACCTCCCGCTTTGTGGGGTGCACGTTCACGTCGATGTTGCGAGGTGGGAGCTCCATGCTTAAATATATGAACGGATGCGTGTGTTTTGGTAGATACAACGAGTAGACGTACTCACATGCCCGCTTTAGTGATGGGCACTCGACGAGCCGGTCATTGATGAACAGGATAAAGTTGCTTTTCCTCAGACTGCCAGACAACAAGTGAAATTAGCATGGAAAACAGTAGGGTCAGCACTGGGGATACTCGTGAGGATACGTACTGGTAATTGGCGTTGCTGATGTATCCGTGGACTTTGCGTTGCAGGTCCATCGATCCAGCAGCCGTGATGCCTCTCTCGTATTCGAACGCCGTCAGCTCACTTGCAAGTTTGCTGCCGTAAATTGTACGGATGGCGTCCAGCTGAGAGGAGCTCTGCGTCGTGTTGACTCCGCACGAAGCCTCGCGGTGCTTGAAAAGCACGAGAGAACCAAGCCAGTCAGCGATTACGTTCGCAAAGACAACCACCACAGGGTTTAACCAGCCTTACTTTCTTGCAGACAAAACCAACTCCTTTCGCGCCAAAGTGAACAGCATACTTCTGCACCACATCCAAGATGCGGCTATACTGCTCCGACGCGTTCTTCAGCGCCTGCTTCCTCGTGCTCAGATTGTAAAACAAGTCCTCCACCTGCAGTTACCAAGCCACCCACCCACCCGTTTAACACCCCGCCAACTAATAACAACCCACCCCTCAAAGAAAACGCACCACAATCTGCGTTCCGTTCTTTCCGGCGCACGGCTTGGGGTCCTTGGACTCGCCGGGCTTCTTGGCCACCAGCTTCCCGTCACGGTACGAGGCTCTACCATTGCAGCCACACCACATTAGTCTCCATCACTCCATCCACCGCTTCAAACTCCAATTGCACGCCCTACTTGTAGGCGCAGGGCTGGTCCGCCGTTCTGGACGTGATGGTCACGTGTGCCACGTGCGAGATACTGGCGAGCGCCTCCCCGCGGAAGCCGAAGCTCTTGATGTCTTTCAGGTCCTCGAAGCTCTTGAGCTTGCTGGTGGTGAAGCGCTCGCACACGATGTCCATGTCCTGGCGCTGGATGCCGCGTCCGTTGTCCTGGATCTGCAGCAGCTTGAGCCCGCCCTGGCTCACGGTAACCGCCACGTGCGTGGCGCCCGCGTCCAGCGAGTTCTCCAGCAGCTCCTTCACGGCGTTGGCGGGGCGGTGCACCACCTCCCCGGCCGCGATGCGGTTCACCACGTCGGGGCTCAGGCGCTGGATGCGCGGCGCCGGCGTCGCCATGTGGATTCTAAGTATAAGTTCAATACTGACGCACTTTATCGTGGGAGAAGAGTCGATTGGCTAAAATTAAAGTAGGGGTACATTTTGTAGCTGGTGTATGGTACACAATGTGTACCCCGTTTTCCTGCTGCACAGTGACAGCCATGGTGGCGTTCAGCGTGTACAAGTCGTCCAAGTACCTCTTCGACTGCGTGGCTGCAGCCCACACGGCGCGGTCGCAGCCATATCCGACGGTGGATTTGAACGCGTTGGAGGCGCTTGGGTGAGTTTTTGTTCCGTGAAAAATGGACCAAAACGCTGCAGATTAAGGCAAAAGAAGGGTCTCGTTGTGATACACTTGCGTCTGTTTCGGCGGTGCAAGGTGTCAACGGCAACGGTTGACGTCACTTTGACGTCCGAAGAGACGAATAAGGCTTACTTAATTGGTTATTGGTTGGTGGTGGGCAGACTCAGCTCGGTGGATGTGGTCAAGCGCATGGACTACGCCGAAGTGGACAAGCTCGTTGGATGCTGCCCGCAACATGTAAGTTTGCAGTGCTTTTATGGTGGTAGGTTGGAGCAGTCTACTAATAGCTGCGTATGCTTTATTGCTGTGGTCTTGTTAGCCTCCGCAGATGATCGTCGTGCCAGCGACGCACGGTGACATTGCTCCGTTCCATGACTTCGCTAAGTACCTGAAAGCTCGACAGCGGGTAAGACAGGTGCAACTTGGCTTTAGTTGAGCAATTCAGCTGTTGACTTGTAGAGCACTTTGCTTAGGCTGGTGTTGCAGTGCTCGCGGATGGACGTGTGCTGATACTTGCGCCGCTCGCGAATGATGACTCGCGGCTTCGCTGCGTTGTCGTGAAGACGAAGCCCGCTGCGGAGGCTTCAGCTGTATCTCCAGCTAATTTCACAATCGATAAAGCTGCACCTGTGGTTCATTTACCGACTGACCTGCAGGTCCAGACAGCTAGCGCACTACCGCCACCACAACCCGAACTAGCAGGCGAGAAACGTCGGCGTGGGCGAGTTCGCTCTCGAGATCGTTCACGCACGCAGCAGGAAGAGGTAGCGGGCGCAGAGCCTGAAAGCTCGTCCATTGAGCCAATTCATATCAGTCAGGTAGGCGTGTTGCTATCAACAAGGCGTGTGCCAAGCATCATTAGTGACGTGAGTGGCTTGCATGTCATAGGCTACAGCGACAACTACACCACCCGCACCAGCAGGAGAGAATCTGGTTATGCTTTACAGTTTACCGCGGATCGAGAGAGCAACGCGAATCGCTCAACTGCGGTACGTGTGTTAGGTTTTCATCACTCGCAGTAGAGTCGCTCTGATCCGTGTTTTCTGTGCGTACCGGTAGGCAAGAATACGAGGCTTTCCACGCACTCCACTACGACGTTTTGAAGGCATGGAGCAAATCGGATCCTGATAGCTGAGAGCCCAAGGATAAAAGCAGTGGGGCTGTGAGTGGTGATGCGTTCTCTCGTAAGTACAATAGGAGGTTGGTTTACTGGAGCAATGTTATAACACTGCAAGAGATTGGCACTCCAGTATTCTTTGTCGCCGCAGCTTAGCTCTCACCGATGGCGAGTAATGGGGAAGAGAGGAGATTCTTGGCCTACTCGAAACGCAACGCCTCCATCTCTTGCAGCTCCTTCGGCACCTTGGATGTCGTGATCTCTATTCCAGACTCCGTGATCTACAGTAAGACAAGCAAAAAGAGGGGTTAGTTCGTTATCAACACTTTTTCCGATCGGTTCACCAAGTACTGTATCCCGTACCACAACGTCATCCTCAATACGAATACCAATACCACGGAATTCCTCTGGTAGGTTAAGATCATTCTTTGGCAAGTAAACGCCCGGCTCCACAGTGACTACCATGCCTGGTGCCAACGGCGCACCGCGCGTGACGTGGGGCGTGTCGTGGGTATCCATGCCCAGGTAGTGTCCGATGTGCGTCGGGTTGTACTTCTGGAACTCGCGAATAGCTGAACGCGAGAATGGGCCGCCCTTGTTCGACAAAATGCCAAAATCAAGCATCCGCTTCATCATGAGCTCCACGGAGTAATCGTGCAGCTCGTTCAGAGTGATAGACTCCTTGGCTTCGATCTTGGTTTTCAAGTGCTCGATGCATCTCTTCTGCACGTCCAGCACGAACTCGTACATGGTGGTCTGTCCGGACGACAGTTTTCCTCCCACAGGCCACGTGCGGGTGATGTCACTTGCGTAGCCACCAGCAACCTCGCATCCCGAATCAACCAGCACCAAGTCGTGCGCACGGAGCAAGTCGCGCTTCGCCAGGTAGTGAATCACAGCAGCGTTAGATCCCGATCCGACAACGTTCGGGAAAGCATTCCACAGTGCGCCGTTCTTCTTGATAGAGCCCTCAAACACGGATCCCAGCGCCAACTCCGACATCCCTGGCCGCGTGTTCTTCATCATGTCAATAAACCCCTGCGCACCAATGTCCGCCGCAAAGCGCATGCGGTTCAGCTCGTTTTCCGACTTGATCACACGCAGCTGCTCCACCAAGAAGTCTCCTGCGAAGAACTTACTGTGGAAGCTCTGCGTCGCCTCCACAAAGCTGGGCGAGTATCGTCCACCGTCAGGCTTGAGCACAAACACCTTGTCCACCCCAGAAAGTAGCTTGTTCATTGCCGGAGCAAGTTCCGTGAGCTGGAACGCGTCGTCCGCCAAGTACCGATCTTTGGCGCCGTCCAGTCCGATCCGAGCGCCATCCCACTGCTCACTGTATCAATCACCCACATATACACACCAGCTTAGCACCACATAATAACTACTATCCCCATACTTGCACTACCGCCGTTGCGGACCTGTGCGGGTCGCGAGGACGCACGAAGAGCACGAAGGAGCACTTGTTCTGGCTCTTGAGCAGCACGGCGTGGGCGTCCGGCTCCTCGAGCCCGGTGAGGTACATGAAGTTGCTGTTCTGGTGAAACTCCCACGGGATGTCGTGCGTCATGTACTTGACCTCGGCCGCGTTCGTGATGAGCGCCGAGTTGTCGGGCATGGTGGCGAACAGCTTAGCGCGGCGCTGCTGGAACTCCGAGGCCGGCAGTCCCGGCTGCAGGCATCCTGGCTGCACCTCGAACGGGTTGAGCAGCTTCCGATCTTTGTTCGTCTCACCCGCAGCAAAGTTTGACGCGGCCCGCGCGGCGTAGGCGCTCACCCGGAGCTGCACGACGCGCTGCGCAGCCTTCCGCAACATACTCGATATCCTCTCTGGGCTTTTTTGCTGCGTTGACAACCAATATCGGTACAGTGTACCGATTCACCGTCTATGTTCTATCACATCCACATTAAGTACGATGTAGATACTCGATTAAGTGCGATTTATGGTTGGCGTTGGACGCCGCACTCCGAATAAACTCGCAAGTCGACGTTTTTGCCAGCCCCGAACGGACCCACAAGGCCGCAGACCTAAGTAGGGAGGAGAGAGAGAGAGAGAGAGACTAGCGCGTACGCAGCCCTACAGGACCCTACAGCCAAGATGCCGCAGCACGAGCATATGGAGATGCACCGCAAGCGCCACGGCGTGCGCATGGACGCCGCCGAGAAGAAGCGCAAGAAAGAGGCCCGTGAGGTGCACAGGCGCTCGCAGTTCGCCCAGAAGGTGCACGGCCTGCGCGCCAAGCTGTACAACCAGAAGCGCTTCAAGGAGAAGGCGGCCATGAAGAAGACGCTGGCGCTGCACAACGAGCGCACCAACAAGCACGCCAACGACGACGAGATCCCGGACGGCGCCGTGCCGTCCTACTTGCTGGACCGCGAGGGCGTGTCGCGCGCCAAGGTGCTGAGCAACACGGTCAAGCAGAAGCGCAAGGAGAAGGCCGGCAAGTGGGACGTGCCGATCCCCAAGGTCAAGCTTCCATCGCCGACGACGAGATGTTCAAGGTGCTGCGCTCGGGCAAGCGCCGCAACAAGGCGTGGAAGCGCATGATCACCAAGGCCACGTTCGTGGGCGAGAACTTCACGCGCAAGCCGCCAAAGTACGAGCGCTTCATTCGTCCCAGCGCCATGCGCTTCAAGAAGGCTCACGTGACGCACCCGGAGCTCAAGACCACGTTCCAGCTCGACATCCTCGGCGTCAAGAAGAACCCGCAGAGCCCGCTGTACACGCAGCTCGGCGTCATGACCAAGGGTACGATCATCGAGGTGAACGTGAGCGAGCTCGGCCTCGTCACCACCTCAGGCAAGGTCGTGTGGGGCAAGTACGCCCAGATCACCAACGTGCCGGAGAACGATGGCTGCATCAACGCCGTGCTGCTCGTCTAATTGCCGTTTTATAACTATAGATCCTTTTGCAATCATATATCGCCTCGAAAAACGCATGCTCGCTACTGTAGTACTTTAAGTCAATGAGCTACGATAGCAACGCATTTATCCATTGTTCAGGGGGACACGTATTGTACAGTCGATGCAATGCAGGCGTTGCTACAGGCGGCTGGGGTTTTAAGGCCGATGTTATATTCATTCTTCGCTATAAGCTGAAGTTGCTGACAAGGTCCGTGCATTCAATCTGCGACTCAGTTCTTGTAGTTTTCGACCAAGCCGACGTAGGCAAGTCCGCTGTCTGCGCAGGCCGCCAGCAGCGCGTACTTGCCGCCTTCCTTCTGCAGCTTGTTGGACGCCGTGTTCACTAATCGGCTGCCAGTGGCGCCGAAGGGGTGTCCGAGCGCCAACGAGCCGCCCCACGTGTTGAGCTTCTCCGACGGCACACGTCCGACGGCCTGGTCAATGCCAAACAGCTCCTTGCAGTACTTGGGCTCTGCCAATGCGTTCAGGTTGGCCAGCACCTGGCCAGCGAAGGCTTCGTGGATCTCGAAGTAGTCGATGTCGCTCAACTTCAACTTGTTCTTGGCCAGGATTTGCTGGATGCCGTAGGCAGGTCCGAGCAGCAAGGTCTCGAACGGGTCCACGCCGACAAACAGCCAGTCCTTGAGCACCGACTTTGGCTTGTATTCAAGCTCCAGCGCCTTCTCCTCCGACATGATCAGCGTCGCAGCAGCGCCGTCGGTCAAGAAGGACGAGTTGGCGGCCGTGTGGGTGCCGTGCGGCTTGATGAAGGCGGGTTTGAGCGTCGAGATCTTCTCCAGCGTCGAGTTCGGGCTCACGCCGTTCTCCTCCGTGCTTCCCTTGTAGGACAAGATCTCACCCTTGTACTTGCCCTCCACATGGGCTCTGTAGGCCTTCTGGTGGGCGTCGATGGTGTACTGGTCCATCTCCTGTCTCGTGACGCCAAATCGAGTCGCCAGTCGGTCGCTGGACGAGCCCATGATCTCCCTTGTGTGGAAGTTCTGGATTGCAGGAGCAACTGGGGCAAAGTCCCCGAGTTTCAGCCCTGCAGCAGCTTGAGAACGCCCATCGGGCCCTTCTTCATGGCCTTGGGAGCGTTGATAAGCCGCTCTCGGATGGGCTTCGAGAAGCGGATCGGCACGTCCGAGAACGTCTCAACGCCGCCAGCTAGCACGATCTCAGCGTGGCCCGACAGGATCTTCTCCGCGCCCGTGCAGATGGCCTGGCTGGAGCTGATGCAGGCTTGCGTGACGGTGTGCGCCGGCACGTGCTTGGGGATGCCAGCGCCCAGTGCCGCCTCACGCGCGATGTTGGACGTGCCGACCTCCTGGATCACAGTGCCAGCCAGGACATAGTCGATGCTCTTGGGGTCGATGGCCGTCTTGTTGATCAGGCCCTTGAACGCGTCGCGCATCATGTCGTAGGCGATGACGTCCTTGTAGACGGTGCCGGACTTGGCGAAGGGCAGGCGCACACCGTCCACGACCACGACGCGTTTGGCTGCGGCAGTGGACAATGCGCGCGAGGAGCGGGCACCCATGGTCAGGAAGCTGCGGCGGCCGGCAAGCATGGCGAAGGGGGAGACTGACAAGAGAGAAGCGAAGCTACTGACGCAAATTCCGGAGTGAGCTTTGCGATCCTGCGCTAACGTCCCTTGGGGAAACGGCGCGATCTGATTGGCCGAGAGAGGACGTAAAAAGTCTCACGTCGATTTTTCACTCAGATGCCGACGTGATTGAAGTTTTTCGTGGTGTGGTGCGACGTGAAGAAGTTAATGCATTGGCTGTTGGGCTAAGTATACTTTAGCTGAGTGGATGGACGCCCTTATAGTGTATATTCATGCGATGTGGTTACTGGTACGAGTGGAAGAAACAATCGCGGTCGAACTGGTCCGAGTTGATAAGCGAGAAGAGCGAAGACGCCGAGGTGACGGCCAAGCCAGATTCGGCGGCTAGCAGTGGAGACGAGCGCCGGATCTCGTCGACAGCCACGTCCAGAGCGTCAGTTTGGTCAACTTTGCGGAGACAGGGGCGACACACCGTTGCCTTCTCGTAGCGTGTCTTGGGCGCCGCCTCCTTCTCGCTTGTGAGCATGTTGGGGTCGTCTCGAGGCTTCCACGCGACTTTTAGAGGCACGCGGCACTGCGGACACACGACGCTGCTGCAGAGCGTGCACTCCCTTCTGCCAGATAGAATCGATCGTCCAACGCTGCAGCCACACGAGCTGCACTCGCTCTTGGCCTTCTTGCTCGTGTCCACCGACTGCCTCGGGTTGTTGTTCAGCATCCACGCCAGCTTCTTCATCCTCGCGTTCACAAGAAGTCGCTGGAAAGACAGCAGCGCGTCGGCGATCTGCGTCATGACAATGCTTGTGTAAATCGGATACCGGTAGCCCATTGCGTCGACGCATCCCGTCATGAACACCTCGATGAGTCCTTGTTTCTTTTGGCGGAATAGTCGGCAGAACGAGATGTTCGCGCGCACAATTTGGTGGTCGCGGAGGTCGCGCACCCCCGGCACTTCGACCGAGTGGCGTAAATTGTACCCGACGTGCTCTCCGTGACTGTCCAGTGCAATCCCCGTGGACTCCAGGTACACGAAGTCTCGGGGTCGAACCACGACGCTCACAAACATCGGGCCTCTTCCAATGAGCGACCACTTGACCTGCAGCGATCTCAGCGGGTTGCTCGGCGTCGGCGAGATGATGGAGGCCAGCTCGGCGCAGTCCGTGAGGTAGTCCCCGTGCATGCCGACTTGGCCAGCATCTCCTCTCGCGTCGGGTTCAGCAGCCCGTACATGAGCTCGTTGAGCTCTCCTCTCGTCGTGCCCACCGCCATGAGCGGGTGGATCCCGCTTGGTGACGGAGCCACGTCCGACAGCGAGGACTCCCTCTTGAGGCTCTCGCGCATGGAGCGGTCCTCGTACAGCATGACGCCAGCCTTGCGTTTGATGGGCTTCCACCTCCTGTCCGCAAGCCCGTTGTAGTCCATGCGGAGGTTCTCGAAGTCCTCGATCGCCGAGTCGACGATCATCGCCGCCACGTTCTCCATGTTGTCCATGTCCTCCTTGGCCAGATCCAGCTCGGGAACGTCCCCGGCGGCAGGCGGAACTTCATGCCGCCGCAGGAGTCAGCTCGCGCCACTCACTGCTGCTCGGCGTTGCAAGTGAGCTTGGTTGAGTGTGCGTGTACTGCTTGGGGTTGCATGCAACCCACCACCTTTGCGGGTATGAATTCACGTGCGATTTGACCTCGCCCTTCCATCAATTGAGCTTTTAGAACCGGAAAATAGGGTACAGCTCTTGATTTAACGGACTTATCCGGCAGTGCATCACTTTGTATTGTTAATTTCTTTTATTATCCGGAATATGCATGTTGAAGTTCTACTTCAGAAAAAGCACCTCACAAGTCGCACACAGTAGCGCCCCTCGAGTTCTCTGTCGAGGTCTCATCGCGCACGAGGTCTTTCAGCCTACTAAGAACTAAACGAAAGAGTTTTCAATTTTTTTTTTTAACTCACATTAATCTCACTTAGGCATCGAACATCCAAAGAAAGGTTGGGGTTGCTACTGCGAATACGTCGCATGCAAGTCGCGCACGGTATCCCGGATTTTGCAGCAGAGAGCTTGAAAATCTCCGTGCGGAGTGCTGATCACGTTTGCTCCTGTGTAATCGTGGCATAGTTGGTTCCGCTGCTGCGAGAAGTGGTAGATGTCTGCGTCGAGCTCGTCACCTCGAGCATTTTGAATTCTCTTCATCATGTTCACCGTAAACACGCGCTGCTTGAATCTTGAGGAAATGTCATCTGCAAGTGTGTTATCAACAGAGAGTAGACGTAGCAGTTGTGAGCAATGATCTAATGAAGAAAATGTGTGTGTCTTACCGTGAGGAGGGACGGCAAAACGTTTTTGCAAAAACCTCGATGTCGTGTTCGGCCGCTGCACCTGCTACGTAGGATGCTAGGCGCAAACTCAGCTCGGCAATTGTATTCCGTAAATCAGCTGCCTCACGAAGCGCTTCCTCCAGCGCAGCCTGCTCAGCTTTCTTGACCTCCTGCTCAACATCGAGTCTCTGTTTCCATTCGTCAGTATCAGAAGCGTAGCCATTACACTGCTTTTGTTCTTGAAGACAGAGTATAAGCCACTGCATTTCTTTCTGAATGGCGGATTGCTCCTGCTTCCACGCCTCGTTCTGGCGTTGCTGTGGCTGCATAGCGTCTCGACAGCGCTGCTCTGGCTGAAGCTTTTCTTCAATCTGGTCCTCCAGGCGGCGGCGATCCTCTTCCAGCTTACGAACTTCGAAACTCCTACCTGAGTACGAAAGACAACTACCCTTGCAACCGCATTTCGAACGGATACGTAGCTAACTTTGTACTCACAACGAATCATCACTATTCTCCATGCAAATGGTAAACGTCTACCACTGACAATACCGCAACCAACGTACTCCCAAATTGGCAAATAAAAGGTAAAACTAGACTCTACCGCTTGCTAACAGACTCAAAACCCACTCATACCAACGGTTTGATGAGGCTCCAACGGCTTCAAAACTCCGAGTACTACCCTTGCAACCGCATTTCTAACGGATATGTAGCTAACTTCGGACTCACATCGAATCCTCATTATTCTCCATGCAAACGGTAAGCATCTACCACTGACAATCTGCAAACGACGTACTCACAGCGCGCCATTAGACGCCACCAACAGAAGCGCAAATATCCTCGCGATCTGTAAACATCTCATCCATAAAAAATCGGTATGCATCTCAAACTCTTTGCGACGCCCTTGAATTGCCAACTTCACTCAAATGACTAAATCTATTATAGCCATGATCCACGTTAAAAAAAATCCATTGTTGCATCCGCCTTCTCGTAGCAACCACACCGCGCTGGCACGCATTCCCCACCGATGCCAACTTAATCACAAACGTCTACAAGGCAGTTGGCCCCAACGGTCCGTAACTGACTCTGACCTCACCCCGGACAGCCTCAAAGCTTTGTTTGAAAATTACATCCTGCTTCCCATTAGTTTTTGTGTCGATACTACATCTCTTGCAGAGTAGTGGGATGCACACGAAGTTAGTTCGCCGCCACCACCGACTACAACGTGCGCTGCAGCGAAAAAAAAGAAAAAACTTTCACTCCCCTGCAAAGTACTTCATTCTGCAACAAACCCCGCCAGACACACCCGGTCACCACATCTGTCGTTCCATGCTGACAGCGAACCAGCAGACTCTCACCCGCCATCACCGAGCTCGTGTTGGGCTACATGAGATTTGGACAGCACCTGTGCCTCCGATCCTCACAGCGGCACAACGAACGTGGCTTCGCCTGTTCGACCGCGTTCAAGCCAGCATTGACTTCAGGCTCAACCCCAACACCGTTCGCTCGGCGGCGACTGCTCCACTGAACGACCTACCGTTAGTCGGTGGGGACTACGACGTTATCGAGCCGCTACCATGGCCGACGAACATCTACTACGTCCGAGCAACGTGCTCCTCGCGTCTCAACCATTTACGACCTCCGACAGGACATCCAGCGATCACTACAAGTGCGGATGCAACGGTACCCGCTGCATCGCTGACGACGGGACTCGTTTGACCAGTGGATGCCCGAACGCAGCAATGGATATCGTATGTGACGAGACTGCTCCGTCGGCGAAGCATGCGGTAACCGATTCGCTGCGAGCTTCAAACTTGATTTGGTCACGGCCCGCGTTGGCCTCGGCGTCGTCTGCAGCTCCCCCATTTGAAAAGGAGCTTTCGTTGTCGAGTATGTCGGCGAGTTGCTTCTGGACAAGGCCGCAATGACGCGTCCCGACTGTCGCTACCAGGTTCAGCTGAAAACCAAGGCTATCTGGGACGGCAACGCCACCGTGTTCATCGATGCGGCTGAGTGCGGAAATAAAAGCCGCTTCATTAACCACTCGTGCCGACCTAACTGTGCTCTCTATGAGTGGCAGTAGACGAACGGATCGCGCCTTGGTGTGTTTGCGGAAACCGACATCCCGCCGCTGCAGGAGTTGACGTTCCGCTACTCCGACAAGAGCCTTACATTGTTCACGTGCCAGTGCGGCAACACGAACTGCGTTTCGAACATCCAGTAGTACGTTTTATAATTGCTTAGTCGTTCACCTCCTTTAATTACAATTGCACTACATCCATCTGTCCTTATATGCAGGGATCGCAACTCGAATATGATCACCAGCAACTTTATTCAGCTGAGCCGGTGCTTGTACGTGAGTGCGGTTGCCAGCGTCGATGAGCAACGTGACCATGATAGTCAATCGATAAAGGCACAAAAAGAAAGTGAAAAATACTCAACTCTCTTCAATTTTGTCCTTATAGCACTCAACTATGTCTGGACAAATCAAAGGTGCGCTTGGTGATGACCTGCGTCTTGACTGCCAGGAGCTTGCTTCGGTCTTCGTCAGCTGCACTCGTATCGCTTAACAGGAGGTCCCGCAAAGAAGGGAACAAAAAGAGGCCAAAACGGTGTAAGTAAAAAAAAACTAATTGCGGTTCAGGTGATGCATGCATCCAAGTGTTGTTCGACAGTTAGCTATCTCAACTAAACACTATGCTATTCTGATGTAAGCTAGAAGTACTATCAGGCGAGCACAGGAGCTGCAACAGCGCGCCTCGAGTGAATGACCGTGTGCTCTGTGAATCAATTTTCAGAAATTTGAAAAACGGTTCAAGAGCGGGGCAGCTTCCCACCTTCCCTCCTTGATAGCGAAGTCGGTCATCTTGCCGATGTCCTTGGGCAGCCGTGACTTCACGTCCGTGTTGAGCTGCACAACACCCATTGCGCTGATCACGTCGGTCAGCGCCCTCGAGTGAATGACCGTGTGCTCTGTGAATCAATTTTCAGAAATTTGAAAAACGGTTCAAGAGCGGGGCAGCTTCCCACCTTCCCTCCTTGATAGCGAAGTCGGTCATCTTGCCGATGTCCTTGGGCAGCCGTGACTTCACGTCCGTGTTGAGCTGCACAACACCCATTGCGCTGATCACGTCGGTCAGCGCCCTTGATGTGCCCCGCAGGTTCTTGCCGACCATGATAGCGTAGAAGCACTTGAAGACGGCCTCCACCAGCTCCTGTTAGTCGCTCTGCCGACTCAGCAGCTCTGCCGCCGCCCCGGCTTCTCTAGCTTGACGCCTGCTCGTCCCCACAAAGATCTTCACCTACACGACGCTTTCCAGACAGCTGACGCCTGCCTCGTTCCAGGGCTGCGTCGACGACGCCGCCTACAGCCTCCTTCGCTGCCCACGGACGCCGAGTACGTCAAGACGTGCTCATCCAGCGACTAACCAGTCGCTAGTTGAGTCCAACGTTCAGCACAGACATGACGACGGTGTGGATGGCCGTCAGCCGCGCCACCGGCAGCGTCTGGGCCTGGTAGATATCGGCGAGCTATTCACTCAGCTTGGCGCCTTGTCTAGTGCAAACCCCAGTAAAATTTGTTGTGCACACAAGAGCAATGGTTAGTAGCATAGTGCAAACGCTTCGCTGCCGCACCCTCGACGCTTTCTTACCTGAGCTAACGCTGCTGCGAAGCTCATCCTTCATCCTCCGCTCGTCCAGCTCCGTGTGATTTATGGGGTCCAAACCCAGTCCTGGTACTAGGTACCAATTAAAATGTCTACAAATGCGTAATCTCTACAAATGCCTTCAAATAGAGCTACTACCAGGGCGCTTGCTACATGCGCTGCACTGCCGTTAGAAAGATAGAACACCTCAAGGCAGATGACATACTGCTCGCTTAAAATTGAAAGCATGCACGTGCCCAAATGGCGATGGAACCCAACTAATTCGGCATTATGTGTTTTTCTGTGTTCCCTCTTGGCGGGATTTTCTGTTATTAAGCTCCTCCACTAGCTTCCCACAACGAGCACCGCCCTCGATTTCGTGTGTGACACACAACGATGTGCCACACCTTAGAAAAGCTTTAGATTTTAGAAACCTACCGGTAAAGTTCAATTGAAGTTGAAGTTAACGGTCGAAGCTCATTCAAACCACATACTGAACTCAAGTGACTACTTGAGCTTGCAGCTGCAAGGCCCCGTAAATAGGCCTGTAACTCCATTGGCGCAAAAGGCGCCTAGTGTCAACTTAAACAGACGCTCAGTGGATCCTTCGCGAAAAATCACAGTACTTTTGATTTGCATGTATTTTCATTTCTAACAGCTTCTTCACACATTATCTGTTCAGCCCTAAACTTACTTGAGAGAAATTCCGTTGATTGCTATGGCTGCACATGAGGAAATAACTGGGTATGCTCGAGCTAAATTTGGCCACATTCACAAACCCGACGCTGTCCCTTGTGAGTTTTACGGACGAGCCCCTTCATACAAAACCCAAATGAGCTGCACACCAACTACACATAATACGGTGTAGCCACTGCCCGTTTTGTTGATAAACGTTTAAATGACCAAAAAAACTCTAAATATACGTTTCTACAGCCCGGACTGAGCCCTGTGCTTTCAGCTTAGGCTGAAAGAATTTCGCGACATACACTACACCTCGCGAAATTGCGAAGAGCTAAACGGCAACGACAAAAGACGCCCGAGGTAATACCTTGAGTCAATGATATTGACAGCATAGATACTCCATAAAATGAAACGATCTTCTCTTTGCAATACATCTCTTCTCCCCTTTGGTTGACTGCTTACCACAGAGCAGTGTGGCGGGACTTCGGTGCGCAGCCTCCTGTGATCGCCCAGCACTTTGTTGCCGGGTTCATGCTCAGAATATTCACCATCGTCAGCCAAGCGAGAGCAAATATCAAGATCCCCACCATCCACATGCCCATGCGCTTGCTCACGCCTCCCTGGCGACGGAGAGCTTGGATGGCGGCTCGTTGATTCGGCAGCAGCGGCAACAACATCAGCGACACCATCTTCATGCCGTAGCAGATCCAGATTGTGATGGTCACGTCTCGGCGCGTATCAAACGTGTCGGCCAGGATGTCGTCCTTCCAGACGTGGAAGCGCGCGTTGATGAACTTGGCGATGGTGCGGCCGAAGGGGGACGAGACGTGGTTGGCAGTCGTGAGAAGTCCGAACAACGCGCCTTCCGATCCCCTTTCGATCAGCTCAACCACGACGTAGTTGTTCACAATGAAGCGCATCGCGTGAGGGATGTCCCCGATCACGGGCACGCCAAGCCAGAACCACTGGCTACGAATGACGTTCCAGGTCACCAGCGTTGTCATCATTCCGTCGGTAACAACGCCAAAGATCACGGTTGCCGCGATGGCAACGTGCCAGTTCCAGTGCAGTCCGCGCTGCGCCATGACAGCCAACGTTCCAGCATACACGAACGTCCCGACGATGGCCATGATGCTTGCGTTGAACGGCGTTGCGTGGACCCAGTATAGCTTGATGTTGCTGGACGACACGATGTTGAAGCTGTTGAACACGCCCGAGAAGAACTTGTACGCCGCCACTTGATACACGGCTCGCTTCTGCAGAATTCCCCAGAAGCGCGACATATACTCCTTAAACTTAGGCGGCACCACTTCATCCTCATAGATGAGGAACCACGCAGCAGGACCAAGTGGCAGGCAAATGCATCCCAAGATGAACATCATCTCGGGAAAAGTGAGCGAGAAGTCGAAGGAACCGCCATACTCGATGCCGTTGAACGCGACTGCCACGACGAGCGCTCCTACTGCGTTGAAGCCCATGCGAACGCTGTGGATCCACGATTGGATGCGCCCGCGTGTTCTAATCGGCTCGCGTTGGGCATACTCGATCACGACAGCATCGGCCGGCACCTCCACGAGCAGGTACCCGAACGAAGCTAGCATCATCGGAATCACGTACTTGCCTGCAGCGTCGGGCGCGTTGGGGTTGATACTTTGGCGTTGTTCCTCCGTCCATTCGTCGGGGCTGATGGAGTGCATGGTGGGGTCTCCGTAGTACGGTGCAGCCTCAGGGAAGCTCGCAATCATGAAGAGCATACAGCAGCACAGCAGCCATCCCAGCAGCATATACGGACGCCGACGCAGGCCGGCGATCGGAAAGCAGTCGCTCAGGATTCCCAGGAACATCTTGTACGACCATGGCAGCTGCACCAGCACCGTAGCCGACACGACGATGGTTCCTTCAGCGTTCAGATAACCTTGGAGCACCGGGTAGATGACGGCGGGGAGCACTCCGTTAATGAAGCCGATGCCGGCGTACTGCATGAGCAGAGCTAGCACTTCGGGCGACAGCAGACGCGGAGGCGGTCCATCTCGCAGCACTTCGTCTTCGAGGTCGGCGTCTTCCGACTTGGTGGGGGTGGGTGGTGCATCGGATGGTACAGCGCCATAGTTGAGTGCTTGGCCCTCCTCGTTCAGCACGAGCTGCTGCTGCTCGTCCGAAGCTCCCATGCTGGCGAGAGAAACGAAATAACCGACGAGCGCCGCCGGATAAATTAGACTATGAGCACCATGTTCCTATCCTCAGCCGCCTCGGCATCCTCACCTGCAAGCTCGCTGCCGCCCTTAACAGTCAAGGGCTTGAGCGATGCAGAGGTGTGTCCAGCGTCCAGCACCTCTCCGACGGCGGGGACTGTGTCAAGTGTTGTCGAGACCGTAGCCACACGCTGGATTAATTAATCCCGAGGATTTGCTACACCCCCGTACAGTTGTAGAGCTTCCCTTGCCGGGGCAAGTCACGCCGCATCACAGCTCCGCAGCCGATAAATTTGCCGCTGCGGGATTATCCGACGACGAAGCTGCTTCGAAGCATGCTGTCGTCAACAGCGTGGTGTTCCATGGCGCCCCAGCCCATCGCGTTGCCACCGCAAAGAAGTACGTGCGTTTGAATGTGGACGGTGCTCGACCATTCGTTCAGGGATCAGCAAACCCAGCGAGCTTGTCCGAAGGCGCTGATCGAGGCTGAGCGATGCATCACCCGTCGTGATTCAACTCGAGAGAGATCCCTCGAGGGATTCTGGATCTTGTCCTGGTGGTGGGTCTTTCCATTCCAAGTCTCATTACGCAATTCTCCAGTCATCGCGAAGCTTACTTCAGAACGTGCGCTCGAATCGCTAGTAGAGCAGCATGACGGTGACAGACGACACAGTGAAAGCCGTGCTGGAAGACCGACTCAGCCGACTCTCGGACCTCAAGCCCACCCAAAGCGAGTCTGCGTATTCACACCTGGCATCCCCGTCCAAGCCCATTGACACGGAGCTCGAGAATGGCGCCTTGCGCGAAGGGAAACCGCTGAACCTGCTGTCCAAGGAGTGCATCGGTCTATTAGCTCAGTACGCTGGCGTCGGCTTCTTGGCGGGTATCATCCCTGGCGTCATCTACCCCGTACTCCAGGGCTACCTCAACGCAGAGGGTACCATCGTCGTATCGGCGACCGTGCTGGTCCAGATCCCGTGGTGCTACAAGATGTTCTTCGGTGTCATCAGCGACTGCTTCCCGATCATGGGCTACCGCCGTCGTCCGTACATGGTCCTCGGCTGGGTCTTCTGTGTCGTGATTCTCTTCATCATGGCGGCCATGTCTGTCCCCGATCCGTACTACGGCGATGCGTCCATGCACAACATCGACGAAGAAGAGTGGACTTCGGAGCAGATTGCCAGCATCAACGAAAGTGCATCCAGCTCCGCTGGAAAGTATGTGGTGCCCATGATGCTCGCTTCCTTCGGTTATCTCCTTTGTGAAGTGGCAGCTGATGCTATGGTGGTCGAGTACGCACAACGCGAACCCATCGAGCAGCGCGGCCGTGTCCAGACCGCGGTGTACGCCGTCAAGACCTCGTTCACTGCCCTCGGTGCCGCCGTCATCGCCTTCTTCATGAACGGGGAGGAATACGCCGGTACCTTCGACTTCTCTCTCACCTTCCAGCAGCTCATGCTGATCTCGGGTATCATCTGCACGCCGCTGGTGTTCGTGTCGTGGTTCTTGCTCCACGAAGACCGCGTGACGGACAAGCCGACGTTCGGGCAGTACATGTCGACGTTCTGGGGGATGCTCCAGAAGCGCGCGATTTACCAGATCGTGGCCTACAAGTTTTTCTCGGGCGTCTTCAACAGCTTCAACATCGTGTCCTCCAGCAACATCAAGCTCTACTGGGTCCACGCAACGCCGTTCAACAACAGTGTGATGACCATCGTCGGCACAATCTTCTACGCCACGACACTCGCTCTCACGGGCAAGTACGGCCTCGACTGGAACTGGCGCACGATCATTATCATCACGATGTGCGGTGCACTCTCTATCGACGCGTTCATGACAATGCTCACGGTCTGGGACGTTGTCCGCAACCAGTGGTTCTGGCTTGGTGTGCCGGTTATCGAGTACCTTCCGGACGGTATCCGGTTCATGATCGCCACGTACGTCGTAGTGGAGCTCGCGGAGGCTGGCCATGAAGGTGCGTTATACGGACTGTTGACCGCTACAACGAACTTGACGACTCCATTCGGTCGCTCGATGGCGAAGCTCGTGAACGCTCAATTCCACGTATGGCTCAAGGACATCCAGGCGGACACGTACGTCGTTCGCCGTGACGTGACCATCACAATCTGGATCTGCTACGGTATGAAACTACTCTCGTTGGCATTCCTGCCGCTGCTGCCCCGTCAGAAGGCCGAGACGCAAGAGTTGAAGCGCACGGGCGGGTCTAGCCGAATCATGGGTATTATTACGGTGGGGTACCTTGCATTCGCCATTGTGTGGGCGACACTGGTGAACCTGCTGTCCATGTACGAAACCACCATGTGCTGGAAGATTACCGGCGGCTGTGCGCCCAAATCGTGAACAGGGCACGAGACATGACGGAGTAAGACTAATTATTTTACTGCAACGTTATTAGTGCTGCTATCGAGACCAAATACATGTATTATTACATGTAGGATTAAATCCGTGGTACACGATGGCCCTTCTTGACATCTACTACCTCCGTTTGGAAAATAATGGCACTTTTAAAAAAATTTGCGCATAGCTCCGCCTCGTTTTTTTGAGAATTATAAGCTGTGCAAAGAGAGCTAAATTAGAGCATGACCAAATTTTGAGTCAGAATACGTAGCCACTAGGGCAAACGCGTGTGCACACAGCTACCAAGGCGACAGCACCAAGGCCATCGCATGACGTTAATCCATGCAAAAAGAGGCAACAAAAGGCAGCAGTAGGCAACAATAGCGACGGCGGGGCACATGCTCCACCGCAAGCTGCACAGCGTACTTGTTCCGCCTCCAGCAACGTTTGCAAGACCTCGAGCAGAGCTTCATTCGTCTCGGGGGCAGCAGGATCTACTCGATGCTTAGCCTGACAAGCGCGTTCACAACCGTAGCATGGTCTCCTTCCTGATGTCTAGATGCGCTCTCCACGAATCTTAAGCAACGTACGCCCAGCGCTCACCTGCTGCCTCGTATCCTCCTCAACCTGCGAACGTGCTGGACATGTATACACACAGCGCGCGAGCGTTAACACACGAGCATTCCGCACAAGTTCACCTAATCATGTCCTCACCGGGGATACTCGCGCGCGGCGCCTGGGGGGTCATGAGTGTTGAGTTGAGGGCCCTCGAAGATCGTCCAGCAGCTTGCCGCTCTCCCTTGAACTTGCGAAGTGAAATGGGCGGGAGATTCGAATCTGGACCTCTCCTCAGATCCCTCTTCAAAACGATGCATACGGATACACATTTGTTTATCCAGGTATCTATTTGAGGAGGATATAAAACCTGCAAAATCGGAAATAGTTGGAAACCGTCCTTATTTTCCGATCGGAGGTAGTAGCTGGTATTGTGGTTTTCAACAATTTTGCCGCCCGATTTGACGCGTTATCTCGGAGTCCGATTTATATAAAATGGAGCTCCAGCATGATCGGTGAATCCGATTTAGCTATATCTGACCTGAGTTAAGAGCATAAGGCCTAGAGGGGAGGCATTCCAAGCTGGCCATACCCTCCCCACCTCTAAGGAGCAAGAATGCATTGAGGGCAACAGTACCCTGTATATATCCATTTAAATTTAACGATGGTCAGCTAAATCACTTTGCCATCGTCTACGGCAGCTACAACTACGTGCCACGCCAATCTGATAGGGCCCGAGGAATACTTTGGCAGCGGTCCCTTTTGCCGGCGAAAAGCGGCATTTCTGGCACCTGCTTCACAACTCGGAGCCCCCAGCCGCAAATCGGGTCAGATATAGTGAGCTTCCGTCAGCACTTCCCTGCTAAATCGGAGCCCTCTAGCAAATCGGGCCCGATATGTCGGATCTCGGACCACCCGATTTGCCAAAACGGATGAAAGCCACAATACATCTCTATGAAACCGGTACGACTTCGGTGGCCTCCAAAAGGTTTATATGCATGGGCAGTGTGCTGTATGAATCACTGAATACATGTATATTGAGCTGTAGCGAAGTAAAGGACGATTGAGGTGGACTGTACAATAGCATGCCCAAGCTGCAAATAGACCGTAGCCAGGGTTCGCCTTTTTAATAATTGTTAAGCATTGTCTGTTGATGTACAACGTAGTACCATATTGCATCTACAGTTTTAAGGCGAATGTCCGGGCAGAAGCTGCGGCTGATGACCGACCTAAAAAAGTAAAATAATTAATAATTAATTATTATTACTAGCTGAGCAGCTCAAGGTCGAGTTGCTGATGGGCCGACCTCTAATATACGGTAGACCGTACCTTCGACGACGTCCCCAAGCATCTCCTTACGAGCTTAGGCAGTCGTGATATTTTTTATGCCGAGCACCAATAAAAATGTTGTAGTTAAAAGCTCTTCATTTTGAGTACGGTGTACCCTCTCCGAACGTGGTCGCCTGTCCATTAGTGCTGCGTGGGCATGGGAAGCATATATTGTGGCTTTCAACAATTTTGCCGCCCGATTTGACGCGTTATCTCGAAGTCCGATTTATATAAAATGGAGCTCCAACATGATCGGTGAATCCGATTTAGCTATATCTGACCTGAGCTAAGAGCATAAGGCCTAGAGGGGAGGCATTCCAAGCTGGCCATACCTCCCCACCTCTAAGGACGCAGCAGAGCAAGAATGCATTGAGGGCAACAGTACCCTGTATATATCCATTTAAATTTCACTATGGTCAGCTAAATCACTTGTGTCATCGTCTACGGCAGCTACAACTACGTTCCACGCCAATCTGATAGGGCCCGAGGAATACTTTGGCTGCGGTCCCTTTTGCCGGCGAAAAGCGGCATTTCTGGCACCTGTTTCACAACTCGGAGCCCCCAGCCGCAAATCGGGTCAGATATAGTGAGCTTCCGTCAGCACTTCCCTGCTAAATCGGAGCCCTCTAGCAAATCGGGCCCGATATATCGGATCTCGGACCACCCGATTTGCCAAAACGGATGAAAGCCACAATAAATCTAAGTGCACTTGGGCCAAACCTGAGTGAATGCGTTTCAAATACGAGCGCCCATATGTTTCGCGCGAAGGAATTGCAAAGAATTGTAAAGAACTGAAAGTAAAGCCGAGCGTAGTGGACAAGGTAGATATGCTGCTAGTTGCCATTAATGCCGTCAATTCGACACTAGAGCGAAGCAATCTACGCTGGCTATGAGCTGGTAGTTGCACTGTATTAATGTGTGATCCTGTAGCCATGTGAGCAGCTATCCCGGTTCGCCTATGTTTTGTTGTAGATCCGCAAATGGCCAACAGCACCACTATGGATCGTCCTGCCATAGCGCTCTCTATACATCTATGCTCATCCTTGATAGCGAGCGACGCCGAGAATGGATGGCAAGCCAACTTGTAGTGGTTTCCTTACCATCGAGCAGTGCTTCTCACGGCAGCGCCCCATCGCCGATCCGACGTGTTCATACCGCCGTGATACCGCGAGACGAAAGGGCGCCATGCACTTATGTACCATTACTTTAAGGCCCTCGGCAACCACGGTCATACTAAAAGAAGGTGAAAAGTCTGGCGACCCCTCGTCCGAGGGGCCAAAAGCTCATTATACCCAAGTAAATTTCGAGGAGGTCGAGGGCGCCGCCCCCCGGTATATATTGCAACCCTAAACCTACTCATTTCATCCAATCAATCACCAGACACTACGGTAAGGAAAGGTATACAGGTACCAAGTCATTATAATGGGGACTTCGTCCCAATAATTTAATAACTAATAAACATATAAATAAAGGGTTTATTCCAAAATCCTCTAACCATATCCCAGCCTTCGCGGAGCCCTAGTGTTCATAAGATTTAACCGCCGATTACAGCAGAACTCTTTTGAATAAAAAACGGGGCGTTTTTCTCTATTACAAATCTAGAGGCTTGGGCAGGTAGTGCGCCTGAATATGTCAATCCGTTGAAGCCATGTTGCTCGGTAAAACTGCCGATTAAGACATTAGAGAGGTTTCGGAGCAATTCATTACCCTTACATTAAGCCAAGTTCGCACCTGGTGTGGCCCTTTTGCGCCGACCTCGCCGTGATTGTCCCCAGATTTCACCAAAAAAATCCAGGGATTTCATTCCCTACATTTCCCTCGTACCTTTTATTAAGTTCAGCCGAATCTAATCATACCCTACAAACTTCCTAATACTACACCTCTATAAACATATGCAAATCAAAATTCATTCAATGAAATGTGAGGGCGCACTTATAACTGAAAAATGGTTTTGAGGGTAATGCGAGGGTGGTGACAATCCCGAAACCTCTCTATTAATACAATTTGTTGATAAGCATCTGCTGTGCCTGCTTCGCAGCAGCAGCTTCTGCAGTGCGGGAGAAACTAACGAGCCAAATTCCTGGTTTTGGCTCGCGAAGAGAAAGTCCCGAATAGCACCGCTGCCAGATACCGAGTTACCGTAACACGGTACCTACCGAGTTACCACAGCACGGGACCTACCGAGAAACCATAACACGGAACCTACCGAGGTCCGGTAATACAGATGCCAAGTCAAAGTTGTTCAGTACTCTAGTTAAGTAACGTTGTCTACTACTTTCATGCTACAGTATCGGTACCGTCAACTTTTCTTTCAGCGGCTGAACTTGTAAAAGCAAAAACCTCTGCTACAACGGACTTCATCTAATCTAATAACAAAAAGATCTGGGATTCGCCTCCGAATGGCTTGCCACCAGCTGATGTTTAAGCCGATCCTATTAGACGGTAGAAGACGACCTGTCAAGCTGAAAATGGTGCTATGAATACATGGTATGCAGTCTTGAAGGGGTTAGACTGGCTTGAAACTTCAAAGTAGGACGTGCTGAAAACAAAAAAAACTGCGTGTACATTATTCCGTCAACGTTATCGTAGATGTGGTTGAGGTCGTTCTAGACTATCGCAATATAGCTAAGCAGCTCGAGGTGGAATTGCTAATGGACCGACCTTTAATTCGCGGTGACATTCCACAAGTATCAGCTCACCGGCTTTCAGAAGCTTTGAAATTGTGTTTCTCGTGCAGACTAGGATAAACTTTACTTCAGTCCCTCATTTTGGCCGAAATGCTGAACCCTTTGTAACGCGGTACGTCTGCACTGTGAGTGCTGCGTGGCGACGAGCTATGAGGAACATATATTACTTCTGCTTGGATGAAACCAGGGCTGCCGAATATGGCATTTTTATTTATTAGCGCAGATAAAGCTTCATAAATAATGCAAGGAGCTTGCCATTTGTACCTGCATAAATAATGTAATGTATTCGAGCAATAAATAAATAATGTGGTGCAACTCCAACGTGTATTAGACGTACTGTTACTCACACTAATTGACGCGATCGACTGTCGAAACGTCCCAGAAGTCAGCATTCTCGCGCAGAAACAAAATTGTTTCCAGCGTAGCGGGCTGGAGGCTGTTCCGTTCTTGAGCAAACGTGGTACGTGCCACGCTGAAAAACCGCTCGACCTTGTTCGAGGTCGGTGGGATGATAGAGATGAGGTCGTAGCGAGGCTTTCGCGCCTCGAGCCGGCGACGCTTCTCGAGACGCTGGACAAACGAACCCTCTGGTTCCTCTCCGCCGTCTTCTGCACCGTTCGTGGTGGCGGCCGAGCTACACGCTAACGCACGCAGCGCCCGTTTCTCTGCAGCGGTGAGTCGGATGCTGCTGTCCTTCAGGACACGCACACAACCCGCTTCAAAATCAGGGCTATGGACGATCGCAGCGCGCGGGCCTAAATTATATACAGAAACGAAATTAGTATTAGTGAACAATTTCACTGAGTAATAAGGTGGTACATACCGATGTAGTCAGCAAAAGCCGGGTGAGCTGCGATCAGCCCGTCGAACCACACTCTCGCATCAAGGAGAGTAACATCACTGCCTTGTAGAGCCTTTGATACAGACTCGATGTCTTTCAGCTCGGCATAGAGGTCCTTCAAGCGCCGCTTGCAGGCCGGAGACGGCAGCAATTCCAGGATATCATCGTCATCGGCGTCCAGGAACTTGGCCAGCTCATGATACCGATGCACCATAGCAAAGGTAGAGCCCCATCGCGTATCCTGGCGGATAACTGGGCGCAGCGGGGTCTTGAATCTGATATTAGAGGCAAAATATAAAAATATCAGTCCGATTAATACAATCAATATTAATAGTAATCCGAAGTATTAATAAAACAAAACTTACCGAAGTTTGGCTGACTGTTTCAGCGTGCGAAGCTTCAGCATGAGCGCTTGCACGACCGCCAAATCGTCTTCGTACTGCTCAAGGTGGCGTTGCACAGCCCGGTTCAGCCTGTGACTCCCACAGCCAATCAGAGGGACCTGCATGATGGTAGCCAGGCGCCTGTTTACGGAGCAGTTGTCTGCGACCAAGTAAACGCAGCCACTCAGCGTTTTGCCAAACCGCTCGAGCAGACCAACCAGGAAATCTCGGTGCGTACGTGCCGAGAGGTCATCGTCCGGCTCTTGGATGATTGGGGCCATGCTCAGGAGAGCGTACTTAGCAACACCATTGATCTCGTAGCATATGAACACTGCGACATAGTGCACCGATGCATGACTCCAGCCATCCAACATGAGCCCGAAACGATCCGGCAGCTCCGCCGCGATGTCCAACCCCACCAACTCCGCGACCGCCTCCATGAGCGCCTTCAGGGTCTCGACCGAAATCGGGTCCAGGCTCGTGTATCTGCAAAAGTAGTACTTCATAATTAGTATTCGTCATTCGCATAATAATAGTACTTTGAGCGTACCTTCGTGCGAGTGAGTTCTCGCAAAAGACGAGGGGCAGGTTAGCCTTGACGACCCACTCCAGCCAGCCGAAGCGGTTCACCGACGTACGTCGAGCGTAGTGAATCAGTGAGGCGGTCTCAGCTGTTGTTGCAGCGCGCATCTCGGCTTCGAAGCCCGGGTGCTCTCGGCGGACGTGCTGCATCAGGTTGGTAAACCCGTTGCGCCTTATCTGCTTCCGCACGGTACCGCATCGGCAGCGGTAGTAGTCGGGCACAGGCTCGTCGTACTCATCACTGCACGGTGTGAAGAAGTACGCCGAGACCTGCGCGTTGGAGAAGGATGGGCGAGGGCGGGGCGCGCGCAGCATGCTTGTTGAGGTGAGGAGGTCCTTGTGCCGTTGAAAGTCGCAAAATGATGTTTAGAGCTGAGCTGGGAGCCACTTGCCACGCCTGCCAAATGGTTGGTTTCCAGACAGTTATTAAATCTGCATATTACTTACTGTATGAGTCTAAGCTTTCCTTTGTTCGCATACTACAGCTTGTATGATTATGAGATAGCATCATAAACTATGTGTGTGGAATAGTAATCTGGTATCATAAATAACGGTACGGTCCAGGGCGCCGCTCATAAATTATTCAATAATATTTATGGCAATTACTTGAGCGTCAATTTATTTTTCGGCTGCCCTGGATGAAACCCAAGTGTATACGATTCGAGGAGCTTTTGAGCGTTTTTCACCCCATAGTATTTGGAGCGAAGGAATCGTGAAGAAATGAAAGCAAAACCGACGGTAGTGAACAAGTAGTGAAGGTAAACTGCCGGTTGCAAATGAATCGTCTACACTTGCAATCTCTATAAGAGCGATGCAACGTGCGCTGCAGACGAGCAGATAATTGCAGCGCTGACTTAGTAAGGAGCTGCTAGCCAGGTTCGATTATGTTTTACCGTTCGCACAAAACCCACCTTCCTTAGTTAAACAATTGTATAGCTTCAGGTGGTTGACGTTAACTTGGAAGACAGAGTAGTGCTGCTAGAGAAATATTGTGGACACACTGTCTTCAGACAGGTTTCTCTATCAGCAGCTCCGCTTACTGAGCCTACAAAGAGATAGATCTTTCGGCCATTGCATTCTTTTACATGTTCAGACATCCACAGTCATCAAATAGAAATTTAGCAGTTCTACAGACAACGACGGATTTATACGGCACCACTGAATGGCATCCTCCATAGTAAATGTACCAGAATTCTCTGTCGGGAACGATAGAGACTGTACAACGCAATGACATAAAATACGCGTAATGGAGCATAAAGTACACAATAACTTAGAGAAAGTACTGAGAAGCATGTGGAATACAAATGTCAAGTGTGATTATCGCATTTGATTGGCTCTCTGAATTACTTACTGTAAAAAGTACAACATCTGTGTGCCGGATTTTGCGTTGCCGTATCAATCCGTCGTGGTCTGTATAACTCGGCTGGTGTAAAGTTCCGTGTTATGGTAACTCGGTATCCGGCAGCGGCTATTATATCGCTTGCCGGCTGTCACGGACATATGCTATTCGGAACTTTCTCTTCGCGAGCCAAAACCAGGAGTTTGGCTCGTTATTGTACTGGCCAAAATACTTCGGACCAAGATTTGTAACACTGGTAGTTTTCCGCCCATAACTCCATCAATACTTGTTCAATGATAGTGTTTCGACCCGCAAAATAATCTTACGCAGCTCTGCTTTCTGCTAAGCCTCACAGCTACGCCTGCAAGCTTTTTAGGTGGAGTACAGGGACCAAGATATGTTGGGCAGCAAATCCATCATTGGCCGCATCACTACCAAAACGGTACCAACAGGGGTGCTATCAGACAACTCAGTACAAAGGTGACTTTGCAGTACGAAAGAGCAGTATTTTAGCTTTAGAATGAACCATGGTTTGCTGTGTTTGGGCAAGTATTGGCACCAGGAGAGTAGTTTGACCAGCAAGAAAACAGGTCGACGCCTGCTTAACGATATGCTCTGTTACAACTGTATCACCTGATATATGTGACTTGGGTACAGAACAGTCTGATACGTTAATATGTAAAAAGGCCTGTATGATTTTATAGGATAGATTTGCCAGGATGCAGGAATGTTAAATAATCAAACCATGTGCACCGACGCCATCGAGTTGTCCTTTCCCATGAAAGCGTTTGTTCGGGCGTATGTTTTCCCAATTAAGCCAATAGAATACTTGTATTTCGATGAATGATTAGCTAACCCTAATGGAACCCTTTCCCCAAACGTTTGAGCTTTTGAGAGCGCATTTTGAACGGCCTATATCTCAAAACGACGCCGATTTCGGCAAATCTGACCTCAAAATCGGCGAAAAATACCCTTATATCTAAATATCGTATATGGAAAATTATCATCTTAAAGGAGTAATTGGACGTCAAATCTTGGTCCGAAGTATTATGGCCAGCACAATAGTTTCTCCCTGCAGTGCCGTACCAGCTAACATGATCAGACTTATACATTCTGATTGCGCTATACAGACATCTGCTTTAATAAAGAACACTAGAAAACCTATAACTCTTGATATTGTATGGAAGCTGATTGGCTGCTAGATACCAATTTCTATAATTCTACGTAATATTCAATTCCCTTTTACAATGTTGTATATATCAGGTGTTCGCAGTTCGTAAGAACTGTGTTTTGGCGGGGTGTCACCGCGTCTGTAAACTCCGTTAGAATGACATTGAACATTATAAATAATGACATTCAATCTGCGCGCGTGCTATTGCAGCATGAAGCGTGTTTTTTGCTACCAGCGCATTTGATGCGATGCAATATGAAGCGTTTTTTTGCTACCAGCGCATTTGATGCGACTGGGCTTTACTGTTGTAACAGGCGCATGCTAAGACCTGGTGTTAATGCATTGTTTAATTATCGTGACCTACAAATATGTGCCTTGATACAACACACGCCAAAGGTACGGCGATAAACTGCAGCTTCTTGAAGAAGTCAAACCGAATTCTTACGCCGCACTTTTGGGGCATCCCAGCCGTGTCGTCTTTAGCGCCCCAAATGACAGCGGTGATCAGTTGCGTATCACGCTCATCTTGGAACTTGTCATAATCTTTAAAGTAAGTCTGAAAACAGTGGAAAATGTTAGTGGACAGCTTAACATCACAATAACTAAATGGACTGGGCTTACATCAAGAAGTGTACCGGCAGATTGACTCACGAATGCATCAGTCAAATGCATCTTCACGAAGTCTTTTCCTCCCCATTGCTCATCGGAGCTCCAGATGAAGCGTGCGTAGACCGTTGATTTTTCATGGGGAGGCTGGCCCCGCTTAATGTAGTCCTTCAGCTCTACAACAGCTTAAAGTTATTGTTAGTGTTAATAAGTTGGAGAAAGAGTAAATGACAGTGATCCTTACCAATAGCTGTCCCGACAGATAGTTCAATTAGTGGATTGAGCTCAAGCTCCTTGCGATATTTCTTAAGTGGGCATTCATAGTTCTCAGGGGGGAACAAGTCCTGGAATGGTGCATTCGCACTCTGAGCGAGGGTGTTTCTTGTTGACACCCTCCTTACTCAACAAGATAGCGCCTCCTTGTTTCTTCGGGCCCATTTGAGTCTTTGACGTTGCCGTCGGTTCATGCTTCTTTGTGGCGTCTTGAGCGTTCGGCTTGGTCATTTCTAGCAATATCGTCCGTGCTCTCGGCTAAATGAATTATGACGGAGTCAAAAAAATTCTAGACCTCGTTCCTGGAATGCCAATTCAAATTACCCAGAATGTTCGGTTGGCGAAAGGCGTTGCAAATGGAACAGTAGGGACTTTCTGCTTCGCAAAATTTTGTCCGGAGACAATATTTAAGTTTGTGAGGGACAGCTCGACTGGCCTTGTTGTCCGTACAGTCGTGCACCTCTAATTCGGCACCGGTATAACCTTATAGTTTAGGATAACCTATTCAGATTTGAACGGTTTCCAAGTCATGGAACCTTCCAAGAACATATCACTTCTGGGTTTACATATGATCCGCCCTGCCGAATTAGAGGTGCACGACTGTATACCAAGTCGTCCGCCTACAGTTGTCTTTGTTCGAATTGCACGCGGACTGGGGGCTATACCGATTCACTCAAATGTGGGGGCAGATCTCTTTCAGCTTTTCTATAATACCGAAGGAAATCCACGGGGAATTTTTACGAAGATCCAGCAGCTACCGCTTGTTTGCGCTGCCAGCGCTACAACGTATAAAGTGCAAGGTGATACGTTGAGCTCGCTTGTTGTGGTGAACTGGCGATCCAAGAATGAACGTATCAACAAACCGTCGCAACCATATCTACTGATGTCACGTGTAACATCTCGTGAAGCTTTCTTGGCACTCGAACCGTTTACAGCGGATTTAGCATGTTGGGCCCATCCATCCATCACACTTGCAGAAGAAGCACGTCTTGAGGCCCTTCATGTTGCTACATAGAGCACTTTCGATGGTTTTTAGCACTTGAAGTAAAACAATTCACTTAAAATGTCTGCAGTTATTGTAACAACTGATAAGAACACGGGTACACTGCGCGACAAAAGGTTTGGGACAGCGACACTTTGTACAATATCTCAGCTTCTAGAAGGAGATGTAGATATGTTCCTCCAACCAGGTTGCTTTAAATGCGACATATGACGCGAGCTCGGATTTCCCATTGGGTAGGGTGGCTCCCATACAAATATGTCGAATTGGCACCGCGACAAAACTTTGGGACAAACGTTTATCTTGATTAAAGTATAGGTGCCTGTGATGGTGAGGTCACGTTAACTATCAAGATCAAGTAAAACAAGCTCGCTAGTCGCCCTTTGGTGGGTAGTGAGCGTGAGGGGGTGCATCCCTGGTGCCTAAATCGAGTCAACACAATGTGTACTTATAGTTTAGCAACTTTGAGTGCCTCCTTACTCTCCTATTGCGATCTAGAGGCCTTCAGGAGCTCCTCAAAATACGAAGGGCACTAACTAATAGGATTTGTATTAAAATACGCATTAACCGTAACATCATGTGCGTATTGTGTCGTGAGCGCGGTGTTGCTCGTCACGGAATCGCTGTTGCTTTTACTATTTGCGCCGTTTTCACGTCACCAAGACAAGAACTCGACAAACTTAGATAAACTAGAGTAGACATTGTTGCCCAGTTACATACTCGAGACAGCTCAGCTTTCTGTCTGCTATTTTATACTTCATCTGTGCAGTCCTAGTTACCACGGCGGATCATCAAGTGTTGCTTGACCCCCGTAATGTGCGCTTCATGGTGCTTCTTATGCCCAAAACTGCAAATAGTTGGACTCGGTGGACCTCACCATCACAGGCACCTATACTTTAGCACCTTGGTTCCGAACGTCGTAAGTTACGACATCTTGCTTTTTTAATGTCGTAAGTTACGACATTGAGCAATTTATACAAGAAAATTGTATATACACGATTTCCCCATACTTTAATCAAGTGTTTTTCAAGCGGCTGCAGCATATAAGGTGCGAGAGGTCTCTGCGACAAGTTCACAAAACCGGGTCAGAGGATGGTCCCGGGATACCAGTCTGGTCCAGACCACTCATTCGAGAATTTGAGGGCCGACGAGCATGCGGTCAGTCGCCGCGAGAAAATCACTGCCCCCGCCGCACAAGCGCACGACGTTGACTTCAGGCACTTTTGGCGGCAGCTCAGGGCAGCGGGATGGACGTCCAAGCGTCCGACAGGTATCCAGAAGGAGTGGACGTATATTAGTCCAAAGCGCGCGATCGTGTTGGTTGGTGAAAGTGCTGTGGTAGAATACGCCTTCCAGTCGGGCTTGCTGGTCGAGGACGACGATGGGTCACCCGAGGCAGTAGATGATGGCAAAGATGAGCATGTTGAAGGCGAACACGGTCGAGCTGGTACTGGAGAGAGTGGCGGCGAAGAGGAGCATGTCGGAGACGAAGGTAACCGTGACGGAGACGTCATTAGACCCTCTCAGATCGACACAAGCGTCCAGCTGTCGCAGAACACTATCGAGAAGATGTTTGGCGCCTCCGATGAATCGGAGCCTGAACTATCGCAGAGTGCTGTAGCAAGAGCATTCAATCTCTCCCCGAGGGACCTGGAAGCCGATGAAGAGCAGCGAGACGCAGCAGCCAGCTTGCGCCTGCTGTCGGATGCGTCGGGGCTGGAGAGTGAAGGGGAGGACGATCGTGCTGCTACTTTCTCCACTCGGCGAACGCGGATCCTGCCCAAGCTCGACGCCGATGTGAACGTGTTGCAGGACGGAGAGAGCAGCAGTGAGTACGAGGACCTCAGCTCTGGTGAGAGCAATGACGTTGGCATCTGCGATGACGACCTCGACTCTGGAGGCGGCGGGTTCGATGAGGATGATGACGAAGTCTCTGATAGTGACGCCGGGGAAATGGATCAGGCTTTCCTCGCGTCACTGCATGTTGACGGCGACGTTGAACTGAGCAAAGCCGCTCTCAAGGAGCGAACGGCGGCTCTGCGTGCGATGCAATGGACTCAGGTCTCGACAGAGTTCGAGACCGACACTCCTTCATACCCTGGGTTGGGTACGGAAGCAGCAAGACCTGTCGGCGAGCTGCTGGATGTGTGGCGGTCGCCACTCCTGACTCTATTCTACTTTGTCCCGAAAACCCTGTGGGTCTCGATCGCAAGTCAGGCTAACCTCTACTGCTTGCAGCAAGTGGAGAGGCGAGCAGAAAGGATGGCAGCGCGGCAGACTGGACAGCATCGTGAGACCGCCGCACAAATTCGCCAGCGATTGAGAGCTGCGTCTGAGTACGGCGTTCACGAGATTCTTCAAGTCGTTGGTCTTCTCGTCGCGCATGCAGTGTCCCCAGAAGAGGAGCTTCGCTGCGCACTGGTCCATG
Source organism: Phytophthora melonis (assembly GCA_024211575.1). Classification (NCBI taxonomy): domain Eukaryota; phylum Oomycota; class Peronosporomycetes; order Peronosporales; family Peronosporaceae; genus Phytophthora; species Phytophthora melonis. Next base: position 965,417 of record JAMXKT010000094.1, on the reverse strand, counting down.
GTCGAGGACGGCGCGATACCAGCCGGCTTGTTTGGTCGATACATGACGCGCGACCGCTGCCAAAATATCCTGCGTGACCTTCACTTCGTCGACAACACCGCAGACCACGGCCGCGATAAGCTGTGGAAGCTGCGTCCTGTGGTGGACAAGATCCAAGAGCGCTTCTTGGCAGGATGGTCTCTTCCCGCCGTCTTCTCATTCGATGAAGGAGTACTTCCTGCCACGTCGAAGCGCAACACCACTCGCATGTTCATGTCGGACAAGCCGCACCGATACGGCTCTAAACTGTTTATGCTGTGTGGCGCAAAGACCGCCTACTGCCACAGGTATGCTTATTCTTTATTCAAGTCGTAACAGACGGCTTCCGACGGATACTAACTTTTGTTTGTGTCGTAACTATTCTAGATTTGAAGTTTATGTAGGCAAGCGTAACAGCGTCGATGGAGGTGATGCTGGAATGGACGTCAAGACCGGAGCAGCGGCCGTCTTGCGGAACCTAAAGGCTACGTTCACTCCTCAATCGCGCCACAACTGGCATGCTGTCGTCATCGACCGATACTACTCGTCAGTGCTTCTTGCCGTGGCGCTGCTGAAGATGAACGTTTACGTGGTTGGAACGATCGTCACCAACCGCTTGGGATTCGACAAGCGCATCAAGTCAGACAGCAAGACCCGCCCGGCAACCATTCCGCGTGGTTCGTGTGTCTTCTCGCGCTCCGTCGCGGTCCCCGCCATGATCTCGTGCCTCTGGTGGGATCGCAAGCCTGTCTACTACCTCTGCACCGGCTCCGCCATGACGTCGTCTACGATCGAGAGGAAGGTCAAGCGGGTGGGCGCGATTCGAGTGGGGTGTCCTCAAGCTGTGAACGACTACCAGAACTGGATGGGGGGAGTTGATCGCCACGATCAACTTCGTCTACAGAGTTACTCCCTTCAAATGTCCACGCGATTCACCAAGTACTACAAAGGCTTGTTTTTGGGGTTCCTCGACCTGGCGTTGGTGAACGCGTACCTGAGTCACAAAGAGGCGGCCAAAATCATGGGAGCAGCCCCCATGAAACGCTCAGAGTGGTTTGCAGTCATCCAGAACCAGCTCCTGCAACTGAAGCCCGAGGACTTTGCTGGGGTCGAAGCTACGCCTCCTCCGTCGCGACAGAAGCGTAGGCGTACACCTGTCCGCCTGGCACCCGCACTGCAGCACTCTGAAGACTGGGTCACCGTCAGCGGCGTCCGGAAGCGCCGCCAGAGATCGTGCAAGGTCTGTGCGCTCTTGCGCACACAGAAGACGAAGTCATTCGCGACGACTTACTTTTGCGAGCGCTGTTCCGTCGACGACGCTAAGTGCTGGCTGTGTAACAAGATCCGGCGCCACTACAAGGGCGTTGTCAAGACTTGTTTTGAGATCTGGCACGACGACTTCGGCGCCGGGCAGAACATTCCGGCCAACCTGGGAAGCGCGTCGTGCTGCGCCGGCCCGGCAAGAATGTAGGAAAGCGGAAGAAGGCACGACGCGAACTGCAACTTCCTCCCGAGGAAGTAAGCGATGGCGGCGAGGCTGACAATGATGAGTGAGCGTGCAGGTTGCGTTTCAGTTAGTGAGTCGTGTGGTTGAATGCACATTGTGTTGAGCCAATGTACCTTCTTTTGTGTGTTTTCTGAAATGAGTTGCAGAACAGTGCACGTCCTCAGCCACCTGTTGATTGCCAATGGAGTCTGTTACGACATTGATCGGCGATTACTATATCCCAATGCCGTATCACTTACGACATCGGCGTGGAAACGTGCTAACAATTTATACACCTATCCCGATGTGAACCACATGGCTCATACAAATATTGAGTGATACTGTAAGTCGTAACTTACGACATGCGCTTACGCGTCTGAGGCGAGTACCGTTCGGAGACAAGGTGTTAATCAAGATAAACGTTTGTCCCAAAGTTTTGTCGCGGTGCCAATTCGACATATTTGTATGGGAGCCACCCTACCCAATGGGAAGTCCGAGCTCGCGTCATATGTCGCATGTAAAGCAACCTGATTGGAGGAACATATCTACATCTCCTTCTAGAAGCTGAGATATTGTACAAAGTGTCGCCGTCCCAAACCTTTTGTCGCGCAGTGTAGTTATACTACATGTATGTACGAACTGCGACCTTCCCCGGGGAGGAACGACCCGGGTCACCCTGTTTTGAGGGGGTGTCATGCGTCTGTAAACCCCACTAGAATGACGTTGAATTTCTACAATAGTGACATGCAACGTCAACTTCAATCATGGTCGCAGCCCGTCACTCGACCTGCGCTACATTAAACGTCAACTTCAAGCGTGCACGCTCGTACTCTTGCTAAAATGAACAATTAACCATATTCTACGGCTTTGTAATATACTGCCTTGTTTAGTTAATGACCAACGTTTTGGATATATGCTGAACTAATGCATGGTATCTAAAGCCCGCGGGAATGACACCAATAGTAATGGATGAACTGGCATACTGGCATACTCGCGGTAGGCTTTCATGCTAGTCCATCGCTACATTTGTGGAAAACTTATGTACTGATTGTTCAATCAACATTTCTAAAGTGTCGCTACACTTTCAGCCTCACAACGCTCCATTTATACTTGAACTTTTCCTCACGATGAAGACAGGTAAACTCTACATATCTGAATGATCATGTCGACTCGAACACATTCGTCTAAATTGCTGGATACCATGCTCGGGGGATTTCTTGAGTATGAAACATCGTTTTGTGTTGCTCTTTAGACAAACATTAAACATAAAACAACGAGCCACGATGCTTTACTGTATTTAATGTTAGTCTTTCTATACTAGCGGTGGTAGTGTAAGATGTCACGCTCCACAACAACTTTTACACAGCGCAAACCAGCACAATACTGTTTCGACTGATCCTACATAGCCCAGTAGAAATGATCAAGCCGTCGCCAACTTTTTGTGCTTCTTCCAATTCCAGGTTCATTATCAATGTTCCCCAAAATTATCTTAATTTTTTGCCAATCTTTATGAGAATGGCCTCGCTCGGCCCATAATATTTTTTACTTTATTTCTGTCGCCAACATAACTGAAATATTGCGTAAAATCGTTGGATCTTTTATTTCTTGTTCGCTTCTTGCCACTTGTTTTTTTGCTAACGAATGCACATATCATGTAACACATATTTCCCGTTCCTACTTTCGCCATTCTGGTACGAATGAGGCTACTACTAAATATTTAGAGCACCTCAAATTCCAGAGCCTCTTTGGGCGAGACTTTGTTGTTGCGATGCTTAGATTATACAATTTAAATCCTTAGAGCATCTCCAGCGGTGAGGTCTTATCCTAAGACGTAACAGGTCTTTGAGACCACAATTTTATAGTTGAGACCCGCGCAGACCGACTTATAAGTGCATCCACGCTATGAAAATCGCATTCACTTTTGGTGTAATCATTTGAGTACGGCGAATCTTCAGTTTTGTATGGTGGCATTAAGATTCGGGTCATATTTTAGGAATCGAAAGTCAATCTATAGGACCCGGTGAAGTTAAAACCTGCAATGGGACCTTCTGGTGGGAGCCTTAGGTCTCAACCAAGTCTTGCAGCGTTACTTTTACGATAAAACCGCGATTGAGACCAACCGCTGCAATCGTAAAAAAAGGCTTAACTAAGAGCACCTCCAGCTAGCTATTGCATATATTTTCTGGGGTTTTCGTTATGATCACCATCAACTACAGGTATTGTAAGTTACAATTTGCAACATTTAATAAGAGTATTGTTTCCTATCCGACTATAAGCAAGATCACCAAACTACCTAACAGAATAGCTTTTAGCTATTTTACATGTAGGATGCTTGAAATTTTGTAATACTCGGGTCGGCATTCTACAACATTATATTTGACATTTTGTGCAGCCAGTGCTGCCTCACACGATCAATACTATGCGTGCGCAGCACTTTCGTTTAAAAAATGAAGTTTGCCATGTACGAACTGCGACCTTCCCCGGCGAGGAACGACCCGGGTCACCCTGTTCTATATTGAAGCAGATGTCTGTAATAAGTTAGCACTCAAACTTTTGGGGTTCGTACCAAAAAATATAATTCAAACTTCTAGTCAAAATCTCGTTGGACAGGTATCTGATTAGTATAGGATTTTGTATGTAGATTGGATGTTCGTATTTTGTGACCACCAGGCAAAATGAGTTTGTTGTATGCAAGCTACCTCACGGAGTGCAAAATGCGAGTGTTAGCGCATGTTATGTCTTTTTCAGCACGTGTTGTAACCTCTGTCCAAACCGCACCTCAAAGTGAGAGAAAATGACAATGAATGAGTTATGAGGGCTTGGAACGGTGTTCGTATAATTTTGACCGGAAGTGTGCGTTCGAGGATTCGCTGGCCCCAGCGAAAAAAACATAAAATTTGAAGCGATCTGATTGGCGGAGAAGACCCACTCCAAACGTACTTTACTTACTAACGTGGTTTACCAATTGATGGGCCTTATCAGAACATATGGGCCAAAGCACCTTTCTACCGATTAAAAGTACTTACATCCTACACGATCAATATGATTGGATGAATCATTTATTTACAAATCATGGACCACAAAATAACTTCCGCGCACCCCCGCAAGATACCCACCCCCTCACTCCTGGAGTACAGCGCATGAAGATAAGGGCTCGCTACACAGAGGAAGCACTGGAGGACGCGATCTTGTAGAGGTGCGGTCTCTTGGAACCCACCTCGCACGGGCGATCTCTTGGCGACCCACCTTGCAAGAGGCGGGCTACCAACATCCAGGCGCGAGTTGCGGTGTCTCCCATGATAGCCGTGCGTAAAACCGACTAGGCAGCACCGATTTCAGCACAGGGGCTATTCATTCCGCTGGAAAGTGCGCTAATATGAGTGGAATACTTCATTGTGATGGTACCATACTAAAATCTATGGTTGTATATGATAATTTGTAAAGATTCGTCTGGTCCATGAACCGGTGAGTGCGTAAGGAAAACAATATTTTTCAGCTCGCTTCATCTCAGCGTATCTTAGTCAGGATTGGTTTAGAAATGCCATAAGGCCAGCTAAACTTGAGATTTACGTCTTCTGATTGGATCGCTACAGCTACGGACTCACCAAAACAAAAATTCGAGTTGGGGCACTGGTTCTTCGGTAGCGTATCACTGGTGGGACATCAATTGGTAAACCACGTTACCTGGTAACTGCCTCGCGCTACTGTCTCAGATTCTGCAATATCCGCGCAATCGCACCCACCAACGAGTTCAAACCGGAAGTACTCGTCGTGACGCGGGGTTGTTGCTAACTCTTCTACATCCCACATATCCGTTGAGCAGCACAAAACCCTGTGTTGGAGTGACGCGTGTCAAGTCACATGACACTATTACCATCTGCACATGCCGACAGCAGTGGAAATGCATCCAAAGCGCTATACAACAGACCGAAGTTCTTCGCGCCGATAAGGTAGTGAATATCAATGCTCTACCATAGGAAATTCTCGCGAGTGTAGGCTCCGTTGTACTTGCCAAGACACCGAACCACGCTGGTCATGTTTGGTCATGTGCTGGTCTTCAGGTACTGCAGTGAACAGACTATTTCTGTGTACGAAAGTGATGCATCGTTGCCTTAAGTTGTGCCTGTTGTGGCGATGCGGGTTCCAAAATCACGGAATTAGCCGCGAGGCTAGACCTTGATCTCAGATCACACAACCCAGAATCTGAGCTAAAAGCCCAAATCCCAGATTCTGTGAGGCGTGTGTTCCTCACTCCTGCAACCCCTTGTCTTGGTTCTTCCTAAGGCTACGCTGTGGGCCCGGACTTGCGTCGGCCACACCAGCTGCCTCCGAACTCGAACGTCTCCAGGTAACTCCAGACGAAGCTTGCTCCTTGCTTGGAAGGTCCTTGTCCGCACGTGTGTAGTCCGAATTGCCCCAGTTTCGTGAATATACAAACGTCACCACACACACTTAGTCCACTCGTCTTCTCAGACCCTTGGACTCTGGGCCTTAACAGCCTCCTCCTTTATCGGCGACTCCGGCTTCGAGTCGTCCCAGTCTCAACATTTCCTCCGGCGGCTCAGACTGAGAGCCGCGTACTGGTCTTCACTCGCCCCTCAGACCAAAGTGGCCCCGAGTGTTGGCTTGGTGCAAGCCTGCCTTTGATCCAGGGCTCTCGTACTATACCCTGGGACTCCCGCGCACCACGCCTTGATGTAGGCGAAACAGCAAAGCCTGAGAACCACTATCCCAGGTCGATGCGCCACACGGACACCACCAGCAGCCCCAGAAACCACTATCCCAGGTACTGCTCTGCCGAAACCTCAGAGCGGATCACCTTCCGCCCGACAATATGAAGCACCGCCAGGAAACCAGCCGAAACCGACGCCCCGCGAGTGGAAATACAACGACAAAGGCAGCACGCGTCGAAACACGCAAAGGCTTGGTCGTTGAACTTGAATTTATTTGGAGTTAGCTGAGCTTGACCGTCGATTGCTCGAGACTACCCCACTTGGCTTCACTCGCGATGCTGAACAGAACTTGGTTCCCACGAGGCGCAACTTGCACGACAAAGACGACCTCAGTCACTTGCGCTCTTCGTGGCAAAACAAACTCTGTTTGACTTTACACATGCACTAACAAGGGCCTAACAAGTAAGGGCGCAAACTCCCCCGGGAGTCACCTTGCACTTGGGCGAAGAATCCACTAAGTCACTGGCTGCGGCGTCGGTGGGCCGCACATTTTATCCGGGAGCACTCCCATTGGTCGAGCTGGGTCAGTCATCACTTGATTGCGCCGGTCATAGTGGGTACAAATCAGGCCGCAATCCGATGACGTCAAGATCCCGCGACTGTGATTGGCAGGTATCCAAACGCGACGGGTCGGCCGGAATCTTATGTGAGGCACACCGGCTCAAGAGTCGGCGCATGACGACCGTCCATTGCGACTCTCCACGCGAGACCACCAAAGATCTTGGATCCAGTGGTCACCATGTCGCGTCACGATGTAGCCATTGTGCTTCCCAAGCCGCCAAGTCCCAACTCGGACTTGTGGTCACAGATGGATTCCGCTTGGCCTTGACCCAACTTCCCAGACTTCGAGTCTCAGAGTCTGAGGCGAAACCATATCTCAGACCCAAGTTCCAGGTCCCAGAATCTGAGTTGGCATCAGCTTCCAGACTTCAGATCTCGGGCTCAGGTTCCAGATGCAACTCAGACTTCGGACTTCAGGCGGCACGTACCAGATCGAGCTTGGAGCTTCAGAACCGGGGTGAAGCTTGAGTTTCAGACTTGGAGTCTCAAACCTGTACGCTCCAGAGTCTAGACACCTACTTGGAGGCCAGTTCTGGATCGGGCCAGTCCAGCTTGAAGTCCGTACAGCGACCAGACTAGGATCAAGAAATATCCATTTGTGCTGGAGCGGTCTGGGCAAAGTAGGGCTTGGGGATCTGACTGATGGGTTCAGATTTAAAATCTGTTGGAACCTCATCACAACCGTCCCTTGTGTGTGTCAGGTCCAAAGAGACCATTCTCCGAGTTGGTCCTAGCGCACATAACCGGAAGATGCCCACGATCTCCCCGTCCCGGCCGCGAAAGCTCCTGCCTCGGCTCCCGAGCCTCGGCCCAAGCCATTTCACAAACGGCCCGCATCCACACACCTTTTCAACTGCAGCGCTGGCACGCGCAGCGCATCCAAAACATGGCCGACAGCCACGCGTCCGACCGACGGCTCCCCGTGTCATCGCAATGTGGCGGCGGACAAGATGCGGGGTTCGCAGGGCACTCCTGCGGCTCCCACGACCTCAAGCACCTCGTCGGCGACCTCCAGCAGCGTGCGTACGTCGTCCGCGTCCCCACGAATGCGCCAGCGGCCTCCAGCACGACCCCTGCAGTCTCCAGCGCACCTCCGTCGTCCGTGGCAGCTACTCCGGCGATCCAGCGTCCTGCACCCGCAGTGCTGGCCTCACAGCTACCGCACGACGACTCCGCGCAGCGCGCCACGACCTCCGCTGCAGTCTCGTCGTCTGCCACGCTCTCTTCGTCTGCGTCGGTAGCGCTGGCACCTTCGCTAGCGTCGCAGACGCCTTCGGCATCGTCAGCAGCGCCTCTGGCAAGTCAGCATCGTCGGCTCACGATCTTCCAGCCCTCGGCTCGCCATGTTTCGCCGCTGCCGACCACGATTCGCGTACCTGCAAGGTTAGACGACGTGGACAACCACGAGCACTTGGTCGACGGCAAACGACGGCGTGGCTCGTGTCGAGGATGTGACTGCGTTCTCTTCAAGCAATTCGGCATGGCTGGAGAGCCTCACTCATTGTGATGCTACGCGCGACGTGCTGCAGCCTCAAGCTCTCGCACTGCTGAACTTCTCAGACCCAACTGCTCGAGTGCGGTTTGAGCGTGAGACCATTCCGCTCATCCAGTGCTTTGGCGTGGAGCGCTTTGCACATCGTGTCATGAAGACCACTGAGACTCTAAGGCACGTGACGAGCTACGCCCAAGCGCTTGAACGTCCCAGCTCCAATGACCCCAGCCATGTCCAGAATGCCAAATTCTCGGCCGAGATCGAGTCACTTCGGGCTGAGCTCGCTGCTGCTTCGACTCCAAGCGCCCAGTCTGCACGGGTGAAGGATCTGCGTGACGAGATTCAAGACCTCCGAGATATAGCTGCTCGGCGCCTTGCTGAGATCACCAGTCTACAGTCTGAGTTGGCTTCTCGGGCGCTGCCTTCCCAGTCTCAGTCCACATCGTCCTCTTCAACTCAGGAACTCAAAGACAAGGTTCAGGCGCTGACGATGGAGCTGGGCGACGCTCAAGCCGAGAATCGAGAGCTCTGTGAGCATGTTCAGAAGGCAAGTACGACCTCATCGCCCACAATAACAGTCTCAATACCAGCGCGATTCACAACACTCAGCTCAGGAATCGGCTAGCGACGATGACCCCGTTCTCAGCTGAGGCGCTGATGAACTACTTGATGTCGAGCAGCAACTTCTTGGGTCACGGGAAGCGGCTGTATGAGCTGCTGCAGTACTTCGAGCGGGACATGGCCATGCCTCTCAGCTACCAGACGACGCTCCAAGTCTCAGCTCGGGACCAGATCAGCGGCGACTATGGCTCGTTCACTCCATTCCAGATCGCGGCTTCAGCACTAGGGGGTACGCCGGCAGCTGTAAGCGCCGCACCCTCTACGTTGACATCATTCCTCAGCTCAGCAGCGCCTCCATCTGTTCCAGCTCAGCCCCCTGTACCGCCGCCTGCTCAACCATCCGTTCTACCACCGGCGTGTCAATCCCACCTTCAAGCCAGCCACACAAACCGTCCAAGTCGAGCCAGAGCTCGGGTGGTGGTACTTCAGCACGATCCGGCAAAGGCAAGGACAAGCTGAAACTTGGTGCTGGTGGGACCTTGTCGCTCAGCTGCACTCGAAAAGCAGGGGGAATCGCTGGTCGGTCTTTGTCTCAGCCTCGCAAGTCGACAATTGATCTCACAGGCTCAGATTTGGGGCCATCCAAGCGTGCCAGCGACCGGGCCACCCTTCGCGGTTATCCTCGGACGTACACGCCTCAGAGGCATCGAGCGCCGACGGAGTCTCCAATCAGGGTCTCAGATCAGCAAGCCGAAGGCAAGCTCCCACGTTCCTTCCTATGGTCCAATGTCCGGGGCGACGTCCAGGAGTTGATGCGCGCTGGCGTCGAGTTCTGGAAAAAGCTGAAATCGAGCTAAAGCACATAATATTTTTATTAGCATCTTGCGCAAGCCTTTGGCCGTAAAACTATCGACAGAAGGAACCTTTCTGGCATTGAAATTAGGTCCCCCGTAAAACATAAACGACAGTAGTGATATTAGATCGAATGATTGTCTCCGATTGGGCTTGCCACAAGCTGTCTGATGAGCTCTGATTTAGAGGCAAAAACGTTAATTTGTGAGAGCTAGAGCCTCAAATAAAAACGAGTTTTTTTCTGCTTGCACGGTTGAGATTCGCATTCATCAATTTCTTTTTGCCCAATCAGGGCGCTGTTCACGTTTATGCTAAGTGTAAGATTGTGTTTTAACTCTGCGGGACTTAGAAGCCCAGACATCAAACTGCTGGTTTTCGGGGGTAGGTCGAAAAGATCGACTTTTAAATCCAAACCACTTCCAGCAAATGTTAATATATTGTGAGAATCAACGCGAACCGTTTAAAGGGATCTGTCTAGTTCAACGTATCGGCCGATCTATTCGAACTCAAAGTTGGCGCTTGCCGAGATCTGTGACGAAGCGCCCGCGCTCTTTGCTCAGGTTGCTAGACCGCTCGACCTTGGTCTTCGCTCAGCCCTTGCACCACTTGGCTCAGCCCTGCTTAGCGCTGCGAGAGTTCTTCTTAGCTCCTTCCACTGAGCGAACATCCCCACTCCACATCGCTTGGTTTTGGCGCTTGAACGCTTGGTTAACTCCGGTTTGGGTCGGGCGAGGCGTGTGTTCCTCAGTCTGCGATGCCCTTGATTGTTTTTTTTTTTTATCACGGCTACGCTGTGGGCCCAGACTCGTGTCGGCCTCAACAGCTGCTGTCGATGTTGAAGGTTACCGGAGGTGTTCCCAGACGAAACTCGCTCCCCACTTGGCGAGTCCCAGTCCGCACGTGTCCACAGCCCGAAATGCCCCGGGTTTTCTTTAATGAACACAACACCACACACAATAGCCTCTACTTCCTCTCTTTGGTTCCGGCTTAGAACCACAACACCCCTTCTTTCCCGGTCGGCCTGGATACGGGCCGAGTTCGCCTTTTATTTGTCTGAGCCTGGGCGGGGCTCGTACCAGCTTCTCCTTTTTTCTCTACGAGTCAAGCTACGACCCGGTTGGTTGGAGTTAGTTGGCTCGGTTTGAGCCTAGTCCGAATCCAAGGCACTCACACACACCCTGGGACTTCCCGCGCACCAGGTCCACAATGAACCGATACTAATAATCACACAATGTACCGGGGCACGCCAATGTCCCCAAGCACACAATACAATTACCCTGCCTAAACCTTAGAATGGATCACCTTCCACCCCAAAATATGAAATACACCCTAAGGTGTAACCTTAATAGGAAATAACCGTACTGCCGTCGCACCGAGGCACGCTGACAACGTTGATATGTTAAGTTGAATTTGTGTGGATGATCGCCAAGACACCTTCTGGCCAAAGACCTCCACCACTTGCGTCCTTCGGGGCAAAACGAACTCTGTTTAAATTTAACACATGCACTCACTAAGTGGGGGCGCGATATCCTTCTGGGTACACTCTGACTGGCTGCGCGAAGAGTGTCGGCTGTATGCTTACCGGGCGACCTTGAAGATCCGCTTGAAATCTTTGGTCTCAACCAATGCGGTGGCTCCATGCTGGCGGCGACGTCTTGGAGTCGCTGCTGGCCGTTGAGCTCCGCTTGAAGTGTCTGCGATCTTGAGCGGGCGCACCCAATGTAGGCTTGATTACGGCTGCTTCACCGGATGAGTGTACTGGCCAGTACCACCAACTTCGAAGTCAGTACCACTGTCTGAACTTAAGTCCAGCGACTCCTCACCCGGCACTTCAACTGGTCTTCGACAACTCCGCTCAAGTCCATGCCGCTCCGCTCAGGTCCATGGCACTCTGCTCGGCTTCTCGACTCAGGCAATGCTTCTCGACGTCACGTCCAAGGCTGGGCTCAAACTCCATGCCACTCCGCTCAGCTCGACATCTTGGGCGAAGACTCCATGAGCATGGCGATACTTGGGTCGCCTTCAGCCCGGTCTCGCTCAGACGCCTGCAACACGACTCGGCTCGACACCTTGGGCAATCAGCTCCATAACCACAGGAAACGTCAGACTCCAACTCCACCAGACTCCGCTCAGCTCTTCATCTTGAACGGGACTCGGGTCATCACGCTCGAGGCTCAGCTCGGACTCCGCGCAACTTCTCTCAGCTTTCCAGACTCAGCTCGGACTTGGGCAACAACTCCATAATCACTGGGGAAGGTTGAGCTCAAACCCCACCTGGCATCCGCTCAGACATCAGCGCCTATGCTCAGCTCAGCGATCTGGGCGAAGTGTAAGATTGTGTTGTGACTCTGCGGGACTTAGAAGCCCAGACATCAAACTGCTGATTTTCGGGGGTAGGTCGAAAAGATCGACTTTTAAATCCAAGCCACTTCCAGCAAATGTTAATATATTGTGAGAATCAACGCGAACCGTTTAAAGGGATATGTCTAGTTCAACGTATCGGCCGATCTATTCGAACTCAAAGTTGGCGCTTGCCGAGATCTGTGACGAAGCGCCCGCGCTCTTTGCTCAGGTTGCTAGACCGCTCGACCTTGGTCTTCGCTCAGCCCTTGCACCACTTGGCTCAGCCCTGCTTAGCGCTGCGAGAGTTCCGCTCAGCTCATTCCACTGAGCGAACAACCCCACTCCACATCGCTTGGTTTTGCCGCTTGGACTCTTGGCTTAGCGCCGACTTGGGTCGGGCGAGGCGTGTGTTCCCACTCTGCGATCCCCTTGGCGGTTCTTGATCACGGCTACGCTGTGGGCCCAGACTCGTGTCGGCCTCAACAGCTGCTGTCGATGTTGAAGGTTACCGGAGGTGTTCCCAGACGAAACTCGCTCCCCACTCTGGCGAGTCCCAGTCCGCACGTGTCCACAGATCTCGTAGATCACCCAGGACACGGCAGTGCGGGTGGGAATGTGAGCATCCTCGGGGCCCATGTCTTCGGTCTGCACTAGGCGCTCATAACGTACCGGGCGACTCTCATCTGCCGTGGAAATGTCCGACGAGTAATCCGCGGGGGCCTTCGTTTGGAGGGACTTCTTCCCACTGGGAGACATCAGCGGACTTGGGTCCCCCTCTGAGACGCTAGAGCCCCGGGAACGCTTACGCCGAGGCGTCTTCTGGACCTTGGAACTCAGGGGCTTGCGCTCGTCTCCCGAAGCATCTTCATCATTGTCGGAGTGTTCCGGGGAGTCTGGGCGCTCGGTGGGGATCTGGAGCCAAGGGCACTCGATGCCGACAGCCCAGTCACACTCTAGCAACACCCTTCTCGAAGTATTCTTCAGGAACATGCCGCAACCACTCCACCTCGTCCAGAATCTGGAGACAGAGTACGCGCCGGAGGATTTCAATGAGGACCAGCTCCCGGAGGTAAGTGTGGATCACCATCTCCTTTTCCAGCTCGTTCAGGACGGCATCTTCGGCATCTTGAAGACTGCAATTATCCCCATCCATTCGCAAGTACTCGAGAACGTCCGGCCGGACGTCACTGAACCTGGCTTTCACGGGGAGTAACTTGAGTAGTGTCTCGTCGGAGCGGGGAGGCTGAGCGTCGGCGTCGATAGGATGGTACCAGGAGCTGTGTGGATCCGTCTGGGGCTCATAGTCCCGGGGTCGAAGTTGGCGCAGGCCGTCCGGGGTCGTCCGGGGAGGAGGGAGCTTCTGCTCGACCTCCTCTATCTCCTCTCCTCCATCCTCCTCCTCATCTTCCTCTCTTTCCTCCTCCTCGTCCTCCGGAATCGGCTGCCGATGCTTACGGGGGTGGAGGTCGCCACCGTCGCTCCCATTATCGTCGTCCCCGGAGCCCCCGGAGTTGCCCTCCATGTCAAAGTCGAGCGAAGACCCTCGGGGGTTGGTCAGGCCCTTGGGCCCGGCGGCCCCTCCTCGAGCCGGCGGAGAAGCATGAGAGGTGGCCCGGGATCCTGCGATCGAGGGTGTGGGGACGAGCCTGCTGGAGCCCGTGTAAGACCCTGAGAGATCGAGACAAAGGATGCGTTTGGCCCCGGAGGGACCTGGGACTGCGAAGCCGCGCCAGCACCCGAAGAGCTGGTAGCAGGTGGAGTCGGGGGCGGTACCGGAGTGGTCGAGTGCGAAGCAGCCGTGGCTGAACCCTCTTGAGAGGAATCAACCGCCTGGGGCATTCCCGGGGCCGTCTCTAGTATCCTCGAAGGAGAAAGCAGAAGGATCGACTACCGCATCCGAACGATACACCATCAGCTGGATAGCGTAAGACAAGTGTTCAGAGTTACAGTACGCTCGAAGGTGGTCCTGGAAGAAGGCCCGGTCCCCATGACTCCAGGGCCAGCTTGAGTTGTGAAGTACCGGAACAAGCGCTCCGAGTCGACCATCAACCGCAGCCGGCGAGCCTTCGCATGGAGCGACTCGTTCTCCTCCTCCAGACGCGCCGCCTCCCGGGCTTCGGTGGCCACTGCCTCCTCGTACTGGGTCCTGAGACCATGCCCGGGGAGGCTGAGGAGGCTGAGCTGCCAGTTTGGCCAGAGCCTCGTCGCGCTCTGCCTGGAGCTCCCGGGACCTATGGGAGACCTCGTCCAGCTGTCGCTGAAGGTCTGCTAGCCGCGCTTTGGCCTCCGTCACGTGCCGCTCCGCCTCAGCCCACTGTGCCGTGGTGTCGTCAAGTTGGGTCTGCAATAGCGACCGGTTCCTGAGCTCTTGAGCCAGCACCGCACGCGTACATTCAACGAAGCCCCGATATGCGGCGAGGGTCGCAGCGTCGAGATCCCGGAGCGAAGCCTCCACTCCCGATGTGCCTCCGCGCGCGCCGTGTCTGTGCGCTGCAGGGCCTGGAGTAGGAGTGTGTTGGCCACCTTGCTATCTGGGTCCGCCGTGGCCGCCATGTCTCGGACCAGTCCCAAGGATTCCAACCTCTCCAGGGCCAGGCGCAGTGCATTCAGGGTGTTCAGCACGCGGAGACCAAAACGATCAGGCCCGAAGACGTCTATCAAGGGGCCGGCTTGCAGTTCAGCCGCCCGGGCCCGGTGTCCGGGGACGATCTGGGCCGGGGCTCCGGAGAGGCTCCTAGGGACCAGTATGTCCGAGAGGCGCTCGCCGGCCCTGCAGAGTTGCCCCCGCCATTCGTGTACTTGCCCGCGTCGGCGGTCGACATTCAGGCGATCGCTTCCGGGAACGCCGGGGGCTCCAGGTCCGGGACGTCGAGGAGTAGCGCATGTGGCTGTTCGGGTACCCGCCTTGTCGGTCCCCCAGATGGAGGAACTGGCGCGTTTGATGCCCGCCGGAGACTCCACCTGACAAGTCGAGCATGGCCGTATCTCCCGTGGGCAAGGAAGCAGTCGCTGGCGGGAAGCCTAGGAGTCCTTTCAGTTCAGGCCCAGTCCGACGCCGGGATACCAATTCGACGAAGCCCCCATAGATGCCCGACGTCAGGTTGTAAGTGGGGTTCAGCAGCGCGGCGCGGAGCTTGCGATCTTCTGGAGAGAGCGCCGATGGAGGCTCACTGACGTTGCTTGAGAGGTCCACCAAGGCCTGGGCCTCCTCGAGTTGGCTGGCGACACCCTCTGGGGCGGGCCCGAGTGGCACGCAAGATACGCGCGCGGGGATGACGCAGGAGCTCCATCCTGGCGCCACCTTGAAGACCAGATGATTGACGGGTACCGACCCGGGGCCGATGAAGACCGACTAAGAAGACAGGTATCGACCAGCCAAGGGAAGAAACCGGTTGACCCCGGTAAACCCCGGGGCAGCGGCCAAGATCCAGCGACCCCGATGCCTCGAGGAGTGCTCGGCAGCGGTGATGCAGGATGGGGCGGTTGTGGCATAGTGCCCCGGGCTCCGGGTGCCGACCGACCCCGGAGACGTGTTGCCCCAGAGGATGTACCCATTTCCCGGGTACCGGGTGTGTCCCACATGAAGAAATTCAAGGAGCCAACACCGGGCGACCTGCGACGTCAGACGAGCCGACCCCGGAGGTATCCGGATCAGCCCATAGTGAACTCAAGTGATTAGCAGATATTAGTGAGAAACCCATAGTTAAGCACCTCCCCGGGGCCAGTGGCCATGGAGAGGTACGCAATTCAGTCTAACTTTTTCCCCAAAGATCTCAAGTCGCCTCGCGTTCAGGAACTCCAAGGTACTAAGGCCGCGGTCGCTGGGACCCGCGCTGATAGACTAATCCCAGGTAAAGCGATAACATCTTTGCCAGGGTTTCTCTCTGGGAAGCCCCAGGCATTTCATATTTGTCCCCCCGGAGTGCGGTCTAGCCGGCGCGGGTAAGGGCATTCCATATTCTCAGGGTCTCGCCCCGAAAAATATTGCGGCCGTCGCCGAGGGAGTCTTGCTCCGAAAGACCTGATTGCATATTTTAGTTGCGTATTAATTCCGCCCCGGGAATTAGGTATCGTCCCCGGGCGATTGATTGTATTGCTACCAAGCCAGCGTACTGATAAGGTTGGAACTCCCAGGAGGTCCTCAGTGGTTGGCCTTCCCTCTGATCCAAACAACCGATTCCTAGGGGGTACACAAGGTGAGGTTACTGACCGAGTCCCAGGGCGCCTTGCTTCTCTATAGCGAGTACTTGCCCCGGGAACTCACGGCCCCGGATAAATCCCTCGTCCGGGCGGGCCGTCTATCTACTAGGAGATTCGCTCTCCGAGTGCTCTAGATTCTCTGTCTAGGAAACGCAACCCGGGAACTGACGGGGTGTCGAGGGCGAAAGCTCAAGGCGCTACATCACAGAGTGGTGTTGGAACACCGAGTATCAAGATGCGTTAGCAGCAATTAAGGATAGTCTCCTTCATGCGCTTCATCTGGCTTTGTCAGACCCCGCTCGTCCGTTTAGTGTCGTCTGTGACGTCTCTGAATTTGCCATCGGCTGTGCCCTGTTGCAAGCGGACCCAGAGGGCGCGAGCGCGTGGTGGCGTTCGAATCTCGCCAGCTGAAGGCTGCGGAGAAGAAGTATCCTGTCCACGACAAGGAACTACTTACCATAAAGTATGCGCTCGTCAAGGTCAGGGTGCACGTGTTGAGCTCTCAGTCGTTCGTGATTTACACGGATCGTGCATCGTTACGCACTGCGACTCAGTCGCCTCACCTCTTCGCAAAGATAGCTCGTTGGCTGTCCTTCTTCGCGGAGTATAACTTCGACGTGAAGTACAACCCTGGCAGGCAGAATGTCCTTGCGGACGCGCTGTCGCTCAGGCCGGGTTATGAGCTGGGTTATATATCGACCGTGACTTCGTCATTACCAGATCCGATCCGAATGGCTTATGCCAAGGACGACACTTGTGTCGCGTTGCTGGAGCCTCTGGGGAGCAATGCGTTTCAAGACTCGGACGTTGCGTTGACAGCGCGGGTGCGCGCGCGGTTGTACCGTTATTTCCTCGATGGTGGCCTGTTGTTCTACA
This sequence comes from Phytophthora melonis, assembly GCA_024211575.1. Classification (NCBI taxonomy): domain Eukaryota; phylum Oomycota; class Peronosporomycetes; order Peronosporales; family Peronosporaceae; genus Phytophthora; species Phytophthora melonis. The sequence goes on along the minus strand of JAMXKT010000094.1, from coordinate 948,295 downwards.
ACGCGGGCTCCGAGGACACGCCACGCGTGCTCATCCCTCCTGATTAGGACCTGACGTATCGCATCCCACCGAGCTTCGAGATAGCTAGCACCACGCGCCGCGACATCGTCCGGGGTAGAGCTGAGCTCATAACCATCTCGGCTTCACGGGTCTAAAGCATCAAGCTTTCACCCTCCTTGCCTTCAAAGGTCTTCACGCTCAGCATGAGCGGCTTGGGAATCGTTCCCGCGTCGGATGACGAAGCGGGCGCTTGGGGCGCCGCGGTCGTCGCCATCCTCTGCTGGAGGTGCTCTAGCAGAGCATTCTCGTAGCTTGAAAACGCCTCGAGACGCGCATTCACCGCGTCGGGGCCATGCTAGGCAAATTGCGTCACGCCCTCGGGCTCAGCAAGGATATCAGCTTTTTAAGCGCATCCTGCTGGTTCGGGGGGGGGGGGCGGCAATTGAGCGAAAAGCACCATTCTCCACAAAGGGTCAGTCTATACAGACTTAGGTGTTGGATTGACTACAAGTGCTACCAAGTGCAGCTGGGCTGCCGTAGCTTTAGCGTCAGAGGAAGACGTAACAGACTCACATAGTCTCTGCTTAAGATAGCCCGTTCCAATACCAGAACATACGAGTCCGTACACCTTACAGACTCAAAGAGTCAACCCTTAACCCTCTTAACTCTTAGCTGTGTGAATCACAAACTGAATGTATTTCCCTTTAGCCCGGCCAAGACGGCTATGGTGTAATTGTGTCCGGTTCACTCACTATCTAGCATAGTGAACCCTAGTCTTAAGCATAATCAGTGGCTTGCAAGCCATGCACTGATTCTCATACTAACATAGGTTATCTTAAGCATAATCAGTGGCTCGCAAGCCATGTACTGATTCTCATACTAGCATAGGTTAGACAGTGCGTACAGGCGTCCCCGCTGGATGTGCAAAGGTCCGACTGAAAAAGTCTGCAAGGATGCAAGCTTTGCACAGGTTTCACGTGCATGCCAAACGTACTGATTTATTCAATTAAAGTTAGTTGAGAATGCGGCGCATCGACATTAAGTCGATAATTCCCGAATGCTTCCAGCAATTCCTGATCGTGTCGGGAGTAACTGCGTCCCAAGCTTGAGTGGCCCACTTTACAGCTGTAAGAATCGTGATCTCTTGTGGAAGCCCAGCACTGTAGCGGTCGATACTGTCCTCAATTTTGATTCGTGTGAAGTAACCTCCAACGTGAGCCTTTCATTTCCTACTGCCAACTTCCCGCAATGCGACACTTCTAGCTCCGAATTCATTTACCTCAGTGCATTGCCCCGACCAGGTCAAGCAAATCCCATCTACATCTGCACATGATCGGCAAGGTACATTGCCTGGCGCAAGTGCACATCTAACGGGGACGCCTGTACCCACAACGCATGTGTGTCCCACAGTTTGTAACCCTTCGGGTAACTCTCGTGTGACCCCGGTACAGCCATGTTACGAGTCGCGTGAAGCCTACCCTAACGGAAGAACACAAGGTCAAGCAGCTAGCCTTCGCCCTGGACATCCATTCGGTTCGTAATTGTTTTTACTTACTCTCTAAACTATGATAATAATACTGAAAATTTTCACAACAACTTTTTTATATAATTTGTATTATAGAAGGGCGAGATGCCAGACTGCATCACATGTACGATATTGTACAGTAATGTGCCTCGATAAACAACCTCTTATATGGATAGAGTATAGCAGACTATCAATGCTACACAGACAATATAGAAGGGGCAGCTGTATCGATTTAGTACGACACATTGCCTTGATTGAAATGAAGCGTAGGCGATGGTACGGTATATCACTCTTAAACACTTTGACTCCAGCCATCACGGTAAGTCAACGCCTTGAGGGTCGAGAAACTCAAAAGGATCGACACAATTTGTTATAATGGTCTAAGGTACAACAACACATTACTATAAACTATCTAAATTCAGTACATTAACAAACCTTATCCTTTCATATTTCCCATACGTTCTATAATTTCTTCCAGTCTATTCGTTGTTACCCCGTTGTTTATTCAGGCACATTACTGTACACATTGATGAGAAGTGGTTTAATTTGTATAAGGCTTCCACAAATTATTACATCACGGAAGGCAAGCTAGCGCCATACCGCTCATGTCCCAATCGTCGGTACATAGGTAAAGTTACGTTTCTCGCTGCGGTCGCGAGGCCTCGGTACAACGCTAGGTGAAAATCCTATTTTGCTGGGGAAATTGGCACGTGGTCAATTGTGGAGTACGTGGCTGCCAAGAGGGAATCCAACAACCGAGCAAGAGGGACCGTTGAATTCAAGAAATATCAACATGACGAGAGCAATCTACGTTGAAATGCTCAAGGAAAAGTTTAGAAGTATTGCAGTTGCCACAATCGACAAGTCTTATGTAGCACTACAAAGGTAGTACAATGCGTTATAGCTCATGGAGGTGGGAACGCAAACGCTCTACCCAGGGTGCGCGAGTATTATCTTGACCACGGGACAGCAGCAATGCCTATGGTGCTCGCCATTTCAAAAGAAACAGTCCTTGCTGGAATGTGTGTACTTCAACCACAAGATAAATAAAATTGACCAGATTTTGGGGGTTAAGTCAAAACCAACTTTGCTATACCTGGTGAAGGCGCATTGGCACTACGTGTTGCACCTTCTTAAGCAAAAAAAAATATTCAAAGTGGACGCTAATGTGTTTTTGCTTGAAAAGGAACGAGCGCAGAATTCAAAAATAATGGTCGCTTGTAGTGAACTTGATCGACGGTATTTTGATGATTTGTCTCCGGTTGTTTTGAAAGAACTAAAGCGCCTGTCAGAGAGCGAATACAAAATAATCTGGAGCGGACGGTGAGGGCCCAGGAGAAACTTCGGGAGAAGCTGTAATGTCTACATACACGTGTAGTCACCGCAACTCGAACTTGCTGTTAGGAGTATTGTGGATGGCAGCAGAGGAGCTCTGCTGTCGAATCTCGGGCCCCATACACTACTAGTAATAGATCTAGAGCGCCTACAGCGCACCTCTGAATCTTGCACTTTGGCGGTGAGAGTAATCCCGTGCCGGCCGCATCAGATTCGAGTGCTCGGTCAACGCATCCAGCTTCTCCGTTCGGACGGAGGCATTTTGTTCACAAACAGAGATGTGGCAAGCTGCAAAACGCAAGAAGTGCAGCGCAATCCTTGCAGTGATGGCACAGCGTGGACTGCACTGGAACGTTGCTATCGCAGCAACCGTGATCTTTGGTGTCGTTACCGACGGAATAATGATCATTATGGTGACATGAAACATCAACCGTAGCCAGTGGCTATGGCTTGGCGTGCCAGTGATGAGGGGTATCCCTCACGCAATGCGCTTCATTGTGGACAACTACGTCGTGGTGGAGCTTATCGAAAGGGGATCGGAAGGCGCGTTGCTCGGACTGCTCACGACTGCCAACCACGTCTCCCCCTTCAGCCGCACCATCGCCAAGTTCATCAACGCGCGCTTCCACGTCTGGAAGGATGACATCCTGGTTCGAGACGCGCCGAGACGTGACCATCACAATCTGGATCTGCTATGGATACGGCATGAAGATGGTCTCACCGATGTTGCTGCCGCTACTGCCGAATCAACGAGCTCTCCGTCGCCAGGGAGGCGTAAGCAAGCGCATGGGCATGTGGATGGTGGGGATCTTGATGCTTGCACTCGCTTGGCTGACGATGGTGAATATTCCGAGCATGAACCCGGCAACAAAGTGCTGGGCGATCACTGGAGGCTGCGCACCGAAGTCGCACCACACTGCTCTGTGGTACTACACTTTAACAGAGAGAGAGCAAAATTGATTAACAGAATTGAGACTTGTCGTAGAGCTGGCTAGAGAAACCTAATTCTACTGCTGCGGGATCCATACAGGCGTTGCCGCAGGGGGATCATCGTCGTCAATGGGTTGTGGGAAACCCAGACGGTGCAGGACTGTCTTGATGTCATCGCTAATGAGATGAAACTCGGTAGATCGGCGGTAGAGATGCTGGTAATGTTGCCGAAATGAGAAGCCCAAGCGAGGTATGCTGGGGCTGACCACACGGACACCATTGAAGTGTATATCATTTCGGAGACGCCACAGTGCGTGGAACACAATAGCTGTGTGGATGCGCCATAAAATGAGAAGAATGGTACGATGTTGGCGCCAATCTGCGTGGACATCGCGGTCGGACGGGAAGAGCAGCAGTCGCCACCCCAGTGAGGATCGAAAGCAGGAGCCCAAGGCTCCCACAGCGTCTGCCATAGTAGCTGGACAGGCCCACACTCGAAGAAGCACTGAGTGGCCGTTTCGATAGCGCAGCAACCATGGCGTACACAGAGCTGCGCTAGAGGCGACGTCGCACTCAGAAAGAATAGCCGTGCCCCCAGCGTCAGATTTCCAAAGTAGAGTCTCATGGTGACATCGTGCACCACAGGTAGTAGAACCCGACGCATCCACCCCCACGTTGTAATCCACCGCGCGACCTCACCCTCTGGACAGCCCAATGCTGTCAGTGGGTGAGGTTTCGGTACTGCAGGTGTGCCAACGAGCCATTTCCAGTCACCACCTTGTAGATTGGGGGAAATCGCACCGATCGCTGCCGAACAACGCCATACAGCACTGGGTCGGCAGCGGTAGTCGCAGGCACGAAGCCAGACAAAGAATGGGGCTGTATCCGGCGGAGGATCTCCGAAAGCTGGTCGTACAGTTGAAAGATGTCCCCGTGGTGCACTCGCGGGTAGATCGGCCGAACAGCAGCAAACATGGAGCTGAAGAACACCATGGGAGAAGGCCAATGTCGGCGGTCGTCCAAAAGTCATTTAAAACGTGGTAACCCAGGCTAGCCAGTGTGCGGCACAAGCGACCAAAAGTGATAGATCCAGTCCCAACAGGAGCGTTAGAGCTGGACGCATGAAAACTCGGATCCACACTCCACCACAGAGGGCTGTAGAGCGCGTAATGGCGGGTCTGAACCTGGGATCGCGGAAGCCTCGCGATGGGCCCCCAAGGTATCCGTACCCAAAGCCGAAGGGCGTGTCTCCACCAGTGCGGTAGCATTCCTTGTCGCCATCCAGGGGGGCGAGGTGGGCTTTGCATTAGAAAATCACATGTCCATTGTCTGGAGAAAACTCCATAGCGAAGGCGGAGAAGCTCAGCGATGGGTCGATACCAGACCACCTCAGGATGGTTAAGGTGGTCCGCCATCGCACGAACAGTGGTTTGTAGGAGCTTCAGGTGCTGGCATTTGATAAACGACGCAATGAGTGGGATACCCAATCCACCATCTTCACGCGACCCATTTGCGATGCCCGCCTTCACGAGATAGACACCGCTGCCACCGAGTCGGTTGTACAGCACGTAGCTCTGAATGAGACTCTGCCAGCGAGTGAGAAATCGAGCAGGAACGACCATCGTAGTGGTGAAATACCAGAGCAGCGATAATACCAGTGTTTGCACCACAACGCGGCGTCCTGCCAATGTCCGAGCCCGGCCCTGCCACAGCCGAAGCTGGAGTAGGAGTTTCTGGTCCAGGTGAGTCGCCAAAACAACAGAAGTATCCCTATTCCCGAATGACATACCGAGATATTTAACTGTCTCGTGCCGTAGGAGAGACCGTAACGGTGCTAGACTGGGTGCTGGCGAGTTGTCATTGAGACTCAGAATGCAGCTTTTGTCATGGTTTAGTTTGGCCCCCGAGCCCGCGCAATACACTTCAACGAGGCCCAGTTGTTCCTCCAATTGTTCCACACCCAGCGAAAATAACGCTGTGTCATCAGCGAAGAAAGCAGCAGGAATCGTAAGATCTTCAGACACCGGAACACCGAGCCCCCTGTGCGATCGTAGCAAATTTCCCAGCGGTTCCATCACCAATAGGCGTGTTAAATCGACCCAATCGGATTAACGGGATGCCTCGTCTGACTAATCCGACCCGATCCGGCTGTGAATCGCCTGATTCCGATCGACGCCGACTCCGAGTCGATTGGATCCGCTCGTCGATATGTGATTACAAAGGTAAAACCTTTTATAGTTGCTTACAACCCAGATCATAAATAGCGGTGGATGCATATAGAAAGATCCTCAGAAGCATCTAATTGGCTTAAACCAAGCGATTAAGAACCAATAAGATATGCGTTCTCTTTATCCTCATACACATTTGATACTCCATCCCAAGGGGTCGTCGACTCCCACTACAGCTGACACTACCACGACACGCCTGCGGCTTCTGCTGCTTTTCGCTCGTCCTGTTGGCCCTACGACTTCACCCGAGCGCTCCCACGCGAGTGTTCTTCGGAGAATCGCGGGATTGGAGAGAAAGAGCAGCGCCTGGCGCCACATCGAGCGCGAGGGCTCGCGACTGGCCTCCCTCGGGCTAATTGCGCGCAGCTGAAAGATGGTCGCGGATGCCGGCCCGATGCTGGTCGAGAGCGTCCGCAAGATGGATCACGTGTTCAAGGCCATCGAGGTGACCAAGCGTCGCACGATGATGCACGTGGCAGGCTTCGCTGCTGCACTATCAAGGACAGCCAGCCGCAGGTGCACATGTACGCTACGAGCGCGGAGGCCACCAACTTGCAGGAGGCATCGTCGATGATCTTATAAATATGCTGTTGCTGCAGCTCGTGCACTGGAATGCGACGTGGGCAAAGACCGCGGAGCGCGTTGAACGAGCTGGTGTCGAAGATCAAGCCTGGCCTTGGCATCACCAGCAACATGCTGTACCTGAACGCGAAGCAGTGGGGCTTCCAGTTCCCGATGGTGCTGCGCCGCAACGGCGTGCCTATCGAGAGCATCACGACTGGCGCCGGCATCCCGACTCAGGAACGTGCGCTTGAGATGATGTCGCAGCGGGAGGCCGTTGGCATCAAGGTGTGGTGTGCTTTAAGCCCGGTTTGGTGGACGGTATGCACGCGGTGCTGGAAATTGCCGCGGCGATGCCGTCGATGACCGTGATGCTGCAGTGGGCTGACCGAAGACAGCGTGGAGGTCTCGATCGCCAAGAAGGAGAGCGCCGTTCTGTCTGCGGACGAGTGGCTTGCTGCGCTCGCCGCGTCCGTGAGCAACAAAGAGTGGCTGAAGGCGCTCATCTCGTCGACGCATGGGGTGGAGGCGAAGACGTGGCTTGCGAACCCGGTGCGTCAGCTTCTTGTCCCCAGGTGGGCCAGAAGTACGTGATCGATGCTGCCGGCGTTCGTGTGTTCGACAGCTCGATCGACATTTCGGGCCCCGTGATCGAGATCACGAAGAAGGACGCGGCAATTGCCGTCGTGGTGAACGAGGTTCGCCCGGCGGTGACCGAGCTGAAGGCCGGCGTCGTGGCGCTGGAGATGACGTTCCAGCACCACCCTGAGCTGTCTTGCTCGATCCACGCTGAGGGCAGCGGCTTCATCGACAAGGTGAAGGCGTTCTACGCCCGCTTCTGAGTGGCCATCGAGGGCAAGGAAGAGGAGTCGTGCGAGGCTGCGTGCGCGGAGAGCGTGATGTCTACTTTCACGGCCAATTTTCAGCATCACGAAGGAGGATATTATGGCGTACCGTGCCGCGCTGGGTCTCAGCGCGGACGAGGTGGGCGCTCCCGATCGTGTCGTGGCGTCCGCTGATCCAGTCGGTGTTCACGAAGGAGGTGAAGGGCAACCTGCTGGATCTGGTGCACCTGAAACACTCGTACAAGCTGCTGCCATCGCGCAAGGCGTCCACAACGTTCCTGCCTGGCGACGACATCGTGAGCACGTCGAACGTCGGCAGTTTGCGCATCATCGACAGCGGCAAGATTGTGCACGGTGTGGCCATCATCTCGCGCAAGACGGTGGACGAGCAGATGAAGGAGGTGCTGGAGCCGCTGGTGGAGCTGTACAGCGAGTTTTTGATCCGCGGCTCGTTCAATGAGTTCGAGTCAACGTTCTCGATCGACAAGTCGACGGACGATTTCGTGCCCAAGCGTCAGGAGGACGTGGAGATCCTGAAGGCGATGTCGTGGCTGAAGCTTGGTGCCGAGGCTTCGGTGATCTTGGTGGCCACCTGTCGTTCGAGCTGACGACGAAAAGCAGTACGCGTCGATCAACTCGCTAAGCTCCGTGGAGGTGTCTGGCGTGCTGTGCCGTGAGGAAGCTGGCTCGAAGGTGGAGATTGGCACGGTCGAGTTCAAGAGCACCGAGGTGAACGAGAGCTCTGTGGTGGCGTTCCTGCGCCAGCTGCAGCCGGCGGACGCGAATGCCGGTGGCATGCACATGCTGGAGAATCAACGTGCCGACGAACGCGCTGGCGTACGCCGTGGCTTCGCGTGACCTGAACCCGATTCACCGCTCGAAGTACGCCGCCATCCAGGGCTACCTGCCGAAGGGCAAGCCGATCATGCACGGTCTGTGGACCGCGACGAAGGTGCGCGACCTGGTCATCTAGAGCTTCGGTCTGGGTTTCGACAGCAACGTCGTGGACTACGACGTGAACTTCGACGGCATGGTGTACCCGGGCGACAAGCTGATCATGCAGGCGCGCCACATCGGCCTCGACAACGGCAAGAAGGTTCTGTCGGTGGAGGTTGTGAACGGCTCCGGCGAGCGCGTGGTTAGCGCGCGTGCTGTGGTGAAGCAGGCGCCGATGGCGTTTGTGTTCAGTGGCCAGGGCTCTGCCGCGGTGAACATGGGCATGGACCGCTACCAGGAGTCCTCGGTTGCTCGCGAGATCTGGAACCGTGGTGATGTTCACCTGCGCAACACGTTTGGTTTCTCCATCCTGGAGATGGTGCGCAAGAACCCGAAGTCCAATACGATGCACTTTGGCGGTAAGAAGGGCTGCATGATTCGCGAACATTACATGAACCTGAAATGCGAAGACCCTCTCACTGGTGAGGTGACCCCACTCTTACCAGAAATTGATGAAGAGACTGAGAGCTACAGCTTTTCGGCAGCAGAAGGCTTGCTGTTCGCGACCCAGTTCAGCCAGCCTGCACTAGTACTTCTGGAGAAGGCAAATTTCTCTGAGATTGAGGCGGCGCAGCTGATCCTGATGATGCCTATTTTGCTGGCCACTCCCTGGGCGAGTATGCTGGTTTGATCTCCTTCGCGGAAGCATTATCGGTGGAAGCACTCATGGATTTAGTATTCCTGCGTGGAATGATCATGCAGAAGGCTGTGAAGCGTGATGCTGAGGGACGCTCGGACTACGGTATGGTTGCCATGAACCCCACTCGTGTTGGCCCCCACTTCACGGAGGAGGCCATGTGCAAGGTTGTAGACGGCATCGAGGCCGCTTCGGACAAGCTCCTTCAGGTGGTGAACTTCAACATCCAGCAGCGCCAGTACGTGGTTGCGGGTGAGAACGTGAACCTGGAGACGCTGTCGCTGGCGTTGTCTGCGTTCAAGACAGTGAAGTCGACCGCTCCGGAGGAGGTGGAGAAGGTGATCGCAGAGTCGCTGGAGCAGAATCGCGCTCGCAAGGAGAAGTGCGAGCAGATCGGGCGTCCGTTTACGCTGGCCCGAGGCCTGGCGGCGATCCCGCTGGTTGGTATTGACGTGCCGTTCCACTCGCGCGAGCTGTTGGGCGGTGTGCCGTCGTTCCGCGCGCTGCTGCGCACGAAGTTCGACCCGCAGGTGCTGGAGCGCCAGCTGCCGCTTCTGGTGAACCGGTACATTCCGAACCTGGTGGCCGCTCCGTTCTCGCTGGAGCGCTCGTACTTCGAGGAGGTGTACGAGGCGACGAAGAGTCCGTACCTGGCCGAGGTGCTGGACCCGATGCAGTGGCAGTTGACGACGAAGGCGCAGCTCGCGCACCTTCTGGTGGTGGAGCTGCTAGCGTACCAGTTTACGTCGCCCGTGCAGTGGATCAAGACGCAGGCGCTGCTGTTCTCGGAGGGCGGTGTTCGCCGCTTCGTGGAGATTGGCCCTGCTCCGACGTTGACGAATATGGCGCTGCGCACTCTGCAGGTTGGCGACTTCCCGTCCGAGCCGGGTGAGATTCTGTGGTACCAGCGCGACCGCGAGGTCGTCCACTTCGAGGAGGAGACGTCGAACATCTCTGCGTCTGAGTACGCGCGTGGTCTGGCTGCCGAGGCTGCGACTGAGGCCGCGGCCGCCGCTTCGAAGACTGCTGCTGCTTGTGCTCCGAAGGCGGAGGCGGCTTCCGCGGCGCCGGCCCCGGTTGCTGCTCCGGTTGTTGTCGCGCTGGCGGCTCCGGTGCAGGCTGCTCCTGCCCCCTCTTCTGCGGCGTCGGCCCCTGCTGCGGAAGACGCGCCAGTTTCTGCTCTGCACGTTCTGCGTGTGCTTCTTGCTGTGCGCCTGAACAAGGACCTTGGCGATATCAAGGAAGACACGGACGTGAAGACGCTTTGCGCCGGCAAGTCTGTGGTGCAGAACGAAATCCTGGGTGACCTGGAGAAGGAGTTCGGTGGCAGCGTCCCCGAGGGTGCCGGCGAGGTGCCACTGAAGGAGCTGGCGTCGAAGTTCTCCGGCTACAGTACGCTGGGCAAGGTGACGAACGGCCTGATCAACAAGGTGGTGGCGAGCAAGATGCCCGGCGGCTTCACGATGCCGAGCATCAAGGAGTGCCTGAGCGGCGAGAAGGGTCTGGGAGCTGGCCGCATGGAGAGTGTCCTGGTGCACTCGCTACTTCTTGCGCCGCAGGCTCGTTTCAAGAGCGATGCGGACGCGCGCAAAGTGGCTGGATGACAGCGTGATGCGCTGTCATGCTGGCATTTCACTGGCCCGCCCGACGATGGCCGCTGGGCATGTCGTTCAACCCGGCTCCGGTGTCGATCCCTACGGCGGCTGACAAGCCCGTGGAGGCGAAACACGCTCTGCTGGCGATGCTCGCGGTACAGTTCAGCAAGGCGTTCACGGAGGTCCCTGAGACGGCCACGATCAAGGAGCTGTCCGCTGGTAAGTCTGCGGTGCAGACCGAGATCGTTGGCGAGCTGGAGAAGGAGTTCGGCTCGGGTCCGGATGATGCGGCGGAAATGAAGCTGGTCGAGCTTGCTGGCAAGTTCCCCGACTACGCGTCGCCCGGCAAGGTGACGAGCGCTCTAATCGCAAAGATGCTGGCGAGCAAGATGCCCGGTGGTTTAGAGTCGTCGAAATGAATCGCACAGGAGGGATGATGAATCAATAGCGTGTATTTGGGTGCTTATGGAGGTGGCGTGTGGGTAATGGCTATTCGTTGGTCCCGTCGGCTTCAAGTTTGAGAGTTGCTTCGTTGAAATCCAGAAATGATTGCATCTCCGAGATGGCTGTGACGGCGTCGTCACCGAGGCGTGCGCGTCGTTTGCTTACTGTTGTGCCAGCTGCTGAAAAAGCCTGCTCGCTAGGAACTGAAGTCGCCATGACTGCAAGAAAGTCACGGGCCATGAGCTGAATTCTTGGAAACTGGTCCAAGCTTCTCATCCACGCGCAAACTTCGTGGCTGCTCGTCTTGGAGTTCACTGTTTTGTCGCGGTGCGCCATCCAACGGTCCAGCTCTGATGCGAATGATTCTCCTTCGAAGCTGGCAGGCTCGTCAGACCCGAACGTGTCGTCAATCAGCTGGAATAACGCCTCTCCAAGTGCTGCGTCGCGTTCTTCCTGCTGGCTGAGTCGAGGGCTGCTCACCTCTTGCTGCTGGCGCTCAAATCGGGCTTTGTAGGATGAGTCATACTCGTCCAAGACGTACTGTCGGATGGTATCCATGTTGTCAACTATGCTTGGGAGAAGTGACTTTGCCCGTGGATCCAAAACGGCGGCTATCTGAGCTTCGCGACTCTTTACATGCGCCGTGTACTCGTCTAGTTTCGACTTGAATGCCGACGCGAAGTCTGCAGTGAAGCTGGAGTTAGCATGGAGCGCCACCTTGGTAGCGTGATTGGAGATGAGAGTAAAGACGACCACAGCCATGCCAAAGGTTGGATAGTTTTTTCCAGACATCATGGTAGTTGCGGCCTTTACGGGTGTAAGGAAGCTGCAGAACTCGGTCAGCATTGCCCAGGCTTCGTCTCCAAGCGGAAAAGCAAGCCGGTCGTCGGCTTTGATGGCGTAGTCCGTGTAACCTTCGTGACCTTCACGGATGCGGTGGAGCAGTTCCTCAATCGGCTTGCGCAGGTGTATGGCTGACAGCACCATTTCCCAGGTGCTGTTCCAACGAGTAACGCAGTCGAGTTCAGGCTGACGAAAGGTGACCTTCAACACCTTGCACACCCTTTTCAGCTCTTCGTTCAGCGCTATCGATTCCGTCAGCTTCTTCAGTACATCTCGGATATGGCCAATACTCGTGTCTACGATGGAGCACACCTTTAGGCCTTCTTTTACAGCCAACTGCAATACATGCGCGAGACATCGTACTTGAAAGACATCGTGTGGCTCGGAAACAATTGCGCTTGATTCGGCCGTCATGGCAGCAGCTGACGACGGCATCGACGCTTCAGCGTGCGCTTCAACTTCATGAGGCAGCTTTGCCTTAATCGACCGCACCATGCTTGCATTGTTCGTAGCATTGTCGGTAGTGATCGCCCAGATAGTGAGTAGAAGCACTCCATCCATGGATTTCACAACGTCGAGGAGGTGGTCAGCTAGCCGAACACCAGTATGGGGTATTCCACGCGTATGAATCCTATGATGACGGATCGCAGGTTCCAGTTGGCGTCAATCCAGTGCAGCGTGACCACCATGTAGCCCTTTTTAGCTGGAGACGTCCACAAATCGGTGGTAATACTCGTACGACTCGCACCAACATCCTCTAAAATGAGGCAGCGCAGGATAGCCTTCCGAGCCAAGTTCTTCTCCACCTTCCAGCGCTGGATTGCGTGGCTTCGGACTGTCTGGCGGCAAGGTACCTTGTAGGACGGTTGCAAAGTTGCGCAGAAAGCGATGAACTTGGGCTGCTCGACGGTCAAAATGGCTGAGCGTTCGACACTACCCAGTCAACCAGAGCTCGATCGGCGTCGGCTTTGCAGAAGTCACTCCCTAGACGCTGTTTCACCATACGTTCGAAGCCATGGTAGAATAGATCCGTCTGCCTTGATGTGCTTGCATCCGCACCACCGCCGTACTCGTCTCCGTGGTATTGCTTGAGATGGTTGCGCATTGTTGTGTGGGCCGTCGAGTTCCAGACCTGTGTTTTGCCCTCACGCTCGCAGCACTTGCAGGAGTATCTGCCATTACCAAGCTCGTTGATAAATGGCCAGATGTCGGAACGCTTGCGTGACCTAAGCTCACTGGACGTAGTGGATCTTTCTACAGCGTTGTTGTTGCCTTCACCATCAGCATCATGGATATCTCCGTCATCGACGAGAGTGTCGCCTTGCGTGTCTGCCATCCTTGGTCACGGTCGTAACGAAGCAACTCGGGGGAGGGGGGGATTTGTAGAGTGTTCAGGCGGCTCTGAGCCGCATGGCCAGACCAGATTGTGTATCCGGATCCGGATAAGCACTTCGACCCGACTCGATCCGACTCGATCGAATCGATTCGATTCAAATCGACTGTATCGACTCGCATTTACACGGTTTACCTGTTATAACTAGTTGAATGACAATGTAGTGAAAAACTAAATCCTGCAGGTCTTAAGCCTGTCCGATTTATATTGGATCGAGTCGGATTCAGACGATTCGGTCGATTTGAGGAACAGGCCGACTTGAGATCGTGCAAATCCGATTGAATTGAGATACCCAATCGTAACGATTAAATTTTTAGCATCCCTAATCACCAAGGCAAACAGAAAGGGAGAAATAGGGTCGCCTTGTTTCACTCCACGTCCAGGATGCAGTGGGTCTTGGGCCCATCCATTAAGCATCAAGGAGCACATCGAGTCCTTGTAGAGTAGCTGAATCCAGGCCACAAATTTAGGACCAAAACCTTGTCGCCGCAGCACACGAACCAAGTAGTCGTGATTAACGCGATCGTAGGCTTTAGCAAAATCCAAAAAAGTTGCTAGACCAGTACTACACTTTAACAGACGTCTTGAGTACTACGTAGTATGTGTGAAAGCCAGCGTAACGATCCATTTTAGTGAATAATTCTGGTACTACAACAGCAACAATCCCTAACAAGTTCTAAATCCGAGCAGCCTACTTACGACTTGGGAGCACAACCACCCGTGATCTTCCAGCACATTGTGGTTTCGTACATGGACAGCAAGTTCACCATCGTCGCCCACACAATGGCGAATGCAAGGTACCCCACGGTGATGATGCCCATGGTTCTGCTAGATCCACCCGTGCGCTTCAGCTCTTGCGTCTCAGCCTTCTGGCGGGGCAGCAGCGGCAGGAACGCCAGTGACAGCAGCTTCATGCAGTAGCAGATCCAGATCGTGATTGTCACGTCACGACGGACCAAAGTCGTGTCAGCCTGGATGTCCTTGAGACACACGTGGAACTGAGCGTTCACGAGCTTCGCCATCGAGCGACCGAACGGCGTCGTCAGATTTGTCGTGGCAGTCAGTAGCCCGTACAGCGCGCCTTCATGGCCAGGCTCGGCTAGCTCTACCACGACGTAAGTGGCGATCATGAAGCGGACGCCATCGGGAAGGTACTCGATCATAGGCACACCCAGCCAGAACCACTGGTTGCGCACCACATCCCAGACCGTGAACATGGTCATGAACGAGTCAATAGACAGAGCTCCGCACATGGTGACGATAATGATCGTGCGCCAGTTCCAGTCGAGGCCGTACTTGCCCGTGAGCGCCAAGGTGATAGCGTAGAAGATCGTGCCTACAATCGTCATAAAACTGTTGTTGAACGGCGTCGCATGGACCCAGTAGAGCTTGATGTTGCTGGACGACACGATGTTGAAACTGTTGAAGACACCGGAGAAGAACTTGTACGCAACGATCTGATAAATCGCGCGCTTCTGGAGTAGAGTCCAGAACGACGACATGTACTCGCTGAACGAAGGCTTGTTCCGCACGCGCTCTTCACTCAGCAAGAACCATGAGACGAACACCAGCGGCGTGCAGACAACACCCGTGATCAGCATGAGTTCCTGGAAAGACAGTGAAAAGCTGAACGATCCGGCGTACTCCTCTCCATTCATCAAGAACGCAATAACCGCCGCACCCACGGCGGTGAACGAGGTCTTGACGGCGTACACAGCAGTCTGCACGCGTCCACGCTGCTCGATAGGCTCGCGTTGAGCGTACTCAACGACCATAGCATCGGCTGCCACCTCGCACATCAAGTAACCGAACGACGCGAGCATCATGGGGACGACGTATTTGCCGGCAGAGTTCGGGGCGTCTGCGTTGATGCTGTCGATTTGGTCTTCGGTCCAGTCTTCCTCGTCGATGCTGTGCATCGCAGCATCGCCGTAGTACGGCGCGGGGATCGACATTGCCGCCATGATGAAGAGAATCGTGATGCAGAACAACCAACCCATGACCATGTACGGACGGCGACGGTAGCCCATGATCGGGAAGCAGTCACTGATGACACCGAAGAACATCTTGTAGCACCACGGAATCTGAACCAGCACGGTTGCCGACACGACCGTCGTTCCTTCGGCGTTCAGGTATCCCTGCAGCACGGGGTAGATGACACCGGGGATGATACCGGCTAGGAAACCAACGCCACCGTACTGAGCCAGCAGACCGATGCACTCCACAGACAGCAGTCTCAGCGGCTTTCCTCGCGCAACGCGCCGTTCTCCATGTCGGGCTTCCCCGGCTTTGCGGGCGTGTTGTGGTTGGCGTAGGTCGAGTCATCCGGGTTGCGGTGAATGCTCGAGATGGCACTGAGGCGGTCCATGCTGACGGAGTGCTTGTTCACTTCCGCCATCCTGGTGTTCCGAGCACGCGCTGAGGCGGGGCGAGAGGGATGTGACTCGGAGCAGGACAATTCAATAATGAGCCCTCCAAACGACCTCGTGGTCCCGGTGGTGAAGCCACGCGCGACTGGCTAGGTGGCCTGCCTCCTGCCATGTACGCAGCTCCGACGGCGGTCGCGCTCTGCGGTGGGTTGGGGCAACATCAATTCACGTGAAAGGGTATCCAGCGATTGCGCGGAGCAGCCCCAAAAGGAAACAAGCGCTTCGTAGCCAGGTCGAAGAGCGGGAACCGTGCTTCCTACTGCACAGACTGTGGCTGTGAGTCTGCTTGCTGCGCGAGTCACATGAAATATTTAGGCTCCAGCTTCCCCTTTCGGCCCGAAGTTCAGCTTGACCACTTTTGCCTGGACGTACAGTACTGTACATGTACAATTGCACCGGCTTCGCAGGTCCTCCTTCGCTTGCAGCGAGATCAGTTCCCGCCGATCGGCGCCACCTGGGCCCCAGGCTGGGGATCCATTCGTTGCCACTTTCCACGGTCTCTGCAACAGATAACACAGCGCAAGATCCCCAAACAAACACGCAGCACCACCAATTCAAAGTGAATCTCCTGATTAACTCGAAACTTGAAATCTTCTGTATACATCAGTATGTATTACAGTAATGTGCGTCAATAAGGAACCGCTGATATGGATAGAAGTAAGGAGGCTATTGGACCAAACAGTGTAACAAAGCCGGTTTTGTGTACTGGATTAGTAGAACGCTTCCCGAGTTGGTGTGGGGTACTTCCGCGCGGAGCCCTACACCATTCCGCCAGGCTTCGTATGGAGCGCGATCGACCTGACGGGCGTCCAGAAGCTTAGGCGACCTGCGTCGGGGAGATAGGTTTGGTAACATCCCACTTAGTCCCGAAACACACAGTATTTCCCGTGTGATGTTGTCTTTCTCGGATAAGTTACTCCTTCGTGAAAAAGTGCATATACTCCCGAATTGCCTTTTCATTTGCTAAATACCAGATCTCCCATGTGTTATCGGTCTCTTTGCCGCTATTTCATGTAATTCGGAGAAGATGGGATACAGATATCTCCCTCAAACTTTGGCACACCACTAGCCAATTCCCTTTCAGACACGCTGATATCGGTATCTGCAGGTTTACACGGACAGGGCATAATTCAGGTACGTAGCGTTTGAATTTCGAATCCTTCCCGCCCAACGCAGGGCTCTCAGCTCACTCCGCATCCTGCCCCCCACGAGCACACCGCCACCATGATCGAGAACAAGTCCAACAAGGGCAAGTGGATGACCGTACAGCAGAAGTACGAGGTCATATGCCAGCACCAGCGCCACCCCTCACTGTCGACTGCGAAGCTGGCTGAGTGGGCTCGGCGTGAGTTTGGCCTGCAGCACCCCTTCGCGTGAGACTGTCCGACTCATCCTCAAGACGACAGACTCCATCATCGAGAAGCGAAAGACAGCGTCGACACCCAAAGGCAAGAAGCTGTGCGTACGGTGCCCTCAACTGGAGTCGGAGCTGGGCCGTTTCGTCCAAGGCTGCAACGCCCAGTTCGTCTGCCTGTCACGCAGGCTGCTGCAGACGAAGGCAAGGAGAATTTCAGCGAAGACACCTACGGCTCCTGCCCTCAAGCTTTCGTCTGGCTGGTTAACGAGGTTCATGAGGCGGCATGGGCTCCGCTTTCGGACGCTGCACGGCGAAGGCACCGGACTCCGGTCCGGAGCGGCGAGAGCAGATCTTAATGAGCGACGTGCTTTTGTATTGTAATGTTGTAATGAAAGAGTGGTACAAGTGACTCGCAGAATCCATTGTCTTGCGTATTCTATAGCCTCTATACAATAAACAAATGAAGCTGCCAAAGTTTGAGGGAGATATCTGTATTTGCCGTGGTAACAACTAACTAGGAAAGTGATCTAGTGTTCTAAATTAATATCATATGTTTTTTCACGGTCAAACTTATAAAATGGTTAATCTAAATCATTACTATCAGGGGGAAACTGGGCTCCTCCCACCCAGCTGTTTATTATATGTACAAGGAAATTAGTTCCTACACGCTCCTTGTTGACGCACATTACTGTACATACATGTACAAGATAGGTATTGTGAGTTCTACTCTAATTTTCCAAGCCGGGCGGATTGAATCGATCGGGGCAAACCGCCAGCGAATCGCCAGAAGCACTTGGGTTGACTATATTCGTCCCGTCTATGCATCATGAATCCCTACTAAGTACGGATTGGGCATGACATGCGGCACATAACCATATGTTTGTGGGCCGAGGATTCGCTAAATGACTTGATGTTTGTATAGATCGATTGGACAGGGGCCTCAAAACCGACCCGAATCGGCAAATTTGACCGGAATTCACAATACATGTAATGAAAGAACGTCAAATGTTGTGAACTTTATGAACTGTAGTGGCAACTGCAGATTTTGATTGGCGGGGCCCACGCACATTGAAGCCGTCACCCCATCGAGTCCGTGATCTTAGTCGAGTTTGGGTGGGTGGTTGCTGTGCGAGTCCCCGTTGACGTCACCGCAACGCAACGAGCAGAGGTACAAGAGACGTCCGTCACCTTGCAAAACCACTGGCCAGCGTGCCACGTCGGAGCTGCGCCTTGCTGCTGGAGGTTGTCTGCACGCGTCCGGCACGCTTCTGTGTCCGAGTGGCTTGAGAGCGGCTGTTGGCGACACTTGGCTCGCGGTTTTTGCGACGCAAAGACCCCAATGTCCGCGTCGGCGCTGAGAGCCGTACAGGCGCAGAAGTGGCCACCAATGTTGCCATGCTGTGAGCTCAAGTCTTCGCCGCCACTTGCAGCACGTTATACGTACACACGACAGTCACATCCGTTGGCGGAGGTTCATTTGTAAAGAGTCCACCCACGCCACAATGGGCGTACGTGAGGAGCGCAATGCGCTCTTATCCAGCCGAGGGGATTCAGGGATCGTCGCGGTGGAGTATGGCTCCGTGCCCAGTACACCAACCTCACCCAAGTCCTGTGCAGACATCGACGACGGAGCGCTAAGAGATGGACCGCCTCCGCGTTTGCTGTCGCCCGAAGTGCTAGCTCTACTCATGCAGTACGCCGGCATCGGCTTTGTCAATGGAGTACTCCCCGCTGTCATCTACCCTGTGCTCCAAGGTTACCTGAACGCTGAAGGAACCATTGTCGTGTCTGCGACTTTGCTAGTGCAGTTGCCATGGTCGTACAAGATGTTCCTGGGAATTCTGAGCGACTGCTTCCCGATCGCAGGCTTGCGTCGTCGACCATACATGCTCATAGGGTGGTTGCTGTGCTGCTGCATGCTCTTCCTGATGGCCGTGTTTCCAGAGGCCGCTCCTTACTACGGCGATCCAAGCATGCACTTGACACGCCCTGACGAGTGGACGGAGGCCCAACGCAAGACCATTAACCCGCATGCACCTGATGCCGCGGGGAGGTACGTGATCCCCATGATGATGGCTGCATTCGGGTATCTCCTAGTAGAAGTCCCAGCAGACGCCGTCACGATCGAGTACTCACAGCGCGAGCCGACCAACACTCGTGGACACCTGCAGTCGTGGATCCACAGCATCCGCATGGGATTCAGTGCTCTGGGTGCCCTTGTGGTGGCTGTCGCGTTCAACGGCGTCGAGTACGGCGGCTCCTTCGACTTTTCGCTCTCGTTCCCGCAGCTGATGTTCGTCATGGGCTGCCTCTGCTTGCCGCTGGGACCTGCTGCTTGGTTCCTCGTACACGAAATCCGGGTAGAACCGCCCAAGTTCCGCTCGTATATGTCTCAGTTCTGGAAGGTCCTCCAGAAGCGAGCGGTGTACCAAGTGGCGGCGTACAAGTTCTTCTCCGGCGTCTTCAACAACTTCAACATTGTGTCCTCCAGCAACATCAAGCTCTACTGGGTCCACGCGACGCCGTTTAACTCGAGTATCATGGCCATCGTTGGGACCTTTACGTACGCCGGCACACTGGCCGTGATGGCACAGCGCGGACTACATTGGAACTGGCACGTTGCCATTGCAGCTACTGTCATCTTTGGGGTTATCACCGACTGCATGATGACAATGCTCGTCACGTGGGACATCATCCGCAGCCAATGGTTCTGGCTCGGCGTGCCGGTGATTGGGGAAGTCCGCACGCGGTCCGCTTCATCGTGAGCAACTACATCGTGGTGGAGCTCATCGAGCAGGGCACTGAAGGCGCACTGTACGGCTTGTTGACGGCCACCAACCACGTGGCCGCCCCGTTCGGTCGCACCACCGCCAAGATCATCAACGCGCGCTTCCACGTCTGGCAGGATGACATCCTGGCAGACACGTACGAGACGCGTCGCGACGTGACGTACACCATATTGCTCTGCTACGGCATGAAGATGGTGTCGCTCATATTCCTGCCGCTTCTCCCGAACCAGAGGGATACCACGCAGGCTCTCCGTCGGCAGGGAGGCGTGAGCAAGCGCAAGGGCTTGTGGATGGTGGTGATTCTCATGACTGCTCTCGTGTGGTTCACTGTCGTGAATGTTCTGAGTATGAACCCGGCAACCGAATGCTGGGCCATCACTGGAGGTTGCGAGCCTGGCTCGGACGACCCCATCGGTCCACTTCAACCGTAGTAAACGCGCTACGATAAATCAATCATTGAATTTATATATTCAACTGTGTCAGTGCTCTTTGAATCTGAGCTTTCAATGCAAACTGAAATAATTATTTTATACTGAATTAATGTATGTAGGGAATATCAGTAGTTGTTTTTATCCAATCAGGCGTCATTAAATATTCGTGTGGCCATGCTGCGTGCTATCGCGACACTTCGGCCTGCATTGACGCGCCGCGTGCACGGCTCGGCGTCGCTGCTGCAGGCATCCAACCCCATTGGCAACAAGCCTAGCCCCTCTCAAGACAATGGTGAAGGTCAGGTTCGACTGGCGAAGCTGATGGCTCAGAAGGGCTCTGCTCTCGCCGTGAAGCTGAAGCCTACATCCAAGCTGGAGATGTCCTGGTCAACGGCGAGCGGGTGCAGGCAGACTGGCTCAAGGTTCCTGCGGACAGCGACGTCCGGCTGGACTTCCGAGCCCAGCGTCATCAGGACAAGAAGGTCACGCTGGTGCTCAATAAACCATTGGGCTACGTGTCCTCCCAACCGGAGCCCAACAAGACTCCGGCCGTGCGGCTGCTCACCTTTGAGAACGAGTGCCGGGAGCTGAGCCGCGTCAGACCGCGACAAAATGTGGAGCCCGTGAGTTTGTGGAAGATGGCGGTGTGTGGTCGTCTGGACGTGAACTCAACAGGTCTACTCCTCTTCACGCAAGACGGGAAGGTTGCCAAGAAGTTGCTGGACCCCAAGAGCGGCATCGAGAAGGAGTATCTTGTCCGCGTTGACCTCAATCTGGACCCGATGACGGATTCTATCCAAAAGAAGATCGAGGTGCTGCGTGCCGGCGTGACGTCTGACGAAGGAATTACGTATCGTGCCAAGTCTGTGGAGGTGCTGAACGCGAACCAACTGCGCGTGATTCTTACGGAAGGCAAGAACCGACACATTCGTCGCATGTGTGAGCACGTCGGACTGCGGGTCATGGCTCTCAAGCGCGTTCGGATTGGAGGGGTTAAGCTGGGATCACTGCCTGTTGGACAGTGGAGATACTTGCAGCCAAATGATAAGCTTTAGAATAAAGACAAGAACGTTTGTTGAGTGGATCTGTGTGCTAAAACAGGGAGAATAATGGATACGGTTCATGCGCGAGTCGGTGCTGCAGAGCTCAGGCGCCACCACGTGCTTAGTTGAACTCATGGACACAGCAAGCATCGATCTATAGCAACCCCAACGTTAGATCGATAAATTTCGCATGAACAACGAACGGCTTCAACGCGTAGCGGACCTTGCGCTCCTTAGTGAAGCGGACACCCTCCTTGGCCAGCAAAGTCCGCTTCTTCTGGATGCAAGGCGATTCTTCTCCAGTAGCGCCTAAAATCATGAGTGCACATTGCTCAGCAGTGACACTATTCATCGCCCACACTTCCAACTCACCTTGAAACCCGCCGATATCCAGCGAAGCCGCAACAACACGGTGGCACGGCACTTCAGGCGCAAATGGGTTTTTCTGCGTCAAGAAAGAGTGAGAGATTCCCCCCCCCCCTACACATATTCCATTAAGCCTGAGGATAATTGCAACTCACGCGTAGGGCCTGGCCAACGCATCGCGGGCCAGAGTGAAGTACCTCCGCCACACAACCGTAGGTGCTCACTTTGCCTGCCGGGATCTTCATAGAAAACGGCTTTAGCTGTTGTCGATCTTCAATCACAGCTTTAGACTGGACGCACCGTTGAAATGAGCTCGTACACCCGCGATTCTACCTCGCAATAGTATTCACATAGGCTGATAGTCAAGACGATCCCAACGAGAAACAAAGTGTGCGACGTCTCACCGAACTCAGTGATTTGCTTGCCGCGCCACATAATGTGCTGCGTGGGCTTCGGCTTGCTCTTGGTCGTGATGCCAGGCTTGCGCTGCTGCGTCGTCTTGGCCGGCGCCTTCTTCGCCTTACTGCTGCGAAGCGTCATCCTCGCAATCCTCGCAAATTCAATTGTGTGGAGGACTGCCCAGTCCCATGTGTTCAAGTTGGCGCCAAGCAGCGGATGTCGCGCAGGCTGTGGCGCGAAAGTCCCCACAGTCAAATTACAGCGACCAGCATCGTAAAGGAAAGCCAAAGCGAATGGAACACAACCTGGCGCTCCTTAGATTACCAAGCCTGGTGCTCCCCGAAGCAGGAAGTCTCTATAGCCACCCCACGCACTACAGTTCTCTGTTGAGAGCCACACCCGCCAGCACCTTCCTGCTCCTTCCCACCTCCACTGCTGGACAAGAGAAGCCTAACTCAATCTACCGTCTCTCGACTTCAATGGCGAGGCTCACCCACTTCTTCTTGGACGGGCCCGCCTTCTGCTTCTTCTGCTCGTCAGCCTCAGCCTCCGACTCCTTCTCCTCGTCCGCGGCCGACACCACGGCGCCCGCGGCGTACTCCTCCTCGATAGCGTCGTCCACGCGAACCTTGACCGTGTGCTCGCCCAGCGTCTTGATGGGCGTGGGCAGGTCGATGCGGGCCACGCCCACGATCAGGCCGTGCTGCTTCTCCAGCATGTCCGAGATGTTCTGCGCGTTCACCTCGCTGTGCAGCTTGACGTCAGCCTTGCTGGCCGTGTGGCGCTTGAACACCACCTCGACGTTGCTAAGGCGGTGGATGATGGCCTCCAGCTCGTGCTCCTTCTCCAGCTCCGACTCGTCCACCGACTCCTTGTCCACTTTGAACTTCTCGCGGTTGGCGTCCGTGGCGTACACTGCCAGCTTCTCCGGGTACAAGTAGTTACGCGCGTAACCAGCCTTCACGGACACCTCGTCGCCGCGGAAGCCGAGCTTGGGCACGTCCTCCTTGAGCACCATGTTGACGCGGTGTCTGTCAGCCACAGATTTATTAGTTTAACATTAGTTTGTACAGCCGTTCTACCGGTAATTTAACACAGATTTTGAGCTGATCAGGGAGAGAAGAGAGTGCACTTACGCGAAGGAGCGAGCCAGCAGCGGCTTGACGCCCTGCGGCCGCTGCAGCACCGACACCAACTTCGTCGTAGAGCGCGCCAGCATCTTGGAGAGCTCCCTGAGGTTATGACAATCAGGGCCACAAAAACACCGTAGGGGTTTCGACCAATCAAGGAATAGAAGTATTTTGGTGTGCTCCACATTGAATACAGCCATCAGTGTGAAAAATACTGCGTAAGCTGCACTGCGAGCATGGCGAAGGCGACGCAGAGACTGAGGGCGATGCGCGGCGACAACGCGCAGCTCATGGAAGCCAACCTGTCGCTGCTGATGGAGATCCGAGAGACAGACACCGAGATCGACGCGATGCGGATCAAGCTGCGCACGCAGTGCGACGCGCTGGTAAAACGCGGGATACGAGTACCCGAAAAATTTACCGAGCTGCTCGCCTTAAGGCTGGAGGCCGACACCTGCTACAACTGACCAACAATAGGGTACTACATCAATTCTAAGAGCTATAGCAACAACTCTATAATTTCTAACCTTAGTCAATGTTTGGGAGCACATCCTCCCGTGATGGTCCAGCACTTGGTGTGCGGGTTCATACTCAGCAAGTTGACTGTCGTGGAACAGGCCAGTGCAAACAGCAGCATGCCGACCATGCAGAGACCCATTCGCCGGTGCACTCCCCCATGTCGACGCAGCTCTTGCGTTTCTGCCTTCTGAGCCGGCAGTAGGGGCAAGAACACCAGAGAGAGCAACTTCATGCCGTAGCAGATCAGGATGGTGATAGTCACATCCCGGCGAGTGGTGTACGAGTCCGCCTGGATGTCGTGTTTCCAGACATGGAACTGGGCATTGATGATCTTGGCGGTGGTGCGACCGAACGGGGCGGCGACGTGTGTCGTGGTTGACAGAAGTCCGAACAGAGCGCCTTCGGAGCCAAACTCGACGAGTTCGACGATCACGTAGTTGTCGATGATGAACTGAACAGCGTGTGGGATGTACACGATGATCGGTACGCCGAGCCACAGCCACTGGCTACGATTGATGTCCCAAGTGACCAGCATCGTCATGATTAAGTCGGTGAAGATGCCGAACAAGACCGTCACGGCGATCGCTACGCGCCAATTCCAGTTGAGGCCGCGCTGTGCCATAACTCCGAGGGTTCCAGTGTACACGAAAGTCCCAACGATGGCCATGATACTCGCACTGAAGGGCGTGGCATGCACCCAATAGAGCTTGATGTTGCTAAACGCCACTGGATTGAAGTTGTTGAAGATGCCGGAGAGGAAATCGTACGCTGCAAGCTGGCAGACAGCGCGTTGCTGGAGAATTTGCCAAAACCGGGAGATGTAGACGCTGAACTTGGGCGGCTGGACTTGTTCCTCGCGGACAAAACACCACGCAGCAGGCGCAAGCGGAACACTCACGCAGCCGAGAATGAACATCATCTGCGAGAATGACAGCGAGAACTCAAAGGATCCGCCGTACTCGACTACGTTGAAAGCCACCGCGACCACAAAGGCGCCTAGAGCGTGGAAGCTCATGCGCACGCTGTGGACACAACTCTGCAGACGCCCGCGTGTCGTCGTCGGTTCTCGCTGTGCACACTCCACGACAACAGCATCGGCTGGTACTTCAGCGAGCAGATATCCGAAAGCTGCCGGCGTCATCGGGATTACGTATTGACCCGCCGCATCTGGCGCACTGTGGTTGATGCTTTCTCGCTGAGCCTCGGTCCATTGCTCGGGGCTGATTGAGTGCATTGTTGGATCTCCATAATACGGCGCGGTGCCGGGGAAGCTTGCCATCCTGAACAACATGCAGCAGCAGAGAGCCCACCCAAGCACCATGTACGGTCGACGACGATAACTTGCGACCGGAAAACAGTCGCTCACGATGCCGAAGAAAACCTTGTATGACCACGGGAGATGAACCAGAACATTGGCGGACACCACGATAGTCCCTTCAGCATTGAGATAGCCTTGTAACAACGGGTAGATCACAGCGGGCAGTACTCCGCTGACGAAGCCGATGCCAGCGTACTGTGCCAGCAGTCCCAACACCTCACTGGACAGCAATTGCGGTGGTGCACCAACGCGTAATGCACCATTTTCTAGTTGGCTAGAAGCGGAGCTTGATGACGCAACAGGGGCTGGTTTCCACCCAGAATCGTAGTGCACTGCGTTGCTTGTGGGGTCCTCGCAGACAACAGGAAGAAGCTGTTGGCTTTCGTCGGCAACGCCCATTTGCAAATGAAAGTGCAAGTGCACCGAGCTGAAAGAGGATCGCACCACCGGATTTGCCAATGACCAGCAGATGGCACTCAAGTCATGAGATTCAAGCGCTTTGGATCGAGAATCTTCGTCCACCCGCACCACCGCCGGGCTTTAGTATTGGACTACGGCACGCGCCTTGCATTAGTGAATGAGAGGTGATGGCGAGTTGTGCCATTCCTCAAGGCAAGATGGAATTGTGCTGTTATGTAAGTGCGAATTTCGATCGGGCTGGTAACTCATTACATTATGTTCAAGGTTAGTAGCCCAGCACGGTCAGGAAGCTGGATACGCACGACGTGTTGAAGGAAACCTTGTTGAGTCCGTCGTCGTACTCCACACTCATGTCAACCTTGCTCATGGCTTCCTTGAATTGCGTGTACTCCGTCGAGTACGGGTTGTCCCCGCGGACGCTCACCGTGACACCACCCGCGCCTACGAATCCTGTAATGACGCCTTCAAGGGCCGGTGAGTCCTCGAACATGACCACGCGGAAACTCTGATTGCTCAGTCCTCGCGGCATTCCGAGCTCTGGCTTCTCCGAGTACGCATAGCCGAGGTAGCTGCTGTTGTAGTACACACTCATGTTCAGCGCGCCGATGCCTTGCAGCCCCATGGCTGACGGATTGTTGATCGACGCATTGACGTCCATTTCGTACACTCCGTCGCTGCACCCCCACAAGTCGATGTGCTGCACCTCTGGGTCTAGCTCAGCGAAGTTGTTGAAACCCACCAGCGACAACGTGCGCTCGAACTCGATGTTGTTAAACGGCAGACCCCAAGCATGAGCGTCGATCTTTGCTGACATTGTAATTGGCACGGTGTCTTCCTGCATCATGGCCTCCGACATCGCATTGAACGCCTCAGCGTCCAATATCACCATCGTCGTGTTCATAGTCAGGTTGTAGTTCTGCTCGCCAGACTTGATGTGTTGACCCACGACTCCGGCAGTGCCGAACGTCACTCCGTCGTAGATCAACGATGCTGTCACCGGGTCCGTAGTGGCGGAAACTGGCACATCGTACTGTAGGTTGACGCTGAAGGTCACGCCGATCTCCGTGTCGCTCGTGATGCTAGTGACATCCATGAAGTTGATGTTGAGCTCCACCTTGTCCATGTAGTGCCGAATAACAGCAGGGATGACGACGAAGTACACGATGATCAGCGCAGCAACGAGGAACAGCAAAATCAGTCCGATGATAATGCACCACCGCTTCCTTCGGCTCATGCGCCACCGGAAGAACTTGACCATGAGGCGGCCATTCTTGTCCAGCCGGATGTCTTCGTGATCCTTCTTGTTCTCAGCTTCCGGCGTCGTCATGTCAAGACGCAGTGCTGTATCGTCGTGATAGTGCGCGTCCTCCACTGCAGGTGTGCTTACCGGCGTGTGCACCTTCTTGTCGTCGTACTGATGCGGAGTCATGGTAGGATTTTGGTTGCAGCCACTGAGTAGATAGATACCGGGCGAAAGTGAGGCGAACTTCCTCTCGGTGCGCAAAAACCGAAATAACAGCTTATCAAGACAAGCAGCTTGGAGGGCGGGCAGCACAGGTGCTTTGTATCCTTGGCTCCATGGCGTCAACTGTCACAGGTGATGATAAGTACCAACTTGGTGCAAACTGTGTTGACTCGTTCAGGTTCATGAAACTGCGTGCTGGAAGAGCGCGACTGCCTTACTCAGATAGGTACGACGAGGTCTCGCTCACCACCGAGACGCAAATGAAACATGCCTGGGTAGTCGAGAAAGGTATGCTTACAAGCTAATTCATCGAACATGTAAGTGGTTTTGGTGGAAATGGTTGATACTTACCTTAGGTAGATAGCCTTATCCTTCAATCCGGGTGTCCGTGTTAATGTAAGTCAGTAATGCAAGACTGAAAACGCAATTCCTCGGACGATTTCCATGATGACGGCCCAGATACCTTGACAGTCAAGACGCGCCATAAACCACAAGGTGTTGTTCCTGCCAAGAAGGTTTGTAATGCAGCAGACTGTCACTCGATGGAGAACAGTCCGAAGCATTTTATAATAAAGCCCAAAAAGATCGCATCGGTCGGTGACGAGGTATCCGATAACGCTAGGAATGCTTAAAAGTCGTGAGCAGCAAGGTACAGATAGAGATTGAACTGTACTGTAGAAACGATGAAAGGCGTAAGTACATCTGATTCCTGGACGCTCGAGCGTAGCCGAGCGTCAACACAACTGCCGTGAAATCGATCAACTGCTTCTGACGAGCGCTAGTCCGGCCAAACGGGTTGTCTGAAGCCGAAGACCAGCTCTATCGGCTTCGTGACTGCTCTGCTGGCGCAGCTGACACGGCATGTATCGATCGATTGCTCTGTCGATTTCGACGCTACTCGGAATCGAAATGTTTCTCCGAATAAGCTGAAACCGGAAGTGATCGGGCACATTATTATTTGTAAATAGGGGTATATTATTTTTTGACGATGGTAGACCAGCTAGCTCCGATCTACACAACCTGAGAAGCTATGTCGCTTGTGCCAGAAGCGTCGTCGTCACTCGACGATGCCTCCTCAGTTTCACGAGCCGTTTGACGGTGCCAGGCATTGACCAGTTCAAGCTTGCGCGCAGTCTCCGCCGACATCGCTTCGTCCTCGGCGGCGTCGTGGGTCGAGATGACCACATCCTGCTCGTCCGAGTCGGAGTCGGCGGTGTCGTCACTGCTGCTCTCCAGCAAACTCTCCTTGGACAAGTCGTCCAGCTCGATGGGCTCTGCCGCGGCAGTCGGAGCCGGTGACGACTTGGCGAAGCAGTTCTTCATGTTGACCCAGTTGAGGCCAATACCGACGAACGACAGCCCGAGACCCACAGTCTGCTCCATCGAGAGCACGTGGCCGAACAGGAACACCGACAGCACGATGCTCAGCACCTTGCGGCACGTGCCGATGATAGCTGTGGTCAGCGCGCCAAACTTGCTGATGGTGAAAAAGATGAAGGCCTGGCCGAAGGCGCCCGTCAAGCTGAGCATCATGAGGTTGGGCAGCGACGGCACCACGTACTGCAGGAATACTGGCACTTCGCCGTTCACGACCATACCGGCAGCAGAGAAGAGGGCCTTGTAGATGTTGACGTAGTACATGAGATCGAAAGCTCCGATGTGGTACGCCTCCATGAATTTATCTTCCAGCGCGCCGGTGGCGCCATCGAAGATCAGGGACAGCACGAGCAGCGAGAAGCCCAGCACCATGTTGGGGGTGCGCTCCTGCTCAGGCAGACTGTCGTGGCTCTGGTTGTGCTGCGCAGCGCGGTGGTGCTTCTCGTGGGCCGTGCCCAGCAGGAACACTGCCACGCCGACGGACAGCACGAGCACCGACACGTATTTCTTGAAGGCGTACTTCTTGCCCAGCAGCACGCCCATGATCATGACAGGGATGGACTTGCACGACTTGCCCAAGATGCGCGTGATGTACGACACGTAGCGCAGCGCCACCATGGACGCAATGGTGGAGCCAAACGCCAGCGCGCCCACGATCACCAGGAAGCTCTGCGGCATGGTGGACGGCGGCTCCTTGCGCGCGCGGCTGAGGCCGATGGCGACCACCGAGTTGAACACGCAGAACACGAAGGTCATGGACAGCTCGCCCAGCACGCGGTGGGTCGTGATCTTCTCGAGCACCACGCCGTTGAGCGTGAAGGAGACCATGATGCCGATGCAGCAGTAGGCCAGCAGCCAGATGCTGCTCTGCTCCCTTTGGCTGGATGCGACTGCTGGTGTGCGTGCTGCAACTGGTGAGTGTCGGCCAGTCCGCTGTTGCGCATGTCCACGACCGTCACCGGCAAGCGCTTGGGCTCCTGCACCGACGGCGCCGTGGCCGCGTCGTCCAGCACCACCTCGGCGTAGTGCACGCGCTGCGAGTCCTCGATGCTGCACACCATGCTGGTCACCCCTGAGCTGTCCTGTAACCTGCGTCGAGATTCCGCTTGTGCGGCGGGGCGGGCCTGGTGTCGCCAGAGGTTTATCGGAGACTTTATGCCGGCGCTGCGTTGCCTTACTGCGCGCTCTGATTGGTGGCTGTAATTGGCCAATGACTCTCGCGAAGAGCCGTAGGTCATAGACGGCGCGCGTACCCCATGCTCAAATCTTGCGTAGCCCTGTCCAATTTGGGGCTTGAAGATTTCATTGCTGTCAAGTGCTCTGCTCAGAACGGTTCAAGTATCTTTATAGCTAAAAAAATCAAGCGGAGGACGTCGCTCGCAATGGTGGCGATTGTCAACGTACGTCAGCTCTTTCTTCGTGGGAGAACGGTCTCCAACGCGTGGCGCCAACCGTCTCTCTCGGCTGAACTTTGGTCAGCCAACGATCAGCACGATCAGCCTCACCTAATGTGAGCTAAAAGTACCGGCAACTTGCCGTACGTTTCTTGACTGCCATTGGTCTCCAACTGAGCACTCATTTTGCTGTAACCTCACTCTTTTAGGGGTACGTATGCACCCATTTTCACGCTGCAGCCAATAAGCGGTGCCAACTTGTCCAGCGAACAAGTGATCCCTGATTCATGGTCCATGAAGATGCGGCCGGTAGCAGGAAGATTGCGACATCACTGGCGGTGTTAAACTTTAACCGGTGCAGTGCAACAGCGGCAACAGCGTGTCTAAGCAATGAGAAACGAGCAGTACAAAAGCTCTACACATTGCCAAAAGCAGTAGCCCTGTCGCCGGCAGGGCTACTGCTCACCGTTGATGTTCCGGCAAGTTGCCGTCGTCGCCGTTGCGACGGTGGGCAATGCCCAGTGGCCCACTGGCAGTGGGCAGACTACTGAAACGAGCTCAGGATCGAGCGCTTTCGCATAGCCGCGCCAGTTTTCGGCGGTGGCGGAGAGACTGCCAGTCTCAGACTGGCGCGCCCGGACACGCCGTGATCCATTGCACTGGCGTCCTCCGACTCGGAGCCTCCGTACATACATGTACTCTAAGCCTCAGAGCCTGAGGCCACTGGCCTGGCCTCAGGCCAGGCGATAGCATACCTGTGCCGGAGTCCATGACTTGTTTTTTTCAATTGACGTCAGTAAAGCGAGATGAATGGTCACTAAAAAGAGCGTCTCACCAGTCGATCGTACAGATGGCTGCACGTTGAAGTGCACTGTGAAGCACTACTGTACAGTAACACAGGGGAGGTAGGGGTATGTATGAAGCGTGTATGCAGACACTGTACAGGGTCGTTCCTCCACGGGGAAGGTCGCAGCTCGTAACATAGTGAAAACTACACTCCATAAAGGAACATGAACATGATACACCTGCATGCATATAAATTCATCGCGTGAGGTAGTAACCGCTGCGTGAATTGAGTGATGAAGCTATTTTGTTGTTTCTGTCGTCATAATAAATTTAAGAGGATTCTTACTACTGAGCTGTGGGCACATAAACTCACCAGCTCGCTCGTACTCATGCAGAAGCAAGTGTTTCCAAAGCACTTCACATCGGCTAGTAGCCCAAAGCATCATATTTTTTCTGCCATTTCGCGACTTGAGAAATTCTGCTGAGAGTTTTGGAGCGATCCATGAAGTAGTGCGTGTTCGAATTCTGGAAGATACAGACAACGACGCATTGATACCGGTACGGCAACGGGCAAAATACGGCACACAGATGTTGTACTTTTTACAGTAAGTACCGCATTCCTTATGTCATCGCATACAGAGGAAACTCCAAAACCCGCATTTTATTTGAGTTTCAAAACAACAAAACCCGCATACTTCTACAAAACCCGCATACTGGCAACAGATGTCCGTAGAATCAGAAACACTTCGGTTGGGAGCTGTAAAAAAATATAATATAAACGTATACAATTTCTCCTTCCTCTCTCTCACGCACAGCTAGCTGGAGCTGCGTTCGTGTTCAAGTCAAACGGGTCCTTCAAGAGGTCGTCGTGCTGGTTCGTGGAGTGGAGCCGGTCCTTGCAGCCATGGGACTTGTGTGAGCAGTCGATCTGGTGGTAGTCAGAGGCGAACTGGTACTCGCACTACAGGAAGTGCTAATAGTCGGGGTAGTGCCGCTGGTCGAGTTCGTGCTGGTAGCGCAGGTAGTCGAGGTAGTCGGGGTAGTGCTCCTGGTGGTGTTTACAGCAACCGCGACCACAATCTGAGGCGGCTTCTTGCATGTTTTGCGATTGTGGTTGGATTCCCCGCAGTTTGTGCAGCGTTGAGCACGAGTCGGTCTGCTTTCACCAGCACTAGGGATTCGTTTGACGCGCTTTCTTCCA
This sequence comes from Phytophthora melonis, assembly GCA_024211575.1. Lineage (NCBI taxonomy): Eukaryota > Oomycota > Peronosporomycetes > Peronosporales > Peronosporaceae > Phytophthora > Phytophthora melonis. The sequence continues at coordinate 916,539 of JAMXKT010000094.1, read as the reverse complement.
CGGGAAGTTTCCTTTCGCTGGGCAGGTAGGAGCGGGGTGCTAGTAAGCTCGGTGGAAGCGGGGATCAGCACGGATGCTTCGGCAAACGCCTTTGAGTAGCTTTCAACCATGTAACAAGATCCGAAGCGAGAATAAGCCGACTCCAGCTCACCTACGGCATTTAGTACGGCAAGCATGTGCTTGCATGGAATCTGGTACTGATCCATGCATGTGCAAGTGCAGCGATTGCCATCTAAGTCCACCGTACGCCGGAACGGAGGGATCTTGCCGACGCGCGAGACAGATCCTTTTCTTGGCGTTAGCATCACAACTGCGTAGTTCCCCAGTTCACTCAGTTGCTCGTAGTACAATTTTTCTGCCCCCGGGGTTACCTCCCTCTTTTGTTTCACCCAGTCATCGGATTGCTGTCGACGCTTGTAGAGATCTTTAGCCATGGACTCCATCACGCCATCCAGAAAGCCGTAGGGGTGTTTATCACGCAGACCTTCCACTAGCGTCTTGGCGTTCACACTCTCGACAAAGTTAGTCGATCACCATCCATACAGAGGACGCTCACCTAATGTTGTATACAGGATATCCATTTCTCCGGAGGGATGATACGGAGGGCTTGTTCCACTTTTTCACCGCACGTTTTGCCGATAATGATCAGCAGGCTCTCGTATTGCTCTTTGTACTTGCAAGCTTGTAGCTCCCATACCAAATTCTTGTGTGATTGATTGAAAGTACTGTGGCGCATCATGTTTCTGATGATGTGGAGCGAGCAGTACCTGCCAACATCTTTGGTGTCAATGCCAATTATGTGATCAAAGCATAACGGTATGACCTACCGGACGTTGATGCTATACGTAGCGGCGACAGAGCGGAACGCGTCGCATCGGTCACAGAAGACAGGGTACTGGGTAAGATTTAGTCCAACCTGACGAAGTGACTCAACAAACCACGTGTAGTTGACGATGTCCTCAGCATCGACCAGTGCCATTGCAATAGTGATGTTGTTGCAATTGCCGTCGCGACCGACAAGCAGCATTTGTTGCCCGCTGAAGCTTCGGTTTTTGCAATCAATCCCTAATCTATGCTGGTTGTACGGCATACTGCGCACCAGAGGACCCGATACTACAACAGCACGCTTGAATCGGCCGGTTGAATCAGTCTGGAAATCGGTGAAGGAGCCGGGATTGTTGGAAGCAAATTTCTCGAGAAGAGACGGAATTTTTTTGTATAACTCGGCTTGCTCACCAGCGGTGCCTTCCGTAATGAAATCCTTTCCGCGGTATACTGCTGTCGCGTTTGGGAGAAGGATTCCCTCTGAGCGCTGAACTTGATCGATGAGAGCTCGAGCCGAAAGAGAACTGTCCGACAAAACTGCGTTTCGAAACACGGCAGACTCTCTTAGTTGACGCCCAGTCATTTTAGGAACTGAAGTGCAGTTGATATGCTCCAGTTCTAACGAGCTGATTCGCCAAATGCTAATGGCTTCCCCGTCAACTTTAAGCTGGTACAGCTGCACGAAGAATGAGCAGGTTTTGGACGAGCAGACGAACTTCTTGTGACCCCCACCGCTCCTTTGGACCTTGACTCTCTTGCCCACTGATAGAGCGTAGTCTTGGATGGCGTACTTGGCCTCCTCTCCATTCTTGAAGGTCTGCCCACGCTCCAGAGACACCATGCCTTCGGGACACGAGGAGAGTTACTTTTTGCTACAGATAAGCTGAGAGACCTTCGCATGCTTATTTTTTTACAGCTCCCAACCGAAGTGTTTCTGATTCTACGGACATCTGTTGCCAGTATGCGGGTTTTGTAGAAGTATGCGGGTTTTGTTGTTTTGAAACTCAAATAAAATGCGGGTTTTGGAGTTTCCTCTCGCATACACCCTGATTCCAGGTTCAAAACGAGTCCCGGCTAGCTAAGTTTGTCCAATATTCTGGCATAAAAAAGGATAGTCTATACAATTTTCAAGTATAAAGATGGTCTGTGATATAAATGCCTTGGTGCACACAAGTCTTCCCGAAGCTAAAATGAAGGTCTCTGATTGGCTGAATAGAGCTGTATGCGATGACATATAGTATGCGATGACATAGGGAACGCGTTTTGGTAATTCAGAGAGCGAATCAAGAGAGACTGTGATAACTGACGAAGAAAATATCTAAACAACAAAAACAAAGGATTACACATAAATTTGGGGCATCCCAAGCAAAAGCCAGGTATACCTACCAAGGCCTGGGTGTACCCACACAACATTTGGTGTACACACATTAAGTAGCGGTTGAAACGCAATATCCGAAGGGACTGACAACAAGCCTGGCCAGTCATTCTGTAACCAATCAAATCGTGAATATAGTCAATAAATAGCCAATTAGCTTCCTGCGTGATTCCACCAGATCGCGAGGAGATCACATTCCAATTAGCAGTGGAGGTCAAAGTCGGCAGGAGATCCCGGTAGCTCTTTCCGTCAACGCAAACGGACGCCATGACGCGCCCAACATGGAGCGTTGTGGTGTTAAACGCACCAAGCGACGAAGCAGAGATGTTTCTCCGGACGTTCAAGCGCTACACCGTGGCAAGAAGTAACGCTGTTCCGTGCACGATATGTATGCATGTTGAGCCGCATCTAATGCGATACCGCATTTTGGAGTGTGGATCGCCAGCATGCGCGCGTACGTTTCCGGGGCTTACATGTTCGTGGAGGGGTCGGACGCTGAAGTGTTTGAAGACCGACGAGATGTCAATCTTCGAGTACCTAAGTCATGCGAGTCTGGTCCAAGACCCACACCAGGAGTTCCTGACCGCTGCTCAGAAGGCCTACATTCGAGAGAAGAGCGCGTTGCGAATAAAGCCAGCCCGAATCCGCAACTCCATGACCAGGAAGTTCAATCTTGTGGCTGAGGATCTACCGTCACTCGCAAAGGTTCAGAACTTTGCAAACTACTTCAAGAAGAAGAAACTACTGAACAACGACTGCTACGACGATGTGGTGGCCTACATCCGCGAACACGCATTTACCGGGGCAGAGAGCGAGACTCAACCTTTTGTGTTTGGAGCGCGATCGGATGGTAATGGGAACCCATGGATCGGAATCGGATCGGACGAGGACCCTTGCGTCGTCGGAGTCACTACCAAGATGCTGCTGATGCGACTGAACCGACCTCCCGACTCGTTCATTTTCATCTGGACGCGACCTACAAGTTGAACCTAGTGGGCGACCCAGTTCTTGCTTGCGGAATCTCGGATGGTAATCGGTCGTTCCATTTGGTGGCGCTGTTCGTGATGTCCCAGCAGCAAGAGGTGCAATTTTGCGAAGCGTTAAGTTCTCTTCGTCGCGTGTACGAGCAAGTCGTCAACAAGAAGCTCGCCGTCCGCTACGCCATGGGAGACGGGGATGATGCGCAATACAACGGTTGTGTGAGTGTCTTTGGGCCGGACAACAGCTTTATTTACCTGATGTGCTTCTATCATGTCGTCGCCAAAGTGTTTAAGTACACGAAGACATTATCAACGGAGTCCAAGACGCGTTTGACGAAGGACATCTACGATATGCACTTTTGCCGGTCTCCCCAACAGTTTGTACGGCTACGCGATACCTGCACGGATCAGTGGAAAGCCAATCCCGAAACGAAGCCCTTTGCCAAGTACTTTGTTGAGCAGTGGCTTAGCGGCAAGTTCCACCAGTGGCAATGCTTCTACACTCCCGTCGGCTTCGCAACGACCAACAATCCTATCGAGCAGTACAACAAGGTCATCAAGCGTGACTATTCCCTTCGCAGCCAGCTGAAAATGGGGACGTTGTTCAAGCAACTGGTTGAGTGCTGCTTCACGGAGTCCAGCAATGAGCGGCAGTTTCGCGCGCAACCCGAGATTCCTCGGGATCTGAAGAGACGTGTTGCCGAACTGCAGAAAGCAAAAACGCTTTACGAGGTTTTTCCAGGCATGGGGAGTGGCTTCGAGCAGGCGATGGGACGAGAAATCAAGTTTGTTGTTACGCTGCGGACGCCTCGGATTTTTGTGCCGTCGAAGAAGCGCACCGAAGAGGTCATCGCTGTCTCCGCTCAACTTGGCGATAATTACGCTCGAATGGAAGTGGAAGGGCAGTCGCCGTGGGGCTGGGCTGTTGACGTCACGCGTCGCGTTTGTAGCTGTCGCTACTGGTACAAGTTCGGTCATTGCTGTCATCTCCTCCTCGTCATGCAGAACTACGGCTTCGTGGACATTACCGGAAAACGAAAGTTCGTAAACCGTAAGACGGCGCGCACCGTCCAGTGCGAAAGCCAACGACAGGTAGTCTCGGCGGCCGAGGTGGGAGGAAGAGCACCTCTCAATGGCCACGCGCTGTCCTTTGTGTAGTCTGGAACGAGGAAGTTACATCCGATGTCAGTAGCGTTAGCCTAGTGTTCGCATAGACTGTAACGCTAAATCAAATTCTCCACTGCTAAACGGAACTAACACTTCTTCCTCTTCCCCTTCGATGGTCACAATGTTTCAGACAGTGACGGAAGCACGTTTGCTACGAAACAAATGATTTCTTTCGTGTACGTATACGCTTTTGGTGGAAGCTCGCCCTGTTATCTTCTTGTCTGTCCCCTTCGATTGATAATTGTGTATGGGGTGTGCGGACTACAAAACTGGTTTAAGCTTAACAAGATCAGACACGGTTGTGTACGCTTTTGTCAATTTACGCACATCTCCATATTACTCACGAAATCTACGCTATCAATCTTGAATCATGCCCCCTTCGTTCGATATTGGTTGCAGGAGGCTAAACAGACTCTAGTATGGACTTCGTGGATCTGATTGACAGAATCTGCATACGCTTTTTAGTAAAATTGAAGTTCCGTGCTGATAGTACTTGGTATTATTTGATTCATGGCCCCTTCGGTCAATACGCACATGTCAATGTAAAAATCAAAAGTAATGGTTTGTTATGCTACCATTTGTTTAGGATCGTATGCGGGTTTGCTCTGGTTGCGCCATCTCTTCTTCTGTTCGAAGTAAATAGTTTACTGGGCCCCCTTCGGTTAATATGAGGGATACACATGTTGTAGTACGGGATGTGGTTTCCCAGAGTAACTATATATTAGATGCGTATCCGCTTATGGTCTCGTAGTACTTGCCCACTCCACACTTCAACAGGCAAACGTAATGAAATCTGTATGTAAAAGGAACATGTTCTAGTTTGCTGAACCCTCCCAGTCTCCTAAACCGCACGTACAGGTGAACCAGAGCTTGTCTCCGTAGTTTACCGTAAGTTCCTCTCCAGGGTGAATGGGTTTCTCCACAATTACCAGTACCTTAACGCGTCGTCGGTTCCGAACTTCAATAAACTTGCACTTTGCTTCGCAGGAATGATTGATAAACCTGGTGATGTTTCCAGCTTTGGCTGCGTCGATGTAAACAGTGTGCTTCTTCTTGCTCTTGGTCGTACACGCTGTTGTTTGCAGCTCCAGCGCGTACTCTGCTATTTCGATATCTGCTTCAAAGTCATGCAGAGTGAGCTCACCAACGTACTCGCCAATCACTGCGTCGACCGGTATAAATTCCGTAGCTCGCACCCCGTTTCCGTATTCACACCGCATCAGCTCCAAACCACCATACTCGTAGGCCGTGTTGGAGCAACGACCTTTTAGCGCACAGTTGCTCTTGGAGCAGAAAATGTCGGTGGTAGCATTCTTGCACGTATATTTGAAGCAGTCATGGGAGCAGCTACAGGCATCCATCTTGCCAATGTCCGGAAAAAGTAGTCTTTCATTCTTAAGCTCCTTGGCGTAAATACACCTCTGTATTTTCTTGACTCCTTCCGGCCATGCTACTCCCACTGGAGCGCTTCCCATCGACCGGTGAGGCTCAAAGGTTCGTCCCTGTGCCTCGCTCAAGACAGGGTTCACCTCTACACTTTGTGTGACTGCTGGGGGTTGCTCGAGGTCTTCAGTTGTCTCTGCCGAGTCATCGTAGATACGCTTGCCAGTTGATAAGGGTAAAGCATTCTGTATGTGCCTAGCGCGAATGTTCTCTCGAACGCTGGGCAGTCGCAAGTACTCGCGCAAGTACTGTGTCTTCATGGTGCGAGGGTAGTCGATACGCCCTGCATCGATGACCGTCTTGCGCTTCTTCCTATCAGACTCTCTGCGCGATCTCGCCTTTGGCCAAGGGTTATTCTTCGCTTTCATTCTTCGTTGCCTTGCCGCGTGTTGTTGCGATGTTGGAACCCTGACATCTGGTTCAGCGCTTGTATTGATATGGGGAGGGATGCTACCTATCCACTCCTGTTTTGGCACTCGTCATCACCAAGTTTACGTTTTGGGAGCACAACGCTGCGAGCCATGCGCACTTACTAGTACCTCTCTTATTGAGTCAGCTACGACTTTGGGGTCTATGTTGGCTTAGATACTTGGTACTAGTAGCCAGCTCAACAACGACTCCGACCAAGTCAACGTTGACTTGAGTCAGTTAGATTTGGTTCGAATCAACTTCTCTCAACTGAGGATTTGTGTTTCACTTTCTCACATTAAAACCGTTGACTGCAGCTAAGTGCTAATGGCGAAGCGCAGGGCGCGGCGATCGCAGGCTGCAGAGAGCAAGGAGACTTCAGGCAGTGCTACTGACCAGGCGCCGATGACGAGGAGTAGGAAAGCTGCAAAGGCGACGGGCAAGCCAGCGACAGAACGGACGAGTGCGCCCACTGACAAGTCAACAAGCGCTGCCAAGACCACGCCTGCCACCGGCAATGCCAAGGAGAAGCGGAAAGGGGGGACAAGACACTTTGCCAAGTCCCAGTAAGCGGAGGAAGACTACAAGGAGGGGTGGCCAAGGATCCAAGGGGACGACCGGCGAGCTGGGCGCCGCGGGTGCGTCGGAGGACGAGATGACGACTCAAGATGGAGAGACGATTTCTCCTGGTTTCCAAGCGCGCGCTCCGGTCCACGTACTTGGCTTTAAAAAAGAAGCTTGACAAAAAAGAGAAGGGCGAGAAACAGCAAGGCGCACGGCAGCTGATCGGTACAAGCTCGCAAACTACCAGAAGCGTGTGTGGGCGGACAGGTACACAGCTGCGAGGAACAGCAACAAGGCATTGGACTACGGCGCTTTGAGCAAGACGACTCACTTCAGTGCGTTCAAGAACAACCCAGACGAGCTCCAACGTCACGAGCCTGCGCTGCTGAAAGAGCTCTACAAGGTTTATTTAGCAGAGCAAGCCCTGAAAGGAGACACACACGCGCAGACCGCTGGATCAAGTTCGCCGATGCTGTCGCAACATGACGGAGTCATCGCGACATCCAGGCGGCTCAGCAGCTTACGGCAACCAGAAACCAAGCAGCGTCAGCGTTAGACCAAGCTCCGCGTCCAGAGGCTCCAGTCTCCGTCCAAGCGCAGACACCCGAGACAGCCCAAGTCGAAGATGGGAGCGTGAGAAGCCGCAGGGTATGCGCATCTTGAACACTCCATTTCGCAAGCACTGCAGCAGTTTGGAGAGAAGCTGGAGGAAGAGAAGCAGAAACGGGATCGACAGCTGGAGGAGGCGCAGGCACGCTCAAGGGCATTAGAGGAGCAGCTAGCAGCCACAGCGAAGGAGCTGACCGAACTCAGGAACGATGATCTGCCCGACAATGATACAACTAACGCGATGACGCGGGATGCGGTTCTTCAATTAGCTGAAGAGAGGGCGACTTCACGCGGCTTGAGCAAAACAATTGCTCGTATGGAAGCTGAGTTGAATTTGCTGAAGCAATCTGTCACCACGCACGCAGACAATCTGGTTAAGGCACAGGCTTACTATGCCAAAACTCTCCAGGATGTGCACGATGTCACGAAAGAGCTGGACGAGCGCAAGAAAAAGCTGGATGACCGGGAGAAGGAGGTGGCTTTGCGAGAGAAGCAGCTAGATGTCAAGAATAAACAACTACAAGCCAAGCTGCAATCTCATGATGCCAAACTCAAAGAAGAAGAGCGGCGTATGCAGAATGTGGAGCATCGACTGCACTGGTAGCGGAAGAAGTTGGATGCGGATAAAAAGCGACGAGAGAAGCCGAGGCAAGAGAAACAGCAAGGAAATCGATTTTCGCTGACGCAGGCGAAGATGTTAAAAGAAATGAAGCGCCAGACCCGACTCCTGAAAGAGCAGTTCGAGAACAACGGGTGCCCGCCAGCATTTGAAGAGCTTCAAGCCACCCGCAACCAGGTCGCGGAAGAGAGGGCGGCGATGCAAGCAGAACAGGATCGTGTGAGACCGGGGTTGGAATCGACGAAGGCTGCGCTAGAGGCGGTGAAAAGGGAGAACAGCGGATTGCAAGACACCATCGCGCAGCTAGAGCTGTACTTGAGTATGTTCAAGCATAGCGCGGTGACCGAGAAAGCTATCGAAGACTTCACGCAATGGAACGCCGTCATCCAAGATGGTAAGCCGCTTGCGTTTCTGCTTCAGTGTGGTTTGACATTGTATTGACTTCCCTCGTCGCTGTCTAAAAAATGTAGGTAGCACGAGTACAATGCAGAAGAAGCGCGACTTCATTCTGGGCAAAATGAATGAGGCGTTTGGTTCGAAGACGGCGGACGCTCGAGAGTTTGAGGCGCTTGCGATCGAGTTCTGGGAGAAAAGAAATCTGATGGTTCACGACAAGACATGGACCGTCATTCACTCGATGGACCACATCAGATACGCGCGTGTCTGCGCGAAGATTATGGAAGCATTGGGCGTGTTGGAGAAAACCATTAATCCTTAGTCTGTTGTAGTTGTGTGTGTCGCTGCGTAACGATGAATGAATACACATTTCCAAGTCACCGATGACTTAGAGCGAGTCAACTTTGACTCGAATACGCCTGTTTTATTGATGGCGAAGTCAATATGGACTTAAGCCAAGTCGACATTGGCTCAAACATACTAGTTTCAGTAATAGCGAAGTCAACGTCGACTCTGAACAAGTCTACATTGACTCAGTCGACAGCGACCCAACGTTGACTCTGAACGAGTCTACATTGATAAACTCGGTTCCAGTATGAATCCCTAAGGGGTCGTTTTACTTGAGTTTGTATAGACAGTAGTGTTTCTCACGGTTCGCAGGTATGTATCCTGCAGGTAAAGCTAGCCAATCAGCGATTCCTTCGGCTTTCCTTCAGATGCCCCTTTTATCCGGTTTTACCTTCGGCGATTTTGGCTGAAGGTATCAAAAGGAGCTGCAGGTATTTTTTGACTGGCTCAAATTCAAAACTACAGCCCTTTGATATGACAAAATGATTTTACCTGCAGGTGGAGTACGGTTTTTGCAGCAGCACCTTCGGGCGACATTCATACCTGCAACCTTCATGCCTTCGAACCGTGAGAAACCCTAGTATCCGAAGCGAAAAAATGGCCGACTTTTTAGATGAAGAGGATCGCCTACTCGTTCAGCTCGCGGCGGTGTTCGAGCAAGCGGGAAGGCGAATCGACTGGCTGTCAGTGGAGAAAGACATGGGACCGACAACATGGAGCGCAGCCAAACTGCAACAGCGAATCAAGATGCTCAAGAGACGATATGGCAATAACGTGCTGAGTTTCCCCCGACGCTATTTCCGTCCGCTACCAGACTGAGCAGGACTGTATTCGGAAGCCAAAGCCGCGTCTCCGCTACGATATCGCCTTCACCACATACCCTAGCGACCCTATCACCTCAAGAAACCTACAACGCCACTGAAGGACATTTCTCCCTACTCACCAGGCGTGATATGCGCGCGAGTGAACGTCAGCTAAATACCGGGGAGATTACAATGGCTGGGGTGTCCATGCTGATCGTAGAAGCGAATATTCAAATGACTGACGTGTTTCTGGATGCTGGATCCGGCGTGGAAAATGATCTCGCTCAAATCTCTCTGCAAACGCAAGCATTTCGTGTGGTTGGTATTGAGATCCAACGTGACCTGACCGCTAGGGTTATGGAGCTGATTGCGTCTAGGGCATCGCGCTTTCCCCACTTGCTCAAGATCAGCATCGTCACCGCAGACATCCGATTTATTGCTGAAGGCAGCGATACTGTTATCAGTGCTGACCCAGACTCGAAGATGGCTCAACCCAGCTCCCTTATCAGCTCCGCCACTCTTTTATTTTGCCACGACACTGTGTTCCAAAAGATGTGGTTTTGGTAATGCGTGCTTTGTGCATGAAGCTATCTGATCTACGTCTGGTGGCGCTTACAACACGAGTGTGTCCGCGGCATCGTAATACGTGCCGAAATCCGTTTTGCAAGCGATGAAGGTTACTGAAAACAATTCAGGTTCCGATGACTTACAGCAGCTCCCTTCGGGATTTACACCTGTACGCAGCTGAACCAAGATGGTCGATGCAGTAACTACGATCACCACTCTAACATTTCCGCCGAGGGGCAAACCAACAACTATGTATTAATTGCATGAAAATCAATCAAAACTCTAATCAACTTCGACCCGCCCTTGAGTTTGAAAGCGTAATGCATACGAGGTCTAGAGAACCCAATACGAGATGAAGTGTTCGTAGCGGACTAGCTTACTCGACGTACGGCATCGTGGGCTCCGTAACCAGATCCCAGCCGACCATGAAGACTCCACGCTTCAAGCCGCCGTGGTATATGTCGTTCTTGGACTCTTGCCACACCCCGCTGTCCCTGTCGTGCTCTTGGCGTCCTCCCTGCCGTTTGTTTCCACCGTCGTACCTTCGGCATCGCGCTTGGACTTTCGCTGAAAAGTCGACTTGCGTTAGGGTGAATTGTCATCACCCGCATGGTTTCACAGCGGCGGACACGCAAGATCGCCTCCTTGCTCGAGTCCTGCCGGGAGTGGACAGTGAACAGCTCGTCCAGAATGTAAATACGCCTGTCGACAACTACAACACCAGCATGAGCCCCTAGACATACAACACCAGCATGAACCCCTAGATATGAATGCCAAAGCTGCCAAGACGCCGCCTTACCTTGCGGGAATTGAAGATGGGGTCCAGCTCGCAATCCTACCGAACCCACGACATCTCTCAGCGTCAGCCTCCCTTTTGCTAAAGCTCCTCTAGCACCGACGCCTCACGTACATTTCCGAAGTAGCGGTCGGGCTCCTCCACGGACAGGAGCGTCCAGGCCTCGATCGGAAAACCTCGGTCTTCGCAGTGGCGCCGGTACAGCCGTACTCGTAGCTTCTCGACCACCGTACCTCGAGCTTGCGGGCACCTACAGAAGACAATGATAATACATTACATACATAAGGGGAAATAAAGTTAGCGTTTAGTGAGATGTGCATCTTATCAATTCAGAATTTCACCATACCGGGGAAGCGCTAATCCGTTGCGGGCACCTGGCAATCAAACAGATCGCATTTTCCTCCTTCGGGCTTCACGGCTAGGGGCAAGTTGACTTGATTAGCTCAAAGAGTTAGACTCCCTGGAGTTCCTACCCTTTAAGTCCTACCACGGGACAAAACCTTATTAAAGGTGGAAAACCCGTCCTATAAGGACTTCCTACTTGCTAATCAAGCTTGAAGAAGAGAGAAAAAAAAATCTCGTTGACGGCAGCCTGGCTGCTTCTTCTTCTCGAGGGCTCTGAGCTCTTGCAGCGATCCGAGCGACGGAGAGCTGAACGGCGAATGGCTGGGCTTCGCCGTTTGCATCCGGTTCGGAAACCCCCCTTAAGTACTTCGTACTTAACAGTACACTTTCCTCCTTCGGGCTTCACGGCTAGGGGCAAGTTGACTTGATTAGCTCAAAGAGTTAGACTCCCTGGAGTTCCCCTCTCGAGTGTCGCGAGCTTTGGCTTGATACGATGCCTGGTTCGTGGCATTCCCAGGTAGAGGCCTTGATCATACAACTTGCCGCATCGCGAATCATTCCCGGTCGCAGCCGAGTGTACACAGAAAAGCACCAGCTCGACCACCGTCCCATGAGGCGGATGACCAGGTCACCCTTGCCGGCTGCTAGAAGCGCGCAAGCGCCTCCAATGCGTAGCGAATGAGCGGAGTAGTCACTCTGCCGTAATCCCATGCTGGCGGCCGCTGCCTTGATAACATCAGCAACGCGCGTTTTCTTGATCGTCCGAGTGGTCGATATCGAGGTCAGAAATGGTCCCAGCTTCCGCCCCGTCGATAGCCAGTGGGCTCTCACTCTCAGGCATTCTCGGGCTGCTTTCACTGGACATAGGTCCTCATGATCCGACCGGTAGTGCCGCACAGTGGTTCCTTGGGCGACCCGGTCGCCTTTGTGGGATTCGAAGATCACTTCAACTGAAGCTGGTTCCGAATCGTCGGGTCCAACTTGGTCTCCGTGCTTGTTTCGTAGAATCACGTTGGCAGCCTTTATGCAGTGCATTCGGTGAGTCCCTGCGGATCGGTCGATGGCTACTGGGCCCCACAGCTCTGAGCTTCGGTCGAGGAAGAAGAAGGCAAGTACGACTGACCCCCACAGCAGTTCGCTCTCCAAGTCTTGTCTCGCTATGAGTTCCCGCATCTTGAGCAACATCGGTGTAGTAACTGGCTGTTTCCTTTCCACGTCGCCATGGGCGCGTTTGTATCCTTGAGCGATGAGCTCAAATTCCGGATCACGGTAATTGAGCTTGGCGTTCCGAACTGCCTTGTGTGCGAATGCCACCGCTGCCATTTTCCCGTCAAATGTCTGATACTTGTTTCCTTTCCTCGCCTTGTTGTGCCCTTCGGACGCGCACAACGCTGCGAAAAGTCCAACCATCCTTGCTTGCTGTGCCCTGGGCAGTTCGTCAATCCACACAGGAAACCCGAAGTCATTGCAGAAGGACTCCCAATACTTGAAGTTTCTGCTGTAGCTTCCGAGCGTTCCATCTGATACGGAGGCCTGCTTGAGCTCGTCTCGCTTCTTTGCGAGGCGCCGGAGCCGCTCTGAATCTGGTGAATATCACAATAGTTAGTACTCGCGTGTACGTCGCACTTCGAGGTCTGCTCCGGCTTCCGTCCCAACGTGTGCGTCGTGAAGTTCAGTCTGTGACGAGCCTGGCTCAAAGCGCATTTCCGGAATGCCTCTTGTCCTTCGCTAGTCCGGCAGTTGATCTTGTCGATCATCTTCGTTATCCACCTCTCTCCGTGAATGATAACTTGGCACCAGGTGCCCTCCTTCTCTAGTCTCTGGCCCCAGGTATAAGTGACTTCTTCGACCGCTCGGGCAACACCGCTCTCGTCCCGGACCAGGTCCCGGCCCTTGAGTATGAACCGCTCCTGGAGCCACATGCTCGTGACGCAAACGTAGCTCCTGCCTACGATCAGTAGCCATACGTCGTCGAAGGATCCGTTCCTCTCAAACAAGCCCATTGGCATGCCAGCAAATTCGCTCTGGAAGACGAGTGCGCTCCACCACTGAAGATCCTTCCGAATGAACTCCGACATCGGAACTCCGGTTTTGTTGTGACTTCGACAGCGATTCTGAACCGCTGTCAGCCGCTGGATGAATGGTTTTGTGATCGGGATGAAGCTGATCACGTGCCTCAAAACTCCGATCACACTGTCCAATTTCTTCCGTGATAGAAATGCCTTCTTCAGCACCTCAGCGAGAGCGGATCTCAACATATCGACCTTCCGTTGAGGTATCGTGATGGCGTTGTTGGTAATGTCCCAATCGATGCCCACCGCGTGGAAGACGCGCGACCAGGTCGTGAACTTGCCTTCGTGCCATCCTGCGGATCCAAACACGAGTTTGACACCATCTCTAAAACGTTTCTCAGCCCGCTGAAGCCGATCACAGATATCCACTTCAATGAGGACGATGTCGTCTACCCATTGAAACGCCCAAAAGGGCTCGGCATGCCCAAACACGACAGACTGTCCACTTCGCTGGTAGTGGCGGACGGCTTTTCCAAACACGGCAAAGAACCCTGGTGAAGATGTCCACCCGAAGACGGCCATACCAGAGACAATGCCATGGGAGGAGCGAGGAAAGCGCCCCCCAAAAGCCGACGCATGATCAGCATGGACCGGAACGTGGTGAAACGCGTCGGCGATATCTGCGATCATGGCATAGATACTGCACCCAGGAAAACGTCGGCGGAGGTCGCAAATACGCCGTGCAATCGAGACAAAGGGGTCCCACGTCGCATCGGGGACGCCTCTGAGGCGGTCAAGGCATTGACGGACTGTCCGTCAGGCGCCGAGAGGTCGTGAATGATGCGACCATCCAAATGCAAAGGCTTGTCCTTCTTCGGCACGAGAGCAAACGCACTGGAGTGAAACCGAGGGTCCCGCTCCAGCGTCGACATGGTGGCGATAATGGCACGGCCCTTGTAATAATCAGCCAACAGTTTGTCCGTCACGACCGCCGCGCCGGTATGAGCGCCCGGATAGTTGGTGGGTGTGGGACGAACGCCACACCGAGAGGCGGGGTCCTTCCAGGGCGGAACGACCCCGTCGAGAGCGATGGCGCACAGGAGATCCAGATGGGGGTAAGAGTCAAGATGGACCCGATACAGCCATGGGCGAAGGTCCTTGTTGGGTCGGGGATCTTCAGGAGTTTGACCTCGAAACATTGCGAGGGTCCCTGAAATCCCGTACCGATCGTCGGCCACCAGAGCATCCAGGATGCAGAGATCACCAGCTGGAACTGTATGGGGACCTGGTCCAGGGGCCAAGAAGGCTGAGTCCACAGGAAACGGAACACCCACCTCGGAAGCAGCGGCGCGGAGAGCGTTGAAGACGGATCGAGGTACGCACCGGACGTGGCCACACACGCGGTCTGACCGAGCTGGAGGCGTGTCGAACCAGGACGGAAGAGATGCAGCTGTCGTCGAAATCTGTGGAGGTGGGTCCGGACACGCGACCTCTGGGTGGCAGGGTAGATCCGTCGTCAGCGGAACGAAGCGGGACTGAATAAGATGTGCGAGCTGTCTGAGGTCGTGCAACACCAGGGACCACGCTACTGCAACCTGGGCTGAGTGATCAGTGAGCGTCGACGTAGATAATCGCGGAAGTTGGAGCGTGGTCGCGGGGCTTAGCGCCGCGGCATACGACGGTGGGCATGGCCATCGGGTACCCGACAAGGTCAGGTTTGCCGCCGGAAACGAATCCATAATCCAATTGCACAGCGCATCAGCCGCACCGTTCGACGCCCGGCGAACATGGTGTAAGTAGATCAGAGACCCGATTGTGCCCTGGGCCCGTATCCGCGCAATCCATGGGATCAAATGGGGCGCCCGACAGGCATACTGGCAGAGGGCGTGAGATATGATGACACGTGAGTCGCCATAGACGTCAACTGGGTTGGAGGAGAACTCGGACGGGAGACAAAGCAGACACGCAAGAAGTCCCTGGGACTCCATCGAGTTGTTGGAGTGGGCATCCGCAAACGTAGTGGCCCCCCACCGGAGGAGACGATGATCACTGGACCAAACACACCACGCAAATCCACAACGTCCGCTGGACGTACGGAATCCGCCGTCGAAGGAAGCGGAGATGGCAGCGCGAGGGGTGCCCCCATGAACACCGGATACGGCCAACCCCGAGGTGGGTCCACGCAAGGCGTTGGGAGCGGTGATCGATAACGGGACGTTGGGGCTAGACGCGGCAGTGGCCCGCTGGCCCGCTGGCGTCGTTGGGCGTGAGTCGGACTGCCCATCGATGATAACGGCCGCCGTCGAAGCGCAGGCTCCAAACGCGTCTGAGGCCTCGTCACCGCTGTCTGACACACGGGCCGAGACCAAATCACCCTTCGCGGGAACGACCATGACCGACGACGACCCAAGGGTGCCAGGCACCGCGAAGGTTTGGTGATCAGCACCTGGCGTTGACATGCGCGTGACTGGGGAACTCTGTGCGGAGTCAGCCGCGCGAGAACTCGAGGACGGCGTGCCTGGCACGACGTCGCCGGACAGCGTACTACCCGACTCCGATCCGCCTCGAGAGAATGCGTCAGACGCAGTAACAGACACGGGAGGAGACAGAATAGAAATAGTCATGTTACGGTTGGACGACCTGGCCGCCCTTCGTACACCTCCCCAACGTCTTCACTCGCGCTGCGGATGTGCTGCTTTCAATCCAGTGTGCATATCCGTCACCCATTTCAACACGTCTGGTGGAAGCCGATGGAGTTCATGATGGTGCTTGCAGGACGGAAAAGTGCAGCCCTTCACCGACTGATACCGGACGCACACCTGAGTGCCGTCGACCACCGGGATTTGCTCTCGAATATTACGAGGAATAACCGGTGTTCCCGCCTCAGGCTGGGCACGAGTTGGGCGTGCAGCGCGCCGGCGACCTTGGCCCTTTGGAGACGCTCCCCGCGGACGTCGGGAGTCCGGCAATCCGAGTGATGCCGTGTGAAAAACAGAGTGAACAACTGCGTCGTTCATCACTCGAGCGACGTATCGTTGGTAAGCTGGAGAGTCACGGCGTAGTGAGCGTAGCGCTCGCGAGCAGACCTCACGGAGATCAGTGCCATGAAGAATGTCGTCGAAGAGATCGGAGAACACGGCTTGATACAGATTGCACATGGCAAACAGGAGCTGCGACGGCGCCGAATGTGCAAGTGATGTGACCGCGTCTCCATGCACAGCGCGGAAAACTGCCGCCAAGTCGGCCGGATACCAGATGACCGCCGCCTCCTGGATGACGTGAAGCACCTGGTGCAAGTGATCCGCCCGGCGGAGTTGAAAAGCAGGGGCGGGTTCGGGCCCACCCCACTGAGAGTCTTCATGGACAACATTGCGATCTTGTCGATAGCCTCCGGCCGAGTCGGACGACAGAAAATGATCGAGAGGCCGACTGAAGAAATCCACCGAAAACAGCATTTTTGCCGTCACCTTGGTGACGCGATAGACGCCGCGGAAACGTTCGTGGCGATGGATAGAGCAGACTCTGTCGTGCGGGGACATGTTAGCAAAGCGAGAGAAGAACTCCTCCGTACCTGATGTCGGATCTTGCGCGCGTGGTCCAACTCGTGCAGCGTCATGCACCGCCACTTCACTGGTCGAAGGCCGAAATAGATTGTTGCCGGTGGGCTGGTGTCCTTGGACCCCGCGAACAGGAGTACGGGAGCGCCGAAGCCGTCTCACTGGCGAGGACCGACGGCCAGACGGGCTCCGCCGGGGAGTGCGAACCGTGATGGCGGAAGCGCAGCCGCCGAGCGGGGAGCGTCCTGCAGAACGCGAGCGCCGGGCAGAGCGTGAACGCCGTGGAGATCGCGAGCGTCCTCGAGAAGGCGAACGCCGTGGAGATCGCGAGTGCCGTGGAGAACGCGAGCGCCGAGCCGAATACGAACGCCGGACCGAACGCGAACGCCGAGCAGAACGCGAGCGACGGCGAGAGCGTGAACGCCGAGGCGAGTGTGGACAGCGGGAACGACTGCGTGCCCGATAATGCAGCGCCTGGCGCTGTGATCGGGAGTGCTCGCGCACGTGGTGCCTGGAGGGCTGCCACTGTGGTGCCGGGCCGATCGCGGTGATCGCAGCGGAGAACCGTCACCACGCGTGAGCATGGGGTCTGAATGGCCATGGGCCCGAACGGGGTCCCCGGGGATCGGATCGGTTGCTGCGAAGGTCGGTGCGAGAGCCCCGCCTGGTCGGCGTTACCAAGCACCCGTGAGTGACGGAGCTGTCGAAGCTGTTGGGGCGGAGGGGAGTCGTGCGCAGGCGCCAGCACCTGGTGCGACGAAGAACCATCCATCCGCTGCTGGAGTGAAACAACCGACGCAGCTAATGCAGACAACTGGGTACAGAGAGCTTGTGTTGTCGCGCGTTGCTCCAGGAGCAGCGCCTTCACAAGTGCCTCACCTGCGAGGTTCTCCACGGCTGAGGCTGGAGGTGGTACCGATGACCCAACTGCAACCGTCGATGTCGATGGCACCGAGGTCGAAGTATGGAGTGCAGGACCCGACGCTGCGGCCGTTCGACCCGGTCGAATGAGTGAGAAGATGTCGCCTGGCGTCAGCATCGCCTCCTCCCGGGTTAGCAACGGGAGCGCCAAGTCATCGGGCTGATGCATGGTATCAGCGTCAGGTGACCCATGGCCCTCCTCCAAAGCCATCAACGATTGGGGAGCCCGCACGCTATTCCATCGCGTACTCCGCCGGCACGACAGACTGCTTTGTGCCGCGAGGGGTGACGTACGTGACGGCACGTGCACCGATGT
The DNA here is from genome assembly GCA_024211575.1 of Phytophthora melonis. Lineage (NCBI taxonomy): Eukaryota > Oomycota > Peronosporomycetes > Peronosporales > Peronosporaceae > Phytophthora > Phytophthora melonis. Next base: position 898,488 of record JAMXKT010000094.1, on the reverse strand, counting down.
CGACCGTAATCTCTCCATTCGTGCCAGGCAACGAGAATACACTAGCCAGTAGTGGCCGCACCGAACTGATGCCATCGATCGTGGAAGTGCAAAATGACTGCCAGGCAGTATCACTTGGCGGGGGCTGGAGCGCCGACGGGAGGCAGTGGTAATATCCCATAATGAACTCCAGTTGCGAGATGGCCTGGGCGCGAACAGCGACCAGAGGAACAGCGACGACTTGACGTTGCTCGTCGGCATAGCAGCGGATGGCTACCAAGCAAATGTAGCCACAACCTGGCTCGTGAATGACGTCAATGTCATCCACGAGGGCAATAGAAGAGGCCCGTTGGTATGTCAGCACTTGGCCGCAGAGAAACACCTCAGAGGTGTGCTTGGTGAACTTAGTGTCGCATCGTGGGGATGCGACAAAGAACTCGGTGAACCGGAGAAACCGGAAGACAGACAGCAACGGCCGCTCCTGGAGCTCGTCCGCGAGGTCAAGATGAGGCGGCGTCAGGCGCCAGTGTGGGATCCAGTACGCCGTGCCGACGTGGGGGCGCATGGCACGCTCGACATCGGCGGAGCTCTGGTCGGGACCCAGGAATGTCAGCTCGGCCTGCCAAGCAGGCCGCTTGTACTCGTCGGCATCGTCGAAGAAAGGGCTGTCGGCGTTCGCCAGTAGCCGCGGTGCACGACTCAGCGTTGCGTACACGGGGCCGCTCCACGTGCCACGAAGCTCGTCAGGGGCCTCGATGCGGACCGTGCGCCCGCCCACGTTGACGTATGACGTCCGCGTTGGGTTCCTGGCGGGCATCATCGGTTTGGAGGCAACGACGCGCATAAATCTCGTTGACGGCAGCCTGGCTGCTTCTTCTTCTCGAGGGCTCTGAGCTCTTGCAGCGATCCGAGCGACGGAGAGCTGAACGGCGAATGGCTGGGCTTCGCCGTTTGCATCCGGTTCGGAACCCCCCCTTAAGTACTTCGTACTTAACATTACACTGGTCAAAACGCTGTCGGCAGGACCTTGAAGAGTCACAAGTACCCTAACCACCTGTATGGCTTGAACCGGCACTTTTCCCCGAGGTTTTCCTTATCCTAGCAAAATCGGGATAACGGTCGCCGGTGGGTTAAGGGTAAGAAAGAGCAGAACAAACGAGCAGAGGCAAAGGCTGCGATCAACATTATGGCCATACTTTACCAAGCGCCATTCCAGATACCGAAGCAGCCCAGTCGATCCGACATCGCGGCTTACCAGCACTGGAAAAACGAGATTTGGACGCTTGCCTAGGCCATGGACTCCACCGTCAACGCACGACTGCACTCCTTCGACGAAAAGAAACCTACACGCAAAGCGTCTTCGTTACTCACGCGCTGGCGTCAGCTGCGTACCTCGCATTCCGATGCATACCGCACGCTTGGTGCCCAATACTTAGCGCTCAAGGCCAGCGGCGCTGTTGTTACGCTTGTACGCCTGCATCGCACCAATGGGGATGGGGGCTTCGGATCTGACTTAGCGCTCGCCTACAAGCACGCACAAAGCACAAGCAACACACAGAGCACGATTGCCCCCGGCTGGAGTCAAACCAGCAACCTGGAGGCATAGCCTCCCGCTCTGCCGCTGAGCTATGGAGGCGTGGAGAGTAAGACGACCTACCTCCGGTGGTCCGCCACACTGTCGCTGCCCGCTGCCGCCACCGCCACCACACCGATGCCCACCCCATGTCGACAGAACTCTTGCCTCCACCGATCTTCTGCTGTGTTGTTGTCCGCGTTGTCTTAACGGCCTCTTGATTACGCCTGGGTACCGGACTGAACCCATCGTGGATCTGGATCCAATGGATACAGATCCAGATCCGTCTCAGTCTGGATCCATTATCCACCCAATCACTTGCCATCACCCATTTCCGAGAATTGCGCTTCACCACAGATTCCTTAAGCCCGTTGGTAGGTGGAACCAGTAAGCAAGACTGTCGGGGTCTCCTTGATCATGCAACTGGACGATCTGCTGCCAGAGCTTGTAACTGGCTAGTTGTACCGCACGGTCCGCCGAGAGATCCTCATATGGGACGTCCACTTCAACTACAGCGGAGGATGCAACGTTGTTACGAACGACGTAAGGAGGTACTCGACGCTGTAGCTCTGTAGCCAGAGCCTCTTCTCTTATGCATACGAAGTCCATTCGCACCTAGTCGCGGTATCTGCTCTAATGTATGACGTCTGCTGCCGTGTGATCAAGGCTACTCCCAGTGCGGGAAATGAAAGCGCGCTAAGAGGGCAAGTCACTCACCTATCAGCAAAAGGTCGAAAAAGCCTGGGGCTCGATTACGTGCCAGGTGGATTGGGGCCTAATTACCAGCGAAGTACCATAGAAGGCTGTCAGAAGTATTCGGCAGGCCACAGCCACGCATAAGAACAGTTTAATAGCTTGTAATATCCTGAAGTAGATAGGGGGTAGTTTTCTTTCTGAACAACATTGACAATAAATAGTAGATATTGATGACCCCGCTACAGTTATTGGCAGATTCCGGACCGGAATCCAGAAGCCTGTCAAACCTGCAATAGAGACACACTGGCGCCACATAAAAAACCTCGTTCCAATCAACGTCGACTTATTCATTCCGGACGGGAGTGTAAAGGGCTAAAATTCGTCATTATATGAAATATGTAAATCCTCTCCACTTGTTGTCCCTCATTCGGCGTTCTTCGAGGCAGCACACGGCGCGGCGCGCGCAGCACGACGGACAGCAGACACGCATGTGCAGGCGGAGGCATGACCGCCACGGCGCGCGCATCGGCACGGCAGACAGTAGTGCGGCAGACTCGGAGCGCGCGCGGTAGCACGGCGATGTGCAAGCAGCTGTCACGCAATGACGGTAAAGAGACCCCGTAGAGTCGGTAGGTACAGATGGGATGATAGGATCCAATATCCAATGGTGATAGGACTTTGGCATAGGAACGAACTGGAGCATAAATTAGACTCGAATTTGCCTTGGAAAGCGCAATACCTTCTTCCTCGTCAGGAATCGAAAAGTACATTGGCCATACGGCGTATCAAGGTTAACAGTAGTGGATCTAGCGTGGGTTAAGACTGAATAATTCATGGGCCAGTTCGACAACTTCCTAGTGACCTACTTGCAAGTGCAGATCCCAGATCCACCCGGAGTTGCTACTTGGCCGGGTGCATCCTCGACTCTCAACATCTACGGATCCCGCTATAGGAAGCGGCAAGTACGGCAAAGGAAGACCTACGAAGGCATCGGAAATGAACAACAACAACCACAAGACAACAATCCGGCCGGATCCAGATCCAGGCCGCCAGATCCAAGTACAAGACTGCTGGATTTGGAGTACACCGCGAGCAGAGTGAAGATTTCCGCGCTGTTCCACCCGCATCCCCGCGTCTCGCCCAGGCTGTTCTGTCTTCAAGGATCGGACGCTTCAGTAGACACCAGAGGAGCAGACCTAGCCCTACCGATGGGTACACAAGGTGATCAGTTCAGCACACGGATCACGGATCATCGGGGGACCCCCCGTAAGTCAGTGTTCGGGCGCAGTTGGGAAGTTGGATCGGCGATCTTGTAAATTTTGCTGATCCCGCTACATCGCAATGGTGCGCGTGCCCGGATCTTCTGGTGACTCGGGATTTCACCGTGAGTCCAAGAAGAAGTTCGAGTGAAGAAGGAACAAGGGGATCAAGCGTCATCGGAGTTGGGATCGACGACGACGCTGCTGAATGAAACAAGATCCACGGATCGACAGAGTGCAAGGAGGACCTCTGTCGGTGGAACCGAGGTTGATCCAGACATGGATGAATATCATGTTTTATCGGACCATACTAATTTATTGTATGCCCATTTACAGCCAATTATGGATTTAGTCTTCATTTTGACCAGTTATAGTGTGGCCACGATGGGGTTTCGGCCAATAGATTTCGATAGGGGTAGATTGGTCCGATAAATGACGCTATCGGACGTATCGGGTGCGAAGGACACGCAATATGTGTATGGCCATACAAATTCTAAGATAAACGCGTATCACACGCATATTTTTCATTATCCGACCTTATCGGACCTGTACCATAATTCTGGTACACATGCTACCGGTGGAGTGATGACCACCTCGACGCCGTGAGGCACCGATATGAGCCGATGTATGAGTGTACATGGGATAAATATGAGAGCCGCTAGACGTTTGTATTAATGGTTAAGACAAGGTATTAAATATACGTATAATATGTCAAAGAACTCATAACAATGCTACGTGGTCTGCAGCAGGGCTGTCGTAGCTTTAGCGTCAGAGGAAGACGTAACAGACTCACGGAGTGGCGGCTAAAGATAGCCCGTTCTAATACCAGAACGCACGAGTCCGTACTCCCTACGGACTCCAAGAGTCAACCCTTAACTCTTAGCTGTGAATGTATTTCTCTTTATCGCGGCAGAGCCGCCTTTGGTGTGAATGCATCTGGTTCACTATCTAGCATAGTGAACCCTACCCTCTCGCGAGGTCCGCCTCGGAGCCTCGCTCCTCTCGCGCTTCCGCACCCCGTGCCCGCGAACTCACCAACTCCCCAGCGCAGGTGCGCGCACCGACCGCGCCTCCCAGGCTCTCGGTCTCCCAGTACTTCGCGGCGCAACGCCTCAAGCAACGCTCACAGCGAGCACGCCCCAGCTCTCCTCGAGCACTAGCCCATCAGACCATGGACATCAACGATCTCTTCGGAGATGAGGAGGAGGGCGAGGTGGACTACAGCGAGTCTGATGCCGGCTCTCCGAGCCATGAGGGTGAGGCAGCGTCTCCACAACGCTCCCCGAACCGCCGCGACGCTTCGCCCACGCCGCTGGCACAACGCGAAAGCGGTACGTCGGCCACAGTTGGCTCGTCGAGCTCTCGCGACCAAGTGCGCCGCGCGCGTATGTCTCCTGCGCGCTCGTCGAGCCATCTCACTACTGAGCACGCTGCGCCGTCGAGAGAGATGAGCCGCGGCCACCGCTGCGCACTCCAAATCCGTTCCCTGAACGCTCCTCCGGGCTCCGCGAGCTGCACGAGATCACCGAGTCACGGTACGCACCGCATCGTGCGGAGGAAGCGCCCTTGGGCCCCGTCATCTCCAATCCTTTGGACGAGGCTCAATCCGAGCAGGTTGCGGCGCAGATGGGCCCCGTGCGCTCTCAGCGCCCCGAGCTGCGGCTTCTGCTGAACCCCAGCACCGCCGAGTACGGCTTTCAGCCTCGTGACCCCACGGAGGCATGCCGTCAGGCATTCCAGCCGACGCTGACTCAGCACGTCATTGGGCCTGCGGCCCGTACTCCGGAGGAGATCGCTCTTCGAACGTCTCCACGACAGCGACTCTTCACCCCACAGTCTACGACTGTCTCCGAGTACCGCGAGCGGTTGCGGCTGTAAGCCAAGGGGATGTCTGTGCCCGCAATGCGGACGTACCCTGTGGTGCTCAGCCCAGGCGAAAGCCTGACCGAACACGGCTCAGCTCGAGCTCTGGGCTGAGAAGAAGAAGAAGAAGCTTAGCTCCATGGATGCTCTTCGAGCTAGCTTCAGTGCAGTGGGTGTTCGTATCGAATGCAAGCTCCGTTTCGACTTTGCGAAGGTCCGAGCCAAGCACAGCCTCTCGGCTAACGCTCAGCCGCAGCCCCATTCTAGCGCTGCGCGCTTCGCTCCTTTGAGCACTCCAGTCGCTCCTACCCGTGAGGGCGTGAGCGCTGTGGCCAGGACCAACCCCGGAGCAATGTGGCTGACCCAGCAGCTCCCCAGCCTATTGCCGGGAAGCGCGGGACGCCGGCATGCCGGCCTTGAGCCCACGGGGCGCTGGTGATCAAGACGATCAAAAGCGTCCACGACGTCTGGGCAGTCTTGGCGGAGGGGCACCTCAAACTCCCATGAGTTCTCAGAGTGTGGGTACCCTCGCCACTTCACCAGATACTGGTTTTGACCCCGGCACCGACGCTTCGCCAGCAGGCGCTCTACATGGTAGTGAAAGTTCCCTTGCTCATCGAGCAGCGCCGGTGGAGGACGCGCCAAGCCGCTTCGCGACGTATGATGAGTTATACGAGGCTCGGCAACAGACGACTCGTCTTCGGGACCATGTCCAGGATGTCGATGCGCGTCTCGCGCGTACTGCCACGGAGCTCGACGAGCTTGCTCGAGACTTGGGCTGGGTTCAAGTGCCTCGCGAGGTCTGGGACCGGCTCCGACACTTGGAGAGCTGGGTGCAGTACTATGGCGATCGCGACGACCGTCGTAGCCAGGAGCTATCCGAGCTTCGACGTCAGCAGGCTGCATGGCAGGGTCAGACTGACCTTCTGGCCCGGATGCAGGGCCCGCCCGCTGCGCCTCCTGCGCCGGTGGCCCCAGCCTGCGGCACTTCCGACTCCGACTCTGCCCCCAGGGCTCGCGGCACCACCGATGCCGAGCCTTCCGCCTGTGCCTGCAGTGCCTGCGATGATGGTCGCGTCTGCGACGCCTGCGACTGCGTCCTCGACGCTCGCGACCTCCGCGCCTGCGACCTCGTCGTCCTCGGTGCCTCCATCTGCACCTGCATCGGGTCATGGTACGGCTTGATCAATGCCACGTAGAAGACGAGGTGTGTCCGCACCTTCTTCGGAAGATTAAGCGTGTACGCAAGGCCCTTCCTGGCCACGACCTTGAAAGGTCCAATGAAGCGCAGGCGCAACTTCGTCTTGAAGACAGCGGACACTGCATGTGTAGGTAGGTTTTTAGCATTAAGCAATACCAGGTCGCCGACCTCATAACTGTCAACATTGCCTCTGCCTCTAGCATCTGCATGTTCCTTTTGCTTGTCTTGGGTCTCAGCCATTGCGTCACGCACGTTTCGTAAGACACTCAAGCGCGTCGACAAAAAAGTGTCAACCTGTTTACGAACAGTAGTCGGGCTGACATCGGCTAGCCGATCAGCTAAATCGGCTTCCTCTCCCCCACCAAGCCCGAAGCCACCACGTGGCGGCGTCAGCGGGACGCGGGGATGAGACAAGCTGTTCACGTAGAACGGCGTGTAGCCGGTCGAGGCATGCACGGCGTTGTTCAACGCAAACTCAACGAGTGGCAGCATAGCGCTCCAACGCTTCGGCGTCTCAGCGCAAATGCTGCGGAGCACGTCCTCGACGACGCGATTCACTCGCTCCGGCTGACCACCGGTCTGCGGGTGATTCGCCGTGGACATGTCCAGCTTGGTGCCAAGCACCGCAAAGACCGCGATCCAGGAGTTGCCCGTGAAGCGGGGGTCTCGGTCCGAGACAATCGACTCAGGGAGTCCGTGTTGTCAAAACACTCGGTCCAAGAACAGCGTTGCTGTACCTTTACCATCGATGGTATCCGGCACAGCCGCAAGGTGGACCATTTTGCTCAGTCGGTCTACAAAGACCACGACTCCAGTGTTGCCCGCCGCATCCGCCGGCAGGCAAAACACAAAGTCCATACTCATGGATTGCCAACAGCCCGAAGGGACAGGTAAGCTTGCCAACGGCGCTGCAGCATGGGGTGACGACTTCACTCGCTGACACGTCTCGCACGTGCTCACGTAAGTGCTCGTCCACTTGTACATCTTCGGCCACCAGTAGTGGGTGCTCACCGAGCTGTAGGTCTTCTCACGGCCAAGATGGCCAGCCAGCGGCGTGTCGTGGGCCTCGTAGAGGTTACAATACTTTAGATCCTCATCATGAGGGATGAGCACGCGTGGCGTGTCCTCGGAGCCAGTGATGTAGAACAGCAGGCCACCATGGAGGGTGTAGCGATGCAAACGCGCGCGCACTCGCGTCGACAATTCAATGTCCGAGTCTTGAAACTCCTTGCTCCCGAGAACCTTCAGCAGCGCGACACAAGTGTCATCATGGGCATAAGCCGTTCGGATCAGATCCGGTAATGACGAAGTCACGGTCGTTACATGAGCCAGCTCATAATCCGGCCTCCACGACAGCGCGTCCGTGAGGACATTCTGCCTGCCAGGCTTGTACTTCAGCTCGAAGTTGTACTCCGCGAAGAAGGACAGCCAACGGGCCATCCTTTGCGAGAGATGAGGCGACTGAGTCGCAGTGCGTAACGACGCATGATCCGTGTAAATCACGAACGGCTGAGAGCCCAACAGGTGAACACTGAACTTGACGAGCGCATACTTCATCGCAAGTAGCTCTTTGTCATGGACAGGATAGTTCTTCTCAGCAGCCTTAAGCTGACGAGATTCGAACGCCACCACGCGCTCGCGCCCCTCGGCGTCTGCTTGTAGCAGGGCACAGCCGATGGTAAAGTCCGAGGCGTCACAGACGACACTAAACGGACGAGCGGGGTCTCGCAAAGCCAGAATAGGCGCATGAAGGAGACTATCCTTAATTGCCGCAAACGCATCTTGATGCTCGGTGTTCCAACACCACTCCAGCGTCCTTCTGCAGGAGATTGGAGAGTGGCCGAGCCATCTCAGCGTAGTTCTCGCTGTACTTGTGCAAGTAATTGGCCAAGCCAAGCCACTTGCGAAGATCCTTCAGATTCTGGGGAACCGGCCAGTCAACAATGGCCTTGACCTTGACCGGGTCGGCCCTCAGGCCACGCTTCCCTAAGAAGGGGATCTCTTCCGCTCCGAAGATGTATTTGTCAATGTTGGCGTACAACTTGTTTTGACGCATGCACTCAAGCACAGCACGCAGGTGCTCGACATGGTTTTCCATATCAGTCTTCCCATGCTCCACACGACTGTGGACAAAGATGTCATCGAAGTACGTTTGCACGTACGCCCGATGGGGCCGGAAGAGCTGCGTCACAAAACGATTAAACGTCGCTGGCGCGTTCGAAAGCCCTTGGGGCATCACCAACCAATCCCAGAGCATGCCGCTCGTAGTACTCACCGCAGTGGGGGGAATGTCGCTCGTTCTCATGAGCAATTGGTAGTAGCCATCGATCAAGTCGAGCGCACTGTACATCGTACATCCTGTCATGTTGTTCTGAAGAACGTCCTTCCGAGGAATCGGCGTCTGCGCCGGAATGGTGGCGGCATTCAGCTTGTTGAAAGCATGCACAATACGCCACTTGCCATTCGCCTTTCTGACACAGAACGTCAGCGTAGATTGAGGAGACTTACTCTCACGCACCATGCCCGCCTCGTGCTTCGCACGGAAGAACGCGTCAATGACGTCACACTGCTCCTTCGGCAAAGTCGACTGCCTCGTCACGCAGTACTTCGCCACTCCACGATCTTCATCCGGGCAGAGCCCCTTGTCCCTCGACATCGTGCCGACCGCGACGTCGCTGGCACGCAGCAGGGCGTCGCCCTTAGACGCACACCCGCTCAGCGGAATTAGTACCGCTCCACATCCTTCATCAGCCGGGCCTCGCCCATGGCTCTTCGGCTCCATCCCGACCTTGTCCTCTCTTGGGTACAGCGGGGTGTTGCCCTCAGGCACACACTCGCCCAGCGGAATTCGTGCCGCTCCAGCTGCCGTCCACGAGCCATGCTCGGAAGGCTCGTTCTCGACACACGCAGTGTCCACCAACTCGGAAACTCCGATGTCTAGCGCATTGACCGACTCGGTCCAGTGCTCGCGCCAGAAGCGCTTCTGCTTCCTAGCAGAGGTGGTTACATGACTCGCCAATGCTCCGCCAGGAGAGAAGTGCGTAGCACCTAGGGTCTTCGGCCGCCAATTGATCCAAGGCTCATGGCGTTCCAGCCACGCCATACCAAGGATCAGATCATATCTCGAATCGAGGTCTAAGACCAGTCAGCGTTCCACGCCATCAAAATCCAAAAACTTCACGCCCAAGTCCACAGGGACTTTAGGCACCGTGACTCGAGTGCCCGTCGCGAGACGAACAGTGATGATGTCACTCCCACGCGCTACCAGCGCCTCAGCATAAAGCCGACTTCCGTCCATCGTGGAACGCCGACCGTAATTACCCGACTCTCCCGAATCGATCAAAATCGTCCATGGCTTTGTGAAGCCCTTCACCCAAGCCTGGACGACTAGCAAGCCCGGCTTGCACACACGTTCCGTGTTATAGAGTACAGCTCTCTTCGGGGCTAAGTCCTGTCGACCTCCACCTCGCCGAGGTTCAATAGAACTTAGTTCTTACCCAGTAGGCCGCCCCGTACCTACTGGGGTTTCTCGTTTCCCCGAGACGAACCAGAGCCCTGGCTCGAACCCGAAGAGCGGCTTGCCGAAGCCTGGCGCTGGAGGCGCAGCGGACATCCGGCGCGCAAGTGACGCGTGTCACCACAGATAAAGCATCGGCGGATGCCGCACCGCTACTCAGCAGCCGGAAGCTCGGCTTCTTCGTCTTCAGCATAGCTGAGGTCCATAGGCTCCGGACCGTTCGACGAACTGGTGTGAGGAGCGTTCCACCCAAGTCTTGACGACTTAAAGTTGTGCTCCGCGTTCAACGCGATGCTCACAGCCTCTTCGAAAGAGCTTGGGTGAGTGCGGAAGACTTCCGTCCTGGCCACGCCAGTGCTAAGCCCTTCCATAAACACCGTGACGATGACTACCTCAGCCAGAGGCTCGGCAGACATGCCCGCAACGAGAGTTCTCAACTCCTGGACATAGTCCACCAAATCCTTCTTGCCTTGCCGGATAGCCAGGAAGCGTGAGCGCACGCGATACGCCTGGTTAGGCGGAGCGAACACCCGGGACAGCTGCTGCTTCCAGCCGGTCCCACGTCGGGAAGGCCGTGTCGACCGACGTCCCTGACGTTAGTGCCCACTCTCTTGCTCGCCCACCAAGCTTGGAGATAGCTAGCGCCACGCGCTGCGACTCCATCCGGAGTAGAGCTGAGCTCATAGCCATCTCGACTTCATGGGTCCAAAGCTTCAAGCTTTCCCCTTCCTTGTCCTCGAAGGTCTTCACGCTCAACATGAGCGGCTTGGGTCTTGTTCCCACGTCGGATGACGTAGCGGGCACTTGCGGCGCCGCGGCCGTCGCCATCCTCTGCTGGAGGTGCTCCAACAGAGCATTCTCGTAGCTGGAGAACGCCTCAAGACGCGCGTCGGGGCCTTGTTGCGCCAGTTGCGTCACGCCCTCCGGGCCCAGCAAGGACATAAGCTTTTTTAAGCGCATCCTGCTGGTTCGGGGGCAAGTGAGCGAACTGCTCCATCCTTCACAGAGGGACAGTCTATCCAGACTCAGGTGGCGGATTGACTACAAGTGCTACCAAGTGCAGCGGGGCTGCCGTAGCTTTAGCGTCAGAGGAAGACGTAATAGACTCACAGAGTCGCGGCTAAATATAGCCCGTTCTAATATCAGAACGCACGAGTCCGTACTCCCTACGGACACCAAGAGTCAACCCTTAACTCTTAGCTGTGAATCTCCAAACTGAATGTATTTCTCTTTATCGCGGCAGAGCCGCTTTTGGTGTGAATGTATCTGGTTCACTATCTAGCATAGTGAACCCTAGTCATATGCATAATCTGTGGCTCTGAAGCCATGTACTGATTCTCCTACTGAAATAGGTTATACAGTGTGCACCACACAAGCCTGTGTCTCCCACACTTCGTAACCCTTAGGGTAACATTCGTGTAACCCCGTTACGTGGTCGCCATCGTGGAGCCCGCATGACGCCACCAGTTGCGCGGGGTGCTCTAGCGGCGAGCAGCAAGCCGCTAGCCCTTCCAGGTAAAGCGCCAGCACTCGCGGGGTCTTCACGGTGGCGGCGGCTGCTTCTGCGTGCCGCGGTGGCTCCCGGAGGGCAGCTTGCAGGCGCTCACCCAACGGACAGCCTGCCGGTCATGCCATCGAGCTCCCCGGGGCCACAAGGAGAACCTGGGCCCCGTCCGCCTCCGCGCTGCTGCCGACCGCTGTCCGCTCTCCGTCCTGCCGTCGCCGCGCTGTACACCTCGTCGTGTCGCCGCTTCGCGACTGCCTTACCCCTGGCGCCTGCTGCTGCCGTCGTGCGGCACGAAGCCCGCAGGCCGCAGCCCTCGGCGCCACCTCCGCCGCCAACCACGCAACGCTAAACGAAAATCCGAATGAAGTGTAATCGGTGTGTGGCCCACAACATAATACATAAACTAATATATTTGTTTTTAGAGTCAATCCTTTCTGGGGTACCCAGTTTATGGTACAGGTCCGATAGGTCCGATAGTCCGATATTTCATGGTATGGAAGATGCCATTCAGTGGTACCGTATAAATCCGTTGTTGTGTGTAGTCTCTTACACATTCACATTTCTGAGCCGATTCATGGAAACTAGAGCCTACGGTATCGGTCTGATAAGGGGGGTGGGGGTGGGGTGTGGGGTCAGAATTAGCTTTTTCGCCGATATGTTTTGGCCAAAATGGTCACCATAAAAAATATGGTCTACCGACAAGACATTCGCGAAATTGTTCACCTGTTTGGCCAAACCATTTCCGAAATGGTCAGACATTTTCCAAAATGATCGACCATTTTGCGGCTTTTGGTGACCTTCACTCTATTTATCTTGCTGAATGTATTCACTTCGATTTACACAAATGGTGAGCCGCGTGCAGCGCGCGAAGCGAGCAAGCGGGTGCTCCGGTGGCGCTCTTCTAGACGCTACTGCACCACGCAAATCGCGGCTAGGAGTTGGCGAGAGCACTCGTGCGTGCACCTTGGCGCTGCAAGGCTCGATGACCTGCTGCCAAGCAGAGCGGCAACGGAAGGTCCTCTTATGCATGCTTGTGTGCTGCGCCTTCGGGCAATCGCATGGTGGACAGCGGAGCGCGCCCATGTTCCTACGGAGTCCTCTACCCAGCGTTGGTGTTACAGAGGTGTCCATCGGTTGCAGCTTGCTACATGCGTCGACAGTCACGTGCAGCAAGCTGCAGCGTTGCAGGTCTACATGTAAATAAGCTATTAAGAAAAGAAAATGACCGGTCATTTCGACCGGGGTGACATTTCGGAAATGCTTTGGCCATTCTGTGAGCTCTCGAGTGGTGATATTTTTTGCACCATTTGTCAATTCTGCCCCCCTAATACAAGATCGAGTATCAATATGATGTACAGATTCCGCCACAAACTGAAAAGCTGGACCTTCTAGGCTCTGACAGGAAATGCATCGAGTGCAACAAGTCAAGCACTACAAGCTTCATGGACTGTATATATTCATTTTGTATACATTGCTGCAGAAAGTACGGGGATCTCTGCTACGAGATGAGCATAAACGGACGGATTGGGGAAGATCTTAGCTATAAATGCATTTCGGTTTGTGGCCGGAGTCTGTGACAACATAATGTGAATATGTTGTCACAGACTCCGGCCACAAACCGAAATGCATTTATAGCTTATGAATAAAGTTGCTCGGAGTTCAAACCTTATGCTAGGTGAATATCATCTGATGCACAAAATTTGTCCTGGCTTCTCGGTTTCGAATGGGCGGTCACTAGGGATGACTCCCAGCACTTGAGGATGAAATCCATAAATACTGTACTCGTCCACGACTTCTTGGATACGTTCTTGTAGTCGGTCATTGGGGTCGCGTCCACTTTTACGCCGAAGGCGTACTCAATCTTGTTGTCGTACTGGAAGCTGGTGCATACGAGGACCACATAGTTACCTCCACCCAGTGAAACCCATACCAGCAAACTGTCGGGAGCTGTAGCGACGATACGGGGATACGAAACCATGTCATCTTGGCCTGTTCTCTCCAAGAAGCTCCACTCCATTTGCACGCCACAAAAACGTCTAGCTGTCGCCTGCACTTCGCCGTCTGGTGCCTTCTTCACAATCATTTTTGCGAATAATTGTTTTTGTTTATCCTTGTGAACAGACCCACGTGAAGCGCCACTCGGCCGTCGCGCTTGGGCTCACTGGACTTGAGCTCCAGAAATGCACCGTCCGTCGGGTCGACAATCTCCGTTGGTACAAAACCTTCTTTCTCCATGCATGCCGTCTCCATTGCCACGTACTCTAGGCCGCCGATGCGCCTGTCTAGATTGACCTTGAGAATATACTCGGAACTCCAAAAAATCTCGCAAGCCAACCCTTTAGTACATGACATGATGTACCATTTCTTCATCATCTCCGCGACCTCTCCGAGCTTTGTCGTAGCCATCCATCCACATCTCTGTCTAGTGTAGAGAATAGATGCTCCACCCTGCAGACAGTGCACTGAGCCGCACATACAGCCTGAGCAGCCAACCTCGCTATCTTCTTTAGGATAGAGAAAACCGAACGTGATCAGCCATCGCACAATGAGCATCATGCGCGGCATTGTTAAAGATTTTTTTTTGAAATGTTATTAGAAATAACGACGGCATTTATTATCTGAACTATACATTACTTCTACTTGATGACTGACAGTTGCAATGAAATCGTGGTTTTATGATACGCTTCGGCAAAATAGTTTTGCAGTGTGCCGAATTCGGTATCAAGATCGAGTATCAAGATGATGTACAGATTCCGCCACAAACTGAAAAGCTGGACCTTCTAGGCTCTGACAGGAAATGCATCGAGTGCAACAAGTCAAGCACTACAAGCTTCATGGACTGTATATATTCATTTTGTATACATTGCTGCAGAAAGTACGGGGATCTCTGCTACGAGATGAGCATAAACGGACGGATTGGGAAGATCTTAGCTATAAATGCATTTCGGTTTAGGCCGGAGTCTGTGACAACATAATGTGAATATGTTGTCACAGACTCCGGCCACAAACCGAAATGCATTTATAGCTTATGAATAAAGTTGCTCGGAGTTCAAACCTTATGCTAGGTGAATATCATCTGATGCACGAAATTTGTCCTGGCTTCTCGGTTTCGAATGGGCGGTCACTAGGGATGACTCACAGCACTTGAGGACGAAATCCATAAATACTGTACTCGTCCACGACTTCTTGGATACGTTCTTGTAGTCGGTCATTGGGGTCGCGTCCACTTTTACGCCGAAGGCGTACTCAATCTTGTTGTCGTACTGGAAGCTGGTGCATACGAGGACCACATAGTTACCTCCACCCAGTGAAACCCATACCAGCAAACTGTCGGGAGCTGTAGCGACGATATGGGGATACGAAACCATGTCATCTTGGCCTGTTCTCTCCAAGAAGCTCCACTCCATTTGCACGCCACAAAAACGTCTAGCTGTCGCCTGCACTTCGCCGTCTGGTGCCTTCTTCACAATCATTTTTGCGAATAATTGTTTTTGTTTATCCTTGTGAACAGACCCACGTGAAGCGCCACTCGGCCGTCGCGCTTGGGCTCACTGGACTTGAGCTCCAGAAATGCACCGTCCGACGGGTCGACAATCTCCGTTGGTACAAAACCTTCTTTCTCCATGCATGCCGTCTCCATTGCCACGTACTCTAGGCCGCCGATGCGCCTGTCTAGATTGACCTTGAGAATATACTCGGAACTCCAAAAATCTCGCAAGCCAACCCTTTAGTACATGACATGATGTACCATTTCTTCATCATCTCCGCGACCTCTCCGAGCTTTGTCGTAGCCATCCATCCACATCTCTGTCTAGTGTAGAGAATAGATGCTCCACCCTGCAGACAGTGCACTGAGCCGCACATACAGCCTGAGCAGCCAACCTCGCTATCTTCTTTAGGATAGAGAAAACCGAACGTGATCAGCCATCGCACAATGAGCATCATGCGCGGCATTGTTAAAGATTTTTTGAAATGTTATTAGAAATAACGACGGCATTTATTATCTGAACTATACATTACTTCTACTTGATGACTGACAGTTGCAATGAAATCGTGGTTTTATGATACGCTTCGGCAAAATAGTTTTGCAGTGTGCCGAATTCGGTATCAAGATCGAGTATCAAGATGATGTACAGATTCCGCCACAAACTGAAAAGCTGGACCTTCTAGGCTCTGACAGGAAATGCATCGAGTGCAACAAGTCAAGCACTACAAGCTTCATGGACTGTATATATTCATTTTGTATACATTGCTGCAGAAAGTACGGGGATCTCTGCTACGAGATGAGCATAAACGGACGGATTGGGGAAGATCTTAGCTATAAATGCATTTCGGTTTGTGGCCGAGTCTGTGACAACATAATGTGAATATGTTGTCACAGACTCCGGCCACAAACCGAAATGCATTTATAGCTTATGAATAAAGTTGCTCGGAGTTCAAACCTTATGCTAGGTGAATATCATCTGATGCACGAAATTTGTCCTGGCTTCTCGGTTTCGAATGGGCGGTCACTAGGGATGACTCACAGCACTTGAGGACGAAATCCATAAATACTGTACTCGTCCACGACTTCTTGGATACGTTCTTGTAGTCGGTCATTGGGGTCGCGTCCACTTTACGCCGAAGGCGTACTCAATCTTGTTGTCGTACTAGAAGCTGGTGCATACGAGGACCACATAGTTACCTCCACCCAGTGAAACCCATACCAGCAAACTGTCGGGAGCTGTAGCGACGATATGGGGATACGAAACCATGTCATCTTGGCCTATGCTCTCCAAGAAGCTCCACTCCATTTGCACGCCACAAAAACGTCTAGCTGTCGCCTGCACTTCGCCGTCTGGTGCCTTCTTCACAATCATTTTTGCGAATAATTGTTTTTGTTTATCCTTGTGAACAGACCCACGTGAAGCGCCACTCGGCCGTCGCGCTTGGGCTCACTGGACTTGAGCTCCAGAAATGCACCGTCCGTCGGGTCGACAATCTCCGTTGGTACAAAACCTTCTTTCTCCATGCATGCCGTCTCCATTGCCACGTACTCTAGGCCGCCGATGCGCCTGTCTGGATTGACCTTGAGAATATACTCGGAACTCCAAAAAATCTCGCAAGCCAACCCTTTAGTACATGACATGATGTACCATTTCTTCATCATCTCCGCGACCTCTCCGAGCTTTGTCGTAGCCATCCATCCACATCTCTGTCTAGTGTAGAGAATAGATGCTCCACCTTGCAGACAGTGCACTGAGCCGCACATACAGCCTTAGCAGCCAACCTCGCTATCTTCTTTAGGATAGAGAAAACCGAACGTGATCAGCCATCGCACAATGAGCATCATGCGCGGCATTGTTAAAGTTTTTTTTTTGAAATGTTATTTGAAATAACGACGGCATTTATTATCTGAACTATACATTACTTCTACTTGATGACTGACAGTTGCAATGAAATCGTGGTTTTATGATACGCTTCGGCAAAATAGTTTTGCAGTGTGCCGAATTCGGTATCAAGATCGAGTATCAAGATGATGTACAGATTCCGCCACAAACTGAAAAGCTGGACCTTCTAGGCTCTGACAGGAAATGCATCGAGTGCAACAAGTCAAGCACTACAAGCTTCATGGACTGTATATATTCATTTTGTATACATTGCTGCAGAAAGTACGGGGATCTCTGCTACGAGATGAGCATAAACGGACGGATTGGGGAAGATCTTAGCTATAAATGCATTTCGGTTTAGGCCGGAGTCTGTGACAACATAATGTGAATATGTTGTCACAGACTCCGGCCACAAACCGAAATGCATTTATAGCTTATGAATAAAGTTGCTCGGAGTTCAAACCTTATGCTAGGTGAATATCATCTGATGCACGAAATTTGTCCTGGCTTCTCGGTTTCGAATGGGCGGTCACTAGGGATGACTCACAGCACTTGAGGACGAAATTCATAAATACTGTACTCGTCCACGACTTCTTGGATACGTTCTTGTAGTCGGTCATTGGGGTCGCGTCCACTTTTACGCCGAAGGCGTACTCAATCTTGTTGTCGTACTAGAAGCTGGTGCATACGAGGACCACATAGTTACCTCCACCCAGTGAAACCCATACCAGCAAACTGTCGGGAGCTGTAGCGACGATATGGGGATACGAAACCATGTCATCTTGGCCTGTGCTCTCCAAGAAGCTCCACTCCATTTGCACGCCACAAAAACGTCTAGCTGTCGCATGCACTTCGCCGTCTGGTGCCTTCTTCACAATCATTTTTGCGAATAATTGTTTTTGTTTATCCTTGTGAACAGACCCACGTGAAGCGCCACTCGGCCGTCGCGCTTGGGCTCACTGGACTTGAGCTCCAGAAATGCACCGTCCGACGGGTCGACAATCTCCGTTGGTACAAAACCTTCTTTCTCCATGCATGCCGTCTCCATTGCCACGTACTCTAGGCCGCCGATGCGCCTGTCTGGATTGACCTTGAGAATATACTCGGAACTCCAAAAAATCTCGCAAGCCAACCCTTTAGTACATGACATGATGTACCATTTCTTCATCATCTCCGCGACCTCTCCGAGCTTTGTCGTAGCCATCCATCCACATCTCTGTCTAGTGTAGAGAATAGATGCTCCACCCTGCAGACAGTGCACTGAGCCGCACATACAGCCTTAGCAGCCAACCTCGCTATCTTCTTTAGGATAGAGAAAACCGAACGTGATCAGCCATCGCACAATGAGCATCATGCGCGGCATTGTTAAAGATTTTTTTTGAAATGTTATTAGAAATAACGACGGCATTTATTATCTGAACTATACATTACTTCTACTTGATGACTGACAGTTGCAATGAAATCGTGGTTTTATGATACGCTTCGGCAAAATAGTTTTGCAGTGTGCCGAATTCGGTATCAAGATCGAGTATCAAGATGATGTACAGATTCCGCCACAAACTGAAAAGCTGGACCTTCTAGGCTCTGACAGGAAATGCATCGAGTGCAACAAGTCAAGCACTACAAGCTTCATGGACTGTATATATTCATTTTGTATACATTGCTGCAGAAAGTACGGGGATCTCTGCTACGAGATGAGCATAAACGGACGGATTGGGAAGATCTTAGCTATAAATGCATTTCGGTTTGTGGCCGGAGTCTGTGACAACATAATGTGAATATGTTGTCACAGACTCCGGCCACAAACCGAAATGCATTTATAGCTTATGAATAAAGTTGCTCGGAGTTCAAACCTTATGCTAGGTGAATATCATCTGATGCACGAAATTTGTCCTGGCTTCTCGGTTTCGAATGGGCGGTCACTAGGGATGACTCACAGCACTTGAGGACGAAATCCATAAATACTGTACTCGTCCACGACTTCTTGGATACGTTCTTGTAGTCGGTCATTGGGGTCGCGTCCACTTTTACGCCGAAGGCGTACTCAATCTTGTTGTCGTACTAGAAGCTGGTGCATACGAGGACCACATAGTTACCTCCACCCAGTGAAACCCATACCAGCAAACTGTCGGGAGCTGTAGCGACGATATGGGGATACGAAACCATGTCATCTTGGCCTATGCTCTCCAAGAAGCTCCACTCCATTTGCACGCCACAAAAACGTCTAGCTGTCGCCTGCACTTCGCCGTCTGGTGCCTTCTTCACAATCATTTTTGCGAATAATTGTTTTTGTTTATCCTTGTGAACAGACCCACGTGAAGCGCCACTCGGCCGTCGCGCTTGGGCTCACTGGACTTGAGCTCCAGAAATGCACCGTCCGACGGGTCGACAATCTCCGTTGGTACAAAACCTTCTTTCTCCATACATGCCGTCTCCATTGCCACGTACTCTAGGCCGCCGATGCGCCTGTCTGGATTGACCTTGAGAATATACTCGGAACTCCAAAAAATCTCGCAAGCCAACCCTTTAGTACATGACATGATGTACCATTTCTTCATCATCTCCGCGACCTCTCCGAGCTTTGTCGTAGCCATCCATCCACATCTCTGTCTAGTGTAGAGAATAGATGCTCCACCCTGCAGACAGTGCACTGAGCCGCACATACAGCCTTAGCAGCCAACCTCGCTATCTTCTTTAGGATAGAGAAAACCGAACGTGATCAGCCATCGCACAATGAGCATCATGCGCGGCATTGTTAAAGATTTTTTTTGAAATGTTATTTGAAATTACGACGGCATTTATTATCTGAACTATACATTATTTCTACTTGATGACTGACAGTTGCAATGAAATCGTGGTTTTATGATACGCTTCGGCAAAATAGTTTTGCAGTGTGCCGAATTCGGTATCAAGATCGAGTATCAAGATGATGTACAGATTCCGCCACAAACTGAAAAGCTGGACCTTCTAGGCTCTGACAGGAAATGCATCAAGTCAAGCACTACAAGCTTCATGGACTGTATATATTCATTTTGTATACATTGCTGCAGAAAGTACGGGGATCTCTGCTACGAGATGAGCATAAACGGACGGATTGGGGAAGATCTTAGCTATAAATGCATTTCGGTTTGTGGCCGGAGTCTGTGACAACATAATGTGAATATGTTGTCACAGACTCCGGCCACAAACCGAAATGCATTTATAGCTTATGAATAAAGTTGCTCGGAGTTCAAACCTTATGCTAGGTGAATATCATCTGATGCACGAAATTTGTCCTGGCTTCTCGGTTTCGAATGGGCGGTCACTAGGGATGACTCACAGCACTTGAGGACGAAATCCATAAATACTGTACTCGTCCACGACTTCTTGGATACGTTCTTGTAGTCGGTCATTGGGGTCGCGTCCACTTTTACGCCGAAGGCGTACTCAATCTTGTTGTCGTACTAGAAGCTGGTGCATACGAGGACCACATAGTTACCTCCACCCAGTGAAACCCATACCAGCAAACTGTCGGGAGCTGTAGCGACGATATGGGGATACGAAACCATGTCATCTTGGCCTATGCTCTCCAAGAAGCTCCACTCCATTTGCACGCCACAAAAACGTCTAGCTGTCGCCTGCACTTCGCCGTCTGGTGCCTTCTTCACAATCATTTTTGCGAATAATTGTTTTTGTTTATCCTTGTGAACAGACCCACGTGAAGCGCCACTCGGCCGTCGCGCTTGGGCTCACTGGACTTGAGCTCCAGAAATGCACCGTCCGTCGGGTCGACAATCTCCGTTGGTACAAAACCTTCTTTCTCCATGCATGCCGTCTCCATTGCCACGTACTCTAGGCCGCCGATGCGCCTGTCTGGATTGACCTTGAGAATATACTCGGAACTCCAAAAAATCTCGCAAGCCAACCCTTTAGTACATGACATGATGTACCATTTCTTCATCATCTCCGCGACCTCTCCGAGCTTTGTCGTAGCCATCCATCCACATCTCTGTCTAGTGTAGAGAATAGATGCTCCACCCTGCAGACAGTGCACTGAGCCGCACATACAGCCTGAGCAGCCAACCTCGCTATCTTCTTTAGGATAGAGAAAACCGAACGTGATCAGCCATCGCACAATGAGCATCATGCGCGGCATTGTTAAAGATTTTTTTTGAAATGTTATTAGAAATAACGACGGCATTTATTATCTGAACTATACATTACTTCTACTTGATGACTGACAGTTGCAATGAAATCGTGGTTTTATGATACGCTTCGGCAAAATAGTTTTGCAGTGTGCCGAATTCGGTATCAAGATCGAGTATCAAGATGATGTACAGATTCCGCCACAAACTGAAAAGCTGGACCTTCTAGGCTCTGACAGGAAATGCATCGAGTGCAACAAGTCAAGCACTACAAGCTTCATGGACTGTATATATTCATTTTGTATACATTGCTGCAGAAAGTACGGGGATCTCTGCTACGAGATGAGCATAAACGGACGGATTGGGAAGATCTTAGCTATAAATGCATTTCGGTTTGTGGCCGGAGTCTGTGACAACATAATGTGAATATGTTGTCACAGACTCCGGCCACAAACCGAAATGCATTTATAGCTTATGAATAAAGTTGCTCGGAGTTCAAACCTTATGCTAGGTGAATATCATCTGATGCACGAAATTTGTCCTGGCTTCTCGGTTTCGAATGGGCGGTCACTAGGGATGACTCACAGCACTTGAGGACGAAATCCATAAATACTGTACTCGTCCACGACTTCTTGGATACGTTCTTGTAGTCGGTCATTGGGGTCGCGTCCACTTTTACGCCGAAGGCGTACTCAATCTTGTTGTCGTACTGGAAGTTGGTGCATACGAGGACCACATAGTTACCTCCACCCAGTGAAACCCATACCAGCAAACTGTCGGGAGCTGTAGCGACGATATGGGGATACGAAACCATGTTATCTTGGCCTATGCTCTCCAAGAAGCTCCACTCCATTTGCACGCCACGAAAACGTCTAGCTGCCGCCTGCACTTCGCCGTCTGGTGCCTTCTTCACAATCATTTTTGCGAATAATTGTTTTTGTTTATCCTTGTGAACAGACCCACGTGAAGCGCCACTCGGCCGTCGCGCTTGGGCTCACTGGACTTGAGCTCCAGAATTGCACCGTCTTTTGTTGCGGATCCACCAAGAGGGACTTGGTCCGATTGAGGCCCGACCTGCCCTCCTTGCCCCGATGTCATTGTTAGTTAAGTAAGATTGTACTTAAGTACGATTCGACAAAACCACTCATTTTGCCACGCGTCCGAGATCCGTCAGTCGCTGCAGTCGTCCAGCGAAGCGCTCGCGAAGCCTGTGGGCGCGCCTTTGATTCGAGCAGCCTTCGCCCCCCTCCGCCAAAGGACTTCCGCGCACTGCAGTTGAAGGTGCGGTTGCGATGTAATTATGTGCTACTGAGGCTCAGTGTGATGACCTTGTTTGTGCGATACTGTTCTATGTTTGGTTTGCTGTAGCTGGAGGCATACACCCGGCCACCTTTGTCCAGAGACCCTCACGAGAAGCAGCCTAGCTTCTGGCATCTAGCTCTTGCTAGACCCCTTGCTGGCTCAGCAGGTGTGTGCATCTTGCGTCGCAGCTGCCACCTGCACTACTGACCACGTGCTTTCGCACACAGATTGCCGCCAACTCTAAGCGCGACTGATCAAGCAGACACTGCGTGTGCGGGGACTAGCAAGGAATACGAACGCCAAGGTATGGTTTTCAATGATGAGCCTCGCATACATGCACTAAGCAGCTGTGCGACCCCTGTTTGCAGGTCCTCGACGGCAAGGTTGCCCTCTTCCACTCCGACGCTGTATCCTCACACTGCAGGTTGGCGCTAAGGTATGTTGAAACATGGCAATGCCCATGTTTCCCACATATACTGACCATGATTGTGCACTCCTTTGCTTATCGATAGTGTTGTTGCAGCATTACGGTCCTGCCTGATTGGCTACGCTAAAGTGGGCATATATCTGTAGAAGTACGTATGCTGGCAAAGGAGCTAAAGTGTCAATTGACAACCACACTTGATACATGATCCTGACCATGTATTGGCAACGTTTTGACCATTGGTTTTGCTGTTTAATACCAGACCTGTGTAAAATGGCGCGTACAAAGAAAACTGCCGCCATACTTCGAGCCCTCAACATGCAGGATGATGCCAGCTGCGACAGTGATGACAGCATCTCTTCTGGGGAAGCAAAATTGTCGAGTGATGAGGGCATTCTGGGTAAGGATGATGACTTTCCGAATGCTCAAGATACTGGAAAAGATGGTGTTAGTGATGACGACGTGGAACCGCGCGCTGGACGTGATGAGAATGGTCATGAAGCAGATTGCGCAGAAGAAGCTGCAGAGGGTGATGTTGACTCCGGCGCTGATTCTTCTAGCTCTGAAAGCGTTGGTCAGAAGTCGGGCACGTCTGGCAGCAGTTCGGTGGCTCGGAAACGTACTATTGCTGAAATCGAGGAGGACGGGGGGCTGTTCTTCGTCTCACCCCGAAGACGACTCACATAAGCTGGAAACGGTTCGAAAAGCACATCAAGGAGTATTAACGATGGACCCTTATAGTAGTACTAGCTGTGTGTGAAACGATGAATGCTAAGCTCCGTAACGCTCAAATCAAGAAGCTGAAGAAGCATGCTGGTAAGAAAAAATCGGCGTTGCCGCTTGTACCCAAAGCTTTCGACCCGTACCAGCGAGTGTACATTTGTACCCACGGCTGGAAGACGCGCATCCGCGCCAGGGGCTCCGCCTTTCTCACCGATTGAAGTACACGGGCTGTCAGATGCGTTTCAGGGCTCAAGCGGTTCTGTGACGAAGCGCACGCGCTCTTTGCTCAGGTTGCTAGACCGCTCGACCTTGGTGTTCACTCAGCCCTTGCACCACTTGGCTCAGCCCTGCTTAGCGCTGCAAGAGTTCCGCTCAGCTCCTTCCACTGAGCGAACACTCCCACTCCACTTCGCTCGGCTTGGCCACTTGGACTCTTGGCTCAGCGCCGACTTGGGTCGGGCGAGGCGTGTGTTCCCCACTCTGCGATCCCCTTGGCGGTTCTTTCGATCACGGCTACGCTGTGGGCCCAGACTTGCGTCGGCCACACCAGCTGCTGTCGATGTTGAAGGTCTTCGGAGGTGTTCCCAGACGAAACTCGCTCCCCACTTGGCGAGTCCCAGTCCGCACGTGTCCACAGCCCGAAATGCCCCGGGTTTTTCTTAATGAACACCACGCTACAAAACTCTACTTCCTCTCTTTGGTTCCGGCTTAGAACCACAACACCCCTTCGTCTCTTCCCATAATGAACCGATACTAATAATCACACAATACACAGGGGCGCGCCAATGTCCCCAAGCACACAATACAATTATCCTGCCTAAACCTTACAATGGATCACCTTCCACCCGAAAATACGAAATACACCTAAGATGTAACCTTAATATGAAATAACCGTACTGCCGTCGCACCGAGGCACGCTGACAACGTTGATATGTTAACTTGAATTTGTGTAGATGATCGCCAAGACACCTTCTGGCCAAAAACCTCCACCACTTGCGTCCTTCGGGGCAAAACGAACTCTGTTTAAATTCACGGAGTCCAGATGCAAGATGTTTACAACATGATTGCCAAGATGAAGAATTCTGGTGAGCATTATGTGTAGTGGTACGACTTTACTGCTGAACGTATTGTCTAACAAGCATGTTTGATGTAGGTAAAACCCTGTCGGATGAAGATCAAGTGGCCGAGATGCTGGTCAAATTCAACCTGGACGGGCACGGCAACGTTAGTAAAGTCGTCGAGAACTCGAAGAAGCAGACGACAGTCATCTCCATCACCTCGCAGCATACGCGCAAGCTATTCCAGCGCTTTCCTGAGATCCTACCGATCGATTGTAAACACAAAACGAACCGGTAAGCTCAACCATGAGTCATTCATGTTTTTTCCCCATGAATTCAGCATGTTCGTACCTACAATGATTAATCCATATTTCCAATCTTTGATGCATATTACAGATACAACTATCAGCTATGTACACTGATGATCATGGACCAGTTCGGTAATGGGCAAGCTGTGTAGCACTCTGTGATCGAAAGAAATGCAGACACATGGTAAAAGCTGTGGAGCATTTTCAAGCTGTAAACGATTGGGAGATGCCGAAGGTGATTATGGTGGACAAAGCCCTCAATGAGATCGAGGTGTTGAAGAGCATGTTTCCGAACGCACGGATTCTCATGTGCCATTTCCACGTGATCAAGTGGCTTCGCACTGCCGTCCAGAACGTCAAGAAGTACGGAACGTACTCAAGTGATGTGCTGAAACAAATGAACTTTTGCGTGGCGAACATGGTCGATTCAAAGGCACCGGAAGCTTCAACAGCACGCTGATGAACTCAAAGTTTTATCCTGTCGCGGGGGGCGGACTGCGATGTGGACCTACTTCGACGCTTAGTGGATGGAGTCTAAGGAGATGTGGGTCTCATTGTACCGTATGGACATACCACACTTCAGGAACAACGCAAACAATCGGCTCGAGAACTTTTTCGGCAAGCTCAAAGCTGATCTCAACAACTCCATGTCGATGAAGCAGTGTTTGGATACTGTGCTTAATCTATCAGCGGCGACGTGAAGATGAATACGTATCTCGAGTGATTATGCCTGGTCCGTTCGAAATGTTGGCTACAGTGAGGAAATGAATCGGCTGCTTGGTATGACGAGCGAGTGGCTCGCTGGGGTTTTTGTTTCGGAGTATGAATTCGCAGTGAGCCCAGCGACGCTTGCTGACTACACCATTGATGATGAACCTCTGTACGTTAAGCTCAGCCGGGATGGTCGAGAACACCGTGTGGATAAGTTCACATGGTTGTGTACATGAGTTCTCTATGACCATGAAGTTGCCATGCCGACATGCCATGCTATATCGCAAGAACGTGGCGCATTTACTGACGATACCATACTCGTCAATCTCTGCGAGGTGAATACCATGTTTTAACCATGTTAAACCATGCATGTTACAGATTCTGATCTATGTTTTATCCATGTTATGACTGTATTTTACTACTAGATGGTTACGGAACGGCTCGCTGGACGAGGAAGTACCCGAGGTCGAAGTCCCTCTGCGGATCACTAGCACCAGTGACGACATCCAGCGCAAGCGTCGAATGACTGAGCGTGACAAGTACAAGAGCGTTCAGAATGTGTTTGGCAGGATCACAGCCGAGTTGGCAGACCTACCGGACGATCTCTTTGGTGACGCATTGGACGAATTGGAGACTTGGTGGGGAAACTTACGACAACGGAACATTATGATGCCTGCGCGACGTACTCGCGACGATTCGCAGGCTAGCAACGTACCAGCAACCGCAGTAGCAGGGGATGACTCCAGCGTTGATGTGTGAGCCTGCAAGCAACTACAAAGAGAAGGACGAGCATGTACATGTGTCTTCAAAGAATGATGACTCGCCTCATATGGCTACATCGAAAGCTACACGGCGCAATCAGAGCAAACCTCCAACCGTACAAGAAGATACGAGTGTCACTCACTATGCTGATGTTGAGTTATTGTGTCTTTCTGGCTTTTTGCCACCGCTTTGGAGGTACCTGCGGAGGGTTTGCAAATCTCGAGAGGACTTTCTTATCAGTAGGCATATCTCACAAAAGCCAGCTTAATTACCAGTAAGCTGATTGGATGAAATGTCTGACTGGCTTGCGGACTTACTTTCTGCTGCAGTGCAGTGCAGGCAAGCTAGGATTGAGGGCGCCGTGCTCAAGAAGGTTTACAGTGTACTGTACACACGACGAAGGCTTCTAGACGCCGACCACGATCCTGATCTTGTCCTCCATGTGAGCAGACTAACACCGCCGAGGTGCGTCCATCCGTCCATCTATCAAAATGTTATCATTGTCTGACTAATTGCACTCAACTGTTGTATCAGTTCCTCGTGGAGCCCTACAATACCAAGAAGCCAGAAAGTATGCTGGAGGCGACGCGATGTACACGGAGCAGAGGAACAACGCTCCCATCGGCGACGGGCGCACTGTCATGGAGGGTTGTACAGTATCTCAAGGCGGGCAGCGCTCGGGGAGATCCAGCGTATCTTGGTCCACGCCGACTACCACCTGCTTCTCCTGTTTGAGCTCGTTGTTGTGGAGAGTGTGACCTGCGCGTGGGGCTTACTCTGCAGGCGTTGTTGGGTAACGTCAAACCGTTTATCAGCCACCTGCAGGCGCTCGTGCAGCCGCGCACACGATCTTGACCACGGCCACGACGGGCGCCGACTACTACACGGTCAGAAACGCCAAGATGCTGCCTACCGAGGTCAGAGGTCTGACTGCTGAGTACTGTATGCTGAACGTGCTGCAGAGCGGAGTCTAGTCGCAAGTGGCACTCCGGCGGCAGTGAAACGAAGACCGTCAGCGAGGAGAAGACCGTCAGCGAGGAGGACATTGTCGACTTCCCCGCGACCAAGAATACATGCACGCAGATTGCGCAAGGTATGGTTTGACCAGCGCTCTCTCAGCTATAGTGTATCGGTTGCTTGGTTCTCTTGTTCGCAATTACTCGGTGTAGACACAAAGAGCTTGCTATTAATGGATTCAATGTTCTGGTCCAACGAAGACTTGTGGTGCACAAGCAAAATTGTAGCGAGGGATAGTGAGCTCTGTCACGTGGTGGAGAACAGCAGAAGGGTAGTGCGGTATAGGAGATCGGAGTAAGAGGAGCCAGGAAGAGACAGGTGTATTGCGAGCGAGCACGAGGCAGTCATGGCATTAACAATAAATCAAGATTCGACAGAAGCCATCGTATATGATGGAGCTCCGTCTACCCCTACCAGAGACGCTTTTATGCCGCCTCAGCATCAAGAACGGCGAGCCATTTGAGGGCCGCCGCGACAAGTGCCCGCCGTCCTCACCGTTTGCTTATGAAGTCGGGGATGGTTATCGCGTGCTCAGAGCCAAGGTCGAAGGGCACTTTGTGAGCAAACTACCTGGACAGTGGCGCTCGACTTCGACATCTATGTAAAGCCCAGCAACAACGCGAAGCAAAAGCAATTCGAGATCCTTTGTGAGGAGCGCACAGAATTTCAAGCTCAGCTCCAGAAGATTTGGGACAGAGCAAGACTACGGCATAATGGACAAGCCGGTTTTGAGCTGGAACTGTTTGTATACGTTCCGAAGCCAGAAGCGCAGACCACGTTACGTCGAGCAAGCGCCGCTCGTATCCAGGATCAGATACCGCGTGTAGCAGCATTCTTGAGAGAGCGGCAAGTCGATGCCGGACCAGCCTCACAAAGGTACATCGCTGTTGCACTGGCTCGCTTACCTGACGGAGCGCCGATGGCAGTGCCTGATAATACCACCTTCCACCAGCTCCAGTATGTCGATGCCCAGCAAGTGGCTATGGATGCAGCCATGGACGCAGCGCAGGAACAGGCCGTGGAGGAGTATCACATCGTATGCATAAAGCTCCACGGCGTGCCTGTTCCAGTGCAAGTGAATCTCAGTGATCTTCGCGAAGCACTTGGGCTCCCTAACTACAGCTTGCGTCCACCATTTCGCCCGCCTACAAATATCGAAACGCCTGCTCCAACTACAAACGTAGCGGATGATGACCATAACGACGAGCCGCCCCAGGCAATGGAGCAGTAGGAAGAAACGTAGGACGAAATGTTCATGTAATTTATTAATTGCTTATCGCCAATTCGTTTGGCCTATACCCACAGTGACTGTAAAGGTTATCACCAACTTCTTCCTTCTTTCTCGTGCAGTTGTACATTGCGACGTTTAGTACCGCTAGAGGGTCCTCTCGGAACGCCATATTGGCGTGGCGCTGTATCCATCTCTTAAGAAGTGAGAACCCAACTTCAATCGGATTCAGATCGGGCGAATACGGAGGTAAAAAAATAGCAGTGCTCCCGCGGCGTGGATGAGCTCTTGCAGTTCCTTGTACACGTGTATCTTGGCGTTATCCATGACTACAATGGAACGAGGCAATGGTCATGGGTTAAGAAATGGGAGGATTTTTTCTTTGAACACATTGTGAAACTCGACACGCGTAAAAGTATCCTCCACATTTCCCCACCCAAAAAATCCCTGCACGTCCATTGCAGCCAGGATTGATACGCGTTTTCCCCGACTAAACGGGATCGATACTTGTGTCGGTGTGTTTCTAGTTGACCAGCCGTAGCGACGCAGGACAGATCTACAAACCACAAATAATACTTTAGATAATTTCAGATACCACATTCCAAGTAGCGTTTCCTTACCTTCCGTCCTTCGACGTTTCGTCTATAAAGACGAGCTGATCAGGGCCGCTGTAAAACGGCGCCAAGCGGGCCGCATATTCACGACGCTCCCTTGGCACGCTTTCTCGAGCACGCTTCGTCAGCACCTTCGTTGTCAAATTTAAGTCAAAACGCAGCGCTCTGCAGATTGTTGAGTCGGAAACGTTGATGGTGTTCTGGTAGCGAGCTTGTAGTTCTAGTCGCAGCTCCTCGAAATAGAAACAGGGGTGGCTTTGCACGTATTGCCGCACGAATGCACACACTTCAGGCCACCAGCGAGACGTTCTGGTGCGTGGCTTGCCTTTAAGCACATTTCCTGTAGTGCGAAATCGTCGGTACCAGCGACCTAAACTGCGAACTGATACGCCTAGAACAGTAGCTACGGTCGCTGTTTCGATAGAGTACACGTACATGAGCACGATTCCTCTCCAACGCATGTCTATTGAATAGGTCATCTTAAACTCCGCTGTAGACAGGAAAGTCCCGAGTGGCAGAGCGAATGACAGCCATTCGGGCTTTTCGAGTTAGCAGGTACTTGCTTAGGGCCTTCGAAGGGAGTTCAGCTCGGGTGCATCTGATTGTACAAAATACTTGACAAATGGTCAGTTAATTTGCTAGGTCCGAGACGATAAAACAGATACCTACGCCTAACCCTACAGTGAAAGAAGTCACTTTTTGAAACCCGTTTTGCCAAAAGGGATGAAAGGCACAATAAGAGCCGTGGCTAAGAGTAGCAGCTCGAGGGCGAAGGCGAGCTCGGAGGCGAAGGCGAGCTTGAACCCATTCTACGAGCTGGCTAAGCGAATTGGCCGCCCACCGAAGGACTGAGCGGTGGCAGATGCTCAGCGAAGCCAAGAGAGGAAAGAGTACAGCAATGGGTCAAAAATGAGAAATGCTTTGCGCGGTGATGACGATACCGATGTCGAGGAGTATCGCAAAGAGCGCCAGCCGTCTCTGCTTGCGGCATCATCGTATCTTAAAACATTTGAGATTCGCCACCAGGGGCATCGAAAGATCAAGCTGACAGCGACCAAACAAGTACCGGTGGTTAAGCATGTGCCCTTCAATCTACCCGAGGCCATGGTGAAAACTGTACTTGAGAATGTCGACCAGGCCATCCCTTTCGGGGAGGGAATGGACCTTGTCGAGCGTCCGGACCCTGCAGAGCCTTGCCGGTTAGTTCAGATTGATGGGATCGGAGAATTTACGCACCGCCAGCTAATGGCAATGGAGTTTATTTGGAGTCTATCGAATGCGTGTGACGGAGCGATGCAGTGCTATTCGTGGTTGATGGGCAAAATTGACAGTAAATTTGAAGGAGAGGGCGCTGCAAGCTTAGCAGATCGGATTATTAGCTCGTGGTCTTTTGGGCTCTTACCTGGCTTTGGGAGTGGCTTTGACTTGACGTGGAGCAATGTATACTGTGCGAAAAGCAAGTGCTGGCACAACGACAACTTCATTCATGCCTTTACGATCACGCCGACTCACACATTCAATAACAACACGACGATATTCTTGCCACCGCTTTCAACGCCAGCTGAAAGTAGGGGTGAGCGAGTATCCACTGCAGTTGTGAACTTGTTGGCTAATACTACGGAGAACTTGGTGTCCATGCCAATCCTAAGAATCAATCAGAGCGTCGTTGTCCGAGCGTAGCAAAAATCGTCACACTTATTCACTAAGTACGAATCCCACTAAGTCCGATTTGCTGCCGAGCGCAGCGAAGGCGGCACCCACTTGCAATCTAGCGGGCCCGCAGGCCCGCCTAGCAACCTATTAACAAATAATACTGCGAGTAGTGCAGCGAGCCGACAAGGCGAGCGGAACGGGGGCCAACAGATCGCCCTCCCTCCTGGCCTTACATTTTGTAACACCTACTACGGCACGAACATGACTCTGTAATAGTTTAGTAAGCGATAGAATCGGATACCGGTAGTAAGCGATAGCAGCACGTAGTATTCAATAGCGGCGTGAGTACATGCAGTACGAGGCGAGTCTGAAGGGCATGCTCAGCTTAGGTTTACTATAATATTGTAGGGGTGGACATAAGCTTAGATCTACAATAATACTTCAGGGGTGTCCACCTTAGAGCAGGTGCGGCATAAGGCGATCTGTCTAAATAACTCCTACAGGACCACCGCGGAGTTGTAACGATAATTTAGTTAGCTGTACGACTTAGAGAATAAAAACACTGAAGCGAAGTTGGTTTCATATAAATATATGCTACCATATTGATATGGCTCGCCGCATAGTTAGCGATAGCAACACGTAAAAAGCGGTGGCAGTTTGTAATAACCGAAGCAGTGCGTAATAACAGATAGCAGTGTCAGTACAGGTAGCGGACACAATTGTTACTGACACGCATAGGATACTTTTACTGTAATACGTTAAGGATAGCTACAGCGGCTTCACCTTGGGGCCGATATTTAGTAACACTTGCTTGAGCGTGTTTCGTATATTCTTAAGGTACATTATAAGTAAGGTAATACGTTGTTGGAGTAGTAGATATTCTGACATTCACAGAGCGGGAGCTTCTTATCATAGTTTACGCTGAGATTCCAAGCTATTGGACGGATATACATGTGGGAAACGGAATTACTAGAGCGTAAACGTGAATTTTGTAGTTACGCGGCGCTAGGTTCTTACTTTAGCTACTATAAATGCAGGTAGACGCTAAAATATTAATGTTTGCTGCGTAGTAGATTAACAAACTGATAGACAGGTCTAAGTAGATTAAAAATGAGTGCTCAAGTAGGTCGCGTAGAAGTTGGATCACTCCGCTACATTATGGGCCGTACATATCAATGATATTACGATATATACTCGGTATTTTTTACAAGAACAGAGCCACGAAATAAAATGAAAGGTACAGGATAAACAAAGCCCACAGTTTGGTTGTTCCAAGGGCTTATCCCCCATACAGAAAATATAGGTTACAAACTAAATAACACTGAGCTATGGTATCATGACAACCTCGATAAAAACATGTACCTGGACTTAAAATGGCATGCCCTACAACTGAGAATGTTTTACTCTGTAACATGCATCTACCCAACTCCGGCGTGGGAATAGTGTTTTAAGCTGATAACAGCCACGTAACGCTACTAACAGAACTTCAGTCACGAAAAGCTCTGCCCCACAATCGAACTGAATAACATTTGAACACGATAAAGCCCACTGGACCTAACTACTGTTACCAACCAGAAAACCTCCCGCCGCGTAGCGGCAGCGCTCGGCTAGTGAATGTTAATAAGAACCACTGGACGTGCATTGTGATCGACCGCGTCCATACGACAGTCACTTGCTATGACAGCTTTGACAAAAGGGCGAATCACAAGCTGCTTGTAGAGTTTGCTACGGAACTCGTGACAAAGAGCCTCCCTCATCGGTTCAAGATAACTGCTGTACACAGCCCCCTTCAGACGGACAACGACAACTGCGGCTTGTTCGTTTGTCTGTATTTTTGGCGTCGCGTTTTCAAGGAGGCAGGAAATGACTACACTGAATTGGGTCTTTCGAGGCGCCGATGGGATATTTTGCGCACGGTGGTAAACTTCAGCGACAAGAAGAAGAGCAAGGAAGAGTAAGCGCTACAGTGAGCTAAGGAGAGTAAGCGCTAGAGTGAGCAAGGGAGAGTAAGCGCCGCATTGAATACATGTCTGAATTTTGATGTTGCAATTGCCAGCCATGTTTATACCATGTTTTGACCATGTTTCTGCCACACATTTACCATGTTAGTTTGCCCTCGTTTTGGACATGTTACGTCCATGTTTTGATGAGATCATTCATGGCAAGACGTAGTCTATCGTATGGAGTATGATGAAGAGTGAGCTTACGCAGCGTCCCGCGACAATTGCGCAGCGCGATCAGTCCGCAATTGCCACGCTGTTCTGTTAATAGGTTTGGAGCATGTTACAGGCACTTACATGGCCATATCGTCGTCAACTTCCATGACATAACGCAGGTTGGGCGATGCAATTTAGAGGTGAACTCGCCTCCGACGACTGTCAACAGCCATCAGTCGAGATTTTTTATGCAGTAATGCGAACATGTTAAGGAAGGTAGCGACATGGATACTGACCGTGAGGTAAATTATGTGTATTATTCGGAGGGCCCGGTAATTTAACATGGGCAATTCATGGGTCGCACATGGAAAAACCATATTTGTCAAGAAAAAAAAAACATCGGCTGTATCGCCAGCCTAAACGCAATTAGATTTTTAATGAAAAAAATAGGCTACATTTGAAGAACGTCTTTTGGTGTCTATAGATTCTTTGAATCCATACTGGATATGGATGGGAAGATTGATATTAAAGTCTGTACATTCAGGGCACTTGTAAGTGTTGAGGTCGTGCTACCTTCGTGCAACAGCTCAACTAGAAGTACCATCCAGCTGCCCTCCATGTTGGACTTTGTCCTTAATTTAAGGGCCATAAATAACTCAGCCTCTACTAGAATCAAGTCGAATGACTCTTCAGCCGTTTTGGCTCTAGAACGCATCGTGCGATACGGGATAAGATCGTACTTAAACTCGCCTATACAAATTTAAAGTCGGTTTCTTACCTTACCAGCTTATTAAGGACAGAAAATTCCAAATGTTGAGGCTGGGAGTATCAATTTGGTCCTTAATTTTCGGACCAAAATAGTTGGGTAAATGGTAGCACGTTTAGTATTCATTACATTGTACTTTGACGAAATCTGTCTTTAAGTATGATGACAGTCAATACAACAACAAGTGTGTATAAAAGTAACGTGATTGGAATATAAATGTAATAGAACAGAAGTGATAGTTCTTTAAAACCGATCGATTGTGTTGTACACCGACCAACGTGTGAAACTAAATAAACACATTTCATAAACGTTTGGCCAATGGGGCCACAGGCTGAATATTATGCTTTCGATAATATTTAATTAACACATTTTTAAACTCAGAACAACACCTCATTTTATGATCATGTTAAAACAAACACACAAACAAGAAAAGAATGCAGCAATCCGCAAAAAACGCTTTTGAGTATTTAGCTTTTAGTGTTTTAAAAACTACGGTACATTGTTATCATATATACCGCATCAATTTAAGAGAGTTGTTTAACATACTAGGCGGTTTTTATTGTTTAAAGTCTGACAACAAAATTGTGTTGAGCCTAAAATATTTACATTAAATCGGTTGTATTCAAATGGTTTTCGTTTAACCCTTTCGCGAGTATCCTAGATAAACTATAGTATACAAGTCATTGATATTTCCTTCTAAAAGGACACTCTAGGCGTCCTTTTACAAAGTTACGGAGCATTTCCTGTATGTCTCATGGGACATGCAAGCTACGGTGATTTGCAGGTTACATAGTATGGATGCATATTACTTATAATTTGTATGTACAATGATTACATGATGATTACGCTCCGTACCGATTTTGATTTGTTTTAAAAGATGGTGGATTACTAGCTTGAACTTGTGTAAAAGGGCACAGGAAG
Source organism: Phytophthora melonis (assembly GCA_024211575.1). Classification (NCBI taxonomy): domain Eukaryota; phylum Oomycota; class Peronosporomycetes; order Peronosporales; family Peronosporaceae; genus Phytophthora; species Phytophthora melonis. The sequence continues at coordinate 863,757 of JAMXKT010000094.1, read as the reverse complement.
CGCCCTTTAAGAGGGGATACACTCTACCGTGTTTTGGAAAATCCTTTAAAGGGCGCTTTCTGTAGCCTTTTACCGCGAAAGGGTTAAAATGATACTTCAAAATATTGGGATTTTCGTTTCGTTTCGTTTCGATTTTAAGTGCGTTAATGTCATTCAAACCACTTTGAGCTAACGACTTCTGATGTCCTTGTCGACCGACGTCCCTCCTGTCCGTCCTTATGCCCTGGCACGCTAGCGTCAGAACAACCTCGAGCGGCCCTCCCCAACTAGAGCTCCGTTTATCCCAATCATGCTACTCTGCAACTGAATAGAAGAAAAAAACACTTTTTTTTCAAACGAACCAAATGTAACCCAAAGTGTAACTGTAGCTTGCAGTAGCCTTGCCGCAAACCCCACTCTTCTGGCTTGGGGTGGCGAATGATGGCCTGTACAAGGCCGCACATGTACTCATATGGAGACGACCGGGCAGGGAAAAACACGATTTCCACATAACCGTGTCGACGTACCCGTCCAGATACTTCTGGCTCATCCCGTACATCGGCTAAATGTGATGCTTAATGTGCTTCCCCCAAATGCCCTCAATCGTGTTCGTGTGCGAGCCCGTAACGGTTCCACGAAGTTGAGCGTGTGGTTGACCCAGCTGTGTTCGGGCTGGATGAGCATCTTGATTGTAGACAACAGGGCTGCCTTCGTGTGCTCGTCGAACACGATCCGGCCGAACCACTTCCCGGTAGCCCTATCAACGCTCCTGAACAGCCAGATCTCTTTGTAGAAGTGGCCGCGCCCGTACTTTGACTTCTTCGTGATTCCTGTCTCGTTGATCTCAACATGTGGGCAGCTTCGCTCTACGGTATCCGCATGTATCACGCGAAGATGAGGCGAATGGTTTGCGGAAGGTTGAACTTCATCTCGGAGACGCACGAGTTCGCGAAGATGCTGCGCTGGTCTCCTTGCCGTCCTCGTGCCACTTCTTACAGCAGCAGCCCTAGTGTCGCGACTGCACGTTGAGGCGCATGGGTGAGTGCACTGACGATAGAGTATGACCTTCTTTAAGAGCCCCACGTCCATGGCCCAAGAGGCGGCCTTGCCCTCGTCCGTCTTTTTCTCCATGACAACGTTGAGGTCGAACTTGTCTAGATGTAGCAGGTTGTACCGGTGCGCCGTGGCAATACTCTGTTGAAATGAACGGTGGGAAATGGAGCTGTGAAGAGCTGATATTTGATGTTTGCATATAAGGTTAAAAGGCAGTCGAGCGCATTGCGCGCAAAAAATGGAGCTACCACGGTCTCAACGCCGCCAGGCCCGCGAAAACGAGGGAAGATCCAGATTTAAGCATGCAACCCATTGAGGCCTACTATTGGGTAACTCATGAAAAAACACTTTTATTTTGCAAGTTTCGGGAAAACAGAGCTTGATTGGGGAGAACCTCTCGAGCGATTATAGTTTTGAGGAAGCGAGCCCCGAAAGGGTTCTGTTGCTCGCTTTGCTCCAGCCGGTGTCCTACGTCAGGGGTGAAAACCGTATCCAATATCGAAAGGAAGCTTGCGCCACGGTTAAGTTCATGTTGCACGCTACGCCTGGCATCGATAGAGGAGTAGCCAGTCCGCCATGTTGTTGTGGACGAGTAAGTGATGTTGCCAAGACATCAAGCCGAGCTGGTCGGTAATACGAAGGCACTGCCAGAGCAGAAGTTGAAGGTGCTTGGCATGCGGCGATGTTTGCGTTGTTTGTTAGTTAATTATAATATCGCTGCCACAAATGAGCCCCTTCCGACAGCCACACGCCTTCAGTCCGGTGAGAAGTCCCACCTATTCGTCCACGTTGTTTGTGCTGCACTACATACGAAATTGGATTGGTCAACTTCAAACGCGATTATCTCAAAAACTCCAACTGGTGGCTTAGCGTCTTTTTGTTTGATGCGGTCTCAAATGACATATAGATCACTAGTAAATACCATACTTATTTATTAGAGTAAGAAAAATGGAATAAATACGAATCATTTTGCATTATCTCGGTATGAACCTAGTAATACACATTCTTGTCCATAAATAAAATACACTAATTTCACTATATTTTAATACGGCCACTCGTTATAATCGAGCTTGGGGTCCAGTCGGCAACTTCGAGCCGTTCTGGATTAGTTCTTTTCCGTGAAAACCTTAGGGTTTGACAGCGTCGTGCATGCTATCGATGTTCTGAAGAAGTAAACGTCACACAGCCGAAAGACAAATCCTCTATAGTTATATATTTAGGAGCCTTAATGTGTTTCCACAATCCTTACAAGCCGATAGGAAATTGGAAGCTGTGATTTGATCCAAGACAAACATTTATTCAAAACGACCCTCTCAATGCAACATAGCACTCACAATTAGATAAAATACAAATAAATAGAAAGCATGGCAGAACTCGCTTTAAGGTAAGATTTTTGCAAACTGGGCACCATCCACTAAACAAACTTTTTGTGACTGTTATCTATTAATAAATTCAGAACAATAACGTTAAAGAAAACGCCGCGCATGCTGTTAATTTAGTATGGCTGATCACGTTCAATTGTCTACGTGTAAAATATTCAGAATTTCCTTACACGTTCGGGCAAAACTTTTTTACTTTTCGTAGTTTAAAAAGGCTGGTCGCACTGTTTTGGTAACAGATATAGCTGGTTGTTAAAAGTATGCGACAAAACATGCATCTATTTTGGACCAATCGATGTCAGTGCTAGTGTTATCCACAAAATTTACGTATTGTGCCTTTCACTTATTCTGCCGTGACAACTCTGGCATAACTCTAATCCCTTATTGACCTCAATTATGCCCCACGTTATCATATTTCCGTGTTAATTCCAGGTCGTCTCTCCGTGACCAAATTAGGAGCGGCGATGGTTAGGCCCAGTTAAGACGGAATAAGCCTGGCGGAAACTACCCGCCAATCCTCGTCAATTTTGCGTATCTCCGTCGATTGGCTCTCAGATGCTGATTGTGGATGTTAGGGAAAGCGCTCATAATTTGAGGGAGAATTAGTGCTAAATAAGCGTTTTATGTAGTGCTAACTAGCTAGCACTAAATCGCTGTTAATTCAGGCGGGATTAGAGTCATACAAAATGGGCGATTTTTTTCGCCCATTTTCTATGACTCTAATCCCGCCTGAATTAACACCTCAGCTAACAAAATACGTGAAAGGCACAATAAATAATGTTGTCTGATTAACTCGCACTCTAGCGCACCAGATCTTTTAGCTACTACTGTTCGCAGTTCGTAAGAACTGTGTGTCACGCATCTGTAAACCCCGCTAGAATGATGTTTAATATTATACTGGGATAGAAAGCGACGAAATGCTGGTAGCCCAGCCCACACAGAATTAATTCGGGCGCCCGCTGCCCGTCCCCCGTGCAAACTGGTGATGAACTGGTAATAGGCTTTTATGGTTAGTGGACATTGATGTCGATTGACTGAGTGTTCTCGACATCTCGAGAATGATGGAGGTGACCCAGTTTTGGCAAAGCGAGAAGAGCATTTGCAGTCTGTACGACTCGTAGACAGATCTACGCCGGGTTCGTTTTTTTCGGTTTCGCTTTGAAAGCCGGCCGTCCTTTTAACTAATAGCGGTGCAGCAGGGCAGATGCTGCGGCTGCGAAGCAGGCGCAGGGGATGCCCGTAGGTCGTCTATCAAAGTACAGGTATAACGAAAATCGATTTATTTGCTTTGAACTATACCTTTCTCTCAGTATCAAACGATTATACATGTACTTATGCTCTTTGTTTGTGATGTATAAGTAGAAACTAAACTGCGAAGAAGGCGCAGGTGGTGCCCGTGTAGCGCGCGGATTGAGTTTATCAATGGCGGACAAGTGTGTGCTAACGGATCATATCCCAGCCTCCGCGTAGCCCTAGTCAATAATGGCATGCAAAGTCAACTTCAATCATAGTCACTGCCCCTCACTTGACCGACCTAGAGTGTTTTACCGAGTCTATAGTCAACCCGATACCGAATTCGGCACACTGCAAAACTATTTTGCTGAAGTGTATCATAAAACCACGATTTCATTGCAACTGTCAGTCATCAAGTAGAAATAATGTATAGTTCAGATAATAAATGCCGTCGTTATTTCTTATAACATTTCAAAAAAAAATCTTTAACCCACCGGCGACCGCTCTTATCCCAATTTTGCAGGGATAAGATTAATATAGAAATTTGTATACTTGCGGGATAGGGTAAGAGAGGTCCCCAGCGGCCGGCGCCGACCCTTTGGGCTCCACCGACGTTCAGTCCCATTGGTCAGATCTACCCAATCAAAACTCATCTGAGGTCTTAATACTGAGCTGGTTGAAGACTGCGCTGGGAAAAACCTTGACGTAATTCGTCCTAAAAATCGGAATATTTCCTTCTGTAGAGAATCCAAACCAGAATGCTGTAAAATATGATCGAACAGTTGTGATACTACTAACTAACCTTAACTGCGGCCCCTCGCGATCCTGCCGATACATACCGCAAAGTCCAGGTTGCATATGTAAGTTGTCGTGAAAGTGTGATGGAGTGCCTTAGATAATCCGATCATCTAGAGAATAGCTGGATCGCGCAGGCGGAGGGGGCATAGGGCCGTTCGAATATAAGGATATGGAACGAGTAGGAAGCGCTGCGGGGGCACTGCAGCGTGAAATATGGTTAGCCACACATTTGGAGCCATCATTATTCCTGCATCATGTTATGATATATGCTCCCATGTGTGCTGATGAGGCATTGTGAACAATGCCGTCTAACCGCTGTTTGACTCAAAGATTGCTATCTTTATGATACGTAGTTCCGACACAGGGGGGTGGTAATTCCCTAGCATCATTTTCATGTTTGAGCGGGCCACAAAACCCGCTTAAACAAAGGCGACTAGCTAACTAAAACGTGGATGAGTCTGCTCTGCCACATCTCTGGCCTCTACGAGACCTACATGGCAAGAATAATCAAGTCGAGACGCTGAGCGTCAATGGTCGCTTCTTTCAAGTGACCAATCTACCGAAAGACAAAGAAGCACGTGCTTCCATTGTATTCGGTCTGATCTTCATGAAGCGACGTTGATTGTGGCCACGTGGCTACATGCATTAGCTTTTGTATGTTCAACCACGTCAACGTTGCTTTGACGACTTGTCAACATCGACATGTTTTGTATTGATCTGAGTGTAGTGATGATCATGACATCAGACATGTCGACATTGACATGTTTGACTAGGCTTTTGTATAGATGTCGTTATGTCAAGATTGAGATGTTTGTCTAGGTTGAAGTACACAGTAATGCCAACGACTTGATATATTGCTCTGTTACTCTAATGTAAGCTCAAACTGTCATAAGTCCCGGTCGTTCGCTGAGCTACCCGGGTCGTCGGGAGGTATGGCAAGCTGTCGACGAGGTACTCGCAGGCGCGCTGGCATGTCCGGCTTGTGAGAGGCCGTGATCATGCTTCCCACACAGGGCTTCTAGTGAGGCGGACGCGCGCCGCCCATGCCGATGTTGTCGACCGCCGCGAACGTGCAGTCCGTATCGGGTTTGGCCCGGGCCGCAAACGTACTGCCCAAGTTGGGATCAGCACGCAGTCCATGGTGATCGTGAGCCTTGGGATGATCTGGGTCCGCGATGATGCCGTTCGCGCTGGGCTGGTCGAGGGGTGGGGTGGGGGTGGAGGGTGGGGGCAGACGGCGTCGCCGGTATGGCGTTGGTAGCGAGCATCTCAGGGGACTCGATCGTGGCCGAGCCGAGCTTGAGGAGGGCTCCAAGCATGCCCTCCGCGCCGGACTCGGAGGCCAGCGAGCATGCCGTCCGAGCCAAGCGTGTCGGGGACCGCGGAAGGGCTGGCCGCGCCGGGCATGTGGGGTCAGCGAGCATGTCGACCGTGCCGGATAGGTCAGGGGTCGGCGAGCATGTCGTCGGAGCCAAGCATGTTGGGGACTGCGGAAGGGTTGGCCGCGCTGGGCATATCGGGGACCGCGGAAGGGTTGGCCGCGCGGAGCATGGCGGGGTCCGCGAGCATGCCGACCGTGCTGGGCGTGTCGGGGGCTGCCGGTATGGCGTCGTTGCAGGGCATGTCGGAGGCCGCGCGGGTGTCGTCCTTGCTGGGGCTATTGGGGCCGTGAACGGGAAGACCGAGTCGGGTTTGTCGGGCTTGGCGCGTGTGTCGTCCGTCGCGGGCATGTCAGGTAGCGAGCGGGTCGTCCTTCCCGGGGTCCCGAGTAGCCATGAACGGGATGGCAGAGTCGGGCATGGCGAGGGGCTCGGGCATGTCGGGCTCGGGCATGACGTCTGTGCCGATCTTGCCGGGGGCCGCGAGCGTACTGCCCGCGCCGGCCTTGTCGGGCCCCGCGAGCATGCCGCCTCAGTAGACAGCAGCAACTTCGGGTTCAGCAGAGGTTGAATGAGAGGACGTCGGGGGCCGGGTGCGATCACAACATTGTAGGCGCTTGAGTGCTTGTTGGCGTTTTTAGAAATGAGCTCTCGATGCGGAGCGGCGGCGAGATTTGGTTCCGATGATACGCTCACGGAGACGCGCCTCAATTCCGAACCCGAGGGGAAATTTGTAAGCAATTCTATTGGCTATTTCAGGAGTAATTGGTGATCATTGGCGGAATCGTTTGAATACTTACGATGATTGGTGGAATTGCTTGATGGCAGCAGGAACCGCGCAAACAGCATGGCGCGAAAGGTGACGAAGATGTGCACGTTGAAGTGATAGCGTGACGTGTATAGCGTAGCTTAAGTATGGAAGTCGGATATGGCAGCGGTGCCACAAATTAGATTGTCCCTACCTTACAAAAGTGCCCATTTTGGCGGCAGTGGCGGACACCGGCGGCACCAGATCACAGCCGCCGGTCATCCTAGCTTTAGGATCACGCTCAACAGCGAGTATAGGATGCAATGAAACTATTCTAGGCTGTGGTGCGAGCCGCGCTCGTGGTGGTAGCTAGTTGATTATCCCAACCTTGACTTTGATCAACATCAAATCGAGTCAACGTTGGGTTGAATATGTGCCCATTTTGGCGGCAGTGGCGGACACGGGCGGCGCCAGATCACAGCCGCCGGTCATCCTAGCTTTAGGACCACGCTCAACAGCGACGATAGGATGCAATGAAACTATTCTAGGCTGTGGTGCGAGCCCCGCTCGTGGCGGTGGCGCTGTATGCACCGCGATTCCTACCTTTTTGTTACCTGGCAAAAGTGCCCATTTTGGCGGTAGTGGCGGACACCGGCGGCACTAGATCGCAGCCGCCGGCCGTCCTAGCTTGAGGATCGCGCTCAAAAGCGACGATAGGATGCAATGAAACTATTCTAGGCTGTGGTGCGAGCCCCGCTCGTGGCGGTGGCGCTGTATGCACCGCGATTCCTACCTTTTTGTTACCTGGCAAAAGTGCCCATTTTGGCGGTAGTGGCGGACACCGGCGGCACCAGATCACAGCCGCCGGTCATCCTAGCTTTAGGATCACGCTCAACAGCGAGTATAGGATGCAATGAAACTATTCTAGGCTGTGGTGCGAGCCGCGCTCGTGGTGGTAGCTAGTTGATTATCCCAACCTTGACTTTGAACAACATCAAAACGAGTCAACGTTGGCTTGAATATGTGCCCATTTTGGCGGCAGTGGCGGACACGGGCGGCGCCAGATCACAGCCGCCGGTCATCCTAGCTTTAGGACCACGCTCAACAGCGACGATAGGATGCAATGAAACTATTCTAGGCTGTGGTTCGAGGCCCGCACGTGGCTGTTGAGCTGTATGCACCGCGATTCCTACCTTTTTGTTACCTGGCAAAAGTGCCCATTTTGGCGGTAGTGGCGGACACCGGCGGCACTAGATCGCAGCCGCCGGCCGTCCTAGCTTGAGGATCGCGCTCAAAAGCGACGATAGGATGCAATGAAACTATTCTAGGCTGTGGTGCGAGCCCCGCTCGTGGCGGTGGCGCTGTATGCACCGCGATTCCTACCTTTTTGTTACCTGGCAAAAGTGCCCATTTTGGCGGTAGTGGCGGACACCGGCGGCACCAGATCACAGCCGCCGGTCATCCTAGCTTTAGGACCACGCTCAACAGCGACGATAGGATGCAATGAAACTATTCTAGGCTGTGGTGCGAGCCCCGCTCGTGGCGGTGGCGCTGTATGCACCGCGATTCCTACCTTTTTGTTACCTGGCAAAAGTGCCCATTTTGGCGGTAGTGGCGGACACCGGCGGCACTAGATCGCAGCCGCCGGCCGTCCTAGCTTGAGGATCGCGCTCAAAAGCGACGATAGGATGCAATGAAACTATTCTAGGCTGTGGTGCGAGCCCCGCTCGTGGCGGTGGCGCTGTATGCACCGCGATTCCTACCTTTTTGTTACCTGGCAAAAGTGCCGATTTTGGCGGTAGTGGCGGACACCGGCGGCACTAGATCACAGCCGCCGGCCGTCCTAGCTTGAGGATCGCGCTCAACAGCGACGATAGGATGCAATGAAACTATTCTAGGCTGTGGTGCGAGCCCCGCTCGTGGCGGTGGCGCTGTATGCACCGCGATTCCTACCTTTTTGTTACCTGGCAAAAGTGCCCATTTTGGCGGTAGTGGCGGACACCGGCGGCAAGAGATCACAGCCGCCGGCCGACCTAGATTGAGGATCGCGCTCAAAAGCGACGATAGGATGCACTGAAACTATTCTAGGCTGTGGTGCGAGCCCCGCTCGTGGCGGTGGCGCTGTATGCACCGAGATTCCTACCTTTTTGTTACCTGGCAAAAGTGCCCATTTTGGCGGTAGTGGCGGACACCGGCGGCACTAGATCGCAGCCGCCGGCCGTCCTAGCTTTAGGATCGCGCTCAAAAGCGACGATAGGATGCAATGAAACTATTCTAGGCTGTGGTGCGAGCCCGCTCGTGGCGGTGGCGCTGTATGCACCGCGATTCCTACCTTTTTGTTACCTGGCAAAAGTGCCCATTTTGGCGGTAGTGGCGGACACCGGCGGCAATAGATCGCAGCCGCCGGCCGTCCTAGATTGAGTATCGCGCTCAAAAGCGACGATAGGATGCAATGAAACTATTCTAGGCTGTGGTGCGAGCCCCGCTCGTGGCGGTGGCGCTGTATGCACCGCGATTCCTACCTTTGTTACCTGGCAAAAGTGCCCATTTTGGCGGCAGTGGCGGACACCGGCGGCACCAGATCACAGCCGCCGGTCATCCTAGCTTTAGGATCACGCTCAACAGCGAGTATAGGATGCAATGAAACTATTCTAGGCTGTGGTGCGAGCCCCGCTCGTGGCGGTGGCGCTGTATGCACCGCGATTCCTACCTTTTTGTTACCTGGCAAAAGTGCCCATTTTGGCGGTAGTGGCGGACACCGGCGGCACTAGATCGCAGCCGCCGGCCGTCCTAGCTTTAGGATCGCGCTCAAAAGCGACGATAGGATGCAATGAAACTATTCTAGGCTGTGGTGCGAGCCCCGCTAGTGGCGGTGGCAACTTGAGAATGCCAATGTTGACTTAATCTATCATTTTCAAAATTTAGTGAAGTCAACGTTGGCTTACATATATTTTGGCAACTTGAGAATGCCAACGTTGACTTAATCTTCAAAATCTGAGTGAAGTCAACGTTGGCTTACATATATTTTGCGGGTGCATACAGCCCCACCGCGTTGACGGCAACTTGAGAATGCCAACGTTGACTTAATCTATCATTTTCAAAATTTGAGTGACGTCAACGTTGGCTTACATATATTTTGCGGGTGCATACAGCGCCACCGCCACGAGCGGGGCTCGCACCACAGCCTAGAATAGTTTCATTGCATCCTATACTCGCTGTTGAGCGTGGTCCTAAAGCTAGGATGACCGGCGGCTGTGATCTGGCGCCGCCCGTGTCCGCCACTGCCGCCAAAATGGGCACATATTCAACCCAACGTTGACTCGATTTGATGTTGATCAAAGTCAAGGTTGGGATAATCAACTAGCTACCACCACGAGCGCGGCTCGCACCACAGCCTAGAATAGTTTCATTGCATCCTATACTCGCTGTTGAGCGTGGTCCTAAAGCTAGGATGACCGGCGGCTGTGATCTGGCGCCGCCCGTGTCCGCCACTGCCGCCAAAATGGGCAGATATTCAACCCAACGTTGACTCGATTTGATGTTGATCAAAGTCAAGGTTGGGATAATCAACTAGCTACCACCACGAGCGCGGCTCGCACCACAGCCTAGAATAGTTTCATTTCATCCTATACTCGCTGTTGAGCGTGATCCTAAAGCTAGGATGACCGGCGGCTGTGATCTGGTGCCGCCGGTGTCCGCCACTGCCGCCAAAATGGGCACTTTTGTAAGGTAGGGACAATCTAATTTGTGGCACCGCTGCCATATCCGACTTCCATACTTAAGCTACGCTACAGTAAATGCTCTCACTTCCGGTACTGGTATAAATATATATCCCTTTTTAATCGTTGTAATCGTTTTGGAGAGGTAACATAAAAACTGGTGGGAGTTTTGGCGCGAATCACCACACACCAGTCATTGCAGCCCAAGATGCGCCAGAACTGACGAACTCAATTGGGACTGAAGAGCACAGCAGAGCCATGGGATCGGTCCACCACGGTGGAACATCAGCAGGCTCTACGGCAAGAACCCTCCACTTCAGCGAGGCAAGTAGGCAGCACCATGTGCACGTGCTGCAGCGGCAGCGTGGCCTACGTCAGCATCAGCATTGTGTGAGCCAGGAAGGCGGCGGCTTGACCGCGTACGTCCTCTTTGGTATCGGTCACATGTGCTGCATACACGTAGAGACACAGATGTGCGCGTTGGAGGCGTGTCCGAGTCTATCGCGGCCATAACGTCGCGCTGATGTGTCTGGCACTAAAAGCGATTCTCCCCTAAAATTATAGCAAATCCTTTGGAATGGTCGGACCACGATACCGGAAGTGATAGAATTTGCTGTATACACGTCACGCTATCACTTCAACGTGCACATCTTCGTCACCTTTCGCGCCATGCTGTTTGCGCGGTTCCTGCTGCCATCAAGCAATTCCACCAATCATCGTAAGTATTCAAACGATTCCGCCAATGATCACCAATTACTCCTGAAATAGCCAATAGAATAAAGCACTTGGTGCAAGTAGGAGTAGCGTTACCCACGCACGCCTACCTGAGACAAGCCCATACTCAATGGGACCTCAGTAGAGACTTGCAAACATGCACCAAAAAGTATGAATGCCAAATACATGAGAGACTGTACGTTCACAATACTGGCGATGATAATGCGGGATCCACCTCTCGCTATTTTTCAGAAATTTACAATAGGTTGAAGCGCTAAAATGTAGCGTTCACGTTGCACTTTCAAACGTAAAACCACGCATGACACCCAATCAAGGCGCGAACGAGTTCGCGCGCGCGAATCGACCTACCACGCACGAAATCCGCAAAGCAATGTGATTGGCCAGTGCGAAGTCAGCGGGATCTCGAAAGGTCGCCACGCCCGTATGGCTTGAAACGGCACTTTCCCCCGAGGTTTTTCTTATCCCAGCAAAATCGGGATAACGGTCGCCGGTGGGTTAACAGTGCCGCGCATGATGCTCATTGTGCGATGGCTGATCACGTTCGGTTTTCTCTATCCTAAAGAAGATAGCGAGGTTGGCTGCTAAGGCTGTATGTGCGGCTCAGTGCACTGTCTGCAGGGTGGAGCATCTATTCTCTACACTAGACAGAGATGTGGATGGATGGCTACGACAAAGCTCGGAGAGGTCGCGGAGATGATGAAGAAATGGTACATCATGTCATGTACTAAAGGGTTGGCTTGCGAGATTTTTTGGAGTTCCGAGTATATTCTCAAGGTCAATCCAGACAGGCGCATCGGCGGCCTAGAGTACGTGGCAATGGAGACGGCATGCATGGAGAAAGAAGGTTTTGTACCAACGGAGATTGTCGACCCGTCGGACGGTGCATTTCTGGAGCTCAAGTCCAGTGAGCCCAAGCGCGACGGCCGAGTGGCGCTTCACGTGGGTCTGTTCACAAGGATAAACAAAAACAATTATTCGCAAAAATGATTGTGAAGAAGGCACCAGACGGCGAAGTGCAGGCGACAGCTAGACGTTTTTGTGGCGTGCAAATGGAGTGGAGCTTCTTGGAGAGCACATGCCAAGATGACATGGTTTCGTATCCCCGTATCGTCGCTACAGCTCCCGACAGTTTGCTGGTATGGGTTTCACTGGGTGGAGGTAACTATGTGGTCCTCGTATGCACCAGCTTCCAGTACGACAACAAGATTGAGTACGCCTTCGGCGTAAAAGTGGACGCGACCCCAATGACCGACTACAAGAACGTATCCAAGAAGTCGTGGACGAGTACAGTATTTATGGATTTCATCCTCAAGTGCTGGGAGTCATCCCTAGTGACCGCCCATTCGAAACCGAGAAGCCAGGACAAATTTCGTGCATCAGATGATATTCACCTAGCATAAGGTTTGAACTCCGAGCAACTTTATTCATAAGCTATAAATGCATTTCGGTTTGTGGCCGGAGTCTGTGACAACATATTCACATTATGTTGTCACAGACTCCGGCCACAAACCGAAATGCATTTATAGCTAAGATCTTCCCCAATCCGTCCGTTTATGCTCATCTCGTAGCAGAGATCCCCGTACTTTCTGCAGCAATGTATACAAAATGAATATATACAGTCCATGAAGCTTGTAGTGCTTGATTTGTTGCACTCGATGCATTTCCTGTCAGAGCCTAGAGGGTCCAGCTTTTCAGTTTGTGGCGGAATCTGTACATCATATTGATACTCGATCTTGATACCGAATTCGGCACACTGCAAAACTATTTTGCCGAAGCGTATCATAAAACCACGATTTCATTGCAACTGTCAGTCATCAAGTAGAAGTAATGTATAGTTCAGATAATAAATGCCGTCGTTATTTCTAATAACATTTCAAAAAAAATCTTTAACAATGCCGCGCATGATGCTCATTGTGCGATGGCTGATCACGTTCGGTTTTCTCTATCCTAAAGAAGATAGCGAGGTTGGCTGCTAAGGCTGTATGTGCGGCTCAGTGCACTGTCTGCAGGGTGGAGCATCTATTCTCTACACTAGACAGAGATGTGGATGGATGGCTACGACAAAGCTCGGAGAGGTCGCGGAGATGATGAAGAAATGGTACATCATGTCATGTACTAAAGGGTTGGCTTGCGAGATTTTTTGGAGTTCCGAGTATATTCTCAAGGTCAATCCAGACAGGCGCATCGGCGGCCTAGAGTACGTGGCAATGGAGACGGCATGCATGGAGAAAGAAGGTTTTGTACCAACGGAGATTGTCGACCCGTCGGACGGTGCATTTCTGGAGCTCAAGTCCAGTGAGCCCAAGCGCGACGGCCGAGTGGCGCTTCACGTGGGTCTGTTCACAAGGATAAACAAAAACAATTATTCGCAAAAATGATTGTGAAGAAGGCACCAGACGGCGAAGTGCAGGCGACAGCTAGACGTTTTTGTGGCGTGCAAATGGAGTGGAGCTTCTTGGAGAGCACATGCCAAGATGACATGGTTTCGTATCCCCATATCGTCGCTACAGCTCCCGATAGTTTGCTGGTATGGGTTTCACTGGGTGGAGGTAACTATGTGGTCCTCGTATGCACCAGCTTCCAGTACGACAACAAGATTGAGTACGCCTTCGGCGTAAAAGTGGACGCGACCCCAATGACCGACTACAAGAACATATCCAAGAAGTCGTGGACGAGTACAGTATTTATGGATTTCGTCCTCAAGTGCTGGGAGTCATCCCTAGTGACCGCCCATTCGAAACCGAGAAGCCAGGACAAATTTCGTGCATCAGATGATATTCACCTAGCATAAGGTTTGAACTCCGAGCAACTTTATTCATAAGCTATAAATGCATTTCGGTTTGTGGCCGGAGTCTGTGACAACATATTCACATTATGTTGTCACAGACTCCGGCCACAAACCGAAATGCATTTATAGCTAAGATCTTCCCAATCCGTCCGTTTATGCTCATCTCGTAGCAGAGATCCCCGTACTTTCTGCAGCAATGTATACAAAATGAATATATACAGTCCATGAAGCTTGTAGTGCTTGACTTGTTGCACTCGATGCATTTCCTGTCAGAGCCTAGAAGGTCCAGCTTTTCAGTTTGTGGCGGAATCTGTACATCATATTGATACTCGATCTTGATACCGAATTCGGCACACTGCAAAACTATTTTGCCGAAGCGTATCATAAAACCACGATTTCATTGCAACTGTCAGTCATCAAGTAGAAGTAATGTATAGTTCAGATAATAAATGCCGTCGTTATTTCTAATAACATTTCAAAAAATCTTTAACAATGCCGCGCATGATGCTCATTGTGCGATGGCTGATCACGTTCGGTTTTCTATCCTAAAGAAGATAGCGAGGTTGGCTGCTAAGGCTGTATGTGCGGCTCAGTGCACTGTCTGCAGGGTGGAGCATCTATTCTCTACACTAGACAGAGATGTGGATGGATGGCTACGACAAAGCTCGGAGAGGTCGCGGAGATGATGAAGAAATGGTACATCATGTCATGTACTAAAGGGTTGGCTTGCGAGATTTTTTGGAGTTCCGAGTATATTCTCAAGGTCAATCTAGACAGGCGCATCGGCGGCCTAGAGTACGTGGCAATGGAGACGGCATGCATGGAGAAAGAAGGTTTTGTACCAACGGAGATTGTCGACCCGTCGGACGGTGCATTTCTGGAGCTCAAGTCCAGTGAGCCCAAGCGCGACGGCCGAGTGGCGCTTCACGTGGGTCTGTTCACAAGGATAAACAAAAACAATTATTCGCAAAAATGATTGTGAAGAAGGCACCAGACGGCGAAGTGCAGGCGACAGCTAGACGTTTTTGTGGCGTGCAAATGGAGTGGAGCTTCTTGGAGAGAACAGGCCAAGATGACATGGTTTCGTATCCCCGTATCGTCGCTACAGCTCCCGACAGTTTGCTGGTATGGGTTTCACTGGGTGGAGGTAACTATGTGGTCCTCGTATGCACCAGCTTCCAGTACGACAACAAGATTGAGTACGCCTTCGGCGTAAAAGTGGACGCGACCCCAATGACCGACTACAAGAACGTATCCAAGAAGTCGTGGACGAGTACAGTATTTATGGATTTCGTCCTCAAGTGCTGGGAGTCATCCCTAGTGACCGCCCATTCGAAACCGAGAAGCCAGGACAAATTTCGTGCATCAGATGATATTCACCTAGCATAAGGTTTGAACTCCGAGCAACTTTATTCATAAGCTATAAATGCATTTCGGTTTGTGGCCGGAGTCTGTGACAACATATTCACATTATGTTGTCACAGACTCCGGCCACAAACCGAAATGCATTTATAGCTAAGATCTTCCCCAATCCGTCCGTTTATGCTCATCTCGTAGCAGAGATCCCCGTACTTTCTGCAGCAATGTATACAAAATGAATATATACAGTCCATGAAGCTTGTAGTGCTTGACTTGTTGCACTCGATGCATTTCCTGTCAGAGCCTAGAGGGTCCAGCTTTTCAGTTTGTGGCGGAATCTGTACATCATCTTGATACTCGATCTTGATACCGAATTCGGCACACTGCAAAACTATTTTGCCGAAGCGTATCATAAAACCACGATTTCATTGCAACTGTCAGTCATCAAGTAGAAGTAATGTATAGTTCAGATAATAAATGCCGTCGTTATTTCTAATAACATTTCAAAAAAAAATCTTTAACAATGCCGCGCATGATGCTCATTGTGCGATGGCTGATCACGTTCGGTTTTCTCTATCCTAAAGAAGATAGCGAGGTTGGCTGCTAAGGCTGTATGTGCGGCTCAGTGCACTGTCTGCAGGGTGGAGCATCTATTCTCTACACTAGACAGAGATGTGGATGGATGGCTACGACAAAGCTCGGAGAGGTCGCGGAGATGATGAAGAAATGGTACATCATGTCATGTACTAAAGGGTTGGCTTGCGAGATTTTTTGGAGTTCCGAGTATATTCTCAAGGTCAATCTAGACAGGCGCATCGGCGGCCTAGAGTACGTGGCAATGGAGACGGCATGCATGGAGAAAGAAGGTTTTGTACCAACGGAGATTGTCGACCCGTCGGACGGTGCATTTCTGGAGCTCAAGTCCAGTGAGCCCAAGCGCGACGGCCGAGTGGCGCTTCACGTGGGTCTGTTCACAAGGATAAACAAAAACAATTATTCGCAAAAATGATTGTGAAGAAGGCACCAGACGGCGAAGTGCAGGCGACAGCTAGACGTTTTTGTGGCGTGCAAATGGAGTGGAGCTTCTTGGAGAGAACAGGCCAAGATGACATGGTTTCGTATCCCCGTATCGTCGCTACAGCTCCCGACAGTTTGCTGGTATGGGTTTCACTGGGTGGAGGTAACTATGTGGTCCTCGTATGCACCAGCTTCCAGTACGACAACAAGATTGAGTACGCCTTCGGCGTAAAAGTGGACGCGACCCCAATGACCGACTACAAGAACGTATCCAAGAAGTCGTGGACGAGTACAGTATTTATGGATTTCGTCCTCAAGTGCTGGGAGTCATCCCTAGTGACCGCCCATTCGAAACCGAGAAGCCAGGACAAATTTCGTGCATCAGATGATATTCACCTAGCATAAGGTTTGAACTCCGAGCAACTTTATTCATAAGCTATAAATGCATTTCGGTTTGTGGCCGGAGTCTGTGACAACATATTCACATTATGTTGTCACAGACTCCGGCCACAAACCGAAATGCATTTATAGCTAAGATCTTCCCAATCCGTCCGTTTATGCTCATCTCGTAGCAGAGATCCCCGTACTTTCTGGAGCAATGTATACAAAATGAATATATACAGTCCATGAAGCTTGTAGTGCTTGACTTGTTGCACTCGATGCATTTCCTGTCAGAGCCTAGAAGGTCCAGCTTTTCAGTTTGTGGCGGAATCTGTACATCATCTTGATACTCGATCTTGATACCGAATTCGGCACACTGCAAAACTATTTTGCCGAAGCGTATCATAAAACCACGATTTCATTGCAACTGTCAGTCATCAAGTAGAAGTAATGTATAGTTCAGATAATAAATGCCGTCGTTATTTCTAATAACATTTCAAAAAATCTTTAACAATGCCGCGCATGATGCTCATTGTGCGATGGCTGATCACGTTCGGTTTTCTCTATCCTAAAGAAGATAGCGAGGTTGGCTGCTAAGGCTGTATGTGCGGCTCAGTGCACTGTCTGCAGGGTGGAGCATCTATTCTCTACACTAGACAGAGATGTGGATGGATGGCTACGACAAAGCTCGGAGAGGTCGCGGAGATGATGAAGAAATGGTACATCATGTCATGTACTAAAGGGTTGGCTTGCGAGATTTTTTGGAGTTCCGAGTATATTCTCAAGGTCAATCTAGACAGGCGCATCGGCGGCCTAGAGTACGTGGCAATGGAGACGGCATGCATGGACAAAGAAGGTTTTGTACCAACGGAGATTGTCGACCCGTCGGACGGTGCATTTCTGGAGCTCAAGTCCAGTGAGCCCAAGCGCGACGGCCGAGTGGCGCTTCACGTGGGTCTGTTCACAAGGATAAACAAAAACAATTATTCGCAAAAATGATTGTGAAGAAGGCACCAGACGGCGAAGTGCAGGCGACAGCTAGACGTTTTTGTGGCGTGCAAATGGAGTGGAGCTTCTTGGAGAGAACAGGCCAAGATGACATGGTTTCGTATCCCCGTATCGTCGCTACAGCTCCCGACAGTTTGCTGGTATGGGTTTCACTGGGTGGAGGTAACTATGTGGTCCTCGTATGCACCAGCTTCCAGTACGACAACAAGATTGAGTACGCCTTCGGCGTAAAAGTGGACGCGACCCCAATGACCGACTACAAGAACGTATCCAAGAAGTCGTGGACGAGTACAGTATTTATGGATTTCGTCCTCAAGAGCTGGGAGTCATCCCTAGTGACCGCCCATTCGAAACCGAGAAGCCAGGACAAATTTCGTGCATTAGATGATATTCACCTAGCATAAGGTTTGAACTCCGAGCAACTTTATTCATAAGCTATAAATGCATTTCGGTTTGTGGCCGGAGTCTGTGACAACATATTCACATTATGTTGTCACAGACTCCGGCCACAAACCGAAATGCATTTATAGCTAAGATCTTCCCCAATCCGTCCGTTTATGCTCATCTCGTAGCAGAGATCCCCGTACTTTCTGGAGCAATGTATACAAAATGAATATATACAGTCCATGAAGCTTGTAGTGCTTGACTTGTTGCACTCGATGCATTTCCTGTCAGAGCCTAGAAGGTCCAGCTTTTCAGTTTGTGGCGGAATCTGTACATCATCTTGATACTCGATCTTGATACCGAATTCGGCACACTGCAAAACTATTTTGCCGAAGCGTATCATAAAACCACGATTTCATTGCAACTGTCAGTCATCAAGTAGAAGTAATGTATAGTTCAGATAATAAATGCCGTCGTTATTTCTAATAACATTTCAAAAAAAATCTTTAACAATGCCGCGCATGATGCTCATTGTGCGATGGCTGATCACGTTCGGTTTTCTCTATCCTAAAGAAGATAGCGAGGTTGGCTGCTAAGGCTGTATGTGCGGCTCAGTGCACTGTCTGCAGGGTGGAGCATCTATTCTCTACACTAGACAGAGATGTGGATGGATGGCTACGACAAAGCTCGGAGAGGTCGCGGAGATGATGAAGAAATGGTACATCATGTCATGTACTAAAGGGTTGGCTTGCGAGATTTTTGGAGTTCCGAGTATATTCTCAAGGTCAATCTAGACAGGCGCATCGGCGGCCTAGAGTACGTGGCAATGGAGACGGCATGCATGGAGAAAGAAGGTTTTGTACCAACGGAGATTGTCGACCCGTCGGACGGTGCATTTCTGGAGCTCAAGTCCAGTGAGCCCAAGCGCGACGGCCGAGTGGCGCTTCACGTGGGTCTGTTCACAAGGATAAACAAAAACAATTATTCGCAAAAATGATTGTGAAGAAGGCACCAGACGGCGAAGTGCAGGCGACAGCTAGACGTTTTTGTGGCGTGCAAATGGAGTGGAGCTTCTTGGAGAGAACAGGCCAAGATGACATGGTTTCGTATCCCCATATCGTCGCTACAGCTCCCGACAGTTTGCTGGTATGGGTTTCACTGGGTGGAGGTAACTATGTGGTCCTCGTATGCACCAGCTTCCAGTACGACAACAAGATTGAGTACGCCTTCGGCGTAAAAGTGGACGCGACCCCAATGACCGACTACAAGAACGTATCCAAGAAGTCGTGGACGAGTACAGTATTTATGGATTTCGTCCTCAAGTGCTGGGAGTCATCCCTAGTGACCGCCCATTCGAAACCGAGAAGCCAGGACAAATTTCGTGCATCAGATGATATTCACCTAGCATAAGGTTTGAACTCCGAGCAACTTTATTCATAAGCTATAAATGCATTTCGGTTTGTGGCCGGAGTCTGTGACAACATATTCACATTATGTTGTCACAGACTCCGGCCACAAACCGAAATGCATTTATAGCTAAGATCTTCCCAATCCGTCCGTTTATGCTCATCTCGTAGCAGAGATCCCCGTACTTTCTGCAGCAATGTATACAAAATGAATATATACAGTCCATGAAGCTTGTAGTGCTTGACTTGTTGCACTCGATGCATTTCCTGTCAGAGCCTAGAAGGTCCAGCTTTTCAGTTTGTGGCGGAATCTGTACATCATCTTGATACTCGATCTTGATACCGAATTCGGCACACTGCAAAACTATTTTGCCGAAGCGTATCATAAAACCACGATTTCATTGCAACTGTCAGTCATCAAGTAGAAGTAATGTATAGTTCAGATAATAAATGCCGTCGTTATTTCTAATAACATTTCAAAAAATCTTTAACAATGCCGCGCATGATGCTCATTGTGCGATGGCTGATCACGTTCGGTTTTCTATCCTAAAGAAGATAGCGAGGTTGGCTGCTAAGGCTGTATGTGCGGCTCAGTGCACTGTCTGCAGGGTGGAGCATCTATTCTCTACACTAGACAGAGATGTGGATGGATGGCTACGACAAAGCTCGGAGAGGTCGCGGAGATGATGAAGAAATGGTACATCATGTCATGTACTAAAGGGTTGGCTTGCGAGATTTTTTGGAGTTCCGAGTATATTCTCAAGGTCAATCTAGACAGGCGCATCGGCGGCCTAGAGTACGTGGCAATGGAGACGGCATGCATGGACAAAGAAGGTTTTGTACCAACGGAGATTGTCGACCCGTCGGACGGTGCATTTCTGGAGCTCAAGTCCAGTGAGCCCAAGCGCGACGGCCGAGTGGCGCTTCACGTGGGTCTGTTCACAAGGATAAACAAAAACAATTATTCGCAAAAATGATTGTGAAGAAGGCACCAGACGGCGAAGTGCAGGCGACAGCTAGACGTTTTTGTGGCGTGCAAATGGAGTGGAGCTTCTTAGAGAGCACAGGCCAAGATGACATGGTTTCGTATCCCCATATCGTCGCTACAGCTCCCGACAGTTTGCTGGTATGGGTTTCACTGGGTGGAGGTAACTATGTGGTCCTCGTATGCACCAGCTTCCAGTACGACAACAAGATTGAGTACGCCTTCGGCGTAAAAGTGGACGCGACCCCAATGACCGACTACAAGAACGTATCCAAGAAGTCGTGGACGAGTACAGTATTTATGGATTTCGTCCTCAAGTGCTGGGAGTCATCCCTAGTGACCGCCCATTCGAAACCGAGAAGCCAGGACAAATTTCGTGCATCAGATGATATTCACCTAGCATAAGGTTTGAACTCCGAGCAACTTTATTCATAAGCTATAAATGCATTTCGGTTTGTGGCCGGAGTCTGTGACAACATATTCACATTATGTTGTCACAGACTCCGGCCACAAACCGAAATGCATTTATAGCTAAGATCTTCCCAATCCGTCCGTTTATGCTCATCTCGTAGCAGAGATCCCGTACTTTCTGCAGCAATGTATACAAAATGAATATATACAGTCCATGAAGCTTGTAGTGCTTGACTTGTTGCACTCGATGCATTTCCTGTCAGAGCCTAGAAGGTCCAGCTTTTCAGTTTGTGGCGGAATCTGTACATCATATTGATACTCGATCTTGATACCGAATTCGGCACACTGCAAAACTATTTTGCCGAAGCGTATCATAAAACCACGATTTCATTGCAACTGTCAGTCATCAAGTAGAAGTAATGTATAGTTCAGATAATAAATGCCGTCGTTATTTCTAATAACATTTCAAAAAAAATCTTTAACAATGCCGCGCATGATGCTCATTGTGCGATGGCTGATCACGTTCGGTTTTCTCTATCCTAAAGAAGATAGCGAGGTTGGCTGCTAAGGCTGTATGTGCGGCTCAGTGCACTGTCTGCAGGGTGGAGCATCTATTCTCTACACTAGACAGAGATGTGGATGGATGGCTACGACAAAGCTCGGAGAGGTCGCGGAGATGATGAAGAAATGGTACATCATGTCATGTACTAAAGGGTTGGCTTGCGAGATTTTGGAGTTCCGAGTATATTCTCAAGGTCAATCTAGACAGGCGCATCGGCGGCCTAGAGTACGTGGCAATGGAGACGGCATGCATGGAGAAAGAAGGTTTTGTACCAACGGAGATTGTCGACCCGTCGGACGGTGCATTTCTGGAGCTCAAGTCCAGTGAGCCCAAGCGCGACGGCCGAGTGGCGCTTCACGTGGGTCTGTTCACAAGGATAAACAAAAACAATTATTCGCAAAAATGATTGTGAAGAAGGCACCAGACGGCGAAGTGCAGGCGACAGCTAGACGTTTTTGTGGCGTGCAAATGGAGTGGAGCTTTAGAGAGCACAGGCCAAGATGACATGGTTTCGTATCCCCATATCGTCGCTACAGCTCCCGACAGTTTGCTGGTATGGGTTTCACTGGGTGGAGGTAACTATGTGGTCCTCGTATGCACCAGCTTCCAGTACGACAACAAGATTGAGTACGCCTTCGGCGTAAAAGTGGACGCGACCCCAATGACCGACTACAAGAACGTATCCAAGAAGTCGTGGACGAGTACAGTATTTATGGATTTCGTCCTCAAGTGCTGGGAGTCATCCCTAGTGACCGCCCATTCGAAACCGAGAAGCCAGGACAAATTTCGTGCATCAGATGATATTCACCTAGCATAAGGTTTGAACTCCGAGCAACTTTATTCATAAGCTATAAATGCATTTCGGTTTGTGGCCGGAGTCTGTGACAACATATTCACATTATGTTGTCACAGACTCCGGCCACAAACCGAAATGCATTTATAGCTAAGATCTTCCCCAATCCGTCCGTTTATGCTCATCTCGTAGCAGAGATCCCCGTACTTTCTGCAGCAATGTATACAAAATGAATATATACAGTCCATGAAGCTTGTAGTGCTTGACTTGTTGCACTCGATGCATTTCCTGTCAGAGCCTAGAAGGTCCAGCTTTTCAGTTTGTGGCGGAATCTGTACATCATATTGATACTCGATCTTGATACCGAATTCGGCACACTGCAAAACTATTTTGCCGAAGCGTATCATAAAACCACGATTTCATTGCAACTGTCAGTCATCAAGTAGAAGTAATGTATAGTTCAGATAATAAATGCCGTCGTTATTTCTAATAACATTTCAAAAAATCTTTAACAATGCCGCGCATGATGCTCATTGTGCGATGGCTGATCACGTTCGGTTTTCTCTATCCTAAAGAAGATAGCGAGGTTGGCTGCTAAGGCTGTATGTGCGGCTCAGTGCACTGTCTGCAGGGTGGAGCATCTATTCTCTACACTAGACAGAGATGTGGATGGATGGCTACGACAAAGCTCGGAGAGGTCGCGGAGATGATGAAGAAATGGTACATCATGTCATGTACTAAAGGGTTGGCTTGCGAGATTTTTGGAGTTCCGAGTATATTCTCAAGGTCAATCCAGACAGGCGCATCGGCGGCCTAGAGTACGTGGCAATGGAGACGGCATGCATGGAGAAAGAAGGTTTTGTACCAACGGAGATTGTCGACCCGTCGGACGGTGCATTTCTGGAGCTCAAGTC
This sequence comes from Phytophthora melonis, assembly GCA_024211575.1. NCBI lineage: Eukaryota > Oomycota > Peronosporomycetes > Peronosporales > Peronosporaceae > Phytophthora > Phytophthora melonis. The sequence goes on along the minus strand of JAMXKT010000094.1, from coordinate 840,726 downwards.
CAGTGAGCCCAAGCGCGACGGCCGAGTGGCGCTTCACGTGGGTCTGTTCACAAGGATAAACAAAAACAATTATTCGCAAAAATGATTGTGAAGAAGGCACCAGACGGCGAAGTGCAGGCGACAGCTAGACGTTTTTGTGGCGTGCAAATGGAGTGGAGCTTCTTGGAGAGCACAGGCCAAGATGACATGGTTTCGTATCCCCATATCGTCGCTACAGCTCCCGACAGTTTGCTGGTATGGGTTTCACTGGGTGGAGGTAACTATGTGGTCCTCGTATGCACCAGCTTCCAGTACGACAACAAGATTGAGTACGCCTTCGGCGTAAAAGTGGACGCGACCCCAATGACCGACTACAAGAACGTATCCAAGAAGTCGTGGACGAGTACAGTATTTATGGATTTCGTCCTCAAGTGCTGGGAGTCATCCCTAGTGACCGCCCATTCGAAACCGAGAAGCCAGGACAAATTTCGTGCATCAGATGATATTCACCTAGCATAAGGTTTGAACTCCGAGCAACTTTATTCATAAGCTATAAATGCATTTCGGTTTGTGGCCGGAGTCTGTGACAACATATTCACATTATGTTGTCACAGACTCCGGCCACAAACCGAAATGCATTTATAGCTAAGATCTTCCCAATCCGTCCGTTTATGCTCATCTCGTAGCAGAGATCCCCGTACTTTCTGCAGCAATGTATACAAAATGAATATATACAGTCCATGAAGCTTGTAGTGCTTGACTTGTTGCACTCGATGCATTTCCTGTCAGAGCCTAGAAGGTCCAGCTTTTCAGTTTGTGGCGGAATCTGTACATCATATTGATACTCGATCTTGATACCGAATTCGGCACACTGCAAAACTATTTTGCCGAAGCGTATCATAAAACCACGATTTCATTGCAACTGTCAGTCATCAAGTAGAAGTAATGTATAGTTCAGATAATAAATGCCGTCGTTATTTCTAATAACATTTCAAAAAAAATCTTTAACAATGCCGCGCATGATGCTCATTGTGCGATGGCTGATCACGTTCGGTTTTCTCTATCCTAAAGAAGATAGCGAGGTTGGCTGCTAAGGCTGTATGTGCGGCTCAGTGCACTGTCTGCAGGGTGGAGCATCTATTCTCTACACTAGACAGAGATGTGGATGGATGGCTACGACAAAGCTCGGAGAGGTCGCGGAGATGATGAAGAAATGGTACATCATGTCATGTACTAAAGGGTTGGCTTGCGAGATTTTTTGGAGTTCCGAGTATATTCTCAAGGTCAATCTAGACAGGCGCATCGGCGGCCTAGAGTACGTGGCAATGGAGACGGCATGCATGGAGAAAGAAGGTTTTGTACCAACGGAGATTGTCGACCCGTCGGACGGTGCATTTCTGGAGCTCAAGTCCAGTGAGCCCAAGCGCGACGGCCGAGTGGCGCTTCACGTGGAGTCTGTTCACAAGGATAAACAAAAACAATTATTCGCAAAAATGATTGTGAAGAAGGCACCAGACGGCGAAGTGCAGGCGACAGCTAGACGTTTTTGTGGCGTGCAAATGGAGTGGAGCTTCTTAGAGAGCACAGGCCAAGATGACATGGTTTCGTATCCCCATATCGTCGCTACAGCTCCCGACAGTTTGCTGGTATGGGTTTCACTGGGTGGAGGTAACTATGTGGTCCTCGTATGCACCAGCTTCCAGTACGACAACAAGATTGAGTACGCCTTCGGCGTAAAAGTGGACGCGACCCCAATGACCGACTACAAGAACGTATCCAAGAAGTCGTGGACGAGTACAGTATTTATGGATTTCGTCCTCAAGTGCTGGGAGTCATCCTAGTGACCGCCCATTCGAAACCGAGAAGCCAGGACAAATTTCGTGCATCAGATGATATTCACCTAGCATAAGGTTTGAACTCCGAGCAACTTTATTCATAAGCTATAAATGCATTTCGGTTTGTGGCCGGAGTCTGTGACAACATATTCACATTATGTTGTCACAGACTCCGGCCACAAACCGAAATGCATTTATAGCTAAGATCTTCCCCAATCCGTCCGTTTATGCTCATCTCGTAGCAGAGATCCCCGTACTTTCTGCAGCAATGTATACAAAATGAATATATACAGTCCATGAAGCTTGTAGTGCTTGACTTGTTGCACTCGATGCATTTCCTGTCAGAGCCTAGAAGGTCCAGCTTTTCAGTTTGTGGCGGAATCTGTACATCATATTGATACTCGATCTTGATACCGAATTCGGCACATTGCAAAACTATTTTGCCGAAGCGTATCATAAAACCACGATTTCATTGCAACTGTCAGTCATCAAGTAGAAGTAATGTATAGTTCAGATAATAAATGCCGTCGTTATTTCTAATAACATTTCAAAAAATCTTTAACAATGCCGCGCATGATGCTCATTGTGCGATGGCTGATCACGTTCGGTTTTCTCTATCCTAAAGAAGATAGCGAGGTTGGCTGCTAAGGCTGTATGTGCGGCTCAGTGCACTGTCTGCAGGGTGGAGCATCTATTCTCTACACTAGACAGAGATGTGGATGGATGGCTACGACAAAGCTCGGAGAGGTCGCGGAGATGATGAAGAAATGGTACATCATGTCATGTACTAAAGGGTTGGCTTGCGAGATTTTTGGAGTTCCGAGTATATTCTCAAGGTCAATCTAGACAGGCGCATCGGCGGCCTAGAGTACGTGGCAATGGAGACGGCATGCATGGAGAAAGAAGGTTTTGTACCAACGGAGATTGTCGACCCGTCGGACGGTGCATTTCTGGAGCTCAAGTCCAGTGAGCCCAAGCGCGACGGCCGAGTGGCGCTTCACGTGGGTCTGTTCACAAGGATAAACAAAAACAATTATTCGCAAAAATGATTGTGAAGAAGGCACCAGACGGCGAAGTGCAGGCGACAGCTAGACGTTTTTGTGGCGTGCAAATGGAGTGGAGCTTCTTAGAGAGCACAGGCCAAGATGACATGGTTTCGTATCCCCATATCGTCGCTACAGCTCCCGACAGTTTGCTGGTATGGGTTTCACTGGGTGGAGGTAACTATGTGGTCCTCGTATGCACCAGCTTCCAGTACGACAACAAGATTGAGTACGCCTTCGGCGTAAAAGTGGACGCGACCCCAATGACCGACTACAAGAACGTATCCAAGAAGTCGTGGACGAGTACAGTATTTATGGATTTCGTCCTCACGTGCTGGGAGTCATCCCTAGTGACCGCCCATTCGAAACCGAGAAGCCAGGACAAATTTCGTGCATTAGATGATATTCACCTAGCATACGGTTTGAACTCCCGAGCAACTTTATTCATAAGCTATAAATGCATTTCGGTTTGTGGCGGAGTCTGTGACAACATATTCACATTATGTTGTCACAGACTCCGGCCACAAACCGAAATGCATTTATAGCTAAGATCTTCCCCAATCCGTCCGTTTATGCTCATCTCGTAGCAGAGATCCCCGTACTTTCTGCAGCAATGTATACAAAATGAATATATACAGTCCATGAAGCTTGTAGTGCTTGACTTGTTGCACTCGATGCATTTCCTGTCAGAGCCTAGAAGGTCCAGCTTTTCAGTTTGTGGCGGAATCTGTACATCATATTGATACTCGATCTTGATACCGAATTCGGCACATTGCAAAACTATTTTGCCGAAGCGTATCATAAAACCACGATTTCATTGCAACTGTCAGTCATCAAGTAGAAGTAATGTATAGTTCAGATAATAAATGCCGTCGTTATTTCTAATAACATTTCAAAAAAAATCTTTAACAATGCCGCGCATGATGCTCATTGTGCGATGGCTGATCACGTTCGGTTTTCTCTATCCTAAAGAAGATAGCGAGGTTGGCTGCTAAGGCTGTATGTGCGGCTCAGTGCACTGTCTGCAGGGTGGAGCATCTATTCTCTACACTAGACAGAGATGTGGATGGATGGCTACGACAAAGCTCGGAGAGGTCGCGGAGATGATGAAGAAATGGTACATCATGTCATGTACTAAAGGGTTGGCTTGCGAGATTTTTTGGAGTTCCGAGTATATTCTCAAGGTCAATCTAGACAGGCGCATCGGCGGCCTAGAGTGCGTGGCAATGGAGACGGCATGCATGGAGAAAGAAGGTTTTGTACCAACGGAGATTGTCGACCCGTCGGACGGTGCATTTCTGGAGCTCAAGTCCAGTGAGCCCAAGCGCGACGGCCGAGTGGCGCTTCACGTGGGTCTGTTCACAAGGATAAACAAAAACAACTATTCGCAAAAATGATTGTGAAGAAGGCACCAGACGGCGAAGTGCAGGCGACAGCTAGACGTTTTTGTGGCGTGCAAATGGAGTGGAGCTTCTTAGAGAGCACAGGCCAAGATGACATGGTTTCGTATCCCCATATCGTCGCTACAGCTCCCGACAGTTTGCTGGTATGGGTTTCACTGGGTGGAGGTAACTATGTGGTCCTCGTATGCACCAGCTTCCAGTACGACAACAAGATTGAGTACGCCTTCGGCGTAAAAGTGGACGCGACCCCAATGACCGACTACAAGAACGTATCCAAGAAGTCGTGGACGAGTACAGTATTTATGGATTTCGTCCTCACGTGCTGGGAGTCATCCCTAGTGACCGCCCATTCGAAACCGAGAAGCCAGGACAAATTTCGTGCATTAGATGATATTCACCTAGCATACGGTTTGAACTCCGGCCACAAACCGAAATGCATTTATAGCTAAGATCTTCCCCAATCCGTCCGTTTATGCTCATCTCGTAGCAGAGATCCCCGTACTTTCTGCAGCAATGTATACAAAATGAATATATACAGTCCATGAAGCTTGTAGTGCTTGACTTGTTGCACTCGATGCATTTCCTGTCAGAGCCTAGAAGGTCCAGCTTTTCAGTTTGTGGCGGAATCTGTACATCATATTGATACTCGATCTTGATACCGAATTCGGCACACTGCAAAACTATTTTGCCGAAGTGTATCATAAAACCACGATTTCATTGCAACTGTCAGTCATCAAGTAGAAGTAATGTATAGTTCAGATAATAAATGCCGTCGTTATTTCTTATAACATTTCAAAAAAAAATCTTTAACAGTGCCGCGCATGATGCTCATTGTGCGATGGCTGATCACGTTCGGTTTTCTCTATCCTAAAGAAGATAGCGAGGTTGGCTGCTAAGGCTGTATGTGCGGCTCAGTGCACTGTCTGCAGGGTGGAGAATCTATTCTCTACACTAGACAGAGATGTGGATGGATGGCTACGACAAAGCTCGGAGACGTCGCGGAGATGATGAAGAAATGGTACATCATGTCATGTACTAAAGGGTTGGCTTGCGAGATTTTTTGGAGTTCCGAGTATATTCTCAAGGTCAATCCAGACAGGCGCATCGGCGGCCTAGAGTACGTGGCAATGGAGACGGCATGCATGGAGAAAGAAGGTTTTGTACCAACGGAGATTGTCGACCCGTCGGACGGTGCATTTCTGGAGCTCAAGTCCAGTGAGCCCAAGCGCGACGGCCGAGTGGCGCTTCACGTGGGTCTGTTCACAGGGATAAACAAAAACAATTATTCGCAAAAATGATTGTGAAGAAGGCACCAGACGGCGAAGTGCAGGCGACAGCTAGACGTTTTTGTGGCGTGCAAATGGAGTGGAGCTTCTTGAAGAGCACAGGCCAAGATGACATGGTTTCGTATCCCCATATCGTCGCTACAGCTCCCGACAGTTTGCTGGTATGGGTTTCACTGGGTGGAGGTAACTATGTGGTCCTCGTATGCACCAGCTTCCAGTACGACAACAAGATTGAGTACGCCTTCGGCGTAAAAGTGGACGCGACCCCAATGACCGACTACAAGAACGTATCCAAGAAGTCGTGGACGAGTACAGTATTTATGGATTTCGCCCTCAAGTGCTGGGAGTCATCCCTAGTGACCGCCCATTCGAAACCGAGAAGCCAGGACAAATTTCGTGCATCAGATGATATTCACCTAGCATAAGGTTTGAACTCCGAGCAACTTTATTCATAAGCTATAAATGCATTTCGGTTTGTGGCCGGAGTCTGTGACAACATATTCACATTATGTTGTCACAGACTCCGGCCACAAACCGAAATGCATTTATAGCTAAGATCTTCCCAATCCGTCCGTTTATGCTCATCTCGTAGCAGAGATCCCCGTACTTTCTGCAGCAATGTATACAAAATGAATATATACAGTCCATGAAGCTTGTAGTGCTTGACTTGTTGCACTCGATGCATTTCCTGTCAGAGCCTAGAAGGTCCAGCTTTTCAGTTTGTGGCGGAATCTGTACATCATATTGATACTCGATCTTGATACCGAATTCGGCACACTGCAAAACTATTTTGCCGAAGCGTATCATAAAACCACGATTTCATTGCAACTGTCAGTCATCAAGTAGAAATAATGTATAGTTCAGATAATAAATGCCGTCGTTATTTCTTATAACATTTCAAAAAAAAATCTTTAACAGTGCCGCGCATGATGCTCATTGTGCGATGGCTGATCACGTTCGGTTTTCTCTATCCTAAAGAAGATAGCGAGGTTGGCTGCTAAGGCTGTATGTGCGGCTCAGTGCACTGTCTGCAGGGTGGAGAATCTATTCTCTACACTAGACAGAGATGTGGATGGATGGCTACGACAAAGCTCGGAGAGGTCGCGGAGATGATGAAGAAATGGTACATCATGTCATGTACTAAAGGGTTGGCTTGCGAGATTTTTTGGAGTTCCGAGTATATTCTCAAGGTCAATCCAGACAGGCGCATCGGCGGCCTAGAGTACGTGGCAATGGAGACGGCATGCATGGAGAAAGAAGGTTTTGTACCAACGGAGATTGTCGACCCGTCGGACGGTGCATTTCTGGAGCTCAAGTCCAGTGAGCCCAAGCGCGACGGCCGAGTGGCGCTTCACGTGGGTCTGTTCACAGGGATAAACAAAAACAATTATTCGCAAAAATGATTGTGAAGAAGGCACCAGACGGCGAAGTGCAGGCGACAGCTAGACGTTTTTGTGGCGTGCAAATGGAGTGGAGCTTCTTGGAGAGCACAGGCCAAGATGACATGGTTTCGTATCCCCATATCGTCGCTACAGCTCCCGACAGTTTGCTGGTATGGGTTTCACTGGGTGGAGGTAACTATGTGGTCCTCGTATGCACCAGCTTCCAGTACGACAACAAGATTGAGTACGCCTTCGGCGTAAAGTGGACGCGACCCCAATGACCGACTACAAGAACGTATCCAAGAAGTCGTGGACGAGTACAGTATTTATGGATTTCGTCCTCAAGTGCTGGGAGTCATCTAGTGACCGCCCATTCGAAACCGAGAAGCCAGGACAAATTTCGTGCATCAGATGATATTCACCTAGCATAAGGTTTGAACTCCGAGCAACTTTATTCATAAGCTATAAATGCATTTCGGTTTGTGGCCGGAGTCTGTGACAACATATTCACATTATGTTGTCACAGACTCCGGCCACAAACCGAAATGCATTTATAGCTAAGATCTTCCCCAATCCGTCCGTTTATGCTCATCTCGTAGCAGAGATCCCCGTACTTTCTGCAGCAATGTATACAAAATGAATATATACAGTCCATGAAGCTTGTAGTGCTTGACTTGTTGCACTCGATGCATTTCCTGTCAGAGCCTAGAAGGTCCAGCTTTTCAGTTTGTGGCGGAATCTGTACATCATCTTGATACTCGATCTTGATACCGAATTCGGCACACTGCAAAACTATTTTGCCGAAGCGTATCATAAAACCACGATTTCATTGCAACTGTCAGTCATCAAGTAGAAATAATGTATAGTTCAGATAATAAATGCCGTCGTTATTTCTAATAACATTTCAAAAAAAATCTTTAACAGTGCCGCGCATGATGCTCATTGTGCGATGGCTGATCACGTTCGGTTTTCTCTATCCTAAAGAAGATAGCGAGGTTGGCTGCTAAGGCTGTATGTGCGGCTCAGTGCACTGTCTGCAGGGTGGAGCATCTATTCTCTACACTAGACAGAGATGTGGATGGATGGCTACGACAAAGCTCGGAGAGGTCGCGGAGATGATGAAGAAATGGTACATCATGTCATGTACTAAAGGGTTGGCTTGCGAGATTTTTTGGAGTTCCGAGTATATTCTCAAGGTCAATCCAGACAGGCGCATCGGCGGCCTAGAGTACGTGGCAATGGAGACGGCATGCATGGAGAAAGAAGGTTTTGTACCAACGGAGATTGTCGACCCGTCGGACGGTGCATTTCTGGAGCTCAAGTCCAGTGAGCCCAAGCGCGACGGCCGAGTGGCGCTTCACGTGGGTCTGTTCACAGGGATAAACAAAAACAATTATTCGCAAAAATGATTGTGAAGAAGGCACCAGACGGCGAAGTGCAGGCGACAGCTAGACGTTTTTGTGGCGTGCAAATGGAGTGGAGCTTCTTGGAGAGCACAGGCCAAGATGACATGGTTTCGTATCCCCATATCGTCGCTACAGCTCCCGACAGTTTGCTGGTATGGGTTTCACTGGGTGGAGGTAACTATGTGGTCCTCGTATGCACCAGCTTCCAGTACGACAACAAGATTGAGTACGCCTTCGGCGTAAAAGTGGACGCGACCCCAATGACCGACTACAAGAACGTATCCAAGAAGTCGTGGACGAGTACAGTATTTATGGATTTCGTCCTCAAGTGCTGGGAGTCATCCTAGTGACCGCCCATTCGAAACCGAGAAGCCAGGACAAATTTCGTGCATCAGATGATATTCACCTAGCATAAGGTTTGAACTCCGAGCAACTTTATTCATAAGCTATAAATGCATTTCGGTTTGTGGCCGGAGTCTGTGACAACATATTCACATTATGTTGTCACAGACTCCGGCCACAAACCGAAATGCATTTATAGCTAAGATCTTCCCCAATCCGTCCGTTTATGCTCATCTCGTAGCAGAGATCCCCGTACTTTCTGCAGCAATGTATACAAAATGAATATATACAGTCCATGAAGCTTGTAGTGCTTGACTTGTTGCACTCGATGCATTTCCTGTCAGAGCCTAGAAGGTCCAGCTTTTCAGTTTGTGGCGGAATCTGTACATCATCTTGATACTCGATCTTGATACCGAATTCGGCACACTGCAAAACTATTTTGCCGAAGCGTATCATAAAACCACGATTTCATTGCAACTGTCAGTCATCAAGTAGAAATAATGTATAGTTCAGATAATAAATGCCGTCGTTATTTCTTATAACATTTCAAAAAAAATCTTTAACAGTGCCGCGCATGATGTTCATTGTGCGATGGCTGATCACGTTCGGTTTTCTCTATCCTAAAGAAGATAGCGAGGTTGGCTGCTAAGGCTGTATGTGCGGCTCAGTGCACTGTCTGCAGGGTGGAGCATCTATTCTCTACACTAGACAGAGATGTGGATGGATGGCTACGACAAAGCTCGGAGAGGTCGCGGAGATGATGAAGAAATGGTACATCATGTCATGTACTAAAGGGTTGGCTTGCGAGATTTTTTGGAGTTCCGAGTATATTCTCAAGGTCAATCCAGACAGGCGCATCGGCGGCCTAGAGTACGTGGCAATGGAGACGGCATGCATGGAGAAAGAAGGTTTTGTACCAACGAAGATTGTCGACCCGTCGGACGGTGCATTTCTGGAGCTCAAGTCCAGTGAGCCCAAGCGCGACGGCCGAGTGGCGCTTCACGTGGGTCTGTTCACAAGGATAAACAAAAACAACTATTCGCAAAAATGATTGTGAAGAAGGCACCAGACGGCGAAGTGCAGGCGACAGCTAGACGTTTTTGTGGCGTGCAAATGGAGTGGAGCTTCTTGGAGAGCACAGGCCAAGATGACATGGTTTCGTATCCCCATATCGTCGCTACAGCTCCCGACAGTTTGCTGGTATGGGTTTCACTGGGTGGAGGTAACTATGTGGTCCTCGTATGCACCAGCTTCCAGTACGACAACAAGATTGAGTACGCCTTCGGCGTAAAAGTGGACGCGACCCCAATGACCGACTACAAGAACGTATCCAAGAAGTCGTGGACGAGTACAGTATTTATGGATTTCGTCCTCACGTGCTGGGAGTCATCCCTAGTGACCGCCCATTCGAAACCGAGAAGCCAGGACAAATTTCGTGCATTAGATGATATTCACCTAGCATACGGTTTGAACTCCGGCCACAAACCGAAATGCATTTATAGCTAAGATCTTCCCCAATCCGTCCGTTTATGCTCATCTCGTAGCAGAGATCCCCGTACTTTCTGCAGCAATGTATACAAAATGAATATATACAGTCCATGAAGCTTGTAGTGCTTGACTTGTTGCACTCGATGCATTTCCTGTCAGAGCCTAGAAGGTCCAGCTTTTCAGTTTGTGGCGGAATCTGTACATCATATTGATACTCGATCTTGATACCGAATTCGGCACACTGCAAAACTATTTTGCCGAAGCGTATCATAAAACCACGATTTCATTGCAACTGTCAGTCATCAAGTAGAAGTAATGCATAGTTCAGATAATAAATGCCGTCGTTATTTCTAATAACATTTCAAAAAAAAATCTTTAACAATGCCGCGCATGATGCTCATTGTGCGATGGCTGATCACGTTCGGTTTTCTCTATCCTAAAGAAGATAGCGAGGTTGGCTGCTAAGGCTGTATGTGCGGCTCAGTGCACTGTCTGCAGGGTGGAGCATCTATTCTCTACACTAGACAGAGATGTGGATGGATGGCTACGACAAAGCTCGGAGAGGTCGCGGAGATGATGAAGAAATGGTACATCATGTCATGTACTAAAGGGTTGGCTTGCGAGATTTTTTGGAGTTCCGAGTATATTCTCAAGGTCAATCCAGACAGGCGCATCGGCGGCCTAGAGTACGTGGCAATGGAGACGGCATGCATGGAGAAAGAAGGTTTTGTACCAACGAAGATTGTCGACCCGTCGGACGGTGCATTTCTGGAGCTCAAGTCCAGTGAGCCCAAGCGCGACGGCCGAGTGGCGCTTCACGTGGGTCTGTTCACAAGGATAAACAAAAACAACTATTCGCAAAAATGATTGTGAAGAAGGCACCAGACGGCGAAGTGCAGGCGACAGCTAGACGTTTTTGTGGCGTGCAAATGGAGTGGAGCTTCTTGGAGAGCACAGGCCAAGATGACATGGTTTCGTATCCCCATATCGTCGCTACAGCTCCCGACAGTTTGCTGGTATGGGTTTCACTGGGTGGAGGTAACTATGTGGTCCTCGTATGCACCAGCTTCCAGTACGACAACAAGATTGAGTACGCCTTCGGCGTAAAAGTGGACGCGACCCCAATGACCGACTACAAGAACGTATCCAAGAAGTCGTGGACGAGTACAGTATTTATGGATTTCGTCCTCACGTGCTGGGAGTCATCCTAGTGACCGCCCATTCGAAACCGAGAAGCCAGGACAAATTTCGTGCATTAGATGATATTCACCTAGCATACGGTTTGAACTCCGGCCACAAACCGAAATGCATTTATAGCTAAGATCTTCCCCAATCCGTCCGTTTATGCTCATCTCGTAGCAGAGATCCCCGTACTTTCTGCAGCAATGTATACAAAATGAATATATACAGTCCATGAAGCTTGTAGTGCTTGACTTGTTGCACTCGATGCATTTCCTGTCAGAGCCTAGAAGGTCCAGCTTTTCAGTTTGTGGCGGAATCTGTACATCATATTGATACTCGATCTTGATACCGAATTCGGCACACTGCAAAACTATTTTGCCGAAGCGTATCATAAAACCACGATTTCATTGCAACTGTCAGTCATCAAGTAGAAGTAATGCATAGTTCAGATAATAAATGCCGTCGTTATTTCTAATAACATTTCAAAAAAAATCTTTAACAATGCCGCGCATGATGCTCATTGTGCGATGGCTGATCACGTTCGGTTTTCTCTATCCTAAAGAAGATAGCGAGGTTGGCTGCTAAGGCTGTATGTGCGGCTCAGTGCACTGTCTGCAGGGTGGAGCATCTATTCTCTACACTAGACAGAGATGTGGATGGATGGCTACGACAAAGCTCGGAGAGGTCGCGGAGATGATGAAGAAATGGTACATCATGTCATGTACTAAAGGGTTGGCTTGCGAGATTTTTTGGAGTTCCGAGTATATTCTCAAGGTCAATCCAGACAGGCGCATCGGCGGCCTAGAGTACGTGGCAATGGAGACGGCATGCATGGAGAAAGAAGGTTTTGTACCAACGAAGATTGTCGACCCGTCGGACGGTGCATTTCTGGAGCTCAAGTCCAGTGAGCCCAAGCGCGACGGCCGAGTGGCGCTTCACGTGGGTCTGTTCACAAGGATAAACAAAAACAACTATTCGCAAAAATGATTGTGAAGAAGGCACCAGACGGCGAAGTGCAGGCGACAGCTAGACGTTTTTGTGGCGTGCAAATGGAGTGGAGCTTCTTGGAGAGCACAGGCCAAGATGACATGGTTTCGTATCCCCATATCGTCGCTACAGCTCCCGACAGTTTGCTGGTATGGGTTTCACTGGGTGGAGGTAACTATGTGGTCCTCGTATGCACCAGCTTCCAGTACGACAACAAGATTGAGTACGCCTTCGGCGTAAAAGTGGACGCGACCCCAATGACCGACTACAAGAACGTATCCAAGAAGTCGTGGACGAGTACAGTATTTATGGATTTCGTCCTCACGTGCTGGGAGTCATCCCTAGTGACCGCCCATTCGAAACCGAGAAGCCAGGACAAATTTCGTGCATTAGATGATATTCACCTAGCATACGGTTTGAACTCCGGCCACAAACCGAAATGCATTTATAGCTAAGATCTTCCCCAATCCGTCCGTTTATGCTCATCTCGTAGCAGAGATCCCCGTACTTTCTGCAGCAATGTATACAAAATGAATATATACAGTCCATGAAGCTTGTAGTGCTTGACTTGTTGCACTCGATGCATTTCCTGTCAGAGCCTAGAAGGTCCAGCTTTTCAGTTTGTGGCGGAATCTGTACATCATCTTGATACTCGATCTTGATACCGAATTCGGCACACTGCAAAACTATTTTGCCGAAGCGTATCATAAAACCACGATTTCATTGCAACTGTCAGTCATCAAGTAGAAGTAATGCATAGTTCAGATAATAAATGCCGTCGTTATTTCTAATAACATTTCAAAAAATCTTTAACAATGCCGCGCATGATGCTCATTGTGCGATGGCTGATCACGTTCGGTTTTCTCTATCCTAAAGAAGATAGCGAGGTTGGCTGCTAAGGCTGTATGTGCGGCTCAGTGCACTGTCTGCAGGGTGGAGCATCTATTCTCTACACTAGACAGAGATGTGGATGGATGGCTACGACAAAGCTCGGAGAGGTCGCGGAGATGATGAAGAAATGGTACATCATGTCATGTACTAAAGGGTTGGCTTGCGAGATTTTTGGAGTTCCGAGTATATTCTCAAGGTCAATCCAGACAGGCGCATCGGCGGCCTAGAGTACGTGGCAATGGAGACGGCATGCATGGAGAAAGAAGGTTTTGTACCAACGGAGATTGTCGACCCGTCGGACGGTGCATTTCTGGAGCTCAAGTCCAGTGAGCCCAAGCGCGACGGCCGAGTGGCGCTTCACGTGGGTCTGTTCACAGGGATAAACAAAAACAATTATTCGCAAAAATGATTGTGAAGAAGGCACCAGACGGCGAAGTGCAGGCGACAGCTAGACGTTTTTGTGGCGTGCAAATGGAGTGGAGCTTCTTGAAGAGCACAGGCCAAGATGACATGGTTTCGTATCCCCATATCGTCGCTACAGCTCCCGACAGTTTGCTGGTATGGGTTTCACTGGGTGGAGGTAACTATGTGGTCCTCGTATGCACCAGCTTCCAGTACGACAACAAGATTGAGTACGCCTTCGGCGTAAAAGTGGACGCGACCCCAATGACCGACTACAAGAACGTATCCAAGAAGTCGTGGACGAGTACAGTATTTATGGATTTCGTCCTCAAGTGCTGTGAGTCATCCCTAGTGACCGCCCATTCGAAACCGAGAAGCCAGGACAAATTTCGTGCATCAGATGATATTCACCTAGCATAAGGTTTGAACTCCGAGCAACTTTATTCATAAGCTATAAATGCATTTCGGTTTGTGGCCGGAGTCTGTGACAACATATTCACATTATGTTGTCACAGACTCCGGCCACAAACCGAAATGCATTTATAGCTAAGATCTTCCCCAATCCGTCCGTTTATGCTCATCTCGTAGCAGAGATCCCCGTACTTTCTGCAGCAATGTATACAAAATGAATATATACAGTCCATGAAGCTTGTAGTGCTTGACTTGTTGCACTCGATGCATTTCCTGTCAGAGCCTAGAAGGTCCAGCTTTTCAGTTTGTGGCGGAATCTGTACATCATCTTGATACTCGATCTTGATACCGAATTCGGCACACTGCAAAACTATTTTGCCGAAGCGTATCATAAAACCACGATTTCATTGCAACTGTCAGTCATCAAGTAGAAATAATGTATAGTTCAGATAATAAATGCCGTCGTTATTTCTTATAACATTTCAAAAAAAAATCTTTAACAGTGCCGCGCATGATGCTCATTGTGCGATGGCTGATCACGTTCGGTTTTCTCTATCCTAAAGAAGATAGCGAGGTTGGCTGCTAAGGCTGTATGTGCGGCTCAGTGCACTGTCTGCAGGGTGGAGAATCTATTCTCTACACTAGACAGAGATGTGGATGGATGGCTACGACAAAGCTCGGAGAGGTCGCGGAGATGATGAAGAAATGGTACATCATGTCATGTACTAAAGGGTTGGCTTGCGAGATTTTTTGGAGTTCCGAGTATATTCTCAAGGTCAATCCAGACAGGCGCATCGGCGGCCTAGAGTACGTGGCAATGGAGACGGCATGCATGGAGAAAGAAGGTTTTGTACCAACGGAGATTGTCGACCCGTCGGACGGTGCATTTCTGGAGCTCAAGTCCAGTGAGCCCAAGCGCGACGGCCGAGTGGCGCTTCACGTGGGTCTGTTCACAGGGATAAACAAAAACAACTATTCGCAAAAATGATTGTGAAGAAGGCACCAGACGGCGAAGTGCAGGCGACAGCTAGACGTTTTTGTGGCGTGCAAATGGAGTGGAGCTTCTTGAAGAGCACAGGCCAAGATGACATGGTTTCGTATCCCCATATCGTCGCTACAGCTCCCGACAGTTTGCTGGTATGGGTTTCACTGGGTGGAGGTAACTATGTGGTCCTCGTATGCACCAGCTTCCAGTACGACAACTAGATTGAGTACGCCTTCGGCGTAAAAGTGGACGCGACCCCAATGACCGACTACAAGAACGTATCCAAGAAGTCGTGGACGAGTACAGTATTTATGGATTTCGTCCTCAAGTGCTGTGAGTCATCCCTAGTGACCGCCCATTCGAAACCGAGAAGCCAGGACAAATTTCGTGCATCAGATGATATTCACCTAGCATAAGGTTTGAACTCCGAGCAACTTTATTCATAAGCTATAAATGCATTTCGGTTTGTGGCCGGAGTCTGTGACAACATATTCACATTATGTTGTCACAGACTCCGGCCACAAACCGAAATGCATTTATAGCTAAGATCTTCCCCAATCCGTCCGTTTATGCTCATCTCGTAGCAGAGATCCCCGTACTTTCTGCAGCAATGTATACAAAATGAATATATACAGTCCATGAAGCTTGTAGTGCTTGACTTGTTGCACTCGATGCATTTCCTGTCAGAGCCTAGAAGGTCCAGCTTTTCAGTTTGTGGCGGAATCTGTACATCATCTTGATACTCGATCTTGATACCGAATTCGGCACACTGCAAAACTATTTTGCCGAAGCGTATCATAAAACCACGATTTCATTGCAACTGTCAGTCATCAAGTAGAAATAATGTATAGTTCAGATAATAAATGCCGTCGTTATTTCTTATAACATTTCAAAAAAAAATCTTTAACAATGCCGCGCATGATGCTCATTGTGCGATGGCTGATCACGTTCGGTTTTCTCTATCCTAAAGAAGATAGCGAGGTTGGCTGCTAAGGCTGTATGTGCGGCTCAGTGCACTGTCTGCAGGGTGGAGCATCTATTCTCTACACTAGACAGAGATGTGGATGGATGGCTACGACAAAGCTCGGAGAGGTCGCGGAGATGATGAAGAAATGGTACATCATGTCATGTACTAAAGGGTTGGCTTGCGAGATTTTTTGGAGTTCCGAGTATATTCTCAAGGTCAATCCAGACAGGCGCATCGGCGGCCTAGAGTACGTGGCAATGGAGACGGCATGCATGGAGAAAGAAGGTTTTGTACCAACGGAGATTGTCGACCCGTCGGACGGTGCATTTCTGGAGCTCAAGTCCAGTGAGCCCAAGCGCGACGGCCGAGTGGCGCTTCACGTGGGTCTGTTCACAGGGATAAACAAAAACAATTATTCGCAAAAATGATTGTGAAGAAGGCACCAGACGGCGAAGTGCAGGCGACAGCTAGACGTTTTTGTGGCGTGCAAATGGAGTGGAGCTTCTTGGAGAGCACAGGCCAAGATGACACGGTTTCGTATCCCCATACCGTACGGGTTCGGATAAGTTCATGTCCGCATGAGACTTCGGACAACCCCGTAATTTCAATATATTTAATTTCGTATAGACTAGTGTGGTCTACATTCCATTATTATCTTGCAGATCCAGGCTTCACATGGAGATAGCCTCACAGCAGAGCCTCGTGCAGCAGCTCGCGCAGGGCCAGGGTTCTCTATATCTCACTTTTCGGAGAGCCCTTGGGTGGGATCCTTAACGAAGTGGGTGGGATATGGAATATTGGGGTTTTCAAGAGAAACAGTTAAACTAGATTTTCTATAGGTGCTTAACCCTTTTGCGATGGTTCTGTGTAAAACATGGCTAACTAGCATGTTTTAC
Organism: Phytophthora melonis; assembly: GCA_024211575.1. Taxonomy (NCBI): domain Eukaryota; phylum Oomycota; class Peronosporomycetes; order Peronosporales; family Peronosporaceae; genus Phytophthora; species Phytophthora melonis. The sequence continues at coordinate 823,841 of JAMXKT010000094.1, read as the reverse complement.
AAAATCGACCCAATCAGAGTTTAGAATGATAATTTTAGCCAGTACGTGTCGGGGCGGTAACCGTACTAAAACATGGCTAAGTAGCATGTTTTATATTAGGTACGAATAAAATCCAGTCTTATGTCCGATTTTGGTTTGCGGGTCTCGGCGTAAAACCATGCATCTAGTCATGTTTTACGGTTTTGTATCGGGAGGCTTCCATACAAATTCCAAGTATAAAAATCATCGCAAAAGGGTTAATCAAAGGTTTATGTTCTAAGAGGGCATTGGGTCTATAAATATTGCACCCTTGATGTTTGTACGCTGGACAAATTGTGGTATATTCCATATTCCAAGGCTAAGTGGGTGGGAATGGTTTATTCCAAATCCCATTTAATCTGTCCCGGGTGGCGCGAACACTGCGCAGGACGGACGGTTACAGGAACTGCGGCCTGGCCTCAGGCAGGAGGCTGCCCTCGATGGCCGGCCGCAGCAGCGCGAGCAAGACGAATGGCGTCGGTGGAGGTGGGTGCCGTGCGTGCGTGAAGAGCAGCTTGGCCTCGAGCGAGGGGGTGGCGCTCGGGGCGAGTAGCATTAGTGGCAGCAGGGCAAGGATGGTACCGAATGTGGCGGTAGTGGAGGTGCTAGCGACTGAGAGAACTCAAGCGTTTCGATCACTTTACCAAGGAGTGCTGTATAAGAAGGTGAGTTGTCGTGTTATGCGTTGATGCTCGGTGCGCATGGTGTACATTTTATCAAACGAAATGAAGGAATGTATGGATGGTTTAGCTGCGACTGACAGGTGATCTAAAGTTGGTTCCACTCGATCTGATATTGGCGTGTAGATCCTTGCTCACCTTGCGCATGTTACAACGGTAGGGCGTGGGCCCATACAGGCGGAGAATCATCACGCGCGGGGCCTTCAATCAATACAGCGAGTCTGGTACTGCACCATTAGTTCGTTAAGCTCTCCCTGTGCATGCATCTTCTTCCGTGCCGTGACAACCGTGTCGTACGCTTTTGGTTTCTTCTGTTTGGACTTGAGAAAAGCAAGAATGTCTTGCTCCGCCTCTTGACCTGGTTTCAAGATTCGCGCCTTCACAGAACTGCTGCTTCCGGTGACGTCGTAGCCTTCAGGTAGGAAGATGTGCATGAACGCAACTGCAACTTTAGCTTCATGGTAACGCTTCCGGTTTTGCTTTTGTGCCCATGCTTGGCTAGTGAACCACTCGAACCAAACCACCAAGAGCGACTTGGCGTGCGACCGCCTGCGCGGTGCCGTACTCTCTTCGTCAGAGGATGGAACATCAGATGCTCGGCTCGCGTTGCTCGAACGAGCACGGGTGCCTTCCAAGACTGGTACTCTTTCGTTCAGCTGCTGGACTTGATTCGGCAGACCGACGATAACCTCCATCTGCCCCTTGATCAAAGCGGTATGCTTCTCGGCGAGGTGAGTTTCAGTCAGCGCGGCCAGAGGCTTGACCTCGGCAGGGCGCGCTCGGCGCGACACAAAGTCGCTGTGAATTGTAAATGGCCAGCTTGCTATCTTTCTCTCGCTAATTCAAAGTTGCTTGATCGTCTTTCTTACTCGTACAATCTAGGGGTATTCGGGAGAATCTTGAGCACGTCGTGATGCAGCAATGGCACCGCCATGAACACTTCCAGCACATCTTCACGAGGTTCATCGGCTCGGAGAAACCAAACGCGCACGAAAACAGAGCGTCTTGTACCTGTTTAATCTTGGATGAAAAAATATGATCGAAGAATCTTGATATAAAGGCAGCCACCTAGATGATCTACATTGTACGCAAGGTTAGATATTAAATATTTGTACAAATCGCGACACCACAGCCTGGACTCTTACCAGGATAGACGGGTACTTGGCTTTCAACCAGACACGACGTGTCAGATGAGCGCACCAGCAAATGCCACAATATGCAAAGTAGAGCAGCGTCTTTGTAGTCATCCGCAGTTGTTTACCCCTTGTAGATTGTTGTAGTTAGGGCTTCGAGGTCGTTCTTCGTGCATGACGGTGCTTGGTGGACGAAGTGAGTCCCTCGCTTGGCGCAGTGCTTGTCGAGCATCGAAGCAATTTTGTTTTTTGCAGGCGGCGTCCAGCAAGCCCATTTAACGTAGGATACAGCTCAAGGAAGTGGTTTCTGACGTTGCCGAAGTAGCTAGTGAGTTTTTCGGGAGCAAGGAGCCCTTTGACGTTTCTCGGAAAGCTAAAAACATCCCAACTTGTCCAGCACGAGATACAGTGCATCTCCGGACTCACCCGCAGCTACGTATTCACATACCGTAAACCACGGGTTCAATGCAACACGTGTAAAAAGTTCCTTCCCTATACAAATTGTTAGCAAATTCTGGATTTTTACCGCGTAAAAACTAAACGAGATCAGTCATCGCATGATTTGGGGATTTGAAAAAATGCGCAGCCTTTTCTATACAAAAAGTAAAATAAAGATGGTGTGTCATCCTCATGTATATAATCCATGCACTGTTTTTAGGCGACGACTGACACTTTTTACGGTGTTGCACTGAAGCCGTGTGTTGCATTGAACCCGTGTTTTACGGTATCTGTTTTACCGTCATATTTTCGGATGCAGTGAGGCGCTTGACCGCGCTCATGGCGATCGAGCGCGCGCTGCGAGTTGCCGGGGATGAGAGCTTTTGTTGACATCACAAATGCCCAACTGGTGTTTCTCTGTTCAGTTCGCCCGTCTAAAGTGATAATTGTCCGAAGGTTTGAGGTATTTCGGAAATATGATGATAACTTACCATTTGTATAGACATATCAAATATTTGCAAATTGCTCGGACAAAATATGCCCGAACATGCACATCTGATATGTGATTTTTCAAGGGCTCTCATTGGTCCAACAGTTTTCAGCTGGTCATCTGATTGGCTTTCCATGTTGTTAACATTTCAATATCTAGTACGGTGTGTCCGAACTATAATACAGATAACGATGGAAATATACGCTCCACCAAAAAATACGCCATGCGACAAATCCAGACATCTGATCCGATACAAATGAGGACATGTATTTTTAACAAATAAGGATCAGCCTAACACTTCTAAACTCCTTGAAATTTGCAGAAATAATTGTCTGCAAGCCTTTAAACACCCCCTTGATGTGAGCATGTACGTCTAAATCTTTACTGAAGTCTACCTAAGGCACTTAGGTTTTCGCCAGACTTGGTTTGGGCGATGCTGCTAATATAGTTCGCCAACGTCGGCTCTGCTTAAGCTTGATCATCAAGAAATAACAAGAACCAGCCGAGTATATCTTGGTTGCTACTGTAGAATGACGCGATATGTTTTGCTTTAAAAAAAAGAAAGCTGCTTCTCGGAAGCTTTTCAGCAGAAATTGACAGCTTTTTAACCCTTTCGCGAGTATCCAAGATAAACTATAGTATACAACTCATTGATATTTCCTTCTAAAAGGGCACTCTAGGCGTCCTTTTACAAAGTTACGGAGCATTTTCTGTATGTCTCATGGGACATGCAAGATACGGTGATTTGCAGGTTACATAGTATGGATGCATATTACTTATAATTTGTATAGACAATGATTACATGATGATTACGCTGCGTACCGATTATGATTTGTTCTAAGAGATGGTAGATTACTAGCTTGAACTTGTGTAAAAAGGCACAGGAAGCGCCCTTTAAGAGGGGGTACACTCTACCGTGTTTTGGTAAATCCTTTAAAGGGCGCTTTCTGTAGCCTTTTACCGCGAAAGGGTTAAGCTGTCGAGTTCAATATCTACAAATAATATGACCTTTCTCTTGCGCGATCGCTCGTCCTTCCATACACTATCGACCCTTTTCTAGGACGCAAAGCATACTTTCGACCAATCAGATCTCGTGGCGTATTTTTTGGTAGCCTCCGGCTTACTATGAAGGATGGTGGTCAGCGCTGGCGTATTTTTCCGTGGTCATTTGTACACTATTCTACCATAGTAAATGTACCAGAATTCTCTGTCGGGAACGATAGAGATTGTACAACACAATGACGAGAAAAAGAAGTTTCTACAGACAGAAGGTGAGAATCTACAGAAGCACGTGACAAAATACAGAAGGGGTCGGGCTATAATTTTCTTGCCTAATATGATTTGTGGTACCAAAACGATTCTGCAGGAGTACACTACATCGACCGTGTTACCATAACTCGGTCGACTCACCGTGTTACCATTGCACGGCAAGTATTGACCGAGCTACCATCTCTAGGCTCTACATTGATCCAGTCGTTGCAGCGTAGCACACCAACAGAGGAAGTATCATGCATAGCGATGCATCACGACAAGCGGATCACTCGAAGCGATTCTGTTCACACGTTGACATATTGTGGGATGGTCGAGCTCGACCATTCGCATCCCTTGTACCAACCGCTGTGCCCACGCGGGAGGAGCTGCCGAATATTGCACAAGATAGTTTCTCTAATTCTGTTTCCGCACTCAAAGACCGCGCACTACAGCGCATCGTGCAGTTCGTCGACGGGACTGCTGGCGTGAACAAGTTTCGCGGACCAAATTTAGTCCAGAAAGGTACCAGTCAATGAGCTTAGTTCCCTGGACACCAGCTCTGTAGTATTTCACGGCGCTCTGTAATTAGCCCTGGGTTTTCGGTAGAACGTACAGTATGCCTGTAGAAAAATCGCATGTTCTGTAGTTTGCACAGTGTTTCTGTAGAATCTCACGTTTCGTCTGTAGAAAGTACCCTCTCTCCACAATGACGTAAAATATACGTAATGGAGCATAAAGTAAACGATAACTTAGAGAAAGTACCGAAAAACATGTTGAATACAAATGTCAACTGTGATTATCGCTTTTGATTCGCGAGAAAATAGTAGAATTCATGCACCCACACTGAATAACACACAAAAGCCAGACACTGTACCCATGCACATCCTAATGGCACTCCCACTCCAGCTGCCAGCTGCTGAACTCGGCGCTGGGGAGCCGCTCCATTGCTCCATTGGAGCGTGGCAACCACATCAAATAAGCCGGCACCACAACAAACATGCCAGGAACCGTCGACCTCACCGCCATCGTCGACCTCACCGGCGACTCGGACTCCGACTCAGACGCTTACTCGGACGCCGACTCGGCTGGACTCAGGGTGCTGGACGCCCTGAATCGCGCGACACGGGACTTACAACGAGCGCTCGGCCAGGCGACACTGAGCGCCGAGGATATGGACCGCGCGATCGCGAGCGCTAGCGCCGCCCTGGATGCGTCGGTGGCGAGGCGCCATGCGCTCGATCCTGAGCACCGTGGCCCAGCAGGAGATGAAGCAGGAGGTGACGAAGAGCACCGAGTTCGTGCAGGCCCCGAGCTCGGAGGACCCGCGCGTGAAGTTGGTGAGCGCCGAGGCCGTGGCGTACCCGTACCCCGCGCACCTGCAGAAGATGTTGATGAACGCCGAGGCCGTGCTGGCCTCGTACCCCGCGCACCTGCAGAAGAAGTTGACGAGCGCAGAGGCCGTGCTGGCCCCGAGCGCCGCGCACTTGCAGAAGAAGTTGATGAGATCCAAAATTGTGTAGGAGGTGCCGCGAAACGCCAAGGGCGTGCCGACGTCATTGACTTGATAGCAGACGACACCGATATCTCGAATACGGTGTTGACAGCCACCGCCACCAACTGTGGCAGAGCTACTCGTCACCTCAACGGATTTGTCGGAGCGACTTAACTATCTGGAATAAACTCCTCCACTGTGATGAGATAGGTGTGTGGCATATCGTTGGTGGCCAGCTCGTCCTCGGTATGCAGCTCGTTGTCGGTGTCCATCTCGTCGTCCGCGCGGCGCGGCGTATTGCTCTTCCAGATGTTGAAGTACTCCACAAAAGTGTGACCAGGGATAGCGTGGCCAATACGATTAGCTCGCTCCAGGAGCTTCGTTGCTTCAGCTACACCAGGGGGGCATTCGAAGGCAGCAACTGCAAGCTTGTCCGAGGGGATGTGGAGATCCGGATAGCGCTCAAAATCATCCATCCGAAGGTTGGTGTTGTCGACGATAACGATATCCACTCCACGATCGGGGCTGCGCCAGAGCAGTTCTTTGCATTCTTCGTAGCAGCTTCGATGTGCCTCCCAAAGTCGACTTACGTCGAACACATAGGTACCTCCGCGCTGGAAGAAGTGGTCCGCTGAGCAAATGGACGAGCGGAAATCGAGCGTTGCGGCATAACGAGCGACCTCTTGAGCAAACGTTGTCTTGCCAGAGCCCGGAAGGCCTCTCATGATCACGAAGAGTCGTGGCGGGTACTGCAAATACCAGCGGCAGTCCTCCCTGTACGCCCGGTAGTCGTCTACGATTTGTCGGGCTTTATACTCCATCTCTCACGCGTCGGCTTATCAAGTCACCGCCCTCCGAGATTCCGCTGCTTTTGATGTGGGTCACACTACACGGTCAAAACCCGTGTGGGCCACACCTAACATAACCCAACGTTGAGTCAGCATCGACATCTTGGACAGACTCGGGCGTGGACAGCGGTCGGGCAGCGCTCCAGCGGGTACAGCGACAGCAGTGCGGAGAGCGTGGCGGTGGCGGCGAGGGCGACCGTCGAGCAGCGTTTTGGTGAGCCCGGCTACAGCGTCACGGCGAGAATGGCGGCGGCGAGGGCGACCGTCGGGTAGCGTTTTGGTGAACCCGGCCACAGCGTCACGGCGAGAATGGCGGCGGCGAGCTCGGAAACAGCGTCACGGCGAGCGTGGCGGCGGCGAGTCCGGGCACGGCGACAGCAGCGCCGCGAGAGGAGCATGGCGATCGTGGCGGTGGCGAGCATTGCGGCGGCCGGCACAGCGAGCGTGGCGGTGGCGAGCATGGTGGCCGGCCGGCACAGTGACAGCAGCATGGCGAGCATGGCGATGGCGGCGAGGGCGACCGCCGGGCAGCGGTCTGGCGAGCATAGCGGCAGGCAGGTGAGGATCAGCAGCATGGCGAGCTTGGTGGCGGCCTTGGCGACGACGGTCGATGCGAGCCAGGCGTCGGCATGGTTGGAGAAGCGCTTGAGCAGGAGCTGGCGATTTCGGAAATGAGGTTTGGGATTGAGCGCGCAGAAACGATCTTCCGGTACGGATCGCAGCGCGAGTGTGGTTGGCCGCGAGATGGCTGGCCAATTACACGTCGCAAATTCAAACGGTGGGGGCACTGATTGGCGTAGATACCGGAGCGAACCCGCGGGCGAAAAAAAAAATCTGCGTGTTGCGCGAACTCACGCGCAAGTTGGAAAAGCGCGCGAAAATCTGTGTGTTGCGCGAAGCTTGACCAGGCTGATACCACTTTGTGTCTGTGACCTTTGGGTGAAGCCGATTTTTGATTGGCTTATTGGCTTCAACTTCAACCCTCGATAAGCACTCCGAAGTTACCATAGAACTGCAAAAGAAATGCCCCCGTACTAGGAGAACTATAATTCGGAGTGCTTATCGAGGGTTGAAGTTGAAGCCAATAAGCCAATCAAAAATCGGCTTCACCCAAAGGTCACAGACACAAAGTGGTATCAGCCTGGTCAAGCTTCGCGCAACACACAGATTTTCGCGCGCTTTTCCAACTTGCGCGTGAGTTCGCGCAACACGCAGATTTTTTTTTTTTTCGCCCGCGGGTTCGCTCCGGTATCTACGCCAATCAGTGCCCCCACCGTTTGAATTTGCGACGTGTAATTGGCCAGCCATCTCGCGGCCAATCACGCTCGCGCTGCGATCCGTACCGGAAGATCGTTTCTGCGCGCTCAATCCCAAACCTCATTTCCGAAATCGCCAGCTCCTGCTCAAGCGCTTCTCCAACCATGCCGACGCCTGGCTCGCATTGACCGTCGTCGCCAAGGCCGCCACCAAGCTCGCCATGCTGCTGATCCTCACCTGCCTGCCGCTATGCTCGCCAGACCGCTGCCCGGCGGTCGCCCTCGCCGCCATCGCCACGCTCGCCATGCTGCTGTCGCTGTGCCGGCCGCCGCCATGTTCGCCACGATCGCCATGCTCCTCTCGCGGCGCTGCTGTCCCTGTGCCCGGGCTCGCCACCGCCATGCTCGCCGAGACGCTGTGCCCGGGCTCACCATCGCCACGCTCGCCGAGACGCTGTACCCGGGCTCACCGCCGCCATTTTCGCAGTGACGCTGTGGCCGGGTTCGCCAAAACGCTACCCGACGGTCGTCCACGCCGCCATCGCCACGATCGCGGTGCTGCTGTCGCTATGCTTGCCGTCAAGTCTTCTGGTGAGCTTCGATTGCTCGCTGATCTGGAGTTCCCGCGCAGTGTCAATGTTGACATCCCCCAGCCCAACGTTGAGTCCCTCTTCCTTACTTGCGGGTGGGTGTGCGCCGCCATGCCCGTCGTTTCGCTTCTCGAGAGCTCATTCGTGATGCCCGTTGCCACGCAGCGGGTTTCGTGCGCGGTGAGTGCGACGCCGAGCGTATATTTATCACTGTAAAAAAAATGTTGAGGAGCTCTAGAAGCAATGTAGGACATCTAGCAGTACCAGTCTATTTGTTATGCCAGAGGAATCTGCTAAGCTTTGCGATGTCAACATTGGCACTTGCAACTCAACTTCGAGATATTAATAGTATACGATCTCTGTCGTACTTCGTATCCGGGTGTGTTTAGATCGGAAATTTAATGTCAATATTTTTGTATGATCAAGGTCAACAACGCCCACGTATCCAGATGCTAGAAGTGCACCTTTTGCTCCCCTCACTCGTCGAGATGGCACAGAATCGCCGAGTAGGCAGCGGGCGCGACGCCCAGCCGCCCCGGAAGGCGCGAAGAAAAGCAGCGAGGACAGTGGACTCCGAGGCATCTGGTAAGCAAAACGCATCTTTCACTAGTAAAGCGTCGTAGCGATCTTATAGTAGACGCTCATAATGCTGCAGACGACGAGTTTGAAGTCGAGAAGATCATCGAGATGAAGTTCGTGCGTGGAGAGCCCAAGTACCATGTGAAGTGGAAGGGTTACGACGAGACGTCGTGGGAGCCGGAATCGAATCTGCATTGACATGAGCTCCTCAATAAGTTCAAGGCAGCACAACTTCAAGAGGCACGCGCGTTGAAGAAGAAAAAAACAACCTGAAAAGCGGACTTGCCTGACCGAGGTAGCCCCGTGACGGCTAAACCTGCAAAACACCAAGAGGATACTGAAGGTAACAACCAGCACGTATCTGTCAAGTTCTTATGTTGGTTTTGGGGAAAGTGCACTAGCTGTAATAATGGTGCCCAGGCTCGGAGGAAGTGTACGAAGTGGAAAAAATTCTTCGTGAAACTTTTCGTTTTGGCTTGTCTTACTTTGAGATGAAATGGAAGGGATATTCCCAAACGAGCTGGGAGCCTGCCTCCAATCTAAACTGCCCTGACAAATTGGAGAAGTTTAGGCGTCGCCAGAAAGCAGCACGTCAAGCTATGCTCCAAAACCCAGCTCCAGCTGAAGTCACCGATGCTACTGGGACGGTAGGCCATGGCAGCCCTCGGAAAGATACCGATGAGAATGAGAAACCCAGCGGTGGGTCTTCAGTTCGCCAAGCAAGCAGAGCATCGATTCCAGAAAATTATGGAGTGGAAGTAACCAATGATGCTACAATGTGGCCTCCGAGAGCCGGCAAACCGATGATCGAACCGAAAATGACTATGAGTACGATTTCCCGGATTACTTTCCCGAGACTACCGAGGAAGAGGCGATCTCAAATGCAGGTGGTGCTGTTGAGCATTGTGGTGCCGGGGTTACAAACAACCTTAATACCGATGGAAGGAATGCGGATGCTACGCCAGTACCGCGAGCAGACTCCAGAGGGTCAGTCAAGGCTCCCAGAAAAACAAAATCGCCCCGGCAGACAGCAGAAACAACCGCAACACCCTCGCAAAATCGACGTACTCTTTCGTCTCCCGGGAGTCAAGTATCTGGGAAGAAATCGAAAAGACGTGCGGAGATGCTTGCTGATGAAGTGAACGTGGGTATTGATGGCGATTACGAGGTGCTGGAATCTGATGGTTGCCCTAGCGAGAGTGCCGACGACGATTCTGAAGATCAGTTTGCAGATGAGCTTTATATTGCGGATGATACCGGAAACGAAAGTTTTAGTGTCGAAACAGCAGAGGAAATTCGCGCGATTGCCGGCCCCAGGACTACATAACAGATGAAATGCTTCGAGGCATGTCTGACAATGGTTGGGAGTTGCTACCGGTAACCCACGAACGGGATGACTCAGACCTGTCCGGCGCTACGGATGTGTTTACGCCCCCCCCCCCCCCTCGACTTACTGCCTCGGCTATAGAGGCAGCGAAAACGATGAAAACTTCTGATCTTTTTTTTACTTCATGCCGAAGACTCTCCGGAGATTGCCGAGGAAACTAATCGTTACGAGCGTCAGACACGATCGGAAGACTTCGACAGGCGAAGTTGTCAATTGAAAAGAAGACGGACGACAGGCACAAACGCAAGGAAATGTTTCAAGCAAAGAAAAAGGAACTGGACGTGTTCAAAGAAGTACGTGCCGCGGAGATCATGCATTTTCTGGTCCTAGTAATGTCCAGGGCTATTCGCCCGATAAAGTCTCGACTGCAAGATCATTGGAAGACGCGAGCCCGTGGAGCGTTCCCAGATGGAACTTGGTCGCCATTTATGGTTCGCAAGCGTTTCAAGGAGATTAGCAGGTACTGTGACTTCCACGTTACTTAAATGAAGGGCCCACTAACACGTCCTTCGCCAGATTTCTCCACTTTACGAACAACCAGGCTCCGCAGGCTACGACGGACCGGGCATGGAAGATTCGCAACGTGATAAACAAGTTACAGACTACTTTCAAGGGGGGAATGGAACTAGGGCGCTGAGTTGCATTTGACAAGATGGTTATCCCTTCAAGAAGTTAACGGAACACAATACGAGTTTTCTTGAAGAATAAGCCGCACAACTACGGCACCAAGCTGTTCGCTGTGTGCTGCGGGAAAACCCACTACTGCTCCAGGTATGGTCATTTGCGCTATTTTATATAGTCGGTATCTAAACGCTGTGAATTCATGCTCAGGTTCGAGGTTTATTGTGGTAAGAAACAAAACAGTCAATTTTGTTGACACCAGAAGCGGACCAGCTGCTGTGGTTCGAAACCTTAAAGCCTTGTGGGAACAGCGTCGGGTGGATCGATCCAAGATATGGACATGGGGTACTACAATATCGGGACGGTGGTTACGACGTGTCTTGGCTTCCCCGAAGACTTGAAGACCGACAAAAAATCAGCTTCGACAGGGATGCCGCGCGGCTCATACGTTCTTGCCCGGAACAATACGAATCGTCGGATGTACTCGACGCGGTGGGTTGACTCGAAAATTTGCTATTTTGTGGCGACTGGGGCCTCCGCTAGACGTGCGATTGTGCGGAGGAAGCAAAAGGACGGCTCATATGCAAACATTCCGTGTCCGGCGTTTGTGGTATTGTACAATAAGTACATGGGGGGTGTTGACAGGCCACGACCAGCTACGTCTGGAAAGGTACGTGTTGCTCTGTTGCGGTTCTGCCTCCCTTCACTTACGCCGAGAATGCATTTGACTAGGTACTCCATCCAAAGGGTCATGCGACCGAAGAAATACTACAAGACTGTTTTCTACGGGCTTCTCGATATAGCGGTTATTAACACTTTTATCGCCCATCTTGAGTACGCGAAGTTTGTGGGGGGAAAACCCTCTTTCACACGCGGATTTTCTAATTCAGCTACACGAGGATCTACTCGCTCTCGGAGACGATGACTTCCTGTAAACGATTCCAGTCGCCGAAGCCGCTGTTACCGAGGTGGAGCCAAGATCTAACCAGACACCAGTTTCGACGGCGTACTCGCTAGCAAGCTCGAAGCATCAATTGATGGTCTCGACAGACAAGACGGCGAAGGGCAAGTTCAAGTTTCGCGTGTGCAAAGTTTGTTCGGTACTGCGTGGTGCTCGCAGTCCTGGATCGAATCGACCTCCCGGTACAACGCGTCATTACTGCAAGCAGTGCTCCACTGATCGAGGAAGACTGTCTTTGTGTGAGGCCGTGCCGGAAGTGCTAGCGGAGCTTCTCGCCGCGGTAGCATGTACGGTCAGCGGGGACGAACAGCAGAACGAGCCGGATAATTAGTAGGGGGTCTATGGTTCACTGCGAAGTCAACCTTGACATCATGCTACAAAGCTGACTACAAATACGCCTGTGAGAGAGATGCGAAGCCAACTTTGACATCGACGGCGGCCAAGCTGGCTGTCAACGTTGACATCTATGGTTCATTGCGAAGTCAACCTTGACATCATGCTACAAAGCTGACTACAAATACGCCTGTGACAGAGATGCGAAGCCAACTTTGGCATCGACGACGGTCAAGCTGGCTGTCAACGTTGACATCTATGGTTCACTGCGAAGTCTACCTTGGCATCATGCATACAAACCTGAATACAAATACGCCTGTGAGAGAGATGCGAAGCCAACTTTGATATCGACGGCGGCCAAGCTGGCTGTCCACGTTGAGATCCATGCAGGCTACGAACGAATATATGCAGGCATGGCCTTCTTGATTACATCTCAGCATCACTAACAAAACATAAATGCTTCTGTGCAGCTGGACTAGGCACTTTCAGACCCAATAGCGTCTTAGTGATACTCCAAGACGAGGAAACATCACCTCGGTTTGATACGTCCACACAGCAAGCCACTCGAGCGCAGCGGCTTCTTGGACTCGAGCTTTATACTCGAGCTCTTTGAAGAAACCCTCCTTGGAATGCTCCCGGATAGCGTTCTCGTTGTACGATCCGTCTGCCTCCATGGCGATGTGGTGTTCAACATGGGAATCGAGAAACGCGTCTAAGCGTTCAATGTCCCACTCGCACAGGCGCTGTCGACGCTTTATCATAGACAGCGTTATCTACACAGAGATCAATGGCACGTTAGCGTTGGGAGTACGTCTGGCACTACATATCGCGTGAAATGCCTTTGAGGCTTTCAGGGATGCTTACAGCCACGCGTAGATGTGACTCGAGTCTTCGTCATTCTGAAACTGCGCGTACATCTCGTAGAGCGGAAGGGCGGCCAGAAATGCGTCTACATGGTTGGTAGACCTGAATCTAGGCTCGTAAACCTGTTGCATAATAACACTTGTTAGACTACGCCACAGAACTCAAGTAATTCGCATACCCACCCGGTCGCGTGAAGGTTTGCGTACTGGCTGGAGAGTGTGAAAGTCGGAATTGAGCCATCGCAACGCCACTTGAACACCTAAGATACGTGTACGTACCTCCCCCACCGACTTCGGCTTGCCATAAATTTTCTTGTTGTTTGACGCTGTTCGGTTGATATCCGGCGTGAAAGCCTGTTGTCTGCAAGCAGGACGGTTAGATATCAAATAGCCACCACAAATAGAACATATATCCGCACCGGGACAGTCTCGTAGGTGTAGTTAGGGTCCGAGAGAACAAAGTAGGAGGAGCGGTCTACGTCGGTATCTTGATCGCTGAGGTACCCTTGGCTCTCAGAGCGCCCTCGCGCTGTGAGCTCCTGTTGGTTCGAGCGCTCGTCTTCTTCGCTGCTGCTGCTGCCCACAGTGCTGCTGCTGTCGGCCGCCGTGTCGTCGGTGTACATCCTTGCGCCGGCCATGATCTTCTCGGAGAAGATATTTCCCCCCTCTCTCAAACACGATGTGTACCGCTGAGGAGCGACCGCGACTGTTTGACTTTTTGTTTGGCTGTCGCTCAATTCTATGGAATGCCTTTATTATTATAGTAGTATTTTACTTGCATACTCATTTGCATACGCCTAGAAAGACTACTGTTGTAGTGAGAACTTCTTTTTTTGGCAGCACCATTGGGTATTGTAGCCCTCATCGCTAACGCCACCGCCTTACGTGCCACCGTCATTTTGGTCCTCGGCGATCTGCCTGCGCTCCGCACTCTGATTTGAGATAACACGATGGACTGCTTGGTCGTCCGGCCTCGTCCTGCAGCGTCTTGTGATGGTTGATGCCATCGTTTAGCTTGAACATGCGCTTGTTCTCCTTCATTTACGGCGCCTCACGCGAACGGTTGTCCGTGTTCGCTGACGTATGGGCCGCCGCCCAACAGATCGATAGGACTTGGGCGACAGCGCGTAGTATGCTGACGGGCTCGTAGTCGAAGTCTCCGTGCTGCGGCGTCGGGCCTGCTGCTGGGCCTGCATCCTGTTCAAGTTCACGTGCTGGTGGAGTTCACGCACGCCGGGCCATTTGAAGCCGCCGCTATTGGTGCCGTGGTCCAGTGGGTTCTAGTAGAGCTTGGGAAGTTTGCCGCTGCGCTGGTGGTGCGGCGAATGCGCCTGGTACTGCGAGTAGCCGTAGCCCTGCATGGCGAAGAGGAAGGAGGAAGTCAGGAGGGTGTACTGCCGGTGGAATGGGGGCTTGTGCCACCAGCGCTCGCCTCGCCTGCAGTCGAGAAACACGTCAGCAATGGGGCAACAGGTTGGCTAGAGTGTACGAGATTGAGTTGTTCTGCTTTTGGTTATGCCTCGTACGTCTCGTCGTCGCGGTAGAAGGCGTCCCTCATGCGTCGTGCCGTGCTTGCCCTGGGATAGCGGTTGCTGAACACGTCCATCAACCGCGATATTCAGCTCGGAACAATCCACTCACTTAGCGAATGTTTGCATTATCCTGCGAATCACGCCAAGGTTTTTTTCGATCAAAATCTCGACAGAGCTTAATATTACGGCCGTATCCCAGCTTTGATTGGATAACTCTAGCCAATGAGGTTGAAAGTCGATGGAGCCCGAAGGGTCGGCGCCGGCCGCTGGGGACCTCGCTTACCCTATCCCTCCAGTATACAAATTTCTATATTAATCTTATTCCTGCAAAATCGGGATAAGAGCGGTCGCCGGTGGGTTAACCCTTTTGCGATGATTTTTATACTTGGAATTTGTATGGAAGCCTCCCGATACAAAACCGTAAAACATGACTAGATGCATGGTTTTACGCCGAGACCCGCAAACGAAAATCGGACATAAGACTGGATTTTAATCGTACCTAATATAAAACATGCTACTTAGCCATGTTTTAGTAAGGTTACCGACCCGACCTTTACTGGCTAAAATTATCATTCTAAACTCTGATTGGGTCGATTTTGTAAAACATGCTAGTTAGCCATGTTTTACACAGAACCATCGCAAAAGGGTTAATGGTTTCCCAGATGTGGTTAGTATACCAGTTGAGCAGCGATCCTGCGAGTGTCGACGCTGTTGGAGGCGCTAGAGCTGAGAATTCGACGGCAGTAGCGGATGAAGCGCTGGTGGCAGGAGGTGGGGCGTCGACAGAACCAAGAGGCAGCCGGGCGTGCCCATCTTCAAGCTGACCGAGCCGCTCGTTGATGTGCACCAATTGCGTGAGTATGTTCTCCAGCGTCGAGGACAGCAGCGAGTCACCGCCAGCAGCAGCGTTACAGAGCTGCGCGTGGTTCGTAGTTTGTCAGTGATCTCGCAGATGCTTACCCCACTCACGACATGTGCGCGTTATTATACAGGAGCCTAAGCGTGCGCTTACAGCCGTGATGCCCCGATTCAGCTCGTAGGCCTAGCGAGTGACAAGCACGTTGGACCCAGCGCTCTCCGTGGCTTCGAAGACGGACTCGAGGTGCATCAAGAGGGAGGCGAACGTCGCATCGACCACGCCCAACGCGATGTTAAATCGAGAATCATAAAAGCCAAGGACATGGCGGTACAGCTCGTCGCGCAGTGTCATGATCTGTCCATACTCAGCTTCAGAGAGTCGCTGGTACATATCATGAATAGGCGGTGTTGTCGCGGGTAAGTCTGGAGATTGGAACCCTGCCAGGGCTTTGGCCACACTCTGATCTTCTTTTGAAGTTGTCCCAATGTAGGCAAATGCTTTCGTCAAAGATTCCAGCATCCACGCACCTCGAGTTGATATCCACTGGATAGCCAGCTTCGGCGACACGTTGGCGTAAGCAGCAGCGCAGCGGTGAAGAGAATGGGTGGCCATCCCCGAAGTAATACGTTGGCTCACCGAAGGCGCCATGGTCTCAAGGTATCCCTAATGATATCGGTAATGTAACTTGCTACGTTCGGCCGCTTTCTCTCTCGTTTCGGCGGGGTTCGGCGCCCTTTTCGCCCTCTTTCTGCAGCCTTTCCCAGTACATGATGGCTTCTTCCTGAAAATATGGCTGGCCTCCAGGAAGGTCCGACTTAGCAAAGCGTGGGGCTAAGGGGAAGAGGTGCTCAGAGGGCTCATCGTAGCATATGAACAACAGTCCAAATGCGTGAAGCATGCACTGCTGCCAGCGCTCGGGTGACTTATAAATTCACACGCCCTGTACGACCGAGGTCTTTATCCGGGCGATATGCAGGAAAAGCTCTCCAGAGGCGGCAATTGAAAGTTGTTGCTTGCGTGCGAAGCACGTATCGATAGCCTGCCCAAATGTATGCCACATCATTGTCAAAAGTGCAGCATCGTGCACAGACTTGAGGCCAGTTGTCACATCGGCATGAGTCACGAGAAATTCCACTAGTCCACACAAATCATCAACTGTATGCGGTGCGTCATTCGTTTGAACGTTGGCGCGAAGATTGCGTTCCTCATTGTGACTTGCCATCTTGTCCCTGACTTTTGCGATCCTCTTGGGGTCGGTTAGCGACGTAGTCTGTGTGAGGGGTGGGGCGTCCGGCCAAAATACTCTTATCCTACAATACAATATTGATGCCCAACAATATTGCATTTTTCATATCAATTTTTACTGGGATAGGAAGCAACGTTAGTGCTGCTTTCGCAGACCAAATAGGATTAATACTGAGATAGCAAGTGTACCGTAAGGTATGCTGCTGGCGCAGCCGGCAGGGGATTACACCGATTAATAATACTGAGATAGCAAGTGTACCGTAGGTATGCTGCTGGCGCAGCCGGCAGGGGATTAATTCGGTGTCGCATGAAGCCGTGCGTGTCGTGCTCGAAAAAAGTGTCGCTTGATTATGATATTTGTATTGAATGCACTTAACTGAGAATCTTGTTTATATATCTTTACCTGCATAAGTACTCTGTATACTTAATGGAAGTGTAAGTGTCGTCTCCGGGCGTCAATCTTCTCAATCCGGATCCGTCATTCTGTAGCCCTGCAGAGGAAATCAGCAATGTTGATTCTGCCGCGATGGTGCTGGATGAAACGCCGGAGCAGCGTCGCCGTCGTCTTGACGCTGCAAATGCGCGCGCGTGGGGAAGGCGTGCCGCGATAGTGTTGGATGAAACGCCGGCTGCGCCAGCAGGGGATAGCAAGTGTACGGTACCGTAAGGTATGCTGCTGGCGCAGCAAACGCATGCGTTAAGTATCCATCATATATGACATATGATGAAAGTAAACTTAATAGGTAGTCTGAATAATTACGTAGTCAGTCTCTGTCAACGAAGAAGCATCAATCGTATCATTAATTTTCGTTTCATTCGAATCATTTCCAGTTCTCACGTCTACAGACGCAGCAACTCCAGGGTGAACTTACAGCGCCAAGGTAAGAATAGACTTTGCTTGGGAGGGCACTGCTGCAACTTCTAACTTGCTTGTATTTGGTGATTAACAGCGCGAAGGCAAGAAAACAAATTCATATTATCGTGAGTGTGTTTGAATGCAAGCACAGCGCTGGCGACTGGTGCGCCGCAAGTGCGGCGCGCCTAAGTCGTGTGCGCTGTGCGTTTATCTGTTTTGTTTTATATTTGCGATCTCAGCCCCCGCGAAGCCCTAGTAATTTGGTGTCGCATGAAGCCGTGCATGTAACGCATGCGTTAAGTATCCATCATATATGACATATTATGACAGTAAACTTAATAGGTAGTCTGAATAATTACCTAGTCAGTCTCTGTCAATGAAGAAGCATCAATCGTATCATTAACTTTCATTTGATTCGAATCATTTCCAGTTCTCACGCAGCAACACCAGGGTGAATTTACAGCTCCAAGGTAAGATTAGACGTTTGCTTGGGAGGGCACTGCTTCAACTTATAACTTGCTTGTATTTGGTTATTAACAGCGCGAAGGCAAGAAAACAAATTAATATTATCGTGAGTGTGTTTGAATGCAAGCACAGCGCTGGCGACTTAGGCGCGCCGCACTTGCGGCGCACCAGTCGCCAGCACTGTACGTTCATATGTTTTGTTTCATATTTGCGATCTCAGCCCCCGCGAAGCCCTAGTATCCGTGGTACGTCAAGTCAAAAGATGGCCCCTCTTGACATCTAACTGGTACATCGCTATTAAACCGGTACGACTCCGGTGGGCCCTCCAAAAGGCTTATATGCATGGGCAGCCTAAGCTCGTACGATACCCATCACACCGGTATGAACACGGTGCCTCACTGGCCCCTCCAAAAGGTTTATATGCGTGGGCAGTCTGAACCAGTGCTACCGATGACACTGGTATGAATCAGTAAATATATTGAGTTATAGCGAAGTAAAGGGACGATTGAGGTGGAGTGTACTATAGTATGCCGATTCTACTAGCTGCAAATAGACATCAGATAGAGGGTCGCGTTTTAGTTTTGTTAAGCATTGTCTGTTGATATATTACATCTACAGTCTTAAGGCAAATGTCCGGGCAGATGCTGCGGCTGCGAAGCAGGCGCAGGAGATGACCGAATTAGTAACTACAATAATTAACAACAAAACAAAAATAAAGGGTTTACTCCAAAATCCTCCTATCCCAGCCTTCGCAGAGCCCTAGTGTCCGATCCCTGCGCACAATACGTCAGTCCGTCAGCAAAAGGAAGTAAGGGGGGCGTTTGAGTCCACCAGGATATTGTACGTACGTCGTATAAAGCTGTAAATGGACCGAGGGAGCTGGGGTCCCCAGCTCCCTCGGTCCCCAGCCTGGGCTTGCCTTACGCTACGACCAATTTGGCAGTGCTTGTCAAACTGCGCTTGGGGTTGGCCAGAAGCAAAATTGAATTGAACAATTTTGCTTCTGGCCAACCCCAAGCGCAGTTTGACAAACGCACAGCGCACACGACTTAGGCGCGCCGCACTTGCGGCGCACCAGTCGCCAGCGCTGTGCGTTTATCTGTTTTGTTTTATATTTGCGATCTCAGCCCCCGCGAAGCCCTAGTTTGGTGTCGCATGAAGCCGTGCATGTAACGCATGCGTTAAGTATCCATCATATATGACATATTATGACAGTAAACTTAATAGGTAGTCTGAATAATTACCTAGTCAGTCTCTGTCAATGAAGAAGCATCAATCGTATCATTAACTTTCATTTGATTCGAATCATTTCCAGTTCTCACGCAGCAACACCAGGGTGAATTTACAGCTCCAAGGTAAGATTAGACGTTTGCTTGGGAGGGCACTGCTTCAACTTATAACTTGCTTGTATTTGGTTATTAACAGCGCGAAGGCAAGAAAACAAATTAATATTATCGTGAGTGTGTTTGAATGCAAGCACAGCGCTGGCGACTTAGGCGCGCCGCACTTGCGGCGCACCAGTCGCCAGCACTGTACGTTCATATGTTTTGTTTCATATTTGCGATCTCAGCCCCCGCGAAGCCCTAGTATCCGTGGTACGTCAAGTCAAAAGATGGCCCCTCTTGACATCTAACTGGTACATCGCTATTAAACCGGTACGACTCCGGTGGGCCCTCCAAAAGGCTTATATGCATGGGCAGCCTAAGCTCGTACGATACCCATCACACCGGTATGAACACGGTGCCTCACTGGCCCCTCCAAAAGGTTTATATGCGTGGGCAGTCTGAACCAGTGCTACCGATGACACTGGTATGAATCAGTAAATATATTGAGTTATAGCGAAGTAAAGGGACGATTGAGGTGGAGTGTACTATAGTATGCCGATTCTACTAGCTGCAAATAGACATCAGATAGAGGGTCGCGTTTTAGTTTTGTTAAGCATTGTCTGTTGATATATTACATCTACAGTCTTAAGGCAAATGTCCGGGCAGATGCTGCGGCTGCGAAGCAGGCGCAGGAGATGACCGAATTAGTAACTACAATAATTAACAACAAAACAAAAATAAAGGGTTTACTCCAAAATCCTCCTATCCCAGCCTTCGCAGAGCCCTAGTGTCCGATCCCTGCGCACAATACGTCAGTCCGTCAGCAAAAGGAAGTAAGGGGGGCGTTTGAGTCCACCAGGATATTGTACGTACGTCGTATAAAGCTGTAAATGGACCGAGGGAGCTGGGGTCCCCAGCTCCCTCGGTCCCCAGCCTGGGCTTGCCTTACGCTACGACCAATTTGGCAGTGCTTGTCAAACTGCGCTTGGGGTTGGCCAGAAGCAAAATTGAATTGAACTGTAGCTGTCAACCGCATCGCCGAAGTCATTGTTCGTGCATTTATCATAAAGCGCACTTGGTATAAGCCAATCATAA
Organism: Phytophthora melonis; assembly: GCA_024211575.1. Taxonomy (NCBI): domain Eukaryota; phylum Oomycota; class Peronosporomycetes; order Peronosporales; family Peronosporaceae; genus Phytophthora; species Phytophthora melonis. The sequence continues at coordinate 803,524 of JAMXKT010000094.1, read as the reverse complement.
TCGTTGTTACTATCAGCAATCACAGACAAAGTAGACTTAAGGGGTCCCTTATAGCCACAACCTAGGGACAACCGATAATAGTGTCGTTTACAGAAGAAATCCCTGGAATTAAGGTCGCAAACCTTATTCATACTTGTGAATCCGTTACGCAACACGCTGAGTTCGTCCTTAAACCCAGGGTTTATGATTTTCGTTGATCAGTAGACGAACTACATCAATGGCGACCACCATCAACATGGCAGACTCGCGTTCGGTCTCGGGACGTGCGCACTCAATACGAATGAAAGAAACATCGTGACCCTCCTGCACAACCCCTGTTTGATCAGCCTCGCTGTTTTGCATCCCTTACAACAGGCAGTATCATGGATCGGCGAGGCAGCAAAGGTCGGTCTGGAATGAATCCTCGATAACGCTTGCACTGTGACAGGCTTGATATAGCGGGGCCATGGGATACAGGGGGCATCTGTGTCGCTGAGGCAGGATCCGCTCACGTTGGCCCACTTCGGGTTTTGCGGTATCGAGAGGAGATTCGCTTCCGAGAGCAAAAGCAGGGGAGCGGCGAACAGAGCGCAAAGCACTCATGACCCCGAAGCAGTACGAAGGAGACAAGGGGGTGCGCACGCCGGTAAGCACACCAGCGATGCACGACGCGTACTACCACGGCGATACAGGGCTGCACCTCGACGTCACGACCCCAGGCATCGACAGCAAGAAGGACGACGAAGACATCCCCCTGGACAAGAACGGACGCCCCATGGTCAAGTTCTTCCGGTGGAGCATGAGCCGCAGGAAGCGGCTGTGCATCATCGTCGGACTGATCTTGCTGCTGCTCCTAATCGTACTGCTCCTGGTCTTCCTCGTCATCATCCCCGCCATCATCCAGCACTACATGAACGAGGTGGTGCTCAGCATTAACTACATGGACGTCACGAGCATCCCGAGCGACACGGAGATCGATGTGACCTTCAGTGTGAACCTGCAGCACGACGTTCCGGTCTCAGCTACGACCAAGGCGATGACCGCGTCGTTGATCTACGGCGGCGTGACGTTCGGCACTGTGGGTATCGAGGCTCTGGACATCAAGTCGGGCAAGCAGAACTACAACTTGACCATGGACACGACCATGGTGATTTCCGACCTGGACGGTTTTAACGCCATGGCGGAGGCGATGATGGAGGACGAGACGGTTCCGATCTCAGCCAAGGCGGAGGTTGACGCCCACGCGATGGGTCTGTCGTTTAATAACCTGAACTTTGAGCGGACGCTGTCGCTGGTGGGTTTCAACAAGTTCCAGACCTTGGATCCGGAGGTGCAGCACATCGACTTGTGGGGGTGCAGCGACGGAGTGTACGAAATGGACGTCAACGCGTCGATAAACAATCCGTCAGCCATGGGGCTGCAAGGCATCGGCGCGCTCAACATGAGTGTCTACTACAATAGTAGCTACCTCGGGTATGCGTACTCGGAGAAGCCAGAGCTCGGAATGCCGCGAGGTCAGAGCAACCAGACTTTCCGCGTGGTCATGTCGGAGGACTCGTCGGCGCTCGAGGGCGTCATTACAGGCTTCTTCAGCGGTGGCATCGAAGTGAACGTCCGTGGTGACAACCCGTACTCAACCGAGTACACGCAATTCAAGGAAGCCATCAGCAAGGTTAACATGACAGTGGAGTACGACGACGGACTCAACAAGGTTTCCTTCAACACGTCGTGCGTAGCCAGCTTCCTAACGGTGCTAGGCTACTAGGCAGCATTTCCACCCGACGAAGCGTTCATAATAACAGTCCAGAGTCCGATTCATTTGCTCTCGTTGTTGCCAGCACACGTCCAGTCTAGTAGAGGGTAGTAACCTCAATTGGCACATTTGCACATCAAAACGTAGGCAGCGTCAGGGTGTCGTCAGGAGCTAAGGCGTAAATATGATAGAGCTCAAGTCTCGTTGGACTCGAGTCGTTTCCGCCGGTGTTCGAGCAGACACGGTAATGGGCTCAAGAAGCCAGCACTACTGCCGTCCATTTCGTTTCAGCCCCGAACAAATGCACTAAAAGTGGACAGAACCCCCACAAGTCGAAGCTCCACCTCCTCCATTCCAATACTTGCCACGACTGTCGAAGATCGATCGAGACAGGCGCAATTCCACTAGAGATGTCTAGAGAGCACGAAGACATGGTGGCGACGTCGCCCAACACGCAAGTGGCGTACCGCCAACCGTCCTCCGTGCGACTTAACGTCGACGGAGCAAGCCTGAAGGAGCGGAAGGAAAGTGAGAGCCCCGACGTAATGCTCGGGCCGGACGACAAGCCGCTGAAGAAGTTCCTGTGGTGGTACATGACCAAGAAGCAGCGCGTGCTCGTTATCGCGGGGCTTGTGCTGCTGTTGCTGGTCGTGTTGCTCCTCATCGGCTGGCTCGCCATTATCCCGTCCATCATCCGTCACTACGCCAGCAGTGTGCAGATGACGCTCAACTACATGGACATCGTGGACATCCCGGACAACTCGACGCTCACCGTGGATTTGAGCTTAAACATCCAACACGATGTGGATATTGCTGCGACAACGGACAACACGACAGTCTCCCTGCTCTTCGATGGGGCCGTATTTGCCACGCTTCCCTTCCCCGGACTCGACATCAAGACTGGATCGCAGGACTACAATATCACCATCGACGCCGACATGCCGATCACTGACCAGAGCGTCTTCAACGCCATGTCGGACGCCCTCATGAACGAAGCCGGGATCACGCTGACGGCCACCGCATCGCTCGATGCTCACGCTTTGGGCATGTCCTTCAGTGACCTCAGCTTCGAGCGGGATCTCCCTCTCGAGGGCTTTACAGGCTTCAGCGACCCAGAGCCCGTGATCGAGAACATTGAGTTCACTACTTGCACCTCGTCCGAGTACCTGATCAACATCAATGTGACTCTGGATAACACGGCGCGAATGGGGCTGGACGGTATCGGAGCACTCAACATGAGCGTTTATTACGGCCAGGAGTACCTCGGCTACGCGCTATCGCAGAAGCCCGAGCTCGGCATTCCTCGCGGCGTGAGCGACCAGTCCTACCGCGTTACTGTGGACGCGAGCGCGGTCTCCATTTCCAGCATGGTGCTGTCTGCCTTGGCGGGAAGCACGCAGTTCTACATCGCGGGGAACAACCCGTACGTCACGACGCATGGCCAGTTCATCGAGGCGCTCAACAGGGTCAACATGAGCGTGCCATCAAGCAGCGGGTCGCTCTCCAACATGAATTTCGGCTCGTCCTGCAGTCTCTTGTCGCTACTGTCGTAGACGGTGGCAATTTACCCCGACTGCAAGGGATCAGTGATCATGCCAGGCGTCACTTGCAGCGTGAAAACCACTTGCTAATCTATGCATCGCGTCAATTTTGATTTTATTGCGGTGCTGTCGTCACAGTCTGAGCCCCCGTCGTCTTGGTGGCAAGCACAGCTGCAAAGCTACCGGTAAAGACCAGCGTGATAGCGTGGCTGTTTTCGCTTGGATCTACAGTACTCGTGTGAATCATTCGTGAAGACGAGTCTTATTGAAAAGCTCTCTAGCTTGTAGCTGTTGCTCCCACCACAATTCACGCTTTCAGCTGTCTGATGAAACTTTGATTTATCTGTACTTCGAAGTACATGTAGCTCGCATCACTTGAGCGTACCGAAGTGTGCATCTCGACGACGGATGGAGTTCACCAACACGCTGTCCATGGCGTGCAGAGGCGTGCTCAGACAGACCACCGACACCAGCGCCAGATGCGGCTTTTCACGATTGCATTGTGCTGTAGCGAACCTGACGTATGCGGAAGGCGCTCAACATATCCGGTGTACCAAGAATTTGCTGTGAAGGTTCGAGTCAAGTCTTGGTGCATGTACTGTACCGTATGAGCTGACCTCGGGGCTATCCCTTTTGCTGCACAGAAGGCGCTCATGAAGGCCGAAGAAGCTGAGAGGAGACGAACCGACTTTTATTACCGTACAAGCCGTGCTCGCTTCGCTGTGCTAATGGCTACCGTGGTCTAGTACTACATCGCTTCTCTACGCGAGGAGCGACAGGATGTTGCACGAGGTGTTGAAGCCCAGGCTGGCGAGGCCGTCCGTGTAGACGATGCTCATGTTAACCTTGCTGATGGCCTCCTGGAACTGCGTGTACTGCGTCGAGTACGGGTTGTCGCCCGTGATGTAGAACTGCGCCTTATTGGCCACGACGCCCAGAGCCATAGCCTTGAGCGCGGTCGAGTCCTGCGGCACTGTGGCGCGGAAGAGCTGCACACTCTCGCCACGGGGCAGACCCAGCTCGGGCTTGAGCGACTCGGCGTATCCCAGGTAGCTGTCGGAGTAGTACAGGCTCAGGTTGAGGGCGCCGATGCCGTCCAGGCCCATGGTGGCCGGGTTGTAGAGCGTCACGTTGATGTCCATCTGGTACACGTCGTTGGTGCAGCCGAACCAGTTGATGTAGTCGATCTCCGGGGCCGGGTCACTGAACTGGTTGAAGCCGTTGATGGGTAGCGTGCGCTCGAGGCTCAAACCGCCGTAGGTCAGGCCCAGGGCGTGAGCCTTGATGGAGGCCTCGGCTCCCAGCTCCACCACGGCGTCCTCCACGAGGCCCTCGGCCATGAGGTTGAAGGTGCTGACGTCCGTGAGCGTGAGTGTGCCGTCCACCGTGAGGTTGTAGTTCTGCTCGCCCGTTTTGATGTCGAGGCCCGGGATGACCACGGAGCCGAAGGCCACGCCGCCGTACAGCAGCGAGGCCGTGATGTCGTCCGTGGTGGCGGCGATGGCGATGTCGTGCTGCACGTTGAGGCTGAGCTCCACGGTGAGCGTCGAGTCGCTGGGCACACCCTTGACGTCCAGATAGTTGATGGAGAGGTCCACCGAGTTGACGTAGTGCTGGATCACGGCCGGGATCACGGCCAGGAACACGACGAGCAGGATCACGGCCAGCAGGATCACCACGAGGCCGCTGATCAGCAGGATGCGCTGCTTGCGGGTCATGTGCCACTTGAGGAACTTGACCAGCGGGCGGCCGTTCTTGTCCATGGGCACGGCGAGGTCGCCTTCGTCCTTCTTGCTCTCGGCGCCGGGCGCCGACACGTCGAGCCGCAGCGCGGTCTCGTCATTGTAGTGCGCGCCCTCGGCCACGGGCGTATGCACCTTCTCGGCGTACTGGTGCGGCGTGCTGCTCATGCTGCTGTTCGTGCTGTCCAGTGGGCGGGCTGCTGTCTCTCGAGGGCGCAGAATGCAAAGTGACCCTGCCCAGGCCACCGTCCCAGGCCACGAGCTGCGGGCGGTGCCTGAGCTGGGTCCCTCGCCCGTATGTCGTCACCTGTCAAGCGTGTCAACCTGCCCGTTGCTAACACGGGTGATGGGCAAACCCCGCTTCCCTGCAACTGTGAAAAGCTATATGTAATAGCACGTTAATCCTACTAAAATTCAAAGCTAGATACATTAATATGCAGCGTCTAATCAGTGTTTAATGTAAACGTTTACGACAGTCTTTGTCTAAATATTAACTATCGCAATAGAGAGGCAACGTACTGCCCGAAGCGGTCCCCAGATTCGCAGATGAGTCGATTTTTCTGATGTGCCTCAGCGCAACACTGGCGAGGGACTTCAGGATGAAGTTTCGGCGACACTTGTATAGATCAACAATATCCCTGCGAAAGCCAGCGCATGTTTGCCAGCTACTGTGCTGAGCCTAGGCTCAGCGGCGGCGGCGGCGAGTTAGCTGCTAACTTAGCACGCCACGCGGTGGTGTCGATTACCAGAATCAGTATCATGTGTCGAAGTTTTCAAGGCGTTGGTGCTGGTGGAACTGTGGACAGCTCTGCAACTCGCTGCAGCAACAATTTCTCGCGAAGCAAAGAAGCTGTGATCAGCCATGTATTTGAACTCGGGCAAATTGAAGCTCTCAATATCCTGCTGCGCATGACAAAACCCGTTGAAGGCTGCGACCAGATGGGTCTCGCGGTATCCAAAATGCTCTTCTCACTGGTGTTCGGAGTCCGAACACCCGTGAACAAATTCAACAAACATGCCTCCGAAGTTCGGAGGCATGTTTGTTGAATTGCTGCAAACCTGCTCTCACATTTTGTAGCAATTTGGCACCTAGCACGATTATAAAAAAACTGAGGATTTTACTGCAAAAAGGATGAGTGCCGGTGGACGCTGGCAGCAGCGCGAGTATAATTCAGCGACGTTATCGCGCCGTGATCGCCGCCCAAGGCGATCGATCCCCTCGGCAAGGCGTCCGGGCAGCTCTCGCGTCACGCTGCGACTCGCTCCAGGGATGCGGCTCATTCACGCCCACCGAATGACACAATCCCGGCAGCATAAAAACCTAGGGCGACGTCGATAAAACCTCGTCCCTGGCTTTAGTGGACACATGAATGTACCACATCAGGTGTAGGTAACGCTTACAATGGTCTCCATTATTGGTCAGGTCATCGGTCTTATTTGCCCGTATCCGAGACCGTCACTATCCGATTTGCTGACCCGCTCGCTCGAAGCACTGGTGCTGGCGGCCGATCAGAGCACCTGTGCCATCTCTTGCCGACACCGCTGCCCGCCTGCCATTCCACTGGACAGGTCCGTCTCGCACTCGCCGCCGCCTACAGGAACTCGACCGTCGACCGAAGATGGAGGACGAGAAGCTCATCCGGCTCCATGACATGCTCTCCAAGCTGCGCCCGGGCGGCAAGAAGGTGGGAAGCCTACGTTGGTTGTTGATTGCGCCAATGCGGCGTCGTTACAGGAGGAAACCATGGAGACTGAACGGGAGTGCGCTTGTGTGCCGGATGTGCTTTGTAGGGCGGCCTGGGCTTCGCGTCGCTGGGAGGCAGGAAGGGCGTCAAGCGCTCGGATGGACTGCCCAACAACGGCCTCTACTCCATGTTCGTGCGCCAGGGAGAGGGCACCTACCAGCACAAGCACTGGGAGGAGGACAAGGAGGATGGAGACGAGGAGCAGCAAGACGTGAGCGAGAAGAAGGCCAAAAAGGAAAAGAAGAAGAGCAAAAAGAAGGCCAAGAAGGACAGCGACAGCGAGGAAGAAAGCGAGGAGCTCTCGAAGAAGGAGAAGAAGCGCCTGAAAAAGGAGAAGAAGGCCAAGAAGAAAGCCAAACGCGCTGCGGAGGAAACTGCTGCCGCCGCCGAGTCCGAGGCTGAGGAGGCTCCTAAGAAGAAGAGCAAGAAGCGGAAACTGGAGCAGGCCGAGGAGGACGAGGACAAGGCCGCCGCTGTCGAGGACGACAAGGAGGAAGCGGTTGTCGTCAGCGCCGAGGAGGACGCGCCCAAGCCTAAGTCCAAGAAGGACAAGAAAAAGCACAAGAAACAGAAGGGAGAGGAAGCCGCCGAAGAGGAGGAGAAGCCCAAGGAAAAGAAGGAAAAGAAGAAGGAGAAGAAGGAGAAGAAACACAAAAAGAAGAAAACCAAGCACTCCGAGTAGGGCAGGATATCTTCGAGGACTGAATGGAAGCGCTCGCGCACATAGAGGAGAACCGCGCCGGCTCGCTTTGGTAGCAAAAATTCACATTGCATTGAGATTACAGCATCGGTAAATGGTCCTGCTGTCTACAAGGCTGTGCCTACTTCCTAGCTCTGGACTGCGCGCGGAAGGCCGCGGTTGCCTTCTGCTCGCGGCAGGTTGCGATTTCTAAGAGCATACTGAGGTGCATCACGCGGTCCTCTAGCGTTTCGAGCTGCTGGAACCGGTCGGCGTGCAGCTGGATGACAGTCCAGCCCAACATCTCGAGGTGCCGCGCCTTCAAATCCACGAATCCAAAGGTTTTCGGATCCTTGTCTTCGTTGTCGGGCTCCAGTGCCTGGTAGCAGTCCGACGGGTTGAGTTCAATAGCGATCTTCTGCCTCGGCGCCACTACATCGAGGTGATAGCCCGTCTCCGTCGCGTACGAGGTCTCGTTTTGCATTCCGATCTCATCCAGCGCAGTAGAGACAAGGTGGTGCAGGCGGAAGGAAGAGCTCTTGCCCTTCTTCTGGTGGGCGTCGAACACGCGCTTGCACTCATCCTTCAACGCCGGTGACAGTCGAAACTCGCTGTGTCGGTCGTAGAGCTCGCAATCCAGATGAACTTGGTACAGCTTTGACTTGAGGACTCGAAGCTTGAATGGCGGCTTATTCAGCTTGTCCAGTGCGCCCGAGTTAACCTCCTTGAACATTCGGCGAAATAGGTCCTCGTCGAAGCTCTCTACGAATAAGAAGGATCGAGCAAGCGGGACAAGCACCTCTGCGGCTCGCTGTTTGTCCTCCACACTTGTGTTTTCGGCGTCTAAGTCTGCCAAAATCGACTTGCTTGTGGCTCGCAAAGCCTCCGCAACCCAATCCTGCCTGCGGCTTTCTCTCGGCAGCAAGTGGGCTACTGCCGTGACCACCATGCATGCCTCATGCGCGCTAATCTTCGGGTTTGCACTTTGAAGCATATAAACAGTCTGCGCCGCAACAGGCCTGATACAGTGCGCAGGCAGAACAGGCTAATTAGCTGGCGTTACCACAAAGAACTTGATCCGAGTTGACGTACTGCAAAATCGATGTGCGACCCACGCCCAGACGCATGAGCGCTGTCGTAAGATTGGACATCGCACTGCCCGTTTTGAAGGCGGCAATGCCGAAATTCACCAGCTTCTCAGTCTCGTCGATCAGCTTCCAGAACCTGAATACAATCAACTAACATGAGATACAAAATCCAGCGGACTTCCGACTCCAGCGCAGCTTACCTCTTTGTATCCAAAGCGTTAGGCTTAGCCGACCATTTAGGGAACAAAGCTGGTGACGGAATTGCGAGTAGATCATCTTCAGGCGCTTCCGATTTGCTCGAACTGTCGATGTGGCTGACTGTCTGTTACCGCGCAGACAACAAGGCGGTTAATATTCAACCAGCACGTCGGTATTCAGGGTTCTTACCAGCAAGTTGGCTCGCGTCGTTCGCGTTGCCACGAATCGGCCAGCACGATCGATCGCCGTTCGGATGTTGTATTGGTTTAAGTCGAACACCTGTAGCACAACGAGAGACAGTTAGCCTGCCTGTACGAATCTAGTCTTGATTTCAAGCGCACTATAGGAAAATCATCACGCACATTTTCATCCACCATTCGCAGCAGCTCTTGCAAGTCCTTCGCCATCAGCAGTTTGCGGTTCAGCTGTGCGTTGTCCGAGGTATACTCCTGGATGTTGTCCACTCGGCGGATCTGCAACAAGTCCTTAAGTTTGGGCTGCGTCTCCGCCATCAGGATAAGCTCTGACCACATCGTAAAACTGAGCAGCGAGGAGGGATATCCTGACAGTGAAATCAACGGCGACTGGTCCTCCGGCATTTGCACCGCCACGCACGACGAGCTGAACAGGACCTTGTCCGACGAAAAGATCCGCGCCAGCGTGCCGACCTGGTAGTTACACTTGATGCACAGCATCTTGTGCTTCCTCCAGCTCGAATCCTCCTCGTCCACCGAATCTTCCGGGAACAAATTCTTCAGCGGTTCGTCCGTCGCACTGGATACGTGGATCCCATTCCTCCTGTTCGTTGTGTCATCCAGCAGCAATTAGCTACAACTCCTTAAAGAAAAATATTAGAGCGACGATATAGACCCGCACCATTTAAAGAAGACCAGGTCCTTCGTGGCGCTCAGCGTCGTGTTGCACTTGCCGCAGACCAAGCGAGGCGCGGATTTGTCGTCCGTGTCATCCATGGCCGCGGATTCGCTAGGTGTGGGGTACGTCGCGCTGAACGAGAAACTGCGTCGGTTCGGTACCGCATTTTCCGGCGCGAGGGCTTGAGGTCGCAGTGGTTTCAAGGAGCTTCGGCGCGCAGAGGCGCCAGAGCGCGGCAGGAACCGCACGCGCATCGCTCGCAATCCTCAAAATGCTGGTGATGACTGGATGTCGCACTAAGAAAATGTTGCGCGAAGAATGACGGTCGATTTACACGCAACATTCGTACGACGCGCCCGTGGTGATGACTGTAGTATAGGATTTTGTATGGACCAAGATGAGTATTTTGCTCTAGGATATCTAAGGGACTCTAGGATGTGGGCGACGGCACGACGTAGACGAACTCCTCGTGGCTCTGCGTGCAGCTCGCAGAGCAGCTGTACACAATGAGACTAAGCCAGTCCATGCCGCCTGGAGGCGCGACCGCTTTCTGAGCGTCGCCTGCGCTGCCGTCAGACTTCGGTTGCAACGGAGTGTCGGCTGCTGCGAACTCGTCCACCTTGAGGAAGTAATTGATCGTCGGCGTCAGCTGCATCTCGAACGAGCGTTCTTCACCGCATCCTGGGCAGTTTGGCACCTTGAGGTTCTGCGGGATCACCACAGGCCATAGCGGCTCGCCGCCGTAGTCATAGCGAAGGCACTGCAGAGGGCAGCGGCTGATGCGCTTCTGGAATCGCAGCAAGTGACGCTGCTCTGCAGGAGTTTTCTCGTACGACTCTCCAGTTGAAGCGGCAGCTCCAGCGGACGGGGCGCCCGCTCCCTTCTTCTTTGTGTTCGAAATCACAGTGCGCAGGTCTCCGATATCGGTGGACTTCTCCTCTTCCTCCTGCCTCATATACTGCTCGAGCAGTTTGTTCTCGTGCGCGAAATCGTGCTCCGCTGTGTAGTCTTCATACGGCTCGTCGATCACTTGAATAGGCAGCGCAGGGAAGGCATTCTGCTTGCCCATTGGGTCCGTTGTCTTTACCGTCTCCGTCTTCTTAGGCGCTGGAGCCGCCTTGGTGGTCTTCGCGCTAGTCTTCATAGCGTCATCTCTCTGCTGCAGAAGTGCCTCTAGATCCACGAGATCAGCCGCCGGGGTCTGCGGCTTGCTGTCGTCTTCATCGTCACTCCAGTCGCTGTCATCGCTATCCGAGCCCCACGCGAGCTTCACCTTATCCACCTGCTGTGCAATCTTTTCCACTTCCGCTGACACCGGCACTTCCTTCACCGGCTCCACTTGGTCACGCAGTACTCGCCAACTGCCGGGCGTCTCCGTGCAAGCCACTGAGTTGCATCCGAAGACATACAGCGTCCGGTCGGTCTCCACTGGAGCGTACACTTGAGCGACTAGGAACAATCCTTTGCCGCACTTTGCACACGTCAAGCTACTGGCTTCCGATGGCGGCTCCGAGTACCAGGCCTGAACAAGCACATCAAACGTCGAAAGTGGCTAATGTGTCAACAGCAACATTCAATGCAAAAGCAATGAACCAGCTAACAACGGTTCTGCTCCAATACCTACCGGGTTTCCTCCTGCCTTGCACACATAGGGCGATGCGTTGTCCACGCTCTGGCGCTCCTGGATTGTGCCCAGCAGCACGACGCGCTCCTCGTCCATTGCTCTCAAGTCAAAGTGTCAGCATCGCAGAGTACTGAAAGTTGTGTTTCGTACTTAAATGAAAATACATCATGGTGATTGGCTGAAAGTCGCGGTATCGCGCGGTCCTCACGTCCGAACTGGGGCAGGATCGATTCGAGCCAGGAAGAGCAGCGAACGCGACGAGCAGAGCACCATGAGCGACAACAAGGAGATCCCGTCCGAGTACCGCATCTCGGAGAAGTGGGACAAGTGCCTGGAGAACTTCACGCTTTACTTCGGCGCCGGCCTCGTGGCTGGCGGCCTCACGTCCCTCGTGCTGGCGCGTATGTTACCTCGACGCTTAGGCCCCAGGCAGCTGACCAAAGGAACGACCTGGCAATTGACACGAGTTTTTTTTTTTTTCTTTGCATGCCAAAGGTTCTGGTGCGGGCCGTGGACTGATCACGGGTCTGGGCGAGGGCTCCGGCGCCGGCTCGAGCTGGACGACGTGCCAGCTGGCGTTCGCGGGCAACGCCGAAGCACAGGCCGCGCTGGACAAGACGGACAAAGCTGTGGGCGACTTCAAGGACAAGATCTCGGGCTCCAACTAGATGTTTCCGCTTGAGAAAAGCGAAGCGAACACAGCGCTATCTTTTTTTGCAGTCGGAAGTGTAGGAGGGGCTGAGCTGAGCAATAGCGTCCAGGGATTCCCAACGCGTGAACTGTAGAGCGCTAATGCTCACGCCCAGGTGCACAGATGAAGATTCGGATGCTAGACGGCCAGCTCAGCACAAAACAATGAGAAAACTTGAAAAAAAGAACACGGAATATAATACTATAGGGTGGTGGTCAACAACCGCTAGCGATTTGGTGCCGCTTCTTGAACGTTCTTCGGTATTGCAGCTCTATCGGGGAGTTGAAACTCTCAACTTGAGAGCATGAAGAGGCCGTCAGTTTCAAGACTTCTGCTCGAACGTAAACTCGTACTCGCCAGCGCCGACCTCGACTTTGACGGGCTTGTCTAGAGTAAGCTCATAAGGTTCGTGGGCTTCCAGCTCCACGTCGTTGATGCGGGTACCGTTGGTGCTGTCGGTGTCGACGAAGAAGATTTTCCCCGTCGCCTCCATTTTAATCTGCACGTGAAAGAAAACAACAGCGTCAGCTTATCCACAACAAAGCAGCTTGGCACAATGCAGCCGACGCGTAGTTACCTCCCCGTGCGACGTTGAAAGTTCAGAATCCTTCGGCATGCTCAATCCACGAGGCGGTCGGAACTTTCGGCCAGTTGAACGACCGACACAGCAGGAGGAATGCCGTTTCTGTTTGAAGAATAGTTAGGTGGCTAGAATGCATCACATCACGAGCAATTTGGTGTGAGAGAAGCTTACCACGTCAATATCCATATGAAACTTTCGCCCTCGATATGGTCCAGTGATGCATCGCACTGAAATGGAAAATGCTCGCGGAATCGAATTGTCGTCTATTCAGAAGACCCCAGTAAGAACACCATCGACCTTCCTGGCACAAGCACATCGCACTTACCTCGTTCCAAGTTCTCCTTCTCCGCTTCCAGGGCATCCAACAGCACTTTCTTGCCAGATTCAAAATTTCGTCGCAGTTCCTCCGCTCGTAGCTTCGCTTGTTCTACCAGCTTCTGCAAATTCAAGCGCAGACCAAAAACACCGTGAGTATATTGTAGTATTCCACCCAAACCGTCCGTCCCTGCGGGCAAGCTTACCTTAGACGAGGCCTGGCAATCCCGCAACAAGAATCCTTGGACATCGATCATCTCGTCCAGCGTTCCCGACAGTTCCTCACTTGCCTCGTCATTATCCTTCGACTCCCTTTCTGCTAGCGCATGTAGGCGACGAGAATCGAATGCGTTAGCGACGAATACATTTAAATTCAAAATTCAAATATGCGCAACTTGTGTTCAGCTGCTGGAGACGTCCCAGCGCGCGTGGGTTCACAGAAACCTGTAATATGTATGTATTAATGCATGTATAGTGCACCTCTTTTCTTCATTGGCGACGTGTGTTGCTCTTCGCTGACTGCTGCGGCATGTGCGGCGCCGGTCGCGTGCTTCCGCTTCATCTTGCGTCTACTGCGCCGCCAAAATGCAAACTGTTTGAAAAAGTGCGGTAAATGCTAATTTCATCCAATCATCAAATCTGTAAATTTCGGCGAATCAGAAGACAGTCTATCGGGCTTGGAACTTCCAGGCAGTGCAGCACCATGGCGGACGCGCGGCAGAAGAACGTGGTGGTGAGCAAGCCGATCCTCTATGGGTCCGTGGCCACGTACCTCGGGCGCAAGGCCGAGGAGACCAAGACGCACCGCTGGTCCATCTACCTGCGCGGCGTGGACAACGAGGACCTGTCCTACATGATCAGCAAGGTGGTCATCAGCCTGCACGTGAGCTTCGCGAACCCCGTACGCGATGCTGACAGAGCCGCCGTACGAGGTTACGGAGCTGGGCTGGGGCGAGTTCGAGACGCGCATCCAGATCTACTTCCACGACCCGACGGAGCGGCCCATCAGCATCATCCACTTACTCGTGCTGTACCCGCCCAATAGCCAGCCCGCCAGCACCAAAAAGGTGACAGATTGTCGACTTGCCTAGCTACTGCAGTTCCAGGACAGTGTATTGATGTGTGTATGTTGTTTGCTGTTGTTGTTGCAGCCAGTGGTAAGTGAGTTTTATGACGAGCTGGTGTTCAACGAGCCGACCGAGTTTTTCTACAAGAAGCTGATGGCCGGACCGGACCGCCAGGCGCCGCCGCTGGCCATGCAGGACCATCTGCCAACCTACTCGGACGTTGAGGTGCTCAAGACGCTGGCGCACGCAGAGACGTTCGTGACGAAGGAAATCCAGGACACCAAGACCTTGCTGCTGAGCGCCGATATGGAGATCAAGGAGCTGAAAGAGCGCATTGCCGAGCACACCAAGAAGAAAAAGCAGGCTGACAAATTGGCCGCTTCGCAAACGGCAGCATGATACCCCAACCGCTTCCAATCGTGAAGTGGATGTTGTTTGTTGCCGAACAACGTATAGATATTTAAAAAAAAATGCAGGGCTCTAAGCATTTAACTGCTCCACTATCGGCAAAATAATGCGCACCATCTTCAGCGTTCACAGCAGTAACGCGTGTCAGCGGCGCTAGTAACTAACTGGTGGATTCTAAGAGGTACCAGCATCCAGTAGATCTGTCCTCGCTGCAGGGCGGTTCCGTGAGCGGAAACAAGATCCCACGCAATCGGCACCACCGCGTGTGCCCAACGACAACCAGGCGCGTAGCCGCGATTGCACACGTATCGATCGCTAGCAAACTGCACTGAGCGTTGTCACTCGGGAATAGGCGGAAGGCGAAGCCTTCTGGATGACTCGGGCGAGTGCTTCCCGTAGGCCGAGTGGGTGAGTCAAAAACACACTTCCAGCGCCGTCAATTGATCAGGCGGCACGGCACGCTGATCAAGCTCTACGGGCGCACGCGCGTCAAGCGAGGCCAGTGCGAGCGATCAGGCCTTCCGATATAATTATTTATTTTGAAATACAATATAATATCTTCCACTCAATAACTTATTGTCTGTCGACAGGAAATCTGTATCAGTTATTTATTGTGGACCAGGTGCTGCGCAATACAAACTCCTAGTAGTTATGTATAAAATCGAGCATAAACACTGCTACAGTAATGTATTTCCTGCGGTTCCAACTGCAAGCCAATAGTTTATTTCAATTGTGGTCCGAAATACTTACTATTAACGTTACAATAGTATTATCGGAAGGTCTGCGAGCGATTACCACAGCATTGAACCGAAACCTGGGGTGTCTGGCGTGGGGCGGTGTTTCTGAATCGGCGACTGACGGCCACACTGCGTGTATTGACGATTCCACTCGCTTTATAATACACGTGGAATGGGTGTTGATGAAAAGCGAGCAGTGTTACACGTCAGAAGGCAATGAGCAGGCGAATCGTTCCTCCCTGCTTCCCGACACAATATTTCGTGCGTGTCAATCTCCGAAGGTTGATGAATGGAGCCCGCAGGTAGAGTGATGAGTCATCACGGGAAGACTGGAGCAGTAATTTCGGAGGTTGATCTCACCGTCGAATCCATTTGCAGCAAGAGGACGAGTACCGTAATACATGTAGGTCAACTCGGTTCGCTCGCTCTGCTGCATATATACTGTAAATGTAGTGAATATTTTGCAGCCATTGCAAAATGTAACAACTTCAACTTCTGACAGATAAAGAGCACGGTATTTTCTGCGTTCGCTTCAACAGCAATCAGAAAGTGAGGCAAGGGCTCCGTGCCTGCCACACCTTCACGGTACATCCACTATCGCACAACTTGTGCGGCACAAGCGCTCTACAGTATTGTCCCTAGAGCTGACCTCAAATCGCACCTCGGCACACCAATGTGCTTATCACCCGCCGCGCGTTTAACATTCGCCAATGCTCACTCTGAACGACATCCGCGCGGACCCTTAGAGCCCACGGGCTTAGCCCGGGACTATGGCTAGCCAATAGCTCGTGGCTCGCCAAAACAGCTCAACGAGCCTCGTCCGTTGAGCTCGATCAGTTCGCGTGCGGTCTTACCTGAAGATGGACTCGCTGGATCACTGATTTCTCTTAAGTCATACACGACGGACACTCACGTCGGCTAAACTCGAGAGAGGCAACTTGCCACGGACATGTGTAAGTACCCGCTTCAACTGAGCGGGATGCGCCAGAACCACGGCTGTCAATGCTCTTGACGCACGTAGAACGGCCCAACGGAGTAAGCCGACTTGTAAGCCACCCGGCTGGAGTAAGCGACTGTATGCAACGAAGGACTCGCGACGGGCAAGGCGAGCCGAACCAGTCCGTAGCGCTCGGCCGCCAGCGATCGGTTGGCTGTGCAGTCGTGGCAGAGTTTCTCCGTGAATCACGGACCGTGATCGACGGCATTGACACGCGGCGGTGCCGATCGCGTGGGAAGGAATATCATGGAGCGAGGCTTGCTTGCTACGCTCGCACACTTGGAGAGCAGGCGACGGATGGACGTGTAGCTTCAATACTTCCGCTTCGACGGCACTAAATGTAGCAACACTCGGTAATCCTGCGCTACAGTATTAGCACCCCGACCAATGCTGTCTGCAGCGCGCAGCTCGTCGGACGCCGAGCGTGGGCGCTCTGGGCCGCGCCCTATTCCAGCGGTCTACTGGATGCTGGTAAGTGTTAAAGGCGTCGGTGATCCGGGTGCGTCATTAGCGCCGCTGGCAACCATCCTGGGAATACACAAGCGCCATTAGTACCGGCGGTGGCACGCATGCTCTTGCGGATAGCGATCAGCGGCAAGCGCGCCGACACGGAGCTTAGCAGTTCATCTAAAACTTGCTTTACCGTTGTTGCCCAAGAGCATTTCGGTGGCGAAGCGCGCGTTATGGAGATCACAGTACAGTACATGTAGCTCAAAAGCTCAGGCCGGACCACAGTGCACGCACGCCGCCGGTGGTCCTTGAAGAGAGACCTGTTTTGCAGAGACCGTTGCTCTTCAACTGTATAATGTGCCCCATAACCGTAGGTTCGTATCTTGAAGTTGCCTCGCCCATCCCCCAAAAAGTGACACAGTGATGATGGCAAGTTAGTTGCCATTGGCAACTCAATACTCGGCACCAGTCAAAGATGAAGGCCGCGGAAAACCCGCCGTGAGGAAGAAGCGCGAGGTGCTCCATCGCTTCCCGCCGGCAGGTGCTGGCTGGCTGCGCAGCGGTCGGTCAGCGGTCACTCAGTCGCGCTTGGCAGATTTGTCATTCGCTAACCTGCCGCCTCGGCCGCAAGTCTCCTCCATCTGAATCCGGTTCCTCTCTCCGACCATGGCGACGTACCAGCAGGAGGTCAAGACACCCGTGGCTGAAACGCTGCAGAGCCCTGCGCGCGCCAACGTGGACATGGACCACTACCAGTACCAGTCGCAGCCGGACTCGGCCTTCAAGGTGGACGTGGCCGCCAACAGCCAGGACGTGCTCAAGGAGGAGGCCGAGAAGGGCGGCAAGCCGCTCAAAAAGTTCCTGTGGTGGCGGATCACCAAGAAGCAGCGCATCTTCGCCATCCTGGGCATCGTCATCGTGCTGCTCGTCGTGATCATCCTCATCGTGTGGTTCGTGATCGTCAAGGCCATCTTCCAGCACAACGTCAACAAGATCAACATGACCGTCAACTACCTCGACATCAACCAGATCACGGACCAGACCACGCTCTCGAGCGAGCTGAGCCTGCGCCTCAAGCACGACCTGAGCATGAACGCTCGCTCGGACGCCACCACGGCCAAGCTGCTGTACGGCGGCTCGACCTTCGCCACCTTCGAGTTCCCCGCGCTCACCATCGACAAGGGCGAGCAGGAGTACGACCTCAACATCACTAGCGACCTCGTCGTCACCGATGCCGACGTGTTCTCCGCCATGTCGACGGCCGTCATGGATGACGTCTCGGTGGTCTTCGACACGAGCGCAGAGGTCAAGGCGCACGCTCTGGGCTTCAGCTACGGCGGCCTGGACTTCAAGCGCGAGCTCACCATCGAAGGCTTTAATAACTTCCGAGACCCGTTAACGGTCATCGACCACATTGACTTCTGGGGCTGCACGGACGAAGGTTGGACCATGGACATCGACGTCAATGTGACCAACGTCTCCCAGATGGGGCTCAACGGAATCGGATACCTTAACTTGACGCTGTACGTCAACCAGGACTACCTGGGCTACCTGTCCGGCCTTACCCCTGACGTCGGCGTCCCGCGTGGCACGAGTCAGCAGACCTTCCGGCTGTTCGTGGAGATGGCCAACCGCGCAAACATGGTCGAGATGGTCACGGCGCTCATCGACAACTATGTGCAGTACTTCATCACCGGCGAGAGCAGCTACGCGACCGAGTACACGCTGTTCAAGGACGCGCTGGCCACCATGAACATGAGCATCATCTACGAGGACAGCACCAAGCGCATCGCCCTCAACACGTCGTGCAGCCTCGTGACGCTCCTCACCATTTGAATGTGATCCGTGCATGCTATCGATCCAGCATGCAGTTCGTTTTTGCGAAGTAGGCAGAGTGAGTCGGCACGTTGCATTTCAACGTGCGTGTCCATAATAACACCAAGATATGTAAGTTCCCGCACTAAGTTGTCGATCGTTCTTGTAGCCGCTGGTGCAAATCGCTGAAACCGGCGCCATCGAAATGGCGATCACCAAACGCTACTGCTTGAAGCAAGACGAATCTTAGGGGATGCTGGTCAAGGAAGGCGTTCAGGCGGAAAACCATGTACTGCAGCATGCCTGGCATATTCCCTGGCAGTGCTGTCACAGGCCCCACAACTTTGAGTAGCAAGGACAGTAGACAACGGGGTTGTGTACTGCCATTGGGCTGAGGAAGACTACAAACTGAGCGAGCCAATGCTCGTGCAGGACCTCACAACAACCATGCAGCTCAAGACCAACCAACCACCTTTACATATTAGTCCAGATGTCACTATGCGCCTCGCCACCAACTAATACCATCGACGACGTGCACTTAGCAGCGCTCACGTTCGTCGCGATACCCCCACTTCCACAACCGCACATGAACCATCTCGATGTCAGGCCACTTTGCTCTCTTGCGCAGCATGTAGCGCGGGCTATCCCTATGTAGCAAAGGCAAGCACTCCATACAATTCGGGGCCCCATTACATGTATTCGTTCTGGCCGCGCAACGCAGCTTTCTATTTTTTGCCAAGATCTCGCCGCGCCCCACCGCCCGACTACAACTTGAGAAAGAGCGGCCTTGCCCCCGTCCGCTCGATCGCGGGCGTTGCTGGCAGCGTGCTGAGTTGCGCGCGCTTCCACTCTTTAATGGCAGCGCGCGGCGCCGACCCCACATCGTCATCGGCCCCGTCGTCGACATCGGGCTTTGGAATCCGCAAGTTCTTCCGGCGAGCTGCGTCGCAGTCACTGCCGCCCTCCGCCAGCGTCAAGCATCCAGTCGAGCCACAAGCCGACCACAGGCAGTTCAAGGAGCAGAAGGAGCCTGAGCCGTATCACCAGCTGAAGCGGAAGCCGAGACCGATGCAGCGTAGCGTCGTGTTCGGATCCTGTGCGCAGTCCGTGGGCACTGTGGCTTCGGTGCTCTTCGGGTGATCAACCGCAGCGGCCACTACGACGAGACGGCCAGGGAGAGCACGGTGACCCGCCAGGCCAAGATCCTGTACGTCTCGCTGCTCGAGAGCGTGCAGAAGGAGCGCGGTGAGTGGCAGGGCTTCTCATCCTCGTCCTCAGACCCGAACAACAACAACGGACCGGAGGATACCGACGTGCAGAGCCCTCGCGACCTCCTCACGTTGAGCATCGACATGAAGTCGACTGCAGAGCAGCTCGGCATCCTCAACGAGCTGCTGGAAGTGAGCTTCCGCAACCTCATGGGTCCGCTAGTGCCACTGGAGCTGTACACCAGACACCGGAAGGTGCTGCTGCGTGAGAGTCTGGCCGTCCCGCCAGCACTCACAACGCTGCTTGCCATCCGCGGGGTCTTGGATCGTCTTGAGCGCGAAGTGCGCCACTGTTTGCTGCGCTTGCTGGCGCTGTGGGACCTCATTGCACTCGTCAGCGGGGAAGCCCAACCGCTGCGCAAGACGATCGCCGACAAGCACCACCACGTGTTCAGCGAGTCTTCCGAGTTCGAAAGCATGGTAAGTCGAAGAATGGTGGCTATTATCTTTTTTTTAGTTCATGCTTACAGCTACTTGACGTTGTGCAGACTGCTCGCAAGAGTGAAAGGCAGGATACCGTCGCGATAGATCTTCTGCAGATCATGGTGCTCTACCGTGACATTCTCTTTAGCGATATCGAGGTTTGATGATATTCGTGCTTTGGGCGAGACGATATGAACGATCAACTGACGCGGCGCTGCCAATTGCTTTTTGTTGTGTCTTTACAGTTCATTTTAACGAAGCAGGAGCTGCAAATTAACTCAAGGCTGATCGAGGACGTACGAGCAAGTGCCTGGCCGCCTGATTCGGAGCCTGCGGTTCCGTCGGAGGAGGAGGAGGTGGAGGAAGACGACAGATTCTCCAGCGATGGCGATATTAGTAGCAGCCTGAGCGATGAAAACCAGGTGCTTCATGACGGTGCCGATGCGTGGTTCATGGGACCTCCAGCGGAACCGCGACGTCCACGCGCATCTTCATCCGTGCCGAGCGTACCCGAAGACGGATATCAACAAAACGGATACTACGAAGATGGCGAGGACGAGGAAGCTGGTTGGTCGATTCCGTCACCGACACGGTACAGCTACCGCCACCCTCAAGACCTGAAGACGCAACGGTCTCGAAGTATGGCGTCTCCCCCCGTGTCGGGGGGAGCAGGCCCATTGGTACCAGTTCCCATGGTCCCAATCAGCAGCGAGGGCATTCCACCCCCAACCAGAACGGAAACGCTGAGCCTGGAGCCCAGACCAATTGAGCGGATCCCCAGTGGGCGTCGCCACTCTCAGCAATCTCTCTCGACCAACCCAGACTCTCCTACACACAGCGCGATAAGCCAGGCAAGCTCCAGCGCCAGGTCATCGTCACGTAAGCTCAAGCTGCGGGCCAAGCAGCGCAGTGCAGCGTCTATCAACGGAAGAATTGATCGGCAGCGACAGGAGATCCATTGGCAAGACACGGCCAGTAGTGAATCACGCTCGCCCCCAACCATGCCGTCTCGCACCATGGTGCGCCGAAGCGCCAGCAAGCGTCTGCGTGGCACCAAGGCACCATCCATCCGCCGCCGACGAGCGTCTGCTCAGTCCGCGGACCAAGCTGCGGAAGACAAAGCTCACCGCTCCACAAAAATGAAACCCAGACGAAGCCTGCTGGAGACCCAAGCTTCCTGTCGTTGGCAGTATCCTATCTCACGATCCCCGTGGCTGCTGCAACCCTGTGCGTTATCGCAACCATGGCTACCTTGGCGATCTACGAGACGCGCAAGGCTCCGCGGAACTGAGCGAGGCTGTCGTCGGCTCAGCAGTGATTAAGAATCGGCACACTGATGTAGTGGGCACGGTGGATTTTTAGCTGCAGGCGGATGCAGTTGAGTCACGATACGGTTAGCTTGTTGACTCCGTAACGTATTACTCCAAGCTGAGAAACATGTCTACAGTAGCGCCATGGGCTTTACTTGAGTAGCGTGTTACAGGTAAGTAAGAATGCACGGCCGACTGGAATGGACAGTGGAGAGCACTATCGACCGGGTAAGCCCAGGATGCCCTCACCTTGCCTCGCCTCATCAAGCTCTCACTTTGTTACACTGTACAATTTGGGTACCCACGCGCCACGTTAGCGCCAATCTTCTTGCACCGTTTATTACAACAAGACGCTTCATCAACGCATGAAGACTTGCAAAGTGAGCTCGAAGTGCCAAATTGGCACTGCAAATGCTTACCGGCGAACATGCTCGCCACCAGCCATTCGAGATTGATGGTGTAGCGCCCCGCTTACGCGGCAAGAACACCATGGACTTAAGAGTCGGTCAACAAACTGAGGAAAAGAGGGAAATACACGTACATCTGCAACGAGCTGCACTTTGTCTGGAATCGGATGATGCGACGACGCATACCTCCCTCGCAAAGCCGTGGCCGTCGAGCAAACACAGCTTCTTCATGTACTAGTACCATGGTACTGCAACATCGAGGGACAGCGACCACGCGGGCGTCCACTTGGCTCGGAAAAAAAACTGAAAAGCTGAAAAACTAAAACTGAAGCAGCGCCTATCATCGTGCCGATTCGTAATCGAGCTGTGCGCTTACGAATCCGAGCTCAGTGCGACAGCAGCGATAGGCGACACATGTCCGCGCCGATTTGGGATCGTGTGGCCGCCGCCGTGTTCACTCGGCGACGCGACGAGCGCGGGTCATGAACTTTGCGATCTTGGTTGGCCGCAGCGAATCATATGATGGGGCTCTTCAATGTGATCCGTTAAACTGGGTACAACCACCAAAATGGCGAGCGTCTTGCGGTGGTGTCCAACGACCACGTTTCACCAGCAACTTGGCAGGGGGGGATCTTGCTCTGAGTGTTCCTTCTTCTCACGCTTGCCGCTACTTCAGAGGCGCCGAAAGCACTGCTTCAGTCTGCGTGCCATGGCATGACCTCGGGCGCTCGCTCGGCCGTTCGAACAGCAAAGCGCACCAACGTATGGCGGTTAGTAACTTCACGCCACCGAGGCGCACCGGATCCGGCTAGAGGTCCGATACCGTAGATGTAGCGCTCGTGTCCACTGCGACTGTCAAACACGCCACCGCCGCCGTTTCATCGGACTCGACTCGGCTTGGCCGCGCTGGAGCGGACGAAGTTGCGAACCGCTTACCGCTCATGTAAACGCCGCTGCGACTCGACGAGAACATCCAGCAACGCCACCGCTCTATGCCCACATCGCTCGCTGCGAAATGCCCGTTGCGCTAGCCATTTTGCTCGGTTTGACATGGGCTGAGGGATTTGAACGCGACTGCGCGCCAGCCGTTGGCTCACTGGGTTCAGTCGAACAGCAAACGCGCTGGTGTCCTACGGGGGCTCACCTGAGGCGCCAGCCACCGAGTGGATTGACGCCGCGGCCTTGGGAACTAGCCACGCAGCGCACCGCTGAACTCGAAGCCGAGAAAGCTCCGCTTCAGCCCAGCAGCGCCTTGCGTCGGTCCGCGCTTTGAGGCTATACCCAAACTACTCTATACACCTCGACAATCAATACATTTGTTATACCACTACAGTTAACTGTACTGCTGACTTACCTACCTCTACAATGTTAGCCTCAATTTTCAATACATTGTCAGAATACATATTATACTGTCCACGGACAGAGCCACTTGGGGCTTGTAATTGTGACTTACCACCGCGGCAGATTACGTCCGGCCAAATGCTAACAGTGATTCGATCGGTAGAAGGAAAGCGGCTGGCGACGCTCGCCGGCGACCAAGTCGCCCCCTCTCCGTCTCACTTTGAATTCCGCAGCCCGGAGCGCACACGCCCTCATTCGATCCGTGTCCGCCCGCCCGTGCCCGTCCATCCATCGCTCTCTTTCCTGACCGATCCAGTCGATCTCCCGGTTATTGTCGAATTGGCTGCACCCCCTCAACGAGTCCGAAGACTGATGGTAACCCGCTCGTTCCTGCCGCTGGCGGCGTCCGCGCTGCTGCTGGCCGCGAGCCCCGACATGGCCAGCGCCGCCGTGACCTCCTCCGACATCTGCTCGAGCGCCGCGTTCCAGGCGCTCTCGGGCACGCGCCTGGGCGACAGCCCAATCTTCATGCGCGCGCTGGTGCAGGGCGACGAGGTGTGCATCGAGTACCAGCTCGACGCGTCCGTGGCCAGCTCGGCCACGTGGTTCGGCGTTGGCCCGTCCGCGACTCCAACATGGTGAGCAGCCCGGCCTCCAACGTCATGATGTTCTTCAAGGACACGGCCAAGCCCGTGTCGTACCTGCTTGGCGGCTACGTCAGCAGCGACGTGACGGAGGAGAGCGACCAAACCGCGTTCGTCGTGGGTGAGGCCAGCGCCTCTAGCATGAGCTTCAGCTACCAGCGCACGCTGGCGGCCGCCACGACGTCCGAGGTGGCCATCTCGGCCACGGGCGCCACGGACTTCATCTGGGCCTACGGCACGTCGTGGCCCATCTCGACGCACAGGAGCGGCACCAACGGCGCCGCCACCTTCAACATCGCCGCGGCTGCGGCTGCCTCCGGCTCAGGTGCCGGCGCTAGCACGACGGTCGGCTCCAGCACGTCCACCCCTTGGTGCGACGACAAGAACTGCCCCGGCATCGTCGGCGGCATCGCCTTCGCCATCATGGCCGTGTGCGGCCTGCTGCTCACTGCGGCGCTAAAGTCTTCGCCCGTGGGCAAGCTGCTGCTGCACCGCACGGTGGCTGCGCCCCCGTCAAGCTCACGACCAACGCGCCCGTGGCCAAGCCGCACACCATGTTCATGCAGATGCTGGCCGACCTCCACCTCGGCGAGCTGCTGGTGATGCTCATCTTCGTCGGCGCCGTGGTGGTGCTCATTGCCCTGCTGAGTGACGAGAACGACTACGTCGTGTCGGGCCAGGTGAGCCTGCTGATCCTCATGTTCCTGATCCTGCCCGTGGCGCGGCTGCCCGTGTGGTCGGTGCTCTTCGGCAGCTCGTTCGAGCGCATCGTCAAGTTCCACCGCTGGCTCGGCCTCATCGCGAACGTCGCGGTCATTGTCCACGTCGTGCAGGCCAGCAAGGTCGTCGACCTCACGCTCAACGAGAAGTACGGGAGGTGACCCCTCTGCCTGGTTTCATCGCCTTCGTGTGCTTCGTCGCCATGCTGTTCCTGTCGGTCGAGTACATCCGCCGCATGTTCTTCGAGGTCTTCTACTTCACGCACCGCGTGCTGTCCATCGTGGGCTTCGTCTTCACCATCCTGCACGCCCCCAAGTTCATCGGTCTGGCGCTGTGTGTCCCGCTTGGCCTGTACGCACTTGGTCTGCTATACCGCTGGTCGAGCGCCTTCACGGGCTCGTACAAGGCCTCCGTTTCGGTGCACTCCGGCTCCAACTCCACCACGCTGGTCCTCGACTCGACCCCGAAGACGGGCAAGATGGCCATGAACGTTAACCCTGGCTCGTACTTCCTCGTGCGCCTGCCGGCCATCTCCGCTACTCAGTGGCACCCGTTCTCGTCCATCGTGACTCCGGACGGCAAGTCGCTTGGCTTCTGCATCAAGGCTATGGGCAACGGCTCCTTCACGCGTCAGCTTTGGAGAAGGCCGGCACGCAGTATGAGATGACGGCCAACCTGTGTGGCCCCTTCGGTAAGATGTCGCTCAACGTGGATCGGTATGATGCTGTTGTGCTGGTGGCCGGCGGTGTTGGTATCACCCCGATGATGAGCCTTATCAACCAGTATCGCCTGTTCCCGACCAGCAGCAGCGACTCGGACAAGGCCCCAAGGCTGCAGACTGGTACGTGCTGTGGTCGGTGCGTGAGCCGGAAGACATCTTGATGATGGAGCAGTTCCTACCGACGCACGCCCAGCTCGACTACGCAGCGCGCGCCAGTGTCCAGGACCCCAACATGGCCATCCTAGGCAACAAGGCTCCGGCGCCGATCAACATCAACTGGATGTTCCACGTGTCGAACGCCCGCACCGACGGTGTGGTCACGCGCTCGAACGGCGAGACGCTTTCCTACCGCGGCGGCCAGCCCATTCTCGACGAGTTGATCAACACCAGTCGCTTCAACGGCCGCAAGGTGACGGTCGTGGCCTGCGGTCCGCCCACCATGACTGTGACGGCACAGTCACTCGCGCGCAACTGCAACTTCGACTTCCACAAGGAGGTCTTCAACTGGTAATCTACATACAACTACGGTTTGGGTCATTATTAGGGTGTCGAAAGTAGCAGCTCAGTTTAGTTTAATCGCCAGTCGAGGGCACACAATAGTATCCCTCTTTCCTCCCTTCGTGCGACCAACGTTCCTCCTGAGCGGTGCTCCTCACTCGACATAGTCAAAATCATCCTTGATGCCGAGCCACTTGTCAACCTTCGTTGTAATGTTAGACACGGTCAACGTCAGTAAAAATCCTCCAGCAAATGGCCACTTCAACTAGCAGCAGCTACCTCTCGGCCCTCGACGCCACGCTTCTTCACCACCCACGACTTGAGAGTGTACACATTGTCTGTTGCATGCAGTCCATTCACTGTCAAAACCCACGAGCACTCCTGTACAGCACTCAAAAGACAAGCAAACCACTACCTGTCCATCTGTCGGAGCCTTCCTTCGCCATTCGCACCTTGCGCTCGAGCTCTTCCAAAATCGCGGGATCGTTCTCCGCCAAGTGCTGCACTTTGGTACGCAGCGCTTGCACCTTCGCCTTTTGTTCTTCCAGCCGGCGTAACTTTTGCACTCGTTCCTCCTGCACCATTCGACAACGTTCATCACTTAAGTCACTCGCGGTCCCGCTTAAGCTTCCGGTGCTGTTGGCTCTTCACCGTACCGATTCCGACCGCTGAGCCTTCTGTTCCTCAATATTTTGCTTCACTTTGGCCAGCTTTTCCTGAACAGTTTGGCGACGCTGCTCCAGCTCACTGAGCTTGCGCTTCCTCGACTGCGACAGCTTGGACGGGAAGGACCAAAAGTAGTTTCCCGACCCGATCTGCTCAGCAACAAGACAAAGTAAAAGCAACAAAACCCCATGAGTTGGAATCTGCACCACTAAAGGTGTAGCCATAATAATGCAGCCAGCACCTTGTCGCAGTCCACCAATGCATCGTCCACTAGCGCTTGATTCACGTCCTTGACCGTTTGCAGAACTAACAAAATAGACAGTAAATGGTATCTTACGTTAGATAAATATTATTTATTGCGCATCGCACCAGCCGAGTGCTCTGAGGCCACGCACCGACGCCAGCTTTGGAGCCGAGCTTCTCCACTTCCTTGAGGTTGAACACCTCCTTCGACTCGTGGTAGATGTGCAGGATGCGCTCCCGCTTCTCCTGCAGAGAGACGCCCTTGCGGCCCATTGCGCGTCTCGACTGGAGTTGCTCGAAATCAAAATGGTTTATGAGTACCGTACTGACTGGTACTAAGGGATGCAATCGGTTTATTGCATAATTACGGAAATTCCAACGACAAGAAGTCTATTGCGCTGTTATATCGACTCCAGTTTCACCTCGCGCGACCCGCCAACCAATGCAGCCGTACGTTGAAGCGTTTGCCGCGTATGAAGCAGTAGGTCATCCAGTGTGCTGTCATTCTCGATGACGAGGTCTGCCTTGGCCACCTTTTCCTGCTCAAAAAGGAACATCACGACAGAAGTTAACATGTGAATAAACCATCAGTAGTTGATGCCGACAATATGTACGTCACGTACATGCAGCTTCATCTGCGACTTGATGCGCTTCTCTGCGTCTTCCCTCTTCATGTTGTCCCGCTTCATGAGCCGCTCGAGCTCATTCGCCTCGGAGCACGCCACCGCGATCGTCGGGTAGCAGAAGTACTCGAGCAGCTTGGTCTCGAACAGCAGCGGCGCATCGAACACCACAAGGCGCTTACGGCAGATCAAGCGCTGGTACACCAGCTGCTTGAACATCTCCCAGATGATGTACTTGTGGGTCGCAGCGTTGAGTTTCTTCCGCTTCTCCGGGTCGCTGAAGATGATAGCTCCGAGCTTTGCGCGGTTGATGGTCGCGTCCTCTTCATTGAGCACCCCAGCGCCGAAGTAGCGTACGATCTCCTTGTACGCGCCGCGACCGGGCATGACCACCTCTCTGGCCACCACATCGGCGTCGACGATGACAGCTCCAGCCTCCCGAAAAACTTTGGAGACCGTACTCTTGCCAGTCGCGATGCCACCCGTGAGTCCAACGCCGACCAACGACGCTCCCAGAGCTCTTCCCACCAAGTAACTCCCCGCCAACACAGCACCGTCACGAGTCGAGAACTACAAAAGCATTGCACATGCCTTAACCTGTCAGTATTTCCTTATCCTGGCACATACAGATTTAGGACATATCCACGTTATTTTCATTTTTCGTACCAACGGGGCGAGGGCAAACGGCGCGAGCGCCAGCAGCCAGCGCTTGAAAGAATGTTTCCGCAACTTCTCCTTCAGAACCCCCAACGGCACGCCGAGCAGTAGGCTCAGCGGCGCGAACGCCGCGAGCTGCACTGCATCCAGCATAGCGCAAGTCTCAGCTAATGAAAAAGTAACCCTGGATGCGTTGTCATCCACCAATCAGATTGCTTGAAAATCCTGGAATCCAGTCAGCAGGTCAAACCGTCAGTGCGAATTCTGAAGCATAGATGTCACCGTCCAAGCAATTGCGAGCGTCTGGCAGCGCCCCCGCCAACGTGACGCTAGCAGCACTGGCGCCGCTTCTCGAGTTCCTGGACGCGCGAGGCGTGGCGGCGCTCGTCTGCACACAGAAATCCGTCGGACGCGAGGGCTGCGCTGCCGTTTGGTTCTGGCTTGTCAGTCGCGTCAGCTCCTTGCTACTGGGCGTGGAGCTGCCGCGTCAACCACCACACAGCGAGACGCTGCAATTTGCAACTGTGCTACCGCTGCTGAGGCAACTACAGGCGGTTGGGTCGTGTAAGTTGGAGAGTAACATTTAATTGTCGTCTGTACACTTTTGGCTGATACGTTAGTTCACTGCCTGCAGACAACTTCGATCTCCACTTCGATGCGGCGAGACATGGTGGAGACGTGTACTTGGTGGAGAATGGAGACCGCTATGTGTCTCATTGGGGGGCCAACGGGGGCTCGATGTTCGGCGACCGGGCGTGTGCCCCTGCGGCGGTGAGCTACTGGGAGTGTGTGGGACTCAGTGAGGGCAGCTACATTGGCATCACTGAGGTGATCTCGCAAGGACAAGCTGGATTCCGGTACTACGGAGTTGACGCGCAACATTTGAAACGGACGCTGTCGCTGCCAACTCCGGCATGCGACCACATGCCGGCGGTGATGTATTGCGAGGGTGGATTCATCACTACGGGGTCGTTCCGAGGTCCCAAGCCGCAACTCCCCGCTCGAGTAAACTTTCTGGATGCGGGAGCGTTTAAAGAGGAGGATCGAGTTGGTGTGATGGTCGACCTCCTGGCTGGGTTCTTGCTTTTTGTGCGAAACGGGGAGCCGCAGGGTATGCGGATTCCCATCGACCGCTCCAAGAAATACCTCCCGGTGTTCAGTGCCTGTGCATGTTACAATTTGCAGCTCATACCCGATGCGCGTCCGCCATGGAACCGCATTTATTCAATTGGCGAGAACCGCAGAGGTGCCGCCAAAGAGACAGAGTTGCTGGAGTCGTCCAGTGTGGATAGACGACACGCAGTTGCTATTAATACCTGGGCTTGAGCCTCCAAACAGCGGTCTACCTCAACTGGCAACGATACCAAGTGTAAATCTATGCTAAATAATGTATTTCCTGTCTACAGCAAACAAAGTAAGGTGTGTGCCGCTAGGGTGGAGGTGAGCAACACAGACGATGTAAAACCTATGGGCAGTCCGCCAGTGCAGGACGGCGCATGCTGATAGTAGGGACTTCTGTTAAGATACTTAATGCAGTCATCTCGGAAAAGAGCTAGCAGGGGGTCCGTGCGGCCATGTTTAGAATTTAGTGCTCTCACTAAACGTACATTTTTGTCGTATCTTGGCACAGCATCTCTAGGATGCCGCAAAAGTCCGAGATACGCCTAAGCCGTCGAGCCCTGGATGGTGACGACAACCTTGCGCTGGTGTCCAGAGCCCCAGCCTCCAACATTGCGGTGCTCGCACAAATAGATTCCTAACGCAGACCAGGAATGAGCAGCCATACTATCCAAACAGTACGCAATCGTCCCTACCTTGCCACGTGCCGAGGTTGAACTTGCCGTTCGTGATCGGGATATTCACCGACGCGCCGATCAAAGTCGACTTGATGTGGCCCGGCATGTCATCTACTCCATCATGACTCAAACATTAGAAAATCTTGTCGAATTAGGTGCTCACCAGCGTGTTTCACTCACCGTCGCCTTCGTCCGTGTGGCGGAAAAACTCCCTACAAAGAGCGAACAAAATATCGTAAGAAGAGGGAATACTGCTGCTGCGCTCCACCGCGCCTTACTTGTTCCACGATTCCGGGACGATGCGGTTAAACGCGCCCTCCATGTCGGTCCTGCAACACAAATATAAACAATATCAAGAGGTTTCAGCATAATCGGCACCCTTTCCGTAGAGAGCAATGGCGCTCTACTTACCGGACGTCGGGGTCGCAGTTCTCGTTGATACTGAGCGACGCAGACGTGTGCTTGATGAACAGGTTGGCCATGCCGACCTTGACGCGAGAAAGCTCCGGGAGCTACGGCAGCAATTGCAATCAAATAAAATAATATAATACAAAGAAGCTTAACGACAAAGTGCCGAAGCATTGGCAGTTAAACTGGTGGAAACAGCATGCCAAACCTGCTTCTCGACCTCGCGCGTCACCACTATTAAACCCGAGAACAAAGACAAATAAATAAAACAAGTATCGAGGTTTAGTACGGGGACGTTGGGGGCATTTTTGGTTAGTGGGTGATGCGAAGGCGTACGGTGGAAGCCGCGGCTGGGCGCCGTGAGCACGATCTCCTTCTGGAACCACGTCGCCATCTTGGCTGCTTTACTTCTCGATGAAGAGTGGGGAATTGCATCCAGCTCGTTGATTGGCTGACTGATGGTTGTCAAAAACAATTTGTGGACCACCCAAGTCGGATGGTGAAGTCTTGACAAGCGAAGCCATCCATGCTCGAGCTTGCAACAGGCAAGTCAATGAGTGTGTGCCAGCATTAAGATGCACCATGTTGAAGCGTGCAAGTTGTCAAGACGCATTGAATCTTTAGATTAAAGCCGCGAGTCGTTCGTGAACGAGCCTTTTGCGACACCATTTGTGTGCGATGCGCTAGCAGTTTCTCCCGAGTGCAGCCACTATTCTGTGGAACAAGCTTCCGCTTAGTGGGTTGGTTGCCCACGTCGCCTTGGTTGCTGCTGGAGAACGCAGCGACTCCAGCTCTCATTTCGTATTTCGCCGGTAGACACAAAAGCGCCTGCAACCGTTCACGGAGTCCCAAGCACAACGATGGGCAAGTCTTCTACTCACAACGTTGCCGCTGACCAAGAGTTTTCCAAGCTGGAGCATTTGCTGGTCCAGACTGCGGACGAGATAGCCAACTGCCTCAAGGTTCTCAAGACCAACCTCGCAGAGTTCGACAAGCGCAATGGGCTGCTCTTCGTCAACACCTCAAAGTCCTTCATGAGGAGCGACATCCGCGCTGCGAAAGACGTGGCTTCCGAGTTGCGGTATGTCGCTGACCAGATCGCCAAGAGTGATGCTCCGTCCGAGTGGGAGATCACCGCTGCACGTAGCAAGATCAACGCCGTCGCGGACGCCTTGAGTCAGCTCAAGAAAACCGCTCGCGCCTACGACAGGAAGGACACGTCGAAGGGCATTGCGGGGATTCTTGGCAACGCGCTCAATGGCAACAAGGACGACGGTCATAACAACGAGAACGATGCCGTCGGCAACGATGACGCCAAGAGCGGTAACTTGGGATCGAATAACGCCCAATCGGGGTCTGAAGGAAGTTGGTTTGGCGAAGACAGCAGAGGCAGCGACAGCAGACGCAGTAGTGACAGTGGCACGGGCATGTCCAGATCTATCGATACGGTGGAGGCAGTGGCGAAGCGCACCTTACACGACAACTTCAAGGGGTTCTCCGCTCTAAAACATCAAGTCTTAGTTGCGGAAGAGTCGTTGTCTCCCTCGTTTGCAGAGCGTGTCATGGACACCGTGAGCTCCATGACTAGCAGCTTGAAAGGTGAGGCCGAGTTTGCGCCAGAAGGGATGGCGAAGAAGAGCATGAGCGTGTAAGCTTCGCACAGCACCGAGCGCGCGTCGTCGGCATTATTTGAATGCTTCATAGTCACCTGCATACCGCGCAAATACTATGCCAGTACTACATGCAATTAACAAACTTCCTTTGCTTCAATGAGAACTACATGTAGCAACGCTGTTTGACAGAAAAAAAATTGCTGGAGAGAGTAGATTGATGCTAAGCTAGCAAGATATCGTTGCTATTAACTGCCTAGGTATTAGTTGACCTGCGCCATGATGCATAGTTCGGTACTGTTTGTTTGACAAAGCTTGTTGCAAACTTGACTGTTCCTACCAGCCAATCAGCACTCGTGTATAGGCCAACTTCAACTTATATCGTCTTACAGTAAGACACTTACTACGGCTTGTTTTCATGGAGCTACCTGCCCTGATACGTACGTCGAGCATCGCTCAAGAAAGACTCCACGAAGAACGCTGTGGCGCTGCGCATGCACATGCACATGCCACGCATTTAGCACATCCAGAGCCTTGACAAATGTAAGGCAAGATTGCCGTCGCAGTGAGACAGTCAACATGGATTTTCCGGTTGCCGGTATATCATTCTGCGTGGGTTCATTTTGCTCAAGATCGAATCCCGCGCATCGATGCCTTTGTCCTCCATGAGGCATGGCTCATTCCACAAGTTCCCCTGAACATCACAAGTCGATCCACCAAGTTCATCGATACAAGCATGGGCAAGTCCACCACCACCGCCGCCGCGAACGCACTCTCCGAGCAGGAGTTCACTAAGCTACAGGCGCAACTGCACCAAAGTGCTCAAGACACGCTGAGCTACCTCGAAGCCCTCAAACACAGTCTAGGCGAGTACGACCACAAGCACCACCTGCACCTCTCAAACTCGGCAACGTCGTTCTTCGACGATGGCCTCGACCACGCCAAGGAGACAGTGAAGCAGCTCAGGCACGTGGCTGATCACATTCGCAAGGATGCTGGCGAGGCGGATGTCGTCGCGGCTCGCAATGCAATGGAGCAGGCTTTCAACGCCCTGGCTGACCTGCACAAGGTCGCCAACGCGTTCGACACCGAGCACCCGACGCCCACCAGCCACAGCGAGAAGAAGCCCACCACGTCCGAGACGGCGGAGTGGCTCGTGAGCACCACTCGTGACGCCACGTTCAGTGGTTTCGCGCCGCTGCAGCGTCAGATCATCGAGGCCCAGACAGCTATTGGTGTGGCCGACAAGCCGTCGATGAAGGAGCGCGCAAAGGAGGCTGTGCACCACGTAGCCAGCAAGATCGACAGCAAGCTGGACAAGATCAAGGGCGAGCTGAGGTCAAGTCCGAAGGCTAAGGACGAGCAGCAGACCGAGGCTTCTGCTTAAAGCAAGCAAGCGTAAACTGATAGCGACGTAGCTCAAGCGGGTCAGTAAACTACAAAATCAACAAACGTTGAAGTTACATGATCTCTAATGCTACGAGTTCGTCTGCGTTGCATGCACAACGCTAGGACGCTGATAACTTTTCTTACCGGACGGATGTGGTCTCGTTTTCCGATACTGCTGCTGCCACTACCATTGTTACAGTAGAAGGAGTCACTGTGGGTGGGACGCTTGTCACGATGGTAGTGCTAGCGCCGTGGAGGAGGTGCTGAGTGTAGTAGCGCGTGCGTAGTAGAGCCTGGAGGTCGGCAGCATCCCGACGACGCTCAGCGAAGTGCAGGGCCAAACCGCCAACGCGCGCACCGAAGCGCAGCAGAAGCCGCGCGACCCTGACATCACCAAGCAGAGCTGCGGCGTCGAGAGGGCTGGTACCGTTGTGCTTTGCAACAGTGGCGCTCGCCCCACCATCAAGCAGCGCCTTCACGACGGCCCTGTGGCCTCTGTGAACTGCAGCGAAGAGTGCTGTGGCGCCACTTGCTGTCTGGATATCGCGAGAGGCACCAACCTCCAGGAGGAAGTTAACCAGTCTGATGTGACCTTCCTCGCTGGCGATGTACAGCGCCGTCAGTCCGGATCGGGTCTGGTCGTTCAGACGAGCGCCGCAGCGTAGGAGCGCTCGAGAGACGGCCTTCCGTCCCATGCGAGCTGCAATGTGCAGAGCGGTGGACATGTCGTCCATCTTGGCGTGCACGTCGGCCCCAGCACGCACCAGCAGCTGAACAATCTTGTCGTGGCCCTCTTGAGCAGCGATGTACAAGCAAGACACACCTCCCTGTGGCCGTCGGAAGCTCGGGTCCGCACCGCGTGCTAATAGTAGAGAAGCAATGGCCACATATCCCATTTGACACGCCAAGTAAAGCGGAGACACGTTCTCGTCCATGAGGGCATTGGCATCCAGCTCCGTCAACAGCAGAAGATCGGAGACCACGAAGAGGTGGCCGCCTTCGCAGGCCAGGAACAGCGCTTGCACCAGCTGCTGCTTGCTGATGCGACCGCGAACTTGCTTCTCGTCCTCCGCCTGCTTCTCCGCTGCGAGGAGTCTCAGCACAGTCGATCGGTGGCCGTTCTTGGCGGCAGCACACCATGCAGTCGCGCCACCCGCGACAGCGTAATCCCTTCGCGCGTTAGCGTCGAGCAGCATGTCCACCAGGACATCCCAGCCGTGCTCGCTTGCGAGGTAGAGAGGCGAGGCTAGACTCAACGAGCGCGTGTTCACTTCACCTCCAGCTCGCAGCAGCAATCGCGTGGCTTCTGTCAGTCCATTGGCGACCGCAAGACTCAGCGGCGAGTGTCCATCGGCATCGGTATTCTCCAAGTCGAAAGTAGCACCTCTGGGCTGGCCCTTTGCCAGTTCTAGAAGCACCGGCAACACGCGCGTTCTGCCGCTGGCACATGCGTACAGCAGAGCGGACATCAACGCCAACCGGTCTTCCTCTTCTTCTCGAGCGTTCACGTCGACAGCGTCGCGACCGCTAGTAAGTAGCAATGGGACGTCCAACAACGCTCGTGGTCCACTGGCAACCAGCGTGCGGGTGAAGACTCCAGTGTCACGTGGAAGTTGACGTCGGCACCACCGGCTGAATTCATCGAGGAGAGCTGGCAGCAACGGTAGCTCGACCAGCTCGTTGCTGACCAGCATCTGCAACTCCCGCAGTAGAGGGCTCAACACTGGATCTTGCTGGAAGAACGCGCGATGCGCCGGGGTGTGCAGAGCACTCAAACGCTGGAGCGTCGGGAAGTGGCTCTCGACACGCGAAATAAACGCACGTGTCACGCTGGTGTCGTCGAAGTTGAGCTCCGTCAGGGACGGGTGTGATCCTGTGAGCTGCTGGGACGGCGAGGACTGAGCGGCGAACAACTCCCCAGTCACTCGCTTGCAACGCCGCACGGACACGGAGCGGAGACGAAGCGATTGCGCGTTGAGGACCGCGAGCACACCAAAGTCCGATATTTCGAGGCAGTCGTCAGCGACGATCTCTTCGAGGTGGGCCCAGAAGCACGATGTCAGAACGAGCAGGTCGCGGTCGGCGAGAGAGCGCTGGCCCGACAGGTCGAGTCGACTGACACGACTGTAACTCTGCAGCACTCCTTGACACGCGCGGTCCAGTGTCCGCGTGCACACGGGCGAGGTGCGAGCCGACAAGTCAAGACGATCCAGAGCCAACGTCTGCACTCGCCGTCTCCACGATCGATTGGTCTGTCGGATGGTCTGGTGCTCCCGTACGTTGAGGAACGACAACACCAGACACAGCAGAGCCTCCTCCTGTAGCGCCGCCTCCAATTCGCCGCATCTCCGTCGAGGGAGAGCGGTGACAGCAACGCGATCGCGACGTTGCAGCAGTTGGTAGTTAGTCCGGTGCTTGGGTGGACCTCCAGAGCCGAGGGCGCGGCGCGGCTCAGCACCCGGTGCTTCCGTGGTCGACTGAAGTAGCTGGTATCGTGGCTGGCCGCAGCGACGGCGGTGCTGGCAACCGGTTCCGTGTCGACGCTGGTGGGGGCATTGTCATCGACTTCGGGCATGGACACGTGAGGGTACGAGCGCTTCATGGCGAATGTGGAGAGCTTGTTGTTCGTCGCCGTGTTACGCCTGCCGAGGAACGGGGAGCCAGCCAGCCAGATGGAGAGGTTGGTGACGCGAGAGAGAGCGAGGAGTGGAGTGAGAGCGTCGAGATGGAGGCCTGTCGACTTTGGGACTTGAATTGAGCTGCTTAGGGCCAGGTCAGGTCTGTTCCTCGACTGCGTCCAGCTTCTGAAGCTGAGCAGGCCTGACCCTGGAGGTCACCTTCGTAATCCGAGTGCAAGGCAAAGACCTATTCTGCCAGCAATAGAACGCAGAAAAACAGGGGAAAAGATTGGCAAGATAGATGTCTATCAGTAGGTGGTGTCATCCCTCACAAGTTTTTCAAGAATAAGACAAGGGGCAGGGCACGAGGACCTCCGTCGTGAGGGTGGAGATTCATACATAGCCACCTTGGCGGCGTCCTGTACCCCGGAGGTGCCGCCGAAAATACCCCGCTAACGCTGTCAACCTACATATATGTAGTACTCTTGGCAGCAACTCTCACCTTGAAGACACGACAGACTCTCAGCCTCTCCGCAGCTTTAGTTGGCCCCGACAGATTTAGCTAGACGACGCCTTTTTAGTTGGCAAGTGAGTCGTCCGTCCGTCTGCCGCCCGCCCCCAAAGTCGACCAACGAGCCGAGCCCCAACGAAAACGACCTCGCGCAATACATTAGTGACCTCTCCTCGCTGAACCTCGCGGATGCAAAGCATCCATCCATGGTCGGCAGGAATCCAGTTATTGCTAGGAACGCGAAAAATAATGCAAGCTCTGGTCTGCGAACTGAGTTGATTCTGGACGCATGAACGCGTAAAGCGGGCGCGCCTCAACGTTCTCGCCGTCGTTCGGCCGCACATATCAGAGCTTGAGATCGTAGTGCTGGTCCGTGAGTCTCCGGTACCGGGCGTAGTGTTCCGCTGCGACGTCCGTGCGCCCGCGGCCGAGCGTTAGCAGCGACACCCGCTTGGCCACCTCCGCGTCGTCGGGGGCGAGACTGAGCGCGCGCTGGAAGTGCGCAAGGGCATCCGTTGGTCGCCCTAATTGCTCGTACACCCGCGCGATGTTCCGGTGTAGACTCGGGTCTTGCGGTGACAACCGTAGCGCGGTGGTGCTGTGAGTCAGGGCCTCGGTGTACGCGCCCCGTCTGGCCAGCAGGGCCGCCAAGTTGCAGTATGCATGCGGAAACGTGGGCCAGCGCGCGATGGTCTGGCGCAGCAGCGTCTCGGCCTCGTCGGGTTTGCCCTCGTGGATCCGAGCCAGCGCCCATTCGTTGGAGACTTCGGGGCCCCCTTGCTGCGTAAGCCACGCGATGCGGGAGTGTCGTGCGTGCGTATCCTGGTCGCCTCCTGCTCTTGCCAGCGCCGCCAGGTGGTGGTGCGCGCTCGCGTCCATCGGGTTCGCGCCGATCTTGCGCTGGAAGTGCTCCATCGCTTCCAGCCGCTTCATGGTGGCTGCAACTGCAACGACTGCAACAATGCTGAAATGGCTACACTTCTGGTGATGGTGAACCCAGCCAAAAATAGTCCACCTCACAAGTACTTGAAGAAATTCAGCACTGGTACTCAAACAACCTATCGCGTTTGGTACATCTTCTTTTCCTAATACTAGTACTACTTGTATCTGGCATTGTACATGTAGACTCTATCGTTTTAACCTCAAGAGGACTAGTTAAGAGAAAAGTTTAGGAAGAATTCGCGAAGTTATTATTCTGCTTGAAGGGATCACGTTTGTTGATTTTGTAATTCACAAACTCGCTGCAGCTACGTCACTATCAGTTTACGCTTGCTTGCTTGAAGCAGAAGCCTCGGTCTGCTGCTCGTCCTTAGCCTTCGGACTTGACCTCAGCTCGCCCTTGATCTTGTCCAGCTTGCTGTCGATCTTGCTGGCTACGTGGTGCACAGCCTCCTTTGCGCGCTCCTTCATCGACGGCTTGTCGGCCACACCAATAGCTGTCTGGGCCTCGATGATCTGACGCTGCAGCGGCGCGAAACCACTGAACGTGGCGTCACGAGTGGTGCTCACGAGCCACTCCGCCGTCTCGGACGTGGTGGGCTTCTTCTCGCTGTGGCTGGTGGGCGTCGGGTGCTCGGTGTCGAACGCGTTGGCGACCTTGTGCAGGTCAGCCAGGGCGTTGAAAGCCTGCTCCATTGCATTGCGAGCCGCGACGACATCCGCCTCGCCAGCATCCTTGCGAATGTGATCAGCCACGTGCCTGAGCTGCTTCACTGTCTCCTTGGCGTGGTCGAGGCCATCGTCGAAGAACGACGTTGCCGAGTTTGAGAGGTGCAGGTGGTGCTTGTGGTCGTACTCGCCTAGACTGTGTTTGAGGGCTTCGAGGTAGCTCAGCGTGTCTTGAGCACTTTGGTGCAGTTGCGCCTGCAGCTTAGTGAACTCCTGCTCGGAGAGTGCGTTCGCGGCAGTGGTGGTGGACTTGCCCATGCTTGTATCGATGAACTTGGTGGATCGACTTGTGATGTTCAGGGGAACTTGTGGAATGAGCCATGCCTCATGGAGGACAAAGGCATCGATGCGCGGGATTCGATCTTGAGCAAAATGAACCCACGCAGAATGATATACCGGCAACCGGAAAATCCATGTTGACTGTCTCACTGCGACGGCAATCTTGCCTTACATTTGTCAAGGCTCTAGAAGTGCTAAATGCGTGGCATGTGCATGTGCATGCGCAGCGCCACAGCGTTCTTCGTGGAGTCTTTCTTGAGCGATGCTCGACGTACGTATCAGGGCAGGTAGCTCCATGAAAACAAGCCGTAGTAAGTGTCTTACTGTAAGACGATATAAGTTGAAGTTGGCCTATACACGAGTGCTGATTGGCTGGTAGGAACAGTGGAATTCGCAGTTCGAAGAACTGTCGATTGGGAAGGTTTTTGGATGACATCGAACGACATTCACGCTACATTCGTCACTTCACCCCGTGCGGATGACATCAAACAACATTCACACAACATCATACAGCAATCGACACATACATACATGTACAGGTTTTGATGGATGCCTATTCGCCTCGAAACTTCTTTTCCTTCTACTGTAGATTGATGTCAGATGCCATTAGACCTCCACCACAAACAGGGCTACTACGCCGAACAACATATTGTGTATTAGGGGACATTGTGTATTAGCAAGCATTGTATTCTTTTGATCACTATGATGCATCGGTGCTAATGATGCTAACCTTGGGCAAACTGGTGCCACATCACTGCATCGTATTACACTACTATACATGCAGCGCAATGATACTTACTCATTCAATTAGCGGTAAAAGTATCGATTCGATCTGTTTTGAGTCATAGCCTATGTCCTCCTCTTTCAGACAGATTTTCTTCAGCATGCATAGTTTCTCAGAGAGAGATAATGAAAATCGTGTGGTTAGCTGAGTTTGCCGTAACGTAAAATGTCGGCGGGCTGATAATGTATGAATCCCCACACTCATTGGACTTAATCTGGATGGATTAGATTAAACCTTCCACTAAAACATTGCAAAAAAAGTTCTTAAAGTCCTAGGTTGTGCAATCCAAGAAGGGAAGTACAGCTCGATTTTATTTTGCTCAACGTATTTTTTTAATCCAAACCCGCCGACAATGCGGTGGCGTCCTATACGGTGGCGAACGAATCATTCAGCGGAAACTTGTTATTCGGGTCTATTCAGTACCGGTGACAGATTTTGTGGGTAGGTTTTCGTCGACAGCAGTTGAGTTTGATGATCTTACAGTAAAAAGTGTCAATAGTGTGGGCCACGGTATTTGCGCCACCCGAAATCTGGCTCGGTCTACACTATTAGTGTGGGCTACGGTAATTACGCGCCCACACCAATAATAAAGCCACACTAATACTGTAGACTTAGTTATGGCTTATATTCGAGTGCTAGCTGAGGCATGCCAAAAGTGCAATTGAATGAATGAGGGAAAACTAGCTTGGCCAATCTACTCTATCGTGCCTAACCGACAAGTACGCGAAGTCTTGGCTTCTAACTCCAAGGCCTGTTACGAGGGGACCATAAAACAATGTGGCTATTTTACCAGTACAATCACAACAGGGAGGTCTGGAGAAAGACCACAGTAAAACCAAGTAGCGCACTGGCAGATGTACGTATATTCTCTTCGAGCTTAATCTGTCTTCTTCCTCGAACTCATCTCGATACTTCTCGATGATTTCCTGCAGATGCTTGGAAAGCTGCGATTCCTCCCACACTCCGGTCGATCCGCATCTAGCACAACGACTGAGTCATCACCTTCCTCTTCCACCCTCGCACCAGCGCTATCAGCAGTACTCGTTGCAAGGTTGATGTCGGTATTAGAGTGGGATTTTGTTTCTTCGTCTCCACTCCTCGCCAGAGGAAAGAAATCGACCAGCACATTCTGTCGAAAGGCTCGCTGCATCGGTTTCTGTTGGCTTTCGATCACTCTCTTTTCTTGACGCTTGGCTGGAGAGCTGGAGCACTCATGACAACGAACGTGACCACCCTGCTTTTCTTCGACGGGGAGTCCGCAGAATGGGTGGTTCCTTCTACCACATACATCACAGGTAGGGGAGACGCTGGAGGTGTCGAGCCCACACCCGCTGCACGAGGACTCCATGCGACTTTTCGTGAGAACTTGACAATGACAACTGGCTTACTGGCTTTCTGCATTAGCGTGCAAATAGTGTGGGTTGAAGAATTCATGCACAAATAGTGTGGCTTGCAGGACGGAGACCTTAATAGTGTGGGTTTGGCCATCTGCAGACTGGTAAACATAATTAGTGTGGCCTATGCTATTTGCGCAGCCACACTATTGATCAACCCACACTATTGACACTTTTTACTGTACTTGTCCCGACGGTACCCCAACAAATAAATAAATAATTCGCGATTTGGTTGGTATCATTTGCGGGAACCCGGATCCCCGCCAATCGTTTCATTTGTCTACGAAGACTTGGATGATTTAGACTTGTCTTCTGTGAGACTACATTGCGTCCCGGACAAAATATGCGTGCGGCGGTACCATGTTTTAACAAACAGAGTTTGAATGCTCCTATGCTGTCGCTGTACGCCGCGGATTCCTGTACGAGAGGAAGTCCCGAGCGGACATTATCAAGCGAAGGACAAATACCCGATGTATCTTACTCCTACACGCTATCGAAATCTGCTAGACCTCAGTTTTCACTTCATGAAACTTGAAGCAATTGCTGACTTCATCGGGTTATCCTGCAAGTTCGGTTGAACAGTTATCGTGATAGCGCTACATATTCGAATGCACGTTTGTTTTATCACCAAGTGTCAGTTTCTGAGCAATGCAGGATTCTGCCTGGGCATCAGCGCGCATTTAGTAGCAGGAAGGATGTAAATGGAGTGATGATATATGTATGTCAACTGGCAATACCTTTGAAAAGAAGCGATCAAGTACACTTGAGTGTACATGCAGTGGTAGATTAGGCAGATACTGTGGCTGCGAAGCAGGCGCAGGAGATGCCCGAGTACATCGACTTCCTTGTAAGGGTATCCGTACAAGCTAGCATCGATCTGCGAAACCCCCCCGGGTTCACCACCCGGGTCCCCAAATTTGCTTTGTCAAACAAACTGTACCGAACTATGCATCATGGCGCGGGTCAAGTCATACCTAGAAAGTTAATAGCAATGATATCTTGCTAGCTTAGCATCAATCTACTCTCTCCAGCATTTTTCTCTGTCAAACAGCGTTGCTACATGTAGTTCTCATTGAAGCAAAGGAAGTTTGTTAATTGCATGTAGTACTGACAAGGTTTTGCGCGGTAGGGCTAGTGCCTACAGGTGACGATGAAAGTTTTTTTTTTTACCTAACAGTGCCGAGGACGCACGATCGGTGCAGTGCTCATGCTCTTCTTCGCTATCCCTTCTGGCGCAATCTTGGCCTCGCCTTTTAAGGTGCTGGTCATGGAGCTCACGGTGTCCATAACGCTCTGCATTGACAATGCTACAGTAAGAAAATCTACCAGCTCCACTTACGAAGTGCGCAAAGTTTTTTTTTTAGCAAACATTGCTAGAAAACTTAACCTTTACTCCCCACAGAGCCCACACGTGGACAGGCCCTCCGAAATAATCATTGTATTGCAGATCCAATACAATATTTCTCAGTAAATAACTTATTTTTGTAAAAAGCATTTTT
Organism: Phytophthora melonis; assembly: GCA_024211575.1. NCBI lineage: Eukaryota > Oomycota > Peronosporomycetes > Peronosporales > Peronosporaceae > Phytophthora > Phytophthora melonis. The sequence goes on along the minus strand of JAMXKT010000094.1, from coordinate 761,762 downwards.
GCCCAATAAAGTATTTTTACAGGTTATTACCATCATTGCTTTTTTTTTTTACGAAAACCACTTTTTTACGAGACTGTAAAACGTGTTTTCGAAGTACTCTTCACGACAGCCACCAGATAGCACGTAATTACGCCACGGGGCATGCCTCCAGCAGAGGCTGCTCCTCTTACCTACTCTAGCGTACCACCAGCACCTTGTCGATCATTTCTGAATTCATCATGCGTTCTCAAACCTCCTTCACGACCAAGCAAGTCTGCTCCTACTTCTTCACTCCGCTCCTCGACGAACAAGATGAGCCCACCGAGCACTTTCGCTGCCAGTGCGGCACAGTGCGCAAGCAAGACGTGAAAACGGGCTACTCGAACCTCTACAGCCACGTGCTGAAGCAGCATCCCGACTACGTGACCACGCTGAAAAACAGCGGCTTCAACTCGGGCACGCTGGTCGTTTTATCGACCAGAAGAGCCAGACTATCTACTGCTGGCTGGACTTTGTCACTGAGTGCAACCTCCTTTCTCGTTCTGCGAACACCTGACGGTGGACAAGTACACGACGATGAAGCGGATTTGCACCGAGACGCTGTTGAAGTACGCGCTCTTGGTGACCAAGGAAGTCGAGATTGGCATCAGTGCGTTCATCCCTCTCAACTTCGGTATCATGCTTGACGGGTGGAGCTTCCACTCGGAGCATTACGTCGCCGTTTTTGCCGTTTTCGAGCACGACCAGCGCTCGGAGAAGGTTCTCCTGGCATTGGCTCCGATCGCGGATGACGGCGTTGAGGACCAGACTGCTGAGAGCCACGTCGCCTTCCTGACCGGCATTCTCCCCTTTTTCAAGCGGGACATTTCCAGCATCACCTACCTCGTGGCTGACAACTGCTCTGTCAACACGAGGTTGGCTGATTTGCTTCACGTGCCGTTCATCGGCTGTGCCAGCCATCGGTTGAATTTGGCGGTCAACTTGTATCTCTCTGACTACGAGCCACTGCTGGAGCAAATGCAGCAACTCATGCGAAAGCTGCGAGGATTGAACAAGGCCAATCGACTGAGGTAATTCGTATTTTGTGCTTTTTGTGATCGTGATATTTTGTACTGACCTAAATTGTATGTTTTGCTTTTTTTGCTGTTTTTGCTTTTTTCTCAGGCAAAAGACCAATTTGCGCCCGGTACTTCGCCAAGCGACTCGATGGGGCTCCACGTTCAAGATGCTCGAGCGGTACTTTGACCTGCGCGACGCGCTGGACACGGACGATGACGACATCGTGTCGTTAATGCCGACCCGCCGCCAAGAGAATCGGCTGCGTGCCCTGCGCGACCAGCTCCGCGATTTCCAGAGCGCGACGATGAAGCTGCAGGAGGACAGCATCACGCTTCTCGACGTGCGCGACATCTTTGACGCACTCGTCGAGAAGCATCCCGTCGTCGACACGTACCTCGCAGCCGATGCTGCCATCGTGAAGGACCCAGACTTTGAAGCGGCGTGCGTGCTTGCGCTGGCGGAAAAGACCGAGGAGCTGACGGAAGACCAGCTGCTCATGCTCAGTCCTTTGAGACCGTCGCCGCCGCTGCCGCAGCTCCCAGCCCCGGCGGGCGCCCCCAAGGCTTCGCGGATCAGGTCCTGTCGGCGAGGAAGAAGCAGCGCACGGTGCAGAAGAAGTTTGGAGGAGTGCGCCACATCCCTCCAACTTCTAACGCTGTCGAACGTTTGTTCAGTGTCGCGAAGCACACGCTGTCGAACCACCGACAGGGCATGCTGCCGGTGCACCTTGAAACGGTACTGTTCTTGAAGCTTAATCGGCGCTTCTGGAATGCGCGTACCGTCAGCAAGGTGGTGAACGGACAGTAAGTCACTTGATAGTGATGAAGGTAATGATCAATACAATACTTTCCACTCCAATAATTTACTTCACTGTTGCCGATGTCAGTCATAATAGTTTATTTCTTACCATGGTGCTAGTACTATTGCAGTATTATTATCGGAAGGCCTGCACGTGGGCCCACTTTCAAGATAGTGCTACGCAGCTCCCAGAAATAGTTAACCCCTAATGTAGAGGAAGGAACGCTGTGCTGTGCGCGTAATTTTCAGCGTGAACCGAGCAGTCCTTCACACCAAACCCAAAATCCGAGCCCACGCGTGGGCTCGACCACCTGGGTAGTAAAGGTAAGTAAACCCTCTCAAACGAAATATGTGATTTGGGTACCGTATAATACTTCTTCCATCCGACAAGGTCTTACATATATCCGACAACCATTATTGACCAATCACTTAGCGCCATATTTTTAAAAATATCGATATGGTGTGGTTTGATTGGCTATATAAAAGAGTAACCCTGCGTAACCACTGAAGATTGGAAGAAGTATTATACGGTAAGCTGCAGATGGCTTCACATTTCTAAGTTACACCGCACCCGAAGACTTTGTCACCCCCCAACTTTTCTATGATCCATCCGCATTGTGGTCCACCACACTCGAAGTTTGTATGGGGTGGGATTAACGTTAATAACGTCAATAACGTTTTAAACGCTCTGCTGACATCACTTCCCATCGCCAACCCGCAGAGATGGCGCCAGGCGGCGAGTCCAAGAGCGACGACGGCAGCGACGTGGAGCAGTACGAGCTCACGGAGGACGAGGACGAGCAGGAGCAGAACCAACACAAGGCCCAAGACCGAGATGCAGACGCTGACGAGCCTCCTCCCGACTCGGCCAAGCGCGTCACGGGCAAACGCAAGCGCTCGCTGTCCCAGAATGACGAGGAGGAGATCGCTCGGCGGCGTCGACGCAGGCGCTCGCTGGCCTTCCAGCAGCGACGGCGCTCTCTGACGCCCAGCGAGAGGAAGGCGGGATCGGCCGGCACCGCTGGAGGCGCGGCGGCGGCCCCTGCGCACAGCAAGCAGTACATCAGTGATATGTACTCGACCATTATCAAGATGTCGTCGGAGAATGTACGTGGGAGCGAGCCTGTTATAGTGGAGAGGAGAGAGGAAAGTGGGGATATCGAGCTTACTATTTTTTATTTAATGTTTATGGAATGTAGAAAATTAACGTCAAGAACTCGTGGAGTCTGCACTTGATCGACCACATGGAGGACATTTTGGACTCGTCCAAGTACGAAGTGAATTTATATGATATGGTGGGGTTGGTTGTAAGTTATTAACGGTTGTGTGGCTGTAAATTGCGGTAGGAAAATTGCTGCGGACGGAGACGCAGACGATGACACGTACAACTTCCAGAAGGCGAGCTGCACGCTGGACGCGAGTATCAAGATTTACTCGTACCGAGTGGACGACACGTGGAACTCGTCGTATAAGATCCTGGAGAATCTGTCGCGCACGGAGCAGAAGCACGGCGTCGACGACGCGGGCAGTGATGAGGAGCGAGGTGCGAGTAAAGGGCGCAAGACGAGGAAGACGCACGCGCGCACGATCGAGAAGAACCTCAACAATATCAACCTAAAGAGCTACGACACGGAGTGCGAGGCCGACCCGCTGTTTCACAAGATGTCGCAGTCTTTTGATGAGGGCGGTGCCAAGGGCATGCTGCTGGCTAACTTGAGCGTGTACGACGGTTGCAAGATCCTGTTGAACTCGTCGGATGTGAGCTTGGTGACGCGCAAGCCGATCCACGGTGCTGCAGATACGTCGCTAAAAGAGGAATCTGAGCTGAAGGAGAAGAAGAGGTCGGACGGTGCGAAGGCCAACGACTCTGCGTCTCCAGAAGCCAACGATGAGGCGAAGAAATCGGAGTCGACCAAGGCTGAAACAGAAGGAGATGAAGAGGACAAAACTGAGACAGAGAAGGAGGGTGATTCCGGGGAAAATGAACGAGATGATAGCGAAAAGACCGGTGATGACAAGCAAGAAGGTGACGCAGTTGAGGACAAACTCAATGGATCTGATGAAGACCTCACCATGGAGGAGGACCAGGAGAAGGAGAAGGAGGGTTCAACCGGAGATTCTACCGCCAACGGTAGCGAGAAGGATAAGGAGGGGTCCCCCGAGAATGAACTGGAGAACGAAAAGGAAGATTCGCCCGAGGATACCACGACGGAAGAGGATCAGACCAAGGAAGGCGAAAGTTCTGACGCCGCTGAGGCGGCAAAGGATGTGGGAAGTGCTGACAAACTTCCTGCCGCCAAGGAGCGTATCAGCCTGTCTCTGTTTGGCAGTCTGTCATGCATTGAACAGGATGTACAAAACCTGAGTGTCTGTCCTCCGCTGTATCGAATGTACGATCAATTGGATGAATTCTACGGAGATGAGTCCCGCCACAAGCTCGGTATCAAGAACGACTTCTTGCTCACTACGCCAGTCAAGGGTCGACGACAGACGTTGGACAAGCAAGATGCAATCACAATGAACTTGGCCGGTATCATGGAATGTGCCAGTGAAGATGAATCGGACGGGGAGGACGCAGCACAGGACAACGCACTGGATTTCGGTGATGACAACGCCGATTACGATGCCGATGAAGATGGTGGCGACACTGGTGCCGAAGCAGACGAACCTGCAGAGGTTGAGGTCGATCCTGCCGATGACGAAGACATGGACAAAGAAAGAGAGGTTATTGATCTGGCTGTAAGTGACGACGAGGAGAGCGTGCAAGAAGATCTTACTCAAGAGGGGGCTGATTCCGGAAGCAAAGGTCTCGACAAAGAGTCTTCTTTGACGTCGAGTGCTGCAGACTTCTTCCGTGCGAAGGTGAACGAGAACTTGCCGGAAAATTACGAGAACAACCTGTTCTCGCAGATGATTGAGTCTGCTCTCGTTCGGTCTGCGACGCTGGAAGATGAGCAAGGTGGCGAGGACCAAGAGGGCAAGAACGACTACTCCTACTTCGATGTTAAGATGCTACGCAACTGGGCAGGCCCTGGCCACTGGAAGTTCCCTGGTGTCCGCAAGATTCAAGCGAAGCAGAAAGAGGAGGCGGATAAGGATGGACTCGAGGTCGACGAAGATGGCGTTATAATCAAGGCCGAACCGAACGAGCGTCTTCCTGAGCGCGCTCGGAAGGGAAGTACTACTGGCGCGGAAAAGAAGGCCGCCATTCTCGTTGACTTTTTCGGCGAAGAACCTGACATGTCGAGACTAAAGGCTCCAAAGTCTGCCTCCACTCTGGAGGTCTCGAAGGGTAACCTGAAGAAGCAGGCAGAAAATGCGTCAGATCTGGTGTTGCCTGTGGACACGCACATCGAGATTGGTTTGTTCTTCCGTCACTTTCTGAAGGAACGGCCTCGATTTTTCAGGAAGCGCGGTGGTGGTGTGGTGGATGGCGCCCATCGGGAGAGTGCTCCAGTGAATGACTTCGAGTTTGGAGACAATAGTGCTGATATCGCTGACGATAACGATCGGGACCAGCCCTTCACGTACAATGAAGATAGTGCCGGTTTTGAAGGAAGCTATGATGACGAAGATGATGGCGCTAGCGTGGCAGACGATCCTGGCACTGAACCCTTGTACTCCGTCGAAGGCCTGGTGCAGGCTGATCGTGTGGTCGAGAAGATTGGTGTTCACTACGAGCGCTTTGCCAAGCGCGTTGACGTGAAGAAGCTGAAGGGCAGCATTTGGGACCACTTGGAGAAGAAGGTTGTCAAGAGCGACGAGACGACCGACTCGACAGCAAACAGTGGCGATAAGACTGGCGACGCTGATCAAACTGAGACGGATGTTACCGTGAATGAGAGTGGCAAACGCCCGCGCGAGCCTGAAAAGGACGGCGAAGATGAGGAGCAGGAAATGAACACGACTTTCGAGAACGTGGTTGAGAACGTTGCGGGCAAGGTACGACGGCAAACGATCGGGTACTGGTGACACGGACTTATGTTGATACTAACGTCGTGGCATGGTTGCACAGGTTCCCTCGAATGTGACAGTGTCGTTCTACTTCATTTGTGTGCTGCATCTCGCCAACGAGAAGGGTCTGAAGCTGGTCGGCCAGGACGACCTGCGCAACTTCCAGATCTGTAAAGAAAACTGAGACCCGCTGGACACTTTCGACTCGGAATGCCTGCCAAGCACCGAAGGCACAACAAAGCAAAACCTATAAGCGTGGCGGCTAATTCGGTTTTGAATGTATGTCATCGTTGTGTAATGTTTCAAATAGATAAAAAGGAGTCTCGCGCCCTCGTTCTCTACAGCTTCCAACCGCGCGACATCGCCTTGCCTCCAGGGTTCGAGCTCTTGGAGCTTTTGGATCCCCTCGAGTCCAAGGATGACTCACTCTCGGCATCAGATGTAGCCCCGTCATCACTCAGCAGCCCCACCGTCTCCGTGGCGAAGAGGTCCCTCGGGTGAATGAGGTCGTACTTCTTCTTGGCCTTGAGCGTGGCAGCGCCAGGCTTGAACGCAGTTGGGAGCACCACCGGCATGACCTCGTTGAAGTCGCGCATGGCGTCCTCGAACGCGAGGTGGTCGGCCAAGATGCTGGTCCGCAGTGCCGGATTCCCGTGCATGTACGGTTTGTAAGGAAACGCACGGTGGTGGGCCAGCGCCACGAAGAACATCTCAAAGCAGATGAGCAGGTTCTGGATGCCCGTCGTGACATTCTCGACGCTCCAGGACCCAAGCTCGTGGATGATCTGGAAGCGCGACAGGAAGGCCAGCACCACACTCTGCCAGAAAGACAGGAACAGCACCGCCTTGATGCACAGGAACTTGGGCACGGGGTTGTACGGCGCCAGTTGCCTGCTGAGTGCCAAGTAGAACAACACCAGGTAGTAGAACGCGTACGTGATGGAGGCGTTGACGACCAAACTCGTGTACAAATAGCCCTTTTTGGCGCTGAAGTTGCCCTGGTCGTACAACCCGTTGACTCTGAGCACAATGGCCACGAAGGCCATCATGGGTTTGACCACTACGAACTGCATCGTGGCCATCTTGCAGTCCCGGAGGAAGCCTGGCCCCATCTGAATGGGCTGGAACCAGCGGTTAAAGGGCCACGGGTGCTCCAGGTCCGGCAGTCCCCTCATAGTGGTAAGCACTCTCTCATTGCTACCACCGCCCAGGTAGGCGATCATGAGCGCCAGGAACAGGTAGATCACGTAGCCCTCGTACGAGTCGCGCATCAGATCCAAGTACAGAGCGGCGTCCTTGAAGCGCAGCGACAGCCACGAGTCCGTCGCGTAGATCGGCACCATCCACAAAATCCCCACAATCTGCAGCAACAAATAAATTTCAATTTAAGTAAGAAAAATGTCGGAATTATATAAGAAAAAAAAGTAAATTCACGCTCACCTTGCTCTGCACGATGGGCTTCGTGAAGTGGTTGAGGTGGCCGCGGATCAGCAGCGCGGACGACACGACCGACGCGGCGACGAACACGCCCGCCACAGCCCACACCAGACGCTGCACATCCGCTTCGGGCGCTGCGAGCGAGTCGGCGGGCGGCGCTAGACGCACTCCCAGCGGCCAGAACTCCATCAACGACCGAGACTGAGATCAAATGACACGGAAAAAGTGTCGCCGGCCTGATGACTCTCTTCAAGGAGAGCTAGAAATAGATCATGACCAGATTGTGTGCATGCACACCAAACTTACCATCATTCTGGATAAAAAGGTTCTGGAAGCTCTTATTTGTGCATTTGCGCCCGACATTGATGAGCTCGTCGTGGCTGCTCCGACGCTGCGCTGCGGCGCGCGCCCGCGGTCTCGTGGCTCCGTACAACTCGCTCGGTCTCCTGTCCTCCCACCTGAGCACTTGTAGCGCGTCGAACCGCCCTCGATTTGGCGCTATCTCGACGCCTTCGCCTCCTGTCGCTGCCTCGTCCCCTTTGCTGCGATCTCGACCGCTGGTTCTGCCCGTTAGCGCTGCGTTCATCCAGGGCAGAGCGTCCCCAGTGGTGGCACTGCAAGTGAGACGCTTCCATCTTCCCGGACGCAACCCGTGGCAGAGCGGCAACGACTGGAAGTCCGCGTTGAAGACGGGTGGCCTCGTGCTCCTGGGCACGGGGGTGCTCGTCGCCTCCACGTCATGTACGTGTGTGTGGATTTTAGTTATTGTTGTTGCTGTTGCAAGGCTGATAGTGTGTATTTGATGTTTCTGTAGTGGCGTTCGGGCTGATCATTGCGGGAGCTGCTGGCTTCGGCGTGTACTCGCTGTACCAGAGGTTCTTGGGGCCGTACCGGTCGCACTTCCGGTCGTCAAGCGACCCGTTCAGCAGCGTGAACTCCAATATCGACGCACTTAACGACATGCTCACGCGCAGTCGACGACGCAGCAAGTCGGCGGCGCAGGACGACTTAGACTCGCTCGTGCAGGGCATGCCGCTCGTCGTGAGGGATTTGTCAAGACCATCTTCTCGTTCGTGGGGAAGGCCATGCAGAGCTCCATGGAGCGCGCCGGGGAGCTGCGTCGACGCACCAATGAGCACTTGCAGGCGAACAAGCGTGTGCGTGACACAATGGGAGACAACGTCAGTGTCGGTGGGCCGGAGCAGTGGATCGAGTCGAGTACGTGGCACGTTTTGTCGCTATGGGATTGCTGGCACGGCTGCTGATTAACGATTTGTTGGTCTATTTTGTTCGTACAGCTGTGAATGGTGCAGGCCGGATTGAAGCCGTCTTTCCGGTCAATGGGGCTTACGGTTCTGCACGGGTTACCATGAAGGCTTCGGTTGGCCAAGGAGGCAACCTCAACTTTACGGAGCTCAAGTGTACGTTGCAAATGATGGTAGAGCTAAATGGGATTGGGTACCTAACTTGCTCGTGTTTCATTCACTATTGTAGATCGCAATCGCCAAACTGGAGACGTGATTGATCTCTTGCGTGACGCGTCCATGGGCGGTCGACGGAAGACCGTATTCGACGCTGAGTACGTCGACCTGGACGATGACAACAGCCGATCCCGTTGGTGAGCACCTTTCCACGAGAGCAGAAGAATGCAAACAATGAGTAATCCTCCTGGCTTTTTGAAACATTGTTCTGACCATGCCGGAGTATTGTGCTGTCTGTATTTCAACGCATAACTTCTAGGGATTGAATACTGGTTCCCCGTCAACCCCTAGCAATTCAGCTCTGGATGGGGCGCTTCGCGATAGGGAACGAGCCAAGGTGCTTGACGGTGCAAACCGACTGCAGCTGCTCGACCGCCTGCCGCACGTTAGCGTCGTCGAAATGGCCGACGATCTCAACGAAGAAGTCGTAGCCGCCCTGCTCTTGGCGGTAGATCGACTCGAGGCAGGTCAGGTTGATGCTGTGGTTCTTCCACACGTCCAGGGCACTCAGGAGGGAGCCCACTTCGTGCTTAATTTCCATGCTCAGGCACGACTTGTCCTTGCCCGTGGCCGCGGGAATCCCTTCGACACAACCACGAAGCGGATGAACGACTTACTTTCCGTGACAGCTCCTTCCGACGCGAGAGCGTTGCTCGTGTCAACCTGCTCCAGGCTGTGGGCCTCCGCCGCGACCGACGTGGTCACTGCCACCGTCGAGGCCTCGCTGACAGCGCGGCTCGCGGCCTCCGAGACATTGGGAACCGAGACGACCTGCGCGCTCGGCCAGTTTTGCTCCGCCTGCGCGAGCAGCCGAGCGTCCGTGTCCGTCGGGCAGAAGACCTTTGTCACATCGGAGCCCTTGCCGAGCTGCTTGTCCTTGGCCGCGAAGATGAACGAACGGGTCAGCACGATCTCGGCAGACACCTTCAGCGAGCTGCGCATCAGCTGAGCCTGTGTCTCCTTGATCATACCCAGGCGAGAGTCCTCGATAGGGACGACACCATAGGCCGTACGGTTCGCGTTGACATCGTAAAAGACCTTGCTGATGGATTCGGCCTGCAGCAGCTGGTCCTTCTGAAGCGTCTCGCCTCCGAAGTGCGCCTGCGCCGCCATCCAGCAGAACGATCCCTCCACGCCCGCAACAGCGATCGACGGGTGCGCAACACGCTGCAGCAGGTACTGCACCTGGACCTCCTTGGTCAGCGGCATCACGAAGTCGCGGTACAGGTCCGAGATCAGCTGCGGGTTCACCTTCCAGTCCTTGTCGTCCGAAGCAGCGGTGGGGGCGTTCGGGTCTTGGCCGTACGTCGAAGCTTTGAGCTTCACGCGCTCGAGCACTTTCTGGTAAGTGGGGAAGAACATGAAGCAGCCCCGTTAGTCAAGCTGCATATTATCTATCTCCATCCGAACCAGCCAAACTATGAGCAAACCTTTTCAACGGCAAGGTTGGTTAGCGCATCCATGATTCCATCTGCGTCGTTCGCGAGAATGAGCTTCGTGTAGCGCTCCGTCTCCGCCTGGAACTTGGCTTCGGCGATGAACTTGCCGAAGTGGATGCGCTTGCTCAGCGCCTGCAGCACCGCAATATCCGCCGTCGCCGTCGAGCCGTACTGTTGCAAGCAGAAAGCATGAGATGAGCGAGCTGCAAGAAAATCGCCAACACTTGTGCCTGAACCTCTGTCCGTACCGCAGTGTCGTCACTCGCGAGCGTGGTCAAACCCGGCAGGATCTTCTCCTGGTACACGCTCATGATCTGGTTGTTGATGTTGATCCGGTTCGGGTTCAGGACGCGCGGGTAGTCGATGATCGGCAGGATGGGCTCCGGCAGCAGGTGCGGGAAGAAGGCGTTCTCGTCCGGAGACGTGTAGCGGCGCGTGAGCGCGTGCAGCTTCTCGGTCTCCAGCAGCATAAAGTCCAGCAGGCTGCCGTCGAACGTCGTGTACTTGCCCTTGAGGCCTCCGAACGCCGCGCTCTTGCTATTGACACACAAAAGTTGGTTGGCGCCATGTGGTGAGCAGCTACCACCCGCAATTGCAACATAACTACCAATCGAAGGGGGAGCGCACCTCTCCTTCATGCTCACGTAGACCTCCGGGTTGCGCGGGAATTGGGCACGCTCGATGAGCGCGAAGATGATGGTCTCCTCCTGGCTGGAAGTGCAAATTGGTCACAACGTGAGGACTATCACACGGATCTGGACAGCGAGAGCTGGCGATGATTACCGGATGAGGACATTGCGGAAGTCGTCCAGCTTCACGGGCTTGAGGGGGTCTCCGAACACGACGTCGTGCGAGCTCTGCATGGTGCTGGGGTGGCTGGTCTGCTTCAGATTGCAAAATGATGGTTTAACGTTGCCCAATATTTGGGGCATTTGAGGTTGTGCCCCATGGGGTACTTTTTGATCGGAGATAATGTACTCATTTATTGTGTACATAAAGGACCTTTGGGTCGGAAAAATGGGAAAAGATCAGTTTGATTAGCATGAGATAGGGGTCCGTCCTTGCAGCCTCAAGTTGATCTGTTCGAGGTGTCTCCTGCCTGCTGACGCTACGATCGAGCTTCTACTGTTGTGCACGAACTAGTAGCGACGCTGCTTCATCCTGTTATCAGTTGGAAATGTGTCAGTCAAATAGGGGCAAGGTGAGTGAGCAAGCAAAGCAGCGTGAGCGCACCTGAACTTCTTGGCGGGGAAACCCGTCGGGTCCTGACGCACAAGCTCCGTCGTCTCGTCCAGCGTCTCCGGGATGCGGAGGCCGCGCTCCACGCGCTTCACGAGCCAGATGTGGAGGGCGGACAACTGCTCGTAGTTGCGCAGCATGTTGTTGATTTCCTCCGGCGACTGCACCACAGCGTTCACAGCAGAGAAGAACATTAGATACCCGCACACAGGCCACCGGTATTCAGCAGCAGCAACAAGGGTATAACGTACGTGGCCCGCCTTCTCGGAGATCTTCCTCTTGACCTTGCCGTTGATGAGGCGCGGGTTCTCACGGTACTCGGGCTGCAGAGGAAGAACAAAGCAGCCAACTCCAGTTAGCATTAACAGCCAAAAACATATCTGCTCTACCATTACCGTCCGTACCTCCATCGACTCGAGGATGGCCATGAACGCCTTCATCTGCTGGACGGCAGTCTGTCGTTCAGCAACCACAAAAACAACCGCAGCAAAATAGCCACCATCAGCTCCAAGCCGTCTTCACTCTCTCTCTACTATCTGTAGAAAACTGCGGCAAACTTTACCATGCTCGACACGCCGGGGATCATGGATCGCCAGCCAGTGGCGCCGCTCGCATCGGCGTTTTTCTAGCTCATCAACAGACACCACCGAAACAAAAGCACCAGAGCACCACCGCATAAGTCTCTGCACTTTCACCGTCACCAACAGAGCAATGAACCTCCAGATCCTTCACTGCGTGCCATTGTTTGGTACCTTCAGGTGGTCGTAGAAGCCGTTAAGGTCGAACTTTTCCTTCTGCGAGAGCTCGATCATCTGCTGCTTGTACGCCTCGCCTGCAGCGTCAGCAGCACCCTCCAGTAAGAATGTCTTCTCTGCTCTTTGGGATAGAATACTCCTAATGAATGGCGCCTGCCAACCCACCCTGCTTGAGCTGGTTGCGCTCCTCCAGCTTGCCCGACACCGTCTTCTTGATGTTGGAGAACACGCTCATGGAGCGCAGCTGCGTCTGCGCCACCGCCGACTGGGGAAGGAGGCGGCGCGCATCGCAGCCACCGCCTGCGGGGTCTGGCGCCGCATCTGCAGCGCCGCCGCACGCATCATACTCGCTCGCATCGCACTCGCCATCGTCGCCTCTGGTCCTCAAGCTTTGCTGTGGCAAAGTTTATGGGTAAGATGGTGTGGCCCACAGCAAATGATGGGTACGTGGGCCACACTATCTAACGTCGCGGATGATGACCGAAATGATGCCGCCGGTGCGGAAGCGGCCCAAGCGCGTCGTGCCCTTCCTCAAGGCCCACGAGACCCTGTACGGCGTGCGCGTGGTGGAGCGAGACCCGCAGAGCAACGCTGTAATGTCCGTGCTCTGTATGTTCTGCGCCGCCTTCGGGCGCGAGGACGACCCGCTGGCCACCGCACGGCAACGCGCGCGCACGCAGAGGCCCAAGTACTGGAGCGGGCCGTGCTTCCGGACGGACAACTACAAGTCGCACCTGGCAATGATGCACCCGGTGCGGTGGAAGGAGTATCAAGACCTGGAGCCCGAGGCCAAGCGGAGCTTCTTTGGGGCAGTGCGGGCGCTGCCCAAGAGGGAGCAGCCACGCAGGTCCTTGGACAACGCAGCTATAACGGCACAAGTAATCACGACGGAGGCAGCCTCAGTGGCGCACTTTGCTGCACCATTTCAGACCCTAGTGGCTGAAGAGGATGAACCGGATAATGTTGTCGGTGAGGCGGCGATGTCGACTCCTGCGTCGCCAGCTTCAACTTCAGCTTTGGGGTCTGATGACCAGGTTGTTGCTGTCCCAGTGGCTGCAGTAGTGCAGTCTCCGGTTAAAGCTCCCGTTGCTGTGGGTCAACCGACTTCGGAGGCAGTGGTGGATGGAGGGCGTGAAAATGTGGTGTTCCTGTTAAATCGAGATGTAGTGGACGTGGCATTGGGGGAAGTGTTGTTTCGCGTTGAAGATGTGGATGATGGAGGTTCACCGCTGTTTGAGAGCACACTCGATCAAGCGGACGTACAGGACCAACAGATGTCGGATGGTACGGCAGAGTATCGTGCTGTGGTGCGATCGGTGGAGCTTTTCCAGCGAGTGGTGACGCTGTTATCAGCGGGACTGAGCTTTGATCAGACAGCGGCTGTGTGTCAACCACGACTGAATCAACAGATAAGCAGGATATCTGACAGTGGCAATGGAGTGGCGCGGATGGCACGAGTCGCTGTGGGCGCCAATTTGCAGGCTCTTTCCGGAGTCATGCAGCGCAGTTGGGCGTTCTCCTTGAGTCTGCACAGCATAGACCGACGAAGACCTGGAGCAACTGAGCCTCATTTATTTATTGATGTGCAGCTACGCGCGTATTGCTCAGGTGCGATAAAGGTCTTCCATTTACTCACATTGCCTGTCACAACTCAAGGAGATCCAAGTGCCACGCGTGAGATTCTCTTTGAAACACTCAACAAGTTTATCCAGGCCTTACACAAGCGTTGGCTGCGGAAGGTAATCGGCTGCTCCACGGAACTGGTTGGGGCTACTGGATCTGCTGTTGATTCGGCGGTGAGCTCCGTCTTGGACAACCTTTCCCGACGAATTGAGAAGCAGGCAGTTGCCGGCATTGTTCGTGTGTCAAGTGGACGGCCTCCGTTCGACATGCTGCTGCAGCGTTTTGTCGATTCAGTACTCTTCTCCGATGGTGCGGAATGGCATGGGCATTTTACGAACCTGCTAGCGTATCTGCAGCGCCAAGTTAGTGCGGGAAACGCCGAGGAGTTGTCTGCAGCAGCAGTGACATCGTGTCCCCGGATTTCAGACACGTCATGGTGGAAGTTGATAGAAGTTCTTCGCTGGCTTGATAATGCAAGGGTGCCTATCCAGCGCCTGCTATCACGCAGGAATGCATCGGTGACGCCACCTCCAGTGTGGTGGCTCAATCTCAAGATTATGCTCGAGGTTGGCTCAATGGCCATCAAGACGCGTGCTGGACTTCACTGGGGATACACTACTTTGATGTCACAGCAACCTCAGCGAATCTCCATGCTGCGGCTTGCGCTGTCGGGGGATGTGGGTGTGGAAGGACCGCTTCCCGAGTTCCAACGTGCTGCTCTACGCGATCAGCGGCGTCGGAGACAAGATCGCCTCCGAGGATGGGTTGTTTGCCGTGAAGCCTCACTCGATTGTTGCTTTCGTTCGGGGTACGGGTAGTTGGGCTGCTGAGATGTTCGACGCGCTCACCTCTGAAGAGCACCAAAAGCTCGTGGTCGGTGCTGCTGATCGAATGCTCGAGCTCGTTCATAGTCTGCACAGCCTCGCAGAAGAGCTCGAGGTGCACGGGGCTGGTAGCACCGCCAGTCTGAGCGCTTTCCCACCGGTACTACCGCATCAAGTGGCGCTATTGCATCCTGCCGACTTCCAGGAGGTTGTTCGCGTGCATCGTGTGCGTCTGGCTGAGTCCTTCTCGGATGCCCAGCTTGCTATTGTTGAGACTCAGCATCGCGAGCTGCGAAGTGCGGCTGCTAGCGAGCCCGCTGTGCGCCAGCTTCTTGACTTGAACGCTGAATACTCCACCTCAAGTTTTGGCGAGGCCTGGAGCGTGCTACGCCGTCGATGGGGCGTCTTGGCTGATTTTTGCGGTGGTCTGGCAACCGTGTTCCCAGTTTGCGATGAGGAGGCAGGGGCATTTCCGTCGCTTTCGTCCACCCCTGCCGGGTTAAGCCGCAGACTAACAGACTTTCATCTCGAGGCAAGTCTGCAGTGCCAGCAGTTCGCAATGTTGCACGCAGTGGACAATACGGCGGGCGGCAGTGGACACAGATGACAGCATAGACATACGTCGCGTTGACGTGTAGCCATGTGAGTTGAACACGTACTCACTCTACTTGAAGTGACCACTTCAACGTTGCTGATGTTCCGACCTCGCAGTGTGATTGTGTTTCCAGGCAGCAGGGCAGGCGCAGGAGACACCAGGCATGCATGCGTCAAAGGGGGAAAAGATTATGAATGCAAAACTAAACTATCTACGCCGTTGCGAAAAATAAAAAATATCTGCAAGCCACAGACTGCAAGTGTTCGCAATGGGCGGAGCTGCGCGGGACGCCGTGCTCAAAGAAGCAGCAAGAGGCAGGCAGGCAGGAAACGCAAAGCAACGTCTTCTCGCCGCGGGTCACAGAGCGTCTGGTTCATCTCTTCCAATGTTTTTCGTTAAGTTACGACCCCCACCAATTGTGCCTTCCCCGTGATCTTGAGCATATTCTCAGTGTATTCCTTCCACCAACCATCAAAGCAACGACGACCAAAGCTGCCGCTCAACATCGACGACACAAAAAGCAGGAGCCGCAACTCACCGAACCTCTCCTTCTCTACTTCCCTGCGTACGCAGAGGAAGCGCCTTGCCGAACCGAGTATGACCAAACACGCGATCCCGCAAGACGCCCGCGAAAGCCGAAGGCCACTGGCCAACGACTTAGCCCTGGTGGGCCTCCAGCACGGCAAGAGCCTCCGAGATCTTGGCCTCCAGGGCCTCCGGGCTCTCGAGCAGGTGCAGCAGCTCGCCGTTGTCCATCTCCAGGAGCATACCCGTGATCTTGCCGGCCAGCTCAGGCTGCTGGCGGTGGATGAGCGGGTACAGACGCTCGCCGATCATGTTCTTCTGGATCTCCGGCGAGGCGGCGGCGAGGGCAGCCGACGTCAGCGGCTCGGGGCCAGCGTTCTGCACGGGGGCGGCAGGCGGCATCACACCCTGGGGCGGGACATCGCGAGCCGGGTGGTTGCGAGCGTTAGCCGTGTACTTGAAGTTGCGGCGGTTGGCAGGGGCGCCCTGGGGGCCCTGGGGGCCGGGGCCCTGACGGCCGCGACGGGGCTGGCCGCGCTGCTGCTGCATGGGCATGCCGTAGCCGGGCATCGGGTAGCCACCCGGGGCCGGAGCGCCAGGCACGCGGGCGCCGTATGGGATCGGGCCACGCTGGACACCACGCGGCATCATCTGCTGCGGGTACATAAAGCCCTGGCGGGCCTGGGGCGGCAGCTGGCCGGGCTGGCCGTAGAACATCGGGGCAGCGCCGTACATGGGCGGCTGGCCCATAGGCATGCCACGGCCCACAACCATGCCAGCGCGCTGCTGGGCGTGCTGGGCCTCAAGCTGGGCGCGACGCACCTCCTTGCGCTGAGCAAGGGCAACGTACACGGGCTTGCCGGAGATCAGCTTGCCGTTCATCTCCGCGACGGCCTTGTTGGCCTCCTCGGGGGTCGAGAAGCACACGAAGCCGAAGCCACGCGAATTTCCGTTGGGGTCACGCATCACACGCGACGACGTAATAGTGCCGCACTCGGCGAAGGCCTCACGCAGCTCGTCGTCGGTCAGCTGGTCGTCCAGGTTCTTCACGTACAGGTTGACGCCCTGGTACTTGTTGATGCGCTCCATCTTGAGCTGCTCGAACTTGTTGCGCAGCTCACGCTCGCGCTCCGAGCGCTTCTGGGCCTTGCCGACGTACAGCTCGGTCTCCACGCCCTCGCCGGCGGGGTACGACTTGCCGTTCAGGGCGTCCACGGCCTTGTGGGCGGCCTCCGAGTCCTCGTAGTTGACGAAGCCGAAGCCACGGTTCTGCTCCGGGTTGGCGTTGTCCTTCATGACGACAGCGCTGAGCACCTTTCCGAAGGGCTCGAACTCCTTCAGCAGCTCAGCGTCCGTCCACTGCGTCGGGATGTTCTTGACGTAGCAGTTGGTCCAGTCGTCGGCGTCCGGGCGGTCCTGGCGCTTCTGGAAGTGGCCCACGAAGACCTCCGTGCCGGCAATGAGCATGCCGTTGATCTTGGCGATGGCCTCCGTGGCGGCCTCGGCCGTCTCGTAGTGCACGTAGCCGTAGCCCTTGCTGGCGCCCGTGGTGTGGTCGATGGCAACCTTGCAGCTCAGAATGTTGCCGAACAGCGAGAACGTGTCGTACAGCGCCTTGTTGTCAATGGACGTGTCCAGGTTCTTGACGAAGATGTTGCCCACGCCCGACTTGCGGAGCGACGGGTCGCGCTGCGACCACATGATGCGGCACGGGACGCCCTTGATGCTCGTGAAGTTCATCGTGTCCAGGGCGCGCTCAGCGTCGGCCACGTTGTGGAAGTTCACGTAAGCGTAGCCCAGCGAACGGCGGGTCACAGCGTCGCGGCACACGCGGATGCTGGCCACGGCCCACGGCGTTGAAGATCTCGAACAGCAGGGCCTCCGTCACATCCGGGTGGATGTCCCCACGTACAGCGAAGCCGTGTGGAACGGCTGCGCCGCGCCCGTGGCCGACGAGGCCGCCGAGGCAGTGGCCGTCGACGTGGCCGCGGCCGGAGCGGCGCTGGCCGGGGCAGTGGCCGGGCTGTTGGTCGGGGAAGTAGCGGAGTTGGCCATTGCTGCAAACACGAGCACAGTACACGGTCAGTGGATTGCGCATTGGGCGGCCTGGTGCACGGCCGGCTGGCCAAGACGCAGCGCTATCCGGCCGGCCAGGTTGCATTGCTCGGCCGCGCGCCGTAACGCCGGGCGGCACTAGCGTGCATGCAAGTGCTGCAACTAGCCACATACCTGTCGTTGGCGGAGGGGGAAACCTTTTTTCTTTTTATTGAAAGAGAGAGAAAGAGACTGGCATCATTGGCGGAGCGCGGCGCCGCCACAGCGGGCCTCTCAAGCGCTGGGAAATAAGACGCTGGCTCTGTGGCGAGCTTTCACGCGCTGCGACTGGCCCGTTTCCAGAAAGTTCCGTTGATGACGCGCGTCAGCCAATGGGAGCGCGGCAAATCGCGTTTTACGTCTGGCGACGGCAGTTGAAGGGCCTTGGCTCTTCTCTTGTGGACCACACGGGCCTCCGCCACCAGTCATCCGATTCGATCGCTGTGACGGCTGTGTATTGGCTGAAAAGGGCTTTTAACGGTCCGGCTCTGCGAGCGTGCAGTCGGTGGCCGGGACTGGGGCAGCAGCCTTGAATGTAGCCATTTTTCGCGAAAGGTCGCGTCAATGCGGCACTTCGGCGAGAGGTTGGAGGAGCTGCCCAGGGTCGGAATGGCGTCGTCCATCATCATGCGCGCCGCGGAGTTCTGCTCGTCGCCCAAGTTCGAGCGCGTGTTCGACAACTTTGCCAGGTACTGTTCGTCCGTCTGGCGGCCCCGCGCGGCTGGTTCCGCAGATTGAAGTGGCCCATGTGGCGGCGGAATGTGACGCGGCGCATGCTGTATCCACAGGGACCACGCGGATGTGTTCATTGATGCAACAGAGGCTAAAGGCGGCGACGTGGAGCACAAGCACGAGTACGTCCCATACATTTGCGGTTGCTGGTGGTGGTGATTGATGAGGAGGTCGGCTTGCCTTGATGTTTGAGCTGACGCAAAGGTGGTTCGATCCGTCCGCGCAGATACAAGGAGCTGCATGACCAGTATCTTAAGTTGTTCGAGGAGGAGCTCTCGGGTAAGAAGCGTCGAGCTGGGGCTGTGGTGGGATGGCTGTGGCAGCGACTTTTATGAAGCTCTAACCTGTCGTGCTGGACACCATGTGCTGTTGCAGACTTCGTCGAGTCGGAGGGCGCGACGATTGATGAGTTTTTCAAGGAATGCCGGGAGATTCACGAAGGTCAATACACGGCGCTCTTCGAGGAGCACACGTACGCCTGGTTCGTGGACCACTTGCTGGCCTGCATGGACTATAAACACTTTTACGGGCTGATGGTCAACGAGGCGCGTCGTCTCCACCACCGCAAGTGACACACCTGCCCGGTACTAGGCGAGCCCGAGCAAAGCAGGACATTATCAAGCACACAAACAATAGCTGAGAAGCACGCAGAGCACTGCGCAATACTTATTTGGTACTACGTAGTATGAGCAAAGCGAGAAAATCTTTACAGCTCGGTCGTTCGTTATGATCACCGTGTTGTGTGTTCGCAGTGTCTGATTGGCCATTAGTCGAAGCGCTGCAAGCTTCTGGTGGCGATGGAGAAGCGCTTGTACGTGTGGGGGTCAGGTGCGTGGGCCCGGCCATCCGACGCTGTTCAGCGGCAGCGCTAGTCTAACTGCAGTGGACAAGGTGGAACTGGGCAGCTCGGAGTAGGAACCCAGGACGACTACGCTCTTCCTCAGCGTTGGGGCAATGCGACGGTAAAGTGTATCCTGGGGCACCGATTGACTTCGATGGCGATAGAATACACACTAACTTTGCTCTTATACAAATCGCTGCAGCAGTTGGAGTTGGTGTCTATCACGTCCGGAGGCTGTCATAGTGCAGGTTAGAAGGAGGTGATGTGTCCTCGGGTCAACTGGGGGTATCTGATGCCAGCTTTGCAGGCATTCACGGTGACGGTCGCCTCTTCCTTTGGGGCGCGGACGATAGAAACCAGCTAGGGCGATCCACGTCAGAGCAAACACGAGGCTTCGTGAGCGCTCCTACTCAGCCGGTGCCACTTGACAATGTGCGTGGTGCTCCTCGGTGTAGTGCAGTCCATGGTCTAAACCTTTCGTGTTTGCTTCGCGGTGACAGAAAGCCAAGTTGGTTGCATGCGGGTGGTGGCACACAGTGGCCGTCGTATCTGATGACAGCACAGGAGATCAGGTCTTTTCGTGGGGCTCGAATGATCATCTCCAGCTGGGTCGCGAGCAGAGCTGTGGCGGTGATGAGGATGGAGAGACCACATTGGTTGTGCAGTTGCCTCCGCGGTTGCAGGTTGCAAGTATCGCTTGTGGCTGGAAGCATTCGCTTCTAGCTACTGCCTATGGCCAGGTATTCGCGTGGGGGAGTGGGCGACACGGTCAACTTGGACTGGGGAATGACATTCTGAAGACTGAAAGTCCCAAGTGCATTGACGCCTTGAACGGTATGGCTATTCGGGACGTCTTCTGCGGGTGGGAGCACTCGGTCTTTCGCTCATCGAGTGGAGAGGTTTTTACCTGCGGGAACAACCGGCACGGTCAATTAGGTGTACGGACTGGAACCTCTGGAGCCTCCAGTGAGAAGAGGAAGCAAGTGGTTGCTCTACCAGTTCGTGTTGCAGGTCCGCGCAACAAAGATCTAGGGCTTCGCACTGTTCAGGTTGGCTGCGGGTGGCACTATGTATTGTGCCTCACCGAGGACGGCGATCTCGTAGCTTGGGGCAAAGGCAGCCACGGGCAATTGGGTCTTGGAGGGTTTGAAAACGCCAGCGAGCCTCAGATCGTCACGTTTGCTTACACTGCTCGACAGATTGCGTGTGGCAGTGAGCACTCGATGGTAGTGACGAGTGGCGGGGAGCTGTACACGTGCGGCTGGGGAGAGCACGGCAACCTTGGTACGTTCTCAACTCGTGCCCATGAGAACACTTGAGCAGAATGCTGATACACTCGCGTGCTTGATCTACTGTAGGTCATGGCGACAATACCAACCGTGCCACACTGGAGAAGGTCGACTTCTTTGATGACGCGAATCAAGAGGTCCTGAAGGTTGCAGCGGGCGGTGCCGTCTCCATCGCTGTCACCCGCGATAGACCCCAGTAAGAAGGCAACGCGGCTCAATCGTTCGCTAAACACACAGCTCTATTGCATTCCTGGCATTCAAATACGAAGCAGCGTCTAAGCTAGTTACAGGCTTTTGATCTGGCGCTTGACCTGGTCTTTCTGCACGTCGATCATGCGCACCTGGTGCTCCAGCTCCTCCTTCATGATGCCTTCATCGCTACGAATCTGCTTCTGCAGGCGCTCCTGCTGCAGTCTCAACTGTGCCAACTGCTGCTCCAGTTCCGCCTTCGACTTGGGACGACGTGCGGCATTGGACTGCGCGTTGATGCCAGGGGACATGAAAGGCATAGCGGGTGTCACGCCCGAACTCAGCATCGACGTCGCCGGAGCAGCAGCAGCAGGCGCCTGCTTCTCCTCAACGGACTGAACCGACTTTACAGGCTCGTGCTGCTGGCCCCCCGCCATCTGCTCGAACTCGTTCTCCTCCTCCTCGACGCCCAGCTTCTCGTCCGCCTTCTTCTTGAGCTTCTCCACCAGGAACGACTCGTCCTTGCCGGCCACGTACGTGAACAGGCCGTTGGCCAGCACCAGACCGAAGACGACCCAGTAGAGGCGCATGGCCATCGATACGGGCTGGTGCGAGCGGTCGCCCCAGTCCGAGCCGATGATGCGCGCGACGGTCGAGTCCAGCTCCGCCTCGTGCTTGTCGGCGCCGAACACCTTGGTCACGCGCACGGTGCCGGGCGTCGCGGAGCGGGTCGAAGCACCCACAGTAGCAGTAGTACCAGTCTGTGCTGCATTGTTGGCGCTGGCAGTTGACGTGGGCTTGGCGCTGGAGCTCCACGGGCGCCCACGCATGCGCCCGCCGAGGCGCAGCAGTCTCCGATACATTGTTGCGAGTGGCTGACCCGATTTGGTTCACAGTATAACTATTCGAAGGGATCACTTTACATATATATATGGTATGTACCAATTTAAAGGTTCATGATGGCGGCCATAGCTAACAACCCTTGAATAATAATACTCACTCTTATTTATTGGAATTACTGTTTAGAAATATGTAGATTTCTACCTGATCTATAGTGTTTCTCACGGTTTGCAGGTCTGCAGGTTGCAGGTAGGTTTAAACAGCCAATCACACTAAACCTGCAACCTGTTAACCGTGAGGAACATCCTGGAGGGACATGATGTTAATTTTGACCAATCCGATAGCAGTAACCTTCACTGGACTTAAGCAGTTCGAGTTCGAATGGCACGCGAGCAGCGGCAACGCTCTATCTAGAAGCGAGGGCATTGCAACGAGCTCTAGACGCCTCTAGCGACAAAGATGACAGCTAGGGTTTAGATGTTGTAGCTCTTGTACGAGCTCTCGAGCTCACCCAGCTTAGTCCTGATCTGCGAGGCCGACTTGGTGTAGCCAGACGCCTCCAGATACTCCTTAGCTCTAGCGTAGAACCGCTCTTTGACGCCTGCCGTGTACGCCTGCACGTCCTGTCCTAGGAAGTCCAGTAGGAGGTGAACCTCGCCATCCGTCCAGAGCCTGCGCCCCATGAGCCGCGCACGTGAGCTAGAATTGCGAGTGGAGTGGCCAAGTGCTACAAACTGCAGTGGCCTTCAGCGCCATCAAAAACGAAGGGCTTGCAAATCACGTAATTTGACCAATCAGCTGATACCTGCAGCCGCCGTCGGGAGCCTTCAGCGTCAAACGCTTAAGGCAAAACCAACAAAAACAAGGCAGTGCAGGTATGTTGCAGGTATCTTCCTATTGGCCAGTTTTACCTTCAGCCAGATACCTGCGAACCGTGAGAAACACTTATATAATCTATATAAGATCAATGCACAAATGAGAGGTTATGACTATAGGGGAATTCTCGCTCTCCCCCCTACTGAGACCTTCACACGTAAATCAGTGGCGATGGCATCAAGCTCCGAGGAGGTCATCACGACGTCGGCGGCTACCGAGGAGGTGACGGCCCCGGAGACAGTCGAGGTCGAGGTCGAGGTCGAGGCTGCAGCCCCGGCGCCAGCCCGGTCCCGGTCGTCCGCCGCGGGTGCCCGCCACGGCGCTGCCGGCGCTGTCGCAGTACAACCGCCTGGACGAGACGGACCTGGTGGAGGCCAAGAAACTGGGCCTGCTGCGCGAGAACCTGCCCGTGAGTCTGGACTCGGGCGCGCCCGAGTTCGGCATCGCATACGAGAAGAAGGGCGGCACGAAGGAGGCAGGATGCGGCGCCGACGTGTTCGGCAGCCAGAAGTCGCTGCAGGAGCGCTGCAAGCAGTTCGCCATGCAGCGCGGCTTCCAGCTCTTCGTGTCAGGCTCGAGCACGCGCTCCAACGGCGGGGGCAACGTCAAGTACCGCTGCAAGAAGCTGCACGGCCAGCAGTTCTTCGACCCGGAGACGCCCGCCGCCAAGCTGCAGTGTCCGTTCTACATTAACGGCTACGGCAAGGACACGAACTGGAAGATCACGCGCGCGTGCTTCCTGCACAACCACTACAAGTTCATCGGCTGGCGCGCGGCGCCCCCGCCGACATCGGCCGCGTCCGTAGCTGCGGCTCAAGCGCTCATGCCACCGGCAGCCATGGCGGCTGCAACTGCTGCAGCAGCGGCGAAAGGGTCGACGCCGACTGGGGCGGGATCAGGCGCTCTGCTGCTACCAGCGCCCCCGCGGGGTCTGATGCGGCTCCTGCCAACGCCTCTGCAGTTGCAGGCGCAGCCGCGATGGAGATCACGCCGCAGCCGCAGGTGAAGGTCAAGTCGCAGCGGAACACGACCATGTCCATGAAGGCGCTGTGTCGGATGGTGACCGACGAGGTGAGCAAGTACCCGGCGGCAAGCGTAGTGATGGCCAAGCTGGACGGCAAGTCTATTCGACGCATTCTACTTGGACAGGGACACACGATCAACCACATGATGGCGTCAAGGATCAAGCGGCAGCTGCAGGAAGCGAGGATCAGCAAGGTCAGAGCGTCGTTCCAGAAGCTCGGAGGGTACCTCCAGATCGTCGCGGAGAAGAACCCAGGCTCGCTCTCGCAGATTGAGATGGCAGAGAACGGGGTCTTCAAGCGAGCCTTGTTCATTTCCAGTGCGACGCTAAATGCCGTGAAGTACTGTCGCAAAATCGTATCGCTGGATCACGTCACGCACAGCGAGGAGCTGCCGGAAACGCCCGTGGGGAAGCTGGAGGACGACGAGAACGACGACGTCATTTGTGGTGTTTATCTGAAGGCCTCTACCAAGGACTTTAACGACGAAGTGCTGACTTTCGCGCTAGCCCTTGTCGCTGAGGAGAACCAAGAGAACTGGGAGTGGTTCTTGCAAGCGTTGCAGACCACACAGGCGGCCGATTGGAACGAGTACACGGTGATTGCAGGACGCACGCGCGGTTTGCAGCCAGCGATTAAAACGGTTTGGCCTCAAGCGAGCCACCACTACTGCATGCGCCGTGTTGTCGAAGATGAACTGATGATGGTGAAGAAGATCCCGATGACACCCGAGAAGAAGCAGAGTATCTTCGACCTCGCGCGCAGTGACAGCGAGACTGAGTATGACACACTGCGCAAAGCTCTGGTCCGCACGAACGAGGCAGCGGTGGCGTATCTGGACGAGTTAGATCGTGCTCATTGGGTGAAATACGCCTTCCTCGAGGCATTCCGGCGACCGACGTTCAATGAGCTCACTTCCGACCTGTCGATGTCTCTTGGGAGTGACGAGTTGTCTCCACAACACGCAAGCGCAAGCCACATTGGCTGGTTCGGCGAAGACCCCATTGGGAGCTCCCAACCACTCTACACCTTCAACCAATACTTTATGAAAATCGCAGAGAACTTCCACCATCGGCGCCAATCAGTGAAGCTGCGTCCGGCGCAGGAGCTTGTTCCGATGCGAGATGCACAGCTGCAACAGATTCTGCAAGGCAGTCAACGCTGCGAGGTATGGTGGTTTATGTCGGACCTTTGTGATGTATGTCTGCTGACCTACCTTTGTGTGTCGTAATTCAGTCGATCCCTTGTGCGAACGGCCTGTACATGGTGCGATACCTTGGCCCTACGCGCCTGAAAATTCCCGACAGCTGGCGCCATGTGAACCTCGTCGACTGGGAGTGCACATGCCAGGACTGGCAGGATCAGCAGTTCCCGTGCCTGCACGCGATCCACGCATCCGAGTTGGAGCAGCGTCGTATCGATTCGCTCTACGATACCAAGCAAAACTCGATCGAGAATTACCTGGCGTGCTATTCTACTGCCTTCACGCCGTGGCCTGTGGATGCGTCCTCTATCACGCTTGACACGTCGCTGAAGACGCCGCTCGACCTCTTCTACACGGAGGAGGTTACTGGTCGGCGAAAGCCCGGCCCGCGACCGAAGAAGAAGAACAAGGAAGCAGAGGTTCTTCCATGATCAGGCAGCTGGAACTTTGGCAAGGATACCAGCGATTGTGATTACGGGTGGGGAATGGTGTAGCATTTGAATGTCAACTCTAATTCACTTTGTCGACGTAATGTCTATCCCAAGGTTGTTTTCTAGCAGTTGTGATACCCTTTGTCGTCTAGCATTCGTGCTACCCCACATCAGTAGCCCCCACGACCCAAAAAGCACGCTGGACACGTGTAGTGATTCGCGAACTGTGCAAAGGACTCAGGCAGATGCAGACATCCCAAGTGGAACCGGCGAGCGCACGAGGTGCATCTGATGGATGTCGGATTTTCTTCTCTGGTGATCATGTTGTGGCATTCCATGCAGGGCTCTGGGTTTAAGGCGCTCGCTCCTAGGCAAAGCAGGAGAGCAAATGAGCACACTAAGAGCGGTAGTCGGGTCAACAATGGCTGGCTTACCGTATTTCTGCTCGTAAAACGTTTGCAAAGTCTCTTCCATCTGCTGAAGTGTGGGCTCTTCACGGGTCAATGTGGCAACGAACTCCTCCACAGAAGCCAGAGGATAGAGATGAGCTTCGTCTTCAAAGCGAAATCTACGAAGAAGTTGTCAACCATACAACGGAAGTGTTAATGCTACAACGCTTCAAACATCCCATGACATCGCAATCGCTACGTACCTCTTGGCTAGCGAGCACACCTTCTCGATTGCTGCCCACATTTCGGCGCTGTCAGTCTCCTTTAATCTGCGACGCCACCATTTAGCAAGGTGGAACCGGAGGAATCGTCGCGCAAGCACGTATTTCTCCATGTGATCCAAATCTTCGGCCGCGCTTTCGTCCAGATATTTCTTTAGTGGAGAGTCCTCGTCAAGCTCTTGACTCGTCGACACGTCATCCTTTTGGCTCTCTACCATATCAGCTAGAGGCTGCACCAGCGACCAATACAAGTAGGACTCCTGCAATGCCCAGTGAATAGCTGCTCCGAGATCCTGGTGCTCGTACGGCGCCATAGCTGGAAACGGCCTGCCATCTTCATCTAACAGCACTCGAGTTTTGACCACCTCATCACCGCTCCCGTTCTCACCAAAGTCTTCGCTTTGGATAAACAGCACGCGCAGCTTGAACCGAATTGTGGACGACGCTAGCGAGGAAAATACACCCTGCAAAAAATGGGGCGTTGTTGACGGTGCCAGTAAGTTGGCAAATTGACGCGCAAAGTACTCGCCACAAACTCGGATCTCGTGCTGGCTGTAGGGGTCTCGTCCACCGTAGGCACGCCTGTATATGCGCCTAAATGCATCCAACGCCACATCACCACCAGCTGATCGAACGATGTTGTACAGCTCAGACGGAGTTGCCATCACACGCGCAAGCTCGCGCAGAACTTGCGTCGCTGGTGCGGCCGACTCGGTATCAATCGTTTCAATGTACTCCATGATAGTGCCGTAGCGGGTCAAAATCTGATCCACCATGATGGCAACGTGCTCGTCCTCCACATACTGCAGATTTAGGCACGAGAGGTCAAAGCTTCGGAAGCGAACGCTCTTTTTCGTCTTTTTCGGTTTCCTTATGTCCTTCAACGAGATTCGTCTCTTGGGTCTCGTCACTTCGGCACTCGGCGACTTTT
Organism: Phytophthora melonis; assembly: GCA_024211575.1. Classification (NCBI taxonomy): domain Eukaryota; phylum Oomycota; class Peronosporomycetes; order Peronosporales; family Peronosporaceae; genus Phytophthora; species Phytophthora melonis. Next base: position 734,935 of record JAMXKT010000094.1, on the reverse strand, counting down.
TCGACGGGAATGAGCGCTGCGCGAGCCCCTCGCACTCCGCGATACCGATACAAACCGTAAAAACACTTTCGAACGGATTCGATACACTGGATTCAGATCTTGAACCAAGCGTAAGCTGCGTGTCGCGAAGGGCATTCAGTGACAGCGCAAAGAAGCAGCCCGAGATAGTGTCAGTCGATAGCAAAGACTCACAATAGTTTGAGACGAAATCCACCGGCGTCTCCGCTGGTGAAGCCTCAGGAGTCGCTAACCCTGAATCCGGTGTCACCGACGCCACCTCGGTAGCCTCAGCTGACTGCATTGAAGCATCTGCTGTTCCTTCAGCATGTTGCGGCGACTGAACTGCTGGGGCTGCAGGTTTCGGCGACTCGGCTTTAATATGCTGGAGTCGTCGACTCCGACGCAGCGGCAGCGAGATCGTAACGGAGCCTTTTCTCCGCGGGGTCACCTCTGACGTCGCCTTAGCTTCCGAGACGTGATTCTTTTTCTCCTTCTCGTCCTCTGACCCAGCACCTTCCAGACTGAAGGAAAATGCGTCGATGTCCTCCTTTTTCGCCTTTGCATTCGTCTTCGCTTTCTTGCCACTGCCTAACTCCCGACTGTACTTTCGGAAGCGCTTCGGTGGCTTCGACGCTTTTGTCGGAGTATCCATAAATTCCGCCCCCGTTTGATCGTCTGTCATGCTCACAGAGCGAGTGACGCGTTTCTTCTTCTTGAGCAGAGACTTTGAGCCCGCTTTAACCTGTTTCTCCTTCGACCCCGAAGCTGCCGAGCCCGTTCCGACGCTGTCCTCGGTGTCAGAGGCGTCTGCTACCTTGAATTCGTCATCTAAATCCCGCGGAATCACTGCGTCTTCTGCTGAAATCCTAATGTTGGCCACTTTCCGCCGGAGTTTCTTAACCTCTTTGGATCGCGTGGAAAACGCCGGAGAATCGCCCCACGGACTGGGCTTGGAGGGATCATAGTGCTGTGTCGAGGGAGGTGGGGTTGATGGCGGTGAAGGGGGCGGCTTGCGCGCCTTGAGGCGCAGCGGGGCTTCCAAGAAGCGGCGGTAGAGGTCCTCTGTCATGCTCTTGACCTTGGCTGCGTGCGTTGTTGTTGAAGGGGTTTCAGCGAATGAACGGGCGGCACTCCTAGTCGAGATGGGATTGGTGGAAACAATTTCCTTTAGTTTATGGTATCGTACATCAGAGGTGATGACCGTATAGTCGTACTCCTAAGATCCACACTATGTAATAAGCAACGCCTAGATACAATGTATCTGAGACTGCGGCGAACATAATGTTACTAATCCGCCTTTTAGAGTTATCGAGATAATCGCGCTTAAAGTTGTGCGATTGATTTTCGAACTTAAACGAACTTTTGAGAAACGGCCGCTTTTGTGTTTTGAATATCCAAACCGTCACTAAAGCGAGCTTGCTGTCTCACTCTACGACTTACTGTTGCAATGCCAGCCGCCGACACGCCCTCGTCCTCCGCGTCTCCAAGCGCCGACATGCCCTCGTCCTCCGCGTCTCCAAGCGCCGACATGCCCTCGTCCTCCGCGCCTCCAAGCGCCGACATGCCCTCGTCCTCCGCGCCTCCAAGCGCCGCTGCGACGACCTCTGTATCACCAAGCACGGATCCAACGACCACTGCGCTAACGGAAACGGCTCTGCCTGGCACGAGGCCGCCGACTACTTTGCTACCAAGCGCGGGGCTGTCTACCACGGGGCCACCGAGCGCCAGCCCGCCGTGTACAGGTCCAAGCTCTGCAGGGCCGCCGACCACCTCACCGACAAGTGCAGTGCCGCGTAGCGGTGCGTCGCCACAGACGACACCGGCAACCTCTTCTCCGCCATGCACGGCGTTTGGACCCGCTGAGCCGCCTCTTTCGTGTCCTCTAACGCTGACCCCATTATCGCCGAGTGTCATCGTTAGAGCTGCCACCCCTGAAGATGAAATTCAGCTCGCGCAAGACACTAGCGAGGCTCAGCAGGCCAGTCACAGCGACTCCGAGAAAAACTCCGAAGATGGCGAGAGTGAGGAGGCCGATCCCAGCTCTGACGAAGATTGGAGTGAGGAAGATGCCGACGCGGAAGAGGAGGAGGAAGCGGATGCGACCGCTGAAAGCGTGGACAGCGCTGATGAGGGTGAGGAGGACATAAGTATCAATTTGATCGAGGTCGATCTTCAGCAGAAAGTATCGGGCCTCATTCAAGCTGATCAGTGCGAGAGGCGTTGCCTCGAGGGAAAGGCACGTGAGATCGAGTCGCTAGTTTGCTCGCTTTCGCAAATGACGAGGCAGGAGCGTGCGACTAGTATCTACACTATGTTGGCAGTGTTGATGCAAACCGACACTGTTGAGCGCCGCCGTGGAGGTGGCGATCGCGAGAAGTTCCACTACTACCTACCATTTGTAGGCCAAGTGTGCCGACCGGCGTTTGCAAGTGTGGTGTTGGAAAGTGGCTGTTTCCAAAAGCTGTCGACCCGCCGGCTCGACAATCAAGTTCAATCAAGAGGCAATCAAGGTTGAGCCCAGCGAGAGACGGAGATCGCTACTTCTGATTGGATGACGACATTAGCCTCGTTGGAGTGACAGTCAGTGGCCGGAGCCTCGTCGGGTCCTAATAGAACCCCGAGCGAGGCTTCATGGTACCCACTTTTAGGTACAGATGCATTTAGTTGCGTACTTCGGCCGCACTTATTAGTGTGGTCGCGGTCGTCATTTGATGTGTCCGGAATCGCCTTATTGCGGTCGTTCACACTAGATATTTGTATAGGGACATAGGACTCATCATAGGATGACCAGAACGAGGCCCCCTGGGCCTCATAAAACTCAGTAATAAAAAGACAGTCTTCCCCCAAAGCCAACAAGGGTCAAGTCCGACTTCGGTAAGTGTAGCTAGCTTATTGTAGTGCCTGGACACGCTCGGCTGCGTGTGGATGCCTGTCGGGAGCTTATCGTGCTTTGACCGAGAGTTTCCTTGGCGGCGCCAAGAGTTGGCGTGGCCGGAGAGGCAAGAGCGACATAGGAGTGTCGTTCACTGTATATTTGTGGGACAAGAGTGTCCCTGAGTGTATTAGTCTACCTACCGAGGTTTTACCTTGGTCCCCCTGCATAAGGCCTAACACGCCGGTACCCTTCCTTTCTGAGGGACTGCAGTGGGGTTGCGCGAAAGCGCTACATAGTATCCTAGCCTAAGCTCGTGGCTAGTGGTACAGGTTTCTGGGTTGACCGAAGATAACCTAAGGTGCACAGAGGCGCTTGCAACCGACCCGGTGTAAGGGATCGTTCCTGGTCTTCAGGTTTTGATCCAATAAGCGCTTACCTTTGCGGGTTAGCGTGTTGTTGGTGTCTCTAATACCTTTTGGTAGAAGAGAATTTTAGTGGTATTACCACACCACAACTGGTGCCGCGACCCGGGATTGGTGTGACCTTCTGTGTGTCTGGGTTGTTGTAGGTCTTACCCCAACGAGCGAAGAGGAGAAGAAGAAGGAGAGAAGCGAAGAAGAAGAAGAAGAAGTGAGAAGATGGCGAAGGGAACCAAGTCAGCGGTACCAGCGACGCCGGTCAAGTCGAGTGGAACGCGCAACGAGGCTTCGGTGCGCACCGGAAGCTCGTTCTCGACCCCAGCGACGGATCGGATGGAGTCGATCGACGAGCGCTCGGCGAGCTACGACACGGCGATGGATTCCTCGGACGCTAAAGAAGATGACGAAGACGATGATTGGGATGTCAGGACTGTGATGTCCGAGACTTCGGAAGCTGCGGTGGTGTCGGCAGGCCGCAGTGGAGGATCGAGGTCGATCACCCGCGACCTCTCCGAAACGTTCAATGATATGCCGGGCCCCGAGCCCGCCTACGACGCGGATGACGGTGCAACTGACGACTTCAAGTCCTCGGTGACGGTAGGAGGGGCAACCTCCAAGCCGGTTGGCACTCGTCCTCCCCTCAACGGCGATACTCCGGCGGCCAACAAGGTTCTAGGCCGATGCCTGGAGCTGATGAAGACCAAGAGTGAGTGGATGCAACTGTTCTCCCGAAGCAGGTCCGCCAGGCCATCTGGATGGACCTCGGAGGGCGTTAGCCACGACGATCAACTCAACGAGCACTCGGCAGGTCGCTCAAATCACGGTGGATCTCCTGCGTGCTTTGGGGTGTGAACCTCAGATTCTCCCGACGGAGGCCGCTCTCGCGAGCTGGACGCCAACTGCGGCCGGCTCGGCGCTCACCAAGTGGAGGAAGAAGTTGCGTGACGCCTTTGGGGTGGCCGACAGAAGCTCAACGAAGCTTCGTTCGGCCTCGGAAGTGGTTGACCCTTCCAAGGTCCCGCTACCAGCGACCCCTAGGAAGACCGCCACCGGTGATGGAGTTTTCGCAGCCAAGGGTGAGGCTTCGCCTTACATGCAAGACTCGCACATGGTAACTCCACGATCTACGGACCGCAGTGAACGTCTGGCTAGGGAGACCGAGTCTTCGTACGCAACGCCTGGCACGCGCGCGGCAACCGGTCGCCGATCCAGTCGGCGTTACGACCCCCGAGATGACTCGTCGGACAGTGATGATGACCTCGTGTCCGACCACTACGAGGGCGATCTGCCGAGCGAGTGGGCACGCCAAGTGCGCGAACTGAGTGCGACGGACAACCAGAGCGCAACCCCGAAGCTCGAGATCGCCACGCATCTACCCCTCGCCAACATTAAACCGTTCTACGGGACGCGCGACAAGAGCGAGCACTCCATGCAGTGGCTCCGAACGTTCATCTATGAGATGAAGGGAACCCATGCTCCCCCCAACGAGTGGTGCATGCCGTTCGAACTCAAGCTCAAGGACGGAGCCCTGCACTGGTGCCGCCAGCTCCCGCGCAAGACGAGACGCTCGTGGAAGTTGCTGAGCGAGGCGTTCATCAAGTACTACTGTTCGAAGTTTTCCCAGTCTGCGAAGGCTCGGTATTACTCGGCCAAGCGAGAGGACAAGGAGCACGTATGTGACTACCTTAACCGGCTTAATGGCTATGCTCGCAACGCCGGCGTACAGTTTGAGAACGGTGGACGCGACGCGAAGGACCACGTGGAACACTTCTTGGTTACGTGTGACGACCGAAACTTAGAAGACCGTCTGTGCCATGTGCGGGTCAAGAGCATTCATGACCTCGAAGACATGATCAACGACATCCTGCGCCACCGCGACCACAAATCAACTCGCGAATCGTCGTTCCGGCGCTCTCGGAGTCAAGATGACGGTCGCCGACGCGATGCGAGGTCGAACGAGGATTCTCGTGGTGGATACCGCCGTGAACGACGCTACCGTGATGACGACCGCCGCAACGATCGTCGCGACGACGACCGCCGGCGTGACCGACGCGATGCGTCACCGTACCGGTCGAGGGTGACTTTGGTCGACGCGTTAGCCGATGTAATGGCGGAATGGAACGTCGGAGGCTCTGTCGGTGCACGCAACGAGGCTTCGTACGCCTTCCGACGTGCCGGTGAGGTGAACGAGAAATACTTCGAAGACGAGCGCCAGTACTCGGACGACCAACGCTCGGACGAGGATTCGGATGCCGATTATTACTATGACAAATCTAAGGGACATGTCGCGGCCGCCACCGACGCTGAGCGGAGGGCCGCAGCCGAAGAAACGTTCGCTCGGTCTGACAACCGACGCTTCAGGAACGGAGGAGGACCGTCCAACCGCGAACGAGACAGCCATCGCCAGTATGGGCCATGTGCAGCTTGCGGAAGCCCGTCTCACTCGGTGCACTTCTGCTACCGGCGGTGCAAACTGTGCAAACAGGTACACGATGCTGGGAAGTGCGAAGCCCTCCACGAGCTTACCAAGCTCCTGAAGTCCAAGGTCGACAAGAAGGATCTGTCGCCAGAGCTGCAAAGCCTGGTGTATGGAAGCCATTTAAACTAGGCAGCCCGCCAACTGAAACTGGGTTGGTCCCCATCGGGCTGCCACAGTTAGCTGAGCCTGCTGTTGATGCGGACTATCTGTTCGCGTTCACAGGCGAAAGCAAACGGCCTGACGACCTGAAGAACAATGAGCGTGTGAGATCGACGGAAACTGGAGAGAACCGAGACGCAAGTCTCGTTGAGACCGGTATTGATGAAGATGATGATGATGAACGTGATGGACACCCGACCGAGGCTTTGATCACCAGCCTAGTCCAGGTCAGGGGACCGCCTCGAAACCTCGCTCGGGCGGTGAAATTACTACCCGGCGAGAGATTGGGGTGGTGGTCGTCCCAGCGGTACGACAAGAGGAAGCGAATGAGAGCTTTGGTCAATGGCGCGGTGGACGACTCGCGAACGAGGATACTGCTCGACACTGGAGCGAACGTGAGTGTGATCTCGGCCGCCTTCGCCAAGCGGCTCCGGGTGCGAGAGTTCTGGACCACGGACGAAGTCTCGAAGTCCGTGGTATCAACCCTGGGGTGATGGAGACCCGTAGGCGAGCCCGCCTGAAGATCACTTTGGGATGGGAGCAAGTCTACGAGTTCGAGATGTGGATAATGGACCACAGTGCAGGGGTCGACGTGGTACTAGGAATGGACTTTATGATCCCGGCCGGTATCCGGCTGGATCTGTTCCATGGCACCGCCCGGCTTCCGGATGAGGTCATGGTGCCTCTGCTGAAGTCACAGAGTGTCGAAGACGATGAACCCTATGGTACGCAACCTTCGTGTGGGCCGACCGAGGATTTGTACATCCCCGGTCGTGAGTGGCGTGAGTTCCGAGTACCGCGGCAGCGGTTACCTCGGTCGGAGTACGATGTGTGGGTTCGCCGCACGGAGAAGCTCGTACCGACCGTAACGGGGTTCCGACGAGGGCGGCCGGCATGGGTCCGACTCACCAATATTACGACCTCAGCAGCACGGTGTGCCAAGTATGACTCGGTGTTACTCTGGGTTCCTCATGGCGAGCTCCCACGAGAGACGGGCTACGCTAGGCTCGACTCTAACAAGTACAAGGAGTGGCAAGTGCTAGCCTATTCAACGAGTCGTGATGAAACTCTGCAAGGCCGGGAGCGACGACTCTACGACCAGTGGTTGGCCGAGCAGCCGCCGGCGGTTGAGCGCCGGGCCTACCCGACGCCACGGAAGATCCTGCCGAGACCGCCTGATACACCAGCATGGTCAAGAAGTCGTCGCCCAGCACCCGCACAGCGAGGGTATGGCCACGACGAGGGCCCCACAGCCTATGAAGGTTCGGTGGAGGCCGCCCAAGCCGAAGCGGCTGCGGCGGAACGTGTTAGAGGGTCGAACGATGATTCGGACGACGACGCCGGTGAAAACGAAGACTCTACTACCCTGGAAGAGTCGTCGACCTACAGTCCGGGTTGCATGACCACGGGACTGAACAGCGTCGCTAATGCTGCAGGCCAGGAGGCGACGGTTACCTCGGCAGACGTCCTGGGAGCTGGCGAAGATGTGGATGAAGGTGATGGTGCGATGAACGACAATTCTGCCGACGACCAAGGCGATGTAGTGGTGGCTGAACAGGTTGCATGGAATGCCGTGCCAACGGAAGCCACTGCCGCCAGACAGACGTCAGGTGGAGTGTCGGCCGCGGTCTTTGGTAGCGGAGTCGACTGGGGAGAACATGACCCTGGGCCGACCGAGGTTTCAGCTGGAACCGAAACCACTATTACTGAAGTCGACATGGGTTGCCCGGACTTGAACGAGGATGTGATCGACGACCCTGAGGAGTTACTGGAAGCGACTTACGTCTCGGTCATGCGTGCCATGGCTGCAGAAGAGTCTAGTGATGGTGAGGACACCTCGAACGACGTTTCCGAGCACGTAGCAAACGAGATCGAGCTTACCGACTACGCGCAGGAGCTGGCGTTCTTGCCGGATCTAACTGAAGCGTCGGAGACGACGCTGGATTACTCTGGGCGGAACGTCCAGAATGATGAGCTCAGTGAGAAGCAGCAGGCCGACCTGGTTGACGTGCTGAAGAGACACGAGAAGATCATGATTGCGAGCGGCAACGCCCTGCCGCCTCCAGCCTACGGTGTCGTGTGTGACATCAATGTGCAGGGGCATGCACCAATCAAGCAGAAAGCTCGGCGAACCCCGCTCCGATACCTCGGGAAGCTGTACGAGCTGCTGAAGGGCCTTCTGAAGGCTGGGCTAATCTCTTTCTCAGACAGCTCATGGGCGTCACCTATCGTCATCGTCCTGAAGAAGAACGGAGTGGATATCCGCTTGTGTATCGACTACAAACTCGTCAATGCGATCACCGAGATTATGGAGTACGCCATGCCGTTGGTGGATGACTTGCTGACAGACATGGAGGCGTACTTGTGGCTTTGCTCGCTCGACGCAGCAAGCGGCTTCTGGGCCATTATGATGACCGAACGAGCCCGGAAGATCTCTGCTTTCGTCTGCGCACTTGGGCATTTTGAGTGGTTGCGTATGCCTTTTGGCCTGAAGAACGCCCCGATGATCTACCAACGCATGATTGACAACGCGCTTTGGGGCTTCGTCCAACCGAAGGGGGGATGGTTTCAATTCTCGGAGCGCATGCGTCTAGCTGAAGAACACGACAAGGAAGCTCATGCTGGGGTGAACGAGGCTTTGACTGGTGCGGCAAGGTCATTTCGGACTAAGTTCGAGGCCGACCGAGACAACTCGCTTGGTCAGGGGCATGTAGCTGAATTAGTCAACAGCCCTATTGCTGACATTTTCGCCAACGGAGAACCTGATGAATCCTCGCTGACCCCAGTATTCAGTCGCCGGTCATTCGTGGACGATATCTGCTTCGGTGCCGAGACTTTCGAATCATGTCTAGCGACTCTAGACCGCTTGCTGACAAGGTTTGAGGAGTGCCGTATTAGTATCAGCTTTACGAAGAGCATCTTTGTACAGTCCAAGGTGGACTTCCTGTCCCACGAGGTCTCGGCAGACGGCATTCGACCGGACTCCAAGAAGCTGGCTGGGGTGACCGAGCTCCCGTTCCCGTCAACGAAGAAGGGAATGCAATCCTTCCTTGGGGCACTCAACTATTACAGCCGCTTCATCCAAGACTTCGCGGTCTATGGAGCAGCACTGTACCAGCTCAAGGACGAGGACTTCCAACCCGGGGGTGATCTCACCGCGGCCAAGCACAGTTTCGCGATGCTCCAACAGAAGGTCTCGTCGGCGCCGATTCTCAGGCACTTCGACCGAGGGAAGGAAGTACATGTCATGTTGTTCGCCAACGAGTGGGCTCTGAGCTCCACGTTGATGCAAGAGCACGAAGGCAAACTACACCCCGTTCGCTTCTGTGGGCGCGTTTTGAAGGATGCTGAGATGAACTATCACCCGGCCGAGAAAGAAGTCCTCGCGCTCTTACTGCTACTGAAAGTGTGCTATACCCAACTCGTTGGACAGCGGATCCGAGTGTACACACGGTTCTCGACGCTCGACTGGGTCCACAAGTCCAAGACATTGTTCGGTCGGGCTACCCAGTTCGCTGTCTTGCTGTCGCCGTGGCATCTGTTAGTCGAACGAGTCAAGGAAACTGACTGTACGTTTGCCCAGCTCCTCCAAGCTGGCTTGACGAACTTCGTGGAGTTGGAGAAGTCGCTGGCATTGGTTACGCCGCGGACGCGTGGGTCCCCGACGGCTCGTTTGGACCCGCATCTGCTCTATGCACGTCTACCACGATCCTACCAAGGCTTCGTGATGTCGTTCGACGGGTCTGCAAAGACCGAGAAGAACGGTGGTTACGGCAGTTGCTCCTGGATCTTATGGAAGCTGCCCGAATGGATTGTAGTGCTCGCTGCGAGCGCTTACCTCGAGACCACCACAGTTAATCTCGCTGAGTATACAGGGATGAACAACGGTGTCACTGCTGCCTTACAGCACGGAGCCGATGATTTAATCGTCGTCGGTGACTCGAGGCTCGCGATCCAGCAAGCCCTAGGGGTGATAGCCTGCCGGAAGGAGTCATTGTTGACACAACTCAGTAACCACCGCGAACTCACATCAAGCTTCGGTCAGTGAAGTACCTTCACGTGGTGAGAGAGTTTAACGCTGCAGCTGACTCTTTGGCAAGCGAGACGCTCGAAAGCAAGAAGTCTACAGTGGTATCGTCGGACGACCGACTATTGGAGCTTATTAAGCTGAACCGTATCGCTGAAGTGATCTACGAAGCGGATGATGGCAGCGTGGTCGAGAATAAACCCTCGGTCAACACAGCATGGGCTATGGTAGCCTCTGACAGACCTCGCAGCAAGAATTTTTTCGATTTTGTACGTGGAGAAGCAGCCCTCAGACGGCAGAGCGAGGTTGAACCCGGACAGGTTACCGTGACGACCAGACGCCAAGCAAGAGCAAAGGAGAAACATGTCCGGTTTGCAGACGAAGACCCGGTCACCAGACAGGAGATGCAACTCACCGAGAGGAAGCTAATGGTATGCCGAACGAGGATCAGAATGAAGCTGAAGCCTCACCGAGGCGTGCCGAGACATCACCAGCCCCACCGAACGCGGAAGACATTGACCCGTTGGCGGTACAAGAAGAACGCCGACGTAGGATCGCCGCCGCTCAAGATGAATAGCTCCGGTGGTCGAATCTGAAGGCAGTACTCCGAGGTGATGATGCGAAGATTGGATACCGAGCGGCGCGAGATGCATGGAAAATGGCGGACCAGTTTGTGCTGAGTGAAGACGATGTGCTGTATCACACCCGAATGAACCGTCGTTCAAGTGACGAGGAGCAAGCGGGGCTGACGATGAGACTGGTGGTACCCACAACGATGATCCAGGAAGTACTCCAGAGCTGTCATGACTCGCTCGAAGGCGGTCACCAAGGTATTATTCGAACACAGCACCGAGCGAGGAGAGACTATTACTGGATCGGTCAGTGTGCCGACGTGGAGAAACACGTTAAGTCGTGCCCTGATTGTAGTTCAAGTAAGAGCCGACCTCAGTTCCGTGGATACTCGCCAGGGAATATCCTAGCCGAGAGACCTTTCCAACTGGTCTCTATGGACTTTGTGATACCGCTACCGAAGAGTCGCCGTGGTAATACGGCTCTCTTGCTGTTTCAATGCTCGTTCACGGGATTCGTGATGGGCAAGGCCATGTCGGACACCACTGCTCTACTCGTTGCGCAAGCTTTCGAAGAGTGTGTCTACCGACGCTTTGGAGCACCTTCCTTGATCCGACATGACAGAGACCCTCGATTCATGAGCGAGGTCTTCCAGGCCTTCGCGGAGATGATGCAGTCTCGGTCGAGAGCGACCTTGAGCTACCGACCCCAGGCCAACGGCCAGCAGGAGAGGTCGGTGAAGACGGTCATGCAGTCAGTTCGTGTATATGCCGAAGACCCGCTACAGCAGGACTGGGACGAGATCGCCGAGAGGTTGATTTTCGCCATCAACAATTCCCGTGATACAACGAGGAAGGAAACCCCGTTTTACCTCGTTCATGGTTGGGATGCACAGTCGACACTCAAGGCAATGTCCTCGTCGCTCAAACGAGGCTTCGGAAGCCAAACTGACGCACTGGCGTGGCGCCGAGAGGTCAACCGGCAGCAGGAAATCGCTCTGAGAATGGCCAAGGAGTACCAGGCCGCAGAGAAGGCTCGAAGAGCCGAGGAGCACAATGCATCGCTTGGTCGGAAGGAAATAGAAGCCATGGCAGGTACTAACGAGAATGAAACCTCGGCCGGCCAGGCACCGAATACCTCTGATGGTGGTGAAGCTGTAGTGACGAGAACGAGACTTCCTCTGCAGCCTGGGAGTAGAGTGTGGCTGTACATGGAACGAGTTCGACCAGGGTTGACCAAGAAACTAGCTCATCGGTGGCACGGACCATTCCGAGTGAAGAAGAAAGTCGATGATTTTGCGTATGAGTTGGAATTACCTGACCGAAGTGGATACCGGTTCTACCCGGTGGTGCATGTTTCCCGACTCAAGTCGGTAGACGAGTTCGAAGACCGACCGAGGGTTCGTTTGGCCCGTGAGGTCACTGAAGAGACTCGTCAGAACTTCGATGAAGAACTGCTGCCTGAAGACAGCTTCGAGCCTGACCATCTGGACGGTGAGTACGAGGTCGAGGCTATTCTCGACGACCGAACCCCGTGGTCAACGAGCACTCATCGCGCCGTCCGAGAATTCAAGGTGAAATGGGTCGGCTACGACGAACCGACATGGGAACCAGCGTCCAATCTGTCGTGCGGCGGCCTTCTGTACGATTACCTACGCCGAAAGCGGAGCGACCGACGATTGCAGATGGTCCAGGTGACCGACGAGGAGTAATCCCGCGCACCAACGATGATTGAACTGCTCGCAGGGGCAATCCAGCCCGCGATGTCAGACGAACGAAGCTACTGGAGATGATGAATGAACTGCCTGCGAGGGCTATCCAGCTCGCAGTGACAGACGAAGAAAGTTGCTGGAATTTGTATGTTGCATATTATGTGAACGGGCCGCGTTGGAATTGGAGATATCGGAATGAAGTCTCGAGCGACAGTAGACTCGAACGAACCTCGGTCGACCCTCCAGCAGAAGAAATAAGTGGTGACGAAACGAAAGAGAGGGCGAACGAGGCTTCGGGTGCAGCAGTCGAAGTAGAGTGGTCAGGTGGTAATGCGAAGACGTCAACCACTCCACCAATGGGCCCTCAGACCCTCCGAGAGCGCGTCAGAAGTCTCACTAAGACCAGTCTTACGGATTTGTAAGACCGGTCTTACGAATTGTAAGGCCAGTCTTAGTTTTCCCAAGACCGGTCTTAGTTTTCACAAGACCGGTCTTAGTTTTCACAAGACCGGTCTTAGTTTTCACAAGACCGGTCTTAGCCGGTGGAACGAGCCAGTCACCTTGGCCTGGAAGTGGACATGCTACTGAGTGGAAACGCTGCCAGAAGCGTAAGCTACAGCGAGAAGACGTGAAACACGTGCTGGTGAAGCTAGTGGCAGGCTGACCGAGGCTTCAGACGCAATAGTCAAGAAGGAACGAGGTCAAGCATGTACGCCCAAGCCGGTAACAAAGTATGGAAGTTGAAGGAGGAGTGACCCGTAGATGGTGGAGTGCAATGAACGCGAACTAAGCCTCGTCCGAGACAGCCACAGCGGTCGAGGACTGAGAGGAAACTCTGGGAACCGCGACCGAGTGTTGAACGCGCTGTACGGCGAGGGAAGAGAAGATTACGAAGTGGAACGAGCAAATGACATTAATTCTGATTGAGATGGAGTCCACTCTATGGCCTAAGGGGTTACAAACCAGTTACAAACCTCGGCCGACCCTGGGTGAGCATGATCAAGGTGAAACGAAGCTGGCGTTGGGTCCCGCGAGGCTAGATCTCCGACGCAGCCCGAGCTAACACCCCCAGATTCGACTCGGCTGGGGCATCTTCAATCGATTCCTTGGTTTCCTCGTCTGGGTCTGGAGTGCGAGACTCGCGAGCGGCCGCGACTTCTGCAACCCACGGAGCGACGATCATCGAAGCCCGCAACGACGGTTCAATCACTATCGCCGAAGCTACCGCCTCCCGAGTTGTTCCGCGAGGAACAAACAAGGGAACATCGTTGCAGGGAGCAAACGCGGTATTGTACGGGTGACTCGCAGGGTCTTGGAACCAGCAGTTGCGCCATGGTTCGCGTGCGTCAAGCTCGGCGAGCTCGGAAACCCAGTCGTCAGTCGAAGGGGCCCACTCCATCACCTCGAACGAGTATTGCAGATACGACGGTTCAAGGAGAACCTCCGTCGGGTGCTGACGAGGTTCTCCGTCGTACTCGATGCATCCAGCCCAGAGCTTGTTAACCATCTGCTCACGGAGGCGGTCTGCACGATAACTGCGCTCTCGGTGGTACTTGGTCCACGCCTACCGCAAGGCCCGGACCAACACGTGACGGTCACCGAGGTTCGACGCGAGGTCGGCAATGTATGCCCTGACTGCCTTCACCTTAATCCAGTGGCGGCGCTCCCACAAGGCTAGCCCGAGGTCACCCTTCTCGTTCGAGTGGAACGAATGCCCTTGGAATTGCCTGCTGAGGCGAACGAGAAGTGGACGCCCCGTAGCTCGACGAGAGATCTCACGACTCGGAGGGTACCCAGTTAGGTCGATCAAGCACGGGTCGGGGAAGAGCCGGCGTAACACTTGGAACGGGTGATTTACATCCTCCCATGATCCGAAGTTCGTGATGCCATCCACCGAGCACGGTGCAACCACGTCGTCCTCGAAGATGAGGGCACGCTGGCATTGTGAATCAAACTCCAGCATTCCTGGGCCCCAGGTGACGTGAAACCAGGCTCGAGAAACAGGGTCGCCAGGTTACTCAGCTTGCGCGACCCCGCGGCGGCATCCGAAGCGTCGACCACAGCAGGAGCAATCGAAGCAGGACCAGCCCTCGGTGTAGCCGTCACTGTGGCAGTCACCAACGCATGAGCATGGACCGCAGTCGACCGAGCGCTGGGTCGACGGGGCGGCGCAGCTGGAGCAGCTTGGATGGCAGCCGGAGTCTCGGCTGTCGTAGCCGACGGTCCCGGAGGTACAGGAGAGCCTGCCCGTTGGGTGAGCGAGGCTTCCTCTTCATCGTCGGAGCCGAACATTTCCCGCAGGAGTTCTGCGCGGTCCTCCGAGGTCTCCGAGCTATTCGCCGACTCTCCACTCGGTGAAACCCCAGAAGGCGGCGAACCATCGGGACCAGCAGCAGCCCTGGTTGGCGGGGCCGCTGGCGAACCCCTCGGAGCAGGCGGGCCCTCGTTGTCACCAGCAGGAGGCTCGTCATTTCCGCCGCCCGACGAACCAACACTGGCCGAGATCCCGGGTGCAAGGGATGGAGACTCAGGGACCGGGACAGCAGGCGAAGGCTCGGCCGTAGTAGCAGGAGCCACACGAGAGGTATCTTCACCCCTCACTGCACCGGCCGACGCTTCCGGAATCTCGCCGGGCTCAAGTTCTCCCTGCGGGACATCGTCAGGACTCTCTGCACCACCAAACTCGAAGTCCGGAGATCCCTCGCCTCGCGGAGACGGGGACTTGGCCGGCTGGGAAACTGGAGCCGAACCCGTCAGCCTAGGGTATAGTGGCTCATCCGAATATTCATACGACAGAGGCTGGGATTCCAGCCAGCTGGAACGAGACGTCGTTGAGGGCCGCGCCGTCGCCCGGGGCAGTACAGGAGCCTCACCTGACCCCAACCGAGGACTGGGCGATCCAGCAGCCGCCGCAGCTCTAGCCCGCAGGTCGACCGATGGCCTACCAAGACGTTTGGGCGGAGAAGGTTGAGTCGCTGGGCTCTCAGCGGGATCGGCCTGGGAATCACGCTTGCGCTTGGACGTTCCAGTAGACTCGGACGAGCTAGCAGAGCCCAACGCCGAAGCCGCGGGAGCCGACGAACCCTCGGTGGACTCAGCCATCGGTACGTCGGCAGCCTTTGACTCTTCTTCTCCCTCGGACGAGGATTCCTCGTGGCCTGGACTCTCTACAGAGACCGTCGGCGGAGACAACCCAAGGAGATTCCAGTCGATCTCCGCGGCCGAGATACCAGCTGAGGCCAGGACCAAGGTGTCGACGTCCAGCCCGTGTGCCGCTGAGTGCCGACGAAGAATCGAATTCGCCCTCCGTAGGCTGTTGTTCTCGTCCGTCAACGCTCGGATGCGCGCGGGAATCACGTTGGCTCGGTCGCGGTCAGCTAACCGTCGTCGAAGCTCCTCCAACTGCGTGTTATACGTGACGAGGCTTGCCTTGATACGCTCATGGATCTGTGTGTTCCGACGGACCGCCGCCGCAGCGTCAGCCTCTGCAGCTTGCGTCCGACCTTCCAACGAACTGGTGATGGCGGCATGTTGAGCGATAGCCGCGTTCGCCTGCACCAACTGAGCGGTGGTGTTGTGGAGCTCGGTGCGGAGATTGTCCATGGCGTCGAGAGCGCGGTCGCAGTCAGCGTTGGCCGAGACGAGGAAATATTCCGACTTCAAGCGGAGGTTCACCTCCTCGGCGAGCTTGTCCTTGGTGTCGCTGAGCTCCGCTTGCAGCCGATCGTTCTCGCGACGAAGGTCCACCACTTGATCAGTCTCCGCGAGAGAGACGTGAGGGAGCGACGGCAGCGGCCAACACGTCACCGACGGTAGTAGCAGCCTGGAGGTCTCGGTCGAGCGCGGAGTTGACCCGAGCCGGAGGCCTGCGAGCGACGCCGACGACGAGACGAGCGAGTTGCAGCATCTGCTGATCGTCTGAGCCAACCGCTGCCGGAGGAGCCTCGGTCGAGTCAGCACCCACCTCAGCACGACCACCTGCAGCAGCCTCGCCCCCACCGACGCCCCGCGAGTTGCCAACGTTACCGAAGGCGCGGGAATTGGCGACGATGGGGCGCTGGCGCTTGGCGGCGGTGTCGGTGGCGAATCGGAAGCCTCTTCAGCTGGAACTGGCGGCGGGCGAACCTCGGTCGCCCCAGCAGCACACTCAGGACTGCTTGGAGGAGCTGGTGGAGGGTCGACCGATGCCTCGGAGGCAGCGGACGGGTGCGCCGGGTCACCGGCAAGTTCGACCGGGTTAGGAGATGCAGGCCCAGCGGCGCTCAGGGTAGCGGCGCCTGCCAACTGAGTATGGCGCGCCGGACGACGTCGCGAAGTGTCGGTGACGACATCGACAGCTCCCTAGGGTGGCCAAGAAGGATCAGGAGTCAACAACGAGGTTCAAAGGGACAAGCAAGAGCAGCGAGAACGACGAGCGTACCGGTCCTGAGCACTGGAGAGCCCGGAGGGCAGCGGCAGCAGCGTCGGCGAATGCGCGCGACGGTGGAGCCATGGAGACGAAGTGTCGAGAACGCCCAGACGCTTACCAGTATGGGAGGCTCGCGTCGAGGCGGGGGCAGTTGTGGTGTTGGAAAGTGGCTGTTTCAAAAGCTGTCGACCCGCCGGCTCGACAATCAAGTTCAATCAAGAGGCAATCAAGGTTGAGCCCAGCGAGAGACGGAGATCGCTACTTCTGATTGGATGACGACATTAGCCTCGTTGGAGTGACAGTCAGTGGCCGGAGCCTCGTCGGGTCCTAATAGAACCCCGAGCGAGGCTTCATGGTACCCACTTTTAGGTACAGATGCATTTAGTTGCGTACTTCGGCCGCACTTATTAGTGTGGTCGCGGTCGTCATTTGATGTGTCCGGAATCGCCTTATTGCGGTCGTTCACACTAGATATTTGTATAGGGACATAGGACTCATCATAGGATGACCAGAACGAGGCCCCTGGGCCTCATAAAACTCAGTAATAAAAGACAGTCTTCCCCCAAAGCCAACAAGGGTCAAGTCCGACTTCGGTAAGTGTAGCTAGCTTATTGTAGTGCCTGGACACGCTCGGCTGCGTGTGGATGCCTGTCGGGGAGCTTATCGTGCTTTGACCGAGAGTTTCCTTGGCGGCGCCAAGAGTTGGCGTGGCCGGAGAGGCAAGAGCGACATAGGAGTGTCGTTCACTGTATATTTGTGGGACAAGAGTGTCCCTGAGTGTATTAGTCTACCTACCGAGGTTTTACCTTGGTCCCCCTGCATAAGGCCTAACACGCCGGTACCCTTCCTTTCTGAGGGACTGCAGTGGGGTTGCGCGAAAGCGCTACATAGTATCCTAGCCTAAGCTCGTGGCTAGTGGTACAGGTTTCTGGGTTGACCGAAGATAACCTAAGGTGCACAGAGGCGCTTGCAACCGACCCGGTGTAAGGGATCGTTCCTGGTCTTCAGGTTTTGATCCAATAAGCGCTTACCTTTGCGGGTTAGCGTGTTGTTGGTGTCTCTAATACCTTTTGGTAGAAGAGAATTTTAGTGGTATTACCACACCACACAAGCTGCCTCGGAGTGGCCCCACTGACTATTCAACGCTACGAGACGCGAGTGAGAGACGGCAATATTGCATCAAAAGCGCACGGAAACACGTTGAACAAGCATGCGGCCAAGGTGGACGTTGTGTGGCTAATCAAGTGGCTCCAAGAGTTTGCAGGTGAAGTCGGAGAGGTTGTTCCCGTACGTGTCCGCCTGCAGAAGACGAAGGACGGCAAAGTCACCAAATACTACCGCCGTGAGAACTACACCATGTTGCCGGCCCACTTCACGTGGGACGTGATCTATGACGAGATGCACACCTATGTCGACCAGATACGCCTTCGCGTCTGTGAACCTGCGCGATCTACCATGCGGAAGCTGTTAAGCCTTCACTGCCCGACAATTCGAATTCGATCTTCTCGGTCCAACGTCTGTGATCTGTGCGCCATCTATCAATCACGCATGAGAGGAGGTCCTACTGCTGAGGAGACCGAAGAGATGGGTCGCCACACAGAGTCTGCGCGACTTATGAGGTAAGGACAGCAGTATCATTTTGATTTACTGGGGATTATCTTTGAGGAGACAGATAACAATTTGATCTACCTGGTACATTTTAGGAAGCAGTACAAGGCTGATAAGACGGCAGCTGCAAGCAGCAACGCCGACGGTGACACGGCAGTCATCGTCATGGATTTTTCGCAAAACCTGACGGTCCCTTCAGTGTCTTCTACGCCCTCCCAATGGTACTTCTGCTCGCTAATCAACGTGAGCGTGTTCGGCATCTACTGCGAAAATGACGGCATGCAGACCAACTACATCTATGACGAGACCGTTAGCGGCAAGGGGACCGACCAGATCAACTCTATGCTGCAACACTTCATTCGGACGACCATTCTACCATCGGGGAAGAAGAAGTTGGTTGTCTACGCGGACAATTGTTCTGATCAGAACAAAAACAACCTCGTGATTAAGTTCCTACTGGCTCAAGTGCAGATGGGACTATTTGAGCGAGTGGACTTCAAATTTTTCGTGAAGGGACACACGAAGAATTCATGCGATAGAGGCTTTGGCCACATTCGCAAGCATGTAGAGCGCCGGGATCTCTGGACAATGGACCAGGTTGCCGCGGGTCTGCCGTGTCTAATGCTACTGTTCACATCTCGCGCGGAGACGACTTCTTCATGCACTACAAGCCGCTAGTCACCGAATTGTACAAGAACCTGTCTGGAGTGCAGCAGTTCCAGATTTTACTATGGAGAGCTCTAAGCCGGGAGTCGTGCAGTGCCGTAAGGGCCCAGACAGTGAGGTTTTAGAGCAAGATTTGCGCCGCAAGATCGACGGGGTGCTGACGGAAGCCTCAAAAGTCGAACGCATGTTTGCACACTTCCTAACTCCGCTACCGCTGCCACCCATCAACGCTGAAAAAGTGTACATGATGCACCACACAGTCCGGAAGTATGTGCCGGACGAGTTCCAGTCCGACCCCATGTATTCCGCTCCCACAACGAAGCAAGGAGATGCCGCTAAAACGGCAAAGCAGACGCGACGAGAGCATAGAGCTGCAATGGCAGTGGCTGCAAAGAAGCATCAGGACCAGCGCGGTCGGGAAGAAGACGGAGAAGTCACTCACACGGGCAACAAGAAGCGCAAGACGTCTGACAAGAAGTAGGCAACAGTGTAGTAGGAGAGAAATCACTGTGATACTAATGTCCATGTCATTTCAAAATGATACTTATGAACATCGATATCACTATTCTGAAGTTGAAGGCTTAATCCAATTTTTAAGGCTGTTGCACTCCGAATATCATAATTTGGAAAACACCACTGGATCCGCCGGGTAATTTTACCCCTAGATCGCTCATAAAAAATTGAGTTCTTGACTTTTGAGGGGAGAAAGTTTTTTCAACCGACCATAACTTCTCGAGTTCGAACTTCCAGAAAGCCTGTGGGGGCTCAATAGAAAGAGGAGACGCGTCACTTTACAGTGGTGTGCCTAAATCGCGATTCGTACCTAGGTTGATTAGTATTAGGGTGTTTGACGCGGTCTCACATATTACAGTATACATGTGCATATGTAGAGTCCCTCCGTAGTCAGCTCAAGCAACCTCAGCAGAAATACAAGGTTGCTCGAAAAAACTTAAGAGGACGTTCTATTAGGTTGGCGTTAATCACTTTGGGATCCAAGCAACGAAATGGATCGCCGCGTCTCGGATGAATGTTGGGCAGCATATAGATACGTTGGTTTTTAATGATTGATTAAATCACGGTTAAAAATATAAAAAAACGGTCTTTTATCGAGTCCTGATTTATTAACCATTCGGGTTTTGCCACGGATGCCTAGAGCAAAACAAGCAACTCTGATCCGGTTTCAGTTTCTGCATTTGTTACGTGGTAGATGGACTCTCTTCCTACTGCAGGTTAGAACTCTTCGTGCTCGGGGAACAAGACGGTGTCTGGCATGAGAGCAATGCTGGTTAGCGCCAATGCAGGAGATAACGCCTCCTGCTCTGATAATATCAATGCTGGTTAGCGCCAATGCAGGAGATAACGCCTCCTGCTCTGATAATATTGAGACGGTTTCAAACGAAATGATGCTTACGAACCTAAGTACGAATCGCGATTTAACCGCATCAATCGAAAAAGGCGTGTCTTGTGCTTCGTTTAAGCTATTGAACGCTCCAAAATGTTAAGAACTCGTGGAGTGATACCGGTCTAGAAAAAATATCGCCATTTTCGGACCCCCCAAATTCTCGTTTTTATTTGGGGGGGGTGACCTGAATATTTTTTCAATTTCAACGTATCGTACATTATCGGAAAGCTCGCGCTAAAAGCAAACGAATAAGAGTGTTTTTACGCTTTTTACGTGTGTTTTGCACTTTCAGAAATTTAATGTCCGGTTATTTCCGAAAATTGATTGGTCAACTTCAAACGCGATTATCTCGAAAACTCCAAATGGCGCCTAAGCATCATTTCGTTTGAAACCGTCTCATATCTGCATCCGTCAGCTCAGCCAATCATCTTTGTCAACGTCGGGGCCAACGTCGGTGCACGGTGTCTGCATGCTTTGGCGCTCCGTTTCTTCGGATGTTTCCCCTGTGTTTACCCCCGCTTGGTTGGTTGGTGCCTCTGACTGCAGCCGATTGCGATGCTTGGGAATCACTGGCACGAAGCGCGGCCTCAGAGCTTCCGAATGGATGCTCACGCATGTAGACTCAAAACCTTGGCGATGATTCAGCTAAACCATGCCAGCAACCGCCGCAGTGTGTGCGACAGCTATCTGCTGTTCTTGAAGGAACCTTTGGGATGATCATGGAAATGATCCCAGGCCCCACCGCGCTTTCTCCCCATGCTCTTAAATCCGGAATGACTATTGCGTTGCATGTAGGCATGCTAGCATCCATTCAATATAATGATTCTAGTGTAATTTCACCTTCACATAACGGTGGGTCTAAGCGGCAGCCCCATTACCAGTCGATGGCTGTGGACTTCGATGATGGTAAGACGAAACCAATCCGAACCAGACCATCAAATCAACGTACATATAAACCAACAAATTGGTTTGAAAAACAAAAAAGGATGAAAAACCATTCCATAGTCATGCACTTTAGAGAAGACGTTATGACACTGCATTGCCTAGACAATACGGGGATTGCCGGGTTCATGCATACATACATTCATCATGTACCCGCACGTCTTTTTGGCGGGACCGCGACGTAAGACCAGCGGGCACACATGAACAGTAGTACTGTTCATGTACTGTTACAGTACCATGTACATGGCACGACATTGTCGTGGCATGGATCAACCACTTATTGACGAGACCGCCCCACTTGAGGCACCGCCGAGCGACGACTTCCATTCCGACACCAGCGTCGTGGTCTAAGGACTCTTCTGAGCTAACAAACGCTGTGTTTTGCTCTTTTGATCACGCTTTGAAAGGGAGATTTGATTTGTGGCCCCTACGTAATAAATTGCCCCGTGAAGATGCATTCGCGGCATGCGAGGTCACTTACTATTTGTCCAGTTACGTGCTTTGCCATGTTGCTGCTGCTGCTGCGAGCAAGTGGGGTAACTGAAAGCTACTTACGGTGCATGTGAGTTGGCGCCCTCATCGCCGGCGACTCGCTGCCGCGAAGACCCGTCAAAAAGTGCACACCAGGCAAATCCTGGTCCTCTCGCGAATCCTCCCGAGGTCTCATGTTGAGCTGCACGGCTACGGACTCCGGAGCGAGTCACCGCCGCCAATGGATTTCGTACAGGACGCCTGGACGAACCGTTCAGCCCGAGGACTGCAAACGTGAAGTCACTCGACGCTAGGAATGTAGCCTGAGTAAGCGGTTGAAATTGAAATGAGCTGTCGAAGGCAAGATCCATTCCGGTTGAAGCGGACCGCTTCGATAATGGCAAGCACATCCGAGTCGGACCGACCGATTGCGGATATCGGTGAGGCTGGTGAGGCTTTCCATCGACTTCAAGATCTCACGGGTACTGAAAGAGTTAAGGCGCGATGACGTGGTGGTGAGATC
The DNA here is from genome assembly GCA_024211575.1 of Phytophthora melonis. Classification (NCBI taxonomy): domain Eukaryota; phylum Oomycota; class Peronosporomycetes; order Peronosporales; family Peronosporaceae; genus Phytophthora; species Phytophthora melonis. The sequence continues at coordinate 712,675 of JAMXKT010000094.1, read as the reverse complement.
TGCTAACAAATGTACTGTACATGCGAAGAGTTTTACATTGCCTGTGATTCTGTCCATGCGGAGACCGCAGGCACATGGAGCTCCATCTGCAAGTTCAGGGATGCTAAATGCAGCCACCTCAACATTATTCGCGAACCCCGCGGTGGCTATCCAGAACACCAACAAACGTGCGCATTGTCAAGTTGCAACAAGCGAATGCTCTCGCGAAGACGAGAGGGAAATCGAGGAAGCGCCGCGGGTACAAATGGAGCGTGAGGTCAAGGACCTCCTTGATGTGTGCGCCGAGGGGGATTCTGGCCAACGGGCAGAGCAAGTGCTTGAAGCTCCAGCTGGCTCGCCACTCGGGATTTGCTCGATGACATGGATCCCGCCAGTCCAGCCAAAGGCGCGATGGATGCCTTGGGTTTTGTAATCGGCGGCATGCAAGCACGCGTGCGTCAGCCGACAACCGGATAGGAGTCGGGAGATCTGTCTGCAAGGAGATCAGCCACGCTCCTCTCCTGCGCCGATGCGGGTCATTCTGCATTTTGCGCGCTCCAGCTCACTCCGGACTCCGCTCGAAAGCCATGCAACGCCACATCCTGCGCCGCCTGCCCCGCACCATCGCCCGCAGCTCCGCTGCCGCCACGACGGCCAAGGCCTCGTCGGCCAGCCTGCTGTCCCGTCAGTTCTCCGCGGAGGTGCAGGTCAAGCAGACCAACCTGTTCATCAACAACAAGTTCACGCCGTCGGCTTCGGGCGCCACGTTCGACTCGTTCAACCCCGCCACGGAGGAGAAGATTGCGTCTATTTCGGAGGCCACCACCGCCGACGTTGACGCCGCTGTGGACGCTGCCCGCGCTGCCTTCAACGGCCCGTGGCGCACCATGGACGCTGCTGAGCGCGGCCGCCTGCTCTTCCGCCTCGCGGACCTCATCGAGCAGAACGGCGAAGAGCTCGCCAAGCTCGAGGCCCTGGACGCCGGCAAGCCGACCTTCCTGACCCGCGTCCTGGACGTGCAGGCCAGTCTCAACGTGTACCGCTACTACGCCGGCTGGGCCGACAAGATCCACGGCAGCACCGTGCCCATTTCGGGCCCCTACCTGTGCTACACCAAGCAGGAGCCCGTTGGCGTGTGCGGTCAGATCATCCCGTGGAACTTCCCCATGATCATGATGGCGTGGAAGCTGGCCCCCGCTCTTACCACGGGTAACACCGTGGTGCTCAAGCCCGCCGAGCAGACGTCGCTGACGGCCCTGCGCATTGCCGAGCTCATTGTCGAGGCCGGCTTCCCGAGGGTGTGGTCAACATCGTGACGGGCGGCGGCGCCACTGTTGGCGCCCACCTGGCCCAGCACCCCAAGGTGGACAAGATCGCCTTCACGGGCTCCACCGAGACGGGCATGCACATCATGCGCTCATCGCACGTGGACAACCTCAAGCGCGTGACGCTCGAGCTCGGCGGCAAGTCGGCCAACATCATCCTCGACGACGCCGACATCGACCTGGCCATCCAGCAGTCGCAGATGGGTCTGTTCCTGAACGCCGGCCAGGTGTGCATCTCCGGCAGCCGCGTGTACGTGCAGGAGGGCATCTACGACGAGTTCGTGCGCCGCTCGGCCAAGGCTGCTCAGGACATGAAGATCGGCGACCCGTTCGACCTGACCACCCAGCACGGCCCGCAGATCGACGGCAACCAGTTCGAGAAGGTTCTGGGCTACATCGAGGCCGGCAAGAAGGATGGCGCTCGCCTAGTGTGCGGTGGCAAGCGCTGGGGCGACAAGGGCTTCTTCATCGAGCCCACGGTGTTCGCCGACGTGAACGAGGACATGACCATCGCCCGCGAGGAGATCTTCGGCCCCGTCATGTCCATCATCAAGTTTAAGACCATCGACGAGGTCATCGAGCGCGCCAACAACTCCGAGTTCGGCCTGGGCGCCGGCGTGGTCACGTCCAACCTGGACAACGCCATCAAGATCTCCAACAGCGTGCGCGCCGGCACCGTGTACGTGAACTGCTACACCATCATCGAGGCCAACACGCCGTTCGGCGGCTTCAAGAACTCGGGCCTCGGCCGCGAGCAGGGCGAGCTGGGCCTGCGCAACTACCTGGAGAACAAGACGGTCATCATCAAGCGCCCGGAGGACTCCTTGCCGTAAGAAGCTAACACTTAGAAAACGTGGAGTAGACGTAAGAACATATAAGCACCAGCAAACACCGAGCGTCAATTTTGTCAGCACAGCCTTTCGTGCCTTGCCGCCGTTGCCGTTCCTACATGTTGAAGTGGACTGTGATGCCATAAGATAGGATAAGACCGCCCTATTCCCGATTGCAGGGTCTTTCCACGCTAATTTTAGCGAGTCGTTTTCCATCTGCGATTGAGCGAATCAACGGCCGAGTAGCTGGATGCTCTTGCTTTCAGTATGGGCGGCTATTCCGCCATTTCAACCAATCTGGCGCCGTCAGTTTTTAGAGGCGGAGTTTCTCTCGTCAGTTCCCAAAGACACCGTTGGCTCGCAAGCGTCGACGTCCAAGAGAAAGCAGCAGCTCGCGCCCCCCAGCTCGACAGCTCCGGTTTTCTGACCCCAGCGCCCGGCGACCCTCCTGACCTGGCTGCAGTGCATGCGTTTGCAAATCCCGTGCGACCAAATTGATTCGAGTAGTGCGTCGACCTGGAAACGAAAGAGACAGGAAGCTGTGCGTCATCCCCCGGATCATCCCCGCCGCCACCATTCCATTCCCATACGTTCAGCCGAGCACGTGATCCCGCTCACGTTACAGGACCAGACGCTCTTCTTTAGCTAATCAAGAGCCCTCCTCCCCTCCCCGCCAAGACGAAAAAGACCCCAAGAAAAACTTTCCCAAGTAACCCACCGCCAAGATGTCGTTCATGAACATTGCAGGAACCCAGCCGGTCGATGACCCCGAGTACCGCTACAAGATGCCGCGGCTGCAAGCCAAGATCGAGGGCCGCGGAAACGGCATCAAGACTCTGGTTGTCAACTGCGCTGACATCGCCACGTCGCTGCACCGATCGACCGCCGAGGTGTGCAAGTTCTTCGGCTGCGAGCTCGGTGCTCAGTCCAAGTACGACGAAAAGACTGACCGTGCCATTGTGAACGGAGCCTTCGAGGCTGGCATGATGCAGCAGCACCTGTCCAAGTACATCGAGGGCTTCGTGCTATGCCCGGGCTGCCGTCTTCCCGAGACTAAGTACAAGTTCAAGGGCCAGCTCATCTTCCACAAGTGCTACGCCTGTGGCGCTGTGGAGCCCGTGGACATGAACCACAAGCTCACGACCTTCATCTTCAAGGAGCACACCGCCGCGAAGCGTGGAAGCAAGGACGAGAAGAAGAAGAAGGACAAGAAGGAGAAGAAGGAAAAGAAGGAGAAGAAGTCCCACGATGAGCCTGAGGACGAGTCTGCGACCAAGGAAAAGAAGGAGAAGAAGGAAAAGAAGGACAAAAAGGAGAAGAAAGATAAGAAGGACAAGAAGGAGAAGAAGGACAAGAAGAAGAAACACCACAAGGAGAAGAACTCGGACAAGGAGTCGGGCGACGACGAGGACGACGAGGTGGTGTGGCACACGGACCTGTCCGCTGAGGCTGTGGCGGCTCGTGCTGCTGAGGCCGAGGCGATTGAGGCCGCTGCCGCCGCTGCCATGGAGGCTTCTGCTGCTGAGGAGGTCGTGGCTACGCTGGACAACCTGCAGGTGGACGACGAGAACGCTCTGGACTCGGCTGTGGCCAACCTGCAGCGCTTCTTGGCGGAGAGTCACTCGGAGTCCGAGATCTTCGAAGAGCTGTGCCGTCAGCAAACGTACTCGGCTCTTCCTGTCACCGACCGTCTTGTCATCTTCTTCCGCTCCGCCTTCACGAAGGAGGTGCTGTCGAGCAACCAGGTTGCCAAGTACGCCCCTGTGCTCGAGAAGATCATCGACGCCCAGCACGCGCAGTACCAGCTGCTCGCCCTGGCTGAGCACTTCTGCGCCGTGGAGCACCCGGAACTCACAACTTCGTACCCGATCCTTCTGAAGCTTCTGTACGACGAGGACCTGCTGGAGGAGGAGTGCCTGGTGGCTTGGGCCAACAACGGTGTCCGCAAGGAGTACGCTCACTGGGCTGTCACTGACGAGCTTGCTGCTAAGCTGAAGACCCTGCTGCAGCCCTTCATCGAGTGGCTGGAGAACGCCGAGGAGGAGAGCGAGGAGGAGAGCGACGACGAGTAACTTTCCACCCCGAAGCCGTTGGAGCTGCAGTGTGCTACTGGGCACTGAGGTTAGCAACCCCCAACGCTGCATATTTCCTTCATATCACATTCCTGTCGACCTTATTGATCCGAGTAGCTCACTATGCCATGCATGTGGGCTGAGCGAGATGCTAAGGAAAATGAGCCACATTTGCATCTTACTCGCCGAACTCGTTTATTTCCAGTTAAACGAGCTTGACTGTATGTTTTCAAGCGCAGCCTCAACGTTCGCAGCGATGCCGTCAACGACTGCCGAAATCTCCTTTTCCAATGCTGCTGACGCCGTTTGACACTCGCGTTTGTCGGTATTCACGGATGGATGCAAGGCATCCGCAAGTGCATCGCTCGAGAACGGCGCCGTAGCCTTCGACTTGAATAGCGACTGATGGAAGCGCTGGAACTTTCCCTACCACGGCATATCAACGTCAGCGACCTGGGAACAACACATCCCTCACAACCTACTGCATAGTACGGCAACACATTTCTTACCTTGCTATGCTCAACGCTAATCGTCAGCACCGGTTTGTCCGATGCGATGGCTTCCGTCGTCATGGAAATGGAATCCGGCGTGGTCACAATGCAGGACGCCATTGACAGCAGCGCGTAGTAGGGATTCCGGCGTTCCGTGCCGTCCCACACGAGTAACTGTCCTGGTGCCGGCAACCTTGCACCCAGTCCCTGTCGAATAATCCGCTGTACATGCTTCGGCGTCCGCCGCGAGAACGTCACGAGCACCGCCACATCATCACCACAAGGAAGCGCCGCCACGAACTTCTCAACCATCCTCTCTGCATCCTGTTCTGAGAACGCAAACCCTCGACACGGACCTCCCAGCAGCCAGACAACCCGCGCCCGCCTGCCTTGCAGCTGGTCGTCCAGCTCCCGACTCCATTCACCGCCATGCTGCTGCAGCATGGCTGGCGTGATGTCGTGCACTGTCCCCGACGTCAAATACAGGTTCTCAGCGTCGCCTCCACCTTGAGGGAAGTCGTGCCTGGGCACCACCACAGCGTCGAACCACGCGAGCGGCACGCGCGGGTGTTGGATCTGCACATTAAACGTTCGTGTAGGCGAAAGCTGCTTTAGCACCGCGCAGAGCGCCACAGTGCTGCGCCCACAGCCAATGACGACGTCCAGCTCTCGTCCAGTCTTCTGCACTGGGAGCAGGCCACTCGTGTCTTGCTCCGCGTAGCCGAACAGCGGGTTCCGCGTGAGTCTGGCGCCGATAACCTGCAGCACCGGCGGAATGACGCGCGATCTTCCCAGCGTCACGCGCACGCACTGCACAGGCGGACAGCGCACATGAGATTTCGACGACACACTCTCGCTCAGCAGCTTCTCCCTCAACCTGTTGCCCAGCGCCAGCGCCTGCTTCTCGGCGCCCGCCGCGCCGTTCCCGAGCACCAGCAACCTCACCGCGCGCATTATACTCGACCATCAAGGGACCATCACTACCTATACACAATCGGTGGCATTAGTCTGTTGAATGGGTCACCGAACATACCCATTACATCCCCATCTTCTAACCCCGTCATTGAGCTATCGGACCTGTTGGACCAGAGCAGCGAGAGGTGGCGGCGATGGCCTTCGAGATCCTGCGCGCGACGCGGCAGCTGCCCGTGGTAGAGAAGGAGCTGGTCTTCGGCAGGCGCTCGACGGATGCTGCCGCGGCGCGCTCCACTGCTAGCGCCGCGTGGGGCAAAAGCGCGCGCAAGTGGGTGGCGGCCTCCTCCTCCTCGTCCGCCCGCGAGTTCGGCGACGCCATGCCCCGTGAGCTGCGCACGCTGGTGGCCGCGTCCTTCGACGTGTTCACGCGCGTGCAGACGCAGCAGCTCGGCGCGTTCGGCGTCGCCCGCGCCAGTCGCGAGTACCGCGAGGCGCTCAAGACGTGCATCTTCGCGCTGGAGGACCGTCTCGAGACGCACAAGGAGCTCAACGCGGAGGACGAGGGCGAGTTCCTGGACCTTCTCAAGGTGTCGCTGGCCATATGGCACCTGTGCGAGCTGCTGCTGCTCCGCGGCGGAGCGCGCGGAGCCGACTCCGGCCTGGCCTACGACCTCGCGCTGTGGCTTCAGGAGCACTACTGCAGCTCGCTGCTGGAGAAGACGGAGGGCGAGAGCGAAAGACTCAAGAAGTTGCAGAAGCCAGAGCAGGACGCCGAGTTCTGGACGACAATCCAGGCGCTCGTGATGGCGGGCAGCGGCCCCAGTGCGTGGGCTCTGTTGGCCGCGCACTCGAGCTACAAGTCGCTCTTTGCTCGCGACGCCATGTCGTTGACGGGCGCGTCCACGAAGACAGCATTTCAGGCAGTGCAGAAACTGCTGCTGACAATGCCTGGCAGTGCAGGAGCTGCGAGTATGAGCGTGGAACGGGATGCGGCGACGGAGTGGAAGAACTGGCACGACGCATGCCAGTTTTTGCTGAATACGGATGGATACATTAAGGCGAATGCAGGATTTACGACGCTGCTAGAGATTATGGTGGCGAAGGAGGACGCGCTCAAGAGCCGAGCTAGCACTTGGTACGAACTGATGATGGCGAAGCTGTTCCTGGATGAGCCCAAGACCATTGCGCACCGTTTCGAGTACTTGATGGCCAACTGCTTCCGCGCGTACCACAGCGACGAGGCCAGTATGGGCAACTTTGACTGCATTATCCTGGCCATTATGCAGTATGACATTCAGACAGCGCTGCAGGATATTATTGCGCTGGGATTCTCGTGGATGGCTGCCCATCTGTCGGACTTGCTGCAGAGAAGCAATGTCATCGTGGCTGACGAGGTGTTGCCGGAAGTCGGGTGCACACTGAAGGAACGCTTCTTGCTGCAGTACGCCATGGAGATTGGCGCGAGCAGTGGCATGTGGCAGTTTGCTGTGCGGTACTATGAGTACTGCCCCAAGTTCGGAGCGATTGCGATTCGCTCCGCTTTAGAGCGCGAACCAACACCGACGGACTACAAAACTGAGCGCCTTCTCACATACTGTCATGGCAAGAAACTCCTAGCAACAACTCAGCGACGTATTGCTATCCAGAGAGCACGGGAGTGTAAAACCAAGGAGGAGTACGCGTCAGCTCTTCACTGGATGTTGCGCGGCAACCACCTTGACGAAGTGGATGCTTTGTGCGATGATATTCTGAAGCAATGCAACGACACAAACTCGCTGGCGCCTTTGCACGAGGCGGTGCAGTTCATGGAAGCGCACCCCGAGTTTGCTCGTCCGCAAAAGTTGGCATGGCTGGTTCGATACCGCGAATTCCACCTGGTTCTCGACGACAGCGAGTCTTTGCGGCAGCAGCTGAGGAGTGATGAAGCGTTGAGCAACAAGGATGAGCGCGCGAGCCTGGAAACGAAGCTTCGTTTCGTTAACATGGAAGCTGCCAAGCGTCTTGACTGGCTGTTTAGTTCCCCTGAGGCCCCGAAGGCGCTGCGGTCTGAAGTGCTCCTGCAAGCTGAGCAGTTACTGAAGGAGTCCCCATCCGTGTTCGGATCGCGACACCTCTACTCTCTTATGGCGTACCTGCAGCAACTGGACCGTTCATTTGACCGTCAACCATTTTACGAGTCAGGCTCAAACAAGCAACTGAAAGAGCGCATCGAAAGTTTGATTTCTCGAAACCTGGCCGAAGCAATGCTGCAAGAGGCAACTGCAAGCGGGTGTGGTGCTTCTTCCACGGCGGGCCCCCCAAGTCTTCAATCAAAACCTGCGCTGATTGCTCAGCAACCTTATTTGATCGCCGATGCGTCTTTCACGCCGATGGAAGAGTAGCGGGTTCCCTGAATTCAGTCGCGTGGTCCTGCTGCTGGGGTGTTGGGGTATTGGCTCGAGTTACTCCCAATTCGCGGACGATGTCCTCTACTGCTTGCAAAGCTGATCGCTGGCGAACGAGTCGAGGTGGCGACGACGCCTTCTGGCGCGACGGTCCTTGCTCAGGGACTGTTTGGCCATGCAAGTGCAAATATGCAGTAGACGTTAGAGAGAACGTAATAGCAAGATCTGAACGATAGTCGTACCTGCTGGTTCATTTCCACCCGCTTCAATAGGTGCCGTGGTTGCTTTCCTGGGTGTATTTGCAAAATGGTCTCATTTCAGTGCGTTGGCAGATTGGAGCGGGGCAAGTCACGAGCGGATCCAAGCACCTTCGAAACATCACGTCCCCGCGCACCTGCTCGCTCTGAATTGTAATCTTCAATGAAAGAGCAACAGGAGTAAGCTCAATTGACATGTGAAACAAGGTTAGAGGGTCGCTAGGATCGTTTAAACAGTACTTACGTTTAGTGTTGAATTCAGGCGCGAGTCATCAAGCAAGAACGAGCGTGTCACCTACAGAGCATGTCCTCGAAGAGTTGAAGTTAAGTTTTCGCAAGTGGCACCTTTCAAACCTACAGAACCATACGATACCTTGCTGCCACCGAGATATTCTGCTAGATCAACGTTGACAACACCAAGTCGCGTATAGCCTCCAGTGGATGCGGGCGCAACTTGACGGATTGAGAGGCGAAGGATGCAGCTTTTGAGTGTTTTCGTTTTGGGCTCGAGTCTGAGCGTGCAGTTAGTGATCGCCACTGGGGCGTCCCAAACAACTCTGTTTGCACTAAGCACACCGCAGCTTTCGGTGGCACCGCTATGCATGAACGTCGCTGATGCGAGCTTCCACTTGCAGTACACTTGGGCGTCTGGGTGGGGGATATTGGAGCATGCGTGGATCACCGCGTGGATGTCAAAGACCACTTGATGAGACGTGTCCTTGCCAGGTGACAGCCGGAACATGCCCTCCGTCGAGACCACCTCAAGCTACGATGAACCACCGTTAACCTACGATCAATTTGTGGGGAAGACAACAGCGATCACCTTGACTAATTTTGGCTGTGTGTGGTGTTGATGTTCAGTTCGGTTCGTAACAGCATTTCGTCTACCTATGGGCGACTAGAACGGTGGGCTACTGCTGCTCTATCGGCACATGAGTGCCCAAATTCTGAATTTGCTGAATAAAACTTGAGCAACTACGAGATTGCTTGCTTGGCGATTGAGCTCGAAAGTGTCAGCTGGCTGTATGCGTCATTCTGCACGAGTACGCATCGTTAGTAGGTAAAAGTCCAAGGGCGCGCAGACTGATACCTCAAAATGAGGGCTGGCAACTTACTTGCGTCTTCTCCGAGCAGATCGAGTACGTCGGACATGAAGTCGCCACCCTCGCGCTTGAATTTATAGGCAGCTTCAACTGCCTCCTTGAAAACCTTGACAACGTTCGTGCCGTCCGCGGCTGAGACGAAACTGAACTCGAGATTGTGCGTCTCGGCGAACTTGAACTTTTTGCTGGTCACCTAGGGGCAAGCCACCGCGTCAGTTGCAACTCGCAAACTGCGAGGGCGTGCATACTCACGTTCATGTCGACGTCGATCTTGTTGGCAACGAGAAAGCACGGGATATTCTCGCAGTATTCGCGCAGCTCCTTGTACCAGTTGGCCAAGTTTTGGTACGTCACCTTGCGCGTGACATCGAAAACCTGCGAATTTACCTGTGTTAGCACCATCCTCCTCGATCAGCGCTGGAAGACAGTTCGATTCTTGGGTCCCACCAAGATGCACGCTGTTGCTCCGTAGTAGTACGACGGGTGCATACTGGAGAACCGCTCTTGCCCAGCAGTGTCCCAGAAGTCTGCAGTGAAAGACAGAGAGGATAGTAGCATGAGGTTGGGTTGAACAACTGCCACCGCTCGTGACTCAGCTTAACAGAGTTAAGCTACGCACCAACTTTGACCGTGCGCTTGCCGTTCTCGCCGTCCAGCTCCACCTCCTTGCGGAACAGCGTCAAGGCAAAAGTCGACAACTGACGAAACATATCAGCAACGCCTTAGTAACCTCGCATTGCACCAATAAGTGAACCTTTATTACCTGCCGTGGTTGGTATTCGTTCATCATGAAGCGTTCGACCAGCTTCGACTTGCCCACGGCCGAGTCTCCGAGCAGAATGACCTGCCAGTGCAACAACAAGTCAGCAGCAACACCCACCACCACCACTACCACTCGTCCCTCCCTACCCACCTTCACATCGGGCTCGCCAAGACTGTCCTCGAGCACCTCGACCGTGTCGCTCTTCGCCGCCATATCTATCTGCTACTGTGGTAAGGCGACCGTCGAAAGGTCGCAAAGCGATTGAGCAGCCGTTGCTACACAATTGTCCTGTTGCGCATGGATTCGCGCACGGATGGAAGCCTACATCTGCATGAACATGAACGCAACACCCTTTGCAGTGCCTAGGGAGGGCTATCCAGCTGAAAGAGCCTTTTGATAATGTGCACTTCAACTTGTCGTGCAGGAATGATTGCACCAACTGTATCCAAATGACTGCTCCATTTAATATCTGGTGTGCCGCACACAAGGCGTCGTGATCCACCCAAGGAAGGCGCCAACCCGCAAAACCCACCACCTCTCGGCCAAGGAAGGCGACGATGGAGCTGGCGACGGAGCACGTGCGCTTGCTGGACGCCGGCAGGCAGCGCGTCGCGTACTCGTCGCCGCTCAGCACTTCCTGCTTCGCGTCGGTGGCGTCCAAGCGCTCGCAGCTGCTGCAGCACGGCAACAAGTACGGGCTCAGCTTCGTGGCGACCGAGCAAGGTGCGCAGTAGCGGCGGCCCTCCCATTTGATACTCGGGTACACACAGATTCTCTAAATTTATACTGGCTTGCCTGCAGGCTTCACGGTGACCAAGAACGACGCGCTGGAGGCCGCATGCGCCGACTACAACAAGCGGCGGCAGGAGGCCATGGACCACAGCCAGAAGCTCACGCTCGAGGAGATCCACGAGCTGCCGACGTTTAAGCAGGTGCAGCTGCCGTCCATCGCGTACTGGATCGCGCTCTCTCCGGACGAGCTCACGGCCGCTGTGGCCTATGGAGACGCCGTGGCGCTCTTCGAGGTCGCGCACATCCTTGGGACGGTACGGCAAACAAGCTGCAATTTTCATTTATATATTAGTTTCTTACTCATTATTATTTGATATCTTCTTGCAGGCGTCGCCAGCTCCCTTTCAGACATTTTCGAAGCTGCAGGCGCAGGAGATCGCGTGGTGCACAGACGCAGCCAGCGAGCGGCTGGCGGTCTTGACGCTGGAGAAGCAGGTGGCCGTGTGCACTCTTAGTGGAGACACAACTGTTGTCAACACCCAGAACGCCGCTTCGTCCAGTAGGTTAACTTGTGGAATGCCTCAAAGGGAGGTGGTGAGTGTTGACTAATCTTTTTTATTGTCGCTGTTACTGTGTGATTCCAGTCTCGTGGTCGCCGTCGGGGGAGCAAATCGCGATTGGTCTTGTGGACGGCACGATTGGAGTGTACGAGCGGGATTCTTTGCAGCTTATTCGATCGATCGACCCGCCTGAAAGCTGCGCGGGGGGAGACCTCGAAGGTAGGAGAATCTGTGTCGTGTCTAAATAACTGTAGATGTGCTTGTGGCTGATGTGACTTGCTGCTTTTGCTCCAGTGCACCACGTCAACTGGGCAGAAGACGAATTGTTTTTGGCTGGATACCACAAGTATGACGAGGACGAGGAGGAAACGACTGCTATGGCGTGTATCTTCGATGGAGATCAGTGCGTTGAGCTGGACGAAGTTGTCGGTTTTTTCGACGTGGAGGACCGCAGGCACCAGTATTTCTCTGTCTTTTTGCCGGACTGGTAAGGTGCACTGTGCTTAAAGTGTGAGCAATGACACATGAACCTAACGTGTTACTATGCTATGTTGCTTCTTCGTAGGCGGATGTTCTTCGTTGGCTGCTCGCTGAGCGCAGATATCGAGTTGCTCGTTTCAGATCCCACTGGTGAGGGATGGCAGCTGTGGAAGCCGCTGGAGAAATATCAAGCCCGTCTTCCCATGAACGCTGAAGATGAAGAATCCTATCCGATGGGCCTTGCCCTTAATTTGAACTCGACGTCGCCGGTCCCTGTTGATGAAGACATGTATCCGCCGGTGCCTATCGTTTCGTGCGCCAACACGGAAGGACTCTTGGTGAACTTTGCATTTGTTGACACGACAGTGTACGATGTTGACTTTGTCAAGAGCCCGTCGCCGTTTGAAGCGAAACCGGCTCGAGATATCGAAGTGAAGGAGGAGACGAAGGCTGAGGCAGCAAATGAACTCCAGTTTGCGTCAAACACGACTGCAGATATTAAAGGAGAGGAGCCTGCATCTCCGAAAAAGGAGATTTCTCATGCATACGGCCAGAACGATGAGAACGAGTTCGCCGAGTCTGACGGCGAATCGAGCGACGAGGAAGAGGAACGCAGGGAAGAGGAAGAGAATGCCAGAGCTACGTTCCGCACAATTGCGGCTGAAGGAACTGACTTTATCGCTTCAGAGCAGTTCCCGAAGCTGTTTAAGGCGCTGGGATCTACGTATTCGGAGGAGGAGCATGCGAGCACGCTGGAAAACCTGGAGAAGGACGGCAAGGTGTACGAAGACGATTTCGTGTCGTGGTATGTGAACTGGATTTTCGGTGACGATGACTCGGACTCGGATGAAGATGGGGACGCCCCTGCATCGTCAGCGATGAAACCTGCCGAGATGAAGTCGAAGGAGGAAATCGCGGCAGCCTTCTCGAAATTTACGGCGAAGGAGGGAAGCTGGAAGTGTGAGGAGTGCATGGTGAACAATGGCCCTGAAGCAATGAAGTGCACCGCGTGCGAGGCGCCAAACCCTGACGCACCAAAGGGGTTGGCCCCTGTGAGTGCGGCGAGCGTAACGTCCGCGGGCTCGATCGGATCCGGTGGTTTTTCTTTCCCAGTTCCCACGGGCGACGCTGCATCGAAGCCATCGTCTTTCTCTTTCGGTGCGACGCCTGCCTCCACAACCGACGGCGATGCTTCAAATAAGCCTGCTACTGGTTTCTCGTTTGGCGGTGCGGCAGCGACGACGGGTTTCAGCTTCCCGAGCAGTACGTCTACTACTGGAACAGGCTTCAGCTTCCCGACGACAACGACACCTGCGACTGGTTTTAGCTTTGGTGCATCGGCTGGAGTAGTTGACGCAACGAAAGCCACGGGCTTTAGCTTTGGTTCTTCGGATGCCGCTTCTGAAAGTGAAACTGTTCCAACGGTGGACGCGTCGTCGAAGTCAAAGCCGCCCCAGTCTCCGAAAAAGATTGTTTCACATGAGTATGGCCAAAATGATGAAAATGAGTTTGCAGAGTCTGATGGAGAGTCAAGCGACGAAGAAGAGGAACGCAAGGAGGAGGAAAACAAGGCGAAACAAGCATTCCGCTCCATTGCGTCTGATGGAGATGACTTTATTGATGCTGAACAGTTCCCGAAGTTGTTCAAGACCCTTGGCTCGACGTATTCTGAAGAAGAGCACGCCGGTACGCTCAAACATCTCGAAAAGAACGGGAAGGTATATGAAACCGATTTCGTATCGTGGTATGTTGATTGGATTTTTGGCGACGATGAATCCGATTCAGACGACGACACCGCCGAGCCGGTGTCCGCTAGAAAGGAGATTTCTCATGCATACGGCCAGAACGATGAGAACGAGTTCGCCGAGTCTGACGGCGAATCGAGCGACGAGGAAGAGGAACGCAGGGAAGAGGAAGAGAATGCCAGAGCTACGTTCCGCACAATTGCGGCTGAAGGAACTGACTTTATCGCTTCAGAGCAGTTCCCGAAGCTGTTTAAGGCGCTGGGATCTACGTATTCGGAGGAGGAGCATGCGAGCACGCTGGAAAACCTGGAGAAGGACGGCAAGGTGTACGAAGACGATTTCGTGTCGTGGTATGTGAACTGGATTTTCGGTGACGATGACTCGGACTCGGATGAAGATGGGGACGCCCCTGCATCGTCAGCGATGAAACCTGCCGAGATGAAGTCGAAGGAGGAAATCGCGGCAGCCTTCTCGAAATTTACGGCGAAGGAGGGAAGCTGGAAGTGTGAGGAGTGCATGGTGAACAATGGCCCTGAAGCAATGAAGTGCACCGCGTGCGAGGCGCCAAACCCTGACGCACCAAAGGGTTGGCCCCTGTGAGTGCGGCGAGCGTAACGTCCGCGGGCTCGATCGGATCCGGTGGTTTTTCTTTCCCAGTTCCCACGGGCGACGCTGCATCGAAGCCATCGTCTTTCTCTTTCGGTGCGACGCCTGCCTCCACAACCGACGGCGATGCTTCAAATAAGCCTGCTACTGGTTTCTCGTTTGGCGGTGCGGCAGCGACGACGGGTTTCAGCTTCCCGAGCAGTACGTCTACTACTGGAACAGGCTTCAGCTTCCCGACGACAACGACACCTGCGACTGGTTTTAGCTTTGGTGCTCCATCAAGCACTGCTACTTCGACGACTTCTGCTACCAGTAGTTCTGACACGACGTCGAAAGATGTAGCACCGGCGTCCGCTTCTAGTAGCGTGTATCCCCCGGACACGACGTCAAAGCCTAAACCTCCAGCCTTTGGTGCTTCGAGTGGCAGCGCGTACCCTCCTGACACTACATCAAAGCCGAAGCCTCCAGCGTTCGGGGCTGCGAGTGGCAGCGCGTACCCGCCGGACACGACGTCGAAGCCTAAGCCGCCGGCATTCGGCGCTTCGAGTGCCTACCCTCCCGACACGACATCGAAGCCGAAGCCTCCAGCTTTTGGTGCTGGTGCGAGCGGTGGCGCTTACCCGCCTGACACGACATCTAAGCCTAAGCCTCCAGCGTTTGGAGCTTCAAGCGGAACGTCAACATCTGGAACAGGATTCAGTTTTACGACTACAGCAAAGCCTGCTACGGGTTTCAGTTTTGGAGCGGCGTCTAGTTCGGCAGCTACGACGTCTACTGCTTCCAGTAGTTTCTACCCTCCTGACACGACGTCGAAGCCTAAGCCTCCAGCGTTTGGTGCTGCGAGCGGTAGCGGATACCCTCCTGACACGACGGCGAAGCCTAAGCCTCCGGCGTTTGGTGCCTCGAGTGGTTACCCTCCTGACACGACGTCGAAGCCGAAGCCCCAGCGTTTGGTGCTGCAAGCAGTGGTGCTTACCCGCCCGACACGACGTCGAAGCCGAAGCCTCCAGCGTTTGGTGCTGCGAGCGGTAGCGGATACCCTCCTGACACGACGGCGAAGCCTAAGCCTCCGGCGTTTGGTGCCTCAGTGGTTACCCTCCTGACACGACGTCGAAGCCGAAGCCCCCAGCGTTTGGTGCTGCAAGCAGTGGTGCTTACCTGCCCGACACAACGTCAAAGCCGAAGCCTCCAGCGTTTGGTGCTGCGAGCGGTAGCGGATACCCTCCTGACACGACGGCGAAGCCTAAGCCTCCGGCGTTTGGTGCCTCGAGTGGTTACCCTCCTGACACGACGTCGAAGCCGAAGCCCCCAGCGTTTGGTGCTGCAAGCAGTGGTGCTTACCCGCCCGACACAACGTTAAAGCCCAAGCCTCCGGCGTTTGGTGCCTCGAGTGGTTACCCTCCTGACACGACGGCGAAGCCTAAGCCCCCAGCGTTTGGTGCTGCAAGCAGTGGTGCTTACCCGCCCGACACAACGTCAAAGCCCAAGCCTCCAGCGTTTGGTGCTTCAAGCGGTAGCGGATACCCTCCTGACACAACGTCAAAGCCCAAGCCTCCAGCGTTTGGTGCCGCAAGTGGCAGTGTCTACCCGCCTGACACCACGTCGAAGCCGAAACCTCCTATGTTTGGACAGCCGACTGCTTCCGATAAGCCAACGAGTTCGTTTGGATTCGGCTCTTTCGGTAAGAGTCTCTTTGGATCAAAGACGGAAGCGGAAGCATCGTCGGAGTCGACCGAGCACAGTACTCCTACGAAGTCCCAATCCTTGTTTGGAGGCACTTTTGGCAGCGGGGCTACAGAGAAAGCGCCCGACACGTCTTCGTCTCCATTCGGCGTTGTCCCCAAGGCAAATTCGAAAAGTTCGTTTTCGTTCGGAGCATCAACTGCCAGCGAGCCGAAGGAGGCTACTTCGAAAACAAGCTCGGCGCGACCAAGCTTCTCATTCGACAGTGTGTCTTCAACGCTGGACTCTGCTGCCAAGAAGGACAGTTCCGATGACGAGCCGAAGACGAAGCGCACTCTGAACTTTGGGGACTCAAGTGCATTTGAAGCAAATTCTAAACCGATTTCTGCTGTGAAGACCCAAGCGAAGCCAGTCGCAGCACCTGTTAAGTCGTCGAAGGCTGTTCCGTCGTCTCGGATGGAAGGCCAACTGTGGAAGTTGATCGTGGACTTTGACAAGTCTCTTCAGCGGGTAAACCAGAGTTCGAAGAACATTTCGTCCAAAGAACCAGAATTCTCGAAGGAGCTGTTGGCTAAGATGGACAAGCTACGCGCTCAGATTTCGAGTCTTTGTGATGAAATCAACAGTTTGGACGAGTCGCGTGATCAGATCGAGAAAGACGTGCTGTTCGTCATCGGAAGTGACGGTGATGTGCATGAGCAGCTCGAGTATGGTCGTGAGATTTTGAACAGCTTTAATGATGAGGCTCTCAAGAGGACGCTGGAAGAGCAGCCGCTTGATCAGCGATCAAAGGAGACCTGGGTGTCGCTCAAAGAGAAATTGGACGAGGCGGAAAAGTGTTGTCGTGAGCTCGACAGTCATCTGTCCTCTTCCAAGATCGGCACTGATCCTGCCGGTTCGACGTCGTCCGCGCACTTGTTCCGCGTTCTGAAGCAAACCTACGATAACTCCAAGATGCAGTACAACAAGGCTTGCAAGTTGGCTGACCAGCTGGAGAAGTTGAGTTTGCGCGGCGATCGAATGCGTCAAACCAACGGTGTAAGCGGGCTTTCTGCGGTTGAAAGTGAAGTTCATTCCGCGGCTACCAAGGAACAAATGGTTCAGGTGATTATGGAGACGGAGCAGCGAAGTCAAGACGTGCGCCGGAACTTTTTGTCGCTGTGCAACAATGTCGTGACCCCCCGAGATGTTTTCTCAACGCCGCGGCGGAAGCTGGCACCTCCTACACCATCCGATTCGTCCACGTCGCCCCTCCGGATCAAGGCCTGCAGCAAACTGATGCCGAAGACACAACTAAGTGTTGCGTCTCCCATGAGCTCGGCGAAACAATCGTCCAGATCGGTATCGTTCAAGGAAACCCCAGTTAAATCAGGTTCAAAGCTGTTTACTCTCGCAGAAGCCATGGCGCCGAAGGAGGAGCCTGCCAAGCTTGTACAGACTCCCCAGCCGACAAAGCCTAGTGTTGGTGTAGGCAAAGCACCGCAACGACCAAGTCTGGGAGCCCCCGCTGCAGAAGCGAAGCCCGCAACGACATCGCCTACTACAGCTGCACCAAAGACCAATGCGTTTAGCTTCCCGAAGTCATCAAATGCTAGCGCGACTGCGTTTGGTGCCTCAGCGGCCAAGGAAAGCGACAAGAGCGCTGCACCGACGACGTCAGCGTTTGGCGGATTTGGGGTTAACTCGCCAGCAGTAAAGCCGAAGCCGAAGGCCGAGGCCAAACCTGCTCCTGCCTTCTCATTAGGAGGAAAAGAGGCGCCTGCATCATTGTCCGCCTTCAGCTTTGGATCAAAGACCACGGATCAGCCTACTGCGTCTACTGCTGCCACAACAGACTACAAGGCGCTTTTGGAAACGTTTTACAAGGTGCACAACCCGTCTAAGGGTGGCAGCGTGATTGAGAAGGCTTTGGCAACGTACAAGGGCAGGGAGGAAGAGCTGTTCACTCGGCTGTTCACCATGTACGTCCCCGATTCGACACCTGAAGATGTCAAGAAGTATTTAAGTGGAGGACCAGTTCCCCCCAAGTCCACGCCGGCGCCAGCCGCCGCGAAGTCCCCGGCACCAGCCCCCACGACGACCAAGAGCCCTTTCAGCGGTTTTGCAACGCCAGCTACTGCTCAGAAGGATAGCGCCGCTAAGCCTAGTCCGTTTGGTGCGTCCCCGTCAGCCTTCAGCCTCGGCCCCGCAGCGAACAAGTCGACTGGCTTTGGTGCCTTTGGATCCACGGCGACTAGCTCTGCCACGACAGCGACAACTACTGCGACAGCGCCTCCTTTCGGCAAGCCTGCTGTCGACTATCGCCAGAAGTTAGTAGAATTCTACCAAAAACACAACCCGGACAAGCTCAGCAGCGTGGATGCCACGCTCCAGAAGTACAAGGGAAATGAGGAGAAGCTCTTCCAGAACCTGGCTGTCAAGTACAAGCTGAACGACGCGAGTGGAGGCATCTCGGTGCCGCCTGCGAGCCCGGCCGTGCAGCCCACGAAGCCTAATGCTGCTGCCAGCCCGTTCGGTCAGCCCGGAGGATTCTCTGCTGCCAACACATCCAGTGGGGCTACTTTCGGCTCCACCAGCTCTGTTGGGTTCGGCGCCGCGAAGCCTACTCCTGGCGCTTCTCCATTTGGTGCGCCCAAGCCGACTCCCGCTGCGTCTCCGTTCGGTGCCGCCTCTCAAACCTCCAGCGGCTTCGGATCTGCTAGCGGAAGCGGCTTTGGCGGGGGCTTCCAGTCGAGTGCTCCTACGACTCCGGCTTTCGGTGCCCCCTCTCCATTCGGTGCCGCGAGCGGTGGATTTGGAGCTACGGCGGGTGGCGTGAACTACCGCGAGAAGCTCACGGCGTTCTACCAGCAGCACAACCCGGCTAAGCTGAGCTCCGTGGACGCGACACTGGAGAAGTACAAGGGCCGCGAAGATCACCTCTTCTCGATGCTGGAGCAGAAGTACGTCAACAAGCAGCCGGCAGCGCCTGCCGCCGGAGGTTTCGGCATCCCCAGCACCTCGACGTTCGGTGGAGGCAGCGGCTTCGGCGCGCCGTCGGCCTTGGGGTCTACTAGTGCCGCTCCTGCGTTCGGATCAGCCTCGATGTTGGGTGGAGCTGCTGCCCAGCCGGCCTTCGGTGGAGCTGCAGGCTCTGGCTTCGGCATGGCGTCGCGTATGGGCGGAGGCGGCGGGTTCGGCGCGGCTACCGCTGCTCCTAGTGGAGGAGCCGCCGGATCGGGCTTCGGTGCCTTCAGTGCTCAGACGCCGACGTTTGGTGGTGCTGCACAGCAGTCCGGAGGCTTCGGCGCTGCTGCCAACAGCGGAGACTTCGGCTCGGGCTTCGGAGGTGGCGCAACCAGCGGCGGCTTTGGCCAGCCTGCCGCGTTCAGCAGTTCCAGCTTCACCCAGATGCGGTGAGCTCGCCATTGCGGTGAACATGGTCGCCGCTGACACTTGACGCTACCTGATACGACGTAGTTAGTAAACGAAGATACAATTGATACCCCAGCTTTGCATTTACATGTACACCAACAAAAAAAGCACCTTTCACGTTGAAATTGCAACCTTGCGAGAGTGCCACAAATAATATTGAACCCACTACTATAGTACAAATACGAGACCCGACCCGGAAAGTTCTTATACAAATCGTCTGCAAATTCACAAATACGGGCCGGGTTCGTAACGACCCGTTTTAGCCAAGCTTAAATGTGGCACTGTACATGTGGCGAATTGCAGCCAGTCATTTTCTCCTCTTGGCTTTATGCACTTGCCGCAACTCTGTCATTCCCCAAACAGACTTCCCAGAGCTTAAGTGCAAAATTTTGCGTGTCCCGTGACAAATTGTATGTAGAGAGTGGTGGAGCCTATGCCTCCCGGCCACTCGCAGTCCTATTTGCGACAGACTCGGCATTGCCTCCTCATGCAGCCAGGTCTTACAAGCGACTGCAAAAGCAACCGTTTATACCAGCGAACCGTCCCGTTGAGTTTGTGGCCTTGTTTCCCCCAAAGAGGCCGCGCAATTACGGATGAAACATCTTCTAACCAAACACAACATAGTGCATGTACGATAAGGCACTAAGCAACAGTAGACGCAATCCATAAAGGGCGTGCAAGTTACTACATGAAGCAGCGTAGTGGATGCATTCATTCCAAAGATAATGCAAGAACAGCAAACGAAACTTCGTGGTAGATGGATGAAAAATATAACGCGCGAGACTTTTTTTCTGTCGGCTTCTCAAAACACTGCAAACACGGCCTTTATCTGCCGAACTCGCTCTCAACACGGGGCCATTTAGGTGGCAAAGGCTTGTCTTCCTCGATTCTCTGGTGGTTAGAGAGAGAGAGCGAGGGACTGCGTGGGCGCAAGAGCTGCCCCGCTACAGTGTAGCCACTCGTAGGCGTCTCTCGTCGTCGTCCTCCAGCTTAGGCCTCCTCGCACCACTTGTTCTCTTCGCGGATCTGGGCCTCCTCCTCGGGGGTGAAGTCGTTGACGATGTTGAACGTCTCGCGGATCTCCTGGGGCGTCTTGCCCTTGATCATGCTGGCCACCTTGGCGCAGGCCAGGTCCAGCAGGCTCTTGATGTCCATGTAGTTCGCCGCCAGGATGAGCTCAAACAGGATCTCCTGCTCGATGTCCACGAAGTTGGCGTCCCAGTCCGACACTACGTCGTGCATGTCCGCGCTCTTGAGGGGCTGCAAGTAAGAAGACATATACATGGGTTAGAGAATGCGTATACTCTCTAACCTGCTGCAAGCGTATCCTATCTAAGCGCAGCGACGCACCTTCTCGATCTCGCGCATGGGGCTGTTGTGGTGGTGGCTGCAGAACTCAATCACCTTGGATAGCACAGGGCTCTTGACGTTGGGCAGCGGGATCTCCTGCACCTCGTCGTCGTCGGCGTCATCTGCACGCAAGCAAGTACAAATCCATCGGTTAGAGAATTTGTCTCCCTCCACGCGTTTAGCACCACTTTTCCCTTAACCGTGGGTTAACTCCACGTACCCGAGATGAGCGTCTTGACCAGCTCGCTCATGGCCGCGACGCTGCGCGAGACCTCGAAGCTGTCGCCGTCCATGGACACGAGGTTCACCTTGCGCGAGTCCTCCTCCTTAGGCACATCCTGCGCGGCGGCGGCGGCGGCGTCCGACATGTTCTGACTAGGAGTTTGTATGCGGAAGGGAAGCGAGCTTGGGCGACTCGGCGCTTCGTAGAATGGGGTCCTTTCAAAAAGCTATGATCGCTCCAAAGCCACGCAATAAAGCGTAATCCAACGCGTAAGCAAGCACCCTATAGCGTAATGTACGCGTAAAATACGCCACATGTTCTCTTAAGGTCCACTTCAATCCATCTCTCGCTATACGGAACATCAATCAATCAAAACAAGTCTCTTAAACAGAGGTGAATCAACGGCTTCAACTTCAACTATAACCCTCAGCTCGCCGACGCCGCATCGATCCCTGCTTGCTCGTGTCGGAGCTGCCGCTCGCGGACACGGCGGCAGCTTCCGTCTTCAGCATCTGCGCGACCATTGCACGCGCGCTCTCGTGCTTAGCGAGCTCCCGCTCCCGACGCAGTCGCTCCGAGACGTCGTGCGGGACGGAGGGCACAACGCAGTCGAGCCAGACTTTAACCAGCAACAGCAAGTGCTCGATGCCGAAGACGATCCAGACCTTCTGTGTGGGGGTGACGGCGGGGAACGCGCGCTCCAGCAACGATGTGGAGTACGCCAGGTTGAAGCAGTTGGTGAGCACGGCCAGCACGCTCATGACCTGCAGCACGTGCAGCCACACGCCGATGCCGCTGGCCTTGTGCGCGAGCGGCCGCTGCCGCGTGTGGCAGAGCTTGAAGGCGTCCGTGCGCAGCTCCAATACATTGTTCAGCAGCGCCAGTAACGGTGCCAACGGGAAGGCCAGAGAGAAGAAGGACACGTAGCCGAACTGCACCAGCATCTCGGTGTAGTCCTCGAACGTGTCGTACTGCTTCAGTCCAGCCTCTTCCCACGCGCGGTCGGACGCTTGCTCCAGCCGCACGCACTGCTCGTGGATCACGGCGTTGGTGCTCATCACAGCCTCGGGCGCGAGCTTGGTGGACGTCGTGAGACTGCCACGATGACGACTGGGTCCTCGAGGTGCAGCTGCTGCGCCGGCGCCGCTGAAGACGGTGGACTGGTTGAACTGCTCGTTGCTGCTTTGCTTCTTGGCGCGGGCGTTGAGCCGCCGACGCACAAATGGGTAGAGGGTCTCCATGACGTTCTTCCAGATCTGCCCCGTCACCATGAACGACGCTAGCTGGATAGCAACGCGGACCATGCCGTCGCTTGTTGCAGCTGCGGATTCCCCCTCGGTGCTGGAGGCGTGTGGCGCGAACGAGTAATAGTACAACGAAGCGAAGACGTGCACGAACCGGAAGGAGAATACCTTGAGGATGAGGTGGCTCTGGTACCTGGACTCGGTGCGGTGGTTCTCCCAGTTGTTCAGCGATCGAGCAGCTCGAGTGAACGCGGCATCAAGCACGGGGATCAACAACCCGTAGAGAAGCGGCGTGAGGAGAAGATAGACCCAGAAATCCCATCGGACTCCAAGCCGCGCCAAATGCTGGATGTCCTCTAGCGTGATCGTTCTCAACCTCTTGATCTTGTCAGCAATTTCCGCAGCTTCGTGCTTCGTAGCAAGGGACTGAGCTTCGAGCTTGTCGCGAGTAGAGAACCCATAGTACGCGAGCGTCACCACCGCAGCGATGCTTCCAGCCACACAGGGCATCGTGACGCTGTACTTGAGCAGCCGCTTCCAGAGTGCGTAGCGCCTTCCAACCGGCTTCTGGTCGCCGCTCTCCTTGTCATCGTGAGACTTGGTGCTCCAATCCTCGCCATAAAACTCTGGACGCGTGACCTCCTCATCTTCGTACCCCCAGGTTCCCCAACGGTAGGCTAGAGCTGCTGCTCTCCGTTTCCACGCGATGATGAAAGCTGACGTCCATAGCGCCATGAAAACCGCGTAAACTGGTGCGGCCGGGTGGTCAAGATGCTGTGAGTGAACCTGCAGTGCGAACAACACGACACCTGCAACACTGGGGACCACAAGCCAGCGCGTGTACATTTCCATCCACGCGAAGTAGAACGCAACTCGCTCGCCGAAGTACTGCGCCACATCATCAAGCGGCTGGTGCAGCACACTTCGGACAACTAAGAACCGGGAGTTTGGGTTGTGGGCTTGATCGTGATCGTGCTTGGCAGTAAGCAGCGACGCCCGCCAGAACGTCACCCACCGAGTCTTCAGCAGTGCCAGGTCCTGCTTGTGGAGCGGGTACATCTGAACTACATGCCTTACAGCCACTGGGCAGGACTCGTTCAGTCCAGCTCCACCATCGGCCTCGGATGCAGTCAACAGCGCATGCACGATACTCTGCTTCTCGCTATCGAGAAAGTTGATACAATTCCGATCTCTGTCGAAGTCCATGAAGCTGGATGCAAGTTCACATGAGAACGTCATCCAGACTTTATCAAATCTTCGTTGCTTTCGAAGTCGGAGTCGCTCGGCACCAAGCTCCAGCACGCGTTGAGGAGCTCGAACCTTGAGCAAAGATTGTTTCCCGTCCATGGAGAGCAGACGCTTGACGTGCAGCCCCGTACGTCGAATCCTGCTGATGATCACAGCTCGGTCGCTGCTGGCGTCGATTCTGGCACTTGGCTTCAGCGTGGCCGTGACCTCGGGCAGATCCATGGGCTCTTCGTGCTTCGAGGGCTTTAGCAGAATTGCGATGTCGAACTCGTCTTCATGTCGTGACAGCTTCCCGATACGTTCCGGTTTCCCAGTCGCCCTGAAGCTGCTATCGTCCACGCTCCGTTCGTCATTTGAGTCGCGACGGCAGATGCGTTCCACCAATTGACGACCTCGGAGGCTATTGCTTTGAGACGACGGATCTGCCCTCTCCGCGTTTTCAGACTCACGCCCTGTAGAGAAAGTTGGCGAGACGACGGAAGGCTCAGCGACTGAGCAGTTCTCCATGACGGATTCACGGTCTTCTTCCCCTGTTTGGAAGAACAAAGTTTGTGGCTGCTTGGGAGGTGTCAAGACTGCTGCAATCCCAGTCGGGATACGCTGGTGTTGCGGCGGAGGCAAAGACTGATGGCGATGGTGGGTTTTCTTCCGTCGAAGTAGTGGTAACGCTGGTGGTTGGTCAGTTGGTGGTGGGGTCTCTGCTGTAACACGTAGACTTGGCCCTGACTGATCCTGACGTTGAGCGGTTGGCGCTGCGCTTGTTGGTTCCTTTTCGCGTGTGTGGCTCACCGCTGTATCTGTTGCAACGTTTACTGGGCGTCGATCCGGTTGAGCAGCGAAATGTCCACTGCCGCCACCTTGTTTTCGTATCTGGCGGTTCTGCTCTAAATGGTTTCGTTGGCGGAGATGCTTCTGGA
Source organism: Phytophthora melonis (assembly GCA_024211575.1). Classification (NCBI taxonomy): domain Eukaryota; phylum Oomycota; class Peronosporomycetes; order Peronosporales; family Peronosporaceae; genus Phytophthora; species Phytophthora melonis. The sequence goes on along the minus strand of JAMXKT010000094.1, from coordinate 688,354 downwards.
TAACTTCATTCGCTCGGAGACGACGTGAAGGACTCCTTCCAGGTAGATCGTCAGCTTTAGTGGGGTCAATAGTTGCTGGTTCGTCTTGAATCGCGATTGCAGTGTGCAGTTGGACAGGACTGTCAAGTTGTTGCTTCGCCTCCCCGACGACTTCGTGCTGAGTCTTCACGTGCTTCAGCTGGTTACCAAGCGCAGTTTTCCACGGGCGACTGTATGAAGCAGGAGAAAATGGTGCAGCTCTAGAGCGCGGTGCGACCAGGTCATTAGGGAGCCGTTTGGGCAGCGTGCCTCGTGTTGCCAACAATGATGAGGGTGCTAGCCTTCGCGCTGGAGGGAGATTGATTTCCCCCAAAGCCTGACTCACTGCAGCCGCTGCTTTGGTCCTTGGTGACGATGAACCCTCCATTCGCCTACGCTTGCCGGTCTTGGAAAGAAATTAGTGGTGAATCATTCCGGTACATGCACTGCAGTCTCGTACATTGCCATACCGTTGAGGGGTTTCCGCTTCGTTGATGAGAAATGGTTTCATGTATGGCCGGAAATACCCATACAAATAACCGCGCCAAAGGTTGAACTCTCCCCTCTATGAGCGTATCAATCAGCTTTTCAAGAAGATCAGGCAATTGTAACGTGGGTCAATGGACAAGTCGGCAAGGCCACGTCAAGCCTCTTGCAGAAACTCGTCGGCGCCAAGGAGAGCTCGAACTGGAGGGCGAGCCCCGATGGCGCACTCACCGCTCGAACTCGACGCGGTAGTCGACTGGACAGTGCACTCGAAGATGCAAGGACAAACTCTGGAGACTCGCCGTTCTGCACACCGCGGCTAGTGCGCAAGCAGATGATCCCCGTGGCGAGAGTCACAGCGGTTGATACCCTTCAAACTGTCTATGATAAAGTAGAACAGCGCAACAATGCGCTAATCGATCTCCCAGCTCGAATCCCAACTCTCTCGCCGATACAATTACAGAGTGCGAGGCAGGCTGTGCACGTTTTCGTTGACCAGATGCGGGGCGTAGCTGACGCAGTAGATACGCAAGCCAGAACGGCTCTAGCACGAGCTTTGATAAACGATGTGATGCTGCCTGAAGGCACCACGAACTCAAGAATTGCACCTTCCCGACAACAGAACAACGAAGCTGAGGGGCTGAATCAACTGAATGACGTCTCGTGCTGGTATTTAGTGGGGAAGGAGATCGGTCGAGGGACGTTTGGCCGCGTCCGCTTCGCTACCCACCGACTGAGTGCCACCCCCGTGGCCATCAAAAGCTACGCGCGTTTGCACGGCGCCAGGTCCTGCTTAGCTGTGGACGCAATCGGTAAGCGGGGTGCTGGTGACTGTCAGGGGGATGCACTCGAGTGGCGACGGGTTCGACAAGAGGTTAACGTTCTTTCACGCTTGCACGCACACCCCAACACCATGCGCTTTGTGGAGGTATTCGAGACACCAACAAGGATACACGCCGTCACTGAGCTCGTAAAAGGCACCAGTTTGTGCGATATATTGCGTCACGCCCCCGGTCAACGACTTCCAGAAGCCCGGGCTAAAGGGATCTTCCGACAGATCGTTGCGGGGGTGGCAGCGCTTCACGCTCAGCGCGTCATCCACCGCGACTTAAAACTGGAAAACATCTTGCTGGACGAGAGCTCGGGGCACGCAACAGTGATTGATTTCGGCTTTAGCGACTTCGAAGACTGCAACGACCCCGAAATGCCAGGCCCAGCTGAGGATGCAGCTCAGAAGAAGAGATCGAGGAAGAAGAAGAACTTTTGTGGGACTCCGTCGTACATGGCTCCTGAGGTAGTAGCAAGTGAGCGATATGATGGGCGGCCGGTGGACGTTTGGAGCCTTGGCGTTTTGCTTTACGTGATACTCTGTGGTAAATTCCCGTTCCAGGGTGTGAGTTTCCACCAACTTTACCAGAAGCTTCGCAGTGGATCGCAGCAACTGGTACTGCCGCTATCCCTTTCGAACGAAGCGCGTGCTCTTCTTCAGTCGGTATTAGTTGCCGACCCGGTTAAAAGACCGACTGCTAGTGAATTATGCTGCTGCTCGTGGTTGCAGGATACAGAAAATCCCAAATCGTCGAATCTGCAACTTACATCTGCACTACGAAAGTCATTTGAAGCGTGGCCAGGGATAACGCCAGCAATCTGCAGTGCACTGACACAGTACTACGGCGTCCAGCTAAGTGTTTCCAGCCTGGAAAGCGGCTCACAGCAACCCAAGCGACTGCGTGCTTTTATCGACCTCGCTACTGTAGAGTTAAGTCGCCACTTCGAGAAAAGTGCTGGCAGCATATCATCACCAGCTCCGTCTTCGACGGATTGTGCTGGCTCGAATCAAAAAGAACTGACGGATCCTGGACATCGTGAACCAGCGCAGCAAGTCGTCGAATCTTCGACACGGCACAAGCAGCAACTGGAAAAACTGATTGGACTCGTGAAGACATCGCTGGAAACAAGCACCCAACGTTAACTATTACTACGTTGGATGGGCAATTCGGTGGCTTTGAAAGAGAAATTATATCCCCGAGTTGGATTTTGTGCCTTGCTTCATCGTGGCTGTGAGTCAGAGAACACCAAGTTGCTCCACACGCGACACAAAGCAAATGATAGTCGTGGTAAGCTCGCTGGAGGTGATACTGCCACGAGTTCAATGGGTCTCCTTACTGTGCTGCAGCTTTGACAGGTTGCTTAAGCTTAGCCATTCCGTTCAGAAACAAGGCGTACGGCTGATGTACCAAGCCGCACTTGTGCTGCACGGCTGGGTCGACTTTCAGCGCTTTCAGTAAGCCTTCCGCAGTAACCCCATTCTTAGCCCATTCGTTGAATGCGGGTTTTCTATTGACTGAATGCGCCTTTTACGCCTTGTTAGTGGCAGCCGTGTCCACCAACGAGCACATGGCAGGGAGAAAATATCGCTAGCATACTCAACACGATCACCCACAGAAATCCGAACGCATAGAGACCGACAACAACCGCCGCGCCCACCGGGGAAAGTTGATGCCTCATTTCTTCCAGTTGGCGGGGTCCCTTGGGCAACAATCGGGTCGTCAGGAATATCACTGGAATCAACGGGATGATACTCGTGACCACCGACAGCTTCCACACGCCACTGAAGTCATGTGGCCGCTTCTGAAGATCCTTGAGCTCAACGGGCCAAATGCGGAGCAGCATGTTCGAGATCGTGTTGGCAAATGCCTGCGCGAGGTTGGTCACACTCGTAAGAAGAGCAAATGCCACGCCTTCTTGGTGCTCGGGACACACTGCCACGAACATTTGCGCCACGGGGAGATACTGGAACCCGCGAGCGAACGATTCGCCTGCCGCGTCACCCATCGCAAACCAAAAGGGAGGGATCCCAAGCGTTTCGTTCACTTGCAGCACCAGCAGCACGTTCAGCAGCGAGAAGCCAGCGACCACGACACCCGTGACGAAGTACACGTCATGCCATGGCGCCTCGTACCGAGGGAGAATATGCAACCGGTACACGACAATCGAGGCAAACGTGACGGTAGCTCCAATACCGCTGAGTGATCCGTACTCGAAGGCGCTGAAGTCATACGCGACTTTGAGAAAGTTCCCCCACGACGCGTTCTGCACGAACAGGGCGTTCGCCAGCACCAGGAAACACACTGGCTGCCATGTTGCCCGGCGCTGCAGCATAAGCCAGATCCCTGCCGCTTGCTCCTCTAGTGGCATGGGTCCGTTCTCCTCTGTGGGCTCGTAGAAATACCTTAGCGACGGGAGCACTGTGACCATCGGAATGAACGCGAGGAAGGCGAACTGCTGACCCATCGAGGCCCCCCACCCCCACTGCGACTTGTTGCTGAGCAATGCCCCCAGCCAGTAGCCCACCATTTCACTCGCGAACCGACAGAGGTACACGGTGGTCTGCAAATGCGTCCCCTCTGGCTGCTGCTTGGGTTTCCGCCCGTCTTCCGTCTGTAGCTTCGTCTCCATTGACCTCTTGGGCGATTTCTGCTGCAGGAGCAGCACCCGATGCGCCACCAGCGCGTCTGCCATCACGTCCGCCATCACGACGCCAACCGTAGCGCCCAGCAGTAGCAGCGTGAACGACACGATGGTCAACGAGTCTGTGGCGCTGCGAATCGACAGCAACAAGTGGAAAAAGGACGTCGTGACGCAGCCCAAGAACAAATAGGGCGTGAACCGCTGGCCGTAGACCGGGAAAACGTCCGGCAGCAGCCCGAAGAGCACCTTGAACGACCAGGGCAGGGCCCGCACGACTGCCACGGTGCTGAGCTGGGCGTCGGAGGCGCCCAACGTCCTTGGGAAGTACTCAATGTTGGCCTGCGGGAACGAGTACATCAGACCCGTGCTCATGTACGTCATGGGGATCGCCAGCGCCTCGAGACTCCAGACGGAGCCAGAGTACTGCTCGGGGAGGATGGAGGACAGCAGGAGACCCTCGTCCTGGCTGGTAGTGCGTGAGCGCTTGATGTGGTCGCTTAGAGACACGTAGCACGTCGAGTCGGACGCGCTCAGGGCCTCGTCTGGCGTGGCGGCATCGCTTGGCTTGGCTGCAGCTCGCTTCATGACGCAGCGACCGAGCAGTAGTGCAGTGAGCACATCTACGGATCCCGTCCGGCGCCAATGGAGCTCGTCGGAGTGGTCGCACCCCTTGGCGTCCCGTAAAGTATCTTCTCGTGACCTCTTTTGATTGGATCATAGCTGCTGAAGTTGGTTTTGCTAGTCGATCGTCGGCACTCGTTCCGTTAGCTGCAGCACAGATACATGTACATGAATTATCCTAGGATACAAATTGTGGAAACCAACAAAGTGCGATCAGTGCGTCTGTGCTGTTCGAATGGGAAGTTTCATGTGCAAGTTGAAAGCCCCATCCAAGAGGCGCTAACCCGTACTGGAGGATGCGAACTGCTGTAAACAGGAAGACCATGACGCAGTATTTTGTTGCGAGGAGGCTGGAAGCGCGTGAAGTTGATAAGGAGCAATCGCTGTGCTTGCGTTTGGCTGTCGCAGAGCGCGTGTGCTGTCGTTAAAAGGGAGCCAAGATCAAGCACTTCAGTATACTGAATCAAGACTAAATCTGTGCACACATGCACTGAAATTAACAACCTATATGCGTACTTAGCGTCTCAGATTAGCTGTGATTGGACAGGTTCTCCATCTGAACCTTTACTGCAAGCTCACACGTCACTTCGCACTCGTCAGTCGACGAACGACCCCATTGCGCACCTCCTCGCGTCCGCCATGAGCAGCTCCTCTTCCTCCCCAGCTCGGCTCAAGCCTTTCGGTGCGTCGTCCCCGTCCCATCGGCTATCAACATCCCACATCCCGTCACCTCGCAGCTGAACCAGCAGTGCCAATGTCTACTTTTATTTGAACTATTGCCAGGCCCGCTGGAGCCGCTCTCTGCGTCCGCTCCGTGGGCGATTTTCCCTCGCAAGAAGCTGGACGTGACGTACCGCGACATTGGCGCGGGGCTGGCCGCGTGTCTGCAGCTGAGGGAGCACCAGCGCCAGGAGTTCGAGCAGAAGATCACGAGTCTGTGGGACCCTAGCGGTCATGCGATGGTCACGCTCTCGATCCGGTAACAAGGCTCTGCGGTACAATAAGAGGAGGGCTATTGAGGATAAGGACTGATGTATTTTGTTGTGTGCAGGACGGGGTTCGATTTGCTGCTGCAGACGCTGAAGCTGCCAGCGGGGAGTGAGGTGCTGTGCAGTGCCATCACCATCCCGGACATGCTCTACGTGCTGCGTTACCATGGACTGGTGCCCGTGCCGGTGGATCTGGACCCGGAGACGCTGGCGGTGGATGTAGAGCAGTTGAAGAAAGCTGTTACAGAGGTACGAAATGGAATTTTTCTTGAGTTTGATAGGTTTTTGTTGGCTGATTGGCTGTTGTGGTCATAGAAAACGAAAATGATGTTGATTGCCCACATTTTCGGCTCGCGCTTCCCACTGGATGAAGTTCTTGAGGTTGCGCGCAACAATGACTTGATGGTTGTGGAGGACTGCGCGCAGGCGTTCATGGGCATGCACTACACGGGCGAGAACCGGGCGGACGTGTCGATGTTCAGCTTTGGAACGATCAAGACGGCCACGTCGTTTGGTGGAGCAATTATTCACGTGAAAAACGCTGCTGTGCTGGAAGAGATGCGTCGTCGTGAGAGAAGGTAACGTGGATGTGTGGATAGTCGGTAGTAGAGTTGTCGGGGTTTGTGTAGAAGACTGATGTTATATTTTGCAGATACCCGTGCCGCACAAACCTCTTCTTCTTCAAGCGATTGGTGAAATATGGTTTGCTGCACGGTATTTCCACACCGGCACTCTACGGTCTCTTCCTTCACGCCTGTCGCGCTGTTGGAGGTAGGCATGGACTGATTCGTGAAGGCATAGTTTGCATTCCACTAACTTTGTTACTTTCCTAGCCGATCATGACAAAGTTATCACGTCTGCCATTCGTGGATTTAGTGGGGGGGAGCTTGTGTCACTGATCCAGTATCGACCTTCGATGGCTTTGCTTGGGCTCATGCATCGTCGCCTGACTTGCATGGATGAGCAATACGTGCTTCTCCGAAAGTATGGTCCATTTACGATTTTTTTCTGGTTTATTTCCGGGGGCTGATTCTCACGCGTCTATGACTTCCTTGTCTAGATCGAAGAGCGAGCAGTTGGCTAACGCCATCAAGGATCTCCCCAACGTTTCGGTACGAGCTACACTTGTTCATACAGATCCTCGGTGGAATTCCTAACATGACTCGGTAGATCCCTGGCCACCACGCTGAGAAGCACTACTACTGGCTGTTCCCCGTGTGTGTTCCGTCCCCGCAAGGCGTTGTGAGCTACATGAACAAACACGTACGTTGACCGGTGCAATTTTTTTATTGGTTCTACAACCAGTTCTAACATACAAAATTCTGTCCATCATGGACAGGGGTTCGATGTCACGTCCGGCGCTACGCAACTCGCATACGTACCAAGCCCGCTAGGACATGAGCACGACCCTGTCCACGCTAAGAGTATCATGACCAGGTTCGTGGCCATTTTTAATGTTTTGCACCGGAGATCCGCATCAAGAGCTGATGACACTGCCTACGTTCCAGCTTGGTCTACTTACCAGTCACACCTGAAACTCCTGACTGGGCCATCGAGAAAATGATGAGCTGTTTCCGCGATGCGCTGCACTCGTCGAGTAGACTATGATCTCCGAGCAGCGAAGCCCATACTTAGTAGAAACGGCCAAGCAAAAGACGTTGTACCGAGACTGAACAGACCGACAGACACTACCCTAGCTTTTTTTTTCGTTGACTACTTCGTACAATCTCAATACCCGTGATCACTTCACCCCGTACGATTGACAAGGTGTTGTATTCAGTGATATCGCGATGCGAGCGCTTATAAAATCTAAAACCCAAATCGTGCAAAGTGGTTTGTAGCAAATACCGTCATATCGCCTAGAACAGCACGTTCAGAAGCGCCGAGAGCAGTGTGACAGCCACGCCTGAAGCTGCGAGAGAGAACTGGGAAGTCGCTCCACTCGGGGTGGTGGTGGTAGTTGCCGACGACGAGCCGCTGCTACTGCCACTGCTGCTGACTGTACCCGAGCCCGAGCCGCTTGCCCAAATGCCACTCGATTGCTGACCGGAGCAAGTGTAAGCCTGCACTGTTGTCGGACACGCCAAACTTTCGCTTTCGTCAGAATCCCACACAATATCCGACAATTTGGGGAAACCGGTCGGGCACGTGGGGAGCGTGGCACGGTCGCTCGTGAACTGGTCCATGCTGGTTTCGTCTGAAATATCGGTCGCGTTGTACTGCTCAGCCAGGTCATTGTAGTTGGGCATCGGGTTGTACTCACACGCCACGGTGTCGTGGTCGCAGTCTTCAGGTGAGAAGTAGCCGAGTCCATAGTTCTGCGGGCCAAAACTCGTAAAAGGATACGGTGACGCTGGAACAGAGTTCGCCGAGTTTTGCAGCTCAGTGGAGTACTCGAAGACGAATCCACCCGAGAAGACCTTGCGGAAGTCTGACGAGTACAGCCACTGGGTCTGGAGCCACGTGCGCTGGGCATCGTACCCGTCAACTGTCGGGAAACCCGTGTTCAGGCACCCGTACTCGGTCAGCATGACTGGGATCGTCAATTTATACGACAGGAAGTCCGTCTGGAGCTGTTTGAAGCCGCCAGCACCGGCGTCTGTGAGCGTCTTGGCGCTGTGGTCGCAATACTGGTACGCGTTGATGCCATACCACTCGGCGTTCTCGTTCGTGTCGGTGCTGTCCGTGCGGCAGTTGTAGTACTTGGCGTTGACCTCGCGGTTGTTGTTGGCTTCGTTCGGGTCAGCGAGTACAACACCAACGGGGATCTGGCGGATGCTATTGCAGCCGGCGACGAAAGTGCGCATGTCCCGAATGAACTTCTTCTGGCAAGGCGCATTGACCGAGGCGTCGGCCTTAACCTCGTTATTCACTTCGTTTCCAGCACTGAAACCCTGTCGGAGCAAGCAAAATTCCATGGTGAGTCATATGCTCGCGAGATACAACTTCAAGGTAATGCAGCGAGTTCGTTAGCTTACCAGCACGTTGTCATACTTCGCGAAGGCGAGGATGATCTGCTCTCCACGACTCTTAAGATCTGCACTGTAGCACGCCGGGTACTGCTCCTTCGTTACTGCGCAGTTCTTGCAGCTGAAGGGCAACAGATCGGCTTTGTTAGATAATTCCACGATAATTGCACTGCATTGAGAATCTTCAGTTTACCTGGCTGCAAGGTCGATGAGAGCGTGCATGCCCTTCGCTCGCAGAGCACACATGAATGCGTCGTGCGACTTGGAAGGGTCCACGGCGTACAGACGCACGGCGTTGGCACCCGTGGCGGCGAGATAGTCGATGTCTGGCCCCCAGATGTCTTCCTGGTCGTCCGTGAAGAAGTCGATGTTATTCTCATTCTGCTTGCCAGCGTTCGGACGGGGGTAGTAGTCGATGCCCTTGATCGCCACGGGGTCACCCGTCTTGGCGTCGAACATGCGGTAGCCCTTGATCTTGATCGGGTTCGTGTAGCCTTCGACACTTGCGACGGCGAGGGCAGCAGCCAACGCCGTGAGAGTTGCGGTGAGGTTCATACGTGGTCGCTTGTGTAGTCGGGTCGCTTTTCGACAGTGAACGAGGCAGTAGTGATCAGTGGATTGGGAATTCAGCGGTGCACTGCTAAGTTAGGCCTTCAGGCCAACAACATGGAGTCCAAAGACGTGAATTCATTTTGATAAGGTTACTCTGGTCCCATACACAGCACATTTCAGTCTTATCAACGCTCACTTTATCTCAAACTATTTTCACTTTGAATATATTTATCAAACAACTTCAGTCTGATCTACCAGACAAGAATATTTGCGAGAGCTGCCACCGCGCCAACAATGGCAACGGACAGGGTCAAAGTCGAGGACGAAGAGCTCGTGTTGCTGCCGTTGTCAGTCGTACCCGATCTTGATGTCGCAGTGGTGGAACTTCCAGCGTTCGAATTCTTAGAAGTCTTTGATGACGACGTTGTGGAGCTGGATCCCGCATCACTGGCCCAATCCCCGCTCGGTTCCTGGTCGGGGCACTCGTACTGCTGGGCAGTAGACGGGCACGTCAGACTGTCGATGCTGTCTGCCTCCCACGTAACGTCAGCCAGTGCGGGGAATCCATCGGGACACGAAGGCAGAGTAGTTCGGTCGGGCGTAAAATCATTCTTGTTGCTCTCCCCCGACACATCCGTAGCGTTGTACTGCTCCGCGAGGCTGTCGAAGTTCGGCATCGGGTTGTAGACACACGGGACCGACTCGTGGTCGCAGTCCTCGGGTGAGAAGTAGCCAAGTCCGTAGTTCTGAGCTCCGTAGCTCGTGAACGGGTAGGGCGATTCGTCCTTGGCATTGGCGTTCTCCGTCGAGTACTCGAAGGCGAATCCGCCGGCAAACACGTCACGGAACGTCGAGTCGAACAGCCAGCCAGCCTGCAGCCACGTGCGCTGCGCTTCATACCCGTCCACAGTCGGGAAGCTCGGGTTCACGCAGCCGAACTCCGTGAGCAGGACGGGGATAGTCAGATCATAGGCCGAAAAGTCCGTCAACAGCTTCTCGAATCCCCCGGACGACGCCAGCTCCGTAACCTTGGCGTTGCAATACTGATACGTGTTAAGTCCGTACCATTCCGCGTTCTCGTACTCGTCGCTCGAGTCCGTCCTGCAGTTGTAGTACTTGGAGTTCACCTCTCGGTTGTTGTTGGTCGTGTCCGGGTCGGCCATGACCACCCCCACGGGGATGTCCCGGAAGCTCGAGCAGCCTCCGAGGAACGCACGCATGTCCCGAAGGAACTTCTTCTGGCACGGGGCGTTGGTGGCTGCATCGTCTACAATGTTATTCACTTCGTTGCCGGCGCTGAAGGCCAAGACGTTGTCGTACTGGGCGAACTCGGAGATGATCTGCTCCCCTCGAGTCTTGAGAGCCCCCGGGTAGCACGCCGGGTACTCGTCCACGGTGATGGAGCAGTTCTCGCAGCTGGCGCCGAGATCCACGAGCGCGTACATGCCCTTGGCTCGCAGCGCGCACATGAAGAGGTCGTGCGACTTGGACGGGTCCACGGCGTACAGTCGAACGGCGTTGGCGCCCGCAGCCGCGAGGTACTCGATGTCCGGGCGCCAGATGGCCTCGTTGTCGTCCGTGAAGAAGTCGAGGTTGTTGGCGTCCAGGTCCCCGTGTTGGGGCGCGGGTAGTAGTCGATGCCCTTGACGGCGAAGGCGTCCCCGTCTTGGCGTCGAACATCTTGTAGCCCTTGACGGTGATGGGGTTCGTGTAGCTCTGCGCCGTTGGCACGACCACAGCGGCGGCGATTGCCATTGCAATGGCTGCAATACGCTGCATGGTTAAGTGCCTCCTTGGGATTGCAGGGGCGACGAGAGGGGCGGCGGGCGAATTGAGGAGTGATGAAAGTGTTCGAATGAAGTGTGTGGTGTGACTTTGGGTGCAGCAAATCCAGCACATACAAACACCAAGTAAGCCGAGTTCAGCGTCTCTTGTCCAATGTGACCTGATGGTGACCGTCCGACAACAAGTGCCCCCATCAAGTCAGACGCACCCTTCGCCAACACGGGAATTTGTATGCCCCTGATATCTCCCAACCGTGACCCCAGGACACTTCAAACGCGGACATGCTCTCTACGCTGTGGATACACGTTCGCGCAGTCAATCGCTGTTGCTGCTCGAGCAATTTTCGCTGTAGACCTCCATTGTGGTCGTGGGTTTCATGTTCAACTGTCTGTTGACCAACCGATCCGATTCTGCCGGTGGCAAACACCGCGAGCTGTGGTGGTGGGGCTCACTTCTGGTCTTGCGCGAGCACGGGCAAGAGCAGGGAGCACCTCAAGTGCAACCAAGAGAGGGCACAACGCAACATTACTCACTGTCGTCTGGTCGATCGAGCAAAAATTAATGCGGCTGCTCAAGATTACACTTCAACGAGCACAGTGTACATTCGCCGATATGACAGGACGGCCACAGCTCGACATTGCGTCACATGAAGCCCAACAATGCTCTCGTAAGCTTAGAATGCAATCTTTTTGCAGCATCTTTATTATCTGCGCTCTATCGGTTATCTGTCGCCGACCAACGCTCGCTACTTCCTTCTCCTTCTTTTACCATTCACCGACACCTAAGACACCGCTGTCTACAGCAGCGTAGCGATCGCAGAGCCCAACAGAAGCACCGAGGCCACGGACACCCTGACAGCCGACGCATCCGACGAGTCGCCGCTGCTCTCGGCGGTGCCGCCGCTGGCCGCGCTCGACGTGGTGCCCTCGTAGCTGGTCCAGTCGCTGGCCGTCTGGCCCGAGCACTCGTAGTTGAGCACCTCGGACGGGCACGACGCGTCCTCCACGCTGTCCGACTCCCACGTCGAGTCGGCGAGGGCCGAGAAGCCCGAGGGGCAGTCCGGGGGGCTCGAGCGGTCCGAGTCGGCCGTGAAGTCATTGTACGAGGACTCGGACGAGAAGTCCGAGTCGTTGTACTGCGTCGAAAGGTTGTAGAAGTTGGGCATGGGGTTGTATGAGCACATGGTGTCGATCCAGTCGCAGTCCTCGGGCGAGTAGTAGCCCAGTCCGTAGTTCTGCGCGCCATACGACGTGAACGGGTACGCCGAAGCGGACGAGCCGGAGCCGTCCGAGTTGGCCATCTCGGTCGAGTACTCGAAGGCGAAGCCGCCCGAGAAGACCTTGCGGAAGTCGTCGCCCAGCAGCCAGCCAGCCTGACGCCACGTGCGCTGCGCCTCGTAGTCGCCCACAGTCGGGAAGCTCGGGTTCACGCAGCCGTACTCGGTCAGCATCACCGGGATGGACATGCTGTAGTTGGTAAAGTCGGTCAACAGCTCCGAGAAGCCATCAGCGTCCGCCAGCGTCGTCACGTCTCCGTCGCAGTACTGGTACGTGTTGAGCCCGTACCACTCGGCGTTCTCGTACTTGTCGCTCGAGTCCGTGCGGCGGTTGTAGTACTGCGCGTTGAGCTGGCGGTTGTTCTTGGTCGTGTCCGGGTCGGCCATGACGACGCCCACGGGGATGCTGCGCATGGTGGACGAGCAGCCGCCGATGAAGGCGCGCATGTCCCGAATGAACTTCTTCTGGCACGGGGCGTTTGTGGCTGCATCGTCTACGAGGTTGTTGATCTCGTTGCCGGCGCTGAAGCCCAGCGTGTTGTCATACTGCGCGAACTCGGTGATGATCTGCTGGCCGCGCGTCTTGAGCGCGCCCGGGTAGCACGCCGGGTACTCGTCCACCGTGATGGAGCAGTTCTCGCACGTGGCGCCCAGGTCCACGAGCGCGTACATGCCGTACTTGCGCAGCTCGCACATGAAGTCGTCGTGCGACTTGGACGGATCCACGGCGTACAGCCGCACGGCGTTAGCGCCGGCCTCAGCCAGGTACGCGATGTCGTCCTTCCAGATGGAGCTGTTGTCGTCCGTGAAGAAGTCGTAGTTGTTGATGTTGAGCTCGCCCGAGTTGGGCCGCGGGTAGTAGTCCACGCCCTTGACGGCGAAGTAGTCGCCCGTGTTCGAGTCGAACATCTTGTAGTTCTTGATCACGATGGGGTTCGTGTACGCGCTGGCCAGCAGGCTGGCGGACGACGCCAGCGCCGCCACGGCCGCGAACGCCTGTGTGAGCTGCATGCTGTGGTAACGTGTCTGTCAAGATGTGTCTACTGTGTGTGTGGAGTCCGCTGTCACGCGCCCAGGGAGCTGAGGAATCCGCCGTTCTACTGGCAAATTGGGGAATGAGCACTGCACTGCACTGAGCGGGGCTCCTCTACCTGGCCAGGGACCTTTGAAAGGCATCGCCGATCGCGTTGGACTCGCCTTTCTCAGCGCCTGGCGTTCCGATCGATCCTTGCGCCAGCTGGGCATTTGGGGCACATCGCCCAATACCGAGTGCCCAAGCGATCGATCTCAGGCGTGTCCATTTCGCTGCGCCCGATGGATTTTCATGGTCATGGCGGTGGGGCTGCTGAAAATGTATGGCATTTCGACTCGACACTCTGTGGCTACCGGGCTCCCGAGCACCGACCCCACTTGACGAGAATCATCCCACACTTGTGCCGAGTCTCTATACTATAGACTATAGGACATTGCAATGCGACCTGTCAGCGGCGTCCATCCGCCATTGCAGTAGTCGCGTACCACGCGTAGCTTGAGCTGCAGCGCGTGCCATCAGGTACATCACAACTTGTGCGTGCTAAGAGGAGCTCTCGCTGTCATCGACCGCTGCGTCGAGACCTTCACGCCGATCTTCCGCCATCCACTTCGGGAGTCGTGGAGACTGGTTTGGCACACGACGGCACGGCCGCTATCCTGTCGATCTCGGTGAAGTAGCGGAATTTTTGGGTTGCCGACATGGAATGTCGATGGAGTGATAGCACCGCTTATATCGAGCACCAAAATCAAAGCCCTGTGTGCATCGTGCACTGTACGACGTACAGTCACACCAACGTCATCAGCGTGTTGAGAATATCTCGGGCAGGGGTTAATGTTAACTCCGAAATCGGTGGTATTTATACTGGGAATATCACCCTGGTAGGAGGATTAATATCATGGATATGTGGTAATATTTTATTTTGTCAACTTATATTTATATTTATATTATATTTATCTTCATATAATATTGATCATTTTTTGATATTATCACAAGATTGCGTCATAATTCTGGGCCCCGACGACCAATCAGAGATGATCTTAAATTTTGATTACCAATCGTAGCCGCTCCGCCGAGTCGGCGGAGCGGCTACTCGTGGCAACAAGGCTCTTAGACTCGGAGTTAAAGATATAGATAGATACATTATTTCCGTTACGCTCAGACTGATCAGTCCAAAGGAGCGGCGACTCGAGCCTACATACCTTAGCAGCCGCGGCGCCGTACTAATATATGCACAACTAGGCGTGTATGTGCATGGTGGCTGCTGTATTAGATACCAAGGATAATGCATGCAGTCTTGCAACAAATATCATGTTATATTGGTTCTGCTTCTCAAAAGCGCTATTGCAGCCTGTAATTCGATGGAGCGAATATGAATAATAATTGCAAGCTACGACTCGCGGACGCAACCACATATATAAGATTAATTCATCATGGATACATGTACGCAATAGATGATAAAATGACATATCCATTCTACTGGTTCGCTTCCTTTAGAAGCCTGCTTAAAATTACAGTTCGGTAGTTTTTGTAGTGCGCGGTCTGCATAAGTTTTCCCCTGACAGCGCTGTTCGTCGGACTTACTTCGTCCGGACCGATGTGGTGCATCTACTAGTGTAGTTCTGTGGGGTTTTGTCACGGGAGAGGAGTATATGCATGCTTCACGTTCCATACCAAGGTGAGAGCTCTGTGATACAATTCCAAGAGCTGATATCACGACTGCGGCAGTACCGCATACTTTTAGGATCTGTTTCTCATTAAAGTAAACTTTAATGTTTTCGATTCATGCATAGGAGCCAATAGAGGGATCACGCTGCCGCGAGTCTGAAAAAAGGTTAATAGTGTCAAGAGAGGCTTGTATGGAAATCTCGAGGATATCATCCCAATATCAGAATAGAAGTCACTTAGTAAAATGTTCTGGGTATCAATATTTTAGGGCATAGAGCTGAAGTTTTCATGACGGTATTGACAATACATACATGTGCTCTTAGTACCTTTCCTCTGATGGAGTTGAGAATACTCTCCCCGGTATTACCCTATACGCCGCTTTGGTGCAGCTTTGCGGATGGTCTGAAACACACCTAGAACAAAAGACGTATGTTCTCGTCATGACCCAGGTAATCCAGAATATTACATGGAGAACATTCTCGTCATGACCCAGGTAATCCAGAATATTACATGGAGAACATTAAAGTGAGGAAAATGATTGGATAGATTGTATTAATATTTGTTGCGGTTGAGCCGCGGCGCGCGAGTTTGGCGAAGTCCCTACCACATACTTCAGTATTATGCAATATTGCCACCTGCCTTCCATATATGACACTGAAGAAACGTCAGAGTGAATCTTGCTCTGCAGAATAACACCCGGGGGTACCATCGCAATGCCGAGCTGCCGTCACCCATCTAAGGCTTCTGGAGTATTATCTGTCAAAATATTACCAGGGTATCTGATATCGTCAGTTGAGCGCGTTTATATCGAAAATATTAAGCAATATCGGTGTTTTTCAATTGATATCGCGAAATATCAATATAATATGTTATATTATACCGCAAAATATTGAAATATTCTGGTTAACATTAACCCCTGATCTCGGGCGACCCCAGCTCATGCCCAAAAATGAAGACACAAAAAGTGATGTAGTCCACACACCGTAAGATTGGGAAAATAACACTTTCAAGGCCTTCCACCAGCTCGACCCCCAGCTTTCGCGGCACGGTTCTCGCCCACGTACTCGCCACATCCTCCCTCATCCAGCCGAACCACCAAACCAGTATGACGGTACGTATGTCACTACATCCTGCACTCTCGGACTCTGCGAAGTTGCTGCGCTCGGGGATGCTGGAAGAAATACGGCACAGCTGCTGATTGGATACTAACTTCAAGTCTCGCGACCTTGGTTACTCAATAGGTGACGACTACCAAGACCCAGAAGAGTGCAGAGAAGCCTGTGAGTGCCAAGGACCCGGTAGATGAGACAAACCGAGCCCCCGAGGACGCGGAGGAAGAGGACAGCGTCGCCAAGAGCGACGAGGAGAGCGCTGGCGCTGACGACGAGAAGGAAGACTCGGTGGGGGAGACGGAGGACGACGCAGCGAAGCAGGAGAACGATGATGATGATGAGAACGATGACGATGACGATGAAGAAGATGATGGGGAGGAGGAGGAGGAAGTGGGGCTGTCGTATCTCTACACGAACTTTGAGGACGACGAAAACGACGAGGACTTCAAAGTGGACGCAGCAGCTCAAGATGACGACGATGACGACGATGAAGAAGAGGACGAGGAAGAGAACGATGCTGGTGCTGCCGCGGAGGATGAGGGTGATGGGGAGCAGGTCACTGCCGACGACGAGGACAATGGCGATGGCGATGATGATGATGTCGAGGACAATGAGACTGCCGACGACGCAAACGGGGATGACGATGATGGAGCCGCCGGTGATGAAGAGGAGGACAACGACGAGGAGGAAGACGGTCCGCCAGGTATGTGCCGCTGATTGTCTTGTTCGCTGCGTGATGTACGTGTAGCTTAACATTGTTCCGTCGATATTCACAGCCAAGAAGCAAAAAAACTAACCACTCTGGGTAAAAGTAGTTTGTAAACAAAATAGTGAGTGGCCCAGCAAACAAGTTGACTAGGAGGGAAGCGCAATTACGAGAGGTGCCGTAAGTACAGACTTCTTTTGCAGAACTGTACTTGCTTTTTGCGGTTTAGAGGCTTTGTCAGTAGAAGAGGGTTCGCGCCGACATCTCCATTCATCTCAAAGGGCGAGTGTTTCTGTCTTGGCTAGACGGCTACGTACATGTAGAATTGCGAACGGCAAAAGGCTGTGGAAGTTGAAGTAAGCTGAGATTGCTGTATTTAAGCGATTTACGCCCGTTTACATGACGCATTTTCCCTTTCAGCAACATGGGCAGTGTGTTTATCCGACCATGGTGCGCTTCCGGCCACGCAGACGGACCTGCGAGAGCTTCTGGAAGATCGCGTCAGAGCGACGGGATTTCGCTCGGTACGCACGCAGCACCTCTTCAACCTGTAACACCAAATTATCAGTAGACATCTCACCCAAATGCCAAACCAGCAAGCGCGTACCAGGAGTTCTGAGTTCACGTGGGTGCTGGCAAACGCTCGCTCCATGACGTAAAGGTCCACCGCCTTGTCCTCCGGCAGCGGCTGCGAGTTGGCCAGACCAAAGTCGATCATCGTCTGCAGCACACCGCATCAAAAAAAGTATTTAGCAAACACACCCAGCCTCTCCCCCCGTACCCCCACTCGACTCGGCACTTACCACATCCGTAGCGTCGTCGCTGCTCAGCATCATGTTGGACGTGGTCAGGTCTCCGTGGACGATATCCGCGTCGTGCATCTTGGCGATGGCTGCACCGATCTGGTAGGCCTTCTTCAATGCCATGGGGCCATACTTGAGATCTGCTCCACACCACCAACACTCCATTATAAGTCTCTAAAGTAACCCCAATTCCTGTGCATTGCAGGTGTACTTCATACCGAGCTTGTAGGCTCGTCGCAAATAGTCCTTGAGGCTGCCGCCCGGCACTTTTTCCAGGTAGAGACGGCTCTTGTCCTCGTCCACGAGGAAAATGGCGGGCGTGAGGACCCCGGCGCGGCGGCACTTGAGGATGCAGCGAGCTTCCTGCACCAGGCGGCGGTGCGACAGCTTCTTGTCCAGCACCGGGAGGCGGTAGCTCTTCTTGATGCGCTCCTTGACGATGCAGGGGCGGCCGGCGAAGTCCGTCTCGAACACTTTCTGCATGATGCAACAAAACAAATAGTTAGAAGCTGGCATTGGTATGCGTTAGTAGTGGCGTGCATGCAGGGCAACGTACCGCCTCGGCGCCCTGGCTGATGAGCTGCCACTCGGTCTCCGCCATGTTGTTCACTTGGAAGTTTCTATGGCGAGAGACGATCTGATGTGTGATTGGCTGAAAATATTTGTGTACTATGGGGAGGGACTATTTCTGATGCGAGCTCTGGGCCATCTGAATCTGGTCAGTTTCCGAAAGTTGGCCGAAAGTTGCTTTTTTTCCCGCGCTTTGTAAAAGTTGAAGCACTCAAAGTTTGAGTTTGAGTCAAACAGGTTCATGACGGGACCAATAGACCTCTTCGTTAGATGGTACCCGCCCGGTCGAATACAGGTCAAGAAACAAAGACACCCCTGTGACACAGATGTACGTGGCGATTTTTGGTAAAAACACGGGTACATATCTACTGCGTATCTATCTATCAGTTCCCTTGGAATGCCAAAGAGCCGAGTCTGTGAGTGCGCTTTCGCATCGCGCAAACTCGTTGGGTTTTTCAGTGAGCAAGTCCAGCTCATTTCGCAATTAGCCTGCTCCTGATTAAGCAACATGCCTCGCGCCATTACTTCGACCTCATCGCCCGCGTCAAGCCCTTCACCGGCTTCGGCGCGCTCCGCTTCCACCCGCCCCGCAACTCGCCAAGCACCAAGGCGAAGCTCCACGCAGCGTGCAAGTCCGCGCACATCCGCTCCGTGCAGACGACGGTGAACACTACAGTAACTATCTTCGCCGCCTGAACCACATTGGAACAACACGTCTACAAGCAAGACGTGAGACCAACCGGCGTGCTCGTGAGCGCCGTTTGCTGCGCCTGGCCACGGAAGTACCGCCCGTCGACGACGAGGACAGCAGCGGCAGCGAAGACTCGTTGACACAGCTCAGTACCGCGTACTAGGCGTAAAAGTAGTATGCTGCGTCGACCCAAACGCGGCCAGGCTGCTCTCACTCAGATATCGACCCTCTTAGTAAACCAGACTTCGTTTATTCTACTGGTAGTCGGCAATACTATAGTCCCACTATCGCCCCATCTCGCACAGTATCAGATTGGATAAACGACGTTATAATTATCTGCGTTGCTTTTGATCCGCAAGGCAACAACAGCGTTAGAGACCGACATCTGGTATAGAGGTCTAATGACTCCTTGGTCGCAAAGGCAGGTTCGTCCCTAAGGTACATGTATTGCGTCAAACGGAGAAGATATCTTGTCATCGTCGGCTTCTCTGCTGCAGAACTCGCCTCATACATTGTGTACTGTGGATTGCGGAGTCAATGACTCTTTGACAGTGCCAGTCTTTGCGGTGTCCACCGATCCATACGGTTGCCGAAAGGATAAATTACCGGATCTGCATCCCTGATTAATGCGACTGGTTCAACCACTCGGCCCCTCTGTAGCCATGACGTTCCGCTGTTCGTGACGGCGGTCACTCACTCTCACTTCGCAATTTTCTCCGACGACTCGAACAGCCAGCAGGGGCCGGTCATGTTGTCTTCGCGACGCCCTCTTCTCGCTTGGGGCATCTGGAGCCTCGTGCTCCTCCTCTCCATCGGCTGCGCTGGTGTCGCTGGAGAAGCCCAAGCAGCTGAAGTGGCCGAGGTGGACGTGGACGACGACGTGGGCAGGGACGTCGTGGAAATCGTCGAGGCGCGCGGTTACTCAGTCGAGACGCACAAAGTGACCACCGCGGACGACTACATCCTCACTATGTACCGGTTGCCAACGACGTACGCGGAGAGCCAATCCGAGGCTAAAGTTGCTGCCAAGAAGCCCGTTGTGCTGCTGCAACACGGCCTCCTCGACAGCAGCTTCACCTTCGTGTGCAACTTCCGCAATCAGAGCTTGGCCTTCCTACTCGCTGACGCAGGCTACGACGTCTGGCTCGCTAACAACCGCGGCACGACGTGGTCCAGAGAGCATTTGACCTACACGGACGACGACGACGAGTTCTGGGAGTTCACGTGGGAAGACATGGGCAAGTTCGACCTCCCAGCTGAAATCAACTATGTGCTCAACAGGACCCGAAGCTCAACTCTAAGCTATGTCGGACACTCCGAAGGGACCACACAGGCGTTTGTGGGCTTCTCTACGGATCAGGAGCTCGCGAAAAAGGTGTCGTACTTCGCAGCGCTCGCCCCCGTGGCTTGGACTGGCCACCTCACTGCGGGTGTGTTCAAAACGATGGCGAAGGTGCACCTGGAGAAATGGTGCCAAGCCTTCGGGATTTCCGAATTCTCCTCCAAAAGCACGTTTATCCAGGAGATCATCGGCGGATTCGCGTGCACACTGGCGGAGAAGCTCTGCAGCACCACGATCTCTCTCGTCGCCGGTCCGTCCGTCAGTACCAACATTACGCGGATTCCCGTGTACATTTCACAGACCCCGGCGGGTACGTCGGTGAAGAACATGGCGCACTATGCGCAGAGCATTCGTGACAACACGTTCGCATCCTACGACTACGGCTGCAAGTGCGACCGGGATTCCGATATTGACGAGTGCAAGGAGTCCAAGTGCAAGAACAAAAAAGTGTACGGCAGCTTCGACCCGCCCGCCTTCCTGATCGGCAAGATGGTGTATCCCCGCACTGGGTTCTACATTGGATCGGCGGACACCATTGCCACGGCGACAGACATCGAGCAGCTCCGCAAAGCGCTTCCGTCCGGGACCGTCGTGCACGAGCTTGCAGTCAAGGAATACAGCCACCTGGACCTGACGTGGGCATACAACGTGAACGAGAAAATGTACCAGGACCTGCTGAAGCAGCTCAAGAAATACCAGGGAGCGGGGTACACGGGAGGTGCCGGCGTGTCGAGCTTAAGCGACTCGGTGGATGGCACTTCTGGCTCCGCTGGTGTCGGGGCGGAAGCCAGGACCTCGTTTTCTTTCCGTCAACTAGATTAGGTAGATAGTCTCCTGTAACGCCATCGCTTACGTTAAGCTTGTCAAGAAGGTGTGGCTAAAAACTTTCTGTAGAATCGTAAATATCGCTTAACTGCACTACAATAAGAGTTCAGTATCTGTTGATGCGAACGAAGCATTATGCCTCCCTAGCTTCAGTCTTTAGTTTTGTCCGTCGATTTTGAGGTCGGCAGCAAGCAGTTAAGTGTGTGAGAAAATGCACGAGTTCGAAGCACTTCCCATGCTGTAAAAATACTTTGTGAGTGCATTGTGTCTAGCCGGAAAAAATAGCCGCAAGCGAGCAAGTGGTTGCATTCACCAACTCACTTCCTCCCTCAGCCTCACCTGCTTGTGCTCGAGACGAGCAAGTCACCTGCCCGACACAGAATGAAAGCGAACCAAGTTGCAGACGCGCCACCAGGAGCGATCCCAGCTGACCTCGAAGGCGGTTGGGTGTCCGACCAGCAAGGACAAGCGTACGGTGGGAGCGGAGCCCAGCAATATGCCAGCGTCGTGCCCTTTTCAGACGACACGCCGCCTATGATGGGGAGTTGGCTGGTCGGCCTTTGCGGGTGCTGTACCGACTTGATCCCGAACTGCTGCATGGTGACGTTTTGCCCCTGCATCTCGCTGGCGCAGATCTCCAAGCGCCTGGGCGTGAGCTCCTACTGCTGCGGACTCTTCCTGAGCTTCCTCTTCGGGTGCTTCCTGTCGGCGTGCTTACCGTTCTGGATCTGCCACCTGCGCTCTGTTACACGACAGAGGTTCCGCATCCCGGGGAATTGCTGCGGAGACTACTGTGAAGCCTGTTGCTGCCCATGCTGCGCGATTGCTCAAATGGCGACTCGAAGTGGAAGCTACACACCCGGAAGCTGCAGCTTTGGCTCTCTCGACACCCTCCCACCGTACAACCACGTGTAGGCGAGTGAGCTGCAGCAGAAGGGAAGCAAGTCGACAGCGCTGAACGATAATACAAAACTTTTATTCACAATGGCAACGACGTTTTGAACTCACTTTTAGTATCCGACATCGACGTACTTGCCGATCTGCGCGATCAGGTCTTGGTAGATGAGCTCGTTGGCGTTGAAGCCCCACGTGAAGTCCAAGTGGTTGTACTCGACGCTTTGGTCGGTGACAATGTCCGCGCTCGTGAGCTTAGCGCGCAGTTGCTCGATGTCGGTGCTGGTAGCCAGCCAGTCGTCGCTGCCGGTGTAGAAGCCCATGCGGGGGTACTTGATGGCCCCGAGGTCGAACGAGGGCGGCTCGAACGCTCCATACACCGCCTTGTTCTTGCAGATGAGCTTGGAGCACAGGCTGATCCCCAGAGCTTGCACGCAACTGCACCCGTAGTCGTAATAACGGAACGTGTTGTCCCGAATTCCTTGCGCGAAGTGCGCCATATTCTTGACGGACGTGCCGGCTGGGGTCTGCGAGACGTACACTTGCACCCGCGTGGTGTTGACGTTGTCCGAAGGTCCCGTGAGCGCGTTGATGATCGAGCCACAGGCCTGGTCCACGAAGGCGCACGCGTACTTGGCAAGGATGCCCTGGATCAACCAGTTGGTCTCCCAGAAGGCCCCGACACCGAGGATCGTGAACAAGACGTCCAGGTACGTGTCAGCCATGAGCTCGAAGACGGGGGAGGTGATGTGGCCTAGGTACGCAACGGGAGCAAGAGCACCAAAGTACGATACCTTCTTGGCCAGCTCCTGGTCGACGGAGAAGCCGGCGAACGCCTGCATGGTCCCCTCCGAGTGGCCCACGTAGCTCAGCGTCGAGTGGCCCGTCGTGTCGAGCACGTAGTTGACCATGGCGGGCATGTCGTACAGCGCCATCTCCTGCCACGAGAAGGCCCAGTACTCGTCGTCATCGGTCGTGTACGTGACGTGCTGGTTGGACCACGTCGTGCCTCGGTTGTTGCCCAGCCAGACGTCGTAGCCCGCGTCCGCCAGTACGAAGGCCAAGCTCTGGTTGCGGAAGTTGCACACGTACGTGAAGCTGCTGTCCAGCAGGCCGTGGATGAGGTACACGGCCGGCTTGGCCGCAGCGGAGGCGTTCAGTCGGCTCTCCGTGTACGTCTTGGGCAGCCGGTACATGGTCAGGATGTAGCCGTCCGAGGTCGTGACCTTGTGCTCCTCGACGTAGTAGCCGCGGGCCTCGACGATCTGCATCACGGTCAGTCCGTCGTCGGGGTCCACGTACGCCTCGGCGATGGCTCGCGCGGGTTTCGTCATGGCCAAGAGTATGCTGGTCAGCGCCAGCAGCAGTAGCGCCACGCTGCGAGGAATCGCCATGGCGGTCGAAGTGGCGGGGCGGGGCGAATTACGTTATGGACGGACGGGGACGCCCATCAAAACACAGGAGAGAGACCCGCCGTGACGGTCACTGACCGGGTCAGGTCAGTCGGTCTCTCTTTTTGATGCACGAGAGCAAATCACTTCGTCGCGTCCACCAGGTGGCACGCAGTTTTCCGGGCGTTTGGATACCTGTGAGCAGCTCAAAGCTTCAGGCGGTCTGGTCCTGCGTTGCATCTTGCACGGCAACACTTTGCTGTCAAGCGTGGCCTCTTGACGTCATCAAGCACGCGTAACTTATGAGCAGAAAACGACGTGGTGGCCCAGTTTCGGCGGCGCAGGTTGAAGCGCTGCCACAGTGCACGCATCGGATACATACGTGCATTCCATGATGGAGAGCCTGCAGTGTGAATAAAGCCTCGGTGCGTGCTTAACGCGAAGCTGATCGCATTGCGAGCGCCCTTACGTGCACTGAATAGAGCTCCCGATACCGTCGACAACCATTGAAATCGTCCAGCTCTAACCGTAAGATTGAATTAGAGTCCACACCGAGATGTGAGGGTCGTACATCTTGGTGACCCCGAGACAACCAACGCGCCAAGTCGATGTCGTGCTGGTCGAGGACGGCTAGCAAAAAGCAGACAAGCACGAAGCAGTTCTCAGCCAACTGGATGTGCAAGTAGAGTCAGGCAGACAGGATGTGCTGCCGGTCATACTGTACGTTATGCGGTACATACTGTACAAGTATTTTAATCTTCGGCGAGTAAGCTTGGCCAGTCATCGGGGTGCAGGAAGCAGTCGCTGCGTTGGTCCTTGTAACGATGCGTGTCATCGCCCGATCACTTCAACTTCGCGTTGTTCCCGTTTTCCACGATCTTGAACCGACGCAAAGCCCGTGAGCGGACGCGGAGAAAAGATACTCACTCCATTTGGTCATTCGCAAAGCTGGACACGACAAGATGCCGCTGGTGCCTCGATACACGTGGGAAGAAGACGCGTCCAGCCTCGCGCTGGAGCTGCATCTGCCCGGGACAGCGCTGCGCAACACCGACATTTACGGTACGATCGAGCGATGCAGACTCACACCTAATTCAATGCAATGCCGAGGATACTGACGCTTGTATTCGTGATGTCTCTAGTGAGCGATTTGGTGGTGAAGGTCAATGCTGCACCCTACGTGCTGCTGCTAGACCTGCAGGACGCTGTGGACGATGCGTCTGCAGTCGTGAAGAGCATCCCGGCGTCGAATTTACTTCGGATCTCATTAACCAAGAAGGAGCACCGAGTGTGGGAGCAGCTGCAGTACCAAGACACCAAAGCCGCTCTGAAAGAACGGCGAGCGGCGTCAATGGACCGGAAACGAGCGAGTGAAACTGCGTTGAGCGAGAAGAGGAAGGAGCGACGGCACCAGGAGGAGAAGGAAACTTTACGGGCGCAAATGGCAGTCGACGACGCCAATCGTCAGATCCTGACCGACCTCAAAGCGGAGGAAAGAGAGCGTGAAGAGGTATCAGTCTGACGACCCCATGCGTTGTTGGAGATGCTATACTGATAGTCATTGTTGCACTGCCATTTGTGTAGCGGAGCTTGTACGAGTCGTTTCGAGATCTACAGATCCAGGAGCAGGAGAGGAAGAAGAACAAGAAGGCAGCGAGCAACCAAGACGCGCATACGCAGGAGAACATCACCTCGCCTAAGCGTGAGAGCCCCTCCTCGTCAGCTGCTCAGAAGTCGAAGAAGAAGGTGTCATTTGCTACACCTCCTCACGACAGTTCACCTGAATTGAGGGACAACCAAGAAGACGAGGTCATTGAACTGACTGAAGATGGCAGCTTTGACATTTCAAGTGCTGCGAAGCCTGCAGTTGACGTTGGGTCGCAGTCTAGCGCTGCTACAGCCGAAGGCGCTGAGCCAAGTGATTGGGTCGAAGTCTCTCGTGACGAAGCTATTGAAGTCCAAGATGATATCGACACTGTCGCAGAAGCGGCCGAGCTTCCTCCCCCTCGAGAGTGCGTAAAGTCAGAAATCCGCTTCACTCCTCGAGTCTTCCCGACGCCATCGCGGGAATCTAAGGCTGCGGAGGAGGAGGACTGGCTGCTGAAGAACCGCAAGCACATCAACAAACACCAGGGACTCAACCGCACATCGGAATACGACATCAGCGAAACGGATCGTACGTCACAAAGCACAAATTATTCGCGAAAAACAGCGAGATGCTTGCAGGGTGCACTAATATGTCTGTGGATGTTGTGTAGCTATGTGGTTGAAGGCTAAGGGAGACGACTTCTTCCACTCCAAGGACTTCCGCAGTGCTACGAATGCGTACGCCGAAGCCATTTCTGCAACGCCCAGCGATAATACCGACCTGATCGCAACTTGTCTGTCAAATCGTGCCGCTTGCCTGCTTCAACTTGACGAGTTCGAGGTACGACACTGTAGATCGCGCTTATGACTCCATTTGTACTCAGTCGCTGATCCCTGTTATTGTTAGGAATGCATTTCAGACTGCTCGAAGGCTTTGTCGTATCTCCCTGATACCCGCGATACGGACAACAACTCGAGTCTATTGAAGCACTACCGTCTGAGGCTAAAGCTTTTCGTCCGGCGCGGCACTGCCTACTGTCGCGTTAGCCAGTACAGCCAGGCGAAAGCAGACTACGGCGTGGCCTGCTCCATGGACAACCAGAACCCGCAGCTTCGAGACGACTTTATGGAGCTCGTCGTGATGGAAAAGGCACACGAATTGAAGGTAGCCGGCGACGAAATCTTCCGGCAGGGCAAGGATCTCGACCAGGCGGTTCAAAAGTACTCGGAGTCGCTGCAGCTGAACCCCCTATCGATCGCGTGCCTGTCGAACCGAGCTGCGTGCTACCTGATGCAGCATTCTGCGACACAATGCGTCCAAGACTGCACACGAGCTTTGGAGCTTCTGCAGCAAGACACAACGTCAGTTGGTGCTTCAGGCCAGGACCCCGGACTTCCCTTCTTCTCCATTGGCCCAGCCGCCGGGTCACCCCAGCGACGGGCTTGGGTGGTGAAAACGCTTGTCCGACGTGGCGCCGCTTACTTGTCGCTTCGTGACTTGGAACGAGGTACGTTGTGATCGGTATTTTGTTACCGGATCTAGGCTAAAGGGCTTGCTTTGTGTTGATTTCTGACAGCTGAACAAGACTACGCAGCAAGCGTCGAGCTGGATCCAACCAACGAAGCGCTGAAGGCCGACTTGGCGAAGGTTCGCAGTGAGCGGCAACGTAATGAAGTGGGGTGCGACGAACCAGTTCCAATCACCCTTCAGGCCTTAAACTTCAATGCCTAACACATTCGTTTTCAGTCTTTCGAATACTTTTTAGCTTAGCGAATACTTCAAGTACTATGTTGTATTTTTTTCACATGAATTACATGAATCGAGATAGCATAGATACAATTCAGAGCAGTCCGATGGAGAGGCTTGGAAGCGCTACATTCGGGCGCTGACTGGATGCTCGGATGCTGCACTGACCGGTTTCTTCGTCGCCTTCGAGCTCTTCTCGCACAGACGGTAAGCGATCCCCTTTCCACGCCGGCGTGACTTTCGCTCGCGGTTCTGGAGATGAACGCACACCCGCCAACGAGGTCGTGACCACTTGTGCACAGTAGGCAAGGAGCGCACCGGGACTTCGCTTGGGCACTGGTGTGTCGGTACGAGGTTTGCAGTTGACCGACGGCAAGCCGTCGAGTACGATCTCGTTCCCACCCACGGGTTTAAGCACGACTTCCGCTGGTCGAGTGCATGGCGATGGGAGGCTGTATCCGACGTAGTGGAAACCTTTTCCCGGTAAACTTAAACTCTTAGAGCGGTTGCGTCCAGGAGCAGGGGGAGGGAGCGTAGCTTGTCGCGGTTCATTCACTCCATCGATCTGTACTCCAAAAGAATCAGACCGCGTTAAATCATCGTCCAAGTCGAGTTTGTTTGTGGTCGTGGGCGACTCGTGGCAGTCCGAAACGTTAGTCGCGAGGCTCGCTCCTGTGCTCCAGAGGGTGTACGGCGAGTCGCTGCGTGGCGTCACCGTCAGCTCCAGATCCCGGCTCACTGGCTTGACTACATGACGCGAGTGACGCTCGGCTTGGGCCGATCGCTGCACTTGCCGCATCCAGCTGGAGACGCGGGTCAAAATGGTGCGCACCTTGCGAGCGTTCTCCACCGCGGCTTGCTGCTCTTGCTGGACAGTTTCCAGCTGCAGCTTGAGCTTCTGCTCCATCTCTTTGTGGGTTTTGATCGCATGCTGCAGCTTTTTCTCCAAGTCATCGATGGACTGAGCGTGCTGCTTTTCTATCAGTGCCAAGCGCTGCACCAACGACTGGTTCTCGTTGCGGAGCTGCTGCAACTCACTGCGATCCTCACGACGACGAGAAGGCGAAATCTCGGAATCTTGAACATCCTCGTCACCTTCGTGGGGGTCGTCGCTGTCTTGGTTGTTGTCTTCGTCTTCATGCCTCCGCATTGGCTCCGCCTTCCCGACGACGACCGCCTTGTCCACGGAATTCAACTTGTCCTCCCATTCGTCGCCCTGTGAGCTGGTTGAGAACAGCGACGCCGCAGTCGGCAGACTTCGCGCGGCCGAGGGACGAGTGGTGGGGAGCTCTGCCATCACGTGCGAGCTGTGCGAGAAAAGCTGGAATGGACTGGAGAGTGCTGAAGCCTCCATCGAGGGGATAAGATCTCGCTGCGAATGACATGCATCCCGACAAAAGGGTCCGCTGAAACGCACGGCACGCACTCCACAAGCCACGCAGGAGGTGACCCGGGCCAACTTGGCTTGTAGCTGACCCTTGTCGCCGCCAATAGGGTCAGCTACGGGCACGGGATCCACCGAGAATAACCTTAGGGGCTAAGTGCTCTTCGGCGCCCGAAAATACCTGTACTTACCTGTTGCTGGTCGTGCTCAACGCCACCAAGTCCAACGTAGCGCGATTGTTGAAGTTGTGCATTACGCCCGATCGTCGCGTTGAAAAGCCCCCACTCCAACTCGAGTGAGTGAGCTTACGCCAGCGGCTGCGACTGGCTTGCCATCCTTTTCAGCATGAATTTCATTCGAGGCAGTGCAGTGCTGCCATCGCAAGTGTAGCCCTGCTGGCTCGGTTGGGCACACTGGAGACGCGCGCTTTCGGTGGTAGAAGCCGTTGCTGTACTCTTCAACGGTTTTTGCCAGTCGCGCCAAGACTCAACCAAAACTTGCTCCCAAAGCGCCGCTGGCAGCCTTCAGTGCACACGAGTCTCTGGGCCGGCAGCAAGCGCCTCTTGCCTTTGAAGAGAGCGAGGGAGGGAAGCGGGAGCGCGACAAATCGCCACGCCGAACCGATCGCTTGCGCTTGAGGAGCGCAGATGTTCCCCTTCGTGTCACGTCGTTACATTGAAACGCGGCCATCGTAATTCACAGGTCTTTAACGCCCTTTCATTGGCTGTTATCACTCTCAAATATCTCTAAACAGATATAACATCGAGTATTCCAGTCAATCAACGTTGCACGCAGACGGGCGCGGCGGACCGCGCGAGGTGATCATCGGAGCTGCTGCCGCTTCATCACTCAGGGCCGGCCGCCATTCACCATTCCTCGCTCGCTCTCACCTCTCCCCTCTCTGCTTCTTTCCCGAGATGCCGCCAATGCTCAACAGCAGCAACGCGCACGCGCACATGTCGCCGCCGTCCTCGCCTCGCGTGCGCAAAGTGGACGTTGAGGGCAGCAGCAGCAGCAGCAAGAACAGCAGCAAAGGAGACCGAGACCTGCTTCAGTTCCTGCTCGACACACTGCAGCAGCGCGTGACCGTCACGTCAATGCGCTCGCTCTTCAGCTGCGCGGGCGTCGGCGAGACGGAGCCGTTCAATCTGCCGCCGCAGCACCGCATGCTGGCGCGCATGAAGACCAACGCCAACTACTTCCTGACCAACTACCTGCTACTCACCGTCGGCGTCTTCGCCTTCCTGCTGTGAGTGTACCGCATTGGTGGCTGCTGACATTGCAAGTGCAATCCTGTTCTGACTTGGTGGTTGATCGGTGGTTGATGGCGCTGCAGGATGTTCTTCCATCCGATTCAGCTGCTGGTGTGCATCGTGGTGGGCTACGGGTGGCACGTGTTTCTCACCAAGAAGGAGATCCCGACCGACAAGTTCGAGGTCTTCGGACGGCGACTGAGCGAGCAGGACATTCTGCTCGCGGCGACAGGATGTACGTTGGTACCGGTATTTGCACGTCTGTTGTGGCGAATCTTATGCTGACGATGCTGGCGTTGTGTGGATCCTTTGCAGCGACGATGGTGTTCCTGCTATTCTTCGTTCTGCCGTCGGTGATCTTCGCGTTGTCCGTCTCGTAAGTGTGCTTGTGGCGGTGTTGCTGCTGCACGCATCTCGTGTTGAAGACAGTTTTGTCATTTCTGACGTGGGTGGTCTGGTGCATTCCCACTGTGTCCGCAGATCGCTGGCTAGTGCGGCGCACGCGTTGCTGCGCAACAATCGACTCAAAGACGACTCGTTTGAATCTCGACAAGGCTCGACTGCGGCTTCTAAGGCGGAGGAGCTGGTGTAGTGTGTACTCGCGTGTTTGCCCAACGCGATCAGCCGCATCAATCTACTAGTTTCAATAGCGACCGACCAACAGATCCTGCCACGGTAAGCGATGGAATGCGCTGGCACATTTCGTCGCTCGACACGTCTGTATACTCGTCACCCAAGATACGTTTATTAATCCAAAATACGTCCATAGTCTTCCGATTCAGTAAATGTGCGGCTCTCTCATTCGAGCCGCTTCTTGACAGCAAACCTGACCGTCTCGCCTTGCTCGTCGTAGCCCATTTGACGCGTGTGCATCAGCACATTTGCCAGCACTGGGATTTTGAACACCAGGAATGGGAACGAAAACAATCCGTACGCAGTGCGAATCCAGTAGAACAACGCTTGACGCTGCCACGACTCGAACGGAAGCCACAGCACAAGACTCGCAAGAGCCATGATCACGGTGAAAGACGCCGTCTCGTATCCGCAAAACTTCATGAGGTAGCCGCCACGATTTAAGTGCACTTCGTTGCCGAACGCATCGTGAAAAACGCGCCGCTCTCGCAGCTCCATCGACTTCGTACGATACAACTCCTGCGGCCGCACAGTGTACGGCAGTCGGAAGAACGCCGCCCAAACGAGGGCGATCTGAAGCACGAAGAAGCACGCCGTGCCTTCACCAAGCGCAGGTCCACCTCCATTCTGGCACGTCAGCATTGACCCCTGCACGATGCACCTCACGTACATGAAGATCCCGAACATCATGTGCATGATCCCAAGGGTAATAAACTGCGCCGCCTTGAAACTCACAATAAACTGGCACAGTTGGTGCTCATTCGTCTTGTCCTTGATGATAAACATAAAGATCCACCACAACTGCCCCACCACCGGCAAAAGACCCACGCTCGTATACAAGACCCACCACGGATCCTTGAAGGACTTCCAAATCGTCTTATCACAGGGGAACAGGTGATACAAAATATGTCCGCGGAGACGCCGGAAGGGTCCAAACCTTCGCTTGGTAACTGGAACGACATCTCCTCGTCCGCTAGGTGGGGCACCGCCACCTCCACTGCTCCTTCCGCTAGCCTTAGCAGCCTTCTCCAACGCACTCGTAGGCGAATCCTGGCCAAACAACTCGCGCGTCTTGCGGAAAATCTCCATCTTGACGTCCGGCATGAACTGCTCGATGCCAATATCAATGTTCGTCTTCAAATAACCCGGCATATCTGGGTCCTTCAGCGTCTGCTTCAGCCTGGCGGCAACGATATCCAGCGCGCTCTCCAGCACTTTCCGCACTGTGCGGTGCATAGCGAACTGCACCTCGTCCTTGGTGTCCTTGGCAATGTGGTTGAGTCGCTTGCCCGTGGACTTGATCATGGTGCTTGTGCTGCCCACGATGCCGCTCCAAGCGGTAGGCAGCTGCTCCGCCGCGTCGGCGGCTCGCTCCGCGGCGTCCAGCACCTGCTGCTCTGGGAAAATATCCGGGAACACGCGCTTGTATTCCTGCGCGAAGAGCTGCACGTCCCTGACCACGAGCTCCCCGCGCGGCTCCGCGTCCGCGTCGAGGCTGTCGCTGCTGCCGACGCTGAGCCGCCGCCGCTGCTGCTTGCGCGTAAGGTTGCGCCAGAAGCGCCGCATCTCGAGCCGCTGCTGGGCCGACAGCTGCGGCATCTGCTCCATGGCCTGGAAGAAGAGCTCGGACGTCACGGGCCGCTCCGCCGACTCGAGCTCCTGGTCCTCCAGCTCCTCGCGCTCCTGCAGGAACGAGAACACGAACACGCCCGCCGACATGGCCACGGCGCCGTACAGCACCCGCGCCCGCAGCACCGCCTCGAGCATCTCGCTTCGTCAACTGTTTGTGTGCCTTCAACTGTGACCAAAAATTGCATTTTGATACTTTATGTGTACCACATCATATAATTTCTATTTATGGTCCGAATAAACGACCAAATCTGAACGCTTACTAAATCTAAACGTTTTGGCGGTAGTATCAATTTGAAGAAGGTTAGCTGATCTAACGGACAGTATGGCCGAGTACTCGACCGAGGCGGAGGACCTGGTGCTGCGCGCGACGGATCAGACGCTGGCGGGGCCCGAGTGGGCGTTGAACATGGCGCTGTGCGACTGCGCAAACGCTCAGCACGCCGCCTGCGACGACATCGTGCGTCTGCTGCAGCGCCGCCTGCAGAGCGGGCAGCCCAAGGTGGCGCTGCTGGCGCTGGTGCTGACCGAGACGCTGGTGAAGAACGGACCGGCCGCCGTGCACGACCTCGTGGGCTCGCGGCTGTTCCTGAACGAGGTGGCGGCGCTCTCGGACGGCAGCCTGGGCGTGGACGTGCAGAACCAAGCGCTGCTGCTGATCCGCCAGTGGGCCGACGCCTTCAAGGGCGGCGAGCTGCACGCGTTCCAGGACGTGTACAGGCAGCTCAAGCTGCAGGGCGTGGCCTTCCCGGAGGTGGAGAACGACGTACCCATCTTCACGCCGCCGTCGTCCATGACTGCTGTCTCTAGGGAGGAGAGCGCTGCGGGTTTTGCGGCTGCGGCGCCGAGACGCACGAGGGAGCAGCAGCTGGAGAAGCTGCACGCGGACTTGAAGGTGGTGCAGGAGAAGATCAAGCTGCTGAGGGAGCTGCATACGAGAGGACAGACTGGAGAGCAGCTGGAAGACGTGCTCGACTTCTTGCGCCAGTGCCAGCCCAGGATGAACACGCTCATTGAAGGAGGCGTCATGGGCAAGATCGACGAGCGCACCCTCGAGGAGTGCCTCACTGTATGTGGACTGTGGAGTTTGTTTTTCTTTATGGTGGAGGTGTTGATATTTATATTTTGTTGCTGTTGTTGTGAGCAGGTGAATGATAATTTAATGAAGACGCTGGAGGAGTGCAGCAAGACCAAGACGAACGACATGATGACCTTCGACTCGCCGCCTCGCGCCAACCGAACGGCTGGGCTGTCGGACGGAGTGGCCGCGTTGAACTTGGACGATGGAGGTAGGGCGTCGGGTTCAGCTGCTGCTGCTGCTGCTCGGCCAGTGCCGTCTCCTCGCTCCACTCTCACCACTATGGATGATGGTATGTCGTGTGTAGGCGCTGCCCTGTGACAGCAAGTTTACGCGGGTGATTAAGCATACCTGGCTGCGTTGTGTTTGCTGCGATTTTGTATTAGACTTCGACAACTTCCTGAGCAAGACGGCCACTCATTAGCGGGCAAGAGAGGACCAGCAAGCGAAGGTGAGACTACCGACATCTGTAGCTTCAACCAGCATGATCTCAATCGTATATTCTTGACACTTGATCGTCGTGAGTTAATGAATCGACATGTCTTTGGTGGTAGCTTTTGGGGCTCTCTTTACAATCCACTCCTTCTCCTGCTCAGTGGGGGCTCGCGTCTCGGATGGGTTATTGTACGCCGACACGAGGTCTGTCGAGGGGGTGTATATGCCGTTGCCGGCGTCGTACGAGCCCAGCGGGACTACTCGATTGACACCTGTGTCGAAGTAGTTGAGCTCTCCTGCCGGAAGGATTCCTCGAGGTGATACCGACTCCGAGTAGTACTGCCGGTTGCTGTCGGTGCAGTACGTCCAGCCCGTTGGGGCGTACTCAAGTCCGTCCGAGAACGTGAAGGTCCCTTCCACTTGCTGTACGGCCGAACAAACGCGTCAGAACCTGTGGAATGAAGCCGGCAAAGACTCCAGTGAGCTTTCCTCGTACCTTTCCGCATGCCCATTCCCCTTCCAGCTTTCCCTCGGGGAAGAAGAGCGTGCCTCGACCATGAAACTCGCCGTTCTGGAACTCGCCTTCGTATCGATAGCCGTCGGGCAGGTGTAGCACTCCCTTGCCATGGTAACGTCCAAACTCCATGGACCCCTCATACTGCACGCGTCTGTCAGTGTATCAACCTAGCAACAGCAGCAGCACAGACGGTGTTTACCTTTGATTGACTGTACTCCATGACTTGGGTCGAGGAAGAACGAGACTTCTTAGATGAAGGAAGATCCCAGACTAGCGCTGGAATGAAGCAGCAAGCCAGATCGCCTTGGCCTTCTTGACGTTCTTATCACGCTCACTATTTCGAGCGCGATGCCCAAAATTGCTGCACCAACATGATCGAGGACTGCACTGGTAACGTGAGAATGAAGTCAAGGACGGCTATCTCCAAGCTGAGAACGAACGCTATTCTTCGCAAATCCGGCTGCGTAGCCGTGTCTGTCGTGGAGATTTGCTTGTTGAAGTCCTGCTGGACGTGAAGTTCATGTCGTGAACTAAGCTCAACGTTGGATGACCAGCACGCCAACCCTTGTTTGCTGCCGCCCTCATCTGCATCGGACCAGATCTGCTCGAAGTGAAGCCATTCCACGCAAATTAGTCATGGATGACAACTTCAACTAGCGTGTCAACAAGTTCAAGGAGCTGCTCGAAAAGATCCTAGGATCCTCTACTCGTGTTGAGGCGACCGACTTGAAAATGCCCAAGTGGCGTTTTCACTTGTGTAAGGGCAACGCCGATTGCCGTATCGCATCGAGAGCGTGGGTGAGCGGGGGCTGGGCCTCGGGCAATCGCACTTCCTCATCGTTGCACCTACAGTAGCAATGCCTGATCGCAACCACTAGCTGATGGCAGCGGTCACGTTGGACTCGTCGAGGCTTCAGCCGACTTGATAAGACTCGTACCGACATCTCCTTGAGCCTTCTTCTCTAGCTATTCCGCGACGCACACTTTGGAATTGGCAGTGCACTCAACAAGCTTCCTCCTCATTCACATCATGCTGCTGTTCCGGTTCCGAGGCCTACTTCATCTACTGCTCAGCCTGGGGCTGTTGCTCATCATTTTACCGTCCGTGCTCGCCGACGAACAAGTCTCCAAGGCCACCGTCGACCCGGACGTGGGCAAGACTGTCGTCGAGATCATTGAGGCTCGCGGCTACGCGGTCGAGACACACAAGGTGACCACCTCGGACGGATACATCCTCACCATGCACCGGATCCCGAAGACGTACGCCGAGAGTCAATCGGGCTTCGATGCTGCTGCCAACAAGCCTGCGGTTCAGCTGCAGCACGGACTGCTCGACAGCAGCTTCACCTTCGTCTCCAACTTCCGCAACCAGAGTCTCGCGTACGTGTTGGCCGACGCCGGCTTCGACGTGTGGCTCGGCAACAACCGCGGCACGACGTGGTCGAATGAGCACACGACGTTGACCACGGACGATGATGCGACTGGGCGTTCTCGTGGGAGGAAATGGGTCTCTACGACCTGCCGGCGATGATCAACTACGTCTTGGACACCACGGGCCGCTCCACGTTGAGCTACGTCGGCCACTCGGAGGGTACAACACAAGCGTTCGTTGGGTTCTCGGAGAACCAGGAGGTGGCGAAGCGTGTCGACTACTTCGGAGCGCTCGCTCCAGTAGCTTGACGGGTCACGCCACCGCTGAGCTCTTCGTAGCGCTGGCCAAGCTCAAGGTGGACGAAATCTTCCTCAACTTGGGCTTCACGAGCTTCTTGCCCCACACGGAGCTGCTCGAGACGTTGCTGGCCAACGTTGTGTGCACCAACCTCGACGAGCTCTGTAACTCCGCCATCGGTCTGATCGCCGGTCCGTCGGACAACTTGAACGCCACGCGCATTCCGGTCTACCTCTCGCAGACCCCCGCGGGCACGTCGGTCCAGAACATGGCTCACTTCGACCCGCCCGCGTTCCCTATCGGCGACATGGTCTACCCCCGCACAGGGTTCTACATCGGCGCGACCGACACTTTCGCAACGTCCACGGACATCGAGCAACTTCGGTCGGGGCTTCCCAGCGGCACCATCGTGCACGAGCAGACCACCGACGCGTTCTCGCACCTGGACTTCTCCTGGGCCCAAAATGCCAACGAGCTCGTCTACCAAGACCTGTTGGCGCAGCTCCAGAAGTACGCTGGCGTCGGGTATTGATGTTGCTGCTGTTGATCGAAGGGTAGGTTGGACGCTGTGTGTACCTCGTAACTCGCTTTGTATTTTCTGTTTCCTACTGTACTTGTGTGTTCTCCGTCAGCCTCAGGAGGCCTCGGGCTGGAAAACGGCGTCTTCTTACTAAATAACAACGCGTGCGGCATTTCCAACGACTGAAGTCTGGTGTTGAGGGGGGTTCCAGCGCTGTGCTGGTCGCGTGAAGGCTCTCGTGCTTCATAGGTGCTCAAAAGAAGGAGAGCCCGGGCCCTGTGAGGAAGACGCCTTACCATCCAACAGTCATTGAGCCCACGTCTTCATCCGAGTCGTCCTCCTGGTCCATCAGGCTTAATGCCTCGCGGAACACCTCGACAGCCTTATCGTGCTCGCCCTTGGAGTGCAGGATCTTGCCCAACATTGACAACGACGCGTAGTTCTTGGGCGTGAGCGCCAACGCACGTCGGATAGCGATCTCCGCGTCGTAGAACTCGCCGGCGCCATGAAGCGCGCGCGCCAAGTTAATCCACACGTCCACGTCTTTGCGGTTCGCGTCGACAGACTTGCGGAACTCCACCACAGCGCTGTTGTACTCGCCACGGTCGAGGAAGACCTGGCCCAGGTAGTTGCACGTCTCGGCGACGTTCACCTCCCTGTCCTCGATCAGTTCCATCTTCTTTTCTACCTGCACCGAGTACTGACGCTGCCTTCCCTGCTCTTCCTTCTTCTTGTTGCCGCTGTTGTGGTTCTCGTCGTCTTCGTCGTCGTCCAAGGAGAGGCGGTTAATATCAATGATGCGGTTGTTGCGCAGCTCCGCGACGTCTGCGTCCACTGCAGTGCGCTCCTTCTTCGCCTCAGCGGCCAGACGGGTGGCGTCCTCCAGCTTCTTCTCAATGCGAGACTTGGCCAAGGTCAGCTCCTGCACATGTGACTCCAGTTCGCGCACCTGCTCCTGCATATCCTGGTACTTCTCGGTCGAGTCCACATCTGTCCACGCGCGAGGACGTCCGCGCGGGTCGTCCTCGAAGGGCAGGGCCGTCGTCAGCGTCGGGTCGCGGTCTGCCGTGTCTAGCACAATCCTGCGTGGGGTACTTGACGAATTGAAGTAGCGGTCGGTATCCGACGGGCTCTGGAAGGCTGAGTCGCGGCTGCTGGAGGATGTGGTGGTCATGGACACTGTGCTGTTGATGGAGCGGAGCGGCGGTCGGCCAGCGCCCTTGGGATTCGGCGTAGACTCCTGTCGCATCATGTTGGGTTCCATCGGAGGCAAGCTGCTGTGACGTCCGTGGCCGTACATGTTGACCACTGCCGAGGGTGCGCCGTTCTCGCGCAGGTCGTCGTAGCAGAGAATACACACGCGCTGGGGCGTCTTGAGGCCCAAGTGGTGCAGCGGCAGACGCTTGTTCGAGTGCGTACTGCACACCGACTCGCCGCACGAGCGGCAGTGGTGGCGCGTCTTGAAGTAACTGAACTTGAGCTGGCAGATATTGCATCGCTTGTCCAGCCTCCAGCGCGGGGGCAGCGGCACCCTGCGAGTCCGTCGGGCAGTCTCAGGGCGCTGCTCACCGCGTTGACGGCCGAGCGGTTGCTGGCCCACTCGTCGTCCAGCGCGAGGCCTCCGCGACCGCTACCTAAGGCAGTGGGGAGGCTCTTGAAGCTGCTGACGCTGGCTGTGTCGTCCGGGAGGAAGCCTCCGGGCTGGTTCAAGAAGGCCTGGAACCTAGCGCTCGGGCGGTCGGGCGCCTTGCCGGCAGCGCGCAGCTGCTCCTCCATTTCGACGAGGAACGTGACCTTGTCGTCCGTGAGCTGGTAGGCTCTGGCGAGCTCGGCGGGCGTCTCACCCGTGGGGTCTCCTCAAAGAGGCACTCAGCGACGTCGGGCGCGGCCTGCACGAGCGCGCGCAGCACCTCGAGCTTGGTGGCGGCCTTGACGGCGATGTGCAGCGGCAGGAGGCCGCCCTTGTTCTTGTGGCTCAGCGCGTTGGGGGCCACGTCCACCAGCTTCTTGACCGTGCGCAGCGGCACGTGCGTGTCCGTGCAGGCCCAGTGCAGCGGCATCATGCCGAAGTCGTCCATGTCGTCGGCGCGCTCGGGCTGCGCCGAGATGAGGCGGTCGAGCGCGCCCCACTCGCTGGACTCGGCCAGCTCCAGCGCCGTCTTGGCGGCGTCCTGCGCGGCCTTGGGCTTCATTGCGTCTGTGTGGGTCTCTCTCTCTGTGTTCCTCCTGCTCTGCTACGTACAAGTCGTACACACGTACACTCACACGTCTGCGAGGCGCGGGGAGTTTTCGGTTGTGAGACCCTCGACGGAGTTGCCGAGCCTCGAGGGAGAGGAGGGCGACGTCGGCCTCGGCTGCGCTGGCCCGGCTCTGTTGCCGAAATTGCCGATGTACTGTACACCTTCTTTTTTGTCAATTTCGGCCAGCCCAAGTGGTGAATTTCGCCTTTCACCCACCAGATACATGTATCCGTAAGTGGCATGTTTCCGGTCATTACACATTTCCGGTCAAGCCAAATCTATATTAAGGGGCGATTTTTGCACCAACCTACCAATGCCAATATTGCTCCGATTTCATTCAAATTTTCACAGCTTGCTAACACGACGATTAGCTTTCTTTTACTATTTTCTGGGTTAGTTTTCACTGCGAATTGGCGATAATACACTGGCAAGCATTTTAGCCCTACCGGCTCCAGTCATGGCAGCAGCTGGAGGTACATAGAAAGGGTATTTTTGGCCTGCGCTGCGATGACCGGAATGGCAAGCACCTTGCTCGGCCAAGTGGAAGTCTAGTGGCGCCCGAAGCTTGTCCTACACCTTCCCAGATCCTTCTAGTGTCGATAGGGACAGCTTAGAATAACAGGATCTCGTCCTTAACGGCGTCAGAGCACGATGTCGGAGGCGCCTTTTTATATAGAAATTTGTATGGAGAGCTCGTTTTGACTTGCTTTTTGTATGGTGAACAGGTGACCGGTAATGTGATACATGGACGGCAATACACCCTCTCCTAATCTTGATTTTTGTATGGGTCCTTAAGTGACCGGAAATACGTAGTTCACGGATAGATGAAGGCGCACCGCTTCTCGTTGCCGGGCAGCTCGCCCCAGCTGGGGGAGCTTGTCCCAAACGAAGCGAGAAAATCTTGCAATCTTGCAAATGCAAGAGCCTGCGTATACATGGGCGCTTACACTTTGTTTGGGGTTGGAACATACCAGAAGCTGCGTCACGTTTCGTGTTTAGAGATTTTTTGCTTCGCGCCGTTGGAAAGGGACACATCAACTCGGAGATTTGCAAAGCCGAGCGTCGCGGTCGCCGCGCGTCCGAGCTATGGCTGTGGCGTGCCGAGCGCCGGAGTGGCGACGCCCGGATCGAGCGCGCCGCGACGGCCTAATAATCCGGCCGATATCGATGTAGCTCAGCAATTTCGTCATGGAGCGAGCTCAAGAGGTTTTTAATCTGCGAAGGCGATGCATGCGCACGCGGATCTGCCGGTGCATGGAGCGCAGAGACGCCGCCCTTGCTGCGCGCGCACTTTGCTTGTTTTCTGCCGCTTTTTCGCCAAGCAGCGGCATGGCCAAGCGATTTTCAGGCGAAAAAGATGCCGGGCGCTTCAACTTGGGGAGCCGCACAAGCCCAAGGATGAGGTGGAGTGCCTGCATCCTTGATTGCAGCTCAGACAGGGCGCGGCTTGTACATGTAGCAGCGAGTTGCTGAGCAACAGCAGCAGCAGCAGCAGCGCGCCGACATTGGAATGGCTCGCGATGAGCATGGGTGCTTTCCAAAGACAGCGCGTCCACCCACCACGACACGAGGCACGCCAGCAGCAATGGCAGGGCAGACCGCGGGCCCGGCAAGCGAGCGGATCCCACGCCCGCCGAGAGATGCAAGCACGCCAGCTACTTCAGTGGAAGCTCCGCCATGGTTATCAAACAATTCGGATTCGCTGTTGGTCGTTACGCAATGGCTACCGTCGGCAGTCCTCCGAGCGAGGTGACGCACTAATACAACCTCGTTGCCTCGGCAACTACGCTTGCCGTATATACACCGGGGCGCCGCGCCGCGAACGTTCCTCCGGGCGTTAGCAACGGAAGGTAGAAGGCGCGCTGGCGCCATGGGGCCAGCAGCAGCGGCCGCGGCACGGCCAGCGCCGTCCCCAGGACAGCGCTCCGTTTGAGCAGGGGCCAGCGAGCTCCGGTTGCTGCGGAAGCGTCCGCCAGGCTTCCGTTCCGCCGAAGTTCTACTCCATTTCGCGGACGACGACCTTTTCTCGGATGTTGGTGTGCGGCACGGCGCCCTCCTTGGCGTGGGCGCGGCGGTTGGCCATCTTCTTCTGCTCGCGCGCGCTGGCCTCGCGCTTGGCCTCGGCGGCCTTCTTGATGGCCTTGGGCACGTGCCGGTGCCTGCGGTTCACACGTGGCGGTTTAACAGCAGAAGGAGCGAACACGACACTCGTTAGTGGGACTGTGCGCATCCCCGCGGTCGCCGCTGAGCAACAACCGGGGCAGCAGCAACTACCGCAACAACAGCAGCAAAACGGCACACGTACTTGGAGATGCGGCTGATCTCACGCAGGTGCTGGTAGCGCTCCTTGAGCGACTCGTTGTACTCCATCTTGCGGCGCTCGCGCGGAGCCATCTACTCGAGCCAAGCAAGCGCAGAAGATATCAGAACCGGTAACTGTTGAAGGTGGACGTGGCGCGCCA
Organism: Phytophthora melonis; assembly: GCA_024211575.1. Lineage (NCBI taxonomy): Eukaryota > Oomycota > Peronosporomycetes > Peronosporales > Peronosporaceae > Phytophthora > Phytophthora melonis. The sequence goes on along the minus strand of JAMXKT010000094.1, from coordinate 648,001 downwards.
CGTCAGCAACTTCAAAGCCGCAAAAACGAGAGCTGTAACCGCCACCAGAGCTACCTGGTCGGGCAGGGCAGCAGGGCGTAAGGAGCTCGCTTACCTTGGAGAGCTTCTTGGACGCTTCGGCCTTCCAGATGCGGATGTTGGTGTCGTCACTGCCCGACAGCACGAAGTTGGCGTCGGCGCTGAACTTGACGGAGAAGATGCTTTGGGACGGTGGGCACCAGACCGGTTAGTAAATTTCCAAGACGGTTAAGCGGATAAGATCCATCAGCATCCCCCGATGACGCCACGCTGCACGAGTAGCGAAACCGCGCCGCCGCCGGGTGCCACTCAAGTCATCCGTGAGGCGCCGGGGCGTTGCATGCGCATGACTCATCGAGCCCGGAAAAACGAGACGTACCGCTGCATGCGCTGCGTGTGGTAAACCTCTCGGCTCTTGGCCGAGCGCACGTTGAAGATGCGGATCGTGCGGTCATACGAGCCCGCGACGAACTCCCGACCAGTGGGCGAGTAGGCCACGTCCATTCTGCAGCAGAAACAACAGCAACAAGCACGTCACGTTAGCGACACCGTGTGCAGCGTTGCGACCACTGCAGCTAGCCGAGTCAAAAATGACGTACACTGCCGAAACGTGGTCCTTGTGCACCATCATCGCGCGGTTCATCTTGCGCATGTCAAACGTGTACAGGTTGTGGTCCTCGTTGGCCTGGAAGAAAGCACCGTAGATTGCACAAACAGAGTTAGCACCCCCAAACGAGACTGAGCGGAGACCAAAAGGTGCAGCCATTTCGGGAGGGCGTGGCACTTACGACTGTGAAGTTCATGGGCTCCATTGGGTTCCATGCGAGCGCGTTGGACCGCATCTCCATGACGATTTTACGCATCGAAGACGCCACGCGGATATCGTACAGCGTGATGTTGCGGTCCGAGCCTGTGGAAGCCAGCAGCGAGGCCTCTGCCGGGTTGAAGTGCACCGAGTTGATCGAGTCGGCACCCCACGCGAACTCGTGCGTGGGCGTCGAGCGCGACGGATCCCACACTTGCACCTTGGAGCCACACGTCGCGAACATATTCTGAGACCAGTGGTGGTCAATACCCCTGCAAAATCACCCGCATATCAGTACAAACACCACCGAAAAAAAACAAGTTATTGTCGTTCCGCGTACAGGAACGGCTCCTTGGACGTGAAGGTGGCCAGCGCCGTCGGCACATCGTCGTCCTCATCCTTGACGCGCAGCGCCCACTGCTTCACCGTTTTGTCCTCACTGCACGAGTAGAAAGTGTTGCCGTCCGGGGTCACCGCCAGGCCGCGCACGAAGCCGCGGTGGCCATACACGTTCCAGACGCACTTGCGGCGAGGCAGGTCCCACACGCGCACCTCTCCATCCGCCGCACCACTCACGAACGCCACCAGGCTCTTCGGGTTCGTGGCCAGCGCCGTCACTCCGTCGCAGTGGCCGTCCAGGGCACCGATGAAGGGCTTGGCAAACAAGCGCTCGAGCTTCACGGCGTTCAGCGCGCGCGTGTACTCGCGCGGCCGCTCGAACGGGTGGAGCGCCGGGTCGTAGTTGCGGAAGACCTTGAGCTTGTCGGACTGCACCTCTTGCGTGAAGTCCTTCTCCACGCGGGAAATCGTCTTGACCTTCATGGCGGGCACGTAGAGCGGAGCAGCGCAGGAAGAGGTGTCTGCGAAGAGATGTCAACGCAATGGAGCTCTTGGGTCGACTGGACGGCGTCGAATTTCGAATATACAGTCCATCGATTGGCTGAAAATACAATGAACACCTCTGATTGGATGATATCGAATATGTATTTCCTTATTTAAGTGGATCCGATGGCGGAACTAACATTTCATCAATACTATTTTTGCGCGCGTCACACATGAAATGCCATCCCGTCTTCACTGTCTGTTGCGCCTTACAGCTTGAACTTCTCGTCGAGCGTGTCTTCGCTCAGCGTCCATAGCTTGCTTGCGTTCTCGAGCGAGTGGCTGGTCTTGGCGCCTGCCTCGAGAGCGGGGTAGCCACGCATGTGCAGGAAGCCGTTGGGGCCATAGTACTCCCCGCCCTTGACGTTCTTCACGGTCGCGGCGTACAGAATGGGGAGCGCACCCATCTTCGACGTCATGAACGGCAGCCACGACACCAGCCACACGAAGAGCTCGGCCAGCCAGTACGGAAACGTGCTGCGGTAGTAGCGGTTCCAGATGTCGCTGTGTGTCAATCCAGGGTGCGCCGCCACTGCCACCACGTTCTCAATCTGCGCCGACTGCAGGCGACGCTGCAGCTCGTAAGTGAAGAGCAGGTTGGCCATCTTGGATGTCAGGTAGTCGCGAAGGCTGCCGCGGGTGTGACCCAGCGTCGAAAAGTTCAGGTACATCCAGGCGAAGTAGTGAGCGAGACTGCTAACGTTGACGACGCGAGCTTCATCCTTGGAGCGACGCAGCAAGTCCAGCAGCAAGCTCGTCAGGTAGAAGTGGCCGAGGTGGTTGATAGCAAAGTGAGCCTCCAGTCCGTTGGGCATGTGGCGCTGAGCGGGCACCGATACTCCTGCGTTGTTCACCAGCAGGTCGAGGTAGTCGAACTTGTCGTGGAATGCACGAGCGAACTCGCGGATGCTGGCGGGATCACCCACGTCCACTTGCATGAACTCGACTGACCCCACGACATCGCTAGGAAGTTTGGCCAGATCTTGGCGGATCAGCTCTTCAGCGCGTCGAGCACGGTGTTCATTGCGGCACGCGAGAATCACGTGCGCCCCGTGCGCTGCCAGCGCCTTGGCTGCCTCGAAGCCGATGCCCGAGTTAGAGCCCGTGACGATAGCGATCTTGCCCTTCTGGGACGGCATCGTCGAGCCATCCCAGTTCTTCTGCGTGCTTCCGCCAACTCCCATGCTTCTCGTGATCTGAGTGTTTCTACTTCTGAGGTGGAGCTTGGGGGAGATTTGCTACTGCAGCGAGAAAGACATCCCCGTTGGATGAAAGCCGCGTTCGCATGGTCCCAGGTCATGTCTTTGCAAAATGGGTCAGCGAATCCAAGCAGAAACGATGCACGTTGATGGAACAGGCAGGCAAGTCCTGGTGTTCACGTCGGACCAGCAGGTGAATTGAATCGGGTGCAAAATCTCATCTGCAGTGTTCGCACGACTACAGCTGCGCCCTGCACTTCAAGCACTTGTCGGTGTCGGCGTCTTCGTCCTACTGAGCTCTTACACCTCGAACTTGGCATCCAGCAGCTCTTCGCTCAACTTCCAAAGCTTGTCTGCATTTTCAAGCGAGTGGCTGGCCGGGTGTGACCTATCCAGCGCTGGGTATCCTCTCAGCGTCATCCATCCGTCCGGCGCGTAGATTTCGCCGCCACGCACGCTCTCCACAGTCGCTGCGTACAGCGTGGGAAGTGCTCCAATCTTCTGGGGGAGGAACGGCAGCATCCAGATCGCCCACCTCGCCAGCCACTGTAGGAACGGCCACCCCGCGAGCTTGGTGCGAATGTATTTGATCCAAATCTCCGTGTGGCAGACTCCGGGGTGCACCACCACCGACAGAACATTCTCAACGCCTGCAGCTTGCAGTCGGCGCTGCAGTTCGTACGTGAACAGCACGTTGGCCATCTTGGACTCGGCGTAGTCGCTCATGGAGTTGCCCGGGGTGTGGCCCATCATGGCGAAGTCCAACTTGGCAGCATGGTGCAGGCCGCTCGAGACGTTCACGACTCGCGCCTGCGTCTTCGACCGACGAAGCAGATCCCACAACAAGCTCGTCAGGTAGAAGTGGCCCAAGTGGTTGATGGCGAACGTGCTCTCCAAGCCTCTCGAGTTGTGTCGCTGCGGCGGGCAGGCCACCCCCGCGTTGTTGACCAACAGGTCGAGACGGCCGAACTTGGCTCGAAAGGCGCGAGCGAAGTCACGGATGCTGCCGACTTCGGCCAAGTCCAGCAGCATCAACTCCACTTCACCGACAGCATCACTGGCCTCCCGGCTCAGAGCCCGACGAATGGACTCCAGTGCTTGGCGGCCGCGGCTTTCGTCTCGACAGGCGAGCACCACTTGAGCCCCGCGCAGTGCCAAAGTCTTGGCCGCTTCGAAGCCGATGCCGCAGTTGGCGCCTGTCACGATGACCAGCTTGCCCCGCTGGGAGGCAATGGTGGAGCCGTCCCAGCGGCCAGTCGAAGAGGATCCGCCGCCCATGTCCGGCGAGATTGTGCGTTCGCCTTAGATACTAAAATCGAAGATGGAAGGGGCGATTCCGAACTCTTGTCAAGTAAAGTTTCTTCAAATTCAACTCAAACATGCATGGCTCGCTGTGTAGCAGTCCTTAATTCTCTCTTCATCTTCTTCTCCTACTCTGTCTGCCGTGGAGTTCATTCAGCACACCAAAGCTTGTGATAGATGCTTGACCTCGGAGCGGTTCAACACGAGCTGCACGGACTGCGAGTTGCTGGCGGCACTGTCGCCCAGCTTGACGCGACCTAGAAGCACGGGCGGCCGCTCCATCTCCGGCGGTTGCCAGCCAAAAACGCTCTCGCCTCGACTGATAGCGTTCGTGACGTCCTGACCCCAACCGTCCTCACGCATAGCGGCTCCGACGCGTTCTCGAAGGGCCACCAGATCCCGCTGCGTGCGCGACTGCTGCAGTTTTTCAGCCATGAGCTGCGCGTGCGCTGAAGAGCCCGTAGGCGACGCGGCTCGCTTGAGATCCACCAAACGCGGCATCGACAGCTGAGCCTTCACCTGGCGCGAGAACGTTGCCACCTCCTTGAGAGAGTTCGTCAACCGCTCCGAAGGTTTTGCTGCCTGGGAAGCACGGGAGCTCGCGCTGGCACTTGCTCCGAGCAACCTTTCCAATCGCTCCTTCGCAAGCGTGGAGCGCACAGTGTGCAGCTCGTTGTGGAGCTGCTGGAAGGCGCGCCCGAATGCATCGGCGTCTGCTGCGCTCATTGCTGACCCCTTGCCGCCCGCAGCGCTGGCATTTCCGGCCTTTGCCGCGCTGCCAGCGTCGCTCGAGCGTTTCAGCTGCTTGCGAAGGTCGCGGTTGAGCGAGTTCAACAACGTCTTCTCCTTGTTCGACTCGTCCAGCGCAACGTCGAACTGCTCGCGCTCCTTTGCAAGCTGCGCCTCCAGCTGGGACTTCTCACTCGTCATGGCAGCCACGCTCTCCGTCAGCTGCAGCACTTGGCTCTCCAGCTTCTGCGCCACCACGCGGTGCTGGCTGTCCGCGCGCTCGAATTCCCGGATACGCTGGTGCAGCGCATTGCACAGCTCCGTCATCTCAGCCAGATTGCTACGCAGTGTTGAAGCATCCACGAGCTCTTGATGAATAGCCTGGGCACGGATGCGCCATTGCGGTCTGCCATTAGCTCCATCCCCATGCTCATTGCGAGTACGAGGAGCCACAGCATCCGTGAAGGCACCACGGCACACCAACTTGAACAGCAGCGCCAGCTTCTCCTTGAAGGCCACAGTGTGGTCGTAGACAGCCTGCTGCGCGAACTGCACCAACTCTTCTGGTGATTTAGCGTGCTCCAGAAGACCATCCTGGGACAGCTGTGACTGCAGCGCACTAGCTAGAGACTGAGCCTCCATAGCGTAGCTCTGAATGGAAGTCACGGTCTCGCCACCAGCAGCCACTAGCCCGTCCAGATCGTCGTCTGAGGCTGCTAGATCGATCTCAGCGCGGCGGTAGAATAGCTGCGCAACATTCAGCACCGAGAGTAGCTCGCCGAGACACTTATCCAGAACCGGAAGCAAGTCCGTCCGCAGCGCTGCGGTTTGTGCATCGTCTGGCATCTCGGGGCTAGCGATGAGGTTCTTGCTCGCGCGCAAAAAGGTGACCATCGCGGAGATCGAGAAGGCCATCTTTGCTACATTTTTCGCGCACGCAACTTGACCACCGCGCAGCGAGCACCGAAGCTCTCAGCACCCACGGATGACGAAACCTGCGCGACTCGACCAGCATGCCATTCATCCGAGGTCTGCACCAGGCGGTCGTACAGCGAAGCAACATCGCCACCACCGCGGGCGCCATTGAACAGAGCCCCTTCGGAGAAAGCAGACAGAGCCGAGTCCAGCACACTCTCCAATGCCGACGTCTGCGAGGTGTCGAGCGCTGAGCAGCCCTGCGAGAACTCGTCTTCTGTAGTCAAGTGACATTCCAGCATGAATAGATCCTCCTTGGCTTGGAATGAGACTGCCGCCAACTTATCGCCCAACACCAACTGTTCGACGCTCACACCCGCAATGGAGGCACTACCGTCATCCTTTTCGCCCTCCTGTGGGCTACTCGTTGGTTGCTGGACGACCGTATCCAGATCCTTCTTCAAGTGCTGCAGCAAAATGTCCGATTTGCCTGCAATGCGTCCCAGCGTCAACCGGACACGAAGAACCTTCTGGTCGGTCTCCGAGAAGATCGAGTTCGGCACTACAGCGCGCAAGAACGAGTTTTCCAGTCTGGCCTGCTCAGCGATGATCTTCTGTTTAGCTGCCTCGGTTTCGTGCTCGCGCGCAGCAGCAACAAGGGCGCGCAGGCCCATCGTCTGGTTCAGCGCCAGGTGTGCAGTATCCTTCAGCGACTCCACCGCACCACTCTCCGCGCGAAGCTTCGCCTTCAGCTGCGCAATCTCTTCACGGTGACTGTGAGCAAGATCGCGGAAGCGCGCAATAGTGCGCTCCTTGTCCTCAAGAACAGTTTTCTGGTCCAATGCTGCCTGCTTCAGCTCCTGCAAAGATACCCGTTGAGAGTCGATTTCCGCTCGCAGCTCAGCCTCGTACTCGGAGTGCTGATGTTCCATTTCCTGGTCCACCTCACGCAACGACTCCAGCGATTGCACTGTGGTCTCCAGCTCTGCCAATTTCTCGCCTAAAGTCAGGTTCTTCTCGGTTAAATCTTCGACCATGGACTCGTAAGCGTTCGCCACATCCAGCATCTCCTTAAGCTCCTCGGCTTCACTTTCGAGCGTGTTCTTCTTGGTAGTCTACATAAACGAAAAGTACCCACCGGGGTATATTTTTTGCGTCAGTACTCCTATAAGCATCACACGCAGCACTATAACGTACCAGTTCTTCAACCTCTTCCCGCAGCGACACCAGTTCAGCGTTCTCACGTTGGGCCTGACGCAGCTTCTTGCTCAGATCAGCCTTCTCCTCGGACGCGCGCTCATGCAAGGTCTTCACTGCAGCTCGAAGCTTTCTGTTCTCATCTGCCAAGTCTCCACTGCTCGCAGATCCCTCGGAGTCGGATCCAGTAGTAGCCGATAGCGCCATAGCAGCCTTCAGCTTCTCGACCTCCTGCTGCAGCTCTTCGGCGTGCTCCTCAGCGATTTCCTTGTCCATCTCGATGGTCTCCTTCTCCAAGGTCATCATCTCGATCATATCCTGGAGCTCTGCCAGTTGCTTCTCCAGAGCCTCAATCTTGCGCGCGCCAGAGCTCGACTTGGCAACCGCCATGGCCACCTCCTCAGCTTTCTTCTGCTCCGCAGCCGTGAACGCGACAATGCGCGTCTTCTGCTGCGCCACCTCCGCCTCCAGCGCCTTGATCTCCGACGCCTGCGTCGCGTTCTCGAGCCTCAGCTCGTCCAGCTGCTCCTCGTGCTCAGCCTGCAGCTCCGCAATATGGTCCTCCAGCTCCGCGCGCACGGAGCGCACGTGCTCCTCCGCCTCCTCTCGGATGAGCTCCACCTGCTGCGCCAGCTCCTCCTGCGGAGACAAGGTGCCCTGCTCCTCCAGCACTTCATCCTCCTCCCCATCCTCTCGTCTCCGTCTTCGTCCACCTGTGCCTGTTCCTGCTCTTCCTGTCCAGCAGCGGCGAGCTCCTCGATCTGCTTCTCCTGCTCCTGACCCTGCTCCTCCAGCAGCTTGATCTTCTCGCTGTTGGCCGCCGCCGCCTCCTTCATCACCGAGACGCTCTGCCTCAGCTGCTCCACGTGCCTGTTCTTCTGCTCCAGCTCCTCTTCCAGCTTGGAGATCCGCGCGCGCGCCTCCGTGAGCTGGTCGTCCGACACCGAGGCGCTCGCGGACACCGCCGAGCCCCCAGACGTGCGGCGCTCCAGCGACAGCCGAGAGGCTGACGCTGAGGCCGCTGACGCCGACGCGGAGATACTTGATCGACTACTGGGCGTGATCATGGACGCGCGCGTCCTGGGCGTCGACAGCCTCGAGCTCGCGGAGCTGCTGCTGGCCGAGGAAGGCGCCGGGATGGACGAAGACGCCCCCACGCCCGACAGGCGGCGCGTCGTCCCACTACCCACGCCCGATAGCCGGCGGCTCAGCGGTGCCTTGGCAGCGCCCGAAGTGCTTGAGGAAGAGGAGCCCAGCACTGCGCGCACCATCGACTTCTTGACGAAGAGCCCGTGGTTGGGCGCGCACGTGAAGTAGACGCGGCCGTTGAGCTCGCCGTTGTTCTTGCCCTCGGGTCGCTCCAGCTCGATGCCCACCCACTCGCCGCTGGCGAAGTCCGTCTCACCCACGAAGCGCACGACGCCGCTCTTGCCGGCGCCGAACGCCACGCGGGCGCCCACCTCCAGCTCCATGGCGCTCGATCAGGAGGATCTGGCGAGCTTCAAACGCAATGATGGAGGGGCATAATTTGAATAGCAATTATTGTGTACGCAATCAACGAGACAATAATTGCACTTACACAGATAGTGTGGTGCACAGAAGGTGTCATCGTTTGATCGTTTAACGTTTGCCCAGCTTGTTGCTGCGATGGCAGATGGGGGCACGCCTTCGTCAGCTCGAAGACACAACAGGAGGAAACTGCAACTCGATTTGGGCGCTCGGAGGAATGGCCGCCAGCGAATCGCTAGCAGCGATTCGCATGAGCCCGCTAAAAATGTTGGAGGCGGGAGGAATGTGTCTTTGAGGCAAGGTCAGTGCCTCAACACCTGAGGATGAAATCGCATCGGGGCACCAAACCAGATGCTCCGTGTATAAATCTGAGACATTACTGTTTAGAGGTTGTTAGGTATAGAAAAATGAAGGAACGTCCAGACGTGTATTTTGTCGGAGAGCTTCACGACAAAGATGCTGGAACCATACTTCTGGCACTTTCCACAATCAAGACCACAGAAGCTAATATAGTGACGGGCTCATCAATACTTCTGGTCTGAACGTGGCGGCTGTGACCGAGAGTTGCTCAGTTGCAGGGTGATTCTGGCGAGCTGTAGATCCACGAATCAGCAGGAATGTTACGTAAGCTAATTGACCGCGTGAACAGTTTGACTCAGCAACGACAGCACGTAATGACGCACGCTGCCAGGTGCTGCCTGCCAGCAGGCGGCGTAATGTCGATGGTACCGAGGATTTCTTGTGAAATCTTGCCCATATGAGCGGTATAATTAACGGGGGGTCTAATCTCATGTATTTTTAGGGAAAATATGGTCCGCCCCCCGCTAAAACTGGCTTCTTATCCCACTGTCAAGATTTGTGGCCAATCGGATCCCGTAAGCCGGGAGCCACAGAGACTGTCCAGTCTGAGCCTTTCAAACCAAAAAGCGCGCGATTCCAGCCACCGACTGCGGCGTCTGCCAGCTCGCCCAGCGTGGCAGGTGAATCCGGCGTCGCCCGGTCGTCGCAGCTCCGTCGGAACTTCTTCAAGCGCAGTTCTCTCTCTCCATTCAGAGAGTTCGGGCCCCAGAGACAGCAACAGAGAGGCCAGTTATTAGTGGAGAGCACCGACATGACAGTGCGCAGCATCGTGCAGATGTTTGAGAGCTTGGCGGCTTCCGCGGGTGCGGAGCCGTCCGCCCAGCCGCTCGAGTCCCCGGGGCGAGACAACGTCTGCGGCTTAGTGACGTACTACGACGCGCTGGCGGTGGTCGAGGAGCCCCGCGTGATTCTTCCGACCAAGACCGTGCGCCTTGTGAGGGAACAGCCTGCGACGGAGGCCGCAGACGAGCAGGAAGAGCAGGGCGACCAGGAACAGATGGAGGACGAGGAGCTGGTGGAGCGGGTCGAACAGGAACTGGAGGTGGAAGAAGCGGAGGAGGCAGTGGAAGTTGATGAAGAGCAGGATGAGCAGGAGGACGATGGGGCCAACAACGACGACAACCAGGAAATGAACGAGGCGCCCGCTGTTGCGGCCAAGCCCGTTCGGAACTGCTCGCTGCTGATGAGCAAGATTCCGCCGCCCAAATCGCGCGAGTTCCACCTGGCGGCCTGCTCGGTGCGCAAGCCCTCCTCGGAGAGTGCGTCCCGTAGTCGCACGTCTTCCTCTTGCTCCAATGACGCTAGCCAGCCGCTGTATGTGCCCCGCCGACACCCGTCTCCTCCGTGTGCGCGCTCCGTGCACGAGCTACGCTGCCTTCGTGTCCAGGATTGAGAACTCGGCGTCTCGGTTGCTGGACTTCGAAAAGGACGAGCGGTGGCTGGAGCAGGTCGAGAACATGAAAGGCCGTGTCGAGGCGCTCAAGAGGAGGAACCACCTCGCTCTAGCAAGGGAGGTGACAAGCACCCCGCGGAAGTGCAGGAGCATGAGCGAGTGCAGTGGCGTGTCAACGGCGTCCACAGCGTCAATGTCGTCTATGGATACGCCCGAAGTTAACTGCCAGTAAGCCGACGGAGGCCCCGCCTCCTTTGAGCACACCTAACTTATTATCTAATGTTAAGCTGCGCAAGCAAATGTTGCTCCAGTCAGAGCTCCACGTACATGTGTAATAGTGTCCGAGGTGTCACTTTCAAATTCAAAAAGATCCGCGAACAATTAATTGAATGTAACATTAAGTATTATCAATAGTACGAAATGTATTTGTGACATTATTGCCCTATCCCCCGAGAAACAGTGGAAGCCGGATTTGCGGTTTATACAAAAGCCAAGTCAAAACGGCCTCGGAAGAAGCACCCAAGCCCGCGGTAAAGCGCACGCCTCCAGTTCCTCGACAGCGCGCGTGTGTGCGAGCACACAGACAGACAGCATTCGCAGGATGACCACCGAAGCCAACGCCTCCGTGCTGGGAGGCACCGTGCTCAACGCCGGACCGCTGGGAGCCGAGTACGTGTCTTGCCGTCCGTCCGATGTGTCTAAACGAGGGGAGGGAAAAATTCTCTAACCATCTTAAACCTTATTTTCACTTAAACTTCATCTTCACTTTATCTAGAACGACCTATGGCAAGCTGCCGCCGCTGAACCCGGATGACCTGAAGCTGCCGCCTCCGCCTCCTTCTGCCGCCGACAAGGTCACGAACACGGCGGACGCCATCTCCATCAGCGAGGTGTGGGAGGAGATCAAGGCCAAGACCCGGGAGATGTACGTATCCACCTACTTGGCAACTCTATGCGAAAGATGGGGTCTTGTATGCAGGGAGTGTTAACCTATGGTGTGCATATTACCACAGCATTATGGGCTCTTCGGTGACCGGAGTGCTGTCCGCCATGCGCATTGTGAACCTGACCATGGCTGGCTGCATGATCGCTCTGGCGGTGGGACAGATTATCCAGTCAGACTCGGCCTTCTCGGTCATGGCGGACGCGCTCTCCGTCATCTACACCATGTGCGTATAACCCATGTTGCCATCGCTAGCTTAAGTTGTGTGTGAAACTGACCCACTTTCTTATGTATGCATTTTGTGCAGCTTCTTCGCGTTGATCCTCGTGGGCTACGAGCTGCGTACCGCGTACATCGACAAGTTGCTGCGTGGCAGCTTCGGCTTCATGTACAGTCCGTGGGGACGGTGCCTCTTCTTGAGCATGTATGTGACTGACAGACTCGCTAGCCAGAAGTGATACAATGGATGCAAGTGCTAATTATTTGGTTTGCGCTGCAGGATCTCCATCTTCCCGTTCGGAATGTGCGGTGTCTACGGTGTGCTCGTCTTCCTGGCGGGTTTTGCAAACGCGTACTTCAACTACTTTGTCATCACGAAGCACCCGTCGTTCACGCGCGGCGTCCCGGACTACACGCCGCCCGAGGAGACGCCGGCTGCCAAAGCCACGACGATCAAGGAGGAGGACACGACTGTCTAAAGAGATCGGTGGAGAGTAAGATTCAGCGGCAGGCATTAATCAAGCAAGTTGAGCCGAGTGATTGCTTGCATCCTCCAGTGGGCATTGAGGCAGGAAGTCGTGCATATATCTTCATAATTTACGAGCGTTCATTCGTGCCGCTACGGTGCCATTGTCCTCGTTCTTGTATTGCCCTAATTCGGTGAATCTCGTTGGCTGATACGCGTCACAAAAATCGTCAGGGACGTTTAAAATGGCCGCCGAGAAGGAACTGTGCGAGCGTGTGTGCAAGAAGCAGGCGTGTGCCATCCAGTTCTGCCTTCAGCGACACAACTATCAAGAGAGCAAGTGCGCGGAGGTCATCAAGCGCTACTACAACTGCTGCGCTGCTGCCACAGAAGCAATGCAGAGAGAAGAGCACAACACCAAGTCGACCCCTAACGTTAGGGGTCCGAAATAACGAGCAACACGACCAGTCTGCAAACATCGGAGCAATAGCATCTACTCGATCTTGTGTTTTGACAGCTCCCTGGGTCGGATTGCGCTGCGCGACAACACTTTTCGGCGTACTTGACCAAGTTTCCAGAGTACGTGGGTGCTGCTCAGCAACAATGCGCTATCACATAAAACACGAGTGTAGTCGAAGTTAGAACCATGGCTATAGTCCGAGAGCGGTAAACATGACACAGCTACGGTACCTCATCATTTCCCAAGAAAACAGCACGAATGTTGAGAGTATGAGCTGCAACAGTAGAAGCAGCACTTGAACCAGTGTCAAGATCGCGAGCTGCACCCGCGGCTCCCTGAACGCGGATTGTTTGATCTGCAATGTTGGGTCTGAGTTGCCGTCCGTGGATGCGGTCACGTCTATGGAGGAGCTACCGCGCGACGTGTTTTTGGCTTTCTTTTTCTGAACATGGAGGAACGTGAGAATTAGATGCTTGGAACTGTACACGGATTCGCTGACGTACCTTTGTGGTGCCCAGGAGTAGCTGCTCGGGTTCGAACTGATCGATATCCTGCAATATTCCTTCCATCAATTTCGCCCCGCGTTGTTGCATCTTGACGAAAGAACCGTTTGCATCCGAATCAAAGCAGTGAAGTACCACGTATTTGGCCGAGAGCAGCACTAGCGCGTGAACAAAAGCTGTTGCCGCCGTGAGCGCGAACGCCTTCTCATCAAAAATCAATCCTTCTTTCTGCATGCACAATAAGCACCTTGTACGTTAGCTTCTCACACGTCCACTCAATCAAGTTGGAGGACCTTACGTAATTCAGGCATGTAGAGAATCCCGCCACCAAGAACGTGGTCTCCACCGCTGAAAACACGATCTGACCAGGCGTAAGGCGGTCCTTAGCGCTCGTCATGAGGTAAATGGACACAACGTCCAGCACCAATCTACCAAGCGCAACACCACCAACATCCCATGAGCTTCCTCTCGTTATCCACGAAAACACAGCACCTTGTGACATTACACGATAGCGAGAAGCACAAGCTGTGGCGTGTTCAGCGGCACCTCAGTCCGATAAAACCACGTTCCCAATCCACTCAGCGTGAATATGAAGATTGAACTTCTCCAGTAACTTTCACTGTGGCTGCCGCCTCGAAGAGCGACGTGTGGCAGCAGCATCGCCACAAAACTCTTCCTCATCATCCACACCCCAGTGCCAACCACCAACACGATCTGTGCCATTGACACACCCTGCAACACACACAAAATCAATATTAGTCCATAGTTACAATAGTTATAGTGGTGATTGCTCTTGCTGTAAGGTATTCTACCTGAGCTATCATGAGCGCATTTTGCACCACGAGCGCCACGAGGCTGTGCAGCAGCAGAGTGCGCTCCAAACTGGCTGGAACTCCAGCAACATCAGCACCCAATTGGTCATAAACCGCCCTCATCTTCAGCAGCGACTTCTCAACAACCTCCAAGTCCACTCGAGACTCTCGGCTCGTTGCCGCCGGCGTCCGCGGCGCTGCCGCCTGCCGCCGCTTCTTGGCCATTTTCCAGATCTGGAAATCTTCTTGGAAAGTGATGCCTATCAAAAGCGTAAGTGTGGTGCAGACGCGCTCTCATTGGTCGAAAACCCTTGAGCCCATCCAACAACAGGCTCATTTCACAATCGCGACCCAAGCCACCAGAACGGAAATGCTGCGGCGTGTGGCTCTCTCCTCGCTGCGCTGCGCGTCACGCCGCGCCTCGGCGCCGAGCTTCAAGGCGCTGGCAACGCTCACGCCTGCCTGCCGACCTATGCGCGCGATGGTCGTGCCTCGTCTCAGCTCTCTGCAAGCCGCGCGCTTCTCATCGGACGCGCCGGCGCCGCCGCCGCACATGACCGAGCACGAGTTCATGGAGCTGGCGGACGAGACGCTGCACGATATCCAGAGCTGGCTGGACGGCATCGAGGAGATGCTCGAGGAGTCCGACGTCATGTTCTCGGTGCGTTGTGACATATTGAAGTGACTGATAGATAGAGCGTGTCATACATACTGACGTCGGATGTCCTAACAGCAAGGCGTCCTGAAGATCGACTTGGGCGACCACGGCACGTGGGTGATCAACCGCCAGGTGCCCAACCGGCAGATCTGGTGGTCGTCTCCAATCAGGTACGAGGTGCTGGGGGGTTATTTGATGGCTACAGTGTGGACTCTGACGTTGGCGTTTGTGCAGTGGACCGCGTCGGTACGAGTACGACGGTGAGAGTGGCAACTGGTTGAACACGCGCGACAGGGGCGAGCTGGTGGAGCTGCTGCGCTCCGAGATTCTGGACGCTACAGGCATTGAGATCTATGAGGCCGACCAATGAAGCTGTGCCGGTGTCGAGTAGAAGAGGGCGTAGCTGAGCAAATACAGTGTACTTCAAGGTGATTGAAGTCGACGCGGCTCTTCTTGAGTGCCGGCGGGGCTTGTATTGTTGTGTCTTGCTCGCTCTGCGCATCCCGGCTTTGATGAGGGAGGGCTTCACGCGCGCAGTGGTTGGGTTTAACTACAGTCTAGGTCTCTTCGTTCTCGTCCGTCTCGTCCTCTTCGCCAGTCGCGACGGCTGACTCCACTTTATTCATGTCTACTTCATGCCGCTCGCTCATGTAGTTCTGAGTGGTTAGAGCAGACACGCATGAGTGTCAGTGCTACGAGCCATTTTTCACATCGAACGCAGATGAACTTACTTCGAGCAAGAGACCACGGAAGTACTCGGCGGATGCCTCCAGGGTCGTCGAGGCCAGCAATCCCTTCCGACGAGCTTCGTCCTCTTCCCAATCAGCAATGGCGCGGTCGCGCATGTCCAGGATATGGTCGCGACGTCTCTTTTCGTTCTCCACCTCCGTCAGTTGCGAGTAATACTCTTTCTCCTGAGAGTCGCCAGCACAAACCCGCGAGTTAGCTCCATCGAATAGAAGCAGGCAACAACTAGGTGGCAGTACAAGGTTACCTCATCCGTGCACTTGCGCCACATATCGCCCATGATTTTTCTCGTCTCGGACGCAGATCGGCGCGTCTTGCCTAGTGCCTCCTTCTGCATTTGGCAGTACACAATGAAAGGGTTGATCGGACGAGGTAGACGGTCTTCCTGCATAGCCATAAAACAGCATAAGTTGTTAGTTTCAATGGCACACCTAGGTTAATTTACCCCCAAAGGTCAGTTCACTGGGCCAGCACCATGTACGAACCTTTGCTACTGGGCGTGGAGGGTGCTTTGACCGCCCATTGGTTTGTGAGGCCGTTGATGGGCTCTTCCACGTTGTAGGTCTGCAAATTGTCGTTAGTTCAGTGAATCCATGAAGAACGAGATATTCGATGCCAGAGGGACGTACGCTCGAGCAGCAGTAACCCTCGCAGATAAATAGGTCCTCTCTTCTCTGGACAGCTCGCTTAAAACTGGCTGCCATAATTCTGTCACAACGAACGGTGGATCAATAAGTTAGACTAGACTTCCCCCAGTGTATGCCTGGCGCGGATAACCAGATACACAGTACTTACTTGCATCGGCCGAGCTACGAACGACGTCATCAAGTGGCGGCATAACTTCAATGTAGCCGGCGCTGGAAGTTGGCAGCGTGACACCGGTACCCTTCACTTGAAAGGGATTCGCCCCTATCCATTTGCTCCCGCTCAGTGCGATACGATAGGCTGCCACCTGCTCGTAGATTGAAAATACGATTGCGGGCTCGAACTTTTTGGGCAAGTTCATGTCGGCGCAAAGCGTACTCGCAAACTTCTCGGTTGCGATGCAGTCGTTTGAGATATCCCACTCGAACTGATCGCGAAGCTGTAAGGTACAACGTGAATCAAGCGGTGGATTAGATAAATAGAAAACCAAGTAAGCTACGTGATCTTCCGCTGCACGTACCGAGAAGCCGTCAATAATGAGATCCAAGTAGATAGGGTATATCCGCCCACTCTTCTGCTCCGTGCTCAAGCAAGAAGTAAACGTCAGAATTTGTCTCCGGATTGACTCTGCAATAGCATCCTAAAGGCAAGAAGACAACCCGGTCAGCACACAACAAATAGCGAATGGAACACTAGAGTACTGCGCATACGTACTTTCAGCTTATCGCTCATTTGTTCATCCTGGGCAATTTGCGTAGCAATAACTTCCGGTGAACATGATGTCAGGGCCCTATCCAAATCGATCCATACGAAACAAACGTTAGCATTGCCGTCAAGGCAGTACCCCCACGATTACAGCGGGCAATCCAATCAAACGTACGCGTTGACAATGAACGTGTCCTGGAAGCGAACGCCATCCAAGTCGACATCGAGACGAATAGGGCAGATAAGCTCGGGCTTGGTCAGTCGCCGGGGCTTCCGCACATCAAGCTGATCTGTCGTTGAGTCTGTAACCCCCTTCTCCTTGCTTGCTTCATCATTTGCCGCAGCGACCTTCACTGTAGAGCTAGAAGCGTCCAGAGGCTGCACGATGGCCCTCCGCTTCCGCTTCCTATTGCCTGTATTCGTTTGCTCCGCCTCCGCCGCTGCCTTCTACACGCCGCAGCTCCACTCAGCATCCTCCCAACAATAATAACAGTAGAATAAACTGCACGAACCAATTGCGCAGGCGTCGCGTCTGCATGGATGATGCTCCTCCTGTCGCTCGCATTGCGTCCGAACTGCACACAGCACCACACCACAGTCGTCAGCGTCCTCCTTTTCCTCCCACAGCTCCTTCATCGCTCTGCGACCTGCGTGGGCACCATTGATCGCCTGGCGCCGCCGTCCAGAGGCTTGAGGGGCTTGGTCGTGGCGGTCTTGAGCGTCTGATGCGCCAGCGCCACGCGATACCGCATCAGCAGCTTGTCCACCGCCGTGTCCGCAATCTGCGGGCCATATACAGAACAGTTAGAGGTGGCAATACAGTCTGTGTTACGGCTGGAAGGAAGGACGTACGTCGGACGCCGCCTTGAGGCGACGCGCCTCGGGCGACAGATACGCGCGCAGCTGCTCCTCAGGCCAGCCCAACTGCCTCGCCACCTTCTCGTCTGGCACGGCGTAGCGCTGCATGAAGAGCGCCAGGCGGTCGGCCGCCGAGTGCCAGTCGCCCGATCCCCGCCGCTCATCAGTGTAGCAGTACGTGTATGTATGGAGGGGAGCTCTGCGCTATTGACCACTTTGGACGGAAGCGGCGGAATGTGGCGTACACCAGACTTCCCCCTTTTGTGTGCAGATGGTGTGGAAGATCAACGCCCCCACAAGATTATGTACGAAGTCCCTACATACTATTGAGTACGATTGACTTTTGGGGAATGAGGTGGGATGTACGATTTCAAACTGGGTTTTCGCGCCAGCGCGAAAACAGTCACCTCACCATGACGCGAGTTCCGGTGTGTAGAATCTACATCTACAGTACACAGGCTTAAAGTCAGATGAGCGAAGGCAAACTACGTGTATAACAGATAGAGATTCCCCACAAAACTAGGATTGGATTTGGCATCGATCGATGTATGTACAAAGCTTTCGCCAGCCTCATCTCGATACAATCCAGACAACTTGGACATCACGTCTCAGGGGATGTCTTGGACATCTCCGACGTTCTCGGCTACTCCCCAGCAAAAAGCAACAAGCACGCAGCGTGAGTGAGTCGCGTCTGATTACATTTCCTTCGACGTTCAAGCAGCGTCATCGCACATACCTTGACCTCCGTGTCGGTGGATGGCCGGCACCTCTTTCCTCCTCACCTGCAGCTCCTGCCCCTGCTCCTGACGCATCGTTTGGGCTCGACGGTCCTCTTGGCTCATAAACACGAACGGGGACCGCGGCGAGCCCAGCGCGTCGAAAGACAGCGAGCCCGGCACAATTGCATTGCGGCGACGAGCAGCCAGCGACTGTCGGAAGCCTTCGCGTAGACCAGCTTGAGACGGCGCCAGCGGCGGCTCTGACTGCGTAGCAGCGTCACTCTGTCCACGCGGCGAGTCCGGAATGCTGAAACCCATTGCTGCGAGTCGAAGGTCAAAGACGCCGCCTAGAGCGTGGAGTTGAGTATTTCACACTCGAGCGGAGATGGGGCTCCCGGTCGCGTGCGAAATTGGGGAATGTCTGCCTCGCCGGTTGAAAGAGACGCCGCTCGGAAGAGGCTTCATACGCTGTTTTTATTATGCCATTTCTATCCGCGTGCTGATCGATTGACGGTGCGAGCAAAGAAGACACTTCAATCACATTGCACCTGATCTTATTCTAGCAGCCCACCAAAACCTCTTTAATCTGATGAAATGTACCCATCTGTACCGAGGGTATCCGTTCAGCGTGCATAAACTTCCATCGACCATGGCTCCCCGAGGTGGCCGCGCGCTGGACGCGCGCAAGGCGATTCTGCTGGGCATGGGGCTGCTGTTCGTGGTCTACTTCATGGTGGTAAACGTGTTCTTCGACCTGTCGGCGCAGAGCCCGCACCTGGCGCAGCAGCCGGACGAGCCGAGGGAGTTCGCAGACGCCGTGGCGCAGGAGGAAGAGGCGAAGCCCGAGGAGACGACGCCCGTTCCCGAGCCCACGCGCTCCTGGGAGCCCAAGCCAGACCGCAAGTACGTGTGGCTGGACGTGGCTATTGACGACATCTACGTGGGGCGCGTCACCGCCGAGCTGTACGCCGACGTCGTGCCCAAAACGGTGGAGAACTTCCGAGTGCTGACCACGGGTGAGAAGGGCCCCGAGTACTCGTTCAAGGGCAGTTCATGCCACCGCATCCTCAAGGGCTTCATCGTTCAATGTGGAGACTACACCAAGGGCAATGGAACAGGGGACGCAGCATCTACGGCGGCAGATTCGACGATGAGCCCAATGGACTGCGCCTCAAGCACTCCAAGCGGTACATCCTGCAGATGGCCAACGCCGGCCCCAACACCAACGGCAGCCAGTTCTGCTTTATGCTGGGTCCGGCACCTCACTTGAATGGCAAACATGTGGTGTTCGGAGAGGTCGTGGAAGGCTTCCACGTCGTGGACAAGATGGAGGAGGCAGGAGTGGAGAGAGACGGCATCCCTCTGCAGCACAAGGTCAGCTTCACGGATGGTGGCGAGATCCTCTTCTAGATGGGATGCAGTAGCAAGAACCACGTGAGCAAGTGAGAGAGAAAAAATCAAATGGCTCGAGTACAGAACGCCGCAGAAATATATACTCTATTGCATTTGACGGGAACATTGGCGTTCTTGGTGCTCTTGATAGCTTATGACAGGTGCCCCATGGCCTCCGCGAACGCGATGTAGTCGCGCATGGATTCCTTCGACGACACTGGAGTGATACCGCGGAGTGCTTCTTCGAAATGCCGCTGACACACCTTCTCGGCCTCTAGACACTCGCGCAAAGCAAGCAATGCAGCCTCACGACAAAGGTTCTACGATCAACAACAATGTAAGAAAGTGAGTGAGGAATAGATAAATGCGAGTAAATAGTTGGTACCGTACCTCGAGTTCAGCTCCACTGAAGAACGGCGTGCGCTTTGCCAGCTCCAACAAGTCGACGCCGTCGTGAAGTTGCATGGGACGCGAGTGAATGCGCAAAATGTCAACACGGTCAGGCTCAGCGGGTAGATCGACAAACTGGATGCGATCGAACCGCCCAGGTCGCATGAGTGCTGCGTCGATGCAATCTGGCCGGTTGGTTGCACCGATGACCAGGAGCCCTTCAGCTGACTCAACGCCATCCATCTCGTTGAGCATTGTCGACAACACGCGCATGGCAGTGGAGGAGCCGCCCTCTCCACCGCCCGATCCATCAAACTCACGCTTGGCAACCATGACATCGATCTCGTCAAAGAAGATGATGGCTGGGAGGGCCGCACGCGCGTCGCGGAAAACTTGACGCACAGCAGCCTCTGCGTCGCCGAAGAACGGCGAAAACACTTGAGCTGCAGACAGTGACAGGAAGGTAGCGCCACTGGAGTGAGCTGCTGCACGCACGATTGAGCTCTTGCTGCAGCCGGGTGGACCGTAGAGCAATACGCCACGCGGTGGTTTGACTCCCAGCCGAGCAAACGTGTGCGGGAATTTAATGGGCCATTCTAGTGCCTGTTGCAACGCCAACTTGGTCTCTGCCTGACCGCCGATGCTGTCCCAGCCTTGTCGCTCAAAGTCCTTCCTGCAAGCGTTATAGTTCCAATGCGGCAACAATGTTATCACCTCTCCTACCTGCAAGCAGTCAGCCATGGAAAACAGTACTTACGTAAATCCGCTAGCACCTCGAAGAGCTGACGGCACAACGGTCTGCATCGCTTGCTCAAAGTCCTCCATGGTCACCTCGAAAGCTTCACTCTTCTTCTGATCGCCTTCATCGTGACGGGTAGGGGCAAACGTGCGTTTACCTCCGCTACCCAACAGAAAACCGAAATACTCCTGATCGGTTTGTCGTTGGCTGCTATCCGCAGTTTTGTCTGCGCCGCGCTGGATGCTCTGCTTTGCCAGAAACCACAATGGAATAATCGCAGTTGGATTGGCGTGCCAGGCACGACCAGCGACCACAGCGCCTAGCGTCGACGACGCGTTCTGCAGAGCACTCAGAGGCTCTACTCTCCGCTTCCAGTCTGCCCACCACTGTTCCAGTTCGCGGTCCCGAGAAAGAGCCACGAGCTGCCGCGTTGAAGCCACCATTGCAGCCTCTCGACACAAAGCAGCGATATCAGCACCAACGTACCCGACGGCTTTTGCAGCCAATCTATCTACGAAGGCATCACGTCGAGCCTCCACGTCATCGGGAGAATCGCTGCTCAAAGCGTAGGGCGTCCTACTGAGATGAACCGCGAAAATCTTTTTGCGCAGCTCGGTGTTCGGTGGTGCCACGAAGATTTCGCGATCAAACCGCCCCGGGCGACGCAGAGCTGGATCGATGGAGTTGGGTAGATTCGTGGCGGCGACAACGACGACATTCTCCCGCGACAGACCGCCTTCAACACCATCCAGCAGTGTCAACAATTGAGCGACAATTCGGCTGTGAGCTGACGAGGCGCCTCCTCCAGCAGCTTCGCGCTTTGGGCAGAGGGCGTCCAGCTCATCGATGAATATGACGCTGGCTGCGTGACGCGCACTACGAGCATGAACCACAGCCGTCTCGAACGTTGACCGAAGTGCCTGCTCCGCGTCTCCACGCCCGCTAGTCATAATCTCAGACCCGTTGATCGCCTGCAGGTTGAGATCCAAGGTCGCTCCGGACGCATCTTGCACTTGACGGCACTCATGCACCACCGATCGAACGAGCAGCGTCTTACCCACACCGGGCGGGCCACAGAGCAGCAAGCCCTTAGGGAACTCCACACCCAAGTCCGACCGCAGTCGCGGATGGGCAACCGGAAGCAGAATGAGTTCACGAAGCGCAGCACGCTCGTCCTCCATGCCTCCCACCTTGACTCCCTTAGTCTGCTGCTCCGGCATCGCCACAACCAAGTCACTGCGTCCTTCCTTTCCACCTTCTCCACCAACTTCGCTCTGATCTGTCAACGTCACACGCGTGGTAGCCGTCACACGAGCAAACCCTCCAGCGGGATACGTCGACACCACACGGAAGGTTATCACCTCCTGCCGCCCTTCCTCTTCTAAGCCTCTGCTCTCCGCCACGAGTCCGTTCAGCGTCGGAAGTCTCACTCTTGCTCCAGCACACACAACAAAATTACGTTGAAGCGTCTGCTTTAGCAACGAGCGGGTGTCCGGGTCGCGCAGTCGCTGGTGCTCGAGCTGAGACGTGGATGAAGGTATCAGCTCCAGCGTCACGGCCACAGCAGTGCGCACGGCTGCACGAGAGATCCACTGCAACTCATAGCCGCTTCCAGCATTGATATCAGTTGCGTCGCTGTTGTGACCAAGCAGCGACGCCTGCAACTCCTTGAAAACCCGCGAATCTCGTCGCAGCGTCACGGACGCGTCCACCAGGGGCTCTTGGGTAGCGATGGAGCTCGCTGCTGAGCTCAGCGCAACGCGACAAACGGCGAAAGCCCTCGCCAATGCTGCAAAGCGTGTATTGACCAGATCCGCGTGGTCGCAAGCGCAGAACTGTCGGGGAGACGCGGCAGCGGCACGTGAAGTTGACGCCGGCAGCAGCATTTGCCCCATGGCCATCGATTGACATCTTTGGTCAAATCAAAATGTGTTTTAGTCCGGATTGAGTACTACCATAAATAGCGAGCCTAAAATTTGTATTATACCACAAACAAATAAAAATCACAATTTGTGGGACCGTTTTAAGAAAAAAGTAGCCCATGCCAAGCATAATGGCCCATTATTAATGGGTAGTCGTTTATTATTCTCTTGACGGTGGATGTCCTCGAGGCTCAACCTAAAATCGTCCCTTACTATAGAGCTGGCTTGACCGGGAATGTGCACCGACCGGGGATATGGCCCAGACGGATAGGATTACTGTTAGCTTTGGTTTTGAAAGAAGCCGTTCAGGGGCATGCACCGTCGTGCTTTGACTTCTTTTCGTTGTAAGCGGTGCTCAATTTTAGCAGAAGAGATATTGTATGAACATACTAAGTACACAACGTCATTTCCACCTCGATCTGGACTGACGTCGTTTGCACAGGGTTAAGCGCAAGCACTTGCGTGAAAATCACAAACGTGTTAAGAGCATCTTAGCCAGTAAATGGCACCCTCGAGTGTATTTTTAGGGAGGATGGATAGCGTTTACTTTTCGGCGTAGCTCGCTTTGTACACACGGTGAATACGCACAGACACTGAGACCGAAATACTGGACATACCCCTCCCTCTCCACACACATTGAAATTCATGGATGATCATCTTGTCAACGACACGAGGCGTCATAGGGTATACTACATGTGTCCTAAGCTCATCGGGCAAACTCGATGTGGCAAAGCTCCAGTGCGAAAACGCACTACGGTAGTGACCCGAGCAAAGCTGATCATCTCTACAGTAGTAGTACGCACTCGCTGTGAGCTGCAGTAGCCACCAGACTTGTTTTTTTCGGCCGGTACTCAAACGTATTCTAGCCGCTACAACACTCGGCAACAGCACTTTACATTCCGGTTTTGTGGCGATATGCGTCACCGGCGCGCCCACAAAACAAACAGAAAGGAGATACTAGTGCATAATGCACTGCATGGCAAGTACTGCAGAAAGACGGTGTATTCCCTACTACTGTTATTCCGTTCATTACATCCTTCCAGCAATCTTGCCAGTATTCCTGTCGACCCAGTAGTTAAAGTAGTCGGCCCACTTTTTGTAGACAGGATTCACGTCCAAGTCAGCCTTCGAAAGGGACTTGACCAACTCGTGGAGGTCCAACCGCTTGTAGATAACCGAGGGGTCCACTTTGTTCTTGTAAAGCTTCGCGTGCGACGCCCCGCTCAGGTAGAGTAGTTCCTGCTTCAGTTCCTTATCCGTTAACGCCTTCAGCTTCTTCAGCTTGGGGGCGAGTTTAGCGCTCAACTGTTTGGTTAGCTTGGTGACGACTTCCCGCGCACTCCTCTCTTCCGTGCTGTCGACTTCGTCTTCATTCCCCACGCTGTCTGCGTCGCGGATTCTCAGGAAGCGCTGGGTGCTGCTGGGAAGGGCGCTGCCGGAGACCAACTTGGTCGGACCGGAGACCGAAGTTGCTGACACAGTTGCCAGGAGTGCGGCGATCACCACGAGCAGTGAGATTGTGCGCATCTCCTTCCTATAACGCTCTCGAGTTGAGAGTGAGAGTGTCAACTGAGGTGGTACCGCGTCTGGGGCAAATTCTGGAATGACTTCACCACGATTCTCGGCACGGAGCCGGCACCACACGACGGTCGGACCGCCGCACTTTGCAGATTTGCCAAACAGATGGGTCAAGGTATGTAACAATATGGGATTTGATTTAGGATTTGCCACACATGCTGTACCGCACAGATGCGGTGCCATCGACTTACAGTTGGAGTCTCCAACTTGGAGAACTTTGCATTTCTCAAATTTCTCATGACGGGGCACTGTCAAACGATGTCTTTTCATTCATTCGGACTCCACCTCTATTCCTGACACTAGTAGTGAAGGTGGAGCCCGAAATCCACACACGGGTTCAGTACTCAGAATTTCCCCTGAGCACTCCACCTTATACTGTACGGTACTGCATTATATTCATGCAGAACTACCTTTCTACATGTACCGCAAGAAGTCGTGTGTTTGCTGACCTTGCCTACACATGCCCTCTCCTCTTCATAGCTTAATAACTACACTGTACACGCAGCCCCTTGCAGGCATTTGATTCACCCCAAATAAGTGTTTTAGTTTGCTTGGGACAATGGTGTAGCGCAAGCCTTCCGTCATACTTCTTTCAAGTAACAGTATGCCTTGCAGTGCACGCACTTCAGAGTTCATGTACCAAGCAAGTACTTAAGTAAGGCACTTTTGAGAAGGCTCGTCGTTCATTGCACGGAGCATGAACTTCGGGCTCTACATTCCTGTGGAGGGGGGCGGTTCTGACTCTTTCGTGCTATCGTACCCGTACTTCGTTCATGTACTTCGTAATACAGAACTCCCCGCCTTAGCCACAAAGGTGGGACCAATAAATCTTGCAAGGTTAAGAGAATTGCGAAGAAGGCTAAGTGTACTGATTTATTTCAACTTTACCGCCTAATTGGGCATAGCCCTTCCTGCGCCGCAGGACCTGCGGTCGACACTTTCCCTCCCATTTTCAGTTAAATCAGTACGTGGTGAGTTTATGCACGGATGGGCATGGATGCTGACTTCAGTGATTTGCACTACCTGCGCGAGGTACCAAACTTTATACAGGCGAGGGTAAGCAGGGGAGTTCTGTACCGATATATACATGTATTAATACTGTATATACATATATATGCACCAGTACAGTACTAGGTAAATAATGTTCCTGAATAAACAAGACCCGACTTGTTTTATACAATTGCAAGGTAAATAGGACATGGAAGGACTTGTATCCGTCAGGTATACAGCACAGCACCAGTACTACAAGCACGGGGGATAGTATTTAAAAGGTTATAAATTGGTTGATTTTCTGTATTGTGGTACATCACTGTACTCAGCTTGCCAGGCTATGGTATGTTCAACATAAGCACAACATACAGTACTACATGTATGTTGTGCTAGGTCAGCATGATAACGTACCAGCCGTAAGTTATAGACACGACATTAGCGAATAGACCGGGTACAGTACTACGTGTACACAAATGCACCACAAAAGCACTGATGTCGACAACAGGTCCAAGTACACACGCACTTTATGTGTATTTGAAGAAGAACCTAAAAATCTATAATACATCTAAGTGCCGACGTAGTTGGTCGAAAACTTGTGGTGCGTCAAGCTGGTCGAAATAATGCAGTTCGTAATGTCACTGACTCTTGTTGCTCGAGAAAAATCGTCATGGAGTGGAGGCAACTGATTAACAAAATACCTACTGCTAGTGGGTCATTCCTGAAAAAATATTTTACATTTGTGACGCGCATTTGTCCAGTTTCTGATACTCGCTCCGGAGAAAAATAGTACGTTAAGAACATAATCGGGTTGCCAATTGAGAGATATCACTTGATTTGTGTACAGACAACGACGGAAAAACCCGGCAACGCAAAACCCGGCATTCCATAGACATGTCCATACAAAACAAGCGATAATTTTGTCCAATCAAATTTATTTAATTCACTAAAATAAACCAATCGCCACGTTTTAATTTTTGAATGGCTCTGGTAAATCCCCGTGTGCCATTGCCTAATTTGGAGCTGGTCGACTGAGCCGCTCACACTGGTTTTAGAGCCATGGAAGACACGCCGCCACCGAAGAAGAAGCAGCAGAGCTACACCGTCCGCGAGAAGCGCGAAGTGGTCCGACTCATCGAAGATGTAGGGGTGGAGGAGGCAGCCCGCGAGCTCCAACTTGCTCGGGGCACTGTCCATGGCTGGTGGAAGCAAGCTGAAAAGCTTTTAAGCGTCACTGGCCACTCCACCTCTAAGTCCCTGAAGGGCCAGGGCCGCCGGGAAGTATTTCCTGACATTCCTGCAGTCGTCACCTTCATGCAGGACGTGCGGCGCGAAGAGAAGGTAAGTTTTTTAGAATCTCATAATTTGTAGCGTATAACCGTTAAACTTTATGCTATAATGTACAGGCCCTCACTACACGTGGCATCATGTCCTTCATGTGGGCAATCGAGACCGAGTGGGTCGAGGACTACCTGCAAAGGAAGCGGAGAGGCATCCTGGCGCTTGAGCGCATGGTCGAGAGACTCGCGATTCGGTAACTAATTTTGCTGTTTGTTAAAAATCTATCCATTTTCCTAATATTTACCTTTATTTGTTTGTTTAGGCATGGCTTTACCTCCCAGAAGCCACAAACGGCAAAGAAGAGCACCGAAGAGCTGGAGCAAACGCGCGCTGAGTTCGCCCTGGACTTCTGGAAGACGCACGCCGCGTACGGGCCGGAGGGTATGTACAACGTGGACGAGACTGCCATCAACTTTGACATGCCTCCGGCTCGGATGTGGGCGGGAAGAGGTCGGCGGGACGCTGCGAGGATTGCGAACACGACCAAGCACACCGGCCGCATGACGGCTGTGCTCACAATTCGAGCTGATGGTAAGTTTTTCTTTTGTTCTCTTAATTTTTTTTAAACTAACATGTATTTGTTATACTATTTTTAGGGAAAAAGCTGCCGATTCTGTTTGTTCTGCGTGGCAAGCTGGGCGGTCGAATCGAGACAAGCGAGTTCGAAGAGTACCCGGAAGGGCACTTCTACACCGTCCAAGAGAACGCTTGGATGGACGCTGTTACGTGGTGGTTTTACGTAGAAAAGTTGCTAAAATATGAAGTTGATGGACCCGCTGTCCTCCTTCTTGACAACTTTGAGTGTCACGTGTCGGAAGAAGGGCAGCGGGTCGTTGCTGAAGTTGCTAATGCTACAGTGGTCCCTCTACCCGCAAACAGCACGGCTGCTTGCCAGCCGCTGGATGTCGGTGTAATGGGGCCACTAAAGGCAAAGATTCGCTCGAACTGGTCTGGCATCACGGGTGGCAATGCTAAGGAAAAGCGGCTCCGTGCCGTTCGCGCTACGATTGCTGCTTGGGATGCCATCCCCGAAAGCACTGTAATTAGGAGC
The DNA here is from genome assembly GCA_024211575.1 of Phytophthora melonis. Lineage (NCBI taxonomy): Eukaryota > Oomycota > Peronosporomycetes > Peronosporales > Peronosporaceae > Phytophthora > Phytophthora melonis. Next base: position 620,557 of record JAMXKT010000094.1, on the reverse strand, counting down.
TTCAAGGCAGCTATTCCTCAGTATCCTGAGATTAGCGTTTGAATAAAATGCAGCTTTTTTGCAGAACATTCGTTTTTTTGCTTTTTCTTTGAACAGTTACGCAACCTTTTAGCCAATCATGTTTTTTTTTCTTATCTGTGCCGGATTTTGTGTTACACTCCTTAACTATGAAGGATGGCATTCAGTCACGCCGGATTTTTCCGTCGTTGTCTGTACTTTCAGCGCCCACAATGTTCTAGTCGCCAGCTACGCTCCACAATCGCTAAAACGTTTCGGCGCAAGGTTCGCAAGCGAGACATAGTTCCGTTTCTATATAACGAGGACAGCGCTCAGCATCTTCCTGACGGACACTTGTTGACGACTGGCACGATGCAGCCGAGCAAGGGTAGAGACTCCTATAGCAACTCCATCAGGCTGTGTAGTCGCTTCTGTGCTCACTGGGTGCTTCTTTGGGAGAGTGCTATGGTGATAGGTAAAGTAGGCGGCAAAATAAATAGTGAGGGAGTGACCTAGTAGATCGATCGATCTTTCGCCAATACTCGATCATGCGTGGGGGACCGGGTGAACAGCGATTCTTAATCTTCCGTTAAATTGTGGGTTACCGAACATTCTCAGCGTATTTGCTAGTTTGCACGCTTATTCGGTGGTGTGGGAATTCATGTGGTAATTTGACTCGAATTTCACGTGATGCTCAGAATTTGCCTCGGAGCTCTATTGGGAAGTAACCAACTGCACAAAAAGTGTCAGCTCGGGATCACAACTTTGCTTCACGAACGTTTTCTTTCACTTTTGCCTCGTACAGAACTCCCCGCCTTAGCCACAAAGGTGGGACCAATAAATCTTGCAAGGTTAAGAGAATTGCGAAGAAGGCTAAGTGTACTGATTTATTTCAACTTTACCGCCTAATTGGGCATAGCCCTTCCTGCGCCGCAGGACCTGCGGTCGACACTTTCCCTCCCATTTTCAGTTAAATCAGTACGTGGTGAGTTTATGCACGGATGGGCATGGATGCTGACTTCAGTGATTTGCACTACCTGCGCGAGGTACCAAACTTTATACAGGCGAGGGTAAGCAGGGGAGTTCTGTACTACAGACAATCCCCTCGCTAGTCATGGCGTCGGGAACCCACTTTTTATTCCTAGATGAGGGTATTCCTGTCGTAGTTTTACTTCTCACAAGGAGTGCTCGTATCTAACTTGTACTAAGCTTTGACACTTGCACGATACGTGGAGATTGTCGTGTTGGATCCCTGATTGAGCTAGGCTATTCTGTGTTGTTGGGTTTTGTATTGCATAGTGCAGCCCATATCTTACGGACTCTCTGCGTGGGCGCAGAGATTCCGCAATCCCAATTTCGCTGAGTGGGCGAGAGCTGCAACTCGTATTAACACGACAGCCACTAGCAATATGCAGACTGAATTGGGCCCTGCCAATGCAGAGATGCATACACCAGGGAAGCCGAAAATTATATTTATATCGATTTTTAACATTTTGAAAAATTAATACCTGCTGCAAAATCTCACAAGCGTGAAATGAACTATTTTGTAGGATATTGTTGAAAATTGCATCGTGGGGTATACAAACAGCAAGATAACAGGGCACATGACGAAACAAATAACGTGATGGATGTGAAAACAATACAAATATATTTTTTTTGGCTTCCCTGGCATACACCGGTAAAAATATTTTCTGCGTGGAATGCTATAGCATCCCCTTCCGTCGGATATTGAGTCTCTTGCGCGAATTTCAGCAAAATGACTTTCGTCGATCCGATGGTGCTGGTCGTCAACTCTGCGCCCACGCGCGAATCGTCAACGAGATGGACGAGAGGCCTGGGACCAGCGCTCCACGAAGCTTTTCCTAAGACGCTCAGCACGGCCTCGACGGCTTTGACGTCCGCCGCCGGACGGCTACAACGCCAGACAGCACCATTGGTGAGCTCTAGGTAGATGCTTACCCAGTATTGCACTTAAGAATAGTTCATTGTTCAAAAAGTTGACCTATAAGAGTACAGTTTGCCCCGTGTTAAGGATTTCAACCGTGTAAAGACTGAGTCTTCTGACTACAGTGTACATGAATAGTTGAAGGTCGGGTTTGCGCTGCCACGGCGTCAACGAGGAGGTGGACTCTCATCAGTAGCGGCTTCGACCTTTGAAGGTCACCTTCATATTCACTGTAGGAAACTGTACACGCATGACGACGTTGAAGTGCCATTCGTCGAGAAAATCAAATAGTCCTCTCCTATTCGTCAAAATCGTCCAAATCTTTTCAACCAATCGCAGTTGCGGCTTCTCCGCCGCTCATTTTCAAGGGGGACCCAGACCAGCGGAACGCTACTACCAAAGCCCAGGAGCTCCGACCCGAAATGCGCGCCGCTAGTTTCCTCGCTCGTCGCATGGCCGCCGCCTCGGGCCGTCGCGCCATGTCCTCGGCGCACGGCCACGGCCACAACTACCCGCACGGCATGCACTTCCACGTGAGCCCCGTGCACAAGAACCTGGCGCTGGCCTACGGCACCATGCTCTGGCTCTGGGTCTTCTGGCGGGCAAAACAGGACGGCCGCGTCGTGCTGGTATGTGCATCCTAGCGTTATATATGCATTGCAATCATTATGAATTATCTTGCTAATTTATTTGTGCGTGTGTGCGCACTGTGCAGGGCCTGGAGCACCCGTGGGACCACGGCCACGGCCACCACGAGGCGCACTCCGAGGCGGCGCCCAAGGGCTACGCGCTCGAGAACGGCAAGATCAAGTACGAGCGCTCGGAGATCGGTGCGCTGCCGATGCCCGTGGAGATTGACGGCGAGGAGGAGAGCGAGGACTCGGCTGACGACGACGTCATGGACGACCTCCACGACGCTGACGAGGAGTAAAGGCACTTGGATCTACTACACACAGCAGAACAGGTTCTTGCCAGCGGAGACGCGGCTATTCATAAAGTGCTAGCTGCAGAAATGCTGCTGGGTCGTTTTATTCGCTGGAGAGAAGCCTGGCGAAAGGACAATAAAACCCGACAAAAATGAACGAAAGGGTGGATTGACACTGTACCTGAAGAAAGCTCACCGCTGCACTGCAACGCAGTGAAGACCACAGGGATACGAGCGTGGCGAACAGGAAGTTGAACAGCATTGTTTTATGTGCATACAGGGAAGGAATCTGTGTGGGGTGGATTTACTACATGGTCAGCAGTTTGGAATGGAGCTCTTCGAGATCTTCGGTCGTACGGTACGTCATTTCCGACGCTCTTGCAGTAAACCGCTTGTGCAGATTCCTGAAGCTTCCGCGCGTTGTCACTTTGGACCGCTTAAACTGGCGCGAGTCTTCTTCCAGCGCTGCCTGAATACTGTCCATCTGCAAAAAGGCCTCGTGGAGGGCCGAAATGTGCTCTGCCGTGCGCTTCAACGGCGAGATCGCTCGCTCGGGCATGTCGTCGAGAAACGAGGCCTGTGATACGTACTCCTGAAACTGCTGGGTGCGCTGGTCCAGCGCCTTCTGCTCGAGCTCCAAACGCTGGTTCGATGCTGAGAGCTCCCGTAGCTTCAGTCGCAGAGCCTCCAGCTGTGCATCCAAACGGCGTTCCTCCCTCTCTTCCTTTGACAGCGAGGTGTCCTCCTCCTCTGGTACTGCAGCCTTCTCTCCTCCATTCTCCTTGTGCCTCTCAGCTCGAATCTGAGCCACTTCGTCCGCTAGGGCCTCCGGCACCGACACAATGTTGCGACGCACGTACAGCTCAAACTTGTCGAAATTCTTCTCGAATGCGCGATGCACCTTGGACATGTACTTCCCAGATCCCTGCACCACGCACAACCGAGTCACAAACATTTGAGCATTGAGCCTCCCATAGCTTTACAGTGTTGAATTCTCTTCCCCACCTTGGCTACAGCGTTCAGCTGCCTTGCCTGCTTCTTCTTGCTACCCGTTGAATCCAGTTTCTAAAAGCACACACAATATTATTTATTAAGACGATTCCAACCGTTAAAGCTTAGCGGGATTGAGCATTTCCCACCTGATGCAGCGCATTTTCCACCTCGCCCGTGACATCCACGACACTTTCGGAGATATGCTTTGCCACTGCGACGCACCCAGTAAAGAGAAAAGTAGCACCGTTAAAACCACCACAGAAAGCGTAATTCAGTAATTGTGAAGGCAGGGAGCGAGGATCTCTGGGGGACGACGTACGGTCCGGCAAGAAGCCCGCCAAGATGCCAGTCTCCGCCTCAGCCATGCTGCTCTAGCGCGACTGGAATTTGAAATATAGTTGGTGTGCGCAACACAACGAGGACCTTTTTACCAATGAAAGAATTGACTGGATTTCAGCCAATGAACGCGGCAGTCGTTACTTTTCCGCTTGGTACGACCTGCTCCGTCTACTTCAGTTTCCGTCTCCCGTCCAGCGGTTGCAGTCTCTGATACGCGCGCGATGCTGTCAGCGGTGCTCAAGCGCGTCGCTCCTCGCGCAGAGGCAGCAAACCGCTGCTTCTCCTCGCAACCCACCAAGGTGTGGGAGCTTTTCCCCGCGAGTACGGCAACGTGTTATGTCTTTCAAATTCAAGGACCAGTTTTTAGTGGTGTTCTGACTTGAGACCTTGTTCCCCGTCGATGTGCTGCAGAGCCCGCAGCAGCAAAGCCCCAGGCGCCGCAGTACATGATGAACATGCGGGACAACCTGGAGTTCGCTCTGGAGCGCATGCGTCTCACTGAAGGACCTGTGGCTCTGCAGCTGCTGAATCGCAATGCCCGTCGACCCAGAAAGGTGCGTTCCGGTGTTTTAAAACGGAAGATCTGTAAAGTGGAAGAGGCTGATGCGAGTGCTGGTGACGTTTGCAGGCAAACCACGGCAAGCGACCGTGCTCTCACTACCGTAGACGGTTAAAACGTCTTGGTCGCAAGTAGACATCGGCTAGGTACATGGCACCTGCACTGGCTGAACAGTGCTTGCTATAGGGGTTTTATTGCTAAGCTTAGGTTTACGAAGCGACAAGATGCATTATCGGAAGTTCCAGAGTGACGCCGTCCCAGCCTCGTCCCCACCCCGTCCCTCGCCTGTCAGTCTGATATGTGGAATATCTGAAGTGGCTCCATCCAAATAAGGTCACGTATCGTCATACACAAAATCACAAATTCACATTTTGCTTAGACACATTTCTACAAACCCCATTTGACAAAACACCAGCAGCCAGCGAGACAGAACCACGACCAACACGACGACGACAGTGGCTAGATCCAGGACGAAGACGACCGCGAGCACGAGAACGACGGCCGCGAGGAGCAGGAAGACGACGACCGCGCTGCCGCCGAAGGGGTGATGGCCTGGAGGTGGCGCAGCGGCTGCGAGGAGCACGAGAACGACGGCCGCGCTGCCGCCAAAGGGGTGATGGCCTGGAGGTGGCGCAGCGGCTGCGAGGAGCACGAGAACGACGGCCGCGCTGCCGCCGAAGGGGTGATGGCCTGGAGGTGGCGCAGCGGCTGCGAGGAGCAGGAAGACGACGGCCGCGCTGCCGCCGAAGGGGTGATGGCCTGGAGGTGGCGCAGCGGCTGCGAGGAGCAGGAAGACGACGACCGCGCTGCCGCCGAAGGGGTGATGGCCTGGAGGTGGCGCAGCGGCTGCGAGGAGCACGAGAACGACGGCCGCGCTGCCGCCGAAGGGGTGATGGCCTGGAGGTGGCGCAGCGGCTGCGAGGAGCAGGAAGACGACGACCGCGCTGCCGCCGAAGGGTGATGGCCTGGAGGTGGCGCAGCGGCTGCGAGGAGCACGAGAACGACGGCCGCTCTGCCGCCGAAGGGGTGATGGCCTGGAGGTGGCGCAGCGGCGCGAGGAGCACGAGACCGACGACCGCGCTGCCGCCGAAGGGGTGATGGCCTGGAGGCGGTGGAGCAGTGGAAGAATAGTTGGCTGACCAAGTCCCGAGGAGCAGGGCGCTCGAGTCGCTGTGTATGGGTACGTACGCTATTACTGTGCTGATGACACGCAGGGATGTATTAATTAAACTGTGAGATTATTTTTTGCGGTCTATGGCTTTCCTTTCAGACTGTCGCTCAGTGCATTAACCCTTTTGCGATGATTTTTATACTTGGTATTTGTATGGGAGCCTCCCGATACAAAACCGTAAAACATGACTAGATGCATGGTTTTACGCCGAGACCCGCAAACCAAAAACGGACATAAGACTCGATTTTATTCGTACCTAATATAAAACATGCTACTTAGCCATGTTTTAGTACGGTTACCGCCCCGACCCTTACTGGCTAAAATTATCATTCTAAACTCTGATTGGGTCGATTTTGTAAGACATGCTAGTTAGCCATGTTTTACACAGAACCATCGCGAAAGGGTTAAGTGTGAGCGTGTGCTGTGTTCGGTGTGCCTCGAGCGCACACACAGCTTGCTCGTGAGTAATACATTGCGCTTGAGCTGTTGTTAAGATATGGTCAATGATTCTCTTTCGCCGAAAGAAAAACCGTTTGTCTGCTGGTGTGCTGCGCCAGGTCGATCCATGGCATTCTTCGAGGTTACGCACAGCGGGGCCACCGTGAATCCCGGCAGACCATTCCTGCCAGACTTGATGTACGGTCTTCAGAGACCTCGCCATCTTGTAGGTCATCTGCACAGAGGACGCTGACGAAGCGGTGCTGGTTGTGGATGAAGTATCAGTCGATCCTGGCCAGTTGACACTCAGCCGCACCGCGGCGGCACCCGAGGTGAGTTGTGTGAACGCTCCAGTCAAGTGTTTAACTGATGCACCAACCTCGCTAAACTTGCTGTCAATGTGCGATATCGTTTGTAGATGCTGCTGGTTGATATGGTCCATCAAGTCTGGCACAACTTCCTCCAGACGCGTTGCTTGTGGTGACGTCTCAGTGAGCATTTTCGCTTTGAGGGCAGACGCGAATGCGTCGAACGCATTCGTATTGAACGGAGGAGTCCCCCACAACTTATGGGCCGGATGTACTTCACGCAGCAGCACTGCGTCCTGGAGGACGACCACCCGAAGGTACAGTAGCAATTCCAAAAACCCACCGGTTGATATATGAGGCGATGACTGTTTGACGTATGCAGCCATGTAGTTTTCGACAAACGGGAACACTTCGCGCTGCGCTGCAGGGTATCGGGAGGAACCAATGCAGCTCGTTCCAGGAAGAATGAGCGCCGGTCCGGGGGAAACCCAGCCAGTGAGCGCATGGCGTCACGAGGCAAAGCCGTCAGGTAACACCCCTCCATTGCACCAGCATTCCACCGCCCAAGGCGTCTAATCTGTGACTCTGTCGCTCCTGCTAGCTCAGCCATTCGGGACCCGGACCCTCGAGCAGCGTGGGTCTTAGCTTTTGAGTGCATACCCAGAGCAGAAAAGGCCTTTACGGTAGCATCGTAATGCGCTCGATAAGTCATTGCTTTTGTTGTTATCTTTCCTGCCTTGAGAACTTTGATGTTATACCACCGAGCAGGCTCCAGAAAGTTTGGGACAGCTTCCATTTGAGCACTCCAACGGAAAAAGAGGTACAGCCCAAGGGCACCAATCGGACAAACCTCGACATTACGGTGTCGAATACATGAGCCAAATTCCCGACGCCCATACTGGTTGGTCTTTCCCTGCTCCATGATCATCACGAGAGCACGGCAGTCTGTGAAACCCTCGTGTTCGAGCTCCACGCTAAACAAGTCAGGTAGCTCCAAATTGCGCGCAGACTCGCCTCGCAATAAACAAGAATGACACAGAAAATGGCTCATTCGGTTCCGTAAATCACTGCCAGTGTTGAGGTTCATGTAGTAGCGAGAAATTGCCACCAAATCATCAGTTGTACAGTAGCCGTCCAGCAATGACCCAACACCTCGATCCACGAACTCACGCTTATTCTTTTCGTGTTTCTCGCGCTTGAGAGACGACAAAAGCGCTTTGATGAGAGTGTTTCTCGGATGCGGATGCGTGTTTGCTCCTCTGCTCTGTTGGTCGTTATACAAGTCAGAAATCGCGTTCACGTACATCTCCACCGTCGCCACGCCGACCTTACGCGTTGAGTTCTTCACACGGACTTCTCGATCTACGACTTCCTCACTAAGAAACAGGTGCATCTTGGCTCCAGTCACTTGGTAGCGCGTAGTCTCGTGAAAGCCCTTTCGATCACACCAAGCCTTAAACTCTTTTTGCTTCGGCGCATACGCGCGGGTCGTGTTGGCAGGCCTTGCCTCGCGGCAGCGGTCTAACGTTGCATTAGCGCTTTCCTCGAGCTCGACTTGCAGTCCCGGTGGCTCCATGGCACCCCTCCAGCACAATTTGCCTTATGGACTATTTTTTGCTATCAACGAGGAGCTCCCTGCTGGAAGGGACGTCGTCCTCATTCTATAGTGCGAACAAGTATAGCAGCACCTAACCCTAGGAAGATAACCACTCATTATAGACTGGAAAAATAGGCTGCGGTATTTGCCACAGTTTGCCACAGGTCAGGACAAAGTGATGAGTCCTAGCGATGTATTTCTACTTGATATCGGGGATGCCCTTGACAATACTGTCACCTGTCAGCTCGTACATGTGAGCGATCTCATTCTTGAAGCGCTTTTGGGCGTCGGCGCGGCGGAGCTTGAATGTGGGCGTTAGGAGCTCGTTGTCGACTGTAAAGAGCTCGTGGTGCAGATAGATCTCGCGCACACGCTCAAATCCTGCAAGCTTTGCGCGCTTCGAGGCCTCCTCGATCTCTTTCTTCACGGTTCCTCTGATCAAGTCGTGGTCACAAAGCTCGCGGAAAGTTGCGTTCAGTAAGCCATTAGCTTTGGCAACCAAGCGAATGACTGCTTCGTCAGGAACAATGATCGCCACGACGTGCGAATGGAAACTGTCGCCATCCACGAAGATTTGTCCGATGCTCGGACACGTGATGAGAACATTTTCGATCTTCTCCGGAGCCACGTACTCTCCTTGGGACAACTTGAAAATGTTCTTCTTGCGGTCGATGATGCGCAGTTGACCCAGCGGTGACCACAGGCCGATGTCTCCTGTGTGCAGCCACCCACTAGCGTCCATGGCTTCGGCTGTCTTGTCTGGCTGCTTGTAGTAACCTTTGAAGACGAGCGGTCCTCGCACACAGATCTCCCCGCGTCCCATGCAAGGAACAGCAGCAGACCCCTCGCCATGCGATCGGTCAGTCACAAGGTACCCCATGTCGGGAACGGACTCGAGACGGATCTCTGCAGCCGTGTTTGGAGTGCCAACGAAACCCGTGGACAGATCGCGGAATGGTGTAGCAGTAACTCCTCCGCAAGTCTCAGTCTGCCCATATCCCTCGACGACAGTGGCCAAGAGGGCGATTCGGCAAAAATCGAGTACTTCGGGGGCTAGAGGAGCTGATCCAGAGATAATAAACTCACATCGATCGAGTCCAAGCCCCGCTCGGATCTTGCGGAACAGCAAGCGGTCCCAGAACGCGTGTTGCGCGATCCCGCGGCGTTGCAATCGGCGAATCTTCGTACGCACTCCAGTGGTGAACAAGAAGGCCATGGACTTCTTCCCATTCAGCATCTTGGCGGTGATCGAGTCGTAAATCCGATTGAGTAACCGAGGGACGGTGACGAACACGGTCGGTCGCAGTGCCTTGATGTCGTCAACGAGTTTCAGCGGGTTGTTTTGTGAGAAGCCTATCCGACTTCCCACGCTGAACGAATGCACGTGTGATGTTCGCTCGAGAATGTGCGCCAGGGGAAGATACGACAAGTACACACTGCCGGAGGAGAACGCGTGGCCACCAGCGATGCAGAAATCTTTAACAGCAGCGCACCCTGAGAGAATGCCAGCGTGAGTAAGCATAACTCCCTTCGGATCGCCCGTGGTGCCACTCGTGTACATGATGGTAGCCATGTCATCTCCAGTCGGTGGCTCAGCAGGCATGGGATGCTTCTGTCCTTCGGACTCGACGATCTCCAAATGCAACACGTTGAGACCAGCCCCACGAGCATCACACTCGGCTTCAAATTGCGCGTCACCCGTAGATCCACCCGAAATGATGACGGTTTTCAGGTACGGACAGTTGGAAGATATCTGAGTGAGCTTGGGCAGCTCTGCGGCTGTGCAGACGATAGTTGATATCTCTGTCTGGTTCAAAATGTACTGCGTCGAGTCTGCCCCCAACGTGTCGTACAGTGCCACGACAGCCGCGCTGAATGAATACGCAGCATACTCCACAACCACCCAGTCGATCGAGTTCTTCATGTAAACGGCCAGCATGCGGTCGCTTTCGTCATCTCCAACACGCGGCAATAGATCCAAGTGCATCATCCCCGCGCCGGCATTGGAAATTCGAGTGGCGACTTGTTCGTACGTGAGCCACGTGAACGGCTGCGCGACTCCATCGACGAGCGGCTGTACACCGAGGCACTGGAGTGCGGGGTTGCTCTCAGCAGTGCGGATGAAGTTGTGATATAAGCTGGGTGCCTCTGGCCTGGTTAGACCGACGAAAGGGTCGTCTGGGTTTGCCGGGTCTTGCAGGATAGCGTCTCGTGGTTGGTCCAGAGAGCGATAGGTAGGCCCCGCTGTGTCTGTCTCGGTTCCCTGCAACACCTTGGAGTACCCCAAAGGCGTTGGCATGGTGGCCTTTACGTGTTCCTAGGAGCGGCAAAGAGAACAGAATCTGAATGGAGTTAGTACGCATAAGGTGCATGCAGACTCGAGGCTGTCACCAGGTCAAATTTAGCAACGCAATCAGAACTCCATGTCATGGCATGTGGCTTGAAGACCCCACTTGGTCTATATATGTGCATAGAGACACAGTCTAATAGTTACCACATCCAAGTCCTCTAGATCTTGGCCGGCTTTCGGTCCTTGGAGTTGATCTGCATCGTCACCGGTCCATCGTTCACCTGCATTTATCCGTGACGACGTCAGTAACTACAGCAAGAGCAAGAGCAAGACATCCTTTCCAGCAGAGATTTCTTACAATGGACACCTCCATGTAGGCGCCGAAGACACCCTCCGCCACCTTCTCGGGTACGTGCTCACGACGTACACGATCGCAAAAGGCGTCGTAGAACTCCTTTGCCGGTTTAGGGCCCACTAAACAATATGAAGACACAGAATTCACGGCATCAAACAGTCAGCATCTCCACCCAGCTCAGCAAATACGAAGCCGGCGTCGTACTGGCGAGGTGGAAGTCGGGCTTGTTGCCTGCGAGCTGGCCGGGCAGCGTGAACTGGCTCACCACCATCACTTCGTAGTCGTTGGACTTCACCGACGTCTTCCACGCGCGGTCCGACTCGTCAGGCCACAGACGAGCATTCTAAAACAACGTAGCATACAGTCACACGGATGCATTGCATTGGGGTTAGTATGCGGATACTTTGGTGGCCGGTCACGTTGTGACACAGTGCGCTTCTGTACCAGCAGGCGGCGGCAGCACCACTCCGCGTCGTCCTCCGTGTCGTCGTGCCCGATGCCCACGAAGCACAGCAGCCCCTTGCCGATCTCGCCCACAACTTTGCCGTCCACACGTACGGAGGCGCTGGTCACACGCTGCATGAGCACCTTCATCTTGACCCAAGAGCTACCCACTTTTTCCGCCGATGATAATTTTCATTATTTTTTTGGTACGATATTCCACCAATCATCGATGGTATCAGCTAATGTTTTGGTCCAATGGTGATTGCTGACCGTTAAATGCACCGGCGGCTAATAGCGAGCATGGCGCCGCGCGAGGTGCTGCTGTTCGGGCTGTCGGCGAACCCGCCGACTGGCGCCACTGGCCACATGGGCGTGGTGAGGCACTGCCGCTCCATGTTCGACGAGATCTGGCTGCTGCCCGTGTACCAGCACATCTACTCGAGCAAGAGGCAGCTCGCGCCCTTCGAGCAGCGCGTGGAGATGTGTCGCTTGGCGCTGGAGTCGCTCGAGCGAGAAGACGACGCCGGCGCAGCGCTGAAGGTGGTGCAGGAGGAGCGCGATATGTTCGAGCGCGCGGCTGCAGCTAGCGACAATGCAGAGCAGCTCCGACTCGGCAGCATCGACCTGGTGCTGTATCTGCGGGACAAGTACCGGGACACGAGCTTCACGATGCTGCTGGGCGGCGACACGTACGCGGATCTATTGGCTGGCAAGTGGAAGCGCGGGGATGAGCTGATGCAACTGGTCAAGCTGCTGGTGGTAGATCGCAAGGGCGTCGAGTCACCGTGGCGAGACCAGCAGGAGCAGGAGAGGGTCAAGTACCTGCACGTGCCGGAGCTCAGTGACGTGTCGTCCACGAAGGTACGCGCGACCGCATATCGCGCTGAGCTGGAGCAGCACCTGGATCCGGCGGTGCTGGACTATATCGTTGAGCACAAGCTCTACGCGTTCGCCGCCGCTGCGGAGTAAGCTCGATACTGTAGAGGGAGGCAACGAGGGTTAATAGAAAGAAGCGTACGTCGATTTTTGGGGGTGAGCTCTGGTCTGTCCCGGGTGCATCCTCCCGGCAATGCGATCTTCTCCATCTAGCGCCGGCAGCGAGCCGCTTCCTCTCTTATCTGGCAGCGCGTCATATACAGCATCGGCAGCAGGTCAGGACAGTCCAGTCGACACCTCCATACACACCCAGCAGCAGCAGCCGTCTGTCTACCTGGTTGCTGTCCGCGTGAAGCACTGGATCCTCGTGCCCCCGTGGCTGAGCGAGCACTGGATGATCTCCCTCTTGAGCCCGCACTTGGCGCTCTGCTCGTCGATCTCCCGCTCTGTGTCCTTGTCGTAGCCGAAGCTCGAGCACATGAGGAAAACGCCGCCGGGGACAACAATCTGTCCACGGTCCAGAACAGCAGCGGCACGACCTCGCGCGCGTAGATGACGTCCGAGCCGACGATCAGCTCCGTGGCGTGCTTGCTGCCCGCCGGGCCGGCCTGCAACCTCTCGAGCGCCTCGATCTCCTTGGCTCCGTCGGGTCCCCAGCGCAGACTCTGCGTGAGGCACGTGGCCTGTGTGCGCTCTTGCTGGCCGGCGTTGTGCTCGATGACCTTGAGCACGCCTGGGTCGTGGTCCGTGAAGATGACGGTGGCGTCGGGCCGCAGCTGGGCCACGGCCAGACCCGTGAGCCCGCATCCGGCGCCCAGCTCCACCACGTTGCCGCTCGGGATGGAATCCCGGTGCGCGGCCAGGTACTCGCAGAGCGCGGGCGCCGCGGGCCACACGTAGTGGCCGGACTGCAGGCCCCGCTGTGTCTGTCTCGGTTCCCTGCAACACCTTGGAGTACCCCAAAGGCGTTGGCATGGTGGCCTTTACGTGTTCCTAGGAGCGGCAAAGAGAACAGAATCTGAATGGAGTTAGTACGCATAAGGTGCATGCAGACTCGAGGCTGTCACCAGGTCAAATTTAGCAACGCAATCAGAACTCCATGTCATGGCATGTGGCTTGAAGACCCCACTTGGTCTATATATGTGCATAGAGACACAGTCTAATAGTTACCACATCCAAGTCCTCTAGATCTTGGCCGGCTTTCGGTCCTTGGAGTTGATCTGCATCGTCACCGGTCCATCGTTCACCTGCATTTATCCGTGACGACGTCAGTAACTACAGCAAGAGCAAGAGCAAGACATCCTTTCCAGCAGAGATTTCTTACAATGGACACCTCCATGTAGGCGCCGAAGACACCCTCCGCCACCTTCTCGGGTACGTGCTCACGACGTACACGATCGCAAAAGGCGTCGTAGAACTCCTTTGCCGGTTTAGGGCCCACTAAACAATATGAAGACACAGAATTCACGGCATCAAACAGTCAGCATCTCCACCCAGCTCAGCAAATACGAAGCCGGCGTCGTACTGGCGAGGTGGAAGTCGGGCTTGTTGCCTGCGAGCTGGCCGTGCAGCGTGAACTGGCTCACCACCAGCACTTCGTAGTCGTTGGACTTCACCGACGTCTTCCACGCGCGGTCCGACTCGTCAGGCCACAGACGAGCATTCTAAAACAACGTAGCATACAGTCACACGGATGCATTGCATTGGGGTTAGTATGCGGATACTTTGGTGGCCGGTCACGTTGTGACACAGTGCGCTTCTGTACCAGCAGGCGGCGGCAGCACCACTCCGCGTCGTCCTCCGTGTCGTCGTGCCCGATGCCCACGAAGCACAGCAGCCCCTTGCCGATCTCGCCCACAACTTTGCCGTCCACACGTACGGAGGCGCTGGTCACACGCTGCATGAGCACCTTCATCTTGACCCAAGAGCTACCCACTTTTTCCGCCGATGATAATTTTCATTATTTTTTTGGTACGATATTCCACCAATCATCGATGGTATCAGCTAATGTTTTGGTCCAATGGTGATTGCTGACCGTTAAATGCACCGGCGGCTAATAGCGAGCATGGCGCCGCGCGAGGTGCTGCTGTTCGGGCTGTCGGCGAACCCGCCGACTGGCGCCACTGGCCACATGGGCGTGGTGAGGCACTGCCGCTCCATGTTCGACGAGATCTGGCTGCTGCCCGTGTACCAGCACATCTACTCGAGCAAGAGGCAGCTCGCGCCCTTCGAGCAGCGCGTGGAGATGTGTCGCTTGGCGCTGGAGTCGCTCGAGCGAGAAGACGACGCCGGCGCAGCGCTGAAGGTGGTGCAGGAGGAGCGCGATATGTTCGAGCGCGCGGCTGCAGCTAGCGACAATGCAGAGCAGCTCCGACTCGGCAGCATCGACCTGGTGCTGTATCTGCGGGACAAGTACCGGGACACGAGCTTCACGATGCTGCTGGGCGGCGACACGTACGCGGATCTATTGGCTGGCAAGTGGAAGCGCGGGGATGAGCTGATGCAACTGGTCAAGCTGCTGGTGGTAGATCGCAAGGGCGTCGAGTCACCGTGGCGAGACCAGCAGGAGCAGGAGAGGGTCAAGTACCTGCACGTGCCGGAGCTCAGTGACGTGTCGTCCACGAAGGTACGCGCGACCGCATATCGCGCTGAGCTGGAGCAGCACCTGGATCCGGCGGTGCTGGACTATATCGTTGAGCACAAGCTCTACGCGTTCGCCGCCGCTGCGGAGTAAGCTCGATACTGTAGAGGGAGGCAACGAGGGTTAATAGAAAGAAGCGTACGTCGATTTTTGGGGGTGAGCTCTGGTCTGTCCCGGGTGCATCCTCCCGGCAATGCGATCTTCTCCATCTAGCGCCGGCAGCGAGCCGCTTCCTCTCTTATCTGGCAGCGCGTCATATACAGCATCGGCAGCAGGTCAGGACAGTCCAGTCGACACCTCCATACACACCCAGCAGCAGCAGCCGTCTGTCTACCTGGTTGCTGTCCGCGTGAAGCACTGGATCCTCGTGCCCCCGTGGCTGAGCGAGCACTGGATGATCTCCCTCTTGAGCCCGCACTTGGCGCTCTGCTCGTCGATCTCCCGCTCTGTGTCCTTGTCGTAGCCGAAGCTCGAGCACATGAGGAAAACGCCGCCGGGGACAACAATCTGTCCACGGTCCAGAACAGCAGCGGCACGACCTCGCGCGCGTAGATGACGTCCGAGCCGACGATCAGCTCCGTGGCGTGCTTGCTGCCCGCCGGGCCGGCCTGCAACCTCTCGAGCGCCTCGATCTCCTTGGCTCCGTCGGGTCCCCAGCGCAGACTCTGCGTGAGGCACGTGGCCTGTGTGCGCTCTTGCTGGCCGGCGTTGTGCTCGATGACCTTGAGCACGCCTGGGTCGTGGTCCGTGAAGATGACGGTGGCGTCGGGCCGCAGCTGGGCCACGGCCAGACCCGTGAGCCCGCATCCGGCGCCCAGCTCCACCACGTTGCCGCTCGGGATGGAATCCCGGTGCGCGGCCAGGTACTCGCAGAGCGCGGGCGCCGCGGGCCACACGTAGTGGCCGGACTGCAGCGCGCCGGGCTCCTCCTTGGCGTACGTGAGCAGCACCGACACGTCGTTGTTGGCGCCGTACTCGTAGCGGCACGTGACCTTCTCCAGACACGCGTCGAACATGAAGCCCACGTCCGAGAGCATTCCTTCCGTGCCGTCCTCCATGTCCAGAGTCTCCATCCTGGCTGCCAGCTTGGCTTTTCGATTGTGGGGACCAGTGGTGTGTCGTAAGATGATTGTCCCTAGCTGCTTGATTGCGTATGTGAAGTCAAATCGGGTTGGCACCCCACCAAGAACCTCCGAGTAGCATATAATATGCCACATCACAGTCGAAGTATGTACGCCACATCATGTTATTTTTGGCGGGAATAATCCAAAAGTTCGGAAAGGCCGCGCGCAATAACTTAACATCGCTTCAGTCGGCTAGTGGCTGAGTGCTCAATTGGGCTGCCATGAGCTACGCGCTGCAGCGGCGTCTGCCGCTGGGACCGCTGGACCGGCAGGTGGCGCGCGCGAGCATGCAGATCTGCCACAGGATCGTCATGCAGCAGCTCTACATCTCGCGCGCCGACGCGGCCAAGCAGTGGGTCGTGGTGTCCAACCCGTCCGAGGAGTGCGTGGACCTCACGGGCTTCCGACTCAGCTGCAGCGGCACGCGCGACGTCTTCCGCTTCCCGACCAGGTACACGCTGCTGCCCGGCGACGAGGTGGCGGTCTGGTGCTCGCCCGGAGGACTCAAGCTGGACGAGGACAACCTGCTGCAGCCCTACCTCTTCTGGACCAAGGCGGACGGCTCGCTGCGCCACGAGCCCTTCTTCTCATCCAGAGCCAGCGCCAATGAAGTGCTGCTACTGGACCCATTGATGGTTGAGGTGGCATCCCTGCGCGTCGCTGCAGACGGCAGGAAAGAGTTCCGCGTGCTGCACTGCAAGTCGGGGCACTCCAGGACCGTCCGCAGCGAGATTGACACGCGGTTCTGCGTCGGTTGTCTATCTCCACCAGAGTTCGAGACGCGCACGTCGCGTCCGAGTCCAGAGAGCGGGAAAATCACGCCACCGGCTCCAAACGAGCGCGAGGTTTACGTGTTCTCGAGGTATTGGGGCGTGGTGTCGGACAAGTCGCTATTCGAACATTTTCTGGCGGTCTTCTTGGTGCCGCTGATTGAATCATTCCGCGCAGTGCTGATCTACATCATGTTGTGCATGTTCCAACCGGTGCTCAAGAGCGGGCTGGGTCCGCATCTGCGGACCAAGGTGGCGACGCTGCTGCTCATGATGCTGGCATGCGACGTAGTCTCGCGGCGACTTACGCTGTGCATCAAGAGTGGACTGCTGGTTACGATTGCCAGCTTCACGTCTGTCGTACTGGATCGCGTGGCGATGGTGGTGCTGTACTTGTCGCTGCAGAGGCTCTATCCGGCGCTGGGCTCGTCGTTCCAGTGTATGCTCACCTTCGACTTGGGCGTAGGCTGTGTGAACGCTGCCGCGGTGCACGTGCGGTTTCTCGAGGCAAGACGCGACTGGCACCCGCTGTTCAAGCAATTCGCTCGATGGGATCACCGCTCTCGAGGAATCCTATGGGCCTGCGGCATTGGTCGCGAGCTGTTGCTTCACCTGCTGCTGCTGCTCCCGTTCAGCGACCACCCGTCGCCTGCATGGAAGGCTGTGGGTTATCTGCTCGTGCCGCTCTTCACGGTGGCGTCTGGTGTTGACTTCTTGCGCGCGGTTGCCACCATCCTACACATGGTCAGATACCCGATTGTACAAGTAACAACGCGATGGCGACAACTTCAACAACGCACGCAGATCTACCACGAAAACGTGTACGAGTACGATGAGGAAGAAAACTTCACCGATGAGGAAGAACCTCAGAAAGAGGCCCCGCCCATTGTGTTCTCCACGCCCAAGACTCTCCGCTTCCGGTCTCGTCGCCCGTTTAGTTAGAAATATTTAGCAAAAAGTACATTTAGAAGTACTACATAGTAGTAGGATAGACATAGCAAACAGATTAATGCTGCCAACCAGAGTTCCGTACTACATCCACGACCACCAACCCACACGTCTAGCAGCAGTCACCAAGCTGACTGCAAGATCGACCAAGTATGCAGTACTATCATGCATTAGGCATTACTTGAGTAACCGGAGTGCACCGCACTCGTCCTCTCTGCTCTCTCCTAATTCCCTTCATCTTCTCTCATTTTTTCCTGACCTCCTCCTGGCTGTCAACCACACAAGGAGTCTCGCCTCTGGCCAGCGACACGCTTCTAAAAGTTGCTGCCCTCAGGCGGCTGCGGCAGGCGTCGGTTAGTGGGCGAAGCCATCTCGGCGCGGATGGCCACCAACACGTTCTCGATGCCGTTGTTGCGGTGCCAGCTGCCCAGCGCCGCCAGTCGTCGCGGGTCCACGCGGCCCGACTGGGGGTCCACGCAGCTCATGTTGATGCGGCTCGTGAAGTGCACCTCAGGCGGCATGTGGGGGTACTGGTCGCTGCAGTGGATCCGCAGGCTGTAGATGCGGCCGTCGTGGCACGTCTATAGCAAGCAAGCAACAACCGTTAGTTGGATCGACTTCCTCCTAGATACTTGAAGCAAATGATGACTCACGCCAGCAGGACCAAGGATGGTGCCGATCCAGTTTGTGAGGAAAATGTCGTCTGCCTGCTCTAGTCCGTACGAGATGCTCATGTCGCCATGGCCCTTCTCGCTGTTCTCCAGCTCCTCCAGCAGCTTAAAGTTGCGCGGCACTGCCAACAGCAACGAAACCTCAATATAAGTCTCTTACAGCCATAATTCTGCTTGAGCAATGTCTTCTCCAGCCTCTTCAGTCAACGCACCGATCACCACCTCTGCACCGTGCTTAGCCATGGCTCCAAACGCGCGACTCGCTGCAACAAAACGCACGGTTAGATTTATGCTTGTATCTCGGTCCACAGAGCTCCGTTCGGGGTCTGGAGACGCCCAGGAGAGCGCGCAGACGCTGCCGAACATGATGACGCTGCGTATAGCGGCGCAACGTGGCTGTGGGCCGCCTAGCAGCCCGCGGTTAATCGACGTGATCTTACCTGGCTCTTGCGGTGCTTCTGTGAGTTCTCGCTTGGAAAGTGGCTCTCGCCTCCCCCCTCAAAAGGACTATTGAAGCGACGCCATTGGAGGAAAATGACGAGCTCTTTTTTGACGAATCAGAGTTAGAAGGTGCAGCAGATGGACAAATGTGGACATATTCCGTCCACCGGCGTCTACATGGACTCTATTTCTCCTTATCTATCTATCGACCCAGTAATTCACAGCTGGAACTCCTTCTCGCGCACCAAGACGGCACGCAGGCGCTCCAACTCGCTTCGCCAAAGCTGAGCCGGGGTCGTGGCCTGCAACTGCTGCAGCTTCTCCTGCTTGGTGTCGTGCTCCTTCTGCAGACGGTCGGTGAACTCCTTGGTGAAGCTCATGAGCGACGTGTTCAGCAGGTAGTCGAAGTCGTCGCTTCCGTCAGCTTCAGCGGCTGCGTCGTTCTGGACGCGACCCACAGCAGCCAGGCCGAGGTCCCCGACGTGGTCAATCGCCTCCTCCTTGAAAGCCGACGCCGGAGAGAACCCGTGCTCCTTCAACAGCTGCACCAGCTCGGCCTTGGGGATACGGTCCTTGAGGACCTTCTGTAGCTCGCCGAAGGACACCTCCTGGATGAAGCGGATGCGGTTGCTCAGGCGAAGAACCTCCTTCGTTTGGTGTTGCTCCAGGTGCTGCTTGCGCTTCGAGTACAGCTCGCGTCGGATACCGTAGAAGTCGCGCAGAATGCCCTCGCTCGTCTCGTACTTGACCAGCTGACCGTCCGCGTTGAACGCGTGCATGTTGCTGGTGCTCAACGGTGCCTCAAGGCGCAACAGCTTGACCAAGGCCTCGCTGTCGCCGGCATCCCCGCTGTCTTCCTCCTTCGCGCCGTCCTCCGCGTACTTGGCAAGATCCGAGCGCGTCATTGAGATGTCGAAGCGCACGTCGCGCTCCGAGTGGTGCTCCGAGAAGGACCGGATCGCCTTCTTGCCCACCAGGTCCCACAGGAACTTCTTGTAGTCCTCCACCCACTTGCCCACTGGCAACTCCGTTACGCGCAGCGTCGACGTGTTCACCTGCTGGACCTTTCCGCGGGACACGAACGAGTGTTTACCTGTCTGGCGAATGTCTCCACTGAAGCCCTTGGCCCACGGCGTCATGGACGCCAGCTCCACCTTCGACAGATCATCTCCAGCCTCCTCTGCATCAAGGAGCTTCAACAGGTTGTCGATCACCACAACTGGGTGGTGGCAAGGGATGGATGAAGACCAACCCGTACCGATACCTTCTGCGCCATTAATTAGCAGCATCGGGATGATAGGCACGTAGTGCACGGGCTCAACTGGGAAACCATCGTCGTCTGCGTAGCGCAACAGCGCGTCATCTTCCTCGGGGAACACCAGGCGCGTGTGCTTTTGAAGCAGCGTGAAGATGTAACGCGGACTGGCGGCGTCCTTGCCTCCCTGTAGTCGAGTACCAAACTGACCGGACGGATACAGCAGCGGGAGGTTGTTGGAGCCCACGAAATCCTGCGCCATGTTCACAATCGTCGAGTGCAACGAAGCCTCGCCGTGGTGGTAGGCCGTGTGCTCGCTGCAGTAACCCGCAAGCTGCGCCACCTTCACCTCGCTCGTTAGCTTGCGCTTCAGACAGGCGAAGAGCACCTTGCGCTGTGAGATTTTGAGTCCGTCGACCACCGACGGCAGCGATCGCGCGTTATCAGCGTGCGAAAACTGGATGAGCTCACGGTTCACGAAGTCCCGGTACGTCACGTCGCCCGAGCTGGTGTCGAGGTAAGAGTCGGGCGAGTACTCGTTTAGAAGCCAAGCCTTGCGGTCCGCCGCACGCGCCTTGCTAAATACCATGTCCAATGCATCGCCGTCACTGTCGCCGCTCCAGTGGAAGTCCACGAGGTGGTTGTCCAGGTCGCTGAAGTATTCGCGTCCTTCAGCGCTCGTGCTTGTACCCAGACCCTTGTAGTACTTGATGGTGTAGTACTTGAGATCGGCCGGGTCGAGTGCAGCCTTCCACTCGAAATACTCGGGCAGACTGAAAAAGCGGCGGGTCTCCAGGCCGCGTTCAGTGCCCACACGCTTCGAGGTCGGACTCACCTTAATGATGGGGGTGATGAACTCGCTGATAAAGCCACCCTCCTTCAGCAGCTCCGGCCAGAACGTGTGGAACAGGTTGAACAGCAAGCCTTTAATGTGCGAGCCATCGTGGTCCTGGTCCGTCATAGCAATCACACGTCCGTAGCGCAACTTCTGGCGAGCCTCCTCCGTGCCGTAGTGCTCATCCATGCGAAGACCAAGAATCGTACAAAGGTGAGCGAACTCGGCGTTCTTACCGAGCTGCGCGACAGTTGCATCACGCACATTCAACAGTTTTCCGCGAAGAGGGAACACACCATACTGATCACGTCCAACAACTGCAAGCCCAGCCACCGCTAGTGCCTTAGCTGAATCACCTTCGGTCAAGATAAGCGAGCATTCACTTGAGCGAGGACCACCGGCGAGATTGGCGTCCTCCAGCTTGGGCACGTTCACTGACGTGCTCTTTGCGCGCGTGGACGACACCTTCTTGAGCAAGGCGGCACGTTGACGCGCGCGCGCACTTTGCACGACGCGCTCCACAATTCCCGAGTCCGAGATCACGAGCTTCAGCAGCCTTTCGGAGAGTACGCACGTCGAGCCGTACGTCGGCGGTCGCGAGGACATGTACTCCTTCATCTGCGAGTCGAACGTCGGGTTCTCAATCTGGCAGTTGATGAAGATCGCCATGTGCGGCTTCACCTGCGCAGTGCTGACCGAGAGCTCCGGGTACTTTTTGTTGACGTGCTCAGCAACGCGGCGGCAGATCTGGTCGCTCACGTAGCCAACGTGGGAGCCACCACGCAGAGCCGACATGCCGTTCACGAAGCTCACCTGGACAAAGCCCACGTCGGACGGCAACACGCCAATTTCCCACCGTTTGTTCACCCTGGAGTAAATGTAGTCCGCGCCAGAAGATGCCACAGTGTCGCTGTCCTTCGGTGCTGCGTTTGCCTTTGTAGTCTTGGAAGCAGGTGCTGTCGTAGTGGAATGGCAGAAGGCCTTGATGTACGACTCGAACCCAGAAATCGGCACCTTCTTACCATTCAGAGTAACTTCCACATCGGACAAACAGCCCGCCACATCGTACACGCGTTTCTTCAGCACACGCGCCATGCTCGCCGTCAGCTTCTCCATCTCAAATCTCTCCAGGTCAGGCGAGAACGAAACTTTCGTGAAATCCTTGGCCTCTTTGCCAGCGAATTCGGTGATCTCCGGTTCGCCACGCGTGCGCATGTTGTCGTGCCAGACCTGTTTGTACCGCAAACCAGTGGAAGTATCCCCCGTCTCCACCACAAACTCGGTACTGAAGATATTCGTCAGCTTGGCGCCGTATCCGTGTCTTCCGCCCGTCAGTCTCGCAGCCGTATCGTCGAAATTGGATCCCGTGAGCAAGTGCCCCAATACCAGCTCGGGCACATAGACCTTCTCGGTCTTGTGGAACTTGACGGGGATACCTTTGCCGTCGTTGTACACCGAGATCCACGGCCTGTATCCGTTGGCCTTGTTACCAGGCTCAATCACCACGTCCAAGCGGCGCATGCTCGGGTCGCGTACCTTGTTGTCCACTGCGTTTACGATGATCTCGTCGAAGATCTTGTACAGCGCAGGAACGTACTCGACGGCCTGCTGCTTCATCCTGATCTCGTCTCCGTCTTCCTTCGCTGCACTGTCCGACGGCACCATCCACATCGTGTCCTTTGTGGCCTCCACCGAACCAATATACATGCCGGGACGAAGCAGCACGTGCTCGAGCGGCGTCTTCCTCTGGTAGATGCTCTCGACGCTGCTGAAGCTGCGCAGGTCCAAGGCGGACAGTCTGGCGCCCACAAAGGATCATTCCGGCGCTGCAATTGCAATAACCTCTTGGAATTGGTGCTAAACCCACGGTTAATAGGCCTAGAAGCCGACGACAGCAGCGATGCAGTTGCGCGAGAGGAGCAGCGGGCAGTTGCGGCCGCTGTACGCGTCGCCTGCAGTCCGGAGCTGCACGAAACCGCAGCACGAGCGCTGGATAACGCCTTGTCAGCTGTAGAGCTGGGATTTGACGCCTGGGCAGCGCTGGCGACGCCGCAGAAGGCGCGCCGCCGACCAGCTCCACAGCGCCACATCTTTGGTCCGACTTGACGTGTGGAGGAGATCACCACTTCCAGTACGTCCCCGAAAGACTGCACCATGTTTTTCCGCCAATCCGAGCTCGTCATTTCTGTGCAATATCTACCAATCCGAGATCTCGGTCCTTGTAAGGAGATGTCACTAAGTTCTCCCCCTCACCAGTCACTTTCAACACAAAAACTCGAGCTCAACACCAAGCTCAATCAATCATGGCGCGCAACGCTGCGTCCTCCTCCGAGACGGAGAGCGAGCCGCCTGAGCAATTAACGCCCGCTTCGCCTTCGTCTCTTCCTCCGCCTTCTTCTCTGGGCAAGCGCGCGCAGGACGACGCACTGACATCCGCAGACAGCAAGAAGCCGCGAGCGCGCAAGGCCAAAGACGACACGAAGCGCCGGAAGAGCGACGACGAAGCGGCGGAATCTGAGGCGCTGGCTGCAGCAGCATCTGATCCCAAAAGCGCGCAGGAAGTGCCGGTACTGGACCCAGCAGATGCAGCGCAAGCGGCTGCTGCGGCTTCCGCTGTGCTCGGAGATGCCGCGCAGCCTGTGGAGATGGTGATCACGTCGGAGGAGGCGGCGGGTCTCAACGCTGCAGTGGCGGCAGCTGCTGTGGAGCCGCCGCAGGCCCAGGAACAGGTGCAGGCCCCAGTGCAGACTCAAGCTCAGGCGCCACCGCCCAAGCCCAAGAAGGGACGACGCGTGCGCAAGACCAACCTGGAGAAAATGGAGATCCTGGCCTACGTGGACCAGGGAGGCTCGCAGGGCGCGGCGGCGGAAAAGTTTGGCGTGTCGCGCACGGCCGTGACCAAGATGGTGAAGGAGCGCGCGGCCATCTCGGCGCAAGCGCTCGTGGAGAGCGCCACGAGCAGTCGGAAGGTGCTGCAGTACCAGCACAAGCTGAGCGTGATCGAGGACATGCTGTACAAGTGGCAGATGCAGATCGAGCTGGACGCGCCGGCGCTCAAGATCACGGGGATCTACTGCAGTCCAAGGCCATGGAGTTCCGGAACAAGATCCTGGCGGACTACAGCAGCGAGCTGTCGGACGAAGTCGTCATGTCGCTCACAGACTTCAAGGCGTCGAACGGGTGGTTGCATCGGTACATGCAGCGGCGCAGCATGCGCTCGCTGCCCAAGCAGCACGGTCAAGCGGGAGTCGCGTCGCTGATGACGGACAGAATGACGAACGACCAGCGCGTTCAGAAGATACGCGACCTGCTGTTGACGGTGTCGCCGAGCTGCATTTGGAACCTGGACGAACTCGCGCTGCGCCATCGCACGACGTCGGCGAGACTGGACTCGGTCGTTAACATGGACGTGCGGAGTCTCGAGCGCGTTTCAGTTCTGATGGCGGTGAGTGCTACGGGGGAGAAACTGCACTTGCAAGTGGTTGGCAAGGACCCGAACCCGGAATCGTTAAAGGACGTGGACACGCTGTCGACGTATGGAATTCATTATCGGTATCATTGTCGCGCCGCGCAGGACGCCAACACGATAGCAGACTTTATTCAAGCCATGAATCACGAGGCGACCGTGAGGAAAGAGGTGTGGTATCTGGTGCTGGACAGCTGCACGGCCCACGTCGCTGCTGCTCATGCGCTGAATCCGTCGGGGTCGTTCCGAAATGGGTTTAGCTTCGACTCCATCGTGCTTCTCTTCTTGCCCCCTGGTCCCTTGGGCGACGCCCAGCCGCTTCACCAAGGTGTCTTCAGATGGTTCAAGTCGCAGTTCCGGCGGGAAATGCTTCGCACTTTGCTTCACGAGTATGAACAGTGGGCGGAGACGATTAAGAACGAAGGACAGAGCAATGGCACAACGGCGAGTGATGGATCTCCGGTGAACGAAGCCTTTGACGTCCACGCGCGCACTCATTTGCGGAACGCGATGGGCTGGTTACAAAAGGCGTGGGAATCTGTGCCTCCGTCTTTGATTCGACAAGCATGGTCGGCGTGTTTGTTCCTGGGTGCATCGCTCCCTGGAGACGGTGAAGCAATTGATAAAGAAGAAGAACTCAAGGCGTACACAGAGCTGCTCGAGCGGCTGACAAAAGTACCAGCGCTGCAGAAGACTCTCGGCCTTGACTTCACCGACAACCCTGGTCAATTCATGGTCGACCTCGTGGATTTCGACAAGTCCGAGGCGAATGGAACGGATGAGATCGCGAAAGATAACGAGATTGTCATCGAAAGTTTAGCAGCGCAGGGGCTACTTCGTGACACACAGAGAGCGTTGGTGCTCGAAAGTATCAAGAGCGATGACCTGCCGATGCTTACAGTGACTGAGGCCAACTCGAGCGTATCACGGCTACTGCACTTTATGTCGCAAGACAGCGACAATTTGTTGACACTGTCGGAGAGGCGAACGGGGCGCGCAAACCTGTTGATTCTGCAGCGTCTGCTGATGAAAGCACGCGACAGAGAGCGCGAGAGGGAAGCGACGACGGACTTTACTGTATAGCTACAAAAAAGTCAATCATCATGGTGCCTTCCAGTCGGGTACGTGGGTGTTCATGGATAACATTTGAGGAGGAATACACACGCCTACGTGGCTGCTGTTTTGTGAGGACAACGACAACGGAAGGACTAAATTGACATGATGCTGTCAGCTCTCGGCTGGATCGCCTGCTGCCGGAGCGCCACTACTGCCGTCTTTATTCTTGTGTAGTACAGGGGCCGAGCTAATTCGTGTTACACCCTTCGACTGCGCGCCGCTGCTTGTGCTGGAAATCGGTGGCAGCTTCTTGCTGTTGGAGGAATGCGACGGACTGGACTCCATCCCACCGCCGCGACCTGCCCACTCGGCTTCTATGCGAGACTGGCGCTTCGCCTCTACCTCGAGCTTTATGCGCTCGAGAGCAAGTCGTTCGCGCTGCCGCTTCAACGCTGTTGCCGACATAGGGCGGCGCGAGAACAACCGGTTGCTGCTGTCCCGATCGTTCGCGGCGGACGACTTCATGCCGCCATCTCCGCCGATTCCTGACAACTTCAGCTTTAGCGCGCTGTTGGGCCCAGCCCCCGTTGACGCCTGTGCTGGCACTCCAGTAACACGCGCATCGTCGGCAAAGTCGATCAGGAGACTTGTGCTGGCGCTGCTGGTGTCTGCCTCCGTCTGCTCTCTCACGTCCACGACGCACACTGTTTCAACACCGATGAGAGACGCATGTGCCGAGCCCGAGCTTCCAAGTGTTGCAGTACTCGAGATCTGAGCGTTCACAATGGCTGCTTGGGATGCTGGAGAAGTGGTGCCAAGTGCCTCAATTTTACCCCCGGCGTGCACGTACACGTGCTTGATGCGGTCGTTTCGCTCGAGAGCTTCAGCCAGCACTTTGATGCCGTCTTTGCCGATCTGATTGTTCCTCAGATCCACTTGACGCAGCCGACACGTCGAAATACAGAGCACTGCTGCAATAGCACGCGCGCCTTCACTGGAGATCGAGTTGCCTCGTAGCTGAAGCTCACGGACATTGGTCGCGTTGCGGAGAAGCGCCGCGATGGCGTGCACCTCCTCATCACCGACACCGCTTTCGGGGAGTTTGAGGATCCCGGACGAAGCCGAACTACGCTCATCGCTATGGTCGGTGGTGGTGATTAATGCACGCGACTTGACCTCGTGAACGTAGCGCAGCAGTGTCTTGCGCTTGGCGTCTTCCTCGGTGGTGAGCCGCTCTTGCATCCAGCGGGTTTTGCGCGAAAGGTGTGCGATTTGGTCTTCTTTAGCAACAAGCTGCTCCTTCACGTCGGCCACCACGTCTTCGCTGGCCAAGATGGTGGTCAGCAGAGCTGCGATACGCTCTACAAGGAGCTGTTTGGTGTTCATGCTCTTCTGCGCGCGCTTGAGGAAGACGTTGATACCGACTCGCTCAAGGAAGTCGATGGATTGCTGCTGGGCTTTCGGCGTGAAGTTCGTTCGCTTGGCCTTGATAAGCAGCAAGCCACCGTGTGAAGCGCGGCATTCCACAAAGAATCGGCCATTAGCCGCTGCGGCGGCGTCCTCGAATGCGTCGGCTCTTGGTTCCCACGCTGGTGACCTTCCTGTTGGTTGTCCCCATCGACGCCCATCGTCATTGGCACACCAGACTGCTCCATGGCTATCGCCATCTCGGCCATTTTCTTCTGAGTAGCCTCGAACTTGATCGCTTGGGCGTCGAGTTCGTCCTGCTTACAACGAAGAGCTTCAGTCACGACTCGGTTACTCTCAGCTGTCGCGTGGAGCTTGTGAGCGAGCTCGGCTCCTTTCTCCTGCAAGGTCGTGAGCTGCGCCTGGAGCTTTTTCGTCTCCTCCTTGCTCACGATCTTGGCCTCTTCGTCGGCCTGCATCTTGTTGAGCAGGAAGGCCACACGAGAGCTCATGGTCTTGATCTTCTCCTCGAGCTGCTTGCGCTCGTCGGCCTCTTTGAGCTTCGCCTTGACTTCGTCACTGCACCGCAAGGATAGCTGCGCGTTGTGCTTCTTGAGCGCCTGGAGCTGCTCCAGCAACACCTTTTTGTCCAGTTCGGACTTGACGCGAGCTTTGCCCTCCTGGGTCCCCTCCTTCAGCAGCCGAGCGTTCTTCTTCTTGAGTGCAAGCAGCTCCAGCTCCTTCTGTTTGAGACCGTCGATCGCCTTGGTCTTGCCCAGTTCGGCCAGTTTGAGTCGCTCCAGCAACTGGAAGACCTTCTCAGCCATCTCACGGAGCTGATCCGCGGAGTCTCGGTTCTCCGCCTCCATGCGCGAGCGCTCCTGCTCAGCCTTGTCGAAGCGCGTCTGCAGCTCCTGCTTGTCTCGCTGGAGATTCCCGTTCTCGATGAAGAAGTTCTTGTTGGCATCGATCTGCGCGCGTTTGGCCTTGGCTTCAAGCTGCACCTGCGTTTCCAGCTCCTGGTTGCGAGCGTGGAGCTTCCGCGCCTTCTCTTCAGCTGAAGCGAGTTGGTCGTCGCTCTGGCGTTTGGCCTCCTCGAGTTGCTGGAGCTTCTCTAGAAGCTGATACTGCTTCTCCTTGCGGACGCGGAGCTGCTCCTGCAGGGCCTCCAGCTCTACCTGTGTCTTCATCTTCAGCTCGACGTTGCACGCGCGCAGCTGATCGCTCTCGTTCCGTAGTAGACGCACTTCTTCCGCTCGCATCTGACCCTCGCGTGTGGCTCGCGTAGCTATTTCTTCGTGAGTCTTGGCAGATGCCAAGAGCGAAGCGTATCGAGTCTCCAGTGCCTCCAGATCCGACTTCAACGCTGTCGTCCGAGTAGCTAGCGACGCGCTCTGCGCTTCTTCATGCTCGAGCAGACGAAGAAGCTCCGTGTTGTGGTCTGTCAGAACGCGCACTTGCGTCTCGCGCTCCTCAATGCCAGTCTACCAAAGCCTTTGGTTAGAGAGATCATCAATATCCCATAAAGATTCAGGCGCGCAACGGACCTGAGCTTTGATGAGCGTGGTCTCGGCAGCGCGCGCTTTGCTCTGCAGCTCAAAGTTCTGGTCCCGCAGGCTGCGGTTCTCCTCTTCGAGGCGGAGCTTGAGCATCTTCAGCGTGCCGATCTCGTCGTCCATTGCGTTGAGCGAGGTCAACAGCTGCGCGTTTTGGCTGCCGAGGATCTTCATCTGCTCGTCCTTCATGGCGAGCGCCTCGGCCGCGCGCGTCTCCTTGGTGCCTTTCTGGGTCATGGACGACACCATACCCGCTGCATCGGGGCCCGAACGCTACAGAGAATCACCTGGAATTAGGTCGAAGTGGAGTGCACCCACTGCAAGAGACGACTTCGCACCTCCAAGCCCGACCGCAGGGGCGACTGGCTCATGGTTGTTGATGCGCGCCAGGCTGCAAGCAGCAAGGAGAACACTTGTGGGGCTAATGCCCAGCGGTGTGCTGATCCGCAGCTAGCAGCCTAATCATAGCCGTCTAATTTGGACAAAAGCACTTCAACGTCGCCCACCAATCACCATCAGTCACTTTGGTGTCCTGCTGATACCTTACCGGTATCACCCGGTCTCCATAGTATCCTGTACTGGACCGGAAAGTTGCTCTGGAGTCGACTTTTCCGTTTGCGTGACGCGCACGAAAGAGAGATAAAAGTGCCGCCCACTGGTTGTCGCTCGCCCCAGCAAAATCAAGCTGCGTTTCGACGCTTGCAGCGCCGGACCCGCGTCTCTAACAGGCAGACAGACACGCCGGAAGCGGCTGCAAAGCGCGAAAACCACACGAAGCAATCACTTGCTGTTGCATTTTGCTGTTCGAACTGACCAGCATGACCTCAGAGGTCGTCGGACCGAGGAATTGCTCGCTGTGCGGCGGCTTGGTTGCGGCGTTCGGCCCGCTGTTTCCCCTCGATATGGCTACAGTATTGCCAGAATTTGTGCCAGTATTATTTCATGAAGGTTGTTGAGCTGATGTCATCAAATCCCACGCGGGTCAAAGTTGGACCATTTGTGTCACGGATGGACCATTTGTGTCAATTTGGGGCATCATCACGCGAATCAGTTTATGATCCCCTTGCTGGTGTGTCGCGCGGGAGGACAGTCTCGTGTCCGAGGGGCAATCCAGCGGCCCGCGCGCACGTTGCTGTCTAACGGGATTCCCGCGTCTTTGGTTTTGCCCCGGCACAGCAATTCAGGTGCGTGGCCCGCTGCGTATGACAGCAACGAAAGCGAAGCCATGCCACCCTTCACACGGTTGAAGTTGCTGCCCGCAATCCACTCCACTGTCCACGGGCGATTGCGCTGCAATGTCGCTGACGATCAGTGAAAGTATCTTGTGGACATGAGCAGCGGTACGTACGTACACCACCGCTTCATTCTCAGACTTGCCAGAGCCCTCGACAGGTCACCACCATGCAGCCAAGTGAGGACGACCGGCGGTTCTATTGCCCCGTGGAGCGGTGCGGCCGTGGGTTCAACCGCAAGTACACGCTCACCGAGCACATGAAGACACACACGGGGACAAGCCTCACGTCTGCCGAGCCCCGAGTGCGGTAGGAGATTCGCCACGTCAAGCAACCTCGCGCGGCATATGCGGCTGCACGGCCCGCTGCCGCTGATTAAGTGTCCGCGCGACGGCTGCTCGCGCTCCTTCTTGAGCGACGTGCAGCTGGCCAAGCACCTGAAGCAACACGACGCGCCGCGAACGCACCCGTGCAAAGTGGCGGGGTGCAACAAAGTATTCACCACCACCGGCAACTTGAACCGGCATCTCAAGAAGCACCTGACGGACGGCAAGCGCGAGCAGCTCGCGCGCTCGTCGCTCGCGAGTTGGGGTATTCCTCGGAGGTTGAGCC
This sequence comes from Phytophthora melonis, assembly GCA_024211575.1. Taxonomy (NCBI): domain Eukaryota; phylum Oomycota; class Peronosporomycetes; order Peronosporales; family Peronosporaceae; genus Phytophthora; species Phytophthora melonis. Next base: position 590,306 of record JAMXKT010000094.1, on the reverse strand, counting down.
CCACGGGCGTGGAGCAGGACTACTCGACAGGTGTGAGCGCTGATGTTATGATGGACGTGACCCCTGCCCCGATTGACCGGCCGTGTGACGAGCCCTGGAGCCCGGAGACGCTCGAAATTCTCGGGCACATGTTGCTGAGTTGAGTCATCGAGTGCGTGAGCGTAAAGAAGTTTAAATGCAAGGCCAAGCGTATGTAAATGAATTACTGTACAGTGCGCGGTCATACAATACCTTGGAGGTTGCGCCAACGACAGCTAATAACGAGAAAAGCAACCAAATGTGCCGTTTTGCTGTTCGAACGCTGAGAGCATCCCGAAAGAGAAATGGGTGCACTACCGCAAAGTATTGCTGCAGACAGCTTGCACTGCAGTAAGCAAGCGGCGGGCACGAGCTCGACTCGAAGCGCCTTCACCCCCCTCGAACAGTACATGCACACGAAGCGCAGACTCACAAAGCCGTCGCCGAGCGGCAGCGGCCACGCTTCATCTGTACGCTTTCCTGTATCGGCTGCCGCGCCCACTGGACATGCTGTGCAGCATCATACACTCGCCACTGGGCCATGGCCCAATGCGCGGCGCATTCGTACTTCTCCGGTCCGCTAAAGAATTAACAGTTCTGTAATCAGACTGTAGCTTGCGTTCTACTGCTCCAATGGAGCTGTGGATGCCCTCAGATTAAAGCACTAGATCCGCGGTATCACGTAGTATTTTTGATGAATGCATTTTCCCGCCATTTAAGGTTGTTATCAGCCGGTTTAAACAATCGGTTTTCACAGGTGTGAGGTTTAAATTCGCTGCGCCATCAAAATTGATCAGATTTCAATTTGGAGATACACTCCAGAAAGCGGAAAGACAGCTTATCTCTGTGATATAATGCTGTAAACCGATGAGTATTACAACGCCAGAAAAACAGCCAAACGTGTTTCATACAAATCTCTGATGTTAGAGTTTTGTCCAATGAAATGTGGCATAGCAGGGTACTTCGACCAATCAAACATCGAGGTTTTTCATAAAAAAACCTAACTGTTAATTCTTTTCCGGACCGGAGAAGTAAGCGCTGGTGTTTTCATTACATGTAGCCGGTCGAGTTGAACTCCGCTTGGATTTTCTAACCTGTGACGGCGCTGTGACGGGCCCAGTCCCTGCGCGCGGATACCCGCGCCATGAATTCGCGGTCGAGTCGGTCCAAAAAGCGGAGCCCGTGTTCGCGGCGTGCGATCTGCCGGCGGGTCATGAATGTTGTGTGAGCAGCTCGAGCAATTTTCCGCGCGGCAGATGGCCAGCTGGGAGAGCAGGGACGGAGGCGCAGCACACACAGCGACTGTACCGACTTCCTCCGCTTGTAGTGGACAACCTCATATAAGAGCGCCCAATCATATCACAGGATTTGGAAGGCCTTCTCGGCTCCGCTTATAAGTTCCGCACAAATCATTTCGATACGTTTCCACCGGTAGTATATCGGTGCGATGGAGCTTCCATTCATTTAAAGCAGCTGCGGCTGCAGCCTAGAGCTACCTGCATGCGGTTGCTGCCAATACCTACTACCTATGCTAGTGTTAAGCGCTGCTGCGGCGCACGTGTACTATACAGACGTTCGGAGAGTGGTTTGCTTGCATCCTCCCACACCACGTTGTTTCCATCGACCAATGACACATGTTACCGAGTTAAGACTAAAAAGCTATGCATTACCTCAAAAGTGGTCTAAGGGCAAGGCAAAGCATTGCGACGGCACTAGCCTCACGCGGGCGCGTGCCGCTCAAGGCTTTGCAGTTACAGCCTGTTGCCTGCCGTGAGATGTCAAGCGCGACAGGCTCGCTCAGGCGGCTAGCTGCGCTGTGCATGACCAAGCACAAAAAAGTGTCAGCTAATCGACTACTGGTACCCCTACCGGTTACAAGATTCGGCATATCATTTTTGACGGGTGGTACAGTGTACCGGTATATACCCTGTCCACTATAAGCGGAGGAAGTCGGTATGGGCTGATGACCTGAGGCAGCTTTCGCTCGCATAGCCGCCACTGACGAGCAGGCAAATCGCCGACGTAAGACATCCATCACGCTGCGCGTCCACAGCCGGCGAAAGGCCGGGTCTCCGATTGCGCGCGTCTCCGGGGCTGGGTTCGGAGGGGACAGTACCGCAGCGTCAGCATCGGCGCTTCGAACAGCTTGCTTCGTCGGTCTCATTCCCCAACTTGCCCAACACTAGCAACAACAACAGCAACAGACAGCGAGCGCCATAGCTTCAGCTCCTACTTCTGCTACCAGCTACACAACAACAGCTCGAACATGCAGGCCATCCAGCTCGATCGCATCGTGATCCCGACGGACACCACGACCCCCAAGCAGAACAGCAGCAGCAACGGCAGCAGGGCCTTCCAGTGCCCCGACGTCCGCTGCGGACGCCGCTTCAACCGCAAGTACACGCTCACAGAGCACATGAAGACCCACACGGGCGAGCGCCCGCACGTGTGCCGCGCGCGCGGCTGCGGCAAGCGCTTCAGCACGTCGGGCAACCTCTCGCGCCACATGCGCCTCCACGGCGCCATCGAGCCCGTGCACTGCCCCGTGAGCGGCTGCACGTGCAAGTTCATGAGCGACATCAAGCTGGCCAAGCACATGCGCTCGCACTACGTGCCCCGGACACACACGTGCCGGGTGCCGGACTGCGGCAAGTCGTTCAGCACCACGGGCACCCTGAACCGCCACCTCAAGAACCAGCACACGGAGCAGGAGCGCGAGAAGTACACGGCGTCCGCCCCGGCGTCGCCCACGCTGAGCTTCATGTGCAGCACCCCGACCGGCCAGAAGTGCTCGACCCCCTCGCGCGAGAGCCCCACGGGCATCGACCAGGAGTGGAGCAACAACGCCTGGGACCTCGCTTCCGAGGAGAGCGACGTCGAGCTGCCGGAGCCCTTCGAGACCGCGTGCACCATGCCGTGGACGCCCGAGATGCTCGACATCCTGTCGCGGATGCTCCTCGACTAAGCGAGCGTGTAAAACGACTTAGCAGATAGTGTATAGTAATTTAACCCGAATCAACACGTTGACAACCACCACCAGCACGCTCGCACGGTACATGTACTGAATCGGTCGATGGCTTGACGAGTTAGCTGCGTTTATCACGGCATCCGTAGGCTGGCACCGCACCGTGGAGGTACATGTACAGACACATAAAGACATCAATGCTGCCTGAAGTAGAGGAGGCTATCACTGCGACCAAAGCTACGGAGCAAGCAACTAGTTGCTGCGCGTTACAGCTTTCGCTGCGCAACAGCTGAGGTTGACTTTAATCGCACAGCTGCATCGCTTCAAAGGCAGCAATGACAAAGAGACCGACACCTAGGGCCGCGTGCGGGCCATATATATATGTTGGTCTGCACCTTTACGAGTTTCATGCTCATGAGAAGACATACCCTGGAGTCCAGGCTGAGCTCCGGGCCCGAGGAAGACGCACTGTTCCAGTCACATATTTACGCTGTCGCCACCTTGGATAACAATTTGTCGCGAATACTTAGCGACACAGTGTTATCCATGGTGGCTATCCGTACAGGAATCCTATAGAGAGAGCCGTACACGTGCAGACAAACCTCGAGTGACGACCAAACGGAGAACCAGAGCGAGTGCTCGAACAGCTCGACCGAGATAAGGTTTAGATTGCAACAGCATTCAGTACCGCAGCAAACTACAGCAATCCAAGGTGAGTAAGTAGCTCAAGGTGTGTGCTGCTGTACGTACATACGGGTATATGCACATGCATTTCAGCTCAACTTGGTGAGAGTCTCACCGTGAGACGCACATTCAAGGGTCTTGTGACAAGGTTGCTTTGCGTACATGTACCTTGCCGAGGTATGCTTGGGACAAGGCACGGCTCGAGCCCCAAGTGCATCCACCAACACCTCTAACTCTGAGAGGTAGCAGAGGGTAACAGCATTACAAAAACCTCTTGCGTATGCGTACAGAAGACGCGGACCCTTGCAGGTCCCCGCTGCCAAACACCAACACGTTGCCTTTGTGTGCACGCACACCACTTTGGCGAGCGCAAGCACTTTCAAGAGTTGACGCGCCGTGTCCACTTTCTGGATCGCAGCGTTTATGTGATTGTAGGTCTATGCAACGATGCAACTGTACCGTGAGGAGCACATGAGATATCGGCATAGTGAGCCTCAGGTGTTTTCGGTGTGCCTCGCTGTTCGTACTCGACCTGACGACGCCCTGCTCGACGCGCGCAATAATGGCTCGTGCCGGTCATTGCCGTCTTGTTCTAAGCTCCTGCTGTAGCCGCCGCCGCGCTTGCGGCCTGGTGTTGCCTTCACCACCAATTCGTTGCGGGTGGAGTGAGTGGCTGGATTACCTACATGTGCAGAGCAGAAGAACAGCTCCAAAAACTGACAGAGGAGGGGGGGGGGCATTTCGCTAGTGTGGAACAGATGCCGATGGTGGCATCTACATGTACCAGTGAGCAACATGATACAGTACTCGCTCACGTCGACGTATTTTACTTAGTTACTGACGACAACATCGAAGCACCGTTCGCAGGTGCTGGCTGGTGGATGGCTGCGCCTCCTAAATAACACTACTTGTTTAACAACGCACGGTGGGGTCGTGCAGCGCGCTCACGAGAGTGTCGAGCATCTCGGAGTTCCACACGTCCTCGAACAGCTCCGAGCACGAGCGCGCGGGCGAGTAGATGGACTGCGGCACCTGCTGCCCGTACGGCGGCAGCATCGGCTGGTGCTGCTGGGCCATGATCTGCTGCGGCCAGCACGTCGCCACGCGTGGCTTGAACTCTGGAACCGTCGGTCCCATCGCGGTCCATTGTTCGGCGCTCGTGGGGCTGCGGTGCAGGAACTGCGGCGGCATCACTTGGGGCATGGTGACGACCACCTGGGGTACCACCACCGTCGGAGTCTGCTGAGCCTGGAGTTCACCTGCCGGCAGGTCCGGGTGCTGGTGTTTCAAGTGGCGGTTCAGGTTACCCGTCGTGCTGAAGGTCTTGCCGCAGCCCGGCACGAGACACACCTTGACCGCGCCGCCGTAGTGGAACTTCATGTGCTTCTCCAGCTTATTGTTGCTCGGGAACGTGCAGATGCAGCCCTGCACGGGACACTTGAGCGGCTCGATGTAGCCGTGCAGGCGCTTGTGGCGCGAGAGGTTGCCCGAAGTGCTGAAGCGCTTGCCGCACGTGCGCACGGGGCACACGTGCGGGCGCTCGCCCGTGTGGGTCTTGATGTGCTCGGCGAGCGTGTACTTGCGGTTGAAGCGGCGCGTGCAGCCCGGCTCGGGGCACGCGTGGATGGCTGGCGGGTGTGGCCTCTTCACGCCGGCGCTGGCCTTGGCGCTGTGCGACGGCGATAGCTTGAGCTGCTCGTGAGCTTCGCTCTGCGGCGCCATGGCTGTTCGAATCTAACAGTGGAATAAGGGTCTTGATGTGCTTTGCGCGGGGCCAAAGCGAGAATGACCGCCGCGGTTCAATCCGCCGCGGCCGATCACTGCTTGAAGCGGGTCAAGCAAGCGGCCGCGCTCACCTCGATGAGGCGTGTGACTCGCTGGTGAGGGGAGCCATCACGTTGCCTGAGATCTTAGGACGGGCAAGCCACTGTCATCTACGAGCTGACCAGCTGCGGATCACCTAAACTATTATTCACAGTGTGCTCATTGTTGTGTCCTCGCCCTCGGTCCCACCTCGGTGTTTGACTGAGTCGCCTCCGAGTCCACTGGCGAGCGCTCGAACACACAACAGGCGACTTGACTTGCTCGAGCCATCTTATCCTCGGCGACAACGCGCGCTGATCTGTTCTGGACGCTGGTCGATGGCCTCCGGACGCTTCGTGAGGCGGGCATCCATCCTGCTGAGATCGGCTAGCAGTGCAACATGGCTGCCACACCGGACACGAACTCCTTCGGTACGGTGCTGACTGCGCTGGTCTGGCCTCGCACATGTGCACGCGTGGATTCCTACCGACAGCAGTTTTCACGCGCATCGAGTCGCGCTCCTACAGCGAGCCGTTTGACATGTCTGCCGAGCCACGAGCTCGCAGATACCGTCGCCTGTCCGACGCCGTTGGGGCGGGCGGTGGCTATCGTCGTCGCAAGGAGTCTGGCGCCTATCTCGCGCTGATGCCTCATTGATCCGAGCAGTGAGTGAATTTCGACTTCAAAATCCCCATCTTCAACGAGCGGCGATGGCAGCTTGGCGCGGCACCGAGGGCGGATCATTCGCGGATCACCAAGCTGCAGCAATGCAGCGAAATCCGCGGGGCGCCCCCAGCATTTCGGTGTTCTTGTCTTGTCCGCGGGCTCTCCGAGCACATCAATGCTAATCGCAACGCAGCAGCAGCGGATTTTACTCGATCGTCGACAAGGAGTTCGATGAATACAAGTACAGTAAGTAGGTATATTTTTTTCGCGTCGTCATTAGCATTGCTTCACTGGCTCAGCGTCGTCGTCGAGAATGGACGCGAGGGTCTCGAGCAGCTCGTCGTTCCACACGCAGTCGAACGGAGTTACCTCGGAGCCCAGCGCCGACGGTGACGACCAGCTCGACGCAGTGGGGGTCTCGCTTTCGTTGTCCGACTCCCCGCTCGTCGAACACGAGCTCCAACTCATGACGCTCACCTTGGCAGCGTCGTTTTGAGTGGGGGTTGTCGTTGGCGGGTCACCCTCCGTGGTGCTTCTTCATGTGGCGGTTCAAGTTGCCAGTAGTGCTAAACGTCCGGCCGCAGGCTTCGACGCGGCAGACCTTGACGTCCCCGCCGTAGTGGAACTTGAGGTGTCGCTCGAGCTTGTTGGCGCTTGGGAACACGCAGATGCAGCCGTCAACGGGGCAGCTAAGCGGGTCGATCTTGCCGTGCAGCCTCTTGTGCCGGGACAGGTTGCCTGAAGTTGTGAAGCGCTTACCGCATGTGCGTACAGGACACACGTGAACTCGCTTCCGAGCGAGCAGCTTACTAGGCTTGGTTGCCACCAAGTTGGTACACAGAGCGGTTTGGTCGAACTGCTGCTGCTGGAGCACGGGCATCGGTAAGAAGCTTTGGCAGGGCATCGACATCGGCATCGGCTGCACCGGGAGGCTGCAGAACGCAGCGTTCATGTAGTGCATCGGCTGGAAGTTCATTGTGAGGTGGACAGCTAGCAAATTTGAAAGTGATGAAGCAAGTCTCCACTGCTTCAGGTGAAGGTGATCCGTCAGATACAGCCCGTCATGTGTTTCGGCGTTGGGGGAGAGTTTTCAGAGGCCAGGAAGCATGTGGCCTCCACGCGCGAGATATTGCAAGGATATCCATGACATCAACTGCTTGGGACTGGCGAAGACGCCAGCCCCGCCGTAGAAATGTACGCAAGTCAAGGCTCTCTTGGATTTTCCACTAGCCGGGTCAAGTCTGTCCGAGCACCTGACTTACAAAGGCAGCTCCAAGCCGTGCACTACCATGAACTACCGGCAATTGTGTCTGCGACACCTTCACGGCGATGCGTGGAGGGCAAGGTTATCATGTGTTTAGCTGCTGTTTTGGCGCTGTAAGACGAACTATGAGGGGTATTACAGGCTTACATGCCCCCAGGTGTATTTATGTTTATCAAACAAGTTCTGCTTAGTCAATGGGCGCCCGGCAAGCATTCATCAGGCTTACCATCGCTGCAGTGCCCCCTTAAGCCAAGCTTTGAGATGGGGAACATTCGAAGGATGTTCGGGTTTCCGGATAGAAGATAGGAGTTTCGAAACCACTAGGATATCTACGGAGCAGGCGCCAAGAGGCGGTCGGCAGCGACCAGCCGCTTGCGCCCTTCAGGCAGTTCACTCTCGAATTCGCCTTCGATCGATAAAGCTTCCAGGTCTATCGCTGTACGCTCGCCTCCACGCGCTACTTCTTCACGCGGCTATGTCGTCACCACCAGTTACTGCCGGAGCGGTCGCGTTCGTTGGCCCTTCACAAGTGCCAGCCCTTGAGTGCTTCTCGTACTTGCTGGTCGTCAAAGTACAAGGTGCTTCAGTGCTGGTACGGGTCACGGGTCCTGATGCTACCGATAGCAGCCCGGAGTTCGACGTGAAGACGTCAGTATTACGCCACCGCATTGTGGACGAAGCGGAGACGGAGCTATGGCCTGGATCGTACGTCGGTCACCCAATCGCATTTGTACAACCATCGGGCGACTCTATCGACCAGTGGGCGTATGGCCTTGTGACCGGCTACAACATGGACAGTGGAGTGGCCAGCCTCCATATCCGGACCGAGAGCGACAGCCGCCAACTCAGACTGACCGGGCCGTCGACTGTCATCGCGGTTGATCGCCTTAACTATGCGCTCCGCACGGGAGCGACGGTGAATGTTATGGTGCTCAACGCGTTGGAACTCGTGGACCGACAAAACGAGGTGATTGTCGCCTGTGGCAAGAGCAGGTCAGGCCTCCCAGCAAGCGTCACGACAACAATGCTTAGTGTGCCGTTCACACCGGACGAGCGCGTCCCGTTAATTCGACCGGACACTCTGGAAGTAGTGCACGTCAGGCGTCAGCATATCGTGGACTGCGAGCTCAATGTTCGTGGAAACAACCCCTCGGAAGTCTTCAAGGATCCTGTAGTAGCCGACGTTCCTGACCCAAAAGCTCGCACTAACCCGAAGGCACGATTGACTAACGATGTGGATTTAACCTTTAGTGACTCAGACGACGAAGGTAAAACCGAGTCAGCACCGACAGAGCAGGCCGACATCGAGCTGGTGCGCTTAGACAACCGACCTCTACGCAAGCGAGCCAGGATCACCGAGCCAACCCGCCAGGACCTGCTATTACCGGACGACATCGACGTTCCCGTTCTTGAGACCCGCCCTGACGCCCACAAGTCCGCGTTTCGGCCGTCGGAAGTTGAGCAGTATGTGCACAATGCAATCGCACACCCATCACTCATCGGTAAGAAAGCTCAAGCTGTGCTCGAATCCTCGCAGCAAGGACCGCGGACCAAGTTTCTCGGAACCCCGCCTGTGTTACGTCTGTCGTACGACCTCAGTTTCGGTATCCGAGGGCTCTCTCTGATGCATTTCCGTCGATTCTTCCAAGAACTCGAGCGACAATCGGCCGTGGACTCGGTAAACATGACCAACTTTGGCAGGTCCAACGCACTCCACCCCGCGACGCCACCGAAGAATATCGACGAGATAGTCGACGCATTCAAAACGCTGCTGTATTTTGCGGAAGGGTTCTACAACACCACGGTCTGCAACTTTATCAAGACCGGTGCCGACTTCATGGAGCAGTACGCGCTGTTCACACGCCCCGACGCAGCTACCTGTAGCATGCTGGTCTTTTGGATCAACTCGAAGCTGGGAAAGTTTCGCAGTCAACTCATCACATCGGACCTCGCGACCGCTTCGCTCATCGGACGGGAGTTCACACGGAATGACGATCATCTCATGGAGCTCTACCAAGCCCGGCACGACCGCCAAATGGCCTCGCTGGTGTCAGGCAAAACTAGCCGAGCGCCGGCCAGCAATAACTCGTCTCAGCAACGGCAAGGGCGAAGCCAGAAAGTGTCAGCAGTCCCACATTACCTGCTAGCACTACTGCCGAAACAAGGCAACAAGTCCATGTGCATGCGCTACCTGTCGAAGAAAGGGTGTACCGGCCCAGCGCCAGGGCAATGCTTCGACCCGAACAGGGCCCACTTCAAGCCTCTCGCTCTTCCCGCCGACGCGAAACAGTTCATCGACAAAAATTTTCTTGGCCTGGCAGCAGAGTTCCAGGACTTGTGACGCCAACAGCCAGTGACAGCACATGATAAGCCGGGAGTTCAGAATACTCGTATCCATCAACAGGATGGACCGGCGACTTCAGTTGAATATTCAGATTTCAGACAGAACCAGCGTGCTGCTCACTCAGTTTTCAATCAGACTCAGCTTGGGCTGCATCGTGTAATGACCGCTGCCCGGGACCTCGAATATCGGAACTTCGCTGCTCGACACAGAGTGGAGCTCCCTGCGCAACAGCCAGCACAGACCGGGCAACTTCACGTAGAGCGCATCAGGGCCGACTCCGAGCTCGCCCGACGTTCCGGTCTCTCCCTTGCTCAATTTGTACGGGTCTATCGCAATCAGACCTCGGACGACCCCAGGCCCAACAAGGATCTATTCGAGCTGCACCTACCAGCAGATCCCGGTTTACGAGATCTGACAATGCGGTGGAATTCAGTCGTTCGTGATGGCGTCCAGCCAATGTGGAAAAATTGCAAGCCCCAGACACAGCCGACTCGACCATCAAACCACCAGTCCATGGCGAATCACCGGCAGGACGTGCTCCACCACATCATCAAAGGTCAACGCGACGGGCGATATCTGGTGGTCGAAGCAGACTTACTGGATCGCTGGACCAATATCTTCCTCAGTCCGATAGGAACGGTGGAGAAGTCGGTTGCGGCAAATCGAGTCATTAACGACTACTCGTTCCCGGACGGAGCTTCAGTGAATGAATTTACCGACCGGAGTAATTTTCCCGTTATCACTTACGACCCACCACGCGAGATCGCGCGACGCATATTCGAGCTCAGACGGCGGTTCCCAGGTCACCCAATCCTGATGATGCTCGGAGACGTATCGGGCGCATTTCGCCACATTCCAGTCCATGCCGAGCACGTCCACATGTTCACCTTTCGGTTCGAGAAGTACATCGTGGTGGATCTTTCGTGCGGCTTTGGATGGTGCGGGTCTCCGGCATTTTATTCTCTAGCTGGTTCCCTGATCAACAATCTGTATGAGTCGCAGAAGCCATGCCTCGGACTCTCCCCGCTCGACCCCAGCGCATTTGAAGGAAACGTGTGGTGCGATGACCACACGTGCGTCGAGGTGAATACGGGAACGAGGTGCTTTGAAGCAAATCTTGCTCTCCGAAAAGCGATGGCAACGGTTCTCGGCCCAACGGCGCTCAACGAGGAAAAATTTACGGCTTGGTCAACTCACACGAAGGCTCTAGGCTTAATGTGGGATACACATGACGGCTCCGTATCTGTGCCCACAGAGAAAATCTCAGAAGCTCGAAGGCAAGTCATGAATATCCTCGAGGCCACGTGCTGCACGTTGCCGGTCCTGAACAAGCTGCTGGGGAAGCTCCGATACGTGTCATCTTGTTTCCCGCCAGCACGAGCATTTTATCAGAATATCCAGGTCTTTGCAGTAGGATTCAAGTCTCCGAGGATGCGGCGTCAGATCCCTCCAGACGTGAGAGAAGATTTACGATGGTTTTCACTGGTTCTTACGATGGACCCAAAGTTCAACTCCATTCCCGTCGAACATTTTGCCCGGCTGGAGCCTCCGTCCCGGCACGTCTGGATGGATGCATCAGATACAGGTCTTTGTGTCCTAGAACCTCAGCTACGCCAGTTCATCCGCCTGAAATTCAGCGAGGAGGAAAAAGCGGCGTTCACGACATCAAAACAAGAAAACTCGATCAACGTACGGGAGCTAATGAGCGCGGTCCTGGCAATACTGCATTGGGGACCGGCATGGGCAGCGACTGGGCGAGATCGAACACACATCTGCATGTGGATCGACAACACCAGCGCGGTGGCATGGTTGGCAAAGCGATCGAGTCGTCATCCGACGGCTCGACTATACAATCGACTTATTTCAGTGTCAGAGTTCCGCTATTCCGTGACGTGCTCGGCAGCACACATCGCGGGGGAAGAGAACGTCATGGCCGACGCCGGGTCCAGGGCATGGTGCGAGGATCATCCTTTGTATGCCGTGTGGACTAACTTATCCGTTGCGTGGACACAGGTTCAAATCGTTCCGCCATTCGACAATCTCTCGAGTCTCTGGGCAACATTATCCGTGGACACGCTGTCGCAGGCTCAACAGCCGGAAAATACAACACGTACTGGCAGCAATGGTGCGATTTCTCCCACCAACTCGGGTGGTCGCCGTGGATCTCGCGACCCGGAAGGTCCGCCAACAGAAAGCTAGGATGCTTCGCAGTTTACTGCTGGAAGTACGGGTGGAACCGGAGGAAGCACGGCAACGCATTCGGCACGATCAAGCTCAAGCTCGCGAGCATCCGGTGGTTCCATCGTCGCTATATGGGAATCGACTTGACCACTTCACCCGATTTCACCATGCTGCTACAAGGAATCAAGCGCCTATCGCCTCCGGTTCACAAGCTCCAGCCAATTACCCCAGCGTTCCTGCGTCTCCTGTACCGTCGCCTCGACCTACAACAGCCGCATCAACAACTCCTATGGGGCAGCGTGCTAATCGGCTTCTTCTTCCTACTTCGGAGGTCGGAGTATCTGCGAATTGGACAGCAGCGGCATTTTTACTGTCTCAAGCATCAAGATGTCTTCTTCTCCGATGCCGAAGGAAGACCAGTCAGCGAATCTCGTGCCACCGCAGTCACCATCGGTCTGGAAGGCGCGAAGAACGACCAGTTTGGGCGCGGTGCATGGCGCACGATGCACGCGTCTGGAGACCCGGTCATCTGTCCTGTGCTCGCCCTCAAAGCGATCAACAGGGCTCGACGAATTACAGCTAGCGACAGCCCCTACCTATGCGGCAATCTCAATGCTACAGCAGTGGCCAATGCCTTTAAGGCAACAGCACGAAGCATCGGCGTCCCAGAAGCACACTATTCGACGCACTCCGTCCGCATCGGAGGTGCCACAGCACTGCTAAGCGGGCAGGCAAGCAGTACGGCCATCAAGTTGCTCGGCCGATGGATCTCCAACTGCTTCGAGCAGTACCCGACCCAAGCAGCAAGTTCGACAGTCACACTCTCTCGGCAAATGGTGAGCACGCCCGCGATCAACCACCACGCGTAAGGGCCTGCGAGCACATCAATTCGGGGGCCGCTCACCACGCCCTTACTCGGCTGGTCGACGCCAATGAACAACATTGCCCCAAAACGACTGATAAGTATCCTTGGAAATGGGGAACATTCGAAGGACTTTAGGTCTCAGATACGATGCACACAACGTACGATACCGGTATCCACCGCGTTGTTGCAACCCCACTTCTAGCAGTGTATGACTCAAGCGGATTGCCAGGCGTGCAGCACCACGGATTCGCTGCTACTGTCGCCCGCTCTCACTGAATTCCGCCAGGAGGTGGTTGCAGCACATGGCGAAATGCCCCCAACTGCTTCCTAAGCTTACGACATATCGAGTGTTGACTGCATACTGTTGCGGGTTGCACCATCAGACACATTCACGAAAGGTGTTGAGTTTAACTTAATGGTTACAGACGAACTGCTCTCTTCCTAATGCCTAGCACGAGAAGGTGGTTTGGTCGTCGAAGATATTGACGAGTGTGTCCAGCAGCGCCGGGTTCCACGCGTCTTCGAACAGTCCTGTGGACGTCGAGGATTCCCACAATGGGGTCTCCTCGCTCCAAGGCGAGTCGACGGCAGTCGTCGGGAGGGGGAACCATTGCTCTGTGCTCGTGGGGCTGCTCGCCCCGTGGTTGAGCGTCGGAGAGCTAATAGCAGCGACCGTCGCCTTCTCCTCCTGTTGATGCTTGTGGCCGTGCTGGTTCTTCAAATGACGGTTCAAGTTGCCCGTCGTGCTGAAGGTCTTGCCGCATCCGGGCACGCTGCAGATCTTGTTGGCAGTACCGTAGTGGAACTTCATGTGCTTCTCCAGCTTGTTGTTGCTCGGGAACGTGCAGATGCAGCCCTGTACGGGGCACTTGAGCGGCTCGATGTAGCCGTGCAGACGCTTGTGGCGCGAGAGGTTCCCGAGGTGCTGAAGCGCTTGCCACACGTGCGCACGGGGCACACATGCGGACGCTCGCCCGTGTGGGTCTTGGCGTGCTCCACGAGCGTGAACTTTCGCGTGAACTGCCGCTTGCAGCCTGGCTCCGAGCACGCGTGCGCGTCGGACAATTGGCGCTTGAGACTGCACGCCTTGGTGGTCGATTCGGTGGGCGATGGCATCGTTGTCGCTGCGGGTGAGAGGCTGGTTACTAACCGTGAGTACTGTATTGGCTGTGGATGCTTTGCTAGCTGAGCAACAATTGCAGAATGGGCTGGGTTGGGGCTGCTCTGCAGGCGGCGGCGACGTCTCTTTGGCGTCCGCAAAGCACCGCGAGCTGATCCCGGTGTCGCGATTTTGAGCAGGGCCCGCCCGCGTGGCGGGAACCTTCGGTCTGGACACGCACATGGTCGCGGATTTGGGCCCGAGCGTGTGTGACACCGAGGTGCCGCCCACCTGCCTGAGCGCGGCGGACCAGCGCCAGGACCAGCGCGTGCGTGGCGGGGGCTTGTCACGACTCGGCTGAGTTTATGGTGTACAAACCGGCCACGCAAGTGTCCGCAAGTTGACACGGATCCTGTCCACCTCGTGCACCCGCGCATGTGGCGCGCTGTCGACAGTGGCCTCGGCGCATAGACTGCAGTGAGAGGATGTCTGCTTGGCGCATCGGATCGTCGCTACAGCTCGACGACGACGGAGCCATCACCGCCATAGCCACCATAACTTACAGAACCGCCCCAGGCAAGGCGAGGTGAGGCCTGCCTGGCTACATTGCTGCAGGATTCTTCATCGCGGACGCCTGCGATTGTTCAATGGCGCTACCCGTGATGGGGCATAATCGTCCGCTTCAATATGATGCCCCCAAACGGATGTACAGTACAAAGTGTACTGTACAGTCCACAGCTGTCTGACGTGACAAAAAGCCTGGCCTAGATCTGTGTCATGCCCTGCCCTGCTGGCTGGGCTGCAACGCTGCAGGCTGCAGTTAATCGATCGTGCAGGGCCACGAACCTAGGGTACCTAACAATGTGACCATTGAGCTGGTTTAGAAGTGCTTCCATTGATGCTTAACTTACAGTCGTGTTACACTCGAATAAAATAGGGTCTAGCTCTGTTTCTCTCTACATGTAGAACTCAAGCGGCTCGTCCTCGTCCAGCAAGGACTCGAGCGCGTCGAGCAGGTCCTGGTTGGTGGCCGTCTCGGTGAGGACCATCTCGGCGCTGAGCGTCTCGGACCAGAGGTCGAACTCGAAGCCTGCCAGCGGGGCGCTGGGGATCCACTGCTCAGCGGCGGTGGGGCTGCCAGCAGCCACAGCCTTGATAGACGCCGTCGGGCTCATGCACGTCGCGGCCTCGCCGCCGTGGTGGTTCTTCAGGTGGCGGTTCAGGTTGCCCGTCGTGCTGAAGGTCTTGCCGCAGCCCGGCACGAGACACACCTTGACGTCGCTGCCGAAGTGGAACTTCATGTGCTTCTCCAGCTTGATGTTGCTCGGGAACGTGCAGATGCAGCCCTGCACGGGACACTTGAGCGGCTCGATGTAGCCGTGCAGGCGCTTGTGGCGCGAGAGGTTGCCCGAGGTGCTGAAGCGCTTGGCGCAAGTGGGCACGGGCACACGTGCGGGCGCTCGCCCGTGTGGGTCTTGGCGTGCTCGGCGAGTGTGTACTTGCGGTTGAACTCGCGGTGGCATCCGGCCTCGGAGCAGCGGTAGACGCCCGACTCACTGTGCTGGCGCCGGAGCTCGGGGCTCATGTTGGCCTGGAACTCGGTAGTGATGGGGCTCATGGTGCTCATGCTGATGTGTGTGTGTGTGTGTGTGTGTGTGTGGAGGAAGGCAAATTCGAAAGTGAGCTGAGCCGAGCTGAGGGCGGCGCGATCCGCCGGGGCGGACCAAGCCAACTGTCGATCGTCGGAGCTGTCCATCGAAACCGCGCCCGGCTTTTTATGTCGATGCATAGTGAGACCAAGTCAAATCTGACTCCCTAGCCGTTACCCTCCACAAATCGAGTCGGAACGCCACACTGACGTCTGGAGTTCAGCTAGCCGAACGGCGTGTGACAGCGCTCACTGTTCGTAGAGGAAGAGCCACAAGCGAGCGCCTCGCCAGCCTGAGATATCGGCGCGCTGCTGTCTCCGCCTGAGCCAAGCCAGGCCAGGACTGCCATGTCCACTTTTGCCTCGCTTGACGCCGAGTTGCCGTTACTTCGCACTGCACCAATCGAGTCGCTCGAGCTCAAGCCTGGGGCTCAGCTCACCTCACGCGAAGGCCTGTGTGGACACGCTTCGAGGCAACGAAATCCGCGCGGATTGTGTCGTGGTCCGACGTGCGGCGAAAAGGTCGAGCTCCTGAGATCCAAGGACTAAGATCCACCGCGGGCTTTGCCGCAGGGCGGAACGTAGGAGACCAAAGAGCACGCTATCAACTCGACAAGTTACCGAGCAAGAAATCTAGCGCTGTGTAGTTGCATCGCGCGGAATAGCGTAGTGTTGTCTATAGTAAATGCAAGCAACAGCTTCGAATAGATGGCGATGTCTACTACTGTACAAGATTCACTCTACCATAGGTAATAGAAAGCGTTGTGTTTGTGTACTGGTATGTTCGACGCATGCCATTCTGTTGTTGATTTTAAGTAATTCCTATGTGCAAGGTGTTGAGATTCTCTCTCTCTGAGTCTACGAGTTCTAAGGGTAGCCGAGCTCCTGCACGTGGAAGCGGATGATGTCGTCCACGAGGCAGCTCTGCCTGTCACCGTCGCACTTTGGGCCGTCGAGCCCTGTGTCGATCAGCAGCGCGGACAGGTTGTCCAGCGTTTCGTCCAGTGCGGCGAGGTGCTCGTCGCGTTTGCGGTTAAAGTTCGCCGCCGACTCCTGCGGCAGCGGGTTCGTGCCCGTCGACCAGGCGCGCTTGAGTCGGCACTGCGGGGCACCGAACTGCGTCTCCGGCCGCCACGCATCCGCCGTCGTGGGGCTCCAGGCGTCGAGCGTCACGCTGCCGCGCGGCGTACGCAGCGTCGTCGCCGGCACAACATCGAAGTGCTGGTTCTTCATGTGGCGGTTGAGATTGCCTGTGGTGGTGAAGGTCTTGCCGCAGCCGGGCACCTCGCACAAGTGCACGGGCCCGCCGTAGTGGAACTTCATGTGCTTCTCGAGCTTGAGGTCGCTGGGAAAGCTGCAGATGCAGCCCTCCACGGGGCAGCGGATGGGCTCGATGTAGCCGTGCAGGCGCTTGTGCCGCGCGAGGTTCCCGGACGTCGTGAAGCGCTTGGCGCACGAGCGCACGGGCACACGTGCGGCCGCTCGCCCGTGTGGGTCTTCATGTGCTCGCTGAGCGAGTACTTGCGGCTGAACTGGCGGCGGCAGCTGGGGTCAGGGCAGCGGTGGAACAGCGGGTCCTCGGCAGGTGGTTCGGCGCTAGTGTCCGCCATCGTTGCTGCGTGGATTAATACAGTTGTGTCGAGACTGCTGTGTCTGCCGAGCGGCTGGCTGGGAGACTGCAACTGGTAAAGTGAGCGCCCGCTCGCGTCGTCGCCGTGATGATGGCGTGGCGTAGCCTGCAGCCTGCAGCAGATTTGCTCGATCCCAGTTGACCCAAAATCGAAGCCCGACGGCGATCCAGACGAGCGAAACAAGGTTAGGCTCTTGATCTATGCTGTACACTGGAGGACCATTGTTGTCGCCTCGCAGCGGCGGCGAGAGCGCTGGTGGCCATGCCGCCGCATTGACTTTCCTCGGTCCGCCGCCGCACGTGCGCTTTCCAAGAGACGACGGGCGGCGGACGCTCGCCGGAGCGATTGCAGGCTGTAACAGCGTTGACGCTCACATCAACGCTTCAACTTTGCGCCTTTGCGGCGTATGACACACGCGCAGGAGTGGCACTCGCCCGAGTACTGTGGCGAGCCGGCTCTCTTGCGGACAGCGAAAGCTCCGCGTTGGTGGACCCATCGTCCGTAGAGGGCGGACCCTTGGCCCCATCGCCGAGGAGAGCAGACTTCGCTTGCAACTCGTTGCGGCCGAGCTGCGCGGCCCCCATCGTCGTGATACTCTCGAGATCGGCTTGTACAGTCCGCCTCGTTGGAAGATTCGGTACATGTAAGGACCTCCCTAGCACCGCAATGCTACAGAGCGCGTGAATCCATCGGTTTGTTTGACATGTTGACGCTCTCACGGGAACCTCCCGCTGGTCGAGCTGCTGCGACTCCCGTCACCCACAGCAAGTACATGTACACACACGACTCGACTCAGCTGCAATGCTGCGGTCGCGGGCGTTGAAACCCTCGCGATCAATCTGCACGGCCGCTTGCCGTTCGCGCTCGGGGGCGATGAACGGAGCCCTCCTCTGTCCGTGAGATGGCACCCGGCTCACGGACGGTCGCCGCGAGCTTTCAATCAAGTTGCCAGTCCCGACTGAAAAGTGGACACGACCGGGGCATAATCGTAAAACGCGGCGTTGATGCCTCACGCAATGGGCGACGAGCAGCCAGATGGCGCGCGTCCAGCAGCAAGATGTCAGCGTCTGCGTGCGTGACTGTTGTGTCCGCCGTGGACAAGCCCGGCTGCAGTGCAGCATGGTCATCGCTGGCTGCGTGCTCCGTATCACCGCGTGTGGCGATCGCCGCCGGATCGGATTCGCTTTGACGTAGCTGCTCAGACCATGCGTACTGTAGCGCGGCTTTCTTCAGTGTACAGTACAGGCATTTCGCTGGTGCCACCGATGTCACACGTTTCGCCGACGTACGCGCGTGCATCTCAGGGGCCAGCTGGGCGCGACTGGAGAGTCCTCCTCCTTTTCGAGGTCCCACCTCACCT
The DNA here is from genome assembly GCA_024211575.1 of Phytophthora melonis. Taxonomy (NCBI): domain Eukaryota; phylum Oomycota; class Peronosporomycetes; order Peronosporales; family Peronosporaceae; genus Phytophthora; species Phytophthora melonis. The sequence continues at coordinate 571,778 of JAMXKT010000094.1, read as the reverse complement.
CGACGAGACCAGCACGGGCGTCGTCCGGCCGAGCCGCCTCCGCCGCGCTGTCCGTCGTTCCACCACCTCGCATAAGTCGCGTGTACTCTGCCCATTTTGGTATTCCCTGGCTCACGTACGCACCATGGCAGCCTCCGACACCACTTTCGAAAGCTCGCTCGCGCTGCAACGCCTCGCGTCGGCGCCGCTGCCTCAGACAGAGAGCTCAGCTACTATTGACCCGACGCCTACAGCGCACCGCTGCACGGAGCCCGGCTGCGACCGCCACTTCAACCGCAAGTACACGCTGCTCGAACACATGAAGACCCACTCGGGCGAGAAGCCGCACGTTTGCCCCGTCAGAACATGCGGGAAGCGCTTCAGCACTTCGGGCAACCTGTCGCGCCACAAGCGTCTGCACGGGTACATCGAGCCGCTCGAGTGCCCCGTGGAGGGCTGTCTGAGCTCCTTCCCGAGCAACAACAAGCTCGAGAAGCACATGAAGTTCCACCTCGGCAGCGCCGTCCAGGTGTGCACCATCAACCACTGCGGCAAGACCTTCAGCACCACGGGCAACTTAAACCGCCACATCAAGCACCAGCACCTGGACGACGTCCCCAGTGGTGTTATGTCTCCGTCACAGTTCAATGTACCGAGCCCCACGAGCGCCGAGCAGCAGTCCACAGCCTCTTACACTGCTCTCCTGCTGGAGAGCAGCATGGAGGTCTCCCGTCCGCCTGCCATCGACGTCTCAGTCCTCCCGCAGCTCACTCCAGAGCAGTGCGAGAGCTTCCGGCTGCCGCCGCCCAAGGCCCCGACGACCTGGCACTCGGTCGAGATGGTCGATGCGCTCACGGAGATCTTCGACGAGGCCGTAGCTCAACCTGAGGAGGACGGCACGATCAGCATCCTCGACGACATGGTCAACTTCCATGTGTCCCACATGGCCTAAAGCAAACCGCCAGTGTGTGTGTTTAGATGTAAGTACGAAGTAAAATAAGTTATGAGGGAATGAGAGGAGTTGTTTTGTTACCCGACAGCTCCTGTTGACGTTTGTCATCGCGTTTTCACTGCTCGCGCTTGCTTCATTCCGTGCCGTGGCACCGCCGCTCTATCACTGGATTGCACACCTCCGAAACGCTCTTTCGAGATCATTAGAAAAGTCTTCTCAAGGTAGACGAAGTGTCCTCCGATAACTCCATCGTGTATCCACAATCATGGCAATCTTCATTTAACTTATTACGACTAGGATACGAAACCACATGCTCCGTTCTCCTTTATAGCTCGATGTGGTCGACATGGAAGCTCACCATGTCGTCCAGGAGGTTCTGCGGCTGAGGCTGAAGTGGCGGGGCCGGCAGGGGCTTCTCCGGGTCCGCCGAGCCGTACTCCATTTCGTCGAAGATGGAGGACAGCACGTCGGCGATGCCTGGGTTGCGTGTGCCTCGCGGAGTCACTCCGACAGGGGACGGCAGTTGAGACGGCATCACCTGCGCAGGGCTCGGTCGGGTGTAGTCTCCACTCCACCGACTGCCGGTGCCGTAGTACTGCTGGGCGACACCGGGGGCGAACGAAGGCGGCACCAACTTCATGGGCGGATTGACGACCCGAGGACTCGGGAACTGGTAGCCCATGTCCACGGGTACTGCACCTGTGGAACCTGAACGTGGAGCTGCTGCTGCTGAGGCGGGTGGATCAACAGCGGCGCGTTGGGCTGCGGTGGCGGCAGTGGACGCAGCGTCTCGTTCGGGTGGTGGTGCTTGGCGTGGCGGTTGAGGTTGCCCGTGGTGCTGAAGGTCTTGCCGCAGTTGCCGATGGTGCACACGTGCACGGGGCTGCCGAGGTGGAACTGCATGTGCTTGTCGAGCTTGTTGTCGCTCGGGAAGGTGCAGTAGCAGCCCTCGACCGGACACTCGAGCGGCTTGATGACGCCGTGCAGCCGCTTGTGGCGCGACAGGTTGCCCGACGTGCTGAAGCGCTTGCTGCAGGACCGCACGGGACACACATGCGGCTTCTCGCCCGTGTGGGTCTTCATGTGCTCGACCAGCGTGTACTTGCGGTTAAACTGGCGGTCGCAGCCTCGATGCGGGCACTTGTGCGGTTTGTCCACGCGCGGCGGAGGCGGCGACGACGTAGAGGAGGGCGACGTGGCGCCGGCGGCCGAGCTGGGATCGCTGTACGAGTACTTGTGGACGGACTCGAATTGCATCATGATGGTGCTGGCGACTGGCAAAACTGGAGGCAGATGGATCGATATCTTCGTAGCTAGCCACGATGTCGCTCGGTCGTTCTCGCCTCGATCGGTGGAAATGGCGGAATGAAGCGAGCGGCGCGCTGCGCTGCGCTTTCGCGGTGATAGCTTGGGTACATGATGCTCGGGGATCCCTGCTGCAGATGCCACTGTTAGTTGCTCGAGCCATTTCTCAGGGCCGCCGCGTGTGACATCGCACGCACCGATAGCCTGATGACGCTCGGATGGCCCTCAGCCGAAGCTGCCCGGGAGAAAAGGAGCGCGCGGCGACTGGCAAAAGAGGGCTTGGGCGTCTGGACGAGCACGCAACCGCACACTGCGGACATCACGCAGCCAGGAGATGAAGGAACGGCGTGGCGGCGACGAAGACGGCCAAGACTCTGCCAGCCGGATGCGATGGCGGTCCACGTGCGCCCCGCTCAGGATGTTGCAGCTCACCATCTTGTCCACCGAGACGCTGGGGGCATAATCGCAACCGCGGGGTCGATGACCATGCTGAAAATCCACCGAGCGTCGGTGAATCGGTCCGCTTCAAGTGGTCCCTCCGCCTTGAGCAACACGGCAGCGTGCCCGACTGCGCCGGTTCTGCCACGCCTGCTGCAATGCCGATCCGCGGTGTACGTGTTCACTGCTCGGGATCGGTAAGGCAGCGTTGCCTGGGATGCATTTTGATTCGAGTCCAGCATGCTGTTGATCTCGAGCTCTGCAACAATTGCATTCCGACACATAACGTCACGGGTGAGTACACTTGTGGATTGCCTTGCTCACTTCCTTTCATCGACGTAGGCACCATGAGTAAGTAACTTAAAATAGCTTGTGTGCTGTGCTGAAGAGCAGTCTTCCATTGCCAACCTCCAGGACCTATTGTATCGCTTATTTTAGGTTCAAGAACACAAAACATGATTTCCTATAGTAGATCACTTTTGCAAACCGACCAAAAAGACAACAAGACAGCATGGGCGTGACCAAGGAGATCATCTCGGAAGGCAACGGGCCGACCCCCACCAAGGGCGCGTCCGTGACGGTGCACTGCACGGGCTACGGCAAGGACCGCGACCTGCAGCAGAAGTTCTGGAGCACGAAGGACCCGGGACAGACGCCCTTCACCTTCAGCGTGGGCCTGGGCCAAGTGATCAAGGGCTGGGACGAAGGCGTGCTGGGCATGAAGCTCGGAGAGACGGCGCGACTCACCTGCACGCCCGACTATGCGTACGGAGCTGGCGGGTTTCCGGCCTGGGGATATCCTTTTCACCAAATACTTTTGTATAGTTGCTAGCTGCATATTACTAGAGGATACTTTTTGATCCATGTCGCTTCCTTAACTGTGACGCTTGTTGTGTGTGAAGTGTACGATTCAGCCGAACTCGACGCTGATTTTCGAGATCGAGGTGCTCAAGATCAACTAAGAAGGAAGGGGTGGATATTCATCGCTGTCAAAATGCTTTCAGGCTTCGTGACCGAAGAGGCGACAAGCTGAACAATGGAGACAAGTGTGTAAGAGAGTCCACGAAGAGAGAAATCCACTGCATAGCTTGCTACGCAGTTACGTTTCCATTTGCTTGACATACTTGAGACTTGGTTGATACAGCGACGACGCAGCACACGGATTCCTGGAATCGAAGTCGATGTTTGTTGTTTGGCAGCATCACCACCAGTTGCAACTGCGCTTGGTCGTGTGACGATGCATGGTGGCAGCATTACCTCTCTCAGCGCGTCCGCGACGTCGTCGGTCTCTGGTCAACTCGAGCTCATCGCTGGATTCTGGCACGGCACGTCGGTTGTACCGGTGCTCGCTGGCATCTCTGCGAATCTCTCCGATGTCCACATCACGACGCTCTCTGCGAGCTGCAGGCACCAGTAGCAGTTAGTGAGAGCAATTAGCTTCGATAAAGCTTCAGTAGTTACCTTGGTCGCCTGCGCTACCCATTCTGCCCGACACTTTCCACAGCTCCAACACCGTGGCTGCGACGGAAGTGGCCATTTTCATAAACTCGACAATGCCCAACCGCTCACCATTGCAAGCCCCCCCTCCTCCTTGCCGAATGCCCCCGGGCGCTGGCACAATAATCACCACGATGAACGCAATGGTGACCCCTAAGAAGAAGGCATCCAGTTTTGATAGTGAGAGCTCCATGAACCGTTGAGAGACTGAAAGATAATGTGAAAAATGAGGCGTGGAAGTCAATTCCTTTCTTGCGATATCTACGACCGAACAAGTTGTCCACGACTACCATTTGACTCGGCCACGTCAATACAGTTAAGAATACCAATGCACCTGAACAACTAACGGGGTCTCACGGTTGCCTTGCTACCCAAGGCAGCTACATTCATTTGTTTGGCTTGCATTACGCACGACTGGGCAAGACCAAAGAGAAGGCTAGATAAGAGGGACAGTGTGGTCATTGCCACCTCTTCCTACACCGCTTCACCGCTTGATGCTTCAATAGTACGGGCCACGACGCGGTCCAGCAACAACAACCCCGCCGCGAACAACACGTCGACCAGCGACAACGACCTCGTCGTCGCCAAGTGCCTCCGCATCATCCGTCAGCTCGTTGTCAATACCACGGAGCGCTACATCAGAGAATTGTTAGTAAGCAGCGATGCTACGCTACGAACCACCGCATTTTACAATACCTACCGCGGTAGCCGACACCACCAAGCCCACCAACGCCACCGGGTCCACCAATGCCACCGAGCCCACCGAGCCCACCAAGCCCACCTAGGCCACCTAGGCCACCAAGACCACCAATGCCGCCAACACCTCCAATTCCACCGAGGTCACCTCCCCCAAGGTCATCGTCGTCTCCGATCTCAAACTTTGGGTTCTCGTCACTTGCCAAAACACGCTTGCCGCTAGAATACTTCTTCGAGGGCCGAGCGTGTTTCGGGTGCTCCATATGCCCGGGCATATGCGACGCCATCGCCGCAGCAAAGAGAATCGACGCGAAAACGAGGAAGATGGCCTTCATACTTGGTTCTTGGGGGAGGTACTGCGCAGTCCCGGAGATATTTGCGAGTGAAAGCCCAAGCGATGGTAGCTTGCGTGTTTGAAGCCACTCCCTCTCTCATCCGGCCCGTTCGTCTAAATGCTCAAAGATCAACCGCATCAAATTCGGAGAATGGCCCTAAAAATGCCGAAGAGATCATGCATTCAAGAAAGTTGTTCGAAGTCACGAGCTAGATACTTTGAAGCTTTCGCTCCAACTGTTTGATCTGTGGCCGAACATAGCAAACAACACCTGTAAGAAGCTGTCCCTGTTTAGCCTATGCAAAGGTGCAGTACCTTGTCATCCCAAGCTGCGACTTCGTCTTGGAATTTGGACTCTTCCTGCGCACATTGCTGTTGCAAGCTAAGCTCTTGACGACGAAGTTCAAACTCGATGCGCTTTTGTTTGTCATCACTGGCCGCTCCGGATTCATTGAAATGGCTTGCGTACTCTGTTCCATGCTAGAAGCGTACAATCGTTTAGTTATCCCAACCGCGCCATAGATCATAAACTAAATCTGCTACAAACCTTGATGCCCTCGCCTAAAAGGCGACTCAAATCTTCAACTTGACGAAGCTGCACAGCCATTTTCTTTTCTTGTTCCAGTAGCGAGTCTCTTTCGCGGCGAAGTTTTGCTTGCTTCTTGATGGTGCTCTTCCTCTCGCGCTGGTGCTCTTGATGCTCCTCCTTAAGAGCAGCGCTCTTCTTCTGGGCATCATTCACCGCGGCATTTAAGCTTCTGACTTTTTCTTCTTGCTGCTCAATATATGTCGCCAGTGAGGCGAGTTCGTTATCAAGTCCCTCTGTCGTAGATTTCGCTGCCGCAATCTGAGCGCTAAGATCCTCCAACGTTGCGTTCAACTACAACAGTGTTTTGCTTAGCTCCGCCCACACAGCAAATGCATATTGCTCGAATAACGATGCACTTACTTGAGTGTGATCTTCATCCAGTAGCTTGAGTAGATTCTGCACCGTTCACGCCAAGTTAAACAATAAGCTCACTACTTGCGAATAATCAGAACGTACCTGTTTCTCTTCCAGCTTCCTCTGAGCAGATTGAGCATGCTCGCGCTTAGAAACCAACTCTTCTTGAAGACGAGTTGTATCGAAATTTTCTCCACCGCGGCCAATTGCAGACATCGAGCTCGACAACTCAGCGATTGCGCTCTGTACGTAACCTCCTCAGTACCAATACTAATCCGAAACACGCTGAGGTACTTACTTCAGCAACAGCGAGTTGTTCGTTACGCTCTTGGAGCCTGACCGAGATAAGTTGCGTGAACGATCAAGAAATACGAGTTTACGAAAGGTTTGGACTTACATACCTCCCTTCCAGTGCCTCGCGTTTAGCACTAAGCGCGTCAATGACAGACAGCGCATCCTCGTTCGTCATCTGGCCTCGTTCGAGCTCTGAAACAATTATAATGGTGTCAGCCATGCACATGCTTGTAGAGCCATCGTGGCCAAGCACAACCCTGCAACTTACCAGAGGTGATGAAGGAGATTCTGCGTTTGAGTGAGCTGATCTCGTTCTTCGTCTTGAGTCGAAACTTTCTGCGCTTGGCTTTCAACTTACCTTCGAGCTTCCCTGTACAGACGGCATACATGATGTTAGAGCAGAAACAAGTTATTTTACTGCAAACAGGCGTACCATTTTCTCGGACAACACGGAGAGTATCCTCGCGCAGACGACTGAACAAGATCTCGGTTTCTTTCTCTTTGTAGAAGATCGAATCACGCAGTTTGTGGGCCTCCTGCTCGCACTTCAACACGTCGGCTTCGAGCTTGGTCCTCTTTTCCACAAGTTGACGTGTTTCTTCCTCCATTTGGACGAGGAACTGCTGAGTATATTTGATCTTCGCGCGGAGCTTCTGACGGGAAGACCTCTGTTCCGTCGGCTCGGCGTACTCGTCCAAGGCGGCAGCAACTGTCAGAAATTCAAAGAAATTGTTGTTAGGCGAATATAATGGCAAGTCTCACCTTCCTATCCAAATACCCGTGCGTGTTTCCATCTCTACAGCCTCCTTAGACTGGGACAACTTCTGCAACTCAGCAGTAGACTCCATGATCTGGTGCCTCAAGCTCAGCATAGCGGCTCGCTGCTGCTGAAATCGTGAGCGCAGCACCCGCACTTCACTCTCGCGCTGCGCCACAGCGTCTACGATGACAACTATTAGATATAGACGTAGCGAAAATCCCCATCACATGCCCGCCTACCTTGGAACTGACGATGCTTGGCTTCGGCAACTGTTCAACCCCGACGTAAGCATCTTCAAGACCCTCGCATTTACCATCAGACATGGCACTCATCCACTCGTACCAACTTGTTTTTCCTCGAGGCTCTGAAGCTCGTTAGCGTCTTCGGTCAATGCGTCTTTCAATGCCTTGTAGCGTGCGCGTTCTTGTGCGATCAAATCCTGCAGATTGTGTATACAATGTTAGACCGGCTCACAGCATTCGCCCTTCGGGATGTTTGACACACTTGACACACCTTGAAGTGTTTGATGCGGGCGTTCACCGTGGCCACGTTGCGTTCATTCAGCTTGATGCTCTCTATGAGCTCCATCTCCGCCTGCATCATCTCCACTGCAAGAGAAACAACGGCCACCAAGCCGTCCGTCAGTAGGTGTAAGAGAAAGCTCTGACCGGGGGGGGGCAGACGCACCAATGTACTTGCGCAGCTCGCCGATGTCGTCTCCCATGAGCATCGCCCTGGCGCTCGCTTCATCTGCTCGGGGCCTCTCCATCTTCTTGCCGCTCGCTTCCACTTGCGCCTTTGAGTGCGGAAAGCGAAATGGATTGCGGAATCCAAGGGAAACCATGTGACCATCACTCTGACCTCCAAGTTGAAGTTCGCGGCAACCTGCAGCAAGCTGCTGCCCTGCTCACTGTGGAGGGTGCCCTACACTCCGTAAGATGAAATCCTGATCATCCATTCATCCATGCGTCCATATTGCTATTTTAATGTGTACCAGCAACTGACATCTGAGCGAGTTTGTTTAGGCGGGAAGAGTCACCTCAGTAGCAAACGCAGCAGCACCAGGCGTCATGGTCTCCGCTTCCACGGTTGGCGTGACGACAGATGTGTGCGCCTTGTCCGACCAAGTGAAGAAGTACCGTGCTCGCGTCGTCCAGAACAGCCAAGGCGCCGACAGCGACGGCAAGAATGCTGCTTCGGCGTCGGCCATTCCGTCGCTGCTGCTCATGTGTCTCAAGATCATCTCGGACCGCTTCCGTCTGCAGCCCAAGGCGCAGAATGTGCCTCGGCAGTTCCTGCCAGAGGTCATGGCTCGCCTTCCGTTGGACCTCGACGTGTGCGTGACGGCTCCGAATGTGACGGACGAGAACTACTGGAAGCGCTGCTGCCTCAGCAAGACGCAGTGGAAGAACATTCAGATCGCGGACCATGGACTCACGTGGAAGCAGCTTTTCCTAGAGAAGCATCTGCAAGATCTACTCGAAGACTTCGATCCATCGCTGGATGATCATGACCACTTGATGGCCGTTGTAAAGGCTTCAAGTGAGTACATTTTCACCCTGGAGATCGACCAACTACTGTCGCATCTGGACTTGAACGAGATCTGCGCGCAGTTGCGCAATTTGACCAGGCTTCGAGTGACCTACGGCGTCAAGCAGATTGGGATGAAGTACGAGCGCATGCTGTTTGGGATGAAGATCTCCGACGCGACCAACCTCTCGCACATAATCAAGTCGTCGAACTCGCTGACGACGTTGTGGCTACCCAGCAACCTGCTCGACGACGACCTGCTACGGATGCTCATGACGGGGCTCGTGAAAAACACCAGCATCACGTCGCTCGATCTATCACACAACAAGCTGACGAACCACGGAGCGAGGTTATTGTCCAAACTGCTCGGCCCCGAAAGCGTGATCACCACGCTGAAGCTGTGCGACAACCAGATCCACGCAGAGGGCGGGAGGTACCTCAGTCGCGGGCTCAAGTATAATACCAGCCTGGTGGAGCTCGATCTTCGGCTCAACCGCCTCACAGACGACGGCGGTCGAATGCTGTTGGAAGGCCTCGTTGAGCACACCTCGCTGACTAACCTGAACTTAAGCAGTAACATGCTGGGCAAGGAGAGTGCCGAAGCGTTAGCTGAAATCCTCGGCGACTCGCTAACGGCGCTTCGCTCCCTTGACCTGAGCAGCAACGCGCTGGCTGAAAGCGATGGAGACGTGCTGCTGCAGGGGTTGCAGCAGAATAACACACTCGTCGCACTCGACCTGCGCCAAAACACGCAGATCCCCGCTGATGCCGATTGCCTCGTGAAAATTGCACAAAAGATTCGACAGAACGAAGTGAACATGAAGACCCCGCCCTCCACTGAAGGGGGTGGTAACAGCTCATAAGCCACTTGCACCATCTTGCCAGCCTATTCCTCAGCACTCGCTTCCTGGCGCGACACCAACAGCGCATGCGTTAATGAAATGTACACGACGCTATGTGCCTCGCTCCCGTTTCCATCCTCTTTTTCGTCGGTCTGCTTGTCTTTACCATTTGTTCGCACACACGCGAACAGAAGCTGTTTCTTGACCATTTTGGCCACGCGACAGAAACTCACGACATCCACGCGTGCGAACTCTTCATGGTAGTCTTTCACCACCACCAGAGCGACTGCGTGCGTCTGCTTGGGGTCATCTATGCAAAAAAGTACACAAAGTGTTAACAGCAAGTTCATCCTTCCATCCGCTCACAACCCGCGTCTGACCTTTGTAAATGAGGAAATCGGCACCGAACTTTGAGCCGAAAGTCACGACGTAGCCTCGCTCCCATAAATCTCGGAAAACAAGCAGTCGAGCCCGACGTTGTGACGCTGTATTGAACCATAGCGTTTTAGTACTGATGCGTCAACTAACAAGGATTAAGCAGCTCTTACACAGTCTCCACGTGACGCCATCGCTATCCACGGCATCTTCTTGCCGTGAATCGCCTCTCAATTCTTCTGTAATTGCATTCACTAGTGTCCGTCTCTCCTCCTCCATGGCCCCATGTCCAGTAAAGTCTGCTACCGACGTCTCTAGTCGAAGGAACCCTTTCACGACCCCCAGCGCCATCTCTTCCAGCGCCAACCGCAGCCGTGGGGGTACTGCAGTCGCACTTGGAGCCGCCCCATCAGGTGAACCATACATACGACACTCTTGTTGTAGAAATGCAATTTGCTGCGGGTCGGTAACCAGCGCGTACGTGGCGTCCGCGTCCGACGCCTCCACCACCATCGCCATCGCCACGCTCATATTGCTGGAAGTAGCACACTGAATACTACAGCCAATCACATATCGTTACATCAACCTACACTTATAGGGCGCATCCTACAAATCGTTTAGTCAACGTTGCGGGTTCAAGTAGCGGTCCGACGGACACCGGCGGTACCTTACCACAAGCGGATCGATCGACCATGGCGGACGAGAGCAAGAGGACGACGGTGGAGACAGACGTAGCGGCGGAGGGCGACTCCCAGTCCACCAAGACAGTCACGCGCACCACGACCACCATCACGCGCGTGGTCTCGCCCTCGCCTGAGGCTCCCGCGTCCTCCGCCTCGATGCTCGCCAAGACCTCGTCGCTTCTCGCCGCGTACGAGGCGTGGGTGGGCAGCCACACGGGATTGGCCCGAAATGTGGAGACCACGCTGTACGTGGCGCCGCAGCTAGTGCCGGTGCGTGGCTTCAACTCGAAAGATCTCGGAAGATTTTTATTTTATTATTGTTGTACAGATTTTCTTAACGTATCTCTTGGTTGCTTGATGCTGCAGAAGCGGGTGATGGAGCCGGAGGTGGCCACACAGTTCGGCTACTCGCTGGTGGGGCTGCTGCACCTGTACCATGACTACGTGCTGTGGAAGAAGGACTATGCGGAGCAGGAGCCGCCGACCGGCAGCCAGAAGTGCGTCTGGAGTTGAAGTTGCTGTGATGGCATAATGTGGCTGGGTTGCTGATTGTTGCTGCTCTGCTCCGCGCAGATTGACGCGGTTGGTTCGGGTCCCGCTGTCGCTGATCTCGCACGTGCAAGTGCTGGCGGAAGTCGTCGCCCGCCGAGTTGGCGGAGACGTTGGCAAGTGGCGCCTGATCGTGTGGGTTGAGGTCGTGAAGAGTGTGCTCCGTCTCGTGTTGCTTGCACAGCGCCGTCGTGCCATGATGATCCGTGGCGGCAAGGTGAGTGAGCTTGTTGCTTCGTTGTGTCGTGCGAATCTAGACTCACAGGTTTCTCTGCTACAACGATACAGTACAAGGGCGTGGAATCTGCTCCTCGGCCATCGGCATTTGCGCGCTTCAAGAAGCCGAAACAGCCTGGTTCCCGCACGGGCAAGACCTTCGGAAAACGTGAGTGATCGAATGGCCGAGTTGAAAGCTTCATTTGTGCTAAGCTTTTGGTATGGTATCTTTTATCATTGCGATGATGTAGCTGCAGTGTCGGAGCCTGAACCGATGAAGGAGACGAGTGTCGAGGAAGCCCCCAACAAGATCATGTTTGAAGTGAGTCGAGGAAAAATCGGCATCTTATACTTGCCTGCATTGATTAACCACGGTGGGTTATGCTTGATAGGACGCAACGATTGAAGTTGCGGAAGGCTCGCGGGAGGATCTCCTTGTAGCGGGAGAGGTCTGCCACATCTTGCGGCCCGTCGTGTATGCACTGCTGCGTCGTCGCCGACCGGAGACCTCGTGGACACCCGTGGTGGCATCGCTTCTCGTGGAACTCTCTGGGTACGTTCTTGCCGAATGTAACACGGTCAGCAAGCAGCGGAATGGGTCATTTGGCTTACGCCGCCTTTTGTTTTTATGCAGTTTGGCGCTGTCTGCTGCAGCTGTTAAGCCGGTGGAGCCGAAGAAGCCTGTCACCGCTGACAAGGCGAAGGACGAAATCGCAGCCCGAAAGGTTTGTTTGACTTCTATCCCCATTGTGCTATTAGACTATCGAAGTGCTTACCGTTGTTTAGATGGCTCTTCTTCTGTACTTGCTGCGCGATCCAGTGTTTGCAACTGTCACGAAGCCTGCTACTGGAAAGGTAGGTCGAGGATTTTTGAACAGGGCAGCAAACGTGTACTCACTGCTCATTTGATGCACATATGTATAGGCTGCGGACGTGCTCGACTACGTGCCACTCGTGGGCAAGCTGTTCCGCTTTGGCACGACTGCTGTGCTGGACTACTACCACCAGTTCCACTTCTACACCTCGGCGTCGTAGAGTTCCTTGGTCTGGTAGGCTGTTTCTCCGAAATCGTTTGTACAACTCTTGTTTCCGAAGTAAGAGTTTGCATAAAATAATTGTGGTTTTCGCCGGAATATCTTTTGTACTTCACGTGTCATTTTCGAGGATTTACTCTGGAACTGTAAGATGCAATGTCTGGTTTCTAACATGGTCACTTCTGAAGCTGCGCCGACACGATCAGCCAAGGACGGAAGTAAATACTCACCTCTGCGACTAATGAAGATTCTGGCAAGTCTGATGGTGTTGGTGGCGATTGTGGGGACTTGGGTGAATGCTGAAGAAGGTACTGAAGCTATTTTCTGCGCTAGTACCAGTTCCGGTGTTTATTTGTTGAGCTCTTTGCAGGCAATGGGCTGGGCTACCTCGAGGATCAGCACCCAATTGGAACTGCGAACTTGCGTAGCGAAGACGACGGGAGCGGCAGTGAGTCTGGTTCCGGTGACAATATCGGTCGCTATGGCAACAGCCGTAAGCTGGCCGAGTACGTTGAGTATGATGGAAGCGGAAGCGGGAGCGAATCCGGATCCGATGACAACCGCCACGAACTGGCTGAAGATGACGATGTGAACGCTTACTGCCGTCCTGGTGCCAACGATTGGCCCGCGTGCCGCTCCATCGGATACCCAGGATGCAAGCCAGGCATGGTTCGCTGGCCCCAATGCCGTAATGATGTCTGAAAGCGTCTGAAGAAGGGTGCGAATGCCTGCGCAGCGAGGCAACAACCTAGCAAATACGAAGTAGCTATGACCCAACGACAAAGAATATGACGTTCACAACGCAAGATTCAAACCGTACTCCCCGATTGCATTGTGGTGTAATTTGACAACAAACATTTATTTCGAGGGTCACGTTGTGACCGTGACCAGTGTGTAGAAGAGAAGGTAGGCCGACGTTAGCGTCTCTCTTCGAAAAGTTGGCTCATCAAGCACTGAGACCACGTCATCATCGATCCGAAGCCACTCGGCGGGCTCTTGTCGAGAATGGTGATGCCGCACATACGCGACGTAGTGACCAGAGTCAATTGAGTTGCCAAGATGAGCACACACGGCAGCTAGCTGGAATGTGACGCGCTTCTCCTCGTCTCGGATAAATGCATTCATGGTCATGTCCAGCAGCTCGTCGCTCCCACACGGGAAGCTCACGGGCGTATCCACCTTCTCCGTTTGTCCTCTCGTCGATGTATGCTTGAATCGTTGCAGTCGAAGAACCAACACAGGCGGCACACGCTGTAGTAGAATCTGCGTGAGGCGGGTGGTCTTGGCACGGCAGTAGCCATCGCAATACACGCGATTCTCACCAGTGAGCTGCTCAGGGTGACGAAAGTGCTCCAGGCACTCGGACAGCGTTTGATCGCCCTTCCCCGAAGCGATGGCGAGTGAAATAATCCTGTTCGCCGCAATAGCAAGCACGATCAGCCAATCCTATAAACCAAACCACTTTGGAGCAACCATACGCACCGTTGCTCTTCGTGAAGACACGTAAGGTTAGCACAACTGCAGCATTGCGAGCCTCGCACAATTTGCCCCGAAAACAGATCGGTAATCACTGAGGCGTTCTGTCGGAGAAAATGGCTCCAACGCGCCTCACCCAGGTTTGCTGCAGCAACAGCACGAAACATGTCAGTTCATGTCCATTGCGACCACTTCACCAGTCCCACCACCTCTCATACCGACTGCGTGCATGTACGATCTCGGGTCGTTTGGGTCGTAGCTCTTGAGCTTCTTGAGACACCACTTCTCCGCATGCACGAACTGCTGGCGCTCCTCCTCCTCTTCTCGTTGTGGCTGCGCCGGAACCCGCAACAGATCGTGCAGCAGTTCCAGCAAGAAGGACAAGAACTCCTCTGCATCCTGTTGCTCCTGCCTGGACGCAGCACTCGACACCAAGTAGCTGCAACGACTCGCAGCGGACCTGAAGCGCCGCATGCGCTGCTGGTTATCCTCCCTTGCGTTCCTGCGTCTGTCCTGCCGCGCTCCTCTGCGTCTCACGCCCGCCGCTTCAGCCTCCAGCTCCACCTCTTCTTCCTCCAACGGGGAGATTCCTCTCAGCAGACTCACGAGCGTCTCGGCCACCAGCAGCTTCTGCGCCTGAGCGTCGTCGGGCTGCCGCACCACGTGCAGCTGCGAGCGCATGCGCAGTGCGCGGTCCACGCTCTCGAGGAAGACCGGGACGGCGGCCAGACACTGCAGCACGGCGTTGGCGAAGCACAGGTTGCCGTTGTTGGGCAGGCCGCAGGGCAGCGTCGCGTCCTGAAGCTCTGAAGAGGAGCAGCAGCAGCAGCAGCAGTGCTGGACGTGGACGTGTCGTCCGCTTCGATCTCGACGCTTGGGACCGCCTCGACGTCGTCTAAGGACCCGATGCCGAGCCGCATGAGCGGCCTCTTGAGCCAGCGACGCAGCCAGAGCAGCGCCTGCGTCCACCAGAAGAGCAGTAGCCACGGCAGGCGCGCCGTCTTGGTCCGGGTCGAAGCGCCGAACCATGGCCCAGCCATGGTATAAAGGCGTCTTGAAGAATAATTTTGAGTTTTGTCAGAAAAATAATAAGCGAGACGGCATATGATTGGTGGAGAATGAAAAAATAATACTCGACCACACATACACCAATTTGACAATACAGACAATGCTGGGTCGAGCTGGAAGGTTGACGCCGCTGCTGACCCGCTCGCTGGCCGTGCAGACGCGATGCTTCGCCGCGAAGCCCAAGATCCAGTGCGTAGATCGTTGTTGCGGTTTGTGGATTATAATACCTACTAAGCTAATTGGGTGGGTGGGTGTGGTCGTTAGAGTGCCTGTGGACAAGTCCAAGGTGCATGAGACGCCCATCGTGCAGAACTGCGGCGGAGACTTTATGCGCTGGATGGGGCCCGGCAGCCGCTTCCAGATGTACTGCTCCTTGCTTCTCTCGGGCAGCCTCGTGTACCAGGCTGACGCCAGCGCCAACATGCTCGAGGTGCGTCAAGCGAAGAGTTTGGAGGATGGAGAGGTGACTGATTGAGTGAGTGGCGGGTATTTGTAGGTGCTTGCAACCAGTGGAGCCATTTGCAGTGCGTCGATGACCGTCTTCTTTGGCGCCAAGAGACTGTGCGACAAGGTGGTTACGGACATTGCGTCGTGCCGGAGGATGGGAGACCCCAACGAGTTCGTGCGGGTGTCGGTCATGGGCGTCGGGATCAAGGAGGTGCTGGAGGCCTCGCCAAAAGGTGAGTGAAGGCTGTTGCGAAGTGCAGAGCTCGTGGATGGGCTGAAGTTGATAGTTGTTTGGTGTTGCGTGGGAGCAGACTTGAAATTGCTGGGGCACGACGGCAAGGACGCGTACAGTTTTGTGCTGGGTGGACGACGACTGCAGCTGGACACGTCCACCGGCGAGTGCTTGAACCGCAAGGCACTGGATATTCTGATGCAAGGCAGACCGCTCGTGACGAGGAAGGTCAAGCAGGGCAAGAAGGGATCGCGCAGATAGAGTGTACATGTACAGCGGATTGTTGGGGTTTAATGTCGAATGCATTCAATAGATCGCGCTGTGTCCGCAAACTTGTTGGAAGTGGATATCTTCGAGTGGCTGTCGGTCGAGATTGAAATGCTAGTATCGAACCGATCACTGCTAGTGACGCATTGAACACGTATATAATCTCTATGCTGCCGATTAACACTTTCTTGCCGGACTAGGGCTCCGCGAAGGCTGGGATAGGAGGTTTTTGCTATAAACGCTTTCTATTACATGATTCTTTTTTTTTACGAACCACGGGCATCTCCTGCGCCTGCTTTAGCAGGAATCGGCTGACACCGATGGCTACATTGCGTTCACTCATGCTGGAGCCAGGTCGGACGCGAGACAAGAAGATCTGCGCGCCGCTAGTTGGGACGCGACAGACCAAAGGGGGTTTTTACTGTTGAAGTTGCTGTAGTGCATGTCCGACAGCTTTCCCTCCTCGTGTACGACACGTTGCATGTGGGAGTATGCGGTAGGAGAAAGAGAACAATGAAAGCATTCTGGTTTTGACTCCGGTTAAACGAAGTGACGCCAACTACTCGTTTGCTGTTCATCTGCAAGGCCACCTACGCAGCAGGATCCAGCCTGCACTCTGCTAGTGATCACTTCCACAGCAGTGTCTGCTAGGTTATGAGCCCAAAGACGGCTTGTGGACAGAACTAAAATGAGCAGTGATCCAAAGCAAGTGGCGTCGAGTCAAGGAGCGCAAAACGCGGGCTCGAATGAACACGTCTCAAGCTCGAACACACCCGAGCAGTCGACGATGGTACAAGCGGCATCGGGGTCGCCTGGACGACAGACTTCAGTGGCTTCGGTGGGAGCTGGTGGCCAGCCTTTGGTCATGGTGGGTGGAGTGCCCCAAGGGCAACCTGGTGGACAGCTACCTGCTAATCCTGTGATACAAGTGCCCAAACCACTTGGCAGCAGCAAGCCACCCAAGTTCAATGATACCTTTGAAGTCTATCAGATGCGGCTCAAGTTGTACTTGGAGCAGAGGAATTCGTGGGGTGTGGTAACTGGAGAAGAGCTCCGTCATGAGACGGACCCAGTGTTGCAGCGCCATTTTGATGACCGCAATCGACTGGCCATGGAGACAATCATACGTGGTGTGAAGGGTGCAGATGCACAGAAAGTGTGCAACTTCGACACAGCGAAGGAGATGTGGGAGACGTTGACCGCTGAGAAGACGCAGCGAGATTTCTCGTATGCGGTGCACCTCAAGCGCGAATTGTACACGCATTCGTACACACCGGGGAAGAAGATGGCGGACTACATTCAAGAGATGAACTCTCTTCGCCAGCGGCTACAGCACATGGGGCCAGGATTTCAGATCCATGATAATGAGATGTCTCAGTTGCTGCTGATGGGAGTTTGTGCGGTGCATCGGGAACTTGTGACACAGTTTGACTTCTCTTACCGGCAAGGAATGTGCCCAACCTTGCAACAAGTCAAGAACGCGTTGCTCTCTCGTGATGAAATGGAAAAAGATGGCTACAGACTCAGCTGCAAACAGTGGAGCACCGAGTTGTGGCAGCTCGGTAGTGATGCAAATGGGCCAAAGTACGAGCCGGCAATCGAGTCAAGGCCCGCCTCCTGGACCTGGACCAGGGCCGTATGGACCTGTGCAGACCGCTAGAGCTGGCAAGCGTCGTGCAATTCGCTGCTATCACTGCCACAAGCTGGGCCATATGAGGAAGGATTGCTGGCACTACAAAAACAAGCAGTCAAAGGCCCAGCAAGCGAAGAGCAACACGCATGGTAAGGAGAAGAAGAAAAAGAAGGACAAAGGCGGAAATGGAGACAATGGTGGACCCAAGCAGAGCAGTGCACCGACTACTGGTGCTATGGGCTACATGCGGTTCGTAGCTGGAGTGGGTGAGAACGAGCAGAGCAGTAGCAGCAGTAGTTCGGAGAGTGAATCTTTCGTCGGCATGGCAATGAAGGCAGGTCGGCTCGGTACCAGTGGTGATTGGATGCTGGACTCGGGCACCACGTCGCATGTTTGCATTGAGCGCGACCTGTTCACGCGATTGAAGAAGTCCAAAGCAACATTCAAGGTGTGGGATGGTGGCATTACGCACGGAAGTATGTGCGGGTCTGTGGTGGTTACTGCCGTGGACGTGCTGAGCCAGAGCGAGCTGACACTAATGCTCGATAACGTGGAGTTTTCTCCTTCTGGTCCAGTGAATTTGCTCAGTCTTGGTCTCTTACTAAAATCAGGCTGGGTGTTGACCACTAGTCCTCCGAATGAGCTGCCTTGCAAAATGTTTTTGGCGCGTGATGGTAAATGCTTGGAGTTCATCTTTCATGGAGAACATTACTGGCTGAACAATGGAACTTTTGGCGAGAACAATGCGGTGGTGATGTCGAAGGTGAACGCAGATGCAAGTCCGCTGATGCGTTGGCATGAGCGTCTGGCTCATCTCAATGAAGCATCGCTAAAGTACATGGCGAAGCATGATGTGGTCAAGGGTATGGACATCTCGTCGGATCAACTGAGAATGAAGCTGAAATGCTTGAGTTGCATGTCTGCCAAGAGGCGAAGAATGACGTTTGGCGATGCTACAGATAAGCGCACTACGGTGAGCTTCGAGCGGCTGACGTCGGATGTGTGTGATATGGGCAGATATTTGCCGGGTCTCGGGATGACACGCTACTTCCAGTTGATTCACGACGAGGGCTCACGCTACGTGTGGTGTTATGTCCTGAGGCACAAAAGTGAAGCTGCTGGCAACACACTACGGCTGATCGGGGGAATAGTTGCTGATGGCAAACGAATCGCCCGGTTCACGAGCGACGGAGGGAGAGTATATGAGTAATGAACTGGCTGCGTTCTTGAACAAGCATTATATCGAGTTCATTCCCACTCACCCGTACACTCCGCAAGAAAACTGTCTCGTCGAGAAGATGAATGGAGTTCTCGTGAACAAGATGCGCGCAGTGATGCATGCTGCTAATTTGCCGAATGTGTTGTGGACTGAGGTCCTTCCGTACGTGGTCGAGGTGGACAACTTGTCACCGACCAAAGCACTGAAGGGAATGACGCCCACGGAGAAGTTGACTGGCCTTAAACCTGACATCAGCACATTGAAAGTTTGTGGATGTGTGGGTTATGTATTTGTACCAAAGGAGAAACGAAAGAACAAGCTGTCAGCGAAAGCTGAACCTGCGTTGTTCCTCGGGCTTCCAAAGACTAAGCATGGCTACCGACTGTTGCATCTGCGAACTGGGAAGATGGTGGAGTCCCGCGACGTCAAGTTCCGTGAGGATGTGACGGTCGAGCGCACGTATATCAATGCGCTGCTAAAGGGAAGGCAACACTATTATCCACAGATTCCGTTTGTTCCGCTACCGGTGGAATATGTAGCAGAGCAAACCGTGCGTGCCATTGCTGGTGATCTGGTACGTCGGGCCGTCAATGAAGTTGAAAGTGGAGATCACGTGCAGCAAAGACATCCGAGCACTGCAGAACAACAAGAGCGTGCTGCGGATGTTGAGCTTTCGCCAGGAGGAGAACATGCGCAAGAAGCACATCCTGCTGACCAGCAGGAGCGCCATGCTGACGCTGCAGATTCGGTGGGAGGAGAGCATGAATCCCAAGCTGATAGTAGTGGTTCGGTGGGAGCCGAAGACACAGAAGGCAATGATTCAGAAGCGGATGAAGCCTACGTGAGTCCGATGCCGACTGCCGATGATCTTAGGCCGTGGAGTGAGAGACACAAAGAGACACGTCCTCGTGCAGGAAGTCAACCAAGGCGCAGCTCTAAGCGACAGCGCGGGTTGCGACGATCACAACGAAAACGGCAAGCTAATGTACGCCTATTCGACTACGTTATGGCTTCACTTGAGGCACTCGAATACTGTGCAGGAAATCCGAGTTCGGTTGAAGCTGCGTTGAACTCTCCGTTGAGCGACAAATGGTGGGAAGCAATGCAATTGGAGATGGACGCACACAATGTGAATGGCACCTGGAGATTAGTGGACAGGCCGAAGCAACCATGCAACATATTGAAGTCTACGTGGGTGCTGAGACCGAAACTTGATGAAAAGGAAAAGTGCAGCGATTCAAGGCTCGATTGGCTGTGAAAGGCTGCGGACAGAAGTACGGTGTCGATTACATGGATACATACTCTCCAGTCGTGCGAATCGAAACAGTGAGACTGCTACTGATTCTTGCATTTCAGGAGGACCTGGACTGCTACCACGTTGACTTCATCACGGCATTCTTGAACGGAGTGCTGCGTGGTGCTAGTATATTCATGGAGCAGCCAGACTACTTTCACGATGGCACGGATCGAGTGTGCGAGCTCTTGAAAGGATTATACGGTCTGAAACAAGCATCCAGACTCTGGTATCAAACGCTACATGAATTTTTGCTGGAGATCGGCTTCACGCAGTGTGACTTTGATGTGGGTTTGTACCAGAGATGGAAAGACGGACGTGTGGTGTACCTGACGGTGTATGTCGACGACTTACTAATTGCCGGCAAGACGCAGGACATCGAAGAAGTGATTGAGGAGTTGAGTGGCAAGTTCGCACTCAAGAACCTGAGTCGAGTCAAGCACATCCTTTCCATGGAAGTGAACTATATTCCTGGTAAAGTGTTGTGTATTTCCCAGACGGCCTACATTGATCGAATACTGGAGCGCTTTGGCATGAACGATGCTCATCCAGTGGGCTCGCCGTTGATGCAGAATGAACAATTACCTCCGGTGGAGACCGACGAGAGTAAAATCAATGACCCGAACATCCCGTTCCGAGAGTTGGTGGGCGCATTACAATATTTGGTGAGCTGCACGCGGCCTGACTTGGCTAACGCAGTGCGCAGTCTCTCTAAGTACTGCAGCGCGTACACCAAGGAGAACTACCAGTGTGCAAAGCGTGTCCTGCGCTACCTTCGCGGAACGCGGACGTATGGCCTGGTGTACCGGAAAGGAAGTGAAGTGCAACCGCTGCAGATTGATGCATTTTGCGATGCTGACCACGCTAATTGTCCGGATACGAGTCGGTCAGTTACCGGCTATCTACTGCGATTGAATGGGTGTCCATTCATGTTCAAGAGTAAGCAGCAAGACAAGGTGACCACTGCCACATGCGGTTCCGAGCTTTTAGCTGCGAGCATGTGTGTTGAGGACTTAATCTGGGCACGGAAATTGATGAAAGAGATTCGCGGTGAGACACTACCGTGTTCTACCTTGTACATGGACAACCAAAGTACTATCAAGGTGGTCTCGGAGCCTGGCAACTACAAGAAAATGAAGCGATTCGCGAAGAAGAGTCGTCAAATCGCCGAGTTCGTGGAGAGCGGCAAGATCGATGTACAGTATATCCCGAGTGGGGACAACGTTGCCGATATCTTCACGAAGGCGTTGGGACCTCATCGGTTCCAGAGTCTGCGTCAAGCGCTGAACGTCGAGGA
The DNA here is from genome assembly GCA_024211575.1 of Phytophthora melonis. Lineage (NCBI taxonomy): Eukaryota > Oomycota > Peronosporomycetes > Peronosporales > Peronosporaceae > Phytophthora > Phytophthora melonis. Next base: position 550,418 of record JAMXKT010000094.1, on the reverse strand, counting down.
CGTGTCGGCAGCAATCCCGGTCCAGCAATGAATGAGGTGGGAGTAGCAGGAATCGGCTGACACCGATGGCTACATTGCGTTCACTCATGCTGGAGCCAGGTCGGACGCGAGACAAGAAGATCTGCGCGCCGTTAGTTGGGACGCGACAGACCAAAGGGGGGTTTTACTGTTGAAGTTGCTGTAGTGCATGTCCGACAGCTTTCCCTCCTCGTGTACGACACGTTGCATGTGGGAGTATGCGGTAGGAGAAAGAGAACAATGAAAGCATTCTGGTTTTGACTCCGGTTAAACTAAATGACGCCAACTACTCGTTTGCTGTTCATCTGCAAGGCCACCTACGCAGCAGGATCCAGCCTGCACTCTGCTAGTGATCACTTCCACAGCAGTGTTTGCTATGCTTCGCAGCCGCAGCGTCTGCCCGGTAATTCACCTTACAACTGTAGATGTATGGCATGCCTTGGCGGTGCTTATACACAGTGCTAAAACGAACCTTGCTCCAGATCTGTTTGCTGCTTGTAGAAAATAATTTTTTTTGATTTGTTTGCTTCTGCAGCAGTTCGTCCGCTTCTCAATCATTCACTTTACTTCACCCCAACTATTCGATAACTGTTACTGACGCATACCGGTTGAATCTGCCCACGCATATAAACCTTTTGGAGGCCCAGTGCGGCACCGTGGCCATACCGGTGTGATGGGTGACGTACCGGTTCAGGCTGCCCACGCATATAAGCCTTTTGGAGGGCCAAGTGCGCCACCGGAGTCGTACCGGTTTCATAGAGATGTACCAGTTAGATGTCAAGAGGGGTCATCTTTTGACTTGACGTACCACGGATATAATCCTATTTGGATGAATATAGTGGTCTTTCCGACAGATAAGAGACCAGGATTGTTTCATAGCCGCCTCTGTAGAAGTAGCAGCCTATCATATGCCTTCTTCGAGTAATTTCAGCCAATAAAATCAATTAGGGTTAGGGGAATCCTTTCCGACACTTCCCTACACATATTTGTCGGAATCCTAGGCTGAATATGTATATAATCATACTGAAACCCAGTACAAAAAATACTTTTAAAATATTTTGGCGATTCTGACAACTAGGCAAATTCCTACTGTAGGCATAACTTATTCTAGGTAGCGAGACACCGGTGGACAGCGACAAGTGTCAATACTGCATAACGAAAGTGTCCTCGCGGTCATCATGAGCCTCTCTGTGTTTGTGCCTACAAACACCCAAAAGGCGCGAACGACGGCGATCAACGCATTCGAGAGAATGCTAGAGGTCGAGGGTGTGAGCATGGAATGGTTTCGTGCAAGCATGCACACAGACCCCTCCGGCAAACGCTTGGCTGCCACAATGGACCGATTCGGCTATTATCTCGCTACTAATGACGGTAAGAAAGGTAAGCTAGCTCGTAACACAGCTACATCGTACTATAGAAACGTCAAGCTGTGGCTATTCGATGAGTTTCCACACCTGCGTTTACCCACGGAGATGAACTTGCTAAAACAAGGGAAAACTCTAGATAAGCACTGCTTAAAACGTGAGAAAGGAGGGCTCGTTAACAAAGCGCCGCCATGTACTAAAGAGGACTTAGGTTCTCTAATTCGCTATGTCTACAGTACAGCACGTGTCAGCTCGGACTACCAAGATGCTGCGCTAGCCTGCCTCATGTGGCACTGCTTCGGCCGATCGTCGGACCTAGGCTACCTGCGCAAGCAACATGTGTCAGTGTCAGCGGACGGCGTCTTCTACCTGCGGCTCCTTCGCGTTAAAACGGCGGAGGAACAAGGGCTAACGCTCATACCTGACAAGGAGGACTTCCTGACATGCCCGCTTCACTCGCTCGCGGTAGCTCTCGTCATGCAGGCCGCGCCCTGCGCGGCGCTGCTAAGCCAGCTCCCTGAGCTTGTTGCGCAGAGCGAGGAGCCGCTAGACCCCGGTGTGCCGCTACAGGCCTTGCTAGAAGCAGAACCGGCTACGCTCAGGGTCGCCCTAATGCCGCCCTCGTCTGCTGTCGCCGCTCCTGCTCCCGCGCCAAGTACCGTGTCAAGTTGCAGCTCAAGTCCCCAACCTGCAAGCACTGAAGCACAAGTGAGTAGTACAACGAAGGCCAGCTCAGGGGAGAAGACGCGCGGTGAAGACGGGGTCCAGGCGTATGTCAACCGCCTCCTCAAGCGCGTTGCCGAGCCCGCGGGAGCCACAACCGACTTGACATCCCACTCCTTCCGACGCGGTGGCGCTCAGCACGCTAACGGAGACGATCGCCTTGCCGCTCAGTGGATCTTCGACCGCGGCGCGTGGGACATGAGCAAGGTAAACAAAGGGTTCGCCTACGTGTACAACACGCCGCGGGAAGACCGGAAGGTTGCGCGAGTGCTGAGCGGGTGGGAGGCCGACGCTGCTCCTGTTGTCCTTGATGCTGCGACGCTTGATCATGGAGCTCAAGAGCGGCTGGCATCCTTGCGCGAATTCCTGTTCAGCACCTGTACCGGACTCAAGGAACACAGCCTCAACGTAAGCAGCAAGGTCCTTACCGTCCTCACGGCATACCTGGTCCGCTACTACCCGCAGCTAAAGGCGCTTGCTCCGGATGCCCCAATTGTAGAGCGCGTGGAGGAGTGTATGAGATCCGCGGGGATCTCGACAGCTGACGCGCTGGCATTGTCGGTGGCGCTCAATGAACAAGCTTCACCTGCTGAACTTGTTGCAGAACAAGCACACGAATCCAAGACGCACGCATGCCAAGTCCATCATCACCTTCTAGCTGTCATTGATGAGCTTATTGTCTCCAACCGAGCCCTCTCCGCGCGCCTTACCATCGTGGAGGCTGCGCAACTAAAGTCTAAGCGAAAACAAGTACCCGACGAGGAGCCACAGGTAGAAGATACGTCATATCAAGAACCGAAACCCAAGCGCAGAAAGAAAGCGACGACAAACCTGTCCAGCGCGTGGTTCGAATGGTACACGCGGGTGCCACGCGTCTGGGAATCCGCCGACCGCCAGAAGAAGTCCGAGTTTCGCCACGTCACGGCGTTCATGAAGCTCTTCTTGAGCGAAGGCTTCACACTCGACCCCAAGTCGCCGGACTACAAGGATCAAGTCCTGGATGCTGGTCGTCGAGCGGAGAAAGCCGTGCTTGCCTTCCTGAAGTCGCGCAACGTCAACGCCAAGGGAGCTGGAAGCGTTTTGCGTGCGCTGCGCCCACTCCACAAGACTGGCGTCTTGGACGAGCGCATTGCCGCATACAAGACGCTACGCACTGTCGGTAGAATCGTTGATCCTGCGCCTACAGAGACACAAGACATCTTAGCCACTGTAGGTCACGTCTAAGAAGGTTAGATAGCAACGCAACTTCACACACACATTCATGTACCAGCACCACCAGCACAACGCGCACGTACGCCTCACCAACCACGTACACAGGAGGAACATCAACCAAGGCACGCTGCAGCGGCGAGGCACACAAGAAGGGTCTCGCAGGACGAGCAGCCGTCGCAAGACCGATGCGGTAGCAGCTCCGCGTATCGACAGCAATAGCTTGGGCTCGCCACAGCAGCAGCACGACACAGCAGCAGCATGACGCAGCAGCAGCAGCACGGAGTCGCCGCACGACACAACCCCAAGATAATCTTGATCGATAACACCGGCCTGAATTGAACAGGCACCCCAGGGCCGAAGCCCTGCGCTCTAGCCATTGAGCTACGGTGTTGAGGCCCGGGGGGGGGGGCTGCGACTGGCTGACTGGCCGGCTGCCGGGCTGTCGAGGCTGCCGGGTGTCCGGAGGCTTGATCCCGAGCTCTGAAAAAAGAAGACTGAGACCGCGCGCCGCCTGTCGGCCACTGACAGCCACCAAATTTTCGTTGGGACAGGTGGCGAATGATGATTGGTTGAAGGCAGTACCAATCAACACTCTTTATTGCTTAAAGACCCTGATTGGCCAATGAATTAGCCAATGATATGCCGTGGAGGGGATAGACTGCTTCTAATTGTGGCCCCTCTACCTGGGTGACAGCCTCACTAATGAATTTGCCGGCTCCTGTGCACATTGCTCCGGGGCCAAAATGCGCCAATGCACAAAAGGTCGATTTTCTCGGCCCAGAGGCGTCTAGAGACGATTTCCTCGCGGCTGTGAGCACCGCATGAAAGCTGACTTGCAGCGGGGCTGCCGTAGCTTTAGCGTCAGAGGAAGACGTAACAGACTCACAGAGTCGCGGCTAAAGATAGCCCGTTCTAATACCAGAACGCACGAGTCCGTACTCCCTACGGACTCCAAGAGTCAACCCTTAACTCTTAGCTGTGAATCTTCAAACTGAATGTATTTCTCTTATCGCGGCAGAGCCGCCTTCGGTGTAAATGTATCTGGTTCACTATCTAGCATAGTGAACCCTAGTCATATGCATAATCTGTGGCTCTGAAGCCATGTACTGATTCTCCTACTGAAATAGGTTAGACAGTGTGCACCACACAAGCCTGTGTGTGCCACACTTCGTAACCCTTCGGGTAACATTCGTGTAACCCCGTTACACCCTCCCCCACCAAACCGTGGACACGGGTGTTCACGCTTAACGGTCAACGACCGGGTCTTGTTCCGTCAAGCCTCCTTCTCGAACGAGTCAATCCACATCGTGTGGACGTCTCTGAGAACTTCTCGGCGCAACGCGCCCTCACATGACTTCAAGTCATAACGCCTTTTGGTCTTTCGACCGCAGAAACCCTCTCGCGAGGTCCGCCTCGGAGCCTCGCTCCTCTCGCGCTTCGGCACCTCGTGCCTGCGAACTCCCAAGCTCCCCGGCGCAGGTGCGCACACCGACCGCGCCTCCCAGGCTCTCGGTCTCTCAGTACTTCGCGGCGCAACGCCTCAAGCAACGCTCGCGGCGAGCACGCCCCAGCTCCCCTCGAGCACTAGCCCATCCGACCATGGACCTCAAAGATCTCCTCGGAGATGAGGAGGAGGGCGAGGTGGACTACAGCGAGTCCGATATCGGCTCTCCGAGCCATGAGGGTGAAGCAGCGTCCCCACAACGCTCCCCGAACCGCCGCGACGCTTCGCCCACGTCGCCGGCACAACGCGGAGGTGGCACGTCGGCCACAGTTGGCTCGTCGAGCTCCCGCGACCAAGAGCGCCGCGCGCGAGTGTCTCCTGCGCGCTCGTCGAGCCATCCCTCTACTGAGCGCACTGCGCTGTCGAGGGAGGAGCCGCGGCCACCGCTGCGCACTCCAAATCCGTTCCCTGAACGCTCTTCCGGGCTCCGCGAGCTCACTGAGTCACGGTACTCTCCGCCTCGTGCGGGAAGTGCCCTTGGGCCCCGTCATCTCCAACCCTTTGGACGAGGCTCAATCCGAGCAGGTTGCGGCGCAGCTGGCCTCCATGCGCTCCCAGCGCCCCGAGTTGCGGCCCCTGCTGAACCCCAGCACCGCCGAGTACGGCTTTCGGCCTCGTGACCCCGCGGAGGCATGCCGCCAGGCTTTCCAGCCGACGCTGGCTCAGCATGTCATGGGGCCTGCGGCCCGTACTCCGGAGGAGATCGCTCTTCGAACGTCTCTACGACAGCGACTCTTGACTCCACAGTCTACGACTGTCTCCGAGTACCGCGAGCGGTTGCGCCTGCAAGGCAAGGGGTTGTCCGTGCCCGCAATGCGGACGTACCCTGTGGTGCTCAGCCCGGGCGAAAGCCTGATCGAACACGAGGCTCAGTTCGAGCTCTGGGCTGAGAAGAAGAAGAAGCTTAGCTCCATGGATGCTCTTCGAGCTAGCTTCAGCGAAGTGGATGTTCGTATCGAACGCAAGCTCCGCTTCGACTTTGCGAAGATCCGAGCCAAACGCAGCCTCTCGGCTAACGCTCAGCCCCAGACCCATTCTAGCGCTGCGCGCTTCGCTCCTTTGAGCCCTCCAGTCGCTCCTACCCGTGAGGAGTGAGCGCTGTGGCTCAGGGCCAACCCGGAGCAATGTGGCTGACCCAGCAGCTCCCCAGCCTATTGCCGGGAAGCGCGGGACGGCCGGCATGCCGGCCTCGAGCCCACGGGGCGCTGGTGATCAAGCCGATCAAAAGCGTCCACGACGTCTGGGCAGTCTTGGCGAAGGGGCACCTCAAACTCCCATGAGTTCTCTGAGTGTGGGTACCCTCGCCACTTCACCAGATACTGGTTTTGACCCCGGCACCGCCGCTTCGCCAGCAGGCGCTCCACATGGTAGTGAAGGTTCCCTTGCTCATCGAGCAGCGCCGGTGGAGGACGCACCAAGCCGCCTCGCGACGTTTGATGAGCTGTTCGAGGTTCAGCAACAGACGACTCGCCTTCGGGACCATGTCCAGGATGTCGATGCGCGTCTCGCGCGTACTGCCACGGAGCTCGACGAGCTTGCTCGGGACTTGAGCTGGGTTCAAGTGCCTCGCGAGGTCTGGGACCGGCTCCGACACTTGGAGAGCTGGGTGCAGTATTATGGCGATCGCGACGATCGTCGTAGCCAGGAGCTCTCCGAGCTTCGGCGTCAGCAGGCTGCATTGCAGGGTCAGATTGACCTTCTGGCCCGCATGCAGGGCCCGCCCGCTGCGCCTCCTGCGCCGGTGGCCTGTGCCTGCGGCACCTCCGACTCCGACCCTGCCCTCAGGGCTCGCGGCACCGCCGATGCCGAGCCTTCCGCCTGTGCCTGCAGTGCCTGCGATGATGGTCGCGTCTGTGACGCCCGCGACTGCGTCCTCGACGCTCGCGACCTCCGCGCCTGCGACCTCGTCGCCCTCGGTGCCTCCATTTGCACCTGCGTCGGGTCATGGTACGGCTTGAGCAAGCCCACGTAGAAGACGGGGTGCGTCCGCATCTTCTTCGGAAGATTGAGCGTGTACGCAAGGCCCTTCCTGGCCACGACCTTGAAAGGTCCAATGAAGCGCGGGCGCAACTTCGTCTTGAAGACAGCGGACACTGCATGTGTAGGTAGGTTCTTAGCATTTAGCAATACCAGGTCCCCGACCTCATAACTGTCAACATTGCCTCTGCCTTTAGCATCCGCATGTTCCTTTTGCTTGTCTTGGCTCTCAGCCATTGCGTCACGCACGTGTCGTAAGACACTCAAGCGCGTCGACAAGAAAGTGTCAACCTGTTTACGAACAGTAGCCGGGCTGACATCAGCTAGCCGATCAGCTAAATCGGCTTCCTCTCCCCACCAAGCCCGAGGCCACCACGTGGCGGCGTCAGCGGGACGCGGGGATGGGACAAGCTGTTCACGTAGAACGGCGTGTAGCCGGTCGAGGCATGCACGGCGTTATTCAATGCAAACTCAACGAGTGGCAGCATAGCGCTCCAACGCTTCGGCGTCTCAGCGCAAATGCTGCGGAGCACGTCTTCGACGACGCGATTCACTCGCTCCGTCTGACCATCGGTCTGCGGGTGATCCGCCGTGGACATGTCCAGCTTGGTGCCAAGCACCGCAAAAACCGCGCTCCAGAAGTTGCCCGTGAAGCGGGGGTCTCGGTCCGAGACAATCGACTCAGGAGTCCGTGTTGTCGAAACACTCGGTCCAAGAACAGCGTTGCTGTACCCTTACCATCGATGGTATCCGGCACAGCCGCAATGTGAGCCATCTTGCTCAGTCGGTCTACAAAGACCACGACTCCAGTGTTGCCCGCCGCATCCGCCGGCAGGCCAAACACAAAGTCCATACTCATGGATTGCCAACAGCCCGAAGGGACAGGCAAGCTTGCCAACGGGGCTGCAGCATGGGGTGACGACTTCACTCGCTGACACGTCTCGCACGTGCGCACATAAGTGCTCGTCCACTTGTACATCTTCGGCCACCAGTAGTGGGTGCTCACCGAGCTGTAGGTCTTCTCACGGCCAAGATGGCCAGCCACCGGCTTGTCGTGGGCCTCATAGAGGATACGATACTTCAGGTCCTCATCATGAGGGATGACCACGCGTGGCGTGTCCTCGGAGCCAGTGCTGTAGAACAGCAGGCCACCATCGAGGGTGTAGCGATGCAAACGCGCGCGCACTCGCGCCGACAATTCAATGTCCGAGTCTTGAAACTCCTTGCTCCCGAGAGCCTTCAGCAACGCGACACAAGTGTCATCCTTGGCATAAGCCGTTCGGATCAGATCCGGTAATGACGAAGTCACGGTCGTTACATGAGCCAGCTCATAATCCGGCCTGCGCGACAGCGCGTCCGCGAGGACATTCTGCCTGCCAGGCTTGTACTTCACCTCGAAGTTGTACTCCGCGAAGAAGGACAGCCAACGGGCCATCCTTTGCGAGAGATGAGGCGACTGAGTCGCAGTGCGTAACGACGCGTGATCCGTGTAAATCACGAACGGCTGAGAGCCCAACAGGTGAACCCTGAACTTGACGAGCGCATACTTCATCGCAAGTAGCTCTTTGTCATGGACAGGATAGTTCTTCTCAGCAGCCTTCAGCTGACGAGATTCGAACGCCACCACGCGCTCGCGCCCCTCGGCGTCTGCTTGTAGCAGGGCACAGCCGATGGCAAAGTCCGAGGCGTCACAGACGACACTAAACGGACGAGCGGGGTCTGGCAAAGCCAGAATAGGCGCATGAAGGAGACTATCCTTAATTGCCGCAAACGCATCTTGATGCTCGGTGTTCCAACACCACTCCGCGTCCTTCTTCAGGAGATTGGAGAGTGGCCGAGCCATCTCAGCGTAATTCTCGCTGTACTTGTGCAAGTAATTGGCCAAGCCAAGCCACTTGCGAAGATCCTTCTGGTTCTGGGGAACCGGCCAGTCAACAATGGCCTTGACCTTGACCGGGTCGGCCCTCAGGCCACGCTTCCCGATGAAGCACCCTAAGAAGGGAATCTCCTCTGCTCCGAAGATGCATTTGTCAATGTTGGCATACAACTTGTTTTGACGCATGCACTCGAGCACAGCACGCAGGTGCTCGACATGATTCTCCATATCAGTCTTCCCGTGCTCCGCACGACTGTGGACAAAGATGTCATCGAAGTACGTCTGCGCGTACGCCCGATGGGGCCGGAAGAGCTGCGTCACAAGATGATTGAACGTCGCTGGCGCGTTCGAGAGCCCTTGGGGCATCACCAACCACTCCCAGAGCATGCCGCTCGGAGTACTCACCGCAGTGAGAGGAATGTCGCTCGTTCTCGCGAGCAATTGGTAGTAGCCATCGACCAAGTCGAGCGCACTGTACATCGTACATCCTGCCATGTTGTTCTGAAGAACGTCCTTCCGAGGAATCGGCGTCTGCGCCGGAATGGTGGCGGCATTCAGCTTGTTAAAAGCATGCACAATACGCCACTTGCCATTCGGCTTTCTGACACAGAACGTCGGCGTGGAGTGAGGAGACTTACTCTCACGCACCATGCCCGCCTCGTGCTTCGCACGGAAGAACGCGTCAATGACGTCACACTGCTCCTTCGGCAGAGGCCACTGCCTCGTCACGCAGTACTTCGTTCCCGGAACGAGATCAATCTCATGTCGAACACCTCGATCCGGAGGTAGCCCCGAGGGCGGTTCCTTCTGAGACCACGTCTTGATAATCCTTCACCACGTGGTACAAGGGGTCCGACGGATCCTTCAGGATCGCCGATCCGCTTCGCGCATTCAGCGCCTTCTTAGTGTCCTCCAGGACAGCTTCATCCAGAAGCGAGGACGAGTTCAACTCTTCTTCAGGTCGTATGACCACCACCTCCGCCAAGTCTCCAGCCTTCAAGGCTTCGCCCAACTCGGCCAAGGACATCTCGTCCAGCTCCAGGAGAGCAGATAGTGAGGGCAAGTCGGTGAGACTGACATCTCCGTCGACGTCGCCCGTCGCTCCATTCACGAGTGTGTAGAGCTGCTCGCTCTTGTGTGGAGCCTCACCGCTCGGCACACCCTTCTCGACTCGTGAGACCGCAGACGCCTTGCGTCGCGCCGCCAGCGCTTTGCGGCGCTGGCGCCTCTTCATGGACACTGTCCGCCCAGAAGAGCTCCGTGATTTCGCGTGCTTCTTGACGCCAGGTATCACCACCTCATTCAGCTCCAGAGGAGCACCAGTGTCTTGATCGACACTCAGCGAAGGACTGCACGACCCGCAGCCTCCACTCAGTGGATTACGTGCCACTCCACGATCTTCATCCGGGCAGAGCCCTTGTCCCTCGGCATCGTGCCGACCGCGCCGTCGCTGGCACGCAGCAGGGCGTCGCCCTCAGACGCACACCCGCTCAGCGGAATTAGTGCCGCTCCACATCCTTGATCCGGGCAACGCCCACCTTCACTCGACCTCTCGTCGACCGCGCCTTCACTGGCACGCAGCAGGGCGTCGCCCTCAGACGCGCACACGCTCAGCGGAATTAGTGCCGCTCCACATCCTTGATCCGGGCAACGCCCACCTTCACTCGACCTCTCGTCGACCGCGCCTTCACTGGCACGCAGCAGGGCGTCGCCCTCAGGCGCACACCCGCTCAGCGGAATTCGTGCCGCTCCACCTGCCGTCCACGAGCCACGCTCGGAACGCTCGTTCTCGACACACGCAGTGTCCACCAACTCGGAAACTCCGATGTCTAGCACATTGACCGACTCGGTCCAGTGCTCGCGCCAGAAGCGCTTCTGCTTCCTAGCAGAGGTGGGTTCATGACTCGCCAATGCTCCGCCAGGAGAGAAGTGCGTAGCACCAAGGGTCTTCGACCTCCAATCTATCCAAGGCTCATGGCGTTCCAGCCACGCCATACCAAGGATGAGATCATATCTCGAATCGAGGTCTAAGACCAGACAGCGTTCCACGCTATCAAAATCTAAAAACTTCACGCCCAAGTCCACAGGGACTTTAGGCACCGTGACACGAGTGCCCGTCGCGAGACGAACAGTGACGATGTCACTCCCACGCGCTACCAGCGCCTCAGCATAAAGCTGACTTCCGTCCATCGTGGAACGCCGGGCGTAATTACCCGACGCTCCCGAATCGATCAAAATCGTCCATGGCTTTGTGAAGCCCTTCACCCAAGCCTGGACAACTAGCAAGCCCGGCTTGCACATCACGTTCCGTGTTATAGAGTACAGCTCTCTTCGGGGCTAAGTCCTGTCGACCTCCACCTCGCCGAGGTTCAATAGAACTTAGTTCCTCCCCAGTAGGCCGCCCCGCGCCTACTGGGTTTTCTCATTCCCGAGACGAACCAGAGCCCTGGCTCGAACCCGAAGAGCGGCTTGACGAAGCCTGGCGCTGCAAGCGCAGCGGACATCCGGCGCGCAAGTGATGCGTGTCACCGCAGATGAAGCATCGGCGGATGCCGCGCCGCTGCTCAGCAGCCCGAAGCTCGGCTTCTTCGTCTTCAGCATAGCTGAGGTCCATAGGCTCCGGACCATTCGACGAACTGGTGTGAGGAGCGTTCCACCCAAGTCTTGACGACTTAAAGTTGTGCTCCGCGTTCAACGCGATGCTCACAGCCTCTTCAAAAGAGCTTGGGTGAGTGCGGAAGACTTCCGTCCTGGCCACGCCAGTGCGAAGTCCTTCCATAAACACCGTGACGATGACTACCTCAGCCAGAGGCTCGGCAGACATGCCCGCAATGAGAGTTCTCAACTCCTGGACATAGTCCACCAAATCCTTCTTGCCTTGTCGGGTAGCCAGGAAGCGTGAGCGCACGCGATACGCCTCGTTAGGCGGAGCGAACACTCGGGACAGTTGCTGCTTCAGCTGGTCCCACGTCGGGAAGGCCGTGTCGACCGACGTCCCTGACGTTAGTGCCCACTCTCTCGCTCGCCCACCAAGCTTCGAGATAGCTAGCGCCACGCGCTGCGACTCCGTCCGGAGTAGAGCTGAGCTCATAGCCATCTCGACTTCGCGGGTCCAAAGCATTAAGCTTTCCCCTTCCTTGCCTTCGAAGGTCTTCACGCTCAACATGAGCGGCAGGTCTTGTTCCCGCGTCGGATGACGTAGCGGGCGCTTGCGGCGCCACGGCCGTCGCCATCCTCTGCTGGAGGTGCTCCAACAGAGCATTCTCGTAGCTGGAGAACGCCTCGAGGCGCGCATTCACCGCGTCGGGGCCTTGTTGCGCCAGTTGCGTCACGCCCTCCGGGCCCAGCAAGGACATAAGCTTTTTAAGCGCATCCTGCTGGTTCGGGGGCAAGTGAGCGAACTGCTCCATTCTCCACAGAGGGTCAGTCTATCCAGACTCAGGTGTCGGATTGACTACAAGTGCTACCAAGTGCAGCGGGGCTGCCGTAGCTTTAGCGTCAGAGGAAGACGTAACAGACTCACAGAGTCGCGGCTAAAGATAGCCCGTTCTAATACCAGAACGCACGAGTCCGTACTCCCTACGGACTCCAAGAGTCAACCCTTAACTCTTAGCTGTGAATCTTCAAACTGAATGTATTTCTCTTATCGCGGCAGAGCCGCCTTCGGTGTAAATGTATCTGGTTCACTATCTAGCATAGTGAACCCTAGTCATATGCATAATCTGTGGCTCTGAAGCCATGTACTGATTCTCCTACTGAAATAGGTTAGACAGTGTGCACCACACAAGCCTGTGTGTGCCACACTTCGTAACCCTTCGGGTAACATTCGTGTAACCCCGTTACATGACTAGAGTCGGTCAAGTGGCCCCCTGGACCTACTCTACCGTACACATGATCTAATTTCCGATTTTACATTAATTCCGACTCTACGTTAATTCCGATTTGCCCTGGCTTTGACGAACTCCCCTAGTTGTCGGAATATGTAGGGATGTCGGAACGGCCGCGATATGGAAACTTATCGAATAGCCACAGCTTGACGTTTCTATAGTACGATGTAGCTGTGTTACGAGCTAGCTTACCTTTCTTACCGTCATTAGTAGCGAGATAATAGCCGAATCGGTCCATTGTGGCAGCCAAGCGTTTGCCGGAGGGGTCTGTGTGCATGCTTGCACGAAACCATTCCATGCTCACACCCTCGACCTCTAGCATTCTCTCGAATGCGTTGATCGCCGTCGTTCGCGCCTTTTGGGTGTTTGTAGGCACAAACACAGAGAGGCTCATGATGACCGCGAGGACACTTTCGTTATGCAGTATTGACACTTGTCGCTGTCCACCGGTGTCTCGCTACCTAGAATAAGTTATGCCTACAGTAGGAATTTGCCTAGTTGTCAGAATCGCCAAAATATTTTAAAAGTATTTTTTGTACTGGGTTTCAGTATGATTATATACATATTCAGCCTAGGATTCCGACAAATATGTGTAGGGAAGTGTCGGAAAGGATTCCCCTAACCCTAATTGATTTTATTGGCTGAAATTACTCGAAGAAGGCATATGATAGGCTGCTACTTCTACAGAGGCGGCTATGAAACAATCCTGGTCTCTTATCTGTCGGAAAGACCACTATATTCATCCACACCTGCGTTTACCCACGGAGATGAACTTGCTAAAACAAGGGAAAACTCTAGATAAGCACTGCTTAAAACGTGAGAAAGGAGGGCTCGTTAACAAAGCGCCGCCATGTACTAAAGAGGACTTAGGTTCTCTAATTCGCTATGTCTACAGTACAGCACGTGTCAGCTCGGACTACCAAGATGCTGCGCTAGCCTGCCTCATGTGGCACTGCTTCGGCCGATCGTCGGACCTAGGCTACCTGCGCAAGCAACATGTGTCAGTGTCAGCGGACGGCGTCTTCTACCTGCGGCTCCTTCGCGTTAAAACGGCGGAGGAACAAGGGCTAACGCTCATACCTGACAAGGAGGACTTCCTGACATGCCCGCTTCACTCGCTCGCGGTAGCTCTCGTCATGCAGGCCGCGCCCTGCGCGGCGCTGCTAAGCCAGCTCCCTGAGCTTGTTGCGCAGAGCGAGGAGCCGCTAGACCCCGGTGTGCCGCTACAGGCCTTGCTAGAAGCAGAACCGGCTACGCTCAGGGTCGCCCTAATGCCGCCCTCGTCTGCTGTCGCCGCTCCTGCTCCCGCGCCAAGTACCGTGTCAAGTTGCAGCTCAAGTCCCCAACCTGCAAGCACTGAAGCACAAGTGAGTAGTACAACGAAGGCCAGCTCAGGGGAGAAGACGCGCGGTGAAGACGGGGTCCAGGCGTATGTCAACCGCCTCCTCAAGCGCGTTGCCGAGCCCGCGGGAGCCACAACCGACTTGACATCCCACTCCTTCCGACGCGGTGGCGCTCAGCACGCTAACGGAGACGATCGCCTTGCCGCTCAGTGGATCTTCGACCGCGGCGCGTGGGACATGAGCAAGGTAAACAAAGGGTTCGCCTACGTGTACAACACGCCGCGGGAAGACCGGAAGGTTGCGCGAGTGCTGGCGAGCGGGTGGGAGGCCGACGCTGCTCCTGTTGTCCTTGATGCTGCGACGCTTGATCATGGAGCTCAAGAGCGGCTGGCATCCTTGCGCGAATTCCTGTTCAGCACCTGTACCGGACTCAACGAACACAGCCTCAACGTAAGCAGCAAGGTCCTTACCGTCCTCACGGCATACCTGGTCCGCTACTACCCGCAGCTAAAGGCGCTTGCTCCGGATGCCCCAATTGTAGAGCGCGTGGAGGAGTGTATGAGATCCGCGGGGATCTCGACAGCTGACGCGCTGGCATTGTCGGTGGCGCTCAATGAACAAGCTTCACCTGCTGAACTTGTTGCAGAACAAGCACACGAATCCAAGACGCACGCATGCCAAGTCCATCATCACCTTCTAGCTGTCATTGATGAGCTTATTGTCTCCAACCGAGCCCTCTCCGCGCGCCTTACCATCGTGGAGGCTGCGCAACTAAAGTCTAAGCGAAAACAAGTACCCGACGAGGAGCCACAGGTAGAAGATACGTCATATCAAGAACCGAAACCCAAGCGCAGAAAGAAAGCGACGACAAACCTGTCCAGCGCGTGGTTCGAATGGTACACGCGGGTGCCACGCGTCTGGGAATCCGCCGACCGCCAGAAGAAGTCCGAGTTTCGCCACGTCACGGCGTTCATGAAGCTCTTCTTGAGCGAAGGCTTCACACTCGACCCCAAGTCGCCGGACTACAAGGATCAAGTCCTGGATGCTGGTCGTCGAGCGGAGAAAGCCGTGCTTGCCTTCCTGAAGTCGCGCACCGTCAACGCCAAGGGAGCTGGAAGCGTTTTGCGTGCGCTGCGCCCACTCCACAAGACTGGCGTCTTGGACGAGCGCATTGCCGCATACAAGACGCTACGCACTGTCGGTAGAATCGTTGATCCTGCGCCTACAGAGACACAAGACATCTTAGCCACTGTAGGTCACGTCTAAGAAGGTTAGATAGCAACGCAACTTCACACACACATTCATGTACCAGCACCACCAGCACAACGCGCACGTACGCCTCACCAACCACGTACACAGGAGGAACATCAACCAAGGCACGCTGCAGCGGCGAGGCACACAAGAAGGGTCTCGCAGGACGAGCAGCCGTCGCAAGACCGATGCGGTAGCAGCTCCGCGTATCGACAGCACTAGCTTGGGCTCGCCACAGCAGCAGCACGACACAGCAGCAGCATGACGCAGCAGCAGCAGCACGGAGTCGCCGCACGACACACCCCCAAGATAATCTTGATCGATAACACCGGCCTGAATTGAACAGGCACCTCAGGGCCGAAGCCCTGCGCTCTAGCCATTGAGCTACGGTGTTGAGGCCCGGGGGCTGCGACTGGCTGACTGGCCGGCTGCCGGGCTGTCGAGGCTGCCGGGTGTCCGGAGGCTTGATCCCGAGCTCTGAAAAAAGAAGACTGAGACCGCGCGCCGCCTGTCGGCCACTGACAGCCACCAAATTTTCGTTGGGACAGGTGGCGAATGATGATTGGTTGAAGGCAGTACCAATCAACACTCTTTATTGCTTAAAGACCCTGATTGGCCAATGAATTAGCCAATGATATGCCGTGGAGGGGATAGACTGCTTCTAATTGTGGCCCCTCTACCTGGGTGACAGCCTCACTAATGAATTTGCCGGCTCCTGTGCACATTGCTCCGGGGCCAAAATGCGCCAATGCACAAAATGTCGATTTTCTCGGCCCAGAGGCGTCAAGAGACGATTTCCTCGCGGCTGTGAGCACCGCATGAAAGCTGACTAGAGTCGGTCAAGTGGCCCCCTAGACCTACTCTACCGTACACATGATCTAATTTCCGATTTTACATTAATTCCGACTCTACGTTAATTCCGATTTGCCCTGGCTTTGACGAACTCCCCTAGTTGTCGGAATATGTAGGGACAAGCCAAGCGGAGCCCCGCAAGCGGGGCTCTGTGGACCGTTTTTAGCCGAGTAGAGAGTGACCGCCTCGCTACGCTCGGCGGGTTTTATTTCCTGTATAAACTACATACTCAGTAGATACATGTAGTAAGTATAAAAAATTATAGTGTTAAAAAATCATATCAGGCCATAAGTGCATGGCGTTACATTGTTAAACTGTATCGCTTCGTCCTGAAGCCAGCGTACGTTATTATTGTACTACTATCTCTCTGTACACAATGTTTTTTGTGTACATCTCATCGCCGATCATTTCTGGTTTTTCCACCAATATCTTAATGTTTTTCCGAGAGGTAACGCGCGAAACAGCCACGTAGAACTGGCCGTGGGAGAAGACGGGTTCAGGAAGATAGAGTCCAAGATGTTCAATGGACTGGCCTTGTGACTTGTTGATCGTCATTGCGAAGGCGACTTGAACTGGGAACTGTTTCCTGCGTAACTCGAAGGGAAATCCTGAGTTTTTGCTGATGAGAGTTACCCTTGGAATGATAACATTTTTCCTGCAAAGGCGCCGCTCATTATCGCAGCCTTCATACAATTTGGGCGCAGCTCCATGATCCGCAACCTCGTTCCGTTACAGAGTCCCTCTTTTGTGTTCAGGTTTCTGATCAGCATCACAGGGGTACCGACCTTGAGCCGGAGTTTGTGCGGAGGCATCCCACTTAGAGATATTGTGTTCAAAACCTCAGGGGGGTAGAGGTCGCCATGCTCCTGTCGTTCAAGCTCGTTGTCGCCGTCGAGACTGTCCACTGAGCGGTATTCCACGGCTTCATGAGGCAGTCTATCCAGAATCATATCGTTTATGGCGAGGACGTCCGAATTTTTAGGCGCCAACATAATTCTGTCGGCGAAGTAACTGTCGGGCTGGTTCCCTCCGTGAAAGTCAGCATAGACCTGGTCAATCAGCATATCGAGTTTTTCGGAAGCACTCGGCAATTCGAGAGTACCCGCACGGGATGTATCCAGAAGCAGGTCGCTTGGAATCTTCACGTAGTCGGAGCCGAGATCAGCTGACGTCTCCTGTCGCCCGTCACCAATGCGAAGAAGATAATCTGCAAACTGCTGCATTTCCTGAGCTGTACCTGGGTCATGAGCTGTACGTACGCGCATGTTGATCGACAGCCGAAGACACTCGAAGTTGTGCCACAGTGGGGAGCGCTTAAGCGAAGCCGAAATCACTTCACCTGGCCCAGCCCGAGGAATAACAGGAAGTGTCTGCCTGAAGTCGCCCGATAATAGAACGGCGATGCCCCCGAAAGGGATATTGTTCTTCATCAAGTCCTGGAGTGTCCTGTCGAGAGCTTCATACTGGTAACGGTGGGTCATAGGCGCTTCATCCCAGACGATAAGGCTTGTACGCTTCAGCAATGCCGCCTCGGAAGAGCGGACACCAAAATTACAGGTTGACGTGTCATCCGGATCCAAGGGAAGTCGAAACGTCGAGTGAGCCGTACGTCCCCCAGTCAAAAGCTGAGCAGCAATGCCACTTCCGGCGACCGCAAGTGCGATTTTCCCAGCTCGACGAACACGGGCTAAAATTATCTCCAACAGAAACGATTTTCCAGTTCCTCCCGGGCCGTCAAGAAAAATAATTTCCCAGGAAGCTGTTGTCGTGAGGAGTCGCCGTTGGATTGTGGGAGCACTGCCGCCATAACCTTGTCGTATACAACCCGTTGATCGTTGTTTAGTGTGTCCAACGCTCCAACCCGACGATCGAGGTCGGATGGATCATACGACGTTTCTTCGTCGATCAATCGGTTTTGGTTCCTGACGGCGATGTCAGCGTTGGTCTCGACATCGCGGTAGTCCTCAAACTGCGGCAACGATTCCACGTACGTCATCAAGGACTGGCCATTAGAAATCAAGTGGCTGTTGATGTCTTGGAGAGTGAGGTAAGTGGCCCGCCGAAACACACGACTATCTGGCTCCACCGATGTCTGATCGATAATCAGCTGTGCGTCGCTGTGGCCGGCGCGGACTCGAGCGTTATGGACCTCAATTTCATCGCGAAGGTGGTCTTCACTCAACACTGGTAAATATGTAGCCCACAGCTCCTCGAGTGATGCCGGACTACAGTACACCAAAAGGACGGCGAACAGATGGCGCAACTGGCCCGGCATCTGGAAAGTAGCCGCCTCTTCCAAACACCGGTGATTTTCCTCATCCGACTCAAGAAGGCCAAGGGCCAACGCAGCGCCTTTGAAACTCTCGAAAACCTCCCCATCAACTGTCCTTAGCGACTCGAACGACGTCGGACCGCGACGGTAGCACAGTAAAAGCCGTAGGTAGAATCGGTTAGCGTCCCTCAGAGATACAGAAATCATGCGCCCAATCGCTTTATCTCCACCCTGGGTGCGGGCCACCCATCGGTTTCTCGACCCAACCTTTTTCCAAACGAAATGGAGTGGCATTTCATGGTACAGGAGATCACGTGCTGTCAGCCCCTCCGGAGAGTCATCTCCAGACAACTCGAAAAAAGCCGTTAGCATAGTGAATTGGTTCAACTCAATCACGTCTTGAAGTCGGGCAGTCGTCGAGTAGTGTACCAACTGCTTTCCTTCCTCGTGAACTGGAAGACGGTGCACGTGGTGAGACTTCTTCTGCATCTCGTACTTGAAAATTGTCCAACATGCTTCCGGGGGCGATAAGTACCGCGCGTCAAGGTACTGTTGGACTTCGTCTACAGGTTCGGGAACTGTGTCCGGACCACCAGCATCCCCGCCTCGCTGTCGCTGCGCCCTCAGCGCTACCGTTGCTCGATCCTGCCCCTTGTACACGTACTTGTACAGGTACTTCACAGACTGCACAGTAGAGCATATCTCCACGTTGATGTGGCAGGTATACTTTTGGCAGAGGTATGGATTGTACGGAACCACCCAGCGGTTATCCACCACCACGGCCTCGCGTCGTGACTTGGGTCCATTTCTCCGAGGGCGACGAATTTGCTTGGACACGTATCGCACCGAAGTAGACATCCTGGGGCCGCGTGGAAACGCCGAGTCGACAGGACCTGGTTGACGTCGGCGATACACAGGATATCCATCTCCATCCACTCTTGTTTCATCCACAAAGGCTTTGGGAACCGCTTCGAGCACTTTCCATCTTCACCAATACATGAAGCGTTGATCCCGACACCACAGGGGCCATGAATCATGCACGTAGTCACCGTTTCGAACAGGTCGGGATGCTCTTCACGATCCGGTATTTCAGCACACATATTTCAGCACACACAAAACGGTCGTAATCAGCAGAACTGCGAGGCTTCGATTCACCTTTTAAAATGACCAAGATATGAGCATGCGGCAGTCCACGCTTCTGGAACTCAACCACGTAGACGTACGCCTGCATATGTCCAAAGACGCGTTTCTTGGTGATGTCTTTCAGGATAGCCTTTAGCTTCATCTTGAACACGCGCGTGACGATGTCGGGCCGATCAGAAGCTGTTTGGCCTGGCAGAAGGTTTTCCTGAATCTCCGGCCAGTTCGGGTTCGTAGTCACGGTGATGAACAGGTCGGGTTTCCCAAACTGTCGTACTATCGCCATTGAGTCGTAGTACTGTTGCCGCATGTATCGCACCGCAGTTTCAAGGGCATATCTACCAACACTGAGGAAACTGGCCCAAGAAAACAGTAGCTGAGGGGATCTTACATACTGAGTCATGGGAGCATCTACTAATACAGAGGAAACTGGCCTGAAAGCGTAGTAGTCGAGGCGGTCAGTAGGAAAGTCTTGCCTGAAACTGGTCGGGGAGTTGTATGGACCACTGCATTCGCGCCGGATCTGGCAGAGTACATTCAAAAAAACGCATTCAATATTGTGTGTGACACACCAATTCCATGTGTGACACACGTGTGACACACGTGGTGTAGACTCTACACTGTAGAGTGTGACCGGAATAAAGACGGATATATTTTCAGCCAATGAAAGTGCGTTATTGTGTGACATCTCGCTCCCATAGTTAAGGAATCGCAAAGTGGCGCTACGATTATATATATGATGTCGGAACGGCCGCGATATGGTCTTGCTGACAAAAGTATACTTGCCGCAGAACAGGAGCGGCTGCGAGTGCGAAAATTCTACATGTACACATAACGTGTTGCATTATCTGAGCTCCGGGCGACAGCGATCGCGAATGCACACGTTTTCTTTTAGAGCCCGCTTCCGCAAATGTTGAGCCGAAACTCACACCACTCAGGAATGCGAGTCTGCACTTGATGGGCACCGGTGTAAGAGTTCTCTGCATCGGGTTATGATGGTACGCTCGGAACCTGCCCCGCTACCTGTCGTTGCCACGAGGCACAATTATCCCAAGATCGTAAAATTTCTCGTTTGCAGCTAACATTCCGAGAAGGGCGTCCAAACTGGTTTCGATAGCTCCGGCAGCAATTGACTCATCTTGCCGAATTCGCAGACGCCTCATGCATTGGAAGAGTGGATCATTAGGGCGCTCAACACCTCGCAGAGATCAGGGGTGCTTTCGCGATTAAAGCGTAGCTCTGGCAAAGTTGGCCTTGCAGCCCCAGATGGGTTGTTGAACTGGCAAAAGCCAATACCGTACGGAGAGAAGTCCCCCCCCCCCCCCCAGATCCACCAGGTTGGCCCAGGTGATTGAATTCGAGATCGTCACGCATCACTTGGCATCTGCAAAAACCAGGAATCAGGACGTTTACCCACAAGCTGTTCCCGTAGTCACTGAAAGTCCACAGATAAGTGGGGAACATCGCTGTGGACCAACCCCCTCTCGATGTCAAACTCCCTGTTCACGTCAAGTATCCAGGTAACCTGACAAATTTTTCTTTGAAGGTGTTGCTCGAGGTGCAGCAAGCTGAAAAGATCATCCGGAAGGGTTGGCGAAAGTGGAGTCAGAAGCACGACCTGGAGAGTGTGGCTGATGGCTCGATTTCGTGTTGGAGCCGATGAATGCAGACATCGGCCTCATTGAGGAAGATGTGTCCGTGACATCGAAGAAGGTTGAATCGAGAAAATATGTGGTTCTCCCGTGTGCAATTCGTGTAGAAGGGCCTGAACCGGCAGCTAACGAGCGCGAGTTCGCAAGGTCCTTCGGCAACCTGATGGAAAGTGTCTTTGATCGGACTCGCAGACGCCCTCAACTATCTGGGACTGAAAACTATTCGCCCAGCTTGGACTCAGCGCAGTATCAAGTTGGTGAGATTCATCTGCATTGTCGATTTCCTCTTCGCAGTCGCGACTACGAGGCCATGGCTTCGGCTATGGTGCTTAACCAAGCATCCGATAAGGCCTCAATTTGCCTAAGCACGGACGATTTCGATCCGGTTAGACCACAATGCTGGAAGTGGATCGCCTACGGGTTGTTTCGAGAAGATCACAACAACACTCTGCGCTGCGAATCGCAGCCTGCGATCCATCGCATTGATGTCGATCACTACTATGACTATTGGTGATATGGAAGGCTTTGTGGCTGTATTAGAATCTGACCACCCCGAAGAAGAGCAATTTCGTACTGGTCGAGGTCTTCTAAACGAAAGAGAGGCGACCCTAAAAGGAATCGCTCGGATACGATATTTATGATACGTAACAGCAAACCGAGTAGGAGAGCGTCTTCGATTTTTTGTCGCCTTCATCACTTAAATTCAGCTCCCAGTATCGCTCCAGCAAGAACCTCCACCCAGCGTAGTCGACGTGAGCTACCGCTACGAGCAAGACCAAGGTCTCTCGCTCACCTCAGATCTTCTTCTCTCTGTTGCGCTCGTGGTCCTTCAGGTACAGGAGCAGATCTGGCTGCTTGAAGACATCGATATGGGATATTGGGCCGTACATAATGTTCTTCCGCAGGGGAGAGCACCATGGGGCTAAGAAGCCCCACCGTCGCTCCATCACAACAGCCACAGCTAGAAGAAAAGATTTCTGCAAGATATCTAACCAATTAGATCCATACTCATGTGTAAGTAAGTTTAGTATTTCGTAGTGCAGCGGCCTCCTAAATGTTGTCATGGTTCCTAGCAACAAAAGAGGCGAAGTTAGCTCAGCTGCACTCCAGCGTGTTAGTGCATGCATGGACTAAATAGTATCTTAGCATCGCAACTGCGCCTGTAGCTTCTGACACTACAGCATCCGTACTTCTGAGTACATTTAGCTGACTTCTGAGTAACGAAGAATGTGCTACCGTAGGCTTTCGAGTACACATACTGTAGACCTCGTTTGGCCTCGTGTGCTTTTCCGATGCCGGACTTGGCATCTTTTCTATGGCACAAATGAAACTTACAATCACTCGAAAGTCATCGAAGTGTACTCTAAATTAGCTTGCAAGTAGCACCACGGAGGCAATTATTTTGCCGAATCAAACATGAACTAGATTCCACCTGCGCCCGCCAACAAGTTTGTGTTAGGTGTGGCGGTCGTTGGGTCCTCTTCAGCGCTACGCCACGTTGCTCGCGACGTCAGTACCGAGTTCAGAGTTGTAGTCAGATCCACCAGCCTTCCATGGACTGCTAGCGTTTCGGTGTCTATGCTGTTTGTGTTGCGCATGTACATTGCACATTGTACATGCACACTTGAGCTCTATAACGGTGCACGTCATGCTCGCACCATTTTTCGAGCTCTACCCACCAGTGGTGGTGGGCCACCACCACCATTAGTTGTCGACTTGGATTGCAGCTGCACCGAGTTGGCAAAGCTCGGACGTGGCGTCGGTAAGCACTTGCCGCAAGGGAACACCTAGGGTCTGTAAATTTATCTCAGCAGCGAATGATGCCAACCGCTGGCTACAGGGGCCCGCTAGCTTGCTTACCAGGGAATCCCTGGCAGGGATGGCGGAGCTCGTGCGTTGGTAACCTTCAGTCGAGCTCGAGACCGCGGGATAACGGACCGACGGCGCCCATCCCTCGCGATGGTACAGTACATGTAGCCATGTTCTGACTACTTGAGTCGGTAGCCGGTTTCCGCTTCAACCAAAAATTCTAAGATCGTATCGCGAGGAGGTCCCACGGCGTCCACCCGTTGGCCTCCAAATTCGAACTTCGAGCACAAGAGCTTGCATGTGTTGCAGTTTTTGCGCGTTCGATAATGCAGGGCGGACCTGCCGCTGCCCACCGAATTGCAGAGAGATTTTGCCCGGCCATGCGGCGGTGCCGAACGGATGGAGCCGCTCCGGATCACCGGCGCCCAAATCGATGCGCGTCCTCGAGGTCTCGGCACCTCCAGCGGCTCTCGCAGGCGTGGTGGTGTCCGCTGATATCGCTCTGATACCTGGCCGAAATTTTCTGACGAACCACAGCAAGCCAAGGGCGACTCGCCACGGCCCAAATAGATCGGCCAAGAAAGAGCCGTGTGAGGCCTGGGCAACCGCGACTTTGCGTCGCACAATGACAAGCTCAGCCATGCCGTCCGGTGGTGGGCGCTATTGATAGCTGCAGCCCGTCAACAACCCGCTACAGCGAGGGGCGCACTGCTTGCTCCATGGACAACGGCGACCCGCGAGCGACAACCCATGTGTCGCGTTGCAAAATTAGCTGCCAAGGACGACGAGCTACAGTAGGTACTGTAGCCTCGCCTTGCGCCGGGCCGTTATTCAGCGTCGCTTCCTCGCGAGCGAGGTGGCTTCGGCAGCATTTTCCACGTAGCGCTGCCCGCCCGGCTTGCACACCGCGGGCGTGGAGGAGGTCAAGGGCAAGCTCGAGCGAGACGCAAGCGCGCGCGATCGAAATCAGATACGGACGAGAGGATTTTGCTTGAGAAAAAGTGCCTGCGCGCTTGTGAAAAAGTTTCCCGATGCGATACGGGCATTTTTGCTGTTGCGCGCGGAATTGAGCCGTCTCCAATAATACATCTATTCGCAACAAACTTTGGTCCAGATGTTCACCCACGCATCCGGCGAGTGTAACTCGGTCAGATGGCTGAAGTCACCTGCGTTAGCGCTGTCAACGCCCCCCACCGAGCCATGCTGGCGCGACGATTTTTCACCTCTTTCTCCTGTGCGGCCCAAAAGCGCTCACAGTTCAGAAATAGCTCTAAAAAAGTCAACAGTGGGATCTCCATCTGGTATACTCAACCCAAGTAAAGACCAAAGTTTTTTCGGTATACGAAGACCAAGATGAAATTAATCCATCCACGCCCCTTTTATCCCAAACTGCGACCCTGTCGGCACATTTCCGAGGCCAATTTTTCGTCGACACACAGCAGTCGCTCGCCATGGCCGAAAAATTTGATGGCATGTCCGCGTCTGAATCAGCAGCTCATTTACCAAAGTGCCCAGCCAAGTGCAAGTCGTGATCGATCGATCTGTCGATCGCACCCGCAGCCAGCACACCAATAACAGCAACAATAGCAGTCAGTCAGCGCACCCTCTTCCGGCCCGTCAGCTTCGACGCCACCAACATGCTGCTCGTAGACAAGCGCCCGCCGCAGAGCCTGCCCGTGACCGCCGGCCGCAAACGCAAGATCGTGCTGAGCGACGACTGTAGGGAGAAGCGCGCGCGCTGCAGCCGCGCCTGGACCGAGCTCGAGTACGAAATGGTGCTCGAGGAGGCTACGCTCCTGCGCGAGGAGCTGGAGTTGCTGCTCTTCGTGGCCGCCGACCTCTGCCGAGACCTGCGCTGCGACGACACGCCCGTGCGCAGCTTCGCGGCCGCGCTGGAGCAGATCGGAGAGCTCATGGCCTCGTCGCAAGCGCTAACCGTGCCTCAGATCCGCGAAATGTGCCAGCAAATGCTCACCATGATGCAGTACCTGTGCCGCGTGCACTACAGCCACTTCGCGCTCGTCGACATGCAGGACCAGCTCCGGGAGTGCCGCAACCGCTTCATGCTCTTCATCTGCAAGAACGCGACGATGATCGGACTCTAGAGGAATAGTGTGCAAGCACCGCTCCACACAACCTAAGTTATGGGCCGCTACCGATGCCCTGTATCAGTAATTTTGCCACACTAGGGGGCTAGCAACCACAATACAGTAATATATCGCTCCGTTTCAGTCGACGTTATGGCTTCGAAGGCAAACGTTTCTGGCGTCAGGTGCAGCTCTTGTCAACGCTGTTGCGCTGTTGGGAAGTCTGCTCCGGTAGTTGAGATTACATGTAGTTGCATAAGCCACCACTGGGCCATTTACTCAGCTAGGAACTATGACATGGAGGCTTAGCAGAAGACACTTTTGATCGTATCAGGACACCGACAGCGGATCTTTAGAGGCTCTTATCCCTTGAAGCAGCATGAGCGACTCAACATTGACTGTGTGCGTGGCTACATGCGCGACACTAGCCATGGTGGCCCTCGTGTGCAGTTCTGCTCCTGGTTCAACCGCTGTTTCTGAAAGAGAGTAACATACCCATTACTGTACCATCGGCTACCCCGCGTTGACTGAGAAATGGTAAGCACTTCGATCGTCGAAAGCTTCTGCAGCGTATAATCTGCACAGCGCCCAGATCACTATCAACCTCGCTGTTTGCGGCCGCGCTACTTCCTTGGCTTCCTCCGGGGAAGTTAAATAGCGATTTCGTTGGATCGATGAGCGATCTCAATGCAGGTGAGATTGCCACTGCTCTCGGAGTCCGCAATTATCAGCGTCAGTCGCGATTCTTCGTTCTTGACCCTCCCGTCCTCATCAACTTGCAGAGTTCTAGCCTGCCTGAACAGCTTCCACAACTTCTAAACCGTCCAGGGTCTAAATGGTCATATTTTTTTAGTTAAGCGGCTTAAGTGAGCACTTCCGCGCACAATTTGCCTTGGTTGGTGCTGTCTGATGATCCGAACTTGCTTGTAGAGCAAGGTGTTGTTGAAATGTATAGCGCTCACTACCGTACGCCACTCCACTTCATCTATGAGTAATACTGGCGCTGCACATTCTCAAGCACATCCCGACACGGCACAACAGCGCGAAGCTTGATGCACATCAGGAATGCCCCTGCAAGCTTTCTGTGCAGGGAATACACCTCTTGAGGCGGAGGTGTCAGACGACCGTGCATGAACACTTCAGTGTGCTGGCCGAGTCGAGTGGTGAGCTTGCTCTTCTGGAAATCGAAAGGTTCGTGCGATCGGAATGGCTCACCAACCACCATACCTGCGGCAACGTGCGCGCGCATCATTGCAGGAGACTCGTCGCCTGTAAGGAAGTGCATCTTGATCGAATAGTCGACCATTGTCTTCTCGTCTTCGTTAGCGGCAGCCCACACGATGTTGAAGTAGTCATCCACGAACGCCTTGGGGTACTCGCGGGCGGCACCGAAGTCCACAAGTCCGATCGTGTCCGTGGACGCGTTGTACATGAAGTTGCTCCAGTTCGGGTCAGTCTGCATGAAGCGCCAGTTAAAGAGCTCGTGGATCGTAAGCTCGAGAATGCGACGAGCGATACTGTTGCGCACGTCTTGTGAGAGGTGCACGGCCTTATCAACAGCAACTCCGGAGATCAACTGCGTCGTCAGAATACGTGACGTAGACAGCTCACGGTACACGCGTGGCACGACGTACTTCTCGCCCATTCCGCTCTGCTTGATTAGCTCCCTGAATCGCTCTTGGTTCTCTGCCTCGTTCAGGTAGTCGCACTCGGCCGTGAGCTCCTCCTTGCCCACACGAATGATCTCATCAATGTACAATCCGCGGGGCAGGATGTTGGTGTACGTCACCAACCTCTTCAAGTTCGACAGGTCGCTGCCAATAGACTCAGCAACACCGGGGTACTGGATCTTGATCGCCACTCGGTCACCGTTCAACAACGTGGCGCGGTGGACCTACGCAATACGTTCAAACGAGCCAAAAGTAACCCAAGTTACACCTCTGCTCACCAAGCACACGAGTAACTTTTCATGTATGGTACCTGTCCAATGGACGCAGCGGCAATCGGGACGTCGTCGAATTCCTGAAACTTGCTGCGCCAGTCCTCACCGAGCTCGGTCTCGAGCTGCTGGTGTAGCTGGTCCTTCGGCATCACGTGCGCACTATATATCAGCAAAAACCATACTCTTCCCGTTAGTCGCCAATTTAATCTCCAGCGCAATAAACATCCTCATCTTACTTTTCACGGACACGATCCAGCGCCACGGCGAGCTTGGACGGGATCATGGCCTCATCCTGAATGCTCAACATCTGCCCGAGCTTCAACGCTGCACCTCTCATAGTACACAAGGTCTCCACCAGCTTCTCCGCATTGGAGTCGGACACGAGCGCATTGTACGTCCCGTTCTTGCCTCCACTGCGGACGATCTCGGCCGCCGTGCCCACCGCGAGCCTCGCCGCCAGACCGCCGAAGCCCAGGATGCGGGACAGCGGCGACGACGGCACATGCTTCTCCTCCCAGACGCGACGCGGAGGCTCCTCGTCCACCACGGGCGGAGTGACGATCTTCTTCACAGGCTCTGGGGCCTTCTGGACAGGCTCCGGTACCTTGTGCACGGGCTCGGCGGCCTTGATCTTCTCGACTCCGTCTTGATCTTGAGCTCCTGCGGCTTGGGCGCGTCTCTAGGCGCCTCCACCTGCTGCTTGAGCACCGGGGTCTTCTCCTGCATCTTGGGCTCGGGCTGAGACGGCGCAGTGGGAGACGCAGCGCCCTCGCCGTTGAGGAAGTAGGGCACGAGACGCGCCAGCTCCGTCGCGTGCTTGGAGAGCTGCGAGCTCTTGGCCGCCACCTCGGGACCCTGGGCGCGCGCCAGCTGCTCCGCCACCTTGCCGGCGCCCTGCAGCACGCGCACGAAGTCCTGCGTCCACATAGTGTCGAGAGCGGAAGTGCGGGTGTGCGGCTGCGGATGGATCGCTGCTTGGAGTGTTGGTCTCTTTTGCGCGTGTCAAAACGATCAAGTGTAACGGGTCTGGTGTGCGACACACCAAATTTAACCTTACATCCGACTAAGTACGTACTAAGTGCGTATGGGATCCCTCCCCCGAATTCGAGGAGCTTCAATACGACAACAAGCAGCGGCAGCAGCAACAATAACAGCAATGGCCGGTGCGATGCTGCGTGCTTCGGTGGCGTTCTCTTCGCTGGCTGTGTGTGGTCTAACGATGTGTTTGTATGCGATGACGTAGAACAAGTCCGCGCGTCTCACCTGCTGATCAAGCACAGCGGCTCGCGTCGCCCCGGTACGAATGCGTAGAGGGACAGAAGAGGTGGGTGAGTATCTGCTGACCTTTTTGTTTGTCCTTGTGCAGCCTCGCGTCTATCGAACAACATCACGCGTTCCAAGGAGGAGGCCATCGCCCAGTTGCTCCGTACTGTGGACCGCAATTGATTCTGATGCTGCTGCGAAGAGGGGACAGCTGATGGTTTTTGTTGTGTCGGACAGAGCTTCGCGCGCAGATCGTGTCGGGCCAGGCCAAGTTCGACGAACTGGCGGTGCAGTACAGCGACTGCAACAGGTGCGAGACCTTTTCGCCTAGCTGGGCTTGGGAGATGTTGTGGGGTGATGTTGCTAATGAATTGTGGATCTCTAATGGCAGCGGCACTCGCGGCGGTGACTTGGGACCGTTCGGCCGTGGCATGATGCAGAAGCCGTTCGAGAATGCTACGTGAGTATCTGTTGTACACAGCTAGCAGCCGATGACATCGAAAACCTGACGAGTCCTTCTTGTTGGTGTAGGTTTGCGCTGAAGGTGGGCGAGCTGAGCGACGTCGTTGACACGGACAGCGGCGTGCACATCATCCTGCGCACTGCGTAAATGAAGGTAGTGAATCACCTTCACCTGAAAGTCTGAAGACGTCTTCAAGTGCGCTAGCAGTTCATGTTTACAACAGGATTTGATTCATGAAATGAAACTGTGTTGATGATTTTCACGACCTGTACACTACACAACGCTGATACATGCCCCGGGCAGTGTTCATGCCACACGACGATATCTTCAGCCGGCTTGAGCCATCTTGCGCTCGTACAGTTGCACGTCACTGCGCTTACGCTGCCGCTGGACGATTGACCTTAAAGGCAAAAGCTTGGTGATGGAGGCCAGAGGGCTGGCAGACTCTGGAAAGTGCTCGTATGCCGGCGGTGCATCCATCACTCGGAGCTTAGAGTCGAAAGTGTCCACGTCGATGCGGACAATCCATTGAAGGTTGTCGGCCTTGACGATTTTCTTGAAAAAGGCATGCAACTTTGCTGTCTCCTGCTCGATATGTTTTGAGAAGCTACCGAATGGCTCCTCTTTGGGGAGAGTCGGGATTTGTGTACTCGGATTCTCTCGTCGAGTTGCTTCCGCCCACTCGTACAACGTGCTGTAGCTAAGCCACACGAGCAGCGTGTTGTGAACATCCGTCTTTATCTGAAGCTGGAACTCGACGAACCTTTGGTGCCGAATTTGGCTGCCCACGACCCTCGCTGACACAACTTCTGCGCAGTCGTGTTCGTCGTAGTTTCTGGTGGGCAACGTCCACACTTTCGTCCGCAACGCTAACGTCGAAAGAGTTGGTGACTTATTGCGCCGCTTGTACACGCACGTATCATCGTCCACACGGATACCCCACTGGAGGTGTCGAGCTTTGGTCGCTGCTGCCAGAAATTGGTTCAGCTTGATAATGCGGTCTTGAATGATCTTCTCCGAGAAGTTGCCGAATATCTGCTTGCGTGGAAGCTCGGGGACGCTCTTTCGTGAGTTTCCTTGCTGGCTTTGCAGTGTCTCGGCCAACTTCCGGAATGTGCTGTAGCGGTGCCATACGAACAGCGTCCCACGACTATCAGTCTCCAGCTGCATCAGGTACTCGACAAACTGCTGGTTGTCACGGTAGGCGATGCGACTCTCGATGATTTTTGCCGACAGCAGTGCGATTTCCTTCTTCTTCTCCAGTTTACTCTCCAGTTCCATCACCTGCTGCCTCAACTGCTCGTTCTCCAGTCGCAACTGCTCGTCTGCGGCTGCCTTCTTTCTCTCGATGCTCTTGCTCTTGGCCTCGCCGGCGGTGAGTTGCTCTCTGAGCCAAATGTTCTGGGCCACCAGCTCACGGTTGAGCTCCAGCACCTCCTCGGCGACTTGTGGCACACAGTTCACAGAAAGGTTCGCCCAAGGGGGAGATGAAACAGGAGGAGGTGGCTCCCGGTGCCCATTGTGGCTGCTTCCCTTTAGGTGGTTTGCGCTTCCTTGTTTCTCCATCTCTCGTCGCTGGCTGCACTGCTACTTGCGCTCTACCCGGCAAAAACGCGACTGAACCGCATCTCATAGAGCTCGAACAGCGTTTGGTGCGGGAACATTCCGACTGAAACCACTTGCAGATGTAAGTGGTGAGGTTCACCAACGAGGTCATGACTACTGTACGCGATGCACTGTACCTGTCAAACGAAGCGCTGGAGTGATTGTCAGTTAGTTGAAGTTGACTCCAGTTGAAGTTGAAGCCAACTTCAACTAACTGACCATCACTCCTACCGAATCTTGCCGCTCCCAGTGCGCACTCGGCATTATCCAAGTTGCCGCATCATGGTAGGAAGACCCCAGCACCCCGTCCGCACGGAGTTCCGCGTCATCCCCAGCAGCACCAAGCGTCCAAGAGTCGAGTGCCTGCACTGCCGTGCCCAGTGCAGCAACGCTCAGCCAGGGAGCACGCTCATGGATCATGTGGTGCGCTGTCCAGAGCTCGCTGAACCTGCGCGATCCCGTTGGAGACTGAACGCGGAGCGAGAACGCGAGGCCAGCGACGCACGCAGACGTCAAAGAAACCGTCTACAACGGGGCCACGTAGCGCCGGAAACCGTGGGAACGTCAGCCGAAGTCTTCGCCTACTATCAACTCGTTGCCAAGACGTTCATCTCGTGCGAGTTCCCGTCCTGGAACATCGCCAACGCTAATTTCCGGAAGCTGCTGACGTTAGGGCGGGACGACGTCCTGTCGCTCAATCGCCGCAAAGTCGCACGCCTAATGATCGACTTAACGCCAACAACTCTTTCGCTGGACGTCGACGCCTGGATGTGTGCAGAGGTGGCGTTGTACCTCTGCAAAGACATCGAGCAGGGTCAAGTCGTCGTTGACTCGCTGGTTGATGAAGCTCGGGGCTGTCAACTGCTGGCGAAAGCGTTCGTTGCGCGGCAGATCCCGTCATGGGTGATTGAGGCCGAGGGTCTACGAGAGGCTCTGATCCAAGGTCGCGTCAACGTGAAGCTCCCACACCAACGAGAGCTCGCTGGGATGATGAAGTATTTTTCTCCGTCGACAGTTTCCATGAGTGTGAGCGAGTGGATGGAGTACGAGAAGCTGGGATACATACTTGCGCAGTTCGAGGACAATGTCTGACTGCGCCTTTCATCATTGCGCGAGCTCTTCCTGGGGGATCGTCGGGTCTCCTACATAACACATACTACGTGCGAGCTCGACACTTCAAGCAAAAGCAAGCCAAAAAGGATGGAGCAGACAACACAGAGTGAGCGAATAAAAGCATTACGCAGAACTTCCATCTAATGTGCCTTTCTTGCTGTTGCTACTCGGTCAGCTTCAACGCTTAAGCTCTGGAGTTTCTCGCCGCGAAGCAGGCGAGAACCGCACGCGATACTGCACTCCCGTCCCTTGACTCGCTAGTCGGGCCGTTCATCAGGCGAGATTGGTGCCGCCGCGCAACCATCAGAGCAATTGCTGCGCTCTCTTCTTTAGTCCACTCGCGCTTCTGCACGATACACTTACACCTTTAAGCAGTCTAATTTCCAGCCGTACTGCCACGACGGAAGCTGAACGACTTCATCGACAGTCGTGATGATGAACGGGGCGACGACGAGTGCGTGCTGGCAGTAGAAATACTCTCACGCGACGCGTTCTTCACGCGACGCTTGTACACGCACGTGTCCTGGTCCACACGAATGCCCCACTGGAGGTACTCGGCGTTGGTGGCAGCCTCCAAGAACTGGTTCAGCTTGGCCACACGGTCCTGAATGATCTTCTCGGAGAAGTTGCCGAAGAGCTGCTTGTTCGGAAGCTCCGGGATCTCCTTGCGCTTGTATCCGTTCTTGGTCTGCAGCGTGGCAGCCAAGTTACGGAACGTGCTGTAGCGGTGCCACACGTACAGCGTACCACGCGTGTTGGTCTCGATCTGGAGCTTGTACTCAACGAACTGTCGGCCCTCGCGGTATGTGATTCGGCTGTCCACAACCTTGGCCGAAATCAACGACACCTCCTGCGAGCGCACCAGCTTCGTCTGCAGCTGCAGAACCTGCTGCTTCAGACGCTCGTTCTCACGCAGCAGCTCAGCGTCGGCGTACTCGGCTACGTTGGACGACAGGGTCGAGCGTAGACGGTCGTTCTGGGCCACCAGCTCGCGGTTCAGCTCCAGAGCAGCCTCGGCAGCGGACTTGGCATCACGCGCAGCCGACTCGGCCTCAGCAACCTTAGACGCCGCCTCCGTGAGGGCACGCAGCGTACGCGGCGACACGGGTCCAGACGGGCTCGCCTCGACGTCGTCCTCCTTGTCACTCTCGTCACTCCAGTCATCTTCCACAGGCTCCTGTCACGCAAGAAAATCCTTAGTAAATGGGTCGCAATCATAACATTCGCGCCAATGGTCCAAACTTACCGGCTGGGGGTCGCTGTGCTCACGCTCCTCCATCGACTTCTGGCGCAGACGCTCGGCCGCCTCCTCCTGGGCAATCTTGCGAAGACGCTCCTGCTCGCGCTCACGCTCCTTCCTGACGCGCTCGAGCAGCAGAGAATACAAGAAGCGCTGCTTGCGCCCACGCTCCATAGCCTGCAGCTTAATAATGCCAACGCGTAGTTTACGGTAACGCTTGGCCTGAAGACCACCACGAGTCATAGCCTGGATCTCCACTACGGCGGAGCGCTGGCGCAGGAAGCGCTTGCGGTACACGTAGCCGTGCAGCGTCTTCTGAATAAGGATGGCGTGGTCCTTGAGAATCACGTTGCGGCGGTCCTCGAGTCTCTGCAGAAGACCCGAACTGAAGTACACCTTGGTCTTACCCACAGCAAACTTAGTGTTCTGCATAGTGGTAGCCATGTCGGGGATCAGCTCCTTCAGGAGACCGGCAACCATTTCCGAAGGCTCAGCATCGCGCAGAGCCGACGGGCAAATGATCTGGAAACGCTGCTGGAACTCCACCAGAGGCAGACGGTTAGGGAAAGCTGCGCGACTGATTCGGATAGCGGCAATCACACCGGCGCATCGAAGCTGCTCCACAATCATAACGCGGTTGAACTCCACAGCGCTCTTGTTGGCGTTCGGCTTGATGCAGCGCACGTACTGCGACGACGTCTTGTTGATGGTCTCCATCAGCTCCGAGAGCTGCTTGCGGAAGGCGCCGGCAATGGTGTTGCCCACGAGGAAACCCTTTTGGCGGCCTTCCTTGCCGTTCTTGCCGCGGCTGTTGCGCTTGTTCTTCTGCGTGGGGGTGAAAATGCCCGAGATGACGCCGTTCTGGCTGCCAGACAGCAGCTGCACCATGTCGGTAGGCAGAGTGTCCTTGTTCTTCTCCAGAAAGCCCGTACCGTTGTACGTCACGTCGCCAGCGTAGTGGTGGATGGTGAACTCCAGCGGGTTGATTCTGTTCTTCTCGATGCTCGGGTGGTCGCTGCAGGCGTCGAGAACCTTGCTCACGAACGTGCTGTCCGTGGCCTGAGGACGCAGCACTTCCTCGTTCAGCAGGCTGACGATACCCATGCGGCCTTCAATCAGGTCCAGGATCGGCTGGTTGTCCTCGAACGTCACGAGCGTAAGAGGAATGCCTTCGTCCACGTACTCCTGCTGCACGTCCTTGAACACGTCGCTGTTGAACTTCTGCTGCAGCTTCTCGTTGGCGTAGTTGATGCACAGCTGCTCGAAGCCATTCTGGTCGAAGCTCTCGAAACCGAAGATATCCAGCAGACCGATGTGAGTCTTGACGTTGTTCGTGGAGCAGATAGCCTTGTTGATACGGTGCACCAGCCAGTCGAACAGCTGAGTGTACATGCCCTTCGCCAGAGCGTCACGCAGGTCTGAGGCCTGCTCGGCGTTCAGCGGGATCGTGTACGACTCGGAGCCGGCCGTGATCGAGCGCTCCAGCAGCGTCGAGTGCAGGGCCGCGCTTTCGGTGCGCAGCAGAGCACCCACGTTGTCCACGATGTCCTCGTTACTGACGTGGCACTTCTCGCTGTCGTTGCCGTTCTGTTCAAACTCGACCTCTCCGAGGTTCAGGATCGCCGCCACAATCTCGAAGATGGCGTTCTGCTCGTCCGTCGAGATGCCAATAGTGTCCAGGGCGTCCTGCGTCTCCTTCAGGCACTGCACGTCGTCGATACCTGTGAGCTCGGCATCCGCACCCTCCGACACGTACTTGTAGTTGGTGGCGTCGCCGCTGAGCTTGAGCTCGGCCTTGCGCTCCTCCGGCAGGCAGAAGATCTGGTGGAACACGTGGTAGTTGCGCTCGCCCTCCGTCTGACCCACAACGCGACTCTTCTCGAGCAGGTAGGTCTCGCACAGACAGCCAACGAGCGATCCGAGGTTGTCGAACTGCAGCTGCGCGATCTTGCCGAAGCGACTCGAGTTGTCGTTGCGCTTGGTCTTGGCGTTACCGAAGGACTCGAGCAGCGGGTTGGACTTGAGCACCTGGTCAATGACCTTCGTGCCGTGGTTGCCGCCCCCAGAGATGGAGGCCAAGTGGTTCATCATGATCTTGACCGTCTCGGTC
The DNA here is from genome assembly GCA_024211575.1 of Phytophthora melonis. Taxonomy (NCBI): domain Eukaryota; phylum Oomycota; class Peronosporomycetes; order Peronosporales; family Peronosporaceae; genus Phytophthora; species Phytophthora melonis. The sequence continues at coordinate 515,715 of JAMXKT010000094.1, read as the reverse complement.
TTACCAGCTCCGGACTCGCCACTGACGAGGATACTCTGGTCCACCTGCGTCCGCTTCATGTCCAAGTAGGCGGTGGCCGACAGCGCGAACGGGTGCGGCGCCAGCGAGTCCCGGGCTGCTCCAAGTACTGCTGGTACAGCTCGCGGCCGTACAGGTCCAGCCACTGGTACGGGTTCACGGCGATACAAATGGCGCCAGTGTACGTGTAGGGCATCTTCTTGGCGAAGCGCAGCTCCAGGTTCTTGAGCACGGCGGGCTCGTGCAGGTGGTTGAGCGTGCACATGTCGTTGGCGCCGTCCGCCTCGAACACGTTGCAGATCGGCATGGCTTCGTCCGAGACCTCACCTGCGTCATTGGCAACGATATATCAGGTCAGGAACGAAGTTTAAGTTAGTGCTAACCCGACTTTACGATAGTGCTGAACCAACTTTAAGCTAGTGCTAAAGCGGTTTAGAGAGGGGTGAATGCATATATATGGGAAGAGCGCAGCGAGAGACGTACCGGCGAGACGCGCGATGTCGCGGATGTTGACGACCTTCTGCAGGCCGTCGTCCTTGTCCCACTCGCCGTCCTCGCTGGGCTGCAGGCGCACCTCGGCGCTCACGCCGTCCTCCATGCGGCGCACGACCACGGCCTTCTTCCAGACCTGCTCGTCGTGTGGCACCCAGACCATGGCACCGTTGTCCAGCATGCCGCCGGCGGCAGCAGCAGCGTCCTCCGCCATGATGGTGGCTCGGTTTTTAGGTGGTGTTAACCTCTCGGGGGGCGGGGAAGCCTTCCTTCCTTCCTGTTGCGCGGGGCGAGTCTCCGTGTGCCTCGAGACCTGCCTGCTGCCTGATGCGGCGATCGTGGAGTCGCTCCGGCCGGTTGTGTCCCTCCCTGCCTGCTGGCCTGTGGCTCGGCGCTGACTCGATAGCCGCCGAGTCTCTCCCTCGTCCCTCGTCCGTAACCGCCCGCCCAGCCAATCAGCAGCTGCGACTGATTTGCCAAAATAACAGCGGCGCAAGCATACGGGTCGCGCACCCGCGGTGGTCGTTTGGTGCATCCCTATCGACAACCGCGCGATCGACTGCAACTGCAACACTGTACATGTACTGCGTTCGAAGCGGTTGTCAGGAGACGAGGGTGCTTGTGATGGTGGCGTCAGGTTGATGCCTTGACACAACATGTATGAAGACAAGTTGCTGGCAGCGAGCGGACGCTCTCGCCCTCGATCACGTTCGCGGGCAGGATGCGGATGGTAGATCTTGCGCCACTGCCCCGCCGCCGATAGCCTTTTACGTCGGTACAAGAAGTCTGCCATTAACGCGACCAGGATGGCGTGCACATTTGTCATTCTAATAAGACACAGTCGGTGCTCTCTATGCGTGGAGACCTCAGTTACAGTATCGCTGTCGCGAGCGAGCGGATTTCGTCCGTTGTAATGGCGCGACAATGCGTCATTTGAAGGAAGCCATCTTCGTTGTCGTCGTCCTCTCGGTGCGCGCGCCGCTCAGATGCGAGCAAATCCCGGTCGAAAACATTTTCCTGCTGACTCCTTAAACTGTCAAAAACAGCGCTGGCTCCTTGTCCAGCGTACCCATCTGACCGTCAGGGGCGCTCGTAATGCTGTGACGTTAATGGCGCTGGTCCTGCACATTCCAACACGTAGCAGAAGCATTAGGCCCCAGGAACACCCAACTGGATGGCGCCACGAATATTGGCGAGGGCGTTACGAGGGTGCTCGAGAAATACCCAGCGCCAGAGGTGGGCACGCCACGCGAGCCCTTCCTTTCGAAAGGACTCGGGAAGGTGTCGCCTGAGTGGTAATGCCTCTTCGGCTAAAACAACTGGAGGCTGCCGCCTTCCCCGAGGTTATCCAATTGTTGCTAAAGGCACTGACGGGATCAGCTACAGTACTTCCACCTTGATGGCCAACTGCAGGCTTCGATATCCACTGCACGAGGAACCAGCGTGGTGTGACTACATGTAGCTGCTCGTGGCGATGTACCAGTAAAGTCACAATTTGTGCACCCGCGTCCTTGTATGATCGAAACCATTTGAGTCAGTCAGTGGATGTGCAGTGCTGCGACTCCACGTTGAAGTGCTGCTGTCTTATTGTAGTACACAATTTTTGCTCCAGTTACTCAACTTACACTTGCGAGCTGCGGTACGGTACTTATCCTACGTCTGTGAGTAAAATAGAGTACCGTGGCACGAACCTGTGGATACAACGAAACCGAGCAGCCTACCAGCATGAAGAGGTGACTATCTGGCAGCATGCACGAATTCTTCACAGCAGCGCTACGGCACCTACGCGCTCGCAAAACGGGATGCAGTTGAGCTGACACCAAAATTGCCAAAAAGGCACCCGTCTATTAGTAATTATCCGTTCTTGTCTGCCCTCGGTGAATATCCACACTTGCGTTCTAGCACAACTAACATGCAAAATACTCGGCACTACATGTACATGTACAGCAACTAAGATGTCAGTATGTATTAATAAGTCAGTACCTATGCTCATGCATACCGTATAATACTTCTTCCATCCGACAAGGTCTTATATCACTATCGACCAATCACTTAGCGTCATATTTTTAAAAATATCCAATTGGAGTGGTTTGATTGGCTAAAAACAAGAGTAACCCTGTGTAACCACTGAAGATTGGGTGTCGGATGGAAGAAGTATTATACGGTATATTAATCTTGGGGAAATTGATACACTAAGAGAAATCAATACTCCCCATGTGAGCTCCACCCAACCAATTACTTGTCTTCGAAAATTAGCAAGACAAACCTGAGAGCCGTCACCGGGTGACAAGTCCCATTCGGTTGCCGGACCGATGCAACGCACCGGCGCTGCTGTCACAATTATCATTTTAGAAAACAAATCACAAAGCACTCTAACGTAAATTTTGGCGTTCTGTTAGTCCACTAATAATTTGTAGTAGTAGTAGTATAATATATTTAAACACTGCAATAGTATATGTTACTATTGTAATACTAGAAGTAAGTAAAACCAACACGCACGCACACAGTGGCATCTAACGTCGTCGGCTCGGTACTTGAACACACTTCGGTGCAATGAATAGTTGATACAAGATCTGTGATGTCGGTGCAATTTAAATGAATGTTTATCAAAATGGCATTCATTTTTTGAGTCTGTGCTACCTAACCGTTGTACAGAGTGAGCTGACGATCGCGCGGTGGTTCGCAAACCATTCCTCCTTGGACAGATCCTTCCTTACTTGCAAGGAGAACCCCATTGGCAGCTGGTAGAACAACACGAGTTGAACGAACTGAGGTCGCCACCGCTTCGCGCCTTGCAGCAGTTGCTGATTTTTACCGCTTCATCATTGTACGCATCACTGCAGACTGGGTTTTGGCAGTACTGGGCGTTGGCTGGAATCGTCGTGGCGGCCACAGCGACCAGGACGACAGCGAAGCAGGTCTTGAAGTTCACCGTCAATTACTTGGTGGTTTTGAGTCGTGTCGGCTGAGGGTGGGTGCTGATGTCTTGGACAATCGTGAAATGATGCAGCGGAGTCGTGTTGCCTTCAATACCCACCGACAACCTGGCATACCGTGCAATATCCAAACGGTCATGTTAACTAAAAAAAGTTATTGCGACAACTCTTGTTGCTGCGACTTTCCGCTGTTCTTGGTTGTGGTCTATGACAACGGCACAGCAGCATAAGGACTCGCGGGTTACCGTTGAGCCATGCGCATGCAATGAGTTCGATTCAGAGCTACTGTATTGTACATCGATTGTTCGTTATAGCTACGGAACTTCTCACACTACGAGCAGAAAACTGGTGATTTCAACGCTGGTTCGTACTCCAGACCACGAACGGATGGACTGCCGTACATGTTTGGGTAGCAACAATTCCTTGTCTGCACTGCGTACGTTGTCATGGAGTGCCCAAGGAAGAGGATGTAACGCAAAGGTGGAATACCGTTGAAGCCGTCTACTTGCAAGGGCTGGCGAACTGGCAACTCGTTGAGCAGCACTGGTTAAAATTGCCGCCGCGGTCCTTGCAGCACTTGCTAATTCTGACGTTCGAGTCGAGACCTGGGCAGCACAGAGTTGCTGCTGGGCGTTGGCAGGGACGGCCGTGGCGACCACAGCAACGAGAGCCGCAGCAACGCAGGTCTTGAAGTTCATGGCTTGTGCTTGTGGTGTTGGGGGCGACGACGGGTGTGGGGGACCTGGAGTTTCGAGAAACGAACGGCGACATGCTCCTTGCTATCTCGAGCGGTTCGTCGCGTTCGCAAGGATTCCAGCGATCTCGGCAACACAAGAAACGTTACCATATATGGTACAAGTAGACAACGATTGTCTGACAATCTCCGGATGTGCTACAGTATTACGCAAGACCTCTATTCTGGCGAAGCCAGAAAGTTATCAATTTATTAATAAGGTGGTGAATGATGGCAACGACTCGCCTTGTTGAAGGTAAAGATGCCAACTCGAGCAAGACGCCTCGAACGAAGAAGTGACAGCAGCAGCGAGTCCACCGCAAGCGAGGCGGGTAGAAGTGCGAAAGCAACGACTCTGCAGCGGACTGAAGTCGCCGTTGAGTGAGTGAGTGAGTGAGTGAGTGAGCTAGAGCTGCACTGCTAAAGTACTATAGTAGTTCTGTTGTACTTACTAACGTTACTTAGTACAACCATACATAGTACTATGCACTATCAGAGATGTGTATTATACGTGTACAGAAGTAAAACAAAAAAGTATCAGTACTGTACTGGTAGACTCGAGTCGTGGTGACTACCGGTAACAAAAAGCGCATGAAGCTAGGTGCCTTCGGCATCGAGGTGAGTGTGGACGATTGGGAGATTTTAAGAGTGAGCAGTGATGCATGCACCTGCATCCTTGTCAACCCCAACGGATACATTCGTACCGTAGTATACTACTCCACGCACATTGCAAGGCCGACAGTGCAGCGTTAACGTGGGGCAGCAGTGAGAACACGTTCTTTTATGAATATTTGTGACGAAGTCATGCTATCGGCTGTGGTCGGAGTGTTTCAAAATCAAAACAAATAAACGGTTTCCTTGCATTTGAACTCGACCATCGCTACAGCGGCCTTCGACCTGACTTGAGGGGCTATTGCGCGACGGTGACTCAGTCTGTTTACTGGTTCGGCGCCGGAGTAGCACCACACTTGGTCGAGCAGCAGTCGTGGAAGGCTTGTCCAGTGTGGCCCTCGTTACGGCACTGCTGGCTGATGCCAATGTTGGACTCGGAGTAGAGCGTGGGGCAACCAATGGCCTGACAGTAGAGAGGGGCCGACTGGTCTTCGTCGGCGACAGCGAAAGTGGCGACGGTGGCGGCGAGGACGAGGGCGAAGCACGTCTTGAAGTTCATACTGGCTGATAGTTCGATGGTCTGTGGTGCAGTGTCTGCTGTGCTGGGTTGGGCTAAACGCGAACTGACTCGAGCGGCGGACAGCAATGCACACAACCGAACGCCAGGCGAGATAGTGAAATCGGATGGGACCATCAGCAACAGCAGTCTCTATGCAAACCATACTGGGACGCTGATAAGCCCCATGATGGGGTCCCCATCCCGCGACAAAAATTCCAACAGCGGGCGATGCGCCGCTGGTTCGAGAGAAAGAGAAAGTTGCTCCTCGGAGAAAATGCAACGTGGCGTGTTTAAGGCAATGAACCGCGCCCATGTGCAGCGTTCTGTGCGAGTGTGCTTCGCTTCCCAAGCCGAGTGGTATTTCTATGATCGCTGCAGGAGCTACAGTATGGGCAGAGCAAAATGTCACGACCAAGAGAGAGAGGATAGAGAGAGAGACACAACTTGCAAAGGTCTTCATCGATCGGCGCTGGTATTTCTTTACTGTGTATGTTGGTTCGGTACAGTACCGTACCAGTATCAATTTTTATTTCTAGATGAGGGTATTCCTGTCGTAGGGGTATCGTTTGGACGGTACAATTGGAACAGTCTTTTAGTTGCGTAGGCCAAATGATCAGTACAGTTATTGATCCATGAGCTTGGAGGAGTATGAAAAACTATCACGATGAACGCAACGAACCTGAGAGCAAACTAATTTGGCATGATAATGCTGAGCCAACCCAACAATGTTGACAAGGCCCTTACTTCGAGCGCATGTAGTGTTAGTACCGGTTCCGAAATACAGGAGCAAATTCAAGCGTTAACAATAAATAAAACGGGGATTGGGCAACGCAACATGGACACTAGGAGCTTGTGTCCTGGTTCAACTAACTCAGATGTCCTGTATAAATCGGACTTTTACCATGGTAAGGCCCCCAGAACAGTCATATTCTGAGATTTCCGCCCCCGGAGCTCTCTCATCGCAGCATTTCAGTATCTTGCCTGGCCTACTCGGACCAAAAACGCACAATACTACTACTAGTGAAAATATTTCTTTGTAGTCTGCCGCGATTTAAAGTATCCATCAGCTACGAGTTCGTGATTTTTAATCAGCGCCATTGAGGTGGCAGGAGGACAAATCACCAAGCTTTCACTTCCGTTTTCTTTGTCGCCCTTGCCCCATATCTGCTGATATTTGAAACGGTCTGCATCATAATTGTTTTGTATCGTTTGTATCGAGCATGAACTTTTGCTAATTACTAATTACTAAGTAATACTAAATAATGTATCTAACATTTAAATAAATAAAGCCTCACGCTTAGGCCACCTCATCATGTGATGCTTCACATCATCATAGTCTACACGCGCGGTTATTTACCCATGTGCACTGTAACAACATGGAGCTACACCTTTGCCGATCCAAGTTGGCAGCAGTGTAAAGCAAAACGGAGTGTCCCGTAATTAGATTTTTATGATTTCAAAAACATTTTTTTTCAAAAATTACTGTAACTCAATGCGGATTTAATCGGGTTCTTCGCTGTGGCTATCTACGTAGTACAGTGCAGCAACAGCGATGAAGAGCGCGGCTGGGAATCTTCGTCACATCAAGGAGATCATGGGTATGTGCAATGAAGCGAAGCTGCAATCCGCATGGTACAGGTCGAGTATAACTTGAGGCAGTCTTGACTGCAGAGGTCTTCCGCATCCTCTGCCTTCCTCCTCTTTCTCCCTCATCGCCTTTGATCCGTCTCGCCCCTTCCTCTCATGCGCGTCGCTGCGGCCACGTCGCCTGCCGTATTTCCCTCTGCCAACTTCGATTGGCAAAGGTGTAGTATATCGACAAACAGCGCTGGTGTATTACAAAATACACAAGTGCGCATTGTTAAGGCACTTACCCAGGCAGCTACTGGCAGCTGCAGCCGGCAGCACTCGTTGAAGTTTGGTTTTCTTGAGCAGCACGAGCTGATTTGGATGTTGTTGGCAGAGTACAGTACGGTGCTCCGCAACCCTGTACGCCACACACCTGCGACTGCGATGCGACAGACACGAGCGAGGTAGCGAGCACGGTGCTGATGAACGCGAAGATCTTGAGGTTCATTTTCTTGGCTTGGCGAAAATTGGAAGGGAGAAACGAGGAAGTTTGCGAAGCCTAGTACCGCTACCAAATACTGCTAGGTCGATTTTGGCTTGTACCTATTGTGCTTTGGGCACTTGGCCTCATCATATGATGCTTCAGATCATCAATGTCTACATTTTTGTAGGGTGTGAATGTATCGATACGCTACGGTGCAACTCCATAGACCACCGTGGCAAGGAGAGCCGAGGTTGCAGCTTGCAACTTGCAGGTCTTGTGGTGTGAAGTTAGCTGGCTTGGCAAAATAGCGGAATGGGCATGGACTGCACGCGCGGGATCAAAGCTAGCTCAATTGACCAAGACTTACTATTCATTCGCTGGCAACTATTTTGAATTGTGCGTCATGGTCAGAACTACAGATCTGTAACTTACTTCGATAGCGCAAGTGCCATATCTAGCAATTAGTCCTTCTACTCAGCGCCAATTCATTCCCGCATTGGTTTAAGCTGCTTCGATGAGAATTCGGACCAGTTACTGTAGGTACAGTTGCATGGGCTGCTGGTTCTGCAACTGGAGAAGCAACACGCTGAAAAGTCCCCACCAGGGTTCTCGCAACATTGGCTGATCCGAATATAGGGGTTGATCGCACAACCCAGGGTGCTCGACAAAGTGCAGCACCAGTCGAGGGGAACGAGGCGGCAATCGCGGTACTGATGAAGGCGATGACGCATAGCTGGAGGTTAATCGTCGATTAGGTGGATTGATCGGTGCGATTTCTTGGTCTTGCTGAGTTTGTGCTTGGCTTGGCAAATTGCAGAATGAAAGTAAAGGCTTGCTTGACATCGCAATTGTCTGCGCTCAGCACCCCAGAGCGGCAATGTCAAAGACTGACTGATTTTGAATTGTTTTCGCCAGCTACGCTCCTCTAATCTCCAGATAGTCAAACATGATCGGTGGCTCGTGTCAGGCTGCAGACATGGAAGCCGCCAGATACACCTGTACTTCACATGCAGTAATAGTAGCTAAATAGTAGCTAAAATACTGTAGGACAGATAGCTTTGATAAATTCAGGATACATGTACCTTCCAAATCATTATCGCCTGAACGAGAATATTGCTTAGCGCTGGCACAGCTCACAACAGGAAGGACTTCTGATGCATCTGAAACGTTGGTGCTTGAAGCTCGCGCGCTTGCAACAGTGCGTCGGCCTGCAAAGCTGCAGGACCGCTCACGAGCAACGCCACATCAGCTCCCATTCCGTAGTTCTCGCGAATCTCGCCGTGAACGTCGCGCAGTCGTGCACCCAAGTCAGGGCGCTCCTTCTCAATCAAGAAGTTGCGACTGAGCAGGGATTGTGCAGGAGTTGGCAACGAACGTGGCGTGGCGGGCGGCGCAGGGCTCGAGATATCAAGACCAGCAACTTCCATTTCACCCATTGCAAAACCCATGCTCCCGTCGTCGTCTTTGTGAGCGTTCTTGCGCTTCAGCAAGTACAGCACAATACCAGCTCCGAGTACCGCACCGCCAGCACCTGCACCCAGCAGTAGGGTGCGTCTCACGAACGATTTGGCCGTGAATTCCTTCATGCGGAACACCCACACCATGATCAACACACAACCCAGAGCAGCGCCCACGAACACCGGCAGTCCGAACATGTAGCCGTGCCCTGAAAACGCATGACGCTCCAACGACGACGGATAGAAGCGCTGAACTCGAGGCGAGGCTTCCTCTGACACGTCGTCGGGTTCCGTTTGGGTATCGTCATCTTCGTTGTCATATCCACTGCTACCATTTCCAGCATGAGTGAGATGCAGCCACACTTTGCACTTCCACTGAGAGCACTGGTTCACCGCATCAAGCAGCTCGGCGTGTGCCTCCAAAAACTCCATATCACGGCACGTCCAGATGATCCATAACGTGCGTGGCAGCCCCGAGTCGTCATTTGCAACCTCATCACGGCCACTCGCATCTGCCAAAGCCTTCAAGTGATCCAGAACACTCAGGAACGGGGTGATACCGCTGCCTCCTGCCACAAACACCATGTGCGGAGCCAACTTGATCTCGGAACCATAGTAGCCGTCCACGTGAACGGAGTTCAACTTCTGCGTCTTCATGAGAGTCAACAATTGCGACGTGAACGGCCCTTGCACCTTGGCGTCCAGCATGAACGAGTGGCGGTTGCGTAGTGGACTGGAGCTGATGGTGAACGGGTGCCACTGGTTTCCAATTGCGTCCACCTTGATATACACATATTGCCCCGGTAAAAAATCCGATCCCTCGGTAGTCGACCGTCGCAGTTCCAACTGGAAACCCTTGTTGCTCATTGCCGTTGCCGACACCACAGTTGCCTTTCCACGTCCAAAAGCTGAGACGGCTCGATAGATTCCGTACACCACAAGTGCCGGCACCAACCAGAACACTGCGGGGTAGTAGTGCAGCCCCGTGAACACCACAAAAACCGCACTTAAGCAGTGGAGCACCACGAATCGTCGGAAAAACCTGCGTCGCACCCACTCCATCGAAGACACGGCGACAATGATCAAGGGCCAAATTGCCACAGCTCCGAAAAAGTTGCGGGTCGACCCGTAGCGCTGTTTAGGTGTGCAGCTCTCGTCCACACACGGGAACAGCATTTGCTCCACCTTGCCCTGCATGTACCACACATAAAGGTACAGCACGCCATGCAACATCAACATGATGAATCCGAACTGCCCCGTTAGAACGTGGTACCGCGCCGCGCGTTCACCGGAAAGACCGAAAAACTTGTGCAAAAACGACTGGCGCGCCACGAGGATCACGGATAAAACCATGGCATAAAGCCCGTTCATGCCAAAAGCGCGCGCTGTCCGAGGCAACAAGCCCGCTTTGGCCAATTTGCCGCTTTGCTTGTCGATAAGCAGCTTGCCCACCACGAGGTTAAGTTGCAGCAGCAAAAATCCGCCGATAAGCACCACGTCCACTGCGTCCAAGCCGACACTTTTGCCGATACTCGGGTGGGTTTGCACCCATTTCACCAGTCTCAGTTGCCGACCCCACCTAACCATGGACCCAACCGAGTTCTGCTTCCAATAGAAGACCGTCCCCGCCAAAAGGAACGGCAACACAATGGCAAATGTGACAACGGCCGGCTCCACTTCGAACTTGTCACCGAACTTGGTCTCCAGCGCCGGGAAGAGCGTGCGGTAGTAGATGGGCCAGCGGACCCACAGCAGCGCGAGTAAAATCCACACGCTGCAGATTTTCAGACAGATTTTCGCTCCGTTCCGCCGCGCCTTGGACAGAAGTTGCAGCGCCTTCTTCTGCTGCGGCTTGTGCAGCAGTCGCTTCATGCCGCTGTGCTTGGGGACGTGCGGCTCGCGAGCAGGCGGTCGAAGGCGGCGTCGTCCAGCTCGTCTTGGTCCAGCAGCAGGTCCAGCTCTGCGTCGGCCTCGGGAGAAAGCGGAGGAGACCCGGGCACGCGTCGGCGCTCCATGTCACGAGCGCTCATAATCGGCGAGCAATCCCCGGAATGCGTGCGTGCGTGTCGGACTGTGTCAATAAGGTTAATGAGACATATGGTATCTAAGCCAATCAATCAGTAAGGCTTTATAAGGTCAGACTTGTACAAGGACCAGAGCGGTACAGTACACGGTCGCAATGCATTTTGCTGGTGGAGTTGACCTTTGCGGATCCTTTGCCGTTGCAGCGAGATGACCTCTCCAAGACGGCACCATGTTGCAGTATTGTACTGTACAGCCTGTACAGGCTCCTAAGTGCTGGTGCTGCACATACTGTAGCGCCGCCATTGACGAGACGTCCCCAAGTGACGAGGCTGTTCGCCGCCGGCCTCTTGCCGCGGGGCATTCGGTGGGGAGCCGCAGCTAACCTCGAGCCCTTCCTGAGTCAGCGAAGCAGAGCCACAGACACCGGCAATCCTGTGATTGGAGAGCTGTTCTTTCGCTGGGAAGGCAGTCACAAGGTATTAATACATGTACACAGTGTAACCAGCGGAAAACCACGCAAACTGCAGCGCCAGCAAAATCCGTTCGCGCCGAGCCCGGGCTCGTCGGCGCTACACCCACGCCCGGCCTTTGCTTGGGAGGACCCCTGCAAATTGGTCCCGTCGCACCACTACAGTCTACGCACGACCTCTTCATCGCTTGCTGGCAACATTCCACAGCTCTGAGCTCATGGGCGGAAGCCATCGCCGCGGCGGCATTACTGCACAGCAGCGCGTGCTAATAGTGGAGACCGTGGACCAGCCTAAAGCAGAGCCCATCGTTGCAAGTGCCCGGCAATTTGCACTGCTCGAATGCAAAACAACGGAGCCATTGCCCATTGCCACGTACTTGCGCGGACTGAACCGACGTGGCGCTCCCACTCCTCCGAGATACAACGCGACGATACCGTCGTTAGAATGCCACCCCGTGGTGGAATTGCATCGCGCGCTGATCGCAACAATGGTCTGCTCGGCCAGGCTGGAACCTCCTCTCACCACACTGTACTGTCGCCGTGTGCCCACGGAGACATGCCCCCACCGACGTGTCTTTCGTAGCATTACGCTACGAGCAGCGCCGCCGCATGCCATTTTGCCTCTGCCACGGAGGACGCCGCGGGAGCTTTTAGGTTCGGGAGACGTGCTTTTAGCGCAAATCGCGACGAATTAAGCTGGTTCCGCCTCTTTTATGGATGACGGCGTGGGCAGACATCTCTCGACCAATGGCAGCGCGTCCTGCACTGGTCGAGCGAAACTGAACGTCGTGGGGACAAGCCGCCAGCTGCCCGCTGCCGCATTTGCGTCGTCGCCGAGTTGTTTAGCACTAGGCGCGGAGGCAATCTCACGAGGAAGCAGCAGAAACCAGTTTTCTCGCGCGGCAACGACGGCGGCAGGCGCTCCTTCGCTTCATCCCTCCCCCTCCCCCCTGGCGCTTTAGACACACCAACACACAGACACAGAGTACGTGGCTCGGCGACGCGATTCCCTCCGTTAACACTACCTTAAAAATAAGAGGCCGGTTAGCACTAGCCTAACTGCGTTTTCTTGTTTGGTGCCGGCAGACCCCCTCTTCGCTTAGCATACAGGTATGGGCACGCCGACCAAGCGAACGGAGCGCGTGCTGTCTGACGCCGCCGACAAGGTGGCCAAGGCCGAGGAGGCCGCGCGCCAGTACGAGGCGCAGCTGGCCGAGGCGGCGGCCAGAAGCGCCAGCTCGAGGAGGAGAACGAGAAGCTGCGCGCCTCCATCCTCAGCATGGCGCTGCAGAACGCGAGCGTGGACCTGCGCCGCGAGCATGTGCAGCTGCGGCAGACGCTCGACTCGTACCAGACCAAGATCGACCAGATGCGCGAGATCTCGCTGCTCTCGGCCAAGGTGGTGGACAGGTGCGTCGCATTGAACATAAGCGTGTGCTCTTCTTAGTGGAGAGGTGGTAAACCTGACAGTACCCGTGTGTTGCATGTGGGGGGATTGTTTTGCTGCAGCCGCATTAAGACCAAGCAGGGTCGGCAGTACGTCGAGTACAAGCTGCAGATCGAGACAGACATCCGAGGCACGCTGGTGCTTTGGCATCGATACAGCACGTTCTTGTAAGTGGCCCTTGAACCTGATATGACGAAAGGTGTATGCTGGCGGGTAGATTTTTTATCAGGTGCTAACGGAGACTGTTGCTGTTGCTTGCTGCTACAGGAATTTGGCCGCCACGCTCAAGGCCAAGAACCCGACGAGCGAGCACGACATCCCGGAGCTGCAGACCCAGAGCCTGACGGGCTTTTTCTCGGACCAGCTCATCATCGACCGCATCGCCAAGCTCAACGAGTTCCTGGACGTGGTGACCAAGGCGGACGAGTTCCAGTGGGGCATCCGGATAGATAAGGACACGTGCGTGTACAAGCGCAAGAGCAAGCGCGTGGACCGGTCCTTCAGCGTCGGCTCCCGGGAGAGCATCTCGACGCTCACGCCCAGCATGCGCGACAGCATGTTCATGCCGGCGTCCTCTCGGGCGTCCACCATCTCCATGGACTCGTATTAGAGCGCGGAGATGTCGGATCATCGGACAAGGCTCGAGGACGTGGGTGAAGAAGGACCCTTTTTGGAGAGGACCAAGTAGTAGTGTATCACAGGAAATTGCAGGACAAGTCGCGACGTGTGGAAAAAAGAGAGAAGGCCGACGAGCAAAGAGGCAGCAGAGCAAGCGGCCAGGAAGGAAGGAGGCCCGCAGTGTGGTGTGGCCTTGTGTACAGGGTGTCCGGCGAGTTGGACGGACTCCCAGTTTAACGACAAGAGAGGGAAGGAAGGAGAGCGAGACATAATGCAACGTTGTTTTTACATAACGTCGGCTTCGGCCTTCCTCAGTGTGTGTTGTGCTGTTTGTTGTCTCTTTAGTTGTCCAGGTTGAGCAAGAAGGCCGCGCCCATCATGACCCAGTAGTTGGGCGGTTTGTTGCTGGGGAGCTGCACGGCGATGACGTAGTTGGTGGAGATGCCTGTGGTGGACAGCGTGCCCTGCCGCACCGACGTCTTGTACACTGGACACGGGTACATCATGATGCCGGGGCTGAGCGTCGGGTTGCTGGCCACCGCCGACGTGGCCGGCAGGAAGTGCACGATGGACATGGCCGAGAACATTTCGCCGGGCTTGGCGTCTTCGAGAAGACGGTGCGTTGGAGACCACTTGGCGCCTTGCAGCCAGAGCCCGTCGACGTAGATGCCGTCGGTCGGACTCTGCGTGAGCTGCTTGGCGCTCTCGACGTCCATGACAGTGAAGGTGAAGGCCAGCGAGTCGATGGCGGTTTGGTACTTTCGCGCGAAGTTCTGCAGCGTGCCCGTCATGAATCCCTGCGGGAAGAAGAAGACGTTGAGCTGGAAGACCACGGGCTCGCCGTGGAGCAGCCACTCGCGGAAGAACGCGACGCGGTCCAGCATATCGCGCACCCAGGAGGCCAACGGCTTGAGCGAGGCAAAACTCACCGAGGACCAGAGCTGCGGCACTCGGCCGTTCAAAATGCCATGTACATGTTGTCCAGGTCGGAGCTCATGACGATGAGGCCGTTGATGGCCTTCTGGATGTCCCTCAAGGACGTGCGCATGCGACGCAGGAGCGTGTTGAACTTGATGACTTCCTGGCCAAGAACCGTCGCCAACGAGTCCATGACGACGGTGCCTGCCACTTCGCGAGTCTTGAACGTCGTAGGTCCGGCCTCTTCGACGTTCAAGTCCGTCGGTAGATTCTCCTGGATGGAGATGGCCAAGTCGAGCACGCGCTGGTCGTTGGACTTGCCGCCGCCTCCGCCGCCGTCGCGCGGCTCGAGACTCAAGATGAGCTGCATCATGTTGGCGCTTTCGTTGCGCTCGTACGTGACGTTGGCGTTCTCGTGCATGCCGAAGAGCTCAGGGTTGTCAAAGGCCGGGAGATTGCTCAAGTACGACTGGATGCTGGTGTGCGAGAGCTCTGTCGGCACGTGGTAGATGCCCGACGTTGAGTACGAGTGGCCGGGATTCAGCACATCGGGCGTGTAGAAGTTGCTCAGGATGCTCGTGAGGCAGCGGCGGTCCCAGTCGTCGGTCACGCGGCCGCCGTAGTTGATCTGGCCGGTGACGTACCGCAGCGCGTCCCAAGGGATGATCGGCTGCTCCTCCAGGAACTTGCGCAGACTCGCCAGGGACGTCTCGAGGTCCGTGTCGTTGAACTCGTACTTGATGTTCCAGCCCAGAGCGCCGAACTTGCGTCGCTCCTGGACGATGGCGTGGAAGAACGTGAGCGCGCAGAGCAGCGACTTCCAGACGTGGTCCTTGGGCTCCCCGTGTCGAAGTTGCCGAGGTAATGGAAGCTCTCGAGCACGTCCTCGGACAGCAAAGTGTTGAAGGATCGGACGAGGTTGGCGCGGATCCCTTTCGGCGGCTCGTTCGTCAGCTTGATACCGTTCTGCAGCACCGTCACGGGAAGTAGGCGGCCGGGAAGCTCGTGAGGAAGAGGCGGAACGTGTCTTGGCACTGCTCGTCCGTGCGCTGGCCCATGTCTTCCACCAGCTTCTCGAGTTTCGGCATCCACGACTTGGCCAGGTGGCAGTTCTGCAGCAGCACCCAGTCGCCCACTCCTTGGCTGCTTTCGATGAGCTTTTCAGCGCGGGGGCCTTGCCCCTGGCCCAGCGAGATGAGGTGCAGCCGGTCGATGAAGGACATTTCCTTGGCGAACCGAAGCAGCATCCCGTCGGGTCAGCGCCGGCTGACAGCACGAAGATGCACGGCGTCTTGCGGTCCGTGTCGTTGTAGATCTCCTCCATGGTCGTGGTCGCGTTCCGGCCGAACTCCGCCCCCATCTCGGTGGAGATCATGCTCAGCACAGCCTGAGGCACCTTCTCCTCGGCCAAGCCTCGAAGCAGCAGCACCTTCTGGAAGGCGGTCAGTGTGGCGCCGTAGTTGCCTGGACACGAGTTGGGGTTCGACAGGAACGCGGGGTCTTCCAGCCACGCCACCCAACGCGGCCAGACATTCGTCAATGAACCGCATAACCCCTGGAAGCCGTGGAGTTCCGTCTTCTGACCACCTTCTGCTCCTTCTGGAGCAGCCGCGTAGCCCGTGACCACCGTCTCGAGCTCCGAGATGAGGTCCCATTGAGCGTCCGAGATGTGAGAAGGCTGAGGGTTCGGCTGCTGAGTGGAGCGATCGGTACCCGGAGGAGCCCCTCGAAGGTAGAACGACCACTCCCGTGCCGAGATTTTGCCGGAATGCAGCAGGATCTTGCAGCAGATGAGCATGGAGAAGAGCACCTTGTGCACCTCGAAGAGCCCGCGGCAGATGTTGACGTAGATGTAGCGCGTCTGGAAGTCGATGAGGTTCGTGAGTCGCTTCTGGAGCGTGTCGGCCTTCGGAGCCTCGTCGAAGCAGATATTGAACAGCCTCTGGAAGAACGGCAGCGAGTACTGGTACATGGGGTCGATGAGCGCGAGGTTGGCCACGACGAAGTAGATGATGGACCCGCGCGTGGCCACACAGCGGTACTCCTCGCGCGCGCGGTTGATCTCGATCTCCGTGCTCTCGGACTCCAGCACGCGCTCCTTGATGATGCGGGACGTGACGTTCGAGGACTGCAGCGTGTCGATGAGGTCCTGGTCGTCCAGCACGTTGCCCGAGGACTCGGAGAGCTGCTTGAGGATGCGGTCCTCGATCTCCTTGAGCTGCTTCTTGTCCTGCGCCATGGTCACGACCAGCCGGTTCTTCTTCTCCTCGATATCGGGTCGCTCGTGCCGCACCACGTCGCCAAGCAGTTGATCCTCCAGCCCATCCATTGTGACGGTGAAGTTGATGACTGTCACCTTGATGTAAACTTCGGGGAGGTAGTGAGGGTTGGGCAGCTTGGTCGTGAGGAACAGCTTGAACGCCGGGTCGTAGTCCACGTCCGAGTCGCCAAGACGGATCAGCACGCGCCCGCCTTGCTTGTAGATGGCCTTCTGCAGGATCGGCTCGAGCGAGGGCTCCAGCGTCTCGTCGATATCCTCGATCAGCAGCGCCTTGCCATTGCGGATGCAAGTCTCCAGCGACCGCAGCAAGTTGGCGTTGGTCATCTTGGTGCTTTCGAGCTTCTGGGCGAGAGTCTTCTTGATCCACTTGTTGGCTTGGCCCTGCGGGTCGATCATCAGGGGCCACCGCTCGCCTCGAGTCACGAGGATGGCGTTGTCGGTCGACGTGGAGTCTGTCGGGAGGCCGTTGAGCTGCCACTCGCGGATTTCCACTGGACTGCCGAGTGTTGTCGACAGACTGTAACCCGGAGAGCAGGGGATAGCGAGCTCCTGTGTCTGCCTGACCCACTGATCCACAATGCGCTGTCGGAATCCTCCAGTGAACGGCCCGTAGTACGAAATACAAGCTGCGGCGAGGAAGGTGTCGCCAATCAACGCCAAGATGGACTCGGCTAGTGACGCCACGCTCTCCTTCCATCGCGCGCCTTCCACCGACAGCCCGGAGATCAACTTCTCAGCGCGTACGAGCCGCTTCTCCGTCACGGCCGCGTCGTTGGCCAGCTTGTCCTTCTCGTCCAGGGTGTCTTTGCACTGCTTCTCGAGCATGGCCACGTTCTCATTGACCACGCGCAGCTCCTCCTGCTTCTGGCTCAACACGGCGTTGGCCTCGGCCAGCTTCTGGTTCATCCGCTCGAGGTTTTCCTTCTTGGGCCCCACCTCTTTGGCCACCTTCGAGTACACGTCCATGGCGTGCACCCACATACAGAGCGACGTGGCGGCTTTGGACACTTTGGACACCACTTCGACAGCCATGCCCGGCTCGGACACGGCCTTGCTGAGCTTCTTGAGCGTGGCGGCGGGGATGTTGTCCTTGTCGAAGTTCTTGAGCTTGTCCAGGAACGTCACGTCGCCGAGGATCTTCTTGGCCGAGTCCCAGCTCTGCTTCTCGTTAAACAGCAGACACACGGCGTTCATGACCGTCTCCACTGCTTCCGGGGGCTTGGCGAAGGACTTGACCTCGGTGATGTCGTTCTTGGACAAGCTGTCGAGCGCCTTGATGGCGCTGTTCAACGCTGGCATGGCCACGTCCAGATCCTTCTGAGCGTCGGCCTGGACGATGGACACCTCCTCCGCCTGCTTGGTGACAGTCGCTTCGTCCTGCGAGACGCGCTCGCGTACGATGGCGGCCGCCTTCTGGTCCACGGACACGCGCTTCAGCAGCTCCTCGGCCTCCACGGCTTTCTTGGCCAAGATGGGCTGCAGCTCGATCAGCTCGGACTGGAGCGAGTCGACGATGTTGTTGGTCTCCTCGAGCTTCTTGACGCCCACCTCCATGCGGTTCTTGATGGTCTGCAGCACCGCGCGCTTCTCCTGCAGCATCTTGAGGTACAGTCCGATGAGGTCCAAGTAGCTCTTGGGCGTTGTGTACACGTATCGCTGCAGCTGCGAGAGGAACTCGTCGCCGAAATCGTTCGAGGTTGTGTGCACAATGGAGCACATATCGACCAGGGATCGGCGGATGTCTTCCGAGGGCAAGGACACACTCGCGAGCAACCGATCGGCCACAGACTGCAGCGCCTCGCGCGGCCAGTTCATGTACCAGTCGATCGTGCAGCAGTTGATCAGCGACGGGAAGGCGCGACAGCGCACGCGCAGAGCGGAGCCCACCGGGGACATGGCCAACACAATGTGCAGGTAGTTGCGCACGCGCTCGATGAACGTGGACACGCAGTTGTCTCGCGTCTCGGGGATCTCCATGGCCTTGACGATGGGGCGCATGTCGGCGATGATGCGGTCCATTTCGTCCTGCGGGAAGAGGTTCGGCACCTCGCCGCTGTTGAGGACGTTGTTGATGTCCTCCAAGAAGCTCTCCTCGACGATCTGGCTGTCCGTGAAGAGGAAGACGGTGGAGGTGCCGCCCACCCCGGCGCTGATCATGAGCTTCTTGAGGTCTTCGTGGAACTCGTTGGCGCCGTAGCCGCGCGTGATCTCGATCTGCACGCACTTGGCCTCCACCATGAACGCGCCGAGGCGAGCGAGAGACTGCTTGCCACTGCCGCCAACGCCGATGAGCATGGCGTTGCCGCGTGGCTGGCGCAAGATTCGCACGAGCCGTGACAAGTGCGCGATGGCGTCCCGGAAGAAGACGAGGTTCATCTTGTTGGCGAACGTGACGTTGTAGTTCTCGAGGAAGTCGTCCATGATCTTGGTCACTTTAGAGACGTCGTTGCAGTACTCGTATAACGGGGTGGGCACGCCCGGCTTGAAGAAGTCGCCGAACGTGAGCGGACAGGGCGAGTGGAAGAGCGTCTCTCGGGCCCAGCTGCAGTTGAAGAAGCGCTGGAGCAGCGAGCACACGAGCTCCTCGAACCACGTTTGGTCCGACGAGTTGATGAGTCGGTCCTGGAACACGCGCGAGGCCTCGTGCACCCACAGTCGGTTCATGGAGTCGGCGTCGGGGCATTTCGACGGCGTGATCATGAGAATCCCCTGGAAAACTTTGGATACGTCGCGGAGGTTGAACGTGTAGTGGAATTTGTTCGGCGTGGGCAGCAGCTCGAGCGTCACGCGGTTGTAGATCTCGATCACGCTCGAGATAATGCCGTCCTTCATGGCCTTGACGGATGGAGCGAATTTCTCCAAGAAACCTCCGAGAATCGAGGCGAAAATGAGCTTTAGAGACGTCTCGCCCGCCGGGTACATGCTCAACACGTGGAAGTGACGGACGAAGCGAGGAGTGCAGTGCGACCGCCCTCCTCCAGCTGGAGCCGCAGCGGCAAGCAGCATGGTATCTGCAATATCCTTCCAGAAGAGTTTGTCTCGGTCGTAAAATCCGCCGAAATCCAGGAACTGCCGTAACAGTTCAATGGGCGCTTGAGCTCCGTACTCCTCCACTGCCGGGAGATTCACGTCGTCGACAAAGATGATCATCCGCTTGCCGGCCACAGGTCCCAGTAGATTCTTACGCTTCTTCTCGAGTTTGTTCTCGATCGTCATTTGCGTGACTAGAGACGACGTTTGTGCGGAGAAATTGATGAAGATGGTCATGAAATTCGACGCTGGGGCGGATGGCGCTTCCCCTCCTTCTCCATTGGCGTCCCCGCTTGGAACCATGGGCCCGGATACCAACTCCTGCAGTAAATCCTGGACGATCACGGTCTTACCGGTCCCTGTCACGCCGGTGACGTACGCTGGCCTCTTCGCCGCCGTCAGAGTTCGCAGCAGGAAGGTGAAGCGTACCGAGTCTGGCGTAGCGACCGTCATCTTAAAGTACGGCACCTGGGCGTTGTACTGGAATTTGGGCACGATCTCACTCCACGCGCGGAACTTTGCCTGCTCCA
Source organism: Phytophthora melonis (assembly GCA_024211575.1). Taxonomy (NCBI): domain Eukaryota; phylum Oomycota; class Peronosporomycetes; order Peronosporales; family Peronosporaceae; genus Phytophthora; species Phytophthora melonis. The sequence continues at coordinate 495,537 of JAMXKT010000094.1, read as the reverse complement.
CGTCGACGAAGTAGTCGAACACGAGTCCGGCGTTCGGGATACTGAGCTTGGCCTCCCCCATCAACTCGCGTGCAAAGTTGTCGAACTGCTCGTGCGTGTCGACCGTCATGGTGGCGCCCACGGACCAGAAGAGCGAGAAGGCGAAGACTTTATCCAGCAGCTCCAGCATCTCGTCGACTTTCATGGCCGAATAGTTGACGCCACTCGCAGGGCTGAACAAACACGCGAACAACCGACACAGACTCGTGGCGAGGTTCATGTCCACGGTGGGGACGAGCTCGAAGCTCTTCCGGCGGACGAAGTGGATGCACTTGTCCACGTAACTCGTGATGAGAAACTCCAAGCGCTTTATCCCTTCGGGCGGGAAATCCGACGGCAACTCCTTCTCCATCCAGGTCTTGACGAACGGCATCCAGCCGAGATCCGTCGCCGTCATGTACACGACGCCGATGCGACTCACGGTGGCGGGGGACGCCACGGCCAGATCCATGACTTCGAACAGCATCTTCATCTCGCTCTTGAGCTTGATCCGCTCCCCGTTGGCGAGACACAGCGTCATGTTGTCGTCAAGACCGTGTTCATGTTCTCGATCCACAGCGCGTCGATGGGGCCGTCGAACACCGTCCACTTGACGTCGGACGTCTCGTCCGCCACAGCCTCGCGCATGATAGTGGAGGCCAGCCCGTCGTGCCATTCCTGCGTGGCTTCGTTGAACTCTCCATAGAGTTCCCCCATGGAAATGCACTTTGGATTAAGCACCCGGGCGTGAACAGTTTGGTACACCGGGTTCTTCGACCCTCGCGCTCTTAAAGACGTCATGGTGGACTGCAGTGTACGGTAGCACGACGTCTTCCCCGCGCCCGTGGGGCCCACCAGCGTTCCTCCAAAGCGAACGTTGAAAATGTCGAAGAGCTGAATGACTTTCGTGATGTAAGTCGGCACTTTTTGCAGTCCGGCTTTGGTGATTTCTTCCTCGAGAGACGCCTGCAGCTCGCCGTAGTCGTTCGGAGGGATGTCGGTGCCCGGGAACAAGTCCAATACAATGGCGTGGAACAGCGGCAAGTCGTCCGCTAAGAATTTAGGGATGTTGCTGTCTCGCAGGGCGCGAATGAGCGTCACGTCTTCGTTTAAATCGGGGTTGGCGCGCTTAAGTGACCCAGCCATGACTAGCACGGACTTGACAGCGCGCAGGCCGTAGTCGTAGTGCGGCTGCTGGGAGAGCTGCTCGCTGCAGAGAATGTAGAGCTTGCACATCTTCCGCGACAGTGTGCGCGCATCGCCGAACCCCTCGGCGAAGAGCATGATTTCGGCGATCAGCGCGTAGTCCGGCACCATCATGGACACGGGGCGGAAGCACACTTTAAGGTTGTCGGGGAGCTCCGTTCTGCCAGCGTAACCAGGGTTCATGGTGACGATAACGTGGTGATCTTTGAGTAAAATCTCGATCCCCATGAAGTTAATGTGCTCTTTGCCCTGGATTCTCCCTTCTCTCAGGATCAGCAACTGCTGCGCCACCACGGATAAAACTTCGATGTCAATGCGGTTAAATTCGTCCAGACACGTCCAATTGCCAGCCTGCGCGAGTCCGCGGAAGAGTTTGCCCATCATCTTGTAGTCGATCTGGTCGCTGCAGTTGAACACGACGCACTGAATGGCCATGGCTTTGGCTAAATCCTTGCTGCTCTCCGTTTTACCCGTCCCTGCTGGACCGGCCGGAGCTGCGCCGAGCTTCATTCCGTACGCCCCGGTTAGCGTCATCCAGCACCGATCGGTCAGCGGAGTGATCACTAGACGCGACGTCGCCCCCATGTACTCGTAGCCGTACTGAATGACCGAGTCCGAGTGTCGGATGAGCACGTCGTCGGCCTGCGCGTCCCAGTAGTAGCGCAGTTGCTGCTGCCAGATGAAATTCCCCACGGAGTCCACTTTCTCCGTCCACAGACTCTCCACGATGTCGCGCGCGTGCACGTCTGTAGTCACGAGGGCCACGATAACTTTGCGCTCCAATGAGCTCAGATCTCCTCGGATCTTCACGATCAGCTCGTTCAGCTCGTACAGATTGCGCTTGTACCACGCGTGCATCTCCTCCACGGGGTTGCTGCTGTTCAGCGCCTCCTCGGTGCTGCGCGCCCACGTCATCTGCGCCACAGTGGCGACGACTTGGCCCGGGTGGTCGCACACCCACACCGCTCGCTGCTTGGTGTCGTAGTCCAATAGTCCGGCCTTCATGAGTTTGTAGATGGACTGCTTCATGCTCACCTCCAACGCCTTCAGCCAATCCTCGACGTTGCCCCGAGCTTTCAAGTTCTTCCCGAGGGGGACGCGCTCGTTCTCGGACGAGTACATGGCGATCATGTCGACGCTGCCCGGGACGTCGCCAAAGTCAAGTTTCACGAGGTTTTCAAAACATTTACGGAGGTGCGGCTGCACAGCCTGCGGGTTCTTGGATTGAGCCAGGATCTCCAGTAACTCGTCGTTCGATAGGAAGTAAAAGCGGGGAAAAGCCATGCGTTTGGTCTCCAGGTAGTCCTCCAGGTTCTTCTGGATCTTGTCCAAGTGCGCGTTATGCTGCTGTAACGTCTCCTTAATGCCTGGGAAGGTGCCGGAGGTTAACACGTGCGGGTTCTCGTTGGTCCGACGCATGATCGTCTTCCAAGACGCGTCGACGTGGCTGAAAACCTTCGACGCGTCGGGTAATTGACGCTGGATGTCGGGCGCTGAGAAGATGTTCTCCAAGTACATCCAGTTCTTCTGAACGAGCAGCCACTCGTCCAGCGTCTCCTGCAGCGTCACGAGCTTCTTCCTCCAGCCTTCCACCTCCTCCTGAATCGCTCCAATGAACCGGGAGCCCATGATCGTACTGATCGTTACGATCGAGTCGTCAAGCTTCGCGGTGACCTCCTCAACGCTACCCAGAACGAAGACGTCCTTCGACTCCTTATAAGGCTTGACCTCGAACTCGGTAGTGGCCCACGCGTCCGTCACTTTCTTCAGCATCTCCTCGAGCACAGCCTCTTGCTGCGCTGACACAGCCACGGCACTGATCGTCTCGCCGTGCTTCATGACATTCCTCTCGATCAACCCACCCAGCGTCATGCTGCTCTCGCCCTTCATCTGGAAGCCTAACGCTGCGTGGATTTGCTTCCAGTGTCGGTCTTTTAACGACGGAGAGCGCAGATCTGTCACCACGGGCAGCACCAGCTTGAACTTCTCCACTTCTCGCTGCAATAAATCCGCGGCCTCGTTGCCCGGGAGCTGCTTCTGCGCGGTATACGCCACTTTGACGTACATCTGCACCTGTTTACTGATGGCAGCGACGTCGATGTCGTCGAACACAGTGTCCGAGTAGGAGACCGCGAGCTTCTGCCACGCGTCCAGCCCGCTCCAGAGCTTCATCTTGAGCTCGAAGTGCGCTGCCACTTCGTTGATCTCGTTGAATTCGCTCACGCTTTGCTTCAACTGCGTCTGGAACATGGCCAGCATCTTGGACTCCTCCACGAGCTGGTTGAGCGTATCTTCTTGAGCTCTGAGGTAAGAGAGAGCTTCACTCATCGGCGTCTTGATCGTCGAGAGCTTGGGGTGGTCCAGCTTCTCGGACAAGAGGTTGGCGTTGCGGTTCAAGGGGGCGATGCTATCCAGAATCACTTGAGAGAAGCGCGCCGTCTCCGAGTCAATCTCCCCTTCGAACCGCGTGACGGTGCCCTCCAAGCTCAACACGCCCTCCTTCATTAGAATAATGTCCTCTTTGATATCGTCAGGGACGCGCCAGTCGTAGTTGTCCATGAGAACCCCCATCTCGTACACGCGGCGGTATCGGCTCCTGAGGTCTGGCAGCATGGCACTCACTTTGGTCATGTGCACCACTTTGTTCACGAAAGCGTCGGGCGCTGACGGGGTGGAGAACGCAACGGGGGACAAGTCGTTGAGCGTCTCGAGCAGCGCCGTGCTGGTTTTCTTCATGAGTTTGGGGATCAACGCGCGGATACCGAGGATGCACTTCTCCGGGTTGGGTAAAAGTCGGCTCTTGAACTCGGACGAGTCGACGCGGAAGATCCCGATGGTGGCGGCGTCCGGGATGTCCGTGAAAGACTGACCCTGGGCCTTGTACTTCTCGATGGACTCGGAGAAAAAATCTAGCGGCGCGTTGGCGTACGTCTCCATGAGCATCGTCACCTGTCCTTCATTCTCCGAGTAAATCTGGTGGAATGGCGCGAAGACGTCCATGTAATCCTCCACAGCCTCAAAGGCTTCGTCCAGCGCGACGAAGATGTCGTTGGTGAGCATACTGAACTTGGCGTCTTCGTTGAGAATCAGCGCCACATTCAACTGCTCCACAGACCAGACGTCTTTGCCCTCGTCTTCGGCACTGGCGGTCGTGTACGGTGCGAGCGACTCGTGACCGAGATGTCGAGCTGGGGTTTCCACCATGCGAAGCGCTTCCTTCAAGGCTCGTTGGAGAGCGCCATTCCACGAGTCGTGACTGGGAATCGCGTTCAGAGCGGAGGTGGCCGCGTCCATTTCCACTGCGACTGCGAATATGGCGGTGAACGGAGGAGCTGCGTTCGCCTGGCCCGGTTTGCCCGTAGTTTTGTTGTTTGCCTGCTGCGGATTTCCACCCGAAGCTCCTGGCTTTGCAGGTGCAGAGGCTGTAGGAGCCGCTGGGGTAGCTGCAGCTGTAGCTGTTGTAGCTCCTGTGAGCTGAGCTTTTCCAGCTACAAGCGTTGAGTACAACCGATGGAACGAGTGCACTGTAAGCTGAATAGTTGCGTCGATCGTGAGAAAATCTGCCAGCCGCAAGAAGTTCGTGAGTGTCCGACACTGTTTACGCAGTGCAGCGCGTTCCATGAAGGTCATTTTGTGATCGGCCGAGATCTTGTTGGCCTCCAGGAAGCTGTCGATCACTTCATCGCACGCTTTGACACACATTTTCAAGGATTTGGACGAAAAGTCGGCGAGTTGTTGCGTCACTTGCGTCCGCGTCTTCTGTTGCTCTTGCTCAAAATCTCTCAGCGAGTAGGTCTGGCGAGGGCTGAAACGTACCAGCTCCAACTTGGTCACGTCGAGACACAGCGCGCGCAGACCGAGCAACGTGGACTGTAGACTCGGCGCTAGAAGGAATAGCCGCTCGTTCAGCGCCTTCTTGGCGTTCCGCATCTTGTACGCGCGCACCGACTGCTTCCACATGTTGAAGTTCTTCCACATCTTGTACTTCTGGAAGAACGGGATGGCCAGCATCTTCATGAACCGCGAGTACTCGGTCTCCCACTTGTCCAGCGACCAGAACTCCGAGTGCTCTGTAGTGAAATGAGTGACCCCCTCCATGCTCATCGTGTAGTAGTCGGAGCGGTCCACCTCGAAGTGCTCCACCACTTCCAGCGCGTACATGATCAGGTCCGTGTTCTTCTTCTTGCGTAGATACAAAAAGTTGCCAGACTTGAACTCCCGAAGATACCGCGGGTCGAGGTTCAGCGACGCCGTGAAGGACGATTCTGTCGCCAGAGCCTTCCGCTGCGCAGCTTTGGACGCTGGGGAGAGCAGCGCGTACGAGTTGCCGTCCTGATTGGCTTCATCCTCTTCACGCGGAGCTACCAGCGCTGGTGATCGGATCGAAGTCGTACTGGAGACGTGCGGCTTCTCGCAAAGATTCCGGATCCGCTCGGATGCTTTATGAAGGCTGGGGTGCATCACCCCGGCGGCAAACTCATGACACTCGCTGAAGTTGATAGCGGCGCAGTACTGTTAATCGGTACAGGAAGATCACTGGCTCCGTTTCGGGCCTTCTTGTTAGGTACAGGGCCGACGTCGCTGGGGATTGTAGCAGCGCTTGAGTTTTTCTTCATGCGCGTCTGGAACTTGGGCTTGAGCACTGCGTTCTGCGCTGGCAATGGTCGGGAGTAGGGATTTGGCGCCGCAGCGTTGTTCGAACGAGCGGGTGAGCCAGGTCCGAGGTTGGGCTCGTACAGGCGCTGCAGGATCTGATTCGCTTGCGGTCCGAGCGACACGCCTCGCCGCTTTGCTCCATCGCGAGTATCGCCGCCGTCCCCATCCATGCTCGACTGGTTGGTTGCTCTAGAGAACGCCGCTGACCCCTGTCGGTGTGGTCGATCTTGCGGGGAGTCGCCTTCACCGCGAGGCGGTGGCGAAGTGGTCCACAAAATAGTAACGGATACTAGTGTTGAGTCTTAAAGGTATCTTCACTTGAGTGTAGCCATTCGTCGACAAGCGACTTGCGACTAGCGAAGTTCAGAAATGACTTTTCGGATGATCGAAAAACAAAAGATGATACAGTATTGCATATACGTCGCTTACCGTTAGCTCCCCCGTAGCCGACCTAGCGGGGTGTTGCGTGACGCAGCGACTCCAAGAAATCGGCAGCAGTGAATATCTCCGACCGTGCAGCGCTCGCAGAGTTACAGCACGCCTTAATATCGCTCAAGATGAGTGCTTCTACATCCCCTGGCTCCACGTTGATAATCGTTTCCAGCCATTTTGACATCCCCGACGACAGAAATGACCACGGCTTTTGGGCAGCAGGTTCTATAGTTTCGGACGGCCTACACACAGCTCGAAGGCAGAGTGCGTAAGCCGAGCTCTTGTTGAAGTCGCTTGAATTCTTCTGCTGTCGAGTCCACTCGCGCTTCGTTGTCGCTTCCACATACATCTGCTCGGGCACAGTCAGGGTAGCCTCCTCACACAGAATGATACAGATTCGGATCATTTTGCGAGGATGAATCTGGGACAATGGATTCGTACCCTCGAACACTCTCGAGGGGAGAAGCTTGGGGATTGTCGAGGACAACCCAACATCTTTCAGTCGCCTCTTCACGTGGACCAAAATGTACGACACAGTGTCCCCGGAGAAGATGGGGATCACCACATGCGCTCTCTTCTCGTTCATGCAGGGCACTCCAGCTGCACGACGGTCGAGTAAGAACCATAAAACCTCCTCCGTCGGCTCCTCTTGAAAATCGTGGAACTGAGAGAAACCCGCTTTCCAGTCTGCCCACGACGTCACCCACTCCCTGTGATCTTGTTTCTGCTCTTCCGTTGGATCTCCCAGCCAACTCGTCTTGAGGACAGGGTGGGCGCCTCCGAGCGTGTGAAGTAGCTGCCCGACTGTACATAATTGTCCAGTGAATACAAAGCCGCAATATCTAGTGTCTTCGCCTTAGAACTGCGCATGATGGTATCATCCATAGCCAGCAAGAGGAAAATACGTGCGGCAATCGTATCGGTCGTGGCATCAGTCATGTCCAGAGCGTCCTCTAGAATCATATCCCGGAAACGTGGCATCATGAACTCCTCCAATGCCGTCGGCTGATCAGTCGTTGACTGGAGCTGGTACCATAGTCGAGCAGCACCGAATGCCAGCGCAGGCTCCGGTGGGTAGCAGGTAAGATATTCATCGTTTCGGATGAAAATGTAGCTGAGGACGCCCATGAAGCCGGCGACAGCACGCATCGACAGTAAAGTATCGGAGCGTGGCCTTAGTCCAAGTCGACAAAGGACGCTCGCAACACCAAACATGGTGCTGCCGTTGTAGCTAGCACGACACGATATTGACTGCCCCCGCAAGAGTTTCTTCGCTGCAAGATCGGAGACGATCTTCTGCTGAGAAGCTACTGCTACGTCTTTGGCACTAACTGCGTTCCAAAGTGGTCGACCCATGGAGACCAATCCATTCCATGCGACCTTAGCATGAAGCTCTCTTGGTATATCCTTCAATGTCACTCTCGATTTGTAGTCGGTGTCCCTTCCAGGGGTTTCGAGGTGCATGTCCGTCGTATGCGTCAGTATAAAGGGCGAACGGAACATGTCTTGTTTTTGCTGTACGTTCGTGACGAGGAAGGATACTTGAAGTCGTACACTTTTGGGTCTGAACCCGCCATCACCGCGAATATGCCGCCAGAGTATCCTTCTTCCATAAGCAGCTTGTCTTTAGCAGCCTCTAGTGCGCTGCGAAAGAGATCAAACACCTTGGCACCGTGCGCATTCCGACGATCAAAGAGCACGAGGGCCCCGTCAACTGCTAGTACCAACACACGGTTAAGCCCACGACACTCACCACCGACTGCGAGCGTCTGTGGTGCAGTGATCGCAGCGCTCCTTAGATATCAGCCGCTGGATCTGCAAACAGCTACAACCAGTCGCTGCCCACGTTCTCCCAATGCCGCTGAGCGTAGTTGAACGATTTAACCAGCTGCGCCGTCATAGAATCAACGGTGCAATTGCAACCGAAGAAACAGTCGGCCAGCACCGGCGTCGCGACAGGGAACCCCGTGAGCTCGACGCTTTTGCGAGCGCAAATATATAGCACTCGAACACTGGTGCCGTGAATACCCGAGACGATGTCGGCGTCGTTTGCCGTCATTTTGGCAACTTCGAATAGCAGTCTACTCTTGCCAAAGCCTGAACTTTGGATCAATGTCGCGACAGGTGATAAATATCTGGCACGATTGCTCTTGTATTTCTTCCAGTACTGCGCAAGATACAGACAAAATCTCGGTGAGCGTTGCCGATGTAGGGCTTGCCAAACGCGGCTCGAAGCTGCTCCACAAGGCGAGAAAATCCACGTGTCTCCGTCGTCGTAAATAGCCTGTGCATCTCCCTCGCGGCGAAAGCTGACGCCTCCATAATGGCTTCTGTGTCTTGGAGTTTGTACGCAAGCGCGATCTCAACGCTTAGAGCCTCGCGCTGAGAGTCGATTCCCCTTTCACGTTTTGCTGTGGCCTCGTCAATCTTCAACAGCTTTGTGCCTTCACGCCTGACGTCGGCGGGCAATCTATCAGCGAGTCTACCGAACACGATCGCCGACAGCTTCTCCGTCAATCTTGCAGTTTCCTCCATGGGCTTCCTTTTCGTTTGTGGCGCACCAAACCGGACGGATTGTTGACTTCTGACCATCGAGATTGATGCGTAGTAAGTAGTCTCAGAAAAGTACCTCTCCTACATCGAAACCATCATGAATGTCTTCGCCACCAAAGATTAAATGCATTGTCGCTTCATAAATCTCTGAACTTCATCGCGCTTCGTGGCAACGCGTCGCGCGCCGTCATTTTGCATTCCTTGTTCCTGAACTTCCTGAACTCAACGTGAGCCTACAATGGAGCATTCCAGCTCTACGGTAGCTTTTCATTTAGAAAGCGTATGAGCCGGCCAGCAAAGATGGTTCAATCGGCTCACGAGTACGGATAGTTGGGTTAACTTTTGTTTTATGCTGATCGGGATAATATCGCATCTTCTTCATGTGGAACCAGCGTCTAAATAGTCCTTCACACAGCACCAACACAGGCACATGACGCTGGGACATTGATTCTGCGTCCAATGCCGGAGTCCTGAAGTATTATGCAACTGGTTCTCACAGGTGTCCAGGCGTATCAACAAACGTCTGTAGTAAGACTCAGCAACTGAGTTTCGATTCTAAGCCTCTAGCGCTTACAACGATGGCGTGGACGCAGTCTCGCAGGTTACTCGGTGCCACTATAGAGAGTACAAAATGACCCTCACTCAGATTTTGTATCGCAGTACAAATTTGAGTGAAGGTTACTGTAACAGACAATCGACCCCACCTCACTTTTCCTACTGCGCACCATGCTGTCTGCCCTGTCGAACCACCTGCGCAGTCGCCGCGTGATCCTCGCGTCGCAAAGTCCTCGGCGCCTGGAGCTTCTCCGTGACTGCGTACGCCTTTAATCCACTCTTTTGCAATACCGTGCTCTTCTCCTGACCACACGTTCTCCAACTCATTCCAACAGGGTCTCACTTTCGAGGTGATCCCGTCCATATTCGAGGAGAACCTGCCCAAGGCGCGGTTCCCGACACCGGACCTCTATGTGATCGAGAACGCCAAGCAGAAGGCTCTGGAGGTGCTGAACCGCGTGTCCAAGGACAAGGAGGCGGGTTCCAAGCTCCCAATGGTCGTCATTGGGTGCGACACCGTCGTGGTGCAGGACGGAGTGATCCTCGAGAAGCCCAAGGACGAGGAGGACGCCTTCAACATGCTGACCAAGCTGTCGGACCGCCCCCACGAGGTCTTCTCCGGGGTGGCGCTCTTCACTGCCGAGCGGGGCGCCGATAACCCGCACCTGTTCTTCGAGAAGACCAGCATCGTCTTCGGTCCGCTCGAGCCGGAAGACATCCGCGGTGCGTCCGCTATCCGGATACTGCAGCTTACAGCTCGATGAAGTATCGATCTACTGACTCATTGGCTTTTTGCAACAGCTTACATCGCAACCGGCGAGCCGATGGACAAGGCGGGAGCTTATGGACTTCAAGGTGAGTCGCAATCGTTGTTGTCTGTCCATTGCTAGACATAGACTGAAAGGCATTGGGTTTACATTGCAACAGGTCGTGCGCGCTGCTTCGTGCAGGAGGTCCACGGATGCAGCAACAACGTCATTGGGTTCCCGGTGCAGCGTTTCTGCCAGGAGCTCAAGGCGCTCGCGGCAGTCAACGAGCTTTAGACGAAACCACAGCACTCGATCTTACGGGTAAAATTTTTCTACCTTGATTGCATTGTTCTCTATCGAAAAGCGTCACGTCTTCCTTCTCCTCGTTCCTCTCGCTGGAGTACGGCGCTTTGCAGCCAGGGCTTACTTACGTCTCGAAGACTTTTTCTACTCGGTTTTCTTCTTGGGCTTGGGCGCCGGGATGAGCGAGAACACGACGTAGAGCACGACCGCGGCGATGTGGCCGGCGAAGTACGTGTTCTTGAGCGAAGCGAGCGAGTGCTCCCACGACATGGCCTGGAAGGGCATGACGAAGTAGTGCATGGCGAAGAGCGTGAGCAGGAAGCTGAAGACGTCGTAGATCTTCTTCTTGGCTCCGAACGAGCCGTCGGCCTCAATGAAGCGCGGGCGAAGACGCTTGAAGGCCAGGCGGTTCACAGCGGTAGCGAGCGGAACTGGAATAAAACCATAGAGGCTACTGGGTTAGACTCATCGCTTCACAGACGCAATAAGTAATAGTGGGTACGTACGGCTCATGAAGAAGATGTAGTAGCCCGGGTAGAACCCGTGCCAGAAGGCCGAGATGAAGTACGTGGCCATCAGCGAGTTGCCCGTGCGCGTGTACACGTAGCGCTCCAGCCAGTTCTGCGTGCCCTTGTTCCAGGCGCGCGACGCCGCGCGGATGCTCTGCGAGAACTCGAAGCCCAGGATGTCCATGTTGCTGACGCCGTTCCAGCCGCGGCTCGAGCCGTCCTTGTTGAAGCCCTCGAAGCCGAAGCCGCACAGCACAGTCGCGCCCTCGGCAATCTGCAGGAAAATATGTACAACGATCAGTCTCTCACTACAACCAACACACAGCCAGCAGCAGGCTCGCCTACCTTCCAGGCGGAGTAGTATTTGGCCTTGCAGAAGATGAGCGTGATGTACAGGTCGCGGATCTGGAAGAGCAGCGGCAGGTCGGCGATCTTGGGGTCGTGCAGGTTGGACAGCGGGTACATGGGGCCGTAGACCGCAAACGCCGCCATGAGCAGCGAGCCCACGAGGAACTTGGAGAAGGCGGCCAGCACGCTCGACGGCTGCTTGGTCTTGCCGTCCAGCTGGAACTTCTTGCCGCTCGTCACGTCCAGGTACTCGCGGATCTCGAAGGCCGGGCCGGCCAGGAACGTGGTGAAGCTGTAGACGTAGCCGAAGAACTCGAGCAGACTGGGGATCTCCTGGATGGCGAGCTTCTGGCGGCCCTCGTAGACCTTCTTCTTGCCGGGAGACATCTCGGCGCCCTTCTTCTCGAAGGTCTTGTCCACGACGCCGTCGTAGTAGTTGTAGGCGAAGCTCGTGAGCTTGATGACCAGCAGCATCTGCGGGCCCGTGAAGTCCAGCGTCCAGCCCATGTAGTCCACGTAGAGGCGGTAGATGTGCGACGCCGACATGTAGAGCATGTTGAAGAGGAACACGAGCGTGGGCGCGTGCTTCGACGGGCCGAACTTGACCAACAGGTACGTCAGGAAGGACGACACGAACGAGTGCACCCAGCCCGAGCCCAGCACGAACTGCGCGATGGCCACGCCCAGCACCACGTCCATCACGTGCTTGAGCGACGCGCCCGGCAGCAGCTTGTACACGAGCGCCAGCGGGTACGCGGCGAACAGGCACAGCACGTAGCGCAGCTGGTCGCTGCCCAGGCCCAGCGACGCCGACAGCTCGTCCACCTGCGCGTGCAGGAAGCCGAAGTCCAGCGGCGTCAGCAGCTCCGCGTACGGCTGCAGGTGCTCCACGAGGTCCACGACGCGGTCCATGGTGCGAGGGGAGGGGATCTACTAAATGCCACAGAGGTTGACACGCACCCGATCTGATCGAGGCTGATGGCTACGCAAGTCTGTGGCGAGCAGCTACGCTTCAAAAACGCGAGAGTTGGTGTGGTGCACGTAGGTTTGAAGGTCAACACACTTGACCGGCGTTACATCAACTCGCCGTCCGACCTACGTCATTGGTTGCCCCGGCGATGCGGGTCTCGTCCGCCCTGTTGTCAAACAAGTTGGCGGTGCGTGCTGGACGGCTTGGCACGGACGCTTCCTCCCTGGCGCGGTTGGGCGTGTTAAACGGCGGGGTGAAAGAATGGATTGAGCTTGCTTGAAACTTGTGCAGCAGCTCGCAGCGCGCAGCTTCTCAATGTGACAAAACGGTGTTGGGGGTCTTGACCTCGTCGCTTGATGATGCCAACAAGCCCGATTTTCACCCTCGAAGACCGTGTAGGAGAACAAAAGTCATCCGCTGCTGGCGTCGGCTTCCTCTTCTTCTTCGGCTGCGTGTCTCCCATCCAATCCACTCACCGCTTATCTCCTGGTGCCGATACTTGCCAATGCACTGGACCACCGCAACTATTAGATCACCGGAACCGCAGGCTTCAACGTCAAGATCGTCCGTACCAAAGAGCTCCACGCTCTCGTTCTCTTCATTCCATGCTCGCTAGTGGCAGCAGCTTGAATAATGGCGTCCTCCGCGCCAGTGAGAAGCCTTACCAGCCGTCCGAGTCGCGCGTGGCAGGCGGGCGAGCCAGCGCTTCAACACGGCCCCGGCACTGCAACGTGTGACGCGAACCTGCGATCTTCAATATCCTAGATTTTCATTGCGATTTGATTGTATCTCATTCAACCCAGCACAATATAGAAATTGCCTTTATATGCTTCATTTCAAATTTAAACAAATCTATCGCGTCATCGGCAACTCGCAGAGAATGACATCGCCCCGCTTAACTCCATCCGTGCAATCCTCGGCCGCAGCCTCTCATTCCTGCTTCTACCTCGCACTACAATCTACATCGAGGGCAATGGCGGCGTCCCAGGTTCTCTCGGCTCTGAGCGAGGCGCTCACGCCGCTGCGGTTCTCGCTGCTGAACGCGCAGCTGGAGCAGCTCTCGCAGGTCGTGGGCTTCCCCGTGGACCAGCTGCGCTTCGTCGTGTGTCTGCTGGGCGCGTACCCGCTGGCCGTCGTGGTGCGCAAGCTGCCGTCCGCCACGGCCAAGCACTGGCTGCACATCTGCGCGGGCGTGAGCATCGCGCAGTTCGTCTACGGCTCCGGATGGCTGCACTCGCTGCTGTCGTCGCTGCTCACGTACGCGCTCGTGTGCACGCTGCCGGCCAAGCGCGCGCCGTTTGCCGTCTTCCTCGCCAACATGGCGTACGTGGCGGCGCTGCACATCTACCGGTTGTACGTGGACTACATGGGCTGGCGCATGGACGCCACGGCCAGTCAGATGCTGCTGCTCATCAAGCTCACGAGCTTCGCCTTCAACTACCACGACGGCGTCGTCTCGTCGGCCACAGCCGTCAAGGACGGCGACTCGGAGCACACGAAGCGCGTCAAGCAGTCGCGCAAGGCGCTCGCGATCCCCGAGATCCCGTCGCTGCTCGAGTTCCTGGGCTTCGTGTACTGCTTCACGACGTTCCTGGCAGGTCCGGCCTTCGAGTACAAGGAGTACAGCGACGCGATCCACCAGACGCGCTTCGTGGACAAGAACGGAGTGCGACGCAACGTGTCGCCCGCGCGCGCGGCGGTGTCCAAGCTGCTGCTGGGTCTGGGACTGATGGGACTGCTCGCTCGATTCGGAGCGCTCGCCAACTTGAAGGAGATCCTGAGCGACGATAACCAGCCCATGCTCTTGAAGTGGGGACGGCTGTTCGTGGCGCTCTTCCTGACCCGAGCCAAGTACTACGTGGCCTGGAAGCTGTCCGAGGGCGCCACCGTGCTGTCCGGCACTGGGTTTGAAGGGTTCGACGACAAGAACGAGCCCAAGGGCTGGGGAGGCGTCAGCAACGTCGACATCTTGGGCTTCGAGCTCGGCGCCAACGTGCGCGAGATCTCGCGCGCCTGGAACAAGGGCACGCAGAACTGGCTGGAGCGCTACGTGTACACGCGCACGGGCAACTCGCTGATGGCCACGTACTTTGTCTCTGCGCTGTGGCACGGATTCTACCCGGGATACTACCTGTTCTTCCTCACGGTGCCATTGGCGACGGCGGTGAACCGCCTGGCGCGGCGTCACGTGCGTCCGTACGTGGTGGGGAGCGCCATCAAGCCGCTGTACGACCTGGTGGGCATGATCTGCACGGCGATGGTGGTCAACTACCTGGCCGTCTCGTTCGTGGTGCTCTCGTGGGAAGAGGCCGTCGCGGGCTTCCGCTCCATGCGCTTCGCCGGACACGTCGGGCTTGTGGTCTGCTACCTGCTGCTGACCTTTGTGCCGATCAAGAAGACCGCGGGCAGCAAGAAGAACGTGTAAGACGAGGAAGGCGGCGTATCAATCTACTGTATGTATCCAAGGCTATCGTGACCCCCTGACGATCTGAAGAGAGAAAAAGTATCATAACATGACGACGAGCATTCTTTTGGGGCGCAAAGTGTTTATATAGTGATATCAACCGGAGTACAACTGGTAGCCCGTGTCGTGGTTCTTGTAAGTGTTGTCCTTGGAGGCCAGGTAGGTGACGCGACATTCGGGCGGCTGTGGTGACCAAATGCCTTGGCTCGTGCAGCGGATTGTCGCGGGGCCCTTCATGTTGGTGCCCTTCATGCACGTGTACGTGGCGGTTGATCCTGGTGCTGTGCTCGAGTATTTGACGGAGCCCTGGTAGACGGAAGCCGGCGCGCCGCAGTTGTATTTGGGGACGCTGACACTGCCGCGCAGATTGCCTGCTTCGGTGGAGGTGATGGTGGAGATGAATATCGTTACGGCGATGACACAGTCGCGAAGGAGACGCATCCTGCTGGACGGTGGCGACTACGACGAAAGCTGGGAACACTACGATATCGTTTGTGTGCATACCCCCTCTGTTGTGGTGCTTCAGACTACTCGTCTCGAAGGTCTTATCCGGTTAGGATGAATTGGGGTGAGTCATCGTGTTCTGGTGCAAGGCCTAATATTTTTAGTGACGTAGCGGGACAAGATACGAAGTAGATTGATGCCTTCCTTACGAAGCGCTATTGTACTTGGAGTGACTCTACAGTATCCATATACACTACGCGGAAGGAAGAGAAGTACTTCAGGCGATTATAGCGACACTGGGTCTTCAGAAGTCGGACGGAGTGAGCACGATGCTGTGATCAAACTGACGCTCCGCTGTGGTTTCCGTGAGCGGAGGCTGTTTGCGTCCCCGGGCTCGGATGATGGCGATCGTCACAGCCAAGATGCTGCCCACTGCGATGAAAATGGCGATCACTGCCGCCGCGGAAATTCCGACCGAGGCTATCGTGGCGGTGGTGAGCTCCGTCTGCGTGGAAGCCTGAAGCGTGGACGACTCGTTCTCGGTCGTGCTGGATGTAGCGCACGGCGTCACAGTGGACTGAGTCACAGGCAATGCTGTCGTCTCTACAGCAGCCGTTGAGTCCTGGGTCGGAGCTTGTCCTGGACCCTCAGTCGCCACTGCAACGGTATCGGGGGCGACGTCGCTGCGGCATAATCCTCCTGGATTGTTTCTTGTTGCGTTTCATCTTGAGCTGGCTGAACTGTAGCCGCCTCGGTTGCTGGAGCCTCCGTTGCTGGC
Organism: Phytophthora melonis; assembly: GCA_024211575.1. Classification (NCBI taxonomy): domain Eukaryota; phylum Oomycota; class Peronosporomycetes; order Peronosporales; family Peronosporaceae; genus Phytophthora; species Phytophthora melonis. The sequence continues at coordinate 479,552 of JAMXKT010000094.1, read as the reverse complement.
GTCTCGGTACAGGGCACTTCAGTTGCCGGGGCCTCCGGTTTTGGTGCCTCGGTGAAGGGCGCCTCAGTTGTCGGTGGCTCGGTGCACGGCGCTTCCGTTGTAGGGGTTCTGTTGTCGGTCTCTCTGCTGCGGTTGGTTGAGGGGTGACTTCATCAGAATAAACGCTGCCTTCCGTCGGAATTGGCGTCGACGCTGGAGTTGCGGTGGAAGTGATCGTCGGAGGTTCCGTCGTGTACGCCGGCGGCTGCGTCTTCTTGCACGGTGTTGGGGCTGGCGCCTGCTCTGATCCCGAGGGCGCTTCTGTTGCGACCGGGGTCGAAGTAGGCGCTTCTGTATCGATATACACAACTGGGGCCCATGTCGTGGGCGCTAGCGTTTGTGTCTCTGTGGATGCCGGAGTTTCATAGATGTACGGGGTGATAGTATCCGGCGCGACAGTGTCGGGCTCCTCTGTTGGCGGTGTTGTCGGAGGCTGCGTTGCTGCCGGAGCTTGTGTTTCAGTGGCCAAAGGTGTATCAATGTAATACTGCGATGGGGAAAAGGTCGATGCCTCAGTAGACTGGGGCGCGGGTGTTGCCGTAGGAGTCGGTGTCGGGTAAAATGTGTCTGGAGCTGTTGTACTCTTCTCGGTAGCAGTTGGACTTGGGGCAATTGTATCCGGAACTTCAGTCGGCTCTGGCGTTGGGTTAACTGTATCGGGGGGTAGCGTGGAAGTCTCTGTAGCAGTCGGCGTCGGATACCAGGGAATGCTCTCGTAACTTGGAGTCACCGAGGCTTCAACGGGCTCTGGTGTGGAATATGGCGTTTCCGGGGTAGGCGTGACCGCCTCCGTAGCAGTCGGAGCGGGATACCAGGGCTCGTTTTCGTTAGTTGGACTTGGGGCAATTGTATCCGGAACTTCAGTCGGCTCTGGCGTTGGGTAAGCTGTATCAGGGGCTAGCGTGGCAGCCTCTGTAGCAGTCGGAGAGGGATACCAAGTCTCAGTTGGATTTGGAGCGATGGGCTCGGGAGTTCCCGTGAGCTCTGGTGTCGGAGAAGGAGTATCGGGGGCTATCGTGGCACCCTCTGTCGCAGTCGGCGTGGGGTACCAGCTTGCTGGTGGAAAGGAGGCCTCCGGAGCTTCAGTCGGCATCGGTGGACTTGATGTTGCTGCCGGGATAGTCGATATTGGTACTGGCATCGTTGTAGCGGGTGGAAAGGTTTCGCTTGACTCGTATGCTGGGGCTTCTGTCTTCACTTCGTTCGTGTATGGCGCGGCCGTCGGAGTGTCAGAAACCCTTGGAGTCACGGCCGGTTCTTCTGGAGGGTATGTCGTTGGCTCCGTTGCAACAGTTTCTGGGGCTGGCGATGAAGTCTCCTCTATCGGTACAGACTCGGGATACGAAGTCGGCAACACTGCCGGTGCTTCGCTTGGAGGAATCGTCGAGGCTTCTGTGGGTGCTGGAGTTTCCTCGATAGCAGGGGGCTCGGTTGCCTGCTGGATTTGCACAACAGGCTCTGTCGGAGCGGGCGATGTGGCTACTGGCTCGGTGGGCGCTTCGCTTGGAGCTTTGGTAGACTCGGGGGCTGTGCTGTAGACCGGAATCTCCGATGCGGTCACTGGTATCGCTGTGGCTTGTTCCTGCGCTGGAGCAGCGGTCGCGGTGGGGGCCTTGCAGTTGTACAGTTCAGTCACGGTGGTCTTGGAAAACCACGTTTCGTTGCAATCCACGGTCTCAACATCGAAAGGATCCGAGCTGAGAGTAGACTCGTCGTCGCTGGAGAAATCCCACGTCGGGCAGCTCGCAGGGTCCAGGTTCTCCTCGGGAGTTGCGGGCCAGTAGTCCGCGCATCGTGTAGAAGGAAACGTACAGCCCCAGGCGTTCCTTCCTTCGAGGTGAACGCACTGCGCGTGCTCCTTCGCAACACAGTTGGTACCGTCGAAGCTGGCGAGGTACGGGAAGCATTCGTCTAGGGCTTCGTCACCGATTCGAGGGCATTCCACGCCAAGCGGCTGCTTGCCACTCCCCGAACACACCACGCCACGACTCGCTGGGATCTGAAACGTGGCATCCTGGCACACACTCACCGCCGTCGACTCGAGCGCTCCTGTGTGCGAGGCTGAACCACCGAGAGCCAGCAACGAGAGACCACAACTCGCCCGCATCGCGCTCCAATGAGTCATGCCGTGTCTGAACGAACACACACACCAAGAGTCACAAGCCTTGTGCAGCTAGTAAAGTAGTGGAGGGGCTTCGAAATCCTCCAATGCAGTTGTGGGGTCACTTGGAAAATGAGATCGAGCAGCGAGAAGTTGGTAGGAACCCGCAGGGCGTTGGTAAGTAATATCAGGAGCTGCTGCAATCGCTGTCGAGCGGAAAATCCAACGTAGAGTAAGACGATAGGCGTTAGCGCGAGTGGCGTTGCGCAGTGCGTGCCTTCCGGTCACTTCAACTTGAAACGGAAATCCCATCATTTTATATGCCTTCAAGGCTATCTTAAACTGCGTTTGTGTGGACCTTGAACCTCCAATACATAATAGCGAAACGACGCGGATTGCCGTCACTGACTATCGTGCATCGTTGACACTGAAGCCGGACAAGTGATGGTACGTTCAGCCAGGCAGCGTGACACCTTCACGTGAATAACGCCGGTCAATAGGAATTTTCTAGTGTGGCGACGAGGGTATTTTCCCCCTAGCAGCCGTGCACGCTGTCGATGGGATGTTTGCTCATTATCTCGATCTAAGATCAAACGCATTTGGCACCACATTTTTTGGCTATCAGGTACGCAACGTCTTCAATGCGTTGAGCTGGCGTGGGCTGCCCTCAGGATACTTATTCGGATCGCAGCAGCATTCGAAACTGCTGTACTTGGCACTGACGGGGCGGGGGTTAAGCACGCTCAGTCGGCTTTTTCTAGCGTGAGTGAGTACAAGCGAGTGGGAGTTGTCTGAACTGATCATTGTTACTGCACTTAATCCACCAATGGTCCGCGCTATGGTGACACCGGGGCTGGCTCAAGACTAACGCGCGCTTTCATCGCCACGCACCTCGACCCAGTCGATTCCAATTCTCGCTCCTCTTCGCTTTGTTGGTTGGTCACTAACACCGTAATTTACACGAAACCGCCGATCGGGCCGCCAAAACTCTGCAGGCGGTCCTTCCGCCGCGCGTTCTGCTCCTGCTGATACTTCTCCACGACACAAGACACGCTGCGCTTGGGCTCGCGTCGCTTGGATCTGCGCTTCTCTCTCAGTCGAGACAACGCCTCCTCATCGTCCGACTCGGACGACGACGCCTCCTCAATCACGCGTTGAGACCGGGATCCCGGATTCTCGCGCCGATTCCAGCCCTGCTCGTTGATCTGTCGCCGCAGACGAAGCATCTGCTCGCGCCCGGCCGTCCCGTTCGCGATCATCTCCTGCAGCATCGACTCCTCGTCGTTGGAGAACGTCTGCTTGGCCGTCATGTAACCACCGCCGCCGACTTCTTCGTACTCGTACTCGGTGTCCGAGTCATCGGAATCGGACGTTTGGTCTGCTGCGCTGCTGTGTCCGTTGTCGTGGCTGATGCTGTTGCTGCTGCCCATCGACTGGAACGAGTCCCACTTCAGCTGCACATACCTGTCGAGCGCAGGGGGGAAGGCCAACTCGTCGTGGTCGGTCTGGAACAAATCGCCAAAGTTGCTCGGCAGATCCGTGAAAGTATCTTCAAGCTCCTGCAGGAAGCGCTGGCTATCAATGACGAGCCGGTGCTGCGCATTCACACGATAGCAGCCGGGAGCCTTCATCACAGCCTTGTTGATAAACCGGTCCACGTACCGCAGGATCATGATGGCGCTGTACTCGGTGAGGTACTTCTCCAGCTCCCGCTGAGCGTTGATCGAGATGGCCTGGGCGTTCAGCGCCGAGCTGACGCGGGACATGCGTTCGGAGTCGGTCATTTGGATGTTCTTGGCCGACTTGGCCTTCCTCTTGACGCGCGAAGTCTTTTTCTCCTTGGTGCGCGTGGGGCTCTTCTCCTTCTTCTCCTTTTCCGCAGTGCTGGACTTGTGGGACGACTTGGACCTGTCGCTGGAGTGACTATCCCGTCGTGGACTCGTCTTCTTCGTCTTGTACTGAGCCAGGGAGGACAAATCGACCAGCTTCACTTCATCCCCAGACGCTGTGGACGACGTCGACGAAGGCGCAGATGGCGACGCTCCGTGTTTCTCCTTCTCGGGCTCGGATTCGTCATACACCACAGAGCTGAGCGCCGACGTGGACGTGGCCGCACGCGCCGTGCGGTTCTTCGTGAACGCTGCGTGTCCGTCAGGCGTGGAATAATGCCTCTGCATCCGATGCTCGTTCTCCAGCGCCGACGTGCTCTTCTGCTTCTGCAAGAACTGGTCGCGCAGCGATTCCTCCGCCACGGAGGCGCTGTGCTGCTTCTGCATGAAGTGCTGCCTCAGAGTGCTGGCCTCGGCGCGCGATCGCTCGGACGCCGCCATCAAGTCGTTCATCCTCACGGTCTTGGACGAATTGTTAGTGCCACTGGGCGTCGCCGCTGCGGAGCTGTCATGGGCGGGGTCCGCGGCCTCGCTCTTCTTCCTTTGCTGCTGCTTGTGCTGCTCGTGACGCATCTTGTCCACCTGCTGCTCCCTGCGCTGGTGCTGCTGCATCTTCTCGGCCTCTCGCATGGCCTCCTTGCTGCTCTGCTGGTGCTGGTGCTGCTTGCGCTCGCTGGCGTTGGAGCTCCTCATGGCGAGGATCTTGCTCTCGCGGATGAGCCGCTTGGGCGAGCTCTCCCTCTGGTCGTTGGCGCCGTGGAACGCGCCGTCGGACGCCGATCCCAGGAGGTCTCCGGAGTGCGGCGGCACGTCCGTCTTGATGGTCACGGGCTTGAGGAAGTCGCGCAGCAGGTAAAGACGCTGACGCTGGCCTGCGTGCGGTCCTGCAGCGCCGCGTACGCCGCCTGCTGGTGCGAGGGCAGCGCCTGCACGTACTGGTCGTAGCGCGCCTTCTGCGCCTTGCGGTACGTGTGCGTGAGGAAGAGCAGCTTGATGAGGAAGCGGTGCAGCTCCACGGCGCGCTCCTTGACCACGTGGTCCTTGCGGCTGCCGAAGAGCCGCTTGGCCGGGAACGGCAGCTCCTGCAGCTCGCGCGCGAACTCGCGCGAGCACGCGTCGTCCAGGATGTGCGCGCGCGCGTCCTTCATGACGCGCTGCACGTCGTCGCGCAGCTTGCGGAAGTCCGAGTACGTGCGGCGCACCTCCCACTCGTCGGCGTCCTGCTGCACCTTGACCACGTACAGCACCTGGCTGCCGCCCGTGAACTCGACGTGGCCGATGGCGACCACGAGGCGGCTCATGGCGTGGCGAGGAGCGAGAAGGCAGTGAGTACACTTACACTTGGGCAATGAATGGGGCGGCCGGCACTCGGTTGACTCTTGCGGTGCAGCGCAGTGTTGCGAAGTGCAGTCAGCGCAGTCAGGTGCTGTTTTGGTTCGGCCCGAAAGCCTTGATTAGCGACGCGCTTCTCTATGTGAAGGCCAGCCGGTGCGCGAGAATTTATAGATGATGGCGGGCTGGAGGTTATGGGTTTGGAGGAGGGGGAAGGTATAGAACGGAAGGGTGGACGTATATATGGACGGTATGTGTTTGTGGAGGCTGGTTTGGGAGAGTCAGTCGCGCACGAACAATGTGCTTGCCATACAGAAGCGCTGCTGTTCAACGAGCCCCTAGTCGTCGCCACTACGGCAGAAATAGGCCGTGTGCGGCCCGGAAATGGGACTTTCCCGGCGCGGACGATCGAGATGACGGCGGATACCGGACGCCTGCTCGCTCGCATCGCTGCGCAATCGTTGCAAGCAAGCAACGGACTGCAACCAAACATCAAAAAGACGACATGCAAGCTGCATCCCTCCTTCCTTGTAGAGTTGATAGATATACTCACGGTTTCGAGAGAGAGAGAGAGCGATCGCACTGGCAAGCGTTTCGGTCGATGCTTGCTCCTTTGCCGCGCCGAAAAGAGCAGACCCCCATGATCAGCGGTGAGAATTTTTAGGTCTCTTTTGCGATGTGCCCCACTGAGATGGTGCCGAGCTCGATTTGGGGTCTTCGATAGGCGCATGGCCTTTAGACACCTTCTGGACGCGCGGCCATTTTCGTTGACGGGCTGATCCACTCCAGGTGGACGCGCGCGCGAGTGCGCGGAAGGCGCTTCCAGCCTGACATCGACAGCCATGTGTGCTCGGCGAAATCGCATGCACGGAGTTGCAGCTGGCCGCTGCCGTGTGGCTGTCGATCGTCTTTCAACCGTAGATACACGTTGAAGTCGGGCACTGCACTCGGATCCTTTCGTGCGAGGGTCGTCATGGCCTTTAACGCGGCATTTCTTTTGCGAAATGGGTTGTGTCGCCAGTGCTGCTTGGTCCGAGAGGATAGCTCCTCGCTCGCGGCGGCGCCATGCCGGACTCTGCCATGGAAAACCCCCGGCCAAGACGGATGCACTAGGAACGATGAAAGCACGGCCCATTGATTGCCACTGCGCGTCATGTCCTGACCAAGCCACCTGGTATCAAGATCCAAACCTTTCGGCATCGCGAGAGATCACTAGTGTAGCTTACGGAAATGTTGTGAAGGCTACCACGGCGTTCACTTCACGGAGTGTACTCGTCACACACGTAACTTTCCTTGGTCTGCACTTTTGCCAAGCCCAAAGGCCCTTCCCCGTTCAGTCCATTACATAGCACGTCCGTCCGTCCGTCCGTCATGGCGTCCCAGGAGCTGGAGCTGGAGCGCGCGCACCGGACGTGGCGCTGCCTGCGGTGGTGCACCGCGTCGCGTCGGACGTGTCTGCGTCCTCGCGGCTGCTGGTCATCGGCGACGTGCACGGCTGCTTCGACGAGCTGCAGGCGCTGCTGGCCGCGTGCCATTTCGCGCCTTCAGCCGGCGACCGGCTGGTGTTCGTCGGGGACCTGGTCAACAAAGGCCCCAAGTCGCTGGACGTCGTGCGCTTCGTGCGCGACTCGGGCGCGCTCTGCGTGCGCGGCAACCACGACGACGCCGCCCTGAGCGCCTACTACAGGTGGGTGCAGGGCGGCCGCGAGCCCGGCTCAGCCAAGTATCCGTACGTGGAGCAGTTCGAGCCCGAGGACGTGGCGTTCCTCGAGCAGCTGCCCTTCTCGCTGTCGCTGCCCCACCACGGCGACGCCATAGTGGTGCACGCCGGACTGGTGGAGGGGGTCGAGCTGCAGGACCAGAAGCCCTTTGACATGTACAAGATGCGCTTCGTGCAGCGCGAGAACGCGGACGACGAGAATTCGCAGTGGAAGGCGCTGGAGAAGGAGAAGTTCAGGAGTGAGAGCGGCGGCGAGCCGAAGATGTGGGCGAAAGTGTGGAGCGGACCTAGGCGCGTGTACTTTGGACATGCGGCGAGTGCGGGGTTGCAGGTGGGGTAGTTGTGGTGGTGGTGGTGGGGGGGGGGGGATAGTTGAAGTTGAAGTGCTTCTCTGACTTTTTATTTTTTAATTTTTATTAGCAAGAGAGTTTTGCGACCGGCTTGGATACAGGTTGCTGCTATGGACGGAAGCTCACGGCGTGCATTATCCCGGTGAGAGGATGACGATGCGATGCGTGTTGCTGGTTTCATGCCTAATGATGTGATGTCTGTGTTTGGTGGCAGTCGAACACTTTGGTGCACGTGGACGCGAAGGAGCAGTATGAAGTACCGAGCGGCGACAAGAACTAAACTGCTTGTATTGCAAGTAGAGTTCTCTACTCGTTCTGCTGCTCCGAACTGTAAAACTCAATCACATTAAATTCTCAAAAAGCTTCCTGCCGTGCGTTTTCTCATTGCGTGTTGCGAACGACGCCCTCCTCCGAGATGACGAACTCACCGACATACAGGTCCATCACCGCGACTTGCACACTCTCCTGGGCAAAGTGCATCCCCTTTCTGAGGGCCAGGTCTCCAATTGCTCGAAGCACGCGAATGATTTCGTCAAAACTTGTAGCACCGTACAAGACGCGCCTACGAAAGCACACAACCCCGGCGAGTTCTGGCGCAGCGTCGACAGCAGCTTCGAAGCGAGAGAATTGACGAGGAGTGATGGCTGGAGTTGCAGTAAACTCCAAGTACATGGGCCGCCCGACGAACTTGTCGAGTGCTGCCTGTACCTTAAAGCGGTCCGCAACGTTGCTCAAGTACCATTCCAAAGCGCGAAACGTGTCGGGGCTTGACGTTTTACCCAATCCCATGGCATCACGTGCTAGCGAGTACGTCTGGACGAGCTCTCGATACCCGCCGGGCTCTCGCTTGTCAAACGGCGTCTTCACCAAGCGCTTCTCCAGCACGTCCAGAATCTCGCGAGCCTGCGGCTTCCTGTTCACGGAGACGCTCAGCTGCGCCGTCCCCACCACAAAATTAGTGAACGCCAGCGTCGTATCACAGAGCTTCCGCACAGGAGCGAGGCCTGGAACCGCAATGGCAGCGTGGTCAACCCGATAGAGCTTGTGCATCATGTGGATCACTTGTGTAGCTTCCGAAGCAATAATGCGGCGAATACGACGATCCGTCGAATTGAGTCGGCTGGGGTGCGATGAAGCCACAACCGAGCTCTCAAGCTTCTCGATTTGCTTGCACGCGCGCTGCACGTCGTCGGATTTGTCAGCTGCAGGGATACTTGGGTCTCGCAGTCGAGCGAATGTAGCTGCCGTATTCTCCAGCGAGTTCTCCAACAATGAAAACCGTTCGGCGTCTCCATTCGTCTCATCCGATCCATCAGCCACGAGCAGATCGGTCAGCAAGTTCGTCGCCTCATCAGCCACGTCGCTCGCTGCCCTTGTCGTAGACGCAGCAGGAGCGGGTGGGTTTCCCGTCTCACTCTTTTTGCCCTTCTTTTTCTTCTTGCTGTTTTTCTTCTTCTTCTTTGACGCTGCAGTGGTGTTTGCACTGGCAGGTTCCAGCGCTTGTTGTCGTTCTTCATCGCGCTGGGCAGACACTGACTGACGTAATTGCTCTGCACGACGATTGCTCTGATGACGGAACCTCGCATCACGATTCCTCGCGTCTTCGCAAGTCGCCTGGCTTCTCTCGATTCCAACGATAGATGCCGCGATCTTGCGTCTCCACTCGCGGTCGTTCGTCACGTCACAGACACGCTTCCCGTTGCCGTCTTTGATGCGAAGATCAGCTCCGAACGCAACCAGCATATCATATAGACTGCGATGCCCGTGCTTGACAGCCAAATGCGCCAGCGTCTCTTTCGTGTGAAACGTGGGTGTGTTCAAGTCGACCATGTTGTCCGCTTCGAGAATGATCCGAACAATGTCCTCGTGGCCCGCGATTGCGGCGCTGTGAACTGCCATGGTGTTCGGCAAGATCTCCAATCGAAATGGAAAGTCCCGTAGCTGCGGCTTATTCCGGCAATGCAACGGCTGAATCGTGAGGGCTCCAAGTTGGATCATCCACTCCACCAGATCGGCATCGTGGGCAGGTCCAGCTGCCGCTTGGTGGAATAGCGAGCCAAGTTCATCCAGCATCGAGTTCGATATCGTGTTCACATCATGCCCTTCGACAGGTTGCTTGCAAAGAGAGCCCATGGACAGGAGACTCGGGTCCTTCTTAAGCTCCGACTTGAGATGATGCAGATCCCACAATGAAAGCGGCCCATCGCTATTTTCCAGCAACCGCATCAGACCAGAAAACAAGTCTTCGCGCTCCTGGCCCTCAGTCGTCCTCACAGATGACGTCGAGCCATATTCTTGGTTGATAAAATCAGGTTTGGACGGGAACGTGAAGTACTTCAGCTCACACACGAGAGGTGGCGTCGCAAACTTGGCTTTGATCACAGCAGCAGCTTTCCTGCACAGCGTCTTGACGCCCTCGCCACCCAAAATGTCCAACTGAGCCCCACGATACGTTATCGGTATCATATTCGTATCCAGTGACCCATCTGACTGCAAGCAATCCAGAAGCGGCATCAGAAGCACCATCACTGACTTCTCCAACGCGCTGTTAACGCGATAGTGATCTGACTCCCCGCGATTTGGGCGAGCAATATAATCATCGTGAAACCGTCGCTGGCTTAGCGCGTCACACATGCCCGAGAACACGTCTGTGAGGTCGTCATTCAGCGTCAGAATGTCACGTGACAGCACGCGCGTCTGGAACAACTCCTTCGAGCAAATGTCAGCGGCGACATCCAGCATAGCCTTCGATGAAGCACCTCCCAACACCGATTTGTCATTCTCAGCAAGTAATCGATAGATCTTGGACAAATCCTGGAAATGAAGAGCTTTACGCACTTTAACCCCTGCATTCCCAGCCGGTGGCGCTACACCGCGGTACATATTATTGACTGCAGTCGCAGTCATGTGAGAGCTCAGCAGATACGCGCGGTTGTACGAACCGTGCGTCGCTGCGGCTCGCGAGGGCGTAAAAATCATTTCGTCGTAGACATCCAGCACGTCGTCAAAGAACGGGATGTGCTGGAGGAACCCTTGCTCCACAAGCGCGTTGTAGAGGTGGCCAAACGCTCGAAACCGCGACGTCACCATCAGAATCTCACTTGCCATGTGCAGGTAGTGGAAGTCGTACGTCATCATCAGGAAACCCGCCATCAACGGGTTTGCGCGTGCCAAGTTGTGAATCCGACTCGTCATTTTAATCTCCTCAGCGCATTGCTTCAGGCCGTTGTGAATCTCTCTGTCGGCAGTGAACACCGCGCCCTTCGCCACAGTGGCCTCCATATTCTTCATCAGACCGTTGGTGTGCTTGAACGTAAGACTCACATTGCGAGTGAGACCGGAGTGGCCTTGCAGCGCCGCTACCGATTTCAGCCAGCAGATACACGCAAACACAACAGGAACTGTCACCTGGCGCGAAGTAAAGTATTCATCCATCAGTGCCAAGAACGAGGTTGTCAAGTTCGAGTCGTCAAACGCAGCCCCCGTAGCCGCTTTCGTCTCGAGGATCGCGTTAAACAGCAGCGGCAACTGCTGCAGCAGGAACACCACCATGTTGGTGTGGTCTGGAAGAACGTACTGCGGGGTGCGGTCTTCTCCATAGGTTTCGCCGAAAAAACCATCGCGCGGGACGAGCTTCATCCCCGCTTGTGCTGGAATAACAGACGTGAAGCTGGCCAGCGTGCTCCCCACACTGAAGAAGTCAACGATCAGCATGCCCGGGACGAACGTGTACGTCTCGTTATTCTGGAATTTGGTCCAGAAGTCCGAGACCGCCTTCCCCATCTTCTTCATGTAATCCTTCGACGTGTTCTGCATCACAATGTTGATCACGTCCTCCGCTGTCTTGAGCATGGGATATCTCAGCTGGAGCCTCGCCGTCAGTGCCGTAGCCGTGTCCATCGCCAGCTTCACCACCACCGTCGCCTCCACCATAGTGCGTTGCTGCTTCTTGACCTGGTCATAGACATTGAACACGCCCTCTACCAGCTCCTCCAGCTCCAGGAAGAAGTAGACCACCTCCAGCCTCAGGTCCTCGGCGAAGGCCTCATTGAACAGCCGCTCCCTGTCCACCTTGGCTCCACTAGGAGCATCAGGCTCAGCGACGAACAGCTCTTCATCGGGGAAGTAGTCTTCGTCCACCTGCAAGACTTGATAATAGTTCTCGAACCTCTTGCTCTCGCTCGTGGCCTCCTCGTCGTGCTGCTGAGTCTGCAGGACGTTCTGTAGCGTCTCGTGCCAATCTCTCAGTAACTCCAGGAAGTGCTGGTGACCGCGGTCTCCACCGTCCGCAAAGAAGGAGGCGACTTGGTGACGGAACGTGATGGCGCACTGGCAGGCAGCGAGGGCCTTGGGCAGCTCCTGCAGCAGCTTGGGCGTAAGGGACGTGGGCTCCGCTGCGATCTCCCGCACCACGTCACTGAGCACCGGGAGATGAATCTGCTGACCCGCGTGCCGCCCGCGCCCACGAGCACGCAGCAGCCAGTCCAGGAAGAAGGCCGTGGCGCGCTTGTAGCGCGCGTATTTGCTCGTTGGGAACAGCGGCATGTTGCCTATTGATGGGGTGGGATCTGATTCCAAAGATGAACATGTACCGCATTTGGGGTACAATGGTGTAGTGGACGTAAACTATCAATCAAATGTACTCAAGAAGTGCAGTTGAAGTGAGTTTTTACCTCAGCAGCAGCATCCCGGACGAGAAGAACGAACTGCCCCACTTTCATGCCCGGCATCCCGATTTTCGACTCCTCGATGGTGAGGTGTATTCCCTCTCGCTGGGCTAATGCGAGTAGCGGCCAGTAACTCGTCGTAGGCGGTGGCTGAAAGTATGAGACGAGTGCCAAAGCACACCACACCATCCAGTTCGGGGGCAGCGCTCACCGCGGCTTTGAATCGGCGGATAAGCTGGTCGCTCATGCCTGGGGCGACTTCAAACTCGGAAAACAATGACCGTTCTGCCAACTTGTCGAGAGCCAAACGTTTATCCAGCACGAAAATCTTGCGAGCCTGCGCCCTTGCTGAACACTTAGCTGCGCCGCGCCCACCACAAACCTGACCTCCACAGATTCCGCCGAGGTGTCAGCTGCGCTCTCTACCGTAGCGAAAACTTTGCTGTTATTATCTGTTATATCAATCCTGTATGATCTTTCAATCTCGCTCACTTTCCATTTCCGCACGCAGACGCAAGAATACAAGGCCTCCTTGTGCTCAAACCGCGCTAAAAACCAGCTTGCTGTGAAGTACGGAGCCATGAGCGGCCAGCGAGGTTACCATTCCCGTAGCAACTATCCCGTAGCAACTATGCGGGCTTAGACCGCTACGGCCCGCCAGCAGGACCAAGACCCGGCGAAGACAACCGAGAAGGACGTCGGGAGCAGTCAAGGATACACTACAGGCAGAGTCAACACAACCAACGTCGCGAGGACACAAGCCAGAGCCACTTTTCGCGTGGAGGCAACGAGCGGGGGGGCAGCTATGGTGGCCCCGCCGATTACGATGCGTCGGGGCCAGGATCGAGGCACCACGAAGATCGTCAAGAAGATTTTGGGTCCGATCAGCAGCACACCCACAGTCGCAGCGACGGTGGTAACATGATGACGCTTGGCTGCGCATTCGCTGGACTGGAAACCGCTTCGTTCACCATCACCGTGAACATCAACACGTTTGTGGGTGAGTTGAAAAAGACATTGAAAGCGGAACACACAACAAGGATAACTGGTGATGCAGTAGACGTTCATCTCTTCGTGGCGAAGCTTAACGATCAGTGGATGGATACTTGGCAAGCGCAAGCTGTCACAATCGATCCGCATGGACGTCCAGTAGGTCTGACGGCTATGGACCCTTGCTACGAATAAAGAATGCCCTTCCACTCACTGGGCTGCGAGAAGGGCAGATTCACGTGTTAGTGGCCTTGGAGGCAAAAGACCTGAAAAGGTCCAGGGAGGGCAATGCCGAGGTGCCACCAACCCAACCCAAGCTGTCGTATCTTCAAAAGCTATTGAAGGGCCGCAAGAAGTCGGGCAACTTGCCACAAGATGGAGACTTCTTGAAACTGTTCGAGTGGGGTGACAGTGATTGTGGAAACGTGAAGGGCATTCGTGCAATCGGAGAGATCGTGAACTTCACGGGCTCCCAGTTCTATCTGCGGAAAGAGGTTTTGTGCGTGCTGAAGAATTTCAAGCACTTCTTAGATGTGAAATTCGGCGAGATCACGGAAGTCAATCCCAAGAAGCAGTTCATTTTTGTTGGAAGCCCAGGCACAGGAAAGAGCTGCATCTTGGCCTTGATTTGTTTCTATTTGGCAATCGAGAAGAAGGTGCCCGTTGTGTGGTTTCGTGATTCGGGAGATGAAACTTCAGTGACGCGCTTGTTTGACAAAGGCAAGTACTACGAGTGGATTGACCGGAAGGGCACTATATATGATGCCCTCTGCACGGTAAACAGCGGAATCGATCAGGCCAGGTGCTGGTTTTGCCTTGACGGATTGAATCAGAAGGATATCAAGGATGCAAAGCTGGACACATTGTACACGCTGCTAGCAACTTCTGGCCAATTTCAGAAGAAAGGCACAGCTGGGTCTAAGCAGGCGACCTGTCTGCTGCCGTATTGGAGGCAGGATGATCTGGAAAAGCTGGCGGGTAAAGTCATGACGTCGCACGTGAACGATTTTACCGATCGATATTTTGTGTCGGGTGGAAACCTGCGTGATTTTTTGCTACCGATAGCTGACGCTACCGATCTTTTAAGCTCGGCGTTGCGTACCCTCACCGTCGGGGATGTAGACGTACTCCTTACTACACATGGATGTAGTTCCAACCAGCAGATCGACCGTATTCGTATGATGGGAGTCGTGGATAATTCGAATGCGGACCAGTATTTGCATTTAGATTGGTGGAGACCGTGTGTTTCTTCGATGAAAGCGCTGCAGCACCTAGTGGATATGATGAAACCCAAGTTCTTTCTAATGCTGGTCGCAAGTGTGAAAGGAATGAACGATCCCCGCCTCCAAGGTATTGCTTTCGAATAACTTTTCCGCTCACTTGTACGGTGCCAACGTTCTGTTCACATATCCTTTGTGGAGTATGATAACGTGGATCGGAGAAAAGTCAAAAATTATGCAGACTTCATGCGTGGTTCGGGTACGATAACCTTGGGCAGGTCAACTGGGTCGAGTGAGCTGCTGCAAGTTAAGCGTGAAGGCGCATCAAGAGAGGACCACGTAAACGTCATGGCGAGGTGGGCTGCAAATCCTGACGAGATGGATTACTGGGTTCCTGCGTCGAGCGTGTGTGAAACGATTGATGCTGTGGCTAAGTGGGAGCTGTCTACCGACCAAGGGAGGGCGTCAAATGACGAGCCTGTGAAGCGGTTTTGCTTCCTGCAGATGACAATGGCTACTAAGCACAAGTGGGACGAAAGCATTCTACTGGAGCTCGCCAAACCATTTCTAGCTAACAAACTGGAAGTGTGCTTCATGGTAATCCTGTTTGGCGATGATACTATCAGGGGCGAGAAAGCGGAAGATAAAGTATTGAGATTTCGTCTGAGTCCTGTTGCAATCAAGTCCAGCCAAATCAAGAACAACATTCCGGTGTATGTCGCGACGTATATGCTGAATGAAGCCTGACATCCTGCAAGATCCAGCAATGAGTGTTGCAACACATTATATTGGCGAGCCGGCTTGATCCCGTTCGGTATATGCATCCAACGACGATGAGTACAAACTTAGTCTTGGGATCGGCTCCAGTGTAGCGTTTTCTCCACTAAGTTGGGACTACACGTTTCAATAACACGCAGGTATCGAAGTATTTATATTTCGCTTTGTTCTACTGTACGGGTGCATTCAATTGTTGCCTTCCTCTGTACCACTTTTGTGATCCCACAAAAGGTGAGATTGCGTTGGGGTATACCCGTGTATTATGGCTTCTAACGCGTTGGCCACGCTGCTGCAGTGCGTGGCATCGGGTGTAGTTAGCAGATTCATGATGGAAACCTGGAGCATTTAATTGTCTTGTCAGGTTTTAATTAACATAAATTATCTAAGAGATAGAAGAAAATCGATTTTTTCAATCAGTTAAAACTGCTTAAAGGACGTCTGGTTTTGTTAGCTATCTGAATGTAAATGAACTAAGCTGTTGCGCTAGTTCGTGTTGTTTTTCAGATTTTCCTAATGCAGCTCCTTTGCAATCTGAAACACCCGAAAAGTGATCCAGCTCGATATGCTCAAAAAGAGCGGATTTGAATTTCGGGCCGAATTGTTATTATTAATACTTTTACTGAAGTAATATGTGCAAGATGCTGCGAAACCGCAATCATGGCTCGAGGGTAGAATTAACTGATGGTGGCAACAAGGAGATCCGAATACGAACAATTGCAATGCAAGACTGCAATGACGGCAAATCACGCAACTCGCTGCCAATATATTTTTTCCAATCACTGTTGTACATGCAAGAATGTTTTTAATTGATAAATTTGGGCACAACGACGTGTATCGCGTATTCGGATCTCCTTGTTGCCACCATCAGTTAATTTTACCCTCGAGCCATGATTGCGGTTTCGCAGCATCTTGCACATACTAGAGGCGAAGCTTTGGTCTGGGAGGACAGTGTGATTTGCAATATATTGGTTGAGGAAACTCCAAAACCCGCATATTTGAGTTTCAAATCCACAAAACCCGCATACTTCTACAAAACCCGCATATCGGCATCTGATTCCCACATGTAAGCGGCGCGCTCGAACACTACGTTTGCTCGAGCGCTGCCTTTGCCGGTAGTCGTGAGAATTCGACATGGTTTGTCCTGGGTTTACGACCGCACGCTGCGCGCACGGCTCGTAAACCGCAGGCTGCGTGCATACAGCGCTGCCTTCGGCAGCGAAATCAATTGATAGATCAATAAACTATCACCCTGCACGCGCTCCGCGCGATCCCAAAAACCCTTGCTGGCAAGGCGTGAACCCTACCGCGCTTGCGCGCGGGATTCGGCTCTCTTCGCTTCGCTTAGCGCTAACTTTATTCAGTGTGCAGTGCTCTGGACTTCTGGAATCAGATGCCGGTATGCGGGTTTTGTAGAAGTATGCGGGTTTTGTGGATTTGAAACTCAAATATGCGGGTTTTGGAGTTTCCTCTATATTGGTTAGTTGTATGCTGGCCCAGCATTGCTGGGACTAGGCGCATTTCTCTTTTCTTCTACTTCGCACGATGGCTGGAGGAAAGCGTAGTTTGGAGAGGCGGCGCTCATTGTATGCACATCGCGCTGGAAAACGGCCGTGTGGCGATGAGTCTGGAGCTAGATCTTCTACGTGTGGAGGAGAATTGTTGGATCAGCTTAAACAGAGTATACTGGTCAAACAATCATTAAGTGATGACGAATTGGCCGTGCTACGGTCGGGTGACACTTTTACGACGGACCCAAGGCTCGCGTTAGCTTATTTTCACTGCTGTGGTTCTCACCCAGATGCTTTCGTTTTTAACAACGAAAGAGTCCTGAATGGAGATGCAGTTGACCGTCTGAAGAAGACAGTCGATCACGCCGTTGGTGAAGAAGATGTATCACGTTGTCAAAGAGATGTGAACAATCGTGTTGCTCGGAACAAGTCTATTTGGGCGTGTTGTTCCTGTTGTGAGATTATTTTCGAGGATGAAAACGTTGTGCACACGACTATTGGACAGCTTCCGGACACGTTCCGAGTGACAACTGATGAAAAACGCGATCGGTATAGTGGTATTTCGGACGAAGCTCGTCGGTCACATTTGCAAGTGGTGGAAAAAGGCTCAATTTGGTATTTTTGAATCCAGACCTCGTATTGAGCAGTTCGCCAGAGTCCGAAGAGAAGTGTGAGGAGGAAGATGATCTGGTCGTGCTTTGTAAATCGTGTGCTGACAATTCGAGGAAGAACAAGTACAGTATTGCATCAGGGCACGATTACGGGCGACGCGGTAGCTTGGCGGAGCTAAACGACGTTGCAACCAATTGTATTAGCCCAGTTCGGCTCTTTGGAATTGAAATTGCGCTGTCGGGGCGCTTTGCTCATGGCCATAGTATTTGTTTTCCGTCTGACGGACCGATTAAGTGCTCAAGGGAGTTGCCTCATGTTGGCGTCGACTGCCAACCGCATGTTACTTTGTCGGACCAAAGGAGCAGTGGAGAATAATGGCAAAATCATTTCGGCATTTGTATGAGATTCCAGTAAATGATGTATACGCATGGCTGGACGTGCTTTTGAGATTCATTCGTATTGGCGTGAAGAAGGTATAATGATAGATCGATCAAGCCGAAGCCGAAAGGAGCTGGAAGAGTTTGCTGCCTTGGTGGAGTCACGTGTGGTTGCATCTGAGTCGGATACTGTTGGAGATTTTGCAGATGTAGAACTTCATGAAATGTATGAAGATGCAGATGCTTGCGAAGGTGATGGAATTATAAGTAGAAAGTCGGCTGTTCTTCGGGAGGGTGCAGATATACTGCAGTCGAGTGATGCTGGCTTGTCCAACCCAGTTGTGGACAGTTTTCTTGAAACTATTCACGCTCCTTCCGTGTCAACCTGTGACGCCCAAGGTTAGTATATTCGACGATAAGCTGGCGTTTGCAGCTCTTGTAATTCTAATTTATGATGTATGAAGATGCTGAGATTCAGGACAACGCAAGTCGACCTGGCGTTATCCCAATAGAAAGGTCAGATACGCCGATTACGGAATGGACCGCGAATGGAGAAATACTGGCGGGAGCCTTTCCTACTTTGTTCATGACTGGAGGTGCGATGCTTCCAAAGGGATCGTTGCCAAAAAAATTTGTGCACCACTTACTCTTCTATTACGACGGTCGATTTGAACAGAGTGCGACGTTGATTGCAACGATGTTTAATCAATTGCAGCGCCACTCTGCAGTTCAAAAAGCTGCACGGACTGGAGCTTCTCATGGGGAAGCATTGCTTAAATTGACTGACCTTGCGAATAATCCAGCTTTTCTGGAGCAGCTGGAGATTGCTCGCGCAAACCCCGAGTCCAAATTGGCAAAAAGCTTAAACGCAAAATTGTTGCGGATACTCTCTGTAGTTGGTGACAGTGTGCCATTTTCTCCGTTTGAGCTGGCGAGTGCAAAACCAAAGATTGATGCCATGAGGATGCGATATGACTTGGCAACTCACTGGGTAACAGTTGCTCCACCGGAACATGATGATTTAGTATTGCACCGTGTGGCGCTGTTGCGTTCATCGGAGAAGTGGAATGATCCTACAGCACCTTGTACCAAAGCCGATTTTTCTTGGGGTGATTTACCACAAGCTCTACAGACAAGTGCTAGGGCGAGGCTTGCAATATCGAATCGCTTCCCTGCTTTAGCAGTTCGCGCATTTGAAGAAACGTTGGATGTAGTGGCAACCGAGTTAATTCGCTGTTCTGCAAGTAAAGATGTAAGAAAGAGTCATGACTATGGTGAACGTGAACGAGGTGTATTTTCATCAGTAGCTGGATTTGCCGCTGTTGTTGAGCCCCAGAAGTGCGGTCGGTTGCATACGCACATGACCGTATATGGATCTACGTGGAGTCCCCAGTTGCTGGTGCGGTCGGTGTGTAATGTGGAGTTGCAAAGGCTGGCAAAGGAATGGATAGATAGTACTTCGCGGACGTATTTGTCAGATGACATTTGGTGCTGGTTCTCTCAGATTAAAAACATGGGGGGAGAGATGTCATCGCGTTTGCCACGCCCAAGCGAGCTAGTACCTCCCGATGCAGCCTCCAATTACAGCGAATTCTACACAACAGCTCAAAAGTGCATGTTTGGGACGAATTTGCACCATCATTCCTCCACTTGTTTGAAAGGGCGACGTGGTCGCTTCATGTGCCGTCTAAACAGACCAGCGGGGATCTTTGAAGATGAAACTTGCCCAGTTGAATTGATGATTTTGCAGAATGGCGCCTTATGGAAGGGTGAACGTGGGGTTGTTGAAGCAAGTGCTGTGAGCCCAGAAACCAAACGGGTTATTGATGGAGGGTATGATACGGATAAGGATGGAAGTCTACTGCGAAGAGTTACGACTAATCCCGTAGTTTGGGAGCAGTACCGCCCTTCACGTGATGGTTTGGTGGTGGAGACGAGTTTGCCGCTTTCACTACTATCTCAAAGCCATACCAACGCATCTGTAATTTCATGCGAAGATGCTGGTGATAGTGTTCAAGCGTACCAGCGGAATTACATGACGAAGGAAAGCAGCGGGCTCCAAAGTACGGCGTCAGTGTTTCTAGCGGCAGTAGAAGAGGTGCAGAAATATCCGAGCTCAGCGGACGACAGAAACTCCCCGTTACGACTAGCAAAATATCTTGCAACTCGAACTGTGAATGCGTTCTCCGGGGCTCACGAATGGCCGCTCAGCGTTATGATATACGCATTACAAGGTCGCCACTCTTTTATTTCCTCAGACGTCTTCTGGTACATTTTTCCATGGAGTTTAGTGCATTACTTGGAGAAGGATAGCGATACAGTGGTCGAAGAATCTACTCTGCCGACAAGTGAAGAAGATGCACGCAGTGAACATGAAAACGATGGTGAAATGAATCCTCAGATTGAAATGCAGCTGGATGAAATCATAAGAGCTATCGAAGACGAAGAAAAGGACGTTCGTCGTACTATGGAAGATGTCGATCAAGAAAATATTCTTTCTGGACAGGACGTTTCAGGTGCTGACAGGAGTACGAGTGGAGGGGCCCGTGCGTTCAAAGTACAGGGAAAAACGATTTTCGTCAGTCAGGCTCAATCTTATGCTCATCGTGGTGCACATTTCGCTGAATACTCAGCTGTTGAGTTTGAATGTATCGTGGATGCCCGGCTTGTTAAAACTGGAAAATACAAAACTGGTGGAAAGGGTCGTAAGCGGCGTGCTGGATTTCCGTTCGCAGCTACGCACCCATTGTTTCCTCATTATGAAGGCTGTATCCGAGCCAAGTTCAAGACTCCAATGCTTGGAGGGGCCCCTCCTCCCACTTACAAAGTAGCTTGCCGGAAACCTAGCTTGATGAATCAGCTAGCAAAGTACGGCCGAATATGTTTTGCGTTACCTTGACATCGTAAGATACTCATGATTTGTTGTGTTCGTTTCTGTAGGTATCTGTTGAGCGCATTTGTGCCATGGGATATTGATAGTGGCAAGCCACCGTTTGAGTTTAGTTTTGATGGACTCCAAGCGTTGTGCAAGCAATGGGACCATTCAGATGCTTCGCTAGTGGAGCGCCAGCGGTATCGTCTGATTTCCAACATTTTACGTCGTGGCAACCAAAACAATGCTGCCGGCGACACGTATACGCATTGGCGTGCTAGAAATGCTGATTGGTGGGCAGAGGAGAGAAAATCGACGAACGAGGATGTCAACCCAGAAGAATATCACGATAGTTCGGACTGCGATCCAGAGCAGCTCGGAAGTTTGTCGGATACTGAAGCGCTATTTCAGCTAACTAGAATGAGCGCTCTTCGCGCCAAGGACAGAAGCATTGAAGTTGGGGAGATCAAGAAACGCTTTTGGTCCCTTGTGCCTAATGTGTACGCGCACCAAGGGTTGGATAACAGCAAGTTCTCGGATTCTGGTGGGTTGAACCGAGCAATATCAGCCAACGTGTTTTACGTCAGAGACTTGAATAGCGATGATAGCTCTGGATGCTTAGGGGATATTGCGAACGCTATTCAGCATATGATCGCCGATTCGGATGAGCGAGCATCACATGACACAAGGCGGGATCCAGGCGTTGATGGGAGTCAATGTGATACTTCGGCTACGACTGAAGATAATTTGATGACACTTACAGAAGAACAACGCAATATTGTTCACTATTTAGTCCAAAACGTGGGGCACAGTGAAGCTTGCAACCGCAAGCAAACATTGAGTATGTTACATGGGGCTGCCGGAACGGGGAAATCAGTCGTAATTCGTGCGGTGGTTAAGGAGCTCGAATCTCGAGGTGTCAATGTAGTGGTTACATGCCCCACTGGTATCGGTGCCAGTCATCTTCCGCATGGGCGAACTTTCCACTCGGCTTTCAAAGTAGGCCGTCGGCGCCGCAAGCATTTACCTCCGAACAAGTTGGAGCTCCTGAGACTTCTTTTTGACGAACATGTAGGAATGGTCATCATTGACGAAGTTTCGATGCTGGATATGGAGCTGTTAGTTCTGATGGACTGTCGTCTTCGGTCCTTGTACGACCCAACCAAGCCGTTTGGTGGTATTTCAATTTTGCTGGTAAGTATTGGACATGTATTATGATTGGTATATACCCAGCCGTTTAACGAGTATTCGATGTAGGTTGGCGACTTCTTCCAGCTGGACGCAGTACAAGGTGTTTCTTTGTGCACAGTGTTATATACAAATGATGATACAGAGGACTGTGTGCGAGCTCGAGAATTGTTCCAGCGATTTCGAGTATTCCAGTTGAAGAATCAATTGCGTGCAGAAGGGTGCTCTCAGCATCAGGAGGTTCTCCGCGAATGTCATTCCTCCCGTCTACAGTCCCTCAAGGAGCTCGTTGGGGTCCTGAACATAAGGACTATCACCCAATTTCGTGGAAAGTGGTGGATGCAGTAACCAGACCCTTGACCAATGAAGATCTGAGTGAAGATCCAGATTGGCTCGGTGATGGCATGCGGATCCTTGTTACGACAAATTTGGAAAGGGCAGCTTTGACTTCATGTGCTGCGCTAATGCTAGCAAATTTCGAAGATAAGCTGTTGTTTAAATGGGCTCGGCGACTACACACAGATGTTCCGGATGGCATCAAAACTATGCTATATGACGAAAGTGTTCATCCATACATGTATGGCTATTTTGTCGAAGGAGCCCCAGCTCAGATTCTTGACAACAGTAATGGGAACTTGGCGTGGGGGGTCGCAAATGGAAGCCCATGCCGGTTGCATTCAATGGCATGGGAAGACGAAGCTACGGCCACAGAAGTGGAACGGCAAATCCGTCATGCATTGCGTCATAATGAACGTGTTGTAGAGCTTTCAGTGCCACCTGACTACATCAACGTGACGCTCGTGGATTCGAATTACGAGCCGCTGAGTGGAGAGCGTTGGCCTGAAACATTAAACCTGGAAAAACGCTGGGTTGTGGATGAAAATGACCATCCCATCCACAAACAGAACATTGTCATTCCTGTCGGGCTTGTGAAGACTAACGCCAAGACTTACAAAGTGCGAGTGGGCAGCACTTCGGGCCAGAAGCAACCTGGATTGTATTATGAGCAGCATGCTGTGGAGATGTCACTTGTCATGACGGTTTGGAAAGCGCAAGGAGCGACCATGAGCAGAGTTTTGCTTCTTCTTGAAAATGCGAAGAACAAGTGTACGTGGGGATATGAACATTTATATGTGGCTCTCTCTCGTGTACGTAGTGCTAGCAAGCTACGCTGCTTCCCGTTGTCTCCTGAGTTCAAACGAAGTGTACTGAGGCGGCTCCAACCAAGTATCGACAAGGTTAAATGGCTGATGAACATTAATGCCGATGGCTTCTGGCACCCGACGGCTGAGCCTGCCACACAGTAGGAAACTACGATGTCTAACCTAACGATGACCGTTACGGTGAAACAAGAAGATATTAGCCTTTTGCTAGAATTACCTCATACCTCATGCTTATCGATACGCTCCTTTCGGGTGTGACACATCGGCCGACTAGCACGAGGCTCTCCTCTGAAACTCAATCCATTGTGTAGCTCAAAGTGTACATTATTACGTTGCTACGATATCATGCCACTGAGCTTACATGCATTCCCGCACACAGACGTCATACAACTCAGAACGTTTTCCTAGCGCTTGGCGGGTTTTCAATAGGAAAATCTGCTCCGAGATATTTCGAGCCACCCGTGCAGGTATTCATCAGGAACAAGAGCAATTATCACGTCACACGTGCACGGGTTGATGCAGCAAGAGTTACTGGCTCCGATGACGCTTCGTCGATGCGGCCTTTGCCGCGCTGTCCTTTCCTCTGCGCGCGCCCTTCCTTGGAAGATCCGAGGAACCAGTAGTGTCCGGTGCAGGCATTCCGCTCTCTCCAGAAGAGAGAAACACCTCTTGGCGGTTGTGGTGCTGGGACTGGGCAGGTGCAACATGCGTAATACCAGGAGCTGATTGAGCCGAACGATACCATGCTGCAATACGCTCTGTTTGCTCAATCGGAGGTTCCAGCAGCACAGACGATATCGACCGGGTACTAATTGTGCGGCCGTTGTAATCACTGATGCGAGCACTGGTGATTACAGCCACATGGCCACTCCACGTGTCATTGACACGATCTGCATGTGATCCCCATAGCGTACAGCCAATCTCCATACAACTGGGGTCCGTCAATGTGATATCCCGCTTGCGAAGCGCCCGGCCATCCAAGGTTTGGACGTCTTGGCCATCTCCCACCGATTTGACCACAGCAATCACATTGGCAACAGTGTCAGACGCAGCCCGGTAAATTCCATCTACTGGCGTGAAGGTGTACACCAGGAGGTAGATAGGGAGTGGTTGTCCATTGTAGTCGTCCTGAAACCACTGCTCTAACACACCGCGCTTGTCGGGAAAATCCGCTGGCCATAACCGAAGTTTTGGCGGTCGTTCCGATTGATCGACCTTGGAAATCAGTCAAACGCCCGCGCCGAATCGCAATAACTTTCTGTAGCCATCCGTCGACCGGTAAGCAGGAAAATTCGTTCCACAGTGTGCACAGCACTTGAACGTTGGATGTGTCGACCAGCAAAATATCTCGCTTTGTCTGCACTTTATCATTTCTGCCGACGACACAGTCCACTTCACCGACGTCGATGACAACCGCGATCAAATCAACGTACGACCCCAACGGACGGGTCACCAGGTCCTCAATTGTGACAAATGCCATCTCTGCGTGCGGGATGGAATCGTCATTCGGTAGCTCTTCGACACGTGTATCTTGAGATAGAAGTAGCTCGTACTGGTGCGTAAAGCTGGCATAGTCCGGGTTAGCTTTGCGGACTGACCCACCACGAATCGCGTAAACGTGGTCGAACTGGACCAGCTCTCCGAAACGAACAGCACTCTCATTGAATGCCTTTGCCTGCGTTCTCCCACCTGACGAATCCATAAGTTCCATGACGAAAAGTTTCCCGGTCCCTTTGGGGTTACCCCAAGTGCGCACCGGTGCCAAGTTCATGACGCGGGCCTCGACAAACCAGCCAGGCGGCAGTCCGGGTGATAACTCTCGGATAGCGGTTTTACGCTCGCGCGCAACCGCTGGGTGATCGGCCCCATGGTGGATATTGAACAATGTGTGCTGAGGCTCAACGAACAGGATAATTTTATGGGAAAGTGCTTGCGAGTTCCTACATTCAACGCTCGCGCTCAACCGTTGGGTGAACGGTCCCAATGGTGAACATTGAATAGTGCGTGCTGGACCTCAACAGACAATATATTTTCATGGGTGTGCGAGTTCCCGCATTTTGGCCATTGAACGGTTGATACGTGCGTACATATAGGCTGTCACGTGCACCATCCCATTCTGTATTGTCAGCTGGTAGTTATGCGTCCAGGTTCCATCGTCAAATATCAATGAAAGATAAACTTTGAATGCCATAAAGGGAAGCTGTAAGTGCATAATTTCGTTAAGTTGCGAAATCGAAAAGTGGGTAAATCGCTCTGTAGTTGTAGTAGCGGAAACAAGTATACGGAGGTATGTGCGAATAGTTCCAGCTTTATTGCCGTTCTACGATCATGTTGCTGTAACATGCTCAGCATTGTTCACTCCCAGTGGGGATAGAGTTTTTATGAGACTGCGCGAGGTCACCGTCCCACACTTCAGTTGGCGATTGGCTACGTGTACCTGATGCCGTACTTGTTCTCTCACGGCCATACTAATGATATACAGCGCTTTCGTTGTTATTACTACATATATTGCCACAAGCGCGTTTAGCACGCACAGAAATCAAGTCCATCGGGGTTTCGCTCCAACAAACTTTGCTTGCTTACAGAGCTTCCAGTGTTGCTCTCAACACTATCGGTACCTGTCCCAACTTAGTTTTCTATAAATACGGGCGTTCTTCAACTTGCCATGCTGGTAAGCGCTGCTAAGTTAAAGATCATTTCGTAGCTGGTGATGAACTACAGCATACATACACTATGTTGTGTTCTGGTGCCTTATCCTACCTTTGTCAGTAGTGCTTTCGTATAACACAATGTAGTTACTCTAACTCTACTCCTACAGAGTTTGTTAGCTGGCAGAGCTTCAAGCCGCTGCTCTTATCAGTTTCGTTACCCGTCCCAACTTCGTTTTACTGTAGAAATGCCGGCGTTGTACAACTCAACTTGCTGCCGAGCGTTGCCTGGCAACGATCGGCCCCCATGGTGGATATTGAACAATGTGTGCTGAGGCTCAACGAACAGGATAATTTTATGCGAAAGTGCGTGCGAGTTCCCACATTCAACGCTCGCGCTCAACCGTTGGGTGAACGGTCCCCATTTTACAATTTATGATTAAAATTCTGAATTTCAAAAAACATTTCGTTGTAACTCTACTCCTACAGAGTTTGTTAGCTGGCAGAGCTTCAAGCCGCTGCTCTTATCAGTTTCGTTACCCGTCCCAACTTCGTTTTACTGTAGAAATGCCGGCGTTGTACAACTCAACTTGCTGCCGAGCGTTGCCTGGCAACGATCGGCCCCCATGGTGGATATTGAACAATGTGTGCTGAGGCTCAACGAACAGGATAATTTTATGGGAAAGTGCGTGCGAGTTCCCACATTCAACGCTCGCGCTCAACCGTTGGGTGAACGGTCCCCATTTTACAATTTATGATTAAAATTCTGAATTTCAAAAAACAATTGTAAAATCAAGAAAATGCTCACTCTAGTGTGTGGAACACACCATGTATACGGTCGACATTCTGGAAACACCCAGCCACAAGATGTACAAACTTTGTGGTGTTACGGTAGCCATAATCTGTGGACTATGGACTCAGGCGACATTTGCCAATTAAAGTTGGGGGGGGGCTCCCGGCCGCTGAAATAAAATTGGTTAGGCTGTTCAGCCAGCTAAAGCTGTCCTCCCAGTATCCTGATTTCAAACGAAGTGTACTGAGGCGGCTCCAACCAAGTATCGACAAGGTTAAATGGCTGATGAACATTAATGCCGATGGCTTCTGGCACCCGACGGCTGAGCCTGCCACACAGTAGGAAACTACGATGTCTAACCTAACGATGACCGTTACGGTGAAACAAGAAGATATTAGCCTTTTGCTAGAATTACCTCATACCTCATGCTTATCGATACGCTCCTTTCGGGTGTGACACATCGGCCGACTAGCACGAGGCTCTCCTCTGAAACTCAATCCATTGTGTAGCTCAAAGTGTACATTATTACGTTGCTACGATATCATGCCACTGAGCTTACATGCATTCCCGCACACAGACGTCATACAACTCAGAACGTTTTCCTAGCGCTTGGCGGGTTTTCAATAGGAAAATCTGCTCCGAGATATTTCGAGCCACCCGTGCAGGTATTCATCAGGAACAAGAGCAATTATCACGTCACACGTGCACGGGTTGATGCAGCAAGAGTTACTGGCTCCGATGACGCTTCGTCGATGCGGCCTTTGCCGCGCTGTCCTTTCCTCTGCGCGCGCCCTTCCTTGGAAGATCCGAGGAACCAGTAGTGTCCGGTGCAGGCATTCCGCTCTCTCCAGAAGAGAGAAACACCTCTTGGCGGTTGTGGTGCTGGGACTGGGCAGGTGCAACATGCGTAATACCAGGAGCTGATTGAGCCGAACGATACCATGCTGCAATACGCTCTGTTTGCTCAATCGGAGGTTCCAGCAGCACAGACGATATCGACCGGGTACTAATTGTGCGGCCGTTGTAATCACTGATGCGAGCACTGGTGATTACAGCCACATGGCCACTCCACGTGTCATTGACACGATCTGCATGTGATCCCCATAGCGTACAGCCAATCTCCATACAACTGGGGTCCGTCAATGTGATATCCCGCTTGCGAAGCGCCCGGCCATCCAAGGTTTGGACGTCTTGGCCATCTCCCACCGATTTGACCACAGCAATCACATTGGCAACAGTGTCAGACGCAGCCCGGTAAATTCCATCTACTGGCGTGAAGGTGTACACCAGGAGGTAGATAGGAGTGGTTGTCCATTGTAGTCGTCCTGAAACCACTGCTCTAACACACCGCGCTTGTCGGGAAAATCCGGGTTGGCCATAACCGAAGTTTTGGCGGTCGTTCCGATTGATCGACCTTGGAAATCAGTCAAACGCCCGCGCCGAATCGCAATAACTTTCTGTAGCCATCCGTCGACCGGTAAGCAGGAAAATTCGTTCCACAGTGTGCACAGCACTTGAACGTTGGATGTGTCGACCAGCAAAATATCTCGCTTTGTCTGCACTTTATCATTTCTGCCGACGACACAGTCCACTTCACCGACGTCGATGACAACCGCGATCAAATCAACGTACGACCCCAACGGACGGGTCACCAGGTCCTCAATTGTGACAAATGCCATCTCTGCGTGCGGGATGGAATCGTCATTCGGTAGCTCTTCGACACGTGTATCTTGAGATAGAAGTAGCTCGTACTGGTGCGTAAAGCTGGCATAGTCCGGGTTAGCTTTGCGGACTGACCCACCACGAATCGCGTAAACGTGGTCGAACTGGACCAGCTCTCCGAAACGAACAGCACTCTCATTGAATGCCTTTGCCTGCGTTCTCCCACCTGACGAATCCATAAGTTCCATGACGAAAAGTTTCCCGGTCCCTTTGGGGTTACCCCAAGTGCGCACCGGTGCCAAGTTCATGACGCGGGCCTCGACAAACCAGCCAGGCGGCAGTCCGGGTGATAACTCTCGGATAGCGGTTTTACGCTCGCGCGCAACCGCTGGGTGATCGGCCCCCATGGTGGATATTGAACAATGTGTGCTGAGGCTCAACGAACAGGATAATTTTATGGGAAAGTGCTTGCGAGTTCCTACATTCAACGCTCGCGCTCAACCGTTGGGTGAACGGTCCCAATGGTGAACATTGAATAGTGCGTGCTGGACCTCAACAGACAATATATTTTCATGGGTGTGCGAGTTCCCGCATTTTGGCCATTGAACGGTTGATACGTGCGTACATATAGGCTGTCACGTGCACCATCCCATTCTGTATTGTCAGCTGGTAGTTATGCGTCCAGGTTCCATCGTCAAATATCAATGAAAGATAAACTTTGAATGCCATAAAGGAAGCTGTAAGTGCATAATTTCGTTAAGTTGCGAAATCGAAAAGTGGGTAAATCGCTCTGTAGTTGTAGTAGCGGAAACAAGTATACGGAGGTATGTGCGAATAGTTCCAGCTTTATTGCCGTTCTACGATCATGTTGCTGTAACATGCTCAGCATTGTTCACTCCCAGTGGGGATAGAGTTTTATGAGACTGCGCGAGGTCACCGTCCCACACTTCAGTTGGCGATTGGCTACGTGTACCTGATGCCGTACTTGTTCTCTCACGGCCATACTAATGATATACAGCGCTTTCGTTGTTATTACTACATATATTGCCACAAGCGCGTTTAGCACGCACAGAAATCAAGTCCATCGGGGTTTCGCTCCAACAAACTTTGCTTGCTTACAGAGCTTCCAGTGTTGCTCTCAACACTATCGGTACCTGTCCCAACTTAGTTTTCTATAAATACGGGCGTTCTTCAACTTGCCATGCTGGTAAGCGCTGCTAAGTTAAAGATCATTTCGTAGCTGGTGATGAACTACAGCATACATACACTATGTTGTGTTCTGGTGCCTTATCCTACCTTTGTCAGTAGTGCTTTCGTATAACACACAATGTAGTTACTCTAACTCTACTCCTACAGAGTTTGTTAGCTGGCAGAGCTTCAAGCCGCTGCTCTTATCAGTTTCGTTACCCGTCCCAACTTCGTTTTACTGTAGAAATGCCGGCGTTGTACAACTCAACTTGCTGCCGAGCGTTGCCTGGCAACGATCGGCCCCCATGGTGGATATTGAACAATGTGTGCTGAGGCTCAACGAACAGGATAATTTTATGCGAAAGTGCGTGCGAGTTCCCACATTCAACGCTCGCGCTCAACCGTTGGGTGAACGGTCCCCATTTTACAATTTATGATTAAAATTCTGAATTTCAAAAACATTTCGTTGTAACTCTACTCCTACAGAGTTTGTTAGCTGGCAGAGCTTCAAGCCGCTGCTCTTATCAGTTTCGTTACCCGTCCCAACTTCGTTTTACTGTAGAAATGCCGGCGTTGTACAACTCAACTTGCTGCCGAGCGTTGCCTGGCAACGATCGGCCCCCATGGTGGATATTGAACAATGTGTGCTGAGGCTCAACGAACAGGATAATTTTATGGGAAAGTGCGTGCGAGTTCCCACATTCAACGCTCGCGCTCAACCGTTGGGTGAACGGTCCCCATTTTACAATTTATGATTAAAATTCTGAATTTCAAAAAACAATTGTAAAATCAAGAAAATGCTCACTCTAGTGTGTGGAACACACCATGTATACGGTCGACATTCTGGAAACACCCAGCCACAAGATGTACAAACTTTGTGGTGTTACGGTAGCCATAATCTGTGGACTATGGACTCAGGCGACATTTGCCAATTAAAGTTGGGGGGGGGCTCCCGGCCGCTGAAATAAAATTGGTTAGGCTGTTCAGCCAGCTAAAGCTGTCCTCCCAGTACAAGATGCTGCGAAACCGCAATCATGGCTCGAGGGTAGAATTAACTGATGGTGGCAACAAGGAGATCCGAATACGAACAATTGCAATGCAAGACTGCAATGACGGCAAATCACGCAACTCGCTGCCAATATATTTTTTCCAATCACTGTTGTACATGCAAGAATGTTTTTAATTGATAAATTTGGGCACAACGACGTGTATCGCGTATTCGGATCTCCTTGTTGCCACCATCAGTTAATTTTACCCTCGAGCCATGATTGCGGTTTCGCAGCATCTTGCACATACTAGAGGCGAAGCTTTGGTCTGGGAGGACAGTGTGATTTGCAATATATTGGTTGAGGAAACTCCAAAACCCGCATATTTGAGTTTCAAATCCACAAAACCCGCATACTTCTACAAAACCCGCATATCGGCATCTGATTCCCACATGTAAGCGGCGCGCTCGAACACTACGTTTGCTCGAGCGCTGCCTTTGCCGGTAGTCGTGAGAATTCGACATGGTTTGTCCTGGGTTTACGACCGCACGCTGCGCGCACGGCTCGTAAACCGCAGGCTGCGTGTATACAGCGCTGCCTTCGGCAGCGAAATCAATTGATAGAGCAATAAACTATCACCCTGCACGCGCTCCGCGCGATCCCAAAACCCTTGCTGGCAAGGCGTGAACCCTACCGCGCTTGCGCGCGGGATTCGGCTCTTCGCTTCGCTTAGCGCTAACTTTATTCAGTGTGCAGTGCTCTGGACTTCTGGAATCAGATGCCGGTATGCGGGTTTTGTAGAAGTATGCGGGTTTTGTGGATTTGAAACTCAAATATGCGGGTTTTGGAGTTTCCTCTATATTGGTTAGTTGTATGCTGGCCCAGCATTGCTGGGACTAGGCGCATTTCTCTTTTCTTCTACTTCGCACGATGGCTGGAGGAAAGCGTAGTTTGGAGAGGCGGCGCTCATTGTATGCACATCGCGCTGGAAAACGGCCGTGTGGCGATGAGTCTGGAGCTAGATCTTCTACGTGTGGAGGAGAATTGTTGGATCAGCTTAAACAGAGTATACTGGTCAAACAATCATTAAGTGATGACGAATTGGCCGTGCTACGGTCGGGTGACACTTTTACGACGGACCCAAGGCTCGCGTTAGCTTATTTTCACTGCTGTGGTTCTCACCCAGATGCTTTCGTTTTTAACAACGAAAGAGTCCTGAATGGAGATGCAGTTGACCGTCTGAAGAAGACAGTCGATCACGCCGTTGGTGAAGAAGATGTATCACGTTGTCAAAGAGATGTGAACAATCGTGTTGCTCGGAACAAGTCTATTTGGGCGTGTTGTTCCTGTTGTGAGATTATTTTCGAGGATGAAAACGTTGTGCACACGACTATTGGACAGCTTCCGGACACGTTCCGAGTGACAACTGATGAAAAACGCGATCGGTATAGTGGTATTTCGGACGAAGCTCGTCGGTCACATTTGCAAGTGGTGGAAAAAGGCTCAATTTGGTATTTTTTGAATCCAGACCTCGTATTGAGCAGTTCGCCAGAGTCCGAAGAGAAGTGTGAGGAGGAAGATGATCTGGTCGTGCTTTGTAAATCGTGTGCTGACAATTCGAGGAAGAACAAGTACAGTATTGCATCAGGGCACGATTACGGGCGACGCGGTAGCTTGGCGGAGCTAAACGACGTTGCAACCAATTGTATTAGCCCAGTTCGGCTCTTTGGAATTGAAATTGCGCTGTCGGGGCGCTTTGCTCATGGCCATAGTATTTGTTTTCCGTCTGACGGACCGATTAAGTGCTCAAGGGAGTTGCCTCATGTTGGCGTCGACTGCCAACCGCATGTTACTTTTGTCGGACCAAAGGAGCAGTGGAGAATAATGGCAAAATCATTTCGGCATTTGTATGAGATTCCAGTAAATGATGTATACGCATGGCTGGACGTGCTTTCCGAGATTCATTCGTATTGGCGTGAAGAAGGTATAATGATAGATCGATCAAGCCGAAGCCGAAAGGAGCTGGAAGAGTTTGCTGCCTTGGTGGAGTCACGTGTGGTTGCATCTGAGTCGGATACTGTTGGAGATTTTGCAGATGTAGAACTTCATGAAATGTATGAAGATGCAGATGCTTGCGAAGGTGATGGAATTATAAGTAGAAAGTCGGCTGTTCTTCGGGAGGGTGCAGATATACTGCAGTCGAGTGATGCTGGCTTGTCCAACCCAGTTGTGGACAGTTTTCTTGAAACTATTCACGCTCCTTCCGTGTCAACCTGTGACGCCCAAGGTTAGTATATTCGACGATAAGCTGGCGTTTGCAGCTCTTGTAATTCTAATTTATGATGTATGAAGATGCTGAGATTCAGGACAACGCAAGTCGACCTGGCGTTATCCCAATAGAAAGGTCAGATACGCCGATTACGGAATGGACCGCGAATGGAGAAATACTGGCGGGAGCCTTTCCTACTTTGTTCATGACTGGAGGTGCGATGCTTCCAAAGGGATCGTTGCCAAAAAAATTTGTGCACCACTTACTCTTCTATTACGACGGTCGATTTGAACAGAGTGCGACGTTGATTGCAACGATGTTTAATCAATTGCAGCGCCACTCTGCAGTTCAAAAAGCTGCACGGACTGGAGCTTCTCATGGGGAAGCATTGCTTAAATTGACTGACCTTGCGAATAATCCAGCTTTTCTGGAGCAGCTGGAGATTGCTCGCGCAAACCCCGAGTCCAAATTGGCAAAAAGCTTAAACGCAAAATTGTTGCGGATACTCTCTGTAGTTGGTGACAGTGTGCCATTTTCTCCGTTTGAGCTGGCGAGTGCAAAACCAAAGATTGATGCCATGAGGATGCGATATGACTTGGCAACTCACTGGGTAACAGTTGCTCCACCGGAACATGATGATTTAGTATTGCACCGTGTGGCGCTGTTGCGTTCATCGGAGAAGTGGAATGATCCTACAGCACCTTGTACCAAAGCCGATTTTTCTTGGGGTGATTTACCACAAGCTCTACAGACAAGTGCTAGGGCGAGGCTTGCAATATCGAATCGCTTCCTGCTTTAGCAGTTCGCGCATTTGAAGAAACGTTGGATGTAGTGGCAACCGAGTTAATTCGCTGTTCTGCAAGTAAAGATGTAAGAAAGAGTCATGACTATGGTGAACGTGAACGAGGTGTATTTTCATCAGTAGCTGGATTTGCCGCTGTTGTTGAGCCCCAGAAGTGCGGTCGGTTGCATACGCACATGACCGTATATGGATCTACGTGGAGTCCCCAGTTGCTGGTGCGGTCGGTGTGTAATGTGGAGTTGCAAAGGCTGGCAAAGGAATGGATAGATAGTACTTCGCGGACGTATTTGTCAGATGACATTTGGTGCTGGTTCTCTCAGATTAAAAACATGGGGAGAGATGTCATCGCGTTTGCCACGCCCAAGCGAGCTAGTACCTCCCGATGCAGCCTCCAATTACAGCGAATTCTACACAACAGCTCAAAGTGCATGTTTGGGACGAATTTGCACCATCATTCCTCCACTTGTTTGAAAGGGCGACGTGGTCGCTTCATGTGCCGTCTAAACAGACCAGCGGGGATCTTTGAAGATGAAACTTGCCCAGTTGAATTGATGATTTTGCAGAATGGCGCCTTATGGAAGGGTGAACGTGGGGTTGTTGAAGCAAGTGCTGTGAGCCCAGAAACCAAACGGGTTATTGATGGAGGGTATGATACGGATAAGGATGGAAGTCTACTGCGAAGAGTTACGACTAATCCCGTAGTTTGGGAGCAGTACCGCCCTTCACGTGATGGTTTGGTGGTGGAGACGAGTTTGCCGCTTTCACTACTATCTCAAAGCCATACCAACGCATCTGTAATTTCATGCGAAGATGCTGGTGATAGTGTTCAAGCGTACCAGCGGAATTACATGACGAAGGAAAGCAGCGGGCTCCAAAGTACGGCGTCAGTGTTTCTAGCGGCAGTAGAAGAGGTGCAGAAATATCCGAGCTCAGCGGACGACAGAAACTCCCGTTACGACTAGCAAAATATCTTGCAACTCGAACTGTGAATGCGTTCTCCGGGGCTCACGAATGGCCGCTCAGCGTTATGATATACGCATTACAAGGTCGCCACTCTTTTATTTCCTCAGACGTCTTCTGGTACATTTTTCCATGGAGTTTAGTGCATTACTTGGAGAAGGATAGCGATACAGTGGTCGAAGAATCTACTCTGCCGACAAGTGAAGAAGATGCACGCAGTGAACATGAAAACGATGGTGAAATGAATCCTCAGATTGAAATGCAGCTGGATGAAATCATAAGAGCTATCGAAGACGAAGAAAAGGACGTTCGTCGTACTATGGAAGATGTCGATCAAGAAAATATTCTTTCTGGACAGGACGTTTCAGGTGCTGACAGGAGTACGAGTGGAGGGGCCCGTGCGTTCAAAGTACAGGAAAAACGATTTTCGTCAGTCAGGCTCAATCTTATGCTCATCGTGGTGCACATTTCGCTGAATACTCAGCTGTTGAGTTTGAATGTATCGTGGATGCCCGGCTTGTTAAAACTGGAAAATACAAAACTGGTGGAAAGGGTCGTAAGCGGCGTGCTGGATTTCCGTTCGCAGCTACGCACCCATTGTTTCCTCATTATGAAGGCTGTATCCGAGCCAAGTTCAAGACTCCAATGCTTGAGGGGCCCTCCTCCCACTTACAAAGTAGCTTGCCGGAAACCTAGCTTGATGAATCAGCTAGCAAAGTACGGCCGAATATGTTTTGCGTTACCTTGACATCGTAAGATACTCATGATTTGTTGTGTTCGTTTCTGTAGGTATCTGTTGAGCGCATTTGTGCCATGGGATATTGATAGTGGCAAGCCACCGTTTGAGTTTAGTTTTGATGGACTCCAAGCGTTGTGCAAGCAATGGGACCATTCAGATGCTTCGCTAGTGGAGCGCCAGCGGTATCGTCTGATTTCCAACATTTTACGTCGTGGCAACCAAAACAATGCTGCCGGCGACACGTATACGCATTGGCGTGCTAGAAATGCTGATTGGTGGGCAGAGGAGAGAAAATCGACGAACGAGGATGTCAACCCAGAAGAATATCACGATAGTTCGGACTGCGATCCAGAGCAGCTCGGAAGTTTGTCGGATACTGAAGCGCTATTTCAGCTAACTAGAATGAGCGCTCTTCGCGCCAAGGACAGAAGCATTGAAGTTGGGGAGATCAAGAAACGCTTTTGGTCCCTTGTGCCTAATGTGTACGCGCACCAAGGGTTGGATAACAGCAAGTTCTCGGATTCTGGTGGGTTGAACCGAGCAATATCAGCCAACGTGTTTTACGTCAGAGACTTGAATAGCGATGATAGCTCTGGATGCTTAGGGGATATTGCGAACGCTATTCAGCATATGATCGCCGATTCGGATGAGCGAGCATCACATGACACAAGGCGGGATCCAGGCGTTGATGGGAGTCAATGTGATACTTCGGCTACGACTGAAGATAATTTGATGACACTTACAGAAGAACAACGCAATATTGTTCACTATTTAGTCCAAAACGTGGGGCACAGTGAAGCTTGCAACCGCAAGCAAACATTGAGTATGTTACATGGGGCTGCCGGAACGGGGAAATCAGTCGTAATTCGTGCGGTGGTTAAGGAGCTCGAATCTCGAGGTGTCAATGTAGTGGTTACATGCCCCACTGGTATCGGTGCCAGTCATCTTCCGCATGGGCGAACTTTCCACTCGGCTTTCAAAGTAGGCCGTCGGCGCCGCAAGCATTTACCTCCGAACAAGTTGGAGCTCCTGAGACTTCTTTTTGACGAACATGTAGGAATGGTCATCATTGACGAAGTTTCGATGCTGGATATGGAGCTGTTAGTTCTGATGGACTGTCGTCTTCGGTCCTTGTACGACCCAACCAAGCCGTTTGGTGGTATTTCAATTTTGCTGGTAAGTATTGGACATGTATTATGATTGGTATATACCCAGCCGTTTAACGAGTATTCGATGTAGGTTGGCGACTTCTTCCAGCTGGACGCAGTACAAGGTGTTTCTTTGTGCACAGTGTTATATACAAATGATGATACAGAGGACTGTGTGCGAGCTCGAGAATTGTTCCAGCGATTTCGAGTATTCCAGTTGAAGAATCAATTGCGTGCAGAAGGGTGCTCTCAGCATCAGGAGGTTCTCCGCGAATGTCATTCCCTCCCGTCTACAGTCCCTCAAGGAGCTCGTTGGGGTCCTGAACATAAGGACTATCACCCAATTTCGTGGAAAGTGGTGGATGCAGTAACCAGACCCTTGACCAATGAAGATCTGAGTGAAGATCCAGATTGGCTCGGTGATGGCATGCGGATCCTTGTTACGACAAATTTGGAAAGGGCAGCTTTGACTTCATGTGCTGCGCTAATGCTAGCAAATTTCGAAGATAAGCTGTTGTTTAAATGGGCTCGGCGACTACACACAGATGTTCCGGATGGCATCAAAACTATGCTATATGACGAAAGTGTTCATCCATACATGTATGGCTATTTTGTCGAAGGAGCCCCAGCTCAGATTCTTGACAACAGTAATGGGAACTTGGCGTGGGGGGTCGCAAATGGAAGCCCATGCCGGTTGCATTCAATGGCATGGGAAGACGAAGCTACGGCCACAGAAGTGGAACGGCAAATCCGTCATGCATTGCGTCATAATGAACGTGTTGTAGAGCTTTCAGTGCCACCTGACTACATCAACGTGACGCTCGTGGATTCGAATTACGAGCCGCTGAGTGGAGAGCGTTGGCCTGAAACATTAAACCTGGAAAAACGCTGGGTTGTGGATGAAAATGACCATCCCATCCACAAACAGAACATTGTCATTCCTGTCGGGCTTGTGAAGACTAACGCCAAGACTTACAAAGTGCGAGTGGGCAGCACTTCGGGCCAGAAGCAACCTGGATTGTATTATGAGCAGCATGCTGTGGAGATGTCACTTGTCATGACGGTTTGGAAAGCGCAAGGAGCGACCATGAGCAGAGTTTTGCTTCTTCTTGAAAATGCGAAGAACAAGTGTACGTGGGGATATGAACATTTATATGTGGCTCTCTCGTGTACGTAGTGCTAGCAAGCTACGCTGCTTCCCGTTGTCTCCTGAGTTCAAACGAAGTGTACTGAGGCGGCTCCAACCAAGTATCGACAAGGTTAAATGGCTGATGAACATTAATGCCGATGGCTTCTGGCACCCGACGGCTGAGCCTGCCACACAGTAGGAAACTACGATGTCTAACCTAACGATGACCGTTACGGTGAAACAAGAAGATATTAGCCTTTTGCTAGAATTACCTCATACCTCATGCTTATCGATACGCTCCTTTCGGGTGTGACACATCGGCCGACTAGCACGAGGCTCTCCTCTGAAACTCAATCCATTGTGTAGCTCAAAGTGTACATTATTACGTTGCTACGATATCATGCCACTGAGCTTACATGCATTCCCGCACACAGACGTCATACAACTCAGAACGTTTTCCTAGCGCTTGGCGGGTTTTCAATAGGAAAATCTGCTCCGAGATATTTCGAGCCACCCGTGCAGGTATTCATCAGGAACAAGAGCAATTATCACGTCACACGTGCACGGGTTGATGCAGCAAGAGTTACTGGCTCCGATGACGCTTCGTCGATGCGGCCTTTGCCGCGCTGTCCTTTCCTCTGCGCGCGCCCTTCCTTGGAAGATCCGAGGAACCAGTAGTGTCCGGTGCAGGCATTCCGCTCTCTCCAGAAGAGAGAAACACCTCTTGGCGGTTGTGGTGCTGGGACTGGGCAGGTGCAACATGCGTAATACCAGGAGCTGATTGAGCCGAACGATACCATGCTGCAATACGCTCTGTTTGCTCAATCGGAGGTTCCAGCAGCACAGACGATATCGACCGGGTACTAATTGTGCGGCCGTTGTAATCACTGATGCGAGCACTGGTGATTACAGCCACATGGTTACTCCACGTGTCATTGACACGATCTGCATGTGATCCCCATAGCGTACAGCCAATCTCCATACAACTGGGGTCCGTCAATGTGATATCCCGCTTGCGAAGCGCCCGGCCATCCAAGGTTTGGACGTCTTGGCCATCTCCCACCGATTTGACCACAGCAATCACATTGGCAACAGTGTCAGACGCAGCCCGGTAAATTCCATCTACTGGCGTGAAGGTGTACACCAGGAGGTAGATAGGGAGTGGTTGTCCATTGTAGTCGTCCTGAAACCACTGCTCTAACACACCGCGCTTGTCGGGAAAATCCGGGTTGGCCATAACCGAAGTTTTGGCGGTCGTTCCGATTGATCGACCTTGGAAATCAGTCAAACGCCCGCGCCGAATCGCAATAACTTTCTGTAGCCATCCGTCGACCGGTAAGCAGGAAAATTCGTTCCACAGTGTGCACAGCACTTGAACGTTGGATGTGTCGACCAGCAAAATATCTCGCTTTGTCTGCACTTTATCATTTCTGCCGACGACACAGTCCACTTCACCGACGTCGATGACAACCGCGATCAAATCAACGTACGACCCCAACGGACGGGTCACCAGGTCCTCAATTGTGACAAATGCCATCTCTGCGTGCGGGATGGAATCGTCATTCGGTAGCTCTTCGACACGTGTATCTTGAGATAGAAGTAGCTCGTACTGGTGCGTAAAGCTGGCATAGTCCGGGTTAGCTTTGCGGACTGACCCACCACGAATCGCGTAAACGTGGTCGAACTGGACCAGCTCTCCGAAACGAACAGCACTCTCATTGAATGCCTTTGCCTGCGTTCTCCCACCTGACGAATCCATAAGTTCCATGACGAAAAGTTTCCCGGTCCCTTTGGGGTTACCCCAAGTGCGCACCGGTGCCAAGTTCATGACGCGGGCCTCGACAAACCAGCCAGGCGGCAGTCCGGGTGATAACTCTCGGATAGCGGTTTTACGCTCGCGCGCAACCGCTGGGTGATCGGCCCCCATGGTGGATATTGAACAATGTGTGCTGAGGCTCAACGAACAGGATAATTTTATGGGAAAGTGCTTGCGAGTTCCTACATTCAACGCTCGCGCTCAACCGTTGGGTGAACGGTCCCAATGGTGAACATTGAATAGTGCGTGCTGGACCTCAACAGACAATATATTTTCATGGGTGTGCGAGTTCCCGCATTTTGGCCATTGAACGGTTGATACGTGCGTACATATAGGCTGTCACGTGCACCATCCCATTCTGTATTGTCAGCTGGTAGTTATGCGTCCAGGTTCCATCGTCAAATATCAATGAAAGATAAACTTTGAATGCCATAAAGGGAAGCTGTAAGTGCATAATTTCGTTAAGTTGCGAAATCGAAAAGTGGGTAAATCGCTCTGTAGTTGTAGTAGCGGAAACAAGTATACGGAGGTATGTGCGAATAGTTCCAGCTTTATTGCCGTTCTACGATCATGTTGCTGTAACATGCTCAGCATTGTTCACTCCCAGTGGGGATAGAGTTTTTATGAGACTGCGCGAGGTCACCGTCCCACACTTCAGTTGGCGATTGGCTACGTGTACCTGATGCCGTACTTGTTCTCTCACGGCCATACTAATGATATACAGCGCTTTCGTTGTTATTACTACATATATTGCCACAAGCGCGTTTAGCACGCACAGAAATCAAGTCCATCGGGGTTTCGCCCAACAAACTTTGCTTGCTTACAGAGCTTCCAGTGTTGCTCTCAACACTATCGGTACCTGTCCCAACTTAGTTTTCTATAAATACGGGCGTTCTTCAACTTGCCATGCTGGTAAGCGCTGCTAAGTTAAAGATCATTTCGTAGCTGGTGATGAACTACAGCATACATACACTATGTTGTGTTCTGGTGCCTTATCCTACCTTTGTCAGTAGTGCTTTCTGTATAACACAATGTAGTTACTCTAACTCTACTCCTACAGAGTTTGTTAGCTGGCAGAGCTTCGCCGCTGCTCTTATCAGTTTCGTTACCCGTCCCAACTTCGTTTTACTGTAGAAATGCCGGCGTTGTACAACTCAACTTGCTGCCGAGCGTTGCCTGGCAACGATCGGCCCCCATGGTGGATATTGAACAATGTGTGCTGAGGCTCAACGAACAGGATAATTTTATGCGAAAGTGCGTGCGAGTTCCCACATTCAACGCTCGCGCTCAACCGTTGGGTGAACGGTCCCCATTTTACAATTTATGATTAAAATTCTGAATTTCAAAAACATTTCGTTGTAACTCTACTCCTACAGAGTTTGTTAGCTGGCAGAGCTTCAAGCCGCTGCTCTTATCAGTTTCTGTTACCCGTCCCAACTTCGTTTTACTGTAGAAAGGCCGGCGTTGTACAACTCAACTTGCTGCCGAGCGTTGCCTGGCAACGATCGGCCCCCATGGTGGATATTGAACAATGTGTGCTGAGGCTCAACGAACAGGATAATTTTATGGGAAAGTGCGTGCGAGTTCCCACATTCAACGCTCGCGCTCAACCGTTGGGTGAACGGTCCCCATTTTACAATTTATGATTAAAATTCTGAATTTCAAAAACAATTGTAAAATCAAGAAAATGCTCACTCTAGTGTGTGGAACACACCATGTATACGGTCGACATTCTGGAAACACCCAGCCACAAGATGTACAAACTTTGTGGTGTTACGGTAGCCATAATCTGTGGACTATGGACTCAGGCGACATTTGCCAATTAAAGTTGGGGGGGGGCTCCCGGCCGCTGAAATAAAATTGGTTAGGCTGTTCAGCCAGCTAAAGCTGTCCTCCCAGTATCCTGATTTCAAACGAAGTGTACTGAGGCGGCTCCAACCAAGTATCGACAAGGTTAAATGGCTGATGAACATTAATGCCGATGGCTTCTGGCACCCGACGGCTGAGCCTGCCACACAGTAGGAAACTACGATGTCTAACCTAACGATGACCGTTACGGTGAAACAAGAAGATATTAGCCTTTTGCTAGAATTACCTCATACCTCATGCTTATCGATACGCTCCTTTCGGGTGTGACACATCGGCCGACTAGCACGAGGCTCTCCTCTGAAACTCAATCCATTGTGTAGCTCAAAGTGTACATTATTACGTTGCTACGATATCATGCCACTGAGCTTACATGCATTCCCGCACACAGACGTCATACAACTCAGAACGTTTTCCTAGCGCTTGGCGGGTTTTCAATAGGAAAATCTGCTCCGAGATATTTCGAGCCACCCGTGCAGGTATTCATCAGGAACAAGAGCAATTATCACGTCACACGTGCACGGGTTGATGCAGCAAGAGTTACTGGCTCCGATGACGCTTCGTCGATGCGGCCTTTGCCGCGCTGTCCTTTCCTCTGCGCGCGCCCTTCCTTGGAAGATCCGAGGAACCAGTAGTGTCCGGTGCAGGCATTCCGCTCTCCAGAAGAGAGAAACACCTCTTGGCGGTTGTGGTGCTGGGACTGGGCAGGTGCAACATGCGTAATACCAGGAGCTGATTGAGCCGAACGATACCATGCTGCAATACGCTCTGTTTGCTCAATCGGAGGTTCCAGCAGCACAGACGATATCGACCGGGTACTAATTGTGCGGCCGTTGTAATCACTGATGCGAGCACTGGTGATTACAGCCACATGGCCACTCCACGTGTCATTGACACGATCTGCATGTGATCCCCATAGCGTACAGCCAATCTCCATACAACTGGGGTCCGTCAATGTGATATCCCGCTTGCGAAGCGCCCGGCCATCCAAGGTTTGGACGTCTTGGCCATCTCCCACCGATTTGACCACAGCAATCACATTGGCAACAGTGTCAGACGCAGCCCGGTAAATTCCATCTACTGGCGTGAAGGTGTACACCAGGAGGTAGATAGGGAGTGGTTGTCCATTGTAGTCGTCCTGAAACCACTGCTCTAACACACCGCGCTTGTCGGGAAAATCCGGGTTGGCCATAACCGAAGTTTTGGCGGTCGTTCCGATT
The DNA here is from genome assembly GCA_024211575.1 of Phytophthora melonis. Classification (NCBI taxonomy): domain Eukaryota; phylum Oomycota; class Peronosporomycetes; order Peronosporales; family Peronosporaceae; genus Phytophthora; species Phytophthora melonis. The sequence continues at coordinate 437,521 of JAMXKT010000094.1, read as the reverse complement.
GATCGACCTTGGAAATCAGTCAAACGCCCGCGCCGAATCGCAATAACTTTCTGTAGCCATCCGTCGACCGGTAAGCAGGAAAATTCGTTCCACAGTGTGCACAGCACTTGAACGTTGGATGTGTCGACCAGCAAAATATCTCGCTTTGTCTGCACTTTATCATTTCTGCCGACGACACAGTCCACTTCACCGACGTCGATGACAACCGCGATCAAATCAACGTACGACCCCAACGGACGGGTCACCAGGTCCTCAATTGTGACAAATGCCATCTCTGCGTGCGGGATGGAATCGTCATTCGGTAGCTCTTCGACACGTGTATCTTGAGATAGAAGTAGCTCGTACTGGTGCGTAAAGCTGGCATAGTCCGGGTTAGCTTTGCGGACTGACTCCACCACGAATCGCGTAAACGTGGTCGAACTGGACCAGCTCTCCGAAACGAACAGCACTCTCATTGAATGCCTTTGCCTGCGTTCTCCCACCTGACGAATCCATAAGTTCCATGACGAAAAGTTTCCCGGTCCCTTTGGGGTTACCCCAAGTGCGCACCGGTGCCAAGTTCATGACGCGGGCCTCGACAAACCAGCCAGGCGGCAGTCCGGGTGATAACTCTCGGATAGCGGTTTTACGCTCGCGCGCAACCGCTGGGTGATCGGCCCCATGGTGGATATTGAACAATGTGTGCTGAGGCTCAACGAACAGGATAATTTTATGGGAAAGTGCTTGCGAGTTCCTACATTCAACGCTCGCGCTCAACCGTTGGGTGAACGGTCCCAATGGTGAACATTGAATAGTGCGTGCTGGACCTCAACAGACAATATATTTTCATGGGTGTGCGAGTTCCCGCATTTTGGCCATTGAACGGTTGATACGTGCGTACATATAGGCTGTCACGTGCACCATCCCATTCTGTATTGTCAGCTGGTAGTTATGCGTCCAGGTTCCATCGTCAAATATCAATGAAAGATAAACTTTGAATGCCATAAAGGGAAGCTGTAAGTGCATAATTTCGTTAAGTTGCGAAATCGAAAAGTGGGTAAATCGCTCTGTAGTTGTAGTAGCGGAAACAAGTATACGGAGGTATGTGCGAATAGTTCCAGCTTTATTGCCGTTCTACGATCATGTTGCTGTAACATGCTCAGCATTGTTCACTCCCAGTGGGGATAGAGTTTTTATGAGACTGCGCGAGTTCACCGTCCCACACTTCAGTTGGCGATTGGCTACGTGTACCTGATGCCGTACTTGTTCTCTCACGGCCATACTAATGATATACAGCGCTTTCGTTGTTATTACTACATATATTGCCACAAGCGCGTTTAGCACGCACAGAAATCAAGTCCATCGGGGTTTCGCTCCAACAAACTTTGCTTGCTTACAGAGCTTCCAGTGTTGCTCTCAACACTATCGGTACCTGTCCCAACTTAGTTTTCTATAAATACGGGCGTTCTTCAACTTGCCATGCTGGTAAGCGCTGCTAAGTTAAAGATCATTTCGTAGCTGGTGATGAACTACAGCATACATACACTATGTTGTGTTCTGGTGCCTTATCCTACCTTTGTCAGTAGTGCTTTCGTATAACACAATGTAGTTACTCTAACTCTACTCCTACAGAGTTTGTTAGCTGGCAGAGCTTCAAGCCGCTGCTCTTATCAGTTTCGTTACCCGTCCCAACTTCGTTTTACTGTAGAAATGCCGGCGTTGTACAACTCAACTTGCTGCCGAGCGTTGCCTGGCAACGATCGGCCCCCATGGTGGATATTGAACAATGTGTGCTGAGGCTCAACGAACAGGATAATTTTATGCGAAAGTGCGTGCGAGTTCCCACATTCAACGCTCGCGCTCAACCGTTGGGTGAACGGTCCCCATTTTACAATTTATGATTAAAATTCTGAATGTCAAAACATTTCGTTGTAACTCTACTCCTACAGAGTTTGTTAGCTGGCAGAGCTTCAAGCCGCTGCTCTTATCAGTTTCGTTACCCGTCCCAACTTCGTTTTACTGTAGAAATGCCGGCGTTGTACAACTCAACTTGCTGCCGAGCGTTGCCTGGCAACGATCGGCCCCATGGTGGATATTGAACAATGTGTGCTGAGGCTCAACGAACAGGATAATTTTATGGGAAAGTGCGTGCGAGTTCCCACATTCAACGCTCGCGCTCAACCGTTGGGTGAACGGTCCCCATTTTACAATTTATGATTAAAATTCTGAATTTCAAAAAACAATTGTAAAATCAAGAAAATGCTCACTCTAGTGTGTGGAACACACCATGTATACGGTCGACATTCTGGAAACACCCAGCCACAAGATGTACAAACTTTGTGGTGTTACGGTAGCCATAATCTGTGGACTATGGACTCAGGCGACATTTGCCAATTAAAGTTGGGGGGGGGCTCCCGGCCGCTGAAATAAAATTGGTTAGGCTGTTCAGCCAGCTAAAGCTGTCCTCCCAGTATTACTTCAGTAAAAGTATTAATAATAACAATTCGGCCCGAAATTCAAATCCGCTCTTTTTGAGCATATCGAGCTGGATCACTTTTCGGGTGTTTCAGATTGCAAAGGAGCTGCATTAGGAAAATCTGAAAAACAACACGAACTAGCGCAACAGCTTAGTTCATTTACATTCAGATAGCTAACAAAACCAGACGTCCTTTAAGCAGTTTTAACTGATTGAAAAAATCGATTTTCTTCTATCTCTCAGATAATTTATGTTAATTAAAACCTGACAAGACAATTAAATGCTCCAGGTTTCCATCATGAATCTGCTAACTACACCCGATGCCACGCACTGCAGCAGCGTGGCCAACGCGTTAGAAGCCCTAATACACGGGTATACCCCAACGCAATCTCACCTTTTGTGGGATCACAAAAGTGGTACAGAGGAAGGCAACAATTGAATGCACCCGTACAGTAGAACAAAGCGAAATATAAATACTTCGATACCTGCGTGTTATTGAAACGTGTAGTCCCAACTTAGTGGAGAAAACGCTACACTGGAGCCGATCCCAAGACTAAGTTTGTACTCATCGTCGTTGGATGCATATACCGAACGGGATCAAGCCGGCTCGCCAATATAATGTGTTGCAACACTCATTGCTGGATCTTGCAGGATGTCAGGCTTCATTCAGCATATACGTCGCGACATACACCGGAATGTTGTTCTTGATTTGGCTGGACTTGATTGCAACAGGACTCAGACGAAATCTCAATACTTTATCTTCCGCTTTCTCGCCCCTGATAGTATCATCGCCAAACAGGATTACCATGAAGCACACTTCCAGTTTGTTAGCTAGAAATGGTTTGGCGAGCTCCAGTAGAATGCTTTCGTCCCACTTGTGCTTAGTAGCCATTGTCATCTGCAGGAAGCAAAACCGCTTCACAGGCTCGTCATTTGACGCCCTCCCTTGGTCGGTAGACAGCTCCCACTTAGCCACAGCATCAATCGTTTCACACACGCTCGACGCAGGAACCCAGTAATCCATCTCGTCAGGATTTGCAGCCCACCTCGCCATGACGTTTACGTGGTCCTCTCTTGATGCGCCTTCACGCTTAACTTGCAGCAGCTCACTCGACCCAGTTGACCTGCCCAAGGTTATCGTACCCGAACCACGCATGAAGTCTGCATAATTTTTGACTTTTCTCCGATCCACGTTATCATACTCCACAAAGGATATGTGAACAGAACGTTGGCACCGTACAAGTGAGCGGAAAAGGTATTCGAAAGCAATACCTTGGAGGCGGGGATCGTTCATTCCTTTCACACTTGCGACCAGCATTAGAAAGAACTTGGGTTTCATCATATCCACTAGGTGCTGCAGCGCTTTCATCGAAGAAACACACGGTCTCCACCAATCTAAATGCAAATACTGGTCCGCATTCGAATTATCCACGACTCCCATCATACGAATACGGTCGATCTGCTGGTTGGAACTACATCCATGTGTAGTAAGGAGTACGTCTACATCCCCGACGGTGAGGGTACGCAACGCCGAGCTTAAAAGATCGGTAGCGTCAGCTATCGGTAGCAAAAAATCACGCAGGTTTCCACCCGACACAAAATATCGATCGGTAAAATCGTTCACGTGCGACGTCATGACTTTACCAGCCAGCTTTTCCAGATCATCCTGCCTCCAATACGGCAGCAGACAGGTCGCCTGCTTAGACCCAGCTGTGCCTTTCTTCTGAAATTGGCCAGAAGTTGCTAGCAGCGTGTACAATGTGTCCAGCTTTGCATCCTTGATATCCTTCTGATTCAATCCGTCAAGGCAAAACCAGCACCTGGCCTGATCGATTCCGCTGTTTACCGTGCAGAGGGCATCATATATAGTGCCCTTCCGGTCAATCCACTCGTAGTACTTGCCTTTGTCAAACAAGCGCGTCACTGAAGTTTCATCTCCCGAATCACGAAACCACACAACGGGCACCTTCTTCTCGATTGCCAAATAGAAACAAATCAAGGCCAAGATGCAGCTCTTTCCTGTGCCTGGGCTTCCAACAAAAATGAACTGCTTCTTGGGATTGACTTCCGTGATCTCGCCGAATTTCACATCTAAGAAGTGCTTGAAATTCTTCAGCACGCACAAAACCTCTTTCCGCAGATAGAACTGGGAGCCCGTGAAGTTCACGATCTCTCCGATTGCACGAATGCCCTTCACGTTTCCACAATCACTGTCACCCCACTCGAACAGTTTCAAGAAGTCTCCATCTTGTGGCAAGTTGCCCGACTTCTTGCGGCCCTTCAATAGCTTTTGAAGATACGACAGCTTGGGTTGGGTTGGTGGCACCTCGGCATTGCCCTCCCTGGACCTTTTCAGGTCTTTTGCCTCCAAGGCCACTAACACGTGAATCTGCCCTTCTCGCAGCCCAGTGAGTGGAAGGGCATTCTTTATTCGTAGCAAGGGGTCCATAGCCGTCAGACCTACTGGACGTCCATGCGGATCGATTGTGACAGCTTGCGCTTGCCAAGTATCCATCCACTGATCGTTAAGCTTCGCCACGAAGAGATGAACGTCTACTGCATCACCAGTTATCCTTGTTGTGTGTTCCGCTTTCAATGTCTTTTTCAACTCACCCACAAACGTGTTGATGTTCACGGTGATGGTGAACGAAGCGGTTTCCAGTCCAGCGAATGCGCAGCCAAGCGTCATCATGTTACCACCGTCGCTGCGACTGTGGGTGTGCTGCTGATCGGACCCAAAATCTTCTTGACGATCTTCGTGGTGCCTCGATCCTGGCCCCGATGCATCGTAATCGGCGGGGCCACCATAGCTGCCTCCCCGCTCGTTGCCTCCACGCGGACAATAGCTGTAGCTCATGCTTTTTTCCTTTTAGTGACTATTTTTTCCAGAATAATGTTAAAAACTATATCGAATCTCTTTCCATTCGCCATCTGATCCGTAGCAGTGACTACCTAGAAGTCAAAATTCTCTTCTCCGGGAAAACGCGATCTACTGGAAAACCAGGAAGCCATGGACTCGCTCAAGAGCATGTTCTTCAGCGGCGAGGGCGCGGCCAAGCCCAAGGTGCGCGCCTGCTCTCCCTATTACATCCCTTATATGAAGCGTCCTAACGCCCCCGCTCTGCCGTGTTGCCGTTCCGACAGGCCGTCAAGTGGCTCGGCATGGGCCGACACGCCGCCGGCAAGAGCGACCAGATGTTCATCAGCGCCGAGGCGGCCGAGCGCGTGCTGCAGCCGCTGGGGGACACGCCCATCAACCTCATCTCGATCTTTGGTGCCGCGCGCCAGGGCAAGTCGTTCCTCATGAACCTGCTGGCCGACCAGCAGGACCTGTTCAAGATCTCCAACCTGCGCGAGCCCTGCACGCAGGGCGTGGACCTGTCGGGCCACTTCGTGCCGCTCAGCCGCTTCAGCGGCTTCAACGGCTGCCCGCCGGTCACGCCGCGCGCCAGCAAGGGCCTGCACGTCGGCTTCGTGGACGCCGAGGGCCAGGGCGACCGCGACATCACGTACGACTCGCGGCTCGTGTCGCCCGTGCTGCTCTCGTCCAAGGTCGTGCTCTTCAACTGGAAGGACAGCCTGCAGGCCGACCGCATGCTCAATTTGCTGGCCGTGCTCAGCGCGCGGCGCAGGGCATTGAGCTGGCGGACGGCGCCAACACCAAAGTGTTCGGCCACCTGCACCTGTACGCTGCGATATGTTCTTTTTATTTTTATTTAGGTGATGCTAATGTTTTATTTTTTATTATTATTATTATTTGGGCAGGGTGTTCCGGGACTGGAGCTTCGTGGACTCGACGCCGGAGGAGGTGTACAGGGATCTGTTCCAGAAGGAGAAGGGCCGCAGCGAAGAGGTGAACGTGCGCAACTTGGCGCGCGTGAACCTGATCGAAGCCTTCGAGTCCATCACCATCTGGCTGTTCCCTGCGCCCGTGGAGAACACGGCGAACCTGCGAGACAAGATCCGCTTCGAGCAGCTGCAGAAGCCCTTCCAGGACAAGCTGCGCGAGCTGCGCAAGTGTCTGTCGAGTCAGCTGCAGCAGCCCATGACGTTCTACAACCGCCCGCTGACGGCGAAGTATCTGTCCAAGATCATGCCGGCGCTCGTGGATACGCTGAACAGCGACCAGGTGATCATGCCCGAGTCGATTTACTCGTCCATGGTGCGTGCGGAGGCTCAAGCACTCAAGGAAAACTGCGAGAAGGATATTTCGGCCTATTGCGAGGCTGCTGGATTGGAGGAGCTGATCTCGAGCGACGAATTTGACAAGATGCTGCATAAGGATGTGGAGATTATTATCCAGGAGGTGTTCGAGAAAATGGGGGGCTTGCCGGCGACGGTGCGCAAGGACATGCAGACCTCTCTTCGAGCGTTTGCAGAGAAGGAGATCACGCTAGCGCTCCACACAAACAGCGAGAAGATCGCCGCGCATTTGTCAAAGGTCGTGGATGCGGTTTTCCAGAAGCTGAAGGAGGAATGCGTCGTGATCGAGAAGACGAGGCTCCCCATGAAGAGCGCACAGCTGAGGCAGGAGTGCTCGGATTTGCTGAGTCGGGAGTTAAAGCGGATTGAGAAGCTTCCCATGGGGTTGCAGGGAAAGCGCGGGGTCGAGATCGAATGCGGCCGCGTACGACAGAACGCAAGCCTCCTATTTGACAAGCTGGAGGTGGCTAACGACAAGGCCATTCAACAGGCCACCGCTGCGCTGAGTGATGTGGTGCGTGCAGCGAAGGCGCGTATGAGCTCGGAGATGCACGACAGCCTCGACAAACGTTTCGCAGAGAAGCACCCGGTTACTGTGACCAAGCTGCAAAAGGAAGTGGAAGTTCTTTTCACGAGAGTGGTGCAAGAGGTGACGCAGAAAACTGGGCACGTGAACGAGTTTGGAGTGTCGGACTTCCGCTCCGACCTCGACCACCACAAGGCCCAATTGGCTGACGAGATGAACCGACGCTACATGATCGAAATGCGTCAGATACTGAACGAAGTCAGCTATGCGGCTCGGGAGGACTTGGGGAAACAAGTCATGTATCGTCTTGACGGGAAGCTGCCGATGCTGGAGGAGGAGATTAAGGCGGCCGTTGACAGTGCAGTCGAGCATGTCAAGGGCGTCATGGCCGATAAACTTCAAGGATGGACAATTCTAAAGAGCGATCTCGAGGCCAAGAGTATGGAGCTGGAGAAGCTTGGGGATGAGGCAAGTAGAGGCATGGATTGTCTTAGTTATATGCGAGTGCTGATATGTTTGCTTTGTACTTACAGTTTGCAGACAAATACCTGCATCGCAACCAGCAGTTGGAGAAGGATGCGGATGTTCGTAAGGAGACCGAACAGTATGAGAAGCTGCGCATTGACGTGACGAAGCAGTTTGAGCAGAAGCTTAAGGAGGTTGGGTTCCCCACCACCGACGACGAAATCGACTCCGTGTTTCGACACGTGCTGCAGGAACTCGCTGCTCAATTTCTGTCGACTATTGTGGATCGTGAGACCACGAAGTTCACTGCAAAGGGACTGCGCGAGATTCTAACGAGTGACTGCAGATCGGCTGTGGAGAACCAGAAGATGCTGAATAGGTTGGCAGACCATTGGATTTTATTCTTATATTGGACACTGGTGCTAATTCTTAACTGTGGCGTCATGAATGTGCAGACTTGCGATTGAGAAGAAGGAAGCGTTAGATTTGGCGGAGAAGGAGAGGCAAATGCGCGAGCGGGAACGACTTGCCGCGGAGCAGAAGGAGGCGGAGATCAATCGCTTAAAGAGCGACCACTCGAAGTGGCTTGGCGAGAAGGACAACGAGTCGAAGCGTCTTCGTGATAAGCTACAAGAAGAGGAGAGAAAGGCTCGTGAGCTGCAGCAGAGGGTAGAAGAGATGAAGCTACAGTCAGCCCGCTTGGAAAGGCAAAAGCACGAAGAGCAACTCAAGTCGTTGGAGCGGTCACGTTTAGCCACGAAGGCAAAGGAGGACGAGGCGGCGCGACTGAAACAGGAGCTAGAGGAAATGAAGCGCAAGGCTTTTGAAGTAGAAAGCCAGAACCGCCAGCTCGAGGTTCAAGTCCAGTCTGAGGCGAAGAAGAGGGATGAAGCTGAAGAACTGAAGCGGCAGCTGGAGGAGATGAAGTATGCCATTGCGCAAAAGGAGCAAGAACGCGTGAGCATGGAGCTGCAAGTTCAACAGGAGCAGGCTTCTCGTGAGCAGGCTGAGCTTGCTGCGCAGCAAGCAGCGAAAGCAGCTGAAGTAGCCGCTCGCGCTGCGATTGAAGCTAGTCGACGCCAGCCACCTCCAGCACCGGCGAAGACGGAGGAAATTGGACGTAAGAGACCTCTAGCAAGTGGGTCAGACGATGTTGAGATGGAGGACGTATCTCGCTCACGCGCGCGAACACCCGTTCGTGCGGCTGGTGAGTGGCTTGCGTCCCGGGTGTACACGACTCTAATATTTGTCGCTGATTGTGTGTATGCTTTTTTTCTGTTTGATGTACAGCAGCCAAGCCGTCCCCGGTTGCCAAGAAGCCTCGTGGACCGAACAAGGCGAGAGCCGCTCACGCCAAGACTGGGGGCAAACAGAAGATGTCGCTGGCAGAGGCGCGCAAGGCCGCTCAAGAAGAGGTGGAGAAGCGTATCCAAGAGCGTGCCAAGTTGTTGTCGGCATCCAAGAAGAAGAAATAAGGTACCAGCCGGCCGACGAAAAGCAACTCAACAGTGAACACGATCAATTTTTTCAAGAGTATCTTTTCGTGGACGAGTTTGCGTTAACGTTTGCTAAGCGAATCCTGAAGCTTCAATAAGTACGACAAAAAAGCAATATACCCCATTTCCTGCCTGCTCCTTACCTTTATTGCAGTCGTTGTTCTAGTTGTTCCTGTTGCCGGTGTTGGCCGTGAAGCGCTTGCAGCTGTGACGGTTGTTGCTTGAGTTGCTGAAAGGTGCACATTTTTTGCTTCTTGACTTTCTCCGTCCTGTACGGGCACGCACTTCCGTGGTAAAGGCTCCGCTGTGGGAAGAAGATAGGCGTTCCATGAAGCTTGTAGCAAAATGCTTTACTTAAAAGTAAGTAAAACCATAACCAGAGACACCTGTCTGTGGTTTACCCTCAGCATCACCGAGCCACAATTCCTTCATGTACGGCTTCATTAATAGCTGGGAAGCAACAAGTACCAGCTACAGTTCCATAGCGATGGCCATTTGCTCCGCCCCCGCGCTTGTAAGGATCTCCGAAGTACTAATTGGTTCAATCGCTGGTGCATCCCTGCCCGTGGTAACCTTCACCAAGCGGAAACACGTCGTACGCATCTCTGCTGCGATATCGCCGTGACTCTCGGGGCCATGCGCTTTTGTGGGGGCTTTGGTTTCTACGGTAAAAGTATCGTGCTGCTTCTTCGTGTGACCTTGCTTCGAAGCTTGATTTCCCCCTGCTTTTTTAATATGTTTCTTGCGTCTTCGGCCTTTTGTTGATGCGTGTTCTCCAGCAAAATCCCCGCTTTGCTTATTGTCCGTTTTACCTTGTTTTGAAGCCTTCTCTTTCGCGATACGATCGGCAGGTTTCTTCCGCCTTCGAACCTTTGCCAAAGCTGGGTCGCTGACACTGCCCTCGCCCGATTTCCCCGCAATCATTTCATCGTACGTCTCGCGCGTTCGATCTCGCTTTGGAGCTCGGGGAGGCACCAATTTCACGAATGTTAAATGAATAACACTTGTGACGGGAATACTTCTCACAAGGCTCGCCAACATGTCAGTTGTAAGCGTCTTGTGGTCAGTCTCGACTGTAAGACACTCCATCGTCAGATGTTTCCCCAATGACACCACAGCCCGATTTTTGGCGCGCCTTTGTGTGGCTACTTCCAGTCTCAACTGCGTCCTTGAAATAAATTCGGGCACGTCCACGCCGGGCTGAGTGATGAATGGCACTGCGACGGAGTTTACGAGATCCTTCGCATCCTCAGGAAAGCTAACGGGAACATCAGGAGACCACTGCATACCAAGCTCGTATAGTAACGCAGAGAGAAACTTCGGAAAGCGCATTCCCCCGAACCCATCGCGGTGGCTTGCTGCCACGACTGCTCCAATTACCAAAGCCTCCAGACGCGTACAATCGTTTGTTGCCTGAGTACTACTGGGATATAAATGTTTGGAGCCCGCACCCGGCCGGCTTTCCACGAAATGAATCGCCTGGCAAATCGAAATAGGCTTAGATTCCAAGTCTCTCAGCACAGTAAAGTATTTGCCACCAGTTAGACAGAGATGCAAAAGTGCATCTTGTTCGAACGTCGGGAAGACACTGCAGCATTGCCACGGATCCGTTCCATGCATCCCCTTCACCGGGAGACCCGACGAACTGAGCCATAACTCGAACGAGCTCGATTCCATGATACGTGCGAAGTGGTACCTGATGAGGCCAGGCGTAATTTCTTGGATACTCGAGCCTTCTCGAACGAAACTCGCAGCGAAGAACAAGCACAGCTGACCCATCAGGAAATACTCGGATGAAAAGCTGTAATCACCAGTAAACGCATGTGCGAGCACTCCAACCATTCTGTCCATATACTCCACAAAACCGGTGCTGGCGTCCAATGGGCTCTCCAGCACGTACTCCAAAGCCACTTTCGCAAAAGATGGTCGACTGTGCTTGATGATTTCCCGCAAAGCCTCCGACTCCAGATCTTCCACTCGTGGGTCTTGGAACCTCGGAAGGCTGGGTGAGACCAGGCACCACATCGAGGAGCGCTCTCGGATGCCTAGCGTCACAAGGTCCCATACGACCTCGTTGGTGGCACTCAGGATAACGGTTATTCCAAACGACCGAAACACGTTGATCATGAAGCGGGGCTTCCACTTGTTGGGCTCTCTTTTAGATCCCTCCAGACAGGGAAAATTGTCGAGAAAGAATACACAAGTCCTGCCCGCCAATGCGTTCCACACGTCGGTACGTGTCCGCTGCTGCACGAAAGCCGGTCTTCCGGTGAGCAGCGCCCAAATAAATCCATAGGTGTAGCACTGCGGCTGCGCAGTGATGCTACTTATCTGGGCATCGTGCATCGTCGGTAAATCTTTCGCCACACAGCGCTGAAATGCGTCGGATCGGCGAGCAAACGCATTGTGTACATCCTCTCGGACCTCGCCGCACACGACGTAGAATACTTCCACCTCCTGCCGAGATATGAGATTGAAAGCCATCTGTGTCTTCCCAGTGCCTGTTGAGTTTGCCAGTACGACGAAAGGGACATTTCCAGGATCTTGTTGAAGTCGCTTGATATCTCGCAATAGTTGATCCACTTCCGGGGTCTTTGCTAGTCGATCCGCAACTTTCCAATACGCATCCGTGTGTATCCAGCTCTCTTGGTTTTCAGACACAACGAATTCTGCAGATTGTTCAACAACCACGTGTATCTTGTCTTGCGGCAGGTCGCCGACAGCGCTGAAGATGCTATTCAACGTTTCTAGGCTGTCCATCTTCTTCGAAAGCCATACAGCTAGCGCAGACTCTTGCCGCTTGCTCAACGCGTCGACGTCAGGAGAGGAGTCTTCCAGCCAGCCATCACGTTCGGTCCGTGCGATATAAAGACTAATCGCTGCAGCGGACTTCCCCAAGAAGGGGTCGGGAAATTGCAGCTTGATCTCCTCCTTCAGCTCGTGGACGCTGGACGTCTTGCCAACTCTCAAATGCATCAAACATGGCCTTGCGTCCCCCAGAATTAAGCACTGGAGCTCAAATTTCTCTTGCTCTGCTTGAAGTGGTGCAGGTGCCTCGACCACCTGCACGAGAACGTGGATATCTTGGTTCGTAGACGAGCGTAGCTGCTGCTCAATGGAGTCGTTGGCATGCAGCCTTTTCGTACAAAGCGCCTTGACCACTGTCGTGTCTCCGTGCATGAGCGCTTGCGTTTCGGCCATGTCATCCGTGGGCCAGTTTCCGTTGGGCAGCTTGGCGAGGTAGATCTGGACCTGAAGTTCGTCAACTCCATCAAAGCACGTAGGGTTCGCGCCCATGATCTTCGCGGTCAGCGTACTTACAGTGCTGCCAGGGCTGATGAGTACAGACCTAGCAGGCGACCAGCCCTCGATTAGCAGATACCACACTTCCATTGTTTCGAGTTACTTGCAAGGACAAAACACAAATGAAGAATGTATGGTGAAAGATGTGATCCAGCATACCGGTAATAGTATATGTGCAGGCTTAAAAACGTTTTTAACGTTATTTTCGCACTCGCTCTAGTTGGGCATCGGCTTTGACAGCGTTCGCTTTGTCAGCATCTCCGTGAGCTCACGAGCCTGGGGCTTTCGACCAAGCGCATCCAAAAGGTACATCGTGCCCACTACAAACCTCAGGAAGTCCGAGGTCGTATCACAAAGTGTTCGTAACGGGTAGAGCTCGGGCACCTTGACGGCCGCGTGATCAACTCGATAGAACTTCTGCATCATGTGAATGACCTGTAGGGCTTCCGACGCGATCGTAGTCCTTAGTTGACGTTCTGTGGCATCCAGGTTTTCGGGCTTCGTCAGAAAATCAATGTGCCTCATCAGCTGCTCGATACGTTTGCAGACCCGCTGCATATCGTCGGCTTTGTCAGCAGTCGGGATAGCAGGATCTCGCAAGCGGGCAAACATGGCGGATACTTTCGCTATGGACTCCTCCTGTACAGTTCTACGGGCTTGAATCAGGTCTTGATTGCTTGAGCTTGTGCGAGTCATTAATCCAGGCGAAACGGCCAGGTTTTTAAGCACATTCGACAGTTCCTCCGAGCCAGTCACCTTCATCTCTGGATTCGTCGCCTCAGTTGTGGTTGAATTGCTCATCTTGGCTTTGTTGGGTTTCTTGGCGGCTTTCTTTCTGGGGACTCCATTAGTACGCACGCGCGCATTGGTGGCAGGTGATAATTGCTTTCCATCGCGTTGAACAGGTGCTGCTGACCGCAGTCGCTCCGCTTTCGGGTTCCTCTGATGCCAAAAGAGCGAGTCACGAATTCTGACGTCCTCCCAATCTGCAAGCCGCTCGATATTATCAGCAACAATCTTTGAGAGCTCTTTCCTCCATTATTGGTCTCCAGTCACTTCGCTCACGAGCTTACCATTTCTGTCTCGAATTCGAAGATCAGCTGTGTACGAAATGAGCATATCGAGCACATTTCGATTGCCGTGTTTAACAGCCAGGTGCGCAAGCGTCTCCTTTGTATGAAACGTGGGCGTGTTCAAATCGACCATACTATCCGACTCCAAGATCAGTCGCACGATGTCATCGTAGCCGGCTATGGCCGCACTATGAACAGCCATAGTGTTCGGTAAAGTTTCTTCAAGATCTTCATGGTAAACGTGTCGAAAGTCGTGTCGGCAACACAGCGTTGGCTGCATGCCGAGTGCCCCCAGCTGGATCATCCATTCAACTAGATCAACATGATGCGCAGGGCCGGCGGCTGCTTGATGAAGTAGCGTGCAGAGATCGTCATTGGGACGACTTGCGCCACTCGAGTTTGACTCCGCACTAGCTACTAACCCAAGCAGACCGGGGTCTTTCTTGATTTCAGTTTTCAGAAAACTCAATTCACGTTCGCAGAGCGGCCCCTTGGCGCCTTTCAACAGATTCATCAGAATCGCAAATACTCGCCCGCGCCGTTCGCTGTTTGGCTTAGTCTCCAGCAGCGACGGTCCGAACTCTTGATTAACAAAATCTGGATGGCTCGGATATGTGAAGTATCTCTGTTCACAGATTTGTGGCGACGCCCCGAACTTGGCTGCGATTACTGCTGCTGTCTTCTTGCACGCGATGTTGAACACATCCGGATCGACGACGTAACCCTCAGAGAGTTCACGAAGTCCGCGTGGTAGTTCGCTGACATCGATATATCCATTTGGCTGCAAGACATCCAACAAGGTAATCATGGGATGCATCACGGTCCTCTCAAGAGCGGTATTAAAACTGTTCTGTGGTGACTGGCCGGCCATTTGACACGCAACATAGTCGTCGTAAATTGGGCGTCGTTCCAGCCTATCCACAATTTCCGTAAACGTGTCCGTAAGATCGTCGTTGAATGTCATCACGTTACGTGACAGCTCTCGCGTCTCAAACAGTTCCTTCGAGCAGATATCTGCGGCTGTGTTCAGCATGGCTGTGGACGAGGTAGTGTCCAAAAATGACGTATCTTGATTGAGCAACAACCGGAGAGTTCTTGATAAACCCACGATGTCGAGATCCTTGCGTTTCTGGGCCAACTCGCTGTCAGGTATGTTGCTGAGAGTGTCTCGATAAATTGAATTGACAGCCCTTGCATTCATGTTGGAGCTTAGCAGGTAGGTCCGGGTATAGCGACCATGCTCAGCAGCCTCTCGACACGGAGTGAAGATAGTTTCTTCGTAGACATCGAGAATGTTGTCGATGAACGGAATATTTTGAAGAAATCCCTCCTTCAAGAGTGCGTTGTACAGGTGTCCAAAGGCTTTAAACCTCGAAGTCAGCACTAGTACTCGGCTCGCCATCAGCAGAAAAGCCATATCACGGTCCAGCATAAGAAACCCTGCTAGCATCGGGTTCACGCGCGCTAAGTCGTGGTATTGACTGAATAGTTCGATGCTTTCTGCGCATTGTTGCAGGGAACCTTGATACTTGTAGTACGCAGCCAATACAGAACCTTTCTCCATAGTCGTCTCGACAATCTTCACCAACTCCTTGCTATGCTTGAGCGAAAGACTCACATTGCGACTCAAGCCAGCGTTTCCCTGCAGTGCAGCGACGGACTTCAGCCAGCAAATACAAGCAAACACCACTGGGATCGTCGCTTTGCGAGATTCGAAGTAGCCTTGCAGCACGGCCAGGAACGATATACTCATCGATGCACTCGAGCTTTTGTAGCCAGACCCAGACGATGCCTTTTCCATCTGAATCATATTATGAATCAGCGGCAGCTGCTGTAGAAGTAGCGGTACCATGTTGCTATCGTCCGGCAACACGTAGTGCGGGGTTCGTTCTTCGTGGTAACTTTCTCCAAAGTATCCGTCCGGCAAAAAAATGAGTCGCTTGTCAGCACTTGGAATCATAGCGGCAAACTTGTCCAACGTTCCCCACACATTCACAAAATCACTTAGCAGCATTCCCGGGACACAGCGGTAGCGTTTCTCCTTCTCAAACGTCTCGCGAACCTCAGTCTCCAGCCTAAACATTTGAGCCTTCAGGCGACTTGGAGCGCGATCCATACCATAACGGTGCCGACAGCCGCCGACATATGCCGACATCAATCTTATTGGCTAAAACCTTCACGAGCATTGACACTGATTTGTTAATATTAAAAACAATTTCATTGGCTTAAAGAACGACATGTCGGCACACATCTCAACCAGCACGCAGACAGACAGCGGAGCGGCGCCGGCGAGCAAGGGGCGTACGCGCGTGGGGAGGCGGGTCCCCCGCAGCAGCAGCAGCTCAGCACAGGCGCGCGGCCGGCATGCAGCACCAGCACGCAGACAGACAGCGGGAGCGGCGCCGGCGAGCAAGGGGCGTACGCGCGTGGGGGAGGCGGGTCCCCCGCAACAGCAGCAGCTCAGCACAGGCGCGCGGCCGGCATGCAGCACCAGCACGCAGACAGACAGCGGGAGCGGCGCCGGCGAGCAAGGGGCGTCCGCGCGTGGGGAGGCGGGTCCCCGCGGTAGACGCACCAGCAGTACGCGGCAGTGCAGAAGCAGCCCAGGGGCCCGCAGTAGCCGCCCTCGCCTCCAACGAGCAGCAGCAGCGCCACCAGCAGCACCAGCAGCAGCAGCACCACCACCAGCAGCGGCGGCGGTAGCAGCGCGGCGCCCGTTGACGCAGACGGCTGCGAGCGTTGATCTCTGGGGCAGCGAGGGGCACGCTCGCTGCTGTCGAGCAAGGGAGGCGGAGGACATGGCCACACCGCAGTTACTGGTGGGATGGCGCTTTCTACCTGGTGCTGCGGTGGTCGGTGGTTCAGTGAACAACGTAGGCACTGTATTTATTTTCATTTAACATGAAAAGATTTAATTTTTGATACTTGCTGACTTAGTTCACGCTCCGCCTTAATATATATTGTATAGAGTGACTTGCATGTGTCGCTGGCGACACCTCAGCTGCAGCGACGACAGTCCCATGAGCAATGCCTTACCTGAAGCCGCTTTGTGCCATGAACGCATGCGGGTAAGGCGTTGCCGAGAAAACTCGATTGAAATTGTGATGTAAGTGACGGCGCCATCCAAAATGCATCCAACAGGCATCCAGACTCAATACAAAGTCATAGTAATGTGTCGGCAGCGTGCAAAATATGTGTATAACCACCTAATTACTTAGCCTCACTATAGGAGGGTAACATATCTCAACAGCCCTGCCGACATTATACGTCGGCAGGAGTGTCGGCAGCTCATACGCCTACCCCTAAGGTTGATGATTGGATAAAATAGCGTTTATCACCCTTCTCATTCGATAATAATCGTTTATCGACATTTGATTGGACCATGGCAGCCATACACTGGCTAAGTATAAAATCATATGTGTCGGCACCGTCACGATATTTATCCATAACGACAGTGAGCACGTCTTCCGCTGTTTTGAGCGACGGGTATTTCAGTAGCAGCTTTGCCGTCAGAGCACCCGCCAGATCCATCGCCAGCTTTGCCACCACTGCCGCCTCCGCCATCGTTCGCTCCTGCTTCTTGACCTGATCGTAGACGTTAAACACGCCTTCCACCAACTCTTCCAGCTCCAGAAAGAAGTAGACAACCTCCAGCCGCATATCTTCAGCGAAAGCCTCATCAAAGAGTCGCTTCCGCTCAGCCTTGGCCTTTTTCGGGGTTTGCTTAACTTTCTCAAAGGTTTCTTCATCTGGGAAATAATCTTCGTCCACTTGCAGTACCTCGTAGTAGTTCTCGAACCGCGAACTTGCTGACTGCTCCTTAGATTTTTGAGATGGCTTGACTTCGACCCTCTTCAGGATTTTGTACCAAGCTCTCAGGAGCCCTAAGAAGTGTTGGTGGCCGTGCTCTTCATCGCCGAAGAAAGTGGCGACGTGCTCACGCAATGTGATGGCACATCGACACGCTGTGAGAGCTTTGGGGAGCTCTTCCAAGAGTTTCGGCGTGAGGGTCGTGGGTTCCGCTGCGATCTCGTTCACCACGTCGCTAAGCGCATCAACCTGTACCGGTTGGCCTGCGTGACGTCCCCGCCCTCGCGCCCGTAGTAACCAGTCGAGAAAAAAGGCTGTTGCGCGCTTGTAGCGCGCGTACTTCGTCGCTGGGAACGACGCCATGATGTATCTATGTTCGCGCCTCTCCGTCCAGATGAACGCAAATCTTATACTTACGTATTTTGGTCAGAATGCAAATCTTGTGAGTGGTTGACAGTGAGTGAAAATTACTCAATCTGTCATGTGGACTTGCACTGAAGCAGGTCTCGAACCTCTACTTTCGAAGAACTCACCTTACTAGTGTAGCCACATCACAACGCACTATTCCACCTTCACCACGCTACCGCTGCTTTTCGAAAGACCCCCGCAGCTGAAAACTCGAAGTCACCGATATTGATGGCGGACGTCCAAGGATGCGGGTTGGAATCGGTAAGCTGAATTCCGACATCACGAGAGACATCGAGAACTAACGCACGAGTCTTCATCACCTCGTCTTTGTTTCTACCACCGTATACGACGCAGTTGCCACTCTTGCCGAGACAACCCACTCCATCCAGCTCAGAGACCGTACTAAGCGCGGCCTCGAATTTGCCGAACTTGCGACCATCAACGTTGGTCTGCAATCGGAAGTAGAACTGAGAGCCAACCATGCTGTCGAGTTTCAGCACCAGCGCGTCGCCGTCCATCCAGGTAGCAAGGTACCATTCAAAGCTGTGCATTGCGCCAGGGCTAGATGCTTGGCCAAAGCCCAGAGTGTCACGAACGGTGGAATATCTTTGCACTATGCCTCGAAACTCGGATGGTTTTCGATCAGCGTAAGGTGTCTTCAGCAAACGCTTCTCCAGCAAGTCTAAGAGCTCGCGCGCTTGGGACTTCCGGTTAATAGAGACACAAATTTGCGCCGTCGACAGCACGAACTTGGTAAACTCGAGTGTTGTACCGCAAAGCTTTCGCAACGGCGCGAGGGCTGGCCCCCGGACGGCTACATGATCAACTCGATAAAACTTCTGAGCCATGTGGATGACGCGGTAGGCTTCGAATGACACAGCATGCCTTAGCAGGAATTCTGACGACTTCAGTACATCTGTTCTGGATAACAACTCCGTCAATCCCTCGAGCTTCTTAATCGCAATGCACGCGGTCTCGACATCACTAGATTTATCAGCGCCTCGGATACTTGGGTTTCGTAAGCGAGCAAAAGTTTCCGAAAGCTTCGAGAGCGCCGTCTCGACTGAAGATCCATCTGCCAAAGCCCGTCGGACTGCCATGTCTGTTTGTCGAGAGCTGCGTAGATCCATCTTGTTCGCTCCTGCTACAGCACACACCGCAGCCTTCCTTCGCTTCTTAGTCCGCCTCTTCTTCTTCTTCGGCATTTTAGACGTGGTAGACAGTTTTTGGACCGCACACTGTTGCTTATCATCGCGCTGCGCAAATACCAGCTCACGCAATCGCTCAGCCCGTACGGAGACTTGGCGTGTAAAAGCTTCATGGTCCACTGCTGCGTCACAGTTTACCTGGAGACCCGGCATCGATGCAAAAATTTCAGCGATTTCATTTGCCCATCCCAAACTAGCCACTAAATCACCGACTTGCTCCCCACGGCCATTTCTCGTGTAAACATTAGCACCAAAAGAGCGAAGCAAGAAAAGCAAATCCCGATGCCCACTCTTCACAGCCAAATGGGCAAGCGTATCCTTTGAGTGGAACGTCGGTGTGTTCAAGTCTTCCAGATTAGCAGCTTCAAGCATCATCCGAGCGATGTCGGCTTGACCAGCAATAACGGCACTATGCACAGCCATCGTATTAGGCAGAGCCTCGCGGGTGCACTCCACATCACTTAGTTTTGAGTGTTCCCGGCAGTGCAGTGGCTGGTTGGTGAGCGCTCCCATCTGAATCATCCAGTCAACTAGGTCGATGTCGTGAGCAGGTCCAGCGGCTGCTTGGTGAAGTAAAGTACAAAGATCATCTACCGGTGAGCTTGCTTTGTCGGTGGGGTCAGTCGTGATAGAGTGAGACATAATCCCTAGAAGCTCGGGGTCTTTCTTGATTCCAGACTTGAGACGATTCAAATCCGTATTGCACAATGGGCCGTCACTGGATTTCAGCAGATTCATCAACTCGGAAAACACTTCCTCGCGACTCTCATTGCTTGTCTCTTGCTTGAACGATACTGTGCCGTACTCCCGGTCGACGAAATCCGGCTTGGGAGGAAACAGGAAATACCGATTTTCACAAGCTTGAGCAGGCTTGGCAAATTTAGCTGTAATCACAGCGGCCACCTTCTTGCACATTGTCCGTACGCGCTCACCGTCAACAGCACACTCGCGATGTGTGAACAAACCAACTGGTAGCGTGCTCCAGTTCATAGACCCGTCACGCTGCAGACAATCCAAAAGGGATAGGAGAGGGAACATCACCGCGGTCACTGGGGCGCGCATGGTGCTGGTACTACAGGACGCTTCCCGTTCACGATCAGCAGTATATTCGTTATGAAATTGTCGTCGCTCCAATGCGTCACACATTTCCGAGAAGACATCTACAAGGTCGTCGTTGAGTGTCATCAAGTCTCGTGATAATGTGCGCGTGTCGAATAGCTCTTTTGAACAAATATCGGCAGCCTTTTGCAGCATTGTTCTTGGCGACGCACTTCCCAAGCATGACATGTCCTTTTCAACAAAAATGCGAAACGTATCCGTAGTATCTTCAGGAAACTTCACTCGATCCTTTGTAAAGATCTTGTTGTTGGGTAAAACCACACCTCGGTAAATTGCGTCAACGGCAGCAGTAGTATGATGGCCACTTAGCAGCCAGGCGCGATTGTATGAACCGTGAACCGCTGCGGCCCGTGACGCGATGAAGATCTTGTCTTCGTAAATCTCCAACAACTCGTCGAAAAACGGGATGCGCTCAAGGAAACCTTGCTCCGTCAGTGCAACATACAGGAGGCCAAACGCACGCAGTCTTGACGTAGGGAGTAGAACTCCGCTGGCCAGCAACAGGTACTTCATATGATGTGCAGTCATCATATAACCTGCCAGCACCGGATTCATGCGTGATAGAGTATGGGAGGAAGTCGACTTCTTTATAGCGTCAGCACAGTCTTCGATGAGGTCGTGGCATGACATCTCGCCTTTCTCCAAGGTGGCCTCCATATTTTCTACCAACCTTTTCGAGTGCTGGATCGTGAGGCTGATGTTACGGCTCATCCCTGCGTCGCCTTGCAGAGCAGCCACAGACTTGGTCCAGCAAATGCAGAAAAACACCAACGGAACTGTGACCTTGCGGGTCTCGAAGTATTCCTCAAACAGCGCCACGAACGAATGCGCCAACTCTTCGCGCTTAGAATCCGTTCCGGTGTGCTTGTTCTTGTTCTTTTTCTTCTTGTTCCCACGAATCGCATTATACAGCATCGGCAGCTGATGCAACAGGAACATCACCACGTTGTCCGAATCAGGTAGCAGATGCTGCGGTGTCCGCTCTTCGCTGTATCTCTCCCCGTAGTCTTTTTCAGGAAGGACAAGAAGGTTCCAGTACAAGTCTCGCTTGTCTTCTTGCCTTGCGACAGTTGACCGGAAACTTGCCAGTGTCCACCAGACTGTCGAGAAATCGTTCAGCAGCATTCCCGGGACGAATGTGTACGTTCCGTCCTTCTCAAACTTGTCACGGACGTCGCGGGAGGCCTTTGCAATTTGATCACGCAGGCTAGAAGACGGGCTGTCCATGATCACGAACAGCAGGTCTTCCGCCGTTTGAAGTGCTGGGTACCGAAGTTGCAGTCCAGCAGTGAGTGCGTCGGCCATATCCATCGCGATGTTCACCACCACAGCGGCCTCCATCATGGTCCTCTTCTGTTTCTTGACTTGGTCGTACACGTTGAACACTTCCTCCACC
This sequence comes from Phytophthora melonis, assembly GCA_024211575.1. Taxonomy (NCBI): domain Eukaryota; phylum Oomycota; class Peronosporomycetes; order Peronosporales; family Peronosporaceae; genus Phytophthora; species Phytophthora melonis. The sequence continues at coordinate 416,059 of JAMXKT010000094.1, read as the reverse complement.
AGCTCCTCCAACTCCAGAAAGAAAGACGCCACTTCCAGCCTCAGATCCTCGTCAAATGCTTGATCAAACAGTCGCTTCCGGTCCGCCTCGGCTCGCCTCGGGGCCTCTTTGCCTCTCACAAAAGTCTCCTCGTCCGGGAAATAGTCCTCGTCGACCTCCAGCACCTCGTAGTAGTTCCCGAACCGCATCACTTCTTCAGCTGCAGCGTCAAGCTGCTCCATCGCGAGCTCCTCAAGCGTCTCACTCCAGCCTTTTAGCAGCTTGAGAAAGTGCCGATGGCCCACTTGGGCCTCGTTGTCTTCAGCGAAGAAGGCGGCCACGTGCTCGCGGTACGTGATGGCGCACTGGCAGGCGACGAGGGCCTTGGGCAGCTCTTGCAGCAGCTTGGGCGTGAGGATCGACGGGTCCGCCACGATCTCCTTGATGACCTCATTGAACTCGTCCAGCTGCACGCGCTTCCCGCCCGCGCGTCGGCCGCGCCCTCGCGCGCGCAGCAGCCAGTCCAGGAAAAAGGACGTGGCCCGCTTGTAGCGGGTGTACGCGCTCGCACTGCGAGCAGTGTTGGTTTTTTACCGGCCTTTTTACTTTAATTAAGTGGAAACCCATGTAAAAATGTAAAAACCCTATTAAAAACGTGGAATTAGGCTGGATATATCAGGTCACGGCTAAGTACCAAAGTGCTTCACCAAGTGTGCGAGATGCAGGCTGCATCTCGCACACTTGGTGCATCATGCAGCGGCTCTTAGGGGGGCAGCAAACTCTTACAAGCAAAACGGCGGCTTGCCACAGGTGCGTATTCCACATTTTCCGCAAACCCCGAAGCCTGAGCGCACAATTGCGCTATGCTCCTACTGAGGCGTGGGATGAAGATTTCCAACACCACGTACGGCGCGCTGCCGTCGGCCGTGTCAGTGCCCAGCATATTCCTGCCACTACTGGATGGGTGTCTTATGGACTTGGCGGTCATCGCAGCACCCTCTTCTTCCTGGTCTGGATCTACGCGGGTCAGGCTATCTTCGCGCTGGGAAAGCAGACGTCTGGCGCTGTTCAGGCGTATGCTCTTCGATGTGAACGAGGGCAACGCCGTGGTGGTGGAACACATCTTCATCACTTCGACGTTCCGCACCAAGGAGCTGACGTTCGCAATGGCTGTGAGCGTGGCCATCACGAGCGTGTCCAAGATGTTGGCCAAGGCGACGGTGCCCTCATCGCGCTCTACTTCGGCGGCTACGTCGAGACGCTGTGGTACGGCGCGCTCATGTGCAATTCATGGAAATGCTAGTATTATACTAGTAGTATACCACGACATTTTGAATCTGAAGCACAAGAGCCGCATAATTAGCGAGAAGGTGGTGAATTCGCCGTCGAGACGTGCCAGAAGCACCGTTGGCGCAAGCCATACGCGCACGCCAAGACCATTTATGCGAGTACGTGCTGGCTTCTCGCGCGTGCTGGGGCCATCAGGCTGCTGCACGCTAGCTTCATCAAAGTCTTCCACCTGTTCCAGAACAAGTCACAGCTACGGTACCTGTTTCACCCGTACGATAACTCGCTCGGCAAAGCTGGCGTGGCAAGCAGCGTATCGCACCTGTTCGCGGTGTTCGCGCCGAAATCCAACGAAGCCAGCGAGGCCAAATAGCACTCAAGAAGCTCTCAAACTAGTTCGCGAATGTGCGACCTGCATGCGGCGCATTAATACGTGAACCGAGTTGAGTGTGACGCTTCAACCAAATCTTTTTTTACGTAACAATGTAAAATATACCCTGTAAAAATGTTTTAACCCTTTCGGTACCACGTGCTGTATCCTACAGGATAAAAGTTTTGATATCCTGTAGGATACAGGATAGTAATACAAGCATAACCAATTCAAGTGAAGGCATACAATCGACAAGTCACCTACCTGACATTAAGTTTCAGAGTGTTGTAGCTAACCTCGGGCCAATAATTCCGACAGTAGTACAATAGCGGCCAAATCCTCCTCTCAGGCACGCACCCTGGTGCGCTTCCCTCACGTCTCATTCAGAAACGCACCAAGTCGAGCTCATATCTCGAGATAACCATGACGGAGCTGTCTTTCTCCGCAATGTGGCGGAACCTTCGTGCTCGAGGGTGGCGTTACCAGCCGCCGCGCGGCATATCGACAATTACAAAGTACTACACGCCAAACGGGTGGGCCAACAAGGCGAACGCTGAGCGTCGGGTTGACGTCTTTTGGGGAGAAGATGAACTACTGCGCTTTGTTCCCGAGCAAGGTGAGATCTAACAAATTGGTGGAACTAGAACACTCAGTAGCATGCTAACGATAGAATGATGTCTACAGACGCGCTGGAACCACCGTCAAAGCGGCCAAAGTCGGGCAACGGTTCACCGACTGTGCCTCCAACACCGCTTTCAACACCGGTTGCACATTCACCTCACCTCCCGGTCTCACGGCTGACCGCCCCAGCGAGAGCACGCTCCAGTACTACTGATAAATCTCCAGCTTTGGCTACATCCACGTCGACTTCGTCGTTTACGACTACGCCAGTTTCGACGTCGTTACCGACCGGTACACCAACATCGACGCCGACTTCGGCAGCGGTGACACCGGCCCAGCGTGTGCTCCCTATGACGACTCCAGCACGATATTCACTGGCGCCAACACGAGCCCACCGCTCAGAGCATCGGCCACGACCTCGGCAGGCCCGGCCACCATCAAGCCGGGCTCCTGTAAGGCGATCGACATCCCCACCAAGTGGACCACCTGATGTATCTGCGACTGAGGATGGCATCTTTCTCGAGTCAGGGGACGAAGAGGACTATTCCGTTGACGATGAGGTTAGCGATGACGACAGCATCTTCCTCCCCGATGGGAATGACTGCGAAAGCTGCACCGAGAGCGACGACGGCACCATACCTGACGCCGTAAGTGAAGAACCAAGCGACGACGATCCCGATCTACTGCGTCTACTGTATGCTTCCGCAAGCGCCGAAGCTTTGTCCAAGTCTGATCTGCGCCTTCATACTCTCAAAGGGTGGGATGTCCACATGGACGACTCAAGTAAGTATTATCTGTATGATACCGGATAAGTATACGAAACTAATTATCTTCTCATGTGTGCTACAGGTCATGACGTTCAGCTTTCGGCGGCTCAGCTGAGCCAAGACCAAGCGGCTCCTAGTGACACCGCCGAAGCTATCGGTCTGAATCTCGAAGGTCTCTTTTTCCTGATGCTTCCGAAAGACTTGTGGGTGACCATCGCGGATGCGTCGAATGCCTACCAACGCTGGCAGCGGAACTTTTCTCCTGATCAGCTTGCAGCGTGGAATCAACGCCGACGGGCTCGCAATCCGGCCTTCAGACCAATGAGCGCCACACAACGGCAGCGAGAGATGGCTAGGTTCAAGGAAATCCAGCCCTACGAGCTTGTCAAGTTCATTGGGCTGCTCTGCGCACGTGCGCTATGCCCTCATCGTGGAAAATTGTCACGTCACTGGGCTACGAACGCTCACGGTGCCGTACCAAAAGGCACCTTTGGCAAGTATATGGCGCGCCATCGGTTTGAAGAAATCATTCGGTATCTGCACTTCAGTAGCAACGACGCTCCGGAGGCGCGACGAGTGAAGACCTGGAAGATCAAGCCAGTCGCCGATGTGATCAACAAGACCTTCAGGAGTGGAATGACTGTGGGACCGCGAATCGCGTTTGATGAGGGTATGATTCCAATGCGAAGCCGTTTCAACCCCATGCGGCAGTACCTGAAGGCTAAACCCCATCCGTGGGGGACAAAGTGCTATATGACGTGCGACTCAGCGACGGGCTACTGCTACAGGGCCGAGATCTACCAAGGGAGAGAAGCGGGTGATCGACAGGACCTTTTACCGTCAGAGAATGCAGTGCTACGCAATATATACAGCGTTCTACAAGGGCAACGGAATCGACTTATCATTACAGACCGTTTTTACACGAGTGTTCTCCTCTCCTCGCTGCTTCTCGATCGTGGCCTCTACCACGTCGGGACCATTCGCACGGATCGCCTTGGGTTCTGCACGAGCATCGTCTACAAGAAGAAAGAGCCAAGAAGCCCTCGGGGCTCTTATCGCATCGCACAGTCTCGCGTGTTTTCGAATATGGCTGCTGTCACATGGATGGACAATAAGCCAGTCTACTTCCTCGCTACAGGATGCTCTACGGCGCTTACAACTGTGGGGCGACGCAATGGTTCGCACATTGATCAAGTGCCTGCCCCCCAACTGGTTCGAGACTACAATGAAGGAATGGGAGGAGCAGATACACATGATCAAAAACGCCTCCAGCGCTTCTCAATCCAGCGATCGGTGCGGTTGAAGAAGTACTACCACACAATATTTGTGGGGTTAGTCGACATGGCACTGGTGAACATGTACATCATCTACTCGAAGCTGTTTGCACGCAAGTACCCGGACAAACCTGTACCCACACACTGCCAGTTCATGGAGGAGATGCAAATGACGTTGCTGGGTGTTGGTCCTAGCGACTTTGAAGGTGACATATCTCTAGAAGCTATGTTTGGCAGCCCATCGCGCACTCACGCGCGCCCTCGATCTGCAGCACCTGCCAGACACGAGCTGGAACAAGTTGAAAGCTATCGGACCGTCCGAGTGGGGGAGTCAACGCAGCGAAAACGACGTCAGTACGCCTGTAAGGTTTGCTCTATCTTACGACGCGCTTCGCACAAGCCAGCATGGAAGACAACGTACATTTGCCGGACGTGTTCCAACGCACACGGTGGAGGCGTCATCTATCTCTGCCAGCGCGCCCGACAGCACGATCCTTCCGGCCCCGTGAATACGGCAACTTGCAGCCAGATTTGGCATGATATGTGGCGAAATGGCACAGATACGCCTGAAGGCGTTCACTATCGTCGTCGAGCACCACAGGATGGACGACGTAGTGCTGAAGCTTCGAGTGCCGGTACTGAGGATAGTGGAGAATAGGAGCTGTAATGGATGGTGTAATACAACACTTCGATGATTTCAAAGTACAAAAACAGCACGTGGGGGTCGTGATCGAGGTAGTGTAGGCCTACACGTAGGCAGTAACTAGGTCAGCTCATCACCTTCAACTGACTGAAAATGATCGTAACGCAGCATCTACAGGATAGCAAGCCATGCATGGTTGTCGATATCCTGTAGGATACACTACATAACTGCGGTTAGGTGGACTTTATGAGGGTCGTACCAAAAACTCCGCAAATACTAAAACCAAATACACCACAATCCTGTAGGCTACAGGATAAAATCGATCAAAATCGTGGTACCGAAGGGGTTAAAGGCCGTTTTAAGCCCTTTTTACGTAAAATTGTAAAATTGTAAAAGTAAAAATGCCAACACTGCTCGCAGGGAACGACGCCATGTGTGCAGAGGGGAGCTTGAGCTCTTGGGCGCGAGTCGGAGAATGCGGGAGTGCGCACTTGGACCGCGGGACCAGATGTCGTGGGATCGTAAGTTGAAGTTGAGTCAGGAGTGATGGTCAGTGCATGAGTCGTGTTATGGCTACACTTCCTAGCTAGGTGCTTGCTTGCTTGAGTCTCTTCTGTCCTTCATACTCGCACGCACTTCACGCCGCAGCAGCATCGCGAACGATGCCGCCCGCTGAAAACACAAAATGTCCGATATGAACACTCGACGTGCACTGTTGCGAGCTTCGATCAGTGAGGCCGACTCCGGCAGTAGCTGCAGCTCCGAGAACGACCCCACGGACCTTGGCCACGTCCTCTTCACTCGAGCCGCCGTACACAACGCGCTTGTCGAGGCAAACCACTCCGTCAATCGCAGCGAGATCGCTCTCGAACTTAGAGAACTGTGCTGCATTCGCGGTGGCTGCAAGGTCGAAGTAGAACGGTCGTCCGTTCATCGCATCAAGCTTTACGTGCAGCTTGTAGTCGTCCACGGTCGTGTCCAAATACCACTCCAGAGCGCGAAGCGAGTCGGGGCTGGCGGCTCGCCCCATTTCCATCCCATCGCGAGCTTCAGAGTACGTCTGCACCATTTCTCGAAACGCTCCAGGCTCGCGCTTCTCAAACGGGGTCTTCAGCAGGCGCTTCTCCAGCAAATCGAGGAGCTCACGAGCCTGAGGCTTCCGGCCGATGGAGACGCAGATTTGGGCCGTGCCCACCACAAAGCTAGTGAAGCTCGGGATTGTGTCGCACATCTTCCGCACGGAAGCAAGCACGGGAACGGCGAGTGCAGCGTGGTCGACTCGGTGGAGCTTCTGCATCATGTGAATGACCTGAGCAGCTTCGGACGCTATCGCCGTTCGCAAGCGGCGATCCGTCGAGTTAAGTCGGCTCGTATGGGACGACAGCGCAACAACGCCTTCCAGCTTCTCGATCTCTTCACACGCACGCTTGGCATCGTCGAGCTTGTTCTCGGCTGGAATGTTGAGATCTCGCAGACGAGCAAACATAGCTGCTGTGCTCTCGAGTGAGTCGTCCAACACTGTCAGAGGTTGTGAGTCATCGTCGGCATCAACTCCCGCTCCCGTAAGTGACAGGAGATCCTTGAGCAGATTCGCCGTGCCATCTTCATCGACAGCCCCTTGAGAAGACGGAGCCATTGCAGCCGACGGCCCCTTGTCTTTCCCCTTTTTGCCCTTCTTCCCCTTCTTTTTACTCTTCTTCTTCGGTGCACTCGCTGCATTTGTGTCCGCGGTTGCAAATGCGCTCTGGCGCTCTTCATCGCGTTGGGCAGCTACAGACCTGTGCAGCTGATCGGCCCGGAGAGACGCTTCGTGACGAAACTGGGCATCGCGATTTCTCGCACCCTCGGATCTTGCTTGGCTTTCTTCGAGGGTAGCAGTCGAGCCGGCAATATCGTGCGCCCAAGCTGGGTCCCTCGTCATCTCACTCACGCTTCTTCCATACCCATCCTTAATGCGGAGGTCGGCCCCCAACGCAGCCAGCAGTCGGTACAAATGACGATGGCCATGTTTGACGGCCAAGTGAGCGAGTGTCTCCTTTGTGTCATACGTCGGCGTGTTCAGGTCAATCATGTTGTCCGCTTCAAGAATGATTCGGACAATGTCTTCATGGCCTGCGATTGCTGCGCTGTGAACCGCCATAGTTCTGCACAGATCGTCCCGAGGGCATCTCAGATTACTCTGTCTGACATCGGTTCTGCAGTGCAGAGTCGGTTGGATGACAAGCGCTCCCATCTGAATCATCCACTCGACCAGTTCAGCATCATGCGCAGGACCAGCTGCAGCCTGGTGAAGTAGCGTTGAGAGATCATCACGCGGCGCGTTCGCGAGATTCTCAGGATCGAATACGCTGTGATCAGGTCCTGACAACGAGCGAAGAGAGATCATGTTCAATAGTCCGGGGTCTCTCTTGATTTCCAGCTTCAGAGTTTTCAGGTCACTCTCCGACAGCGGGCCATCACTTTCCTCGAGCATATCCATCAAGTTGCAAAACACATTCTCGCGGTTCGCACCCCCGGTGAGTCTCTTGAACGACACCGTGCCATACTCCTGGTCGACGAAATCTGGGCGGGACGGAAACGTAAAATACTTCATCTCGCAGATGAGAGGCGGGGTCGCAAATTTGGCCTTAATCACAGCAGCCACCTTCCGACACATTGCCGTCACCTTTCCGCCATCCAAACGGTCAGTCTGGACAACATTATTTCCGATCGGGAGTGCCTGTAAATCCAACGAGCCATCGCGCTGTAGACAATCCAGAAGCGGAATCAACAGCTTCATCACAGCATCTTCCAATGCGCGGTTCATTCGGTATTGGCGAGACTCGCCGGGGCTTGGACGCGCAATGTACTCGTCGTGATACTGGCGTCGACCCAGCTTGTCACACATTTCGGAGAACACGTCAGTGAGGTCGTCGTTGAGCTTAAGAATGTCACGTGATAGAACCCGCGTCTGGAACAATTCCTTCGAGCAGATATCTGCGGCCTTGTTGAGCATAGCTTTAGACGAGGCTCCCCCCAAAACGGTCTTGTCACCTTCAATCAGCAGTCGGTACGTCTTTGACAAATCGACCATGTGGAGAGCTGTCCGCACTTTAATGCCTTCGTTTTTACTTGGAGGTGGTGCCCCACGGTACAGTGCGTTCACGGAAGCAGCAGTCATATGCGAGCTTAGCAGGTAGGTGCGATTGTATGCACCGTGAACGGCTGCAGCACGTGATGGAGTGAAGATCATCTGATCATAGATGTTCAGCAGTTCGTCAAAGAACGGGATATGCTGAAGGAATCCTTGGCAGACCAAGGCATTGTAGAGATGGCCGAACGCACGGAACCTCGATGTCACCATAATAACTTCACCTCCAAGGTTCAAGTACTGCAAATGGTGGCTCATCATCGTGAGACCGGCCAGCAACGGGTTCGCTCGTCCCAAGTGACGGCCCATGCTGGAGCTCTTGATCTCGTCCGTGCAGTACTGAAGCAAACCGTGAATCTCTTGGTCGTTGGTTTTAACCACACCCTTCGTATAAGTGGCCTCCAGGTTTTTCATCAGGTCTGACGTGTGCTTGAATGTAAGACTCACGTTACGGCTGAGACCAGCATCTCCCTGCAACGCAGCAACCGATTTCAGCCAGCAGATACATGTGAACACCATCGGGACTGAGACCTTGCGGGACGTGAAGAACTCGTCCATCTGCGCCATAAAGGAGCCCGTGAAGCCCGACGGGTCGTATCCCGAGCCATTCGCGGCTTTCTTCGCGATGATAGTATTGTACAGATGCGGCAACTGCTGCATCAGGAACACCACCATGTTGCTAGGGTCCGGGAGCACGTGGTGCGGAGTCCTCTCTTCGCCATAGGTTGGGCCGAAGAATCCATCCCGAAGAATCAGTGTCTGCCGAGGGTTGGTCGGGATAGCAGACGTAAAGCTCGCCAACGTATTCATCACATTCATGTAGTCCACCATTAGCATCCCCGGTACGAAATGGTACGCTCCGCACCTCTTGAAATTCTCCCAGGAATTGGCGACCTCAGTCGCCACGCGCATCCGAAAGTTCATGGGCATTTTGCTCGTCACAATATTGAACACGTCCTCCGCCGTCTTCAGCGCCGGATACCTCAGCTGCAGTCTCGCAGTCAGCGCCTTCGCACTGTCCATCGCCAGCTTCACCACTACCGTGGCCTCCACCATCGTGCGTCGCTGTTTCTTCACTTGGTCGTAGATGGTAAACACCCCCTCCACTAGCTCCTCCAGTTCCAGGAAGAAGTAGACCACCTCCAGCCTCAGATCCTCTGCGAAGGCCTCGTCGAACAGCTTCTTCCTGTCTGCCTTGGTCGTCTTGGGAGCTCCACGCAGCACGGCCGTCTCTTCGTCCGGGAAATAGTCCTCGCCCACCTGCAGAACTTCATAATAATTCTCAAACTTGGTGCTCTCCATCTCCATCGCCAGCTTGGTGCTCTCCAGCTCCAGCAGCGCGTCGTCGTCATCCGGCTCGGCGTCCGCCTGCATCAGTGTCTGGTGCCAGCTCTTGAGCAGCTGCAGGAAGTGGCGGTGGCCCTGCTGGGCCGCGTCGTCCTCAGCGAAGAACGTGGCTACATGTTCACGTAGAGTGATAGCGCATTGGCAGGCAGCGAGGGCCTTGGGCAGCTCCTGCAGCAGCTTGGGCGTAAGGGACGTGGGCTCCGCTGCGATACCGCGCACCACGTCGTCCAGGGCCTTGAGATCCACGCGCGTGCCTGTGTGTTGTCCGCGGCCGCGTGCACGCAGCAGCCAGTCCAGGAAGAAGGCGGTGGCGCGCTTGTAGCGGGCGTACTTGCCGGCGGGGAACGCCGACATCATCGCCCAGTTGTCGGAAATGACCATAAAAGGAGATACGACAGTTGGTTGGAGACTCCGGGGACTGCAGCACGCACAGCATTCTGTACCGATTCTGCCAAGTTGAAGTGAAGAGGGCGACTTTTGACGCCATGAGGAGGTATCCTCCACCGCAGCGATCGGTGCGTCTGCTTCGTGGTGACAGCGCTGCCGACGACAACCAGCAGCCAGGTGCCAAACGAGCTCCTGCCTCTCGTACTGTAAGTTCCGCAGCGGCGAAGATTAAAACTCCGTCGCCAGGTTCGTCTTCGCTGGCAAGTACTTCATCGTCATCATCCTTGGTTGCCAAGAGGAAGACGGAGGAGCTCTTCCGACGTCTGCAGCCCCACTCGCTCGTCCAGTCGACTGAGAAGCTGCTGGCGACGTTGAGGATTGCACCAACTTTGTTTGTGAATGGGGAGGAACTCCGGCCCAAGGCCCCCCCAGCCCCGACCATCGCTGCTGCAGCCTCTTCAGGGACAAGACGCCCGACCTCGACGACGGCAGGATGGCGCTTCAGGCCCGATGCAGGGAGGTTTCGCTACGGACTGAGTCTGCAGTATTCGCCCTCGGACACGGAGTTGACTCTGGCGTCGCTGAAAGACGTTCGAGTTTTGGTCACATCCTCAGCCATGTCAACTCCCCGCTGCGTCCCGCTGGCTAGTGGCAATGCTCTAAGCACCAAGGCCTGGAAGCTCGTAGCTGAGACTGATCGTCGCGTTGGCTTGGCTCTCTATGAGATTTCTCTCGGTGACTGGAACGCCAGCTCCCTCCTAGCGCTCGTGTGGACTCAGAAACGTGAAGTTGCTAGGCTCTTCCTGCAGCTGCATACGACGGAGCTGCTGTACTCGGCGCCCCAGCGAGCGCTACAAGTCCGTCGTGATGACGATTTAGACCGTACTCACGGTCTGCATTCCTACACAGCAGCAATTAGTCTCCGATCGCTTGACGAGCTCTTCTGGGAGCGCGAGGTTTACCAGGTCGAGTTCCCAACACCCGAGGCTGGTGCTCAAAGTGTCACGGTTCAACTGCTGGACAACGTTCACGGAGGAACTGTCGCCGCTAGAGACCGCGTGCTCACATCGGAGACTGAACCAGTGTTGCGGCTGGAAACTGAAGCAGTCAAGTACGCGATGGACAACTGCCTTCTGGTGGATTTCACGCTTTGGGACGCCGAGTGTGCGCCAGTATGGGGCTTCACACGCGCTTTGGAGCTGAAGAGCGGCTCTAGTCAACAACAACAGCAGCACGATGACGAGGGCGGCTTCGACATGTCCGTGAGCTCTAGTGGAGGGGACACAAAACGATTCCAGCTGCAATTCCAGGACGTGCTTCGTGGAAATGAACTTGCTGTCCACTTGACAAAGCTCACGTCTTCTGCCAAGAGGACCAAGGCCTGGGTGAGCCAAGTCGACGCATCGCTGAGCCTCCAGTTCATCAACTCCACATTCGGCACGAAATACTAGCTGCAGGAGCTACTCAAAGAAGCGGTGAGCTCAGGATACAAACGAATATTAATGATGATTAGCTTTGGTATAGCACGATACGCTGAAGTCAAGCCTTGTAGCTTGCCGTGTCTACATTGTCACACCCAGGTGCTCAGTGTCGGGGTCCTCTGCTTCTTGGCCAGAGAGCTTACCAGTCGGGCACTGCAGCTCGAGCGCTTGTCGAAACACTAGAATGGCGTCGTCATGGTCACCACGCAAGTGCAGTAGCTTCCCGAGGAGCGACAACGCCCCAATCGAAGCTGGATCCAGCTCGAGTGCACGCCGTACAGCGTCCTCAGCCGCCACACTGTTTCCGCCCGTGCCGTCCAATGCTTTCGCCAGGTGAAGCCACGCTGCTGCATTTTCACCGTCCAACTCCACGCTACGCTGCAACTCCATGACAGCCCCTTCAAAGTCTTCTTTGCTCAGCAGGGCTTCGCCTAGTTCATGGTGCGTGGCTGCCACATCGAGAGGTGGCTCCATTTCCGCGAGCAGGTCAGCAGTGCTGCTCAGTCTTCTGCCTCCGTTCAAGAAGGCTAGAGTCGCTGCAATTTCTGCCTCCTCGTCCTCATCCTCGTCTTCTGGGGGGATGGAGTACCCGCTTTCCCTGTACTTGTCGGCAACTGCATCCAGCACGCGCTTTTCGCGCTCTGCTCGTTCGATTTCCTCCTCGCTGCGTCGCATGGCCTCTCCGAGTTCACGTTTCGCTGCCATCAGTTGCTGCATGCGCTGTTCCAGCTCCTGCTCGTCGCTTGAGCAGCAGGAATCAACTTCTGACAGTCGCTGCACGTGCAGCGATCGATCCAGAGCTGAAGAATGAGGTCGAGGGCGCCTCGCCCTGCTGCGACGTCGACTAGGCTCTGGCTCGGACTCCATTGAGTGTCCCTGCCGCTCGCGTAGTTGCCGCTGGCGCTCCAGTACCGTCGGCTGTGCCGGCGCAACCGACAGGAACATGGAGCCCATAGACGGCTGCAACGACTCGACCGCTTCCGACGCTGCTGTACTCCAATTCCACGGGGCTGGCACAGGAGCGAAGCCATTCATATTGACGTCGCTGTTGTTGTCGTTGTTATCATATCCCCATTCAATCGATCCATGACGCTGCGTTGGCTCACTGAAGACCGACTTGCTGCGTCTGCGGTAGCGCGCGTGCATATTCGTCGAGTTGTTGGAATAGTTGCTGGTCGAGTCGCCCGTGTCGATGTATGGGTATGCCCCTCCCGTGCGAGTCACGAGCTCCAAGGCGCGAACGTTCAATTGCTTCTGCAGTTCATCAAAGCAACACGCGCACACGCGTTGCGGTTGGAACAGACCGAGGTGTTTCAGCGGTACTCGATGTCTCGAGTGTCGTCCGCAGACCGACGCCCCGCAGCTTCGGCAGTGGTGTCTCTGTCGGAAGTAGCCGAACTTGGCGGCGCACAGTCTGCACCTCGAGGCGAGTGCCCATCGTGGAGGAGGCACGTGCGGCGTCATCAGCGCTGCTAATGTCTCCTCTTGCGTCATGGACCTGCTGGTGCTAAACCTGTCCGACATCCTGGCCTCCCTGCTGTGCTCACTCTGCTGATGCTGTTGCTGGTCCTGTTCCGGGCTCTCGCCGGCCCACTGCGACGTGGGAATCGCCGTGGAGGACGGCGCACCGGTTCGCGCGTGGGCCTCCAGCACCTGCAGCAGCGCCAGAACGGCGCTAGACGCCACGGGTCGCTGCTTGGCCAGCATGAGCGGCGTCTTGCCGTCCGGGGTGCGCACGCCGATGGCCTTGGGGTACACGTGCAGCAGCGCCTGGATGGCCTCGAGCGCCAGCCGCTTGCGCACGGCCAGGTGCAGCGGCAGCAGCCCCGCCAGGTTGCGCGTGGCGGCCGCGGCCGGGTGCGCGCGCGCAACGGTGAGCACCACGCGCGGCGGCGCCTTGGGGTCGCTGCAGACCCAGTGCAGTGCCGTCATGCCAAAGGCGTCGGCGGCTCTCGCCAGTCGCGGGCGCAGCGCCAGCGCCACCAAGAGGCGCGGGAAGTCGCCGCTCTCCGCGAGCTTCACGGCGGCCAGCGGCGCCGCCAGTTGGTCCTCGGGCGTCAGCGCCGGCTCCGCGCGGTGGTCGGCGGGCACCTGCTGCTGGCGCTGCAGCCGCACGGGCTCCATGGCTTTGAGTCGTTTCCTGCGGAGGGCTCCGATAGCGGGAAGCGCGCAAATCCGGGAATGCGAGGCCCAAAATATAAATCAGCGAGCTTTGGGCCTTGAAGTTGTTGCAAGATCGCGGGCGGTGGCACTGTATCCAGTACTTAACAATACATATCGACAGCATCGAATGTACGTAGCAACTGATTTGTAAAGGTAGCCATTCATACAAATATTGATATAGAGGACGTATTTGTATATTCTTTGTAGAAGGTGGATACGATTTGATTCCACTGCTTCGTCTCTAAAAAAATAGCGCGGCGTTTCGCGGAGCTATTATTTGATGGAGCTAAACATGATCATTGCCTTCACTCTGCGACCGAGCGCGAGTTCCGCTGCGCGTGTGTGATACATATGTCTCCTCTCAGCACGGGATGCTGGTCAGAATCGCTGTAAGGTCTCACTTCTTGCTTGGGGAAGTGCATTTGACCCATAGTGCGACAGCATTGCGTCCTCCGCGAAGATCGACCCATTTGACGTTTAGTGCAGCGGTACACAACGAGCTAAAGAAGCTTCCTCGCACGTTCGCCGGAGGACTAAGCTTCGCTTTTCTGAAGTGACGACACCAGTCGATTCAGCGGATTGCCTTCAGCGGATTGCTTTCAGAGCTTTCGACCAACTTCCGGTTTTTATTTTGTGTTTATTTGTTAAAGGGTTGGCTTCCTACTAAACAAACTGTGAGCTGCTTCGTGATCACCCCTCGAGTGTGCTCGTAGCAGCCCTCGCACTAACCTTCGATGTTCTTGTCATTTCAGAACGCACTGGCAAATCGAGAAGTCCCCCGTTTTGAATATTACATGTACAGGGGTCACCTTTTCCTTGACCACAAAGTCCGATGGAGCCACTCCATCGTCGTTGACATAGAACTCAAGGACCGCGAAATCGTCCACCGACAAGCGCCGCATATTCACCGGTTTCTGATAATTGTGGCAGATGGTCTTCTGTTTTATAGCCATTCACGAATAAGTCTAGGCTAGACTCTAGCCCCCAGTGCTGGCTGCCGTTGATGTAGACAGCAATGGCGTCCTTGTTACGAAAGTCGTACGGCAACTCAGGGCAAATGCCTGTCGTCCAAACGGTATTCGCAGCAATCCCTTTCATCAACTGCGCTTGGCAAGTACAAAAGGTATTCGCAGCAATCCCTTTCATCAACTGCGCTTGGCAAGTACAAAAGGTATTCGCAGCAATCCCTTTCATCAACTGCGCTTGGCAAGTACAAAAGGTATTCGCAGCAATCCCTTTCATCAACTGCGCTTGGCAAGTGTATCAGCATCCGGAAACCCATTCTTTCGCAGCAGCCTCCCGCAACATCAAGGCAGACATACTCGAAATGGATGCTTGGACAAATACTTGCAGGGATTTCGGATCGAAATCTGCGCGGGACGGGGAGACATTTGCTATAGTACCGTGCTGCGAACGGAGACGGGAATCCCAGCTTAGCGTTTTCCTCGACGAGGATTCCAGCGTTCTTCAATGCTGCGAGGCACTTGATGCCACTCATTGGAAACTCCTTTTCCTTCGATGGTAGTCGCAGAGTGTGTGGAGCCTTGAGGAAGGAAACATTTGATCAGAAATTGCTGAGCCTCCGAGCTGATCGGCATTCCATGGGATCGACCGAAGCACCTTGGCGCTCTCGTATAACAATTGTGTGACAACAAATGTCTTATCAATCGAGACGCTGACGGTGAATAGTCATCGATTTCCACGTTGGCTGCGTTGATCGATATTCGCAGCGCGCCAACATGCCCACAGGCTTCACGAAGCAGAAAATCGACAAATAGTTTGCAGTTCGAAGAACTGTGTTAGGCGGCCCCAGAAAAGCTTGCAGCATTGACATCCTGCAACATAACGACCAGCGTATTGAAGTTGCGTGAGGTGGGCATGTCAGTATTGACATCCTGCAACAGTGCTGGCAACATTGCTGGTGTGCCTAAAATGCGGTACGCTGTCTGTTTTAGACGTCTCCAAATGGAGGAATACCATCGTGAAGAGAAACCTCTTCACAGTTCCAAGTGATGTACGGGGGCACATATCTTTTGGCTGTATTTAATGCAGAATGAACTGACTGTCTCATCACTTCGACGGGTTTCCTCCACGGTACATGGAATGCGCCAGCACCGATTCACTCGAGGAGCTTTTAGCTTTAATTAATCACAAATTAAACTTGAGCTCTAGTCATCGAGCTCAAACATACAAACGCAATTGGAAGCAGCTTGGGTTAGAATACTGTGTCACTAACGTGTTTGTGGAATGCACTACCAGTAGGAAATTCCGGTAACCAAACGGAATAGAAGACGCTCCTCACGCTAGGATACGTTAGAATCATGTCTATATGGGCCATGTCACCTTCGAAGAACGCTAGTAGCTCTTTGGCGGAGGCAGGCCCAGCTGATATCGAGCCCCGGCTGTATTTGGAACTCTTTTTAAACCCGATCAAGTCCATACGTTGTTTTTCGATGTAATTTGCACGATCAAGCCTACCAGCACCAATTTGAAGCATATTTCTTCTTCAGCAAATTGCATCTGCACCCGTGCGCCTAAATGTCCGTGTTGCGGCTCCTTACCATGGTAAATGTTTTGGAGGAATTAAACTGTTCAAGTTTAAGTACCAGTTGGTATATTTCTGGCATTTGTTTTAACTGTAGTAGGTTATGGGAGACTACTTTTAAGTAGATCAGACCATCAGCACAAAGCAGGCGAAGCACACGGATGAAAACACTGACCCGTAGGAAGCATTTTTTGCCATTTCTGTCAGGTAATGTATTTAGTGCTGACCGAGTTGTATTTTCAGGTATGACGAAGACAGCTTGTTGTATGTTATGGATGAATATGACGACTTATCCGACCTTACTTAGAAATTGTATGCGGTGCAGTCTCTCGCGATCGACCAATCACCTATTTTTATTTATAAACAACGAATCACAACACCGAAAAAAAGCAATTTTGACCAATCACAAGATATAGGGTTACGTAAGTCCTCTACACCAGCCGTTCCGACGTATCGAGTCGGAGGGTCTCAACAAATATGTGTATTTCTATTCAAACTACTAGTGTAGAGCATATCACTTACATATTTGCTCCCTATCCGACCATATCGCCGAGGATGGGCTTGGATGAGCTCAAGCCGGGCAACACTAAGCGCGCGAAAGACACTGCCATCAGGGCATTCATGGCATTTGTGAAAAGTGAGCATGTAGAGTTTGACTATGTTAGACAATGCATTGAGCAAGATGGCACTGGTAAGTGTTTTGTGTCTGTATTGGATATGTTTGGCATGTACCTTGCATTTAACGAGGGTAAGAAGGGCAAAGCGCTTGCTCGGAACACTGCCATGCAGTACTTTAGACAGAGCAAAATGTGGCTGTTCGAGCTTTTTCCAGTGCAACGACATATTGTCGAAGCAAAGTTGCTTAGCATGGGGAAGACTCTCGACAGCTACTGTATGAAGCGAGACGGAAAAGTAGTCAACAAAGCACCACCGTGCTCAAAGAGTGACCTAAAAAAGATGATGCTGTATTTGTATCAGCACGCACACTCCTCCAGTGACTACCAAGACGCCGCTTTGCTATGTCTGCTGTGGTACCTGTTTGGTCGCGCCTCCGATTTGTCGCTTGTCCGCAAGCAGAACCTCTCGATCGACGCGGCAGAGGTTTTCTTCGTACGCTCCATACGCATGAAGACGTCAGAAGAACAGGGACTCTCGCTATTTCCAGGGACCGACTTTGTCACTTGCCCGCTTCACGCGATAGCCGTGGCGATCATCACCCAGACGGCGCCGTCTGTCAGCTTGATCGACAACTTACCTGACATCCAAGTTGAAGCCGCGGTCGACCTCTCCCCAGCAACGCCACTGGTGGATGTGTTAGACCATCCAGATGAGTTCGCTGCTCTTGGGAGTGCCCCCGCACCTGCTGATCTTGCACCTGCTTCCGCTGCACGCAAGGGCACCACACCGACGATCTTCACGCACGTCAACCGCATCCTGGACCGCATTGCAACACAGAGCTGGCGTAGTCGATGCGCTCACGTCGCAATCGTTTCGGCGGGGTGGCGCACAGCATGTGAACGGTTGTCACGACCTGACGCATCGCTGGATCTTCGACCGAGGCGCTTGGAACATGAGCACGACGAACAAGGGCTTCAATTACATCTTCAACACGAGCAGGGAAGACCACAAGATTAGCAAGGTTCTCAGCGGATACAGCACGAAGGCGGAGATGAAAGCGCTGAACTTGAAGTCGCTTGATGCAGAGACGCAGCAGAAAGTTTCCGCAGTCCAGAAGCTGTTGTTCGCGACCTGCTACAAGATGGAAAGCTCAAAGTACAACATCAGTCATCAAGTGGCGGACGTTCTCACAGCGTACCTTGTCTTGCACTACCCCCAAATGAAGTACCCCCAAATGAAGGAGCTTCAAGCTGGAGGCCTTGCATTTCAGCGCATCGAGGGTGCTGTTGTTAGCGCGGGGTCTTCGATTGCTGAGCTATTAGCGTGGTCATCGCATCTTGCGTCTTCTGGGAGCAGAGGACCTAAGCCAAGACAAGAACAAACAAAGCCATCGTCCCAAGAACCAAGCAACTCAAGCAAGATCATCGACCATCAGCGCCGTGTCATTGACCAGTTAATCCAGCATATAAAACGCCAGGATGAGCGCATGGATAACCTAGAAGCAAAGGTAGATGGGAAGCAAGCACTAGACAAGAGCATGAAACGTCAGCAAGAGTCCAGCCAAGATCAAGAGAAGCCCAAGCGCAGACGCGGGTCTGCAACGCACCTTCATGCTACGTGGTTTGCGTGGTACACCCAGGAGCCGCGGATGTGGGCGTCGGCGATCTCGAAGCATCAGAAGTCCGATGCCAAGCTGCTCGTAGCCTTCATGAAGCTGTTTTTGGCGGAGGGCTTCGCGCTGGATACCACTTCTGCCGACTACCGCGATCGTGTTCTCGAGCTAGGACAGCGCGCGGAGGAGGCCATCTACGCATTCCTCGTCGAGCGCAACATCACGTCGCGTGGTCAAGCGCCGTCCTCAAGCATCTGCGTGTCCTCCATCGCTCGGGCGACCTCAACTCGAAGATCGAGCGCCACCAACGTCTCCTTCAGACAGCGGCAATTAATGACCCTGCCCCCGGATACACGCAAGACGTACTAGAGGTAGTTAGACAGTAAAGCAGACAGTTGCACTCTTACCGACGTACCGAGCTCTGTGCGCCACCCAGCAAAATCCAGACTGAATGTGTTACGTGGCGCGTCTATGGTCGTCGAGTAAACCCGAAAAACCTTAAACGTGTAGGTCAAAAGTCGAGTTTACCAGAAAAACCTTGTCGAGAATAAGCGAAAAACCTTAAACGTGTAGGTCAAAAGTCGAGTTTACGAGAAAAACCTTGTCGAGAATAAGCAAAAAACCTTGATTCAAGTACAAAAAAACCTCGTCGAGAAAGGCAGAAAAATGGAGCCACCCACTATTCAAATCAAGCTCCAGGGCGCAATGGACGACACGGGCACACAGCAGCACACGATAGCAGAGAGGATTGAGTTCGTTGTAGCGGTGGAGAAGAATAATTGGAGTCCCAAAGATGCTGCACAAGTATTCGGCATTCCCCGAACTACGCTGTTGGGCTACATAGATGCCAAATATCATCTTTTCTCTACCGAGGCTGATCCATGGACAAGACGGGTAGCGCGCCCTGGATTGCCACCGCCGACGGAAGGATCTGAAGCTCCCGTAGTTGCTTTGGTGAGGCAAAGAGCTGCCGACGGCAATCTGATGTCTCGCCGCGAGATTATCATGGAGTGCGCTCGTGTGATCCCTGGTGTGAGCAATAAGTCGGGTAGCGCTCAAAACTCATGGCTCACCCGTTTTATCGCTCGAAACAAGCTGGCCGATCATGTTGCGCGCTACCCCAAAAAGGCCAAGACATCAAGATCTGATCCGGATGCCAAAGCGGTTAAACGGCCCAAAACCGTGCCAAGTTCACCCGAAAACCCCACGCCGGAAGTGTCGAGTTTACCCGAAAACCCCACGTCGGAGGTGTCGAGTTTACCCGAAAAACCCACGTCGGAGGTGTCGAGTTTACCCGAAAAACAAAAAAACACCGCGTCGGAGGTGTCGACTTTACCCGAAAAACCCGCGTCGGAGGTGTCGAGTTTACCCGAAAAATCCGCGTCGGAGGTGTCGAGTTTGGCCGAAAACCCCACGCCGGAAGTGTCGAGTTTACCCGAAAAACCCACGTCGGAGGTGTCGAGTTTACCCGAAAAACTTACGTCGGTGGTGTCGAGTTTACCCGAAAAACCCTCGTCGGAGGTGTCGAGTTTGGCCAGAAACGTTGAAGAAGCCAAGGGTGATGGGAGTAAAAACTCCCCTGTGGTTATCGAGGAAGGTGGGCATTCAACAGCTGAGCCATCGAGCGAGCAAGCACCAGCAGCCGATCGGTCTCTCGTGTGTGAAACCATGACACCTTGCTATAGACCCGGCGAGGAGCAGCAAAGGCTTCAAGTTATTGAAAGCGACCTGAAAACACTCGAACCCAAAGTGTGGCTGAATGACACTGTCATCTCCTACTTTATTCGTGAGTTTATCGAGGCTCACAAGTCTACCTACAACTTCGACGGTCAGTTTTTTGGGACCATTCTCATGAATTACAAGGCGAACAAGCGAAACATGGCGAAAACCTACGCGGTGTCCTGTGGGATTACTGAGAATTTCCCCTACGAGACGTACCCGACAATCTTGGTACCTGTGTGCATGGACGCCCATTGGAGTTTCGTCGTGATTCAGAGCCCCGCTCTCAAGATTAAGGGCTTGGCGCCAGCTATACTGCATGTTGATTCCATGCAGTATCACGACACCGATCGAATTCACCGAATTCTGGGTGGGTACTTCCGTAAGGAAGCATTGGAAAAGTTCCAGGTGAAGAAGATCACATACAAAGTTAAAGCCCACAAGACCAAGCCACGCCAGGACAACACATACGACTGTGGCATCTTTATGCTGTACTTCATGCGCGAAGTCAACAGAGCGATCATGCGAGCAAAAGGTAACATCATTCTGCCGCTATCGATTGCTAATATTTGTGTGCTCCCAAAGCAAATCCGGGACCACTTCAGCTGCGAATTGGAGCGAATGAAGTTCCTTAAGCTTTTCCGCAACGACCAAGCCGTGCAGTTACAGATGGCTAACCGCTAAGCACGACGAGGCAGGTACATTCGAGCGCCACTCCATGTATATAAACAGAATATATAGTCCATTCACATGCATACTCACATACACATACACATACAGCCGTACAACGCCCACAGACCTGAATGCTTCCACCCGATGATAACAAAAAGATGGCGACGGCTGGAGTCGAACCAGCAACCTCAGGGCAAAGCCGTGCGCTCTCCCACTGAGCTACGTCGTCGACGGGGGCAGTAGCCGGACCCGCACGCGGACTGAGACGGCAGTGAGTCCAGGCTTGAGGTCCGGGTGGTAGTTTAGAAAAAATGTAGACTGAGAGGGCGACTGCTGTGTCGGCGCAGCGACGTTAGAATTGTTTGCTTGGCGACCACTGGCTGCCGCGTATCCCCTTCCAATCATTCATTGGTGGAATGATCCGCCAATCCACGTTCAGCTGTACAGTACTTTTAATAGTGGACCCCGCCACGGAAATCACGGGCTCATTGTTGAATTTACTGGCTCGAGCGCACATGGCTCTCAGGCCAAATTTGCATGTTTTTCGTAAAGGGCGTTTTTCTCAGCCCACAGGCCGTTTCAGGTCATTTCCTTGCACCTATAATCAAGGCCCAAACAGGCTCTCTGCTGATCCTTTGCATACTCATCTACCCTAAACACTAAAATTTACAGTGTCTGTCAATTATCCAAAAGTCTTTGTACACTGGTCTTTAGATGTGCTGTGTACCAATGTTGTGGTACTGGTCGGAGAGGTCGGAGGTCGGATATTTCGTGGTATGGTGTAATATTCACTCTGTTCCAACCGCTACTCTTTTTTGCAATCCCAAACCGCTCGTACTCGACGAGTTTCACCCAATGAATGCCTTAAGTTCGATGAATTTTGGCCAATCGGAAGCCCCTCTAAAGTTGCTCATTTTTCCAACCGTTCCAACCATATTTGGTTGGAATTTTATCAGAATATTTTTAATGTCATACAAATGTCTATATAAATGCATATCTCAAAAATATCCTTCAGTTTCCAACCCGAGTGGTCGGTACATAGTTTTTGTTCAGAGTGGAAAGAGCAGGCAGGCTAGCATGTCGATCGCATCGCTTGCTCCTGCCAACAGCAAGAAGGCCAGGACGACGGCGATCAACTCCTTCACGACGTTCCTGGCCGCGGAGAATATGACACTCG
The DNA here is from genome assembly GCA_024211575.1 of Phytophthora melonis. NCBI lineage: Eukaryota > Oomycota > Peronosporomycetes > Peronosporales > Peronosporaceae > Phytophthora > Phytophthora melonis. The sequence continues at coordinate 394,267 of JAMXKT010000094.1, read as the reverse complement.
AAGCCGCCCACAGGCTCATCGATGAGGATAAGACAGGTAAGGTATTGCGTATTATACTAGACAAGTATGCATATTCGTTAGCCACGTCAGCCGATAAGGTAAGGGCGACCAATACGTGTCTAGCATACTATGGCAACGTCAAGAATTGGCTAGTAGATAAGTACCCGCTACAAGGAGCTTTGGTTAAACCTCAGCTCCAAAAAATTCTATCTGGGCTGGGTAAGTATTGTAGTAACCGAGAGGAGGTCGGCGACGAGAAGAAAGCACCCCCGTGCTCTAAACAAGACTTAGAAGCTATGGTGTCTCTACTGTACTCAACGGCTGGGACTGAGAGTGAATACCTCGACGCGGCACTAGTCGTGATGATGTGGTACCTTTTTTTTACGGTCGAAGCTCGGATGCGGAAACAGTCGAGAAGAGCCAGCTATCCATCTTGCCTGGTAAGTAATTAATTATCATGTTCTTTGCAGAATTATTTTGTCACTGAGTGTATTTGTGCCAGGCGGGGTTCTTTTTCTTCGATTTAAGCGGGTTAAAACAGCTTTACTACAAGGCATATCCTTATTCAAGGACCCAACGAATTTCTTGACATGTCCTCTGCAAGCTTTGGCTGTGGCGCTGGTTATGCAGAAGTCACCAAGTCAGCGCATGTTCCCTCAGTTCATCGCCAAAAAGCACAGATCAGATGATATTGATGATGTACAGCAGCTAACATTGATCGAGCTACTGGAAGTTGATGATGACCAGCCTTCTATGGAGGAATCTGAAGCACCTTCGACAAAGCGGGCAGTTCCTGGTGCACAAACATACGTCAACAGGTTGCTGGTTAGAGTTAAGAAGCTCGCCGATTTGCGAAGCATTCGGATGACACCTGAGCTTACCTCGCATTCATTCCGACGGGGTGGGGCCATGCACGTCAACGACGGTACCTTGGCTGAGAACTGGATCATCGAACGCGGCGGCTGGCAGCTCGACCGCGTGAACAAGGCGTTCGGGTATATGCTCGGTACGACACAGGCTGACCAGAAGGTGTCTCGCGTCTTGAGTGGATGGAAGCCGAAAGACGGCGCGCGACTACCCCGCTTACAGCCTTGGACGCACCGGTGCTAATCCGCGCTCGCAAGATGCAGGTAGTGCTATTCGCCAACACCATGGCTTTCGCCGATTCAGCTCTCAACCTTGATGATGATGTCGTCGACGTTCTTACCGCAACGCTCTTCATGCACTATCCCGATATGCTGCGCCTCTGCGATAGCGGCCCATTCATCACGAAGATGCGCGAAGTGATGGCGACGCTGGGTATCGGCGAGTCAGAGCTGCTTGCATGGAGCGTCACGATAAACCAGGCCTTTGTGACCCCTCTCAGTGCTGCACCTACCACCGCTGACGATGAAGAGAAACCTGCGCCTGCGTTAGTCGACCTCCTCAAACGCCAGTCGGAGCAGATAGATGTCTTGATCCTTCAAAACAAACGGCTTGACGAGAGAATGTTAGCAGTTGAAGCACAGCTGCGTACACTTACCAACAGCTCAGCGACGCCAGATCCAGCCTGCGGCGGTGTAACCAGTGCCAACACTGAACAACCACCCGCTCGTGAAGCCAAGACGCCGCGCTCGAAGAAGAAGGGGGCTCAGTCCCTGTCTGCGATCTGGTTCGAATGGTTCACGGCAGAACCTCGCGTCTACGCCTCGCGATCTGTAAAAAAGACAGCATTGTACGAGTACCGACACATCACAGGTTACCTCATGCTTTTCTTACCTTCAGGCTTCGCGCTGGACACTTCATCATCAGCATTCAAGAGCGAGGTGCTGGAGCTCGGAGACAAGGCGCAGCAGAATGCCCTTGCCTTCCTGAAGGCAAATGGCTCCTCAGCGGTCGCAGCTGGGACAGTGTTGAAAGCCTTTCGGCAGATGCAGAAGCTCGGAAAACTGGATAGCCACATCGCACAGTTCCACGAGTGTGTTGAGCGCGGCGATGTCATCGATCCTACGCCACCTTCCGTATTGCCAGCGTTCATCCGACTTAAGCCTGCGCGGGATTGACCTGTATCCGCAACACGGAGCGTACACGACTGACAGACACGAAGTTAAAGCAGTCTTACATCATATCACACCATACGCATCATATGACAGCGTTAATGAATAAGACAACAACAGCAACAATGGGGTAAACCTCTTCGTGTATTTACTTGCACTTGTTGGGTACTAGCCTACAAAGAACACTGCACAAACCATAAGGTTAGATTAGTACAGCCAGCATTTGCACTCGCGTAACAGCAGTCGTACCTTGCATCTTATTGGCACCTTGCCCAGAACCACATCGTCCGCGTCGCCTTCCTGCTCCTGGTGCTGTTGGCCTCGAGGGCCGCCACCCCGCCCGAGACCATGCATGTGTCCGCGTCGCCGGCCAGCTCTTCGTCGCCGCCCTGCTCTTCGCGGTGCTGGCCCCGGCGGCCGCCACCCCGCCCGAGGCCGAGCAGCAGCAGCACGAGTCGTCCGCGTCGCCGCCCTGCTCCTGGTGCTGCTGGCTTCGAGGGCCGCCACCCCGCCCGAGGCCGATCAGCAGCAGCACGAGTCGTCCGCGTCGCCGCCCTGCTCCTGGTGCTGCTGGCTTCGAGGGCCGCCACCCCGCCCGAGGCCGATCAGCAGCAGCACGAGTCGTCCGCGTCGCCGCCCTGCTCCTGGTACTGCTGGCCTCGAGGGCCGCCACCCCGCCCGAGGCCATGCATGTGTCCGCGTCGCCGCTGCCGTCGTCGTCCGCGCGTTGTCTGGTTGGAAAGGCTGAATGAGAGGGCTTAGTGTGTGTGTTGTCACTAAATATGTAATAGATGTCATTAAAGTGATTTGGCCGATTACCGGTACAGGTTGGACACCTTGGTCGGACAGTTGGAATTTTGACGGTATGGTTCCGGAGTTGATTAGGTCAATAAAGGCAGCTAATCGACCTGGAATCTGACGCTACTGTCGAGTCGCAAGTTTAGGCTAGCCCGAGCCTAGATCAACTCAGGTGCTTCACAGACGCCGAGTGTGTGCATTCGCTTCCGTTTTTTTTGTTTTCTTGAGAAGCATTCATGCCTAGAAGTATAAATATAAGGGTTCGCAGGGTTCTTGTCGGATAATGGCACTAGTATCTGATTAATCTAGACAAATATTGCTTACATTCGCCAAGATATGGCACTATCTAAAACTTAATGACGCGGCGTTGTTGTCCGATCACGCTTCGTCGGTGTGCAGTGTTACAAGCAGGAAAACCTTGCAAGCATTACTCAGCGGTGATATGCTGTGATGTGTGTCATTGCGAGTGCTCATTCTGTCCAGCTGTAATAGGACAGGCAACAAGTGTAGCTAGTTTAGAGATCTAGCCTCACATCTCCAAGGGGAGTTCCCCCATCCATGTTCGTACGGAGCCTCTGCTCCAAGTGTGTTCTCATCCCCAAATATACCTTCCTCAAATGACTCGAGTCTCCGGCGCTGTCGACTCTTCTCGGTGGTCTTCCTTTTCTGACCTCCTTTATGCAGACCCCATAGCGTCGTTCTTTTGCCGCCGCACGACTTCGTGTTTTACCAGTACTGGTAAAGTGCTTCTTTTGATGACGTTAATCATTGTTGGGGCAGGTTCAAGTACATGGGAGTTCCTCTTGATATCTCCCGGTAACAGTGATGTGGTTGCGGCACAAGCTCAGTGCCCGCCGCTACGACTGCCTTGCCTCCATCCATGATGAGCGGGCGGTTGAATACAATTTGTCGAGATTTACGTGGTATGATAGTGTCATCATTTGAAAAAAACGAAGAGGGAACGCTCGCCTCCTTCTTCCACGACCACACTGCATTTTTCTTCGTCGTTGTTCCTTGTTAGTTGAAGTATTTTTCAAAGAGAACTGCGAATCTCCGGGCCTCATGGCCCGGGTCCCCAAATTATTTCCTGAAGCGATCGGACAACCTATTCCAGGAAAATCCAAAAACTCCTTTGCTTCTTCGTGAAGTCACGTCTTCCGAACGTGATGAGAGTTTGAAACTCTTCGGGGGCCTTGACTCCAGACCTTCGTGTAGCTCAGCGGAGATCATAAAGCGGATGTTGTCCGGCGGCCAGGACGGCGCTTCTGTGATCAGAATATTCCAAAACTCCTTGTCATCAAACAGTTTTTCCGCGCCGTCGACCAACATCACATGTTGCTGGTCTTCACCGGGGCACCCGAAAAATAATCTTCATAAAAATACATTCGAATTTTATAATTGAATGATTAATTTCTTGAAAGTGCTAAGTTTTTATAAGAATTCTTAGGCCTAGTTCTAACCGCGCGCCATGGTGCCATGCCATGCCATGCCATATGGCTAGGTACCGATTTACTCCATTTCCGAATGAAATGCCCTGCGCCATGGCAAGATGAACTGGTGATATACGCGCACACTTTAGCACCCCGCGAGCCATAACCGGATTACATAGGTTCCTTATTAGTGTATGAACTAGTATATATCAGCAGAGCGAAGTCTGACGCCCGTTGCGAGCAATTTCCCCATTATAGCAGATGGCACGGCCAATTGCCATGGCACCAAAGCGTGCCATGCATGGCACTTTCATGGCACCAGTGACCTAAACGCGAGGAGCTCTCGGCCAATGAAAATTGACATGGCATGGCACGAATGGCACGCGGTTATAACTGGGCCTTACAGTTCCTATCATCTTAAGTCTTAAGAAATGTTGGTTTAACTAGTCTTCTGAGTCTTCTAGTCACCAAAGACATAAGTGCGAGAGACTAACAGGGTTTGCAGTTGGAGCATTGCCCATTTACTTGGCCCAGAGGCTTTTGCTAATTGCATAAAAATATTATAGATTCACAAAAGATTTAATTATTAATTTCTGCTCGAAATGGGAAAGTATTAATCTAAGAATTGCATTCTCGGGTGCCCTGGTCTTCACTGAGGCTCGATTCCTGCTCATAACAGTCCTTTTAATCGCAACTTCGTGTTGACCAACAGACAGCCTCGGCTTAGGGCTCAGCGGAACGTGGATGCAGTTCAAGTGGGCGTACTGATGAGCAAACCGGATTCAACCGCGAGGACTTCCCCGAGGCTGGAGGCGCGGATAAAAGCACGAATCGCTTGTTATCCGTCCAAAAACTCGTGTGCAATCTCTCGAGAAGTTCTTCGCACTTGAGGTGGGGCAAGTGCGTGCTCAGGCCGTGCAGATAAATCTGGTTACGAAAGATCAGCGCATTCGTCTCCACTTGCACAACTAGCGCTTCCTCCGGACTCACTCCAAGGCCTTCCAGTGGAGTTGCCAGCCAGGCTTAGAGGTTTCTTGTCGGCATCCGCCAAGCGAGTGTCGTAGATTTTCACCTGGCCTCGATTGGCTCCACGCAACTCTTGCAAGCACTTGCGAAGGAGCTTCTCTAGAAAGCCATTAGCAACACTAGCCCCATCCAACATGACGAAATCCGTCGAACACCTTTCGGGCCATCCAGACAAAGTTTTCTAATTGTGTCAAATTACGTTGTAATTCACTAATCCTCTGAAAAACAAAAAGCAAAAAAACTTGTTTTATGTGACAAACTTCAACTTCAGAATCACAGCTGGTTGCACGATCACAACTCCTGCTACCGATTCTTTATCTGACCCCTTCCTCCATATTCACTCTTGAAAAGCAAGTCCATCGCGCGTGTCGTCGTTCCCGACGAGCAAGTACTCGCGCTACAAGCGCACCACCACCGCCTTCTTCCTGGACTGGCTACTACGTGCACGTGGCCACGGACGTCACGCTGATTTCAGCCACCATCAAAGCCAAATTTGCGTCTTCACCAGGCCTCTGCGAGGGTAAATACTTGACTTACCCCACCCAGGTGGACTTTCTCCGACAAGAGTATGGGACGGCGCCGTTAAAGGGGGATACGGAGAAGGATAAGCGTAAGGAGGTGTTTTACGAACTGATGAACTTGCTGCAATCAAGCCATGGACCCCTTCGTGAAAGTGATTTGGAGCATCTACTATAAAAGACGAAATCAAGCAAGATCCTGGCCTGCTCGCCATGGTGTCCCTCCACAGAGAGTCGGACAAATAAGACAGGCTGTCAGGTGGCAATGCTCTTGGATATCCCGATGACGATCTCTGACACTTTTCCACCAAGTTGCACCCGGTCCTAGTCACGATTTGCACCTCGTCGAGTGGATGATTCAAATGGGGGCGCTCGGTAGTCAGCCACTGCATTGTTGGAAGAAGCCTAAAAGCGGGACGTGAAGTGCGACGAGGTGATTCTCTCGAATACTCAAGGTGGATACGGCACACCTCCTGGTTTTCCTGGACAGGAAATCTCAAGCTCGTGAAATCCTGGACGTGCTGGAGACGCGATTGCTGAAGACGCCCTTCGATAAACGAGATCCGTCAGTGTTTCGAGCGCTCGTACAGATGAAATCTGCAGCGCGCGAGAGTGTGGGTATGGGGAGTACGTCGAGTCCCAAGGCGTTGAGGGTGTTGGAATGGTATTTGGACACCGTTCTGGAGAGTGCTACACTTCTGCGAGGGCTTGACGGACTGGTTGGCCACCCAGTCTACTTCGATTTGACGCTCAGAGCCGAGAAGACGAGCCAACAGTTTGATGAACTTAAGTCGGCGGTGGAGGGTATCTCTGAATTGAGTGGAGTGGTGTGCCTTAGCCAAGAAGGCAAACGGGTGATTCACGGCGGCGCGAACAAAATGGAAGTGCTGAAAGTTCGTGGGAGTGTGATAAGGGTTGCTGAAGGCGTGGGAGTCCAGTTTGATGGCGAAGGAAAAATATTAATATCTGTTGCTCAGATACTGACTCACCTGTTGCCCCATATTTTGAAGGAATATCTGTTGCCCAGACTGAACACCTGTTGCCGAGTGTGAATACCTGTTACTGTTGAAACCAACAGAAAGCCCAGTGCTGAATTCCTGTTGCAAACTTTCAGTGCTGAAGCTCTGTTGTCTATTTTAGAGCGGAAGAGCTGTTCCCTATTTTGGTGCGCACACACCCTCTCGCTCTCGAGGTTTTGCAACCTCCATCCTCCTCCTTCCTGCTCACTCTGCATTTAGAGCCCGGCCCGCCACATTCCCAGCACTATGGAGGCGCTCGACTCGCCTGCGAGCGATGATAGCGACAGCACGGAGGTGTTAGAGTATGATAGCGACCTTGCAGACGAAGACATGCACAGTGCCACCGCCTCTGTTGAAGATATGGACCAAGACAACTATGAGAAGAGCGAAGACGACGATACAGGCGAAGAAGGCGACGACGCTGAGGAGGAAGGTGAAGACGAGGACATGCTTGAAGAGAGCTCGCTGCTGGGGCAGGCTGTCGACAGAGCTACATTGGTTTTTGACGATGACCAGGACTCAGACTACGTCGGATCAGATTCGTCTTTGGAGTACGAAGATGGCGCCGAGAAAGCCAACCCGCCGCGCAACCTGCTTGACACTGCATTGGTGTCTCTGCCCACCGTCGCAGTGTACCAGAATGTTGGTTTTTGCGACTCAGAAGAGGAAGCTGAGCAGGCCCTGCATCGATTGAATAATTTTGTCTACACGTACAAGACGAGGTACCTCTCCACATTTCGCGTCGGCAAGGAATACAATTGTCGCTCGCATAATGGCTGCTGTCACCGCATCAAATTGGTCTCACACAACGCTGGCAACTTGGGGAAAAAGTATCAAGTTTTGCAGAAAGGTGAGCACACCGGCAGCATTGTCAACCTCACACCAAAAGGGATATCGCCTGTTTTAAAGCCTGAAATTGACGCTCTGCTCAAGCTCGGTATGGCGGCAGGTCGTGTTCGCAACATGCTTCTCTTCAAGTATTTACGCGACCCGGCAATGCTAGCCCTTATGCCGGAGACGAAAAAATGGAGAACCGGAAGGCGTATTTGAAGCGGAAGGCCGGCGATGGATGGGAGATGACTAAGTTTACAACTCTCCAGAATTGGGCTGCAGGGCGGCTGTGCCAGAGTCGAGATGAGTTCATTGGCCTGGACGCAACTAACGCAGCAGCCATGAATACCCTGATCGTACTCGACAAATTTGAACATCTAGTAACTGTTGCGGGCGAGACAGTGCCCTCCATGAGAATTATCGTCACTTCCCGAGCTGTCTTTCGTAATGTTGCCCACGCTGTCCGTGATCAGGGCGACACGCTGGTACTTTCAACGGATGGGACTTACCGAATTCATTTTGGTAGTTGGACACTGGTTGATTGTGGTGGTGTTTCTGTAGAGCGATCTGGCCCGGATTACGTGCAGCGCTTTCGTCGTTGGCTCTACATGTTCGTGAGGACAGAGAGTGCTTTTGCGTACGAGCGCATGTTTCAGGCGCTTGTACAGTATGCTGAAGTCTTTTTGGACGTTCAAGTGCGAGTATGCAGTGCCAGTATGGATCATTCAGACGTCATTGAGTCTGCGGTGGAGGCGGTGTGGCCACACGCAGTAATTCTTACTTGTTGGGAGCACCTGCTGCGTCAAGTGCGCAAGCAGGTAAAGCTGGAGAAAACCAAGGGTTTTCTTAAGGACACTGGTGAGTTGCAGATTCGACAACTTCATCTAACACGGTCGTTGAAGCAGTTTAGAGCCCTGGTAAAGCGAGTGGTGAAGTTAAATTGTGATACAAGTTGAAATAAAAATTGCTTGGGCGCGACGAAGGGGAAATTAAGCTCGCCAACTGGCTTCAATCCATGTATTTGACTCCGTGATGGGAGCGCTGGAGTGTCAATAGCTCCCCTGTTCCTGGCTTCCTTCCAACCCAGCAGCCAATCGAAAGTCACCACCGCGTCATTAAAGTCATCGTCACGGACTACAAGAAAGCACCGACCGTCACAGTATTAAACTCCGTGCTACCAAGAATCCTACTGTATGATGCTACTAATCTAGCGTCCGGTCCGCATCGCCATTACGCCGAAGGTGTGTCTAGCAATGTGGCTGCGTTGATTACAAACTTACTTACTTTATGCGTTGTTGTGTTTCTTCTATCTAGGTCCTCTGCCTGTTAATGCGATTATGAAGGCGAAAGAACAGTTACTTCTGCCAAACAATCACAGCGTCGCCAGATCAGGAACCCGCGTTCGTATCTTCTTCAACAGCGATAAGGCCATGGTGCTTCCGGTCGCTGAAGCAAACCTGGCCGCTGCCCCCGTGACTGAAGCCAGAACAAACCGGTATGTGAGTTCCCAGCTTTTTACGTTTAAGTTGAACTAACATATTGTTTCGTGTTTTATTTGCGTTGTCATAGACTTAAGAGCTCTTTGCTGGGGAGACTTGGTGCTGTGAAGCCTATCAAAGATGCAGAAGTCTCATTTCTATCGCTGCATCAAGTGATAGCGGAACGGCGGGCGCTCGGACAGATTGCGACATTGACTCCACGCGCAAAATGGAGCTTCGAAGAGGTAAGTTTGTTTCAAAATCACCTATTGCCCGCCAATTCTAACGTTTTCGTTCACATTTTTACAGATAAACTCGACTCGCAATGTTTTTCGGTGCATCTGCAAGGGCTTTATGCATACTGGGTGGGTTTGCTCTCACGTGATAGCTTCGCTTGACTTGTTGAACAGCTCAAAGTTGGTTTAGCTATGCAAAAGATCCCAATGCGAGGGCTACCAGGACGGCCGTGCGCTTCTAAAGGAGGTCTACAACGTGATCAAGATCCGTACGATGTAAATTGACTGATCCAGCTCTTTTCCAAACACCCGGGGAGACCGCTAAAGTGGCCAGTGGTGCAGGAGTTTGATGTGGAGGATGGCGACAAAACGTACAAGGAGCATCGAGTTGGCCAAGTGGCAGGGTGTCGACTGTCAGCGACAGAAGGTGTGTACGTGTGGAGCGTCACCTTTATCCACGGCGACTCGCTCGAATATCAAGTTAATGAGCTTGTCCACGCGGTGCGGCGGGCACACGCATTTGGCACTCAGTGAGCTCTAGCACAGATCATTATGGATTACATTCCTCCCCTTGCTTTCTTAACAACAGATATTCATACAGCACACACTGACTCGCTGTTGCCTCTATTCAGCACTAACTTTCTGTTGGCACCGAGAGCAACAGCTTTTACCAGTCCCTAGCCCTCGCAACAGGCATTCCTACAAAAAAGATCGGCAACAGGTGAGTCAGTGTTTGGGCAACAGATATTAATTAGTACCCGATGGCGAAGGATCGAAGGCGTGCCCAAGCATGTTGCGTATCGGTGAATTTGAGATTTCGGTGCGTGGAGCCTTTCGCGATGCCGTAACGGCTTGAATGCTACGATCAGGGTTTGGTAGTAGTGAAAATTTTGGCTAGTAGTGATACTACTACTACTATCTGACTCAGAGTCGATAGCACTAATACTACTATTAGTAGTTGGAGAACGTCGTTAGTAGATATCACTACTAATAACACTACTATAGCTCTACTATAGCACTACTATCTTCACTGTAGCCATTTCTGCCGCCGCTAAGACGCCAAAGCCGCAAAGTAATAGGTCGATTCTTCTTTGCAGTGGCCTCGTCACGAAGTAGCCAGCCGGAACACACGTTCTATAAATGCTGTTGAACAACCACGCCTCAGCTAAACTCGAGCAAGTTAAGCAGCTGACCAGTAACGCCGACGAGGACATCACCATCTAAGCAAGTAAAATATATTCGCAAACAATACAGTGATACTCAGCAGCTTTGAGCACAATAACAATTCAGACACGCACCAGGATCAGCCACCACGCGATGCCGCCCAAAAAGTGCACTTGGATCCCTAAACTCAGCACGGTACACTCCACGACAAAAAGATATGGACACCAGCGTTGGTGTCCATATCTCAGCAACTACTGGGCGTTTGCGGACGCTATTTAGATATGTGCTACCAATCAGACTAACAAATCGATAGGACGTGGCGAGAAACCGCGAATCGCAGGGCATCTATAGGCTCATATAGAGATAAGTGGTTTTGGCACCGCGACAAAAGTTATGGACAGCAAATTGTATTGGATTTTGTATGGGAGTGAGTGATGGTCAGGGAGAACTCACTGGCTCTCATTAGGCAATTGTATGGGAAGAGGGGCAAGCTTCACGGAGCAGAAGCGCGGGAGGATCAAGGGCCTCTCGGAGGCGGGCGTTGGAGTGCGCGAGATCGCACGGCGGGTGGAGCGCTCGCCCCAAGGGGTCTCAAACGTGCTAAACGAGAAGAGGGACGAGAAGCCGAAGAAGAAAGGGCACCCGAAGGCGTTGACGAAGCGGCAAACACGCCAAGTGGTCAGGGCTGCTGCTACGGGGGACTACACAGCGTCGGAGCTGAAGGCACAGTACACCGTGTCGTGCAGTCTACGGACTGTGCAGCGCCTGCTGGCAAGGGTGGACTTCCTCACCTATGCTAAAATGGACAGGACATTGCCGTTAACCCCTGAGCACAAGGCTGCTCGCCTTGAGTTTGCCGAGCGCATGCTGCTGGCTGCTCAGAAGGAAAAAGGTTTGGGAGCTAATTATTATTTCTGACGAAATTTTTTTAACCTAGACGGACCGGACGGGTACAAACATTACTGGAGGGACCTTCGTCGACCTCCGCGCCGTTACCTGAGCCGTCAGAACGGTGGCGGCTCGCTCATGGTTTGGGGCGCAATCGGATACGAGGGCAAGTCGGAGCTTGTAGTGCTGGAGGGTCGGCAGGCTTCCCACCACTACATCTGGACGGTGTCGGAGCACATGTTGCCGTTCGCCCACCAGCACTACGGCACCGACTTCGTCTTCATGCAAGACAATGCCTCCATCCACGCTTCCTACGATACAACGGACTTCTTCAAGGAGAATGGCGTCACTTTGCTGGCATGGCCCGCACGCTCTCCGGATTTGAACCCAATCGAGAACGTGTGGGCCTTGCTAGCGGACAAGGTGTACAGCCACGGGAAGCAGTACAAGTCGGTGCCCGAGCTCACCGCCGCCGTCATGAAAGCTTGGCACTCTGTCACTATGAAGGAAATAACAACGCTTCTAGACTCGATGGGAAAGCGGTGCTTCGAGGTAGCCAAGAAGCTGGGAGACAAAACGCACTACTAGGCCCACCCTTACCATCACTCACCCCCATACAAAATCCAATAAAATTTGCTGTCCATAACTTTTGTCGCGGTGCCAAAACCACTTATCTCTATATGAGCCTATAGATGCCCTGCGATTCGCGGTTTCTCGCCACGTCCTATCGATTTGTTAGTCTGATTGGTAGCACATATCTAAATAGCGTCCGCAAACGCCCAGTAGTTGCTGAGATATGGACACCAACGCTGGTGTCCATATTTTTTTGTCGTGGAGTGTATTAGTGAGCACGTCTCCGGGTACACACCGCAAAAAATGCATACAGTACATGCCTTGTTCTTGTAATTAGACAAGCTCCACACCAAGTCGATCCCTGCGAGTGGGTTATGAAGGATGTAGTCAGGGATACTGCTAGTGGCTCTGCTCCTAGGTTCTTGAACTCCTGCGTCGCTGTTAGTAAGGCGCGGGCGGCTGCAGACCTGCTTGTAGAAGTATTAGCCAACCAAGATGATGTGTGTTGGCAGCCCTACCGTTTTGAGTAGTGTTCGCACAAACTCTCACTGTATAGCTAACTAGTGTTTGCAAACTGTTTGTTAGTGTTGTGAATCTGGCTTACATGTTTGTGGAGTTAGAGAACATAAAACTATTTGCTTCGAAGTATCATGAACTAAAACGAGTTGAAGCTTTCGTCACTTGTCGTAAGCTGACTTGCGTCTTTTTCCTTACACCAACCAAGATCTCTTCAAACTAAGCAGCACTAGATTACTCTTGATACGCCAGGGTGCGTACACGAAATGTGGACTCAGCAATGGGTGCTGCTGAATTGTGAGCACATTCACTGGCTTCTGAGTAATTCTACATAATGTGACTTAGGAAAGATACCACGTCCGGCATCACCGCCTTGGATTAGACCGGAGGAGGATACAATGTAAATGCCTATGGAGAAGTAAATTATCGACCCACTTATGCGGACGTGACTAAGTTAATAGATAATTCAAGCGTCATCTAACAGAAAACAAAAGGAAGTTGCCCCAAAGGGTTTGCAGGGCGTTATTTGTGTTCGTGAATGACATCCGAACAAGCAACGTCTTTAGAGTGTAGTCAATAGTTTTAAGTAGGCGCAGCGCACGAATTGAAATGAAGTGTACGTACTCGTAAGTTTGAGCACATTCCTCTTTACTCAAAAGCCCGCGACATGTACTCAAAAGTAAGGGTGACCGATCGACAACGGGTAACAGTGTCCATTCGTTTGATCTGCTAGTGATAGTGCAGCCAACATGCAAACGCGTTTGCAAACAGCACTAGCTGTAAGTTAGTGTGTTGTAAAAATCATGAACACGTTTGCGGAGTACACTGGTTTTGATAGATCGACGCACTACTCGAATGGTGAATACAAACTGCACGATGAAGTCTTTGCTTCCTTTCACCTATGGTAGCCTTCCTAGCGCGCTTTAGCTGTTAGTTCCCCCGCCCGAGTATCGAGAAATGAGCTAAAGAGCACAAAGCGCGTGGAGGGGGGGGGGTCGAAAAGCATTTATTGTCGTTCCCTTTGAAGATCTGACGTGGATTGAAGTTCGGGATAGTAGTAGTGATATTATCACTACTATTAGCACTACTACTGACACTTTTTCTCGCTACTATAGCTATGTTACTACTATAAGGCACAGACCCCAGTACTATAGTAGTGATATAGTAGTAGTAGTGACAATGTCACTACTATCTCTACTATTCTGCTGACTATACCAAACCCTGGCTACGATATAACGATTCGCGTTTGTTGGTTAATAATTGATTCGTGCACGTAATATGCCATGATGAAAGAAATAGCTTGCTCGCACGGTCCTCACGATAACAATTTTGGCCCCTTATGATTATGCACCTCGAATTCACCAATGTGTTGCTGGCATGAAGAAGAAAAAGAAGATTCTCCACTTAGTTTTTGATGTTTGGGGACTTTGCAATTGCCGTGACACAATAAATTTTCGAGTCCTTACGCAAGATCTTGTCGACATGACCCGCTCCGTGACGGCGTTCCTCGCACTCGTGCTCGCTCTAGTCCAGTCAGCTACCTGTCTCATGTCACCAGGTTGGTTCAGCGTCTCGATATACCACAAGGCTACGCTAACGGCATCGTGACCTTGTTGACGGGCATGCAGAGTCTTGCGGGACTGAGAAGCAGACCGCAGGCTACATCGACCTACCAAACCGAGTGGATACCCACTACTTCTACTGGTATTTCGAGTCGCGCAGCAAGCCTAGCACCGACCCGTTGATCGTCTGGATTCCAGGGGGCCCGGGTGAGGGCGGCACCTACGGACTGTTGGGTGAGAATGGACCATGCACTGTGAATGACGATCTCTCAACTAAGGTTAACCCGTACTCGTCGACGGCGGTGGCGAACATGGTGTGGGTCGATCTCCCCGGAAACTCCGGGTTCAGTTACTCAACTACCGCAGAAGACGCCGAATTCACCGACGAACGTGTGGACGAGAGCATCTTTTGGTTTCTTCAAGGATTTCTCAAGAAACACTCCGAGCTGCAGGGGCGAGAATTTTTCCTTGTTGGTGAAAGTTACGGCGGTCACTTCGTGACGTCAGCGGCACACTACATCTTGACCAAGCAGCGTGAGTCTGTGTCTACAGAATTAATCGCCATTAACCTTCAGGGAATCGCGATCGGTAACGGACTCGTCGATCCCGTGGAGCTTTTCACGCACTTCGTCAACATGACCAGCAACGCGTACAACATCACGCTAGTGAATGACCTTCAGTTGGCAGCGATGGAAGCACTTCCACATTGCAGAGATCTGATGACCCGGTGTCAAGCCAACAGGTCGATGTGTGGAGTGGCTGGATTGTATTGTCAGCAGACGCAGCTCCTCCCGCTGCTGCGAGCCCATCGAAACCCGTACGACATCCGCCAGGAGTGTCCAACTTCCCTCTCGAATGCGACCGCGTGCATGCGCAAGGTGCCCAAGATCAAGGCGTATCTGGACTTGCCCAAAGTCCGCGACTTCCTCGGGGTCCACCCAAGTCGCAGTGAATGGAATTTCTTGAATCGCACTATCAACGCCGCCTTCTTCTCCGCGCCGAGCTTCTCGGGGTACTTGTCCATGGGTGACAAACTGTCTAACCTGTTGGATGCTGGGCTGCGCGTGTTGCTGTACGCCGGAGACGCCGACATTCTGTGCAACATTTACGCTACTGAGGCCACCGCGAAAAAGTTGAAATGGAGTGGGGCCACAAATTTCAACTCCGCGCCAGAGCATGCATACACGACCTCGTCGGGGCTCGGTACAGTGCAGTCGTATTCACGCCTGACGTTCGTGAAGGTCCGCAACGCCGGCCACGCGGTCCCGGGGGACCAACCCGAACTGGCACTAGACATGATCACCAAGTTCATTAACAAGATATTCTGAGTCGGAGGTATTACAGATGATACCCATTCCGCATCATATGTGCAGTATGACCTCGTATCCCTGCTTATTGCTCAATTGGCGACGCAGATCTCGCAATGGCGTCGTTTCCTGCAGACAAGTACGCGCTCTACAAGCGTGCCACGGCCTTCGTCCTGGACTGGCTGCTGGACGCGCAGGGTCTGGGGGGCACCTCCATTTCCTTCAATTGCTGAGGAATTGGCACGCGACGCTGACATGTGAAAAAAGTGTCATATCCGCTAAGAAATTTGAGAACTATTATGACATTTTGGAGGTGGACGGGGACTATTTTCCTGATGAAGGGAACTTTGAGGTTTCCGAGACCCCCAAGAGCTCCAAGGCGGACAGAGAACGCCTGTTAACAAGGCATTCGCTGAAGATCTGAGGGTGGAGGTGGTTTACTTCTTCTTGGAGCTGGAGGAGCTCGTGGAGGGGTTTTCATCATCTACGACCCAGTGAAAAGAAGGGCACGCGGTCCATGGTGGAGGCCACTGTGGCGGTGAAGTTGACCATTGACATGACGGCTCGACTGCAGTTGAAGTATCCGTCGCTGCAAACGGCGGAGGACGTGGGTGTCGTGCTGATGGATGACTTACCGAAGAACTTCTGGGGTCGAGCGGCCGAGGCAGTGCTGCAGTTTTGGAAGAACTTTGAGGCGGATGGTGCGTACACGTTCGTGGCGGGGATGCTGATAGTGGAGCTCAGGAGCGTGCTGAGTACGCTGTGTAGCTTCACGACGGCGTTCCCACGAACCCCCGACATGGAATGGTGCAGCGAGAAGGGTTCTTTGGAGAGAGAAGGCCCCAGGTACTTGACCTGGTGGCGTATATTTAGGCACTTATTTCGGAGCCTGCTGGAAGCAGGCACTTTGACGTCTAAGTGAGTTACCCTAAACTATTCCTAGTTGATCGTTTTCCCTTCCTGAGGGTGTGGTGAGGCGGCGGTTTGAGGGGATGCGGTTGCAGAGGTTAATCGGGAGTTCCATTAGGGGGATGACTTAGGGGGTTCCAGGAGATGTAGTGATGGAGGTAGTCGGGGGACGGAAATAGACATACGTGGCTTTTGTATCGGAATCGCTCCGGGCGAGACTTGAACCCTCAGTGGAACGCTGGGTTCTTTGGTGATACGTATGGAGAGAAACGGACGCCGGCGTATGCCTTCCTTTGATTTTGCTCCTGCAACAGCTGCCGCACCTCTATAACGCGATCCTCATGGCGAACGGGGGCAAACTTGATACGCCGGCGTGACGAGGTCGTTCTTGGGGTTACTGAACGAGTACTTAACGTCACGTAAAGTGACGGCCCCGCTGGTGTTCGCGTGCATTTGTTGGGTGAGATCTGTGGCGGCGCTCCAAGGGAATGCAGGACTTATTCGCAATGTTGGCGTGGCGATTAAGCCCTGATGGATCGAATTAAAGCCACGGCGGTGAAGCGCGCAGTGCAAACTGGAGACAAGCTAGCGCGCGTATTGGTGAAGCAATGTGAAGTGCAGAGTCAGCAAGCGAGCAAAAGCCACCATTTGGCTCGCGCGAACCCGCTGATGGCAGGCTTCATGATGCCGACGTTCGATCCAGGGATCGGACAATATATATTGGATATTGATTGTCGGTGAGACAGTCATCACAATCAATATTGTACCAATATCAATATTTGCCTCAATATATTGTCATACTTGCACTTAGTATGCCGATATATTGTACTGTACTTGAGTATGTGAGTACGTTGAGTACATGTTAGCATGAATCGTCATCACATATTTCCAATGGTTAGCGAAGCTTTAGCCCTAACTTTATTACCTGTTCGAACATGTCTGACCTGTTCGAACATGTCTGACCTGTTCGAACATGTCTGACCTCGGTCTGCTAAGCGTCAAAACGAAGTGACCAGACAGAAGTGCTCGACGGGCAATGCTGGAGACTCGATTGGTCCTCTTTCATGGCATCTGTCGCTTAAGCCCAAGGTATTATCATCGACGTAATTACCGTAGTAAGATAGGTGTTCGATGTAGCTCTGAAGTCTAAGCGCCTCCCCTCCTACGCATAGGACATCCTTTCGCACGTAGTCGCAGTATCTGCTCAAATTTCTGACGTATACATGTTGACAGCATAACTTGGCTGTAAGGAAAACAGAAACGCACCCCTGCAGACCTCGCCAAATCAAAGCTCAATAAGAAATCAAGTCTACGTATACTTCAACGGCTGGTGACCGCCATCGACCTCTCGACTATCAGTGAAACGTGAGGAGCGCCGTAAAACCTGAGAATCGGTTAAGTGTTGAAGGTTGAATGGGATCTTATGACCAGGGAAGTGCTATTAAGGTTGTCGGAAGTGTTTCGGTAGGCCGCATCCACGCAGAAGAAGAGTGCAAACAGCTTATGGTGCTCTAAAGAAGCTAGGAGGCAGTTTTTCTTCCTGAACAATATTGACAATAAATAGTGGATATTGATGACCCCCGTACAATACAATATTGGTGGCCAACAATATTGCAATTTTACAATATCAATTTTTATTTTCCGATCGAACGGTTCGATCTCCAGTATTTAATAACTGCAGATGGCAAGCGATGTCTTGACGACGTCGACCAGGCTTGATGCCTTCTGTCACCTCTACAACGCGCTTGTGGAGCAAAGATTTCTTGAAAAAAAAAACCTTCTTCGAGGAATTTATTAAGATCTACGAAAAGTGATCTACGAAAAGTGGATCTTCACCCCGACGAGAGCCGCGGCTGTGCGGGGCACTTTCAACCGTACTTACCTGCTCAGCTCGAATTATAACTATTCGACACTCGCATGCTTTCGCGTGATCTTTTGACACTCAACGACGACCTTACCGGCGTATTCCAGCAAATAGTCAACAACGGACCGAACCGGATGGAAACGCTGCGTGGATGGGCTGAAGCCCAATGGATCGATGGATGTGGGGGCACTACCGGGCTCGAACCGTAGAATGCATGTCGGAGCTGCGGCTGTCGGTCGATGTGCGTAAAGGCCGCTGCTGTTATCCAAGGCAAATTCGCTACCCCAGCACTGGTTTGCGATCAGAAATACTTCACATTCCCGTCCACCCACGAATATGGCCGGTTCAAAGTAAAAGAGACACTGTTGATAACGACGATTACGAGGACTACGATGAGGATGGCGAAGATAGCTAGGTATGAGCTGCTCTCCGAGCTTATGGACTTAATGGGGATGAGCTATGGGCCGCTAGACGGAAGCGACCTTAGGTACTTCAAAGCCAAAATCAAGAGGAACCCAGGGCTTTTGGGCATGCTGTCGATGGAGTGCTTGGTGTACACAATATTCGGTGGCTCCAACACTCCGCCCGGCGAGACCCGCGACGACCACTGCACGCTACTTTACCATGCAGCTGCAGGGACCCGAAGCTTGTCGAGTGGATGATCCAGAGCATGCTCCGTGCCGAAAGAGTGCGCAAGTCCGTCGCTGCGCAGCGCGACGAAGAGCGCCAACGTCAGCTTGCAAATGAGTCCACGGACAATGCTGCGAGTTCCCAGAGGAAGAAAAAGAAGAGCAAGGAGAAAGGCAAAAGGGGAAACCTAAAGAGACCGATGGAGTTTCAGCTGCAACCACAACGCCGAAGGAAGAAGAAACTGATGCAGCGGAAGTGTCAAACTTGCTGTTGTCGACCGGCTCAGACACAGCTGAAGGCTCAATTCAGAGCACGCGGCCTTACTCGTTCGAAAACACGGTGGCTTCTTCCACGCGCCGACGCGACCCAAGCATCCCTGCAGACGACAAACGCGACGACGTGGAGTGCGTCTGCAACGCCGTGAAGAAGCTGCAGACGATCGTCGAGGCGTGCGCCCACCCCAACCGAATGAACACGACGGACCGCCGCATCCGCACCTCCGTGGCCTCCGAAGCAGCGCAGATCACGCACCTGATGCAGAAGTTCCACGGCGTCGACCACGCCGCCATCACAGTACCCGCGCTTCCTTCAGTCCGCGAACTGTACGATACGACACCCGACTTCGTGCACTTTGTGCTGCGTACGGCGCAGGTCTTCGTCTCCGTGGACAGGAAGCCCCAGGTTCGCGAGGTGCTGGACGTGCTGAAGAAGCGTCTGCTGAAGACCCCGTTCACCCAACGAGAGCCGCCGCAGTTTCGAGAGCTGGTGGAGACGTACACCGCAGCACGTAACGCGATTGGGCTTGGGACGCACCTCGAGCTCCGACACCTTTCGAGCGCTCGAATGGTACCTAAGCAGCGCCGTAGAGAGCGTCAAGCTGCAGACACAGCTGAACAAGATCTACTTCGAGTACTCGACCGCTGACGCATACCGCGCCTACCAGTTCGAGAACGCCATCGACGCAACCTCCGGACTGAGTGGCGTCGTGTGCTTTGGCAAGCGCGCGGTGCACGTCGTGTACGGCTGCAGTAGCTGGCCAGAGTACGTGAGCTAGTGCTGCAGGTGGTCGAGCAAACCGGCGTCAAGTTCAATGCGCGCACCTCGCAGCTGTGCGTCCCCACACTGCGCTTCGGGGATGTTATCTTCTCCTCCGCCGGCGTTGTCCGCGCAACTTACGCGCCATGAAAGGCAGCAATATACGACAACTTCAATGTTGCTTCAATCCAGCTGGTTTGCTCTCATTGGGTCGTCACGGTACCACAATAACGGTACAAATTGCTAAAATGCTGCCAACAAAGCACCGCTCCATTCTCGAAATTTCTCCTGCTGGACGACGCTCCAGAGTCCAAGGTGGCGACGTGGCAAGCCGTCCATTTGCCGCCGCTGTAGACGCACGCCAGCTGTTCAGCATACAACAACAAGGAGAACGATAGGCCCGAGTTTACCTTCTCGCCCATTTATCAATTTTCCATCCACCCAACGGATCCGACACTAAAAATCAAAAAGACCCAGAGAGGGACCAATTACGCAATTATGACGGATACTTCGACGCGCGTGCGTCTGCTAGTAGCCCTACTATTCGCGCTCTGCCTCTCGGCCGTGCTGGCCATGGACCCGAGCAAGGACTACTACAAGGTGCTGGGCGTGAGCAAGACGTTCTCGGACCGGGAGCTGAAAAAGTCGTACCGGCAGCTGGCGCTCAAGTTCCACCCGGACAAGGCCGAGAATGCCGAGGACAAGGAGAAGGCCAAGGAGAAGTTCGTCGAAGTGTCGGAGGCCTACGAGGTGCTGTCGGACCCGGAGAAGCGCAAGGAGTACGACGAAGCGCGGCTCTTCGGCGGTGCGGCGGGTCCTAATGGAGGCTTCCCGGGCGGAGGCTTCGGCGGTCAGGGAGGTCGACGCCGCTCCACTGACGAAAACATGGCGTCATTTACGAAAATGTTTGAGAATATCTTCGGTCACGGCTTCGGGGGAGGCGCGGGGGCGTCGCGGGCGCTGGCGCGGGCGCTGGCGGCTTTGGCGGCGGCGCCCCCGGGGGGGCCGGGGGCTTTGGAGGCATGGGTGGAATGGGAGGAATGGGGGGCATGGGTGGGATGCCCAACGAGTTCCAGTTCAGCGGCATGGACGGCTTCGGTCATGCGCAGCGTCCGGGCAGGGGTAGCGCGTACAGTGGCAACCGCCAGGCTCGACAGCCCACGACGCTGTTCGCGTCGGATTCGCCCGTGCGGTCGCTGTCCAAGAAGAAGTTCCCGGGCAAGGAGGCCAACAACGAGTGGCTGGTGCAGTTCTACGCCATGGACATGAAGTGCGCGGACTTCCGTGGCAAGTACGAGAACATCGCAAGGGATCTCGAGGGCAAAGTGCGCGTGGGTGCTGTCAATTGTGACAAGTACGAGGATTTCTGTCGCTCGAAGGGCATCAAGACGCACCCGTCGTTCGCGTACGTGTGGGACGGAGACCTGACCAAGTACGAAGGGGAACTGGACGAGTACCAGGTGTACAACTTTGCCATTGAGAAGCACATCGCGCGTCTTCAGCGTATGCGCGAGGCTGGAGAGCTGGAGAAGCTGCACGCGGGCAACGCGGCCAAGTTGTGCAACGTTGGCAAGCACGCGACGTCGAGCGCGTCCTCTCTGTGCGCAGTGTTCGTGCTCTCGGGTGACAAGAAGAAGCGCGAGCAGGAGATGAAGGTGGCGCAGCAGGTGGCGGCCAGGTTCCGTCACTCCAAGAGCCTGAAGTTCGCATACGTGGACTGGAAGACGCAGCAGCGCACGGTGCGGAAGCTGGTGGAGACGGCAGTCGGCCACAACCACAGACGCCAGGACCCGGGTCTGCTCATCATCCGTACCAAGCGTGGCAAGACCCGTGTCGGCGTGCACTCGCTGGACGCCGAGTTCACCGCAGATGCGTTATCTGCCACGATGGAGCGCGCTGAAGGCGGCGATCTGTCGCTGGCGACCGTGCACGGACCCGTGAATTTCCGCTAAGAGTGACGTAAGTTGTTGGCAGTAAGCTCCCTTTTGACTAATTCATTTTATAGAGTTCCTACACTCCCGATAAAGGCCCACCCGATCTTCACGCAACATTTTTTTTCTTGTATTACTTCAACAGCATGATGCCCATACTACATGTATTGTGTCCCAGTTTGGGATCTCCATAAGCGTCATATAACACCCTCCCTACAAGGCTCACGGAGCGTCCTTGCCCCCCTCATAGAGCCTCCAAGCAATCTTGGTGACCACCGCTGGAAGACTCTTTCGCGTCGTCAGCGCTGGCGCAAAGCCCGATAATGAGACTTGATGAGTGATGGCTTGGACCTTGGTACTGCAAGCGATCTTCCACGTTGAAGTTGGCAGCTTTTCAACTTTTCATTTTGATTTTTGTTAAATCTGTCAGTTCTTGTTTTGAAGAAAAAACTATCGGCGTTGAGGCACTTCACAGAGAAAATCTGCAGCTTCTGGTCTCTTCATCGGTATTCAATGTCGAACTGGTCGCAGGCATCTGGAAAGCAGGCCTGAACAATCTTCACGTCCGGGAACTTCTTCGTGTGGCAGATCTCCGCGAAAAATTGCTGGCTTCTAGCGAAGTACTGTGACGATGCCATTGGGCTGAGGCCCATTCTTCAGAACATCCCTCATCGCTGGATACAGCTCGTGGAAGAACACACAACAGCAAGAGATGGTCGTGGACAGGCACAACTGAAAAGTAGCACGTGCTGGAAGAGCTGCCACGCACATTCCTTCATCAGAGACGCAGCTCAATCGAACGAAAGAGTTCTTCATCTTGATGCCCATCGCACAAAGAATTGACCAGTCGACTGTCGTGGATGCCGCGATTGGATCGGCCACAAAGTGCTCCACGTGACGATTCGTCAGCTCTCCATCGTTCTCCAGCAAGTATTTGAGTGCATCCCACTGCATGTCGTTTAAGGCGCGTAACTCGCTCTGCACCTGGAGGTAAGTCGGGTTGAACTGCTCCAGATACTCACCCAGAGCTTCCAACTTGAACCATCTCTCCCACTCGAGCCATTCAAGAAGCCATTTCTCTGCAGTCGATGGTGAAGGCGACCAGCGATCCAAACACACCAGGGGCTCCACTGGAATACGCAGCAATTCCAGTTCGAAGGGGGCGCGTGAAGGCGTACCGGTGGTCGATGTCCGTGAAAAAGTTACGCATCTGTGACTCTCAAAAGCGTTCCAGCTTGATGAAACGCTCACATTGACAAAGGGGCATGGGCCTTCTGGACGGATTCCCGGGTGCTGAAGCAGCTTGAGGCCTCCAATCCCAAGGAAACCAAAGTACGAGTTTGCCGGCCGCCACAGTGTAAGGGCGTCCATGAACTTCTGAGCCAAGTCTGCCAACCAGCGATCAATTGGCCAACGGATGCCCGATCGCTGCAACTGATCTCACGGTCAATCGCCTTCCCTTATTGCAACCAAAAAGTTTCCTCGTCGGCCACATCCAAGCTACGCACGTGGAAGAAGACGCACGCGACATCGGCGCACTCTGGGCAGGTTTCAATCCAATCCATCACACCCAGAGCAAGGAGCGTCTTCCCAAACTTCGGGTGGCCACACAGTAACAAACATCGACGCCTCCATATTGTACTCGAGAAGCCAGCACAAACTTCCTGGAACGCACCAATTGTTTCAAGCGGCACCGAGACACCACTCGGATGCACTGGGCCCCTGTACGCTACGGACATCCGAGACAGTGGTCGATCTGGAGGGAGAATGACCAATACATGCAGGACCGCTTCTCCTATCGACGCCCTTGATGCCGCCACTTCATCAGCTGAAAGTCCGACATTTTGTAACCAAGCTCGCATGTCGTCGAGACGCTCGAAGTCAGAGATATCCACTAGACCCTCCGCCTCGCGGGCTGCGAGCCACGTGCCGTTCTCCCTTCGAGCCAAACGCAGTCGAACCTTGGTACTTAAGTATATGGGACTCCCCACTCTTCTTGCGCCGCGATAGCCCGAAGGAGGGACTCAACCGTGTCATGTTGCCGCATCACCACCGAGAACACGGGCAGCTCTTGCCCGGGCGCGTTGGCCGTTAAGCTTCACTCAACGTCTCATAGCAACTTAAGTACAAAATGTACATCCTTTCCTTTCGCAATCACCCAAAAAGTCGAGTACATGCAGAGAAGTACCAGCAATCAGAGCGGCCCAGCTTAGCAACGGCCTTGGTTGCACGTTTCACCTTCCAACCATCTCTGCACGTTGCTACTCAAGTAGGTCGTTGGGCGAGAAAAGCCGCGAGTACCGCTTGCGCAGTTTCTTCGTCTAGCTCTTCGAGCTCTTCTCCATAGTCCTGCTGGAGGTGCACTTCTCGCAGAACAGGGGTGCCCGCAAACCCAAAAATGAGAGAGAGGGCATGGCGATCGATTTGTCCAAGTGAGGAGAATCCATAAGACTGCGTCTTGCCTCCATCCGTTGGCAAGTGATTCGCTGAAATAACACTCAGGAACGCAGCCTTACTAGCGATTGGCACTTTAATCGATCGATCGACCCGCGTGTTGTGATGCTTCCGGATGAGATCAACGAACGCTTCTTCGTCCGCGCCCAGTTCGAGATACTCGACACTTCGATTCTTCGTCAGCATGTCCTGGAGAGCCTCCGCCTCTCGCGCGGAGCTGCGCGCGTTTAGACTCGGATACACGCGCAGCTTGCGCACACGCTGGACGAAAGGGTTGCTCATATCACTCAACGCGCGCGAGATTGTGTCGACGCTGGACCAATCAATGTCGTGTTCTCCGCCGCAATCTTCGTCTAGCGTGAAGTCGCTGACGTCGAACTCCACATCCGAACTCCCACAGATAGCTAGTTTCTCCAAGTTCGGGCATAGATCAAGAATCTCTTCCTCCCCTAGCTCCAAATGTGGCACATCCAGCGTCAATGACTTCAGGAAGGGCCCGACAAGAGAGAGAAAGTATGGAAGACCGTCGGTGAATATCGTCTCGAACTTCTCGAAACTCAGCGTCAACGATAATAACGGACGAGAATTTTCTTCGACCGCACTAGCGTCGCTGAACACCAAGTCGCGACGCTGTACTCGGCACCTTCCAAAACCGGGCACGATGACGTTCACCCACTCACTGCTGCCATCATCGCTGAGGGTCCGTATTCCCCCAACTGGAGTCGGGAACGTGAGGGGTGTCGAGTCCTCGCGAGGCTCATCGTCGTCATCAAACTCCCACTGGATCGGCGCGTTAGCGTTCAGCGAGGCATCACGATCGACGACTTCGCCACGAGGCAACCCGAACAGCTCCTCTTCGGGGTGTTCAGCATCCAAAATGGAAGCGAACGACTCGACATCCTCTTCACTGAGGGTCTTAATCCGAGCAAGCGCGAGGGATTCCAACGCGGAGCACGCACGCGCGCGTTTAGAGAAGAAACTGTAAGCGATCCACGCCCATCATTCCTCCGTCGACACTCGTTCGAGACCGGGGAAGGCTAATAACATCGCCAGAATTTTGGTCGCCTGATTCACGACCATCGCCGAGCCCATGGCTTGAACATCTTCCGTTTCCAGCTCGGGGTGGCACTTCATCAGCACAGTATCAATCTGCAGGCTAGTGGAATCCCCTAGACCCACCGCAAGTTCCGAGCAGTAATTAATCTCACGAGGGCGGCGCGTGCTGCTAAATAAACTCGCCATCACCTTGCCAAAGACTTCCGTCGCCTCGCTGTCGTCCCCAATACGTCTGCTTCCCCACTGCGCAGTCGTCTTCACTTCGGAGAACCGCATCCCATTGGAAATCAGCTTGCCGAACCGCTTCGCCATCTTCGGCCACTCCGTCATTCCCTCCAAGTCGGCAGTCATGGGCTTGAGTACAAACGTGCATCGTAGCTGGCCTTGTGCTACTTGCTCCGTCTCCAGACGTTGCCACAGTTCCTGAATTGTCTGCTCACTTACCAGCACGTTCTTCATAATCTTGGGCCCTCCGTCCGAGGATAAGCCGTGACACGGATAGAAACACCGCACTGGGATCACCACGTCGACGCCAGGGCCATCGTCAGCATTTAAGTTCGAGTCCAGCGCTGCAATGTTAGCCAGCGCGTTGACATATTCCTTCGTGGGGGTCGTACGGTGGTCGACACCACAGAAGAGTACCAGATCGAAGCCAACGTGGTCTTCGAAGCACGTTCTCCAGTCCTGGTCTTGGTCCAGAATCAGGTAGTACTCAGCGGGGATATCCCTCGCCCACCTGGCGTCCCATTTACTACCCCCTAACTTTACCCCACAATAATTGGAGAGCAGATACTTCCAGGCCGCTTGGTCCACGTGGGCCACTGCCGCCAATAGGGCGAGCGCCTCTCGCACTTTCTTGAACTTGGCTCTAAACTCCGTCTCGCCCGTCCACTCGTCTAGTCCGTACTCGTACTCGTCGCCGTTCTCGTCCTCCGTCATGCCGCAGCGCATGGGCAGCTTCACCTCGAGGAAATATTTTTCGTCCGACCAGAACTCCCACTCGCGGTCCACGCGCTTGTACGTGATGAGGTCCTTGAGGGCGAGGCACCACGGCCGCAAGAAGCCCCAGCGCCGACCCAGCTCGGACTTGCGTGGTGCCATGTTGCTGTTGACTGGCCAAGAAGTCTGATTGCTCAAGGACCAAAACTCGTTTAAGTACGCTGTGATTTCGGTGTTTTTGTCCTAAATGAAATGAAATGAGATACATTTTCGCGTAGCCGAAGTTATGCCTGCGCTAGACTCAATTTTGCTAGTCGGCGGCATAGAGTGGTGTCCGCATATGTCGGGTCTCCCGCTGCAGGCAGCGAGTCGAGGATTGATGCCAGAAGTGTCTTCCATCTTGTCTTGTCCAGTGCTAGTTGTCGGAGGTCGTCAAGGTCGCGCGCACAGCGCAGTCGGTGTCCGGATCCACTTGAAACGAGGTCTGCGTCCAGTACGAGAGGCAGCGTTGTGCGCGGTCGGCCGCGCCACTTACCTGCATCGCTTGGAGCAAAGTAGGCCGCCATTTGAGCAGACGCCGGGATATTAGGGCGCCGCAGGATGTGACCGAAGAGGCCCCACCTGGACGCCGTGATACGATGTCGGAGCGGCCGCTCGTTGCAGAGCTCGTAGAGGCCTTGATTGGAGATGTGACGAGGGTAACGAATGTTGAGCACGTTGCGTAGCTGCCGGCGATGAAAGCTCTCCAGGCTGTGGAGCTCTGACTGCGTCAGAGCCCAGGTCCCGCTGTTGTAGAGTAGAACTGGCAACACGTAGCAGTTGTAGAGGCGGATCCTGGTCTTGTCCGTCGTGACGTGCGGCCGTAGCCACACCACAGAGAGCCGATTGAGAGCCGCTGCTGCCAGTGTCTTTCGTCTGTTGATATCTTCAGCATCGCCGAGTAGTGATCCAAGCTTTTTAGTTGATCGCCACGTCTCCTCCGCGGCTCGGGTGTGTCTGGTTTCGCCTGCTGGCTGGACGTGTCGCTGAATCCGTGTGAGCTCGGTCTTGGCAATGTTCATCTGGAGCGACCATCGCGCGAGGATCGCCGGTGCGCGCTCGAGTATGAGGTCGACCACTGCCGAGTCGCGGCAGATGAAGTCTGCGTCGTCGGCGTAAACCACCATTTGCTCCAGGAGCTGGAATGGGACATCTAGTTCTCTAGCTACATCACGAAGAGCTGCCTCCAAGTAAACTACAAATAAAATCGGCGAGAGGGAGTCGCCCTGGGGGGTGCCCGTATTACTCTCGAAAGGGGTAAGCGTTTTTGACCCTGCTCGAAGCGCCAAAGTGGTGTTAGTCAGGAGCATCCGAATGAGTCGGACGTCGTCACGGGTCAGGAATGTTTCTAGAACGGATAGGAGCCGCTGCCGATCGATAGTGTCGAACGCTCTTGAGAGGTCGATACCGAGAACATGAGTAGTTTCTTGGAAGCGTTGGGCCCGGGCACACAGCCAACGATGTGTCCACACCGCGTCAGCGGTGTTGCGGTTCTTTCGGAAGCCGCTCTGGTTGGGCGACAGGAAGCGGTCAACCGCTGGGGAGATTCGCCGGAGAGTAACTAGGAGACAGCTTTCCTGATGCTGTTTAGGAGGACGATTGGCCGGAGACTTGAACATTCCCCACGCGGTTTGTGCGGCTTAGGGAGGCACAGCAACGTGCCTGCCCCTAGGTCGAGAGGTTCTCCACGTTCAAAGCTTTTGTTCAGCAGTGTAGCGAAGCGCGGAGCCAGCACATCAGCTCCGTATTTGAGGAGCTCGGCTGGAATGTCGTCGGGGCCAGACGCTCGGCGGTTATTTAGTTGACGTAGTGCTTGGCGGACCTCGTCGGCCGTGATGGGGCAGTCGAGGGCGCGGGCTTCATGATCCGGAGTGACGGGTGATCGCGTAGGTATAGCAAACTGGGTCTGAAAATATGAGCGAACACGGGTGTTAGTCGTAGCCTGGCGGAGTATATACCTACCTGTAGTGTCTCGTAGCATAAGGGGATCGGCTTGTCGTGGTCGAAGTGCGCGCACAGCTTCGTAGAACTGAGCTGTATCGCTGAGGCTTTCGATCTGGCAGATTTTTTCGTCGAGTTCCTGGTTAGCGAGGTCACGACACCGATACTTGATCTGGTGTAGAATTGCATTGCGTTCTCGGCGGAGAGCACTTGTACTTGCGCTGCGGTCATTGTAGATGCGTAGCTGGAGAGTTCGTTGGCGTGCCGAGAGCTCTCGTAGAATGGCATCGTCGTATCTGTGGTGTCGTTGGCGCGGGGAGCTGAAGTCGACTGTCGTTTCGGCTGTCTGATTAACTAGGTCGAGGGTCGTTTTCCACTGCCTGGGGATGGAGAGCGCGTCGGCGGCCGTGTTGCTGGCGAGGGTGTGCTGCAGCGCATTGCTGTACTTGGCTCGGGTCTCGTCGTCGTGGATGAGCTGGTCGCGTGCGAGGCGAAGTGGGCGTTCGGTGCGCTGATGGGGCTTGAGTCGAAGTCTCTGAGAGTGTTGAAGCACGAAGTCTGCCGTGACGAGCTTGTGATCGGAAGGTGTGTTGGTTCCACCCCATGATTGAGCGTCCATGCAGAAGCACCTGCAGTTCTGTGGGCAGAGGATATAATCGATCTGATTGTAGATGCAGACATCGGTCCTGCGTTGGCTCCAAGTGGTCTTGTGCCTCGCGCGTTTTTGGAATCCTGTGTTAGTGGCAAAGAGGCGAAACGAGTCACAAAAGTTAGCTAGAGCATGGCCGTTGCGGTTGCGCACTCCTCGTGCATGTGGTCCCAGGAAGGATTCGCCGCTCTGTCTCCGGCCGAGTTTGGCGTTGAAGTCTCCAGTAATGATCGTGATATCGCGGCTGGGCAGAGACGCTAGAGAAGCATGTAGGTCCATGTAGAACCGATCGACGTCATGAAGGGCCCGGCCGCTGTGAGGCGCATATGCAGAGACGATGTTGACACGGCCTGTATGGGGCAGTACCAGTTGAAGGATGCCGATGCGATCGCTGTGAGCCCAATAGCGCCACAAGTATGGTCGCAGACGAGCTGAGACGGCAAAGCCGACGCCGTGTTTCTCCTGTGTAGCGGGTAGAGTTAGTAGGGTGTAGTATCCGATGAGCTTCCGGCCAAGTGTGGGTATTTTGGTCTCTTGGAGGCCAAGGACGTCGACTCTGTAGCGCAGGAGATCTCGTGGTAGTGTGTCATGTTGCCTGCGGTGCGAGTTGAGTGACTGGACATTAAACGTGCCTACACGGAGGCGGTTAGTCTGGTTAGGACGAGATGGAGGAGGGGGGTTGACAGCGGAGACTGCTGGTGAGCGGAGGCTGAGACCCGCAAAGGACTTGCAGATGCCCGAGAGCACCTGCCGGAAGCCCGAGACCAGCATCATGCTAGCCACGCGTTCCGGGGGAGGACGTCACCCCAACCCCTCCAAAAAGTTTTTGTCCTAGAACCAGCAAAAAGGACCAGAAATGACTTGTCATTTGTATTGGAGGGGATATGATCCGGGTAAGTACGACAGTGTCGTGTATAACAAGTACAATGGCCCGGCGTAAGTTACATACTGAACGCAAGTGAATCTCAGATATTTGTCCTAGAGTCAAGGACAAAACGAAAATCATATACGTTATTAATGACACTGTGTATATAGCCTTTTTGGCATGATGGACAATGGTGGACAGTATGCGAGACACAGACTTTAAAGATGTAAACAAGGGCTTTCTTCCCTAGGAGTATGATAGTGTATCTCTAAAAACTCCGGTCAGGGTTAGCTTTAACCCTATCGTTAACGCCATACATTTCTGTTTGAAGGGACACCATACAAACTTCAAGTCAAATGCAGTAAAAAGATGCATTATGTATCATTTTGCTGTATTAGGTTTACAAGGCTATCCGACCAGACGTATAGGTGATAAGAGGTTTTAGGCGACCTTTCAATCAAAAAGATACATGAGGTATCATTTTACTGCTTCGCTATGATTCGCTGATGATTCACAAAAATACAAGTATAGGCAGTACCGCGAGAGCAGCCTCTCAAAAAGTCTCGATAGGAGCAGTACCGTGTGGATCACAGCGTCGGATGATGTGGCACACACACACCTCGCGCCAACATTCCCGTGAGAAGGCCAGGCCCACACAGCGGCGTCAACGCAGCGCCGAGTTCGGTCAGAAGCAGCCCTCATCCGCACAGTGCTTGAGCCGCAAGCCCTTGCTCTGGGCGCGCTGCGCTATTGCTGCGCCAAGGACAACACCAACTAAACCTCGACGCCAGTCCGTGCTCCAAAGCTGGGGATGTCATGGCCAGACAAAGCACCACAGCATCAGTTAGATGCATGACAGCAGCACTACACGTTTGGTGGCCATGTCCAATAGATGAAAATGATTGTAAAGGAGCCGTCGCCGCAGAACGTAAGTGCACGAACGGTTGTGGTCACGCTGGACGTGGTCAGCAACCATACTGCGAGGGCGTTCAAGGGCGACGCGAAAGACGGGTGTTGCTTCGATACCTACGGATGGTAGATGCCGTGGTGTCGAGTGCAGATACAGTGTGGATGTTACAGCGATACCATCCAGATCCTCAAGACACAATCGTACACGACCACGTTGTATGAAAAAACTGATAAGTGCTCAAATGGACCAAACATGTTGGTTTTTGTATCGCATAGGGCTGTATTGGCTCTTCTAGTCGTAGTGCTAGTAGTACTAGGCTGTAGTCTCTTTTAGTGTGGGCCGAAGCAGTGCTCGCCAATCTCATTCGTTAGCACAAGCGTAAGGAAAGCCCGTGAGGCGTGCCAAAAACTAGGTAGAATGGCAAGTCTCGTTGAAGCAAACAACTGCATGATATTGTTACCTTCATAATGCTCAGTTCCTGACATAACTGCTTGTGCTATCCATGGAGGTCGTTGTGGCCTTGATGACTTGCAACGGCGACATCGTCGACGACGTCGCTGGGCGGCAAAGCGACTGGAATGGGGATCGGGTGGCGGGTCCATTTGCGTCCTTGACACGCCCGGGGCTTCGACGGCAGGTTCGTCGATACCGAGCGTGCTCTTGCTCGTGGTTGCTGGCAACTTGGAGCCCGTGACCAGCATGACCCCGCTCGGGCCATCGCAGCCTACAATCGCAGTCAGTGCTGGCGCGGTGGGGTGATGACGCGAGTTCCAGTCGGCGTTGTTCTAACGTTGGCACTGCGCTCCACTTTCGGAGTGCCCAGCAGCGATGCTGACCGCTTGGTCACAGCATAACTTGCGCGATACCGTCTCGTATCCGGAAGGCCGACGAGGCCGTCACACGACAAGCAACTCACGTGGCCGTCGAGCGTGTTATCCGCTGTGGGGAGGGGTTCGCGTGGACAAGCCTTGCTGGCGCCCAGCGTCCCGGTGGCGTCGGCAACCAGCAGCATGCCGCTCACGCAGTCGTCCAGCGCCACAGGGGCATCGGCGACCAGCAGCATGCCGCTCTCACAGCAATCGTCGGGCGTCCCGGTAGCGTCGGAGGCTGGCAGCATGCCGGTCACGAAGCAGTCGTCCAGCATCCCGGTAGCGTCGGAGGCTGGCAGCATGCCGGTCACGTTGTCGTCCAGCTTCTAGCCGTCGTCGGTGACCGCGGCAGCATCGTCGTTCCGCTTCTGGTCGTCGTCGGCGATCGGCAGCACGCCGCTCATGCAGTCGTCCAGCTTCTGGTCGTCGTCGGCGACCGGAGGCAGCATGCCGCTCACGCAGCAGTCGTCCAGCGTCCCGGTGGCGTCTGCGACCGGCGGCACCATCGTCGTTCAGCTTCTGGCCGTCGTCGGCGATCGGCAGCATGCCGCTCATGCAGTCGTCCAGCTTCTGGTCGTCGTCGGCGACCGGAGGCAGCATGCCGCTCACGCAGCAGTCGTCCAGCGTCCCGGTGGCGTCTGCGACCGGCGGCACCATCGTCGTTCAGCTTCTGGCCGTCGTCGGCGATCGGCAGCATGCCGCTCATGCAGTCGTCCAGCGCCACAGGGGCATCGGCGACCAGCAGCATGCCGCTCTTACAGCAATCGTCGGGCGTCCCGGTAGCGTCGGAGGCTGGCAGCATGCCGGTCACGTTGTCGTCCAGCTTCTAGCCGTCGTCGGTGACCGCGGCAGCATCGTCGTTCCGCTTCTGGTCGTCGTCGGCGATCGGCAGCACGCCGCTCATGCAGTCGTCCAGCTTCTGGTCGTCGTCGGCGACCGGAGGCAGCATGCCGCTCACGCAGCAGTCGTCCAGCGTCCCGGTGGCGTCGGCGGCTTGCGTTGTGGCATCCTCAGAGGCGACGTGGATGGGGCTGAGTATCGTGTAGCGACTGGCGAGTGGGCCGTAGCGCAGTGTAGGACGGAGGTGTCGGCAGCAGCTCGCAAATCGCAAAATGAAATCCAAATCCGGGAAGCTCGGAATCCGAGCTTGGCGCCGACCAATCGCATGGAGGTATAACGTTCCACCAATCACGGATCAAATATGTAGGATTCCGCCAATCACGTGGCACGAGCAAAAGATCCCGCCAATTACACTTCGAAAATGCCCCAAAAGCGAACCCGAAGGAAAATCCTTTGCCTTCGACTGACCCATCTTACTTTTTCTTCAACTTCGATTTAGAACCCCTAATAATGTCTATGAGCAGTCAAAATGGAGATGGGTGCCGCGAGGCTACATGCTGCCATAGTACGGGTATGCGGGTACTCAATAATAAGAAGTTGGATTGGAAGCTCGGCCATATCTTGAGGCTCGAGGCAAGTTATTCCATCGCGGGGATCCACCTACCACAATCTTTTGTTTGAAATGTACACTAACGGTCCCCACTAACCAGCTAGACCCCAGTAACGACACGGACTTCGCGCTAGTGGGGTGATCGGCGACCCCAGAGAGGCCAATAGCACTGCAGCACGCTGCCGGGCTATGGCAATCACTACCATCCACCCTGGACAAACGCCACCGGTGAAATGCCCCCACACCCACCCACCCACCCACCCACTCGTCCCAACGTTGGCCCAGAAGGAAAGGTAGGGCCCCAACCCCATATCGACCACGAATTGGCAGTATGCCTACATGGTAGGCATGGTGGCTAATCAATTATAGCACCGGCGGCTACTCAATTATAGCACAGGCGGCCAGGGCTGCCGAATATGGCATTTTTATTTATTAGCGCAGATAAAGCTTCATAAATAATGCAAGGAGCTTGTCATTTGTACCTGCATAAATAATGTAATGTATTCGAGCAATAAATAAATAATGTGGTGCAACTCAACGTGTATTAGACGTACTGTTACTCACACTAATTGACGCGATCGACTGTCGAAATGTCCCAGAAGTCAGCATTCTCGCGCAGAAACAAAATTGTTTCCAGCGTAGCGGGCTGGAGGCTGTTCCGTTCTTGAGCAAACGTGGTACGTGCCACGCTGAAAAACCGCTCGACCTTGTTCGAGGTCGGTGGGATGCTGGAGATGAGGTCTTAGCGAGGCTTTCGCGCCTCGAGCCGGTGATGCTTCTCGAGACGCTGGGCAAACGAGCCCTCTGGTTCCTCTCCACCGTCTTCTGCACCGTTCGTGGTGGCGGCCGAGCTACACGCTAACGCACGCAGCGCCCGTTCCTCTGCAGCGGTGAGTCGGACGCTGCTGTCCTTCAGGACACGCACACAACCCACTTAAAAATCAGGGCTATGGACGAAATTATATACAGAAACGAAATTAGTATTAGTGAACAATTTCACTGAGTAATAAGGTGGTACATACCGATGTAGTCAGCAAAAGCCGGGTGAGCTGCGATCAGCCCGTCAAACCACACTCTCGCATCAAGGAGAGTAACATCACTGCCTTGTAGAGCCTTTGATACAGACTCGATGTCTTTCAGCTCGGCATAGAGGTCCTTCAAGCGCCGCTTGCAGGCCGGAGACGGCAGCAATTCCAGGATATCATCGTCATCGGCGTCCAGGAACTTGGCCAGCTCATGATACCGATGCACCATAGCAAAGGTAGAGCCCCATCGCGTATCCTAGCGGATAACTGGGCGCAGCGGGGTCTTGAATCTGATATTAGAGGCAAAAATATAAAAATATCAGTCCGATTAATACAATCAATATTAATATTAATCCGAAGTATTAATAAAACAAAACTTACCGAAGTTTGGTTTCAGCGTGCGAAGCTTCAGCATGTGCGCTTGCACGACCGCCAAATCGTCTTCGTACTGCTCAAGGTGGCGTTGCACAGCCCGGTTCAGCCTGTGACTCGCACAGCCAATCAGAGGGACCTGCATGATGGTAGCCAGGCGCCTGTTTAAGGAGCAGTTGTGTGCGACCAAGTAAACGCAGCCACTCAGCGTTTTGCCAAACCGCTCGAGCAGACCAACCAGGAAATCTCGGCGCGCACGTGCCAAGAGGTCATCGTCCGGCTCTTGGATGATTGGGTCCATGCTCAGGAGAGCGGACTTAGCAACACCATTGATCTCGTAGCATATGAACACTGCGACATAGTGCACCAATGCATGACTCCAGCCATCCAACATGAGCCCGAAACGATCCGGCAGCTCCGCCGCGATGTCCAACCCCACCAACTCCGCGACCGCCTCCATGCGCGCCTTCAGGGTCTCGACCGAAATCGGTCCAGGCTCGTGTATCTGCAAAAGTAGTACTTCATAATTAGTATTCGTAATTCGCATAATAATAGTACTTTGAGCGTACCTTCGTGCGAGTGAGTTCTCGCAAAGACGAGGGGCAGGTTAGCCTTGACGACTCACTCCAGCCAGCCGAAGCGGTTCTCCGACGTACGTCGAGCGTAGTGAATCAGTGAGCCGGTCTCAGCTGTTGTTGCAGCGCGCATCTCGGCTTGAAGCCCGGGTGCTCTCGGCGGACGTGCTGCATCAGGTTGGTAAACCCGTTGCGCCTTGTCTGCTTCCGCACGGTACCGCATCGGCAGCGGGAGTAGTCGGGCACAGGCTCGTCGTACTCATCACTGCACGGTGTGAAGAAGTACACCGAGACCTGCGCGTTGGAGAAAGATGGGCGAGGGCGGGGCGCGCGCAGCATGCTTGTTGAGGTGAGGAGGTCTTTGTGCCGTTGAAAGTCGCAAAATGATGTTTAGAGCTAAGCAGGGAGCCACTTGCCACGCCTGCCAAATGGTTGGTTTCCAGACAGTTATTAAATCTGCATATTACTTACTGTATGAGTCTAAGCTTTCCTTTGTTCGCATACTACAGCTTGTATGATTATGAGATAGTATCATAAATTATGTGTGTGGAATAGTAATCTGGTATCATAAATAATGGTACGGTCCAGGGCGCCGCTCATAAATTATTCAATAATATTTATGGCAATTACTTGAGCGTCAATTTATTTTTCGGCTGCCCTGCAGGCGGCCCGGGTGGTCCCTAAGGACTAGCTCACGCTAAACAAAGCGGTCAATTGATGGCGCCGAACGATGGTTCACTCAGGATAATGGTAGATAGTGTAGTGACGCGTTGCTGGATGGCTTACTTCCAGCTCACCTAACACTTACAACTGTTCGACTTACCCATCGTTTTAATAGAAGTCCACCCGCGCCATAACACCACCCACCTAATGGCACCTGGTTGCTATCATCCGGTCGCTACAGTATCGGAGCCTTTGTAGGCTGGCATAGCTTCTTTGTAGAACGCATCAGCAATGCTGATATAACGTTGAGTGCCAAAGCCTACCACGCTCGCAGGTATACCTACTTTCGAAGTAGATGCTGAATCAGGAGACATATCTAGTCATAACCTTCCTAAACTAGTGATCTATATATTCCATGAGTCTAGTTGCGTCGAGGCTAGTGTGGCTACTGAGTTGAGCACCGCCGCGCTTCGGGCATTATGGCTGGTGGCACTAGAAGCCCGTCAACTTCGTAAACATGACTTACTCACAGTTTAGCTTCGATCGTCATGCGGTCGAAAACAGACGCAACCTACGCATACGACACTGCTGGCACTGTCACTAGCGCACATCTACATTGAGGAACACTGCTGCGGTGAGGTTACGGTTGTTGTGGAGCTGCCAAGCCACGACACGTAATTCGGATTCCAAAGTCGTACTTACTGGTATCTTCTATCGGCATTCGCTTGGAGCCTAGCCTTATTTGTCGACTAATATTATGTGCACATCTTACGATATCAAACCTTTTACGATGACATGATCGCCGCGTATAACATCTCAACGATGTGTACATTGATCGGACTTATAGCAAATTTATTTACGTACCTATCAACTGTCGGGTGAAACATAGTAGAGCCTTTACTATTTACAAACCATTGCACTTCTAGTACCATGCGAACCATAGCTGCTTTCGACTGGATGCGTGTACTGTGCTACAACTGCCTACTCAATATACCAAATCAACCGAGACTCAAGATATGGCCAAACTTCCAATCCAACTTCTTATTATTGAGTACCCGCATACCCGTACTATGGCAGCATGTAGCCTCGCGGCACCCATCTCCATTTTGACTGCTCATAGACATTATTAGGGGTTCTAAATCGAAGTTGAAGAAAAAGTAAGATGGGTCAGTCGAAGGCAAAGGATTTTCCTTCGGGTTCGCTTTTGGGGCATTTTCGAAGTGTAATTGGCGGGATCTTTGCTCGTGCCACGTGATTGGCGGAATCCTACA
Source organism: Phytophthora melonis (assembly GCA_024211575.1). NCBI lineage: Eukaryota > Oomycota > Peronosporomycetes > Peronosporales > Peronosporaceae > Phytophthora > Phytophthora melonis. The sequence goes on along the minus strand of JAMXKT010000094.1, from coordinate 357,438 downwards.
TATTTGATCCGTGATTGGTGGAACGTTATACCTCCATGCGATTGGTCGGCGCCAAGCTCGGATTCCGAGCTTCCCGGATTTGGATTTCATTTTGCGATTTGCGAGCTGCTGCCGACACCTCCGTCCTACACTGCGCTACGGCCCACTCGCCAGTCGCTACACGATACTCAGCCCCATCCACGTCGCCTCTGAGGATGCCACAACGCAAGCCGCCGACGCCACCGGGACGCTGGACGACTGCTGCGTGAGCGGCATGCTGCCGCCGGTCGCCGACGACGACCCGAAGCTGGACGACTGCATGAGCGGCATGCTGCCTCCGGTCGCCGACGACGACCAGAAGCTGGACGACTGCATGAGCGGCATGCTGCCGATCGCCGACGACGGCCAGAAGCTGAACGACGATGGTGCCGCCGGTCGCAGACGCCACCGGGACGCTGGACGACTGCTGCGTGAGCGGCATGCTGCCTCCGGTCGCCGACGACGACCAGAAGCTGGACGACTGCATGAGCGGCGTGCTGCCGATCGCCGACGACGACCAGAAGCGGAACGACGATGCTGCCGCGGTCACCGACGACGGCTAGAAGCTGGACGACAACGTGCGCGGCATGCTGCCAGCCTCCGACGCTACCGGGATGCTGGACGACTGCTTCGTGACCGGCATGCTGCCAGCCTCCGACGCTACCGGGACGCCCGACGATTGCTGTGAGAGCGGCATGCTGCTGGTCGCCTATGCCCTGTGGCGCTGGACGACTGCGTGAGCGGCATGCTGCTGGTTGCCGACGCCACCGGGACGCTGGGCGCCAGCAAGGGCTTGTCCACGCGAACCCCTCCCCACAGCGGATAACACGCTCGACGGCCACGTGAGTTGCTTGTCGTGTGACGGCCTCGTCGGCCTTCCGGATACGAGACGGTATCGCGCAAGTTATGCTGTGACCAAGCGGTCAGCATCGCTGCTGGGCACTCCGAAAGTGGAGCGCAGTGCCAACGTTAGAACAACGCCGACTGGAACTCGCGTCATCACCCCACCGCGCCAGCACTGACTGCGATTGTAGGCTGCGATGGCCCGAGCGGGGTCATGCTGGTCACGGGCTCCAAGTTGCCAGCAACCACGAGCAAGAGCACGCTCGGTATCGACGAACCTGCCGTCGAAGCCCCGGGCGTGTCAAGGACGCAAATGGACCCGCCACCCGATCCCCTTCCAGTCGCTTTGCCGCCCAGCGACGTCGTCGACGATGTCGCCGTTGCAAGTCAAGGCCACAACGACCTCCATGGATAGCACAAGCAGTTTATGTCAGGAACTGAGCATTATGAAGGTAACAATATCATGCAGTTGTTTGCTTCAACGAGACTTGCCTTCTACGTAGTTTTTGGCACGCCTCACGGGCTTTCCTTACGATTGTGCTAACGAATGAGATTGGCGAGCACTGCTTCGGCCCACACTAAAAGAGACTACAGCCTAGTACTACTAGCACTACGACTAGAAGAGCCAATACAGCCCTATGCGATACAAAAACCAACATGTTTGGTCCATTTGAGCACTTATCAGTTTTTTCATACAACGTGGTCGTGTACGATTGTGTCTTGAGGATCTGGATGGTATCGCTGTAACATCCACACTGTATCTGCACTCGACACCACGGCATCTACCATCCGTAGGTATCGAAGCAACAGCCGTCTTTCGCGTCGCCCTTGAACGCCCTCGCAGTATGGTTGCTGACCACGTCCAGCGTGACCACAACCGTTCGTGCACTTACGTTCTGCGGCGACGCTACTGATGCTTGTTCTTACAAGCATGGCACGCGTGTATGCATTCACTGTGCGTTGACCGCGTCACTCGCGACCACCGCTGCGGTTGGTAAAGCCATCCAAGGCGCTTCTGACCACGCTCGGCGCTCCCGCATCGACACACTGCTACTTCTAGCGGTGCTGACTACCGTACGCACAAATGACCCAGGTGATCCAGTCACTCGCTCCAACACCCACCTTCTTATAGTAGCCAAGCTGCTACCGACCACCTGGTCACGGTCCCTACCAACGTGGCCATTTTGAGCGAGTTGCTGCTGCTGCAAGTGGCGCTGACCAGCGATGACGTTGGGCCAGCTGACTATGCGGCGTTGCTTTGTCTACAAATTATCGTTGCCGGCAGCGACACCGCCCACCACGTCCCGCATGACCACACTCGTGTCGGTACCCTTACTCCCGACGTCACCGCCAGCGACGCCATTGGCCTGATCATTGTCACTGTGTTGAAGAGAAACACGCAGTACTACAAGAGACTCAATAGTGTGATATCTGAGTCCATGATCTACGCTAGAACTTCGAGCTGTATCATTGGTCAGACCTACAACCCAAATCGAAAATCGTCGTTTCAGGACATCTTGCTCTCACTATGGCCCACCTAAAAAGATACCTCATGTACCTTTCTGGTAACGATAGGGTTAAGTTTTTGGTCCTTTATTTTGTCCTTGATTTGGAGGCTGCTGGGGTTAACGTAGGAGATCAACTTACTGCACATGCAATGATGTGGACCACTTAGTGAGTGCGAGCTCAAGAGACGAACTTCCAGCAGAGGCCCCGGTCGCGCGTCAACCAAGAATCGACGAGAAATAAGCGACGACTTAGTCGGTGCACACGTCCGACAGTGCAAGCCCCTATTCAGTGATATAGTAAAAATGCACTATATGACAATATAGTAACAGTACTACCAGGAATATATCAAGTCTTTTTGTGTTGTTTGCATTCATATAAACTGGTACTTCTCAATTGGAAGTAGTACGTTTAATATCCCCCGCTACTTTGGCCAACAGAAACTTTGTTTCATCACGATGCAGTGTCGCGAACGACTCCATCAGCCGAGAAGACGAAATCGCCAATCCGAAGCGAGGTTACGCAATTCTCGGAGTTGCGCTCAGAAAGCTGGACGCCGACAGATTCAGCTAGCGCAACCACCTTCTTCCGAGTCTGGGTTACTCCTTCTCTGGACCCACCGTACGCGATGTGCTTAATTCGATCCCCGTACATGTAGCACACAACACGAGGTATCGCCGCCATTGCATGCTCCAATTCGGTGCTGTCTTGCGAGCCAGTAGTCACCAAGTCAAAGTAGAAGGGCTTTGCAGCCAGTCCATCGAGAGCCAGCAGCAAAAGAGAATCCTCCACTGTGTCTGTCAAGTACCATTCCAACGCGTGCAAGCTCTCAGCAGTTGACGTTGTTCCGAACCCCATTCCCTCGCGTGCTGTTGCGTATATCTGCACTAGTCCTCGAAAATCCACCAGCATCACTTTGGGAAGACGCCTGAGTGCCAACAGCCTCTTCTCGAGCAAGTTGAGAATGTCTTGAGCTTGGGGCTTCTTGCCCACCGAGACACCAATCTGAGCAGTAGCCGCCAGAAACAGAGTGAAGCTTTCGCTCGTGTCACAAAAGTCACGGACGGGAGCAAGAGGAGGGACCTTGATAGAGGGGTGATCCGTTCGATGAAACCTCTGCATTAAATAGATGACGCGTGAAGCCTCCTAGAAAATGAGGTTTCGCATCCGAGCAGAAGTGCTGGACACCTTGGCAGGAGTGGAGAATTTCGCAGTTAACCCCTGCAAGTTATCCATCAAAGCACTGGCATGTTGCACATCGACAGCTTTGAACTGCACAGGAATACCAGGATCTCTCAACCGGGTAAACACAGCCGCCGCTGTTTGCCGCAGTAGTTCCTCCATAGTCGATAAGCCAGGCTGATTACAATCCGCTTCTATATCCACACCCACTGCTGTAAGAAGCTGCTTCAGCATTTTAGATACTTCTGCAATCTCGTCGTCGCCTCCTGCTGCTGCTGCTCCTGGCGCTGAGGGTGCTCCATGTTCCTTCCCTTTGTTCTTTTTGGTCTTTTTGTTTTTGTTTTTGCGCTTCTTCTTTTTCTTTGCAGCGGCCCCTGGTGTGTTGGAGCTCGGGGTTTCTACCGCTTTTCGCTGGAGTTGCCCAGCAAGACCGGTCGCTGTAGGGTGGCCAGTCGCAGGCTTACCTCCGTCTGGGAAAGACGAGAACACGCAGTACCTTTGCTCCAGATTGTCCGCGGATACTCCAAACTTCGCTTTAATCACCGCTGCTAGCTTCTTGCAGACTTCTTTAACGCGCCGTCCACTCACCCGATCCAACCACGGATACGGATTTCCACCCGGAAGCGCGCTCATGAGCAGCTCTCCATTCGGCTGGAGGGCGTCTAAAGCCCGAGTCACAGACGTCACCACAAAATTCTCGTCCCTCCCACCCCGCGTCGGCCCTTTGCCCAATACGTCACACATCTCTGAAAAGATATTCGAGAGATCATCGTGGAGAATCACAATGTCACGTGACAACACGCGACTCTCGAATAACTCACTGGAACAAGTATTTGCTGCAGTAGTGAGCAAAGCAGTTGACGATAGACCCCCCAACACCGAGTTGTCGCCTTTAACCATCAGTCGAAATATTTTTGATACGTCTGACAACAAGAACACCGTCCGAGCCTTCCTCATATCAGTCCCGACATTGCCACGTTTCCCACAAAGTACTTCATCTAGCGCCGTCGCTTTCAGAGACAAACTCAAGAGGTAGGTTCGGTAATAGGAGCCATGGCCAGCGGCCGTTCTTGACGGAGTGAACAACATTTTCTCGTAAATACCCAATATTTCCTCGACAAACGGCAATTTCTGAAGAAAACCCTCGGCCCCGAGCGTATTGTATAGATGAGCGAATGCATAGAACTTCGGGGTTACCACAACGAGTTCACTTGCCAAATCCAGGTACTCGAAATGGTGGTCCAGCATCATGAGTCCTGCGAGTATGGGGTTGGTATGGGCTAGATGAGAATGTGAGTTCGATACTCTCATAAACACTGAGTAAAACGTGAAGAAGTCATGAAGCTCCTTGTCGACAGCTTCGATTGCTCCTTTAGCCACCGCCACGTCAAACCTCGATGTGATGTCTGCCGAGTGCTTCAGTGTCCAGCTTGTGTTCCGCTTGAGACCCCCGTCTCCTTGCAACGCTGCAACTGACTTTAGCCAACAAATGCACACAAATACGGTTGAAGCTGTGACCTCGCCAGACTTGAAGAACTCGTTCATGACACTGATGAAAGGCGCCGATAGCCTCCAGTCTGGATCTTCTGTGGGCTCGTACGTTTTGGAAGTCGTGATTTTTGTGTAGAGGAGCGAATTGTACAACTCCGGCAGTTGCTGCCGTAGAAACATCACCATGTTCATGTTGCTGGGTTCTGGAAGCACGTAGTGCGGAGTCCGTTCCTCGTCGTAGCTTTCACCGAAATATCCACGTGGAACGACTATCGAGTACCGAAGATTCGGAGGGATCATTCTCACAAACGCTTGCAGCGTGGTACCGACACCCCCGAAATCCAGCAGAAACATACCAGGGACGAACTTGAATACTCCATCAGTTTGAAGATTGCTGCGAGTAGTCTGGTAGGCCTCTTCCATACGAGCGGATAAGCTTTCAGGGTCTTTTTCCATAATAGCGTCCAAGAAATCTAAGCCCGTCCGAAGCGATGGATACCGTAACTGCAGCGTCGCGATCAAACTACTGGCGACGTCCATCGCCAGCTTGGCGACCACCGTCGCTTCAACCATAGTGCATTCTTGCTTCTTCACCTTGTCGTAAGCACTGAAAACTTCATGGGCTAGCTCCTCGAGCTCGATAAATAAATACGCCACTTCCAGCCTCATATCCTCCGCAAACGCCTCCTCCAGCAACTGCTGGCGATCGACCTTGAATGATTTCAAGGCCGAAGCCTCAGCCACGCACGCCTCCGCATCAGGGAAATAGTCTTCATCCAGTTCGAGCGCCTCGTAGTAGTTCTCGAACTTGGTACTTTCCAGATTGGCAGAAGCTCCGTCATCTTGCTGCTGGTGTTGTGGCCCGACAACCACCTCTTTCAATGTATTGAGCCAGCTTCGAAGCAATCCCAAAAAGTGCTGGTGTCCGTGTTCAGCGTCGGCGAAGAAGGCGGCCACACGTTCTCGCAACGTGATAGCGCATTGACAGGCTGCGAGAGCCTTGGGGATATCTTTCAGGAGAGCGGGTGTTAACGTTGACGGTTCGGCCGCCAACTCCTCGACAACCTGGGTGAGTGTTTCCAGCCGCATGCGCTTACTCGCGTCGCGTTTGCCACCTCGGACCCGCAGCAGCCAGTCTAGAAAGAAGGACGTGGCGCGCTTGTACCGAACGTACTTGCTCACAGGGAATTGCACCATCGTGGCTCGACGTTTTCGGCAACAGAGGTCGATCGGGAATATTGCCGTTGGGTCTACAGCGTCAATCGCTTTCGATCAAACAGATTTTTTCCTCGCTAATTCTAGTAAATACAAATGCAGATTTGATCGTAATATTTTTTTACTTAGTATGAAGTACGTTGTTTGCACTCTTTCTCCCGTCTTTGAGCAAAAGAATAGTGATTGGGGACCCGGGTGGTGAACCCGGGGGGTTTCGCAGTTCGAAGCTAGCTTGTATTGTGGAAACCGATTAGATTGTCTAATTGGGATATAAATCGGTCGGTTAAGCATGTGATTAAGCTAGATCGGGTCGGTTTTGCTTAATCGGACCTCCTAATTAGATCAACAGACTAAGATTTGTACTCTGATTTGACACAGCGGTCTAGTGCGCTTACAACGCCATGTGGCAAGCCGATTTAGCAGCTCTGTGGTTTACAAAGCCCTGGACGGCTGATTTGCATGCTTATCGGCCCGAATGTCCGACATTCACTCGGCATTCGGCGTCCGATTTAAAGCAAAACCGACAGACGCTACTGCTTGACGAAAGGTGACTGCACTAATACATACTTGCACTACTCGTTAAACAGGTAGCAGTACTCATTAATTGCACACTAAAATGCATTTAATGCTCACAATACTGTTGATCAGTAGTAGGTGAGCGAAGCATTCAGCTAGTTGAGGTAAAGTGGTCGTTCCTCATATTGCTGGCGGTTCACTACGCATCCCTATTTTATGAACCTTACACCGATTTATACCCTTGTTATTGCCATACAAGATCATAATACTCCCCGATTTAGTATCATTCAAATCTCTCGTGAACGCGGCTTTATCAGCTAATCTGCTCGGACAATCTAATCGGTTTCCACAATACGGATACCAGAGGTCCGAAAATACAGAACTATCTTGTATTGAGCACACAATCAGACCGTAATAAAAATTACAATTTAGTGTGAAGCAATAATACAAATTGCCGCAATTTCAATATATTGGAGTCTAATTCTGAGGCAAAAGTATAGCATAAGTACTATGAGCCTCCCTGACAAACTGGTGGACCTGGCAATGGACACCCGAGCCAGTCGACAGATGCGGAGACCAACCAAGCCGACTTGGAGCAGCGATTTACAGGCATTTGTTCACTGCTGCACAACAATATTGCTAAGCGCAAACAAGAGTGGTTTGCATGTGTTCAGGTGTCCAGAGTAGTGCTGCTGTTGGGGCAGATACCCCAACAGCAGCACTACTCTAGACACCTTAACACCGAGGCTGTCAACTATGTTCTGGCTTGGGTGAATATATTAGAAAAATGTTAATTGTCATTATAGCCTTACTGCAAGTATTCCACTCACACGATAGCCATTGTTGGCCGCGTCATGAGATCTAACCTTCATTTTACCGACGTATACTTGCTACTTTTGGCGTGGGCAACCTTTTTTTCATATTCGTTGTCAATAATTGGTGCAATACTGTATTGTATTGGAGACCAAGATCTCCAACAATAAAAATTAATACGGCAAAACCCAACTATTAATTGATTCGCAATTATTATTTCGGACCTCTGCCGGATACCCTTACAAGGAAGTCGATGTACTCGGGCATCTCCTGCGCCTGCTTCGCAGCCGCAGTATCTGCCTAATCTACCACTGCATGTACAATCAAGTGTACCAAGCTGATCGCTTCTTTTCAAAGGTATTGCCAGTTGATATACATATATCGTCACTCCAACGAATTGGTACTTCACGTTTGGGTTTGACAAACCCACCGTGTGATTCTACCTCCTCCTACACGTCAGATGAGGACTCCACACATTTAGTTTTAACTATAGTTATTTGTAGTTCGTAGAACAGTAATCAACAATGAGCTAATCAACGTAATTTCCATCCTTCCTGCTACTAACTGCGCGCTGATGCCCAGGCAGAATCCCGCATTGGTTAGATTGCAGTGTTGTGCTCAGAAACTGACACTTGGCGATAAAACAAACGTGCATTCGAATATGTAGTGCAATCACGATAACCGTTCAACCGAGCTTGCAGGATAACCTGATGAAGTCAGCAATTGCTTCAAGTTTGATGAGTGAAAACTGAGGTCTAGCAGATTTCGAAAGCGTATAGGAGTAAGATACATCGGGTGTTTGTCCTTCGCTTGATGATGGTCCGATCGGGACTTCCTCTCGCACAGGAATCCACGGCGTACAGCGACGGCATAGGAGCATTCAAACTCTGTTGGTTAAAACATGGTACAGCCGCACGCATATTTTGTCCAGGTCGCAATGTTCTAAATCAGCCAAGTCTTAGTAGACAAATAAAACGATTGCCGTATAGGACGCCACCGCATTGTCGCGAGTTTGGATTAAAAAAATACGTTCAACAAAATAAAATCGAGCTGTACTTCCCTTCTTGGATTGCACAACCTAGGACTTTAAGAAGTTTTTTTGCAATGTTTTAGTAGAAGGGTTTAATCGAATCCATCCAGATTAAGTCCAATGAGTGTGGGGATTCACACATTATCAGCCCGCCGTCACGGCAAACTCATCTGACCACACGATTTTCAATATCTCTCTCTGAGAAACTATGCATGCTGAAGAAATCTGTGTCTGACATAGTTTATGACTCAAAACAGATCGAATCGATAATTTTACCGCTAATTGAATGAGTAAGTATTATTGCGCTGCATGTATATTAGTGTAATACGATGCAGTGATGGGGCACCAGTTTGCCCAAGGTTAGCATCATTAGCACCGATGCATCATAGTGATCAAAAGAATACAATGCTTGCTAATACACAATACGTTGTTCTTCGTAATAGTCCGCTAATACACAACATGTTGTTCGGCGTAGTAGCCCTGTTTGTGGTGGAGGTCTAATGGCATCTGACATCAATCTACAGTAGAAGAAGCTTCGAGGCGAATAGGCATCCATCAAAACCTGTATGTATCGATTGCTGTATGATGTTGTGTGAATGTTGTTTGATGTCATCCGCGGGGGGGTGAAGTGACGAATATAGCGTGAATGTCGTTCGATGTCATCCAAAAACCTTCCCCAATCGACAGTTCTTCGAACTGCGAATATGTGTCCGACCGGCAGCTTCTGCTGCTTCTGCTGCTTTGCACGATTGCGTTTGTCGTGGTTGAAGGCGGGCGTGTGTAGAACCGGTTTTTTGGAAACGCTGCGAGACGGTTAAAAAGTAACCCCGAGCCCCACGGATCGATCAACATCCGAAAGACATCGGGATTCTCAGCGGAGCGGCTTCAAACATTTGGTGATCGATCGTCCTTACAACTTCAACATTATCAGAGTGCAGTAGCGAAGTTTGCATGCCGGGCAAATCTCACGTAAAACGATATTGCCGTGGACCCCCTTAGACGCCTGGGAATAGGTACTGCAGCAGGAACTTTATTTCGCTCAACCTCAGCTCGTCCTATTGTTTCTTCTAACCTTTTTTTACTCCTAGTGGAGTGTACTGCACAACTTAGAGCTTCTTGAAGCCGTGTCCCATACTTGTGGTCATGTGTGGATACTGTGTAATACATACAGCACTAACGATTTGTGAAAGGAAGGCTTGCGTCATACGAACAAAGTCTTCAAAAGCAGCTGACCGTCTGTGAAGCTCCGTACCGTATCCTCCGTCAGGAGGTGGCGCAACATCAGAGCACTGCAGCTCTCACTTTCCAACTTGCGCCTGACTTCTAATCCCCTCGAAGGCCTCCGAACCGACAGCCCTGAAGACCATGTTTGCTGGTGCTGGTCTCTCCTCCGTTATCGCGGCTGTAGCGCTCGCTAGTGTTGCCAACGCTCACGGCCACCTCAACCAACCGCTGCCGACCTTCCAGGATGGCGCCTCGCACGTCAACTGGGTCACCCAGATCGACAACTACTGGGACATTGGCTCGGGAGGCGACCAAGTGGGCAAGTACAAGGCCCTAGCCAAGGAGAAAGGTGTGAGCGTGCGCGATGTTCTGCTGGACATGGTGGGACCTGACAAGAAGTGCGGCTTCACGCGCACGGATGTGGCTCCGAAGCCCGTGCCCACCAACGGGAAGGCGGTCTGGCTGGGCAATGACGGCGGAGGCTTCACTCACGTGGTACGATCTCGCCAAATATACTCGGGTTTCCACCGTAACGATGCACTAACTTGTCACTTGTTCAGGGTCCCTGCGAGCTTTACATCGACGACAAGATGGTTCTCCACAGCGACAACTGCCAGGCCGACTACCCCGGCGGCCCCAATGATTCCGGCATCATGTCGGAGATGCCGGTGGACTACTCGTCTTGCAACGGCGACTGCATCTTCTCCATTTACTGGCTCGGATTCCAGAACGCGCAGTGGCAAGCTTACAGTACGTGCATCCTGCTCTGCTGCTTGCATTCATTTGTGGAAAAGTATTTAACGACTTGCTATTTTGTGATGGGCAGTTAACTGCGTGTCTCTTTCTGGGAGCGGGTCCACGACCCAGACGAGTGCCGGCTCAACGTCAGGAACGAACGCCACTGTGGTTGTTGGGAGCGGGTCGTCGACAGATTAGGGCCGCTTCCACCTTGAGTATCATTTCGTTAGTACCGTCACTTCCTAGATGTGTTGCGCAGCCTTAGAAAAGAGCACCAAAACTGCAAGCTCAATCGCAGTCTTGGTATGCACATGCTCCCTTCTTTTGAAGAATTGTAGTATTCGATACAATTCTACACCTCTTTGATGTTTTGCTTGCCCTGGGTGGTGTTCACTCATATCGAAAGGTAACTTGAGATCGAGAAGATACAGCTAGTACGAAAACCATTAGTACATTCAACTTGTTGGGGGCCCGGCCTCACATGTAAGCAGCTCGGTGACTACACACGTAAAATAAACAATCGATCCTCCGTCACACTACACTTCCACTACGCAGCAGCATCGTATCGGACAATTCCAGCATCTGAAATCACGAAATCTCCGATACGAACCGTGGAGGCGCACGGCTCTGAAGTACGATCGGAAAACACAACGCCTGCCTGGCCAGCCGCGTGAAGCACCAGCTTGCGAACGCGCGCTATGGTGCCATCCCTTGAGCAGCTGCAGGCAGGGCTCCTCCAATTCAGTATAATATTGAATTGGTAAAACTGCTTGTCAGTAATAATAATTTAAATATGACGATCACCAATAATAAATTATTATACTGATTCAACATTTTAATTTCATGTGCCTTGACTGTGTTTTTGTATGCCTTGAAATCATATGAGCCAATAAATTTCAATATGGCGCCTGGCAATAATAAATATTTTCATCATATTTATTGACAATTTTCATATAGAAATTTTTAATTCATACCCCTGGCTGCAGGAAGTGCTGGTGGCTGGGCTGTCCCTCGTCGTCCTCGGCGAAGAACGTGGCGACGTGTTCGCGCAGCGTGATGGCGCATTGACACGCAGCCAGTGCCTTGGGCAGCTCCCGCAGCAGCTTGGGCGTGAGCGACGAGAAGTTGGCTGCGATCTCCTGCACCACGACGTTCAACGTGCTGAGCCGCAGCCGCTGGCCCGAGCTCCGACCGCGCCCACGAGCACGCAGCAGCCAGTCCAGGAAGAAGGCGGTGGCGCGCTTGTAGCGCGAGTATTTGCTGGCTGGGAAGGGCATCAAGAGAGAGGCTTTGGGACTTGAAGGGAAGTTGCGGACTGACTTGGCCTTGGAAGGGTGCGTGATAGGCAAGCGGTTGTAGGAGGGGAGATCGTGCGCCCGATTAAGAGGGTGGGTCACACCAAGTTGAAGTTGGAAGCTCGTAATGAGTCATTGCGGTACTAGAGGCGAAGCTTTGGTCTGGGAGGACAGTGCAAGTTTTCTTTGTGATTAATGCATACTTAAGTAAGTGTGGCGTAAATAATATAACATGAAAATTGTCGGCTTTCAACGACTGACGTCCTCTATGGCAAAAATGGCGAAGTTTGTCGTGCAAAATGCATGAAACTTCAAAGGTGCGCCCCGCAGGGGGCTTCGCCCCCTGCGGGGCCCGTTGTGGGTCATGCAATTACAGGGCATGAAGAGACGACACACAAGTATAATTTTACACAAGAGATTCACGTGATTCAGTCGATGTAGGGGGGGGGGGGCAAGACGGCCAAAGCCAATTGGCGGGTAGCAAGCGCACAAAAGCAAGCTGTTAGCTGTTACAGTATTCCATTGACATCGAGTAAATGTTTAGCTATGACGACAAAATACACGAGAAATGCCCAGTTGGCTGTAGCCAACTTTTAACATGCTGTCTCCAGCTAAGTGAGAGCAAAAACGAGGGTTTAGTGGGAGGTTTTGAAAAAAAAAAAAAAAAAGCCGCCTTGGGCTTTAATATGAAAACGATAAACCTATCTTCATCTTTATTGCAAGTGAGCACACTTTCTTAAGCCTGTAGTTCGGTATCTGCATTACTGTGGCCGATAGCTAGCCTAGTAGCTAGCGATTCCTTGGTCGGGGTCATGCCGACGCCAAAGGCAACATCCGGTGCAGTGGTACTTGCCTGGACCATTTTATGTGCCGCGACACCCGCTTGGCCCGCTTGGCACTCGTCACCACACCGAGTGCCGCCCGCACCAAGCAGGCAGCGTCAGCTATAGTACGGTAGCCATGTACTGTAGTCGCAGTAACTAGGCCGGTATCCGTGGTCCTTTGTCGCTGTCTGTCTATCTATTGGTGACCCGGTAACTGAAGCTGGTAACTGAGGCGATATCACTTTATTAGGGCAAAAACAGTGCATACATATTGGGGGTTGCTCTGCTTAGTACAACGCGAGCAGGCTCTACTTTTTGAGAAAATTTCTGCTCATTTCCGAAGTAAACCACATCCAGAGGTGGCTTATTTGTGAAATGAGGTTCGGCGTTGTGAAAGTGTACTTGGCCCCCGACACCTTCGGGCCTCGGATCGGGGTGCTGCGAGCTCACCTCGGGGAAGCATACCTCTCGTCCGCGACGTCATAGCCGCAGGCGGTGGTGGGCATGAACATACAAGGACTGTCCGGAGGTGTGTGCATTAGGTGTCGTCTCGTTGACAATGGGGCACTCTCCAAGCTGTCTGCGAGGGCATGAGAGCTAGCTAGCTATACAAGACCCGCAGCATGAGTGCAGCATGAGTGTTGCGTATGTGCTGCTGTCGCGTACTTTTATCGCTAGGCTCTCCCCTAGCGGCCGCCAACATCTATGAGAATACCACCAAGGCAGTGCACGCTACTGCGCTGCGGATGCCGCTTAAGCGCGCTCGAGACGTCGGCCTCTCTGCTTCGCCCACACCGGGAGAGCTGCATCGTATCTTCAAGTACGAGCTCACATTGAGATGTCTGACTACCCCCGCTCAGTTTTTGCTTATCTTTTGGTCATTTTCTTGCTCAGATAATGGGAGTCCCTTGGCTTACTTTTTTTTTTTGGGGGGGGGGGGGATTTTCCAGGTTCGACTCCCCCTATTTCTAGTAGAGCTCTTGTTGCGCCTGTGATGAACCGAGCACTTCACTAGCATTTCAAATCGGCGCAGGTTGGTGACGCAGGGCTAAAACGATTGCCTCAGTACCACCACCAAGGTCCCCAAACTAACATGGCCCGTGTCTTCGGGCACTGTCCGGGTTGACTACGACCCTAAACTGGAGTACCTTTAGCTGACGGGTATTGTCCGGCCAGCGCGGCTGTAACAATGTGGCTACGGTACCGTGCAACCCCATAAGTTTAGGATCCTTTCAAAACCTAACGTAAATAGAGGATCTCTTCACCCCGAAAAAAAATTAGGACACAAAAATGGCAACTTGCGAATGCCTAAGAATTCATGTAATGCGTCAGGATTCTCATGCAGGTAAGCCACCTGGGCTCATAGCGCTGTTCATCACATGCTAGGTGAGTCCGGGCGCTACCGCGGGCTCATATCCTGGGGGAGATCTAGCACTACAACCACGGAGATGCAGCAATGCGCGTCTCCAGGAATGGGTAGCCGACCAATCTGCAGCAGATTCAAGATTCTAAAGATACGGCGGGTAGTTTAAGCTTCCAGCGATTGAGGTTGCGGTCGGATTCCTCTTCGATTGTCGGATATGTCCCCATAAGTCAGCAAAGTACTCTAATGTGGCTGGTAATCCACGACTACCAGTCGTCAGACGAAAACAACCCCTCCGAACAGAGCATTATATTTTTGTGTAAAAAGCCCTGGTTGTTCTCGTAAAGTTGCTATCCCAGCCTATGCGTAGCCCTATTTTAATCTCACATAGCAATACATACACTCAATTTTAGACGAATACGCTTTCGTCCGGATTTCGTATTTTCCGGAACTGCCCACTGGGCACCACTCACTGAGCTGGAGATAGCGTGTTAAGTTTAAATATTAGGATTAAAATTCTGAATTTCAAAATAAAATTTATAAAATCAAGAAAATGCTCACTCCAGTGTGTGGAACACACTGCGTATACGGTCGACATTCTGGAAACACCCAGCCACAAGATGTACAAACTTTGTGGTGTTACGGTAGCCATAATCTGTGGACTATGGATTTGCCAATTAAAGTTGGGGGGGCTCCCGGCCGCTGAAATAAAATTGGTTAGGCTGTTCAGCCAGCTAAAGCTGTCCTCCCAGTAAAAATTTCTTGTAGTTTTACTAGAGAGAATCCTAGAGAGGAATGTAGCTGTGAACCAGAACTTAAGACGACAGGAAGCAGTGTGGGGGGTGAGGAGGGCAGTAGGCCGCTCTGGGCATGCATACTGTTTTTTCTTCTATTACTATGGATATTTCTTCATTGCATACTGATACTCCATGCCAAGTAAAAAAATAGCGTTCTCCTTGCGCACATATATCAGCATCACACTTATAAAAACACGAGCATTCACTGTCCCCCCCCCTCCACCTCCGAGACTCAGACCCCCGCGGGGCCGGATTTTGAGAGCTGCGTCTTGACAAGGAGCCGAGAAGAATTTGTTGCCAATGTTTGCCAGCAATATCAAGTCTACTAAGCAATACAGAACAGATCAAAAGCTCAGATCTTCTCCGACTGTGGACATGGCTCTAATTACCTACCGTGAAAGTCTACAATAATCTAAAGTTCGTGCTAGACGTTGGCGTTGTTACGTCATGACATTTTTTTGTAAGTTTTTGGTTACTTCAGCAATAACAGCTTCAAGTCTACACAAACAAAAAACTCTGTGTGGGGTGCCGTGACTTGCGCGCGCATAAAAGGCAGTATAATTTTCTCAATCGACGTGATGCTAACAATCGTTGCCGTCGTAAGCGATTCGACAAAAAAGACCTAGAGCACCTCCTCTTTTGGTAGGTAAGCAGGTCCAGACGGACAAAAGTCAATTAGGATCAGCGTAGCACCAATTGAGACCCCCCCCCCCCCCCCCCAAGGTGGTCGAGCATCTTTGAAATCATCTTGATGCTCCGTGAATTTCCAGAACCAACCCAATCTGAAGTTCTAACTCAGAGCAATCACAAAATGGTCCATCAGCCACGGTAACCTGTCCCGTCGGTGTGCTTTTCGCCACAGCTTAAGGAGCTGACGAACCGTAGACTCAAATGTGCGTTTTCCATAAATTCACGCCAAAGTCGTTCATCACTGCACGTAAGGTGTGCATCGTCGATCAAAATGACCTTGTCGTATTCACTAATACTGAATAGCACAAACTTGCGGTGGTAGCGGCGCTCATAGCTCTGTAAGCTTGTCTCACTGTGTTTCAACTTCTCCGCCTCGAAAAATGCCACGAGGGCGATGGTGTTTTCCGTCGAGCACACGATATGGTTGTGCAGAAGCCGGAACAGACTAGTCCTCCATGACTTTGACTGCGCGCGGATGAAAACCACCAGAGATAGTTTCCATTGTGTGGAAACAGGAGATTGAAAAGGCCTTGACATTGTCTCCATGGGGGTCCCGAAGTCTGATGGAACTCCGTTGAGGTCTCCCCCGGGCATTCAATCAGTGTACTGACCTCCTGGGAGAGCCAACGTCACATAGTACCTCACGACGCAGCGGGACGTCGACGATGAGCGCCTTCCTCACAGATGTTCCATACGGCTCAATATTCACGTCGTTTTCCGAGGGAGGCTCTTTCTTGAGGTAGGATGCGCGATTTTCATAAAAACTTCAGTTGAGAGAGACGTACATTCGCAAGAAGATCTCGACCACGGAGCTGTTTATCGTTTTAGAGTGCGTAAACGGCTTGACCAACCTCCAGGACGGTCTCGGCCTCCTCTGGCAACCTGACGAAGTCGCCCTCATTTTCTCGAACGGCTCTCGCGCAATTAGCAAGACCCACTTTCGCTTACTCGCATTCTCCCCCACCATCGCAATATCGGGAACGAGACAACCTTAAAACAAATGGATTCAGGACTGTAAAAATCAATTTGAATCTTCAAACCAACGCGGATAGTCGCTCTAGCATACCGGTCTACTGGGTTATGCCCCCTCTCGTTCTTGATCCAGCAACTGGTACAGCCCCACTATTCGATGGCCGCAATGAAGACCGAAGGCGTGAAACCCTCGGGTCCGATGAATGCGTTCTTAATTCGCAGTTCGAAGAACTGTCGATTGGGGAAGGTTTTTGGATGAAATCGAACGACATTCACGCTACATTCGTCGCTCCCCCCGTGCGGATGACATCAAACAACATTCACGCAACATCATACAGCACCGATCGAATCCGGTCTGAATTACATGTACACAGCTTTTGATAGATGCCTATTCGCATCGTAGCTTATTTTCCTTCTAGACTGATGGCAGGTGCTACCAGAGGAAGTGGAGCTCCATCACAAACATTTTATTGGTTAAAAGGATGCAATTCTTGCTATTGCACAGATGTGCATGCACGTTATTCGTCGTAGCAATGATTTTTGTGACAATGAGAAGTCTCGATGCTAACCTTTAGCAGCTGGTGCCATTACCACATCAATACATCGTATTAAGCTACATGCAGCTCCAGGCCTCTCAACATAGTACTTACTCATTTCATTAGTGTTAACCCCCCCAAACCGGAGCCCCAAAAGTATTTTTATATGCAGTATGCAGCATAATTAGTATTGACGTTTGTATATAAAGGGATCGGGTTGGCGGCAAGCGAAAGGCTGAACTTTGCAAAAGTGTGTAGAGCGGTGCTAAAACTGTTGTATACTGCATATTGTTTGCCAACGCCACACAACTAAGCTGCATTATACGGTTTACCAAGGAAATGGACAGGGCACCGCCGGAACAGAACACGTGCCCAGCGGCACCGCACCTTGTCCTCATTTTCTAAAATTTCGAAAATCAAACTTCCCATACAATGAATCATATGCAGGTTGGGATGTCACCCCTAGCTGGTAACGCGATCACACTTCACTGGCAAGGCAATCAAAGGAAACGACACTGATCGTTTTTTGTTGTATACAAATATCAAATGAAGTAACCATCCAGCATCCACAGCTGCTTGGACATGCGTCTAGCCGTGGTTCGATGCTCATAAACTGGGGCTGTAGGATGGAGATCAAGATCGGCCTGCCCGAACATGATGACGGCTGAGATGGACGTGGGCGAAAACAGGCGATTCAAGCTAGACCACAGTGGTAAACAGAGTGCTTACCGAACAAACAGCACGCATGCAATCAGCGTTATCCTGCATTATACTGTCTAGCATCATGTTAATATGCAGCTTAATCACAACGGCAACGTGCGACAACTTTTGCTTGACGCAGAGAGTGTCAGGCAAAGTTCTACCACCATTGCACTCAGATGGTGTTGCCTTCGATAAGTATTCCATGTAGGGATCACTCGGGCGACGTCTCAGCAGTTCGTAGCAGCATAACGTACATGGTGCTGGGCCTTCATGAAGGGAAGATCAGACATCGTCAGCCGCACTTGTCATGCCCACCCAAAACCCGTCATAAATGCATGAGCAACTTTCACGTTCTGGCACTTGGTACTTTGTTGCGATGAAAACAGGAACCGACATGCTACTTGACCATGGTACGCCCAGGAATCCTTTGGCCTAAGAACGTATGCTGTAGGAACTAAGTCGACTCACGGAACGCTCGGATAAATATCTTCGTTTTTTCATTGTGAATATACCTGTTACTTGGAGGCTACCTAAACGGAATAGCTTTGTTTCCGTTGTCATCTTGCGAACTAAGATGTCTTTCCATCTCGTTGACACTCCGGGCAGTACCCAGATCGATCTTCATGTGATTCCTCACCAACACTTGATCGTTGCCCCTGGACGTGTTCAGACGTTCTTGGCAAACGCAACGCAGCTACGACCCATCTTGTCGTCATCCGGAGCGCAGCGAGGCTTCATATCGTCAGTGAAGCCAATCGCGCTAGTCTTAGTCGTTGTTGTCTGCTACAACTTCTTGATGATCCTTCAAGCCTGATCAACGGCACAGCGTATTCAGTGTAACATTCAGTATAAGATGCAGGTTGCAACACAGTATAATACATCCATGCAGCATAACATTCAACTTACCCGACGCGCTCAGGCACTTGGGTCATGATGAGCTTGTTGCGTCCGCAGTAGCAGTTGCAGCCGCGTAACTCCTCCCACTGACGTCGACGGCGGCAGGGATACGAGCACCACTAGCTGCCCACCGAAGGTTGCCTTAACCCGAGAAGAAAGTCCTAACACAGTCGAAGGATAGGAAAAGGGTGTTGCTGGAGTACGGGTTCGAGTTGAGAACTGCACACAGAGCACATAAGCGCAGAGGCCTTTTAGCTAGCATAAACCAATAGAATCATACGAATCGCGTGGGACTCACCCGACGGCTCATCGGCACGGACACGCCTACGCCATTGATGCTGTTTGCTGCGCCCTCAGACAGCAGGCAGAAGAAGTGGTCACCGAGCCCGTGCCCAGCCTTCCTCCAGCAAGCAATCACCAGAGCAGTTAAGAGCGATCGTTCCCACAGCTTCTCTGTTGATGTGTGCCCCGCGCGCGCAAATTCTCGAATGAGGCGGTTTTTCAAAAGGCGGCGAGCGGTAAATTCCTGAGCCACTCGTTTGGAGTGTCCCAAAAGCCTCTAGTATCATATGCAAATCTGTTGCAGTACGGTGAACCTGCTAGATTCCATATTTTAAATTTAGACAAAGTGTATGTCCTTTCCTATGTTGCAAAAGAAAGGCTTGAACAGTAACCCGACAATTTTTAAACTTAAAGTTTGTATACCCTTGTGTCGGGGGAAAGGACACCCATACAAATTTCAAGTCAAAAATCGCTTAAACTGAATATATTCAGTTTAAGTGGAAAGGCTATGCTGCATTATCCGGGTTGGAGGGGTTAAAGCTATCGATTAATCAGTTTATTCAGTCCTGGTCATAACTTATACCCTCCTCTTTATTTTCTTGTGCATGGACAGTTTTTTCAGAGAGATTTATTGAAAATCTTGTGGTCACCAGAGTTTTCCGTGACATAAATTGTCGATAGGCTAATATTGTGTAATTCTCCAGGGGGCAACCAGAGCTTTCACAACAACAGTAGTATTACGACAACTATCAAAGCGTGCGAGCACAACCTTGAAGCGTAACTACCCGCCGCATTTCTTGCCTAGCAAGTGGGAGGAAGAACTACGGCGATTTCTTTATGAGAAACCTGGAGTATTAAACATCTTGCATCATAGTTTAAAAGTGCGTTTTTGGTCGTATTGTACCCTGGAAATTATCTGTAGACCACGACTTCTACTGTAGTCGCCAAGATGCGCGCCGTATATCATCGTGCGTTGCGGTCGTGGGGCCATTAATGTAGTCGTGCCGAAGTAGCTTTAAAATTTTGTGGATTTCTAATAAAATAGCGTGCTCAATGTCAAAGTTTGGTATGAGTTGAGGACTATACTACATAGAGTAAATGTCTCCTGCGGTCACACTTTCGGTCTTGTAGCTACTGCATTGGTACTTCTCAGTTAAAACTCGTGTTGTCCTCATATCGCTCCAAACTTGCTAGAAGTACTTATACGGTATCTACTTTTCAGATCCCATTACCAGGCAGATGCTGCGGCTCCAAAGCAGGCGCAGGAGTTGCCGATGGGTAATGATATAAAAAAACTCCTATAAACTAAAAAAACAACAGATATGGTCAAATCCACCTATCCTAGCCTTTGCGGGGCGCGGTGGGTGGTACTCCGGCAATTGTTGTAGCTGGGTCGTTAGTACGTAGGCCAGTTGCTTGGTTTAGTGCTAGAATACGAAATGGCACGTCCCATGGCCCTGCAAGTGCCTATCAGCGGAACCCAGTTTAAATTAATCGATTTATGAATGGCTCGTGTGGGGCCATTAAGAATCTAGCTGCATCCGCTTAGGCATTTTATCTATGAAGACCTTGGATTATTAAGCTTGCCTTAACTATAAAGCTTGCCTTAACTACAAGGCTTGCCTTAACTACATTATAACCCGCAGAGATCCACCAAGCCCATTTACTGCTGTAGAATAATCTTCTACTTTATCCTGTTTTTGTTAAAAACAACTCCAAAGTATTTTGTTACCGATATTAGTTCAATGCTACATGAATCCGGTACGTTCACTTTAATACTTCGTAGTACTTGATAAATGGCAAAACACACTTGGACGAATGGAAGCTGGGAATTTTGTTGAGGTTAGATATCCATGCGGCCCGGACAAATTCTGTGTACGGCTGCGTCATGTTTAATAAAACAGAGTATGAATGCTCCTACGTTGTATGTACGCCCCGAATTCATATTAGAGAGGAAGCTCGGGCGGACATCGTCAACGCGAACGACAAACACCCGGAGTATCCTACTCCTACACGCGATTGAGCTCTGCTAGACCCCAGTCTTATTAACTCATCGGGTTACCCTGCAAGTTCGGTAGGGCAGTTAGCCTGGCAGCGCTAGATATTCGAATGCACGGGGTTTTCCTGTTTTTTTGCTACCTGTAAGTTCCTGAGCACACCATGCAATCCAAGAAACTTAGGATTTCGCCAGGGCATCAGCGCACATTTCAGAGGCAGGAATGATATATATATAGGATAATTTGCTAGTTGTTGATAACCGTTCTACCAACTACAAAAGAAGTAAAGTTAAACTAAATCCGTGGAGTCCTAATCCGACGAGCAGGAGAAGGTAGAATCACCACGGTGGGCTTGTCTAACCCAAGAGTTGAAGTACAATTCGTTGGAGAGAAGATATATGAACTGGCAGTGCCTTTGAAAAGCAGCAATGAAACTTGGTACACTTGGTTGTACAGTGGTAGATTAGGCAGGAGATGCCCCAGTACATCGTTTCCCTGCAAGGGTATCCGTAGAAGCTAGCTTCGAACTGCGAAACCCCCCGGGTCCCCAATTATGATGGAGCTGTAGTTCCCCACGCGCGTCGTGATAGTTTGTGTGACTTTTTAACGTGCATTTGTTGGATAAAATCGGTCGCTGCTCTCCAGTCGGACGGAGGTCTCGGTAAAAATGTGAGCCTTGTGTTCAAGCACTGTGTGGAGCTCGTACGACGTATCAACAACAACGTGGAAAGTTGAACGAGGCTCCCCGCGAAAGCCAAGGAAGTGCTGAAGCGGGGTCTCCCGATGACCGATGGTATACAAATTCAAGTCAAAACATCCTCTAACCTCCGGATAGTGCTTAGTGATACGAGATTTGACTTTACCACTATCAGGAGGTCATTACCTATGAGAATGTCCATTTCGTAAAGCATGTCTGGCAAAGCTCAACCACAACATGGATCGCTTGCAACCTAGAATGGACTCAGCGGGCCCTCACGCAAGGAACGACCCTGCCAATTTCCCGCGCTCGCACTAATGCTATTCTGCATAGCATGATGTGATTCAGAACGTGCGTTTATTGAATAAGGTTGGACACTAGTCTAGGTCGGGCGTTGTAGTTGCCCGGGCAGTCATTCCAAGTCCATCTGAATAGTGGGCAGGGTATCATCACCCCTCGTGTCATACAGGTATAGATATTAAATGTGCGGATCAAAATTCAAATTGTATCGAATGCATTGACCACATATTGAGCACAATACAAGCTCGCCAGGTGCCGATTGTCACTAGACCGGTACCTTGAACAATGACGCACCATCATTATGGTATATATCTAGATAGTGATGCCTCTGGATAGTGATAAAAAGTGGTCTCTTCCCTGTTTTATATACAATATACAGACAATCCTCTTTGAAGTGGTATCCCGAATAGCGATACCCTCTGGTTAGCACTTAATGGAACAGGCAATCCTCTTTGAAGTGATAGCCTCGGAAGTGACTGCGTTCCCCGACTGGGGGCTATACACTATACAGAATTATTCGGATTCATAAAGCGTACGCAAAGCGAGCGCAGCGAGCCGATCCCCGCGCGAAGCGCGGTAGGGTAAAACCCAGCGAGCGGAGCGAGCCGAACCCCGCGCGTAGCGCGGTAGGGTCCCGCGCGAAGCGTGGTAGGGTTTTGTGCCCCACAGTGAAGGGTTATTGGGGCCAAAGCTGGGAAGCCCCGACTGGTGTATTTTATCCGGACGTGTATAATCACATTCAATTTCGTGTAGAAAAAATACGGATCGGTTGCAGGAGTACGCACTACTGCGACTTCCAGTCGGGGACTCCAGTGAGTGCCATAAAAATGTATGGTGAAAGTACGCCCAGTGCCTATCGCTGCTTCATCGATAATCTTGCACGTTAACAAGCGACTTTGCCAGTGGAATGACCTTAAATTAGTGCTTTGGTTGCAACTTTCCCTTTTGTATTTTACCATTTTATTTGGTAAATACATGTACAACATGCAATGCCTTAGGTATACATGAACTTGGTGCATGTAGCAGCCGGATTTATTAGTGGTCAGGCACTGTTTGATTCTGGATTACGGGAATGAATTACCATGCCGTAGTTCAACGGTGCGCGTGCACATGTACAGATTGCGCCCCCACTTCCGATCAGTGGGTACAGCGATAATATTTGAAAGGTAGATTTCATATTATGTTTTAGAGACATTGACTGCACGTAGGAAGGCCGATGAGAGGCACACTTTTCAACTCTTAAACGCTTGCTTCCACACTCTTAGGTGCTATTCTATTCTATCGAGGCCATATGCAATGACTGACGTCGCTGTTCTTCCCCGTAACTTTCTTTTATGAGGTATGGGAAGTGTTTTACAATGTTTATAAGATTGTTTCCACACTAGGAGGAGTGTGACTTCAGCGCTGTCTTCGCCCTAGCTGCTATGTGACGCTGTGCTGCCTTAAGCCGCTTGGGTAGCTGCTTGACGAGCTGCTGCCTCTCGTCAATCTTCGTTCAGACCCCACTGCTGCCCGAGTGTCAGTGTGTCTCCCTAGTGATTTGTGTGTGAGCCGGTTGTTACTAGGCCTGTCAACGTTTTGCCTATACCCACAAATCACCAAAACGTTCACATAAAGTGGACAAAACCGTCCAAACCTCCGGACAACTGACTGCAAACTTTCAGGGATTTGGCATCTGTTTCAAGTTCCCTCTTTATGTAGATCAATGTTGCGAATCCATTTACTCGAGTTGCGCGCTCATATCCCTTTAAAACAAAACAAGATGGGCTATCGCTATTAGCAAGTTTTGACCGGTGTACTTGAAGGCGTCTTGCTGTGGGTCAAGTTAATTTTCCGTGTGCCTCACGTTTCTCTCGCAAGCGTCCACGGCATGGTTGGAGCCGTTCTTCCTCCTGCGCACACGCAGTCCCAGGCTGCTGGCGATATTTTGTACATACGGCATTGGCGGGCTGCCGCCGTTATGGACCCAGAGCAGGTTGATGCAGCTGTGGGGGCAATATATGAGTATCCGGGGCTATAGTCGAATATATAGGCCAGTGCTACAGTGCTGCTGCTGCTGCTGCTGGAAGTGCGGCGTCGACGGATGCCGCGTCGGGACATTTGCTGATGGCAAGCCCTCGAAGCGATGTGTGTGCTGTTGTTGATGCTCCTGAACTTGTGATGCCGACAATTGAGTTTCATGGCAGGTAGCTTGCTGTCGGCATTGCGGTATCGATCCGCTCGGCTGCTGGTTCTCCAACGCTGCAGCGTTGTTCCGAGGCACCGGAGCATGTTCATCATCACTGGAGGTTGCCGTCATGATAGCCTCCATACAATCCATACTCGCTGGGTGCGTTCGTACGAGGCGCTCTTCTAGTGTAAATTGGTGGCGCCAAGTTGTCAGTGTTCCACTTTAATTGAGTTTGTCGGCCAGTATCAAATCTTGATTAGGAAGATACAATTAAATTGGAGCGGGATTCTGTGATCGGAGCTTCGTGCTGGGCAAGAAAGTATATGGGATAAACTATGACTTTCCCATGCAGATAGTTTATGTTCAGTTTAGGGGGTTGTGCAAGTTGTGCTAGCTTTATCACAAAGTTGTGGGTTGTGTACAGACAACGACGCAGAAATCCGACACCACTGAACGGCATCCCCCATAGTAAATTTACGATAAATCCCT
The DNA here is from genome assembly GCA_024211575.1 of Phytophthora melonis. NCBI lineage: Eukaryota > Oomycota > Peronosporomycetes > Peronosporales > Peronosporaceae > Phytophthora > Phytophthora melonis. The sequence continues at coordinate 332,851 of JAMXKT010000094.1, read as the reverse complement.
GTCCGTAACCACTGTAAAACGCTGTTTGACACGACATAAACTACACAGAAATGGACATAAAATACATGTCGGGTGATATAAAGTACACAAAAGCATCTGGTATACAAAAACGAAGTCTACTGCTAGATCCTGATTGGCTACTGAAGGACTGTTGTACATTGCACGGCTTTGTTTGTCGGATTTTTGTGTCTGTCGGATTTCTGCGTCGTTGTCTGTACCGAATTTCCTTTGTAATAGGGCACCCTCATTACAGCTAGACCAAAAACAGATCAAGGATTTGAAAAGCAAGTGTAGAAGTGGGGCGCAAATCTTAGCTGGTCTCAATCCTGCGAAAGAAGATATCGATTTCAAAGATTTCCAAATCAACAATACTAAACCTAAGTGAACCTGCATAACGCAGTACAAAATAGCAACCCAAGCCTACGTTTTTAATCTGGATCCACGGTGGACCATGGAATATAGTAGTATTCGACCCGTGTAGACTTCTTACGTTCTCGCCATCACTAGAAATGATTTCTTCATCGTTTGCGATAGTTTCACGGTTCTGAGTGCCGTGCTATCTACACAAATTTTGAATAAACACTTTTCTGTATCGAGTTTTGGTTTTAGATAGTGTTTATAGGTGGTTATCTCGGTGCTACCGGTGTTGCAACTCAGCAAAAGCAGTTGTGAAAGAACTCTGGAAAAAATTTAGAGCCAGAAGGTGCACGTTTATACACGTGTGCCCTTTGACAAAGGATTATCCTAGTCGTACATTCTAGCCATTCTATTGGTCAATCACCTTTTCTTAGGATGTGACAGGGGTGCCCTATTACAAAGGAAATTCGGTAGTTTTATGTCGGTTCAGGGACAAAACGTTGACAGGCCTAGTTGTTACAACCGTTGTACCTCTTTAAAATTATATTATTATTCGGTTCGAGGTTATTGGATAGCCATGGTATCGGAAGTGGGAGCGCAATCTGTATGCTGGAATATGAGAACAGCTTTGCAAAGAGCGTGTAATGCACGGCTATCTTTCCTGTAGGGTACATATGGTACTCGAAGTACGATGTAGTAGCTACACATGTATTGTGGTTTTCAACAATTTTGCCGCCCGATTTGACGTGTTATCTCGGAGACCGATTTATAAAAAATGGAGCTCCAACATGATCGGTGAGTCCGATTTAGCTATATCTGACCTGAGTTAAGAGGATAAGGCCTAGAGGGAGGCATTCCAAGCTGGCCATACCTCCCCACCTCTAAGGACGCAGCAGAGCAAGAATGCCTTGAGGACAACAGTACCCTATATATATATCCATTTCACTTCAGTATGGTCAGCTAAATCACTTGTGCCATCGTCTAACTACGTGCCACGCCAATCTGATAGGGGTATGAATTAAAAAATTCAATATGAAAATTGTCAACTAGAGCTCCGCGAAGGCTGGGATAGGAGGATTTTGGAGTAAAACCTTAATTTTTTTTGTTATGAGTTATTTTACTTATTAATTCGGTCATCTCCTGCGCCTGCTTCGCAGCCGCAGCATCTGCCCGGACATTTGCCTTAAGACTGTAGATGCAATATATCAACAGACAATGCTTAACAAAACTAAAACGCGAACCCTATCTGAGGTCTATTTGCAGCTTGTAGAAACGGCATGCTATTGTACAGCACAGTCCGCCCTTTACTTCGCTACAGCTCAATATATTTACTGATTCATACCAGTGTCATCGGTATCGTTCCGGTTCAAGCTGCCCATGCATATAAACCTTTTGGAGGCCCAGTGCGGCACCGTGGCCATACCGGTGTGATGGGTAACGTACCGGTTCATGCTGCCCACGCATATAAGCCTTTTGGAGGACCCAGTGCGCCACCGGATTCGTACCGGTTTCATAGAGATGTACCAGTTAGATGTCAAGAGGGGTCATCTTTTGACTTGACGTACCACGGATATAATCCTATTTGGTCTGCGATAGCAGCACTAACGTTGCTTCCTATCCCAGTATAAATATGATGAAAATATTTATTATTGCCAGACGCCATATTGAAATTTATATTATTGGCTCATATGATTTCAAGACATACAAAAACACTGCGTCGGTCGTTATCTTAGTTAGGATAAATGAACTCAATCTAACCTCAACCTTGAAATGAAAAAGACATACAAAAACACAGTCAAGGCACATGAAATTGAAATATTTAATCAGTATAATAATTTATTATTGGTGATCGTCATATTTAAATTATTATTACTGACAAGCAGCTTTACCAATTCAATATTATACTGAATTGGAGGAGCCGTGGGCCCGGTGAATACTTCGGCAGCGGTCCCTTTTGCCGGCGAAAAGCGGCATTTCTGGCACCTGCTTCACAACTCGGAGCCCCCAGCCTCAAATCGGGTCAGATATAGTGAGCTTCCGTCAGCCCTTCCTGTTAAATCGGAGCCCTCTAGCAAATCGGGCCCGATATATCCGATCTCGGACCACCCGATTTGCCAAAACAGATGAAAGCCACAATATCTCAAGTTACGATATCCCCTACAATTGCGGTACCTACATTTAGTTATAGCCTTCCGATAATCAACAGCGCCAAAAGATATACTATCCATAACGGTTTGTACAACTTCACCAAACAAGTATTTATTGCAATTGAATATACTTCTACGCATGCATCGGATACATGCACAAAGTATTTTTTTTAAGATTACAAGGATGCACAACATATTTTAAAAGATTACAATGAAGGTCAGTATGCATGTACAGTACATGCAACACCCCACGTTTACTGTGGATGTGCATGACCCTTTTACGTTGCGCTAGCCGCACTTCGGATCACGGCATATTGTGATTTGTCCGTACAAAAGCTAAGTGGGCGAAGTGCCTTCGATCATTTCTCCTTTCGCTCCCCCGACAGCAACCTGCCCAGCCCCTTGCAACAATGCGTTTGCTTCTTTGGGTCTTGCTCGCAACTCTCGTCGTCCTCTTCGCTAACGCCGAAGAGGCCACGTCCAAGCAGTCGAACTCCGCCGTGACGAAGATCGATTCTGTTTTTGAGGACCGTGTCCTGACTGCCGACTACAACGTCAACAACAACAAAAGAAGAAGCCTGAGGCGTAATGACGACGATGAAGAAGAGCGAGCGCTACCAACCTCAATCTCAAACCTGGTCAGCCGCGGAAAAGATGCTTTTACTGGAACGAAAGCTAGTCTGTCTACCCAGGCGAAGAAAATGTACGAGAAGCTACTGCAGCAGAAGTTCATCAAGCTGTACAACAAGGGCGAGACACCCCTCACTCTAAGAGCGAAGCGCATGGGAACCGACAACAAATTCGTGGCCAAATACAAGGCTTTCTGGGACTTTGTCCGCAAGAACGGAAACGTGCCCAAGTCGCAATGAGGTTGGACCTGAAGAACGTGCACCTCTAATCACTGTAGGTACTTGGATTTACTCTGTAGAATTCAAGGTCGTTATTCTAACAAGAAAGCAATGTTCATCTCGCTCTAATGTGTTTGTTAACGGTGACAGTTTTTTTTTAATTCGATGCTCCACTAGCATAACATCGAACGTCACAGTGCTATAACGTCTGATCGCGATTTCTATTACTGTAGTAATACAATGCGTATACCCAGTACGGTATGTCCAGAGCGCGATCGTCAAGGCGCAGGGTATCCGCGTCTTGTTGTACCGCACATGCATCTAAGCGAGCAGCGGAACCATTGGGTGCCACGTCGAACTCGATAGCGATTGCGCTCAGAACGATAAACTAAAGCTGACTGGGCCCCACGTAGTCGAAGCTTGAGTTACTTGCTGCCTTTTGAAGCCGACGAAGTAATTTTCCTGGATGCCGGAAGATCTTTTCAACCAAAACTTTCGATGCTGTTTTGAAGTCTTCGCCCAATTCCAGGTCCCAGTGATGTTGCATCGTTTCCAGACCTTCTCCACACACCAGCGTTATCGACAGAATTTCCGCAAGATGATCCGCCTTCAACGACGGTAAACGCAATCGTGTAACGAAGCAGGGGCTGCCAGGCTCACGAATATCATACTTGTGGCCCTCAAACAATGGCACTGAGTTCAGGGCAAGCAGGTAGATTTGTCGTGTTTGCATCCACGGGCACAAAACATCTCCGCAAAACTGGATAAAGTGGGCTTTGGACTGGAAACGCCTTTCGAGATCATCAATCACAATAAAAAGGGGACCCAGTTCATTGACTAGACACTTGGTATTATATAGTTTAATATATGCTGAACCCGAAAATGGCCCCAACTGCTGCACTATACGATGTGTTCGGATGTTGCCTTGATCCAGAGCCATATTGGTTGTATAACTGGTGGCTCAGACGTCTGCACGACCACGTCCACTTCTCTTGGTCTTGGTAGATTGACGGAGTCCAAATTCCTCAAGGAAGTCACTGCTCTCCAGTAGCGTCGGGTTGTCTACTATGCTGACAAAGCATAGCGGCAGCATCCCAACGCTGAGATGCGTCGGGACGAAGTTATCAAGAATTTACAGAGAATTCATCTTGTATCGCACAACTCGCCTAAACCTGACAATTTGCAGATTCCGCTAGTGGTTGCTGGCTCTGGAATGGGTAATGGGTAAAACGGCTTTCGCGAAAAACTATATTTTCAAGTGCCGTGAGACGTGACAAACGAGTATTTGGGCTTCACCGCGGCTGTGCCAGTGTCGGACGATATTGTTCGGTTTGCGTCTGTTGGAGATGCCATAACTATGGAAACGGCAAACCAGGCGCTTGCGTCGAGGTTCTTCGCGAGGATCAGCTTGATCTCGGTGTCTGAGCACGCGGTGGCCCGCGAAAACGCCGACCGGATCGCGTTTTTGAGACTTTGCACCGCAGCTTCCTGTCGAGACGAAAGATGGTTTCTCCGCCAGTGCTGGTGAGCACGCAGTGGATAAGGAGCTCGGGCTCGGTCTGCTCCATAAGTGATCCATTAAAAGTCGATGCAACGTGACCGAGATTCCGTATGAGTAAGTTTGAAAAAAAAAAGAATCTGAAATGTAAAAAAGAAATACTTCAAAGTACGTAGCAACAATATTGTTTTTGACTGAGCTGGGTCCTCTCTTCAACCCTCTCGAACAATCCAGGTACTCGAAGAGACAAACCCTTCGATACGAAGAGAAGTTTTACAGGGCTGTAGACTATTTTGATCAAACTGGGCTCCCAGGACAGTGAACATCTGGAGTACGACCCTTTGGACTCGCTCCACATCGGCTTTGGTGGCGCCCCCGAAGACAATTCGTATGTCGCTATCGCCCAAGAACGCGATCCCCTTCATTTCGCTGAATTGTGCGGGAATTGAATCAACCAGAAGCTTCAATTGATTTGTTTGTTTTGTTTTTGAATTGAGGTGCATTGTTGTCACTTAGTTCTTCCTAACGACTACAACTACTTCAATTGAGCAAGATGCTGAATTGATGTACTTGCCGCTGGGCTGCATTCAAAGTAGAACGGTCGACCAGCCAACGCATCGAGAGCCTACTGCAAATCGTAGCTCTCCACCACATTCGCCAGATACCATTCCAGGCGACGAAACGCGTCAGCATTCGATGTCCGACCGAGTCCCATGGCTTCTCGACGTTCGGAGTACATTTGTGCCACCTCTCTAAAAGAGGAGTCTCGCTTGTGAAATGGAGTCTTCAGCAAACGCTTTTCCAGCACATCGAGAGGTTCGCGAGCCTGTCCATTTCTCTCGACAGAGACGGAGATTCGAGCTGCGGATGCGACAAACTTATCGAATTTCAGCGTCGTTGCGCAAAGCGCGCGGATGTCGGTCAGTTCCGGAACGACAATGGTGGCGTGGTCAACACGGTAAAACTTCTGCATTAAGTAGATGCCGATTGACGCCTCAGTAGCTATCACGGATCGGATGTGAGGGTACGTCGAGTTGAGACTGCTAGCATTCTCCACGACGTCGGATTTTTCACTGGCAGGTACGCTCGCGTCTTTGAGACGGTTGAAAATCGCTGTTTCCTTTCTTCTCAGCATACTCTCGAGCTTTGTCAGACTCTCCGACTCGAAACTCTCGTCGACCTCGGCACCGGCTGCATCGAGAAGGCGCAAGTAGATGCGCGCACTTTCTACCGACCTGTTACTCGATGACTTTGCAGCTGTAGCGATCAGTGATTCTTCCTTGATGGCGCTAGTCACCGCTTTACTGGCCTTCGCGTTGTTGTTCTTCTTCTTCGCTGTCTTGCTGGCACTTGCACGCACACTTTCCTTCTCCTCGTTGTGCTGAGCAGTTGCTGCCTGGCGGCGTCGCTCTGCATCCTTGGAGCGAAACAATGCCTCACGCTTGCGTACGTCTTTGATGGTAGGATTAACAAATTTTGACGCCGATGCTGCAATCTCACGCGACCATTTCCGATCGGACGTTACATCACAAACGCGTCTTCCATCACCGTCCCTAACGCGCAGGTCGATTCCAAACGCCTTAACAAGGTCGAACACATCACGATGCCCATTCTTGACGGCCCGATGCGCGAGAGTTTCCTTCGTGTGGAACGTTCGCGTGTTCAAGTCGGCGAAGTTGTCCGTCTCGAGAAGCACTCGGGCAATGCCCGCATGCCCTGCGATCGCTGCACTGTGCACAGCCATGGTATTCGGTAAAAACTGTCGGCGGCATGGTAAATCCTGTAGCCGTGGTTCTTCTCGACAGTGTCTCAGCTGCCCGATTTGAGCTCCCATTTGCACCATCCATTCCACTAACTCGACGTCGTGAGCAGGTCCTGCGGCTGCTTGATGCAATAGCGTAGAAAGCCCATTGTACGGCTTCTCGGGGCTCGGCATCACCTTGCTTAGTAAATCAGTGTCGCGTTTTAGTTCCGACTTGAGGTAGTTCAACTCGCTCGTAGAAAGAGGGCCGGCACTCTCGCTCATCAACTTCATCAACTTCGCGAACACCTTGTCGGCATGTTCATCCTCACTCTCTGTCTTTTCGTCCAGCAACAATTTCCCGTACTCTTGTGTCGCAAAATCTGGCTGTGACGGGAACGTAACGTATTTCTGCTCGCAGCTTTCGGGTGGGGTCGCGAACCTGGCTTTGATCACTGCTGCCACCTCCTGGCACATTTTCTTGGCGAGCAACATGTCCAGTGGAATCGAAGTGGACATCTTACTGGAAAACAAGCTCATGTCAACAGATCCATGGGGTTGCATAGCATCCATGAGGGCCATCAACAACCTCATGATCGACTCTTCCAGCGCCCGGTTCACCCGTTGCTGACGAGATTCGCCAGCTATTGGGATTGCTACGATCTCCTGGAAACACTCTTGCTGGCCCAACACCTTGATCAGTTCAGGAAACGTATCCATGAGATCTTCGTTCAGCTTCAGTTGGTCTCGTGATAGCACCCGCGTGTCAAACAGCTCCTTCGAGCAAACATCCGAGACAGTCTCCAGTTATCCTTCCACGACCCAGCACTCAGAACCGACTTGTCGTTCAATCTCATTAGTCGGAATACCTTCGACACATCGCTCAAGTGGAAGGCCTTGCGTTTCTTGTAGGCGTCGCCCCCAACAGGAACATCCTCCCCGTGGTACACTGCATCGATCGCGGAAGCCCTCAAGTTTGTGCTGAGTAGGTACGTGCGGTAGTAGCTTCCGTGTGTGGCTGCAGCGCGAGATGGAGTGAAAACCTCTTGTTCATACACCTCCAGCATGTCGTCGAAAAACAGAATATGGTCGAGAAATCCGCCTTGCACAAGCGCATTGTAAAGGTGGCCGAAAGCTCGAAATCTCGATGTGGCAAACAGGACCTCGTTTGCGATGTGCAGATACTGGAAGTGGTGGTTCATCATCGTCAGGCCTGCTAACACTGGGTTGGCGCGTGACAGGTGCTGCATACAGACCGATTGCTTTATCTCCGCAGCGCACCGCCGCAGGAGATCGTTGGCTTTGTTGTAGGCAATCACCGCCTTGCTGTTGGCCACTACGGCGTCGATATTTCTCAGCAAATCCTTCGAATGCTTGAACGTGAGACTGATGTTGCGACCGAGGTTTGGACACCCTTGCAGTGCGCCACCGATTTCATCCAGCAAATGCACGCAAAGACCACAGGGACCGTCACCTCTCTCGTGGTGAAAAACTTATCCATCAGCGCCACAAATGTGTCCATCGGTGCCGGGTTCTCGTATCCGGATCCTGTGACCATTCTCTTCTCGGCAATGAAGTTATACAGCAGCGGCATCTGTTGCAGCAGGGACACCTTGTTGTTGTTGGTTTCCGGCAGCAGCACGTACGTGGGCGTTCGGCCCTCGCCATAGGCTTCCCCAAACGCGCCGTCCTGGAAAATCACTCGTTGTTTTGTATGGAACGGGATGGAAGGGAGAAGGGCATCCAACGTCGTGCCAACCCCCAGTAGTTCAATAAGAAACGTACCGGAAATGTAGTCGGGCAGATAAACCCCAGGTTTGCTCGTGTCAAATGAGCGATCGAGCTCCTTCATGATCTTGGTATGGAGATCCACAATTTTCTTGCGGAAGGTCTTGAGCGAGGCATTCCGCACGATATTGAACATATCTTTGGCCGACCGGAGCGACGGATGCCGCAGCTGCAGTCGCGCCGTCAGTGCCCTGGCAGTGTCCATGGCCAGCTTGACCACCACCGTGGCCTCCACAAGTGTGCGCTTCTCCCTCTTGACGTCGGCATAACCTTTGCACACTCCCTCCAGCAGCTCGTCCAGCTCCATGAACAAGTACACCAGCTCCGTCCTCAGCTCGTCAGCGAAGACCTCCTCAAAGAGACGTTCCCTATCCACCTTGGCGGTCTTCGGGGCTTCCGGCTCCGCCACAAAGGCCCCGTCATCGGAGAAGAAGTCCTCGTCCACCTGGAGCACTTCATAGTAATTCTCGAACTTGGCGTTGTCCAACTCCACAGCCGCCGGATCCTCCTTCTCCACCTCCACGGTCTTAAGGGTCCGGTGCCAGCTTTGCAGCAGCATTGGTAAGACCTCGGCTCGGTGCAAGCCACAAGTATTCATAAGCTTAATGCAAAAATACAGTAAACACATAAACACAATACACCTTTGTCCTCCTTCAGTGCGGCTGTCCCCATTCTTCATGCTGCCGCTGCACCTCGCAGCAGCTGAGAACTGGAAATGTCCGATTTGAATTCCGGTGGTGCAGGATTGTGAGCTGTTTTCGTCAATTTGGGTCCCAGTACGGTCGGCTTCTTCGAGCACCAAGCCGCGAGCTTTGGCCACTTCATCTTTATTGCTGCCACCGAAGACGACCGACCAGCTCCCACGCTTCCCGAAGCAGGCCACATCTGCTAGTGCGGCAACGACGGTAATGGCAGCCTTGAGTTGGGCAACCTGTGTGTCACTCGTCTGAGGCGAAAACGCAAGCTTGAAGTAAAACGGCCGGCCAACCATCATGTCGAAAGTCATCTGCAGCTTGAAATTCGCCACAGTCTTGTGCAAATACCACTCCAGGCGGCGAAACGTATCTTGGCTTGACGTCCGTCCCAACCCTATTGCGTCGCGGTTCTTATTAATTGAGTACGCTTGCACCAGCTTCCTAAACCCCAACGGAGCTCGCTCGCTGAATGGTGTCTTCAGCAAACGCTTCTCGAGAACACCCATGACTTCGATAGCTTATGTCTTCCAGTCAACAGACATACTTGTACTGATCCATGCGGTGCGCACAACAAAGCTGACGAAGTCCACGTCGTAGCGCTGAGTTCTCGCACAGGTGCAAGATCGGGGTCAGCTTTGGCACCACTATCAGCACGATAGAACTTCTGCATCATGTGGACGACTTGCAACGCTTCGAATGACACGTCGATTCTCAATTGTACACCCGTTCCAATCATTTTGTTCGCGTCGGACTGCACTTCGTCGTCCAGCCTGCGAATCGCCTTACAAAAAAAAACGCGCTCCACATCTTCCAGTTTTGTCTTAGCGGGGGTACTGGGGTCTCTCAAGCGAGCAAACGCCGCGCTTGTTCTCTGAATCAACTCTTGTAGTAAAACATCGCGCCCAGTCGCTTTGGGTGAGCCATTTGCATTTTTGGCTGATACGTTGGGCGATCCCAGTAATGCAGCGATCACGTCTGCCATCGCCGAGGTGTCAGCCGCAGATTGTTTTGAGGCACCGGTGTCATGCCGGTGTGATTTTCCATTAGCTCGTTTCTTGACTTTCTTCTTCTTCTTCTTCTTCTTCTTCTTCGGGCTCACAGAACCTTCTATCGTCAAAATTTCCAGTACGCGCTGCTGCTCTTCGTCGCGCTGGGCAAAGACTGATTTGCGTAGCTCCTCTGCATATATCATCACCCAGCGCTGAAGTGATGCGGGGTCTTCTCTCCTGCCTCGAGCCCTTATGCAATCTGCATCAATTCGAGCAGCTACTGCCGCGATTTCGCGTGACCAGCTTCGATCCCTTGTGAGATCGCACACAGCTGGCCCTTGACCATCTCTGACCCGAAAATCTGCCCCAAACGTCTGAAGGCAATAGAACAAGCTCCTGTGGCCGTTCTTGACGACCAAGTGCGCCAGTGTTTCCTTTTTGTGGAATGTGGGAGTGTTCAAATCCACCAAGTTGTCCGCTTCGAGAATGACCCGAACGATGGCTTCATAGCCGGCAATTGCAGCACTGTGTACAGCCATCGTGTTCGGCAGAAGCTTTCGCGGGCACGTTAGATCTCGCTCTCGTGGCTCCTTCCGGCAGTGCAGTGGCTGGTTGAAGAGGGCGCCCATCTGAATCATCCATTCCACTAGTTTCACGTCGTGTGCAGGGCCAGCCGCTGCCTGGTGGAGAAGCGTGCACAAGTCATCATACTCGGTGTGGGAGCTAGGACCCGTGCTCGGCGAGAACATACCCAAAAGCTCGGGCTCTTTCTTGATCTCTGACTTCACATAATCCAGCTCACGCCCGGCAAGAGGTCCATAGTTGAACTTCATCAGCTTCATCAGGTTGGAAAACACTTTCCCGCGATGTTCATTCTTGGTCTTGGTCTTGAACGATACCGGTCCATACTCTCGGTTAGCAAGGTCTGGAGTGGGTGGAAACGTGAAGTACTTTTCGGTCTGGGCTGGTGAAGAGTATCTCGCATCGATCACAGCTGCAATCACCGTACACTTTCGGCGGACAAAATCACCCCCCCATCGATGACAAACTCAGCAGTCGAGCGAGTTTCAGTTGGCACCAGTCTCAAATTCAGCGAGCCATCCGGCCGTAGTGCATCCACCAACGCCAAAAGCGGAACCATCACGGTGCACTCCAACGCACGGCTCGCCCGAACTTGTTCAGGTGTTTTTGCCGGTGATCTAGCTATGTATCTGTCTCGAATCTCTTGGCGCCCCAATGCGTCGCATATCTCCGATAAAACGTCCTTCATATCGTCCTCGAGTGCCAGTAGATTCCGAGACAAAACTCACGTCTCGAACAGCTCTTTCGTGCAAACGCAGCATCGTCTTGGATGAGTATCCTTTCAGAAACGAGATATCGTCGTTCATCAGCCGCATGATTGTCCCGCCCAGTAACATACTTCACAGACGGAGCCCCCTTTTCCATATACATCCCATCGATCGAAGTCCCCGAAAACTGCGAGGCGAGAATATAGACACGATTGTACGAGCCGTAAACCACAGCTGACTTTGATGACGGAGAGAAGATTCGGTCCTCGTAAATATCCAGCAGCTCGTCAAGAAACGCGATCCGCTTGAGGAAGCCTTGCTGCACAAACGCGTGGTAGATTTGGCAGAATGCAGCGCATTTCGGTGAGAAACGGCGGTTTGCTGCGATCAGGTACTCAAGGTGATTCGACATCATTTGAGATCCTGCAAACAGCGGGATCGCGCGAGCTAGGTTGTTGCTGCGAAGTGACGAAATGGGTCCATCCCTGAGGCCCCTCACAATGGCATGTGTCCATCCCTGAGGTCCCTCAAAATGGCATGAAAGGAGTCCCCTTTGACTGGTACTGGCAACGGGTGTTTCGGCAACGCGGTCCCCACGATATTTATCAGGTTCTCCGTGTGCTTGATCGTCAGACTCATGTTGCGACTAAGGCCGGCGTCGCCTTGCAGCGCGGCGACAGACTGCATCCAGCACACACAGAGAAACACCAGCGGGATCGTCACCTCCCTCGTCACGAAGTACTCCTCCAGCAAAAGCAGGAAATCCACGACCAATCCAGTCTGCCCATCCAGCCCAGGTCCCATGAATGTCCTCTTCGTGACGATCATCTTGTAGAGATGCGGCAGCTGCTGTGCCAGCAACACCACGTAATAGTTGACGTCCGCGCGCACGTACTCAGGCGTACGTTCTTCTCCATAATTCTCACCAAAGTATCCTTCCGGAAGGGCGACAATCACTTCATCGTCGATAGGCGGGAATACGGTTGAAATGCTCTTCAAAGTGGTCCAGATGTTGGTAAAGTCATGGAGTAGTATACCCGGCACGAACTTGAACGTTCCATCCTCATCGAAACCCCGATGAACTTTAGCCACCGCCTCGGAGATGTCTTTGGCCAGATCGGCCGACGGATAGCTCACAAGGATGCCCACCAGGTCCTGGGCCAGTTTTAGGTCGGGGTAGCGCAGCTGCAGCTTGGCCGTCAGCGCCTTGGCCATCTGCAGCGCCAGCGTGCCGACCACCGTGGCCTCCATCATGGTGCGCTGCTGCTTCTTGACCTGGTCGTGGACGTCGTACACGCCCTGCACAAGCTCCTCCAGCTCCGTGAAGTAGCACACCACCTCCAGCTGCAGGTCCTGCCCGAAGGCCTCGTCGAAGAGGCGCCTGCGCTCAGCCTTGGCCTTCTTGGTCGCGCCCTTGTCGCGCACGAAGCTCTCCTCGTGGGGAAGTAGTCCTCGTCCACCTGCAACACTTGGTAATAGTTGCGGAACTTGCGGATCTCCGCCTGCACCGGCACTTGAAGCGGTTGATACCCCTCGTCCTCCACCTGCAGCGACTGCAGCGCGTCCAGCCAGCGACGCAGTAGCGTCAGGAAGTGCGCTCCTGGTCGTCGAAGAAGGCGGTCACGTGCTCGCGCAGCGTGATCGCGCACTGGCACGCGCCCAGCGCCTTGGGCAGCTCCTGCAGCAGCTTGGGCGAGAGCGTCGAGGGCGTGCTCGCGATCTCCTGCACCACGTCGTCCAGCGTCTCCAGCTCCACGCGCTTGCCCGCGTGTCGGCCGCGCGCAGCAGCCAGTCCAGGAAGAAGGCCGAGGCGCGCTTGTAGCGAGAGTACTTGCTGGCGGGGAAGGACGCCATGGTGCTTGTCGTCGGCTCGGGTCTTGCTTGAGTGCGGGCTGGCTGGCTTGTTGAAGAGTGCTTCAACAAGAGGGCAAATGATAAGGAAGTGTGTGGCACACATAGTTTGAAATTGACTCATTACCGAGAAAAAAACGGAGTTTTCTGTGTGTGTTTTTTTGCGTGGAGTTTCTTTGTTCATACTAGTTGCTGCAATGCTGGAGTGGCGATGTTTTGTTGTGGTGTAGTTCAACCATGTCGTAGCGAATTGTTATTGTGGAAACGTTTTGTGTCGGCGTGGTGGAAACTCGGCGCATGGCTCTCTCGTAAGCTCACCAACGCGTGATTTTTGCGGAGTAGTTGACAAGTACTGTACATTGGTGCAAGAGGTGTAATGGATTTCATATATACTTTGGTGAAACCAACTCCGTATTGAGTGAGTTACTATTAACCCTTTTAAGCCTTTCGACCGCACCATATCCAATCCGTTCTCCTTTCATTCGAGTCGACGCTTCTTCTTGCGCAGTGTAGTGAATTCCAGGTCCAGCTTGGTGTCACCGCAGCATTACCCAAGCTACGATCACCCAAGTGAGTCAGCAGCACCGACTGATGACAATGGATGATCTCTTCGAATGATTACTCTCGACGCTGGGGTGTCTTACGGCGTAAACAGGTCGAGCAGTTGCGTGGCTCGCTGGACTGAAGTGTCCAGCCGAGCTGTATGAGGATTTAGTAGGCTCAAGTGCAAGTTTATTCTGTATGTCCACTTCTTCGAGAAGCAGCTGTCTTCTAGAAGCTTCTAGAAGCTGGCTTCTCTCGTTAGAAGGCTGGTGAGGCCACGGGCTGGTTAGCATCAGACCCAGTGCCTCACCCTCTTCACTTTCGATTCTTCCTAGCAATACACAAAGCCCTACTTCCGTGCGGGTTGGCCCCCGCATCGTTGTGTGTTGTGTTGCTTGGAACCCGGGAAATACTACAAAGAATTCTTTAGTAGGACACCACTGCCCACCCGCAGCTCGACACAGAACGACTGCGCCGCTCAGTGACGTCGAAAGCCTACTACAACTTCTCTCCAAGTGCAGAGGCCCAAGTTCCTGAGCATCCGGACGGCCACCAGCTCAAGATGACGCGCTCAACGGAAAGCGACGGAATACCGTATGTGCCGTCCAAGGAAGGCACGAAGTCGACGATTGCCTCTCGGCGCCAAGGATTTGCCAAGCCAAGGCTGCGCGCGTCAACAAGGACACCCTCTCTCTGCTGTCAGCAACGAGCGTATTCTGCGTCACCCTAAACCGAGGCATCCTTGTTTGTCCCCATCCTACCGCCTAAGATCACGTCGATCTCCCACGAGGCACTTGTGAAGTGGCAGCGCGACCGGCGCGACTACGAGGCCAAGCTGTGCTCCCGCTGCCGCGTTTCGGGTGAGGACTACGACATCGTAGCTGAGTCAATCAAGGAGGCGTTTGACGAGGACCTTTTGGAGGTTTTCTGCGAGCTCCAGCTGGACACCACCCCCGCCGCTGTAACCGACGCAACCCTCCTGGCAGAGATCGAGCGCATTGTCGACACTGTCAAGAACGACGCCCTGCCGGACATCAAGGAGCTGTTCAAGCGCGAGCTGCGCATGAACATGAACGAGAGCGACGTGACGGCTCGAGTACTGGACTATTTTATCCTGTTCAACAAGATCACAAAGGAGAACGGGCTGACGGCATGTTTCAGCAACGCCAACGGCGTACGCGAGAAGTGCAAGCGACTCGTGTCGCAGCTCGTGCCTGAAGCACTGAAGAACGAAGTGAAGCAGTGCGTCCGGTTCACGCACGTCGCCGCTGCCACGGACCCGAAGCTGCTGTTCAAGTTGGTCGTTGAGAAGGCCAACGAGCACGAGCGTCAGTTCATCCGCCTCAAGCAGAAGAAGCGAGAGCCCGTTGAACGAGACCAAGAGTCGAAGAAAAACAGTCCGCCAAGCCAAAGAAAGACTGGAACAACAAGCGGCCCGCAAAGCCACCCGTGACTACTAGCGCTGAAGCGAGATCTAATTGGCGGCCCGCGCATTCCGACAAAAGCCAAAAACCGTCTGGACCAGCCAAGCCGTCGACGATCGGGAAGCCACCGCCAGGCCCATGCCCCAAGTGCAAGGCAATGCACCGGATCCGCGAGTGCACGGTGGCGACGGACGACGAGAAGGTCGACCTGATTAAGGCACTGCGCAAGAACAAGAAGGCGAAGCTGAAGCGCCTCGGAGAACTGCTACCAAGTGGGGGCCGCACGGTGATGCTCAACGGTGTGCTGGAAGTACCGTACTGCCCTGCCAGTGGGTCGGACTTTACGGTCATTGGGCGGTCACACTGGGAGCAATTGCGTGTTCTCGATCCCAGTATCGCAGTCGAAGAACTTGCTGTCCCCGTGGAGAACGAGACGTTTGGCTCCACGTTGGTGACGGCCCGCTTGAAGGCCAAGCTGCACGTAATGATCCACACAGCAGTCGGCCCTGTTGAACCTATGGGCATGATTGACGTGTTAGTGGTGGATGTCGATGATGGTGAGTTCATCGTTGGGAACGACCTCCTACTATCGCTCGGCATTGATGTTGATCATCAGCTGGAGTAGCTGGCCTCGCGTGATGACGATGAACTAAGTGGAGATCCGATTAATTTGGAGGCAGATGAAATGCCTGTTGGCACCGATGGATCCGAGCCCAGTGATGATCAAGACATTTTCGCTGCAGTGGAACGACTTATTGACCGCGCCGTGGAGAACGGATTTCCACTGGAGCATGTGGAGCAGCTGTGCACGATCGTGCACGCGTACGATGTGTGGCGCCTCGAGTTGCGTGCTGACCCACCGGCGAGCGTGCCGCCCCTGGAAGTGCGTATGCAGAGCGGGGCTCGTCCAACTAAGTGACTGGTGTACGAGAACCCCAAGAGCCGCTGGTCGAGTCCCGTTTTGCCAGTCAAGAAATCGGCCGACCTCATGGACCTTCGCCAGACTACCGACTACAGAGCAGTCAACACGCTGACGGACGTCATGGCGGCAGTGATGCCTATTCTTTCGTTAGTTCTGGAAAATGCCCGAGGAATGAAGCATTTTGGCCTTTTTGATTTCCTCAAGGGGTTCTGGCAGTTGCCGCTTGCAGAGCTCTCCCAAGAGTTTTTCTCCTACATGACTGACATAAAGATTTTCACGCCGCGTAGAGTGCCGCAAGGAAGCAGTGACGCTGCCATTCATTTCCAGAAGACAATGGAGGAGTGTTTCTCAACCTTACTCTACGAGCACCTTCTTATCTGGATTGACGACCTGCTACTGTACGCTGCGGACATCGAGACCTACTTGGTTAAGCTGGCGGAGCTGTTCTCACTACTCAATCAGTTTGGGCTCAAGTTGAGTGCTAAGAAATGTAGTTTGTACCAGACCAAGGTGAAGTGGTGTGGTCGCGTTATCGATCACCAAGGTGTGCGACACGATACTGAGCGGATTGATACTCTGCGAGCACTCCCATACCCGCGCACCGCTGCGGAGCTGCAGCAGTTTGTGTGCGTCATCAACTGGATGCGCGAGAGTATCATCGATTTCGCGCGCCAAGTCGCACCACTGCAGCGCCGACTCGATGCAGCACTTGCTGATACTAAACGAACAAGACGTGCTGCCGCCGGTATTGATCGATTTGACCGAGGAGGAGCGCCGGGCGTATGATCACGTGAAAGAGCTGCTTGCAACGTCCGCCACACTCGACTTCCCTGATGACAACGCGACCACGTGCCTCTTTTCAGATGCATCGGACGTCGGTTGGTCGCTGATCGTGACCCAAGTTGCTGAGTTTGACTCTTCCAAGCCCGCCACGGAACAGCAACACCGTTTGATTCACTGCATGAGCGGAACGTTCACGGGTAGCCAACTGAACTGGTCAATTATCGAGAAGGAAGCACTGCCAATTGTCATTGCGTGTGAGAAGCTGGACTACTTGCTTCTCCGTCCAAAACCCTTCAGGATGTACTGCGATCATCGGAACCTGATTCACGTTTTCGCCCCACACGAAAGCGTGAAGAAGCATATCAAGGGCAAGCTTCTAAGATGGGCGATGAAGCTGATGAACTTTCGCTACGTTGTAGAGCATGTGCCTGGACCAGATAATGTATGGGCAGACATGATTTCCCGTTGGGCTGGGAACCATGTGCCCGCTGTCTCCGTCAAACGGATAAAAGCAGTACGACGACAACAAGGGGCCGAGCGACAAGCGTCGCCCTTGCTGAGACCCCTGGATGACGACGGCTTCATTTGGCCTACGCTGGAGGAGCTGCGCGAGATCCAAGCGAAGTTTTCACCACCGCCGAAGGCTGCGCGCGGTGAGAATGGCGTCATAACGCTTGGGAACCGCATTTGGGTGCCGCGTGAAGCGACAGGTTTGATCCAGCGACTGTGCGTCGTGGCGCACTGTGGATCCCAAGGCCATCGGGGACAACAAGCTATGACAGTCCACCTGAATCGATTGTTTGTAATTGATCGCCTGACGAAGACGGTGGCAACTTTCGTGAGTGGATGCTCGTTGTGTCTACACTCTCACGGAGGCAAGATAATCCCGAGGCCATGGGGTGAGCAGATTGACTGCAGTACACGGAACGCCGTGTTACATTTTGATTTTCTATACCTGGGGCCGAGCTATGGTGCGAGCAAGTACCTTTTGGTCCTGAAAGACCACGCAACCCATTACTGTGAGCTGGTAGTCGCAGACACACCTGAGATTCACGTCGTGGTGGGCGCGTTGCTGGATT
Organism: Phytophthora melonis; assembly: GCA_024211575.1. NCBI lineage: Eukaryota > Oomycota > Peronosporomycetes > Peronosporales > Peronosporaceae > Phytophthora > Phytophthora melonis. The sequence continues at coordinate 314,897 of JAMXKT010000094.1, read as the reverse complement.
GGCACTCGCGGTTTGAAGTTCCACCTGACTGGATATCCGACCAAGGATCACACTTCAAGTGTGAAGTAGTCGCCGAGCTCTGTCGCCGCCTCCGCTCCCAGCAGTCATTTACACCTGCGTATAGTCCGTGGGTGAACGGTTCAATCGAACGAATCAATCGCGACATTCTTCAAGTCATTCGTGCGATGATACTCGAGTACAAGGTGAGCTACAAGGACTCGGTGTACCTGGTGCCGATGATCCAGTCAAATCTCAATCATACTGCTGTGCCCTCACTCGGAAATCGCGCTCCAGTAGAGCTGTTTACGGGTCTCGAGTGCCCGACCCCATTGAAGGAGTTCTATCTACCGGGCAAGAGCGACCTGCAAGAAATTCCTGCAATTGATGAAATCGATGCGTTCCTGGACACACTTCGTGCGAGTATCCAGAAGATGCACAACGCCGTTGCCGACAAAAAGGAAAAACAACGTCTTCTCAACAAACGGCGAGAACGAGGCGAAAGTATGGTGAATTTTGCGCCCGGCGACTACGTGCTGCGTTCCAGAGTCGACGAGAAACACCGCAACAAGCTGCAGGTGACGTGGATTGGCCCTTATAAGGTGGTGCGAGCTGATAAACACTTGTTCGGCGTACAACATCTTATCACAGGTGAAGAGCTGGACGTGCATCCCTCCAGGCTCAAGTTCTATGCGGACGACAGTCGGAACGTTTCGGAGGAGCTGCTGGAGCACGTGGCATCGCAAGGCATCGTGCTCGCAGTGAATAAACTCAAAGGCCACCGTTGGAACGAAAGCATTGAAGGCTACGAGATTTTGGTTGGCTGGAAAGGTTTCCAAGCCATAGAAGACTCCTACGAGCCGCTGAGTGATTTGGCTAAGGAGATTCGTGTTTTGGTGAACAACTATGTTCTGCATGCTGATGACCAGGCGCTCGCGGAGCACTGGCAAAAGCTGCAGGGGGACACAAGTCAGAGTGCCGACGGGCAACATGTCGTTCCTAACGCTACGTCGACCGGTGAACCGCGTGTGTCACCAGGCAACGCGGGACAGGCAAGGCGCCGACTATCCGGAAACAAGCGACGAAAACGTGATGGAAATGCTGGTCACAGCGCTCCACAACCTGATAGTGGCGATCGAGCTGGAGCACGGGCTCTTGCTGCGCGCAAAAAACACAAGCGTCCGAAGACCAGAGTCACAGAGGTTGGACAGCCTTCAAGTGGCGGTCAAAGACGTTCTCGCCGTTCAAATCGCTCTCGTAAGGACCGTGGCCAGCACGACTAGCTTTTTTGCGGAGAAATGCTGTCGCTGCCGGTGATCGAGACGATATGAGCGGTGACACAAGCTTCGGGGGCAGTGTAGTAAGAATTCCAGGTCCAGCTTGGTGTCACCGCAGCATTACCCAAGCTACGATCACCCAAGTGAGTCAGCAGCACCGACTGATGACAATGGATGATCTCTTCGAATGATTACTCTCGACGCTGGGGTGTCTTACGGCGTAAACAGGTCGAGCAGTTGCGTGGCTCGCTGGACTGAAGTGTCCAGCCGAGCTGTATGAGGATTTAGTAGGCTCAAGTGCAAGTTTATTCTGTATGTCCACTTCTTCGAGAAGCAGCTGTCTTCTAGAAGCTTCTAGAAGCTGGCTTCTCTCGTTAGAAGGCTGGTGAGGCCACGGGCTGGTTAGCATCAGACCCAGTGCCTCACCCTCTTCACTTTCGATTCTTCCTAGCAATACACAAAGCCCTACTTCCGTGCGGGTTGGCCCCCGCATCGTTGTGTGTTGTGTTGCTTGGAACCCGGGAAATACTACACGCAGCAACGCCACAACATCATCATAACCGAGAGTTGTCGCCTTCACCATTGCTGCATCAATACCGACGGCGTCACATTGACCAGAAAGCAAATCCACCACAGCCAGTTGTACTTCCATCGTAGCGACTTCTAGCGCGATCATGTTCGTCTGCGAATCGCATTTATCTTTCCATGTCCGAACCGTCTGGATATTACCTCGTGCCGCAGCACAAATCAACACACGCCTGACACTGAGCGCGCCAACCTCCGATACCAGCGCCTGCAAAAGATTTGCTCGGCCATTTACAGCGGCATCCGCGAAAATACGCTCGGGTGCGTTTTCATCGCATTTATTCAGCATCCCCTTCATCAATTCAATCTTTCCCAAGCATCCGATCCGAGCGCAAGCCTCCTCCATTGTGCTTTCGTTGCTGTGCCAGAGCAATATTTCCATTATTGTGATCCGATCATGCAATGCGGCGGTGACAAGGGCAGCAAGGTGTACTTCGCGACAAAACGTTACGTTCGCCATCAACAGCTTTACCATGTCGGCCTGATCATTTATAATCGCGTCTTTCAGGGCTGAACCCGTATCGAAGTCGCCGAATTTGTCGATTAGTAGTTGTCCTAGTTCCACATCACCGTCCACCGCAGCACATTCCACAGCTCTGCGAGTAGTTGCTTGGATATCTACATATTCCAGATCCTCCACATCAGCATTTTGCAGTAAGACTTTGACGATTGCCCATTGCTGGTTTAATGTGGCCTCCCTCAAGGCATACCCCGCCGAGGAACCAATTCGGATTGCCATAGCCTCGACTACCTCGAGATGTCCAGCTTTCGCAGCGTCGAACAAACCGGTGCTGGGCAGTGTGACCCCCCCCCCCCAATTTCCCCTAATTTTAATGAGTACCGTACCGTAATCTAGGTGTCAAGTGTCACCCCAACACCTGCAGGCAAATCGCAAGATGAGGATAAAACTGACATGCAGAATTTATGTATGACCTATGCTAGTCTTTATGCTTCTACCCTGCTTATTTACACTGACACCGCAGTAGGAGAAAACTCCTGTGCCTTAATATCGAGCCCTGGCAGGATGTGAAGCTTGCTTACCATTCTGTCGATTGTGTGGCTCAGCTGCATTCACCATTCTTATTGTGTTCTCCATATTAAACCGGTTGAGTGTAAAGTATGGTTTTCGTAGTACATGTGCCGTAAATTACGGCCCGTAATGCTGTTGAACTACATCATAGTTGTAGGCATTTCGTATTGTTCTCTGAAATTTATTTCAGAGCTAAGGGAGGATCCGGGTACAAGTCCGATTTTGCCATTCATCAATATCAGGTAATTTATATAGATGAAAATGTATTTATAGATAGAGGTACCATACAAAAAGTGATTGATGTTTGTTACAGTGTGACATTTCCTAAATTAATACCCGAGAAACTTCATAAATTACCTGAATGTTGCCTGTGTCGTCGCCCCCCCTCCGCTTACGTCCGGTTTTGATGTTGCGTGAAAGTATCTTGAAGAGGGCATCAACTTCAATCGCAGCGGTCGTTGATATCAAGGTGGCGAAGGGAACATATGTGATATTGCCGACGACTACCTGGTAGACTAGTGTCATGTGGACTACTCGCAGTACAGCCCGCCATCTTTGTCGCTCTTGCGAGACTGGACCCCCTTTCCTTCCTTGCATGGCGGAGCACCGCTGAGCAAGAGCTCGGCCGCGTGGCCCTCGGGCGGTATCAACGGTGGTAAGCGGCCACCGCCGCGCGCTCGAATACTGTCTAGCAATTGTTGAGCTGCGCCGTGCCGTGCCGACTGCGCGCGCCATGTATGCCGACAAAGATTTGTCCATTTGTCAAGACCCACCACCGCATCCACCACCCACTATGCTGCCCTGAGCACGTGTGTAAGTTGGTAGGTCGCGGCGCGGATTCGTGGCTCTGTACTTGAATGAACTAGCTGTCGTAACTTCTGTCATTTAAATAAGGTAATAAATACTCTGCATCAAAACCTGACACATCACAAAGCAATGGTGAAGTCGTGAAGCCGGCGGCATATTTTTACGTTTGCAGAAGTTACTCGTCCAGGGTAAAGCTATAGGAAACTGACTATTTGCTCCGTAACTTAGCAGCTGCTGCAGCTGCGAAGCAGGCGCAGGAGATGCACTTTAGTAAGCAACTAACGCTAGGCTTTGTTGTGTTTCTAAGGCCAAAAGTTTTTATTTTCCCTTCGCTTTGCACATACTACATAAATACATTTCAGTTATACTGAGATAGCAAGTGTACGGTAGGTATGCTGCTGGCGCAGCCGGCAGGGGATTAATTCGGTGTCGCATGAAGCCGTGCGTGTTGTGCTCGAAAAAAGTGTCGCTTGATTATGATATTTGTATTGAATACAATTAACTGAGAATCTTGTTTATATATCTTTACCTGCATAAGTTCTCTGTATATTTAATGGAAGTGTAAGTGTCGTCTCCGGGCGTCAATCTTCTCAATCCGGATCCGTCATTCTGTAGCCCTGCAGAGGAAATCAGCAATGTTGCATCTGCCGCGATGGTGCTGGATGAAACGCCGGAGCAGCGTCGCCGTCGTCTTGACGCTGCAAATGCGCGCGCGCGGGAAGGCGTGCCGCGATAGTGTTGGATGAAACGCCGGCTGCGCCAGCAGGGGATAGCAAGTGTACGGTACCGTAAGGTATGCTGCTGGCGCAGCAAACACATGCGTTAAGTATCCATCATATATGACATATGATGAAAGTAAACTTAATTGGTAGTCTGAATAATTACCTAGTCAGTCTCTGTCAACGAAGAAGCATCAGTCGTATCATTAATTTTCGTTTCATTCGAATCATTTCCAGTTCTCACGTCCACAGACGCAGCAACTCCAGGGTGAACTTACAGCGCCAAGGTAAGAATAGACGTTTGCTTGGGAGGGCACTGCTGCAACTTCTAACTTGCTTGTATTTGGTTATTAACCCCTCCAAACCGGATGCTGCATAATGCAGCTTAGATTTGAAGGCTTAAACTACATATATGCAGTTTAAGCGATTTTTGACTTGAAATTTGTATTGGTGTCCTTTCCCCCGCAACATGGTCATACAAACTTTAATATAAGGTGTCGTTGATTTTCTGTACGGGCCTTTTTATATAAAAGTGGACAAAGAACAGTGTTTATCAAAATTTGGATTATTCGTTAAGGTAGGTAATGTATTCTGTCTACGAGGTTTTGTGGACCACTTCACCCAACGATTGGCCTGCAGGCGTTCTGCCCCCTCCCGCCTTTTCGAAACCAGGCTCATTCGGGAATTTGCGCGCGGAGGGCTCAAGTCGACTGCGGCCAAGATGGTGAAACCGCGTGACAGGATTCTGCGGGACAGCGAGGTAACGGCGCGTGACATGTCCTTCAAGTCGGTTTGGCGTGAGCTGAAGGCTGAAGGCTGGGCGCGCAAACCGCCCCCAGGCGCAGCCTTGATGATCGCTACTTCTACATCCGGTCAGGGCTGCGAGTTGGGCGGAAAGGAGGGCGTGCACCTATTTCGAGGGGAGGAAGCAGTACTGGAATACTACGCAAACGGTATGTTTATTTGGACTATGCTGTTGAGCCTACGCTAACGATCGTTGGTGATTGTATACAGTACTGCGGAAGAGAGCACGTGTCCCCGTTCCTGCTGCACGTGGAGCCCCCGGAGACGCACAACTTGCTGCTGCTGCCGAAGTCGTGCTGCAGACGTATGGAGCTGAGATCGAAGCTGCTGTAGCCCGCGAGCCCGCTGCCGCTGCTCGGGCACGTGCTGCGACTACAGCGGAGGATACGCCTCCACCTCCAGTTGTTGCGGTTAGCGTCGAAACGGCTGCCAACACCACTGAAGCCGTACCTGTTCCGGTTCAAGATGCTCGAGCTGCTGCTCAAGTTGTTCAAGCCGCTGAAGCGTCTCGCCAACCTGTCGCGCAAGCTGCTGCTGGCCGCAGCGAGTACGCGGCAGGAGACTCGACCCCTCGGCCACTTCGGAGACGCCACCAACCTCTCGGCCCGCTCGACGATCGGCGAGGCATGCACTTGACGCGACACCAGACGCGTTGCCAAGGACACCGCCGCGTGGTCGACGCACCACTGTGACGGAGCTCATCGCGACGTCTCCTCCCTGCGCAGACAACAACGTCGACACGGCTTCCCCTGCTGAGTCAAGTGATGCAGACATCGGTATGTTGCATGTTATGCTAAATGTTACACTGAATCTTATGCTGAATAAAATACTATTCCGCGCGGCTCATTCAAGATCGCTCGATAGAAGCTTGTTCCGAACATGACGGCAATCAGTTGGTGGGACTCCCGGCCAGTGCATTTCCTTTGCACTGGCGGGAGCACTGAAATTGATAGAGTTGGGCACCAGGATGGAGCCGAGCAGGTGGAGGCGCCGTGCCCGCGGGCCGTCAAAGATTACCACGCCTTCATGGGGGGGACGTTCACGATCAGCTCCGCTTGCAGCGCTACTCGCTGCAGCGCGCGCTCCGCTTCAAAAAGTACTACAAGTCGCTAGTGCTGGGTCTGATCGATCTGGCGATTGTCAACGCCTACATCGTCCACAAGGCCTACCACAAGAACAAGGAGTCCCGCCCCCTCACGCATGCCAAGTTCATGATCAAGCTGCACTTACAGCTTACCCAGCTTCAAGCGACCGACATGTACGAAGGAAACAGCTTTGGGACGCAGCAGCAGCCAGCCATCCCAAACTACGAACCTATCCCAGTTGGTGTTGGCCCGCCTTCGAACCACACATCACGCCAAGTCGACGAGTGGCGCAATGAAGGCACGCAGGCGAAGCGCAGACAACGCGCCTGCAAGGTCTGCTCTGCTCTGCGCTCCGGCGAGCAGCGCGCCTCGACAACGACGTACTTCTGCGGCGACTGCAATGAAGTGGGGCCAATATTTCTGTGTATGAGGGCTCGACGGAAGGTGCGCGGGGTGGCCATGACGTGCTGGGATATCTGGCACAAGGAGTGGGCCAATGGAAAGCTGATCCCAGTGGAAGTCGCAAAGCCCATCCGAGTTCGCCGCAAAGCAGACGCGACTGCCCCGGGAACACCTTCAACACCAGGAACCCCTGCATCTACAAAGAGACGTCGCACAAACCCGTAGTCCGTAAGTTGCATATTAGGCTGCCGTAAGCTGAATATATGCAGGAAGCAGTTAATGAATGTGCGTCCGTCTAGCATGTAGTAATCAATGTGTTTGCGAAGTATGTTGAAGCTGGGCGTTGGAATAATGTCGTTGCACACACTATCCTGGCTCTTGCATAGGCCCCATCCCAAAATGCATCATACGCAGCATCTTTTTGCACATAATCAAGTGTGCTTCTTGATTGCGTGAGTTGGCCATCATACTCACTTGACTTTTGTATGGTGCATAGAATCTATGCAGACCAATCACGAGCTTGCTCTAAGTTTGAGGGTGACACCCCAACTTTTCACTTGTGCTTCAGTATAGGAAGTTTGATTTCAGAAATTTTGAAAATCGGAGTAGCTACGGCTCCAGTTTCTGTTCGGCGGGTTTGGGGGAGTGCCCTGTCCATTTCTCGTGTAAGCTGCATTATTCTGGCTGGAGGAAATACTTGGCGGTTGCTAAGCTGTCGGTATGCACGATTAGCACGCTGTTGTCACCGGCAGGATAACCCCCTTGAACCCCTAACCATTTTAGTATACAAACTCCAAGTCTAATTACGCTGCATATGCAGTTTAGATGTTCTTTCGGGCTCCCGGTCTGGAGGGGTTAACAGCGCGAAGGCAAGAAAACAAATTCATATTATCGTGAGTTTGTTTGAATGCAAGCACAGCACTGGCGACTGGTGCGCCGCAAGTGCGGCGCGCCAGAGTCGTGTGCGCTGTGCGTTTATCTGTTTTGTTTTATATTTGCGATCTCAGCCCCCGCGAAGCCCTAGTTCGCAGTTCGTAAGAACTGTGCTTGCCGCCCCAGGCAAGTTTGTCATCAAGCGACATTAAGCAACCTTCTAGCTACATTTGGCAACACAAATTAGTACATATGTTTAGTACAATAGCACTATAATTTTGTAAATATATATTACTTCACCCAGTGTAAACAAATAAGCAAAGGCAAGGCTAGACAAGTGAGCTAAAGCAGCGCGCATGCTTTGCTGAGATCGTTGGGCATTCATTCGAGTGGGTGGGCAGCAGCATGAACGTGGAGGCAGGAGATGTCTGCGCGCGACTGGCGGCGAGAGTTCGAGGAGGCAGTCCTGCCTTGATGGGCAGCACGAGCTGAGCGTTGCCAGTAGCGTGCTGCTCTACAGCATACCCTCATTCGTGTACCCCGTGGGCGGCGAAGAAAGCAGCGTGCGGGATGCCTATATCGTGGCCACGTTAATCAAGCGCTTGATGAAGAAGGTACTGGTCGACCTCATGTCCAACGAGGAGTCCAATGCGGGTTCGAGAAGCAGATCGTGCGCGTCATGGTCACATCACCGCCCGTTCGTCACAAGGTGCGGCAGTTCTAGAAGGCGCAGACACTACTGTTGTGTGTTGTTGTTGTGCAGTGCTGCAAAATGTGGTGCCGCACATTGTCGGCGGTGCAGAACGTTGAGCACATTGAGATTGCCAACCCGTAGTGAGGCAGATACCCAGCATTATCGATGCCAACAGCAAGGTAGAGAAGTAGAATAAAAACCACTTGCAAAAGTATATCCGCACATGTTGCTTTCATTCACGCGCGGGTGGTGCGTTACCGCCAACCTGTCAACTGACGTGCTACTAGCTGCAGTGTTGAGTGATAGCCTTGTAACGTAGTTGTCCGACGTTTTTTTCGGATGCCCAGCAGCACTAGTGCGGCTCAGTTGTCCGAGAATTTCCAGCTTGCCATCGTTGCATTACTGAGTTCGAGCAAGCGTCCCTCTTCAGCAAGTGCATCGTTTGGGGGCTTTGCCCAAGCTGCTAAATCATCGGTGAATCGAGTCAATGTCAAGAAAGCATCGCGCGAGGTGACTCGAGATACTACCAAATACACCTGTTGGGGTTTGTTGACAATCGCAACTTTCGACTTCCAATCCACAACGACCATTGACTCCAGCGTTTCACCCTGAACCTTGTAAATTGTTGAACCGGCAGCGCAAACAAGGGGAAGTTGGCGGATCTTTACGGCTAATTTTCTTCGCTGTCCATTAGGTGCTGGCGGCAGTGAAATATTGCATTCCTTGTAGGCTTCCGTCATGTAAAAGACAGGGAAAAGCTCTGGTGAAATACCAGCTCGAATGGACACTGCATTCACTCGCGGAACTCGAACAAGAACGTAGTCGGGTGGACGACTTGGCATTTGAACAACGACATCGCTCGTGCTATCCCTTGCCAAGCGAAATTGTGTGCCGCGGGGAAATTGAATGTGCTCCAAAGTACCCAAAGTACCGTTCGCAACTCCTTTCATCGTAGCAACATTTTGCGTGACTTGAATTGGCATGCCTACAATAAGATCAAGGTACGGCGCCAAACGACCAAACCGATTGTCTGGTAACTCCATGATCATTTGGATATCCTGCTTACTCAGCCCACCAAGTTTCTTCCGAAATTCAGCGACCACTCGAACAGGATATCGATGCGTTGGAAGTAAAGCTGCTGCCTCCGCAACAAATGCGTTGTTGATAGACAACCGTGTCAAATTTTCTGGCGTAACGAAAACGCTTTGCTTTCCAGTATTTGACACGCTTGTGGAGTCATCTATCACTCTGCTGTTGATTAGACGAACGAACTCAGGAGTCCATTCTCCCAATCGAGCTCTTCGACATCCTTCCCCCCATTCAGGATCATTTTTAAATCTCATCGATTCCTCCAGTACTATAACGTTTGTGAATAGCCGCCACAGATCAAATCCAGCGATGTCCACGGCAGTTGCATTTTGCTTTCGACTGGGATCCACGTATATCGGGTCCGAGCCTACAGGTGGCATCTGTAGGAAATCTCCAACAAGAATGATGTGCACTCCACCGAAAGGAATTCCACTAAGCTTTTTATACCGACGGAGCAACTTGTCAAGCTTGATCCAGTCCTTTTTGGTCATCATAGATATTTCGTCGATGGCAATCATGTCCAAATCGAAAAATTCTCGTCTGTTAATAGCAAATTTAAGTCGGAGCAAGAGGCTGGCCAAAGTCCTTCCATGAATTAGAGTCGCAGCTTTACCAGTAAGTGCCGCTTTAATCATTGCATCATCACGGTTCCAACTAGCACAGAGAGCGGTGATTGCGTCGATTACACGAGTTTTTCCTGTGCCACCAGCACCCCCTAAAAACATCAAAAGCTGGTCTCCACGAAGTCTGGTCTCGTAATCACGTGATCCATATCCAACATCACCGCTTTTCTTAGCCAGTTCCTGCTGATAAAAGCGATTTAGCAAAGCTTTCCCAGCAATGCAGAAGGCGATATGCTGACGCTCATTTAGACCTTTTGCTCGTGATATTTCTTGGATGGACGCGTAAGACCCAATTGATTCTGGCTGCAATCCTTGCACATCTGAGCTCCACTCCATATTTTCAGGTCTCAGGGCTTCTGAAAGAAGCTCAATTACTTCTGTCGGGTGCTCACTGTCATCGACGTGCTGGCAACACAGTGAATCATCTGTCTGGGGGTCAGCGACCCACTTACGAAGATCACAAAGTGACAATCGCTCATCCCCAATGAGTAATTCGTCGCCAACCTGCAACGATTGTTGAATTGAGCCATGTTTATCCGCCGTTAGCTGAGCGGCAGACACTAGTAATTCATGCTCCACAAGAGTATCAACCACATCACATCGTTTCTGAGAGCTTGGGTACAGCATCGGGTTTAGAGTATCTGTGTCTGGTATGGCGTCCTCCGTCGGGTAGAGATCATCTATAGCTCCACTCCCTTCATTGGGTACACTTTCCGGCGCAAAAACATCATCAATATCTTCTGCAAAATCTTCAAAGTCGCCAATGTCATCGTCAGATAAATCGCTACCAAGCAAGCTGCTAGCATCATTCTCGTCAATGTCTAAGGTCGCTTTCTCTCGTGCGCGGAAAAAATCATCCATGTTATCCATAATTTGTCGAACAAACGGTGAACGGCCTGGCTCCCAAGCCGAGTATGCTTCCTTCCAAGCTTCAGGGCTCGTACAATTATCGACCAGATCTGCAGCGTTACGAAATGGCTTAAACAGTGCTAAGGATGTCTTCCAACGCTTGACGGCAGCATCATCTGACGAATCCAGATCAACAAAAGGCATGCGGATGCCCGTGATTACAGGAACAACTTCACTGCGATGCTTTCCAACACAATGACTGTGGCTCAGAGGGTGTTCCGCTAAAAATGAGACTTCAGCGCTTACAGAAGAAGTCTGCTTTCTGCGGAAATACTTCATGACAAATTCGTATAAATTTACGTCTTCCAACGCTACAGGTCGCCACCGGTAATCATCCAAAAGTGAAGCCGACCTGTACACACTGTTGCCCGTGCCACCCTCCGTGGATTCGCGATCGCTAATGTCAATCAGATCGCAGTCATAGCTATCGGAACCGACAAGCGCTTTGAGAATCTCCATCAATGGCAACACTGTACAAGATGTACTCATGTAGCAACACGACTTGCGAAGTAGATAGAGGGCTGCTAAAGGCCCAGCAATCTCTCGACGACTTGTCAACGCATAAGACAAACTGGTAACACGCTGACGATCGATTTTACGGCCATCTTCATGTTGGGCTTCGATCCTTTTACGAGCTTCTTTTTCTTGCCGGCGTGAAAAGGCTGCAAGTGCAACAGCAACCACAGATTCAACCTGATTTTGTAGCTTTGTCACATACTTGCAACAATAGTAGATTCGGTCGATCACAGCTTCACCTCCAATCAAAACTTGGATATCGTGATTTGACTTGAAAGTTGCCATGATCACATCATTGAACCCGTTGATGTACTCACACGCGGGATCACGCTGCACTTGCAGACCTTTGACGGTAAACGATGTACGTTCAATACGATCGCGAGGATAACCATATCGACATGATCCACGCGGAGCTGAACGAGAACTTTTAAAACAGCTAGTAGCATGACTCCACCAATGGAGATTGAGCAAGAAAACCAAGACAGACACCATAAACGTATATGCTGGCGCTGCCCATCGTATATCGTCTCGAGAAGGTGGCATCATCTCAATGATTCTTGCCATTTCATCACGTCTAAAATCGTCATGAGTCTCTCGATTCGATGTTCCTCGCGCATCATTGATTGAATCCAGGAAGTCACCATAACAGTCATCATCGGAATACGTCCAATGCAAGAACAGCTCTCGCTCATAAATGTGAAGCCTGGTATCCGAAAAACTACCCCTCGTTCTAGCTTCACGAGATACGTTCTCTTCCAGTTCACTTGAGTCCAAATCTCGCATCGGCGGCGGCCACGTAGCGGGACGGTTCTGCAGCAGCACTTGTCTAAGCACATGTTGGGAGCTAAACTGAGTTGAACATTGACTGCACTCCAGTGTAGCAGGCTCGCGCTCTTCAACTCCATCATCTGATTGCGCTTTGGTGTGGTACTTGTCACGAAGCTCTAGTGGATGTAAGTGAGAATAGGAGTCCCCACAAAATTTGCAAGTACTTTGCGAAATGTCCAAAGGAAGCGTCGTCTTTACAACGCTGTCTGCATATCGCTCGATATCTTCTAAGAATTCGTCGCCACGCTCCTCAAGTGCCTTCTTATAGGCAGGCACATTGGGTGGAGTAGACATCAGCCAGACAAGAAAATGCGCGTGAAGTGTGCCGCCGCCTTGAGTCTCGATCATACCAAAATACGCTTTTACCGGGCCAAATAAACCGTCAAACGGTTTATTCCGCATTTGATGATGTGGGATCCCTAGTACATGCTCCACAAAAGCGTCCATATTCCGCATGAACAGTCGAGCTGAAGCAAAGTCGTTTTTGAGAGCAGTAGCTCTCAAAACTGCCGGATCGGGTAAATCGGACAATGGTGAATCAAAAAGCGTATCAACGCTTGTGATACCGGTATATTGAGCCATTGCAAATGAGTTCGACACATTCGGTGTAAGCGTCACGAATAAAGCAGGTAGACCAAAACGCGCTTGATACGCAAACGCCTTGCGTCGACACTGTTCCCGCTCGGCGTCACTTCCCCAGACACAGCTCTCACTCAATTCAACACTTCGTAAAAACCGCGTTGCTGTGGAAGGATTTCGAGATGTTGTAACCCGTCCTTGACGTCGCCGCTCATTCTCTCTTAAGGCTGCTTCCAAGTCTGTAGCTGATATATCCCTGTATCCATCGAACGTCTCAGGGTTCCTTTTGCATCGCAAACCCACATTCAGATACATGTTTTTCATCGACAGTCGATCAAACGCAACAAGCGTGAAAAGTTCGTCTTCAGCGAATACTCGAGAGCTCAATGCGCTATAGTATTGAATGCACGCATGCGGCGATACAGACACCTTTCGCTCCTCCCCAGGATGGCCACGTCCATACGGGAATAAATGCGGGAACATCTTGGCAAATATTACACCGCCATCTTGAGCAAACTGGCTTGAGTGCCGCACTAAGAAGCGCGGTTCCTGTGTTGCTCCCTCACCACTGATATCAACCACTTGAGCAACAGTGCCATCACCGCAATCTTCAGAAAACACAACTCTGCTTTCAATCACCTCGTCTTCCTTATCAAAAGCCTCGTCAACCACATCAGTCACACGATCATGATCCAGACCAATATCTCGAGAAATTGTATCAGGAGCGGACTCAGCGAAAAGTCCACTTGGTGTTGTTTCAGGTTCCAGATCACTGCAATCAACAGCAATTTCAGCGAAAAATGTGTTTTTTGCTTCATCCTTGTAGTAATGCAGTAAGTCTTCTACTCGCTGGCGACGTACACGATACATTTTTTTTTACTCTAGCGCGCTGTTCGTCCGTGAAGGGGCCCGCCAGAACTACCCGATATTCGCTAACACCATCCAGCCGCCGTGGAAGCAATGTTGCCGGAGGCCCAGGAGACGCGTCAAAAGCAAGGCAATGTGATCGTATTGAGCGATGAGCGCCTCCACGCATTACTCTGCTCATGGCTACAACACTAACTGGCTGCACCATATAGCGTTCCGCTACCGAAGTATCCGCAAACCGACGTGGCAACGCCCCCACGAAAACTCCGTTTTTAATCGCAAACTTCGGTAGTTCACATTTATCCAGGCTGCATCCGCACTCATTGCACACAACAAAGCTTGGAATGGAGCGATTGACATCCACTCCTCGCGGCGACAGGAACATACCGCGTAATGTAGGCGACAATGACGAGCAATCATATTCCGCAATGAGCTCACTTGGAATGTCTTCATCATCCGATGTCAGGAGAGACCGCATCCGAGTCAACCGGTTTTGGTTGCTAGTTTCGATCACCTCACACTCTTTTGTCAATACGAAACGGTCGCACACAGCGCAAATATTTTCATCTAATCCATCCGCTCCGAGGGCCTTTCGTAGGCGCAGCAAAACCTTTTGTCGAGTCGAATCTCCAACAGGAGTAAGTGGAAAATAGTCGACACTGAGAGATTGTCCGCGGTTAGCGCTAATCTTCGACTGTCGTTTTCGTCTAGCGTACTCACGCTGCCATCGCAAGCGCTGCTCCCGGGCAGCATGAGTTTGACGCTCTCGGTAGCGCCGAGAAGCAAGCTTGTTACGCCTCTTCCTCTCCTCAGCATCAAGCACCATAGTTGCAACTTCGCCACAATAAAGCTAACCCCACGAGGGAAGAGACTATTCCATCGCATATACACCACGTCCCCACACATATGTCGCCTACTCCTAATACTACCATGCATTCCGTGTCATCTCTCCGCCGCTTCAACGGTATTCCATCGCATGTACACCACGTCCCCACACATATGTCGCCTACTCCTAATACTACCATGCATTCCGTGTCATCTCTCCGCCGCTTCAACGGTATTCCATCGCATGTACACCACGTCCCCACACATATGTCGCCTACTCCTAATACTACCATGCATTCCGTGTCATCTCTCCGCCGCTCTAACGGTATTCCATCGCATGTACACCACGTCCCCACACATATGTCGCCTACTCCTAATACTACCATGCATTCCGTGTCATCTCTCCGCCGCTCCAACCACATTTTCTCTTGCTATCCATTCTTGCTTTTGCTGCCTGCTGGAAAGATGGCCAAGAAACGCTCTGCTGACGTGGGCGACTCGAGAGAGCAGCCCATGTCTCCTCTCAAAAAGCTGCGTTTGCAGCAAATGGGAGATGCACGCGCTGTCAAAGATATGCGGGTAATTAACAATGTCCCCGGTAAGTTTTACCATTACAACTTGAGTTGAACCACGATCTAACATATACTTGCCGCAGAGCTCCGTACATACATGGAGGAAAACATGATAACGAATCAACGGAACCAACAAGTGGTTGCTGAAAAGGCGACCAAAGCCATCAAGATCCTAGGGCGCGCTATTTGGATCAAGCAAGAAACAACCAAGAAGGGATTCACACTGGTTCGTATCTACTTGACCGAGCCGTCCAACCCAGATCCTCCGCACGAACAGGCACTGGTACGTATTAAATATCTCACACTCACCCACCCACCATACGTAACCTAAACATGTCTTGTAATTTACAGGATCTTCAAGCCGCTCAAGCCGTGAACCCGTACGACGCCAATTCCCTGGTGATTACGGTGACACTGTTTGACACGACCAAAGCCAACCCACTACTCCCGGAAGAAGGCAGCATCATCCGATTCACTCCAACAAAGATGAACTTGTTTGGCGCTTGCTGCCAAGTTCAAACCAAGCTTGCTGCCATCGCTGTCGTTTGCAACGACAGCGACTCAGAAGCCAACGACGTGTACTAACCACGCCCAGCAAGACGCGCAGAATTGGCAAGAACCATTGGTACACCACGGTCAGGAGTAACAAACGACAGAATGGTTCATGCCACAACCTTTTATTTATGCATATAACACAAGTTTTGCTTATCATTGTTTCTCTACAAACCTTCACCATTTTCATTCTCCCTTCCGACTAGGCTTATGCATCGACATGTACACACGCGCGTGCAGAACTACGTGGGTACTGATCTTGAGTAGCGTATGATTGGGTAACGCTATACGCGCTTAATCGGAGTGCACTACAGGGCGACGCGTAGGTATGTCACGGCATACAACCAATGTACCGCACATTGGTTGTAGGAGTGGTTTCGAGTAGCCTGTCTAAGTGAAAAAGGTGTCGATTTTGTAAAGAAGATACAGGTCCATACAAATGGCAAGTACAGCGGTCAGTGTGTGATATAAACGCTTGATGCACACGAATCTTCCCCCCACTCAAATCTAGCTCTATGATTGGACTGTAAAGTTTTGTGCCAGTCAAGTTTTCACCAAAGTCACATTGAAGCAGCTTGCGTTAAATGCAATGTCGGAGTGCAAGTGCTAATAAACGCTGCTCAAGAAGCTCATAGTGTACGACCAGATACGAGCCTTATTAGCTACGTATATGGGCATGGATCACGATCTCGTTAGGAATGGTCATAGAATAAAGCTACCCTTCACTCCAAACCACAATCGAGGCCATGCCCCAGTGATCCCGTTAGGAACGGCCCTAGAGCTCTAAGCCAACCAGCAAATCCCGCCCGATGATCATCCCGCAGCCTAACCTTAAGTTAAAGTTAGATAATCAACAGCCAGTCCCAAACACAACGCAGACCAAGAATGGGGTGTTTGCCGCTGCAAGATTACATCGGTTGTCACTGCCAGAAAAACACATCTGACGAGGTCCCCGACGCCTACTCTTTGTAGTAAGCACCGATTTCGACGGGGACTCTTTCTCTCGCTCTCTTCATCGGGACCTTGCGTGTTCAATCGAGACGGAATTGGAACCCGCCATATAGTAGCACTAGAAATGTTTGGTAGTCTAGGGGACGCTGACTTTTTAGCTGCAGCTTCTCCATTTAAGAACAGGAATGCTCTTCAATATTGTAGACGCCGTAAAGTACGATAGATCGCCAGCCCCCCCCCCCCCCCCGTAGTTTTATCGGTTTTACTCTCGCCATCCAACGAAAGTGAGCATGACTTAACGTTAACACGTTGTCTAAGCAGCTATTAATATTAATACGTGTATTCTATCTTAAATCGACGTGTTAGCCTCCTAACTCAATTATAGGCTAATCACCATGATTTGCTAAAACAACGAATTACGTCGATGTTTAGACATATACGCAGTGTAAAACCCATACAAAATAGATTTTCAAAACGGCAAGCTACTAGCCCAGGTTTTGCAAAACATGTATTATTCAATTGCCGCAGAACCACCTATTCGAGGGGGCCAAATCCAGCCATGTGGCATTCGACGTGCGGCTGCTGCACGGCCCTGGAGACCCCACCACCATGGCGCGCACCCCCATGATGGCCCATATCAAGGCGCAGATGGCCGAGCGAGCGCGGCAAGAGGAGGAGGAGGCGCACAGGAAGGTGTTCAGCACGCGCACCCGATCGCAGCGATCCCAGGCGCTGTAAGATGCGCGCGACTCACAGGCCACGCAGTTCGGCACTCATGCGATAACAGAAGGCGCTGCATCCACTAGCGAAGGCCCCGACGACAACGAAGAGGAGGAGAACGTCGTCGATGAAGAAGATAGAGAAGATGAAGAAAACGAAATAGACGAAGAAGATGAAGATGAAGATGAAGAAGATGAAGAAGATGAAGAAGATGAATAAGATGAATAAAATGAATAAAATGAAGAAGATGAAGGAGAAGAAAGAGATAAAGAAGAGGGCGCAAAGAAGAAGAAGAAAACAACGACGAAGGACAGGCAGCGCTGGGGGAAGAAGGGCATGGCTTTTGACGTCAAAGACGAGGACCTGGTTCGCGTTCCCGCTTTCGAAGCTTAGCACGACTTGTGGCGCTGCCCGACGTCAATTTATAAGAGTACATGGAAGCGACGCGTCAGAAGTTCGTCATCGCGGTGGTGATCAACGCTGACTTGGGTATTGGAAGCAGATCCGCTTCCAAGGGCTTCCAGAGTCATAAATACCTCTCGTGCTCGACGATTGAGAGCCCTATCAGCGCACATACATCTGTACACACGGCTCGGAGGAGCGTGAGCGATTGACGGGGAAGAGGACGTCGCACAAGCTCACAATTCATATACCTGGATATAACCTGGAGCAGCATGACATGCAGTGTTAATAATCTGTTGCTGCCATAAAAAAAGACTGGTCAAACTTGTGTACTACTTACGAGGTAAGCATGAGGGACGAATTATAATAGAAACTCGCTTATACGGTAAAAAAGAGCGTCGAACTGCGATATCAAGCGGGCCACAAAGCCCGCGAACCAGTAGATTTCAGAGCTTTTTCGTGCAACGCGCGACTTTGTGATGGGGGTGGTTTGCATATATAATACGAGGGGTGGGATCGACTAATACACACAAAATGCATTAAAATATCCATGGTGACACTTAACATATCGATGCAAATCCTAATCTGATTAATCAAATACGCCCTTTTGATTGGCTAAAATATGGGGTGACAGTTACAACTCCGGACACTTCACACCTAAATTACGGTATTTCACAAAACGTACCAAATGCATGTGTGCGAAGCATCAGCGATGCCGCCGCTGCTTGTCCTCGTCGGGGCGGCTCTACAGCCTAGGTTGGGAGCGCTTCCGCATGTGCTCCAGCTGATAAATACGTATCTCATACCTGCAACCATCGACGCCGCGATCTACAACGACCTCCACCTCGTGGCCCACAAGTACGAGGCTTGTCGGCCGCGCACGGTGAGAGCAATGGACGTTGCTGCTGCGCGTGGGCGTCTGGACATTCTACAAACTTTACGAGCTCGCCGCACGGTAGGCTGTTCCAGTACCGCCTTCGTTAGAGCAGCTGCCAATGGCCACCGCGTTGTTCTCGATTGGCTGTACCATAACTACCAGGAATTGCGAGACCCTGGTCGAGACATCATTCGCGGCGCTGTAAACGGCCAGGCCTCCGTCGTGGAGTCATTGCTGGTATATCCGCTCGAAGACTTTGTCGCACTAGCACTGGAAGCTGCTGCTGGCGTTGGCCAGGTTGCTATAGTGGACATGCTCGCGGAAGAGGCTGGCAGTGCGTTTGACGCCTTTGATATCGCTGCCAGAAAGGGCCAGGTGGAGGTGCTGCGGCTTTTGCTGGAGAAGTGGCGCTTTGACTGCGATCCAGCAGCTGCATTGAATCGCGCCATAAAGAGTGGGTTCGTCAATGTTGTCGAGTTCCTGGCTGAGTATGGCGATATCGCCGAGGAAAGCCTAGGATCCGCACTGCAGATGGCTGCCAAGAATGGCCTGTGCGATATGGTTGCGCTGTTGCTTGACAAATCCCCCGTGTATACAACGAACCCGACTGGAGGCAGCAGCATAGCAAGACTTCGAACGGATACCACGATTGCAACTGCTTTGTTCGGCGCTGCGAAAGCTGGACATCTCGAGGTAGTCGAGGCTATGGCAATCCGAATTGGTTCCTCGGCGGGGTATGCCTTGAGGGAGGCCACATTAAACCAGCAATGGGCAATCGTCAAAGTCTTACTGCAAAATGCTGATGTGGAGGATCTGGAATATGTAGATATCCAAGCAACTACTCGCAGAGCTGTGGAATGTGCTGCGGTGGACGGTGATGTGGAACTAGGACAACAACTAATCGACAAATTCGGCGACTTCGATACGGGTTCAGCCCTGAAAGACGCGATTATAAATGATCAGGCCGACATGGTAAAGCTGTTGATGGCGAACGTAACGTTTTGTCGCGAAGTACACCTTGCTGCCCTTGTCACCGCCGCATTGCATGATCGGATCACAATAATGGAAATATTGCTCTGGCACAGCAACGAAAGCATAATGGAGGAGGCTTGCGCTCGGATCGGATGCTTGGGAAAGATTGAATTGATGAAGTGGATGCTGAATAAATGCGATGAAAACGCACCCGAGCGTATTTTCGCGGATGCCGCTGTAAATGGCCGAGCAAATCTTTTGCAGGCGCTGGTATCGGAGGTTGGCGCGCTCAGTGTCAGGCGTGTGTTGATTTGTGCTGCGGCACGAGGTAATATCCAGACGGTTCGGACACTGAAAGATAAATGCGATGCGCAGACGAACATGATCGCGCTAGAAGTCGCTACGATGGAAGTACAACTGGCTGTGGTGGATTTGCTTTCTGGTCCATGTGACGCCGTCGGTATTGATGCAGCAATGGCGAAGGCGACAACTCTCGGTTATGATGATGTTGTGGCGTTGCTGCGCAAGAAGAAGCGTCGACTCGAATGAAAGGAGAACGGATTGGATATGGTGCGGTCGAAAGGCTTAAAAGGGTTAATAGTAACTCACTCAATACGGAGTTGGTTTCACCAAAGTATATATGAAATCCATTACACCTCTTGCACCAATGTACAGTACTTGTCAACTACTCCGCAAAAATCACGCGTTGGTGAGCTTACGAGAGAGCCATGCGCCGAGTTTCCACCACGCCGACACAAAACGTTTCCACAATAACAATTCGCTACGACATGGTTGAACTACACCACAACAAAACATCGCCACTCCAGCATTGCAGCAACTAGTATGAACAAAGAAACTCCACGCAAAAAAACACACACAGAAAACTCCGTTTTTTTCTCGGTAATGAGTCAATTTCAAACTATGTGTGCCACACACTTCCTTATCATTTGCCCTCTTGTTGAAGCACTCTTCAACAAGCCAGCCAGCCCGCACTCAAGCAAGACCCGAGCCGACGACAAGCACCATGGCGTCCTTCCCCGCCAGCAAGTACTCTCGCTACAAGCGCGCCTCGGCCTTCTTCCTGGACTGGCTGCTGCGCGCGCGGCCGACACGCGGGCAAGCGCGTGGAGCTGGAGACGCTGGACGACGTGGTGCAGGAGATCGCGAGCACGCCCTCGACGCTCTCGCCCAAGCTGCTGCAGGAGCTGCCCAAGGCGCTGGGCGCGTGCCAGTGCGCGATCACGCTGCGCGAGCACGTGACCGCCTTCTTCGACGACCAGGAGCGCACTTCCTGACGCTACTGCGTCGCTGGCTGGACGCGCTGCAGTCGCTGCAGGTGGAGGACGAGGGGTATCAACCGCTTCAAGTGCCGGTGCAGGCGGAGATCCGCAAGTTCCGCAACTATTACCAAGTGTTGCAGGTGGACGAGGACTACTTCCCCCACGAGGAGAGCTTCGTGCGCGACAAGGGCGCGACCAAGAAGGCCAAGGCTGAGCGCAGGCGCCTCTTCGACGAGGCCTTCGGGCAGGACCTGCAGCTGGAGGTGGTGTGCTACTTCACGGAGCTGGAGGAGCTTGTGCAGGGCGTGTACGACGTCCACGACCAGGTCAAGAAGCAGCAGCGCACCATGATGGAGGCCACGGTGGTCGGCACGCTGGCGCTGCAGATGGCCAAGGCGCTGACGGCCAAGCTGCAGCTGCGCTACCCCGACCTAAAACTGGCCCAGGACCTGGTGGGCATCCTTGTGAGCTATCCGTCGGCCGATCTGGCCAAAGACATCTCCGAGGCGGTGGCTAAAGTCCATCGGGGTTTCGATGAGGATGGGACGTTCAAGTTCGTGCCGGGTATACTACTCCATGACTTTACCAACATCTGGACCACTTTGAAGAGCATTTCAACCGTATTCCCGCCTATCGACGATGAAGTGATTGTCGCCCTTCCGGAAGGATACTTTGGTGAGAACTACGGGGAAGAGCGCACACCCGAGTACGTGCTCGCAGACGTCAACAACTATGTGGTGTTGCTGGCGCAGCAGCTACCGCATCTCTACAATATGATTCTCGCTAAGAGGCACTTTAAGGGACCTGGGCTAGATGGACAAACTGGATTGGTCGTGGATTTCCTGCTTCTGCTGGAGGGGTACTTCGTGACGAGGGAGGTGACGATCCCGCTGGTGTTTCTCTGTGTGTGCTGGATGCAGTCTGTCGCCGCGCTGCAAGGCGACGCCGGCCTTAGTCGCAACATGAGTCTGACGATCAAGCACACGGAGGACCTGATAAATATCGTGGGGACCGCGTTGCCGAAACACCCGTTGCCAGTACCAGTCAAAGGGGACTCCTTTCATGCCATTTTGAGGGACCTCAGGGATGGACACATGCCATTGTGAGGGGCCTCAGGGATGGACCCATTTCGTCACTTCGCAGCAACAACCTAGCTCGCGCGATCCCGCTGTTTGCAGGATCTCAAATGATGTCGAATCACCTTGAGTATCTGATCGCAGCAAACCGCCGTTTCTCACCGAAATGCGCTGCATTCTGCCAAATCTACCACGCGTTTGTGCAGCAAGGCTTCCTCAAGCGGATCGCGTTTCTTGACGAGCTGCTGGATATTTACGAGGACCGAATCTTCTCTCCGTCATCAGTCAGCTGTGGTTTACGGCTCGTACAATCGTGTCTATATTCTCGCCTCGCAGTTTTCGGGGACTTCGATCGATGGGATGTATATGGAAAAGGGGGCTCCGTCTGTGAAGTATGTTACTGGGCGGGGCAATCATGCGGCTGATGAACGACGATATCTCGTTTTGAAAGGATACTCATCCAAGACGATGCTGCGTTTGCACGAAAGAGCTGTTCGAGACGCGAGTTTTGTCTCGGAATCTACTGGCACTCGAGGACGATATGAAGGACGTTTTATCGGAGATATGCGACGCATTGGGGCGCCAAGAGATTCGAGACAGATACATAGCTAGATCACCGGCAAAAACACCTGAACAAGTTCGGGCGAGCCGTGCGTTGGAGTGCACCGTGATGGTTCCGCTTTTGGCGTTGGTGGATGCACTACGCCCGGATGGCTCGCTGAATTTGAGACTGGTGCCAACTGAAACTCGCTCGACTGCTGAGTTTGTCATCGATGGTGATTTTGTCCGCCGAAAGTGTACGGTGATTGCAGCTGTGATCGATGCGAGATACTCTTCACCAGCCCAGACCGAAAAGTACTTCACGTTTCCACCCACTCCAGACCTTCCTAACCGAGAGTATGGACCGGTATCGTTCAAGACCAAGACCAAGAATGAACATCGCGGGAAAGTGTTTTCCAACCTGATGAAGCTGATGAAGTTCAACTATGGACCTCTTGCCGGGCGTGAGCTGGATTATGTGAAGTCAGAGATCAAGAAAGAGCCCGAGCTTTTGGGTATGTTCTCGCCGAGCACGGGTCCTAGCTCCCACACCGAGTATGATGACTTGTGCACGCTTCTCCACCAGGCAGCGGCTGGCCCTGCACACGACGTGAAACTAGTGGAATGGATGATTCAGATGGGCGCCCTCTTCAACCAGCCACTGCACTGCCGGAAGGAGCCACGAGAGCGAGACCTAACGTGCCCGCGAAAGCTTCTGCCGAACACGATGGCTGTACACAGTGCTGCAATTGCCGGCTATGAAGCCATCGTTCGGGTCATTCTCGAAGCGGACAACTTGGTGGATTTGAACACTCCCACATTCCACAAAAAGGAAACACTGGCGCACTTGGTCGTCATGAACGGCCACAGGAGCTTGTTCTATTGCCTTCAGACGTTTGGGGCAGATTTTCGGGTCAGAGATGGTCAAGGGCCAGCTGTGTGCGATCTCACAAGGGATCGAAGCTGGTCACGCGAAATCGCGGCAGTAGCTGCTCGAATTGATGCAGATTGCATAAGGGCTCGAGGCAGGAGAGAAGACCCCGCATCACTTCAGCGCTGGTTGATGATATATGCAGAGGAGCTACGCAAATCAGTCTTTGCCCAGCGCGACGAAGAGCAGCAGCGCGTACTGGAAATTTTGACGATAGAAAGTTCTGTGAGCCCGAAGAAGAAGAAGAAGAAGAAGAAGAAGAAGAAGAAGAAAGTCAAGAAACGAGCTAATGGAAAATCACACCGGCATGACACCGGTGCCTCAAAACAATCTGCGGCTGACACCTCGGCGATGGCAGACGTGATCGCTGCATTACTGGGATCGCCCAACGTATCAGCCAAAAATGCAAATGGCTCACCCAAAGCGACTGGGCGCGATGTTTTACTACAGGAGTTGATTCAGAGAACAAGCGCGGCGTTTGCTCGCTTGAGAGACCCCAGTACCCCCGCTAAGACAAAACTGGAAGATGTGGAGCGCGTTTTTTTTTGTAAGGTGATTCGCAGGCTGGACGACGAAGTGCAGTCCGACGCGAACAAAATGATTGGAACGGGTGTACAATTGAGAATCGACGTGTCATTCGAAGCGTTGCAAGTCGTCCACATGATGCAGAAGTTCTATCGTGCTGATAGTGGTGCCAAAGCTGACCCCGATCTTGCACCTGTGCGAGAACTCAGCGCTACGACGTGGACTTCGTCAGCTTTGTTGTGCGCACCTCAGTATGTCTGTTGACTGGAAGACACAAGCTATCGAAGTCATGGGTGTTCTCGAGAAGCGTTTGCTGACGACGCCGCTTCGTTGGGGTTTAGGAAGCTGGTGCAAGCGTACTCTATTAATAAGAACCGCGACGCATTGGGGTTGGGACGGACGTCAAGCCCAGATACGTTTCGCCGCTTGGAGTGCTATCTGCACAACACTGTGGGTTGCAGATGACGTTCGACAAGATGGTTGGACGGCCGTTTTACTTCAAGCTCGCTATCGACACTCAAACGAGGGACGCGCAGATCAGCCAAGTCAGAGCTGCTATCGACGCCGTTTCCGCTCTGGAAGATGTGGCCTGCTTCGGAAAACGTGAGAGCTGGTCGATTGTTTACGGTGGCAGCAATAAAGACGACGTGGCCAGAGTGCGTGGTTTGGTGCTCGAGGTAGCCAATAGCACTGGGATCCGAGTAGATGGCCTGAACCCCCAAGTCTGCACCCCCACAATTTCTATCGGGCAGTTCCAGTTTTCAGCTGCGGGGGCACTTCGAATTGCTGCGGCAGCATGAACAAGTGGGAGCAGCCGCCCGAGTAAAAATGACTTTGAAGTATTCGAACAGCTATAGTGCATCTTGAGATTACTTGTCTTTATCATTTCATCACACAATATCGTAGCCATAAATGCTTTCAGCCACGTCACATATATTACGCTACGTCGAAGCATGAAGAAAGAGCGATCGTGTTTTTTTTTTTTTTCATCTTGATCTCTACCCAGCGTTGGCATGAATTGCAGTTCCATTTCACCCGGATGCTGGGGTTTCACTTGATGGGTACGTTGCGATATGCAAATTCATGCGTTGCGAACGGTAGAGACCCCCGGAGCAGTACATTCGCTTGGAAGAATCGGTGCAACTACCGATTATTAAAACATACTGTCGCTTGCAGCTACGTTAAAAATGATTTTTTTATTCATTTTCGTGTCAGATTTTAAAAAATCTGACACGAAAGATCAGGGACATCAAGAAAATCACCGAACACATTGCGGTGACATAGAAGCTGGATCTTCTTCATGCAATCCGTATACGATATTAATACATGAAGTGTTGAGTCAATACGTCGATGTACCTATCGTCCGATCTCGGGGTCTGAGCTCACGCCATCATAGATCACAATCGCATGCAAGTAAGACTTTACAAACGTGTGTTGCTGTACCGTAGCATAGTTCAAATTTGATTTATACGGCGATAGATCTCGATTTATCGACGCCGTGCTAAACTTGTTCAGTATTGAAAAGCTTCCCCTCACTGGAGCAGGCTATACGACAAGTTAGTTAGTTTTTGGTGGGGGTACATTACAGTCATTTAGTCTAGCTAGCGACTCAGCCAATGTCCGTCCGCCAGAAGCCTACAAGCTATACGACAAGATATCTACATGCTTGCGCAGGCGCAACTGGACACGGACATGGTAGCCCAAAGCCAGTGTGGCAGGATATATAGATCGTGTCGAGTTGCTGGTCTTTTGATCGGCTCGGTTGTTAGGATTCTTTTAAGTAATCCAATATACCTCGTCATCTTCGCAAAACTTGTTCAGTATAAAAAAGTAGTATGCATTCTTTATAGCAACGTATGGTGAACCCGGCAGAAATGTTGTGACAGTAACTGTAAAACTATGTGAATTATCGAAAGAAACGAAAAACTAGTTTTCTGACTACTGGAGATAGCGTAAATTTTGGATAGGCCAGATAGGTGCGAGGATCGGAGCCGCCATTTCAGCTTTCTCCCTCGCAGCTCTCAGATCAACCCACCCGATCACTCACTGGGTGTGATCCGGTTTGTGGATCGCGATCGGCTTTAATGAAGCTCAACCAGCATTTTGGTGGTTTTCCCCAAAATTGCAGACGTCGTCAGCATGAAGGAAAATGTGAGCTACCCAGACTGGCGGACAGGAGAGAACGATTTCATTGAAAGTGCATCGGTATCAAGGTGAGGGGGCAAGAGCGAAAACTAACTGCTTCTTGGCGAGCGACTGTACAATGCTCTGAAAATTCGTGCCAGTACAGTACTAAGCGCGGATTAATGTATTTGTCGCATCGCTGCGCAATTTACGATCTTTAATGCTCGACCCGCTGGGATGCTGGAATGCTCGGTTATGTTGGAGTAGGCACTGGCACGCTAGCAGCGGAATACATGATGCAGCTGACAATTTCACGATTGAAAGCCAGAACTGGTGATCATTGCGCTGAGCTATTTGAACATGACCACTCCCGCTTTTGCCGCCTCATACCCAAGTCTTCAGCACCTCAAGCAGCAAACGAACGACCCATGCCAGATTGTCTACGGTGGGTGCTAGTGAACCAAGCTTTCTTCCTATTCACAGCGTTCCACACCTCCTCGCAGCGGTCCAGCAAACGATTGCCTCTACTTCGGTAATCGTAGGGTTCCATCCCCACCCCCGACTGGATCGACTAGCTTGCTTGTGGGTCGGGAAGCGCCGCTGGAGCTGTACGAGGAGGGAAATCAAGCAGCGAGCCTCAGCCATCCGCACTGCAGCCGCCATCACTCTGCTCACCTGGCGGGTACAACAATGGAATACGGAGGACCCGATCATTCATCACGCGCTGTCGGCACTTTCCTGGCAACACCTTCGCCGCTGGCCTGGATTGGATGCGTGGGGTGAACGGTTTCTGTATCGGCTGAAAACACGAGGCATTAACAGCTACGATCGTCTCCAACAGCGGCTGGGGTGTCCACATGCACGGTGTGTTGGGCGCCATGTTCCCACGCTTGCACAAGGATGCAGTCCTCCTTCAACTGCACGGGGCGGCGCAAGATTGCTGGAGACTGGGCGTCCTCACACTGCTACGCGTTATCTGGAAATGGAGAACGGCTCACTATGCAGTACTGGCTTCGACTGCGGCGCCACAGCACATGACCATGCTCAGGGTTCGCCTTCGTCTAGCGTATCGGAGTGTGGAAGATGCTTACTATAAAGCGAGACGAAACAGCCCCCAACATCGAGCAATCCGCTCGGTAGTTGGAACTCTGCATGGGTTTTGGGACCCGGACCACGTGCGAGTGGCAAGAACTACCACTAGCTACGTTTTGTTTTTTGATGGTGGGTCTCGGGGGAATCCGGGGCCTGGCGGCAGCGGGTCAGTCATTGTGCACCTTCAAAATGGCTCCACCGTCAGTGCAGTTATCTGGGCGGCCAGCATGTCATATGCGGTGACTACCACGACCAACAATCAAGCTGAATACCGAGGCTTACTCCACGGACTCCTATACGCTTCAAGGACACCACAACTTCGGCCTCTGCACGTGGTTGGAGACAGCCAGCTTATCATTCGGCAGCAACAAACTCGCAACCCGCCCAAGGTGGAGCATCTCCGTGTGTTATACCAACGCTGCCGAGTGGCGGCGGATAGATGTGGAGTACGCTCGTGGACTCACCATCTTCGAGAGTTCAACAAGACCGCTGACTGGTTGGCCAACATGGCAATGGACTACAAATGCAGCAGACAGATAGAGTTGCAGAAGACTGCGCACAGCGCTACACTATGGCGACCCGTCGCTCGACTCGTGGCTGGGGATCTACAACACTGGATAGATGGGCGCATATCAGAACGGTAGGTGCTCACAACGGCGTAGTCCACCGCAATAACGGACCCCATTACGCTATGTAGTGGCAGCTTGCCAGCGACGCAAACGAGCGAAGGCGAGAACTTTGTATTAGAAGTCGTTAGTATCTCTAAGTGAATACAATACAATACAAAAAAAAAAAAACGAACGACCCATGGTAAGGCTCTCCGGCACAAGTCGTGCGATCTTCGCGTTCTGCGCCCTCACCGCCGCCCACGGCAACTTTGCGAACACCTTTGCGGTCGCGGGTGCAATCGGCGCGTGTCTCGATAATGCCGGCATCGAGAACTCGGTGCCCACGACCCCAACCTGGAAGGCGGACACGGAAGCGTGGAACTCGCGAGTGAGTCCCGTGCCCTCAGCCATAGCCTTCCCGAAGACAGAGGAGCAGGTGTCAGCCGCGCTCAAGTGCGCTGTAGCTGGTGGAGTGAAGTTGACGACGCTGGGCGGCAACCGCTCGTTCTCGAGCATGGGTTTCGGTCGCAACGACGGTGCTCTCAAGCACTTGAAGCACCTGGAGTACGACGAGTCCACTGGTCTGCTGTCCTACGGCGGCCCCATCATGATCTCGGAGGCCGTGAACTACATGTGGAGCAAGGCCAAACGCACGCTCCCCATGGCCTTTGCCCGGACGTCGGCATGACCGGTGTCGCCGCCGCGGGTTTCGGTACGCTCACGCGTGCCAGTGGCACGGTGCTGGACAACATCATGTCCGTGCGTGTGGCTCTGGCGAACGGCTCCATTGTCGACGCCGACGCAGAGCACAACTCGGACCTGTTCTGGGGCGTGCGCGGTGCTGCCAGCTCCATGGGCGTGGTGCTGGACTTCAAGATCAAGACGTTCGACCCTCCGTCTCAGCGCGTGACGAACTACACGATCGAGTTCAACTCGAGCGTCAAGCCGACGCAGCAGGACAACGTCGACGCTCTCATCGGCACGCAGACGTGGGTTCTAAGCAAGGACAACAATGACCTGCTGTCCATCCGTTTCGGTCTTAGGACCAAGGCCAAGTTGCAGGGTTACATCTACGGCTCGTCCGCAGAAGCCACGGTTGTGTTTGACTCGCTCATGAAGAACCTGCCGCCGTCCATGGTGCTCAAGACGAGCGAGAACGATTTCTGGACTTCCGAGGCCATATCGACACCCGGCCTAGTAGAACAGTCGATCACCCCTCGCCGTTACTTTTACATTGCATCGGTCACGATCCCCCGTTCGAAGCCGCTGACCAACGCGACCGCCTGGGAGCTGTTCTCTAACACAGCGTACGCTCCGAAGCTTGTGGATGCTGTGGCCTCAGGCTTCGTGAACATATGGGGCGGCAAGTACGCTGAGGGCGTGAAGGCCGACGACTCCGCCTGGAAGCACGACAATAACCTGCACCTGGTCCGTTGGGACATTCGCACGTCGGCTTTCGACGTCAAGTTCGCTGACAGCACGATAACCACCATGCGCGACGGCTTCTACAAGTTCGTGGACGCCTACAAGGCATCGGGCGGCGTGCCCGGTGGCTTCACGACGTACCGTGACGAGAAGTGGACACGGGAGGAGGTGGCCGAGTACCTGTACGGCGGCGGCAACTTCGCCAAGCTGCAGAAGATCAAGACGGAATACGACCCGAACGAGATGTTCAACACGGACCCGCAGGCCATCCCTGCTCTATCGGGGTAGTGTATTCCAGCTTTTGGCTCAGATTCGAAACTTTTTTGCGGAATAGCCGCCATACCCCTTACAGGAAATTCTCACTGAACGACGTGGTGAAGGAGGTCCGTCTACGTTAACCCTCCCCCTACTAAAAGACTTCCACAAAGCTCTTGCAGCTAGTTAATGTACGATCACGTTGCGGGAGCACGCCGCTACCTTCTTTGCGGACACTGAACACGGTCACCAGCACTTCTTAGGGTTGCTGAGGAGCTGACTAGACACTCTCAAGGGGGTTATTAGTAGTAGCATCACAACAACAGTATCAAAATGGTGATGGAACTCTTCCTAAGCTGGACAACACCAAGTTCGAGAGACGTATGAGGCAGAACCTACCGTCCCTAAAACTTTCAAGGGCATTTGCAAAAGATATGAGGCTGAAGGTGGTATACCGGTGCTTGTTCGTCGAGTTGGAGAAACTAGTCCAAGAAGTTTTCAACATTTACGATTAGGTGAAGAAGCAGTAGCGTAGCATGATTGAAGCAACAGTGGTGGGCCCCTCGCTTCTAACGGCGAGGGATTTCTTTGACGTCGTTGTGAAAAGTGACTCAGATAGCACATGGGCTCGGACGACCCAGGCGTACCGTGCTACCTGGGATAGTCTCCAAGATGAGGGGGTATACAAGTTTGTCCCTTATATGTTTTTCCTCGACTTCATGAGTGTCGGTTCTACTTCAGAATCGTTCATCCCATGATCCCTCCCTACCTTCGGTACAAATCTCTTGTATGGACGTGATGGCCACATACTTCACGGCTCGCATGGTTTCGATTTCAACGGTCTTTTCGTGGGTTGAAGTGGTCGCAGCGTTGCAAGCAAATTGAGATCTCAATCGGAACAGGATGCTAACCCAGAACCACACGACAGAGCTCGCGGCTAAGATCAATCCAACAAT
Organism: Phytophthora melonis; assembly: GCA_024211575.1. Taxonomy (NCBI): domain Eukaryota; phylum Oomycota; class Peronosporomycetes; order Peronosporales; family Peronosporaceae; genus Phytophthora; species Phytophthora melonis. The sequence continues at coordinate 284,530 of JAMXKT010000094.1, read as the reverse complement.
AGCAAAGGGACCAGTCTTAGCTGCGGATAAGCAGCTTCACGGCTTTTACAAGACGTACATTCGAAGGTCGAGTCAGAACAACCACTTGGTGCCCACGAACCCCTTGATGGCCGATTTTCTGATGCTGGAGCACCATTTCGAGTAGTTGGATTTGGCGAGTGAACTCGTGGCGGCAACGACAAAGCCGAGAGCGTTCGGTCATTTACACAATGCATTGACGAACGAGGGGTTCACGGATCGCTTGCCATTTTCAATAAACTGTTGGATACATACAAGGAAATGGTGTTCACTCCATCACGAGCTGCAACTGTACGTGGCAGCTACTATAGCACAACGGCGTTGAATGGAGCACTTCGTGGCGATCGCGCAGCCACTGGGAACGACATCATCAAGCTAGGAGCGGTGTTCCGTTTAGCGAATGTGTCGAACATTTATCGGCTAATGGTCAAAGACGACACAGCGTTGTTAGGTGGAGCTTCCTCGAAGCTGTTGCTTGCTGGAGCCGCCGACATTTGCCTCGATGCATTGTTCGTAACCCGTGTATTTTCAGTCGTTGCCTCGGCATAGAACAGGATGAGCGTGAACAATGATATGGGGATCAAAGGTAGGACTTGACATTAAGAGTTACGAAGTACCGCGCGTTGGTACGCCGTAGGCGTGAACCCTGGGTGAGGTGTGGCGGGTTTGCGCGGTGATGAGGGCTTGGAACTTGTTGGCTTAGGCGAAGGGCGAAATCGCGAATAAGCTCGAGTGTCTTGAGGTAGTTGCTAGGTCGTTTCAGGTCTGTTCTCGGTGCTGCTGGAGGCCGATAAGAGTTGAAGACGACCTCGAACATGATTGGTGCCTTTCACTCTTGAAAACACTCTTTTCACCTTCGTCCAAAAGGCCCATTGTCACGAGATATGCTGAAGCTCCGTGGTGAATTGACCGACATCTTCGCTGAAATGTGTGATATGATGGGAGCACTACAGCTGCCCGGCGTAGCGGACGAGCAAGAAGTAACGACTCGTGTGGATCGAACTTTGGATGTTCGGCAGCGCAGAGATTCGCATCGGCAAATGCGATTAAATCAGTTGAATGATGACCATGTCAAAGCAGTGTGCGGCAAGCTTGCGGCTGTGATTAAGTCGAAGTTTGCTAGCTCTGCAGCAGATCTCGAGCGTAGGTAGTACATATTTTTCATCTGCGTTGGACATGCGGAGCTGGAAGATGGGAAATCGAAAGCTCAAATGCGAACATTCCCGCGGTGGCGAGAAAGAAGAAGAAGAAAAAAAGAAGAAGAAAAGGAACAAATAGGGCAACGTGAAGGGCGATGAAGACCCCACAACTTCTGATTCACCGCTTCACGAAGAGGACGGGCTGGGTGATGCGACGACAATGCTAAGGCAACTCCTCGTGCCAGCAGGAGATGATGTTGGATCGAACAGGGACGACTAGGCCAGCGTCGACGTTTTGGATTCTTCTCTGCGGATAACTGTAGGGGCTGCGTTTGATCGGTTGAGGGATCTTGTTATAGTATTCCGGTCCACCACAATTTTGGTTTTCGCCAACGTGCGACGCGCAGCTCGAGTGGTCGAAACCATGAACAGACTAGTTAAGCAGTTCGCATCCCCTGGTAAGCTCGCTAGTACTCACCGTCACTTGCGGGATACCGTCTTCTCAGACCTCATCTTTACGATGCAGAGGCTTCATCGGATAGACGACCGCTTTGTCAGCCCCCCCACGCTCACTCTTGTCCGTGATCTCTGCAATACAAGCCCAACATTAATACGGTTTGTCGTGACTGCAACTCGAATCGGTTGCTCAGTAGATAAAACGCCACAGGCTCGAGAAATTCTGATCGATTACTGAAGTTGCGTTAACGGCGAGCGAAAATGTCGTGCTTCCGAGAGTTAGTACAAACATACGCGACGGCACGTTATGAGCTGGGGCTGACCACGTCGAACGCGGATAGCTTCCGTGCGTTGGAGTGGCGTTTGACTTCGCCTATCCACATTCAGGAGGCGTTGCTAAAGCTTGGCGGGATGGACGGGCAACCTTTCTACTTTTTTGAGCTCGTGACTACTGCTTTTCAAGATACTCGCGTGTTTGAGAGCACTATGGCGGTGGTACCTGGCATCGCATGCTATGGGGGTTGTGTCAAGCGTGTTGTATCCGCTGGACCCAACGAAGTAGCTAAGAGGGCCCGCAAGTTGGTGGAGTCAGCGGCTAAGGCTACAGGGGTTCAACTTCCAGAGAGCAACTTGAAAGATTGTGTTACTTCGCTTCGAGTGGGTGAGTTCGTGTTTTCTGAGGCTGGGATCCTTCGAGCGACTTCGCCGTGAAGAAGCAATGGCGCACCAGCCATCTTCTAGTGCAATCATCCAGTCCCTCTATTCATTGAGTTGCGACCGTGTGCTTGCTAGCGGTGATTTCGCCGACCTGGTGTTCATCGTGGGTGGCCCGACGAAGACTGTGCCTGGATCAACAGCCTCTTGCCCCGTAGCTACGTGTGTCCTAAGCCACACGATTATCCATATATTTTCTATATGCCATGGGCTTAAAAATATTACGAAAGAGTTGAGCCTTATCAGAGTGATGTGGGTGGACTGAGGTGCGTGTACCAATCCTAACGGCAAGTCCCAGTCTATCAAACACTTGCTGCTCCAGTCCTGCGATCATAATTCAAAGATCGAGGGGGGCGACATGTCCTCGTTCCCTACCAGCAAGTATGTTCGATATAAGCGGGCGACCGCCTTCTTCCTAGACTGGCTGCTGCGTGCTCAAGGCTGCAGTCGATACGCCAGTAAGCGGGCGAGTCTAGAGTCATTGAACGACGTGGTGAAGGAGGTAGCAGCCGAGCCGTCGATCTTAACCCCCGCACTACTAAAAGACTTCCACAAAGCTCTCACATCCTGTCAATGTGCGATCACAATGCGAGAACACGTCGCTGCCTTCTTTGCGGACGCTGAACACGGCCACCAGCACTTCTTGAGGATGCTCAGGACCTGGCTAGACACCCTCAAGGGGGTGGCTGTCGAGCCACAGCCAGTTGAGAAGGACCGTACCAAATTCGGCAACTATTACGACGTACTGGAAGTAGACGAGGACTATTTTCCGGACGAGGGGACAAACGTGGCAGAACCTACAGCCTCGAACACTTTTAAGGGTAATCGACAGTGTCTGCTGGAGGAGGCGTTCGTAGAAGACATGAGGCTGGAGGTGGTCTACTTGTTCGTCGAGTTGGAGAAACTAGTCCAAGAAGTTTTCAACGTTTACGATCAGGTGAAGAAGCAGCAGCGTACCATGACTGAAGCGACAGTGGTGGCCAAGCTCGCTTTGGACGTGGCTAACGGATTGGCATCAACTTTGCAGCTCCGATACCCCTCGCTTCGAACGGCGAGGGATTTCTTTGACGTTGTTGTGAAAAGTTGACTCAGATAGCACAAGGGTTCGGACGACCCAGGCGTACCGAGCTACCTGGGATAGTCTCGAAGATGAGGGGGTGTTCAAGTTTGTCCCTGGTATGTTTCTACTGGACTACCTGAGTGTCGGTTCTACTTTAGAATCGTTCATCGCTATGATTCCTCCGCATCGTCAGCACCAGATCTCGCTTCCCTCAGATTTTTATGGCAAGAGCTACGATGAAGCGCAGACGCCTCACTATTTGCTTCCCGACGAAGACCGCATGGTGGTTTTCCTTCTGCAGCAGTTGCCGGTACTATACAATACGCTCGCGTATGCTACGGGCGCGACGCTCCACGAGTTCGGGTCTACCAGCGCTCTCGACTGGAAACTAGCAGGGTCATTTATGAACGCCATGGACAGGTACTTTACAGATCGGAAGACCTCAATTTCAGCGGTATTTACGTGTATCTGCTGGATAAAATCGGTGTCGGCCTTGCAAGGGAATGGAGACCTCAGTCGGAACACCCGTCTAACCCTGAACTACACGACAGAGCTTGCGGCTAAGGTCGATGCTACGATAGCGAAGGGGACCGTGCTAGCTGCAGATGAAGAGCTTCACGGTGGTTACCAGAATCTCGCCGAGCAGATCAAAAGGACGAGTCAAATCAACCACTTGATACCCCTGAACCCCTTGATGGCCGGGTTTATGATGCTAGAACATCATTTGGGGTACCTGGATTTGGCGAGTGAACTCGTAGCGACAACGACCAAATTGCGGGCATTTGGTCATTTATACAACGCGCTAACGAACGAGGGGTTCATGGATTGCTTGCCATTTTTCGAGAAGATATTGGATACCTACAAGGATATGGTGTTCACTCCGTCTCGAGCTGCGGCTGTACGTGGCGGCTACTATAGCACCTTTCTGTTGAGCATGGACTTGAATGCAACGGCGTTAGAAGGAGCACTTCGTGGCGATCGCGCAGCAATTGGGAACAACATTATCAAGGTTCGAGCCTGGTTGTTTATGGAAGATCTGTCAAAAATATTCCGCCTCATGGTAAAAAACGACACCTCCTTTTTAGCTGGTACTTCGTCGAAAGCGCTACTCGCTAAAGTCGCAGACGTTTGCTTGGACGAACTGTTCGGGTCCCGTGTATTGTCAAGGGACATGCTGAAACTTCACGATGACCTTACCGACATTTTCTCTGAAATGCGTAATATGATGGGCGAACGAATGATGCACGGCGCGGCGGACGAGCAGGAAGTGACGTCACGTGTGGTTCGGTTTTTGGATATCTTGCAGCCGAACGGCGAGCTGGATCTGAACCAACTGCTCCTCCGGGGCGGCGACCGCGATATAAGATGCGCAGCGGGGAGCATGTTCAAGCAATGTGCAGCACGCTGGCAGCTGTGATTGAAGCAAAATTTGCAACTCCTGCAGTGGATCTCGAGCGCAGGTACTATGTTTATGCGTCTGCGTTGGACTTGGGGCAGCTAGAGGATGGAAGGTTTTACGGTGAGTCTAGTGGTGCGGAAGCAAGAACCCACTGCACGAACACCAGCGTTCCTCAGAAGGTTCCTAAGAAGACAAGAAGAACAACGAAGAAGAACAAAAAGAAAAAGAAAAACATGAAGACCGATGGAGACTCCAGAACTTTGAACCCCCGTAATGAAGATGACGGATTGGCCGACGTGACGACAATGCTGGAGCAGCTCCTTGTGTCAGCAGGTTCAGATATCGGATCGATTGGTGGTGGGCAGACCAGCGTCGCCTTTTTGGGGGATTCTGTGAGGAAAACCGCAGGGGCTGCGTTTGATTGTTTGAGGGATCCACGCATTCCGCCTCACCACAAAGCTGCTGATATACAACGTGCAAGTCGGGTGATTGAGACGATGAGAGGAGTAGTCCAGGAGTTTGCCGTCCCTGGTAAGATCGCCAGCACTTCTCGTCGCTTGCGGATTGCCGTCTTCTCCCAAGCATTGCAAGTGATCTTTATGATGCAGAGGTTCCATCGGATTAATGACCATTTTGTCATGGTCCCCACCCTTACTTCTGTCCGTGGTCTCTGTGACACAAGCCCCGAGTTCACAGAGTTTGTGCTGACCACAGCTCGAATTGGTATCTCAGTTGACAAAAAACCTCAGGCTCGAGAAATTCTGGATCTTTTGGAGAGGCGATTATTGAAGCTGCGCTTTCGACTAGCGAAAGTTTCATGCTTTCGGGCGTTGGTGCAAGCGTACTCGAAGGCACGCGACGAGATGGGGCTGGGTAAAACGTCAAGTGCTGATAGTTTCCGCGGGCTGGAGTGGTATTTGATTTCGGCAATTGACAGTCAAGATGCACTGATGACGCTGGACGGGATGGACGGCCTACCGTTCTACTGTGAGCTCGTGACTACTGGTTTTCAGGACACTGGTGCGTTTGAGCGCACTCTAGCGAAGTTGCCTGGCGTCGCGTGCTATGGAGATGGCGTGAAACATGTCGTGTCGGCTGGACCCAAAGACATAGTCAAGAGAGCCCGCAAGTTGGTGGTGTCGGCGGCCAAGGATACAAGGGTTCGGCTTTCTGAGAGCAGCTCGCAAGAGTGTGTGGCATCTCTTCGAGTGGGAGAGTTCGTGTTTTCGGCTGCTGGCATTGTTCGAGAGACTGCTGCAGAGCAGTGAAGTAGCGGCATACGTGCTCACAGTGATACAGCACCGGTCAATTGAATTGTCATTGCAATGATGTGACCCCCAGTACTAGCACAGATTCGCTTTGCATCACTCTGGTCTCACGATTGTTGTTCACCCACCAGCATCCCGGTTAAGCTGTCCAACTGCGTACTCACACAGAAATTCCATGATTGCGGGCTCTCGTGCTCGGGAAATCGCTGTTTTCCAAGTGTCAGTCGAGATTTCTCGCTGCTGCGCAATAAACTCAACGATTTGCTGTCGGCCTTCGCTCACGGCATTCAAGAAAATATCCTGAAACATGATATCGGTCACATGACGGCCCCAGCGGGTATACAGCTCTTGAAATTGATCGAGTGTCGTCGTACTCAATAGGGCGGACGCTGGTACAGCACCCGAAAACCCTTCAATGGTCTGGAGCCACTCCAGCACATCCATTCGCGCCGTCTCGGCAGCAACGTCGACAACATGATCCAGTTCCCATTCGGTAAGGTCATCACACATCTCATAGTACATCTGCACTAGCTCCAGGCTCCAACCGCTGCCAATCGCGTACACACACGCTTCCCGTCGAGACGCGTGAGAGCATGAATCGATAGTAGCTCGCAAAACCAAGAGGTTATTACTCCTCACGGCCCAATCGAAACACTCGTCCGTGAACATCTCGCACACAATGCTTAAAAGCGTCAAATCTCCTGACCCAGCGACTCTCTCCAATATACGCCCCAGTTTGCTCGTGCGCGTGTGCATTCCATCGTTGTAAGGGTCAAGTGCGGCCATGAACACCAGCGCCTCGAAAATGACCGGGTACCCGAACGTGATCGCGCTCTCCAAGATATTGTAGCCGTTGAGCCTCCCCGCCAATGTGTCGTGCTCTTTAGAGACGATAGAACTGTAAAAGGTGTTCCAAAGGTGCATGGCCGTCACACGGTCACCACATTCCATGGCGTTTAGAACTTGGAGCGCCACGACGTCCTCTTCCAGATACGAATCCAGCTCGCTGCTCCCGTTGGCGTCGATGGCTTGCAGGTCTCCCAACCATTCCCACTCTGCGTCCTCCCTCTGCAGGAGATGGAAGAGCGTGGGCAAGTCGCTGCGCTCGACTGCCGCTCCAACTGCTTGGTGAATCGTCATGGAGAACGCGTCGATGAGGCGCATCACCCCAGAAATGTTCGCGACAGCATCCGGAAGCCGCGCGTACTGTAGATCAGAGCGTAAAGCAACTAAGCCATGGCTGGGCGAGGCGCGTTGGCGCTTCTTGGCGTCGGTGGGTGCGACGACCTTCGCTTGCTGGTGCTTCATTATCTTCCGACTTTTTGGTTTATGAAGAATATCGAACGAAATTTTGGTAAATAGATGCATCGATTATTTGTCATTAGTGAAAATACAAAAAAGTAAGTCGGGATACCGGAGTTGTAAAAGTAATTTAATATTTCTGAAGTCAATGAATCCGGTAATTCACCTATGCCTCCCGGAGAACTCTTTCAACGACAGCTGATTCAACACTTGAGCTTCGTATTTACTTTTGCCCTCGGTGCCTCATGACTGATGAAGGAGAGAAAATCTCCCGAACACCATCTAAAATATTATTTTGCAGTGCCCCCCCCCCGTTTGTAGCAAAAGTTCTAGCAGTCATGTGGTTGCGCGCGGTGTGATTGCTTTGTCGGTGTTAATCGATGGGCGAGTAACGCATTTATTTAGACGGGCTAGCCTAAACGAGTAACGCATTACCCAACGGCTCGTGTGTTATTGTCTGCAATTGCGCTTGGAGACTTGCTGGACGATTTCATCGGAATCGAGTCGTCTAAAAACGTCTACACCCTCTTCTTGGTAGCTTTCACATATGCCTAGGGCGCGGCCTCACGAGAAGTGTCGGAAACGACGGCTAATGCGTCCGCGTCCACAGCCATTGGTAGCAAGTCGTCAGCGTACTCAGCCACGTTGTATTCCACGTAGAGATACTCGAAAACGGTGTCTAATGACCGTTTGATGGCAATCTCAGAAGCTCTCGTTTGGGATCTCTTCAAAAACTTGATGATGGGGTCAGCGCTGATGGACGCGACTACAAATGCGTGATGGATTGCAGTCGGTGTCGCTCCAGCCTCGTAGATGGTTTTCAATAACTCGAGTTTACTTCGCTCAGCGGCCGAAACAATTGCGGCATCACGGGCGACCTGTAAGCCACCTTTCTCGAACAGCAACTGCATGGTCGGTGGGTCATCCACGTCAGGAATCGCTTCGTCCAAGGTATCAACCAGAATTGCTCGCTGTTCTGAGCTTAATGCAGCGATGTCGCGTCGACCATCTAGCGCGGCAGTCAACAACACCCCCTGCACTTGTTTTTCCGTCACAAAATGGCCCCAACACTGGTACATGCCTTGGAACTGTTCATACGACTCCGTGTGGGATAGCGATTCCAGGAACGACATCCGATAACGTATTGATGCGCTGAAGCCACTCTAGTAGGTCCGTGCGGGAAGATTGAGCCGCTACAGTAATAATCAACTTTAAGAGAGATCACCACACAGCCCATACACCACCTGCACCAACTCCTAGCTCACACCATCGGCATTCGCGCCAGCACAGGAGTTGACGAGTTGAGCGCAGAAGTCGGCGACGGCCGGCAAAACGTGAGGTTGTCGTTGCTCACTCCCCAGTCGAAACATTCCTCCAGGAACAAGTCACGGAGCAAATATTAAATCCGGTTGGGGTGGGGGAAATACAGCTCTAGCAGGGCATCACCTGAGCTCTTTTACTACTCGTACTAGTGTAGTAATGCAAGGGCAGCGGCGGCATTAGGGATTTTGTGTCCGAGGGGAGTGAAATCTGTCGCCTCGCGCGGAGCGAGAATGGGATAGGTGAGTTATTTGTATTTTTTTCAGCCGATGAGCTAGTAATAACATATTGTAAGCGGCAGCTACTTATTGCTCAAGTGGAGACTACTCGTAAGGGGAGGAGGAAGGCCAACTGAGTAAACCTTTGTTATGTTAGTTTAACACACAGACTTGGTGTTGCTAGTGGCCAACCATGCCACCTTACGCCGCCGCAGCAGCACTCCGAACGATGCCATCGGCGGAGAACACAAACCCTTCGAGATGAAGAGCCGAAAAACAGTGGTGCTGAACCCAAGGCGCTTGGCAGCCCCAAGTACTAGCTTGCAAAACTCGTAGCACGTCATCTTCACTCCTCCCTCCATACACAACTTTGGCTCCAATGCACGTCACACCTCTCAAAGCCAAATCCGCGTCGATTGCAACTTGGAACTGGCAGATACTCGATGGTTTCGTGACGGCACTTATCACCAACCAAAAGCAAATTGGCTGGCCTGCAAGCTTGTCAAGTCCCGCCCCCAGCCCCCTTTCAACATTTTGGCGTGATTCTCCACCGTTTCGAGGGCGCTCGTGCTCCGGATTTTTCTCCGATGTAGTCTCCAACACTTTGATCACCTTCTTTGTGTGTTGAAGTGTGAATGAAGGCTTTCCCCTTCTCCAAGTTCTTTCGCGCATACTTGAAATTGACTGAGGGGTTGTCCATGAGCACGAACAGCACGTCCTCCGCCGTTCAGAGCTTCGGGTAGTGGGTATGGATTTAAACAAGTGTGGCGTAGAATTGAAGAGTGTGGCGGTGCCGATCTATCGTGGTTGGTGAAGAGTGATGGTCCGAATTTCACTCGAGGTACTTGTCTTTATTTCGAGGTGTGACCTTGCCATAGTACCATGTACTCCACGTCGACGGTTCGTATCGCATCACTCTCAAATTTCACAGTCGTGATGCCAACGACGGCGGAAGACTGTGATGCTTGGGAGATCTGGTATCTACTGGTCGGTGCTCATGCGTTCGAGCTGAGTGTCTTCGTCAAGCCGACGGACACTGTCGAAGACCTCGCCAGGGCGACCCAGGACTCTTCAAGTGCGCTGGAGTTGTTTGAACTGAGCCAAATACTTCTCTTTCTTGCCAAACGAGAGAGTGGTGACTGGTTGTCCACTGAATCCGAGGAGTTCGACGCACTGATGGCAGGAGACCTACCCATGGCTGACAGAATGTGTGGGAGGGCTCTCGAGAGTAGCGAAATATTGAACGAGTGCTTCGATCTGGAGAACTTTGGAAGCCTCAGTATCCACGTACTGGTCCGGGTCAGGCCGCCGACGCCAGCCGAAATTCGGCGCAAGCGACAGATAAGAGAAGACGAAGTGGAGCTCTGGTGCCTGGAGATTGGCGATTTCAATGGTGCTGAGTTTGTTGTAAAAGTCAAACGGACCGATCGCGTGGAGGACTTACAAATTATTTTGAAGAAACTGCTGTACCGTGGCCAAATGCACATTTGGTTTGACATGCTGCATCTGTATCACGCCAGAAACGACAAAGGGGAGGTTTTGCAAGACTCGTCCCCTGAGGTGGATGCCCTGTGCAGAGGGGAGCCTGACACGGTCAAGTGCTGGCTGAACCACCGACTTGACCCTCAAATGACCATCGGGGACGCCTTCAAGACGTTTGACAACGGTGTCATCCAGATATTGCTGCTACCGCCCAAAACATTCATCATTGAAGAAGATTCAAAGGATCAGCAATTTGCTCAACCGTACCGAGATACTGCCAAGCTGCTGAAGCACGCGCCCGAAGTGAACCAACTCGTGAACGTCGTCCAGAAGGCGAATGCTATCGGCATCGAGGGCAAGCAAGCGGTACCGTTCGTAGTACTGGAGGGCTCATCGGGCTCTGGTAAGTCGCAGATGGCTTTCAATTTGATGAATCGTGACGAGTTCGCTCTATTTTGTGTGGTTTGTGGAAGAAGACGTCGCGATGTCTGGAGGTCTTTTCAGTTCCAGTCTGCTGTGTTTTTGCGCTGCGTACAGAAAGACTTGGCACTGGTTGGTGAAGCTGGGGTTGTGGATTTCTCTGAGCACGTTGAGCTTTATACGTACACATTTATTTGGGCAGTGGTGAGCAGACTGCGTGAGTTTACTGGTCCGCGCACACGCGGTCAGGTTCTGGAAGCTCTGGAGGCGTGGAGGAAGAGACAACCGGAAGGGTCCGAGTCAAAGTTCTGTGTATTCTTTCTGGATGATCATCCCTGCCTCGATGGAGGCGGCGACCCGTCCGAGAGAGAGGCGAGCGTGCGCAGACTTCGCTTCATGCGAAATGTATTCCGCTCCGTTGGTCTTGTGGTGATTCTTAGTGCCTCCCATGCCGTGATTAGGGACCTACTCGACACGGTGGAATCCACGGGAGACAAGAGTGAACTCTGGTGTTACGTGGTTCCGTTGCTGTCGCGTTTTCAAAACCCGTGGTTGGAAAAGTTACCTCAAGACCTGCGGACAATCATCGAGTGTAGCCGACCGATACTTGCCAAGCTTGCGCTGGATTACGCACGAGCGAATCCGCCGGACACGAATACAAGCTCGAGTTCAGCGGCGTACATGGACCAAATGGCTAGCGCTGTGATACATGGGTTTGCTGAATGGCGAAGCGTGGTTACGAATGTTAATGCTGGCCTTGTAGCCTTGTGCGGTGGGATTGAATTTGGTTTAAGCGCTCTAATTGCTGGGCCTCTGTCGCGCCTTTTCGAGACAAAGCCGTTCTCATTGTGGCGAAATAGTGGAGAAGCCTTAACTAAAAGGCAAGATGGAGACACTCCATGGACGTGCGGCTCGGTGTTTGCGAAACCTGAGAACGACGCTCTGATGTACCTTTGTTTCACGGGCCACAAGGGATTTCATGAGCTTCAATACGGACAGTTCATTCCAACACCTTTTCATGACGCGCTTATTACAGCAGAGTGCGGTGTCGATTTGGGTAACATGCGACAGAATGCCTTAGTCGCTGGTGCGATTGTTGCCGCAAGTCGCTGGAACGGTTTTGCTGGGATCCCGTTCGATATGTTCCTACCTGCTTTGCTGCACGAGTTAGGATTTCAGGCATCACGAGACACCCCGATGGAATTCCCCAAAACGATACGGTGTCTGGCAAACGTCAACTTGCCAGTTCTTCTACCGCCACCTGTGGAGTGGCCATCCAAATTGAAGTACAAAGCCCTGAAGTTGGTGACACTGAAGCCAGTAAAAAAGAATAACCTGATTTTTATTGGAGAGATGGTCTCCGTGGCATGCAAACTGCGACGGCGCCGTCGCAGTGGCACTATCATGAAGGATATTCTCCGAGGTATTCCGAAGCACACCAGGATTCATCTCGCTGTTACGGACCCACCGACCCATTCATACTACACTGATTTTACCCAAGTTTTTGCGGCTGAAGTGAGTCTGCGCCCGTGGTTGCAGCGTGCCATCTTCTATCGTGTCAGTTATTCTGGAGATAGGACCACTCCTGAGCTTGTGCCAATACCCCACCAGGGTAAAAAGTGCAATGCCGTTGATTGTAAGAGCGGGTGCGAGCACGCTGATAAGCTGGTCGTTTTTCTGGAACTCGCGTCATAGTGGTGGTTTTTGACACGGCGGAAAAAATATATTGTGCATGTTGAAAATGACTTGGTCCTATCGTTCTCTATTGCATTTTATCCTTAGTAATGAATGATCTTACGCTCAAGCTTGATGCTGTCTAACCTCACTCAGTTGATTGTTTGCAGTTGCTGCACATGCGAGTGTTTTGCCTTTTAAACAGTATAATCCTTCATGGACAAAATTTGAATCAGCCCAGCAAATCGCGTGCAACAACAATGGCTCTGCAATTGAAACACGCGTGACTCGTCATGATCAGGAAACCCGCGTATGGGATTGTACGACTCCACCACTAGATCGGCAAATTTGTCAGCATTCGTGAAAGCATCGCAAAACGATATTGGGCTGGCGCTGTCAGTAAGAGATTGAAATTATTTCCCGCCTGTTAAGAAAAATTGAAGCAGCGTATCCTTTTTAGGTGTGGGTATCTTGCTGAAACACTCCCAGGCTTCAGACCCGTATTTCCCCAGCACAAGCAAGTCAGCTTTGCTAATCCACAGCTCAAACATGGAGTCCTCGAAAAGGTCTGCGAAGTGTCCACCGATGTAACTTCTTCTACCCTTCATAACAACATAGCTAGCAGCTAGATGAAGGCGTATTTGACCCACACGAAAGTAGTCAGACCAAAACGACTCCCAGTTGGAATTGATCGCGGATGCCATCGCATTTAAATACTCAGCAAGGTTATCGCCACTGCGTAGCGGAAATCTTTGCGCGTGATCCAGCGCAAGCTTAGCAAAATATGGTCGGCTGCGCTCAATTATCTCCCGCAATCTCCGGGGTAGCTTTTTCAAATCTGGGTGTTGGAAGCGCGACAGCAACGGAATCACGTAGCACCATAAACTGCAATCACCTTCCAAATGTTCCGCCGTCTTAATCAAGTCCTTCATCACGATGTGCGTGGCACTTATTATGACCACAATGCCAACGGAACGAAACACATTTCGCAGGAATCGTAGTCTGCGTATACAAGCGTTCCGCATGTATAAATCAATCCCTCTGTCAAGAACTGGAAAGTCATCCAGGAAGAACACACACTTCTTTGAGCGGGCATGCAGAGTCGCCAGAACATCTCCACGGTAGATTATTGAAAGTGGCCACAAATACATCAAACTTTTTCAAACGGGCCCAAAAATCGGCAGATGGCTACTGACTTCATTTTGATTGGTTGCTCACTTCAAGCTTGTTAGCTAGATACCAGACGCGACGACCAAGCCAGGACGATTCTAACAACACAGCAGCACGACTTGCTCTATCGGTCTGTATCATAGCCGATATTAGATTCTTCTATCATATCAAAACAGTTAGTGCTTGCTTACCTTCTCATGGTCGGCACTTGTTACGAAGTTGGACGAGGCGTGCGCGATGCAGCAAACACAGCGGTGTGCATGCCCCACGCGCCGTCGAGCCAAAATGTCCAGCGACTTGAAGTAGCCTTGGACTCGACGTACTCGGTCAGATCTCCGCATGTAACGCCGCGCACCTCCGGTGTGGACGCTGCTGCTACCAATGACGCAGTGTTCTAGCCACGCACATGCAATCGAGGGTTAGCTGAAAATTGACATTGCAATCCAAACGTTGACTTACTTCGAAGCTGAGATCGGGTAGAGCGATCTTAGTATCTGCAGCACGAATATTTACATCATCAGAGTCACCGCATGCTCTACATTGATACAGATACAAATGCTTAATAGTTAAGCTTCGACAGGGGTAAACACTAGAAACCCGATCTCGCTGTAGATGACGACGGACACTGCGCTTGAGGCCTTCAGTCAACAAAATCAAGTTGTGAGAGCAGTTCCACCGGTAGGGGTCAAACAAGAGTGAAAATGACCTCGATTGGCGTGCGACAATGCTGCGAAGTAAATTTACTCTGGCTTGGATTCGCGCCGGTTGCAGCAAACGTAGGGGAAAAGGAAAAGTACTAAGCAAGCCCAGCCACTCGAAAATGCGCCAAATTGTCTTCTATACACTACCCCGCCCCTCCCCACGAACTTTAAACATGTTTTACATTGCATTCGGCGCCCTCGCTTCAATCGAGGGCATAGAGGAAGGTACCTAATGAGCTCCTGAAGCCTGTGCTTTCGACCACCACAACTTACCATGCATGCACCATAACACACCATGCCTGCTCTTCCTCGGAGTCTGATTGGCTAGCCGTTTACCTTTGTCGTACGCCGCGGGGGGATCGAGGTGGCATATTTGGCTCCGCGATCCCCCCATTTTACACCGTGGGGAAATATACTCCACGTTTTCTCAGACCGGTGCAACGACCTAGTTGTATTCTGCGGGGAAATATAGCTTTTTGTCCACATTTGCCTCTACCGGTGGAACTGCTCTGAAAAGCTGCTCAGTATCCCATCGTTCTTTCCTGTCCCAGATTTCCATCTGCTAGTTTTTGGGCCCGTTTGAAAAAGTTTGATGTATTTGTGGCCACTTTCAATAATCTACCCATCTCCACGCGTTCGCGGCCCAGCAAATCGATTTTCACTGCGCAGCACAGCCCATATCAATGAGTACGTATAGAGCTGCGATGTGGTAGCAACATCAGATACATCAGCTTCGCCAATATCGAGTAGATCCTTTTCAACGCAGTCCAAAAATGCAGCAGATAGCTTAGCGGAAGGTATCGGCATACCCCGCTTCGCTTTCCCGCACACTACGACGTATGTATCGAACTCGTCGCGAATCATCAAGTTAAAAGCCATCTGGGTCTTGCCTGTACCGGATGACCCTTCCAGCACGATAAAAGGCAACTCTAGCTGGTTCCCACCGCCATACAAATCAGTGACAAGCTTCACAAGCTTTTTCACCTCTTGTGCATGTTTTAATAACTCTGCAGTTTGTCGATAGGGTCGTGCCACTCTCTCGCTCTCTTCGTCCCCTTCAATAACAAATGTGTCGGGCGGCACTACCAATACGTGTATGCCTTTGTCTTTGTACGCATTGAAGACACTCCCGATTGTCGCGCTGGCGTCAAGCTCTTGATTCAGCCACCGAGCTTTCGTCGGGAAATCCCCCTGTTTTAACAAGCTGATATCGCCTTGTTTCCACAGCCACTCGCCACTACTGTCCACAGGGAGATAAAGGTCCATCATGCTGCGGTGGACGAGAGTATCGTCTGGAAATAACTCGGCGAGTACCAACTCGTGCAAGTCAGCGATACTCTCCAGTCTGCCAATCGGGATGCTGGTTGGTGGTCCGTACTTACGGCCAACGATCAAGCACTGCAATGTCAAGGTCGCGTCTTCGTCGTCGGAAAGCTCAAACTCAGTTTGCGCTGGTGGGGCATTGTAGCTGGTCGAAATCGGGATACTGGTCGCAATCGGGATACTCGGCGAAGACGGGCCGCCCACCAATACCAGGATATGGATGTTTCGTTCGCCCAACAAAGTGAAATAGTCTCCAAGCCTATCGCCAAGGCGAAGGGGTGATCCACACATCGCGCCAACCGTCCTCGGGTCTGCCGAGCTTAGCAGAATCACCTCGTCCGCGGCCACAGAAAGCCACTGTCCATTGTACTTCGCGAGATGCTGTGTGTGTCGCACGAACGTATTATTCTGCTGAGATTTTGGACCAACCGCGTCACGAAGAAGTACACAGTATAGTGCAGTTTGACCTCGATGCTCATTTCGTACATCCCAGACCCGATGACAAGATAGGTCAGCGCCGTGGCCTGTTCGTCGAGGCCCGTCATGGCTTCTCCGCTTGCCGGAGGAATTGGATATGGCGCGCCGCGGGCAGGGGGAAAAGAACAGGCAAGTAAGTAGTGTTATAGTATTTACGGTTATTAATATGATTCGATTATTCTAGTATTTAAACCAGAGCACTATATTAGTACTGCGACGGCTCGCGTATCGCGTTCACAATACAAAAACTCTATTAGTACAGTGCATGATACCAAAGTCCATATATTACTACATCATATGATGATAAAGCATAGTATTACTATATATTTATAATATATAATTTTGTAGTATACACCTTTGCACTACGATCCGGAGAAACTTTTTTCAGAACAGAATGTCGGAGCATGAGGCGGAGATCTGGTACCTGCACGTCGGTGCTCGTGCGTACGAGCAATGCGTGCTCATGAAGCCGACGGACACTGTCGAGAACCTCGCCAGGGCGATACAGGAGTCTTCTAGCGTGCTGACGCTGCATCAACTGACCCAGATCCAGCTCTTTCTCGCCAAGCCAGAAGGGGGCGACTGGCTGTCCATTGAATCGGAGGAGGTTGACGCACTGATGGCAGGAGACTCATCTACCACTGAGAGAATGTGTGGGAGGGCGCTCGACCGTAGTGAAATACTGAACGAGTGCTTTGATCTGGAGAACTTCGGCCTCAGCATCCGCGTACTCGTTCGCGTCAGAGCGCCGACGCCGACCGAAACTCGCCAAAAGCGACAGAGAGTTGAAGACAGCGTGAAGCTCTGGTGTCAGCAGATTGGCGTACCGGGTTCTAAGCAGTTTAAGGTGAACATCAAACGGACCGATCGCGTGGAGGACTTACAAACGCTTCTGCAGAAGGAACTGTACCGTGGCAAAATTCACGTTTGGTTTAGCATGCTGCGTCTGTATCATGCCGTCGACGCTCAGGGGCAGGCTTTGCAACATAAATCGCCGGACGTAAAGTATCTGCGTAGAGGGGACCCCGACGCGCTCAACCGCTGGCTGAAGCACCGACTCGACCCTCAAATGACCATCGGGGACGTCTTGAAGTCGATCGATACTGAAAGATATATCCAGGTATTGCTGCTACCACCCGTCACATTCGTCATCAAAGAGGATCCAGAGTACCAGCAATTGGCACAGCCATACCGAGATACTGCGAAGCTGCTAAAGCATGCGCCTGAAGTGGATCAGCTCGTGAACATCGTCCAGCATGTGCATGCTATCGGCGTCGAGGGCAAGCAAGCAGTACCGTTTGTGGTGTTGGAGGGCTCATCAGGGTCTGGAAAGTCGCAGATGGCTTTCAATTTGATGGAGCGTAGCGAGTTCGACTTGTTCTGTGTGGTTTGTGGGAAGAGAGACTTCCCCGTTTGGAAGTCACTTCAATTCAAGTCTGCGGTCTTCTTGCGCTGTGTAAAGAAAGACTTGGAGCTCGTTGGCGAAGCTGGAGTTGTGGATTTTTCCGCGCACGTCGAGCTTTACACGTACGCATTTATCTGGGCGGTGGTGAGCAGAATGTTTGAGTTCACTGGTCCACGGACACGTGATCAGGTTTTGGCAGCTCTGGAGGCGTGGAGGAAGAGGCAACCGGAAGGGTCCGAGTCAAGGTTCTGCGTATTCTTCCTGGATGATTATCCCTGCCTTGGTGGAAGTGACGACCCAACCGAGAGAGAGGCGAGCGTTCGCAGACTTCGTTTCATACGAAACGTATTCCGCTCCGTTGGTCTTGTGGTAATTCTAAGTGCCACCCATGCCGTGATCAGGGGCCTACTTGATACAGTGGAATCCTCTTCAACACCGAATCGTGAGCTGTGGTGTTACGTCGTCCCGTTACTGTCGCGTTTTCAAGACCCGTACTTGGAAAAACTAGCTCCAAATGTGCGGACGATCATAGAGTGCAGCCGACCGATGCTTGCTAAGTTTGCGCTAGATTACGTACGGGCGAATCCATCGGACACAAGTACAACCTCGCGTTTAGCAGTTTTCATGGATAAACTGGTTCGCGCTGTGATATATGAGTTTGCTGAATCGCGAAGAGTGGTTGTTACGGATGTCAATGCTGGGCTAGTGGCACTGTGTGGTGGGTCTGCATACGGTTTAAGTTCTCTGATTGCTGGACCGCTCTCGCGCCTTCTGGAGACAAAGCCATTCGCATTGTGGCGAAATCGTGGAAAAGCCCCAACTAAAAGACGACACGGAACCACTCCATGGACGTGCCACTTAGCGTTCGCGAAACCTGAGAACGACGCCCTGATGTATCTATGTTTCACGGGCCACAAGGGATTCCATGAACTTCAACACGGTCGATTCATACCAGTACGTTTCCGTGACGCGCTTATCACAGCAGAATCCGAACTCGGCTTGGGTAAAATGCGGCAGAAGGCTTTAGTTGCTGGAGCAATCGTTGCGGCGAGTCGTTGGAACGGGTTTGCTGGAACTCCGCTTGGAGTGTTTTTATCTGCTTTGCTGTACGAGCTGGGATTGCAGACATCACGCGACCCGCTCATAGAGTTTCCCGAAAAAATACGATGGCTCACAAAGTTTAAACTGCCGCTTCTTGTACCCCCAACCGTGGAGTGGCCTAAGCACTTGCAGAGCGTTGGCCTTCGATTGGAACTTTTGCAGCAAGTTGAAAAGAATGGTCTGGATGGTTTGGATTTTGTCGGGGATGCAGTATCTGTGGCATGCAGATTGGGTTGGTGCTTCCAAAGTGTGGGTGATATTCTTCAAAACGCTCCAAAGCACACCAGGATTCATGTTGCTGTTATAAATCCACAGACAGACTACGATCAGTCTTTTGATGACGAAGTGAGCAAGTTGTCCTGGTTGCGGCATGCCGCCTTCTACCGCATCAGTTATCATGTGAACGCCAATGACCAGTGCAACGTTGCCATGCCTGAGCTTGTTCCAATCCCTTGCAAGGCGACAGCGTGCAATGAAGTGGACTGCGGTGTTGCAGACGGATGCAAACACATCGATAAGCTAGTCGTTTTTCTGGAGCTTGCCCTGAGTTAAATGGTTGCGTTAGCCAAGCTTAAGAAATACATTTCAGGGTTTTGTATGTCGGTTGACACTTCATCCTTCAGCATTCAGCACAATTTTCGCTTACCCACATCCCAGTCAGGTCCGCAAGGGATTTTTGTCGTTCAATCTAGTGAAGTATACTTCGAAAAAAAAAGTAGCTTCGATGGCAGTGATAACCATGCACGCATACGCTCCGGTCCTGTTGGAAAAGAAGCACGCAGTCGTGGATAGCAATTGTAAACTGCGACGTCAACGAACTAATTACGTGAATGACAGCCTGAATGTAAGCCTTTAAAACGCTTCTTGCCAGTCGAAACGATCACAACTCCATCATAGCACGGCATTGAAAAAAAACCTGAATCGCGGAGAAACTGTCGTAGGCGTTTTGAAGGATCCACTTGCAGCGCCCGCATGACGCCGTCCTTGGAGATACTTCGATTCTGCAAAATGCTGATAACCGCAGCATCCCGCCAATTGTGCGCGGCTTCAGTAAGCTCTTGCTCAGCGAGCTTGGTGTTGATGGCTCGATGGGCTACACAATTCGCCACAATTTGAGAACTGTTGCCCCTGCACGCGCAGATAAAAACTTGCCGAACGATTGCGTCGGGAATGTCTTGAATTGAACTGCTCAAATATCGGTGGACTTGCAGATCCTCATCCGTGTGAGCTCTCATGTAACCCCGCAGTGCACCTTCACGAGAAGTTTCAGGAAGAAGCAGCTGGACGACGGACAAAACGTGCATGTCCACAGCCATTGACAACAGCTCGTCAGCGTTGTCACTCAACTTGTGCTGCACGTACAAATACTCGAAGACCTCATACACCGGCCGCACAGTCGCAATATTGGCGGCTTCTAACGCGAGGTGCTTCGGAATTGAAGCCATTGAATCGAAACACTTCACGATGGGAAGCCCGTTTGTGTATGTGGCTATAAACGTGCTTTCGTACACGGTTGGCGTCACCCCCGTCTCGTAGATGAGTTTTACCGTGTCCAAGTCGTTCCGTTCGGTTGCCGAAAGAAATGCATCATCAAGAGCGTACTGCGAAATGCTTCTCTTGCACAAGAATCGAATCACAGACGGCTCCGTAGCACCGAGCATCGCTCTGTTCACGGTACTAGCGGCAATACTTCGTTGTTGCGAGATGGCTGCAGCGATTTCGCATCGACCATTCTCCACGGCACGCAAGAAAACACGTTGAATCTGTCCATCGGACACGAGATGTCCCCAGAGCTCGTATATCAATCGAAACCGCTCGTATGTGTCGGCGTGCATGAGCGCCATCTGTGCCACGGTGCCTGGCGGTGTTTCCACGACCTGGAGCCATTCCAGCACGTCCATTCGTGCCGTCTGAACAGCTTCACCGACAACGATCTCCAAATCAGATTCAGAAAGAGGATCGCGAAATCCGTACAAAACCTGGACAAACTCCAAGCTTGCGGCATCACGAATGGCCTCAGCACAAGCTTCAACTCGTGTCTTCTGGGGGCACAAGTCGGCGGTTGCTTGCAACACCGCAGTGTCGTTGTTCCTGACGGCCCACTCGAAACATTCCTCCGAGAACATTTCACAAAACACCGCTAGAATCTTCCAGTCTCCCAAATCTGCAGCGCGTTCCAAATGATTCTCCAGCTTATCCACGTTCACCGTATCGAAGGTATGGCGTTCGTAGGGGTCCTCGGCGTCAGCTTCAGTCACCTTCATGAACAGCAACGCCTCGAGGATGACAGGGAACCCGAGCTTGATCGCTCTTTCCACCAGATGGTAGTGATCATTGAGCATACCCGCCAGAATGTCATCTTCGGAAGAAGGAATATCCCCGTAAAACTTGCTCCAAAGGTGCGTGACCGTCTCGCGGTCGCCGCACTCCATGGCGTCCAGTATTTGGGGCACCACGACGTGGAAGTTGAGATAAGTGTCCCTCTTGAGCAAGCGCTTGCTGCTCTGGTCGTGTTTGATGATGGCGTCGATGGCCTTCACGTCGCCCATACGCGCAGCCAGAGCGAACGCGTCGTCGAGCCATTCCCCACTGCGTCCTCCCGCTGCAGGAGAGTGGAGAGCGTGGACACGTCGCCGCGCTCAACTGCCACTTCAACTGCGTCAACGATCGACGTGGCGAACGCGTCGATGAGGCGCAGCACTCCAGATGTGCTCGCGACGGCGTCCGGAAGCACCGCGTACTGCAGATCAGAGAGCAGACGACCAAGTTTGTCGCTGTGCTCGGTGCGTTGGTGCTTGCCGTCGGTGTCCTCTGCTTGCTGGCGGTTCATGGATTTGAGCTTCAATGAAAAGCTCCGTAAATACGTTACTGGATACGGGTTGATGCGGAGGTGTCGGATAACACGTCCTAAAACGATACCTAAAATGTCCTACTTGTCCTACTTGTCCTAAAACTCTCCCGAAAATTACCGAAACATGTCCTAAAACTCGTATAATCCTTCGTAACAGAATAAAATTAATTACGTCCTACCCGCTGTCCTAAAACCTAGATTTATGAATATGACGCGTCTTACATGTATTGGTGACCACAATGTTTGTTACGCGTAATTTAAAACGACGCCAACGTTTGTTTCAAGTATTTACCAAAATGTCACGTGTGACTTGAGTCCGCCCTCATCAACGCGGTGCTGGAGCAATTTCCGACTGCGAACCTTGTTGGGTGCCTGTTCCACTGGAAACAGGCACTTCATCGAAAAATGCTTGAGCTGCGGCTGCCCGAAGACCAAATCAAGGACGCACTCAGCCCAGGGAAGCTCGACACTCTCACGGTAATCCCGGAGGACCAAGTCGCCGAAAAGGTACGGACTACTTCTCCGGTCCGGAAAAGAATTAACAGTTAGGTTTTTCATGAAAAACCTCGACGTTTGATTGGTCGAAGTACCCTGCTATGCCACATTTCATTGGACAAAACTCCAACATCAGTGATTTGTATGAAACACGATTGGCTATTTTTCTGGCGTTGGAATACTCGTTGGTTCACAGCATTATATCACAGAGATAAGCTCTCTTTCCGCTTTCTGGAGTGTATCTCCAAATTTTTATCTGATCAATTTTGATGGTGCAGCGAATTTAAACCGCACACCTGTAAAAACCGATTGTTTAAACCGATTGATATCAACGTTAAATGGCGGGAAAATGCATTCATGAGAGATACTGCGTGATACCGCGGATCTAGCGCTTTAATTTAAGGGCATCCACAGCTCTGTTGGAGCAGTAGAACGCAAGCTACAGTCTGATTAGAGAACTGTTAATTCTTTACCGGACCGGAGAAGTATTGTTTTATAACTCAGTTTTTTGTGACCTATTATGATAAATGGCTACATTGTAGGGTGTGAGGTACGTGAGGAGTATTGTGGACGAGACCAGCGCGAAAACGAAGTGGAATACTTTTTGGAAGTATTTCCTCAAGACATGGACGCAGCGATATGATACCACGACCTGGAACGTGCAGGAAATGGTGCGGTGCGGTGCTGACATCGTCAACCGCACCAACAATCCGTTGGAAAAGTACAATCGTGACTTCGCGTCGCGAGTGGTACGCATCCTAGCCTGCTTACCTTCATCGAAGCCACCAAGCAAGAAGCAGCCCGCTATCTCCAGCGCATTGACGACATTAAGCACGGGATCCAGGCGGCACCGCAGCACGCTCCGCCGGTAGCGCCGGTCATCCCAGCTGGCTACACGGACTTTTAAGTAGCGTAGCACGGTAGCCAAAACGCTGATAACACAGTCCAGCTTCAACAAGAGCCTTTGCTAACAAGGTACCGAGTACCGAATTCCATCTGTCCTAATAGGACAACTCCCAGTACGCAGGTATCTAAGTGTCCTAATAGGACAGCTCCCAGTACGTAGGCATCTAAGTGTCCTAATTGGACAGCTCCCAGTACGTAGGCATCTAAGTGTCCTAATTGGACAGCTCCCAGTTATAGTCAACCAGCTCTTAGTTATAGTCGACTAAGTGTCCTAATAGGACAAATCTCCGTTTAGATGAATTGAGGTTGTCCTATTAGGACAGATTTCCGTTGGGGAATCATGGATGTCCTATTAGGACAGCTCCTAATCAGCCTAGTTGTCCTAAAACGAGGTGTGTTGTCCTAATTATGGTACCGTCTATGAGCAAATTGCAAGTAATATACCGCGGATTTTAGGACAATAGGACACTTTAGGACGTCTGTTAGGACGTGTTATCTTTTACCATGTCAAAGATATT
Organism: Phytophthora melonis; assembly: GCA_024211575.1. NCBI lineage: Eukaryota > Oomycota > Peronosporomycetes > Peronosporales > Peronosporaceae > Phytophthora > Phytophthora melonis. Next base: position 261,113 of record JAMXKT010000094.1, on the reverse strand, counting down.
CCGGCTGATGAGATTGAACGACAAGTCCGTTCTGAGTGGTGGATCGTGGAGAGATAGGCTGGAGGCGATCTCGGATGTATGCTCGGAGGAGCTTTTTGACACGCGCGTGCTATCGCGTGATCTACTGAAGCTGAATGAAGACCTCATGGATACGTTCCCGACTTGATCAAGGTAGTTGGGCGTCAGGATGACTTCAAGGAAACCGTGGCGCACTCGGTCGCTGGTGAATCTCGCCAACAGCGGGTGAATCGGGCGCTGGAAGAGTCAGTGATGACGTTCCTGATGCCGCTCTTGGATGCCATGACGCCAGACGGATCCCTTGACACCAGCGCGATACCTGGTGCTACAATTACGCTTGACACGTTGTTTGCTACGGAAATGTGCAGGGGAGTGGCAGCAGTGATTAATGCCAGATTTGCGAGTCCGCCTCAAATCTGTGAGCAGAAATATTTCACGCTGCCTTCACAGCCGAACTTCGCAACCCAAGAGTATGGTCGACTCGAGGAAGGGCGAAGGGAGGACTACGAAGAAGTGTTTGAGGAGCTGATGGAGCTGCTGAGGAACAGCAAGGGCCCGCTGACTGGCAGTGACCTCGAGCATTTCAAGTACGAGCTCAAGAGGGACCCCGATCTGATGGGCTTACTGTCGGAGAAACCCGAGCCAGGCGTGGATCCAATGTGTGGCGACCTCTGTAGTCTCCTTCACCAAGCAGCTGCTGGACCTGCACACGACGCTGACCTGGTTGATTGGATGATTCAAATGGGGGCCCTGGTCATACAGCCGACGTTGCACTGTCGGGAAGCGCCACTGCAAAAGGACCTGAAAATTCCTCGTGGGCTCTACCCCAACACCATGGCGTTGCACAACGCTGCCATTGCGGGCTATGAAGACATTGTCCGGTTCATTCTCGAGGGAGACAACATGGTGGACATCAATACGCCGACATTCCATACCAAGGAGACGCTTGCGCATCTGGCTGTGAAAAATGGGCACTGGAGCTTGTTTTGTATCATCCAGGCATTTGGAGCAGACCTTCGCATCAAGGACGGAAAGGGGCGAACTTTGAGCGAGGTGACTTCGAACAAGGAGTGGGCGCGCAAGCTTGCTGCAGGCACCGCGCATTATTATGCCTTCGATGCGATGAATGCCGGGAAGCTCAATGCGCGTAATAGCGCACAGGATCCAGCCACCGCACAACTGCTGCAGCAGCTTATGGCTGCTCAGCAGGCTGGTCAATACGATGAAACGATGTCGGCTGCGCGTGAAGATCTCAGTATGAGCGCGACAGAAGGGAAGAAGAACAGAAAGAAGGGCAAGAAGTACAAGAAGAGTGTCGAAGAAAAGTCGATCATTGCTGCTGCAGTGCAGCAGGGCACGACTGTGGTGGAGTCGGCACGAGTGCTCCTGCGTCTTCTGGATGCAGCGGGCAGCGAAGTCAACGAAGACCAGGAGTCCGAGAGTTTGTCCGTTCTGGAGGACAGGCTCAGAAAGCTATCAATCGCCATGTTCACTCGGCTGCGAGACCCAGACATCCCTGTGAGTAAGAAGGCCAGGGACACGCATGACGCCTGCAGACTGGTCAAGGAGCTCCGCAGTCTTGTCAGCACGTTTTCAGAGCCCAGCAAGCTGAATTCCGCGCGTCACCATATCTGCCTCGTCATCGCTGCTGAAGCTGTGCACGGCATTCACTTGATGCAGAAACTGTATCGCGCTCAGGACGCGGCCCTCACGGTTGTCGAGCTCGCTCCTGTGCGGCAACTGTGCGAGACGACTCAGAAGTTCACGGAGTTTGTGGTGGGCACGGCGCGGCTCTGCGTCTCCGTCGACAGGGCGCCACAAGCTCGCGAGATCCTGGACGTGCTGGAGAAGCGCTTCCTCAAGACTCCGTTCGACAGGCGGGTCCCGACGGAGTTCCGAGAGCTGGTGCAGCTGTACTCGACAGCGCGCGAAGAGATGGGGCTGGGCCAGGCGTCAAGCGCCAAGACGCTGCGCTCCTTGGAGTGGTATCTCACGAACGCCGTGGACAACTACAACGTGCAGCTGACGCTGCACGGGCTGGCTGGCCGGCCCGTCTACTTCGAGATCAAGCCCGCGGCCTCCCTCAGCGACAAGGAGCTCTTCATGTTGACCGTCGGCATCAATATCATCACCGAGCTCAAGGCCGTCGCGTGCTTGGGCGGCCAGGACAAGCGCATCATCTACAGCGGCACCAGCAAAGCGGATCTGGCTCGAGTGCGCGCGATGGTGCTGCGAATCGCCGAGCGGCTGGAGCTCCCCTCGATGCCAGCACCATCCACTCGTGCTCGCCCTCTGTCCACGTCGGCGGCTTTGAGCTCTCGAGCGCTGGCATCCTGTGGGCTGCCCCGGCGAGTTGAGGCCAATAGATCGCAAGTTGAAGTTGTCTGCGACATGTGCAACCTACAATTTTACGTCTATGTAGGTTGGTCAGAAGCTACAAATATAGCTCCGTCTGAATCTGAGTCCGTTTTATTCTACCAGTTGCAGCTTAAGGGGGGTGTACTCCCCCCTTAACTTGCAACAGAGCTGCTCGGTAGGGGGATCGTAGTGTGTGCGTCCAGCCAAAAAGAGGCTTCAACAGCAGCCAGCGCCAAGCCCGGCTCGCTCTTCCCCCTCTTACAGTCCTCTCCTCCTCCTTTCTCTCCCTCCTCGGGTCTACATGCAGAACACGACGTCGAGACCGGCCGCGGCGGCCGGCAACCAGGCGCAGGCGGCGCGCAAGAGCGGAGGCGCCAAGAAGAAGAAGCCGCAGCAGCAGCAGCAGCCCAAGAGCAACACGAACGGCAAGGACGCGCCTGCGGGTCCTCGTCCCGTGGCGCCGCCTCCTGTGTCCGGACCCTGGGGCAACCCCAAGCCCGCGGCGAGTAGTGCGCCCCGCCAGGCTTCGCCCCCAGTCCGCCCAAGCCCACGTCCGGCTTCAGCGGTAGGCTCACCCTACCTAACCTAGATACTTTTTATTATTTTTATTGATGTATTATTATTTACGGCAGATGCGCACCAGAGGCTGCTGCGCCACCGCGCGCTGTTCGCGTTCCGGTTCTTGGTGGGCAAGGCCGTGGAGCTGCGGCTCGCGGCGTCCGAGGAGCGCTACGCCGGCGTGCTGGACTGCGTGGACCCGGACGACTTCTCGGTCGTGCTCAAGAACGCCAAGCGGCTGAGCAGCGCGGAGGACGCCAAGCCCTTCGAGGACGGCAGCACCGTCATCTTCCGCCGCCAGCAGCTCGCGCACCTGGTGGCGGACGGCGCGGTCAACTACACAGACGGCGTGTTCGCGTCGGCCGGAGCCTCGACGGCGGCGGCCGGCGGCTTCCGCACGGACACGGAGATCAGCGGCCAGAGGGGCGAGCACCTGTTTGGACGCGAGCTGGAGGCCGCCAGCTCGTGGCTCGACCCTGCGCTGGACACTGGCGCGCTCGAGGACTCGGCGCCCAACGGCCGACGCAAGAACCAGGGCAAGGCCGGCTGGAACCAGTTCGAGGCCAACGAGAAGCTCTTCGGCGTCGTGTCCACGTACGACGAGAATATTTATACGACCAAGCTGGACAAGTCCAAGATCTCCACAGAGCAGTCGCGCGCGGCGGAGCGACTCGCACAGGAGATCGAGCGCCAGTCGGCGGCAGGCAACTTCCACTTGCAGGAGGAGCGCGGACAGACTGCGCGCGGTGGGAAGCACGCGAACGATCTGGATGAGGAGGCACGATACAGCTCAGTGGACCGCAGAGGGCCCCGGTAACGCGACCGGCAATGCATACGTGCCGCCGGCACTCCGGAATGCGCAGCGTCAATCTAGCGGTGGCAAGTCGCAGGCTAAGACGACTAAGGCAGCACCCGCTAGCACTGTAGGCGCGCCGGGGCTCCCTGCACCTGCTCCTGCTCCTGCTGCTGCAGAGGTAGAGTCTGCTTCTGCTCCTGTAGCTACGCCGCCTCCGCCCAAGCCGCTCTCCTTCAGTGAAGCGGTGACCGGACGATCAGCAGCTGCTGCGCCGAAGGCTCCGGCCCCGAAAGCTCAAGCCGACGAGAAGACAGGTGCCTCCTCTTCCCCGCAGAAAGCGCCGACGCCTGCGCCGGTAAATGGCAAGGACTCCAAGCCTGCCACGAAGTCCAAGGGGACCAGCCCGAAGAAGAAGGATGCTGCGAAGGAGAAGAAGACGGAGACCAAGACCGAGGAGGGCAAGTCCTCCTCATCGTCGGCGACTACGACGACGACTACCACCACGACTAAGCAGTCGAAGGAGGACGCGCCGAAGGCGGCCCCCAAGAAGGGACTGAACCCGAACGCCAAGGAGTTCAAGCTGAACGCCGCCGCAGCTGAATTCACCCCGAGCTTCACGGTGCCGCCGGCTGTAAAGGAGCACGTATCGTCGCCGTACCGTGGCGGTTCGCCTGGACACATGCCGTACCCGCACCCTGGTATGTGCTACCCTCCTCCGATGCAAGAGGAATGGATGTACGACGGCGGAGAGGAAGGCGGCGAGATGGGGATGCCTCCTTACATGCAGGGCGGCTACCCGGTGCCTATGGGCCCCAACGGAGTGCCTATGATGTACCCGCCGATGATGCCGCAGCAGAACATGCGCATGATGGGCGGCCAGCGCGGTGGATACGGTGGCTACCAGCAGGGATACAACCCGCGCGGATACTACTCGCCTCCGAACGGAGGATACCCGGGCGCTGGTATGCCGTACGCGGGCGGCCCAGGCATGCCTGGCGGTGTAGGACCTCAGCCCCTCTCCCCGGGAGCCCACGCCCAGTGGCGATGAGTCTACCGAGGAGTCCGCTGCTGACAGCGCGCCAGCTCCCCCTGTGCCTGAGTCGGCACCACCAGTCAAAGAGTCTGCCCCCTCGAAAGCAAAACAGCAGACACCGGCCTCCAAGAAAAAGTAGACGAGATTCTTAGTAGGGCCTGCGCGCGTGGGGGTGATCGCGGCAAAGCACAAAATCAAGGAGGAGATGATGGAGAGAGGATGTCGAGGCGTCTGTGCTTGCATGTGTTCTTGCTTGGATACCGGGGGCTGATCAGTCTGCTTATGCTTTGCGGTGTTTTGTGTTGTTCAGGCCCAGCGCTGGAATGGGAATGGGAGTTACGCGACACTATTTTGCTTGCAGGTCTTCTTGAAGCGACGGTGCCCAGCAAACCCTGTCGGTCACTGGCAAGGCTGCAGAGCTGTGGTGTTTGGCGCGTGATGCTGCCCCCTATTCACAAATCGGTGAATGGCTTACCCAACAATGAGCGTCGCGGAAGTGGAGTGGGTGGAGGTTTCCTCGGCGATGCCAACAGGAAGCAGGCTCTAGCCGTGGGCATGCCCTCACCAACTCGCACGGGGTATTCCGAGAACCAGTCCAATGGTATGCTGCAGGTCGCTGCGTCCTCTTCGTTCCCTCCAGGACTGGATCGGATGGCAGAACGCGTGCACGCGCTTGAGCGGGAGAACGCGCACTTCCGCGAGGAGCTGCAGCATCTCCGGCACTTTTACTCGAGCAACCAGCAGCAGCATGAAAGCGATCAGGTACGCTACGTCTTGCCTCTCTGTGGTAGTGACATGTGAGACTGACTTCCCTGGCTTGGAATGGATCGGGTTCTAGCTTTCCGTCGGCAAAATCGCTGAAGATCTTCAACGACTTGCGCATTCGTTCAACAGCAAGTTGCAGGCGGATATGAGTCTCCACCAGCGAGAGCAACAGAAGTCTGCGCTACTGTTCGCCGAGGTGTCGCGACTTGGACATCGCGTTGAAGGCTTGGAAGGCGAACTGAGGGGTGCTATCGATGACACGCATCGGAAGTTCGAGGCGCAGGAACAGCATGCACAATTTCTGGCGTCCGTCAGTTCAAAGCAACCGCAAGCGGCGTCACCGGGCCGCGCTGCAGAGTTTCAACGGCAGCTACGAGATATGCAGGATGCAATGGTGCAGCTTCGTAGCGAGCTGGAAGCAGACCGCAGTGCAAGGTGGAAAAATGACGCAGCGGTCGATGCCAAGCTGGACGCTCAGTTGGAGCGACTAAACTCGAAGATGACCGCGGACAAGCGAGATCTGGTGCGTGCATTGGATGAACAGCGACAGCTCGTTGCTGGTGCCGATTTCCAGCGGGTGACAGCGCACATGCGCGAATTCTCGCGGGTGAACGACCACCTGATTGCACTGGAACGGTGGCTGCACAACGAGTTCAACCAGGTCAAACGGATTTTTCAAGCGCTCGCAGGCGACGTGGATGCACGCTTTCAGTGCGTTTTGGTGGAGCTTGGGAACGGATTGAAGATGTGGCATGCAGCGCTGGCACGGCAAGAGGAAGATGTGGTAGTGCGATTTCATGATCTTGAAGAGGCTGTGCGCACTGTAGCGCTCGCAGTGCAGCGTAAATTACGGACGCTGGAGGAAGTGATCCCTCTGGAAGTCCAGGCTCGGCAGAAGAACGACGACAAGCTGAGGAGGCGAGTGGAAGGCGTCGTCAAAGCACTGGGTCACGCTATCGAGACAAGTCGAGAGGAGTACCTGTCACAGCAGTCCACACTTGCACATCGTGTGCGTCAGCTGGAGCTCAACCAGCACACCACTTCGGATGACATCACGATGCAGCACAACGCCATGCGGGAGACCATCCAAGCGTTCATGGAGGACTCGGACGCGATGCTGCTGCGACTAGCCACCGCTGTTGAGCAGGAACGGGTGAAGGGACTTCAGACGGCAGCGGCGGCACCACCAGAATCACTCCTGAATGAGGAGATCAAGGCGGAGAGTGCGCAGATCAAAGAAGACCTCAAGACACTGCAAACGTGGACGAAAGCGCAAGTAGAAGAGTGCCACCAACTTATTCAGAAGACATTAGTTGCAGTCCCCCCTGCACCGTCTCATCCAGCTGAAGACGTGAAGGCGGAGGCTGAACGGGTCCAAGCGGAGCTGGAATCGCTACGAACCTGGATGGAGACGCACGCGCAGGAGTGTCGCCAGTATCTTCAAGCAATACCTGCAGTCACAACCGTTGTTCAGCAGCCAGCGACATCGACGATCCGCACCAGCTCAGCTGATCAAATGCGAGAGAATGCCAAACGCGTCGCGGAGGAAGTCGACGCTCTGCAAGCGTGGACGGCGATGCACGCCCAGGAGTGTTGTCAGTACTTCGACTTCTTGAGCTGGTCGATGGATGACATTCGTCGTGAGAGTGCAGTGGTACAGTGCTTGGACGCGGTGATCGACCAGATCGTTGAGACGCGGACTTGTCGTCATCTTGATACGCTTGCGAAGGGCGTTAACGGGGTGTTGAGGCGAACTGCAGGACCTCCGACTGTGAACATGGCAGCGCCTCAAGCTTTCTCAGCAACACGGCCAGCGTTCGATGGGTCTCGCCGGACAAGCCCCACACGCTACAAAGCACGTGCCAGCAACGTGGAATACCCGTCACTAGCTCAGAACAGCTCGAGGACTTCTGTGTACGAGGACGCGTTAGATCTCTCAACGACGACTTATTATGCCTCGTCGGACGGCGAGAGCGCTTGGAACGGGGCACGCCTGGACCAAGTATCGCAGCATGGTGGAGACGAAAAACATACTCTTGCTCATATCACTGGAGAAGATGATAAACTCGACGAGGATGAATACAGCATGGACATGACTCAAGAGGACGTCGAGACAGCACCCCCGAGCAACGCCAACCCTGTCACCCTATACGAAGAGTATGGCGACAAGGCGGTGGAGTCCCAGCAGGAGGCAGTCGCAACGGAGCAACCGGCTCAGATCCCTGTCGAACCACGGGACGAAGAGGACCCGTTGACACTGGATCTGTAAGAAGCAGTTCAACCCTCACCGACAGACGAACAGTCCGACGACCGACTGCATTCATCACGTACACGTCGCCTGACAATAACATAAGATCATCTACCTACCAGCCCTACGGGATCTGCCCAGACGTGGTGCGTCGCATACTTTTCACCGCGAGCGACGCAACCGGATCGTTCACAAGCTGCCCCTCGCTGCAGGGTGCCACCACCGCGGATTCCCGTCCCGCCGGGTGGAACTGGTCCTGCGGCGGCGTGATGGGCACATACCAGCCCCACTGCGGGCTCTCTGTCTGCGCTGCCTCCGCCTCGGAGTCGTTTAACACCACGGCGCTCATCGCCGCGTCCAGCTGCTGCGTCGTCACGCTCTTGCGCAGTCCGCCCGTGAGCGCTCGGTGCTGCCTGAAGCCGTCTTCAAACCGCTCGGCCACGTCGTCCCGCGCCTCGTCGTCACTGTCGCTGTCCTCCAGCCTCCGGCCGCGCCTGGCGCCGACAGGCGGCGTGTCATCTTCAAACACTTGCGTCAAGCTGCCGCCGTGCTCGTCGCACCAGCTCACGGCGGCCGACAGTTTGCCGTCGCTAGCGGCGCCCGAGCCCTTGCGTGAGAGCGACGGCGAGCCTCTGCGGCGGGCGGGAGGCGGCGGCGGCTTCCTCCGCGTACCAGCGGCCAGGGTCTCCTTAGCCTCGAGCTCTAGTCGCTCCAGCTCTTCTTCCTCTGCCGCCGCCGCGGCCTCAGGCAGCTCGAGCGCGTTGAGGTACGTGATGACGGAGACGGCGGTGGCGGCCGCGGCGGCCAGCACCGGGTGGTCCTTGAACCACTGCACGCCGCTCGAGACCTCCTTGGCCGTGGGGAAGAACGAGGCGTGCGGCATCAGTGCTTGCGGCAGGTGCGCCATCGGACAGAGTGATGGTCGGCACGAATCGGCGCAAATTGGCGAATGACGTTTTGGGGAGCTCCAACCAGCGGTTTAACTTTTTTTTCTAGCGAAGAGGCACATTGCTCTTGTAGAGGGAGTGACGAGTTGGACTATAGTGGGGCAGAGAGTTCTTGTAAATGGAGATGCACCACTTCAACTTGGGGGTAAGGCTCCACCGCGTGACGTCACTTGCAGCGCGTTGCTATGTCTGCGTACGTGCACAGTGTATTGCAACAACGGTGTGTGATGATGCTGTGGAGATGGCGACGATAGAGGGCGATCCTCGATCCAGAGAGGGCTGCCAGCTCTGTGCACAGCGAGCCATGTGTGTGTATCACCGGTCTGATCTAGGACCTGTAGGATGGCATGAAGCATGCTGTACGACAGGGTTTTGGTCCACCGAATCCTGTATAATCAGATATCTAGTCGACGCTTGATAGATATCAGCTTCCGCGGGTCACATGGTGTGCACATACACGCCTTGATGTGCACGTACACGAACGACGACGACTTTGAAAGGATCAGCACCAGCCGCCAGAGAGAAAGCGCAAAGCGCGAGAGCAAGTGCCAACTACCTAAACGCCCGCCCCACGACCCGCCCCGACGTGCGTACACTCGCTTTAACACTAGCTTAACCGCCCTCCCCTCTCTAACCGCCCCCTCCTCCCCACTAGAATTCGCCATGGCCGACGAGGAGGAGCCCGACTGCTGCCCGCTGTGCATGGAGGAGCTGGACATCACGGACCAGACGTTCAACGCGTGCCCCTGCGGCTACCAGGTCTGCCTCTGGTGCTGGCACCAGATCAAGAACGAGTACAACGGGCTCTGCCCCGCGTGCCGCCAGCCCTACGCCGAGCTCTCCAAGCAGAAGAACCCGCTGGACCGTGAAGAGTGCGTGGCGTACTTTGCCAACTTACCTGTGTTTTAGCACTCTCTAACCGTTTAGCACTCTCTAAACGGTTAGACAGTGCTAAACGGCGACAAGTGGGTACGCAGTGTCTAACCTGGTAATTTTTACGTGCATGCAGGGTGGTGCGGCGCACCAAGCAGCGCAAGCAGAAGGAGAAGAGCGAGCGGCGCTCGGCCGCGCAGGCCAAGAGCGCCACGGTGAACCGCAAGAGCCTGCAGAACGTGCGCGTGATGCAGAGGAACCTTGTTTACGTAATCGGGTTGCCCGTGCATTTCGCCGAGGAGGACATTCTCCGCTCGAACGAGTGCTTCGGCCAGTATGGCAAGATCGTCAAGGCCGTGGTGAACAAGTCGCACTTAAGCGCGGACCGCCAGAACGCAACAGCCAGCGCGTACATCACGTTTGCCAACAAGGAGGACGCGCTCTGTTGCATTGTGGCAATAGACGGCTACTACCTGGACGGGAGCCTGCTGCGGTAAAGTAGAACGCTTCTACCTTTTTTACTTAAAAGATGGGGGTACTGACGGTATATTTGCACTATTTACCAGGGCGTCGTTCGGCACTACCAAGTACTGCAACTTTTTCCTGCGCAACATGCAGTGCAACAACCCGGACTGTTTGTACCTGCACGAGCTGGGTGACGAGGACGACAGCTTCACCAAGGAGGAGATGCAGTCGGGTGAGAAATTGCCACGCAGTTTAGAGAATTATTCTCTTTCAGGTTAGAGACTTTGGTGACTGAGTGAATTGTGCCGTGCTTTGTTGCATGCAGCGCTGCACTCTGGGAAGGCTGCGTTCCGGGACATGTCGATGGCAAATGGGCAGGTGCAGGAGCGGGAAGGCTCTCGGTTCCCTCCGCCTCACAGACCAAGCGCGCAGTCCAGAACATCTACTAGTGTCAGTGCTAGTGCTGCTAGCGCCAGGGCGCCGTCTCCAGCACGAGGGGCGTCTCTGCTCAGGTCACACAGCGAGGAGCAGTTCGAGCGGCAGTCACAGAGCGCAGCGGCGGTATCAGCACTCAGACAGGGCGACAGCAGCAATAGTTCAGGGTCGTCGTCTCCTGATCGAGTGGACACAGCAGCTGCAGCTGCAGCGGCAGCAGCAGTAGCACACAGCACAGAATTTCCGCCGCTCGGCAGCAGTTTGGCAAGAGGAAACTCCTACAGCAAGATCGTGGCGGGCGGTCACAGCAGCAGTAGCAGCAGACATTCAGGCGTAGCAGCAGTACCAGTACCAGTACCAGCGCCGACCCCAGCAGAACCAGCACCAAGCAAGAAGCCACAGCTGCACGTAGACACATCTCGGGAAGAGGACAACACACCTGCAGTGGAGGCGGTGGTAGGGCCGCTGGAAGCGCTCAAGTTGGCGACGGGTTCATCAACCCAGGAGCCGGCGTGGGCGCAGCCGTTCCCGACCCCGTCCGTGCCGCAGAGCGAGAGCGAAGAGCAGAACACAGCGACCAGCAGTGCAGCGGGCGTCTACAGCCCGTTTGGCCTCGGCTTTGAAGGCGGAATCCGACGTGCCAGCAGCGCCCGAGAGCTCACGTCCAGCTCGCCCGTATCTGGAGACATGTGGGGCTCCTCTAACGCGCCCAAGAGCTCGCTGGACCCGTTCCCGCCCGCCGCGCCGGTGATGGCGGCGTCTGCCAGCTCGTCGTCGTCGTTCGCGTCGATCGACGCGATCTTCAGCCAGCGGAACGAGTCGTCCGAGGCGCTCGCGGGTCTGCTGGGTGTGCAGCTGGATCCGACACCTCTGAACCACGGTGCCTCTCTTGCTGCAGCCCCCAAGGACGCGCGCACCTCGCGGTTTTCGTTCGCGAACCCTGCGGATGCTGGTCGTGGCATGCAGCAGCAGCAGACTACGGCGCGCTACGAGTTGTTGGACGGTACGACAGTGAACAACCGCAGCTCGTTCGGCGGCTTTGAGGCTCCTCGTGCTGGAAACGCTCCGTCAGGGTTCCCGTCGACGGCGGACCGGTCGGGCTTCCCCCTCTGGGCAGCTCTCAGCAGCTGCACCACGCGCCGCCGCCTCCCATCCGTCCAGAGGCTCATTCAGTGGTGGCGACTTCCGCGGCAACGACATGGCTCTCGGCGGTGGTAGTGCGCTGGACGGAGGCTCTGGCGGACTCGCGTTCCTGCAGCAGATGCTGCCGAACGTGAACATCAGCTTCGGCGGGGACTACCCCAGTCTGTCGGGCGCGGCGTCGAGCGGCATGGGGCGTCTGCGACGCCTATGCGCAGTGCGAGCGCCGGGCGAGGCGGCAGCTCGGGCCGTCGTCTCTTTGAGCGCAGTCAGAGCGCGGGGGCTGGCTTGGTGTCGCCGGACTCGTGGGACGGCGGGAGTCTCAGCTCGCTGGGCTTCGACTCGCAGTCCAGCAGCCGCCGGGCGTCCAGTGGCTCGTCGTTCTACGATCCTGCGCTGGTGCCGCAGGCGCCCGGCGGGTTCTCGAACAACCTCTACGGCTTCAGCTCGTCCAACGCGATGCCGCCCAACGGCAGCGACAGCGACCGCCTGCGCATGCAGAGCGATTTTGGAGGCGATGCGTACCGCCGCTCGGGGTCGTTGATGAACAACAGCTAGGTGAGGCAGCTGGCTTGTAACTCGACCCGAGAGGAACGACGACCACAGCACATGAATGAAGCCCCCGGGCAGAGGCTGGAGTGCTGACACACACACACACATCACACACACAGTCTGACGGTGAATTGAAGGGACGAGAAAAGCGATGATGAAGTAATGAGTCCCCGGCCGGAAGACGCGAAACACACACACACACACAACACAGAATTGCTGATTTCAAGAATGACGCGAAGGAAAAAAGGAGAAAAGACACAAAAAGGAACGAGGAGAGCCCCAATTCTCACACAAACGAGAGCGACGTGGGTGAGAAGGCGGTATCGAGGCACCAAACACACACACACACATGAAGACGAATGCCGTTCGAGCTAGCTTCGGATGGAGTCCACCCCCGTCTTGATACGCCCGAACACACAAACACGAGTCGCTTTTGCTCCCTTGAAATTCGCGTCCGCGTCTCCTTCGTGGTTTGTTTCCTCCCTATTCGCGCAGGTCAGCAGCGACGTTTCAAGGACGAGGTGAATAGTCGACGGGGCTCCTGGATCTGAAGTGCAAAGAGGTATGGCAGGTTTGTGTCCATGTTTGTCGTTCGTCTCACTGACATTCCAGTGCTCTCTTGTTCCTTTGTCGCTGCGTAGTGGGGGGTTGCGGATGGCGCACGGTGATCTCGACGACGGTGAGAGCCTTGACGGGAGTACCGCCGGCGATGGACCCGATGGTGTTGAAGAGGTAGATGGCAAGGATGAGACTGGGAACGAAGTGGATCCAGCTGGAGAGGAGCTTTATGACGGCGACACCACCGAAGTGCTCCTGGAGGATGCTGAAGAAGAGGACGCGTCTGATCATCACCAGCAAAGTGACCCCGAAGCTGTTGAAGACGATGATCGTGATCGCCTAGTCGAGCAACAAGAGGCAGCCGAGCTCGTAGCCGAGTGGATCCGAACCAACTTCCGTGACGTCGCAAGCGAGGCAGAGCTGCGGTCTCAAGCCGCCGCTTTTGGTGACAAGGAGCTAGAGGACAACGCAGATCATGAGAACGCCCCATTCAACGCCGACTCCGACTACAAGCGCCACGCGTGCGAAGAGTGCAGCAACTTCCCTGCAGTGTTCACCTGTGAAGAGTGTGGCCTTACTCTGTGTTTCAGATGCACGGACGCCATCCACATCGTAGGTAAAGCACAGATGCCGACTTCAGGAGGATCTAGCACTGACGCCCCTGTGTGCTGTAGATTCCATCTCTCTCCTACCACAGCATCCGCTTTGGACAACTCAACAGCTCCAGTCAAGCTCCAATTTTCGAGCGCGAAGCTCGAGTTGACGTCGAAGCTTCAGACGCCTCTGTCGCAGTGCAATCTACGACTACGACCAAGTCGATGCAAGAACCCCCTCCTCGTGTTGCGACCAAGCAAGTGGAGGAGTCCCGGCTGGCTTTACCTGCAGGCACGAGCATCTTCTTCCGCGCCCCAGACTGTGCGCGCTGGCCGCGCGAGCTGCTCTACGGTACGCTGGTCAGTCGAGAGCCCGCTACGACCTCGAACGGAGGCACATTTTACCACCGTGTGCTGTGGCTACGAGGCGTTGAAGCTCTGCCCAACGGCTTCTTCCGTGCCGCACTCGCGCTCCCCGGCTGGAACATCAGCAGCGACAGCGCAGTGGACATCGGAGAGACCTTCTGGCCGCACGAGATCGGCGTGTACCCCACGCAGCTCGGCGCGTTGCGCGCTGTTGTCACGGCGGAGCAAATCGCGCGGGCCAAGTTTCGACGAGAGCTCGAAGGCGGGCGGATCCATCGCTGGCGCAGATTCGAGCTGGAGGATGACGACGATGATGCCCAGCCCCATGAAGGAGAAGACGAAGGAGAAGAAGCTTTCCCATCGTCCGAGATACTGGACGAGATTGTTGCGGAGACTGCTGCAACTCTCGCCAGTGAGTTCGGTGTACGCCTCACGCGTCAGGAGGACGCAACATTCCACCACCAGCTCTCTCAAGGCACGTGGAGTTATCGTAAGTGGATGGAGAGTATCGGACGCAGTGAAGACTTGCAAGAGGAAGACGCCGTGCCATTCGAACGTGGCATCGCTCTGCCGGACGACACTCAAGTGCATGAAGACGATGCGTTCAACGAGGAGATCGAGTCTCCAGTGCCCACTCCATGGGCTCCTGCTACTCGCATCCGCTTCTTCATGGTCGCGCAGCACGACTTGGTCTTCCCAGAGCGCGTGTGTCGACAGCATCTTCGAGCCATCCTGGAGCAGCTTCTGTTCGTGTACGCGGGCTTTGCCTGGAAACTGTGGCGCGAGTATGTCGAGCGTCATCGGGAGCGAGAGGAGCAGCAGAACCGCGAGAGAGCTGCTGGAGTTCTTCAAGCGTGGGCGAGACGCATTGCCGACCGGAAGCGGCAGCAGGAGCGCCAGCGTCTGCTGAGTATGGCGATCGGGTCTTCGATCGATGCGCTGGAGCTCTATCGACGGCGACAGATCGAGGCACAGAAGCTATACGACTTCCTCACGCGGCAGATCGAGCAGCGGAAGCGCAACGCATTGCGCGCATGGTGTGTGGCTGTGGGTCCGAGCTCTCCGCCGCCTCCGCCGGCAATCACGTGGCATCCAAGTCACGGAATGAAGGCGATGCTGCCCAAACTGCCGCGCATGGGGGCGCGTCGACGCAACGCGCAGGACACATCGGTCGCGCCCGGGACGCAAGTCATCATCGAAGACATGGCGACGTACAAGCTCTTCCGCGCGAACCACGCGGGCCCTGCAGATACTTCCTACTGGGTCATCCGAGGACGCGTGCTAGCTGGGGCCTGCCCTATCGGCCCAGCCTTCCGCGAGGCACGACGTCTGGTATCGCGCACCGACTTCGCCACGAGCGTTCTGCTTCAACAGATCAGCGTGTTCGTCTGCCTAATGGAGCCGCAAGAGCTCAAGAGCATGGAGACTGCAGCAAGTGGAGGGTCCGACACTGAGTGGAGCTACGAGCGTCAAGTGCGCAGCAAGTATCAAGCGCTGTGTATGGAGTTGAAGGGCGCCGAGACGATCAGCAAGCGGCATGTAGAGCTCGCGCAGCAGGCACTGACTGATTTCGACGTTGAGGCTGCTAACGCGGCCGCGCATGCGATGGGAGGCTCTGGAACCAAGAACAGCAAGAACCGGAGAGCGTCCATGACAGTGCAGCAGCAGCTGGACGAGGATGCCGCTGAAGAAGCCAAGACGAAGGAGGCGCGTGAAGCGCTGGAGCAACGACTGCAACTGGCAGAGCAACAGGCGACCAAGGCGTCGCACGAAGTCGCGCGACTGGGCATGATGCAGATCGAGTTCCTGTACTTCCCAATCGAGCACAACGGCGTCCCAGACAGCGACGAGTTGATTGGGTTTCTCGAGCAGCAGGTCGAGTCGAGGCTGCGCGCAGGCAAGAACGTCTACGTCTTCAGTCGTCTGGGCCATGGACGCACGGGAATTGTGTCGGCGTTGCTGCTTGGCCGCGTATATGGCACAACGGCATCAGAAGCGTTGGAGCGGGCTCAGCGAACTCACGACTGCCAGCGTCCAGGGGCTCCGCGAGGCTTGAGCTTCTGCTCACCTACCACAGCTCCGCAGTTGACCTTTGTACGCCGGACTTTGGCTCGCTGGATGGATCCGATCTACGCTCCCATTGTGCTGGAGAACAGCGAGGGCTTCCGCTCTACGCGCGTGCAGCAGCGAGGGCTGTTGGCTGAGCCCTATCTAAGAGACGAAGGGTTTATTATCAGCGCTGCTGGAGATGCCCAAGCTCGGGAGCGTGAAGCTCTGGAACAGAAGAGGTTGGAGCGTATTGCAAGACGTGAAAGTACAGCTGCAGCGTTGCAGCGTGATCGACGCAAGCAGCGCCGTGAATATGAGACTATGGAGGGAGAAGAGAGCGTGCAAGCAGCGCACGAGGTGATGGAGAGTTTGGTGGACAAGGTGATGGAGGAGCCGAGAAGCTGCTATGGTTCATAAATGGTTAATAGGATGCAGAGATCTACGAGCGAGTGAGAGCGAGCGACGCTGGTTACATGACGCTGCACTTGGCACCGCACGCCGGCTCGAGCTTCTCCACCTCGGCTTCGGCCTTCAACTGGGCGACTTCCTCCTCCTTCAGCATCTTCGGCGACGCAGGAACCGTGCCAGTGGGGTTCCTGCTCCTGCCTTAGCACCTCCGGACTTTGGCGACGCTGCAGACTTGGGAGACACCACCACGGGCGCAGGTGCCGGCCCGCTGATCGCCGGCATGGGGGAAGGTCGAGGCGTCGGCGAGAACCGTCTTGGGCTCACCCTGGTCCGTCTTGATGGGCGTCGGCGGGGGCGTGGCTGTCGTCATGGGCTTCGCAGCCTCGGTCTTCTTCTCCGTCTCCGCCTTGGCTGTGTCGGCCTTGGTCGGCTCCGTCTTGGTAGCCTCGGCCTTGGTGAGCTCGGTCTTGGTGGCTTCGGTCTTGGTCTGCTCCTTCTTCGCCGCTTCAGGCTTTGCAGCGCCAGCGTCTGCCTTGACAGGAGACGCCGCAGGTTCCGCAGTCTTGACGGGCGATGCAGCAGGGGCCGTCGCGGTCTTCACAGGCGACTCGGCGGGCTTCACCGGAGACTCAGCAGGAGACGCCGAGGTCTTGGCTTCCGTGGCCGCATCCTTGGGCGGTGAGGCTGGTGCAGCAGTCGTCTTGTTATCACCAGGCTTCACCTCCGACGTTTCGTGCGACGAGCTGTTGGCGCTCGCACTCACGCTGCTGGTGGTTGAGGCCTTCGCTGCTGGGAGACGCGCTGCGACCTCCGCGGCGCTCACGGGCGTCGCCATCGCATTGGTCGGACCAGCGCCTCGAGGACTCGCGGGGTTCGAGCTGATGCCGGCGATGCTGCTGGAGCGGCTCATGGAGTCGACGTCCGAGTCGCTGCTGTCGATGCGGTCGGCTCGGCCCAGCTCGTCCATCTTGGCCGGGCTGAGCGCGTCGAGGCTGGTGCGCCGCGCCTGCGGGTTCTTGACGAACTTGCGCGTCTCGGTTTGCGGCTTGCCCTCGGCGTCCACGGCTCGCGTGAAGCTGAAGGTCAGCGCCGAGCCCTTGGCGCCGCAGGTGACGAGCCCGCCGGGCGTGTCGCTCTTGGGCTTGACGACGTGGGTCAGCATGTGGTTGAGCGTCTTGCGCACGCGGTTCGAGTCCACGACGTGGAGGCTGAGCCCGTCGTCGCCGTAGTGGAGCCCCGCGGCGTTGGTGCAGCCCTCCTTCTCGACCTGGATGTACATCTCGCCCTTGGAGGCCGAGACCTGCAGACTGACGCCCTCGCGTTGGCCCGTGACCTTGTTGTTGAGCGAGTAGGTGCTGCCGTCCTTGCCGTCCGACGTGCGGAGCACGAACGGGGTCTGGTACGTCAACGGGGTGCCGTTCGCCTGCTGCTTCTCGCCGCGGATCGGAGTGCTGTGGTCGTGGTCAAGCCAAGAGGAGGGGTGAGCATGGAAAGTTTGAGGGGCGTTTCAAAGGAGAAGGAGAAGGAGACGACGACAACGTACATGATGAACTCGGCCTCGTTGAAGCGCTCTTTGACCTCGTCCTTCACTGGGGGCACGACGAGCAGCTGGGTCTGAGCCTTGCCGGGGAGTTCCAGAAAGCCCAGACACGCGGGGGCAGCACTCTCGACAAACGCCGACTTGGTCTGCAGCTTGACGACGTCGCCGAATCGAATGGGCTCGTTGACGTTGCTCATGTTTGTGCTGGAGGCTTTCGAAGGCGGGAGGCGAAGGAAACGAACACCCGAGGGGGCTCTGCGCGCTCGCTAAAAGCTGGAAAGTTGGGAAGTGAGCGAGCGAAGGAGAAGCGCTAGAAACAGCCTCGCAAGCCGTTGGCGAGCTACAGAGCGCCGCACTATTGTTGGCCGGCGCTATCAATAGTGATCGTCGTCTTTCATCCCTTGGCAACGTTGACTCTGCTGTCGGCATGAGAATAGAAGCCTCTGCTTGAATAGAAGAGTGAGAGCTTCGTCAAGTCCCAGCATGGCATTCCATATATTTAGGCAGTCTCCATCGCACTCTGATCAAGTACAAGACGCACAAGAATTCGATAAGGCGTAGCGCAAGTGGAAAAGCCTAAGAATACTTACACCTCGCTGGACTGCATGACGCTCGATATGGCGAATCTTGTCTTGGATCCGAGTTATAGTTGAAGTATAGTATGAATCGCAGCACGCACTGCTGAGAGGGTACAGTCAGTCAGTCGTATGGATGGATATTCACTTTCTCTTTTTTCATCTTATGCCACTCGCAAAGCTAAAACTAAAATGGCGAGTTTGCTGGTAGGAGGCTACACTACATCTCCGCTTCAGCGCCGAGCTAGCTTTTCATTCATCTGTGACCCCACTCCCACCATCGCGCAGGTCGTGCATCCTCTTGTCAGCTCGCTCGCTCTTGCTCCTTCTTCCTTCCTTCCTTCCCTTCCTCCTCCTCTTCTCGTACACAACACACACCGACACGGCTCTCTCGCTCGTGTCGTCTCCCTTTACCCACTCGCTGCAACGGGGTTTGCCAACGAAGCTGCCACCGCACGAGCCGACCACGTCCGACATACTTTTCTTTCACCACGCTGGTCTTGCTACTTGCTCGGCTCGGCAGCTTTCCCCAATGCAGCTCGCTCCCTCCATCGGGGCGGGTAGTCGTCTAACAATCCGGGGTCTTCCGTCTCCTTCGCCTTCCTTCAACTCTTGCTTTAGTTCAGGTGCTCGTTGCCGGGCATGTACGTGAAGCCGTCAAAGTGGGCCTGCGCGCGATGCGTGGCGCCCAGCTCCTGTGTCACTGGCGAGTCGCGCGCCATCTCGCGCGTGAAGATGTTGGCGACGTTGCCCGTGTCGGCCTCGCTGTTCACCACGGGCTTGAAGGGCGGCTCCACCTCACGCTTCAGCAGCTTGTCGAAGTCGATGCTAGCGAAGAAGGGGTGGTCCATGATCTCCTGCACGCCCGAGGGGCCGGAGCCTAACCGCTTGGCCGGGTCTCGGCGAAGCAGACCGGTCAGCAGGTCCTTGGCGTCCTCCGAGAAGGCCTGCGTGAATACAACGTCGCGGTGCAGGATGTTGTGGAACATGCGCTTCCGGTTGCGGTCGAAGAACGGGGTCTGGCCGGTCATCATTTCATACAGCAGCGTGCCGAAGCCCCACCAGTCCACGGCCTTACCGTAGGGCAGACCCTTGAGCAGCTCAGGGGCAATGTACTCGGCCGTACCACAGAAGGTCTTGGCTCCGTCGGGCACGTCCACGTTCTCCTTGGACAGACCGAAGTCCGTCAGGGCGATGAATCCCTTGTCGTCCATCAGAATATTCTCCAGCTTGAGGTCTCGGTACGCGATGTTGAGCTCGTGCAGGTGAGACATCGACATGAGCAACTGGGCGGCGTAGAAGCGAGCGCGCTTCTCCGAGAACTTGCGCGACTTGCGCAGGTGGAAGAAGAGCGAGCCGCCGTTGTAGTAGTCCATCACCAGGTACAGCTTGTCCTCGTTCTGGAACGCGTACCGCAGACGCACGACGAACGGGTGGTCGATGTCGCGCAGGATACGGCGCTCCGACTTGGTGTGCTCCACCTGGTTCTTGGCGAACACGGACGCCTTCTTCAGCACCTTCATAGCGTAGATGGCGTTCGGGTTTGTCGATCCATCGGGCACCTTCTTGCGCACGAGCATGACCTTACCAAAGGCGCCCTTACCGATCACCTTGAGCAGGTCGAAGTCTTCCACGCTGAGCTTCGAGTTGCCAGGCGGCTGCGCGTTCGACTCTGACCGGCCCTGGTTCGACATCTGCGTGTCCGAGCGGTTGCGCGCCTGGGACATATCCTGCGACGAGTTGGTCGTGGCCACGGCGTCGCTAGCCGTGCGGTTGAGGCGCGGGTAGGTCGGAGGAGGCTGGTTGGCCGCCGGGTTGTTGTTAGTGTTGTTGTTGTTGTTGTTGTTGCCGCGCGGGCCCTCCGTCGCACACTCGGTACACACGCGCTGGGCCGTGCTCGATCCGGGTAGGAAGAGGCGGTCGCGCGAGCAGGCGTTGCAGACCGCGCGGTGGCACATGCGGCAGTGGTGACGGCGGTCGAACAACGTGAAGTGGAACAGACACAGGTTGCAGTGCTTCTCGCTCGTGCCCATCTTGGAGTTGTTGGCTTCACGTCTGGTGGACTCCTGGCGCGCGAGCTGCGGGCCATTGGGAACAGCGCCGTTGCCAATGTATGCGGGCGCGGAAGCGGGCGGCTCCGGCACGGGCTTCTCGCCAGCGACGTACGTGGTGGCGTCCCGCGTGTCGAGGAACCGGAAGAGCGCGTCCTGGATCTGGTTGATGCAAAAGGCGGTGACGTAGTAGTGGTTCGCGTGAGCGCGCGGCGGCCGGCCCGCCGACAGACACGTACAGCCGGTTCGGTGCGGCGCGTCGCCGTCCAGCTTGGTCTGGAAGAGCTGGTCGTTGCTCTCCCAGTACATGGTGCGGTGCGCCAGGATGGACTTGACGGACTGCGAGTCGCCGTCCTCGATACGGTGGCTCGACTCGATCAGCGCGATGGCGCCGTTGCGACGCATGAGCTGGTCGCCGCGGGACTGCAGCAGGTACTTGATGAGCACGCCTCCGTACGAGTATCCGAGGAAGTAGACCCTCCTGGCGGAGGACCGGGCCACGTACGAGTCCCAGAGCGAGTCCATGTGCTCCTCCGGGCTCGAAGATCCGGGGATTTGCAGCCGCTGCTTGCCGTCGCGCATGACGATGACGTTCTTGTTGGGGTTGGCCACGATGATGCCGTAGCCCTCGTCGATGGCCTTGCGGAAGTACTCGAGCATGCTGCCGCTCTTGACGCCGGCGTGCAGCACGAGGCCGCGGCTCCAGAGTCCCGGGTAGAGGCCGCGACTGACGGCCACGAACACCAGCAGCTTCTTGCACGACTCGTAGTTGCGCGACACGAAGACGTTGGCCTTGACGGGTGCCTCCGGTGTGCTGTTGGCCGGGATGAAGACCTCGCGGAAGCCCAGCTCCTTGCGCATCGAGTCCTGCACGTACTTGACGACCGTGTTGATAATTTCGTCCTGGTGCACGGCCAGGTCCGAGTCGTCGAGCCCCTTGCCCGTGGCCTTGAGGTGGATCATGCCCTCGGCGTCCATGGCGTAGAGCGGGTGCGAGAACGGCAGCGGCGCGCCGCGGTTCGCGGAGGGCGCTGCGCGGCCCCCGCCCGAGTTCTGGTAGTCCGCCGACGCCGGCGCGGGGGCATCGTGCCGTTGGACTGCCACGACTGCTGCGACTGGTAGTCCGAGCCGTTGCTGTAGGTGCGGCCGGCGGGCGCGGAGGGCGGCGCGCGAGGGACGCCCCCGCTCCGGAGGCGCCGTCAGGGTAGTACTTGTTGCCCCCGACGGGCGGCTCCTTGCTCTTGTTCTTCTTGCGGCCCCATCGCGGGAACCGGAACGACATGGCGGCCTGAACAGGTAGGACGATGGACAGCTAGAGGTTAGCCCACGCGTGCTCTACCCAACTGAACGAACTGCCGGCGGCCTGACGCCAAGATCAGTTCTCCTCTTCCTCGCGGCAGTCCCCTTCCCCCCTCCTGCCTACTCAAGACATACGTACGTACCCCTGTCGCTGTGCTGGTCGGGTGGGCGAGTCTCTACCGCTGTGCTGCTGCTGTGGAGCGGCAAGCCGAGCGCTTCCTGTTGCTGCTGCTGCTTCGACCTCCGCGCGGCTGGTGGCGTTTGGCCAGCGCAACAATCCGAACTGGACGTCCGTCTATCCGTCGTACTCGGGGCCTCTTCCTCTTGGCTCGTGACGGCCCCCTTGCGTCGTCGTCTGAGCGAGAACGGCGAGCCTGCCCGCGTCTCGGAAAGACTGCGCCTGAACAACCCCCACTTGGATAGATAAGAGCGCCGGACTTTCGAGCACAGCGCGTTTTGACACACCTAGCCCGCTCTCGCGTTTGGAGCAATTTCATTGGCGAAGACGAGTGCAACGCGACGACACGATGCCGCTGGCCTTTTTCGTGTCGCAAAACCTCGGGACGCCAGCCCTCCGGCGCCCGTCCGCAGTCCAGCGCTCCGAGCCGCCGCTGGCACCGGCAAGCAGGGCACAACGGAGCGCGCTGGAGGCAGTTGCAGGAAATTCTTAGTCGTGCGCGCGGCGCGGAACGCTGACGAGGAGTGCAGCCATGACAGACAGGCTCGCGAAGAGCCAGGCTGAAAAAACCTCGACGTCACTTCGTCAGCCGCGGCCGTTCTCTGGCACATGTACCCAAAGTGGTGTACACCAAAAGATGTGGCGAACACCACGCTGCCACTCCTTAGTAGTTATACTGCACTAGTGTCAAGACAACACCGATGAACAAGGTGGCAGCAACTTTCATGTTCTGCCCAATGCATCACTTAGCCCAGTCAAGTTATGCGCGATATAGCGCCAAACGTTCCTGATCACAATTTCCTTTTTAGGGAGAACCGATGGAATGCATCTGCAGATGTCCGTTTTAGAGAAGGCCATACGCCACATGAGTCGTTGCCGCATGTTCAACACTTAGAGCACTAGAATACCAACGCCTTTAGCTGCTCGTGATCACCCCTCTACGGAGATCACAGTGAAAAACGCAACAAAACCAGGCGTGAATAGTTTGGTGAAGCGTCCACACGGCCATCCTCGAGCAAATATCGGCTAGTCATTGACAAGTTGTCAAGTACCTACGGAGTCCTGATACTCCAGCATTGATCTTATCTCGTCGAGTGGCGCTATGAACAGAATCGAGACCACATCTTTGGCCGGATCCTCTCACCAATCGGGCTTTTTCGACTTGACTTTCCAGTCAGTATCACTCTTGAGAGGTCCAGCGGCATGTAGCCATCCGTGACACGATGGCTACATCATAGGCATTTGACACGCTATGGAAGATACTTTTCACCCTGTGCCCTACATGGTCTTATCCGCTGCCTTATCGCAACGTTAGCAGGACGAACACGAACATTGAGCTATATGTATATGCTGCAGGCATTATCGAAGCGTGCTCGTGAGTGCCCGCCAGCGCCCAATTTGGTCGGCACGAGATGCTGATGGCACCCTGCGCGTTGGACGTGTAAAGGCCATCGGCGGGAAGATGACGGCCGACTTCAAGACTGCTGGACTCGGACTTAGGTCTCGGGAATAAGCAATCACTGACTCACTACGTTACGGTATGTACTTTAGATTACCCTCCTGCGGCGGCGGGCGCTGCCTTTGACGCCCGCTGCCTTGCCCCTAGAGCCCTTCGATCGTGCTCTGCGCCTACGTCCTGCCACTATGTTACCGACGGCACTTCCACGGCATTTTTATCGTCTTCGGGTGCGTTATGAATCGTCAATTATGAATAGGCTGCAACTTACTTTTCGGAGAGCACGCACAGGAGCTGCGGCACCACCTCGATACGGAACGGGCCCGGGCCGGCAAACACCTCGCCGTCCACGTTCAGCACGTCCTCGACGATGGGCTCGATCACCATCGCCTTCACCTTGTAGTAGCCCACGAGCTCCGACTGGAGGAACGTGTTGGACAGGTAGCGTACGGCGATCTCAGCCGTCTGCATGACGTTGCCCTTGCGGGAGTAGATCAGGTCCAGGTTGCCGTCCGACGGGTGCGCGTACTTGGTCTCGAAGTACACGTTGGAGCCGCCAGCCGACGTCAGCTCGGACGTGAAGCTCTGCCACTGGCCGGCGTACTTCTCCTCGCTGGCAGGGTGGAAGATGGTCTCGGCGTCGCCCTTCCACTGTTTGTTGTCCGGGTCTGAGTCGTCGTAGATACTGCAGCGCTCCACGTTATGCTGGTCCTGGGCAGTATCGTCCATGATCTCGTAGTACGTGCGCAGCACCTGCTCGCCCGTCTCGGGGTCCACCGGCGTGTTGTCCGACAGGATGTAGCTGATCTTGGCCTCGTGCTTGTGCGGCGCGAAAAGGCCGCGCTTGATTTTGAGGTACAGATAGCGA
Organism: Phytophthora melonis; assembly: GCA_024211575.1. Lineage (NCBI taxonomy): Eukaryota > Oomycota > Peronosporomycetes > Peronosporales > Peronosporaceae > Phytophthora > Phytophthora melonis. The sequence continues at coordinate 236,984 of JAMXKT010000094.1, read as the reverse complement.
TGCACGCCGAGCCATCGCGTGGCCTCCGACTCCACGGCGATATCCGAGCCGATGCCGTAGCTCACACCTGTGCAGGCAAACTCGAGGCGAGTCGAGCCGTCCTCGTTGCTGGCTTGGCAGGTCATCACGTCCAGCGGGCGAATCTTGCGTTTGATGATGCAGTACACCGAGGAAGCGTGGGTCGGGGTGCCTACGCCCTTGCCGAAGGCGTTATCTGTGCCGGCGCAAATGAGCGAGACCGGGGTGGTAGCAACCAGCGTGCGCCACACGCTCTCCTCTCGGGAGAAGACGCCGTTCATGAACTCGTTCACGGTGCCGTCGCCTCCGACGAACACGATGGCCTCGTACTTCATCTCCAGGTCGAACGCCGCGCCAATGTCACGGGCGTGGCCGCTGTACTGCGTCTCCTCCACATCGCACTGGATGTTGGCGAGCTCCAGCAGCGGCCTCCAGTGCTCCCAGACCTTGCGTCCGCGACGGCGGCCGGAGTGCGGGTTCACCACCACCTTGATGCGGCGTGTCACATTCTCGGGCACACGGGCCATCCACTTGATGAACGTTTGTAGCGATGTCACCAACTTGGCAGCTGTCTCCTCGTCACCGAACCGCAGAGTCAGCGTGCGGTAGCGGCGCATGAGCCGGCGGTGCTCCTTGCCGCTTCCAGGCAGCATGAAGTGCAGGTCCACGCTGGTCTTGCTGCCGGGTGTGAGGGCCGCCGCGAGCAGGTCGTCCTTGGCGATCTGGATCTCCTTGGTCTTCTTGCGGAAGAGCGACACGCGCTGGCAGTTGACGCCGTCGCGGTCCACCTGCACCGTCATCTGGCGCCAGACCTTGCCGACCTGCATCTCCATGGGCGCCGTCATGAGGCACTGCTCGGGGAACTCGCGCAAGCGGTGCGAGTGCATCTCACGCACGACCTCGCGCGCGGACGCGGCCGTGGAGAAGCGGAAGCGCACTTGGCGCTGCTCGATGGCTTCCAGCGCGGCGTCACGCTGCGGGCAGCCGGCCCAGCTCTTGGCGCGCGTGAGGCGCAGGCTCGTGGGCGTCTCGCCGGCCTCGCTGCCGCTGTCTGTGTCCTTCTCGGTCACGTCTCGCTTGGGCACGAGCCCCGTCGTCGGTACGGCCACGGTCGAGGCTCGTCGGAAGTGGTTCTTGTTGGCCGCCGCTGCAGCCGCGGGAGACGGCGCGCGGTTGGCGTCCTGCAGCACGCGCTCGCGCAGTTCGCGGATGCGCTCCTTGTCGTCGCCCGTGAGCGCCTCGCCCTCGCTGCTGGCCGCCGTGCCGCTGGACAGGCGCTTGGCGCGCACGGCGTCGAGCTCGTCCTCGTCCTCGTCGGTGGTGGGCTGCGTCTCGAACAGTTGGTTCTCGTCCTCGATGGTCTTGACGGGCCCGACATGCTCGGGCTCGTCATCCCTGGCGCGCGTCGGGAGCACCGCCATGGGGGGTTGGTAAGTCTAGATGTGCAGTTGTTGCCTCTTGCTAGTAAATGTGCGAATGAGCGATATTGTCGGCGGAAAGAAGTGAGTGTTTGCGCTCACAAGGTTGCAGTCAGTGGCGCTATCAGGGTAGGGTACGTGTTCCTGGAGGATCAGTGGAACAGGAAGTGGCTCGGAAGGTGCATCGGGCGGACCGAGCGATATACAGTATAGCAGGGATTGCGAAAATGGGCAGTGGTCGTGCAAGGGTCGGGACGGAACGCCCCATTCAGAGCGCCCATTCACGAGCAGAAAACTGCAAGACGCGCGCCATGGTCGCAGGAAAAACTGGCGCAATCACACCGCTAATAGCTCACCCTCGTCAGAGCCATCGACAGCGTTCGGCCCCGCTGCGTGGAGCTCCTCGTGGCCACGATTTTCAAACTATCAGGCGGGCATGATTTGGTTCCAGATCCGAGCTGGAATGCCGCCGAGCGCTACTACATGTAACAGCAAAGTCGCGGCCCCTTTCGGCGCACAGTAGTCGACTACCTAATAGTGTAGCTTGAGGAGTCTGCTACTGCACAGCGCGTTTTGAACAGTCAGATTGGTGGAGACGATAGCGGTACTGTACAGCGACTTGAATCGAGCGATTCTGTCGAATGACCCGCGGTTCCTTCGAAAGCAAAACGATCACAACAACCCGAAAGTAACCTCCTCTGGCATCAAAGAGCCTTGATTGAAGTCAAACGGGCATCGGGCAGCAAATGTATATGCACGCCGATATGCACATTTCTCTTGCCCGCATCCGCTCGGCAGTGAAGGTGTTGTCGGCAGCGAAACTACCGCTGAACTTGCCATGGGTGCTGTAAGTTTCAACTTAAAGGACGAACAACTTCACAACGAGAAAGTGGTCGCGAGCAGAACTGGGTGTCCCCATCCGGGCCACCACTCAAGTGTTTTAGTGACGGTGTCCCGTTATCAACTACAAGTCTGGAGCGTGCAAAACCTGCGATGTTGCAGTTAACTGGCCATCGAGGCAGGACGCTGGGCTACATTGGGAAAGCAAATACAATGCCTATACTGACAAGGTGGTCGAGATACATGTATAATATGCATGTATCTCGTCTACCTCGTCAGCATATTCACACCAGGTAACTAGTAGCTGTTGCGTAGAGTGCTATGAAGCGTGGTGTATACATATTGTCGAGGGGCAGGGGGGGGGTCCTGATACCTAGGTAGGTGCTACTTGAAGCACCGAATATGAAATTATGTAGCAAAATACTCGTAGTTTTTCGATTCCGTCGCTGGTTGCGTGTCAGTTTTAGGGATACTGCTAATCTAAAATGACGTGGTGAAACCTCGAGTCTATATGCATGAAGGACTTTTGAAGGGCGCATGACGCACCAGCTCGAAGGCATTATGTGAATGTGCACTTGACTGACATGCTTCATCTTGCTTTGCCGGTACCTACGTGATATTGACATTCGATGAACTATATGCCACTTTTACCGTTCGACGGGTGTCTGCGACACATACGTGGCAACGCGGAAAATCTTAAGTAGTTTTTGACTACCGTGTGTCGCCCCTACTGCATATCCCGTTGTACACCGTAAGATGACAAAGCGCCGCAACAGGAGCGCCCCGCTGCAATACGACCTCACGCTTTATTATACCTACCTTTGCATCGTATTACCAGGGGGCTCGAAGTGGAGGATGCCGTCTGGCGTATATTATACTAGGACGCATGGCTGTAGAAGAGCAGAAACAGAGTAACTGGTTCTTGGCGCGCGGGCATACAAGAGCGGCGAAAAGCGAGAACAAGCCTGGCTACCTACTGTACGGCTACGCGAGCGCACAATACAGTGTAGTAATGAGCGCCCCCGCAGGGGAACGCGCATTGGATTCTACAAACGCACAATACTCGGGAACTGCTGTCTTCTCATCTCTTGGCAGGAGCCTCTTACTGTCTTCGCTCACAGTGTTTGGCCGGGGAGGGGCGATCATGACTGGGTCAAGTCTGGTTGCTAAACAGGACTCCTCTTCTTCAGCCTAATGATCGCTGTCCACTTGGTATTGAGCCCCCTAGGTGCACGCACTCGGTCGAAATTTCGTGAAGTCCAATTTATGACTCACTTTTGAAAATGGGTATGTGTGTCCTGGCTCTATTCCCTGATTATGTGCGATTGCGCCAGAGCTATGCGACGTCCAGTGTACATGTACATATTATGACAATTGAATGGCAACCTTTGGCTCGGGGCACTGCTCTTGCTCGAGCTGCGCTGCGCCCCACGTGCAGGTCGATATGTATTCGCGCGCCGCGCTGCGATCTACCGCATGCTGGTCGGGCTGACTCGACCGAGCAGTCTTGCTTCCAGTACAGACGGCGTTGGCAACCAGTCGATGACAACGACTGGTCGAGGCGTCGGGGCGCTGGCTTGCCGTCGGCCACTCACCTCCCGACGTCCGACCTGGCCCGCCTCAAACTGAGCGCTGCTTGACGCTGGCGGGCAGAGACGGTCAGTGGGGCTCATGTCACCGGTGAAGGAGACCATTCTCGGTGCAGAGCAGCGGAGGCCGAGGCCCGCGGACCAGCGGTTCGATGCCTGCAAGTCTCCATTTGCAGGCGACGCGGCTGCCCCGACCTTCACCCAACATGGCTGCGTTCCCGGGCCGATGGCTTGATCCGAGACAGGCAAAATGGCTTGACCGCGTTCCCGCGGGCGCTTACGCCGATTACGCGCCAGTGGCTCGCGACCCGATCTTCGGCGTCTGGATTTCAAGCGCCGCTTTGCCGTCAGGCGAGCGCTGCAACGTGCTTCAGTCGCGGCTTCCTTGCAGCAGCAATTGGTTGCGGTACCGTGCTACATGTAGCCCGACTACTTGGCTGCGTTAGTCATTTTGAGCTTTGTACATGTAGCTCGCGAGCTCAAAACGCTGAAATTGGATGCCACTGCAATGCAGGCGGATGTGAAGCTGAAGGCGGTAAACTATCGATGCTGCCCCAAGCAACAGCTCAATGAAGCGCAGCGCCTGTGCGCTGGAGGCTCCGGGTCACAGACCCGACCAAGTTGGACGAAACCGGCCAGGGACCGCCGTACAAAATGGGGGGGGGGGGGGCAGGTATAGAACCCATTGCATATTCTTTAGTGGTCGCATTAGGCAAGAAGATGCTGCGGCTGCTTCGAACCAGGATGTCCGTGAAATTCACGGCAAAATAGGGTCATCAACTGAGGCTGCGAAGCAGGCGCAGCATCTGGCCGATGCTGTGCTACAGAAGAAATAGTTATTCAGTTCGAAATGTCCAGCTATTAATACAGTACTTAAGTAAGTGCAAGCGAAGTTTTTAGCTGCTCTTGACAAGTTTTTGCACTCGCGCTAATCGCGACTTCGATGTCTCCTGAACGTTACCTGTAACTATGTCGTACGAATTAACAGTAAAGTTTGTGAGGCTGGAAAACCAACAAGCTGGTCTCCCGGCAAAAGTGTCTTCTAACTCTGTGTGGGTGAGCTATGCAGATCTACATCTAGTCACGCCAACAAAAGTGGTGTAAAAAAGCAGTAGTTTCATGTACACATCCTCCCCGGAGTTAGCAGACGTCCGCGTCCTCAGCGCGACACCGGAAGCCCTGCACAATCTCCATGTCGTGCAGCGCGCGCCGCTCGGGCGGAGGGAAGAACCACGACGCCCGCATACCGTCTGTTCCGCAGATGACGCTCAGATGCCGCTCTAACGTTGACTGCGACTTGTCGCCGCCGCGACGAGCCGAGAGCTGGTTGGCGATCATCGTGAACAGCGGGTCCTGATAAATATTGTACAGCTCCATGGCCAGCATGAGCGAGCAAAGAGCCCGAACACGGCCGCAGCCGCGAGTATCCAGCCGCCCAACTTGCCCGGGAACTGGTCGTTCTGCAGGCCGCACGAGTACTTGCCCCGCGAGCACATGATGTACTGCATCAGCACCAGCAGCGCCGCCTGCACACTCGTGGCCGTCACGTACAGCAGCATCAGCAGGAACGCCTTCTGGTTGCCGATGCCCACGCAGTTGTTCACCCACGGACTGCAGCAGACAAATTCAGCGTCAGACCACGGCATAATAACTAAAACAACACCCAAGCACATCCGTACCAATGGTGGTCTTGCAGCACGATGCACCTCTCGCAAGTGTGGCAATGCATTGCCCTGTACATCAACAACAGTAACGTATCAGCGTCAGTCCCCCCAAATACCAAGCTGCATAGCCTTCGCCATAGTTGTCTGCACCTTGTCGGTCGGTAGACCTCGCACTCGTCGCAGTAGATGAGCAGCGAGCCGTCGTCCTCCGTCTCCTCGTACTCGTTGAGGGGCATCTCCTCCTCCACCTCCTCCACGTCGTCTCCTCCTCCATCCTCTTCATCGTCGCTGCTAGCCCCAGGCGGCAGCAGCCCCTTGAGCTTGAACGGCACCGTGCCCGGGTTGCTGGTGACCACCACGACGTGGCACCAGAGGCACATGGCGAAGAGCCCCGTGAACCAGAGGCCCTCGGTCGCCCCCATGGGCGACAGCAGCCCCACCCACTGCGAGATGGACGTGAGCACGGCCCCAGCAGCGCGAAGAGCAGCACCCACGCGAAGGCCGCGATGACGATGCCCGCCGGGTCCCACACGAACCACAGCGGACGCTTCCGGGAGCGGCGCGACGGCGGCATTAGAGATTTGCTCAATGTAATGACGAGGGAGGGAAAAGTCTTTGTGAGACGTTTGGCCACTTGGACCCTAGTCTTTTTGGGACAGATGCGACCACCTATAAGTTGAAGCGACATTCTTTCATGGGCCGCCCGCCAGCTACTGACTGTACTAGTAAGCTTACATGTAAGATTGGAGTGATGCTTTGCCTTCAACCTCTGTTGTGACTGCCATTCCATGTACGAGAGTCGTGGAAGACTGGATCGGCATCGCAGTGAAGGCAGGAAGGATCTACTTGTAATAGTTGCTGCAGGTTGTGATCTGGCAAAGCATGACGAGTACAAGAAGTTTGGAGATCTGGGTGTATCGAACAAAAGACCCGGGTCTTCGCCTCCTCCTTCAAACGTGAAAGCTGCCAACGACTCAGGTGGATATGTATCGAGTGGACCCGCGCCATCTTTTGCAGTGGTGCCGCGGTGATTCGGCGCGCTGACCAAGGCGGCCTTGAAGGCCTGCCGGTCACGCCTTCCGCTAAAACAGGTGTGTCGGCGACACCGAGGGGCCCCGAGCACGCAGACTGGCGTGTGAGCCTCGAAGAGTTCTCTCGCCCAGCCAACAGGAAGAAAACTGCGGGCCAATGCGTCGTGGCAGTTGTGGATACCAGGCAGCAACAACAATGGACTTGTGAAGCCATGACCGACTTCCTCGATGACGTTTGGCTACGAAAGTACATGCTGCACCATCCCAACCCACCTTAAACTCTAGCACACGATACTTTTCTCTATCTGTCACCTCAGTACTACAATACACATGAGCGTTTAGGTATACTTACAAGGCCAAACCCTTACATAAATGGATAAAAACAATAAAACATGAAACATCTATTACCACAGGTCCCCGGCATACCTGATTCTCCGCGCGGTTCTGCACCAATGTCGCCACTTTGCCTGGCGACTCGAGTGAACGACACTCCGCATTCGCGTCCCGAGTCCGCCGCCGCCAGTCCCGCCCACATACGTACATATCTCTCCTTGCAGGCAGCGCAGCGTCCTCCACCGACGTCGCCTCCAATTGACACCAGCCAGCCCCGTCCTGCTCTGCCTGCCCCCTGCCCGGCTCGTGGATGACGAACTCGTCGCGTTAGTCGCTATACCAACCGTTACTCTCGCCGTTTCACTCACTTACTTGCCTGTCACCTCACCACATGGCTTCACTCACGAGCGACGCCAAGTCCTCGGGCGTGTGGCTCAAGAGCTCGTCCAAGTCCATGTCGCTCTCGCCCGAGGAGCTGTCGCTGAGCCTCGACTCGCTGCCCGCGGAGCTGCGCGGCGACCCGCTCGTGCTGCTGCACGCCGCGCCGCCGCCCGACCCCTTCGTGCTGGGCGAGCGCCGCGAGTACGGCTTCTACGGCCTCGAGCCAGACGGCGCGCTGCGGCCCGGCGGACAGGTGCCGCTGCTCTCCAGACGCACTGTCGGGCTGCTGTTCAACTACGCGGGCATCGGCGCGCTCTACGGCGGCATCAACAGCGTCGTCGTGCCCTTCCTGAGCCACTACCTGGAGCTGGAGCAGTACCAGGTGCGCGGGGCGTCGGCTGTGATCAACGCGGCGTGGAACTTCAAGGCCTTTGGCGGACTATTGACGGACAGCTTGAGGATATGCGGCTACAGGAGGAAGCCGTACTTGATTGGCGGATGGGCGTTGAGCTTGGTGAGTCTGCTGTACCTCGGAGTGAGTCGCATGCCCACAGCGGGGAATACAGACGCGGCGTGGAGATATGTTTTCTTCTTGACGTTGGGCACGATCGGGTTCTTCTTGGCGAACGTGGCGGCGGACGGAATTGTGGTGGAGATTGCGCAGCGAGAGCCGCTGCCCACGCGCGGACACACGCAGGTGTCGATCTACATTGCGAGGACGATCGGGTTCATCGTCATGGATTTATTCGTCGGTGCAACGCTCAATGGACCGGCGTACGGAGGGACCTTCTCGTGGTCGCTGAGCTTGAGCCAGGTCATGTTGGTGCAGGCGGTGTGTGCGGCGGTGTCACTTGTGGGCTCCATTTGGTTCCTGCATGAAGAACCGACGGCGCAGACAGTGCCGGTTTTCTCCTTCACGGGCGTCGCATCGTGTCCTGTAGGACCCGGAAGGCAGCAGCCAGATACGGCGCGTCTCGAGCCGCCGCTCGGCTTTGCTGCGCGCTGTCAAGTCATTTGGAGACTTCTCCAGAGCCGCGCGATGTGGCAGCTCTTGATTTTTCAGTTCATTGCGAGTTTCTGTGTGACGATGGACTCGACCGCAGCGCCGGCGATTGAGGCAAACTGGGTCGATGCCGACGGGTGGCACAAGACGATTGCCTTAGCAGTGTGGTATGTGGCGTTTGTGGGCGGTTTGCTGGCGACTCGGCGCTTCCTAGTGCGCGGAGCTTGGGGGCACCTGTTCTGCATTGCAACCTTTTGGTCAGTGGGCATCGAGGTGGTCACAGTGGCGTGTACCGTGTTTCATGTGGTGAGGAGACGAAGTTTCTGGCTGTATATGCCGGTGTTGGCAGCACCAGCGATGGCTCTACGTTTTATGGTATTGGTGTTCCCGATTGTTGAGCTGGCCCCGCGGGGGATTGAAGGCACCACTTACGGTTTGGCCATCACGTTCCGCAACATGGCTATTCCTCTGGGGACAACGGTGTACAAGGCTATTGACTCGCACTTCTCCGTCTCCGATGAGGACGTCAACAAGGATTCCGAGTCCACGCGCATGCAGGTCACCTACACGTACCTTGTCGCGTGGGCATTCCAGCTTTTCAGTCTCGCTTTCGTTGGCCTCCTTCCCCGTCAGAAGCTCGAGGTGCAGCAGCTGCGCTACTATGGAGGCTACAGTACTTCAGGCGGATGGTTCGTGATTATCGTGCTCTTCAGTGTCCTCATCTACATTTCGACCGCGAACGTGTTGTCACTGTTCAAGAGTACGTCTTGCCTGCGGATGGCTGGGGGCGCTGGCTGTTAAATGCCGAGGGCATGGGAAATGCCACCGTTCGTGTGAATGTTTGTCCTGAAGTGGAGTGAAAGAATACCGCGAGGACTGCGTGCCACAATGATGAGCAGATCCAAGCTTGCTGGAGAGCTAAGCAGAATGGTCGTGACTGAGATCAAGTAATTAATCTAGTGAAGCGTGTGATAATTTATCTCCGAATACGAAGCCTATGGAAGATTATCGAATGTATCTACAGTAGAAAAGCACTACGTCAAAGTATCACTGTGTTCCTTATTCACGATCCACAATCACGCCATTGTCGTCGCGATAAGAAACCACTCGAAAGTAAACGTGTCGAAGCACAGGCGGCGCCGCAAACGCGAACATGTTAAGCAGTACGAGCTGGTCCAGCTCACTGGTAGCAGACCCGTGGCGTCGCGCCTGAAGCTTCGTCTTCTTGCTCTTCACTGAATTTTGTCCGGTGGAATGAATTCACACTTAAAAAGGCTGATTTAGTCGCCGACGGCAACTTCAGTCCTCGACTGATCGGCTCAAGGTGGTGCTTCTCGAAATCGGCCGTGAAACGTTGGTGATTAGCTGTGAGAACGACTTCGAGTCACTCTAAACTGCTGTTCACGCTCAGCAAGCATCCTTGCTAGGGTCTGCAACTCGCTATCGACACGGGAGAAATGACGGCCACCGCGGGCGCTATACTCACCATCGAAGAAGTAGAGATGCAGTTTACGAAGGCTTCTGGCCACTGGCCCGTAGGCGTCGCTCAGTAAACCAGAGAGTGATACCACATCACCACAATCAACTGCCCGGAATTGAGGTCACACCGCATTTCTGAGAAGACAAACTGCACGCTCATCGTATCACCAGTAAGCGCGAGTTCATCAAGTTTCGGGCAACATTCAAGAATGTTAGCGATATTCACCTCTGAGTTCACTCCACTGACCTCCAACTACTGCAGGGACGCCCATACTGCTGCTAGAAGACGGAGTAGACCATCCAGATCCGACGGTGTGCATCGATGAAAGCCCAGTGTAAGTGATCTAAGGTGGATCGATCGTACCTCACATGCCTTAGCTTCATAAAACACCAGGTCATCCCGTTGGACTTGGTACCTTCCCAATCCAGGCACCATAACGTCCACCCACCTACTCTCTCCATCGTCGCTAAACGCCAAAACAAATGGTATCGCTGCTGGAGAAATCAGAGTGTGTGAGTTCATTACGGGTTGACCATTCTCATCAAATTGCCAGCGGACTGGAGCTCAACTCGGCAGCATCGCCTCCTTTTCCTCCATCACGCCACGAGGGAGGCCACAGAGAAGTTCTTCGGGATGGTCGGACTCGATTATTGGTAGCATTGTGTCCATGTCCTCGACACGTAACCTCCCGATTAAATGCAGTGAAATCGATTCCAACGATGAGCAAGCTCGCGCTCTCTTGGAGAAAAGCGCGTATGCCAGCCACTCCCATATGTGCGATCGAATAACGACTACAGGGTAATGGCGTGCAACCAAGGCGTCCATCCCATCCATTTTGAAGGAGTTTCTTCGTCGTCTGGTTTCGTTCCAGGGCAGAGCACATCGCCTCAAAGTCCTGCGTACCGAGGAACCGCACCATCACATCCTCGTACGTCGCCGTGCGCTCGTTGTCTCTCCCTTCTAGAAACAATTCTAGCAGGAAGCGCGCCGATACATCATTCTTCGAGCTCGCGAGCCGGGTCTCGGCCCATGTTTGCACCGCAGTGCTTCCGGAGTAAGTACGCCCACGCCTCGTAGTCCAGCCTCCATCAGGACCACCCCCGCCCCATCTCTGATTAGCTACCTGCACGAGGAGGCTCGGCATACGACCAGCATTCGCCCGCAGATTTCCATGCAATTCGTACAGATTAATATCGATCAGTTCCTACAGCTCATGGCACCAAGGGATCATGAACCCCCAGCTTCCATCGAAAAGTACCTTTGTGTGGGCGTACACAAATCCTGAGTTTTCTGGTGACGGTGCAGATTATGCGCGTGGCGGTACGTCTACCGACCTACATTGAAGTGAAGTGCCATTCTGGTGCACGAGCTGAACGGTACGCGACGCACCGCCAGCTATTTTGTCTGAGTCATCCGAAATTGCTAGCGGCATTGGCTCTGCTCGTTGGGTCGACTTGACTCGCCCTTTCCTTTCGTCGAAAAACTGTTTTCGCGCGCCCTGAACGCCCTCACTCCGCAATTTGCAGCGTCCTCGAGCAGTCCAACTCGTCGGCCAGCCAGCCAGCAGCAACTGCAGCAATGGAGCCGTTTAACTCCACCCCTTCACGAAAGCTGTCGCCGAGCTCTCTCCAATTGACACCTCGGGCCCGGGAGCTGTCGTCCCGCCTGCCGTCCCCGATGAGTCACCACGCTGCGTGTTCGTCCAGGTGAACAGGCAGCAAGAGGACACGAGTGAGCAGCACTACGACCTGGCCGTGGACTGCAAGCAGTTCGACCGAGCCACGAACATCAAGCCCAGCAGCATGCTGCGACCGCACATGCGCATCTTCTACCTGTCGTGGATGTCGGCCATCACGGGCTTCTTCGGCTGGTACGCCATCCCGCCGCTCATGCCGGTGATCAAGACGCAGCTCGGACTGACCGACGGCCAGGTGCTCAACTCGGACATCGCTAGCACAGCCAGCACCATCTTCTCGCGCATTGCGTCGGGCCCGCTGCTAGACCGCTACGGTCCTCAGGCGGTGCAGAGCGCCGTGCTGTGGCTCGGAGCCATCCCGATCTTGTGCGCTGCGTTCGTCAACTCGGCCACGACGCTGCTGGCCGTGCGGTTCTTCGTCGGCCTCGTGGGCTGCGTCTTCGTCACGAGTCAGTACTGGACGACCATCACGTTCGCGCGCAACGTAGCGGGCGCGGCCAACGCCATCACGGGCGGCCTGGGGCTCTCGGGCATCGGCTTCGCGTTCCTGCTGCTGCCGTTCGTGTTCCAGGCCATCACGTCAAGCGGACACGTCTCGGAGGACATGGGCTGGCGCATCACCATCGCGTTGCCTGCCGTGCTGATGATCACCATGGGCGTGGTGATCTGCTCCGCAGTCGACAGCTGCCCCACGGGGACTTCCAGGAGCTCATGAGCAAGAAGCGGCAGGCCGACAGCCCAAATGGCGACGACAAGCAGCCTCCGAGCTTGTTGCAGTCGTTCAAGATCGTCCTGTCGGACCGAAACGTGCTCATCATGATCGCGCACTACGCGGCGTGCTTCGGCACCGAGCTGCAGCTGAACAACATGGGCGCGCTCTACTTCTACAAGGAGTTCACCAAGACGGGCTGCACCGACAGCATGTTCTGCTCGCTGCTGTCCAAGACGAGCGCGGCTACGGTGGCGTCTTCTTTTGGACTAATGAACTTGTTCGCGCGCGCGGTGGGAGGCTTGACGTCTGACGCTGTTAACCGTCGACTGGGTATGCGCGGTCGGCAGTACGTGCAGTTCACGCTGCTGTGCGTGCTTGGGGCTTTCGTGATGGCACTCAGTCGATCGCACTCGCTTGGACTGTGTATCGCGCTCTACGTGCTCGTGGCTATCGTGGCCCAGGCGACGGGTGGCTCGACCTACGGCATCGTCCCGTATCTGAACGAGCACCACACAGGCACAGTCAACGGCTTGGTCGGCGCAGGAGGCAACATGGGCGGCGCGCTGTTCGGCGTCATCTTCCGCGTCACGGGGTCGTACAGCACGGGGCTGTTCTACATGTCGATCTTCATCTTCAGCTGCGCTCTACTCACGCCGCTGCTGAGGTTATCGCACCTCAATCACCACCACAACATCACTACAGCTGACGATCACTCTGAGCATGGACCGAGTAGCAACAAGCCGTACCTCGAAAGCGAGCCACTCGAGGGTAGTGAGATGCAATACCAAAGAGCACCGTAGTCAGTATACGTACGTTCGTATAACGCTCACTGTGAAATGATTTACGCGTGGCTTGTGCCTTGAACTGCAAGTGTCAGCAGCGGAAGAGATGTTGAGAGGCAAAAAACACAAAAATCTGCAATCGACTTCTTAGCGAAAGTCAAACTTGACTGTGCCTACTGGTACCGGATTTCGAGCGAAGGTGTGCTTTTTTGCAGAGCTTAGGACGCTAGAAGCTAAGCTTGCTCCCAGGGTGCCTCCCGCTAACTGCAGACTCGCACTCTTGCACCAGACCCTGCTCCAAAGTGAAACGTATAGCTATTATTCGCTAGCAAGCTGCTTGCTGGAAGCTTGAGTACACTACATGTAGTGGTTTGCACCTTGACCACCCGAACGATGATAGCATTCTCCGACCATATCAACGGCCAGCAAAAAAATATCGTTAGGATTCGTAGATACTAAGTATTGAGAACGTCGGAGCGAGCTCAACGTTTAGTTGAGCTGTAGGACCTTACTGCGGTAAAACTCGGTGTATTGCAGCTTCATCGAAGAGCCCCGGTGAAGTAGGCCTTCTCCCAGCGTACGATGTGAATTGTCGAGTTTGGGGCATCAGCGAGAACATCTCCAGCGAAAACACTCTGCAGCGATTGGATACGATGTCCAAAATGATCCTTCGGTCAGTCTCAGCAGTCCCCGACTGGGCCTCAGTAGCTTCGAGGTTGGAGTGCACACTCACAATCCGAACGACCGGAACACGTCGCGCATCTATCGAATCTCCTTCTCACCAAGCTGACGTTGTTGGCCAGTCAAGAGAGGAATTAACTCGAGGAAACTCGTCCAGGCCTCCTCCACATCAGCTCGCGTAGATTCGCCCTGGTACGAGTCGTCACCACGCAGAGCTGCTACCGTATGATGAAGGCATAGAGGTGCAGGCGTATAGTGGTTTGGAACTCCGCCACAGACCCACGTCGAAGTTGCTACTACACGCTAGGAAGGACGCCGTCCGACTGCGAAAGGCTCGGAAAAGACGTCAAACACCCCACTCGCAGTCAGGCCGAACGCCGTCTGCGTCTTGCCGGTGCCTGACGAGTTCTCCAGCACGACGAAGCGGTCATTATTATAGCAGACTGAGCCACACGGCTTCCGCCGAATGACCACCATCGTTGGGATCGCCATGCACTGTACCAGATGTACCGGTACATCAGTCGGATTTGGACCCCTCGCGGCGTATCTTCGCTAAGCTCATGCGGCTGCTGCCCACCTACTGCGTGCGGCTCAATGGCTCGGCCCTGTCGACAGCGCGATGCGCGCAGCTCGTCGCTCTGCAAGGCATACGCTCGCTCTCCGTAGCATTAGTCGATAATAGAAGCTAATAGTGTGTGAATGTATCAATGTGCAGGGTCTCAGCTGATTCTGCTGCTGCTGGGCATGAGGCGGGTGCTGCAGCTCGCAGGTGGACGGACGCGCTCCTTACGTTGCTGGTCGGAGCTCGACGCCGTGCTGTTCGTGCTGCATTTGTTGCTGGTTATTGGCGCTGCGGCCTGCTCCGTGGCAGTGGCGGGGGTATCCACGCTGCATCACTCTTCAGCGTCGTTGGTGGTCGGTGCGAGCGTCGCAGCAGCGGCCTGGGTCTTCTACGCCGTGGGGGTTCTTTACGAGTTCCTGCAACATAAGAGAAGCCGCAAGCTCGTCGTGCTGTTCGTGGTGCTCGCGGGCGTGGAGGAGCTCGCGATGAACGGGGAGAGACTCGAATCCGATCTCCTGGTCCTGACGCTCGTGCGTTGGAAGGCTCTGACTGCAGCCGCTGTAGCGGTGCTCGCACTGCTTCGGGTGTTAGTGTATCAAGCGAAAGAAGAAGAAGGCGGAGGGATGTACGAGGTGCTGGAGGTTCAGGACAAGAAGACAGAGGTGGTGATGGAGAGTCCATTGGACCGCGTCGGGTGGCTCTCGCAGTTCTCGTACCACTGGATCTCGCCGTTCATTGCGTTGGGCAAGAAGCGCCGGCTGGAGATGGAGGACGTACCGAACCTCCCGGTTCGAGACGACACGGCAGTCGCTGCTCAACTGTTCGAGAGGGAGCTGCAGCGTGAGTTTAACGAGTATCGGCCCTCTGACAGGTCCTTCTTGCGCGTCTCGCGGCACTTGTACGGCGCCGATGTGATGGTCTTCGCCGTGTGGTCCACTGTCAACAAAGCGATTGGGCTGGCGAGTCCGTTGCTGCTCAAGCTCTTCTTGGACTGGGCGGGCTCGTCGAACCCGACGCTCTCGACCGGCTACTATCTCGCAGCGGCGATGGTGGCGAGGTCCGTCCTGTCGGCAGTCTCCGGGACGCAGTACAATCTCGCGTGGAAGAGGTTCGACTTGCGAGTGCGCGCCGGTTTAGTGTCCGCGATCTACGCGCGCACGCTGCAGCTATCAGGCCAGGGAAGCGACGAGCGGGAGGACTGGGACGCATCACGAACCTGCTGTCGGTTGACGTCGGACGCATCGTCGGCATGCCCAGCACGTTGTTCGACATGGTGCTGATCCCCGCAGAGATCGCGGTGGCTCTCATCTTGCTGAGCAAGGCCGTCTCCGTCGCCTTCGTGGCCGGGATAGCCGTCCTGGCTGTCATGCTGCCTCTACAGACTGTGCTAGGTCGCAAGATCCAGCGGGTTACTGCGGACATGATGCGCTTCCGTGATGAACGCGTTGGTCTCGCAGCGGAGAGTTTGAAGGCGATCCGTACGTTGAAGTTGCTGGGGTGGGTACTGTCAAGGCTGGAGACCATGAGCAAGAGCCGTTCGCTTGAAATGGGGAGACTGCAGGTGCGCAAGTACCTGGACGCCTTCTGCGTGTTCTTTTGGGCGTCTACGCCGGTGATTGTTCAGGTCTCCGTCTTCGCCACTGCGGTTTTCTCGGGGCGTGACGTCTCGGCTGCAGACGCCTTCACAGCGATCGCTCTCTTGGACCGGCTGATCTTCCCGATGAACTATTTCCCGTGGATCATCAACGGGTTCCTCGAGGCGCGGGTGTCGGCGCTACGTATTCGCGGCTTCCTCTTCGACCGAGAGGACGAGAACGCGGCTCCGATCACGAGCAACTACGAGCCTCTTTCTGCCTCTACAGAGTCAACAGCAGAGAGGAATGAGATTGTATCAATTCGCGATTGCGCGTTCGGGTGGAGCTTGCCGAAGCCCGACAACGGCGAAGAAGAGGATGAGTCAAGCGCCGAGACCCCTCTCCTGGTAGGGGATGCCCCGCTATCACCCTCAAGGATGGCTAATCCCTTCGTGTTGCGGATCAACGAGCTGGAATTGAAACCCGGGTCGACGTACGTGGTGTGTGGCCCTGTCGGAGCTGGGAAATCGTCTCTGCTACTCGCACTGCTGGGCGAAATGCCTCTGCGATCGAGCTCATTCAGCGCTTCTGCTGCTATTAGCCGGGGCCAACACGCTTCGCGTTGTTCGTATGCCCTGCAGAGTCCGTGGCTCTTCCGTGGAAGTGTCCGAGCAAACGTGACTTTGTCCAATGATGAGTATGAAGACGTTGGAGGTCAAGACGACGGCGTTGATGACGCCCGGTACGAGCGCGTTCTTCGAGCGTGCGAGCTTCACGTGGATCTCCGCAGAATGAGGGCTCCGTATAGCGTCTCCGAGAGCGGGAGTAACTTCAGTGGGGGCCAGCGTGCCCGAATCAACCTCGCCCGAGCACTTTACCAGCGAGCAAGCCTGTACCTGTTAGATGATCCACTGAGCGGGTTGGATATGACCACAGCAAGCAAAGTGGTCACGAACTGCTTCATGTCGGGCTCCAGTATATTCCCTGCGGAGGCTGCTGTAGTTATCGTGACGCAGTCGTTGCACCTCCTCCCACTTTTCCCTACAGACGCGCAAATTGTCGTCATGGACGAAGGAAACATCGTTGAGCAAGGTACCTACAACAGCTTAAAGGCACAAGACCCTCCAAGTCGTCTGATGACGCTGATGAAGAGCTCTCCTCGTGGTGACGACCCGGAGGACAGTTCCGATAGCGATTCCTCGGCAAAATCAGAGCAGGAAATGGAGGAGAAGGACAAACAAACTGATGATGAAGCCGGTTCGAAGGCGTCAAACGAGGACGAAGCGACCCCAAAGGAGGACGAAGAGGAGCATCGAGAGTCTGGGGTGGTGGGCTGGCACGTCTGGAAATCCTACTCTTTGTCCGTAGGCTGGGGGCTCTCGGTCGTGATTCTGCTGGCTGTAGCAGCCATGCAGGTCTCACGCAACTCTCTCGACTGGTGGATCGCTGTGTATACAAACGGCAAGAACTCGATCAGCCCGCGAGAGTTTGCGTACGTGTTGCTGTACATTGCGGGAGCGAACATCGCTGCGGTGTTTTTCCGATCATTTCTGTTCGCGTATGGAGGTCTGCGTGCAGCACGCGCCACGTACAGCAAACTGGTACGCAGTGTGTTTGCAGCTCCGCTTCGGTTCTTCGAGCGTACCCCCACCGGACGTGTGCTCAACAGACTGAGTGGAGACACGTACGCAGTCGATGAATCGCTGCCGTTCATCCTCAATATCTTCCTGAAGGACGCGGCGGACGTGACGGGGGCTCTCGTGATCCTCTTCTACGGGAACCGCTTGGTGCTCGTGCTGCTGGTCCCGTTGAGTGTGCTCTACTTCCTCTTGCAGCGAGATTATCGCCCTAGCTCGCGCCACCTCAAGCGCCTGGACGCAGCAACGCAGTCACCACTGCTGGCCATGTTCACCGACACGTTAGACGGTCTCACTGTGATCCGAGCGGCGCGCAAGCAGCGACAATATGCGCGTGGCTATGGCGTGTGCTTGAATCGCAGTCAGCGCGTCTCGTTCCTGAGCTCCACCACTGGCGCGTGGTTTGGCTTGCGCCTGGATATGCTGGGCGTGTGCGTCACCTCGTTCGTCGCGGTGTTCGCCGTGGCCGACTTCAATCTCACTGGAACTGTGAACCCCGGCATCCTCGGACTAACTCTCACGTACGCGCTGCCGATTGTGGGGAAGCTCAACTCGATCCTCAACAGCTTCGTCGACACGGAGCGTCAGATGATCGCAGTCGAGCGCGTCAAAGAGTACGCGGACTTGGAGCCTGAGGAGGAAGTCGTTGGAACTGGAGACACCACAAAGGCGAATGAGATGCCGCACGTTTGGCCGGCAGCTGGACACATATCGATAAAGGCTCTGACCGTGACGTACGGTCAAAGTGCCGAGCAGCGCGACAGGTTTGGCGACGCCGAATGGGAGTGGGTCGGACCGCGGGTGGCCACTCCAGCGCTGAAATACGTCACGTGCGAGATCCCTGCTGGTCAGAAGATCGGCATTTGCGGTCGGACAGGAGCTGGGAAGTCGACGCTGTTGAACGCGCTGTTCCGAGCTGTGCCATGGGAGCGAAGCGGCAGCATCACGATCGACAACGTGCCTCTGGACTCGCTGAAGCTCCAAGATCTGCGGTCACGACTCACGTATATTCCACAGGACGTGGTGCTATTCTCCGGCACAGTCCGGTCAAATCTGGATCCGAGTGGGGCGCTGGACGACGAGCGGCTCTGGACGGTGCTGCGGAAATGCGGCGGTCTCGCAAATGCCATCGCCAAGTTGGATCGCGGTCTGGATACAGTCATCGAAGGCGGCGCCGAGGAGCAAGCAGCGACATTCAGCCAGGGCCAAGGCCAGCTGCTCTGCATTGCTCGAGCGCTGCTGCGTCCGTCGAAGGTCCTTTGCATCGACGAAGCCACAGCCTCAATCGACCACGAGACCGAGCGTGCCATTTCCGAGGTAAGTCAGTACCTTGGATTAGTATTCGCTTTGATTCTGATCGTTTCCTATGTAACACAGGCTATTGCGTCCGAGTTCGCAGCGTCTACAGTTCTGACCGTGGCCCATCGCATTCAAACGATCATGCACTGCGACAGAGTGTTGCTGCTCGATAGTGGTCGCATCGCTGAAAGTGGCGACCCCAAGGAGCTGGCGCAGAACCCTCAATCTTTATTCTACCGTTTGGCAAACTCGTCTGTGAGCGAGACCGACCTGCTTTGAAGGGAAAGCTATTGTAATTTGGTTTTATACTAGCCCACAGATTGCGCGGACGCTTGTTTCTCTGCGTTGGCAACTTTTTGATCGGGTCTCTCGCTCTTGGCACGCTTGAACAACGACTTCTTAGCTGGGGAATCGTTTGCTGGGGCATCTTTCGCTTGGCTTTCATCTGATCTGTCGGTGGATTTGCTAGAGTCCGTCGTGGCTGGTTGAGCGGAAGTAGCAAGCTCAGCCTTTGCCTCATCATTGCTGGCAGCGTCTTTTGCTGTTGGCTTCACGAGCTTTTTCGGTGGCTCCTTAAAGATTTTGATTTTGTAGCGCACGATGCCGCGGATAAGGTCCTCCACAAACTTCGGAAGCCACAACGAGTCCTGGTACTGAGATCGCCAGAGCAGAGTAATAAGAGGTTTGCCAATACTTAGCTTGGGAATAAACTCGTCCACGTTATGATTTACCTTTTCGATCGCTTTGAGCAGCTTCGTATGGCCCCGGACGTTGGCCCAGTCAAGTGGGCACATCGCAGCCTGTACAGTACACCAGAAGCAAACAAAAGCGAAATGATCAATACCGAGTGCGGTTGTGCCCGCCCGTAAGCGTAGCGATCTCGTACGTCGTAGTCCTGTACGTAGAGATCTTTTACGTCCGATGCTCGCAGTAGAACTATGCTAGCGTCGACGTGGCCAGCCCAGCATGAGAGGTGCCTAGAATGAGAAAACATTTTGGTATAATGAGGTCATTAGTGACAGAGACAAAGTAAGCTCTACTTCGTTTGCTGCTTACAAAGGTAAGCTGCCGTTCTCGTCCAAGCATCTCGGACTAGCGCCTGCAGCCAGCAAATAGTTGACGACTGGCACCGAGCCGCCCTTTGCTGCCCTGAGTTCCCGATACATGGTCATCATTAGTTGGACTTGTTTTTCTACCAAAAATTTTCTAGCAAAAACTCACCAATGCAGCGGAGTTTGGTGGAGCTGCTACCACCAATCGATGCAGTTTGATATCAAATGGGTGAGACTGTAGCAGCAATACACAAAGTGCGATGATGCAGCTTACATTCCATGGGTCCAGTTTGCTGTCTGTTGGGCTCTCGCCCTCGACTTCGACAAGGTGCTTCACTCTCACGATATCCCCCTTTATCGCGGCCCAGAAAATGTCGGACAGAACGCACTCAACGCTCTTGCTGCCAAAGTATTTATCCATTGGGGACAGATGCTTCCGTGTCTACACCACACAATTTACACCCCCGGTCAGTGTTGATGACAAACACAGCGCTACAGCAAGTAAATTACCGTCGGGAGGATCCGAATTTGCACGGGCATACGTGTTCTTTTGATGGCCTTAACGATGCGCATCTTCATCTGGAACTTGGCCTTCTCGCGATCTACAAAGCCCGTCTTCTTCTTGGACAGTTTGGCTGCCTTGGCGGCAGTCGCAGATCCTTCGTCAAGTGCATTGTTACCAGCTTCTGCGAGTTCTAGCGCTTTCAGTCTCTCCTCCTCCTCCTTTTCCAGCGCTTCCTGCCTCTTTTGGATACGCTCCTCCCGAGTTTTCTTGCCAAACAAGTATAAAGAAATTCGTCACAACTAGAAAAGAATCTAGTTGCAAATAATAATTACACCTACCTTCTTCCTCGAGGGCGACGTAGCTCTGCCATTTTTGTTTGTCTTCTTCTTCTTCCGTGGAGTTTTCCCGTCGGGGGTTGCCGTAGTCTCCGACCCATCCGCTGTGTTAGGGCCAGCAGAAGCTGACTCGGTATTGCCAAGACCCTCCGTGTCTGTCTCATCTTGAGGACTCCCCTCTCTCGTCCCGGGATCCGTCGGGTCTCCACTGTACGGCGTGTTGTTGCTCTCCTGCCTCGACTCCCAGTATATTTGTTGGTTGAAAACGTTCGTGGGCGACTCAGGTACCCCCGCCAAGTTTCCTTCCTCGTCATAGTAGTAGCCGGTGGTCGTCTGCTCCGTCGTGAGTTGATCCAAGTACAGTTGCGGCTGAGGCTCTTCCGGATTGTAGTTCCAAGCCTCCTGCGCCTCCGATGCATAATTCTGCAGCCCATACTCCTCCCCATGGGCATAGTACGCATAGCTTTGTCCTCCAGCCGTGTTGGGATCGTAGCCCTCGTACTGGTATTGGTGCGCGTCATTCCCCTCTTGCCCTTCTTGTTGTGCGTAATATCCTGTGTAGCCTTGTTGAGCATAGTAGTCACTGTAGTCTTGTTGCTGGTACGAGGTGTAGTCACCCTCGCCCCCTTGCTGTTGGTAGTAGTTCGCGTAGCTGTTGGCGTCGTAGCCGTCCGGATGCGCATACTCTGCCCCTACTTCTGCAAAGGGCAGAAGTATCAGCACCACCAATTTTGAGCTCGAACTATAACCTAATTCTGCTGCACTCACCTCCATTCTCGCCCCCAGCGCCATGCTCTGCATTGTACTCATACCCGCCGTCCATGGCAAGCACTGTGCTCAGCAACTCTTTGAAGCGATGCTCGCGTCGCTTCGCCACAGATAGTACCGTAACCAGCATAATTCTGCACCAATGATTGCGCCAATTCATTTGAGGTATTTTTCATGCATGTCATTTCTATTTGAGGTTAAAAGACGATAATGATGGACTTCTTCCGCCAGCTGGGCGAGCGCCACGAGGCGCTCAAGAAGAAGATCCACAGCACGCGCATCCCTCTGTCCAAGAACGGCCAGCGCTTCATGGGGCTCGTGTACTTCACGACGCCCATCATCGGCGGCTACTACGTCATGAAGTGGGCGGAGCGCCGCGCCGACGCGAACTTCCAACGCGAGGTACGACGTTTAATTAAGTACAATAATAATCATTATTGTATAATAAATACAATAATTGTGTTAAATTGTAGGAGGCCGAGATCCGGCGAGCCGCCGGAAGCAACGCCAAGTACGTGGCCCAGCAGAACCAGCAGCTCAAGAGGATGCTGCAGGAGAAGCAGGAGTAAAAAAGAAGAAGAAACAAAAAACTTTAAAATGTGCTAAACCGTGAAAAAAAGTTTTGTTACTCAAGAGACAGGGTACCTGGAAGTTTTGTGCTCTTCCGCAATCGCCTTGTGGGGATTGCGTCCTTGTGTCCCGTAGCACGATCAATGGTCCGCTGATCAATTCTTTTCTTAAATATTAAAATAATAACAAATAGGCAACTTCTCTTCTCGCAGCTTGGGTCTCAACACTCTTCGCCTGGTACTGATCAATGCTGGGTGTGCATCCTTGAGCCCGTCATCCGGATCAAATACACGATAATACTTTGCCCTCACGAAGCACCAACCTTGATGGCCGCTTATTCTAGTTTTGTGAGCAACACGGATCGGACGTTACCTCTGAGCGACGGTTCCCTATAATAGCGTCTAGTATTTTTTTTTCAACTCATTCTACGCGACACCGAGCGATAATGAGCGACAGCAAAGTGGATGCGATGGAAGCCAAACTGCGCGAGATGTTCGAGGTGCGGTCAGGTTACCGCGACGAGCACAGTCAGGCTGCGATGCTGACCAAGCACTTCCGCTCTTTCGACCGGGACGGATCGGGGTCTTGGACTTCGACGAGTTCGCGCGTGCGATGCTGTCGCTCAACTTTGTGGGGGTGCAAGCCGAGACCGAGGCGCTCTTCGACCGCTACGACGCGGACCTCGACGGCGTCCTCAGCTACGCCGAGGTCGCTCGAGCCGTCACTGGGGTATCCGGACGAGTACCGCTAACTGGTCGAGCTCGGTCGCTGCTCGAGTGCGTACGGGAAAGTATACTCGAGGCGGGCGGCAAGAACGGCATCCGGACGTTGGGCGTGATCCTGCGACGAATGGACCAGAACGGGAACGGCATGATCGAGCTAGAGGTGCCGTAACTTCGATCACCAGCTTATCTATCGCCTTTAATGACGAAACTCTCTCGCTTGTCAGGAATTCCGCGATGGTATCGCTCAGTTGGGCATCCGCGACGTGGAGCCAGAGGAACTGGAGCGCACTTTCCGCTGCTTCGACCGAGACCAAAGCGGCAAGATCACGATCGATGAACTCATGCGCGGACTGCGGGGGTCGATGGTGAAGCGCCGCATCCTGCTCGTGAAGAAGGCCTTCGCGCTCTTGGACACTTCAGGTGACGGCCACGCGACTGTCGACGAGGTGCAGCGCCTGTATGACGCCTCGCAGCACCCCGAAGTGCTCGCTGGGAGGATGAAGCCCCGCGACGCGATGCTCGAGATGATGAGCGTCTTCGAGCAGTCGGACTCGCGCGGCGACGGAGTCATCACGTGGCACGAGTTCCTCGAGTACTACAAGGACCTGAGCGCTGGCTTCGCCAACGACGATGAGTTCGAGCTCATGGTGCGCAACGCGTGGCATCTCAGCGGCGGCGTCGGCTGGAGCGCCAACTCGTCCTGCCGTCGCGTGCTCGCCACCTTCCGAGACGGCTCCCAGCGCGTGCTGGAGATCGAGAACGATCTGGGTATCGCTGCGTCGGACACGCGTCGCATGATGGAGAAGCTCGCGGCTCAGGGCTATCGGGACATTGTAGGCTTGTCACTAGCTCACTAAGCCTTGGCAAACATGACACTTAGATCCAACATGGCTACCCTCTCCTCTTCGAGCCTACTCTACGCTGAGTAAATCTTCACTCGTGCGCCAACGGACGTGGAGGCGAGCGACAGTCGACACGCCTTGTGTGCTGGAGTGGCGGCACTTGTCTATGAAGGGGCAAAGGCAAGTAAAGACCAAAAGAGAAGACGATTCTGGCTGATGTGAGTGGAGCAGCTCGCTCTGGAGAGGTGGTAGTGCTGATGGGGCGGTAAGACGTCGCTCGTCGACTGTCTGGCTGGAAGGAATCGACGCGTCACTGGTCGTGAGACTGTGAATGGGAC
Source organism: Phytophthora melonis (assembly GCA_024211575.1). NCBI lineage: Eukaryota > Oomycota > Peronosporomycetes > Peronosporales > Peronosporaceae > Phytophthora > Phytophthora melonis. The sequence goes on along the minus strand of JAMXKT010000094.1, from coordinate 213,149 downwards.
CCCACTCAATGACAAAATGAAAGCGCTCATGACGTACGCGGTGCAGGACGATCTCTTCTACGAGACGCTCACCGTTCAAGAGCATTTGATCTTCCAAGGGAAGCTCCGTCTTGGGGGAGCTGTCTGCGTCGCGTTGGCAGGATCATACGCGAATTCGGCTCACAGCTTCATTGACTGGGGGTATTCGTGCTCGCGGTTTATCCAGGGGTGAGAGGAAGAGACTGTCGCTAATGCGGCAATGTCTGGACTGGAGAAATCTTCCCGGACAATAACAGCGGGCGTGCCTCTAACAGAACAAACGTCGAGCAGACGAATGGCGAGGTTAATCCGTGCAGAATTTCGTTGGAGTTTTCTTCTTCATGGTTGTGAGTCAAACGATGATCACGGCCAATGGACAATTCGGCTCAGTGGCCTTGGTGCTCACTCCGAGTACCAGAGCGGACTCTTTCACGTGGCCTCCTGGTATCTGACCAAGAACGTGAGTGAGTTTCCGATGCAACTTCTACTGCCAATGACGCTCTTCGTGCCTGTGTGGCATTGGGCGTGGTGCGCTTGTGTACGTGTACCCAACAAAAGTTATGGTGCTTCTTGTACACAGCGCCGCGGTGGGATATGTCTACATGATTTCATGTATCTGTCGGCGTCCTGACGTCGCCCCCTTCTTTGTTGGAATCGTTCTGCTCATGCCTATGGTGCTGCTGGCCGGGATGCTCGTCAACTCGGAGGGCATTACAGTCTATCTCATCTGGCTCGAGTATCTCTCCTCTAAAATACGGCTTCGATCTTCGGTGAAGTCGTGTGCAACTACAGTGTGGGGGGCGCTAGGGTCAAGGCCAATTACCATCAATCTGTTGTGGTTTTCTCCGCAATGGCTTCGACCGATTCACTTTTGAAAGTTCCAGGATCGCTGACTACCAAAGTTTCCGACAATGGTTGACAAGATGAAAGACGAGCTGAAGCGGTCGTTGAGATCGAGCATGAATACGGCCATCAACTCGGTGTGTCTGAGCTTCGAGAAGAGCTTGGACTTGGGGACGCCCATGCCTGGAGCAGACCGTGGGGGGAAAGCTGCCGAGTTCGACAACTACTACGACAACTGCCACCAGCTCGTCGAGTACATCGCCGCGACCATGGACACGTCCCCGGACTTTCTCGAGCAAATGAACTTCGTCATCCTTGCGTCGCGCAATAACGCGTCCAAAATGATTCTCAACTCGGTACTGAAGAACGAGCTGTGGTTCCGCCGCAGCGAGGGCTGTCAATTTGACGAACCAGTCGACACCTCCGAAGGCCCTTCCAGCTCCACGAAACCAGAGCTGACGTTGGGGAAGAGGAAGATGTTGCAGACGAAATCGCCCTCTAAACGCCCTCGACCGGTGGAATTTGAAGCCGACGCCAACTCCTCCGAAGAAGAGAAAAGCGCGCTGGACACGGGTACCAAGGCCCGCGAAACGGAGAAGCGAACGCAGTTGAGTGACAAGGCACCTGCACCTGCAGCTTCAGCTTCGGCTTCGGCTACACCGAGAGCGTTGACACGTAACGGGGTGGATGAGGACGAGGAGGTTGGCGATCTCTGCCTGCTAAAGCCGCAGTCACCGGGGCAGCTCGAGGCCATCAAAAAGTGGATTCAAAATGTCTACGAGCTCATTGACGCCAAGTACTGCGAGCCTCCGGCGGGGTACACGTGCTCTCGGGGCTGCGCCGAGCGTTGCGACCAACTGAGCGGCGACTCGAAGCTGCGCGATATCTGGGAGCGAGTTGACGCACATTTGATGAAGTGTGGAAGCACGCAATGCGAGCTGAGAACTCGCTACAACCTGCACAAAACCACGAACCTCCTGGAGCTCAAGCAGTTCGAAATGGGGGAAGTGCATCGAGACCTGAAAGTCGAGAGAAACAAGTGGTCTACGGGCGAGCCATACGACCCGAACACCCTCGATCGGTTGGAGAAAATTCATCAGCTCAAGAAAGAAGAGCTGGCCGCGTTAGACGAGAAGAAGGCGTCACTCTGCGCGAAAATGGACAGCATCCGGCTGGATTGGCGCGATGAACTGGCGGATAACCCGCGGAACACTGTGTCGCACTATGTCTACAAGTTGTAGACACCTACTATTGCCTATTTTGCTGCGTGTTCGTCAAAGTTTAAATGCTCAGTATATGCCTTGATTTGAATATTCCCCTCTCTTAGAGATATCCCATGACGATGGCCCCGCCGATAGCGGCAATCGCGACCAGGTTGGTGGCTGGGACGGCTGAATACTCGTGCTCTTGCGAGTGCATCATGGATAGGTACATGGTGCCGAACGCCACAGCCAAGCTCAGCGGCACCCAAGGAAAAGGCGTGGCAGACTTTTTGCCCCACTCCAGCTCTCGCTCCTCACGCTGAGCCGCTAAGCTCGTTGCCACCTCCTTGTGCCACTCCTGAGTTGACGCTCATTAGTTTAGCACCAGATCTGAAAGCTTTCAAGACAGAGAACTACTTACGCGTAGCAGGAACTCGTCTCGACTGGCATCGCGCAGACTGGCGTATAGCTCCTCTAAAAGGTGCGGGAAATCTTGCTGGAAATGCTGGAACTCCTCTCGGCGAGAGGTGACGTCTGCGAGGTTTGTCTGCACGAACCGCATGGCGACCTGCTTCAGGTGAGCAGCGTGCACTAACTCAGCAACTGCCAGCACTTCTAGGCAGTTCGCTACCGTCACAGAGATCGCATGCTCACACAGGCGCTTCATGCGCTCGAGTCCGTACTTGTCCGCGGCCACAAGGTCCTCCAATAGCTGGTCACTTGCTTCCTCCTCGCCACTGGACTCGGTGCCATCGTCCCCACTGCCGGCTTTGTTGATTGCCGAGGTTGCAGCATTTTTCTCCTTGTACTCCGGTAGCGTGACCTGGTCGTAGTAAATGAATCGAAGAACTCGTACGATTGCGGTGTACGAGTCTTCGACACGGACGATAGCTTTCCCGTCACGGGTACCGTCCATGAGTTGAGAGGCTGAACGCTGGAAGGCGAGGACCGCTCGAAAGTACTCGCTGCGGGCTACCAGCATGCACCGATGCACTGGTATCTGTCGCCCCTCCGCTACCAGCACTGAGTCCGCCCACGCCACATCAGCCAACGCGAATCTCATGTCGTCATTCAGCGTACGCGTGGAGCCGCCTGCGTCTTCCCCTGCGGCGTCTTCTTCAGTGTCAGTGTCATCGTCTTCCTCCTCGACCTCGTCAAGAACTGGCGAAGGAGTAGACTCGCCAAAGAGAGACGAAGAGGAGAAGAGACGATCGCGGCAGAGTCGAGTGAGGCCAGGCAGTTTGTAGAGCCTTGCAGCGCGCAGGACGTCGCTCACCAGATAGTACGAGGTCTTGGTCACTTCCATCGAGAAACTATCTGTGTAGATATACTCCACCAGCGCCCTGGCAACGTCGACCCGTAGCTGAGGGAGCAGCAGCTCCATGATTTCTGTCCGGTTGAGCGCGTCTCCTTCGACTCCATCGAGTCGGTTCTGCTGCTGTTGCTCTTCGTCGAGAATGAGTTGACGCAGAACGGGGCTCCGCTGAGCAAGCAGCAACTTGTGTACCAGAAGGCGCCGACCGGATACCACCAGCACGAGGTCAGCGCCTGCGATGGCTGCTGCTTGATCCAAGTCACCGACTTGTGCGTGCGCGATAGCCTCCTTGTAGAGTTTAGTCATCGAGCGCGCAAGAAAGCTGCCGGAGCTGAAGGCGATCGTCTGGCGACCACCACATACCACGTGCTCGACACTGTGCGTCCCTATATCAGCGGTATCTTGGTCGACTTCCCCTCCTAGCTCCAATCGAAGGCCGCAGTTCACAAGCTTCGGTAGACTGGAAAGGACGAGCTGATTCGTCTTGGAGCCACCCATGCCAGAGCTCGAGTATCCTTCTCCCCACATGTAGAGGTCTCCGTTGTCTGAAATGGCTGCAGCATGCTGAGCCCCAGCGCTGATGCGGCAAATTCGGGTGTCGGGGGTAGCGAAGCATGGGATCACTTGCGGCGTCATCCACTTCATACACGGCAGTGTCGGGCACGATACGGCGGCGGCAGTCGCGGACTTTTTGTGCTGCGGAACGAGTCGTTGGTGGCGCTGCAGGATCGTTTCGGCCAGAAGAGCATTCTTCTGGCTGCCGTAGAGTCCGTGACCGAGCACTGCACCACCACAAGCTCCCCACGTCCACACTTGTCCGTCGCTTGATAGAGCCATGCTCCAGTTCTCACCCGCTGCAACATCACGCCACCGTTTCTGACTGTTTCCTTGGAATACGGCGGTGGGTGCGAGCGTATCGCTGGCGTCGCCTCGCCCTTGTTGGCCGTTGTTGCCTCTTCCCCAGGTGACCAACTCTCCAGCTCTCGTCAGACCGACACAGTGGGCATCTCCACAGGCCACCTTCGCGAATAGCGCTTCCCCACATAATCTGTTGAGCGATGCTGTCGTTCCCGCCGAGTAGAGGTTGTGGATCTGTCTTGGTGTGAGCTGGAACGACTGGAACTGCTTCCGCACAGCCCCTCCTCCATGCCGCCGAGACGTCCGCGCGATAATTGGGATCCGACCAAGCCCAAGACGTCCGTCACTCCATTTGCCCCAAGAGAAAGCGTGGCCGTCTCGTGTCAGAGCCACACAAAACCCACTACCGCACGAAACTGAGTGGACTGAGCATGTCGATGGCTTTGTGACGGTCACCCCATCGCGAGTTACTTCCACTGGCGGCAAGTCGACTCGCTGAGGTGTCGACGCACTACGCAAAGTCCCTCTCCCCAGTGCAATGCCCACGCCCCACGAGAACAGACTCCCTTCCTGACTCACAGCAGCGGAATGAGCTCCGACCAGGTGATCTCCGCCGCAGGAGATATCTCGAACTACAATCAGATTGTCGAAGAAGAAATCCACGAGTGTCGGCTGTGCGACGTAGCCGTTGACGTCGTACCCGAGGCCCAGCGCACCATCCAAACTGTGGCCACAAGCGAAGACCAAGCCCATGTCGTTGAGGAAAAGTGTGTGAAAGCGACTGCACGCGGCCTGGACGATGCGGTTCCGGGGGAATGGCTTCAAACACGTCACAGTACGCAACAACAGTGACCTTTAGCATGTCAATTAGCATAGCAAGCTTGACAGGACGTACCGTTTCAATTTCAATCTTCTTGAACCAGCTTCCAGCATTTTGTTTACACTCTGGACTGGTGGCGTTTTTGCCATCCAAGCTGGGGTTCTCGTCGTGAGTGCCCCACTGCGATACCGTAAGCAACTTAGACAGCTCTCCCGCTACTGGCAGGGCGTGAGTACCCATTTTACCGTATTGGCCAGAGTTGCTACTGCTGCGGTCTGTAGACTCCCCGTTCGGATTCTCTGGATCATGGAGAAAGAGCTCAACGGCTATAGACGCTTGGATATCAGCGTCTGTCGATCGGAGGTAGTGAGCCTTGGGGAGGAATACAATGCACTGTGTACACGACGACAGGCCTGGGTCCCGGTTGATGGCGGCGTCACCGGTATCTTCCGGTACAGAAGGGTCTGTGCGCTTGCCCACCCGAGCCCGCAGTTGAGACGTCACATTTAACTGGACCAGCAGGCCCCACTGGCTCCTGTGTTCGGCCTCCTGGACTACAACCTACACACAAGCGCTGCATATTCAGACATACTCACTACTTTGGACAGGTGAAGCACACGTACCTACCTCGCACACCCGATTGCCTTGGGTCCAGTAGACGGACTCTCGTTGGTACGGGAACTGGTTGCTGATGGCACTCAGAAGCCATCGCTGCTGCTCCTCAAGCAGCAGGAACGCGAGTTGCGCCGCAGCGTCAGCCTTCTCAACAGGAGCAATGTGGTCACAGGCAACGATCTGCTGCCTCAGTCTGGACACAAAGAAGCCGTACGACACATTGAACTCCGGCGGGGGCGAAGCCGCCACCGGTAGAACCGTCAAACTCCCGTCCGCTCCGAGCTGAGCTCCAGCGCTCGAGGGCGTCAACGACGGGAAGACGAACGACGTGTCGCGCGTGCAGCTGGCGAAGCGCACAACGAGGCCCCCTCCCGCATTCAAAGAGCTGAACAGCCTGCTTGTATCCACCGGTGAGGCCGATATCTTGATTTTTCCACCACCTGAGGCTAGAAACACCCTCCGAATAGTCTAATCAAGCCTTTAGTAAGTTTCGACGGATAACTGGGGAGGGACGTTAAACTTTATCCTCCTACCTGGAAGTATTCCTCTGGTGTCAACTCGACGCCGTCGCTTGTCGGACCTCCGATGCAATCCTCGAACGCGTCACTGTCTGTGTCCTGCGCACCAACCGAATCAACTGTTGCAATCCTTTCCTCGCCTTGAGATTGGACTACTGGGACTGTCGCCGGGGGGTCTGCAGCGCACAGGCGCTGGAGGATCTCGTCCAGCTGGTGCGTGGACTGGATCATCTCCTCCAGCATCTCGGCCGTCCTCAGCTCCACGTCCGCTCGCTGCTGGCCTGTAGCAGGCATCGCTGCACGACCCGCTTCCTCCCGCATTCCGACAGTTGACGCCCCTAAAAGATCGCGACTTTTTAGTGAAGACTCAAAAACACGTAGCCCAAAAAGGCAACTTTGCACAAGTCGCATATATTTTGGGTATCCCTTCAACTCGACGAGACGCCAAGCGCCGCGAGGCTCGTCAAGTCCAAGCCATAGAGCTCCCATCATCCACGCTCCATGCAAGCCCCCGCTGCCTCTCTGCGCTTGCGCCTGCTCGAGCCGAGCGTGGGCGTCGTGTCCGGCGGCACTCGCGTGGTGCTGCACGGCGTCGGGTTCCGTCCAGCGCCGCACTCGCTGACCGTCCGCTTCCGCATGAGCCTGCAGGACCCGGAGGACGGCGATGTCCAGCACGAAAGCGTCCACGTGGACTCAACCGACCACATGTTCTGGAACTCTCGACAGTCCATCTCCAACACGGTGGACGTCAGTGGACGATTCCTGCTGGAAACGCAGTTGGAGTGCGTCCTCCCGAGTTTCGAGCGCCAAGCCAAGCGCGCCATCGCGGCCCGCACAAGTCTCGCAGCGTCCTCCGCATCAGTTAACAGCGCGCCGCAGTTGGTCCCTTTGAGCGTCGAGGTGATCCTCAACGGGGCGAGCAGCGGTCCAACGCACTCACGTTCAAGCTGCACCAACCGCTCGAAATCCGACGCGTGTGTCCTCAAAGCGTCCTCATGGCCAACCCGGCGGTGGCCGTCACCACAACGCTCAACATCCTGAAATTGCCCACGCCTGTCCTTCATCGAGCGACAGCGAAAAGTGGACAGAAATCGCTCGAAGTGCTGGAAGAGATGAATGTATTGCCTGTGTTTGTCCGAGTACGGCAAGCGTCAGAGCGAACGGGGGCAGTCTCGGAGCAGATCAGGAGGGAACGTGGAAGCTGTCGCCCCTCGGGGCCTACGAGGTGGAGTTTGATGCAGCCACGATGGGCTTTGGAGCCGCCAGCGTGGAGCTCAGTCTGAACCGCGTGGATTTCTTCCGATGTCGCAGTGACGCCCCGCCTGAGGCCTATGGCTATCGTGTGATTCGAGACGTGACGCTACGAGCGGTGGAGCCCGCGTGCATCAGCGTCACGAGCGGACAGGTTACGGAGGTGAGGTTGACTGGGGACGGGTTCGTGGATACGGGGGATATCGTGGTGGCGCTGTTGCAGCGCGAGTTGCCAGCTCAATTGGTGCCAGAAGGCGACGGGGACGGAACTATTGTCCAGAAGGCCGTGGCGAACTCGAAGGAGGTTCAGGTGGCGCAGCTCAACGCGACGTACTACGGCAAGAACGAGATTCGCTGCACAGTTCCGTCCAATATGTCGTTTGGATGCACGTCCTTCAGTGTGTCGTTGAATGGCGGGAGGCAGTTTGGGCAGGCGCGCGTCGTGGGGCTGCTGCATCGGGACCGCGCGTTGCAGGAAATCTCCCCGGAGAGCAGCAGTCTAGCAGGAGGTACGCAGATCGTGATCCGCCACGCGTGTCTGACGCTGGAGGATGTGGACGCGTTCTACCAACTGCAGCGAATTGACCCGCCGCGCCGCATTAAAGTTCGCTTCCAGCCAATAAGCTACAATCTGAGTGATGTTGGTGGGGCTCTGGCCAAGGTGGTGACTGCTGAAGCTTCGGTCGATACACCCGGGGTGCTAATCTGTCAAACGCCCAACTTTATGGATCATATCAAGGCGTTGAATGGATTGAGGTCGGCTGGAGGCAGCGAGACGACGGATAGAGATAGCGTGCCGTACATGTGGCGTTTTACAGTGGGGATTGCGTTGGGCGGCGAGGTGTTCCAGGGCGCGCTGCCGTTTGTGTTCTACCTCCCTCCAGTGATTCGATCGCTGTCCCAACACCACGGGCCTGCATCGGGGGATACCTGCGTCAAGTTACGGATGAAGCACAAAGTTCCTCCGCGGTTAAAGCTGCTCGTGCGCTTCTCGACCCTGGATTTCGCTACCACCATGACTGTCGAAGGCCACACCGTGATCCAGCAGAGCGAAAAGGCTGCAACAGCTCCTTCTAACGATGCTAACAATACTGCACCACCGGAGACAATACTAACACGCAGAGACCTAGACGAAGACCCCGAGCACTTAATCACGTGTCAGACGCCTCCGTGGGCTGACGATAGCACGAACAACGAGCCTCACTTGACTATCGTCCAGGTCTCGTACGACGCTGGGGTCACCTTTTTCCCAGCAATTGACCCCCCACCGTTAGCGACTCAGCCCAGCCCGCTAGCCAAGGACCTGTCGTACTTGTGTTTCCTCTTCTACCCGCCTCCGATCGTGCGCACGGCGATTCCTCTGTCCGCAGACATACTCGGCGGCAGCTACATTCGCCTCCAGGGTGAATACATCATCGATCACGGCGCGCAACCGTCCGTAATTTTCGAGTCGCCGACAATGAGCCGCAAGGTTCCTGCTTTCGTTGAGAAGGGCGAGTTGCGATGCTGCGCTCCGGCATTCAACGTCGGTCTTGCACGCGTCTTCGTGTCACTCAACGGCGAACAGTACACGCTGTGCGAGCTTCACGACCCAGAGACGCATGCCCCCCTGGAGTTTATTTTCTACAGCTCGCCCACGGTAACGCGCATCAGTCCGCTGTGCGCGTGTGTGCGGCAATCGAGTGAATTAAAGATATTCGGCACGAATTTGATTGAAACGGAGCGGATCAAAGTGCGCGTGAGTTTCCCCGCTAACGCGCATGGATCCGGACGCCGATTGGTGTTCAAGGATGTCCCCGGTACAGCGCGCGACGGAGTTATCACAGCCAAGACGCCTCTGTTTTCCGATGACTATGCGAACCAAAACGCATTTGTGGATGTCGCGTTGAACGGGGCGGATTTTTCAGGAACTTCTGTGCCTCTGCGGTATTTTTCGACTTACGGGGTCACGCGCGTGGACCCACCGCTAGGCGCGTTTGAAGTGCCCGTAAGTTTGACGGTATATCTTACGCCAGCGATTGTGACCGACAAAATGCTCGTGCGTATTCGCTTAGGGGTCAACAGGGCAATGATCGAGCACGAATCTACGGATAAGGAGGACTCGGAGGCGGTGTTTGGACCTATTGAAGCTATTCATTGGACCTCATCCAGTGTGGAGTTTAAGGTTCCGCCGTTGAGTACGCTGGTTGAGAGTTTGGCTGCGGTAACTACGGCGTACCTGGACGTATCGTTTGATGGGGTACGCTTCCACGCGGTGGGGAACTTGCGAGACCACTACCGAGTGTACAACATGCCTCAACTCACGTCTGCGACCCCGTTGTTCGGCGTCTCCGACCGCGAGACGAAGATTGTTGCTCATGGAGTGCACATGCGACCGGGAGATGTCGTCAAGCTGACGTTGTACCTGGAGTCGACGGTCGTAGAGAAGTCCAAGACGAAGGCTAGAGGACGCCGTTCCGCTGCGAGAGTAGCGCCAGTGCCCGTCACCACCGTCATCGCAGAGGTAAACGCCAAGCGACAGCGTCTAACCTGGACTTGTCCCTCGCTAATTCAGCTTCGCGCCAGTCCGGATCGACAATTCGCTCCGCTTGTTGCTTCTGCCCCGGCAATTACGAATGGATCGCCAGATCGCCGCGTTCCTGGCGATGCAGCTGGAGGAATGCTGCTCCCCGAGCGAGTCCTCATGCAGATCAGCGTGGTGGACGGACAACCGACGTCTCTCCCCTACGTGTTCCGCTACTACCGAGCTGCGACGCTTGTGGCCATGACCCCGCGCGTGGGGTACGTCTGCAGTGGGTCGCTCGTGTCTTTCGAGTTCGCTGAGCGCATCGCCACCCCTACCGTCGACTTTCGCTTCGGTGACAGCCTCCCGATGAGCGGCCGGATACGTGACGAGCGATTCGTAGAGTGTTTCTCGCCCGAGCTGACTGCGGGGTCCCATAACATCAGCATCTCCTTCAATGAGCAGCACTACGAACCGGCTGTGCTGGTCGAGGGCCATCTAGAAGCTAGACCCAAGGATATCGAGGAGCCGCCTCCGAGTTCCGCCGCTACTTTCCACGCGTTCCCGCTCCCAGTGTTTGTACTTCCCCCCGCTGGTCGAGAGCGCGTATACGCCTTCGGTCCAACGTCAGGCGGTACGGTGGTCGTCATCAAGGGCATGGGATTCGTTCCGGACACCAAGATCTACGTCCGCTTCGCTTCCCAGTTCAACGACGCCTTTGACGGTGACTCTGAGATCATTGTGACCGCTAAGGTGGTCGACAACGAGACTATCCGATGCGTTTCCCCGCCGTCGATGCGCTTGGGCCGCGTGGTTCTCCACGTGTCGTACAACCTGCAGCAGTTCAGCGATTCAACGTGCTTCTTCGAGTACCATGCGCCCACCCGCTACAGCGCAAAGGGGACGCTGTGTGGGCCAATCTCGGGCCAAACTCCTCTACGCCTCTTTGTCGAGGACACAAAGGGGCTTCCAAGCCTCACGCAGCTGCTGCAGTGCGTCGTGCGGTTCGAAAGCGAGAGAACCCGGCAAGAATCTCCGCACACGCTCGACATCGAGGCGCAATTCGACCCGGAGACGTGCATTATCTCGTGTATTACGCCAGCCTGGCCTTCGAATGAGCTGGTTGGGGTGCGCGTCTCGCTGGCCCGTGGAGAAGCGGAACTGTTTGAGGACACGCGGATCAAGTTTCTCTTCTACGACCCGCCTGAGGGAGTGATCAAGATCGAGCCTTCAGCGGGTCCGATAGGCGGCGGGACGGAGGTGTTGGCGTGGTGTGGAAGCATCGTCGAGACTGGCGAGATCACCGTCTCCATCCAGCTGTATCGAGATGAATTCGAGCGCCCGATCACTAAACGACGATCGAGAGAGAGTGTCGTGGGGGGTATCATCTCGTTACCGTCATTACCGCCGCAGAAGCGGAGGCTGAGCAGCAGGACGTCGCTTCAGTCGATGCTAGTGCGAGGAGAGATCGTCGGTGAGGCCGTGCGCTTTGTGTCTCCACCTGTGGAAGTTCCGTGCACGGCAGTGTTGAGCATTTCGCTCAACGGTATCAACTACACTTCGACGCAGAGCCCGCTGCAGTTTACGTACTACGTGGAGCCGATTCTTCGTCGTATTAACCCTGGTTGGGCTGCGATGGAAGGAGCCAACGACGCGCTGGTGCTGGAAGGTGAGCACATCCGCGACTTCGGCTGCCAATTGCTGGTTCGCTTCACCCTCCAGGACGAGAAGGAACCGGATGAGAACGGCATTGTGGTGGACGCGCAGTTTATCGCCAACTCGGCGGCTTCTGCGACGGGGACGGCGCGCTGCAGTGCGTGTTCCCAGCCGCACCCCCAGGGTTCTACGAGCTCGAGGTGAGTCTGAACGGCCAGCAGTTCTCACGGTCTCTCTACGTCAGCAAAACATTCGGCAACTTGAGTGGAACGGCGTGCACCGCCCTCCTCCCCTTCCGACACTTTGGTTCGCCCTTCTGTCTGGCCACAGCGACGGGACCCGCGGCAGGAGGATCGACCGTCGTGTTGTTTCTCGGTGGTAAATTACTGAAAGTTTTATCACGAGAATCCAAGTGCCAGGTGCAGTTTTCGCCTATTCGAGGGGTGGAGAGGGTCATGCGTCCGCCGCCTTCAAACCCGAACGGAGGGACGAGCCCTATTAAGGCGACGACCAACGTTGCTGCAGACGTTATCTGCATGGTCGGGGAGATCGACCACGCAAACGCTCGTGTCACGTGTCGAGCCCCTTTATTACGCGTCGCCTGCGTCTCTCTCGTGGATATCCTACTACCAAGCAGCAGTGGGTCTTCATCTGCGTGTCAGCTCTTCGGCGTGCGGCAAAGTGATCGGGAAAAATACTATTCGTACGAATCCCCGAGCATTACCGAGATCGCTCCAAGCTGCGGGCCAACGTCAGGCGGCACCCAACTCGTCATTGAAGGCGCAAACATCCTCGACACAGCGCAGATCTTCGTACGCTTCCGCTCCAGTATCAACGAACGGGAATTCGTCCTCGTGCCTGCTCGATACAGTCGCACGTTTCCGGGAGGATCAGCGAGTGCCTCGCCGCTTATCATCTGCAGCACTCCGCCAGTCGAATTCGTGGATAAAACGCTGGCCAGTGGCTCGGATTTACCAGGTCAAAGCACCGCCTTGCTGCCTGCGCAAGCTCAGCCGTCACCTCGGATGCGTGAAGGCGCAGCAGCGGGTAAAGTGCGCACGCAGACGTATCAAATGCTGGCGGAGCAGAGTCTTCGGGTCCAGCGGGCGGCTCTAGCTCATGGAGCCAACGACAACGAAGTAGCTGCTCTCGGTACTCTCCGCATCACCCGTCCGGCGGTCAAGAATACGCCTCGTGGCAACACGGAGGCCTCTGTTAATGAAGGCGGGGCGACCGTCCTCGTGGACTTTACGCTGAACGCTGGGGTGCTGTTCTTTGCGCACAGCGTGCGCTTCCACTACTACCCGGAGATCGAGCCGCACCAGGTCAAGTGGTCGCCCAGGCACCTGCCGACGCAGTGTCTCGGTGGACGTCAAGCGACAGACTCACGAGTGCTGACTGTGACATTGCCCAAGTCTTTCAAACTGACCGACTCCCCCGAGCGCGTGTGTTTCCGCTTTGATGGCGTGGATTCCAACGCTCTGGTCACTAAGCGGCGGCGCTCGTTTGTGCTGCTCCACGAGACGGACTCGCGCACGGAGCTGGTCATTCCCAACCCTCCGAAGCTTCAGCGACAGTCGACGCTGAGGCGGTCCTCCACCTACTTCAAGAACAGCGCCATGTCCTCGGACAACGAGACTGTCGCTGCAAGTCCACCAACGACCCCGATGATCGGAACCCCATTGTCTGCGCGTCGTCCAGCGATCGCTGGGATAGCGACGAATAACACGCCGGCCACTCCCGAAGCCCCTGCTTCTCCTCGTTCAGCGATGGAGGGGTCATCCCCTTGTATAGCGGCCAAGGTTGTCAGTGCCAACGAAGTGTCGTGCACTGTCCCCGAGTTTTCCAGTCCGGGGCTGTCCAGGTTTACTTCTCGCCCAACGCGCAGCAGTTCGTGTGCCTTGGAGAGCTGCTGTCCCACCCGGCGATGACTATCAAGGACGAGTTCCACCACGCGACGTTCCGCTTCTGCTCGAACGTTGGGGGCAGTCCCTTTGCGCTGCAATGCTCACCCTCAACGGTGCTGAAGTATCTGGCGTCGGAGGACGTGACGACGGCCGAGAAGAAGCACGTGCAGATCCAGAACCTTGGGCTGAGGAAGCACAGTGTGGCGCTGGAGCACGCGCGGTCGAGTCTGCCGCAGATTCCGCAGGACTTGAAGGAGCAAGCGGCCACCACGATCCAAGAAGACGACGACGAGTCCGACAGCGAACAAGAAGAAGAGGACGAAGCTCCCGAGGCTGCTACTAATGGGGACGGAAAGAGGGACTTGGGTCAAGAACCGTTTGAGCGGTGGCAAAGCCGTTTGTTCCACTCCACGCAGCTCGTTCTAGTGCAGTCGAACGCCAAACTGCTGAAGCGCGTGGTGGTGACGGCGACTCGAGTGGACAACCAGTGCGAGGTGGGCAGAAGTTCTCCAGATGATGCGGGGCGCTGTAGGTTTGACACGTACAACTGGGGCGAGCAAGTGCTGCTGAGTGCGGCTCTACCGTCCTCTAGCGGATACGCGTCGTACTCCACAGTGTACGAGCCGTCTACGGACCACGAAGCAGTATCCGCCAAAGCTAGGACTTGTCTGGCGATGACTCAACTGCCTGCTCCTTCAAAGCTCAACATCGCTGCAATCGGTCCAAGCTCGACGGAATTCACCGTAATTATCGTCGATCCGAGTGGGAAAGAGCTTCCGGAGGAAGTTGCAGTCTCGTCGGAGCCCGAAGTCCAAGAGAACGCAAGAAGCTACGTTGTTTCTCTGGATCAGACGGCCGTTATGGACGCGGTGTGTGGCATGTGCTACGTGTGCGTGCGCTTTGGATCGATAGACAGCGACGCACCGTCGAACGTCCAAGTGCTTGTATCCGATAGCAACGGGGTCCAAGTCTGTCTCTGCGGTCCTCCAGTCGAATCCGCCGTGTGGGTAGTAGCTCGACTGCAGCCCAACATCGACCAAGCCAGCACTACTCCCCGGACTGCCATCGAACCTGTAGACACTCTGATCCAAGAAGCAGAAGACCAGACGTCGGCCTTGAAGGGCTCGTTAACGAAGCTCGCGGTGTCACCCAAGCGGTCCAACACTGTGACGTCCCAGTCGTACACAGTCCCCGTGACGTTCGACTTCACCAGCGTTGACTCGGCTCGTGCCAGCTCCGCATCGTCGCGCGCGCGGCTCGTGCTCTCAGGATCCGACAACTTCCAGACTTTGCTGGCGCTGTCGCTCTCTCCGCAGATCAAGAACGGCCCCACCGTGACGTTGGAGTGCACGATGCCAACGCTGGCGTTCAGTGGCCCCGCGACGCTCACGGTGAGCTGCGGGGCGTCGTCTTTCCAACAGCGTCATGGTTCACTGCTACGACCCGCGGAGCTGGCGCGTGCTTGGACTTTGTCCTCCGTGTGGACAACTCCCTCGGCTCAAGACGCGAAAGAAGTGCAAGAATCCATGACGCTGCGACTCAGAGGCGAACACTTTGTCGAGAACCGCAAGATCGTGGTGCGCGTGTCCGACAAGGAGCGGTTCTTCACTGCGTCCGGCAGAGTGGAGCAGGTCCACGTGCTAAGTCTGCGGATTTCCGCAGTGAAAAACTTGAAATCGCTGCTGGGTCCGCTGGGAATTGGCACTCAAGTATCAAATACTGGCGCCAATGGAGCCCCAACGTCTGCAAAACGTGATGAGAGTAAGTATTTGAGCTCAATCGTGGGCGCAACCACCAGCGGGGGCTCCATAGTGGCAGGAGTGTCGACGTGGTCGGCCTTCACCTTCACGCTGCGTATCGAGTGCGGCGACCAAAGACTCTTCGCCTCCTGTCGGGAAGTCAGCGTCCTCGCGGCTATTTCGTCGGGCTCAGTCCTGAGCTGGGAGGAGGAATTCGAGGTTCGGATCGCCTCGGACCGACGCGCGCCGCTACTCATAACTGCGGAGCTATCGGAGCCCTCGCTACCGAAGCCCCTCGAGCTTGCGCAGGCCTGGGTGCCGCTCAACGGGATTCAGGAAGGGTCTGCGGATATCCGCCGCTACACTGCGCGCTTTGAGGAGCACTTCAAGCGCGGGAACTACGCTGGTAATGAGACGATGTCGGCGGGTAATGGCACAGCGACTGAGGTGGATCTGCTGCTTCAACTGTCGCCTCTGATGTTGAATCCCGACTTCATCACCTGCCAGCTTCCCTACTCGCTGCTCTTGCAGTTGTCGCCTCAAACCCTCGACGTGCAGGTGTCATCGGGGGACGGATTCTACTCCACGCCTCAGCCCTTCCTGGTGTACAACCCCCCTACCGTGACGCAGACGACTCCGAGCGTTCTACCCCGCTCAGGAGGCGGCGAAGTGCTGGTCACTGGCACCGGCTTCGTCAATAGCGGGCGCGTGTGCGTGCGGTTGTTCGCGTTCAAGAAGAACCGGTTCAAGAATACTGAAGAAGAGCAGCGCGCGCTCGCGATCATCAATAGAGTGAAGCGATTCCAGCGCACGGAGAGCACGAACGACGGCTTCTTGGCCTATTTCTCCCGAGACGTGGAGGGGTCTTTCATCTCGAGTACGAGCGTCAAGTTCAGGATGCCAGCGCACTTAACGAGCTACAACGTCTACTACTCGGTGTCATTCGACGGACGCGCGTTCACGGAGGCGTCGCAGGTCTCGAGCGTGCTGATGTTCAGTATCAGCGCGGTGACTCCAAAGGGAGGGCCGATCTCGGGCAACACGTACACGACTCTGCACGGCACCAACATCGACGCATGCTTGTCCTCGCGGGTCGGCTTGACGCCGCTGGTTCGAGCCACGTGGAAGCGCGGAGCTCGAGACCTCGAGCACGTGATGGTGCCCGGAGAATTCTACCCGCACGAAGACGCAGTGTACTTCTACTCGCCTCAGAGCAAGTTTGGGCTGTACAGCATCGCTGTGAACGTCGAACTGGCGCTGGTAACTCAGCCGGGGCTCCGAGTTCAACGGTAGAAGGGCCCCGCGCTTCGGTCGTGACGAGGTGTCGTTCGTCATGTACAAGACGCCCGCGATCAAGTCCGTGGCGCCACTGACCGCGCTTGTAGCGGGGCTCTCGACCACTGAAGTGATCGTCCAGGGCTTCGAGGAGAGGGCCGTGAGCAGCATGAAGCTGGCGCCGAAGCTGCGATTCAAGCGTCGAGGGCAGATGCAGGTGTCGGATGCTCAATTGGTGTCCGAGTCGCGGTTCGAGTGCTTCGTACCGCGCTTCAACGTGACCAACGCCGCCCCCACCGAGCTCCCGTTGTCTGTACTATCGGGTTTCGCTCCAACGCCGAGGCTTCGAGGAGGAGGCAACGCTGGGGGGTTCAGTCCGAGACGTCTGCATGGTCCGCCCAAGCTTTGGACTCGTACGGCGGGTGTGTTCGTGGCTTTACTGGGGGCGCGCGGCCTGCGCGCGTCCAAGAAGAACGCGTGCAACCCGTTCGCAGTCGTGTATGTGGGTAAGGCCCAACTCAAGAGCACGCGCAAGGACGGCGCGTTCTCGCCCGTGTGGAACGAGCTGTTCGACTTTGAGTGGGCGGTGGGGGTGACCCAACGAGTCTCCCGTCTGTGCGCGTGGTGCTTGAAAGTCAACTAACTGCGGACCAGAGCGAAAGTCTCGGACACGTCGAGCTCACGTTCCCAGTGAAGGAGCAACTAGCGCAGCCCTTCGCTCTACGCGCGTGGTTCCCACTACGTCGTATTCGAGGGAAGTACGCGCGGAAAGAGAACGAAGAGCTGGTGGTGCCTCAACAGCAGTCGAAGTCCAAGAAACCAGCTCCAGCCCCCGTCATAGCGCCAACGCTGGGTCAAGTGGAGCTCGCAATCGCGTTCGTGCCGCCAGTGGCGCAGACCAAGAAGAACAAGAAGGCGTTGCGCTCGTCCTCATCTCCGTCATCTCCACGCACCCGCAGTCAGGACGACACTCGGCCGGGAAGAACCGGCGTGAGAGCGCGCTCAATGCGAAGAAGGAGAAGCTGCTTCGTGCGTTCCGTCAGCGTGGAGCTCCAATATCGCTCGTTCCTACCGAACTAGCGGTCGAGTTGGCCCTCAATGGCCAGGACTTCTGGTCCGTAGCGCCGTCGAACTGCTACTCGATCCTGACCCCTATTATACTCGATGTCGAGCCGAAGTTCGTCTGCATCACTGGCGGCTCGCTCCTGTATGTGACGGGGAATAACTTCATCAACTCTGGGTATTTACGCGTGGCCTTCGCGGTGCTATCGGATGAGGGCGTCACTCAGACGATCCGCAGCGATCGCACCGTCATCGTGGAGGCCAAGTTCCGCTCCAGCACCAGTCTGGTCTGTACTACGCCGCCGCTACTGGACTTGGCCACAGAGTCGTCCTATGTGAACGTGTACGTGTCCGTGAACGGCACGGACTTCGACAGCATCGCGCTCCCCAAGCAGCTCACAAAGCTCGAAGCAACCGCGCTAGTGTCCGAGTCTGTGGCGTCAACTCCCAGAATCGATGAGCGAATTGAGGAGAGTGATGAAACTATGGCCGAGGAACCTCCAAGGAAGAGCCCGAGGAGAACCGCGCAGAACGCATCGGAGAGTGCGGTGGCTCTTGTCAGCGGACAATACGTGGTGGACTGGAAGAAGGTCATCAAACTGTCAAGAACTGGATCAACCGGGTCGGCTGGAGCCAAACAACCGGGACGGTTCTCCCCGACTCGACTGGTTACGTCCAGCAGGCAGGGAAACTACCTGCTTGTGCCACAGATCCGAGTCTACTTGGCCCCTAAAATCACGCGCGTGCGGCCAACGGATGGCGTTTACACCTCCCACCTGACCTTTGACGGCACAAACTTCACGAACACGGGCATCGCTGTTGGTACGCTCCGTGTCAATCGCATTCTTTAGCGTCAAATTGTCTAAAAGTTATCTGTTTGTAGCGCGCTTTACGACGCAAGCCGTGGATCCAGAAGTCCGCACAGCGCGACTCATTGTCGTGTCCAGTACTCGCATGGAATGCAGCGTCCCTGACTTCCCCCGAGGGGTGATCGTACGCGTTGCGGTGGCGATGAACGGCGTCGAGTTTGTGCAGTGTCCCGGTGAGCTGCGCGTGTTCCAGTCTCCACGATTAACCGAGCTCTTCCCGAGCTGGGTATCGGCCACAACGACGCTGGAGCTCGAGTTGAGAGGCATTAATCTCACCGCTGCGATCTCTGCAACCCCCGCGGACGACAACAATCGAGGAGGGCAACACGAGGCTGCCAGTGTCCAAGTGTCGTTCAGCAGCAGTCGCGGCAGGAAGGTCATTCGTGGGATCTGCGAGGACGGGCAGGTGCGCTGCCCGATTCCGAGAGAGATTCTGCAAGCCTCATCATCGCTCGGACGAGAGAAATTGGCCACTCATCCGGCCACAGCGATGGTGTCCCCCATTCTCGTCGATATTTGGCTGGGTGGGAAACACAACGCGGTGCGTCTTCAGCTTTGGCTCATCCACTCTTAAGTCGTTTGTACTAACCAGCTGAAGTCTTTGTGTTTAACAGTTTACCGGCTCGCCTCTGTCTTTGAATGTGTACAGAGAAATCCCCACGGTGAACTTGGTCTCACCCATGGACGGACCAGTCTACGGGGGCTTTGCCGTCGTAATTGAGGGCCGTGGATTCATCGACACTGGCAAAATCATCGTGCGGTTCCAGCTCTACACGGACCCGCAGCCGCAGGACGTCACTCCTCGAATCGAAGAGGAAAACGCCCCTCAAAAGGCTCCTCAAGCGCAGGGATTGTCGCCTGTCAAGAGCGCGAGTTTCCTCGATAAACGTCCAGCTGATAGCAGCGTGGAGACATCCCCCGTTGTACCGGAGCAGGCCGCATCGTACGTGGACGTGGTGGCCAAGTTCGTGTCTTCCGAGCGAATACTGTGCCAAGCTCCGGCCTTCCCCAGGAAGGAGTGTACACTGTGCTGGTGGCGTTGAACAGCGTCGAGTTCAGCCGCGTGAGTGACGGCTCGTGGTTCCTCTCGTGGCAGAACTGGCAGAAGCGCAAGCGGCTGCTCTCGCACGCTCTGTTCTCTCGAGCTACGGCAGCGGAAGAGGCCGCGTCGGCCGCTGCCATCTCGGGAGCGGCAGCAGCTTCTGCCTCTTTAGCGGATTCCGACATCGAGCGGCTGCGACGCAAGTCGAGCTTCATGCTGCCCAAGATCAAGAGCGCGATGGCTTCGTCTTCTCTCGTCGAGTCTTCGTCGTCCTCGTTCAAGTCGAGAAGCGTCGACTCCGTGTCCGAGTACAGCTTATCGACCGAGGAGGCCGAGGACGCGCTGATGAAGGACCCGCGACTGCTGCAATGGCAGCCTACGTCCACTATGGAGGCGCGCGTCAGCGGTCGGCCGCTGCTATCCCTGCTGGAATACCTGTGCAGTGCTCGCGAGACGCAGCAGTTTATCTGTCGGCGCGTGCGCGTGGCCTTCCGACTGCAGAGCGCCAAGACCCAAGGCACAAATGAGCCAACGGATACGGTCCCCGCGCTGCGCTTCCAACTGTTCGTCGACGCGATCCGCATGGTGTTCCCCAGCGCGTTGATGCGCGACCTCGAGGAGCTCTGGCACGCTGCGGAGCACCGACCGGACGGGACCATGACCATCAAGCAGCTCTTGCGACGACTACTGCGCAACGCGGCGTCCGACCACCGCAGCTCGAGTCCCGAGCCAGGGCCGACGCACTATGATCCGCGATACTCCATTGTATCCTCGCGCGAGACGGCAGCGATCATCCTTCCGCCAGTCGTGCAGCCCGAACACATATTAGACCCGCCGTCTGCGCTCTTCATGGACTACGATGCGGCGGTGCAGGCCGTGAAGCCCCGGCCGCCTCGACCCGTGTTCCGCAAGCGAAAGTTCAATACTTCGTGGTGCAATCCGGTAGTCGAAGGAGCGCCAGAGCCGACGCCGCCAAGTCCACGCGCGCCCTCGGATACGAGCAGAACACGACCGAGTCCACGGACGCAAGTGAGTGGAGAAGAACCGAGTGCGTTGCCCTTAAAGGACACTGAGGGGGTTGTTGATGAAATGGCTGCGACGGCTACTACCGAATCTATCGAGGATGCTGCTAAAGACACAACGACCGAGGCTAGTGGTCGTGTTGGGCGTGAGCAGGAGGCAGCAGCGACGAAGGAGGACGTCGTTCGGACTCCTCGATCTCTGGCTCAAGCGACGATCGCCTCGAGCAATAAGCGCGTACGCAGCCCGAGGAGTCCACGAGGGACTAGCAGACCTGCCATCTCCGCTGCCTCCCAGCCCACTCCACCTCCTCCCACTACAACTCCGTCAGCGGTGATGCCTCGTCAGAGCACTTTGAGTGGGCCAAACCCCTTCTACAACGACATCGCGCCGCTGTACGCCAAGTTCCTCAACTCGGCAGAAGTCAAACGGTTCCTGAAGCAGTGAGGTGAAATGGAAGAACTACGGCACTAGCAAGTATGGATACGTGCGTTCATCAATGGCACCTACTGCGAGGTGAAGAAGGGCAGCTTCTCGCCACTAGTAGTGCAGTAATCCATGAAGGCGGATAGCTGGATAGCGCCGATGTTGTCGGCGTCGAAGTACATGAAGACGTGGATCACTTCCTTGTCCGTCAGAACGGCTGGCAGTCCACGGACGGCGCTGGTAGCGGGGAGAGCGGCTCCAGTAGCCGAGAAAGCTGCTCGGAACTCGTGCAGCTCGACGTATTCGCGTCCGTCCTCCTGCTGTGGCTGTTCCCCGCCTTCAACCTTCACTGAGCCGTGTCGGAGCGTATCCATCAGGCGCTTGCCCGTGTCAGGGTCCGTCTTGAGCAAGTGCAGCAGTCTCTTCAACGCCGAGCGTTGGTGCACACTTGCGCCAATGCGCTCGTCGTGCAGACAGCCAGGCTCGGTGGCTTCTCCGTGGCGCTTGGACGGGTCGTTGATCTCGTTCGTGAAGGTGCTGGAACGACCAAAGGCGTTGCTGCCGTCCGAGACGGTGGTCGGGAAGTCGAGGCCGACGCCTGTGGTCATGGCGTACGAGTACCTGGTGACGGGGGCGCCCTGCAGCAGGTCGAGCTTCATCTGGTCGATGCTGTCGGTCTCCGCTCGGGTCAAGTGCTGGACATTCCGGTCGACCTGACGAGCGAGAGCCCCATTGCGGCCGCGAGGGACGCGCTTCATCGCCAGCGCCGACGTATCGACAGGCAGGAAGGAGCTTTTCGTCACTGTTACCCGCGCTGCTGCTTGCCGCTCGAGCTCTTCCTCCTCCCGCTCCCGCGCGCGCTGCTCACTGTGCAGACGCCTGGCAGTCTCGGCCAAGTTCTGCTCGCGGAGAGAGCTTCGCGGCCCGGGGCCAGGCTTTTCCGCCGCGAAGTCGGCGTACCGCGTGCTCGCTTGGAGCGTCGTCTCGAAGGGCGGAGGCGTGACTTCACTCGCGTGGCTGTTGCAGGTCAGCCCCGCCGAAGACTCGTGCAGCAGAACGCGCTTGTGGGTCGACTCGATGCGAGACTCCTTCCGATCTGGTAATAACAGTTGGTTAGTAAGTTTCCACGGCGTGATGCTATGAAGCTCTGGACTCACCTGGTGCGAATAGAGGAGCGGGGATTTTTCGCCGGGAGTAGCCCGTTCGGTCCTGCAGCGCGTCCTCTTCCACCCAGTTGCCAATGAGCGCCCCGATGTTGTTGGTCTTGTTGTACGACGCGTACATGTTGGTCATCTTTGCTCGTAAACTAACGAGAGTTTCTCGCCACCTCGTCGATCAATGCCTTGTGCGGGAAGTTCGTTATGAAATCTCGCCTTGAACAACCACCGCACGCGTGCTATGGAAAGTGTTCCGCTAAAAATGCCGCTTCTAAAACGCTCCGAGATCCGTTGAGTTCTCTCTCCACATAGTAACATCGGTCTGCATCACCAATCTATAAAAAATAGTTATGCCTCTTGAATCGCTCCACTCCTCCTCCTTCGGGTCATTCGGCTTGGAATGGCGCTGTCGAGTGCTCCCCGGAAGCTTCGGCTCTCCGATCCGCACGCGGAGCTGCCCATCAAGAACCACAAGTATGTGAAAAACTGCACCGAGCTGTACATGGCCAACAAGTGCATCGACAAAATCGCCAACTTCGACGCCTTCGTGAATCTCGAAGTGCTCTGGATCAACGGCAACCAGGTACGAGCGTTGTCAAGCTCGAGTCCCATCTCCCAATGATTCCGCCTCACGAACGTCGTATACTCTTGCCAGATCCAGGCGCTCGATGGGCTTGACGGCTGCTTTCGCATTAAGCAGCTCTACGCTCAGAACAACTGCATCCGGTACGCAATGGCTTGCCCCCCCCCCCCCCCTGGTGTCTTCAATATCGGGTGAGGTTAACCTGTATGCGGCACCATAATTCCTGCAGGTCGCTGGAAGGTTCCTCCCTGCCACACTTCAAGTTCCTTCGAGAGCTTCGCCTGTACGACAACAAGCTCAAGGACTTGCAGGGCGCGCTCGAGGTGCTCAGTCGCCTGTCGCACTTGCGAGACCTCGATCTGTTCGGCAACGCCGTCGTAGAGGAAGAAAACTACCGTCTGCAGGTTATTCGAGCCATTCCGTCGTTGGATGTGCTGGATCGCCATGTTATCACGGACGAAGAGCGTGCCAAAGCAGCCAGGTAATTACCAGCATCGACCTTCACCGGAGTGAGCACGTCTACTAACCAGGCCCGTACAGGTTACCGATCCATGGCGTTGACGACGGGGATGCCCACGGCAATCAGCACGGCGGTAAGAAGAGCAAGAAGAAACACGCTGGGGCTGTTGCTGGCGCTCCACCGCAGGCGCTGTCAGGGACCGTCAAGATGCTGTTCAGGAGGTGGCGACCATCAAGCGAGAGCAGCAGGCACGGGCCTTATCCTGTACTGCACAACTTAGTAGCCCGTCCATCAGCTGACGCTATGATCTGCCCGTGGTTGACAGAAGCAAGCTCACGAGGCGGCCGAGAGAGAGCAGGAAGAGCTGAAACGGACCCAACAGCAGGCGCTTAATACCTCGTCAACCTCCAGGAGATCCAGCAACAACAGCAAAGCCGACGAGATTCGAGGTCTGGGCGACTGGGAACTCACGGCACTCAAGAAGCACTTCCAGTCGCTCGAAGAAGCCAAGAACAGGTACTGTAGGTCCTACACAGGGCGTTCTTGACCATCCACAGTCCAATCGCCTGACTGGAAGTGCTCGTGTTTGTCGGCAGTGGAATCGCTCTGGAAAGCCTGGAACAGGTGGTTCGATACCTTCGCACGCGCGGCTACTCAGTCTCGTACAACGGGACTCGAGTTGAAGGGAAGCACAGCGACGTGCTTCAGCTGGAGAATGTGTTGCCGACGCCTGGCAACATTCAGTGGAAACTATTCGTTCAGGTAGGCAGGCAGGCAGGCAGGTCCCTCGCTGCGTCGGTCTCTTCTTCAGCGGTCATGGTAGTCACCTTGGTTGTCTCGTACAGCTCTTTGAGTCCGCGCAGCTGCAATGTGACGTACTGAGCCCCCGAGAACTGCAGCAGCAAGCGGCTGCCTGCTTCGACAAGTGCGCGGTCATGCAAGTAAGTGCTCCGGAGCTTGTATAGCAGCTGACCCTCCGCTTCGCCAAGCTCACAACTCTCTTCTGTATCCAACTCAGCGGCGACTGCAAGCACTCGACACCAACGATGCAAGAGCAGCGGTAACTTCCGCTTGATAACCCCTCAGAACTTCGTCGTCCCCAGGCCTAACTTGTACCTTGAACGCACTGTCCAGCAACTTGTCAAGGAGAGCCTCGAACTATCACAGCAAGGTTACCATCTGCAAGCGCTGGCGGATGGCGATCAATCATCGATCAGGTCCAGATCCTCCCGCGTGCCCAGTTCTGCCGACACCAAAGAGCACTGGGAAGCTCCTTCGACATCGACTCCACGCACACGTTTCTACATGACTGCCTTCGCGCGTGAGAAGACACCAGTCCATTCATCAGTATCAACTTCCAGAGATTGTAGCACACGGTTCAGCGAGCTGAAGGCCGAGAGCGAACACGTCACTGAAGCCTTGGCCGGGAAGTATAAAATCCGGCAAAAGGTACGGGAATCATCAGCTTCGTGTCGGCCAGATAGCGTCAGGATAGCTAACACGCTGTGTCTTGGGTCTCGTGGCAGGATTTCACGAAGTACCTGGCCAAGCAGACTCCCCAAACGACAAAGCTCGTGCGTCGCAACTATCAACTGTAAGGCTCAGACACGGAAACACACAAAACTGTCAGCATACAAAGCAATTGGCGTACCCACCGGGGAGAGCAGCTGCAGCACCCACACGCTGCCTCCCTCCCCTCTCTATTCAATAAAATCTTCCAGGTCCGCAAACGCGTCTGCGCCATCTTCTTCGTTGAGGAACGCATCGATGATGGGGTGGCGGCTGCGCAGACGCTTCCGACGCTTCCTCACGATTGGAACAACGCCAAGCAGACGCTGCCTTGCCTTCGCCTTTCCTCGACGAGCGCTTGCTTGGTCTGTCGGCGCGATTTTCTCTTTCACTAACGCTACTAATGCCTTTAGCCGATCCTTCGAGGCATTGGAGAGTGTTCTCTGCAAGCACAATGGTACGGTGTTAAAAACTGCGACCAAAAAGGAACCAAGCAGGGTCTAGCATACGTCTTTCAGCCATGACTGCGCGGTGCCCGGGACTTGCAGGAAGAATATATCCATCTTGAGTAAGGTTGCCGACACCTGCGTTTTGATTGTCGAAAGCAAACAATTAGTCAGACCAGTTCAGCAACTTGGGACTCCTTCACAGCTATACAGAGCGTACCTTGGTTTTCGTCCCCGAATCTTGACTGGCGTCCTTAATTCCGTCGACCCAAGTACGAGACTTTAGGGCGGACATCACTGAGGATTCATAAATACAGATCACCGTGTCCGGCGTCAGACCAGCTTCAAGATCGTTTCCCCTTCGCAGCACCCCACTCGCTTTGCCGATTCGTAGTCCAAGCTCGATCATATGAAGCACCTTCAGCATCACTTTCCGGGTCCCCCAGGAGAAATCACGGCTGTCGCTGAGTGCCTGGTTGACCAGCTCGTGAATGCGGACGTAGCTCAGAATCTCCTGGTGATGGGGAGCCGAGCGGGTCCCGGGCGCGCTGTTCTTGGCGGTGATGGCACTGAGCAGCGTGGACTGGGATTGTTCGAGCACATTTAGCACGGCCAGGATCGCAATGCTTTGGCTAGCTTGCGACTGGAGGTGCGGAATACGATCTCGGGTCGGCAAGCCATCTTGCTTGGGCCTGCTGATGCTTGAGCTCCTGTCAGTAACTGTACTGGAATCGTTTGACCTGACAGAGTCATCGGAATCGGAAGAGCGGCTGGCGCTCGAGTCCGAGTCGGAATCCACTTGCAAGCCGTAAGGAGACCTGGCATCGAATCCTTGGCGAAGACGCTTCCGGCGCACTGGAGTCCCCTTCCTGTCTCGCTTCTTCTTGGCGGGCGCTTTCAGCTGACGATGACCCTCGTTCGTATCCGCAGAAACGGTAGCAGTCGCTCCTGCGTCAAGTCCACACGCTTGAATAATCCCTTCAATCCTGCTCTCCATCGTCACAAACGTGTCGACACGGAGCGCGAGGTGCGTCGGGAGGCAAATGCTCAACACAGGTCGAAGGAGTCGCGGGGTGTACACGACATTGTCGCACAAGACGTCGTAGGCGAGAGAGGAGAGTGCACGCCAATGTGAGGGGACCGCATTCCAATCCGCCATCTCGGCGCCGATGTCACAAAGTCGCTTGCTGAGTGTAGCGCAAGCCACGCCTAGTTTCGTGAACCCGTCCAGCTGAACGCACTTCTTCACGTCAACCAAGAAGTAGTGCGATAGCCGTACGAAGTTGCAGCTACTAGCACCTTCGGACGGCTGGTCGACTCCAGTCCACGAAACATTTCGCAGTACGCCTCCGATTTGATCATGCGCTGACTCAGGACTCGCGCTTTTCAGCAGCATCTCCAGCGTGCGTCCAATCGCTGCACAGACATGCTCCAACATTTCCTCGCCACTCTTTGCGTCTAGTAGCACGACCGCCTTCGCAGTTTTTGCCGGCACTACCAGATGCCGCGCAGATAGAGGAAGTTTCACAGAAATCGAATCGACGTACACTGAAAACTGGGACCTGCAAGCCGAGTGATCGTCGTCCGCGTTGTCATTGACGAGATCCGGGGCTGTCAAAACGCGATCACGAATGCCGAGATAAACGCTCAGCAGCATTTCCAGAATGGAACCTGCTTCGCTTAGTCCGTCAGTGTTGCTGTCCCGGGGTAAATACGAGCCGTAAACATCTTCGTCTGCAAGAGTGCTACAGCACGAGTCCAATGTGAAAAGAACCGCGTCAAATGACAGCCCGCTGGGTCTATCCGCTGCAGGTACCTTCGCTCCAGCGCTGTCCAGTAGGGTAGTCTTGATAGCGGTCAGAATTTGGAGTTTTTCAGGCTGCAGCACTCGGTGGAGACCGAATGATACGGCCTTGACGTGCTCCTTCGAGAGGCTCGTCTCCATTTCGTTCGCGTAGTGAGCAGCAAGCTTCTGAATCATCCGGTGCAAGCTGAACTCCACTTCCATCAACGACCAAACCGAAATGCCTCCGTCATCAGCAGTAAACGCCACCGGAAGCTGCTTGTCCTTGTCGTGATCAGCAGAAGCTTCGACGGAATGTTGCTGCACTAGCATTTCGATCGCAACATTGCAAACTGCACACCCAATGTAGATGCGGGCTGTGAGCTTCCACCACGCTCTCTTCCCACAGGCTCCGCCTTGCGCTGACTGGGTCAACAAGTCGTCAGAGTCCTGGCAAACCCAATGGAAGAAGTATTTCCAGTTGGACACCAGGTCGACCAGCCACTGCTTAATATCACCCCCTTTCTCGCCCAGGCTCTCGATCGGAACCCCATCGGACGATACCTTCGATCGGGTTGCGGCTTTTTCAAATCCAATTAGGCACGAGAGAACCTTTTGGAATACCATACCTATCGATGCCGCCCCATCCAAGCCAGAGTTCTGCTGGTAGAACGAATCAAGCGGGTCGAATCGAAAGCGCTGTAGTCCTGAATCCTCGTCGTCGTACTCATCTCCACTATCATCATCGTCGTCATTTCCGTATCCCGCGATAAGCGACGTAGTCGGCTGAATGAACTTGCCAACCTCTTGGGATAGAAACCGATGAAGCTCTTCCCACGAGCTTTTGCGCAAGGATATGGTGGGTCTCTCGACTGGAGCAGCGCTACACATGAACATTTGCTCCAGTCGACCAAATGACCAAGCCTGGATGTCGTAACAAGCTGTCATGCTGTTCTTAAGGGCGGACACAATCTCTTCCTGTTGACAGCAAGGCGTTAGAAATCGGTCACACTCCAGTACAACTGCAGTCAAACGCAAGTACCTCTTGCTGCTCGCTAAAAGGAAGACAGTGATCTAGCCACGTGCACCACATATCAACAGCAAACTGCTGGTGCGACCGATTGCCGGTCGACAGAAGCTTTCGTAAAAATACCATCAGAAAGTTGTACAAATCTGGTAGACACAAAGACAGTATCTTAGTTTACTGTCAAGCAATCCAGCTCGAGTAGGAGAAGCGCACCTTTATATACCGTTGCCAAGCGGGAAGCAATCAGAAAGTAATCGCGGGCACTGTCAAACGACCGCTGAAACTGCATGCTGTAGGCGGCATAAGAGAAGATGTCAGATCTCGACATCACAAATCGCGTATGGCTGTTCCTAGGTACGTACCTGAGCCAGTCTTGAATAGCATTGATGTGAGGGAACAGCTTCCCTGATTGCGAAATAAATAGTTGTGAAAGAGTATATCCCGCGATCTACATCAGCGCACCGGTTAGGTTAGGTTCATAAACCTGAATGGATGCAACTATCTACAGTGTCAACCTTACCTTACTCTGTGTGGGCTTTTGACATCGCTCAAACAAGCAACTAAGCACTTCCGAGCGTGTTTCTGAGGCCTGAATTTCAAGTTGCAGGTTCATTAGACACGTACAGGTAAAGGAATTTAGTAAGTAACCAACGTACCGTCTCGAAAATCGCCTGTAATAACAGCAACGCCGTTGCAGACTTGGATGGCGAGTGCTCGCCCGTATCGCGCTGCTCTATCCAGAAGAAGGAAATGTCCATCAGAAGCAGCGCTTTCCACTCGCGAGCGTGGATTTGCTTGCCACCGAAATTGAGGAGAAGCTCCACTTGATCAAGCACATGTTTGTCTATGGTTTTCGTCGCCGTTCGTGCGCCCGCGTTCTTCGATGCTGAGGCACTGGTGAAACCCCCGATATCACTCTCCACGATCCGCCACGCGAGCCGCTCAATGTCGGTAAACACGGACGCTTCCGTTGCGACGCGAGAGGATGAAGTTCGATGGTGTAGAATGGGTTTGGACGCCTGGAGGGAGTGCAGCAACAGGAAGAGGTCACGCCAGTCCAGCGCGAGATCCAATCCGCTGTAAGCTGGGCCATCAAACAAACTGTTAGCGTCCGTCATGTTGACGTCGGCTGACTCCGACACTGCGCTGGAACGAATGGACTCGCACACGAGTGCAACAATGCGTGGTGACTGCTGGAAGCTCTGCAAAAGAACAGGAAGGCAATCAAATTATCACAACGTGAGTGCGTATTATTTCAGCACGAAAAAGACGCGCGCATCTCACGTACCATCTGCAGGTTGAATTCCGCCTCTTGTCGCAGGTGCACGGGTAGCTGCCTGAGCAAATAGCGCGCGATGCCGATCCACTTGTGGTCGCCCGTCACGTTCGCCACCAGAACGCACTCGCGTATGACCGGGTTCATCGTCTCGCTCGCCATCTCGGGCGACGTCGTCACCATGCGCTCCACGTTCTCCTACAGGTACCAACAATAAATACAAAAGTCTTCCGTCAGCAATAATAACGAACACAACACCTTAATTAATAAAGCCTCCCGCACCTGCAGCTGCTGCCAGCTCTCTCTCGACATCAACGCCGCGTCATCCACTAGCACGTCCAGCAGACTCGGCACCGTCTGGCAACTCCACGGCAGCTCCAGCAGCTTGGCCAAATTCTGCAACAACAACAACAACAAAACTCATGAGTTCTCCCCTTAATAAAGCAACAAACCTCTCACGTTCTCACCTCCTGGATGCCTGCGTCCGCTTCCTCGCCTCCAACCTCGCCCATGAGCCCCAGAAAGTAGGGCACGAGGCCCAGCAGCTGCGGCAGCACCTTGGTGGGCTTGGCGGCCTCCACGACCTCCGTCAGGAAGGAGAAGACGATGTCCAGCACCACGCGGATCTCGTCCAGCAGCAGCCTGCACCTCCTTCTGTTGCCGCTGCCTCTCTGCTGCTCCTGCAGCTCGTCCAGCGCGCGCGTAGCCGAGCGTGACCTCCGTGAGCAGCTGCATGCTCTCCAGCTCGCTGGGGCTGCCGCGCCGCAGCACTTGGACGATGCGCGAGGCGGCGCGCAGCCGCGTGGCCTCGCACTGCGCCAGCAGGTGCACGAGCGGCAGCCAGTCGTCCTGCACCACGAACGCGCCCTTCTGGGCCTTGCTTTTGGCGCACTTGGCGTCGCGCGGGGCGATGCCGTCCAGCAGGCCGTTGAGCTGCGGTTTGGAGACGGTTAGAGAAGGTTAGAGAGGGTTAGAGAGGAGGAGGAGACAGGAAACGCACTTCATCGGCGTCGATGGACTGCAGGTACTGGCGCACGGCGTCGGCGTCCGTGGCGCTGGCGCGCAGCAGCTCGCGCGCGCTGCTGCTGCCGTCCTGCATGTTTGGAGTGGTAGAGGACGGGCTACAGTATGGAATTGTACACCCCGGGGGCAGTAGGATTTTTGTGTAATTTATACGTATGTTTTGTGTTTTGTGCAAGAGGAGGTGCAGAAACTCACTTCAACTTGCTACGGATGCAGGCAAAAAGGTGCTGCAGTGGTGGTGGCGCTGCATTCATATGCAGCTCGCTACTCTGCAGTAAAAGTAACGGAAAATCTGCAAGTTAGCAAGTAGGACCGACGAATTACTTTGTATGACCACCTCATGACGGTTCAATCGATTTCCTGCTGCGCCGTTGGGGGCTCGCACCCCCACATCAAGCCTCCACTCCAGAACCTCCAGTTAAGTCTTAGAGGCCGGGGCTCAAACGCAGCAGGGGTTATCTTGCTGCTGACTGCTTCAGATCGCGTGCACCCCAATTCACACCCGCTGGGTGCCGGTGCGACTGATCACCGGCACGAAGCGCAAAGACGATTGACCACGGATCAAGGCATTGGGCGGACTACGATCTCGATACTACAGCTGACAGGTCCAAGGAAACGTGAGGCCGATTGACTGGATACGTAGCAAGTTGAAGCTCAGTTTTGCCCCGTTAAATGACAGAATCTGTACATGGTTTGCTGGTCCAACCTTCATCAATCGAAGTTGTCAATCGATATGGCAAGACAATCGAGGCAAACCATCAAACACACTTCCTGTTGGTGTAAGTACCGTTGATTGTTTAATTCTAATCCTTGCTACTGTGTATTAATAGTCGCTGTTCGCCGGCCAAAATCGCAATTCTCTTCTTGCTTTGCCAACGGGACCGCAGCGCTTGACCTAATTCCGTCTATCTCTTGGTGTGGTTGATGTAGCGCAGCGAGAGCATCGAGAGCAGGCGGAAGATGATGATCGTGACGAAGACGTAGCCGAAGTTGGCCCAGCGGTCGTCGTAGTTGTACTTGAACGTCGACTCGATGTACTCCTTGACCGTCATGTGCGAGTACGTGACCGGCAGGCCCGACACGGGCTGGCAGCCGAGGTGCGAGCCCACGTTCTCGTACTGGCCCAGCGATGCGTTCCACGTCGGGCTCTCGGGGCAGTCGCAGAACACGAGCGCCGACAGGATCGAGATGGAGAACCGCTGCGGCACGATCGTGTAGAGCCACTTGTAGCCCGCCGGGATGGACGACGCCGGCGGGTTGAAGCCCGCGAACAGCAAAGATCGAGTTGATGAGCGCGCCCATGACGGCCGCCACCTCGATGCTCGGGAACGCATGGATCAGCAGCTGCGCGAAGTACATTTGGCCCAGCACGAAGAGCGACACGTGCACCCAGTAGAGCACCGCCGTCGCGAAGCCCTGGAAGCCCACCATCGGGTAGAAGATGACGATGAACAGCAGCGACTGCCCGAAGACGTACGGGATCTCCACCACCGTCGTGGCCACGAAGTACCACAGCGAGTTGTAAGTTTCGGCCGCGCGCTCCCGATAGAAGGCCGAGCGGTCGATCGAGTACACGGGCAGCGTGCCCATGAAGCCGGCCATGGCCATGAACAGCGTCGACATGAACACCAGACCCACGCCGCCCACCAGGCCGCTGTACGTCGTGTAGTCCACGCTCAGGAACGACAGGCCGCAGATGATGGCCACGCCGAACACGATGCCGAAGCGCGTGAGGTTGAAGGCCGGCGTGCGCCAGTACAGGTTGAAGAAGCGCTTCATGAGGAAGTACATCTGCGTCGAGCCCTTGGACGCGCGCTTCTTCATGAACGTCACCTCCGGCCACTCGGGCGACGGCGTCGTCACGCCGGGCTGCTGCAGCATCGCGTCCAGGTTGCGCTTCTCCTCGCTCTTGGAGAAAATGTCCACGAAGTCCAGGTCGCGCGCGCGGTCGTTGCTCACGCCGGCGCCGATCACCTCCAGCATCCACGTCGCCGGGTTCTGTTTGGGCGGGCACGGCTTGACGCCCGGTGCCGCCTCCAGGTACTTGACCAGCTTCTGGCACCGCTCGCCCAGCTCGCCCACGAACACCGACTGGCCGCCGCGCTTGAGCAGGATCAGGTGGTCGAACAGGAAGAACACGTCCGACGAGGGCTGGTGGATCGTGCACACGATGGTGCGGCCCGAGTCCGCCACCTTGCGCACGCCGTCCATGATGAGCTTGGCCGAGTGCGCGTCCAGGCCGCTCGTGGGCTCGTCCAGGAACAGGATGCTCGGCTGCGCGGCCAGCTCCACGCCGATCGTCAGGCGCTTCATCTGCTCCTGCGAGCTGCCGCGGATGATCTGGTCCGCGATGTCGTGCATGTCCAGCAGGTCCAGGCACTCCTCCACCGTGTCGTACTTCTTGCTGTCCGGGATGCTGCTGTCCTGGCGCAGGAACGCGCTGAACGTCAGCGCCTCGCGCATCGTCGACGCCTCCGAGTGCACGTCCATCTGCTCGCAGTACCCGTGGCGCGGCGGATGGCCAGGTCGTTCGCCTCGTAGCCGTTCAGGTAGATCTTGCCCTTGATCGTGCCCTCCGTCTTGCGGCCGGCGATCACGTCCATCAGCGTCGTCTTGCCGGCGCCAGTCGAGCCCATCAAAGCCGTCAGCGTGCCGGGCGCAGCGTAGCCGCTGATGCCCTTGAGCAGGTCGAGCGTCTCCTTCGGGTTGCGCGGGTCCGGCACCGAGTACCACAAGTCCGTGAACGCGATGGACACGGGCGTGAAGTTCTTCTCGCGCCGCGGCACGGCCACCATCACCTCGTCATGGGACGTGTCCGAGCTCGAGTCCTCTTTGTGCTTGGCCTTGGGCGTCATGGCCAGCGCGTAGCCGTCCTCCGTCTCGTCCTCGATCTCCTTGGGCAGCAGCTGGATGTTGGTCGGCGCCAGGTACCGACGGTACTCGAGCAGGTAGGTGCTCGCGCCGAGCAGGAACACGTAGAAGAGGAACATGAAGATGGCGCCCGTCCAGAGCCACGACTTGCTGGACGGCACGCCGAACTGGTCCAGGTAGTACTCGCCCATGGTCATGTTGAACTCGGAGCAGTAGTCGACGCCGCCGTACTCGCACACGTCGTACTTGGACGCGCGGTACTCGTTCACCGACAGCGCGCGCATGCACCACCCGATCGGGTTCAACCAATACAACCAAACGAGGTAGTCGGGGATCTCGCTCTTGGGCTGCACGAAGCCCGCGAAGAGGATGATGAAGACGATCGAAAAGGTCGACATGGGCTTGGCGATGTCCAGGTTCGGGCACAGCGCCGTGAGCAGGAAGAACCACGTCGAGAGCACCAGGTTCGTGAGCGTCAGCAGCACCAGGTAGATGATGTACGCGCCCGCGTTGGCCACGAAGCCGCACATCCAGTACACGAGCGAGCCGAAGATGATGATCTCGAACAGCGACGGCGGGATCAGCGCGATCGAGTAGCCCACCACGTACGACAGCGTCTGGTAGAAGTTGGCGCCGCGCTGCTTGTAGAAGATCTCGCGCGCCTCCATGAACACGGGGATCTGCGACGCCTGGCTCAACGACATGAACAGCACGGCCTGGAAGATCACGCCCAGCATCACCTGCACGTTGGTCGGGTCCACGTCGAAGAACGTGCTGCCGTAGATGAGGCCCATGAAGCACGTCATGACCACGCGACTCGCCACATACGCCTTGTTGCGCCACAGGATGGTCATGTGCCGCACGCTCAGCGCGCCGATGTTGCGCAGCCACGACCGACGGAACTGCTTCACCGGGTCCATGTACTCGTTCATGTGCTTCTTGAGCTCGGGCTCCAGCGGGGCCTCGATCATGCCCACCATGTCCGCGTACACGCGCGAGTGGGTGAAGGCCTCGGCGAACTCGCTGGCCGACCGGGGTGCTTGATCATGCCCAGAGGCAGCGGCACCTCGTACTGGTGCTGCATGCGCGTGCCCAAGTCCAGCAGGTAGTCGGCCACGTCGCGATCCGCCGGACACTTGAAGCCCAGGCTCTCGAAGTACGGCACCACGTCCTCGCGCCGGCCGTGGTACATGACCTCGCCCTCGTTCATGATCAGGATGTAGTCGAAGAGCGCGAAGACCTCGGGCGCCGGCTGCAGCAGCGAGATGGCCACCGCCTTGTGCAGCGTCTTGGCGATGCTGCGCTGCGTGCAGATGATGTCGTACGTGGCGGCGCTGTCCAGGCCCGTGCTGATCTCGTCCATGAGGCTCACGTACTTCATGCCGAACTCCATCTCGCCCGTCGTCACGCGCTTGCGCTCGCCGCCCGACACGCCGCGCAGCATGGCGTTACCGATGATGGTGTTCTCGCAGTTCTGCAGACCGAGCTGGCCGATGACCACGTCCGGGTAGTTCTTGTAGTAGGCCTTGGCGGCCTCGATGGCGGCCAGGTTCTCCTCGACCGAGCCCTTGGTGAAGGTCTCGGCGCCCTTCTCGGCCAGGCCGGCGCCCACGAACTTGTGCGCGTACTCGAGCGTCTCGCGTGTGGTCAGCGTGGCGAAGTGCTTGTCGGACTGGGGCACGTACTCGACGAACTGCGGCACGCGCTTGACGATGTCCTTCTGCGGCACGCCATTGTATGTGATCTCGCCCTCGACCGTGATGTTGCTCTCGAGGGGGAACTGCGCCGACAGCATCTTCATGAGCGCCGACTTGCCCGAGCCGGGCTGGCCCAGCACCAGCGTGATGGTGCCCGGCTTGAACACGCCGCTCGCGTTCTTGATGACCTCCTTGCGCACCACGCGCCGCATGGGCGACATGCGCGCCAGCGACCGCGCCACCGTGTTGTAGAGCGTCGGGATCTCCGACTTGGCCGTCACGTCCTCGGTCACGGTGATGTCGGCCGTCACGGACAGGTTCTTGTAGCGCACCTCGAGCTGCGGCAACTCGCTGCCGATGGCCGGCTCGAAGCTCGAGGCCAGGTACCGGTTGAGCGCCTCGGGGCCTTGCTCGAGCATGGTCTTGCCCGACTCCAGGTTGAGCGGAGCAGCGGACATGTTGTCTGTGTGTCTGTGGGTGCCCTCGACCAAAGCAAAAGTCGCTGTGGGGTAGACTGTGGGAGGAGGAGGACTTGCTCTCGATGGAGCGAATTCAAAAATGAGAGCAGTGGCGCGGCGCAAAGACAGCGGCAAGGGGCCGGTCGGTCAAGTGGCGACCGCGAGCAATCCCGGTGCGGTCGATTGCGCGGTGCGCGTGCGAGCAATCGCGCGGCCCCGATTGCTCTCACACTGTGGGACGTGCGGGTCAATCGACCGGAGCCACAGCCTGCCAGGTACCGTACCGTTCCATGGTGGGCACGTCAACCTGCGCGCGCGTCGCAACTTGACCGGCGGCCTGCAACGCGACCACAGGAGCCGCCTGGGCGCGAGCTGGCGGAGAGGCTGCGAGCGCGGCGCAGCGCTGCGGCCGACGCTCTGTAGCTGCGCGGTGGTGGCGGCGACGGTGCGCGCCTCTGTCTCCCCATCCATCGTCCATCGTCGGGGTCCGTTGCGATAGTCGCCGACTTGGAGACGAATGACACACATCACCGTCGAGCGTCGAGCAGCGATTGGCCCAGCCCGCGATACACAAGTGATACACAGGTGGCCATCATCTGATCCATACTGATCAGCGCTGATTGTGCCAGGAGGTGAGGTGAGACAGTGCACCCTCGTGCCAGTCGCGCCGAACATACACTTCCTTGCGAGCCTGGAGCTCCATTGCCGCCGCCCCGCGGTGCCGTGTGCCGCGACTAACAGCAGGATCGGAACTGAGAAGCCGCGGCATTAATGCCCGAGCAGAGCTGGCAGATGCAGGCAGGCGTATGTAGATGCATGTGCAAGGTGTCGCGTAGGGGCCCTCGGATGGGACCGGCATCGACCGATAGTGTATGCGAAACATACTTTCGCCTCGGCCGCAGATGGGCTGGCACATCGCTGCTTGGCACCACGCATCCTCAACCGAGTCGATTCGAGAGCCCCAACACCGGTACGCTGTACTCTCCGCAGCGATATTTTATCGGGGGCGCGAGTAGTGTGCACCGAGGCGATCCGATGTTGTTGCGCGCGCGGCTCCAACAAACAGGCCGGCAGTTGCAGGTGTTGCAGGTCCGCCCCGCGGCGGTTGTCGATTTCCGTTGATTTGACGGGCATCGTGGTAGGTAGGTTGTCAAACGTTCCGGCCGGCCAGGCAGCAATTAGCCATCCTCGCGGCGCATGGACGTCGCGCCGGCGCACTGGTTCGTTTAACTGGCGGAGTCAACTTCAGAAGCTGACGCCGGAAGTCAGAGCCCGCGTTGCCGCGACGCAGCTTGAGGGCGTGCTGCGGCCACAGGCTTCAGGCACCGCCAACGCCGTCGTGGTGAGCCGTCGCACCAACGGCAACAGCGACGCGATAGTGAGGCTGATAGGGGGTGTCACGTGCGCAGCGATCACTCTTTGGACACGGCTTTGAGTCTGCTGGCTAGGCGTATGAATCGTAAGACTTTGTATTGAAGTGGCGAATGCTGGGTCATCCACCAACTCATGTGCACAACTAGCTAACAATAGGTACAACTAGGATGCGATTTTGTTCGAGGTGACGAGAACGATTCTAGACTGAGCAATATTGAACGCACATTTGAGCTCCCACGAGTTGTACTCAAGACAGCGAGGCTCACGCTGCTGGCTGGGGTCGATAGGTGGACGCATCGGTTGCGATAGCGTGGTCTTGCTTTATCCCGCCGCACCCTGGCGTCGGAGCCAGTGGTGTGCTTTTGTACTGACATTACTGTCCATTTTTCGGTGTGAAAAAAACAACTTTAACTTGGTACGTATCGAGGCCCTACGCGTCTTGATCACTTTACCAGTGGCCATTCATTACCCGTCGTTTCCGACCTCAACTCTGTGGGTTTGTCCTCATTGCTGGCGCCCACGCTCACAGTAGGTCAGTGTGAATTGAGCTGGCGCAAGAAGTTGGCAGCATCCATTTTCCGACATGGGATATCCTTCTTTCCACCTTGGCTCCCTCCTCTTTTGCGACCAAGACGCTACGCAATACCGCTCACTCAGGTGGGTAAGTCGAAGCACACCTGTAAACGCGCCAGTAGCCACTGATCTGGTAGCGAGGATCGTTTAGACCACAACTCTTGTCTACACTGGTGTAGTGGCGGGCTAGAGGACCAAGCCTTGTCCACGATCACTGGGCCGCACAGAATGTGGGGCCAAGCTGGTATAGGAGTCTTGAGGACGAGGTGCCTTCTACTGCTGTAGGAAGATGGCCGAGATACACTGTAGCAACACCAGTCAGTTTACATTCTACTTCGTAGGAGACAAGCAATAGAAGAAGGTTTACCTGGAAGCGCCAGCTTCCCTCGCGTGTGTTCAAGACCGGAACCCACTACAACTGGCCTTCCTAATTGCAATTACCTTTGGTATTGACAATGGTGAATGGTGTGCTTGTATCTGTATTTGATATACGCTGGCTGAAAACGGCGTAGCGCAATCCATTACTCCAATCTAGTCATGGCCAGAACAGCGTGCTCGCACGAGCCGGCCAACGCGCGCACTGCTATCGAGCATTTCTTAGCTGCACCATACATGTATAAAATGCGGGCGGATTGCTTTGGCAAGCTATTGTGATCCCGATCTGTAACAAGCAATACATCTACAACTTTCAAGTTCAGTACAGATTAATCATTTCGATTAATTGAACAATAGCTCATTCTACTGCGTAGTAGTTTTTGAGCGGCCGCATCGGCAGCACTCCTCTAGTTGTTTGTGCCAGCCTGCGCTATACTGCATGAGTGGCGCTTTTTTCCGCGTGTGGGTTGATCAATGCTGGTTTTCCGCGTGTGCTCGGGGTTTCCGCGTTTACCCGCTGCTTTGCGCGTGTACCGAGTGCGTTTTTGACCTGTACGTCATATCCTGTTGCCCCACCCTTGGTTGCTTGCTGGGAGCCTCCATGCTGGGACCAACTTAACCAGAACCTCCAAATTGAAGCCATCACGGACACTCGAGCAGCTAGAATATGAGCGCACAGCCACAGACACATTGAGCGCCTTACAGTCGCCACTAGCTCGGCGAATCGCTTCCAACTCCTCGGATAGTTGCTGAATGCAGTGTAGTCTTGCATCTTCCGCGCGAAGTTAATCAACTAAGCATGTCGATGTGGGAGCGCTCATTTATATAGGGTTCACTTGCTGCTGTCCTGGGTGGTTTACTTCGAAGGGTCCCTGCTTAGACGGCACCGACACATCAAATACAGAGTTGGCCTAAACGGCCTTCGTTGCCGAATCGCAAAGCTACTTAGACGTCTCTGGCGTGTTTTACAGGTGTGCTTCGACTTACCCACCTGAGTGAGCGGTATTGCGTAGCGTCTTGGTCGCAAAAGAGGAGGGAGCCAAGGTGGAAAGAAGGATATCCCATGTCGGAAAATGGATGCTGCCAACTTCTTGCGCCAGCTCAATTCACACTGACCTACTGTGAGCGTGGGCGCCAGCAATGAGGACAAACCCACAGAGTTGAGGTCGGAAACGACGGGTAATGAATGGCCACTGGTAAAGTGATCAAGACGCGTAGGGCCTCGATACGTACCAAGTTAAAGTTGTTTTTTTTCACACCGAAAAATGGACAGTAATGTCAGTACAAAAGCACACCACTGGCTCCGACGCCAGGGTGCGGCGGGATAAAGCAAGACCACGCTATCGCAACCGATGCGTCCACCTATCGACCCCAGCCAGCAGCGTGAGCCTCGCTGTCTTGAGTACAACTCGTGGGAGCTCAAATGTGCGTTCAATATTGCTCAGTCTAGAATCGTTCTCGTCACCTCGAACAAAATCGCATCCTAGTTGTACCTATTGTTAGCTAGTTGTGCACATGAGTTGGTGGATGACCCAGCATTCGCCACTTCAATACAAAGTCTTACGATTCATACGCCTAGCCAGCAGACTCAAAGCCGTGTCCAAAGAGTGATCGCTGCGCACGTGACACCCCTATCAGCCTCACTATCGCGTCGCTGTTGCCGTTGGTGCGACGGCTCACCACGACGGCGTTGGCGGTGCCTGAAGCCTGTGGCCGCAGCACGCCCTCAAGCTGCGTCGCGGCAACGCGGGCTCTGACTTCCGGCGTCAGCTTCTGAAGTTGACTCCGCCAGTTAAACGAACCAGTGCGCCGGCGCGACGTCCATGCGCCGCGAGGATGGCTAATTGCTGCCTGGCCGGCCGGAACGTTTGACAACCTACCTACCACGATGCCCGTCAAATCAACGGAAATCGACAACCGCCGCGGGCGGACCTGCAACACCTGCAACTGCCGGCCTGTTTGTTGGAGCCGCGCGCAACAACATCGGATCGCCTCGGTGCACACTACTCGCGCCCCCGATAAAATATCGCTGCGGAGAGTACAGCGTACCGGTGTTGGGGCTCTCGAATCGACTCGGTTGAGGATGCGTGGTGCCAAGCAGCGATGTGCCAGCCCATCTGCGGCCGAGGCGAAAGTATGTTTCGCATACACTATCGGTCGATGCCGGTCCCATCCGAGGGCCCCTACGCGACACCTTGCACATGCATCTACATACGCCTGCCTGCATCTGCCAGCTCTGCTCGGGCATTAATGCCGCGGCTTCTCAGTTCCGATCCTGCTGTTAGTCGCGGCACACGGCACCGCGGGCGGCGGCAATGGAGCTCCAGGCTCGCAAGGAAGTGTATGTTCGGCGCGACTGGCACGAGGGTGCACTGTCTCACCTCACCTCCTGGCACAATCAGCGCTGATCAGTATGGATCAGATGATGGCCACCTGTGTATCACTTGTGTATCGCGGGCTGGGCCAATCGCTGCTCGACGCTCGACGGTGATGTGTGTCATTCGTCTCCAAGTCGGCGACTATCGCAACGGACCCCGACGATGGACGATGGATGGGGAGACAGAGGCGCGCACCGTCGCCGCCACCACCGCGCAGCTACAGAGCGTCGGCCGCAGCGCTGCGCCGCGCTCGCAGCCTCTCCGCCAGCTCGCGCCCAGGCGGCTCCTGTGGTCGCGTTGCAGGCCGCCGGTCAAGTTGCGACGCGCGCGCAGGTTGACGTGCCCACCATGGAACGGTACGGTACCTGGCAGGCTGTGGCTCCGGTCGATTGACCCGCACGTCCCACAGTTTGAGAGCAATCGGTGCCGCGCGATTGCTCGCACGCGCACCGCGCAATCGACCGCACCGGGATTGCTCGCGGTCGCCACTTGACCGACCGGCCCCTTGCCGCTGTCTTTGCGCCGCGCCACTGCTCTCATTTTTGAATTCGCTCCATCGAGAGCAAGTCCTCCTCCTCCCACAGTCTACCCCACAGCGACTTTTGCTTTGGTCGAGGGCACCCACAGACACACAGACAACATGTCCGCTGCTCCGCTCAACCTGGAGTCGGGCAAGACCATGCTCGAGCAAGGCCCCGAGGCGCTCAACCGGTACCTGGCCTCGAGCTTCGAGCCGGCCATCGGCAGCGAGTTGCCGCAGCTCGAGGTGCGCTACAAGAACCTGTCCGTGACGGCCGAC
Organism: Phytophthora melonis; assembly: GCA_024211575.1. Classification (NCBI taxonomy): domain Eukaryota; phylum Oomycota; class Peronosporomycetes; order Peronosporales; family Peronosporaceae; genus Phytophthora; species Phytophthora melonis. The sequence goes on along the minus strand of JAMXKT010000094.1, from coordinate 172,421 downwards.
ATCACCGTGACCGAGGACGTGACGGCCAAGTCGGAGATCCCGACGCTCTACAACACGGTGGCGCGGTCGCTGGCGCGCATGTCGCCCATGCGGCGCGTGGTGCGCAAGGAGGTCATCAAGAACGCGAGCGGCGTGTTCAAGCCGGGCACCATCACGCTGGTGCTGGGCCAGCCCGGCTCGGCAAGTCGGCGCTCATGAAGATGCTGTCGGCGCAGTTCCCCTCGAGAGCAACATCACGGTCGAGGGCGAGATCACATACAATGGCGTGCCGCAGAAGGACATCGTCAAGCGCGTGCCGCAGTTCGTCGAGTACGTGCCCCAGTCCGACAAGCACTTCGCCACGCTGACCACACGCGAGACGCTCGAGTACGCGCACAAGTTCGTGGGCGCCGGCCTGGCCGAGAAGGGCGCCGAGACCTTCACCAAGGGCTCGGTCGAGGAGAACCTGGCCGCCATCGAGGCCGCCAAGGCCTACTACAAGAACTACCCGGACGTGGTCATCGGCCAGCTCGGTCTGCAGAACTGCGAGAACACCATCATCGGTAACGCCATGCTGCGCGGCGTGTCGGGCGGCGAGCGCAAGCGCGTGACGACGGGCGAGATGGAGTTCGGCATGAAGTACGTGAGCCTCATGGACGAGATCAGCACGGGCCTGGACAGCGCCGCCACGTACGACATCATCTGCACGCAGCGCAGCATCGCCAAGACGCTGCACAAGGCGGTGGCCATCTCGCTGCTGCAGCCGGCGCCCGAGGTCTTCGCGCTCTTCGACTACATCCTGATCATGAACGAGGGCGAGGTCATGTACCACGGCCGGCGCGAGGACGTGGTGCCGTACTTCGAGAGCCTGGGCTTCAAGTGTCCGGCGGATCGCGACGTGGCCGACTACCTGCTGGACTTGGGCACGCGCATGCAGCACCAGTACGAGGTGCCGCTGCCTCTGGGCATGATCAAGCACCCCGGTCGGCCAGCGAGTTCGCCGAGGCCTTCACCCACTCGCGCGTGTACGCGGACATGGTGGGCATGATCGAGGCCCCGCTGGAGCCCGAGCTCAAGAAGCACATGAACGAGTACATGGACCCGGTGAAGCAGTTCCGTCGGTCGTGGCTGCGCAACATCGGCGCGCTGAGCGTGCGGCACATGACCATCCTGTGGCGCAACAAGGCGTATGTGGCGAGTCGCGTGGTCATGACGTGCTTCATGGGCCTCATCTACGGCAGCACGTTCTTCGACGTGGACCCGACCAACGTGCAGGTGATGCTGGGCGTGATCTTCCAGGCCGTGCTGTTCATGTCGTTGAGCCAGGCGTCGCAGATCCCCGTGTTCATGGAGGCGCGCGAGATCTTCTACAAGCAGCGCGGCGCCAACTTCTACCAGACGCTGTCGTACGTGGTGGGCTACTCGATCGCGCTGATCCCGCCGTCGCTGTTCGAGATCATCATCTTCGGCTCGCTCGTGTACTGGATGTGCGGCTTCGTGGCCAACGCGGGCGCGTACATCATCTACCTGGTGCTGCTGACGCTCACGAACCTGGTGCTCTCGACGTGGTTCTTCCTGCTCACGGCGCTGTGCCCGAACCTGGACATCGCCAAGCCCATGTCGACCTTTTCGATCGTCTTCATCATCCTCTTCGCGGGCTTCGTGCAGCCCAAGAGCGAGATCCCCGACTTCCTCGTTTGGTTGTATTGGTTGAACCCGATCGGGTGGTGCATGCGCGCGCTGTCGGTGAACGAGTACCGCGCGTCCAAGTACGACGTGTGCGAGTACGGCGGCGTCGACTACTGCTCCGAGTTCAACATGACCATGGGCGAGTACTACCTGGACCAGTTCGGCGTGCCGTCCAGCAAGTCGTGGCTCTGGACGGGCGCCATCTTCATGTTCCTCTTCTACGTGTTCCTGCTCGGCGCGAGCACCTACCTGCTCGAGTACCGTCGGTACCTGGCGCCGACCAACATCCAGCTGCTGCCCAAGGAGATCGAGGACGAGACGGAGGACGGCTACGCGCTGGCCATGACGCCCAAGGCCAAGCACAAAGAGGACTCGAGCTCGGACACGTCCCATGACGAGGTGATGGTGGCCGTGCCGCGGCGCGAGAAGAACTTCACGCCCGTGTCCATCGCGTTCACGGACTTGTGGTACTCGGTGCCGGACCCGCGCAACCCGAAGGAGACGCTCGACCTGCTCAAGGGCATCAGCGGCTACGCTGCGCCCGGCACGCTGACGGCTTTGATGGGCTCGACTGGCGCCGGCAAGACGACGCTGATGGACGTGATCGCCGGCCGCAAGACGGAGGGCACGATCAAGGGCAAGATCTACCTGAACGGCTACGAGGCGAACGACCTGGCCATCCGCCGCGCCACGGGTACTGCGAGCAGATGGACGTGCACTCGGAGGCGTCGACGATGCGCGAGGCGCTGACGTTCAGCGCGTTCCTGCGCCAGGACAGCAGCATCCCGGACAGCAAGAAGTACGACACGGTGGAGGAGTGCCTGGACCTGCTGGACATGCACGACATCGCGGACCAGATCATCCGCGGCAGCTCGCAGGAGCAGATGAAGCGCCTGACGATCGGCGTGGAGCTGGCCGCGCAGCCGAGCATCCTGTTCCTGGACGAGCCCACGAGCGGCCTGGACGCGCACTCGGCCAAGCTCATCATGGACGGCGTGCGCAAGGTGGCGGACTCGGGCCGCACCATCGTGTGCACGATCCACCAGCCCTCGTCGGACGTGTTCTTCCTGTTCGACCACCTGATCCTGCTCAAGCGCGGCGGCCAGTCGGTGTTCGTGGGCGAGCTGGGCGAGCGGTGCCAGAAGCTGGTCAAGTACTTGGAGGCGGCACCGGGCGTCAAGCCGTGCCCGCCCAAACAGAACCCGGCGACGTGGATGCTGGAGGTGATCGGCGCCGGCGTGAGCAACGACCGCGCGCGCGACCTGGACTTCGTGGACATTTTCTCCAAGAGCGAGGAGAAGCGCAACCTGGACGCGATGCTGCAGCAGCCCGGCGTGACGACGCCGTCGCCCGAGTGGCCGGAGGTGACGTTCATGAAGAAGCGCGCGTCCAAGGGCTCGACGCAGATGTACTTCCTCATGAAGCGCTTCTTCAACCTGTACTGGCGCACGCCGGCCTTCAACCTCACGCGCTTCGGCATCGTGTTCGGCGTGGCCATCATCTGCGGCCTGTCGTTCCTGAGCGTGGACTACACGACGTACAGCGGCCTGGTGGGCGGCGTGGGTCTGGTGTTCATGTCGACGCTGTTCATGGCCATGGCCGGCTTCATGGGCACGCTGCCCGTGTACTCGATCGACCGCTCGGCCTTCTATCGGGAGCGCGCGGCCGAAACTTACAACTCGCTGTGGTACTTCGTGGCCACGACGGTGGTGGAGATCCCGTACGTCTTCGGGCAGTCGCTGCTGTTCATCGTCATCTTCTACCCGATGGTGGGCTTCCAGGGCTTCGCGACGGCGGTGCTCTACTGGGTGCACGTGTCGCTCTTCGTGCTGGGCCAAATGTACTTCGCGCAGCTGCTGATCCATGCGTTCCCGAGCATCGAGGTGGCGGCCGTCATGGGCGCGCTCATCAACTCGATCTTTGCTGCTCGCGGGCTTCAACCCGCCGGCGTCGTCCATCCCGGCGGGCTACAAGTGGCTCTACACGATCGTGCCGCAGCGGTTCTCCATCTCGATCCTGTCGGCGCTCGTGTTCTGCGACTGCCCCGAGAGCCCGACGTGGAACGCATCGCTGGGCCAATACGAGAACGTGGGCTCGCACCTCGGCTGCCAGCCCGTGTCGGGCCTGCCGGTCACGTACTCGCACATGACGGTCAAGGAGTACATCGAGTCGACGTTCAAGTACAACTACGACGACCGCTGGGCCAACTTCGGCTACGTCTTCGTCACGATCATCATCTTCCGCCTGCTCTCGATGCTCTCGCTGCGCTACATCAACCACACCAAGAGATAGACGGAATTAGGTCAAGCGCTGCGGTCCCGTTGGCAAAGCAAGAAGAGAATTGCGATTTTGGCCGGCGAACAGCGACTATTAATACACAGTAGCAAGGATTAGAATTAAACAATCAACGGTACTTACACCAACAGGAAGTGTGTTTGATGGTTTGCCTCGATTGTCTTGCCATATCGATTGACAACTTCGATTGATGAAGGTTGGACCAGCAAACCATGTACAGATTCTGTCATTTAACGGGGCAAAACTGAGCTTCAACTTGCTACGTATCCAGTCAATCGGCCTCACGTTTCCTTGGACCTGTCAGCTGTAGTATCGAGATCGTAGTCCGCCCAATGCCTTGATCCGTGGTCAATCGTCTTTGCGCTTCGTGCCGGTGATCAGTCGCACCGGCACCCAGCGGGTGTGAATTGGGGGTGCACGCGATCTGAAGCAGTCAGCAGCAATTAGCTGGAAGATAACTCGCATTTGATCCCCCGACCTCTATCTAGCAAGGGTTCTGGAGGCGGGAAGCAACTACGCAGCAGAATGTCGATTGAGTCAAATTTATGTGATGTAATATACATGTAGTTCGTTAGCCTTCTTGCTAACGTCCACGCTCTCCATTTATTCCTTGCAGACTGCAGTATGGGAGATACAGCATTCGACGCTAATGTGAGCACACCTATAAGGCAGAAGGCGAAATGAGAGAAAAATAATTATTCAAAATCATAGATGGCGATGTCAGCGGACGAGTTCGCGCGGCTGAAGCAGGGAGCAGGTTATCCAACGAGAGACACATGCACTTAGCAACTACAAGTTCAAAGGTGTTGGAGCAGACGACTACAGCGAGTAGATTCCGGCAGTAAGCGAAGAGGGTGGCTACAGATAGAACCATCTAAGCGAACTCTCGAACGAACAAATTCCCCTCGATCGAAAACAAATACTCTGTACTTAGCTAGTACTTCGTTTGAAGTAGCTTGTATTACCGCAGATCGGATTGGCGACCCGCCCCTCCCTCCTAAATGGTGCCGCTGAGCAAACGCTCAACAGCAGCATGAACGTTGCCCATCGTGGCCTGCAACGCGCGGATGTTCTGCTCGCGATTGGAAAAGCCCATGTCGTTGAGCTGCGTCAGCTGCGACGCGTAGATCTCCTCGGGATTGCCAGCAGGTGCTGCAGGAGTGGAGCTCGCCGCGCCCGTTGCAGCTCCACCGAATCCTGCACCAGGGAAGCCGCCAAACATCGCGAACGGGTTGGCAGCAGCAGGATTGGCTGCTCCCGCGCCAGCAGCAGTTCCAGCATCGCCCAGGTTCAGACCTTCAAGTCTGTTCACAAAGAAGGAGAAAAAAATAGTGTTAACACTAGCAACAATAACAGTCCACCCTTAAATATTGCAACACGTACCCCGGGATGAGTCCGGAGCCGCGTAGCTGGCTCATGGCGTTTTGCATCTGCATCATGGCCTGCAGGTTCTGCGGGTTCATGGCCTGGCGCAGGAACTCTGGGTTGGCCATCATCTGCCGCATCTGCGGGTTGGCGTTCATCATAGCGGCCATCTGCGGGTTCATGGCCTCCATCTGCGCCAGAAACTGCTCCGGGTTGCTCGTCACCTGGTCCAGCGCGGCCTGGAAGAGCGGACTCTGCATCATCTGCGTCATCATCTCGGGGTTGGCACCGCCCATTCCTGCTCCCATGCCTCCGAGACCTCCCATTCCTCCCATTCCCATTCCCCACGGGTTAGCACCACCTGCGCCAGATGCACTTGCATTTGCATTTGCACCTCCAGTCGCCCACGGGTTAACACCACCAGTTGCAGTCGCCGTGGACGGAGTTGAAGTTGCCGCGGATTGAGTTGAAGTTGCATTGGTGCCGGTACTGTTGCTGTTGCCACCGCCGGCAACTCCGGGCATGGTGAAGGCCGGACCTCTGGCCGTGGGGGCGCCGCTGGCCGCCGCGTCCATGAGCGGCTCCTGCACGTCGTGGTACATGCGGCGCAGCGCGTTGAAGCCCTCCGGGTGGCTCTCAATGTTGCGCAGCGCCGTGTCCTGGTTGCGCATCATCTCGCGCATTGCCGCGGGATTGCGCATGGCCTCCATGCTCTGGCGAAGCAGCTCCGGGTCGTTCATGATGTGGTTGAGTTGCGGGTTCTGCTCCATGAGTTGCTGCATGGCCGGGTTGCTCTGCATTAAGTTGCGCATGAGGTCTGGGTTGCTCATCAGGTTCTGCATGAGCGGCGAGTCCATCATCTGCCGCACCATGTCGGGGTTCTCCATCATCTGCTGCTGCATCTGTTGCATGCTCGGCATGCCATTGCCGCTGGCGCCCGCGCCTAAGTTGCCGAACATGTTGCCGCTGTTAGCACCTCCAAGCCCCGGGAACAGGGGAAGTTGAACGGGTTGGCAGCACCAGGGCTAGGAGTTGCCGACACTGGAGGGTGCTGCCGCGGGTGTTGCCGTGGTGGCGGGGGTTGTTGCCGCAGTGGGTCTAGTCGTTGTACGCGCCGAGCCTTTGACGAAGTAGATGGTATCTTCCGCCTGGATGCCTGAAAGTTGCAGCAACTAATGCCGTTAGCACTAAGCCTAAACCAAAACGACGTTTAAGCGGGGTTAAATTGGCGAAGCTATTGCCGAACCGTAGCTCTCGAGCGTGAGGTCGTCCTTGAGCACCTTGCCCTTGTAGATGAGCCGCTGCAGAGCTGTTGGCACCTCCGTGGACGCCACCAGCGCCTCCTTACACTGCAGCACGGTGCTGTCCAGCGCCACATCCACCTCGAGCTTCTTCCCCGCTGTCGTCTTGACGTGAAGGTTCACCATTGTCGCGTTACGGTAGTGTTAACCGGCGCCAAGCCGAGGTTCTCTCCCTCTCTAGAAGTTGGCCACGTTCACGTAATGCGCTTCGAGAAGACGGCACAAAACTATCTCGTACTTAAGAGGATGTATCGATTACGCAAACTTCACTTAAAGTTTACGATTGTGCTAACCGTCGACCAGTTAGGTAAATTATGTCGAGCACGCCCGAGGAGCACCGGCCCATGGACACGGCGCCACTGGAGGCGCCGCAGGAGCCCGTGGCACAGGAGGAGGAGGTGGTGGTGGTGCCGCCGCCCGCCAAGCGCGCCAGGACCGAGACCTCCGGTCGTACGTGCCAGTTCTGCAGCAGCAAGAAGCAGGTGGCCGCCGGCTGCAAGAATGTTGCATGCAAAAAGTGTTGCCTGGCACGCGAGGGGGAGTGTAGCACCCATCCGAAAGGTTAGTGACCATACAAACATCAAGTTCACGGTTAGAGTTACCTTAATCATTGACTTTTGGTGATTTTATTTTTTACATTTTGCAGAGGTGGAAAAGCCTGAGCGGGCGGAGCCTCTCAAGCCAAAGAAGCCCGTGATTAAGAACGAGTTCCGCGAGACCAATTTCCACTGTCAGTTGCCACCAGTATTATTGTGCTGTGTATTTCATTTGGTCTCCAACCGATAATTGTTATATTTACTCATAGACTACGGCGAGACCGTGACCATCTTCTGCGTCAAGGACTTCTTCGAGAACAAGAAGCTGAGCCAGGGCGTGCTGAACGACCAGGGGCGGGCGGAGCGCGTCGGCGGCAAGGACTGGGGCCGCCGCAAGAAGAAAAACGCTGCCAACCCGCAGTTGAAGGAGCTGATCCAATGTGCACTGGGCAAGAAGCCAGCCCCCGCTGGCTATGGAGACGTCCTGGGGGTTGTTGCCAACGCTGCTGCTGTTGCCATCGATGCTTAAAACAAAACTCAATTCTCAAATGTCCTGGTATGTCTCAATGAGTCTTACATTCGAGGGAAGGAGGTGCTAACCTTCCTTCATCCAGCACGGCACGTCGTCTGCTTCAGTCTCTGTCTTTGGGGAGAGTTTGGGCTTAGTGGGCTGAGAATTATCGTCGGTTGGTGCAGAATTACTGCCACTTTGTGAAGAGGTTGGCGAGTTTGTTGTTGTTGCAGTTGCTGTTTTTCGGTTCTTGAGGAAGACAATCTCCTCCTGGAGCTGTTTGGCGCGGAACTGGCAGTCGCGGCAGTACTTGCGCGCGGTTTCGAGCTCCTCCGCGTCGTCTTCGAGTTTCTGCTCCTGGACGGCGTTGGCATTCTCTAGCGCTGCCACTCGAGCCTGCAAATGCTTGGTTTGAGAGCTCATCTGCCCCCTGCGGGCTTTCAACTCGAGGTTTTCCTTTTTGAGGGCTGCAAGCTGCTCGTTCAGCTGGTCTTCGACTCGAGATAGCTCGTTCTTCTTCTTCTCCACGTCGGCTGCTCTCGAACTCGCACCTTTCAGAGTCTTCATCCAGCAGCAACATTTCGTAAGGCAAAGTAAAGTTGACGAAAGTCTGCACTGCTGGGGCCATTCAGTCAGTCAGCCAGTCAGCGTACCTTCACCAATACTCGGTGCTTGTCTTCAAGAGCAGCTTTCTCCTCTTCGAACCTCTTTGATAACTGTTCGGCTTCCGCACGCTTCTGCTTCTCATTGACCGAAGCCTACACTCAAGGAAGAAGCGTGTTCAGGTGACGCACAAGTCGTAAAGACGATGTACTGTAGCTCCACTCCCACCTCACGAAGCTGTTGACAGGCTTGTTGAGATTCTTGCAGTTCGTGTTCAAGTTGGCTGCACCTCGATTCGAGTTGTGTGACCTGCGTATCCCACCAGCAACCCGTCCGTAAGTTTGTATTCTCGAAAACATCAACATTTTTGGTTGACAGTACGCACCAAGTTGGCTCCGCTTTGCTGGCCTTGGAGAAGTTGCTGCAGCTTGTTTTCCAGCGCGTATCGATCGGTGATGCTTTTCTCCCGCTCTCGTCGAAGCTCGTCTACAATTTGGTGGCGATTCCTGCTCTCCAATCGAGCTTGGGCTTGCTCCTTCTCGCGCAGTCTCCTTTGCTCGAGTGCAGCTGTGTGCTGAGTCTCACTGTCAACTTGTAGCTACATCCCAGCAATTGCACCGTCACTCGCAAGGACAACCAAGGCATAAATGGAAACAAGAACGTACCCGTTCGCACTGAATCTGCAGGTTGTGCATTTGTCGCTGTAGCTCCTGGTTCATCGTCGTCAGCTCACTAACAACCCGCGCGTGTTCTTCCTGTTGCTGTCGCAGTTGGCGATTCTGCCCCGCAAATTCTCTATCAACCGCGTTCTGCCTGCACCGCAGCGTCTCCACCTCCTTTTCCTTGTTGGCGAGCTTGACCGTGAGCATTTCGATGAGCTCCTCCTGCACTCTCCGCTCTTCCTCCTGCACGAACGGGCTGGAGGACTGGCTATCCCAACTCGAACTCCCCCGAACATCCTGCCCCACAAAGAGCGAGGCGATGAGTACTAACCTCACAGAACCGTCAAATATTCTGCTTAGGCTTACAGATACGACTCGACCCACGCGGAGGCCGCCGCCGCGCTTAACGACGGGCAACTTCATCGGTTTTTGGACTGCGCTACTACTTGACAGCACCGACTGACGAGGTGTTCTCTTCGACATGTCGCCCGAATCCTACGATTGAATGTGAACATTACACAAGTAAGTTACTAGCGACGAAAATACTCGAGCACGTTTCAAGTTTGTTCGAGGTCAGCCTTGTTGGCCCCCTATTCGACTCGTTTAGAGAACTTGTCTCTTTCTTTCTCTGTCTCTCCACCATGTCCAAGTCGAATGTCCGTGCGCAGAGCGAGCAGCTCTTCAACCTGCAGGTGCAAGGGGACAAGTACGCCCGACTGCTGGTGGAGCAGAAGCACCGCCTCCGACAACTGGATGACCACTGGAAAAAGGTCCACGAGGAGCTGAAAGAGCTGCGGCTGAAGCGTGGCGAGTGCGACCAACGCGGTGGCGGCGCCAACGCCGTGCGCGCTCGCATGGCCGACGAGCAGCGCGAGCTCATGAAGCTCGAGAACCGACTGTCGGCCTGTCGGACCCGAGAGAGCAAGATGGTCGCGTACAACGCCGAGCTGCGCCACCGCGTGGACGAGCTGCGCGCCAACCGCGTGCTGAGCCAAACCGTGTTCGAGAAGAACCAGCGGCGACTGCGCGAGATCCAGAGGCAGATGCAGGAGACCTTCCGCCAGTCGACCCAGATCGTGGCCGAGCGCGACCGCATCCTGGCCCAAGCCAACTCGCTGTCGGGCCAGAACTTGGACGAGCAGGAGGCCTTCGACCAAGTGTACCAGAGCCTCGCGTCCATCATCAAGCGCGAGAAGGAGAGCGCCGAGACGTACCGGAAGCAGATTCTGGAGCAAGACCCGCTCGACCTGGCGGAGGATTTCGTGCGTGGCAACTTGAAGCTGGAGGACGAGCAGCAGCTCAAGAAGACGCTGCAGAAGCTTGACACGACGGTGAGATTTTGGGAGGGTATTGTCTTCGGTATTTGTGTTAACCGTCATTGCTTGTGAGGGATTGGTAGATGCTGGAAGACAAGCAGAACATCGCGTCTATCAATGAAAAGCTGCAAGAGTTCGAGACGACGTTTGCGGCGCTGCAGCAGGAGATGGGAGTGGACGACTACCACGAACTTGTGGAGGTGTACACGAGGAAGGAGGAGGAAAACTTCGCGCTCTTCCGCTACGTTCAAAGCACCAACAATGAAGTGGAGCAGCTCGAAGACGAGAAGCTGGCGCTTGAACGGGAGATTCAGAAGTGAGTTTAGCGAGATTTTAGGGATGACATCGCTGATTCAGGACGTCTCTGACTATTGCTGCTTGCAATGTGTTTCAGATTGAAGAGCGACATGCTCGACGGCAGTGCCAATGCACGAAAGCGGATGGTCGACGCCCTCGTGGAAACCCGTCAAAAGTGCGTCGACATCTTCAGTCTGACTGGGATCAGGTTCGAGTTCACTCAATTGTGGTCACTTTTGTAGGATTCTCAAGGAGAATGCGGAGATCGAGCGACTTCGAGCTGCTGCCGCTCGAGAATTTCAGCCGCTGGCTCGCGTCGTCGACCGACTGTACAACGCGCTCGGCTGCAACGACGTCATGCCGGTGCGAACGTCGGGCTCTAAACGGAACGTCCGCAATACCCTCGTCTCACCTGCTGTAACCATCTTTGCTTAGCCTGTCGTGGGCGCCTCCTCCTCTTCCAGTGGCGGCGATTCCAAGCGCACTCGGAAGCAGTCCGAAGACCAACTCGCGATGGTGGTAAGTTATCAAGCGTACTTCTTAACCACAACGGGTGGGTGGTTATCTTACCCTTGTTTACTTGACTATGACAGGCTCGTATCAACTCCATGAACGATCTTCTCGCTGCGCACGGCATCACCGAAGGAAATATTCTCCAATTCTTGGCGGTACGTAGCTCCAGAGGGTTCCACTGCAAGCGTGATAGCTTGTATAGTCGTAACACCAATCCGTGTTGTTGCCGAGCAGATCATTGAGCAGCGGAGCAACGAGCTCATCGAACAGTTCTCACGCCGACTCCAGTACAAGAACCCGGCCGAGGCCCAACGCGCGTCACTGGGGGCGAATCTCCGCCCCAGCGACCCGACTCGGTCCGTCAACGCCGTCCGCGCTCTTCTACCAGAGTTCTTAGGCGGTCCTGCTACAAACGGCGCGTACGGCGGAGCGAGTTCCCCACAGGCCACGAGTCCCGTGCAGTCAGCAGCAATTGCTTCGCCATTCGCAGCTGCATGCGCCGAGTTCACCTTGGACAAGCAGTTGTCCGGCACCAGCGTCATGAACGCGTCGATCGCCGAGGACGAGCCCGAGTCCCCGGAGCGACGAGGAGGACTGCGATCGCCCACTGACGAGGATCGAGCTGCAGAAGCGAGCGGCCAAGAGCTTTGCCAGTCTCCAGGCCAGCCCCAAGCTGCAGCCCATCCGAACGAAACCGGTCATGTCCAAGAAGAAGAAGTACTGAATCAATTGATACTGTACTGTACCTTCAAAGTGCCCTCTGTAGACGAATTCCAGGATTAATTCAATCCGATCGCGACTAAAAAGTTGACGGTCTCCGATGGGAGCTTCAGGTAATACTACGAACTGGTTGTCCGCCATTATTGCAGCGAAGAGATCTTCCTGAAGTCTATGATCGATGGTTGCATGAAGTCACGGGAGGCAAACTGCATGACGCCCTCGGTGTCAGCTCGCCGGCAGCCGGCTGTCTTGTCTTCGGGTTCAACGCCACCAAGCAGTGGGCGCTGTCTGCGCGTTGCAGACGAGCAAAGTTCCCGTTTTATGGCAGGTCAGCGTTGAATGGACCTCATCCCGCCTTCAAGGTGTCGGTAGCGCGAGTCCGTCGTGAGTCAGTCTCTGCGCACGAGTGATGAGGTGAGGGGGATATGTAGCATGACTACGCAACCCCCGAACGCCGCAGCTCCACCCACCACTTTGTCATTTCTCGATTCGCTTCACGGGGCCAACGACCAAACCGATGAAGGTGTTCGCTGCAACTGTCGCGGCCACAGCGATGGCGGGCTTCCTGCCCTCGACTCACGGCTGGTGGGACAACGGCCACATGCTCGTCGGCGAGGTGGCCACGCAGCTCATGAACTCGAGCGACGTCGCGACCATCGAGAGCATCCTCAGTCACTGGAACGAGGACTTCCCCAACACGGGCGAGATCACGACCTCCGCCGTGTGGATGGACATCGTCAAGTGCACGGCGCCCAGCTCGACGTGCACGACGCCGGCCTCGCCCTCCATCACGAGCATGAGCGACTGGCACTACATCGACCTGCCGCTCAACATCAACGGCGACAAGTGGGAGGACAAGGACGCGGACCTGTCGCTCTTCGACGACACCATGGGCGGCGACGGCGTGTCCGTCATCGAGGGCGCCATGAAGTCCTTCAAGACCACCAAGTCCAAGTGGGCGGCCAACCTCTTCCTGCGCAACTTCATCCACATCTTCGGCGATCTGCACCAGCCGCTGCACACCGTGACCGGCATCAGCGAGGCCTTCCCCGAGGGCGACGGCGGCGGCAACAGCGAGATCTTCGTGACCCCGTGCGCCTTCAGCAACCTGCACGCCGTGTGGGACGCCGCCGGCGGCCTCTACAGCCTCAACAAGTGGTCGCTCGACATCGACGACTTCAAGCCGACGCTGCAAAGCAACGCCACGGAGCTCATCGCGCTGCTGCCGAGCGTGCCCGACAACTTCACCTTCTCGCAGTACGAGAACGCCTCGTACGACGAGCTGTACGCAGCCATGGTCACCAACTCGGGCCTGCGCGAGGTCATCCTCGAGACGTACAACTACGCCAACACCATCGTCTACTCCAACCTGGACCTGAACGCCACGAGCTCGGGCAGCTACAAGTGCCCGTCGGCCTCGTACCTGGCCATGGCCGGAGAGATCGCCCAGAAGCGCATTGCGCTGGCCGGCAGCCGTCTCGCCGTCATCCTCAAGCACTTCGCGGCCCAGTTGCGTGTGCTCGGCCTGGCCGACTAAACACTCTCTTCAGTATCAGGAAGTAGGCTATAAAATGCAGTAATTCATGCACACGCGTTGACTGCCAACGGGAGCAACATTGATCGTTTTCGTGGGGAAAGTTTGAGCACGTCCACACTGAGCTCCGATGGTGTCAAGTTGTTGGCGGTCAAAAGTGTTCGCGACGCGGGGACTCGAACCCGCAACCCCCAATTCGAAGTTTGCTACACTATCCATTGCGCCAGCCGCGCGAAATGCGACAAAAGTAAAGGGAGTGTTTCCTGCACCCGACTGGCACATCCCATACTTTTAATCATTTTCGTTGTTGTATTGCCTTCATCCGCACGGGTATACATACTATGTATACATACCCCTGCACACCACCCATTTCAGTCGCCATTCAAGATTTCGACAGCTCGAGCATAAGGCTCCGTCGCGTCGATATAAGCGCTGGGCGAAGCAGCGCTGAAGGTAATGCGAACTAACAGGGTGCTATTAGGGATGCCAGAACGTCGGAGTGCAAACTTCGCGCCGCGCTACTCTTCGCAGGGCGAAGAGGCACCACCAGGGAGGACACGTCGTCGAGAGCCTTGCGGACAGCAGCGTCTGTGGGGATTACTACGCGGACGGCTGCACCGCGACATGCTCGCTGTGCGGCTGGCCGAGGTGTCACAAGATGCGCTTACCTCAAGGACGCCGCTGCGCTCGGGCTGGACGTGTGTGGGGTGTGTGCTTTTTCTTCTTCTTCTTTATAGTGCTTAGCGGTTCATGTTTGAGATCAATAATGAACTTTTCAACCGTTAGAGAAAAGCGATGTGTAAACCGGCGTTGATAGGAGTGCTGCAGTGCCCACGTGGGTGGGGCGCTTACAATTAATAGGGTAGCATGATGCGCGCTGCTGTTCTATTGTGTTTCCAACTCTAGCGACACACTTGACGGGAACGCACACATTGCTACATGTAGTGCAGTGATCCTTTGACTCACTGCATCCTGCGTTCACACACCGACTGAGGCAGCCCGACTACCCGACTGACCCGACTGAATGCTTCGGTCTTTTATAATGTGGTTTACACAACTTTTGTTGTCCAGCTATACACTAGCTGATGTATAGCCAGAACCCGGCTCTAAACCCCGCTCTATTTTCAGTCGGGTTGAGTCGGTCTAGTCGGGCGTTATTGCACCCCAGTCGGGTGCAGCAACGAGTGCCAAAATTAAAAGTGTATACTGTACAGTATTTTTTTTTAATTCTGGACCCAAACACAACAACACCTCGAAATGAAGTTGTCGTTGTTGGCCTGGGGCCTATGTAATGTACCGGTACGTCCACATGTAAGCCGTTCAACCAAAGTGGTCGTCGCCCCGTCAAACGTAGACTATCCATTCTTATGTTGTGTAAAGTTTACTTAGTGCACAACTACACTGTAAATCCACCGTCACCAGTGCTTCATTGGCATTTACCATTACAGTTGCTTCGTACTTGTGCACCTAGGCAAACGGTCATGACTTGAACACAGTTAATATGACGGTGGCAACAGGTGCCTCATGTTGCTCGAGTTCTGCATCAACTAGCTTGGATATCCATTCCATCCCCCCTGCTCCCACATGGGGAACCCCCACTCACCCCGACCCAAACAGCATCGCCTCGCCCTCCTTCTCGCATTTAATTTATCGTTCCTCACCTTGTTGCTCGCCGTGTGCAATGTGCGCACTGCACCACTGCATACGTCCAGCTTCAGATTCGGATCTCCTTTTCTTTAGCGATGCGATGCGAGTTGAAGTGAAGTGAAGGTGTTTGACTTACCGCACTCATATTTTCGATACAGTTCTGACCTCTCCTTTGTCATACACATGCGCTCCCATAGGTCTTGCTTTTTTTTCTCCATGTCGAGCAGCTCCTCCTCGCCATAACGCCATCGCCTATTGTACTGTACCAAAGCGGCCTGGTGATCCATGCAGCTGCTGGAGGCGTGGGCGACCGCGCGCCTGGAGGCGCTGGGCGTGGACGGCGTGTTCGCGCCCTACATCGTGGGCATGCTGCCGTCCCACGGCGGCGACGACGACAACCTGGAGGACGCCAAGTTCAACATCCACCAGGTGCTCATGGGCTGGCTGGCGCCCGAGGACGAGGAGCGCGCGCAGGAGTTCGTGGACGAGTTGGCCAAGCTGGCGGACAACCCGGCGCAGCTAACGGACGCGGCCATGGCCATGGCGGCGCAGAGCAGCGGCGACCGGCGCATCGAGGACGACATCAACAAGATGCTGGCGCAGGACGAGGAGCTCAAGGCCTCGGCGCCCACGTTCGTGCCCCGCAGCAAGTTCCTGTCGCCTGTGGTGGCCGATTTCCACCCGACGGGCAGCCCCGAGGGCCCGTTCGGCGGCGGCTTTGGCCAGGTGCAGGCGGCCACGTCACCTCCGCCGCCGTTACCATTGCCGCTGTCGCACTTGCACAGCAGTGAAGTGTACGAGGAGGAGGAAGCGGTGGAGGATGGGGAGGACGACGAGGACGACGATGAGGACAATGCTGCGCTGCAGAACGAAGACAGCTTCTTCTGGTCCGTGGCCTACGAGGTAGAGTGGACTTGGACCCAGGACTCGGCTGACCCAACACGTCGCTACTTTCGTCGGGCTGGAGACGCCTCGTTCTCGTTCTGTGCTTTTAGTTTGCTTCAGCAGTAGCGCTGGCTGTTGAGGTTGGTGCAGAGAGGAGAGAGGTGCAGGTGTCTAAAGTTTGTTGTTGTTGCTGTGGCTGTTCTGGTGGTGCGTGCGCAGCTCGTGAGCCACTTGCAGCTCAAGTTCCCGGACATCGACCCGAGCCGACTGTGCGACCTCTTGCGGCTGGTAGGACTGGACGTGGACAAGGCGCACGCGGTGCTCAAGGCGACGATCGAGCGCGAGTCCATCGGCCCCGGCCAGGTGTGCCGCCACTACTTGCAGGGCGAGTGTCGTCGCGCGGACTGCATGGTGCGTCTGTCATTTGCCATGCACGATGAGCATTGGGCTGTGTAAGAGGCGGAAAGCGTGCGATGGTATGGATGCTCACGAAGCTTCCGGCTCCTCTCTGGTTGCTGTCTTGCCTGCCTGCTTGTGGCTTTAGTTCCTGCACGACACGGACAAGATCACGTGCCGGTTCTGGCTGCGTGGCACGTGCCTGCAAGCCGAGCACTGCGTCTTCGCGCACGACTTCTGTGAATACTACTCGATGGACGACAACGCGCTGGGCCAGCGCGACTACGACAGCGAAGACGAGATGGAACAGAACGGCGCACCGCTCGACATCAAGCCGAGGACATGTTCCCGTCTCTTCAGAGCGCGACCTCAGGAGCAACAGCGCCAGCCTCGCCGCCGCTACCCCAAGGCAGCGATAGCCCTTCATTGACAGCAGCTCCCACGTACCCGTCGACGGAGGATGCTGTGGCGAATTTGACCATGAACTTCGCTCGAGCCGTGGCTTTGCAGCCAACGCCTGGAGCGACCGCCCGCCCTCTGGGCAATGGCAGCTATGGCTTGGACTCGACGCGACGAATGCCGCCTCCACCCCTGTGCATCGCCCGCTGTATCACAAGGCAGGGAGCAGCGAAGGGCTTGGCACCAAGTGGGTATCTACAGGTCAGAGCGTGGCTACTCAGTACCTGGAGCTGCGAGAGCAGGCGTACGAGATGGCTTGCGCGCGGAATAAGTGCTTCATGGGGGCTACTCAAGCATATCGCAAGTACGTTGCGCGTGCCTGCTGAGTCTGGCCGGAAGTCGATATTGGAACTCACCTTTTCTGTTGTGTCTGTAGTGGCAACAAGGCGCTGGCTAAGGGGCTGTCGAAACAGGGACACGAGTACAACGCCAAGATGAAGAACTTCCACTTTCTGGCGGCGTCAGAAATATTCGAGTCGCGCAACCCGCCCAACCAACTGTACATGGATCGGATGATGGATCTGCACGGATTGCACGTAGCTGAAGCCGTGGAGTTCCTCACACAGATGCTGCCCAAGCTCGCGGACGAAGGCGTGGACAGCATTTACTTGGTCACAGGCTCGGGGCACCACTCGAAGGGGCCCGACGGCAACGCGCGGCTGCTGCCAGCAGTCGAGCGCTTCCTGGCGGGCGAAGGCTACCAGTACACACCCGTGGCGGACGGCGCTGGCTTTGTGGGGATGCTGCTTGTTGACTTGCGGTGGTAGTCAAAGGCTGTACGAATGAGCAAATGCAGACAGAAAGAAAATCATGAGTGGCAGCGTTTTGTGTGCATCTACTAGTATCTAACTGTGGGGAGGGAGGGGATAGCATGGCAGCGTCTTGTTCATTCACGTGGTGACGATTACGCGGAGGACTAATAGGAAGGAAATACAGTGGATGATCGGAGGCCAATAGTCAGCTTGCGCACAAATTGCTGCTGTGTATTACCGCATCAACCTAGCCGGTCCTAGCAGGCTCTGCTCCTCCTTCAGCTGCTTGTTCCTAGATAGATTCTTGGAGAGCGGTAGCCAGCCTCTGTGCTGTACTTAGTTGTCGCGCGAGTAGTCGTGCATCTCCTTGACGTCCTGGTGCACGACGTGCTTGAAGCCCTCCGGCTTGAAGATGTAGACGTTGCAGATGCCGCCACTGTAGGCGTCGCGGTGCGTGGCGTGGTAGATGGCGCGCTTGCCGAGCTCGACGGCCTCGTCGTCCGTCAGGTCCCAGCGCCAGTTGGTGTCCAGCACGCCGTAGGCGTAGGTCGAGCCCGAGCCGACGCTGAACTTGGGCACGTCCTTGCTGGCCGGGATGCGCGAGCCCTCGTCGTCCACGTAGTAGAGCACGGGCTTGCCGTTGTCGTAGCCCATCATCATCATGCCCAGCGACATACCGTAGCGCTTGTAGTAGTTGCACGTGTTGGCGATGAGCTTGGACGCCGCGCGCACCGAGATGCGGTGGCGGTTGCGCAGCTCGTACATGCGGCACTGCACGGCCAGGTTGCGCTGCCAGAACTGGCAGTCGGCGGCGCCGCCGGCCAGCGTGGCCAGGATGTAGTCGTTGATGGGGTTCACCTTCTTGACCTGCTGCGACGCGATGAACGGGCCCATGGTCGAGCGCGAGTCCACGGCCACGACGATGCCGCCGTTGTAGATGAAGGCCAGCGTGGTGGTGCCCTTGGCAAAGTTGAGCGTCTGCTCGTTGTCCTCCGTGTACTTGACCTTGAAGTGCTCGCGCGAGTAGGCGGCCGGGTCCGCCACGGGGGCAGCATGAAGCCCGCGCCCAGCGCGTCGCCCGCGCTTGCGTCCACGCGCAGGTCGTCCATGGCCGCCATGTGCATGTTGGGCATCGCGCCGCCGTAGTTCACGGACGCGCCGCGGCTGCCGGCGCGCAGGAAGTTGAGGTTCACCACGGGCGCGCTCATAGCTCGATCTACTCTGCTGGATTGAAGGGGGGTTCCGGTAGAGAAGAAAGGATATCTATCCTAAAGTCGGGGAGGAGATCCAAATTGGTGCAGGTTGCGCGAAGGGCCGTGTATAGAGGGAGCACATCATGGTACATTGGTGCAACACCATGCGTGATGTGCACCACATTACTTTGTCATGGGTACTGCTTGGTACGCTGTACCAGTTCATCCCCGTGAGCCGGGGCGCTGGTTCTTGCTGGTTGGTCATGACTCTTTCTGCGACGAGACGCATTTGCATTGCACAGTAACACACAGTAAGCTTACACACTTACGTTGAAGGCGCCCAGAGCGTCCGCTTCGCCGCGCACCGATTAGCGGACGCCCTGGACGCCTTCAACCTGCCTCGTAATCAGCGGAGTAGCCAGGAGGAGGAGAGGAGCTGGGCTTGCGCACGTGGGTAAAATTGAGACGTTTGTGTCACCGTCGGCGCGGCGGCATGGAGATCATGCGTGTGACTCCAGGCTGGAGTCCAGCGCTAAGCTTCGTGGCAAACGTTAATGGAAACTTGATAGCAAGCGCATTAATGAAAACTGCTATACATGTACACTACCAGGCCTTCCGATAATAATACTGCAATAGTACTAGCACCATGGTAAGAAATAAACTATTATGACTGACATCGGCAACAGTGAAGTAAATTATTGGAGTGGAAAGTATTGTATTGATCATTACCTTCATCACTATCAAGTGACTTACTGTCCGTTCACCACCTTGCTGACGGTACGCGCATTCCAGAAGCGCCGATTAAGCTTCAAGAACAGTACCGTTTCAAGGTGCACCGGCAGCATGCCCTGTCGGTGGTTCGACAGCGTGTGCTTCGCGACACTGAACAAACGTTCGACAGCGTTAGAAGTTGGAGGGATGTGGCGCACTCCTCCAAACTTCTTCTGCACCGTGCGCTGCTTCTTCCTCGCCGACAGGACCTGATCCGCGAAGCCTTGGGGACGCCCGCCGGGGCTGGGAGCTGCGGCAGCGGCGGCGACGGTCTCAAAAGGACTGAGCATGAGCAGCTGGTCTTCCGTCAGCTCCTCGGTCTTTTCCGCCAGCGCAAGCACGCACGCCGCTTCAAAGTCTGGGTCCTTCACGATGGCAGCATCGGCTGCGAGGTACGTGTCGACGACGGGATGCTTCTCGACGAGTGCGTCAAAGATGTCGCGCACGTCGAGAAGCGTGATGCTGTCCTCCTGCAGCTTCATCGTCGCGCTCTGGAAATCGCGGAGCTGGTCGCGCAGGGCACGCAGCCGATTCTCTTGGCGGCGGGTCGGCATTAACGACACGATGTCGTCATCGTCCGTGTCCAGCGCGTCGCGCAGGTCAAAGTACCGCTCGAGCATCTTGAACGTGGAGCCCCATCGAGTCGCTTGGCGAAGTACCGGGCGCAAATTGGTCTTTTGCCTGAGAAAAAAGCAAAAACAGCAAAAAAAGCAAAACATACAATTTAGGTCAGTACAAAATATCACGATCACAAAAAGCACAAAATACGAATTACCTCAGTCGATTGGCCTTGTTCAATTCTCGCAGCTTTCGCATGAGTTGCTGCATTTGCTCCAGCAGTGGCTCGTAGTCAGAGAGATACAAGTTGACCGCCAAATTCAACCGATGGCTGGCACAGCCGATGAACGGCACGTGAAGCAAATCAGCCAACCTCGTGTTGACAGAGCAGTTGTCAGCCACGAGGTAGGTGATGCTGGAAATGTCCCGCTTGAAAAAGGGGAGAATGCCGGTCAGGAAGGCGACGTGGCTCTCAGCAGTCTGGTCCTCAACGCCGTCATCCGCGATCGGAGCCAATGCCAGGAGAACCTTCTCCGAGCGCTGGTCGTGCTCGAAAACGGCAAAAACGGCGACGTAATGCTCCGAGTGGAAGCTCCACCCGTCAAGCATGATACCGAAGTTGAGAGGGATGAACGCACTGATGCCAATCTCGACTTCCTTGGTCACCAAGAGCGCGTACTTCAACAGCGTCTCGGTGCAAATCCGCTTCATCGTCGTGTACTTGTCCACCGTCAGGTGTTCGCAGAACGAGAAAGGGAGGTTGCACTCAGTGACAAAGTCCAGCCAGCAGTAGATAGTCTGGCTCTTCTGGTCGATAAAAACGACCAGCGTGCCCGAGTTGAAGCCGCTGTTTTTCAGCGTGGTCACGTAGTCGGGATGCTGCTTCAGCACGTGGCTGTAGAGGTTCGAGTAGCCCGTTTTCACGTCTTGCTTGCGCACTGTGCCGCACTGGCAGCGAAAGTGCTCGGTGGGCTCATCTTGTTCGTCGAGGAGCGGAGTGAAGAAGTAGGAGCAGACTTGCTTGGTCGTGAAGGAGGTTTGAGAACGCATGATGAATTCAGAAATGATCGACAAGGTGCTGGTGGTACGCTAGAGTAGGTAAGAGGAGCAGCCTCTGCTGGAGGCATGCCCCGTGGCGTAATTACGTGCTATCTGGTGGCTGTCGTGAAGAGTACTTCGAAAACACTTTTTACAGTCTCGTAAAAAAGTGGTTTTCGTAAAAAAAGCAATGATGGTAATAACCTGTAAAAATACTTTATTGGGCAAAAAATGCTTTTTACAAAAATAAGTTATTTACTGAGAAATATTGTATTGGATCTGCAATACAATGATTATTTCGGAGGGCCTGTATTGTGGGTTCTACTCAAAATTGGACTGGGCGATTGGTTCAATCAACCGCCCCCGAATCGACCTCCCTGTCTAATATCATCAATTATGCTGTTTTAGAGGCTACTTTTGGTGGGTACCACACACATCTTTGGGCAACATATCCATCCTTGACGGCAAGTTGGCGGCACATGGCGGACACAGAAGAAAACCGCGCTACTCCGACCACGCCAAGAGCGCGTCAATCGCTGACACAGGGACGAGGTCAAGTGCGGCATGGCAGAACGCCTCCCCAAGTGTCGTCTGCGACTGATGGCTGCGCGCTTCCGTATGTCCGTGTGTCGCCATACCCTCAACGCGTGCGAACTCCTCCAACAAGATATTCTGCACGAGCCTCTCAAGCATCTCCATCAACTGCGGCTGCACGTGCTTCTCCACTGTGTCCACCGACAGCATCTACGGCGGATACACGAGCGTCGCAAGGGTCTCCGCCAACACCTGCTACGATGACGACACGAAGGGCCCAAGCGACTTCTCAGGCATCATTTACAGCGGCACCAGCAACACAAGCGTCGCCTGCGCCATCATCTACGGCATCTACACGCCTACATCAAGATGCACTTGCGCCTCCAACCTCAGCCGTCCCATCGACAGCAGCTACATCACCGTCGGCCGCCCACCAACATCGCCTGCAGCTGCTTGTTCGGCCGATTGTGAAAAGCACGGTCGGCCAGAGGGACACGTCCGGCGAGGCGTTGGACAACTTTGCCGTGAATGGGGCAACATTCCAAGACATCATTCACAAGCTGTGGCAGCAATTTGGCCCCCGTGTAAAGGGCCAAGCTATGAAGCAAGACGGGGTGTGGACGATCAGCACTCCTACGGAATCCTCCTGGAGTAAGGTGATGCAGTTTAAAGGGCCCCGGCACTTGGTCGACAGCGAGAAGACTGAGCAAGCGTGGAGCCGATGGGTTGTTTCAACTAAACGAGAACCTGTGCGTCTGATGATTTATGAATACGGCATGGCTATTACGAAGGCTCAGGACTTGGAGGAGTTTCGTGAGGCCTGCATTTGCCCTGCTTTCACGGATCGATCTGGTGCCGCAGCAGAGCGTTCCATGCGGGACGTCGTGGTACAGTTGCAGGATATATGGAGCGAAACATTTCAAGCGGATGCGGTTGTATGGCGAATGTGGGCAAACCATATCATGCGTGGTCTTGACCGTTCTACCTGGGACCGTGAGATATTAGAGCCGCCTCCGAGCCAAATTGCCAACCTGCTGAAGCCTGCGGATCTGCCAGTCGAGCGCCAGTTAGCAGGGCTATCGCGCTCGTCTGATCTCGCTCTTCAAGTCGTAAACGCAGCACTCGAAGACAACAAGAGGCTGAAGGCAAGTTGGAAGGCGCATGGTGAGCGCCTCGAAAATCAAGAGCAGCTTTTGCTGACCCGGAAGCGCACCATTGAAGCCATTCTTGCTGGAACGAGGCTACCATCGCTGAGTGACGTGGTTGACCCGCTGCCGGCGCTCACAAACCTTGAGGACATTGAGCATCAAGAGTAGAACTAAGTTGAAACGAAGATTTTAGTTAATGGCAATTGGAATGAAATGAATTCATTTCTACTTAGAGCTGTGGGTATCGTGTACGACTATCATTAAGACGCCTTATCGAAGCCATACAAGCTTCTAGTAGATAGCTTACGGTGCCATACTTCTTTCCGCAAATCCCAATACGTCATGACCATGCTCGCTGCGAGCGTCGTCGGGAAAAATGTCGAGCACCTGCCTTCTTTCCGTAGACATTGGTCCCGTAGGATCGAAAACGCCCCTTACCGACCAGCCACAATGCTCAAACACGCGCGCCATTGAGAACTCCTTGAACTTGCTGAACGTGTCAACGACGAACGGGAGTAAGTCGCGGCCGCTGGTCTCAACATAGTGCCGCTGGAATGACCGCTTGATATACCCAAACATAAACTCTATAGGATTAAAAAATGGGCAGTAGGCGGGCAAAAAAATCGGAACGACGCCAATACTCCGCAAGAAGTGGACAATTTCTGGGTCTCGGTGAATGGAAGCGCCATCAAGAATCCACACGGAATTCAATCCCGGATACTGTCGGACATTGCCACTCGAAGAGTAGGCAAAATCTCGGCAGCATTGAAAAAACTCGACACGGTCAAAAGTGCCCTGGGTGTCATAGTAGTCGATCAAGCCGTGCGCACCGATGAACGCCAGAATAGAAACCCTTGGCTTGCGCTGAAAGTCGCCTCTGATCGCAATAGTCTGGCCCTTTAAGGAGTACCCCCGTTTTCTCACCATGCCGCGGTTGTCAAACGAAACCTCGTCCAAGAAGACGAGATTACTGTGGCCCCAGTCTATCTGGCTTAGCTCTTCAACGAAGCGATATACAGCTTTCTCCTTGATGTGCATCGCGCGGCGTTCCAACACCTTTCGCGTCAACCCGCATTCGTGGATGAGCCGCCAAACCGAAGACTTCGAGATTGACAGGTGATGAGCACGCTTGAAGGCCTCCTGGGCTTCATCTAAATAGGCGAGAGGCTGCTTGGCGTAGAACTCGCAGAGCCACTTCCTGTGCCCAACGCTGTACTTGCAACGTGCAGTCTGCTGGGCGCGCTGATAGGTCCCCGTTTCCTCGTAGATGCTAATCCAGTTGCTGATTGTAGTCGGGGCCTTGTTGTATATCTTTGCAAGGGCCTTCCTTGTATACCCAAGGCAGTAATACCCATACAAACAGTGGAAAACCGTGTTCGGGTGGGCGTGCTGCTTCGTGACGGCTTCCTCCATCGTTCACGTTGAGAACACTGATATATGTGGCAACACAGCATGAGTACTACACACAAGCATCAATTGTATTGCAAATCCTTACCCCTTCAACGGGACGCCCGTGGTGATCTCCGCCGAGTGGCTCGTGTCTTGAGCTAGAGCTCGCAAAGGCTCCTTGCTTGTTGCCGTAGAGAAAAGTATTGACCAATCAGGACGCGCGGGCGATTTCTGGGCAACTTGGTGAATCGCCCCAAAAGTCCAAATATAGGTGGAATTCACAATAACACTACAGTAGCTGCAACGCCGACGCACTGGATTCGATGACAACAACAAAAAGCACTTTCGTTCAATTATAAGTTAGGTTGGTGGTAGGCAGCGAAGGTCGCAGCTACTGTAAGGAGCTCACATCTGCAGGTTGTCGATGTGGAACCGGATCATGTCGTCGAGCACGCTGGGCTGCGTCGCCATCGACTGCTGCTCGTTCAGGAAACTCTCGCTGGGTGCGACGCTCGGCTGCGAGTCCTCCACCGTCACAGTCTCGTTCAGAATGGACACGAGCTCATCGAGTTGCTCGGGGTCCATCGCAATGTCCAGCGGCGTCATGCTCGGCATGGGCGACGCGCCCGGGGAGGCGCAGGACGAGCTGGGCGCGGGGCTGCACGGAGCCGCGTCCACCGTGGACACGCTGGAGGCAGGCGACAACGGCGTCCGGAGCTCGGTCATCATGGAGATGTGCTCCGTGGCCTGCAGCAGCTCGTCCGCGCACGTGGGGCTGTCGTAGGACGCGTCGAGACCCGGCAGCGGGTTCATGTTGGCGGCCATGAGCTTGGTCTTGCGCGTGTCGAGCTCCGGGTGATGGCCCTTGATGTGTCGGTTGAGGTTGCCGGCCGTGCTGAAGGTCTTACCGCAGCCGGGCGACGGGCACACGTGCACGGGGCTGCCGAGGTGGAACTTCATGTGCTTGGAGAGCTTGTTCTCGCTGCGGAACGTGCAGATGCAGCCGGCCACGGGGCACTCGAGCGGCCGGATGGGGCCGTGCAGGCGCTTGTGGCGCGACAGGTTGCCGGGCGTGCTGAAGCGGCGGCCGCAGGTCTTGACGGGGCAAATGTGGCGCTTCTCGCCCGCGTGCTTTTTGAGGTGCTCGGCCAGCGAGAAGCTGTCGCCGAAGGAGCGCTCGCAGTACGGCACCGAGCACCGGAACACCACCTGCCGGGCCATCGCCGGGTCCACGCTGGCTGTGAGCATTGTCGTTGCGAGGAGGTGCCTGCGTAGCTGAGCTGAGCGTTGTTGACGCGGCGCGTCCAATTCGAAATGAGGGACTGCTGCTTGCCGTTGACGGCTCGCTGAGATGGGGTGCACGCGCCGCGCCGGTCTCAGAAAACGGCCAGCGGCAGGTCCGGCCGACAACCGTCAACAAACACATCAAAAGCCTGACAAACACAACCACGCCTGACTAGCACAATGCCATACAATTTTCTAGTATAAATATGTCGCATAAATGTCACATGGGGACGGATGGCATGGTGACCAGCCGCGCTACGCTTGGCTGGGCGCCCCTTCGGCGCCCCGCGGTTCGCTTCGCTCGCGCTATATAGATTCTCTCACCTGGCGAGTGCAATGCGCGGCTCGCTGGAATGCTCGACGCTGGGCCCGCCTACGCAAATACCGCGCGGCCCTGCTTCGCGGGCACCCCGCGCGGGTTTGCTTTGGCTACGCGCCTCGCAACCGCTCGCCTTAGTCGCCCCCTCCCCATCTTGTGGGATCCCGCGTTATGTTGTGTTTGTCAGGGATTAAGTTGTGATTATGATATTTTGTGGGTCCGGCCCCGTCCTTCCCAGCCGGCATCTGGTGCCGGCCGGCCGCCTTCAACAGCTTTGGTCGTCGCGACCACAGCGACGATGAACACGCGCTGGTCGGCAAGAAGGCTGCACGCCGGACTTGAGCATTTAGCGCTGAGCTCGTGGCTTGCTGCATGTAGCTAGCTAGAGGTGGAGCTGCTGATGGCAAAGCGCCGCTGTCACGCTGGCGTTGTGACACGTAACCCAGCTATAAATATCCGGCTAGAATAGCCGGCGAAACGAGCTCTTCTTGGCTGAGCGGGGCGGCGCCGACATGGAAATGGCTTCCGCGAGTGCAGAGTTCAGCCGTTGACACTCGATCGCAGGGCAGGGTGCGACATCCTCCTCCCTCCGCCCAAGACGCGGCAACAAGTCGCGCAAGCATTGTTGTCAAGCGGCGAGAGTTGTGCAGTGTATTATCAGTGCCAGACACGACGGGTCTCCATTGAAGGGGGCTGAAAGCCGGCAATACTAAGTGAAGCTTACCTGTACCTACAGAACGGCGCCTTCGCACCGCAGGCAAGACGCCGCAGGCAGCTGGGTCAAATCGCTCGCCAAGATGCTTGGCAAGCTAAGCAGCAGGCAAAGCTCCATCACGCCCGCCTCCATACCGGCGAGGCGAAGTCCCGGCGAGGCGTGGTAGCCCAAGACCATGCTGGACCTCTGAGCCGGGCGAGGCGGTTCGTCATGGCGGACTTGCCTTGCTGGCCAAGCTTCGAGTCGCCAGGATGGTGATCCGAGCGCTGGATCACCGCACCACAATCGCAGCGGCCCGCCTCAGGACGGCGCCGTCGCCGCCGCTCGCTCGATCGCGCGTTGCGGCCCGCAACTTGCGGATACAATACAGTTATTGATTGGGTCGAACAAGCTGCTTGGGCTCATGTGGCTCCACTCCGCCGACCGTCGGGTCGTCTTCAGCTTTTGCCACTTCAACACTGAGCCGGGCGATACGCTTTGTCCCAGGCGCCGACTTCTCTCGGTAATCTGCGCAGTTTGCGCAGCTTACCACTGCAACGAGCTCTCGAGTCACAGCGCTTGCTTGCCTGTAGACGACGGCGATTGTTTGCCGAGTATCCACCGCGCTGCAGCCTCGCGCCCGGCGCACGAGATTCAAATGATTCCCCGCCGCCTTCTCAGTCGCTCCAGGCCCACAAGTAGCTCGGCGGAGCAGCTCCTCGCGAGCTTTCTTGCCACGCAACGCCGCGCTGGATCGCGTTAAAGCAGTGAGCCGGGCGGGGGTAGACGCCTAGTGTAAAACGGTGCCCCTGCGAAGTCCCGGCAGCGCACATCACACACACATCAGTCTATCATTTGCCACGCCAAGACGAGCACTGCTGCAAGGGCGCAGCTGGAAGTATTGTACGATTACATTTGTCGGCTGTGGCGCCGAGCATCGCCTCCACCGCCGGCCTGACTCAAGACCAACAGCCGCAACGCGCCAATACCGTACAGTACTTGGGAGCGTGTACTGTGCTGGTCCCAGGTGCCGAGCTTAGCTGACGAGAAGCTGACGAGAAGTGCTCGGTGCAGCTGCTGGCAGCCTTCAGCCGTCGGCGGGAAATGACTCGCTGCGTGACATCAATTATTGTCGAAACACGCCCATGCACGCGGACAGCAGCTTTGCTTGTCTGCCCGGGCTCCATTGTGGCACTAGGCATTCGAAGATCCATCCACAGAGGTCACTCGGAGTGCATATCGGTGCATTGACGCTATTCAGTAGCGCTTTTGTTGTCGATCGCGCGACTTCCGGAGGGGCGAACTCCAACCCCGATGTGGGCATCCGTGTCCTGTTAAGTTGGTCGTTCTGCAGTCTTTGAACGCGTCCGTCGTGGTGAGTGAACTTCGTGCGGACGATAACAGGTACAGCATGTCGAGCTGCGCTCATCATTGCGGTTCACGCG
Organism: Phytophthora melonis; assembly: GCA_024211575.1. NCBI lineage: Eukaryota > Oomycota > Peronosporomycetes > Peronosporales > Peronosporaceae > Phytophthora > Phytophthora melonis. Next base: position 144,588 of record JAMXKT010000094.1, on the reverse strand, counting down.
ATCCATTTGCCCGTTTGCCTAGCGTGCTACTGCTCGGACACTTGAACAGCACTAAACACTGCACCATAACATTTGGAGGTTCTTGCGTGGTCTATTAGCTGAGCAGACCGCACGCTGAAACAGATTCTGCTTCCAAGCTCGAACACCAAAACGTAAAATGTCAACCCTGGCTGCCCACACATCGTGCAGTACTTCTTGTCAAGAAGTTCTTGAGCCGCTCACCATGGTTGTATCTGAGAAGTAGTGGCAAAATCGGGCTGCGTGTACAGGTACATTTCTATTCGAGCAGCTCGGAGCTGCTAGACATTGTCACAAACTGGACCAAAGTGCACACTAAAAATCAAGAATAAACCTTTTTGTGATTTGAGCAGAAAATAAACTATTTCTCTGGTCGACCGACCTGATACCTACAGCTCGAGAAAAAGGAGTTTCTACAGACAGAAGGTGAGAATCTACAGAAGCACGTGACAAAATACAGAAGGGGTCGGGCTATATTTTTCTTGCCTAATATGATTTGTGGTACCAAAACGATTCTGCAGGGGTACACTAAATCGACCGTGTTACCATAACTCGGTCGACTTACCGTGTTGCCATAACTCGGTCGACTCACCGTGTTACCATTGCACGGCAAGTATTGATCGAGCTGCCATCTCTAGGCTCTACATTGACCCAGTCGTTGCAGCGTAGCACACCAACACAGGAAGTGTCATGCATAGCGGTGCATCACGACGAGCGGATCACTCGAAGCGATTCTGTTCACACGTTGACATATTGTGGGATGGTCGAGCTCGACCATTCGCACATGGGCTTGGAGCTGATGCCCTGGTCTGGCGCACCTGGATGCGAGGTTGACTCAACCTTCAGGTGGCGTCAATGGCGTCAGCGCGCATGCGTGTACCAGTAGCTATAGCACGTGCTTACCCAGTACACCTACACATACCAGCATACCAGCCACTGCCAATGATGGAGTGGGTACAAACAAGCTGCGTCCTAGTACCCAATGCACTATCCGGTAAGGTTGTAGAATGCTGGAGTAGAGTGTAGCCGATAAAGGTGCAAGAAATTGCTTTGTACCGTACACAACGCTATCTTAATCAACCTGCGCATGGCTTGCTGTTAAAATCTGCAGTGTCCTCCGTTGATAGCGTTGGCTCTCCTCGCCGAGGGCACGCTAGCCTGGCATTTAAGATAGCAACGATGATAGAGCAGGCCACGAGCGGAGCATAAGTGCTCCTATTGCTACCTGACCGCTTGAATACACTCAATTTACGCTCATGTACGCACCAACATAACCTAAATCTGAATGCAGTATCGCACCCGACCGTAGGCCGTTCAACTAACTAACCAGACAGCTACATGTCCATTGGCTGGTATCCTATGCGTCACCCGACGAAGGCCACATCAACCAATACGAAGACAATGACAACGAATGGGGAGGGGGATTGCAGTCTTTGGCCGAGTAAATGTATGGCGATGTTTCACTTTGTATGTATCGTACCGGCCTCCACGTTAACCTTTGCTGGCACAACGTCTTTGTTGTCACAACTCTGCAGCCACGTTGTGATAAGACGAGTTTGCTTCACGCCTAGGGAGATACATTTTACGAAGTATGGTGGTACCAGGTATGGAAATGCAAGCTCCACACCGTAAATCATCACCATGGAGAAGCGGACCGGGCCGGCACAGCCTGTTCATCTGCACTACGCAGCCTACGCAGTCTAGAGGCGACGATTCTTACTCGCACACTGGCCCTTACACAAATTGTGCTAGGTGAGCGACTACACACGCTGAATGTGTACTACAGACCATCCGAACCTCTGCTTGCACGCCACAGCCATGAGCAGCAACGAGCACGGCTATGGCCTCATCTCTACTACACACACGCCCACGTTGCAGTCGTCCGAGTAGTGACAGCAGCAATCCCTCTCTTGTAGCGACCGCTGTGCCCGCGTGGGAGGAGCTGCCGAATATTGCACAAGATAGTTCCTCTAATTCTGTTTCCGCACTCAAAGACCGCGCACTACAGCGCATCGTGCAGCTCGTCGACGGCGTGAACAAGCTTCGCGGACCAAATTTAGTCCAGAAAGGTACCAGCCAATGAGCTTAGTTCCCGACACCAGCTCTGTAGTATGTCACGGCGCTCTGTAATTAGCCCTGGGTTTTCGGTAGAACGTACAGCATGCCTGTAGAAAAATCGCATGTTCTGTAGTTTGCACAGTGTTTCTGTAGAATCTCACGTTTCGTCTGTAGAAAGTACCCTCTCTCCTACAGCTCGGCAGCCGTGGTCTGTGCGTCCTGCTGGGCGTCTTCCTTGCTGGGCATTGGCTCGTCGTCTAGCAGACACGACAGCACCTCGAGCAGCTCTTCATCGGAGACGTCGTGCTCGGTGCTGGCGTCCAGAGCCAAGTCCTCGCCGATGGGGGTCACTTGGACGTCTACAGCTGCGTCGTTGTCGCTGCCCCACGCGAAGAGGCCGGCCGGATGCGCGTCCACGCTGGTGGGCGACTGATCCAGCCTCTTGGCCTCGCTCGCCAGCGGGTGGCCGAAGCGGATGTGCTGGTTCCGCATGTGGCGGTTCAAGTTGCCCGTGGAGCTAAAGGTCTTGTTGCAGTTGGCGAACTTGCAGCGGCGCGTGGGCGTGCTCATGTGGACGCGCATGTGGCGCTGCAGCTTGTGCTGCGTGGAGAACGTCTTGCTACAGGCCGGCGCGGGGCACGCGAGCGGCTGCAGCTCGTCGCCGTGCAGGCGGCGGTGGCGCGCCAGGTTGCTCGTCGTGGTGAAGCGCTTGCCGCACCCGCGAGCGGGGCACACATAGGGCTTTTCGCCCGTGTGGGTGGCCAAGTGCTCCTGCAGCGCGTAGCGGCGCGAGAACTGGCGCGGGCACTCGCCGCACTGGAAGCTGAGGAAGGACGCTGCGTGCGACGAGAGCGCGGTGGGTTTCAGTACCTCCGTCGCGAAGCGCGGGGTCATGCTGGAGACGTATTGGTACACGGCGGTGGACATTGCTGCGGTCAGTCGGTCGGTGTAAGGCTCTTGAGGGGTCAACGTTAAGTTGGGGAATGAGCGTGTGAGTGGCCAGCGCAGTCACGCGAGCTCACCTGCGCGAGCTCCACCCTCTTCGTGGGCGAAAAATTGGCGTCGTCATCAGCGCTGATGCCCATGTGGCATTTCGGTGTTCCCCAGCGTAAGACTCTCGAGGACTCGGCGAGCACGAGGTGTTCGTCGGACCTTGAGACGCCGATCTGATGGCGCGCGTCTGCGCACAAGGCGTCTTCGGGTGAGTCATGCTGTCGCTTGCATGGTGGTCTCGGCGGCGGCACGCCAGCGGCGAATCGAACCAAGGCAGTGCTACTGCAGCATGGTAGAGTTCTACATGTACACTTGCATGTTGCCTTGAACGGCCAAAATCCAGCTTGCCGCGCCTAATACAAGTACACGTGTCCAGCAAAACTTTTTCCTAAACGTTGCGTGCTTTCTTTCGCAGCTACAAGTGCAAAGATGAGGGGCCGCCGCTGCTGCTTCACTGGAGGCGGGCGCGCTTCAAGTCGAGTTGGGCCTTGGTGGTGCTCGGTAGCCATCTTGACGTTGCCGCCGCGAGCTTGATTTTCTCGCGCGGCGCGATCGATTTGCACGATGTGAAGCCTGGCGATCATCGCGGCTCTTGTTGGACATCAGCGCCAGGGAAGCCATTTCCGAGCGACGAGGGGCGGTGCCAGTCGTGCGGCGCTGCTTGGTGTCAAGTTATCAAGCTTCAGCTTTGGCATGGCGATCGTCAGTCAGTGGCGATGGCCCATCGGATGGGGCGCGTGGATACTGCGGTCACGCAAGTCACGCCACGAGACTCGTGTTGGACTCGCCGGTGCCACGACACTGCGCGCGCTGCCTCGGACGGCGCGCACGCCATTTAACACGCCGCGCATGCGTCACCACGGACTCGTGCAATGGCGACGCGAATCAGCCTCGCGTGCGTCGAGACCATGAGTCAAGACATCGGAGACCGTGGACGTCGAGGGCAACACCACCGCCACGCACGACAAGGAAAGCAATGGGTAAACACAAAGAGCTCCGTGAGTTTTGTTACGTTCATTCATTTTTATGAGCTTTTCTTGACAGTGTCCATCCTGCAGGCCGCACGCTGCCACATGCGCCTCTCTTCCAATTCTCGAGAGTGCACCTCGCCGCAACAGGCAACGACTGAACGACGCCTTCATCGCCGGCTGCCATTGCGCCATTCAGCCACTACCAGCGTGTTCGTCTAATCCGTCACTGGCGCCGTCACGAGTGCGTGCGCGTGCGACCAGCAGCAAAGCACACTTGGGAGGAGCAAACTACTGGGCGGCGGCGGGCTTCTCCTCCTCCGGTGCCTTGATGGTAATGGCGGTGGCGCCCAGCGTGATGACGCCCGCGGCGGCGAAGATGGCGTAGCTGCTCTTGGGGCCGTCCATGTTGTTGATGAGCTCGGGCTTGTACGTCCAGAGGCTGTGGCGCGCGGCGCAGAGCAGGTGGTAGCTCACGGGGAAGGCCACGAGCGCCTTGGAGGCCGGCGCGAAGAGCGGGATCGTGTCCTGCGCCAGGTGGATGAGCGCGGGCACGTCGGCGCCCACGAAGCCCAGCGCGCTGCCGCCCACGAAGGCGCACGACATGCCGACGGCCGAGAAGCGGTTGGCGATGGACGAGATGGCGGTCACGGGGAACGCGTAGATCTCCACGTGCGGCGAGATGGGGCGGCCCAGCGCCGCCTGCGTGGCCGAGTAGTTCTCGGTGCTCACGGCGCGCGCGAGCGTGGGGCCACGGCGCGCGAGGCCAGCTTCTTGCTCAGCACCTGCAGACTCATGCTTTGGTTTATGTGTGTGTGTGGGGAGAGGCGACCTTCTCGTGTGGAAAATGCGGACTGAAAGCTCTCGGCCGACGCAGCGCGCGTGGAAGCCCTAGACCTGCGAGAGCACATACCTGTTTTACTCGTACGTGTTTAACGGCTAGTTTTTGGTAGATCTAAAGGCAAATAAAGCCTGTGATAACTACATAGCCTGTAATATCGTATTAGCGGACTGCGCAAGCTCAAGTTGGGTCAGGATAAGATTGCGCAGGTTCCGGTGGTCTGTGTCGATGCGTTCTATTGGCTGAAAAGGTTGCGTTTCAGCCAATGCCGTCGGGGGACCCGGCCGCCGGCATTTGTGCGGTCCGCAGCGCAGGAAACCTCTCATCGCGATGCTGGCTACGACCCTGCGCCGCTCGGCGGCCCCCAAGCGCGCGCTCGCGCAGCTGCAGAACCAGCGTCGCCACGGCGGCTCGCTCCACAAGAACAAGCACGTCGAGGTGCGCGCGCGCGTCTATAGGCTGCAAGCTACAGCGAAGACGAAGCGGGACGTCCGAGACTGACCCTCTCTATTGTGTCTGTGTGTAGAACTGGAACAACTGGCGGGGAGACTCGGAGAAGCGCTTCAAGTTCGACAGCGAGTTCTTCACGTCCATGGTGGCCTGGGGCGTCGTGCCCTTCAGCCTCTACTACGTCCTTGGCTCCGACGAACGCGTACGTTGCTTGAGCTGGGCGAAAATGGCTGCAAATCTACATGCTTGACGGTAGACTGACTGTTATTTGTTGCTTTCCTGTTGCCTGATATTACAGCGCAAGCGCGACCTGCACAATGGCGTCCCCGAGAACTTCCGCCAGTAAACAGGCGGAAAGGAAACACAGATCGTCTACGCCAGCGGAGAAATGCGAAGTGGAGGCTGGGTAGACGGATAACGACGCTAAAGAGTTGGCTAGGTGGTGAAGCTCTCGAACGTCTCGGTGATAACAGTGTTCGAGACAGAAGGTGCTGGTCATCTACCGCCAGCGAGTCGTGCAGTCAAAAGTCGCGCTCGCCCGTGAAAAATAATCAAACTCTTCGGCTTCATTGCGCCAGCTCACAATCGCCAACTCCACAACCGCTTTAGCCAGCAGTAAAGTCTGTAGTGCATCGGTGATAGCCGGGTACAGTAGCTCTTCCAGCCTAGCTAGATGGAGCTCATGATTCTCTGCTGCTGGGTGCTGACCGTTTGAGCAACTTCAGCTTGGCCCCATCGCTACACGTCGTACTTACTCGAGCTCCTACGATCATCAAGTCATTTTGACGGACGTATCGTGCTCCAGCAGACCAAGCATGCAGGCGAGCAGCAGCAGCGACGCGGTGCTGGAGGCGTTCTACGCACGCGTGATGCGTCGCGTGTGTTCTTCCTATCGGGACGAGAGCGAGTTACCGGCGGACGAGGCCGTCGCACGACTGCAGCAGGTTTGCATGCCCGCTGTCCAATTGGTCTCAAGTGGTTCTGGGAGGTCCTTGACCTGCTCTGCTATCCACTTTCTGCTGTAGAAATGGAAGGAGAAGCTGGCGCTGTACACGGGCAAGCGAGGGCAATTGGGCTCAACAGGAGGCAACGCGAAGACTTCACAGGCGGAGGCGGTGCAGCCCTCCATTGAGGGCGAAGCGTCAGACGAAGACGACGACGTGTCGTCCGTGTCGTCGAGTTCGTCGTCGTCGTCCATCTCTTCATTGGCCTCTTGTTTTGCGTCTGAAGCTGCTGCACAGCAACCCGTAGGTCGGCCAACTGCGCAATTGGTGAGTGGCCGAGCGTTGGTGGTTTGAAGATTTCGGGAGTTGTGAACTAACAGGAAGGTTGATGGTGCTGTAGCCGAGTGTTGCGCCGAAGACGTCGTCGTCGATTTTCACCAAGATGGTACGAATAGTATGTGTTGGCTGTATTTGAGTGGGTGCGGCTGCGTGGGATTAACTTTTGTTGTGTGCGTGACCAGCTTGGGGGCAAGCGAAAGCTCCATCAATTGGATGGCTCTGCCTCGGATGACGAAGACGCAGTGGAATGGCAAGACGCAGCCGAGGAGAAGGTGACAATTGCTTTGTTTGTGGCGTAATGAGTGCCAGGCTGCTCATATTGATGCATTTGTAGCAGCGCGAGGAGCTGCTTGATGACGACACAGCAAACGTTGGAAAGTCGCCCTCGGTGATACTCGCCGCAAACGTCGATGAAGAGGCTAGCACGCATAAAGAAGCGGGGGAAGCGCAAGGCGTCGTTGACGTAGCTGTTGGAGACCAGGCGGGGGAGGAAGAAGACGGAGAAGAAAAGGAAGAAGGCGTTCAACAAGATGATGAAGAGCCGCCGACATGTCCTGCTGAATTGACGACGTCAACGTCATTGCTCGTCTCCGCAGATGATATAGCTCCTGTATCGGGGCTCTCGGGTATCGACCTGCCACTGCAGTTGGCGGCGGAGTATACCAAGTTCGGGCATCGTGGCATTCGCCGTGGGTATGTGGGCGATCTGCGCGCGATTGTGCTGACGTGGCCGAGCAAGTTGAGTGCAAGCGAATCGGTTCTCCCTGGAGAATTGATCTGGTGCTATGGGGAGAACGGACTCAATGATCACATAGGACTCGTGAAGGTGGTTTCACTGGGTGATACGCTTGATGAATTGAAGGTTGAGAACGCCAACGGCACTGTCATCACAGTTCAGATGCACCAAGTGCGTCGTTTGAAGGAGTTTCTCATTCGCAAGGGCACCGTCCAGCTCCGCGGTAGTCGGTAGAAACACTGTCGTGGTAGGTATTCTCAGAACCCCACGGTAGTACTCTGTCGATTCATCTTACCGGTGAGATCAAAGTATTTTTGTGCTGCCAGAGTTTGGTTGATCAGGTTCAGATATGTGAACTCCGTCGAGGACGACGCTAAGAGGACGAGCAAGGCCTGACAAGTTCCATTTCAGCTCACAACCGACTTCGCTTCAATTTGTTGAAATGGGGGCTCCAGGCCACGAGGTTGGGTGCTTCGGGCTCTCCGGGAGCTCTAGCCGTGTGACGCACCAAGGGCTGCTGCAGTATCGGAGCAAGGATGGCAAGTGGAAAGAACGCTGGTTCATCCTGGACGGAGTCAAAGCAGCGTTGATCAAGTGCAACACGACCAACCACCAACCGTCAGGCTCGTACGGCAGCGTGCTGGGTGGAGACGTACTCATCGCAGATGCGCGGCCCCTTTCAGAGGCTCAGAGTGGTGCAAGCAGCGATGAGGAGGAGGGTACAGGCTTTGAAGTAACCACTCAAGGAGGAGCTAAGATCGTGTTTCGGACCAAGTCGTTGGCGGATCAAAGCTCGTGGTTGTCTGCAATCAACAAGACGTCGAGTGGATTCACCTCTGGAGTCGCGGATCGACTGGCAGATCGCGAGTTGCTGGCGGGCAAGTACTCTTTAGTTCGAGAGCTCGGACGGGGTGCGTCAGGCATCGTCTCCCTCTACACGTGGCAAGGCAAGCCATTCGCGATCAAGAAGTTCGTCCCTCAGAAGGCCAAAGGCATCCCCAATCGCCGAGCGATCCCTGTGGCTACAGGACGACGGCCATCCGTGCAAATGAGCCAGCCAAACGCAATACCCGACGACGTCCGACGAGAAGTGGCTCTGCTGAAGAAGGCCAGCAATCTTCCGTACGTCATTCGCCTGCACGACGTGATCCTCGACAACGAGAACCGCGAATACTACCTGGTGATGGAGTACATGGGTGGAGGCACTATAGCGGAGTGGGACGGCTCGCGGCAGTGCTACGTCAGCTCACGAGCTAAGAGCGCCGCTAGCGGCAGTGCTTGCTGGCTGGACGAAAGCACCGTACGCACGTACGTGACGAACCTCGTGCTCGCTATCCAGGGCCTCCACTTGAACAACCTGGCACACCGCGATATCAAGCCTGAGAACTTGATGGCCAACGAGGAGCGCACGCTGTGTAAGCTGGGCGACCTTGGTGTTGCTCAATACTTTAAAGAGGAGAATGGCGAGCTCCGCGATGAAGAAGACGTTGAGGCTATTGAGCTCTGGGATATCAACCAAGGCTCCACGGCGCCTCCCTCTAACAGCACGGAGGGAAGCAGGCGGCACCTCCGCGGCATGATCAAGTCCACGAAAGGGACGTACCAGTTTCTCGCCCCCGAGTCGCTCAGTGGCGATGCCTACTGCGCCTTCAAGGCTGACATCTGGGCGATCGGCGTGACGATGTACGCGCTGCTGTTCGGATCGCTGCCGTACTACTCGAGCGACGTGAGTGAGCTCTTTGACAAGATTGAGAACGATCCGCTGGAGTTCCCAGCGTCGTGCGCAGATAACGACGCCAAGGACCTGCTCAGGGCGATATTGGAGAAGGACCCGGAGAAGCGCATCTCGCTTGAAGGCATCCTGCAGCACCGCTGGACGCACCGCAACATCGACTCGAAGAGTCTGCGCAAGCAAGTGAAGGCGCTTAAGCAGGCGCCGACGCTTTCGATCGAGGAGCACGAGCTGGGAGCGCGGTGTCAGTGCACCAGAGCAGGTTCCTCAAGATGGCAGCCGCGATCCGCCATAAAACGCTGGGTGACTTGGTGAAAGAAGGCGATGCAGACACGGACGCAACCCCGTTGCCTCAAGCTGAAGAGGAATACCGCCCCAATCCCGTCGACACGAAGACGGCCGAGCTCCCTCAGTGGTTCCAGCCGCATCGAGAGCTCGTTGCAGCCCAGATGCACTACGACTGGTGTCATGGCAAGTCGTTGGCTGGTTGGTCGTACGGCGACGTTCGAGACGATGCCCGCTTGCTTCACCCTTGTATGCTGCCGATGCGCGCGCTCGACGATACCGCCCGAAATCGCAACTTTTGCTCCGTGGACGAGATCATCAAGTGCGTTGTGGCGCTTGGAGTTCACGTCAAGTACCAGCGCCCAGCCAAGCAGAAAGCCCGCGAGGTTCCTTTCCCGATGGACCACATCCGCCTGTCATGGGACCTCATGATGCTCATCGACCTGTTGGCTGAAAACTCGCACGAGGTCTGGGCAACTGAATACGTGGCCAAGGGCTGGCGCTTTGGTCCGAGTTCGACGAGGCTGCGAAGACGCACCCGTCGCTCAAGCCGTACATGCTGCTGGACGAGAGCGACAAAGTTCTGACGCGTGAAGGCGTGACGTCGGTGCTCAAGTCATGCATTTACCTCGGCTGTAAGTTCTCCATTTCCCACCGCGGACTCAAAAGTGTCGACGTTTAAAGTGACAGCTTGAGAGCGTAGCAATGATTTAATCCAGTGTATGAAGAACACAAAGCTTGTCCTCTATCGCCACTTGCGAGCTATGCATGGACAGCCAAAAGCTGAGTTCCAACATCGATGTCAAAGTTCAATAGGTGAGTTGACCACTCCTTCAACACAAAAGAGGTTACCAGCTCCGATAGGAGTACGGGCAAACGTTAGAGAAGAATCAAAATAGTAAGTTAAGCATATATTCACTTATGTTGTTGCTGCTCGGTAGATGCCATTCATTGTGTACTACTACAAGAAGCATCTCGAGTAGCAGAACTCGGCGGCGTTGGTGTTGAATGCGTGTCATCAATCGGTATCAGGGTCTACATTACTACACGATCTCAGCCAAGACTTGGAGGGTATACGGAGTCCTCTTACAGCACTGATCTGGGAACTCAAACGCAGGGTCTCCTAGCGCTTTAAGTGGGTCGAGTCTGTTGTCGTCGTTCATCATCGCCTTGACCGAGCTCGGCAGTTTACGTATCTTGAGGAGGTCGTACTCGATACTGTCAGTGGTTAGAAGCCATTCGTTGTTGGCACCGCCTCGAGCCAAATAGACGATGAACTCAGCGTTCGGACGGTGAACAATGGACCGGAGATACCCAACGAGTTGTGCGACTGTGGCCTGCGGCTCAAACGACGTGGTGAAATCGCACCCCAGGCCGACGATAACACCGCGGATGTGGACCTTCCTCTCTTCCTGCGCAGACATCACGAACGGAGGAAAACTCAAAATGTTTGGGGAAATTGAAGCTCACTCGACTTCCGTCGTCAATTCCATCAATGCATCAATCCATCCTTACTCTTCCGTACCCTCCGGTTAGTCTGCCAAGCCGAGTGACCGGAGCTGAGCTGCGAACTGCTTGAGGACGACAGCGAGGCGGCTGCCGCCAATAGCGATACGCTCCTGTGAAATGGTACCCGCCATGGACATGTACGCGTCCGAAGGACAGGGGTAGTCCCCGGAGCTGGTGGTATTCAGGTCCAGGCCGCTGTACACGACCGAGTCAGCGTAAGCGTACGTCTCCAGCACCACCTCGCGCAGAGCTGAGTCGGTGACCATGGCTGCGTAGAACTCACTGAACGTCACGTTCTCGTACTGCGAGAAGTTGAGGCTGTCCGAGATGTTTGGCAACAGGGCGATGAGCTCCGTGGCGTTGCTCTGCAGCGTCGGCTTGAAGTCGTCGATGTCGAGATCCCAGTTGTTCAAGCTGTACAGGCCGCCGGCAGCGTCCCAGATTGCGTGCAGGTTGCTGAAGGCGCACGGGGTCACGAAGTACTCGCTGTTGCCGCCGCCGTCGCCCTCGGGGAAGGCCTCGCTGATGCCGGTCACGGTGTGCAGCGGCTGGTGCAGATCGCCGAAGATGTGGATGAAGTTGCGCAGAAAGAGGTTGGCTGCCCACTTGGACTTGGTGGTCTTGAAGGACTTGATGGCGCCCTCAATGACGGACACACGCCGTCGCCGCCCATGGTGTCGTCGAAGAGCGACAGGTCCGCGTCCTTGTCCTCCCACTTGCCTCCGCTGATGTTGACCGGGAGGTCGATGTAGTGCCAGTCGCTCATGCTCGTGATGGAGGGCGAAGCAGGAGACTGGCAGTACGAACTCACGGATGTGCACTTGACGAGGTCCATCCAGACGGCGGACGTCGTGATCTCGCCCGTGTTGGGGAAGTCCTCGTTCCAGCGACTGAGGATGCTCTCGATGGTCGCGACGTCGCTCGAGTTCATGAGCTGCGTGGCCACCTCGCCGACGAGCATGTGGCCGTTGTCCCACCAGCCGTGAGTCGAGGGCAGGAAGCCCGCCATCGCCGTGGCCGCGACAGTTGCAGCGATAAGCTTCATCACGGCTTCTTGGTCTGCTGGCGAAAGAGAGAATGACCGCCTTTGGTCGCAAAGGCCAACTAGCACAAAGTGTCATGCTCGCGAATCAATGGAGATTCGACGTCACGGTCTGGTCCTCCTGCGTGAATGCACACGGTCCTTGAGTAGCAGAAAGTGGCATGACCTGACACAGCATCAGCCAATTCGTGAAACACCTTCCGCTAGGTTGCAGACGCAACTTAGTGGAGACATCTCGTTAAATTAAATGAATACATGAAACCTCCAGAAAACGATGAAAACAGCTGTGACGTCATGGTCTCTGCGTGGATGCACTTCACCTTCGAGCTTCAAGCGCATCAAAGCTGCGTGGACTCGCCGTCGGTCTCCGGTGATCTTCCTCCTTGGGGCTCCACCGCCACACACCGCTCCATTCCATTCCGTCATTTGCCCGCTCGCGCGCACGAAGAAGTCCCCACTCACTCCGCGCGTCCACGACCAAATGCGCTTCCTCCGCCAGTTGCTGCCCGCGGCCATGGCGGCTCTCTTCGGGTCCGTTGTGTCGGCGTCTGAGCCGCGCTGCTTCCCCGAGAGCTTCATGTTCGGCTCGGCCACCGCCTCGTACCAAGTGGAGGGCGCCACCAAGGAAGGAGGCCGCACCCCGAGCATCTGGGACGACTTCTGCCGCGAGAAGCCCGGCATGAAGTGCGCCAACGTGGCCGACGACTTCTACCACCGCTACAAGGACGACGTGAAGCTCATGGTGGACACGGGCCTCGAGTCCTTCCGCTTCTCCGTCTCGTGGTCGCGCGCCATGAACTGGGACCCCGCCACGCGCCGCATGAAGCCCAACGCCGAGGGCATCGCGTGGTACCACAACCTCATCGACGAGATCAACGCCAACGGCATCACCCCCATCCTGACCATCTACCACTGGGACCTGCCCAGCGAGCTGCAGACGCAGCTGGAGCCCAAGGGCTGGCTCAACCCGGAGATCGTGGACCACTTCCTCGAGTACTCGACGCTGCTGTTCAACGAGTTCGGCGGCAAGGTGCAGCTCTGGACCACGTTCAACGAGCCGCTGTCCTTCGTGGGCGCCGGCTACGGCCTCGGCATGCACGCGCCCGGCTACTCGGGATCGGACACGCAGGCGTACACGGTCTCGCGCAACGTGCTGATCTCCCACGCCAAGGCCGTGCAGAAGTTCCGCGACCTCAAGGCCACCGACGTGATCGGCGACAAGGCCCGCATCGGCATCGTGCTCGTCTCGAACTGGTACTACCCGCTTCGCGCCGACAACGAGGGCGATGTTGCGGCTGCCAAGCGCGCGTTCGACTTCGACTTCGGCTGGTTCTTGAACCCTATCGTGAACGGCGACTACCCCGTGGTCATGCGCGAGCGCGCCGGCGACCGTCTTCCCAAGTTCACGGCGGAGGAGTCCGCGCTGCTCAAGGGCTCGTACGACATCTTCATGATGAATCATTATGCTAGTCGCGCGATCACTTCCTGTGACTCGGACGAGTCGAACACGCCGTGCTCGACGCTGCTGCCTGGTTACCCCGCCGACAAGGGCGTGGACGACAGCCACCTCATGCCCGGCACGCGTCCCGGCAAGCCCGACCGCTTCGGCAACAACTACTGCGAGATGTTCACGGGCTACCCGCCCGGCTACCTCGACATGATCCGCTACCTGCACTCGCAGGACACGACGGTGGACATCCTGCTGACGGAGAACGGCTGGTGCGGCAACGACGAGATCGACAACATGGACCAGCTCTGGTATTTCAAGGCCTTCGTGGAGCAGGTGTACAAGGCTGTGGTCGAGGAGAAGATCCCCGTCATCGGCTACACGGCCTGGTCCTTCCTGGACAACTACGAGTGGGGCTCGTACGGCCCGCGCTTCGGCATGTACTACGTCAACTTCACGGAGCAGACCGGCTCGCCCGACTTCTACGAGCCCAAGCCCACGGACCTCGCTCGCATCCCGCGCCCGTCGGCCAAGTGGTTCCACAAGGTGGCCACGACCAAGTGCCTCGACGGCTGGAGCGAGATCGACGCCAAGGCTGCGACCGCCTCGCACGAGAGCAAGTCGTCCATCTTCGGCATTGTGTTCGGCTTCGTCGCGCTCGCCGCCGTCGTGATCGGCGTCGTGGTGGTGCTCGTCTTCCGCCACCGCCGCAGCGGCTACGAGCCGCTCGTGTCGCACAACTAGGCCACCGATGCGCCGATGTGGTTTGTGCGTACGAATTTTGACAGGCAGACACGCTAACACGAATATAAAGAGCTTGGCTGTATAATACCGGTGTCTTGATTCGTACGTTGCTTACCAGTGTAGTACTACTGTACATGCAGCGCGTTCGGGCCGTCCGCATTGATGGCGTGTACTGTAGCCACTTCAACTTTGATGTGTGTGTGTGTGTCGATCTCCCACCGAAATGGTTTGAAATGCGACTATAGCAAATCCCTGCATTGTTGCCCTGCTTCAAGGTCGCCACGAGCTCGTACCCACCATCAAATATGCGTGGCTGAAGCAGCGAGCTAGCTGGCCGCTCACTCAGCATTTTGTGAGCAGAATCTCCTGGCATTCCCCAGTTCGCTCAATTGCCCCAACCTGCTGCCGGCAACTGATTCAAGACAATGAAGTGGACCTCCCTCCTCGGGTTCGCGTGCGGCCTGGCGACTGCCATGCTGTCTCCTGTCGAGGCCGCACCCGAGCCGCGCTGCTTCCCCAAGGACTTCATGTTCGGTACGGCCACCGCCGCCTACCAAGTCGAGGGCGCGTGGAACGAAGGGGGCCGAACTCCGAGCATTTGGGACGAGTTCTGCCGTGACCAGCCCGGGATGCTGTGCGCCAACGTGGCCGACGACTTCTACCACCGCTACCCGGACGACCTCAACCTGATGCAGGACGTGGGTCTGCAGTCTCTGCGCTTCTCCATCTCGTGGTCGCGCGCGATGACGTGGGACCCGGAGAGCCGCCACATGCGGCCGAACCCGGAGGGTATCGCCTTCTACCACGCGCTGATCGACGCCATGAACGCCCGAGGCATCGTGCCGATCCTGACCATCTACCACTGGGACCTGCCGGCCGCGCTGATGCACGAGCTGACCCCGAACGGCTGGCTCAGCCCCGAGATCGTCGACCACTACGTCGAGTACGCGACGCTCATGTTCAACGAGTTCGGCCACAAGGTCGACTACTGGACGACGTTCAACGAGCCGATCGCGTTCGTCGGCTACAGCTACGGGACGGGCATGTTCGCCCCCGGACACAAAGGATCGCCCACGGAGGCGTACACCGTCTCCCGCAACGTCCTCGTGGCGCACGCAAAGGCCGTCGAGAAATTCCGCGAGCTCAAGACGAAGGACGTTGTCAATGACAAGGCTCGCATCGGAATCGTGCTCGTGTCTGCGTACTTCTACCCTCTCGACCCCAACAACGAGAACGATGTCAAGACTGCTAAGCGCGCGCTCGACTTCGACTTTGGCTGGTTCCTGGAGCCGATCGTGACGGGCGACTACCCCGCCGTCATGCGTGAGCGTGCTGGAGATCGACTCCCCAAGTTCACAGCGGAGGAATCGGCCTTGCTTAAGGGCTCGTACGACATCTTTATGATGAATCACTATTACTCTAAAGCTGTCACTTCCTGTGACTCGGAGACGTCCAAGACGCCCTGCTCGTCGCTCACCGCCGGGTGGGAAGCCGACAAGGGGGTCGATGAAGATCACGTCATGCCAGGAACGATGCAGCCGCGTCCGGACAAGTTCGGTAACAACTACTGCGGTCGCTACACGGGCTACCCGCCGGGCTACCTCGACATGATCCGCTACCTGCACTCGCACGACCCGAGCGTCGACATTTTGCTGACGGAGAACGGATGGTGCGGCAACCAGGAGGTGGAGAACTGGGACCAGCTCAAGTACTACAAGGCGTTCGTCGGACAAGTGCACAAGGCCGTCGTGGAGGAGAAGATCCCCGTCGTGGGGTACACTGCGTGGTCGTTCCTGGACAACTACGAGTGGGGCTCGTATGGCCCTCGCTTCGGACTGTACTACGTCAACTTCACCACTGAAACGGGCTCGCCGGACTTCCAGAAGCCCCAGCCCACGGACTTGGATCGCATTCCTCGCCCGGCTGCGAAATGGTTCCACAAGGTGGCCACGACCAAGTGCCTGGATGGTTGGGACGAGCTCGAGGCTTCCGCGAGCAGCTCTACCGTGCGATCGGTGGAGGGCTTTGGGTTCTGGGTCGCCTTTGTCGCTATTGCGGTGGTCGGCCTGACTGCAGTTGTGGTCACCCTCAAGCGTCGCCAGGGATACCAACGCGTTCCCGGCACTGCATCAAACTAACCGTAGCAGCCCACGGCCAAGTACTGCAGACGGCAGGAACAGCAAGCAAGCCGATAACCACACGACACTAATCGAGTTTCTCATTTGCATTAACCCGGGGTACCTACACGACCGGGGTACGGGTACCCCCATTGAATTTCTCAAGAAAACGCAGCGCAGTGGTGTGCCTTCCCGACGGAAGAAGAGCTTCAACTTCACTTGCGTCCATTACACTTCAACCATCTGCAGCCCTAGCATCCACCGATGGCACCTCGTTAATGTCGAATCCCCACCGCAGTACAGCAGTAGCTCACTTTCGAATTCGCTGAGCGCCGGCCAACCATGCGGATCCTGGAGCACGGTCTCCGTTTGGCCGGTGGCCTCGCCGCCTTACTGCTGTCTACCTCCCCGTCTTCCGTGACCGCAGAGTCTCGCTGCTTCCCGGATGAATTCATGTTCGGCTCGGCCACGGCGGCCTACCAAGTCGAAGGCGCCTGGAACGAGTCCGGCCGCACGCCCAGCATCTACGACGCCTACTGCCGCGAAACCCCTGGCATCGAGTGCGCGAACGTCGCGGATGACTTCTACCACCGCTACCACGACGACATCAAGCTCATGGTCGAGACGGGGCTGCAGTCCTTCCGGTTCTCCACGTCCTGGTCGCGCGCTATGACCTGGGACCCGGAAACGCGTAGAATGCGCCCCAACCCGCCAGGACTCGCGTTCTACCACTCGGTCATCGATGAACTGAACGCCAACGGCATCACCCCCATTCTGACGCTGCACCACTACGACCTGCCCCTGGCCCTGCAGACCGAGCTTGACCCTCAGGCGTGGCTCAACCCCGACATTTCCAGCCACTTCGAGGACTATGCGGCGCTCATGTTCAACGAGTTCGGCAGCAAGGTCAACTTCTGGACTACGTTCAACGAGCCGCTGGGCTTGGTGGGCTACGCGTACGGCATGGGATTCCCAACATGCCTCCGGCCCGTAGGGGATCCCCACGGAAGCGTACGAGGTGTCGAAAGGAGTTCTCATGTGCCACGCGAAGGCTGTCAAGAAGTTCCGGGAGCTGAGAGAGGCCGGTGTCGTGGCCTCCGGCGCTCGCATTAGCATGGTGCTGGTCTCCAGCTACTTCTACCCGCTGGACGCGTCCAACCCCAAGGACGTCGCTGCCGCTCAACGAGCAATGGACTTCGACATGGGCTGGTTCCTGCAGCCGCTCCTCACGGGCGACTACCCCGCTGTCATGCGGGAGATTGCAGGTGACCGTCTTCCTCGCTTCACGGCCGAGGAATCCGCTCTCCTGAAGGGATCGTACGACATGTTCCAACTGAACCACTATTCGTCACAAGCCGTGACGTCCTGTGACTCCCCGACGTCGACGGTGGACTGCGCGTCGCTAGCTCCGGGCTGGCAGGCGGACAAGGGCGTGGACGACTCGCACATTATCCCCGGGACGCTGCACCCGAAGCCGGACCGCTTCGGCAACAACTACTGCGCGAACCTCTTCACCCCGTACCCGCCGGGATACCTGGCCATGATCAAGTACATGCACGCGCAGGACCCGACCGTCGACATCTTGCTGACGGAGAACGGCTGGTGCGGCAACGACGAGATCGAGAACTTGGACCAAGTCCACTTCTTCGAGGCGTTCGTGGAGCAGGTGTACAAGGCGGTGGTCGAGGAGAAGCTCCCCGTCATCGGGTACACGGCCTGGTCCTTCCTGGACAACTTCGAGTGGGGCTCGTACAAGCCTCGCTTCGGTCTCTACTACGTCAACTGGACGAGCGAGACGGGCTCGCCCGATTTCAACAACCCCAAACCGACAGACCTCGCGCGCATTCCCCGTCCGTCGGCCAAGTGGTTCCAGAAGCTCTCGACCTCCAGTTGCCTTGACGAGGTCAGCACCAGCGCCACGACGATGGCTTTTGAGGAGCCGACGAAGGATATCACCAAGTTGTTCGGGGCGCCTCTGGTCATGCTTGGCGTCGTAGCGCTCGTTCTCATGGTGGGGATCAAGACGCGAAATAGCCGTCAGATCGACATCGACGAACGCATTCCGCTCGTGTCGGCGAATTGATCCGCCTAGCAGCCATCGACACAAGGATACTAGTATACGCTAGCCATATAACAACCATTGTCCGTTGACAGACTCAATGCATTAATTGGTTATGAACTCCAACCAACCACTCATAGCTGCAGAAGGACTGAAGCCTACAGCAAGCGCGTAGCTTCGTTGGCCGAGCCTTCGTCGTGGCCACGGAAGTGGCGCCAGAGGCGGCGACCAAAGAGGAAAACCAGCACAACCACCGCCACGAAGGCCACAGCAGCAAACGCCACGATGCCGAACAGCCACCGCCACACGTGGTGACCACCGCGGCCGGAGCTCTCGGGTGTCGTCGCAATGGTCGCAGCAGCAGCTCCTCCCTCCACCCCCAGACACTTGGTCGATGCCACCTTCTGGAACCACTTGGCCGACGGGCGCGGGATGCGAGCGAGATCGGTCGGCTTGGGCTCGTAGAAGTCGGGCGAGCCCGACTCGGCCGTGTAGTTGACGTAGTACAGGCCGAAGCGCGACTCGTAGGACCCCCACTCGTAGTTGTCGAGGAAGGACCAGGCCGTGTAGCCGATGACGGGGATGTGTTCCTCCGTGATGGCCTTGTGCACTTGGTCCAGGTAGGCCTGGAAGTACCACAGCTGGTCCTGGTTGTCGATCTCGTCGTCCCCGCACCAGCCGTTCTCCGTGAGCAGGATGTCGGCGGAGGTGTCGTGCTTGTGGAGCCACTTGATGGTCTCGAGGTAGCCAGGAGGGTAGGCGGTGAAGAATGCGCAGTGCGTGTCTTTCAGCGCCTTTGACTGCGCTGTCTGGTACCTGGGACCGTCTGGGAGATGTCGACACCGCGGTCTCGCTGCCAGCCCACAGCAAGTTTATCGCACTCCGTCTTGGAAGCACTCGAGTCGCAGGAGGTAGCCGCGCGAGTCGAGTAATGATTGAGCATGAAGAGATCGTACGAGCCCTTCAAGAGCGTGGACTCTTCCGGTGTGAAGCGGGGCAGTCGATCGCCCACAATCTCGCGCATGACCGGTGGGTAGTCGCCCGAGACGATCGGAGAGAGGAACCAGCCCACGTCGAACTCCATCTTGCGCGAGGCGGCCTCAACGTCGGCAGCGTTCGACTCATCGAGGGGTACGCGTAGTCCGCGTTGAGCACGATGGCGATGCGAGCCTTGTCGTTAATGACTTCAGTGTCTTTGAGCTCTCGGAACTGCTGGACCGCCTTGGCATGGGACAGCAGCACATTGTGCGTGGCCGTGTACACTTGAGTCGGCGAGCCGGTGAAGCCGGGCGCCTCCCTGCCGGTGGCGTACCCGGCTGTCGTGAAGGACAGCGGCTCGTTGAACGTCGTCCAGAGGTTCACCTTGCCTCCGTACTCGTGGAACATGAGGGTGGCGAACTCGGCAAAGTGCTGGACGATGTCCGAGTTGAGCCAGCCTTGAGGAGACAGCTCTGTATGCAGCTCCAGCGGCAGGTCCCAGTGATACAGCGTCAGAATGGGCTCGATGCCGTTGGCGTTCAGCTCGTCAATGAGCGAGTGGTAGAACGCGATGCCCTCCGGGTTGGGCCGCATGCCGTGCAGTGCCGAGTCCCAGTTCATGACGCGCGACCAGGAGACGGAGAAGCGGAAGCTCTGCAGCCCCGTCTTGACCATGAGCTGGATGTCGTCCTTGTAGCGGTGGTAGAAATCGTCGGCCACGTTGGCGCATTTCACGCCCGGGCGCTCGCGGCAGAACCGGTCCCAGATACTCGGCGTGCGGCCGCCCTCCTTCACCGCTCCCTCGACTTGGTACGACGCCGTGGCCGACCCGAAGAGGAAGTCGTCAGAGAAGCAGCGCTCGTCCGCGGCGGTGACGGAGTCCGTCGCCGTCAGCAGCGCCAACGCCGCCGCCGCCGCACCCCCGATCAGACGGAGAAGCCTCTGCATCTTGGCGTACAGCAAGCCAACCCACTTACACGTGAAGCTTGTCACGCTTGAAGGAATTTGCAGCAATGCATGGCACCTGTGCAAGATTCCCGGCCGCAACAATGATGAGTGGCGCACGTGCCGTTGAAGTTGCGCAGGCCGCACCTTCAAGTTGGCTCAGCGCGACAATACCGAGGAGCGAGGCTTCTAGGGGCCCCCTAGAAGCCTCGCTCCCTAGTAGGGGGACAACCATAGATCATCACGCTAGAACGAAGTGGTGTTGCACGAAGCACGCTGTGCTGCACACACGTGAAGATCCCAACTTCAACTTGGCCTATACAAAGCTCAGTACTATCCACACCTGAGTCAGGGGTAGGTGCCATTCTATGATCAGACTTTTGAACGCCATTGCCGGATTCGCTTCGCCTTCATGCGTCTCGCCACTCGAGTCCTCCACTTGCTGGGCCTGGCCGCTTCGGCTGCTGTGGCTGTGGCCGCGGCCGATTCTCGCTGCTTCCCCGAGGATTTCCTCTTCGGGTCGGCCACGGCGTCGTACCAAGTGGAAGGCGCCGTGAAGGAGGGAGGCCGCACGCCCAGCATCTGGGATGAGTACTGCCGCACGAAACCAGGTCTCAAGTGCGCCAACGTGGCCGACGACTTCTACCACCGCTACAAGGACGACGTGAAGCTCATGGTGGACACGGGCCTGCAGAGCTTCCGCTTCTCCGTCTCCTGGTCGCGCGTCATGAACTGGGACGCACAGACGGCTCGCATGAAGCCCAACGCCGAGGGCGTCGCGTTCTACCACGCGCTCATCGACGAGCTCAATTCGAACGGCATCGTGCCCATTCTCACCATTTACCACTGGGACCTGCCGATTGAACTGCACACTCAGCTGAGGGAAGAGGGCTGGCTGGACACGGAGATCATCGACCACTACGTCCAATACACCACGCTCCTGTTCCACGAGTACGGCAAGAAGGTCAACTACTGGACGACGTTCAACGAGCCGCTCTCCTTCTCTGCCGGCGGCTACGCGCTGGGCATGGGGGCTCCGGGCTACACTGGATCGAAGACGCAGGCGTACACGGCGACGCACAATGTGCTGCTGTCACACGCGCAAGCGGTCAAGAAGTTCCGGGAGCTCAAGAGCGGCAACGTGGTCGGCGACAACGCTCGGATCGGTATCGTGCTGAACGCGGACTTCGCGTACCCTTGGACCCGACGGACCCTGCCGACGTCGCAGCTGCCGAGAGGAAAATGGAGTTCGACGTCGGCTGGTTCCTCTCGCCGATTGTGTCTGGGGACTACCCCCCTGTCATGCGCGAGATCGTTGGCGACAGACTGCCCCAGTTCTACGGAGACCAGTCCGAGCTACTCAAAGGATCGTACGATCTCCTCATGCTCAATCACTATGGATCTCGCCAGGTTACGAGCTGCAACTCCAAGTCTTCCAACAAGGACTGCGATACTCTTACTGTTGGCTTTGAACAAGACCGAGGAATCGACGATTCACACATTGTGCCGGGTACCAGACAACGCAGCAAGAAAGCCCAGCAAGACCCACACTGCGCATTCTTCACCGCCTACCCTCCTGGCTACCTCGAGACCATCAAGTGGCTCCACAAGCACGACACCTCCGCCGACATCCTGCTCACCGAGAACGGCTGGTGCGGGGACGACGAGATCGACAACCAGGACCAGCTGTGGTACTTCCAGGCCTACCTGGACCAAGTGCACAAGGCCATCACGGAGGAACACATCCCCGTCATCGGCTACACGGCCTGGTCCTTCCTCGACAACTACGAGTGGGGGTCCTACGAGTCGCGCTTCGGCCTGTACTACGTCAACTACACGGCCGAGTCGGGCTCGCCCGACTTCTACGAGCCCAAGCCGACCGATCTCGCTCGCATCCCGCGTCCGTCGGCCAAGTGGTTCCAGAAGGTGGCATCGACCAAGTGTCTGGGGGTGGAGGGAGGAGCTGCTGCTGCGACCATTGCGACGACACCCGAGAGCTCCGGCCGCGGTGGTCACCACGTGTGGCGGTGGCTGTTCGGCATCGTGGCGTTTGCTGCTGTGGCCTTCGTGGCGGTGGTTGTGCTGGTTTTCCTCTTTGGTCGCCGCCTCTGGCGCCACTTCCGTGGCCACGACGAAGGCTCGGCCAACGAAGCTACGCGCTTGCTGTAGGCTTCAGTCCTTCTGCAGCTATGAGTGAACGGGCAAACGGTATTGACTTCGAACTGCTTCATCATCTCAGTTTTATTGTAGTGGTCGTGTCGGGTCCGCCTTGCCCCCAATGCCGGCGTTGTTGATTAGCATGTTGATAGGCTCGTCCTCAAGCTGCTCAGCAGCAGCAATGGTGGAGTCCTCACCACTTGTATCGACCTGAATAATCTTCTCCACTCGAAGACATGCTCCGATCACACCGTGAAATCCATTCAAGGCATCAGAACGGTCTTGATCATCCCGAAGACTCGCATGCAATCACATCGATAACTGTAGTCAATTCATTCCTTATTCATTCATTCATTCCAATCTCTTTGTTAGGTGACCTGCCCACTTACTGTTCATCATCTTGAACGTCATCCCTCGGATCACAGCCGATGACTGTGATCCGCGCACCGATCGAGTCTTTTCTTCCCCTTCCAGCGTCGAAACTTCCAGCGGCATCCCATCCCTCATACTTGCCGCGCTTAAATGAAAAACATGCAATTCTTGAGGTCGTTGTGCAGCTCCGTGAAGTCGAAATTGGACGAGCTCGAGTTGAACGAGCCCACCGTGGACGCGCCGTCTGAGCCCTCGTTCAGGAAGAAGCGCGCGCGACCCGCAGCCAGATGCGCGTAGTACGCCGGCGTCGCGAACGACACGGAGCGCGTGCACCTTGCAAACGTGTACCCGAGATGGTACGTGAGGCGCTGCACGTCTTCCGCCGTCATCTTGTTCTCGTCGTGCAGCACCGTGTAGTGGCACGGGACGCTCGTGCCCTGGATACCGCTGTGGCCGTACAGGAAGAAGTCGAAGCGGTGCGAGTCGACGATCCCCGTGTCGATCACAGTGCCGGGCACCACGTTGCCCTTGCGATCAGCGTCGCGCGGGTTGATTGGGAACGCGCGCATGTGGTGCCGCTTGTTCACAATGATGAACGTCACAGGCGGGTTGTAGCCGTCCGAGATCATCTTGAAGGCCTTGCGCAGAGCACGCATCTCCGTCTGCAAAATGTCGTAGAACTGCCCCTCGCTGACACCGTCGCGGTAGTAGATCACGTGCTCGGGCTTACGGTTCGTGCTCTGGTAGTATGCCAGGAACAGGTCGCGCAGCATGTGCGGCAGGAGCTGGATGTCGCTCGAAGCCTTCTGCGCAGCCACACGCGCAACGTACTTGGCCGAGTAGCGATCGAGCGACGCAACAACTGAAGCAATCGACGGACGCGACCCCATGCCCGAGCGAGGATGCTCCACATCAGCACCGATGATGATCGTTGGCGCGTCACTCACCAGCGGCAACGACTCGCGCAAAATCGAGTTCTTTCCGCTCAGCTTCATGTTGATCTTCAGGCAGACATTGGCGCAGTACTGCGGCTTCGCGTTGCGAACGTTCTGGGACACGATGCATTGACTGGGGATTCCCAGCACCGTATCGGACATGCGCTTGATGTCACCGTAGGACCCGACGCTCTTATCCTGCTTGATCACCATAATGAGCTGCGGAGGGCCTCTGTTGCGTGATTCCAACTCCTTGAAGCACGTTTGCATGAGCTCCTCGACCTGGGCACCACGGAAATTGTCCATGTGGATAATAACCGGGTTGCTGTCCTCAATCGTCAGTCCACTCTTGCCCGCCATGTCCACCATGTTGCGAATGAAACCTTGGACGTCGCGCTCACCCACATTAGCCGTGATCACAACACCCCAGTTGCGCATAGTAGCACCCTCCACAAAGCGCTTATCACGCAAGTTCCATTGGCCGCCGGATGGCCGCTCGGACACGTTAGCGTACTGGACGTCAGGAGGATCCATCACACGGGCGTCCGTCGATTCCAGACGCTGCTCCACCTTGATGCCGAACGCCTCCAGGTATGGGTCGTTCTCGAAGCCAGCCTGGCGAACCTGGTCAATGATATTTTCCTGGCGAGTGCGCGGGTTCTGACTTGTCTGTCGGATGATCTCTGCAGTGTCCAGCTCGTTGATGTTTGGGCAGCGCTGTCCCGGCGCCACTTCGCACAGTTCGATAGGCAGCCAGTTCTCCTTGCCCGGGCGCTTACTGCCCACGTTCACCAGCGGCAACTGCGGGTACCTCAGGTTCATGTTGTACCGCTTGCTGAAGTAGTCAGCCACAGACATCGACTCGCCCTTGATGCTCACAATCGTCTGGTTGGCAGGCTGCGCACTGATACCGAAGATGGCGCGCTTGCGGTCCTTGCGGTGGGTGGGGACGACTTCGATCTTGCGCAGAGCACGCGCCAAGTTCTTTCCATCTCGGTCCGACAATCCACGGATGTCGTTCGGCGAGCGCGCGTTCAGTGCGGCCAGCACAAGCTCCATCAGCTCCTTCGGGGCGTAGAACACCGTTGCTGCTTGATCGACGTTCATAAGCACCTTACGATCTGCAACGCGGATGGCCTGGTGGTAGCCCCAGCACAGCTCCTTGCCGCCCTTGAGCGGGAACGTCTTCTTCATGGAGAAGAAGTTGCGACCCACAGCGATCAATCGCTGAGCTCCCAGGTGACGCGCGGTCACATCCAAAGCCTGAAGGACCGGCATCACGTTAACATCCGGGTTCGAGTAGTAGTCCGTCAGTGAGCTAGTGGCGATAGTCTCAGCCAACTTGATCTTCACAACGAATGTGCGAGGGCCTCGGAATGGACGGCGAGGCGCTTCGCCAGCGGCTGGTGGTGCAGGCGCGGGAGTCGGACTGGGGCCGTCCGGGTTAATGTCGACGAAGGTCTTGGAGTGGGCATCCCATGGCAGAATGGCAGGCGCGTACATCGCGGACATACCATCGTGGACGACGCGAATGCCTCCGAACTCGGACTCGTACTGTCGGAGCGCAGCGTTGATCACGTTGCGCACGAGCGAGCGCGGCAGCGGGCGTTCCGGACGCTGCTCGCGCTTCGGAGCGGCCGACACGTCGCTCATCTCCACGTCCTTGTCCTCCTTCTCGTCCTTGCCCTCCTGCTTCGGCTCGTCGCCCATGGTTTCGTCCTTCTGGTCGGCACCGGACGGGCCGTACTTGGAGTCTGCAGCAAGGTCCGGCGAGCGCTCCACATCCACGTGGTACTTGAAAATCTCGCCAGGCAGCGAGTCGAGCGAGACGCCGAAGTAGTTGACCTGGAGCTGCATCGACTTGCCCCCCTTCGCCACATTCGGGCGGCGGCAGATGAGGAACTCCTGCTGGAGCTCCGGGTCATCCGCGCGAACGTCGCGCACGCCGGCGCGACCGGTCCACTCTTCTTGCAGACGCGGGTCTGCAACAGGCGCGCCGATGTTCTCGTAGCCAGAGCCACTGACAGTGCCAACGCCGGGACCAGCTTCTCCACGGCCTCCGCCACGCCCGCCGCCTCCTCCGAAGCGGCCTCCACCGCGTCCGCCATATCCACCACGGTCGCCTCCACGATCTCCACCACGATCTCCACCTCGGTCTCCACCTCGGCGGTCTCCTCCACGATCTCCTCCACGGTCGTCACGACGCCCGTACCCTCGATCGCCGCCGCGATCTCCTCCTCGATCGCCGCCGCCTCCATAGCCGCGGTCCTCTCGGCCGCCGCTGCTACCGCCTCCACCGTAGCCGCGCTCTTCTCGGCCTCCATATCCTCGATCTCCACTGCTACTGCTTGCGCCATACCCGCGATCCCCGCTTGATCCGCCGTAGCCTCGATCTCCACTGCCGCCGCCGCTAGCACCGTATCCTCGGTCGTCCCGTCCACCATATCCACCGCGCGAGCGGTCATCGTAACCGCCGCCGCTTCCAGCGCCATATCCACGCGAGCGGTCATCGTACCCGCCGCCTCCACTGCTGCTGTAGCTGGCGCCACCTCCGTATCCACTACGACTCTGGTCATACCCTCCGCTCGAGCTGCCGTACCCCCGCGACTGTCGTAGCTGGAGGAGCCTCCGCCCCCGTATCCTGCAGAGCTGCCGTACCCGCTTCGGTCGTCGTATCCAGAGCCCCGTAGCCTGCTCTGCTGCGGTCATCGTACCCACTACTGCCGTAGCTCCCGCTACCCGAGCCGTAATCACCGCGACTGCCTTCATAGCTGCGCGAGCCACCACCGCCTCCATAGCCCCCGCCGCGACCGTAGTCTTCGTAGCCCGACGAACGCGAGCTGTAGTCGTACCCACCGCGCTGCTGGTCGTACCCTCCCCGTTGATCGTACCCTGGCCGCGCTGGTCGTACCCCTGCTGGCCGCGCTGGTCGTACCCTCGCTGGTCGTATCCTTGCTGCTGACCGCGCTGGTCGCCGTAGCCTGCGCCCCCGCCGCTGCCGCTGCTGCCCGGACGGTCGTCGTAGCCGCGGCGCTGGTCGTAGCCGCGCTGGTCGCCGTAGCCGCCGCCGCCGCCGCTGTAGCTCATGGCCGCTGGTTTACTTACTCTCTTCCTCGCTCGCTCGACTTTGACTTGGGCTTTGTATGCGCAAGTGCCACAAACAGAAGCAGCTCGAAGCTCTGCGCGCTTGCAGGCGAGTTGAGGACTGACAGTTCGATCTGGCAGCCCGCGTATCCATGAAAGGAAAGGACCGATTGGTCCAGACACCGCGTTTCGGCCAATCGCCGACGCGCGTTGCCCGATCTTGGCAACGGAAGGTTCTGCCGGAACGTTCACGCAAGCAGGCAACGGTATCGTGCCACCATGGCCCGCGCCGCGGCCGCAGCGAGGGGAAATAGCAAGACCACTGAGCATTGGACGAGTATGTTGGGGGTGCGGTGCGTCGTCGTGGCGCTCAGTATGGCAGATTCGATGCAAAACGTACTGGTATATTTTCATGACTAATTACCGCACTTCACAAAATTATGCCTACAGCTTGCTGGATGATTTTGAACTTTAATTCAGGTTTAACGTATTGTGCCTTTCGGTCATTTTGCCGAGTCCTACGTAGGACTTTGGAGGTCAGTTAATCTGAGGTTGGTGGTCTCTAAATCTGAGATGCAAATCTCGGACGAGTCCGATGAGCGGTCTCCTGGAGTCTCTCCGCTCAATGGTCTCCGGTTAGAGTCCAAGCCAAGCAAGCTTTGTTTGGGGAAGCAAGCCGTGCTGGAACCCGCGAAGGGCGAAGGGCAAAGACTGGAGTGTTCAACATATCGAGTGCATCGTGCATCCTAAGTTTATTCTGCGTTTGACATGCACCGTATTAGAGTCAGCTCGTATGAAAGTCCTGCCACAAGACTTGGCAGGAGTCCATCGTAAGGCCTCGAACCCCGAATGCCGTGAAAATGGGCGACATTCGGGCTTTCGGCTGTTTGTAGGACCTGCGCAACTGCTTCCGTCGGACTAGCAATTCATGGTCCTAATTCTCTACGAGGGACCTGCTAATCTGCTCCGATAACCTAGCCCCATCTTAGTAGGTAGCTGTTTTACACGTCCGATTCGCCAAAACAACTGAAAAGCACAATACATGTATAGTACGGAATAAAGGGCGGCGCACTATTTTTTTAGAGCGCGGTAAATTACGCACTCTATTTTTCTGCGGTTTTTTTTTGACATCGATCCTGGCAAAGGATACTTCAACAGAATTGTTTAGACTTTCTACAGGCCTGCAATGCAAAAGTACCACTTCAAACGCTGATGTGTGCTGTGAGGGCAGCCTTGCATACGCTTAGTTTACTTACCATTAAGAATCAATTATGGACTTTATAAGAGCATCTCCAACGGTAGTGCAAAACTCAAGGAATTGCACGATATTTGCACAATTGCAAAAAAATCATCCCCAACGGGGAAGTGATAGGGGTTCAGAAGTAGTGCTGAAGTGACACCTTGAAATCGATAGTGCAATTCCCGGATGGCGTAGTGATTATCGGCCTGCTATTCACTACGACCTGCCAGCTATTGCACGCAAAGTGCAAGGCAAAAATATGCATTTGCGGGCGCTTCCAGCGCGTGCACCCGTCCGAAAGAGGCACACAACGCTCTCACAAGACACATACTGGTAGTTTGATAGGTATACAGGATGAATAGAAGCGCCCGGGCTTACTGGCAGTTGCTATAGTATGTAGGGCAAATTACTTGCTGTCCCAAACCCATGCTGCAAACAACGGCGGGCTGATATCGACCTGAAGTGCCCCATAGTTACCTAGAGCAGTATGCTGGTGCCTTTGCCGCGGATAACCTTAGCTGCGCTACCCTGTATCGGCCATTAGGGAGGGAAGGCTACCCGCTTTCACTACGCAATATTGCAATACCGTTGGGGAAGCTGAACTATTGCAAATAGATTCAAGCGTGGTCGTCATGTTTATGTTGCTAATCAGCCATTCACTTCGCCTTATCACTTTTGCAATTTGCACTACCGTTGGAGATGCTCTCAACGAACGTAAAACCTCTGTATTCACAGGGCCGGTCTTAACCACTGCCATGCCATGCCATGGCATAACTCGCTGCTATCTGATTGGCCCGCCGACTTTAGGGGTAGGGTAGTAATGCCATCCATGGCAAAACCATGATGCCACAAAAGGTGCGAATGCCACTGTGCCACACTCACAAAAATCCCATTTACACGTCAAATTTCACCCCCACACTCGTACCGCCCCCTCCGACGTCTAGCTTCGCTCTCGCCCATGGAGATCAAGCTCCCTGTCATCCTCGTGTTGTTGCTACTGCTAGTGCTCCTCGTGGCACTCCCCGTCGACATGCGTCGGAAGTGCCGCCTACGCGAGCGTGTTGACCGGAAGACCTACGCTCAGCGTCTGGTTGACGAGGGTCTATTCCACAAGTGCTACAAGATGTCGTTCTCTTCATTCATGGCTCTTGCGGCAAAGCTGGAGCCGTACCTGCCCGTCGACGAAAAGCAGTCGCGTAACCGGACAGGGATTGAACCAGTAACGCATGTCAACAAGCTTCAGATGTGCTTGCGCTGGTTGAGCGGCGGGTCCTATCATGATGTACGCGAAATCGGTGGTGTAAGTGTGTCAGCCTTCTATACATCGATTCATGAAGTGGTGGACGCTATTATCGCTCATCCAGAGATTCAGCTGCAATTTCCTACTTCCGTTCAAGACCAGCGGCGCGTTGCGAAAGCGTTTGAGCGGCTAAGCAACTCACGTGTGATGAAGGGGTGTGTTGGAGCTGTAGATGGGTGGCTGTGCCCTATTCGAGTCCCGCAAAAGAAAGAAGTCTCAACGGTACGATCATTCTTCTCCGGACACTACCAGCGTTATGGTGTTAACGTACAGGCGTGCTGTGATCACTTAAGCCGCTTCACGGCTGTTGCTTGCTCGAGCCCTGGTGGGACCGGCGATGCGGTGGCGTTCCTAAAGTGGAAGCTGTCGCGGGTGGTTAATGAACTGCCAAATGGGCTGTATGTTGTTGGTGACAACGCATACACGAATACCAACCAGCTATTGACTCCGTTTCCCAGACCTGGAATCATTTCGGCGGCGCACGACAGCTACAACTTTCATCTTAGTCAGCTTCGCATTAGGATAGAGATGGCTTTCGGTCTGTTGGTTTGTAAGTGGCGAGTATTCAGGGCCCCGCTGGAGATTAGCTTCAAGCGAGTACCGCGAACGATTCTGGCGGCTTGTATTTTGCACAACTGGTGTATTAATCAACGCCTCTGCGAAAATGGCAACTACAGAGTTGAAGATGATGAAGAGCTGATTGAAGGCGTCGAAGAAGTCCGTCTGGGTGAGGAAGGTCCTGCCGATTTTAGCGTTGCCCCGCAAGATGCGTCGCACTATCGCAGCTTATACCAGTCTTCCGACCTGGATATCGACACAGAGACGTACAGCCGGTCGGAATGGATTCGCAATGCTATCGTTCAGCTCGTTGAGCGCAGCGCAATTTTGCACCCCCGCCGTAATAGAGATCGAAGATCTAGAGAAGAGAAGGAAAACGAGCAGTGATCCGTGCGGCAGACGATAAATAAACTGGTAATTAAAGTTTTACTTAAGCAACGCAATATCTGACGATGTAGAAGGCGATTTAGTCGGAGATGATGCTTTGGAGCGACACCTGGACTGATTGTACCAGTGCGATCTAGTACAGGCTCGCAAGTAGCGATTCGTAGTGCTGAAGTCGTTGCTGGTAAAGACTGATGCTTCTAGCAAGCGACGAGTCCACGCATCCACTTTGCTCCGACTTTCGCTGGGATTCCTTAACTTGATCAATCAGCTGGTGGAGCTTCGCAATGCGATCGATGAGCACATCTTCTTCGTGGGGCGCCGGGGATGTTTCAGCTATCGAGGGTGGTGCAACGACAGCCGGAGCTCTAACGAAGATATCCGCTATCCGGTTAACCGTCTTGAGCACTAGGTCTTGTCACTTGGAAGGCTTTGTCGATGGTGGAGGCAGTGCTGCCAGCCCCAGCGAGTCAATTTCGTCCTTTTCGTGCATCCCACCTCTAACGAAAGCTTCGAGTTCTGGCTTCTCCGCAACGCACACTCTAAGATACGCAACGTCCAAATCACCAGAGCAGAAATTGTAAAACTCCTCGGAGTTTTGACCCGACACGAAAAATTTGGCGTAGGCTTTCGCGTAGTTGCCGTACACTTTCTTCCACATATCCTAGAGCTTAGCAGTCTCATGCTCCACATTGTGCGATGGGTCGATGTCCGCAAAACGAGGGTCGTTTGCAGCAGCAGCAAAAAGATGGTTGTAATCGATTGTGTTGGTTCGGTGCTGAACGCCAACCTCTTTCCAAAGTGACGTCCTCTGGTTCACTTCTCCAGCGTCAATTTGGTCGCGTGTTGCCGCATCATCCGATGCTATATGCCGCTGGATAAATTGATCCGAGCACAGGATGTTTAGGAGCCGAACAACACAGTGCTTCGTCTTGCGCAGGCGAGCCTCTAAAATGTTTTCATCGTCCACCGATGACTGGACGACTTGCTGTGCTGCATCGTAGGCGCGCAGATGTTGGATCTGCTCCACCTTAGTCACCTTTCGCCCCAGGCGGAATTTCCTCTGAGCGCACTCCTTTCGAAGCTGCACGACAGTCCACATACTGTAGTCATTGCACGTCGGCGGCACGACCTTCCCAGGATTGCGGACGGTCCAGTTCGTCACAAGTTCATGTCCTGCAGCAGAGCCTTGGTCGCCAGATGAGGCTGCACTCGGCTCTTGTGCAGGAGGTCCGCCATTGACAGCGACCCCAGCATTGCGAGCAGCCCCAGCATCTCGAGCAGTCCCAGCATCATGACCACCGACCTCATACGCTGGAGCTTCTTCGTCATCCGTCGCAGGTCCAAGCACTCCGTCGATCGCTCGAAGCAGCTCCGCACTTGTTCGAGCGGGCTGGGTGTCTTCAACTTGGGCCGCAGTTGCCGTCGGGTCAGCAGCAAGCAGCGATCGCACTGCTAATGGTGCGTTCGCGACACCATCCAACGAGACGGCTGGTAGGCCAGGAGCTTCTTCAGTACTAGCGGGTGCGACTGCTGTCTTAGCAGGGGATCTGCGAGCGCGCTTGCGGGCCCCGAGCGTTGCGTGCGCTGCGCGCTTGCGTGTAGTGCCGCTCATTTTGATGTTTCCCTTGCAATGAGAATTTTCTATCTGAAATATTGCAGTATGGCACATGATGGCAACATTGGCAAAAATTCATTCTTATCGAGTCGGTGCCATGATGCCATCGCACGGAGGGCAAATGCCATGGCATGGCATGCCATGGCAGTGGTTAAGACCGGCCCACAGTGTACCGGGGTACAATCAAGTGTACCCATTACATGAAGAGTGACGGGTGTCACTCTCCCAAGTACATGGTACATGGTACCAGTAGCTCCGCAAGCCAACCATTTGAGTTTGTGTGGGCTTTTGTATAGTTAATTTGTAGTTTGTATTACGGCCAAGTTAACCCCTACCAAAATACAGTCAGTCTTATAACCTACTCCTTTGTAGCAAACCGTTCCCTTTGAGGCCGGGAACCGGCGAACTGGTGTTCGCCTGGATAGTAATATCCGCACGCCCTCTGTGCATTGTGCTGTGTGACCCCGTCACACTTGGTAGCACTCGTAGTCAATCCTACGCCTACGCGGGTAGATTGGTCTACCTGAATCCTCGGTGGCTCAGGTCTGTGAGCCACGATGGACAGAAGTGAGTTTCCTCACTTGACTGACTCGCAGTTCGGGTCAGTGCGGAAGATGGCGGGCATCTTCGGAAGTGATGCCCTCCGGAGCTTGGCGGCGGCGACGCCAGCCGAGCAGGTCGAGCGGGTGGGCGCGTTTGACGAGTACGAACGCGGGCTCATCGCTCATGTGCAGGGAAACCTGCTGGCTCAGATGAGTGAGCCCAGACGGGTGCAGCCTAAGCCTTTGCGGCTAGCTGTGCCTCCGTTCGAAGGAAAGGAAGGTGAGAACCTTCACTTCGGGATCCGGGAGACCGAGATCGCAATGAGCGCAGGTCTCATCTCGGCTGAGAACCTTCGAGTCGCCTTTGCGCTCTCCAATCTTGGCGGACGTGCCAAGACTTGGGCGTATACGCGCGAAGCGATGTCGCCTGGATGTTTCACATCCTGGGCTCAGCTGTGTGAGCAGCTTCGAGCCGCTTTCCTCCCGGCGAACAACAAGTTCCGCCAGCGCTCGCGCTTCCTTACCTGCAAACAAGGGGAGCGCGAGCTGTACGCGTACGTACAGGAGATGCGCACGTTGGCAGCCTCGCTGGTGGGGAACCCACTGTCGGAAGATGTCAAGATGAAAGTCTTCGTGGACGGCCTGAAGGTCGGTCCTGCGCGCACGCAATTGTTCCGTGTGCGCACGACCACTATGGAAGAGGCGATCCAAGTCGCCCTCCAGGAGGAGTACAGCCACAAGCAGGCTGGTGCTCTGGCTGTTGTACAGCCTGTGGTCACTGAGATCGAACCAGGACCCATGGATCTGAGTTCGGCTGAACAGTATTCTGTCCGCTGCTATGGCTGCGGCGGACTGGGACACTATCAACGTGTCGGCCCATCGCCAGGGTATGGGAAGAAGACCTACCCGAAGACCAGAGGGTCAAGGGGGCGCCGGCGCCATGCACCGTCAGGTGCTCAAGGGGGACACAACCACCAGTAAGGACGAGGGCCTTGCTGGGGTTGGCCCGAGTCTTTGTGATGGGTGTACGGAAGGTGTACACCACAGAGACCCGGGGTCCCTTGAGAGCACTGATGCTCGCATTGGTGAAGGACAACGGTGGGTTGTCCGTAGTACACGTGAGTGTACGGGGGTAATGGTATCCCTTGACATGATTGAGTCTGGGACGTCGCGCGTGTTTGCACGTCGCCAGATGTGTCGGTTCGAATAATGACACAAGTGCCAAGACTCTGCGAGAGTCGAAGCACAAGGGCAGGTCTCATTGACTGAGGCCGGGCCGAAGAAGAACCTTGGGGCCCGCTGTGACCCTTGCTGCCGCACGAGACGACGCGGGCAGCGATGGAACCGCGCATGTCCCCGGACATGGACCCGTACATGGTGCCGAAGATGGCCCTGGACATGGAACCGTATATGCCCTCGGCCTGGACAAGTATGGCTTGGCCCTGAGTGCACTGCGCAAGCTGCACGGGCTCTCGGTCGAGCAGCGCGACAATGCCTTTGAGGCTAAGTCGGCCCTCAGTGCCTGCCAGAGCATTGGTGAGCCATGTTCCCACCTCTGGCCAGACACAAGGGTGTCCGAAGGGACCACCAGGGCGCTGGATGCGTCCGACAAGACGAAGAAGAAGAAGAGAGGCATCACTGACATGATGGCCTCCGTGACGATGGTGCAGTGTATCTGCAACCCAGGGCTGTTGCGCCTGGCATGTGGAGCTGCCTCAAGAAGCAACTCCAGTGCTGAGAGTCGTTGCTCGGTATGAGCATTGACAAGGGTGGTGTTCGGTGACGCCACCAGGTGGGTAACCAAGGACCACTGACTAGCGGGTAACTTAGTTCCGCACATAGCATGTAATGCTGAGGAGGCCACTCAAGGCATCTCCGGCGTGGGTAACCAAGTACCGCCCAGACCTTAACTGAAGAGGAACGCGTTGCACGCGCTTCCTGTGTGGGTAACCAAGTACCACACCAGGTCACTCAGACCATAACTGATGAGGAAGGCGCTCACGCGCTTCCTGTGTGGGTAACATAGTTCCACACGCGTCACTCAGACGGAAACTGATTGTGAAATCGCATGATGCGCTTCCTGTGTGGGTAACGTAGTTCCACACGATGCGGTAAGGCACTGCATGAGCCTGAAGGAGTCACCCGAAGCGTTTCCATGCGTGGGTAACTTAGTGCCACGCACTGTCCGTATGGCCAAGACTTGTGATCAGGTCACTAGAGTCTCCTCGCGTGTGGCGACAGTTTAAGAGGCTCGTGACACCGTCACGATGTCATAGCCGCACGACCCTCTTGGAGGCTCCGCGCGGCTCTAATTTTAAGCGGGGGCTCGGAAGCACGTCCTTCCTCCAAGGGCTTTGCACCCGGTCATCATGGATGACGTTCAACTGGGTGTCGATGCGCACAGTAGATGTGGCTTGGGTACATGTCGTACCTGCGGCGATGCATGTTGCGTCGCCGCCGACTCGGCGAGCTTGGTCGATCACGACTGGAGTGGGTCTGCCGGAGGGCGACACCTCAATTGACCACATGCAGGAGCATGATCGGTCTGGCTGCGAAGGCCGCGGCCACTGCGCGGCGTTGGGGCAACAAGTGTCCAGGACTCGATGCCGAGATGGCAGAGTCTGAGTATGCCGCATGTGATGCAGCTACTCTCAAGTCAAGGAAGGACACGCCGTACGCTGTCATGGGTGTATTCACCCGCAGACATGGGTAACAGAGTACCACGTCAAGTCACGCAGACTCAAACTGCATACCGGCGGGTAGATACCAAGCCTTGGTCGACGATGTTGACCCGGAGCCCAAGCAGGGGAGCTTCTCGCGCCACCAGAGTCTGCTGGTATAGCGACTTGGTGCTGCAGGGCGGCACGAGTTGAGGCGGCCGGCTACCGCCTGACCCGCCGGGGTTCTAATCGTCAGTGGGGGAGGGGATCGGAAGTGCCCTTCCTCCCGAGGTCTCTGGCATGAGACTTGCTTCGTCGTAGAAGCCAGTGTAGTGGCTGCATGGTGCAGACACTCACGAAGTATTGCACGAAGGTGCTGGATCTGTTGAACCGCTGTTCAGGTCCCATGGGCATGATGACCGAAGGCCAGCAACGTTGGCAGTGGTCACTGCCACTGCTGGGCCGAAGCTGGAGCGCACATTCGCTGCGGGAAGGCTGCATATGTCGGGTGAGGGCATGGCAGCCAGTCTGCGACTTGGTCTGCAGACGAAGGCATGTGTACGTGTCACCATGCCGTAGCTTGATGCTGTTGCTACACTGGACGCGGTACGTCTACCGACCAGTTAGCTATCAGCATCATGCTGAAGCTCAACGCTGTTGTTACGCTGGGCGCGGCACGTCTACCAGCCAGGTCGCCATCAGCCCCGAGCATGGGTGTTATCCACCAGGACGAACCCGAGCGACAGCTCCATGCTGTTGCTACGCCGGGCGCGACACGTCTGCCGGCCAGGTAGTCAACGGCAAGGAGCATGGGTGTTGCCCACGCAGGGTGAGCCCGAGCGTGTTGCCTTTGCGGGCATACACACTTAGCGCGGTGCATACAGCGCTTGTAGGGCGCGAAGCCATACGGGTGCACGTGGCACATACTGCCTGTGAGGTAGCTGCGGTGCACGTGGCACCTGACGCGCATTGTGCGCGGGGCACTTGGAGTACGCGAGGTACTCGCAGTGCACGCGGC
Source organism: Phytophthora melonis (assembly GCA_024211575.1). Classification (NCBI taxonomy): domain Eukaryota; phylum Oomycota; class Peronosporomycetes; order Peronosporales; family Peronosporaceae; genus Phytophthora; species Phytophthora melonis. The sequence goes on along the minus strand of JAMXKT010000094.1, from coordinate 108,515 downwards.
ACTTGTCGTGCACGTGGCACTTGAAGTGCACGAGGCGCTATGGCAGTCGTGGTGCATGTGGTACACGACATGCCTTTGGTGTATGAGGTGGTACCCCCGTACACCCGTACACCGTGAGGTCCGGTATGGACTGTGTGCCATGCGGCCTTGCGTGCACACCGACATGGTGTTGGTCGCCGCGACGCATGATGCGATCGCTGGCGACGGAGGTCAGTGTACCTCGCACCGTGATGAAGTACCATCGCGGTACCTTGGTGTCGATGGAAGACACCTCAGCGTCGGCGACACGATGGCCGTGACGCGGGGCAGGACATTGGACAAGTCCGCCGCGTTGCTCTGAACGATGAGCTGGCTCGGAGCAGCAGCCGTAGTCCCCAGGATCATGGCGACGATGAAGCCCGGTGCTTCTTGGCTTTGGTCAACATTTGACCTCTGCCCATGGGTCGTGCCGATGAACTCGGACGACCGACGCACTGAGCTGTGACGAAGCGGGGTCCTGTCGGAGCGCTGTCATGGCCGGAGATGAGCCGCACAGCTCCTCTCTCTCTGTGGTTACGCTACGCGCTGACCGGAAAGGTGCCGTCCCTTGCGGGAGGTACCGCCGCACGAACGTGCCAGCAGGGCCCAAGGGCCATGCGACGCCAACTACTGGTGGTCTGCGAGAGGAACCGCAAGTTTGGAGGCACATGCATCCCGTGCCGAGGCACTCTGCGCCTGCTAGCGCTGTGGATACGGCCACTAGAGGCGTTGGCTTTGCGGCCAATGTCGCCGAGGGCAGAAGGATGCCGCACTGGGTGCCCACTGCGGGCACAAGTCACTGCGGGTGTGACAATGAGGTGCGCCAGCCTTGCGGCGGCGGCGCCCGAGAATCCGACCTTTGGGTGTTTGGATTCTCTCGACGCTGATTGGAGAATCAGATGTGATTCTCAGATAAGTGGGGAAGGATGTAACGGGGTACAATCAAGTGTACCCATTACATGAAGAGTGACGGGTGTCACTCTCCCGAGTACATGGTACATGGTACCAGTAGCTCCGCAAGCCAACCATTTGAGTTTGTGTGGGCCTTTGTATAGTTAATTTGTAGTTTGTATTACGGCCAAGTTAACCCCTACCAAAATACAGTCAGTCTTATAACCTACTCCTTTGTAGCAAACCGTTCCCTTTGAGGCCGGGAACCGGCGAACTGGTGTTCGCCTGGATAGTAATATCCGCACGCCCTCTGTGCATTGTGCTGTGTGACCCCGTCACACACAGTGACCAATGGTCTACCTCGCTGGCGTGGCGCCAGGTATCATCTTAATTACCGGATATGAAGCCAACGTTGAGACCCTGGTAAATATATAACTCCAGGTTGAGATAAATCCACTAATCGCGCTGCCGGCACTGCTTCCAACACGAGCGGAGCCGGCTCCGCGGCCTAGAATAGCCTCATTGCATCATGGGCCTGATGTCACGAGTGTAACTCGTGTACCCCGCGGTACACCACTCTCAACCGGATCTCCACCGGAATTCGTGCCGCTGCCGGACTCGAGACCAGCACGAGACCAGCACGGCGTTGCCGGACAGGAGAACAGCAACAAATCTCCGACAACGGACTGTCGTCCAACATCTATCTCTTTTACAGTTTAGCAGTAGCTGAATACGGCGCCGCCAGCGCCTTCATAAATCTCAGTCTTCAATTTTCCTGCTAGTGCACACCTTCTAGTTCAAGGATCAAGCCTCTCACAGAGTGCAAAACAATTTCAAAATTAGAGCGTAAGCTCTGTTCAAGAGACTTCAAGGAAACACCGCACTATTTTAACTAAGTGCGAATCCGACTAAGTGCGCATTCCGTCTGCGGTTGCATGGGGCGCAAGAAGACACCTCGCTGCACTGAAGAGGAGTCACCCAACCTTCGACCTCCCCGAGCACCTCGCATCGACGACGCCAACGCAGATATGCCTGCCCAGAACCTGGACGAGCCAAGTCAGGCCGGCTTGGGCCGCGAGCAACAAGCCAACATGGGCCAGGAGCCGCCTGCCCAGCAAAGACAAGTGCCTCCTACTCAGCAAGGACAAGCTCCACCTGTGCAGCATGGGCCAGCGCCACCTGCAGCACCAATGCTATCTCAATCTTCGCCAACCACGGACCAGATCCTGGCCGAGCTTGTGCGAATGATGGGCGTGCAGCAAACCGCCTTCCAGACAAGCAATGCTCCGATGCAGGCCTTCATGCTTCAACAGGCGCAGTTCCAGCAAGCAATGTATGAGCAACAGGCGCGTACCAACAATCAAAAGCAGAAGGCGAACCCTCCTCGCTTCTACGGCCAACCCAATGAAGACTTGGAACTCTGGCTGTTCCACATCGAGGAGCACTTTGCCATGTATGCAGACCTCCGCGCGAGCGAAGACTCACGATTCGTGGATATAGGATTACCTTTTCTGGGTACCGACGTGATGTCGTGGTACCGCAAGTTTCAGTTCTCGCTGGGCGACTCACCTCGCACCTGGACTCTGTTCAAGGAGCAGATCCGAGCGCGTTTTCGGGAGAGCGACTTCGAGTACAAGTTGCTGACGAAGATGTACGAACTACAGCCAACCGGTTCGCAGCAGGAGTACACGACGAAGTTCATGCAATACTTGTCAATGTCGAGTCCGGACTTGTGCGACCAGGCCAAGCGCTGGTTCTACCAGCAGAACCTGCGGCCCGACACCAGCGCATACGTCTCGCAGAACATCCCGGAGGACCTTCAAAAGACGATGGAGTACGCTCAGCGGTTCGAAGATTCTCGCAAGAGCAGTCGTCCCAAGCTCGCACAGTCTCCCGCCACCGCCACCCCAGCGCGTAAGGATGGCCGGGGCCAGTTCAACCACAACAAACCGCCAGGCGGCAGACCCGGTGGTCAACCTGCGGGACCAACACCTCTGCTTCTGCCAGCTGCTGCGTCCAGCGCGTCCTCATTTACACCCACTTGTCGTAAGTGCGGTGCCTTGGGGCACAAGGCGCCAGATTGCCCGACTCGGGGCACTGGCACCTCTCAAAAAAACTATGTGACTCGGCGGGTTGGCGACCTGTCGAGAACGCTGCTCCTGTCCCCGCCGTACGACAGCGCAGCCAGCCTCCGGCGCCCGCAAGGCCATGGCGCATGTGAAGGCCAAGGCTAAGAAGGCTCACCGGATTCTAAAACTGTACGGCTATTTGGAGCTACCGGCCACTGTGAAGGACCGGCAAATCTCAACCTTTATCGACTCTGGAGCCTCGTTCAATGCAATCAGTCCGAAGCTCGCAGAACAGTTGGGCACCCGAGTAATTGAGCGTCAGCGACCACTCCGAATGAAGCTGACCGCAGGCAAGTCCTGCCTCGTTCCCCGGCGCTAGACGACTGTCTCGATCAAGATCCCTAATTGTCCTGTTTATCAATCGCGTATGCTCGTGATGGAAGTCCCAGAAGAACGAGATGTTCTGCTTGGGATGCCGTGGCTGGTGAAGATGAACCCGTGCATCAACTGGGCAACGCGTACAATTTCCCTTCGATCATCCGAAAAAGAAGAAAAAGAAGTGTTGAGTGTCGCGTTCCACCCCTGCGTTCCAGCGCGAAAGGCACATGTAGCTGGGTCGCACCGTGTAGCATCCGCGTCCAAACCGACTCGACACCTACGTGAGGAAGAGCTGCTTCAGCATTACTACCAGCATGGCCATAAGGGCAAGAACGGGGCCACACGACTCGTCCTGGTGCGGAAGCTGCTCAAGCTGCTCAAGGAAGCAGACAACGAGTACTGCTTCGTGATGATGCCTAATGCCAGTGATGACAAGGCAGAGGCTGCATGGCAAAGGCTCGAAGGCACGGCTGTATGACCGATGTTGCAGCAGTTCAAAGGGCTGGTGTTCCGATCTGTGCTTCCTGACGTGCCGCCATCCCGCCAGAGCGACATGGATGCAACGATCGAAGTCGCACACTCGGTTCCTGTCCATCGCAAACAATTTCCATTATCGGCTGAGCAGAAGGCAGCAATTCAAGCTTGGTCACGAGAAATGCTCGCCACTGGTATAATTCGACCCTCATCGTCGCCCTACTGCTCTCCCACCTTTTGCGTTCGGAAGAAGAGCGGTGAGTGGAGGATTGTCCACGATTTCAGGGGTATGAATGCCAAGGTGCGGGTTCCAGCCAACCCCATCCCGAGGATGGACGACATTCTACGTGAACTGGCGCGTGGGCGTATCTTCTCCTCGATGGATCAACTATGGGGCTTCTTTCCCAGTAAAACTGCGCGAAGATGCTATCCCGTATACTGCCTTCGCCACCCCGGACGGACTCTTCGAGTATCTCGTTACACCCATGGGGGTGGCAAGCAGTCCGTCCTGTTTCAACCGCCTGGTCCAGTCGGTCTTCGCAGACTACAGCGAATTCTGCCGTACGTACTTCGACGACCTGTTCGTGTTCACCCCGACCGACAATATGGACGATCATCTGAAAGCGCTGGAGAAGGTGCTACAGCGCTGTGCCGATGAGCATCACTTCGTCAAGATTGAGAAGTGTGTGTTTTGCTCGCCTGAAATCCCGTGCCTCACTATCCGCGATTGGCCCCTTCCTACCACAAAACGGGAGCTTCAATCTTTCCTGGGCACTTGCGTGTACGTCATGCGCTTTTGTCCCGGGTTTGCGGATCACATCGAGCTGTTGACCGAAATGACGAAGGACAAGAGGCCGCGTGATGAAGTCCACTTCGATGAGCAGCAACTTACAGCATTTTCGGAGTTGAAGAGCAAGCTCGCTTCTCATCCGGTGCTTGCGCATCCTGATTTCGACATACCATTCCACGTCAGCGTTATGCCTCCGACTTTGCGGTCGGTGGCTACTTGTTTCAGCTGGCCGACGATGGATCTGAGCGAATCATCGCTTACGGAGGGCGCAAACTATCACGCGCAGAGCTGGCCTACCCCACGAGGGCGAAGGAGTTGCTGGTAGCACTGCTCCATCACCTTGGCCCTTATTATTGGCCAAAACTGATCCAATCACATTCGCGTCAGCCTCCACGGCTGAGGCATGTGACATGATTACGTCATTCGCGTTCCTTCGGACCGGGGACACTCCCACAATCAGATTCGCGTCAGCCTCCACACCTGAGGCGTGTGCCATGATTACATCATCCGCGTCCCTTCGGACCGGAGACACGCCTACAATCAGATTCGCGTCAGCCTTTGTAATGAAGGACTCCGCCAATAACATGCGTCGAGGTGAAGATGGCGTGTCGGTTCCGGGAACCGACGCTACAGGCGGTGCGGACGGTTGCAAACGTCCCGCACCGGAAAAACTTGCATGCTGTCGTGCAGCCGGGCTGCACGACGAAGCGCCGTGCGACCAAGCCGGGCTTGAAGCTGGACGAGGTCAAGGACCAAGCGGAGCCGGGCTCCACAAGACAAGAAGACGGCGCATGCGAAGGTCGCTGCAAGGGCCGAGACGCTACAAGAGATGTCTGCCGGGCAGACGAAGGCTGAGAAGCCGGACGTCGAGACGTTGAACGTCTTGACGCGTACCTGCGCCGGGTTCCAGTACAGAGAGATGCCCTCGCTAATCCTCCGACGCGAACGTCAGAGTTGACTTCGCTTCCAGTCATGAGCTGGAAGCGCTTCACGCGTGACTTCCACGTTGGACGCATCGAGCAAATATGCATTCTCTCGGACGCCGAGAGAACGAAGAGCGAGAATGAGAAACTGAGGCAGTTCTTCATGAAGAGCACCACTGAGAGTGAAGACACTCTCAGTGCCAAGACGAAGAAGGAACGCTTTGAAGAGCAGAGCTGGGACTCGCTGAAGACGAGTCCCTACTACGAGATTCTAGGGGAGTACGCGGGCGTACTTCCGGAAGAGATCCCTGCGGAGCTTCCGCAGGTCAAGGGCATTCAGCACGAGATTGATCTCGTGCTGGGCACGAAATACTGTGCCACGCGGCAGTGGCCACTGCCGCGAGAACAGGTCAAGGCGATCGACGACTTCTTCGAAAGTCGTCGCAAAGCTGAACAAGTGCGGGAATCGAAGTCCCCGCACAGTGCTCCGACGTTCTGTGTCAAGAAGCCACAGGGCGGCTGGCGCATCGTTCATGCGTACAACAAGCTGAACGATGCGACAATACCGGCGCAGACACCGATACCTCGAAAAGATGTTACCATCGATTCGATGGCCAGGAGCACCATCTACAGTGCTCTTGATCTGCGCGATGGGTTCTATCAGATCCTAATGCGTGAGAGCTATATCCCTCTCACGGCTGTGAGCACGCCGAGTGGCATGCTCTGGGAGTGGCTAGTGATGCCACAGGGTCTGAAAAACGCCCCTGCAACCTTCAACAGGTGCGTGACGCACTTGTTGCGCTCGGTGCGCGACTTCACACCGAGCTACTTCGATGACGTGTTCGTCCACAGCCGTGCTGCGGACGGGATGAGCGACGTTGAGATGCACAAGGTGCATCTCCGGAAGCTGCTTGCGCTCTTGCGCAAGCACAAGCTCTACGCGAACCTGAAGAAGTGCATCTTCGGGGCGAGCGAGATACCCGTGCTCGGGTGTCTTGTTGGTAAGCATGGTGTCCGCCGTGACCCTGAAAAGGTCAGAGTGATCAACGAGTGGCCGACACCGTCGAACGTCAAGGAACTGCGGCAGTTCCTTGGCTTGGCCACGTACTTGTGCAAGTATGTGAAGGACTACGCGGGCACGATACACCCGCTGTCACAGCTCCTGAAGAAGGATGCCGAGTGGAATTGGACTGCTGACTGTCAGCAGGCCTTCGATGCAGTCAAGCGGGGCTTGACCGAGGCGCCGATCTTGGCGGTGGCCGACCAAGATCGCCCATTCCACGTTGTGTGTGACGCATCCGACTTTGCGATCGGATGTGCGTTGATGCAGCACGATCACGAGGGTCGTGATCGTGTCGTCTACTACCAATCGCGTCAGCTGAAGCCTGCAGAGTGCAACTACCCGGTGCATGACAAGGAGCTCCTTGCCATGAAGTATGCACTCGCGAAGTTCCGAGTGTACTTACTCGGAAGCAAACCCTTCGTGGTCTACACAGACCACGCTTCATTGTGTACGGCTGTCAAGTCGCCACACATCTCGCAACGTATGGCGAGGTGGCTTTCGTTCTTTGCGGAATACAACTTCCGGGTTGAGTACACACCCGGAAGACTTAATGTGGTGGCCGACGCGTTATCGCGTCGACCTGACTACGCTTCAGCTGATGCAAACGTCAATGCCATTGACGTCATGCAATCGAGCACTCCCACGTCGCCGCTGTTGGACGACGTGAAGACCGCGTTCGCGGACGACGCGGACGCGAAGCTCTTGCTGGCCTACGGCTCAGCGCCTTCTGACAAAGCTCGTCATAAGCTGCCGAAGCATCTTCGTGCTCGTGCACACCGTTACTGGGTGCACGACGGGTTACTCCTCTACGACAGCGCGGACCGTGTTGTCGTGCCCAATGACCATGACCTGCGACTCAAGATCATGTATGAGTATCACGATGCACCGACTGCGGGGCATCCGGGCCGTGAAAACACATACCTTCTTCTCACGCGATACTTCTACTGGGCCAACCAGTATAAATGGGTGCGCAAGTACGTCCGTGCTTGCGAGGTTTGTCAACGCTTGAAGCCTGCGCCTTTTGCGCAGGCTCCCTTGCAATCACTACCGACTCCGTCGGAGTGTTGGCAGTCCATGTCATTGGACTTCGTGTTCAGTCTTCCCCCGGACAGCCAGGGGAACACGGGCGTTGTGGTCTTTGTTGACCGCTTCAGCAAGATGTACCATCTTGCTGCGGTACCCGCTGAAGTCACTGCGAAGCAGACTGCACTTCTGTTCGTTGACATGGTGTTCAAACACCATGGCATGCCGACCGACATTGTGTCGGGTCGGGACCCGCGTTTCACAGCGCACCTGTGGCAAGAAGTGTTTACACTTCTTGGGAGCCAACTTTCGATGTCGACTGCGGACCATCCGCAGACGGATGGGCAGACCGAGCGCGTGAATCGCGTGCTCGTCGACATACTCAAAAGCTACGCTCATTCGTTCCAATATTGGAGCGAGTGCCTGTCGATGGCAGAGTTCGCCATTAACAACTCGGTGCATGCCTCGACCGGGCATACACTGTTCTACGTGAATGCCATGCGGCACCCACGCCTTCCGAGCATGCTCGGGGTGATGACTCCTTCCTTCGGTGGGGGAGGATCTACGGCCGTAACACAGCAGCCGCAGAATGCCGCTGACATGTGCACAGTGTCAGCTGCGATCGTGCGCAGAAGAAGAGCGCGTCTGTGCAGGACACAGACGCCCAAAGAACAACGCGTCTGTGCGGAACACAGACGCACACACGAAGAAGCGCAACAAGCACAACGTGTCTGTGCGGGACACAGACACCGCGAGGACAGACGCAGAGGCTGGACCTACTGCTGAAAGCGAGCTGATCGAATTCAGCTCGGATGGAATCAACTTCGTGCAGCGCAGACAAGCCGTCATTCGGTTTGTCCAGGACGCAATTGCAGCTTCTGTCGACCGACAGAAGCTGAACGCAGACAATGTTGGCAGGGGCAACACTAATGAATTCGAGAAGGGTTCATTAGTCTTGTTAGCTACTCAAAACTTGCCTAAACATGCAGTTTCCGACTTCGGGGCAAGCAAGCTTGCTCCGCGCTCCATCGGGCCGTTCACAGTGTTGGAACAGCATGGCAACGCTTACACGCTAGACATCCCGTCTAGCATGCGCCCTCATCCGACGTTCTACGTCGGACGGTTGAAGCCATACCTGCAGCACGAGCTACCTAGCTCGGCTGAACCGAAGCAGAAGACTCGGCGGAAGCCATCATCTTCTCCAGCGCGAAGTCGCGCTGGAGCAGCACGTCGAGCTGGGAATCCAGCCCGGCCGGGACGATCGAGGCGGTCTCGGAGACCGTCGCAAAGTAAGGATACTCAAGAGCACCGAGCGCAGCGCTCTGTAGCTACTCCACGGCCGAGTTCCGGTCGTGGAGAGAAGCGAGATCAGGGTCAACACCAAGTTGACCACACACGGGGCGTGTTTCCACCACCGCCGCCAACGATTCGTGACGCACACGGCTCAACCCGATGGATAGTCGAGCAGATTGTTGACCACAGTACCCCGAGAACGAACAGAGAACCAGTTCGTTTTCGTATTCGTTGGAGAGGATTTCCTCCCAACCAAGATACATGGGAGCCGCGGAACGTCTTGCTCCAAGGCGTTCCGGACATGGCAAAGGCGTACGAAGTTCACCATACACTACACGCTGGGCAGTAATGCAAACGCTGTTGTTAACAACTGCGCCCGAAGACACTTTGAGGGCAGGCCGTGGTGCCTGCCCCCGTGGCAGCGACGCGCTTCGCACGCTGTCGCGCATGATACGAAGATGCAGAGATGTTCCCCGCTGCTGCGCCAGGGGTTTTCAACTTCGACGTGCTCGTTATGAAACGAGCACGCTCTCTTCGAACGTCACACATTGACCACACGGTCAACAGTGGTTAACGTGCCGAGTCCGGCACGACTAACCTTGACGGGGGGATGGTGTAATGGGGTTACACGCACAAGTGACTACAGTCACTTGTAACTCTAACAGACACGATGTTATTAGAGATTCGAAGGAGAAAATTACACAAACACTGACAGAAATCGCGCACAGCACAACAAAATGCTCGAGCACCACTCCATGGGCGGGGCGACGCAGTAACTTCATAGACAGGGCGCCAACGGAGGCGAGCGGTTGCGAGGCGGGCCTAGCGACGAGCATTCAAGTGAGCCGAGCACTGCACCCACCAGGTGAGAGAATCTATATATCGCGAGCGAAGCGAACAGCGGGGGCAACGAAGGAGTGCTCAGCCAAGCGTAGCGCGGCTGGTCATTTTATGCAATTACCTGACACTCGATTGTGCCTTTCTGCGTCGCTGGCACTTTGACCTCCATAGTTTAACCAAGTCAAGAGGATTTGAAGGTGCTCGTGGGGCATTTTGCAGTGGCTGTGTCAGGTCCTCGGTTCGAAGGACTTTCCCGACCTTGGTGTGAGATACACCTATGGCTACATACATTTAGGACCACCGCCACGAGTGATATACACATTTAGGATTCCTATTGGCTGGAAGCAGCATCCTTTCGCCAATGAGCGACTTGCATGTTAGCGGAATCCTGCCAACCAGCCGTTGGCAGATTCCCAGTTTAGAATATTACATTTAGGGGAAGTCAAAGCATAAATCACAAATAACAGTTCTCATCTTTACCAAGACACGCTAGTTTGAGTCCTTATCTTGTTTAAAGTATACTCGTGGATCTCGAGTATACTTAATTCAAGTAAAAGAAACCTACACTTTCTCATACACGTGCGCACACGTGTAAGTTAAAGTAGTGAGCCAAAGTAGGCCCATTACATTCAAGGTGCACATCTTCGTCAACTTTCGCGCCATCCTGCTTGCGCGGTTCCTGCTACCATCAATCAATTCCACCAATCATCGCATGTATTGAAACGATTTCGCCAATGATCATCAATAACGCCTGAAATAACCAATAGATTTGCTTGCATTTTTCCCCTGGGTTCGGACTTTAGGTGCATATGAACGGAACCAACGCTCGCCGCCGCTCCACATCGAAGGCTCATTTCTAAAAATTCTTCTAAGCACTCAAGCGTGGCCGGCTCCCTGCGCCCTCTCATTCGGCCTCGGTCGGCACGCTGCTGACCCCGTCAAGCTCGGCGCGGCCAACCGGTCCGCGGCCGTCGACATGTCCGACGCCAACGCCATGCTGACTGCCCCGACGTGCCCGGCACGGTCCGCACGCTCGCTGACCCGTCAAGATTGGTGAGAGCAACCGATCCGCGGCCGGGCCTACGGCCCCGATCTGCTCGACACGGACCCCAAGCCTGCGGTCCTGAATCACCTCAATACGGACGGCACGTCCATGGCTTTGATCAAGTCCGGAATTGACTGCATGCTCGCGGACCAGTCCGGCCCGGAGCGGATTTCATGCACGCGGCCACCGATCAGCCCGACCTGGGCTGCATGCCGGTCCTGTACTGCATCGACTTGGGCAGTACGCTTGCGGCCCCCGCCACGCCCGATATGGACCGCACATTTGTGGTGATCGCCAACTTCGACACGGACGGCATCTCCGCGTCCCACTACAAGCCTTGAGCGGACAGATTGACCGCGGCCTCTCGCAAGCAGGACATAAACAAACCCGCATGTTGTTCTCGATGGACTCGACAAGGACGTCCTGTGAAGCGTGGTAGACCGCTGTACGGTTGAGTTCATGATCGTTTTAGCTTATTAACGGAGCAATACATCAAGTCGTTTGCATTTTTATACTGAAAACTAGGCAAACATCTCAATCTTGACTGATCGAAAGTCAATAACGACATAAACGTTCTATACTAAAGTCAAGATAAACATGTCGATGTCGACATCTCTGAATCAGCCATGACACCTCTATACTAAAATCTATACAAACAAATCAATGTTGACGAGAACGCGACGACACGTTTCGCGATTGGCAATACAAAAGCCAATACCTATAGCCACGTGGCCACAAGCACCATTGCTTCGTGATAATCACACTGAAATCCACCGAAGCGCGCCTCTCAGCGTCTTTCGACAGAGTAGCCATCTCAACGAAGAACCAATGACATTCTAGATGTCATGTAGGTCTCGCAGGCAACAGAGATACTGAGTAGTAAACTAGTCCAAATTGTTTTGTTAACGTGGTCCCCTCGGCTCGGCATGGTATAAAATCCATGAAAGCGGTTAGCTTTAGCTCGTCTAACCGCCTCCGACGCATCCATCTGCTTACGTTGGAACTACGAATTTGGAAGGTGTCAAACTTGCATTTGGTGTGGAGCTACTCAAGCGGGAAAGATACCGTGCTGGCGAACATGAAGAGTTACAGCAGCCCGCCACCAAGTAGCAGAAGGATCGGTCACCGCGCAGTGCAGCAATGACAGAGGTGGATCCATGTAGACCACAGTGACTTCTTCACGTGCAGTACGTCTTTCGCATATCAGAACGGTCTTGTACAGCAACGGCTTCACCCGTAGGATACAATAACACTATAGATACTGAACGTATTGCTTCTTGGCCAGAAAGCTGTGTATCAAATCGCCCCCGCTGACAGCCTATCACGGCAGGCTTGCTTCCTCGGCATCTGCATGCTGTCACGCCGCTGCCATACAGGGTCATCCCGAGCTGATGACTTCGATGACACCAAATGTGAGTCTATTACGTGTTGCGACACAAGTACGGTGCTCACTTATCACGACATTTTGTTTTAGATTCTCTACAGATGAGAATATCTCAATATTTAGGAAAGATTAGGCCAAGGGTTTTCCCTGCTGGGTCTTGAACCAGCTCAGTATTACGCCCGTATCCGACATTTGATTGGATAGCTCTGACCAATGAGATTGTAGCTGGTTGAGCCTGAATGGTCGGGGGCCGGCCGCTGGGGACCTAACCCTCGAGTATACAAATTTCTATACTAATCTTATCCCTGCAAAATCGGGATAAGAGTGGTCGCCGGTGGGTTAATGGACCTGACGAAGCATGGAAGCATTTATCAGTCGAGGTCATGACTCGGTCTCATAACTAAACGGACCTGAGCCAATGGAGATCGACAACATGCGAGAGTTGAGCCAGGAAGAATGCCGTCCGCAAGGGAAATGCTACAACCGCTTCCGTGGTGGTCACATTACAGCCATTGTAAAGCCCCTCGTCGGAAACAACGCCCTTACAGAGGTCCGAACCAACGCCAACGCGACTCACAGCATATCAATGCTGTAGAGCAACAAGCCAGTGAAGTAGAAGAGAGGTTTGTGCGTGGCCAGTACACTGTGGATGTGTTTGAAGAAGTCAGCATGCACGATGTGGCTGTTAGACCGGATAATGAGCTTATCCATAAACCCGGAAGAATCGAAAGACGCCCAGTCACGATACTGCTCGACTGCGGTGCTACGGCCGATCTGGTGCGACCTGGAATGGTGTCGAAGGTAAGAGGAACCAAGGATGTGCAAGTGAATGGCTTCGATGGTGAGATTAAGGAGGGTACTAGCTATTGGTGGTCGTTTGCTTTCGCATTGTACTAGTCCCTTGCAATCGTTGCAGCTAAATTTGGTTTTCGGATAAGTTGGAAACCCGCTGCCGCGATGGATCAGATAACATAGCGCCATGATGCAGCCTTGCAGAATGAGATAACCGCCTTCGTTCATGCGGTTTCAGCATATGAGACTCTGCACAGGTTGAGGCAAACCTGCGATGCAAAGAGCCCTGTTGGACAGATAACAGTCCGCCGCCCGAATAATAGGCCGGAAGCACTGGAGCAGGCCCGGTTCCTAGCGGACCAGGCTGACGAAAACATTCCTGATACGCTACGTGAACACTATGATGAAGAGCGGGAGCTGCGCCGTCAAGCGCAGGACCGCCATATAGCAGAGCTCCGTCAAACATGACGTACTAGGATGCGAAACGACGTTGCACTTGCTCTGCGCCAATATTTCCAAGGCTCCGAGTGATGCAAGGTGGTGCGCCACCGCCCGGGCCGTTTGCCGCTATGGGGAACGATCTTCGGGACCAAGCGCTACAGGAAAAGCTGTATCAAACTCAAAGGAAGCCGGTATATCCGCGGCAGCTGAACCTACTCCGAGCCAACGGAAGAGGGCGAGTGCGGTGGCTGAAGAAGCCCCGGTGTCTAAGAAGAGCAAGGGCGAGCCTGGAAGTTACCAGGCGGAGGAGATGAAGGACTCGGGATCAAGCTTGGCGTCTCGGTATGCAACGGACGGGTTGGAGGAAAATGAAGAGGTGGGGCGCCGCATGACGCCACCACTAGACGTCGACGAAGAGAGCAGCTCGTCGTCGGAGTTTGTGCCGTCCAGTGAAGAGTCGAACGAGTGAGGATCTCGGGTAAGGCTCAGCGATGCTATTCAAAGCGAAGGCTGATTCCTGCACTTGAATGACGAGTCGGAGGATATAGTTGGGAAGCTGGTGGAGGAGCTTAAAACGATACGAGCGCAGCTGACGAAGACCGAAGCCAGCTCCTAGCAGTCAAGACGCAAGTTATCACCAAACGCACCTTTGATTTGTCGAGAAATAGTTGGGGGGCTTTAAGGACAAAAGTGAAGAGAGTTGAGTATCTTCCACTTCCTTATTGTGCCTTTACCTCGATTGACTGTCATGGTTACGTTGCTCAGCGACGCTGGCAACCGCACCCACGTACATGCACCGGCTCGAACTAAATAAAGTTGCTGGTGATCATATTCGAGCTGATTCTCTGTATATGAGGACAGATAGATGTCGTGTAACCGAATTGTACATGGGGAGCAATTAAAGGAGGTGAACAACTAAGCAATTATGAAACTTACTACTGGATGTTCGAAACGCAGTTCGTGTTGCCGGACTGACACGTGAACAATGTAAGGCTCTTGTCGGAGTAGCGGGACGTCAACTCCTGCAGCGGCGGGATGTCGGTTTCTGCAAACACACCAAGACGCTATCCGTTCGTCCACTGCCACTCATTGAGAGCATAGTTAGGTCGGCACGAGTGGTCAATGAAGCGGCTTTCATTTCCGCACTCAACCGCATCGATGAACACGGTAGCGTTGCCGTCGCAGATAGCCTTGATTTTCAGCTGAACCTGGTAGCGACGGTCGGAGCGCGCCATTGCGGCCTTGTCCAGAAGCAACTCGCCGACATACTCGACAACGAAAGCTCCTTTTCGAATGGGGTAGCTGCAGACGACGCCGAGGCCAATGCGGGTCGTGATCAAATCAAGGTTGAAGCTCGTAGCGAATCGGTTACCGCATGCTTCACCGACGGAGCAGGTTGTCTCGTCACATACGATATCCATTGCTACGTTCATGCATCCACTGATTAAACGAGTCCCGTCGTCAGCGATGCAGCGGGTGCCGTCGCATCCGCACTAGTAGGGATCGCTGGATGCCCTGTCGGAGGTCGGAAATGGTTGAGAGACGAGGAACACGTTGCTCGGAACGTAGTAGATGTTCATCGACCAAGGTAGCGGCTCGATAACGTCAGTTCGGGACCCAACACCGGCCATCTCGCTTGAGCCATCGCCACCGGCGCGAACATCATCATCCATTCACTCTGGGCTCTCATCTCTTCGCCGAGTCGCCCCAAAACCTTGTTGGCACTCGGCGTATCTGCATTCCTCGTCGCTCGCGGAATAAGGGCGGACGTTCCCCTTGCGCGGCGGCTTGATCTTCGTCGTCCGTATCGTTGCCGAGCTCGGCGGTCAAATTGCGCACAACTGGGCGCGGGGTACCCATGCGCCCGACTTGTAGCGACAACTCGTCGACTTCGCCGAGTAGCTCAGCTTTCTCCTCATACTCATCTCCTTCATCATCATCACTTCCTTGGTCTTGGGCATCCTCCTCGTCGAACTGGACGCTGCGAGTCTCGTCCACCGTCGCGTCCGTGATCATCGCATCCGCCAAGCCCGCCGAGTTGGCTCGTCCAGCCGAGTTGCTTCCAGCCGTCGCTGGACTCGGCGTGACGATTCCCTTGACCATCTTCACTTCTCTTCTCTTCTTCTCAAACCTTGGTTAGCTGGTACCTACGAAACACAAGCACACCCCTGTTCCCGGGTCGCGGCACCAGTTGTGGTATAGCAGTACGCACAAAACCGTCAGTTGTGGTAACTTGGCTACAAACACAACAATAGCCGAGCTAGTCGGCTTTGTTGGCCTGCGCCAGGTTGCCCCCGAGCGGCCCAACCGGGAATGTAGGTGTCTCGCCCTTCGCCGAGACCTGCCATCCAAGATTCCTCCTCCGGAGAACCGCCGAGTTCGACGGTCTCCGTTCACTCAACCCTGTGCCCTCCACCAAAGGATGGACGACGGCGCACGGAGCGCTTTACAGGTCGCCGAGAGCAAAGGCTTCTCGATTCAGCAATCAGTGCCCGGGACGTACGGGAACACCGGCTCGCAGCGGTGGCGAGACTTTTCCTTCGCGCTTGGCGAGACACACGCCCAACCCGGGCCGACCTTATCTCTTGACGCTACCAGCCGAGTACCCTACAAGCTATGCCTCTCGGGTACCGGCGGCAGACATAATCCGGCCCCGTGCAGGGACTTACCGGTACGTGTACACGTGTTGTGGGCCTAGAAAATTCTGCTCTGTTGTCTGTTATCTTTGTCGGGCGCCCTGAAAGGGCGCCTCTACTACTCCTAAGCTCCTATACAAATACCAAATGAAAGTGGGCGGTTTTGGATCTCAGCCGACCCTTCGCTGAGCTCGGCGACGCCGGAGCTCGGCTGGTCCGGATAAGCCGTCCGGATAATCCTTGAACTCGGCTGAGCCGGATTAGGCTGGTGAACTCGGCAGAGCTCGGCTGAGCTCGGCTACCGGTACAGTGTACCACTCCAGCCGAGTTGGTCTCGCGAAATCTGGTGTTTCCTACACCACAACTGCCCCGGTCATGTTCCGAGCCGAGCTGGTGAGGGACTTGACCATCACATCACTCTTCGAGTCGGGTCCAATCTCGGCTAAAACCCCAACGGCGGCGAACAAGTCACTTCGCCATGTCTTCGTCTGGCGCTCCTGCCGCTCCGCCGGTACGTCCTTCGCTTCCGGTCACTCCATTCATGCTGTTGCTAACTCTCCATCTGTTGATCTTCACAGGCTTTCGCGCCGCCACCTTCACAGCCGTCACATCCTCCAGCGCGAGATGAGGAGGAGTCCGCTGAGTTCGCCGACTCGGCGTCCTGGGCTCGCGGGGTCAGCGATGAGCCGGTGCATCCTGTCATCCACTTGACAACTTCCCGTGGGTTCGACCAGGTGTCTGGGTCACTCCCCTCGCCGCTCGCCGACTCCGCGTGGTGACACCACTTCGGGCACTGCCGACGTAGGTCGGTCGGACTCGGCTGGGTCGGTGAGTCTTGACTCTCTCGCTGCACTGATCCACGCGCAGTCTGAGCAACGCCGCTCCGAGAACGCGGATTTAGCTCGGCTGTTGTCGTTCGTGATCACTCGTCCCGCTCCAGCTGCCGACCGCGACGTTCGCCGAGCTGCCTTGGAAGCGACGTCGTTTGAAGAACTCGTAGGTCTCCTTCGCGGTCAGTACCAGTCCCCAAGCCAAGCTGATGATGTCGCTGCGCTGAGGGTCGAGCTGGTGGCGGCTCAGACTGTCAACGCTGACTTGACTCGGCGGCTGGATTCACAGTCGGCGGCAAAAGCTGACCTTGAGGAACGCTTGAAAGCTGTCGAGAAGGAACGCGATTTGTGGAAAACCGAGTCGAAGAAGTCGTCTCCTCTTATGACCGGCTTCCGGAAGGCGATGGCCGAGTCGGAGGCTTCTTTGAAGGCGGCTCGTGAATCCCAAGATGCGAAGACCCAGTCAGCTCTCACTCACGTCGAGGACTTCCGCAAAAAAGATCAAGGAGCGGGACTCGGAGATTGAGCGCTTAACTCAGCTGCTCTCTGCTCGTGATGCCGAGTATGCCACGCTCCAGGCTATCGCGACCAAGCATTTCAAGCAACACCAGGAGTCGGCTCGACTGGCCACCGCTGGAGACCCGCAGCCCCTTCGCAATGCCAGGGCTGTCATCAAACACCATCGTGAAGCCATTCTCCGGCGGAAGCGGGTCATTGCTCGGAATGGCATGTTGCCCATGCACGACCCTCACATGGCTGCAGCGGCTGCCGCTGGGTTGGACGTGCCTGGCATGAATCCGGCTGACCTCCAGCTCAATGCCCGGTTATGCCGGTTGCTGGCTCAGCGGTTTCCCGAGGTGATGGACATCCCGGCCGGAGAGACTCGGCGCGTGGAGTTGGTCATCTACCCTCGTACGGATGGTGCGGCTTCTGCTCCGCCGGTGACTGTGAGCTCGGCTGGCTCTTTCCTCGGTCAATCAACTCGGCCGGGTACGTCTGCTCCTCAGGGATCAACGGGTCCAGCTCAGACCTCGGCTGCTGCGGCGTCGACTCCAGCCTTGCGGCTCCGTCGCAGTAAATCAGTTAACCAACTCCACCGAGCTCGGCTGGACACCTTGAAGCCTGCGGAGAAGCTCCGCCGCTACTCCCACCCGAAGTCATCAACGGCGGCTGGTCCTCGACGCAAGCTTTCCAAGCCTCTCCAACAGCCGTACGCGTGTCCTTTGCCCGGTGAGGTTGGACATGCTGACGCGTCACCTCAGCTCGACGAGGCTGTTCGGGAGACTTCTGTTGGGTTGAATCTGGCTGGTCTTTCTGTGGAGGATGTGGAAGCTGCAGGTGTCGGTGACGGAGCGATTCTTTATGGGTCAACCGCTGCGCAGGTCAAATTTGGGTCAACGCCTGTTTTGGGGCAAAATTGTTCCATTTTTGACCATGTTTGACCAATAGCTGTTGGACATGTTTATATAGTAATTATACCTTCCATAATTTATATATGATATAATAATAATAATATTTGTTTATACAGATATGTGTATAAATATCAACTGTTTTACAGTAAAATTTTAGTATGCCCATAGGGCGTGCGCCTAGATAGGCAGGTGTCTATCAGGTGGCGTGGGTTCAAATCTCACACCTGTAGAGGAGCTCGATGCTTGAGGTATTGTGCCTTTCACGTATTTTGGCGGGTGGGCTGTTAATTCAGGCGGAATTAGAGTCATAAAAGGGTGATCAACGCTTATTTAGTGCTAATTCTGCCTAAGATTGTGAGTGTTTCCCCTAACATCCGCGATCAGCATTTGAGAGCCAATCGACGGAGATACGATCAGAATGGCATGGATTGGCGGGTAGGAAACCGCCAATTGCTCTGTTTCCGCCTAACGCAGGCTGGATTAGCTTATTCCGCCTTAACTCGGCCTCACCATCGCCGCTCCTAATTCGGCCACGGAGGGACGACCCGGAATTCACATGGGAATTGGCATAATTAAGGTCGATAAGGGATTCGAGTTATGCCAGAGTTATCACGGCAGAATAAGTAAAAGGCACAATAAGCGTCGTGTGGAAATCCTCCGTCAGATCTGAGACATAACCAAGGATTTGGGTCGTCCGCCACACTCTCACTTAGTGAGAGTGAGTCTCCTATAGATCAGGCTGACTGGATTCTCTCGAGTAATACCCACCGTGAGAATCTGGTCATTAAGTCGTTTGGCGGATGGTAAATGGGATCATTCCCTGGCCACAAACGTTCTCGGTTGGCAAGAGCGATCTACTTTATTAGAAGTTTAGGACGTTATGGTACTATACTGAAATCAAGTCAAATTTTGTATCAATACAAAATTAGTCCTTAAGTTTTGAATGAGTGTATTATCTCAATTTAGTCGCTACAGAATATGTGGATTCTACTAACTTGAAATATGTAGCAACTGCGATTTCTAATATTCGGGTGACATAGACCTGATTGAATCGCTATCCGAGTCAGAGTCATCAGAGTCCGGTTGGTTGACTTCCAAGTCAGAGTCAGAGTCAACTTCAAACTCCGAGTCAGACTCAAACCCGGGAGCGCGCTGCGAGTCAGCATGATTGGGGGCACGGGCTCTGCGGTTCGAAATGTCATCCAACAGGCGCACGTTCTCCCGACTTTGCTCCTCGATAACGCTGATGAAGCGAGTGATGTCTGGATGCGCACCGGAGAATGCCGAATTAAGGGTGCGGTTGTAGCGTTCAAGCGGGTTGTTCGTCCTGTTAACAATGTCTTCACTCACACTGTTAATGTTCCACCACTCCGGCTTGAACTTGTTGACCCAAATTTTCTTGAAGTACTTCCAGAACATCTTCCAGTTGGGCCTGGAGTAGCCAATACCCCTCGCGTGGCAGTCGCGCTTGATCATAGATCGGACATCGTGGACACCTCGGAGGGTAATATACATGCGTCGGATAACCGTCAAGCGGTCAATGCAGCCCTCCCGCATGGCCAAGTCCACTTCGTCTTCCGTGATCTTCAACTTCAACATCTTCCGACGCAGCGCTTGCTTGAAGTGGAATAGGCACCCAACAATTCTAGATTCTGGAAACTGGTTCTGGCCAGACTTAATCATGGCGAACTCGAAGTCGCACACAACATGCGCTGGAAAGATTTTCTGCCTGGCCCCGACATAGATGTTGTGAAACAGGCGGTCGTACACCTGAGCCGTTTTCCCGGTCGTAAGGACATACCAAATTGCCAAGTAGAGCTCCGAAATCGGATCGTAGAGCATCACAATCACCAACTGATAGAAGGGAGCGGGCACACAACGATAGGTTGCGTCGATAAAGACTGAACTTTGCCGCTGCTTCATACGGTCCACAAGTTTCGGGTGGGCCCAGCCAATCAGTCGGTGCTGCACTTCGTCTTCGTAGTAGGTAACGTGGAACTGGAAAAACTTCAACCCAGCGCTCTCCTTGACGTCACAAAGTGGCTCGCGCTCCAGTCGACCAAAAATCTCCCGCCCGAAGCTTCGATCGGGTACGATAGAGTCGACCCAACACTTGTTTTTTAGTCGCGCCCCGGACTATTTCGTTGTCGTTGTCGTAAAAATGGTCGCGGATCATTCGCCACACCTCCGTTGGAGTCAGCGTGACGTCTCGGACACAAATTGTGTCCGTCATCAGCAGCATCTCCTCTTTTCGGTCGGTAACAGCAGGGGCAGGTCCTGTCGGGGTTCGACGGAAACCAGGAACACATGCGGGCTTGTGCTCCCCATCCTCCACGGCACCACGGTCACTCACGTAGAGCTTCGCCTTGCAGTCCGTACTGCGGTAGGCGCTGCATCGATAGTGCCTGGTCTCGGTTCGAGGGTTGAAGTGGTATTGCGCGTACGAGTAGCCGCCATAATGGATAGTCCCAGATCCAGAATTGGCGACGGGGAGGCCAGTAGGGTGGGTATCTTCGGCTGGCGGCGCGACTTCAACTTGGGTACCATCACTCTTCGTGTTCCGAGCCGGAAGGTTGGCTGAGAAGTAGGACCGTCTCAGCGTCGCTAAACTCAGATCCATCGGACAGGGACGAGCTGGACATCGAATCGTCGGAGATGTAGCCTGAGGCCATGGTGCGTTGGTGTCACTAGGAGGGTGAAGTCTAGGACACTTGGCTGAGGCACTTGAGATGCTTGAGTTGATTTGGAAAGTGAATTGATGTAGGAGGGGCGAACTCTGCTCGTAGTTAACCTAGCTACGAAGATGTTGATGCCGCAGATTATGCGCGGAGGATACTTTGGCACTGGGTCCATGAGCAATCACTTCGGCAACCTCCGACTGCCAAACTCATCAAGTTGACTTCTACCTACACTATGGAATAGTACCTGTCTCGTGTCCCATGTGGTCAGTGCAGTCCAGCGTGCATCTGGCCACAGTCCAGTGCCTGTCACGAGGCAATGCTTAACAGTGTCGTGGGGGTGGTGATTAGGGGGTGCTCTGAACTTGGGAGATTTCAAAATGACCGTTACGATCTGGTTAGAGGAACCGCTACTATTGACGACACAGCACCCGGGTCGCAACAACACATTTTTCGATCAATTGTGTCACTGACGAGACAGCGATACACGATACTACGATGTAACAAACTAGCAACATCGTTCCAAACACACGACAACAGTGTTATAACCCGCCACTTACTAACAAATACACAACAATGCCAAACATACAAAAACTTCAACCGCACGCACACACATGCACAATTGACCAGCAACTCCACAACAACACCAAACGTCAACCAAACACGACGGCAACCGAATACAAGTATCTAGCGATTACACAAAACTCTAGAGCTCACGTTAAATCCGATACAATATGCCATGTCTCTTTCATGTGTTAATTATCTTCTAACCTCTTGGGTGTGATATTTTTTGATCCAACGTTGACCAAAAAAGCGGTTTGATCTCTGTTGTTCCATTTTTGACCCAAAAAAAGCGTTGACCCAAATTTGACCTGCGCAGCGGTTGACCCATAAAAAAGGTTATCGTCGGTGACGAAGTCCACTCACTGGAAGAGGATCTCACGTTCGAATTCAACGAGGTGTTCGGCTCCGCCGAGATCCCAGTCGAGTCGGGAGGTCCGGTGACAAGCGTGCCCCCTGCCAGGTTGGTCTCGTATCCTTCCTCTCCGGCCCAGTCGCCTCCTGCTGCGTCATGCTCAGGGCTGACCGCTGCCTCCAGTCCCCTTGTATCGCAAGCGGTGACTTTGGACTCGGCTCTCGCGTCCTCAAGTTCGGCCCCGCTGCCGACGTGCGTGAAGTGGGTTCCTCCATCCTCTAGTGCGCCGGGCTCGGTCGTTTGCGAAGGGGTCCATCAGCGCGTCGAGCTCGGCTGTGGCCTCGAGCTGAGCTCCAACCCCAACCTCGGGTGCTAGTACGTCGCACTCGGCTGCTTCGACTAGTGACTCGAGTAGTTCGGCTCCCGTCACGACGCAGGCTGTGAGCACGCCGAGCTCGACGGCTGGGGTCTCAACTGCGGATGCAGCTAGCAGGTCGGCAGCTCCTCCGTCGCGGATCTCCCAAGCTTCACCCAGCTCGGCTGCACAACGGCTCTTGGCTTGCACTCGTTCTCGGATTGCCAGCTCTGTCCAGAGTGGTCTGTCAGGGGTAGCGTCGATTGCTGTTACGTGAGTGCCGAGCACTCCATCGGTGGCGTTTACCCGCCCGGCCATCCCTGTTAGCTCGGCTGGGATGACGTCTCCATCGGGTCGTCCTCTGCGTCCCACTGCAGCGACAGCTCGGGTGATTAACGCGCACTGTCTGGACCTGCTGGAGACTCCGAATGATGTCGTGCTTCGGTCGACTCGGCGCAGTCCATCTTCTGACTCGTCGAGTTTAGACCTCGGTCTCGACGCTCCTGGGACGTCTGCGCATCCGCTCTCGGTCTCTGGGGATTCCGAGTCTGAGGCGGACGACCCTGGGTCTGGTGACGAGCTCAGCTTGGCTGATTCTGAAGAACTTCGTGAGGTTTCGTCGTCGCCATCACTCCCGCCACCGCGGGGAAAGCTCCAGAGCTATATGTCGGCTCGTCGTTCTCCGCTCGACCCTTCCAGCGAGTCAGGCGACTCTGATTCTCAGCCGAGTTCCAATAAGAAGGGCAAGCGTCGGCGTAAGCACAAGCACAAGCACAAACACAAGCACAAGTCGAAGAAGGCGAAACGAGCTGCTTCTCCGGACTCGGCTGGTGCGGCTCGCCCGACCAAGCGCCATAAAGGTCCTTCTCGGAGCTCGGCTGGCGGCTCGACTGGTGCTGCAGGCGGTGCTTCCGGCTCGGCTACGGGTGGTGTTTCTACGCCTCCACTCCTTGTGAGCTCGGCTTCGGTGCCAGTCGTGACGGCTCATGACGCTGGTGCTCACGTTCGTCCAGAACTGCCAGCGGCTTTACGACTTTCCCTCGCCCAGTTGCGCACCCGCGCAGGCCAGGCCGTCGGACGGGATGCTCGAATCACCGCCCAGCTAGCTCGGCTGCGTAATATCCGCTTCGTCCACTATGGATCCCGGCGATGCTGGGAGGCTATACTCAGCCACCAGACAGCCAAGATCACCGTGGAGGATGCTTCGGGGAAGGCGCGCGTGCCAGTTACGCTCTACTCTCTTGCTGGGATCAAGGCGTTCGCTGACGTCTACAACCCCGATCACCCAGCTCAGCGGCTTCTCCGACTCCTTCCGAAGACCCCTATCTTCTTTTCACCGCAGGTCCTCGCTGACGCCAAACGCCGTCTGTCGAACTCGGTGAGGTCGGTGACTCTGATGGAGCGTCTCGCTGAGGTGTTTGTGAAGATCTGTGGAGAGGCTCCGGCGTCGGCTTGCGACAAGGAGGGCCCTACCAAGTTTTTCGTGGCGTTGTTTGAGCGGTGTCACTGGATGGTCGAGTCGAGCGTCTTGATGGGTCTCCACCTGGCTTTTCACGTGGGACTTACTTACCACGTGATAACCGAGATGTACGACGCATGGGTGGTGTACAAGCTGGCTCGGAAACGTCGAGGGGATGCCCTGCGGAGCTTGATGACCATCCTGCCAGACGAGCTGTTTGCTGCCGTGATGAAGCTTCTCGGCGGGCTCGCTGCTCCAGAGATTGACGCCGAGCTCTTCTTCGAGCCGTCAGTCCCGTTGTATCCTCTGGTTAACTTGTCCTGGATTCCTTCAGGCAAGGATTGGTGTGCGGAAGCCGAGTCCACGGATGACTCCGAACCCTGGCGAGCTTGGTGGTTGACGGATCCGGCGACGCATCCGTACGACACTTGCTTTCGGACGCGCAACTTGGAGTTCATGGTTTTCGCTCCTGCTGGCGTGGACCCGCGTCTCGTCGAGGATGCTGTCGAAGAGGATGTGGATCTCTACGTGCCTGCACCTCTACGGATCTCGTCCAGCGCCCCAACTCCTGCCAACCGAGCGGGGACTCACATCTTCCAGGGTCGCGAGGCTGGCGAGCTAGGCTGGGCGGCTGGTGATCCAGATCCGTCGTCTCCTCTGGTCGGGTCGCCGAACCTTTGCGGGCCTTCACCTACGGCTTCTCTCTTCGGTCCCGCATCGCTAGGATCTCCAGCCGAGTCGAGCGCAGTGCCGAGTGCATCTGGTGTCGGCAACTCGGCTGTTCCAGCTTCGAGCTCAGCGAACTCGGCTGCGCAGATTGCTGGTGCAGGAGGTAACTCGGCTGGGGCAGCTACGAGCGCTGGAGGTTCGATCGGCCTCCTCGCAGCCGCTGCCGCATCGGTCGTCTCCTCTGCTGCGCGTTCGCAGGGTCCTGCGTCTTCGTAGTTTGCGGTTCGGTGGCTGAGCTCTTCTTCCTTCCCATTTCTTGGCGTAATTCATGCAATGTATGCAGATTTGACGCAGTAGCTTTCTTCGTCTCAACTCAGCCTGCTGTCTTCACTGAGTTGGCGGGTTCATCATCTTGGTGCAATAGCCTTTGTCCTCGTCTGCAACTTGCACAATTTGCAGACGGTTTCACGGTTCTTCTGCCGTAAGTAGTCGAACAACAGTCCACCACATGACAGGTTCGACAACGGCTCCCAGGTTGGTTCATCATAACCGACCCACTTGACCTTGAACCTCTGCTGAGTCCTACCCGTGCTCGTGGATAATGGCAACTCGTCGTCCAGGATGGCCTCGACTTCGTATTCATTCACTGCTTCGTCAGGCTCCCAACTATCTTCTGGAAGGAGTTCTCCGTCAAAGTCGAGACGATCCGACTCGGCTATCAGCCGAGCTGTCGGCCGCTCGCCCAGTCCAGTGACCGCCTTCAGTCTCGATACGTGCACCACCGGGTAGAAGCGATATCCACTCTTGTCAGGGAGCTCCAGTTCGTAGGCGAATTCCTCTACCTTCTTCTTCACTCGGAACGGCCCGTGCCATCGGTGTGCCAGCTTCTTAGTCAACCCATGTTTAACTCGCTCCATGAACAGCCACACTTGGTCGTCTTCCTTGAACAGCGACTTCCGAGACTCGGCTATTTCATCACCTTCCTCAGTCAACTCGGCTGCTCCCTCGGGTGAGTTTCCTGTGGTGTCCACCTCTCCTTCTTCAGTCGGGACGGCTCTCGGTTCGACTCGGCTGAGCCCAGCATTGTGTTCCTTGGCCCTTCGTTGCTTTTCGTTCAACTGGAACTCGGCTGCCAGTTTCAAAGCCACCTCTCTCTGTCGATTCGCTTCCCGGCGCCATTCGGCCGCCCCTGCCGAGTCAGCTGAGTTGCCCTTGCCGAGCCTGATCGACTCAGTCATCGCCTTGAGGGTAGACCGAGCATTCCATCCGTGTACCAAGTAGAACGGAGTCTCCCGCCGAGTTGAGTGTCTCGAGTTGTTGACGGCATGGACGAGCTTCTCGGCTACATCGTCCCAGTCGGCTTGGAGAGGGTCCTCCACGTACACACGCACTGTTTGGATCATCGTCTTCACCGAGCGTTCTTGTTGACCGTTGGCTTACGGCCGGTAGCTCAGCGTCGCTCTCGACTTAGACTGCATCATTTCCGAGAACGTTTGGAACACCTCACTCATGAACCGGGGGTCTCTGTCGTGGCGCACTAACGATGGAGCTCCGAACCTTCGGAACACATTTTCTTCGAAGGCCTTTGCCACTTCAAGTGCCCCAGTCTCACTCATCGCTTTAGCGATTACGAACCCGGTGAAGTGGTCTTGGAACAGCAGGAGTGCAGTGTTGCCTCGCCGAGTCTTCGGCAGTGGTATGACGAAATCCATCGACACCACGTGGAACGGTCGCTCAGAAACCACGTTACCGGGTGAGTAACCCTTCAGGTGAGGTTGGCTCTTGCTGGTGTTGCAGTCTTCGGAGGCTTGGACATGTTTGACTACGTCTGCATACAATCCAATCCAATAGTAATCAACCCTGACCTTGTGGTAGGTCCGCCCGATCCCCTGGTGGCCGCCTTCGATGGAGTTGTGGCAGTTCTGCAGGATCTCGTCTATCATAGTCGTCGGGACCACCAGCCGGAGGGATAAGCTCGGTTCGCCGAGTTCACCAGGTCGTCTGGCCTTGTCTTGTCGATACAGTAACCCGTCTTCACTGAGCACGAACTCGTCGGCGACCTTCCCAGCGTTGTGAGCTCGGCGGTGTGGGAGCTGCGCATAATCGCCTTTGAGGTAGGTCTTCAAATCGGCCCACCGTTGTTCTTCGTCCTGCGCTTTGGCTATCCGCAGACGTCGCTCAGCCTGGACCACCACTGGGTCAATGTCCATGGCGTTGGGTTGTCGGGCTTCCCCGAGCTCAGCTGTCACCTCAACCGAGTTCACTGGTGGCACTGTGCTACCGAACTCGGCTTCCCCAGTCACGTGCTGTCTAGCGGGTGGAGGTCGGCTATCACGTTCGAAGTCATCGCGTTCAGCTCCTTCATTCGACGCTGAGTTCGGGGCTGGCTGCTCTGTTGCTTCGTCTTCAAAACGGACTCGGCGAACTTGACTCCTTGTCACGACCGCAATCTCCGCGCCTTCCGCTTGGGCTTCCGCCGAGTCCTTGTCCACGTACAGGATCTCAGCGATTCTGTTCAGGGTCTTTAACTCGGCTTTCCTTCCAGCGTTAAGCACGACTTTCCCTGCCTTGGCCTCCAGCGCCTCGGTCGCGAGGAGTCTGCTGCCGAGTTGTAGAAACGCACTACATGCAGGTAGCGAACCGAATTCAGTTTGCTGACTAATTTCCTGTGGCGTGCCAGCTCAACTTGCAATGCCTCCTTCTTACACGCGATCACCCCCATGGATTGCTGGATCGCAAGCCGGGAATCGCCCACGATGATTAAGTCCGTCACTCCACGCTCAATAGCTGAGGTCACCCCGTTATTCATGCCGGTGTACTCGGCTATATTCACCGTGGTCGATGGGAGGTGCGCGCTCGCAGCGATCTCAATGCTCCAGTCCGGTAGGCGCCACAGGATCCATGAACAACTCCCAAACCCGCCGTGTTTGGCGGTCTTTGCTGACCCGTCGAACGAAAGCACATGCCCCTTGAAGTCTCGAGGCACGTGCGCATACAGCAATTCTGGGTCCATGCGAACCATAGCCGAGTTCTTGGACGGCGGGGCAACATGCGTTAGTAGCTCATCCAATCCCACGGCCGGCGTGATAGACGCCTGGAGCAACTGGGCGAAATCCGTGTCCCGTTCGCGGACCCGTTTGACCTTGAGGTGGAAGGGCGACAGGAGCACCACAAAGCTAACTGCCCTGCCGTAGAGAGACTTCGACTGGAACACCCATTCGAGAGTCGAGTAGCGGGTATAGACGTGGATGGTTTTCCCGGCTAGCAGCGTATGGCATACTGTGATGAGCTGCAGCAAAGCGAGTACTTCCTTCTCGGCGGGGTGGTAGCCGAGTGTGGTGTAGGGAACACCAGATTTCGCGAGACCAACTCGGCTGGAGTGGTACACTGTACCGGTAGCCGAGCTCTGCCGAGTTCACCAGCCTAATCCGGCTCAGCCGAGTTCAAGGATTATCCGGACGGCTTATCCGGACCAGCCGAGCTCCGGCGTCGCCGAGCTCAGCGAAGGGTCGGCTGAGATCCAAAACCGCCCACTTTCATTTGGTATTTGTATAGGAGCTTAGGAGTAGTAGAGGCGCCCTTTCAGGGCGCCCGACAAAGATAACAGACAACAGAGCAGAATTTTCTAGGCCCACAACACGTGTACACGTACCGGCAAGTCCTGCACGGGGCCGGATTATGTCTGCCGCCGGTACCCGAGAGGCATAGCTTGTAGGGTACTCGGCTGGTAGCGCCAAGAGATAAGGTCGGCCCGGGTTGGGCGTGTGTCTCGCCAAGCGCGAAGGAAAAGTCTCGCCACCGCTGCGAGCCGGTGTTCCCGTACGTCCCGGGCACTGATTGCTGAGTCGAGAAGCCTTTGCTCTCGGCGACCTGTAAAGCGCTCCGTGCGCCGTCGTCCATCCTTTGGTGGAGGGCACAGGGTTGAGTGAACGGAGACCGTCGAACTCGGCGGTTCTCCGGAGGAGGAATCTTGGTTGGCAGGTCTCGGCGAAGGGCGAGACACCTACATTCCCGGTTGGGCCGAACCGCTCGGGAGCAACCTGGCGCAGGCCAACAAAGCCGACTAGCTCGGCTATTGTTGTGTTTGTAGCCAAGTTACCACAACTGACGGTTTTGTGCGTACTGCTATACCACAACTGGTGCCGCGACCCGGGAACAGGGGTGTGCTTGTGTTTCGTAGGTACCAGCTAACCAAGGTTTGAGAAGAAGAGAAGAGAAGTGAAGATGGTCAAGGGAATCGTCACGCCGAGTCCAGCGACGGCTGAAAGCAACTCGGCTGGACGAGCCAACTCGGCGGGCTTGGCGGATGTGATGATCACGGACGCGACGGTGGACGAGACTCGCAGCGTCCAGTTCGACGAGGAGGATGCCCAAGACCAAGGAAGTGATGATGATGAAGGAGATGAGTATGAGGAGAAAGCTGAGCTACTCGGCGAAGTCGACGAGTTGTCGCTACAAGTCGGGCGCATGGGTACCCCGCGCCCAGTTGTGCGCAATTTGACCGCCGAGCTCGGCAACGATACGGACGACGAAGATCAAGCCGCCGCGCAAGGGGAACGTCCGCCCCTTATTCCGCGAGCGACGAGGAATGCAGATACGCCGAGTGCCAACAAGGTTTTGGGGCGACTCGGCGAAGAGATGAGAGCCCAGAGTGAATGGATGATGATGTTCGCGCCGGTGGCGATGGCTCAAGCGAGATGGCCGGTGTTGGGTCCCGAACTGACTCAGCCCGTGAACAGCACGGACATCAACCAACTGGTCGAGGACACGGTGCTGCTGCTTAAGGCAATGGGATTCCGGTGCACGAGCCGACCAAACAGTCTGCTACTCGGCGATTGGGACCCCAGCCGAGCCTCGCGTGAACTTGTCAAGTTGAAGCGTCGTTTCAGACTCGCCTTTGGCCTCGAGAGGGAGTGGTCGGCACTCGGCAGACGATTGCCAAGCGTGCGGCCGACACTCCGAGAACCGTCGAAGACCCGAGCAGAATCCCGCTGCCGAAGACGCCCGAGCGCAAACGAGCTGAGGTGTTCCGAGCAACTGAGGGTACATCGCATTTCGAAGACTCGCACATGAAGACACCAACGCGTGGCAAGCAGCCGAGTGGACGCTACGCTGAGTTGTTTGATGCAGCAGACGCCGCCGAGCTCAGTGACAGTGACGATGCGTACGACTATCGGAACTCGGCTGACGAGTCGGTGAAGGACGTCATCAAGCATCTAAGTTTTGATGACACCGAAAGCGATCGGACGCAGTACGTGGAAGTCCGCACCCACGCGTCCCTCGACAAGATCCCCATGTTCGAAGGCAAGCGTTAACGACCGGATGATTCTCCCCAGTGGTTGAAGCGGTTCATCTACGAGATGAAAGGAACTCGGCTGGCACAAGACCTCTGGTATGAGCCGTTCTCTCTGAGGCTGGAGCGAGGAGCGAAGAGCTGGTATCGTCAGCTTCCGAAGAAGACCCAGCGGAAATGGAGTCTGCTGAGTGAAGCATTCGCCGACTACTACTGCTCGCAGTTTGACCAGTCGGCACGAGCTCGCTATTACTCGGCTCAGCGCAAGGACAACGAGCTGGTGGGCGACTTCCTCATTCGCCTCAACGGATATGCTAAGTCGGCGAAAATTCAGTACGAGACCGGTGGAGCTGACGCCGCGGACCATGTGGAGCACTTCCTGCTGCACTGCGGAGATGATGATGTTATGGATCTACTCTACCCGCAACAGCTCACCGACATCAAGAAGGTCGAAAAGATCATCAACCAGAAGATTCTTGGAGAACGCCGTAAGACGCGACCGTCTCGTCGGAAGCCGCAGCCGAGATGCCAGGCGCACTGAGTCGCCAAGACAATCAGAAGCTCGGCGGAGTGAGCCACGCTGGGATGACCGCAGGGATGACCGCCGAGAGCGTCGCAGGGACGACCGACGAGATGACCGACGGAGTCGTCGTGATGATGGCCGAGACCGCCGACTAGCAGCAGCACTGCTGGAAGACGACCCGTATGAGCTGGCCGAGAGGCGCCAATCTACTCGGCGATCCAACCTCCACGACTCCGACAGCGACTGGAGCGATGGTAGTCAGCTGAGTTACTCCGACTCAGCTGTGGACTCGGAGGACGACTACATCGACACCGGGTTCACGAGCGATCGCGATCGTAGATCGGGAGACCGAGGGAACTCGGCTGGAACACCAAGGGGTGACCGCCAAAGGGGACAGCCGAGCTCAGCGGACCGTACCAGACGGGGATACAACCGGCGTGACCAGACCGGTCGACGCAGTGACTCCCGTGAACGCCCGCCGTACGGACCTTGCGCTGCTTGCGGTGGAGCGAACCACTCCGTCCATTATTGCCGCCGTCGCTGCAGGTTCTGCAAGCAATTGCTCGACGTTGGTCGCTGCGAGCTGTTCCAGCGCTATGAGAAACTCGCCGCATTTGTCAAGTCCAATGTTGACAAGTCCAAGTTACCTGAAGACCTCCAAGACCTCTACACGCCGAGCGATTTAAACTCGGTGGCCCGCCAACACTGACTGGGTTGGATGATACCGGGCTGCCACAGTCAGCCGAGCCGGCAGTAGAGGCGAACTTCGTGTTTGCCTTTGTGGGTGAGGCAGGAAGGCCCGAGGGACGAGGGGGGACGAGGTATTGGATTGTGAAAGCGACGGACTTGATTGTGAGCTCGGCGAGAATGGAGAAGAAAGCCGAGCAAGATTGTGCAGTGCAGTTGCGACTCGGCAGTCGGCGGATGCGACTACAACCACCAGAGTTATGAAGCTGCTCCCTGGGGAGCGACTCGGCTGGTGGTCGTCGCAAAAGTTTGACCGCCGAGTTCGGATGAGAGCTCTTGTTATGGGAGCGGTATACGACCAGCGTACGAAGATATTGCTTGACACCGGCGCCAATGTGTCAGCAGTAAGCGAAGGATTCGCGAAGAGACTGCGGTTGAAGCGGTTTACGCGCCAAGATCAACAAATTGACGTTCAGGGTATCGGAAAGGGCAAGGTGGCGACGATGTCCCGGACGATGGTGAAGGTGACACTCGGCTGGGAAGTCACTTACGAATTTGAAGTGTGGATTCTCGACCACCACACAGGAGTCGAGTTGATTCTCGGTACGGATTTTATGATCCCAGCTGGGATCCGTTTGGATCTGTACAACTCGGTGGCGAAGTTGCCGGACGAAGTTGTTTTGCCTCTGGTGAAGTCCCAGAGATCGGCGGATGAACCGAAAGGGGGCCTCTACATTACGGATGGCCCAACTGAACCAGTGAATCTCGAAAGCCGAGTTCCCACCGAGTTCAGGCTGATGAGGAACCAACCGAGCGAAGAAACACACGACTTCTGGGTACGTCGGACTAAAGACTGGGTGCCGACAGTAGTGCTGGATCGGCGAAATCGGGTAGCTCGAGTTCGTCTGACTAATCTGAAGCCGACTTGGACGTGGTGCCCAGCACACTTCCCTGTGGTCGCCTGGGTGCCGCATGGAGTGTTACCACCCGATGGTTATGTCCGGCTGCACTCAGCGAAGTACAAAAATTGGCAAGTCATGGCCTACGAAGCGGCTATGGACAAGGATCTGTTGCAAAAGGAACAACAGCTGTACGCTGAGTGGCTGGCTCGACAGCCGCCCGCTGTGGACCGTAGAAGCTATCCAGAACCGAACGGGGTGGCCACATGGCCGCCTACCGAGAAGCGGGATTCGACGCTGACTTGCGCCCAGCGATGGGAGAAGTTAGCCGAGTCGGAGGAGCAAACTGAGGCGGACGGAGCTGAAGGTCCACCCTTGGCCTTGGTAGAGCCGGCGAACTCGGCTACCGCTACCCTAGTTCCTGAAGAAGCAACCCCGAGCGAAGAGCCTACGCCAGACTGGGGCAGCGACCCGTCCAGCCGAGCAGAGATCCCACTAACGACCACTCAGGACGAGCCCAGCCAAAGCACCTGCACAGCAGATGAGGGTGCGTACGAGCCGTCCAGCGGGCTGGTTGACTGGACAATCATCGATGACCCTGGGCCCGAGCCACCGAGTCCGAAGCCTGAGGAGGAAATCGATGTTAGTGATGAACCCATGTCGTCGGACCCGATTGAAGACTTGCGCCTACGTTACCTTCTGGCGGCCAAGTACAGGGAAGGGACAGAGGACCAAGGCGACTCGGCTGAAAACTCAGCCGAGTTCGAACATCCAGCTACGAACTTGGAGCTCGACGATTTTGCTCGCGAGTTGGCATTCCTGCCCGACTTGACTGAAGCGGTGTCAACGCAACTCGACTACGAAGCAGCCAATGTGCAGAGCTCGGCGCACACTCGGCCGCAGTCTACTCGGCTGGTGGAGGTATTGAAAAGCCACGAAAAGATCATGATCTCCAGCGGTAATGCCCTACCCCCACCAGCTTACGGCGTAGTGTGCGATATCGACGTGCAGGGGCACCCGCCAATCCGCCAGCGAGCTCGCCGAGTTCCGTTGAAACATCTCGGCAAGTTGTATGAACTGCTCAAAGCGCTGCTACGAGCTCGGCTGATCGCCTTCTCGAACAGCCCCTGGGCATCACCTATCGTGATTGTCCTGAAGAAGAATGGAGTCGACATTCGGCTGTGCATCGATTACAAGCTGGTGAACGCGATTACGCTGCTCATGGAATACGCTATGCCGCTAGTGGATGACCTCCTCACTGAGTTGGAAGCATATCTATGGTTCTGCTCACTGGATGCCGCCAGCGGCTTCTGGGCAGTCATGATGACTCGGCGTGCCCGTTGGTCTCGGCTTTCGTCTGCGCGCTGGGTCACTTTGAATGGTTGCGAATGCCCTTCGGGTTAAAGAATCCTCCGATGATCTACCAGCGGCTCATCGATAACGCCCTATGGGGTTACGTTCAACCCAAGGGTGGCTGGAAGGAGTTCGCCAAGCGCATCCAGCAAGCCGAAGCCGCCTCAGAAGCTCAGCGGAAACGACTCGCAGCCGACTTCGACTTCGAGGCCAGCGGCCAGACCAAGTTTGAAGCCGACCGCCGAGCTCAAGCCGAGTTTGATCCGTTGGAAGAATTCATCAACAGCCCAGAGGCCGACATGTTCAAGACGGGTGAGCCGGATGAATCGCGCCTGGCACCGGTTTTCGATCGTCGATCGTTCGTTGATGATATATGCTTCGGTGGGCGGACGTTCGACGATTGCCTAGGGACGCTCGACCGACTGCTGCAACGCTTCACTGAGTGCCGCATCAGCGTCAGCTTCCCGAAAAGCATCTTCGTTCAGCCTAAAGTCGACTTCCTATCACATGGGGTGACCTCGGCTGGAATCCAAGCCGACCAGAAGAAGATGCTAACGATAGCCGGGCTGCCGTTCCCGACGACGAAGAAGGGGATGCAGGCATTCTTGAGAGCGTTGAATTACTATGGCCGGTTCATCCAGAACTTGGCGGTGTACGGGGCAGTCCTCTATCAACTAAAGGATGAAAATTTTGGACCCGGCGGTGACCTGACAGCGGCTAAAGCTGCATTCGCCGAGTAGAAGCAGACGGTGGTCGACGCGCCCATACTTCGTCATTTCAACTCGGCTGAAGACGTCCACGTCATGCTATTCGCCAATGAGTGGGCACTGAGTAGCACGCTGATGCAGCTCCACGACGGGAAGCTCCACCCGGTGCGGTTCTGTGGCCGAGTTCTCAAGGATAATGAACTCGGCTACCACCCCGCCGAGAAGGAAGTACTCGCTTTGCTGCAGCTCATCACAGTATGCCATACGCTGCTAGCCGGGAAAACCATCCACGTCTATACGCGCTACTCGACTCTCGAATGGGTGTTCCAGTCGAAGTCTCTCTACGGCAGGGCAGTTAGCTTTGCGGTGCTCCTGTCGCCCTTCCACCTCAAGGTCAAACGGGTCCGCGAACGGGACACGGATTTCGCCCAGTTGCTCCAGGCGTCTATCACGCCGGCCGTGGGATTGGATGAGCTACTAACGCATGTTGCCCCGCCGTCCAAGAACTCGGCTATGGTTCGCATGGACCCAGAATTGCTGTATGCGCACGTGCCTCGAGACTTCAAGGGGCATGTGCTTTCGTTCGACGGGTCAGCAAAGACCGCCAAACACGGCGGGTTTGGGAGTTGTTCATGGATCCTGTGGCGCCTACCGGACTGGAGCATTGAGATCGCTGCGAGCGCGCACCTCCCATCGACCACGGTGAATATAGCCGAGTACACCGGCATGAATAACGGGGTGACCTCAGCTATTGAGCGTGGAGTGACGGACTTAATCATCGTGGGCGATTCCCGGCTTGCGATCCAGCAATCCATGGGGGTGATCGCGTGTAAGAAGGAGGCATTGCAAGTTGAGCTGGCACGCCACAGGAAATTAGTCAGCAAACTGAATTCGGTTCGCTACCTGCATGTAGTGCGTTTCTACAACTCGGCAGCAGACTCCCTCGCGACCGAGGCGCTGGAGGCCAAGGCAGGGAAAGTCGTGCTTAACGCTGGAAGGAAAGCCGAGTTAAAGACCCTGAACAGAATCGCTGAGATCCTGTACGTGGACAAGGACTCGGCGGAAGCCCAAGCGGAAGGCGCGGAGATTGCGGTCGTGACAAGGAGTCAAGTTCGCCGAGTCCGTTTTGAAGACGAAGCAACAGAGCAGCCAGCCCCGAACTCAGCGTCGAATGAAGGAGCTGAACGCGATGACTTCGAACGTGATAGCCGACCTCCACCCGCTAGACAGCACGTGACTGGGGAAGCCGAGTTCGGTAGCACAGTGCCACCAGTGAACTCGGTTGAGGTGACAGCTGAGCTCGGGGAAGCCCGACAACCCAACGCCATGGACATTGACCCAGTGGTGGTCCAGGCTGAGCGACGTCTGCGGATAGCCAAAGCGCAGGACGAAGAACAACGGTGGGCCGATTTGAAGACCTACCTCAAAGGCGATTATGCGCAGCTCCCACACCGCCGAGCTCACAACGCTGGGAAGGTCGCCGACGAGTTCGTGCTCAGTGAAGACGGGTTACTGTATCGACAAGACAAGGCCAGACGACCTGGTGAACTCGGCGAACCGAGCTTATCCCTCCGGCTGGTGGTCCCGACGACTATGATAGACGAGATCCTGCAGAACTGCCACAACTCCATCGAAGGCGGCCACCAGGGGATCGGGGCGGACCTACCACAAGGTCAGGGTTGATTACTATTGGATTGGATTGTATGCAGACGTAGTCAAACATGTCCAAGCCTCCGAGGACTGCAACACCAGCAAGAGCCAACCTCACCTGAAGGGTTACTCACCCGGTAACGTGGTTTCTGAGCGACCGTTCCACGTGGTGTCGATGGATTTCGTCATACCACTGCCGAAGACTCGGCGAGGCAACACTGCACTCCTGCTGTTCCAAGACCACTTCACCGGGTTCGTAATCGCTAAAGCGATGAGTGAGACTGGGGCACTTGAAGTGGCAAAGGCCTTCGAAGAAAATGTGTTCCGAAGGTTCGGAGCTCCATCGTTAGTGCGCCACGACAGAGACCCCCGGTTCATGAGTGAGGTGTTCCAAACGTTCTCGGAAATGATGCAGTCTAAGTCGAGAGCGACGCTGAGCTACCGGCCGTAAGCCAACGGTCAACAAGAACGCTCGGTGAAGACGATGATCCAAACAGTGCGTGTGTACATGGAGGACCCTCTCCAAGCCGACTGGGACGATGTAGCCGAGAAGCTCGTCCATGCCGTCAACAACTCGAGGCACTCAACTCGACGGGAGACTCCGTTCTACTTGGTACACGGATGGAATGCTCGGTCTACCCTCAAGGCGATGACTGAGTCGATCAGGCTCGGCAAGGGCAACTCAGCTGACTCGGCAGGGGCAGCCGAATGGCGCCGGGAAGCGAATCGACAGAGAGAGGTGGCTTTGAAACTGGCAGCCGAGTTCCAGTTGAACGAAAAGCAACGAAGGGCCAAGGAACACAATGCTGGGCTCAGCCGAGTCGAACCGAGAGCCGTCCCGACTGAAGAAGGAGAGGTGGACACCACAGGAAACTCACCCGAGGGAGCAGCCGAGTTGACTGAGGAAGGTGATGAAATAGCCGAGTCTCGGAAGTCGCTGTTCAAGGAAGACGACCAAGTGTGGCTGTTCATGGAGCGAGTTAAACATGGGTTGACTAAGAAGCTGGCACACCGATGGCACGGGCCGTTCCGAGTGAAGAAGAAGGTAGAGGAATTCGCCTACGAACTGGAGCTCCCTGACAAGAGTGGATATCGCTTCTACCCGGTGGTGCACGTATCGAGACTGAAGGCGGTCACTGGACTGGGCGAGCGGCCGACAGCTCGGCTGGTAGCCGAGTCGGATCGTCTCGACTTTGACGGAGAACTCCTTCCAGAAGATAGTTGGGAGCCTGACGAAGCAGTGAATGAATACGAAGTCGAGGCCATCCTGGACGACGAGTTGCCATTATCCACGAGCACGGCTAGGACTCAGCGGAGGTTCAAGGTCAAGTGGGTCGGTTATGATGAACCAACCTGGGAGCCGTTGTCGAACCTGTCATGTGGTGGGCTGTTGTTCAACTACTTACGGCAGAAGAAACGTGAAAACCGTCTGCAAATGATGCAAGTTGCAGACGAGGACTAAGGCTATTGCACCAAGATGACGAACCCGCCAACTCAGTGAAGACAGCAGGCTGAGTTGAGACGAAGAAAGCTACTGCGTCAAATCTGCATACATTACATGAATTACGCCAAAGGAAGATGGAAGGGAAGAAGAACCCGGCAGCCGAGCCGAAGACTACGAGGCCACAGGACCTTGGGAACGCGCTGTGGAGGGGATAACCGTAGCTGCAGCTGCTGCGAGGAGACCAATCGAGCCACTGGCACTTGTAGCCGGCCCGGCCGAGTTACTCTCCGAATTGGCAGTCCGCACAGCCGAGATCGCCGAGCTCGGGGCCCGAACAGCCGAGCTACCACCCTCCGACGCGCTCGACTCTGCACTCGACTCGACTGGAGATCCAGGCGACGCGGGACCGAAAAGAGAAGCCGTCGGAGAAGGGCCGCATAGGTTGGGCGACCCAATCAAAGGAGATGGCGGGTCTGAATCTCCGGCCGCCCAGCCGAGTTCACCCGTCTCACGACCTTGAAAGATGTGAATCCCTGCTCGGTTGGCCGGGACTGGAGCGCTCGACGAGATCTGAAGGGGAGCCGGTTCGTCGAGGTCCACGTCTTCCTCGACGGCATCCTCAACTAAGCGCGGGTCGACTCCAGCAGGAGCAAAGACCATGAACTCCAAGTTGCGCGTCCGGAAGCACGTATTGTAGGGATGCGCCACGGGATCAGTCCACCACCAGGCTCGCCAAGGTTTGGAGTCATCCGTGGCCTCTGCTTCCGCACACCAGTCCCTGCCTGAGGGTATCCAGGACAAGTTCACCAAGGGTACAATGGGACCGACGGCTCGAAAAAGCCGTCGGTCCCATTGTACCCCTTGGTGAACTTCTCGGCGTCAACCTCCGGAGCAGCGAGCCCACCGAGAAGCTTCATCACAGCGGCGAACAGCTCGTCTGGAAGAATGGTCATCAAACTCCGCAAGGCATCCCCTCGACGCTTCCTAGCCAACTTGTACGCCACCCACGCATCGTACATCTCGGTTATCACGTGGTAAGTAAGTCCCACGTGAAAAGCCAGGTGGAGACCCATCAAGACGCTCGACTCGACCATCCAGTGACACCGCTCAAACAACGCCACGAAAAACTTGGTAGGGCCCTCCTTGTCGCAAGCCGACGCCGGAGCCTCTCCACAGATCTTCACAAACACCTCAGCGAGACGCTCCATCAGAGTCACCGACCTCACCGAGTTCGACAGCCGGCGTTTGGCGTCAGCGAGGACCTGCGGTGAAAAGAAGATAGGGGTCTTCGGAAGGAGTCGGAGAAGCCGTTGAGCTGGGTGGTCGGGGTTGTAGACGTCAGCGAACGCCTTGATCCCAGCCAGAGAGCAGAGCGTAACCGGGACGCGCGACTTCCCGAGGAGTCCGCCACGGTGATCTTGGCGGTCTGGTGGCTGAGTATAGCCTCCCAGCAACGACGGGACCCATAGTGGACGAAGCGGATGTCACGCAGCTGAGCTAGCTGAGCAGTGATCCGAGCATCCCGTCCGACGGCTTGGCCTGCGCGAGTGCGTAACTAGGCGAGGGAGAGGCTCAAAGCCGCGGGTAAGTCGGGGCGATCGTGAGCACCAGCGTCATGGACCGTCACGATGGGCACCGAAGCCGAACTCCCAGAGGGTGAAGGCATAGGGACGCCACCCACAGCCGAGCTGGAAACACCGCTGGCAGTCGAGCTGGACGCGCAACTTGCGGCACTAACCGAGCTCCGAGACGATCCCTTGTGACGTTTAGCCGGGCGAGCCGCACCAGCCGAGTTCGGAGAGGCAGCCCGCTTTGCTTTCTTCGACTTGTGCTTATGCTTGTGCTTGTGCTTGTGCTTGTGCTTGTGCTTGTGCTTGGGCTTGTGCTTACGCCGGCGCTTGCCCATCTTCGCGAAGCTCGACTGAGAGTCGGAATCAC
The DNA here is from genome assembly GCA_024211575.1 of Phytophthora melonis. Classification (NCBI taxonomy): domain Eukaryota; phylum Oomycota; class Peronosporomycetes; order Peronosporales; family Peronosporaceae; genus Phytophthora; species Phytophthora melonis. Next base: position 69,642 of record JAMXKT010000094.1, on the reverse strand, counting down.
CAGACTCACTAGACGAGACCAGAGGAGACCGACGAGCAGCCATGTAACTCTGGACCTTGCCACGCGGAGGCGGAAGAGGCGTAGCGGGCGGAGGCCGAGGAGGGAGAGCTCTCAGAGTCATTCGAGTCGAGCTCATCGGCAGACCCAGGATCGTCGGCCTCAGAGTCTGAGCTCTCGGACAGAGACAGTGGATGAGTGGAACTCCCAGGAACATCCAAGCCAAGAGCCCAGCTTGATGAACCAGAAGAATGGCTCCGCCGAGCTGTCCGGAGAACGAGATAGTCGGGAGTCTCCAACAGGTTCAAGCAATGGGCATTCAGAACTCGGGCAGTGGCTGCAGTGGGACGCAAAGGACGACCCGATGGAGACGTCATCCCAGCCGAGCTCATGGGAACCGTGGGCCGAGTAGCGGTAACCATCGAGATGCCCTGCACCGGAGTGACCGCAGTCGACGCAACCCCTGCCGGACTGCTACGACCCTGGATCTGACTGGGGAACCGAGGCCGAGAGCAAGCGAGAAGCCGCCGCGCTGAGGAGCTCACAGCAGCGCTAAGCACCGAAGCAACCGTGCCACCTGAAGAGTGGGATACCGTTGCGGTCGAGCCTCCGGCAGCCGAGCTCGATGCACTCACAACCGCGGATACCGACCGGAGGACGTTCTGAGAACCCAGAGCCGAGCTAAGCTGAACAGGACTGAGTGCCGACGCAACGGTGGCCGAACCCGAAGTCGCCGCTGCAGGCTCTACGCAGGCCGGCGAAGTCGCCGCTGCAGGTTCTACGCAGGCCGGCGAAGCAGCGGAATGACCCACGCAGGAAGCTGGAGCAGAACCCGCCACCGAGCTAGGTGTAGCGACATCACTCTTCGCGACGACCGTGCCGGGAGCGGTGCTAGTAGGAGGCACCCATCGAACACAAGTCGGCAGAGGATCCGACACCGGAAGCGAGAGAGCCGAGTTCGGCACGACCATAGACGCCGCTGGTGAACTGGGCGGCCGGGAGTCAGCACCGCTCGGACCAGCGCCAGCTGATGACGGCAGAACACCCGACACCCGATGAAAGGGAAGAGCCCCACTTGACGAGGTGGAGACGTCCACGCAGCTGAGTTAGGAGTCGACACCGGCGTCGGATCCGGAGAAGGAGGATACGAGACCAGGCTGATGAGCGGCCCACTCGTCACCGGACTAGCCGACCCCGCAGGAAGCTCAGAAGACTCAGAGACCTCGCCGAAGTTGAAAGAGAGGTCGCCTTCCTGAGAATGGGCGTCGCCGCCGGTTGTCACGTCCTCAGCGGTGAGACCAGCCAAGTTCAAACCGGGTCGGAGTGACAAATCACAAGCTGCCGACACCTCTTGGGCAGCTTCGCCGAGTCGAGCCGATGCATCTGCGTGACCAGCTTCGCCAGGCAGCGGGCATGCGTATGGCTGCGCGAGTGATACCTGAGGCTTGGGCCGTGAGCCGGCAGCAGTCGCCGACTTCGGGTTCGCATAGCGACGAAGCTTCTCGGCTGGCGTCAGGGTGTCTAGTCGAGCCCGGCGGAGTTGGTCGACAGACTTGCTGCGTCGGAATCGCGGCACACTAGACTTGGACACGGGAGACGTGGCAGTCGGAGCGGACGCCGAACTCGTGGACCCTGGAGTGTCAGACTCAGCCAGCCGAGTCGACTGGCCAAGGAAAGAACCCGCCGAGCTCACAGCCACCGGCGGAACAGAGGCCGCGCCGTCTGTCCGAGGATGGATAACCAACTCCACACGCCGAGTCTCTCCGGCTGGGATTTCCATCACCTCGGGGAACCGCTGAGCCAACACTCGACACAGACGAGCATTGAGCTGGAGGTCAGCCGGGTTCAACCCACGCACGTCCAACCCAGCTGCAGCCGCAGCGGCCATGTGAGGGTCGTGCATGCGTAACATGCCGTTCCGAGCGATGACCCGCTTCTGCCGGAGAATAACCTCGCGCTGGTGATCGATGACGGCCTTGGCGTTACGAAGAGGCAGTGGATCCCCAGCAGTGATCAGCCGAGCTGACTCCTGGAGCTGCTCAAAGTGCTTGGTCGAGATAGCTTGGAGTGTAGCATACTCAGCATCCCGAGCGGAGAGCAACCGAGTCAGGCGCTCGATCTCTGAATCACGCTCCCGGATCTTCTTGCGGAATTCTTCAGCGTGAGCGAGAGCCGACTTAACCTTGGCATCTTGCGACTCACGAGCTGACCTCAAGGAAGTCTCTGACTCGGCCAGTGCCTTCCGGAAGCTGGTCAGAAGTGGAGACGACTTCTTGGACTCGGCTTTCCACAAGTCGCGCTCCTTCTCGACAGCTTTCAAGCGCTCCTCAAGGTCAGCCTTCGCCGCTGCTTGGGAATCCAGCCGCCGAGTCAAGTCGGCATTGATGGTCTGGGCCGCCTCCAGTTCTACTCGCAGCGCAGCAGCGTCGCCCGCTTGACTCTGCGACGCGTACTGACCGTGAAGGATATCCACAAGCTCGTCGAAGGATTTCGCCTCGAGAGCAGCTCGGCGGACACTTGGGTCAGCAGCTGGAGCAGGGCGGGTGATCACGAACGACAACAGCCGAGCCAAGTCCGCGTTCTCTGTGCGTCGTTGCTCAGCTTGCGCGTGGATCAGCGCGGCGAGAGAGTCGAGACTCACCGGCTCAGCCGAGTCCGACCGACGAGGGTCGGCAGTGCCCGAAGTGGTGTCACCACGCGGACTCGGCGAGCGGCGAGGAGGAATGCGAGATGCCGACTCAGACTCCTGGTCGAACCCACGGGAAGTTGTCAAGTCGATGACAGGGTGCCCCTGTCCACCGCTGACCCCGCGAGCCCAGGACGCCGAGTCGGCGAACTCAGCGGACTCCTCCTCATCTCGCGCTGAGGTGTGTGAAGGCTGTGGAGACGCTGCGACCGAAGCCTGTGAAGCCCGCTGCGGAAGGAGAGTTAGCGACGGAGCAGATGGAGCAGCCGGAGAAAAGGACGTACCGGAGAGGCAGCAGGAGGGCCGAGCGACGACATAGCGAAGGAGCTTGTTCGCTACCGTTGGAGTTTTGGCCGATATGGGACTTGACTCGAGGAGTGATGGTCAGGCCCCTCACCAACTCGGCTCGGAACATGACCGGGGCAGTTGTGGTGTAGGGAACACCAGATTTCGCGAGACCAACTCGGCTGGAGTGGTACACTGTACCGGGTAGCCGAGCTCAGCCGAGTTCACCAGCTTTTCCGGACGAGTTATCCGGCTCAGCCGAGTTCAAGGACTATCCGGACGGCTTATCCGGACCAGCCGAGCTAAAGCGTCGCCGAGCTCGGCGAAGGGTCGGCTGGGATCCAAAACCGCCCACTTTCATTTGGTATTTGTATAGGAGCTTAGGAGTAGTAGAGGCGCCCCTTCAGGGCGCCCGACAAAGATAACAGACAACAGAGCAGAATTTTCTAGGCCCACAACGCGTGTACACGTACCGGTAAGTCCCTGCACGGGGCCGCATTATGTCTGCCGCCGGTACCCGAGAGGCATAGCTTGTAGGGTACTCGGCTGGTAGCGCCAAGAGATAAGGTCGGCCCGGGTTGGGCGTGTGTCTCGCCAAGCGCGAAGGAAAAGTCTCGCCACCGCTGCGAGCCGGTGTTCCCGTACGTCCCGGGCACTGATTGCTGAGTCGAGAAGCCTTTGCTCTCGGCGACCTGTAAAGCGCTCCGTGCGCCGTCGTCCATCCTTTGGTGGAGGGCACAGGGTTGAGTGAACGGAGACCGTCGAACTCGGCGGTTCTCCGGAGGAGGAATCTTGGTTGGCAGGTCTCGGCGAAGGGCGAGACACGTACTGTCCCGGTTGGGCCGAACCGCTCGGGGGCAACCCGGCGCAGGCCAACAAGGCCGACTAGCTCGGCTATTGTTGTGTTTGTAGCCAAGTTACCACAACTGACGGTTTTGTGCGTACTGCTATACCACACGAGTTCATTATCCTTGAGAACTCGGCCACAGAACCTCACCGGGTGGAGCTTTCCTTCATGGAGCTGCATCAGCGTGCTACTCAGTGCCCACTCATTGGCGAATAGCATGACGTGGACGTCTTCAGCCGAGTTGAAATGACGAAGTATGGGCGCGTTGACCACCTTCTGCTTCAACTCGGCGAACGCAGCTTTAGCCGCTGTCAGGTCACCGCCGGGTCCAAAATCTTCATCCTTCAGTTGATAGAGGACTGCCCCGTACACCGCCAAGTTCTGGATGAACCGGCCATAGTAATTCAGCGCTCTCACGAATGCCTGTATCCCCTTCTTCGTCGTCGGGAACGGCAGCCCGGCTATCGCTAGCATCTTCTTCTGGTCGGCTTGGATTCCTACCGAGGTCACCCCATGTGATAGGAAGTCGACTTTAGGCTGAATGAAGATGCTTTTCGGGAAGCTGACGCTGATGCGGCACTCAGTGAAGCGTTGCAGCAGTCGGTCGAGCGTCCCTAGGCAGTCGTCGAACGTCCGCCCACCGAAGCATATATCATCAACGAACGATCGACGATCGAAACCGGTGCCAGGCGCGATTCATCCGGCTCACCCGTCTTGAACATGTCGGCCTCTGGGCTGTTGATGAATTCTTCCAACGGATCAAACTCGGCTTGAGCTCGGCGGTCGGCTTCAAACTTGGTCTGGCCGCTGGCCTCGAAGTCGAAGTCGGCTGCGAGTCGTTTCCGCTGAGCTTCTGAGGCGGCTTCGGCTTGCTGGATGCGCTTGGCGAACACCTTCCAGTCGCCCTTGGGTTGAACGTAACCCCATAGGGCGTTATCAATGAGCCGCTGGTAGATCATCGGAGCATTATTTAACCCGAAGGGCATTCGCAACCATTCAAAGTGACCCAGCGCGCAGACGAAAGCCGAGATCCAACGGGCACGCCGAGTCATCATGACTGCCCAGAAGCCGCTGGCGGCATCCAGTGAGCAGAACCATAGATATGCTTCCAACTCAGTGAGGAGGTCATCCACTAGCGGCATAGCGTATTCCATGAGCAGCGTAATCGCGTTCACCAGCTTGTAATCGATGCACAGCCGAATGTCGACTCCATTCTTCTTCAGGACAATTACAATAGGTGATGCCCAGGGGCTGTTGCCCAGGGGCTGTTCGAGAAGGCGATCAGCCGAGCTCGTAGCAGCGCTTTGAGCAGTTCGTACAACTTGCCGAGATGTTTCAACGGAACTCGGCGAGCTCGCTGGCGGATTGGCGGGTGCCCCTGCACGTCGATATCGCACACTACGCCGTAAGCTGGTGGAGGTAGGGCATTACCGCTGGAGATCATGATCTTTTCGTGGCTTTTCAATACCTTCACCAGCCGAGTAGACTGCGGCCGAGTGTGCGCCGAGATCTGCACATTGGCAGCTTCATAGTCGAGTTGCGCCGACACCGCCTCAGTCAAGTCAGGCAGAAATGCTAATTCGCGAGCGTAGTCTTCGAGTTCCAAGCTCGTAGCTGGGTGCTCGAACTCGGCTGGGGGCTCAGCCGAGTCGCCTCGGTCCTCTGTCCCTTCGTCGTACTTGGCAGCCAGAAGGTAGCGTAAGCGCAAGTCTTCCATCGGGTCCGACGACATAGGTTCATCACTCACATCGATCTCTTCATCAGACCTCGGACTCGGCGTCTCGGGCCCGGGGTCATCGATGATCGTCCAGTCGAACAGATCGCTGGGTTGCTCGCATGCGTCCTCTTCTGCTGCACGGGCGTTGAGGCTGGGCTCTTTTTGACCGGTTGGCACTGGGATCTCTGCTCGGCTGGGCAGATCGCCGCCTAAGTCCGTCGAAGGCTCATCGCTCGATGTTACTTCTTCAGGTGCTAGGGTAACGGCAGCCGAGCTCGCCGGCTCTGGTTGGGTCAGGGGTGGACCATCGGCTGCTTCTGCTTCAGCATGCTCTTCCAACTCGGCCAACTTCTCCCATTGCTGGGCGCAAGTCAGTGTCGAATTCCGCTTCTTGGTCGACGGCCACGTAGTCACCCCCTTCGGTTCTGGATAGCTTCTACGGTCCACGGCTGACGGCTGTCGTGCCAGCCACTCGGCGTACAGCTGTTGTTCCTTCTGCAGCAGATCCTTGTCCATAGCCGCTTCGTAGGCCACGACTTGCCAATCTTTGTACTTCGCCGAGTGCAGCCGGACATAACCATCTGGCGGCGATACCCATGCGGTGCCCAGGCAACCACAGGGAAATGCGCTGGGCACCACGTCCAAGTCGGCTTCAGGTTAGTCAGTCGGACTCGGACCGCTCGGTTCCGCCGATCCAGCACTACGGTCGGTACCCAGTCTTTAGTCCGGCGTACCCAGAAGTCGTGTGTTTCCTCGCTCGGTGGATTCCTCATCAGCCTGAACTCGGTGGGAACTCGGCTTTCGAGGTTCACCGGTTCAGTTGGGCCATCCGTGATATAGAGGCCTCATTTCGGTTCATCCGCCGAGTTCTGGGACTTCACCAGAGGTAGGACAACCTCATCGGGTAACTTCGCCACCGAGTTGTACAGGTCAAGACGGATCTCTGCCGGGATCATAAAGTCTGTACCGAGGATCAACTCGACTCCCGCGTGGTGGTCGAGGATCCATACTTCAAACTCGTACGTGACCTCCCAGCCGAGTGTCACCTTCACCATCGTTCGCGACATCGTCGCTACCTTGCCTTTTCCGATACCCTGAACGTCAGTTTGTTAATCTTGGCGCGTGAACCGCTTCAACCGCAGTCTCTTCGCGAATCCTTCGCTCACTGCCGGCACATTGGCGCCGGTGTCAAGCAATATCTTCGTACGCTGGTCGTTCACCGCTCCCATAATGAGAGCTCTCATCCGAACTCGGCGGTCAAACTTTTGCGACGAACACCAGCCGAGTCGTTCCCCAGGGAGCAGCTTCATAACTCTGGTGGCTATGGTCGCATCCGCCGACCGCCGAGTCGCAACTGCACTGCACAATCTTGCTCGGCTTTCTTCTCCACTCTCGCCGAGCTCACAATCAAGTCCGTCGCTTTCACAATCCAATACCTCGTCCCCTCCTCGTCCCTCGGGCCTTCCTGCCTCACCCACAAAGGCAAACACGAAATTCGCTTCTACTGCCGGCTCGGCTGACTGTGCAGCCCGGTATCATCCAACCCAGTCAGTGTTGGCGGGCCGCCGAGTTTAAATCGCTCGGCGTGTAGAGGTCCTGGAGGTCTTCAGATACTTTGACTTGTCAACATTGGACTTGACAAATGCGGCGAGTTTCTCATAGCGCTGGAACAGGTCGCACTGACCGACGTCGTGCAATTGCTTGCAGAACTTGCAGCGACGGCGGCAGTAATGGACGGAGTGGTTCGCTCCACCGCAAGCAGCACAAGGTCCGTACGGCGGGCGTTCACGGGAGTCACTGCGACGACCGGTCTGGTCACGCCGGTCATATCTCCGGCTGGTACGGTCCACCGAGCTCGGCTGTCCCCTTCGGTGGTCACCCCTTGGTGTTCCAGCCGAGTTCCCTCGGTCTCCCGATCTACGATCGCGATCGCTCGTGAACCCGGTGTCGATGTAGTCGTACTCCGAGTCCACAGCCGAGTCGGGGTAACTCAGCTGACTACCATCGCTCCAGTCGCTGTCGGAGTCGTGGAGGTTAGATCGCCGGGTTGGTTGGCGTCTCTCGGTCAGCTCATACGGGTTGTCTTCCAGCAAGGCTGCTGCTAGTCGGCGGTCCCGGCCATCATAACGGCGACTCCGTTGGTCATCTCGTCGGTCGTCCCTGCGACGCTCTCGGCGGTCATCCCTGCGGTCATCCCAGCGTGGCTCACTCCGCCGAGCTTCTGATTGTCTTGGCGACTCAGTGCGCCTGGTATCTCGGCTGCGGCTTCCGACGAGACGGTCGCGTCTTACGGCGTTCTCCAAGAATCGTCTGGTTGATGATCTTTTCGACCTTCTTGATGTCGGTGAGCTGTTGCGGGTAGAGTAGATCCATAACATCATCATCTCCGCAGTGCAGCAGGAAGTGCTCCACATGGTCCGCGGCGTCAGCTCCACCGGTCTCGTACTGAATTTTCGCCGACTTAGCATATCCGTTGAGGCGAATGAGGAAGTCGCCCACCAGCTCGTTGTCCTTGCGCTGAGCCGAGTAATAGCGAGCTCGTGCCGACTGGTCAAACTGCGAGCAGTAGTAGTCGGCGAATGCTTCACTCAGCAGACTCCATTTCCGCTGAGTCTTCTTCGGAAGCTGGCGATACCAGCTCTTCGCGCCTCGCTCCAGCCTCAGAGAGAATGGCTCATACCAGAGGTCTTGTGCCAGCCGAGTTCCTTTCATCTCGTAGATGAACCGCTTCAACCACTGGAGAGAATCATCCGGTCGTTAACGCTTGCCTTCGAACATGGGGATCTTGTCGAGGGACGCGTGGGTGCGGGCTTCCACGTACTGCGTGTGGTATCGGAAATCGTGTGTTTCCAAGGTGATTGCCTCACCGGCCCGAAGGTCAAGCTCCATCAAGAAGCGGTCAAGCGAGAGACGGAGATGGCTACTTCTGCTTGGACGACTACATTATCCTCGTTGGAGTGACGGTCAGTGGCCGGAGCCTCGTCGGGTTCTAATAGAACCCCGAGCGAGGCTTCGTGGTACCCGCTTTTAGGTACATATGCATTTAGTTGCGTACTTCGACCGCACTTATTAGTGTGGTCGCGGTCGTCATTTGATTTGTCCGGAATCGCCTTATTGCGATCGTTCACACTAGATATTTGTATAGGGACATAGGACTCATCATAGGATGACCAGAACGAGGCCCCCTGGGCCTCGTAAAACTCAGTAATAAAAAGACAGTCTTCCCCCAAAGCCAACAAGGGTCAAGTCCGACTTCGGTAAGTGTAGCTAGCTTATTGTAGTGCCTGGACACGCTCGGCTGCGTGTGGATGCCTGTCGGGGAGCTTATCGTGCTTTGACCGAGAGTTTCCTTGGCGGCGCCAAGAGTTGGCGTGGCCGGAGAGGCAAGAGCGACATAGGAGTGTCGTTCACTGTATATTTGTGGGACAAGAGTGTCCCTGAGTGTATTAGTCTACCTACCGAGGTTTTACCTTGGTCCCCCTGTATAAGGCCTAACACGCCGGTACCCTTCCTTTCTGAGGGACTGCAGTGGGGTTGTGCGAAAGCGCTACATAGTATCCTAGCCTAACCTCGTGGCTAGTGGTACAGGTTTCTGGGTTGACCGAAGATAACCTAAGGTGCACAGAGGCGCTTGCAACCGACCCGGTGTAAGGGATCGTTCCTGGTCTTCAGGTTTTGATCCAATAAGCGCTTACCTTTGCGGGTTAGCGTGTTGTTGGTGTCTCTAATACCTTTTGGTAGAAGAGAATTTTAGTGGTATTACCACACCACAACTGGTGCCGCGACCCGGGATTGGTGTGACCATCTGTGTGTCTGGGTTGTTGTAGGTCTTACCCAACGAGCGAAGAGGAGAAGAAGAAGAAGTGAGAAGATGGCGAAGGGAACCAAGTCAGCGGTACCGGCGACGCCGGTCAAGTCGAGTGGAACGCGCAACGAGGCTTCGGTGCGCACCGGAAGCTCGTTCTCGACCCCAGCGACGGATCGGATGGAGTCGATCGACGAGCGTTCGGCGAGCTACGACACGGCGATGGATTCCTCGGACGCCAAAGAAGATGACGAAGACGATGATTGGGATGTCAGGACTGTGATGTCCGAGACTTCCGGAAGCTGCGGTGGTGTCGGCAGGCCGCAGTGGAGGATCGAGGTCGATCACCCGCGACCTCTCCGAAACGTTCAATGATATGCCGGGCCCCGAGCCCGCCTACGACGCGGATGACGGTGCAACCGACGACTTCAAGTCCTCGGTGACGGTAGGAGGGGCAACCTCCAAGCCGGTTGGCACTCGTCCTCCCTCAACGGCGATACTCCGGCGGCCAACAAGGTTCTAGGCCGATGCCTGGAGCTGATGAAGACCAAGAGCGAGTGGATGCAACTGTTCTCCCCGAAGCAGGTCCGCCAGGCCATCTGGATGGACCTCGGAGGGGCGTTGGCCACGCCGATCAAATCAACGAGCACCCGGCAGGTCGCTCAGAACACGGTGGATCTCCTGCGTGCAATGGGGTGTGAACCTCAGATTCTCCCGACGGAGGCCGCTCTCGCGAGCTGGACGCCAACTGCCGCCGCCGCGGCGCTCACCAAGTGGAGGAAGAAGTTGCGTGACGCCTTTGGGGTGGCCGACAGAAGCTCAACGAAGCTTCGTTCGGCCTCGGAAGTGGTTGACCCTTCCAAGGTCCCGCTACCAGCGACCCCTAGGAAGACCGCCACCGGTGATGGAGTTTTCGCAGCCAAGGGTGAGGCTTCGCCTTACATGCAAGACTCGCACATGGTAACTCCACGATCTACGGAGCGCAGTGAACGTCTGGCTAGGGAGACCGAGTCTTCGTACGCAACGCCTGGCACGCGCGCGGCAACCGGTCGCCGATCCAGTCGTCGTTACGACCCCCGAGATGACTCGTCGGACAGTGATGATGACCTCGTGTCTGACCACTACGAGGGCGATCTGCCGAGCGAGTGGGCACGCCAAGTGCGCGGACTGAGTGCGACGGACAACCAGAGCTCAACCCCGAAGCTCGAGATCGCCACGCATCTACCCTCGCCAACATCAAACCGTTCTACGGGACGCGCGACAAGAGCGAGCACTCCATGCAGTGGCTCCGAACGTTCATCTATGAGATGAAGGGAACCCATGCACCCGCCAACGAGTGGTGCATGCCGTTCGAACTCAAGCTCAGGGACGGAGCCCTGCACTGGTGCCGCCAGCTCCCGCGCACGGCGAGACGCTCGTGGAAGTTGCTGAGCGAGGCGTTCATCAAGTACTACTGTTCGAAGTTTTCCCAGTCTGCGAAGGCTCGTATTACTCGGCCAAGCGAGAGGACAAGGAGCACGTATGTGACTACCTTAACCGGTTTAATGGCTATGCTCGCAATGCCGGCGTACAGTTTGAGAATGGTGGACGCGACGCGAAGGACCACGTGGAACACTTCTTGGTTACGTGTGACGACCGAAACTTAGAAGGCCGTCTGTGCCATGTGCGGGTCAAGAGCATTCATGACCTCGAAGACATGATCAACGACATCCTGCGCCACCGCGACCGCAAATCAACTCGCGAATCGTCGTTCCGCCGCTCTCGGAGTCAAGATGACGGTCGCCGACGTGATGCGAGGTCGAACGAGGATTCTCGTGGTGGATACCGCCGCGGTGACGACCGCCAGCGTGACCGACGCGACGCGTCACCGTACCGGTCGAGGGTGACTTTGGTCGACGCGCTGGCCGATGTAGTGGCAGAATGGAACGTCGGAAGTTCGGTCGGTGGACGCAACGAGGCTTCGTATGCCTCCCGACGTGCCGGTGAGGTGAACGAGGAATACTTCGAAGACGAGCGCCAGTACTCGGACGACCAACGCTCGGACGAGGATTCGGACCCCGATTATGACTCTAAGGGACATGTCGCGGCCGCCAACGACGCTGAGCGGAGGGCCGCAGCCGAAGGAACATTCGCTCGGTCTGACAACCGACGCTTCAGGAACGGAGGAGGACCGCCCAACCGCGAACGAGACAGCCGTCGCCAGTATGGGCCATGCGCTGCATGCGGAAGCCCGTCTCACTCGGTGCACTTCTGCTACCGGCGGTGCAAACTGTGCAAACAGGTGCACGATGCTGGCAAGTGCGAAGCCCTCCACGAGCTTACCAAGCTCCTGAAGTCCAAGGTCGACAAGAAGGATCTGTCGCCAGAGCTGCAAGGCCTGGTGTATGGAAGCCATTTAAACTAGGCAGCCCGCCAACTGAAACTGGGTTGGTCCCAATCGGGCTGCCACAGTTAGCTGAGCCTGCTGTTGATGCGGACTATCTGTTCGCGTTCACAGGCGAAAGCAAACGGCCTGACGACCTGAAGAACAATGAACGTGTGAGATCGACGGAAAATGGAGAGAACCGAGACACAAGTCTCGTTGAGACCGGTATTGATGAAGATGATGATGATGAACGTGATGGACACCCGACCGAGGCTTTGATCACCAGCCTAGTCCAGGTCAGGGGACCGCCTCGAAACCTCGCTCGGGCGGTGAAATTACTACCCGGCGAGAGATTGGGGTGGTGGTCGTCCCAACGGTACGACAAGAGGAAGCGAATGAGAGCTTTGGTCAATGGCGCGGTGGACGACTCGCGAACGAGGATACTGTTTGACACTGGAGCGAACGTGAGCGTGATCTCGGCCGCCTTCGCCAAGCGGCTCCGTGTACGAGAAGTTCTGGACCACGAACGAAGTCTCGAAGTCCGCGGTATCAACCCTGGGGTGATGGAGACCCGTAGGCGAGCTCTCTTGAAGATCACTTTGGGATGGGAACAAGTCTATGAGTTCGAGATGTGGATAATGGACCACAATGCAGGGGTCGACGTGGTACTGGGGATGGACTTTATGATCCCGGCCGGTATCCGGCTGGATCTGTTCCACGGTACCGCCCGACTCCCGGATGAGGTCATGGTTCCACTGCTGAAGTCGCAGAGTGTTGAAGATGACGAACCTCACAGCACGCACCCTTCGTGTGGGCCGACCGAGGATTTAAGCATCCCCGGTCGTGAGTGGCGTGAGTTCCGAGTACCGCAGCAGCGGTTACCTCGGTCGGAGTACGATGTGTGGGTTCGCCGCACGGAAAAGCTCGTGCCGACGGTGGCGAGGCTTCGACGGGGGCAGCCGGCATGGGTACGACTCACCAATATTACGACCACTGCAACACGGTGCACCAAGCACGACTCCGTGGTGCTCTGGGTACCGCACGGCGAACTGCCGCGAGAGACGGGTTACGCGAGACTGGACTCGAACAAGTACAAAGAGTGGCAGGTAGCCTATTCAAGGAGTCGTGATGAGACTCTTCAAGGGCGGGAACGCCGCCTCTACGAGCGATGGCTAGCTGAACAGCCACCTGCGGTGGTGCGCCGAGCTTACCCGACGCCGCGGAAGATCCTGCCGAGGCCACCAGATGCCCCATCATGGCCGGGAGGCCGCCAACAAGCATCGTCGTGTAATGAGTACTCGTCACCTGATGTACTTGGCTATGACCACGACTCCAGGGTCAGTGAAGGCTCGGTCGAGGTTGCTCGAGTTGATACAACTGAGATGGAAGGCGCTAGTGGGGCGAACGATGGTTTGGACGACGAAGCCAGCGCACCGGATAACCTGGACGAACCCGAAGATGCGCTTCTCGACCCGCCGAGTCGCATGCCCGCGAATCCTGACAGTAGTGCCGACTCTACCGGCCAGGGAGCGACACACGCCTCGGTTGAGGCATCGGAGGCCAGTGATGAGCTGCATGATGGTGACAGCGTGACGAACGACGGATCGGAAGATGACCGCGACGTGGTAGCAGCGGCCGAGACAACTACATGGGATGTCTTGCCAACAGAGACCGCCACGCCCAGTCTGGAGCCAGGAGAAACGTCGACTGCGGTCTGTAGTAGCGAAGTCGACTGGGGCGAACACGACCCAGGGCCTAACGACGTTCCTACCGAAATCGCAGCCTTCACAGCTGACGCCGACACTGAGTTCGATAATTCGGACATAAGTGCGATCAATGATCCTGAGCAACTACTGGAGTCGACCTATATCTCGGTCATACATGCCATGGTTGCCGAGGGGTCGGTCGAGGGTGATGACACCGCGAACGAGATTAACCCCAGCGATTACGCCCAGGAGTCTCTACCTTTACCTCGACTGAAGCCTATCACTCGGGTTTGGCCCTACGTGGAACGAGGTAAACCAAGACACGAGTGCTGATTCTCGGTAGCGGGCTGGTCGAGGTTTCGAAGTGGAACGGACCGGAGATGATGTACCTGTGCGCAGCCGAGCATCGCTCGCTTTGGTGGTGAAATGTACGAGTGGCGAGCCCAGCATGCTATGTTTGCACGTGGTGAAGGACTTGTTGCATACGCTAACGACGATCGACCTGCTCGCGAGGGTGACCCAGCTCGCGACGACAGACGAAAGAAGCTACTGGAGATGATGATTGAACTGCCTGCGAGGGCTATCCAGCTCGCAGTGACAGACGAAGAAAATTACTGGAATCTGCATGTTGCATGTTATGTGAACGATTCACGATGGAATGGAGATTAGAATGGAGTCAACAAGACACAAGCAAGCTTCGGTCAAGCCCTCAAGAGATGAACAAGTGATGATGAAGCGAATGGGAGGGCGACCGAGGCTCCAGACGCAGCGATTTGTGTAGAAGTAACTCGGACGAGCGTGCTCGACTTCTTGGTTGAGTATGGATTTGATGATGAAGTGGAGATACGAGTGGATCTGGGACCGCTACGGTCGACAACTAAGTCTCGTCTAAGGCGGCGGTACCTGCTGTAGCCTGCGCTGAAGCTGTGGGAACCCTGAACGGCAATTGGTGCGGCTCGAAGAGATGTGATTGCAACACAGCGGGTCGCTTGGTGGAGGCTGGGGCACCCAGACCTTACGTTACGACTACCGACTATTTGCTGTAAGTGCATCACGAATCACGGTCAACACTGGTACGGTTTCGCGCGCCAACGAGGAAGCAGTTGAAGGCACGACCGACGTTTCTGGTGTGGTGGTTCCCGAGCCACAGACTGGGCAACTAAACCCGACTTGGTTACAACCACCGGAAACCCGTATGGAACTGTGGAACGAAGGCAACGAAACCACGGTCGCCACAGCTACACTATCTCCGAGTGATAACGAATCAAGTTGTGGTGTGACCGACGTTGGAGGTGCTGCTATTCGCGAGCTTCAAGTTGGGGAAACCAACCTTGCCTCCGTTACGACCACCGAAGTCCCGGCGCTACAATGGTGTCACGCTGGTCGGGTCAACGCATTCCCTGACTACTGCACTTGCCGTCGAACCCTCGAACGATGTAGACCTAGCTACTTCAGATGCCGGTGATGGCAAGAAGTATGCGACCGAGGTGTGACGAGCGGCGGCCTGCAGCACGTTCATGGAAGGTCGGACCATACGACCGCCGGAGCCCGGTGGTTTGGTATTGAGGCCAGACGTGTGGCAGGGCGTCTTGCTCCGTTTGACCTATGGGTGATACAGCGCTATGGGTGATACAGCGCTATTCAAGCAGATGCCAATGCCATCGAGGAGACGGAGCCAAGGTGTACACCAGGGGCAGTACGCGGGGCATCGATCGCACAACCAACGTCGGACCATACGACCACCGGAATTCCGGTGGTGTAGCAATGGATGGGCTACCGATTTGAAAGCTACCAACCGCCGTTCTGCTCGAGTTCAACACGCGGCAGAAGACGCCAGTGAAGATGGAGCAAATGGAACCAAGATGAAACGACCAGCAGTCCGCATGACATCGATGGAGCGACCAAGGTCGGACCATACGACCACCGGAATATTCCTGGTGTGTGTCGCCGTGCGCCCCGTGGCGTCTTCAAGCGTCCTCAAAGTCTCGGTGGTCCCAGCAGAAGACGCAATACCACGGGAGGAACCTCGGGGTTGGTCGACCGACGCCTCCGCAGCGGCAGGAAGGAGCGCAGGGACATCAGCAGGTGCGGATGAGCCTGGTGGTACAGCACCAGCGGCGACAGCAGCGGCAGCATCCGTCGAACAAGCCTGGCGCGCCGGACGACGCCCCGAAATGTCGGTGGCGACACTAACAGCTCCTGAGATTACCAAGGAGTTGATGGAGTCAACAACGAGAGTCAACGTGACGATGAGGAGCAACAAGAGTGGTGGACGTACCGGGCAGCACATTGGAGGGTTCGACGAGCTGCGGTAGCCGCGTTGGCGAATGCGCGCGACTGAGGGGCCATGGAGTCGAAGAACCGAAGGCGCCTAGACGCTCACCAGTGTCGGAGGCTCGCGTCGAGGCGGGGGCAGTTGTGGTATCGGAAATCGTGTGTTTCCAAGGTGATTGCCTCACCGGCCCGAAGGTCAAGCTCCATCAAGAAGCGGTCAAGCGAGAGACGGAGATGTGGAGAAGCAGGATCCAAGAAATTGGGGCGAAGGGTGATCGGCTGATTGATGGATCCAGACTCCGTCGCGGATCCACCAGACTGGCGGATCGGGCCCCGTACCTGGTGTTAGCAGTCGCAACAGAAGACACTACGGGTGCGACCAGACGTCGCGAGTGTGTACCCAAGCGACGCCATGCCTCGAGACCCAAGATCCAAGAGATGCAGCTGTCAAGTGGACTTGGCTACATCCCGATCCAGATCTGATTCTGAGTCCGACTCAGATGGATCGGTGCGGTCCCTGGATCGAAGAAGCGGACGATGGATCGGGGGTCACGGTACGGCGGGAGCAATCAGGCGACACGCAAGGAAGGTAACCAAGCTCCATAGAGTCAGTAGGTACAGATGGGATGATAGGATCCATAGGGAGATAGGACTTTGGGATGGGATTGGACTTAAGCATAAATCAGAGAAGAATTTGCCTTGTACATCGCAAGCACCCTCGCCTTCGCCTGGAATCGGGAACGTACATTGGCCCTACGGCGTAGCAAGGTTTGGGTAGCGGAGCTAGCGTTGGTTAAGACTGGATAATACATTGGCCAGTTCTGCAACCTTCCTAGTGACCTACTTGCAAGTGCAGATCCCCGATCCACCCGGAGTTACTACTTGGCCGGGTGCATCCTCGACTCTCAACATCTACGGATCCCGCTATAGGAAGCGGCAAGTACGGCAAAGGAAGACCTGCGAAGGCATCGGAAAGGAACAACTAGCCCCCAAAGGCAACCCCAAGGCCGGATCCAGATCCAGGCCGCCCGATCCCAGTCGACTACCACTGGATCAGAAGTAACATCCGCGAGCAGAGTGGAGATTTCCGCGCTGCTCCACCCACATCCCTGCGTCTCGCCCAGACTGTTCTGTCTTCAAGGCTCGGACGCTTCAGTAGACACCAGAGGAGCAGATCCAGCCCTACCGACGGGTACACAAGGTGACCAGTTCAGCACACAGATCACGGATCATCGGGGGACCCCCTCCGTAAGTCGGTGTTCGGGCGCAGTTGGGAAGTTGGATTGGCGATCTCACAGATTTTGCTGATCCCGCTACACCACAGAGATGGCTACTTCTGCTTGGACGACTACATTATCCTCGTTGGAGTGACGGTCAGTGGCCGGAGCCTCGTCGGGTCCTAATAGAACCCCGAGCGAGGCTTCATGGTACCCGCTTTTAGGTACATATGCATTTAGTTGCGTACTTCGACCGCACTTATTAGTGTGGTCGCGGTCGTCATTTGATTTGTCCGGAATCGCCTTATTGCGATCGTTCACACTAGATATTTGTATAGGGACATAGGACTCATCATAGGGTGACCAGAACGAGGCCCCCTGGGCCTCGTAAAACTCAGTAATAAAAAGACAGTCTTCCCCCAAAGCCAACAAGGGTCAAGTCCGACTTCGGTAAGTGTAGCTAGCTTATTGTAGTGCCTGGACACGCTCGGCTGCGTGTGGATGCCTGTCGGGGAGCTTATCGTGCTTTGACCGAGAGTTTCCTTGGCGGCGCCAAGAGTTGGCGTGGCCGGAGAGGCAAGAGCGACATAGGAGTGTCGTTCACTGTATATTTGTGGGACAAGAGTGTCCCTGAGTGTATTAGTCTACCTACCGAGGTTTTACCTTGGTCCCCCTGTATAAGGCCTAACACGCCGGTACCCTTCCTTTCTGAGGGACTGCAGTGGGGTTGTGCGAAAGCGCTACATAGTATCCTAGCCTAAGCTCGTGGCTAGTGGTACAGGTTTCTGGGTTGACCGAAGATAACCTAAGGTGCACAGAGGCGCTTGCAACCGACCCGGTGTAAGGGGTCGTTCCTGGTCTTCAGGTTTTGATCCAATAAGCGCTTACCTTTGCGGGTTAGCGTGTTGTTGGTGTCTCTAATACCTTTTGGTAGAAGAGAATTTTAGTGGTATTACCACACCACATGCGTCCGATCGCTTTCGGTGTCATCAAAGCTGAGTTGCTTGATGACGTCCTTCACCGACTCGTCAGCTGAGTTCCGATAGTCGTACGCATCGTCGCTGTCACTGAGCTCGGCTGCATCTGTCGCATCAAACAACTCAGCGTAGCGTCCACTCGGCTGCTTGCCACGCGTTGGTGTCTTCATGTGCGAGTCTTCGAAATACGGTGTACCCTCAGTTGCTCGGAACACCTCAGCTCGTTTGCGCTCGGGCGTCTTCGGCAGCGGGATTCTGCTGGGGTCTTCGACTGTTCTCGGAGTGTCGGCCACACGCTTGGCAATCGCCTGCCGAGTGCCGACTGCTCCCTCTCGAGGCCAAAGGCCAGTCTCAATCGACGCTTCCACTTGACAAGTTCACGCGAAGCTCGGCTGGGGTCCCAATCGCTAGCAGACTGTTTGGTCGGCTCGTGCACCGGAATCCCATTGTCTTAAGCAGCAGCACCGTGTCCTCGACCAGTTGGTTGATGTCCGTGCTGTTCACGGGCTGAGTCAGTTCGGAACCCAACACCGGCCATCTCGCTTGAGCCATCGCCACCGGCGCGAACATCATCATCCATTCACTCTGGGCTCTCATCTCTTCGCCGAGTCGCCCCAAAACCTTGTTGGCACTCGGCGTATCTGCATTCCTCGTCGCTCGCGGAATAAGGGGCGGACGTTCCCCTTGCGCGGCGGCTTGATCTTCGTCGTCCGTATCGTTGCCGAGCTCGGCGGTCAAATTGCGCACAACTGGGCGCGGGGTACCCATGCGCCCGACTTGTTAGCGACAACTCGTCGACTTCGCCGAGTAGCTCAGCTTTCTCCTCATCCTCATCTCCTTCATCATCATCACTTCCTTGGTCTTGGGCATCCTCCTCGTCGAACTGGACGCTGCGAGTCTCGTCCACCGTCGCGTCCGTGATCATCGCATCCGCCAAGCCCGCCGAGTTGGCTTGTCCAGCCGAGTTGCTTCCAGCCGTCGCTGGACTCGGCGCGACGATTCCCTTGACCATCTTCACTTCTCTTCTCTTCTTCTCAAACCTTGGTTAGCTGGTACCTACGAAACACAAGCACACCCCTGTTCCCGGGTCGCGGCACCAGTTGTGGTATAGCAGTACGCACAAAATCGTCAGTTGTGGTAACTTGGCTACAAACATAACAATAGCCGAGCTAGTCGGCTTTGTTGGCCTGCGCCGGGTTGCCCCCGAGCGGTTCGGCCCAACCGGGAATGTAGGTGTCTCGCCCTTCGCCGAGATCTGCCAACCAAGATTCCTCCTCCGGAGAACCGCCGAGTTCGACGGTCTCCGTTCACTCAACCCTGTGCCCTCCACCAAAGGATGGACGACGGCGCACGGAGCGCTTTACAGGTCGCCGAGAGCAAAGGCTTCTCGACTCAGCAATCAGTGCCCGGGACGTACGGGAACACCGGCTCGCAGCGGTGGCGAGACTTTTCCTTCGCGCTTGGCGAGACACACGCCCAACCCGGGCCGACCTTATCTCTTGGCGCTACCAGCCGAGTACCCTACAAACTATGTCTCTCGGGTACCGGCGGCAGACATAATCCGGCCCCGTGCAGGGACTTACCGGAACGTGTACACGTGTTGTGGGCCTAGAAAATTCTGCTCTGTTGTCTGTTATCTTTGTCGGGCGCCCTGAAGGGGCGCCTCCACTACTCCTAAGCTCCTATACAAATACCAAATGAAAGTGGGCGGTTTTGGATCTCAGCCGACCCTTCGCTGAGCTCGGCGACGCCGGAGCTCGGCTGGTCCGGATAAGCCGTCCGGATAATCCTTGAACTCGGCTGAGCCGGATAACTCGTCCGGATAGGCTGGTGAACTCGGCAGAGCTTCGGCTGAGCTCGGCTACCGGTACAGTGTACCACTCCAGCCGAGTTGGTCTCGCGAAATCTGGTGTTTCCTACACCACAGAATTGTGCATCCTTTGGCTCCACCATATTGCACAGCGTATTTGAAACTGCTGCAAATACGCGAAAATCAAATTCCCGCAGAAAATGAATAATTAAATATTGGCATATATTTAGCCGCCTTATTATTTTTTACGGATCCCTGCCAAGAGAATCAGTGTTGATTGAGGTGATGTTTCAATAATTTTGTTTCCGGCTAGTTTTAAGTAAGCTGAGTGCATACACCGGCTTTCCGAAAAGTAAAATGCTATCATTTACCTATCCCAGCCTTCGCGAAGCCCTAGTTTTGTAAAGTTGTATTGGTTTTAATCCTAAGGGGCTGGTTCGCCTCACTGGGTCTGGTTTAATGAGGGGGCAGAATAGCGATTTGATTGGCTAGCTTAGATTTCATAAAAGACACATGCCCCCTTTTTCCTTTAACCCGATACCGTAGTGAATCGAGTAAAAAGGAACAGCAAATCTTGGGCCCTATCCAGTCATTAAACCAGACCCAGTGACACGAATCAGCCCCTAAAAGCGCTACCAGCCAGGGTACGAATAAAACATTTCAATATGAAAATTGTCAATAGGGCCCAGTCTTATATCTCCCCGCAATCGCGGGACGAAATTGGGACGAGCTCGGTCATTGCCAGGACCTCCGGCAGCCTGGTAGTGTGTTAGAGATGCAGCCCGATACATTTGCCTTTCAATTTGATGTATCCCGCGACCCGCGCCACACAACGTCCCAGCGGGACAAGAGGGGGTGTCGTCCCCAAAGCATCCCGCTACGACCCGCAACCAAGAGCTCTGATTGGTCCCATCCCGCATCCCGCTAGATACAAGACTGGGCCTAAGTATGGTGAAATATATATTATTGCTACGCGCCATATTGGAATTTATATTATTGACTCGTATGATTTAAAGGCATACAAAAACGCAGTCAATGTGCATGAAATTGAGTTATTTAATCACTATAATAAGTTTTTATTGGTGATCGCTATATTTAAATCATTATTACTGACATGCAGTTTGACCAATTCAATATTATACTGAATTGGAGGAGCCCTGCACCCTCAAGTTTAGCGGGGCCAGGGCCCACCGTCGGGTACCCCAAATCGTCTAGCCGGGCACCCTTGGAAGCCGCGGGAACCGAGTTTCGCTGATTGCGAGCTCTGACTCAGATGCCACTACTACAACTGATCCTTTTAAGGTGCTCGTCCGTCTTCAGTTTCGTGTCGTGTTCTGTCCACTCGGGAGGTAGCCCTCGTTTTAAGCTAGACGAAGGTAAATCGCGGGTGACCCTTGTGCGAATCGCTACTGCATTGAACTTGCAAATGCACAGGGACTCACGGTCAAGCACAGAGCGACCTACTACCCGAACTTTTTTTTGCGGCAGGTGGGTAATGGAGAGTAGGATCCACAGTTCTGCTTTATGATGTAGCCGAGAGCGCACGTGTAGTGAATACACTACAAGCGCAACATAGCGCAGCAATGTGCTCATCAACAATCTGGAACGTTCTAATTTTGATGTTAGGACCGTCTAAAATCTATTAGCCCTTTACAGGTACATAACTCAAATCGAACTGCTGATGCTGAACCGGTGTTTATTTTTGTGTATTTGAACCGTACATTTATTTCCGATGCAAGTTATCCAATCGCAAGCAGGGTCAATACCGTCCAGTCGTTCACTGGTAGCGCCGCCACTGCCTGCACATTCATCAGTTCTCCATTCGACTCGACTTGACAACGACAACCCGAAGCAACGTTGTGCTGCGCCGCCGCGTTCTTCCTGTGTATAGGTCCCGATTGATCAGTTGCCCCATTTGCCACTCACGTCGCTCCTCCGTGCGTCGCCTGGGTCTTCCGTACAATGTACACGGAGGCATAGAGCAGGCCCCTCTTGTGGATGTTGGGTCCATCAGCCCGACGTGATAGTCCCTTGGGACGGCCAGAAGCGCTGGGCACTTTGGGAGGCGCCGACTCGCGTTTTGCGGTCTAACGCCTCCAGAAGAATCAGCATTTCGACATCCCCAAATTTGTGCATATATAGCATGTCTTGTTCCCTGGTGGAAGCGCGAGGAGGAATTGATTTACGATGATTCAGTCGAAAGTGATGACTAACTATTATCATCTCTCCTACTCAATCTGAGCGCCCCCTACTATTGCTGCCTTACCTGCATGTCGAGAGTTTGTTTCTCTTGCATTGAGCCCCGATGATAAACAGTTATTAGCTCTAACCGAATCCACTTACTATCGGATAAATGTGTGGAGATCATATTTAGCTGAGGGACTCAATGCCATCGCTGCACCACATATTATGGCGACTGGTTGCAGTATAGTGCTGGTCATACGCCGTCAGCATGTCAGTCTATTGCTGCCTTTTACTCTGAAGAGGTCAATGTTGCTACCGTACTCCTTGACTAGGATGGCTGACGCCGATACCCTGGCCCGAGTCGCATTGATGACGTTGAGCACTTTGGCCAGCGTGTAACTTGGTCAAGATGTGCTTGCTGGAGTGCGCTTCGTCATAGTCGACGACTCTAGACGCACAGTGTAGCATCATCTCGCTGTCTGTAGCAATCGTCCGCGAGCCGCAACGTCAAAGCTCCGGAAGGCAGCAAGCAACACCCGGTAGGTAGCGTTCCATGCATCCGACAGATTGAGCTACTGCTGCCGCCTCCACCAACCAGCCAATGCCATCCCATTCCGCGCCTGGATCATGCGCTTTGCAGATGGGGGCTCCAGACGCTGCCACGCAGCAGCGGCAACTGCAAGGCGCTGTGCCGTCAGATGTATCCAAATGACCGCGCGTTCTTATCCGGCGCTGATTGGCCGAAAGGGACGCGGACGACCGGACGACCGGAAATCTTCCAGTAACTTGCCTACGCGGCGGGTTGCCATTATCTTTTGCGGCAAGGCGGGGCGTCGAGTGAGTGCCGACCAAGCGCAGTAGCAAAGTCTAACCAGCAGCAGCAGCAGTAGCCATGATGGACCTCAACAGCAAGGACAAGTCCCCCGGCGCGTACGTGGCCGCCCCCTCCCCGCTCTTGCATCCCCCTTCGCGATAGTGTCTAACCCTCCTCTGTGCTGTGTATTGCTGCGTTTTATACAGCGCGTTCCTGACCCAGCACAAGAGCAACATCGCGCTGTGGTCGGGCTTCGTGGTGGTCGTGTTCTTCTGCTACCACTTGTTCAGCGATGGTGACTTTTCCTTCCTCATGGTACAGCCCATTCAATCCCTGCTCTTGTGCCGCCAATATGCCAGCCAGACTAATTCTCCGTTGGATACCTTTGCTGTAACTGCCTCCTCCTTCTCACTCCCTCTAGACCATGGGCGCGTTCGTGCGTGCCTTCGGCTTCGCCTTCCTGATCTTCAAGGCCTTCTCGCAGCGCTCGGTGGCCGGTCTGTCGCTCAAGACGCTGGAGCTCTACGCGTTCGTGTTCCTCTTCCGTCTGAGCTCCATCCTGCGCTACCAGGGCTACCTGCCCTACGACCGCAGCGGTGACTGGCTCTACACGTTCCTGGAGATCGTGGCGCTCACGCTCTGCTGCGGCGTCATCTACCTGGTCACCATGCGCTTCAACTCGACCTACGAGCTGCGCTATGACACGTTCGGATGGCTGCACCTGCCCACGGAGCTCGGCGGTCTCTACATTCTGCTGCCCTGCATCTTCTTCGGCATGGTGAGTAGGATATACTTGCTTCTAAAGGTGTTGCATCTGTCTAACCGCAAACTTTCGCTGCCTTTTAGCTGATCCACCCGAACCTGAACCGCAACTGGACCTCGGACGTTGCCTGGACCATTGCGCTGTACATTGAGGCCATTGCCATCCTGCCTCAGCTGTTCATGTTCCAGAAGCGCGTAAGTATTTACCTGGTTTGGGTTTATGTGTAGTAAGTGGCGGTGTTTCTTACGCTTAAATGCTTCGGTGCGTCTCCCAATAACAGGGCGGTGGCGCTGTGGAGTCGTGCATCTCGCACTTCGTGTACGCGCTTGCGTTCGGCAGCTTCCTGCACCTGGTGTTCTGGTTCTCGTCGTACCACGAGCTCGGAGAGAAGGACGCTGGCCAGCACGTGGGCTACACGGTGATCTTTGTGCAGATCGGCCACATGCTGATGATGGCGGATTTTCTCTACTACTACTTCAAGAGGTACGCCTCCCTGCGTGTTTGACTGATAGGCCAATGTTGGTAGCTAACTGTGGTTTGTGCTTTTTTTCCTCGCAGCATGAAAGAAGGAGGCCCGATGATGCTGCCCACGCACGGCGCCTACCAGGCGTAGACGGTACTAGGTTGCATCAAATACGGACACTCCAAGGTGTTCGAGAATATAGCGTGCTGAATGGTCCTGCGGCAAAAGGCGGCGCTGGAATGATAATCGAGAGAAAAATCAAAGAGCACGGTTGAAAAATGTGAAAGCCACTTCCGTGTTGTTGGTGTCTATTGTAGAAGGTACCAACGCATTCGCCGAGGAAGGCTGCAATGAGGTGACCGAATACCAAAGGCAGCGGCGTATAGTACTCGAAGTCAGCCGGTGTCGAAGCAAAATGTTCATACAGTAAAAGCGTCCTCACTCGTGTCAAGAGACTGATGCCTTTCCATCAAGGATCGATCCGCATTGCCGCGTCACATGCCGATAGAGAGCAGCCAGCAGGTTGGCAAGCTTTTCGCGTCATGAGGTGGTAAACTTGAACTGCTCAGACCTGGTAAAAACACGATAAGAAGGTCCAGCGCAGGTAAAACTTCGTTCGATTACTCGAGATGTGTGCATGTGTGCATTCTAGCGGGTGCGAAGACTAGAAACCCCTTTAATCATGGTACAGCCAATTGTATGGAGAAAGCAGGAGGGCGCCGAGAGAGCTATGGGCGACGGTCAACTTAGGAGCGACTAGGAGGCTCCATCCCTCCCTTTGCTGCTGTATGAAGCGCCGACTTCTTCACTCGAAGCCGTTCTTTAGTCTCTCTCGTCTCCCTCCACGAGCAAATAATCATCATCATAGTCGATAACAGCGTCGCTTGCTACCAACCGGTCCGCCGTGGTGCTTGCCCACGACAGGTCATTCTGCGCGACCTCGCGAACTGTGATGCACGTACTACAGACCTTCATCATCTCATGCCGCCCCTTGCTCGTAGGCTTGCCGGCCATGTCCGTAAAAGGGAGATGACGCTTGTACTTGGAGCACGGGCCGCAGCAGATACGCCCGCATAGTCGGCAGTGGTGACGCCGCACGAGGAGCCCGAACTTGCGCGAGCACACCATGCAGGAGCGCTGGGTCTCGTAAGGTACCCATTCTGGCGGGTGCACGATGAACTTGGCTAGCCACGCGAGCTGCGGCGGCGACAGGATATCCAGCACCATCACACCTTGGTTATTGCGGATCGTCATGCCGGCCTGTTCTCTTACAAGCGCTGCAGCAACCTTCCACAGTCCCTGGGACACAGCAATGTGTAGCACCGTGTTGCCAGCAGCGTCGACGGTGTTGGGGTCGCTGCCGTTCTTCGCGAGCAGCTTGACGATCTCTGGGTCGTCGCTCTGCGCCGTGAGCACGTGGGCGATGATCGGAAAGACGTCGCGCTTGCTCTTGATGGTCGGGTCTGCGCCTCGCAGCAGCAGCAGTGCCACCACATCCGACGCTGAGGGCGCGCTGCAGGTTGCGGCGAAGTGCAGCGGCGTGTTGCCATTGCGATCTGGCAGGTTGACGAGCTCGCGGAACTCCGGGGCGGCCAGCAGGCGCACGGCCTCCAGGTTGCCGTACTTGGCGGCGATGTGCAGCGCGATCTGCTGCTGCTTGTAGGACTTGATGGAGGCGAGGTCGATGGCCTTGCCGTCGTACATGGCCAGCAGCGAGGTCACAACAGCCTCGTCGCCGCGCTTGGCGGCGCGGTGCAGCGCCGTGTAGCCCGAGGCGTCGGGCTTGTACGGGTGGTAGCCCATCTTCTTCCACTTGTTGGCCGTGACCATGCTGAAGCGCATGGACTCGCTCTCGCGGATGGTGTTCATGGCGCTGAGCGTCTGCGAGACCCTGCTGGACACGCGCTCGCTGGTCCAGACGTGCAGCTTCTGCAGCGCCACGGGGATCTCGTAGTCCGAGTCCATGGTGGACGTGGACGAGAAGGAAGACTCCTCCTCCTCGCTGGGCGGGACGCGGCGGAACGCCATCGTGGACGGTGCTGCTGGCGCTGGTGCTGGTGTCGGTGCCGCTGCTGTGCCGATAAGAGTCTCCAGGCCGCGGCCGGAGAGATGGAGTTCTGGCTGATAGGGCCGGATTGAGCTAGTCAATCCCGTGAAAACTGATAAATAAAGTCGGAAAGCTCTGAATGTTACATATTCTAAAAAGGATAAGAGATTAAACTCCATCGTTGTAAGCAGACACGCTGGTATGGTAGTGACTGCTCTCCTGATATGGACTAGAGCAGCACCGCATAAGTAATCAGGTATTAGAGATATCTCTATTCCGTGTCACACATCAAGGATTCAGCACACTCAGTACTCACTTCAACGCAACGATGCCAGTCGCAGCGTTTGGGCCCGCTCGACGTAGCGGAGACTTGCGCGCTCCCGCCTTGCATCCACACGCCTGGTGCAGTCAGCGTCGTAAAAGCCGAGCCAAGGCGGACCGAACCATACGAAGTTGACGGGCCTTGGTCTCTACCGGTACTTTCGGTGGCGCTCGCCATGTGTTTGCTGCTTGGTGGCACCTGCGAACGCTTGCAGCAAGCACCAGTATGAATTCGTTCGTGCAAACCGCGGCATCACTAGCGACGGGCCTCGACGGTCGACGTGGGTGACTAAATCAAAGGTTGGTCGTCGGAGACCGACTGTTGCCGTTGCTCCGCGCCTTGCTGCCAGCAATGCTGGCACCGGCCTCGAACACACCAACGAGGTACGTGGCGGTCGGTTCATGTACGTTCCGTTGCACAACAAAGCTCCATGTGATGTGACTGGAACGAGCCCAACGAGCGAGCAACTAAAACGCACGATAGGATGGAGAAGATAACTGCATGATATTACCGGAGAGCTACGTAGTCGCTCCCAACTTATTTACTTGTTGCCGCAGACTGCAACCTTTTAGCAAAGATACCATAAATCGGGGAAGATTTGCCCGCAGGCGTCCATGTCTTCGTCGTCGTTGAGGCTGGTGCTTGACCGAGTGAGCACACGCGAAGCCGCGGCGGCCGAGGCATTCTTGACTACCAGACGGTGGAGCACGTAGTGGATCTCGACGCTCGACTCGGAGCCGTCCGCCGTCGTCAAGGCGCTGCGTCGGTAGATGGGGCCCGCGGCCTGCGCGCGGCGAACGCGTCGTCCAGGTCCACCGCCACTTGGCCAAGCTGGTGCTTCTTGCCGAAGCCGACGTTGGCCACCTCGATGGTCACCTGGTGGTACTGCGCATCGTTCTCCCGCCGCTCAAAGACAAACTTCTCGTCGAACACGAACTCGTTGTCGCTGCGCTCGGGCTGCGCGGACACCTTGGTCGTCGCGCCGCTGCGCACCGTGCAGGCCACGCGGTGCGGCAACTGCAACTGGCCCTGCGACCACTTGGCGGAGCCCCAGATCGACGACTTGTGCAGTCTGCCGGGGCCGATGCAGCTCACGCGGTCGTTCTCTGCGGCGTCGTCGGAGGCCGAATTCGTGACCTTCTGGATGGCCACCACGATGATCTCGCAGATCTCGCCGCGCGCGGCGTCACCGTCCTGCGCTTCGGCAGCCATGCTCTCCTCGGTCGGGTCGTCCACCCCCGTGGGGCTGCTCTGGAAGCCCCACAGCTTCCTGTGCGGCGACGGGAACGCCTTGGCGAAGAAGCTCTTGGTCATGGACGCCAACTGGCCGCGCGCGCTCGGGAGCGTCGGGAGCAGCGGCGTCTTCTTGATCAGCGCTAGCGGCAGCTCCGACGGGTCTGCTTGCTGGGCGGATGCATTGTGGGTGTTCCTGATCTGCAGCAGCGCCATGGTGTGTAGATGTTTGATAATAGATAGCTGTAGCGTTGAAGTGACTGAGGGCAAGCGACCGCTGTTGCACTCGAGCGCTTTTCGCAGACTGCTCCGGTCAGCCTGAAGGCACGACACGAGCCCGCTCGCCTCGGTCTTGGTCGAACGGTTAGCGATTATGGACTGTCGCCATCTCCGGAGCTGGCGTGCGCGAGCTCGCTCCTAGCAGTGCTGACCACATCTCGGCCGGGGCGTTCGCCTTCTCGGTCACCGTCGCCTCTTCCAGCGATGTACATGTATGATACATGATGTATCTGGGGCATGTGCACCCCCAGCTTCAGCTCTGGGCCCGGTCCTTTGCAATTGGCTGCACGGAAGCTGACCCAGGAAGTTGTGAGCCAGGAATCGAGCCTCCAGCCGCATCACTCGAACGCAGTTTAGTTGGCGCCGTCGCTGCTTGGTCATCTCAAAGCCACACGCGCTCGAGGCGTCGAGCCTTTACGTGGCGTCAAGGCGTCAAGAGATGACGGCATCCACATCAGCAAGGCACCATACCATACTATGGATGCACCGATGGCATCAAGGCAACACGACGACCTTGAACATGGGCTCCGCTTGCAGTACAAGCTGCAAGAAGTGCTGCAGCACCGGCACTTGCTAGTCAAATCAATGCGCTGGTCGAAAACCGCAATGAAGCAGCAGCAACGTTAGCAACAAAATTCCTCGACCGTTATCAGTGCGCGAGTCGACGACGCCCAACTATCGCAACACGCAACAAGGAAGGGAAGGGCTCCGTTGCCGACTTGTCGAGCGCAGCGAGATCGACTGCCGGCGCAGACACTTCAACCGCACAAGAAGCAGCCAGCTCGGCGCATCTGACGCGTTCGCACAGCAAAAAATTGGTGCTCGCGGCAACGGAACGACCAGAAGCACGACAATGGCGAGCGCTACTCGGCCTCATCGGTC
This sequence comes from Phytophthora melonis, assembly GCA_024211575.1. Lineage (NCBI taxonomy): Eukaryota > Oomycota > Peronosporomycetes > Peronosporales > Peronosporaceae > Phytophthora > Phytophthora melonis. The sequence continues at coordinate 40,969 of JAMXKT010000094.1, read as the reverse complement.
ATCACGTGGAAGGAAGTCATGTCAGTCCAAGTCGAAGTTTGGGGCGACTAGCAAAATGCTCCCGTTCTCCTTAAGTACGCATATCGCAATCATACCATTCGCTTAAGTACCGAAGTTCAACTGATCCCTGGGTCCCTCACCCTTGCCTGAAGCTCGCGATGGAGTCGCTGTTCGTGCGCTCGCTGGCGCTGGGAGCGGCGGCACAGGACGCGCAGACGCTGGCCAGCGCGTCGCGCACCACGGCGGACGCGACCTTCGCCGTGGCCAGCGGCCGTGAGGGCGTCATCCGCGTGTATGCGGCGTCGTGCTCGGCGCTGCTGCACGAGTTCGCGTCCATCCACAGCCGCGTGTACACGCTGCACTACACAAGCTTCTCGGACAGCCTCGTGACGCTGGAGAGCGACGCCAAGGGGAGGCGACGACGACGACGACGATGAGGACGCCGAGACCTTCCTGTGCGTGTACCACGACTGGCGCGAGCGCAAGATGGTGCGCGGCTACACGCTGCCGCTGGGCGTGCTCGAGAGCCCGTCGTCCAAGCGCAAGGCCGATTGCGTGGCCGTCTGCAGCTTCACGGGGCGCGTCGTGGTGGCCATGGGCTCGGTGCTCAACATCTGGCAGTGCAGCCGCGGCTTCTTCGAACACGTCATGGAGCTCAAGGTGGACATGGCGCAGCGCCACGCCTTCATGCAGGTGGAGTACGTGGCCATCCACGGCGTCTACGTGGCCTTCGCCTCGCAGACGGAGGTGCGCGTCATGGAGATCCACGTTAGGAGCTCCAAGGACGTGGAGGAGGCGCCTAAACTTGACGCAACGCTGGACAAGACGACGGCGCTCGAGGACTGGAGCGGTAGGCAGGAGGGCGGAGGCGCTGCTGTGCCTGAGGACTCTTCGCAGTGTGTCCAAGTCACGAGCTTCGAAGACCTGGACGCGTTCGTGGAGGTGCCCGTGTCCTGCTCGGCCTACAGCACGATGGAGGCCGATACCAGACGCGAACAGGACGAGCAGCGGATCTTTGACGAGCAGGAGCAGATCCCCATGGTGCTGGGTCGTAACGAGGCTCAGCAAGAGGTGTGGAACCTGGCTGGATTGGTCAAGAGTCAGGATATCCGCACGAACCAGGCCATGTCGTACTTCATTGGGGAGAACGACGTGAGCGTGCTGTTGCAGCGCTACCTGCCGCCAAACCACAGCGTTCGCTCGCTCAAGTTCCTGCCAGAGACTATCGACAACCGTGTTTGTGTCGAGACGAGGAGCTACACGCGACTGCTGGTGGCGACGGAGAAGCACGCCTTCCTCTACTACTTTTTGTCCGAGGAAGTGGACTCAACTAGGAAGAAAATGTCCAAGAAGGTGCTGGGCAAGGACGAGCGCACGCGGTCGAGGGGCATGCACAAGCCCATCAAGGTGGGGAAGGTGGTCGTGGGGCAGAGTCGAGACTCTTTCACCAGCGTCGAAGAGGACGAAGACCAAGGCGATGCTGAGGCATATGGCTCGACAGAGTTTGGGCGCGTGGTGATGCACTACAATTTCACGTCAGCGGTCACGAGTATCACGGCCAACAGCTCTTTCCTGTTTGTCGCGACGCTCTCAGGGCTACAAGTGTGGTCCATTTGGAGTCCGTGCCATTACGTGGCGGCCAGTCGTGCGCTCAGCAAGTCGCTCGTGCCTCAACCTTCGCAGCCGCAACTCCTGTGCACCCAGCCGATTCCGTATCCGGTGTCGCAGCTAGCGGCCCTGGATTCGTACGTCGTCTTGCTCCCGCAAGTGAACTCGTTGGTGTACCAGAGGCCAAACGATATCGTCCACATGGGGAGTCTTGCTGCAGCCGAGCGTCTGCCGGAGGCCGAGTTCGAGATGCGTCCACCGCTCGACTTCGAGGAAGACCCGTCTCAGCGTAGCATCATGATTTTCCAGCAAAGTCCGCCGTCGCTGATCTTCTCCTACGTGCGTCAAGGCGTGCTATCTACCGACGGAGACATGAAGCCGTTCCAGATCGACTTGCTGTTGAGTTTGTTCTCGCTGTATCGTTACCGCGCGGACGTGGGTTTTGATCTGCTCCGTCTTGCCATTAACAATGAAGCTGCTCGAAAGGAGGTTGCAGCTTCGATATCGGACCGGAAGGAGAGGTTGGCTCTGGAGCTGGAGACGAAGTTGTACGACCGCCTCGCCAGGGAATGCGCGGCAGATCTAGCAGCAGTGTTCATGTCGGAGCACCATCGGAACTTGGAGAGGGCTGCTCTTTTGTTCGTGGCGTCGAATGTTTCGTCCATTGAGGTGATGCACCGCCTCCAGGCTATCGTCGGAACTGTGGACCGGTCGGATGTGATTAGAGCCACGGGGAAGTATCTGGAAGCCTTTGTGTTCCCACCTCCAGAATCGCTCGCAGATATTTGTGCTCCTCAGCTGACTCAAGATTCAAGCTCAACTGACACCAAGTTTACGAGGATTGTGCTGTTACACTACGGCAAATACTTCCCCGAGCAACTTTCCCGCCTGATTGTCGACTCCTCGTTGAAGTGGACGCTGGAAGATATCGCATTCGCGCTCGAGAAGTTGAACGAGTCTTCAAGCCACAGCATCCTGGTCAAGATCGCGAGACTCATACTAGTACTGCGCGCGATCTCCTTTCCGGCCAAGGCTTGGGACGCCTTGGAAAGTTCACAGGAGGCGTCAACGGAGGATTTTGTCGAGCAGTGCTCGTATCCGTCCATGCGTACTCTGGTGAACGGCTTGCTTGAGAATCACGTCGACGCGCTCATCCACCTCACAGTCACGCATCCGGATCTGCTTATTCAAGAGATGCCTCTCTCAGAGGAGGAGAAGCGGGAGTCTGGCTTCAGCCGACGCTTCTCTAGCTCCAGGTTGACCATGGCGCTGCTGGAAAATGCTCCGTCAAAGTACTTGGACATCCTGGAGCGGATTTTCAACAACGCCATCGGGCGCCAGGAAACGATCCAGTCCACGCTGCTATTCTGCTTGAATGCAATTGGCGAAGCCGCGGCACCATCGGCAGCGAGAATTGCGTCGAGCGGGTCGTCGTGTGAAGTTGCTGATCTGGGCAACACGTCGTTCGTTCCTGACCAAGCGCTAGTGCTGCGCTTCCTGGTGTTCGTACTTCAGATGTTCCCGACACTCGAAAAACTTTCGGAGAAGGAAGAAGTACAGGATGACGAAGAGGACTTGCAGAGCGCCAAGGCGGCCGTGGCAGCGGAGCTGACGCGCCTTTGTGTCAAGCTAAGCTCGTGCTTCCATTCGGAGAACAACGATGAAGACGGACGTGTGGGGTCAACGGTGTGCGACTTGTTTGAGCCGATGGTTTCGGAGTCAACTACCCATGGTTTGCTTCCTGGCTGGGTGCAAGAGTATTTGAACACACGCTGTCTGCCAAAGCCCCCTAGGCTGCGCAGAACGCTTGGGTTTCTTTTCTACCAAGCTCTGGGACTGCTCCACGAGAAGGACCTCATCCGTCCTCAGGACGTACTATCCGTGTATGAGGTGGTGGATTCGGAGTCGCATGACAACGCGGCGTGGAACCTTGAAAACGATCTGGCTGCTCTTGTTGTTCTCTTGACTTTGCCTCGCGTGTCCAGGTACGCAGCCTTGCTGGTAATCTTGCTCCTTTTACGATGGGTAGAAGTACTAACCTGTCAGTCTGTTACAGAACGGTGGACGGCTTGAACCTCATTGCGAAAAAACGCGCCGACTTCGTTAATTTATTCCTGCCGTACGGCAAGAGCTTTTGCGTTACCTTGGATGAATGGCGCTACTTGATCAGCACTCTATCATCTATTTCAGACAACGCAACCGAGGTACGTGTCAGCAATATCTTTTTGACACTTGGTGCTCCTCGACGTGCTCTTACCTAACGTCTCGCTCTTTCAGACGGATGACGCTACATCCCACGACGAGGGCGCGATCCTGGAAAGCATTCTCAACCACGTGTGCTTGACGCTCAGCCCCGAGGATCTTCTCCAGGTTCTTCCTGATGACGGAGATCTTGCTCTGTACATGTCGACCATTGAGGTCAGCATGCGCTTGGATCAGGTGCGGGAAAAGCAAAAGGATACTCGGCTTATGAGTGCAGTTGCCGGCTAAGCATCAGCTCTGGTTTCAATCTCCATCCGGGGACTGCGGCTCGGTCACTGCAGCTCGGGACCCGAACGCGGTCCCTTGTTTTTCCATCAGTTTTGTGATGGCCTCTATGTACTGTGCGCAACGAAGCAGTCAACGCCGATAGGTACAAACACACACACGAATGTCAGTTTGGTTAGTGAAAAGTTAATGGTGTTTTGGACAAATCGAGGGATATATGGACTCACCGCCGCGCGCGTTTGACGGAAGTGCGTCTTCTGTTTCGCCTGTACAAACGTTCTGAACTGGATGACCCAGCGCTTGTTGGGCTCCAGCGCCACGTAGCCCTCGTTGCCTCGTGCTCGCTGTATAATCCGCTCTTCCTCCTGTTGGTTCTCATCAAACAACAACTTGGCCGCCACTTCCATTTGCCCCGCGTTCGCGAATCCTCGAACGCTGAGGCTTTCTCGCGGAGTCGACGCGTCCATGAAGGACGAAGTTCCGTCAGCATCCAGCGTCGCCGTTCCGTCCGCCGCAAGGACAACAACCGGGTCCCAGAACAGCAACTGGTCCATATCCTGCACGAACTCGCGCACTCGTTTGGCCGGGATATCGGCAGGAAGCCGCACGTCCAAACGCAGCGGCCACAAGAACTTGTGAAACACCTCAGTAGTGTTGCTGACAGTGCCGCCCGCGGGGATGAAAGTCTTGGTGTTGTCCGGCGTGTCCAGCACGATAAAGCCCAGCGGCGCGTCACAGATATTGCCCTTCCTCGACCCGTGCAAGTAGATCCGCGAGTCCAGATGCAGCATATTGGCCAGGAACATGTAGTGAGCGCCCATGACGTTGCGTAGCTGAACAACACACACACACACACAGCAATACGCTCAGTGAACCAATAAAACCATACATCGGCCAGCTTCACAGCCCGTATTACCAATGGTAGTGCAGCCAACGCAATGGACACGAAGAAGCCCACGGAGAAGAGCAGCCTGAGCTCGTTCGAGTCCTCGATGCGAGGGGCCACGTAGTACGTGTAGACGACGAGCACGAGCAGCAGCATCTTGGCCAGCGTCGTGCCCTCGTACAGCAGCGTCATGCGGCCGGCCTTCTCGTCCTTCTTGTAGCCCACCACGCCCTTGCGCACGATGACCTCGCGCAGCACGTTGCCCCCGGCGTCCATCCAGATGATGAAGCAGACGCCGAAGATCCAGGCGGGCCACTCGTAGAGCAGCAGCGACAGCCGCGACACGAGGATGGCGATCCACAGCAGCCCCACGCGGCACACGAGCGACGTCTGCCACATCATCATCCGCCGGGCATCGTCAGGCCAGCTGCGTAGTATTGTGTAGTAGGAGCAGAATTGCAGAATTAATACTTGTGCAGACAGCAGAAGTCTGCTACGTAGATGCCTACGTACATCCACTTCTTGGGGCAGGCCTTGCGCGCGCTCCAGAAGAGGCAGCGCGCGATGGGGTTGGCCAGCACCGTGGAGAGGAAGAAGAGCACGATGGATACGTAGGTGCTGATTCGGCCGCTCTTGGTCTCGTGCCACCAGTGGTCCCATGCCTCCTGCGTCGACTGCGACACCATCTCTGTGAAGAGACAGAATACGAAAATGAACAAAAACGTTTTATTGGTCAAAAACTGTCCTGATGCAACTTCGACCTCGTGGTTATCACTGCATGCCCTCGTCGTCTTCCTCGTCGTAGGACTCGTAGCCGTTGCCTTCAGCATCGCCGGCGCCTTCTCCGTTGGTAATCGCCTCCTTCTCCTTCTCCAGCTTGCGCAAGTAGGCGCGACGGTCGCGCTCGCGCATGCCCTCAAGCTGATTCTCGAACTCGCGCTCCTTCTTCTCGTGTTCCGCCAGCAACTCTTGCTCACTGCGCACGGTAGCAAGAGCCACGACCAGTCAGAATAACTGTGCAACAACCACATCAACTGCCACCAGTGGGAGACAGAGAGCGCAACAGCCCCAAACGCACCTCGCGACGATCTCCTTGGACAAGCAGCACTTGGCACAAATGTCTCGCTCCTGCAGTGAACGTCATCCACGCAATCGTCAGTGCATCATATTGTCAGCATTGCTAGTTGCAGTTGTCTTCTTACCTTGGCACAAGGGTCACAAGACGCGTGATAGGCGGAAGTCACGGTCTTCTGGTGGCAGTAGATGCTGCAAACATACACAGACGACACCAATTAATTAGTCTGTGCAATACGAAGCGCAGTGCAGTGCGGTGCGGTGCGGCGTACCAGGAGCCGGGTTGCGTGAGCGGCTTGTACTTGCGGTACTTCTTGCGCCACTCGATCTGCTTGCGGCACTTCTCGCAGAGCCCGTGGATGGGCATGGACATGATGCGCTCCGTCTTCTTGGACTTGGGGTTGTGCTTGAACGCGAACGTGTTCTGGTGCTTGGGCGCGCGCTTCTTGACGTTGCCGCGCTGCGTGCTCATGTTCGCTACTTGGCTACACTCGTCGGGTCTCCTCGTGCGCTTGCTGGTGGTCAACTTGGTGCAATGGCCATTCAAAGCACTGCGTTGGCTGGTACAGTGTACCTCATAACGTGGACCACATAATGATTGTGCAACAATGTAGCCATATCTTGAAGCGATGCAGGTGGATCCGGAGGAGACGCCGCCGCCGAACGCGCTGCTGCTGCTCGTGAGTGGTGACGGCATCCCATTACTGGTGCGGCCGTATGGCGACGTTCGGGCACCTCCTAGCGCGGCGGTGGGCGTGGCGAGCGCGCTGTATCACGCGGCAAGACGCGAGAACGGCTCGGCCATCGACTTGCAGCTGCTAGCACTCGAGACTAACCACCGCTCCGTCGTCTACGAGATGACTCCGATCGATATGCTGCTGGTGTTTGCATCAGATAAACGTTGTGATGGCTGTCCATCTACTGGGGTAATGGTTCGACGTATGTTGCGTACGGTCTTCGACGCTCTTTTGCTGCTGATCGGGCGGCGCAACTTACTCGAGTGGGACGCGTCCAAGCTTCGCGCAGCCATCTCGAAGCAAGTGGAGATGCTGGACGCTATAGTCAAGCAGTTTCCTGTCGACCCCCGCTTCATTTTTGGACGCCCTGTGCGAGATGTTGTGGCGTATCGACAGCTGGATGGCATCGACATCGATACAAATGGTTTGATGCAAGGCGCGTGGCTCGAGAACGGAGAACTCGTGGGTGAGTACTTCCGGCCAGAAGGACCGAGGATACTTGACGCGAAAGAACTGGTGCTTCTGACTGTGCTGGGAGAGTGCGTGGGGCGAAGGGAGAGCAACTACACGCACCACATCGGTCGAATCCATCTTAAACGGACCCAAGCAGACGTCAAGGTAGTGATTCGTAACAGCTCCAGAGGTCCGTTGACCACCTTCATCGGGATTTTTAGAGGCAAGATCGAAGGGGATCAGGCTCTTCGTGATGTGGTTCGTCCAGGAGTGGTCCTATTTGTGCGAATGAGTGGGGACCTCATGTTGTTATCCCTGTTACAGGTAGACAAGTTGCTGTCCTACCGATCTAAAGCTCGCGTAAGAGAGGCAAATCGCTCTCTAGAAGGCATTTCTGATACCCTGATTTGGTACGTTCTTAGTGGTAAGCTGCGTCCTACTCGTCATGTTGCAAGTCTAATCCACGTATGCCGTTAATCTGCCGCGACTAGTGCGTACGCTTCTCGTCTCGGAGACACACCTTCGCCGTCCTGCAGAACGCTCGCTTACCTCAATCCCGCTTGCGAGGCGGTTGTAAAGAGCGAAGCAGCTAGGCTGAAGCTCCCCATAACCACGGAAGACGAGTCGCGGAACTTCTGGTGGCGAGAACTCTGTCGGTTTGCTGCACATCGGCAATTTACAACCGAAAATGCTGCTACTCTGCCCTTGGACTTCAAGCAAGAAGACGAGGTACATCAAACAGCAATAGTCTAGCCTGATGTTGAATGTATGGTCGCTAACTCTCTCGTAGAGTTTGACATTCCTGCAGCATGTTCGAGGTCCTGTCCAGTTCGTTTCGCTGTGCATTGGACCTGTTCCAGTGGCAAAGATGGTGGCCATGGGTGACTCCCTAGCTTCAGCAATGCTCAACATTCAATGAAGAACGCAGAAGTTTCATGTATTTAGTCTTTGAGGAAGCGGGGTGAACGGAACTCGATGCAAGAGGGCTACAGACTGAGTCAACCATGAACACGCGGCCCATAGTCAGCTTCAACCTCATGGCGAGTCTTACTTCACCTCGTTGACTAGCGGCTCCTTGGCCACGTACGCCTTGATGTTGGCCATCGTGGTGTGGCCGATGTTGTCCAGGGCCTCCTTGGTGAAGAAGGCCTGGTGGCCGGTGATGATCACGTTCGGGAACGTGAACAGGCGAGCCAGAGTCTCGTCGGCAATGATGCCACCCGAGCAGTCTGAGTAGAAGTACTCGCCCTCGCCTTCGAACACATCGAGGCCGACGGCTCTGATCTTGCCGCTCTTGAGCCCATCAACGAGCGCCTTGGTGTCGATCAGACCGCCACGGCTGGTGTTGATGATGGTGACACCGTCCTTCATCTTGGCAATGCTGTCGGCGTTGATCATGTGTTTGGTGGTGGGGAAGAGAGGCGCGTGCAGCGAGATGATGTCGGAGCGAGCCCAAATCTCGTTCTGGCTGACGTACTCGACGCCGTAGCTCAGCGCCTCCGGGTTCTGCACCACGTCGTACGCAAGGACCTTGGCGCCGAAGCCTCCAGCGATACGAGCGAACAGGGCGCCGATCTTGCCCGTGCCCACAACGCCGATGGTCTTGCCGTTCACATCGAAGCCCAGAAGCCCGGCAAGGCGGAAGTTCTGCTCGCGCGTTCGGTTGTACGAGCGGTGGATCTTGCGGTTCAGCGTCATCATCAAGGCGGCAGCATGCTCGGCCACGGCGTACGGCGAGTAGGCCGGTACGCGCGTCACAGCCATGCCGAGCTCCTTGGCGACCTTGAGATCGATCATGTCGAAGCCGGCGCAACGCAGGAACACGGCGCGGGTGCCGCCGGCGTGCAACGCACGCAGCGACTGCTCGTCAGCCACGTCGTTGACGAAGATGCAGACGCCCTCGCAGCCCTCAGCGAGCTTGGCGGAGGTGTGGTCGAGTCGAGGCACCAGGAAGGTGATTTCATGCTGGGGCGTGACGCCGTCCTCCTTGGCGATGCGCTCCATCGACTCGATGTCGTAGCTGTGCGTGGAGAAGAAGGCGATCTTCATGGGGGCGAGGCTTGGGAGGGCTTGACGGAGCTTGCTCAGGTCTTGGCAAAAGCGATAATGAGGCTCTCGCTGTCGAGGCGAGTGCGCGTGCGCATCAAAGCCGTGAGGCCTCTCACAGTATCTGTTGCGGCTGTTGGGCGAGGATCGCAAGTGCGTGTTTTTGCGATCCGCCCAAGCAACGGCTGACTTAAAACGGCCCACTGGCGAGAACCGTCAGCCACAGAAGTCGTTCACTTCAACAAGGACGCTTTAATAGAGACAAGATAATAAGCATTTTGGACGAAGACTTTCGTGAAGGTGTCACCATTGCAGCCCGAATACGCCGATAAATATGCGGCGGCCGCTTCGCAGGTGAGGATTCCACCACAGACTACAGTCGTGCTTCGTAGACCGAGACTGCGAGTAAGTATGTAGTCACGAGTGCTTGATTCTTCAAAGTGCTGCCGACTCGGCAGTGCAGCATGCCGACGAGACGAGTCAGGTGGCGATGACCGACGGACGTGCGATACCTGCTGGCCCTGGTCGTCAACTTCATCGCGTATTTTTCGGTGCCTCGTCCCCTCGCTAAGATGCAAGTTCTTTCGTCCAAGTGCAGGGTAATCTGGCTTGGATGTCAGCTCCATAGTAGCTGATCTATTGAGCCGGACTCGGGAACAGCAGCAATTACCAACTTCATAAACTTTATCTAGGATATCGGCGACTCGTTTTTCGTCTATTTGCCCACAACATCCGACGTGTAGTTCTCGGCAGCCTCAAATCAACAACTCATCGATTAGTTTCGTGAAGGTTCTATTTTAAAAATACATGTGGCCTAAAATCTTGACCCGTTCCTCGACGGTAACGGTCAACGCGAGGTCGCTAACCACTTCCCGAAAACGATTTCCACGCGAACCGCCCCAACTAACATTGCACAAAACAAGCAAGAAAGGATAAGAGATGTACAGCAGAACTGAGATGTGCATTTATGATAGATACTACTACGAAGGGTATCCGGCTGTCGAAGCAAAGTCCTTCTCTTTACTTGACCTCGTTCACCAGAGTCTCCTTGGCGACGTACGCCTTCACGTTGGCGAAGGTCGTCAGGGCGATGTTGTCCAGCGCCTCCTTGGTGAAGAAGGCCTGGTGGCCGGTGATGATCACGTTCGGGAACGTGAACAGGCGAGCCAGAGTCTCGTCGGCAATGATGCCACCCGAGCAGTCTGAGTAGAAGTACTCGCCCTCGCCTTCGAACACATCGAGGCCGACCGAGCCGATCTTGCCGCTCTTGAGGCCGGCCACGAGCGCCTTGGTGTCGATCAGGCCGCCGCGGCTCGTGTTGATGATGACGACGCCGTCCTTCATCTTGGCGATGCTCTCGGCGTTGATCGTGTGCTTGGTCGACGGGAAGAGCGGGCAGTGCAGCGAGATGATGTCGGCGCGGGCCCACATCTCGTCCAGCGACACGTACTCGACGCCGTAGCTCAGCGCCTCCGGGTTCTGCACGACATCGTAGCCCAGCACCTTGGCGCCGAAGCCAGCGGCAATGCGAGCGAACAGGGCGCCGATCTTGCCCGTGCCCACGACGCCGATGGTCTTGCCGTGCACGTCGAAGCCCAGGAGACCCGACAGACGGAAGTTCTGCTCGCGCGTGCGGTTGTACGAGCGGTGGATCTTGCGGTTCAGCGTCATCATGAGCGACGCGGCGTGCTCGGCCACGGCGTACGGCGAGTAGGCCGGCACGCGGGTGACGGCCAGACCGAGCTCCTTGGCCACCTTGAGGTCGATCATGTCGAAGCCGGCGCAGCGCAGGAACATGGCCTTGGTGCCGCCGGCGGCCAGCACGCGCAGAGCGGCCTCATCGGCCACGTCGTTGACGAAGATGCAGACGCCCTCGCAGCCCTCGGCCAGCTTGGCGGAGTCCGCGTCCAGGCGCGGGGCGAAGAACTTGAGCTCGTGGGCGGGGGTGACGCCCTGCTCCTTGGCGATGCGCTCCATCGACTCGATGTCGTAGCTGTGCGACGAGAAGAAGGCGATCTGCATGGTGGTGGTGGTGGTTGTGGTGGGGTGTTCTTGGTTGAAAGAAGAATGAGCTCCGCAGTGGGCTTGGTTCATGGTCTCGTCGCAGGGCGTCACGGCGTTCTGCTTGCTCGGAGCGCGTGCGAGGAAGCCAAAACTCGAGATGGCGCGTTTCTCTGCAATTCTGACGCTGCTTGGCGTCGCAGTGGACCTTTCTTGACACGTCTGCGCACCGTAGACGGCATAAGTACAACACTGGAGCGATTCCCGCAGCCTAAATTCCAAACCCAAATCTGATGGATGGTCCTTTTATGTCATCTCGCTAACCAAATTTTGGATTTGAGCCTTCCAAATCGCTGCGGGAATCGCTCCACTTAGAGCGTATTGGGTCCATGTGAGGAGGACGAGTGGACGTTTACTTATGTGGCGCGTCACGCCAAGCAGCACTGTACTGTACGTCGCTTTGCTTGCTCGAAGCTCGACTTTGTGCCGAGCATGTTAAAATGTGGGCCGGGCCGAGCTCGCGGACACGCCCAGGCGAAATCTAAAGACACGCAGCGCCAAGACGAGCAAGCCTACAGCCAAGTGATTAAAAATGAAGCGGCCAGAATTGTCTGTCGCAGCACCGAGTAAGCAAGATCGAATTGAGATTCAACCGCCTTGACAATGGCCTCACCGCTCAAGTGCAGCGCCTCGGAGCTCATTCTTCTTTTCACCAAGAACACCCCACCACCACCACCACCACCACCACCATGCAGATCGCCTTCTTCTCGTCGCACAGCTACGACATCGAGTCGATGGAGCGCATCGCCAAGGAGCAGGGCGTCACCCCGCCCACGAGCTCAAGTTCTTCGCCCCGCGCCTGGACGCGGACTCCGCCAAGCTGGCCGAGGGCTGCGAGGGCGTCTGCATCTTCGTCAACGACGTGGCCGATGAGGCCGCTCTGCGCGTGCTGGCCGCCGGCGGCACCAAGGCCATGTTCCTGCGCTGCGCCGGCTTCGACATGATCGACCTCAAGGTGGCCAAGGAGCTCGGTCTGGCCGTCACCCGCGTGCCGGCCTACTCGCCGTACGCCGTGGCCGAGCACGCCGCGTCGCTCATGATGACGCTGAACCGCAAGATCCACCGCTCGTACAACCGCACGCGCGAGCAGAACTTCCGTCTGTCGGGTCTCCTGGGCTTCGACGTGCACGGCAAGACCATCGGCGTCGTGGGCACGGGCAAGATCGGCGCCCTGTTCGCTCGCATTGCCGCTGGCTTCGGCGCCAAGGTGCTGGGCTACGATGTCGTGCAGAACCCGGAGGCGCTGAGCTACGGCGTCGAGTACGTGTCGCTGGACGAGATGTGGGCCCGCGCCGACATCATCTCGCTGCACTGCCCGCTCTTCCCGTCGACCAAGCACACGATCAACGCCGAGAGCATCGCCAAGATGAAGGACGGCGTCGTCATCATCAACACGAGCCGCGGCGGCCTGATCGACACCAAGGCGCTCGTGGCCGGCCTCAAGAGCGGCAAGATCGGCTCGGTCGGCCTCGACGTGTTCGAGGGCGAGGGCGAGTACTTCTACTCGGACCGCTCGGGCGCCGTCATTGGCGACGAGACCCTGGCCCGCCTGTTCACGTTCCCGAACGTGCTGATCACCGGCCACCAGGCCTTCTTCACCAAGGAGGCGCTGGACAACATCGCCCTGACGACCTTCGCCAACGTGAAGGCGTACGTCGCCAAGGAGACTCTGGTGAACGAGGTCAAGTAAAGAGAAGGACTTTGCTTCGATAGCCGGATACCCCTCGTAGTAGTATCTATCATAAATGCACATCTCAGTTTTGCCTAGACGTTGAATTGCGGTTTGGTGAGGACCGGTAGCCTTGCAGTGAGAGTTAGCAAGCGCTGTCTGCTGGTTAAACGCTCATAGTGAGAGGAGTGCGGGTGAGCATGGATCTAATCTTACTGTCTACTTCTGTTGGAGGTTACGTCTTATGACCTCGCCGTGTCCAGCGGGGTGCGAGCTGAGCAAGAGGCGGCCGAGGTGGCCGAGACGTTCGGTCTGCTGGGCCTCGGTCTTCTGGGCCACGGCCTGATGGGCCACGGCGTGGATGTCGGAGTTCCGGGCGTGGCCAGCGTGGGCGTCGGCGGGCCGGGCGCGTACGGTCCGGGTGTCGTAAGTCCGGGTGTGAGCGTGGGTGTGCCGGGCGTGGCGAGCGTGGGGTCGGCCTCCCGGGCGTCGGTGTCGCGCCCTCCGTAGGCGTTGGCGCTCCTGCAGGGGTTTCTGTCGGCGCGCCGGCCACTGCCGTGACCAGCGGTGGCGCCTATGCCCCAGCCACTGCGACTGCCAACGCGGGCGCACCTGCCGCTGCCAATGCGAACGCCAACGCGGGCTCGCCTCCTGCCACCAACGGAAACGCGGTTGCCAACGCGAACGCCGGCTCGCCTCCCAGTTCGGTTAGCACTTCGAACGCGAACGCGAACGCAAATGCCGGCTCGCCTCCCAGCTCCGTTAGCACTTCGAACGCGAACGCCAATGCTGGATCGCCTCCAAGCTCAATTAGCACTGCGAACGCGAACGCCAATGCTGGATCGCCGCCCAGCGCCGTTAGCAATGCGAATGCCAACGCGAACGCAGGCCCCGGCGGCTCGGGCAGGACCACCACGACCACGGTGACCAGCAACGATGGCACCACGTCTGCGTCCACTTCGAAGACTGTCAGCAGTACGTCGACAAGTACGACTGCGACCGCGACGGCGAGCGCGAATGCGAAGGGTGGCGCGAACGCTGGCCCGAGCGGTGGCCCGAGCGATGGACCGAGTGGCAGTCCGAGCAGCGGCAAGACGGGAACCGCAGGCGATAGCGCGGGTGCGGAACCGAGCAGCGGCGGGAAGACGGCAACCGGAGGCGCCAACGCGGCGGCGCAAAAGGCGTACCGCAAGCTGCGCTCCGTCGAATAAGCGGGTTCGACGGAGACACCAGCCATCGGCCACCCGCATGGAGACACACAAGAGAGGTCGAGGCAAAACAGATACACCGGGCTCGCTCACTCACTCGCCTGTCTGAGCGAGAGCACGCGCAAGTTGAAGCGCGTATAATTGTTGTTGAGTTTGAGTCGTCGTTAGCAACGAAATAGAAGTGCTGTGATTCTGTATGTGGATGATTCGTTTCGATTAGTTGTCTTGGCATCCGTAAGGCTGCGCTTATGTTTCTCCGCTTTCGGATACCTCAGCAGTATTCCGAAGGGCCAAGTTGCCTTTGATCACCGTTGCAGCATCGGGACGAGAGCGTTAAGAGATTAGACTGAGGTCAATCCGTCTCATTTGGGTTGCAACAACAATGTATGAGCTTGTATACTAGAATGCTTGTTGAATGTCTACGAGTAGCGAGTGACGGTTGAAGGCAGTGACTACGAGAGACACCGGCTTGTGACTCGAGAGTTGCGAGCGACAGCATGCGTGCTGTGCTCTCATGGCTGCGGCCAAAGTAGTCAGACACTGTCTGCGGGGGTTTTACTGCTCGAGAAGCTTTCCCCTACAACAACACTTAAACAACAAGAATCACAACCAATTTTACACTGAAGTACGCTCATCGATTCCTGTTCTCGGCTACCTCTTCGCACAGAACTACCTCTCGGGAGTCAACACTACTCGTCCACTCCGACCAAGTGCTCAGAGTTGCGGCAACGATTCTCTTAGGTTACGAGCCCAAGAGGCTACCGTGGATTCGAGTAGTGAACAATACCAAGTATGGAGCTTCAACGCATTCTTCAGGACCAGCAGCCCCAAGCACAAGGACAACAAGTACCCCAGCAGCAAGGACAACATCCCCAGCTGCAACAGCAAGCTCCCCAACAGCAAGGGCAAGCTGCACCGCGGCAGGAGCAGCAGCCGCGTGACCAAGGGCGCAATGTTGCTCGGCAACCAGCGGTGAGGAAGGTCTCTGGAACGACAAAAGCACCCAAGTACGATGCAGACGGCGGGTTTGACCTGTACAAAGCTCGTCTAGAGTCCTACCTGCGTCAGCGCGATTGCTGGAACGTAGTTTGCGGGACTGAAGTCCCCAATGCGCAGGATGAAGAGCGCCAGGCGATTTTTGAAGAGCGAAATTTGTTCGCGCGAGATGCTTTACTCTACGGACTTCTGTCAAAAGATGCTAAGAAGGTCTGTAAGATGACACGAGTGAGTGACGAGGACAAGCAGCCGAAGAAAAAGCCCAAGAAGTCGAAGCAAATCGGTTTTGTGGGACGATGGACGAAAAGTGCTGGTTCGATCAAGGTGATGCGAGCTCCTGAATCAAAGGATAAGAGTAAGTCGAATACACAAATTATGGCTTACACGGGAGGTCGATCGAGTCAAGCATGGATGCTTGACACTGGTACTGCTGTGCATGTGTGCACAAGTGAAACTGCATTCGGCTATGGCATGAGAGAAGACACGAACTTATTCGACGACTGGAGAGGTGAAAGTAACAGCTCCGACGGTATTGGGCTGGTGAAAATTCGCGTCCAGAATGACATGGATCCCGACGGACCTGGTGTTGTGTTGGACTTGAAGGAGACCCGATACTCGTCGAGAGGATCGACAAACCTCATCAGTCAAGAGCAGCTAGAACAAGACGGATGGGAACCTATGACGCCAAAGGCAGCGTCACCAGAAGAACGAGTCACGATATTCACGCACAACGACTACGAGGGTGTGCAAATGGTGTTTAGAAAAAGATGTGGACATTATTGGCTGGATGCATCGCCTGTTCTACCTAGCAACCCGGTTTGTGCGGCAACTACGACTCCGAAGATCGATAAGTTGATGGCGTGGCACATGAAACTTGGACATCCGAACTTGGAAGCGATGAAAATGATGGTACGAATGGAGATGGTGGACGGCTTAGACCTGACTCTAGCGGATTTCAAGACACCCTTCCGGTGTATTGCCTGTCAACGCGCAAAACAAAAGCGCATGTCGTTCAAGCGACACGGGAAACGTCAAAAGCGATGTTGTGCGCGCCTGATGTCGGACATTAGTCCCGTCGGAATACTGACACCTGGAGGAAATAGCTACTTTCAGATCATCGAGGACGAAGCTTCAAGATTTAAGTGGTGCTTCCTCCTGAAGGAGAAGAGTGATGCAAACCAGCACACGATGGATTTACTGCTGAAATTGGAAAAGGAGCATGTGATCAACATTTTTTCGAGTGACAAAGGGGGTGAGTTTCTCAACAACGCGCTGAAAGCTTTCTTGGCTTCGCGCGGTATTGATCTTCTGACTACCAACGGATACACACTGGAGGAAAACTGTCTAGTGGAGAAGCTGAATGGGCATTTAATGAACAAGGTGCGAGCGATCAGCGAAGCAGCAGGTTTGCCTGACTGCTTGTGGGGTGAAGTGCTTGGATATGTGGTTGATGTGGACAATATGACTGCAACCAAGGCACTGAAAGGCATGACCCCTTTTGAGAAGCTGCACGGGCACAAACCAGTGTTGGAAGACCTGCATGTGTGCGGATGTGTGGTCTTTCACCACATTCCGAAGAAGAAACGCAAGAGCAAAATGGATATGCGCTCGGACCCTGGGATTTTTCTGGGCTACGCGACGACCTCACTTGGCTATCGTATTCTCGACTTGTGTACTGGCAATATAGTTGAGCGGCGTGATGTCGTCTTTTATGAAGATATGGCAGCTGACCCCAGATATGTACATGATCTTATCGACAAAGTGTACTTTGAGAAGGACGTCGACCTGCCAGATCACATTGACTTCGTCTCGCTTCCGGTTAGTCGTGTGTATTTACCAGTTGAGAGTGAAAATGAAGACTCTGACTCGGAGAGTGAAGATGACCGGTTTGAGGAGATTCCTGGGCCGATGGATGAGGAAGAAGAAGATTTTTGTGATACCGACGACGGCATGGCAGAACAATTCGACGACGATGAAGTAAGTGAAGATGAAAGCAGTGATTACAGCGGCAGCAGTGATGAGGACAACGACAATTCTGGTAACTGCGATGACATGGAGGATGTTACACCTACGCCTCCACAAGTCGAAATTGACGCTGATATGTCCGCCACTGCAGGAAGCAGTGGGAGCGCGGGTGGCGCTACAAGTACTGCACGTGCTACTGCTACAACTTCAGTGGGACGAGGACGTGGAACTAGTGGGAGCGGGGGGCGAGCGCAGCGGAGTTCTCCACCTGTTCCACTTAGAAGGTCGACTCGGGCCCGCCGACAAACCCAGCGATACAGCCCGCAGAGCTTCTTGATGACGCAGACGCTATTTCAATGTATGATGATTGGAGCTGTGTGCAACCTGCTGAATCCTACAACAGTGTCGGAAGCACTTGCATCTGAGCATGGACCTAAGTGGCAGACGGCAATGGACACCGAGTATGAATCTTTGATGACGAACAACACGTGGGAATTGGTACCCAGACCGAAGTCTACCAAGGACAATCCAGTCAACATACTGTCTTCACTGTGGGTGTTAGTGTGCAAACGAAACGAAAAAGGTTGGATAGAGCGGTTCAAGGCGAGATTGGCGATTAAGGGATATCGACAGAAGTTTGGACTCGACTATCTGGAGACGTACTCGCCTGTAGTAAGAATTGAGTCGGTGCGACTTGTCCTGTTGCTAGCTCTACTGTTTGGCCTCGACTGTCGGCATGTAGACTTCGTGACCGCTTTCCTGAATGGTGTGCTCACTGGCGTTGACATTTTCATGGAGCAACCTGAGGGCTACAACGACGGAACTGGACGAGTCTGTCGACTGCTCAAAGGGCTGTACGGACTAAAGCAAGCTTCGCGAATCTGGAATAACACGCTTCACAAGCACCTGATCGAGATTGGGTTTAAGAAGTGTACGTTTGATGCTGGAGTGTATTGGAAAGAAGGAAAGCACAACAAAATCTACCTGACCGTGTATGTTGATGACATACTAATCGCCGCAGACCCAAGAGATGCTGACGGCGTAGTGGAAGCATTGGGCAAGAAGTTCAAATTGAAGGACTTAGGCCGGGTGAAGCATCTACTGGGGATGGAGATAAACTATGAGCCGGGCAAGATATTGTGCATCTCGCAGACAGCGTACGTTGAGCGCATGCTTGAGAAGTTTGGATTAGCAGCAGCAAAATCAGTGCGGTCTCCTCAAGTGCATAACGAGCGAACTATACGAGTGGAGAAGAACCGCAACTTGATAAATGATCCTAAGCTGCCATTTCGCGAAATGATAGGGTCTCTACAGTATCTGGTGCACTGTACCAGACCTGATTTGGCAAATGTAGTGCGGACACTGGGTCGATACGGAGGAGCATACACAGTAGAGAACTTCCGGCAAGCACAACGAGTGATGAGGTACCTGCGTGGTACTAAGCACCTTGGACTAGTTTATCGCTATGCAGAAGTGGCTAGTGATGGTGTGGTGATCGATGCGTTCGCGGACGCAGATCACGCCGGTTGTCCTGAAACGAGCAAATCGGTTTCTGGTTGGACCCTGCGACTGAACGGCAACGTGTGGCACTGGCAGAGCAAGAAGCAAGGGAGTGTGGCCGACGACACTTGCGCTGCGGAGCTCATTGCTGCCCACAAATGCACGAAAGAAATTAAATGGGCGCAAAGGCTGCTGAAGGACATTAGAATCCCACAGCAGAAGATTGCAACGCTGTACTGCGACAACCAGAGTACCCTGAAAGAAGTCGAAAACAATGGCAATTCGCAGGAGATGAAGCATCTGGCGAAAAAGACAAGGTCGATTGCTGAGTGGATCGATCGCGGACACATGCAAATGGAGTACGTGCCCACAACTGAGAATATTGCGGATATTTTCACGAAAGCACTGGGCCCTTGTGTCTTTGAGCGTCTGCGTGACTTGCTCAATATGGAGAACGTGCAATCGGCGTGGACGTCTGAGGGCGGACCGACTGTTGCTGCGGCGACTACAAGTGAGTCTGACGATCCGTTGGACGTTGTGATGAGTGAAGATTAGGCTGGCAGTGGCCACTTCTCGTGCTCTCACGTGGATTTGGATGCGTCCTGATCACATTGAGATGATTGCAATGAATGAAACTGCACGTTCGAAACGACTTTGTTAAGCGTTTGACTTGGGTGTCTGCGGGCACACCAGTGACTTCTGTGGAAGGAACAAATTAGTTCAACTGCGTGTTGACCCAAAACGTGAATCGACAGAGATTGGCTGAGGTCATCCAGACTGAATTCACGATGAACTTGGATGCGTCCAAGCTAGGGATGGTTCTGCATGGATCTGTGTGATTGTATATGTTGTGAAACCCAACTGAAGTGGGAGTAAGAGATTCGACTGAGGTCAATCCGTCTCATTTGGGTTGCAACAACAATGTATGAGCTTGTATACTAGAATGCTTGTTGAATGTCTACGAGTAGCGAGTGACGGTTGAAGGCAGTGACTACGAGAGACACCGGCTTGTGACTCGAGAGTTGCGAGCGACAGCATGCGTGCTGTGCTCTCATGGCTGCGGCCAAAGTAGTCAGACACTGTCTGCGGGGGTTTTACTGCTCGAGAAGCTTTCCCCTACAACAACACTTAAACAACAAGAATCACAACCAATTTTACACTGAAGTACGCTCATCGATTCCTGTTCTCGGCTACCTCTTCGCACAGAACTACCTCTCGGGAGTCAACACTACTCGTCCACTCCGACCAAGTGCTCAGAGTTGCGGCAACGATTCTCTTAGAGAGCACGCGCAAGTTGAAGCGCGTATAATTGTTGTTGAGTTTGAGTCGTCGTTAGCAACGAAATAGAAGTGCTGTGATTCTGTATGTGGATGATTCGTTTCGATTAGTTGTCTTGGCATCCGTAAGGCTGCGCTTATGTTTCTCCGCTTTCGGATACCTCAGCAGTATTCCGAAGGGCCAAGTTGCCTTTGATCACCGTTGCAGCATCGGGACGAGAGCGTTGCCTCTCTAGCACCGTAAGATATTAAGATACCGATCGTCAGCAAAGTTACTGCATTGCAGCAGTGACTGCGAGCACAGCACTGACGGCATGTTGTAAGGAGCATTCCATTTTGTGACGACGCCAGCATCAATAGTGGCTACGTACTTAGTATTAGATAGAGTTCCGTGTGAGCCTTGCTCTCGGTTGAGTGGCGTCTGCTACATTATGCTTTGGGATGCCTACTCGGTTGATTGTATGTTGTGTCATGCATGGTACGAGTCATTCATGTGGATGTGGGCACACCACATTGTGGTGTTTAGAGTCTGTAGTCTACCGCTGTCATAGTCTATGATTCATAGATAACGCGATTGCAGCAGGCAGTGGCCGGTGCTTGGCTCTTGACGTCGACAGCTGCAGACTCGTCTCTACGTCTTCTTATGCTGTTGCTTCAGCTTCCATCCACCGTGGGGCAACTGGTTGGATACTGTGCGAGGGAGCAGTAGCAGCAGTAGCAACAACAACCAAATTCGCTGTTCGCGTGTATGTTGGTGCGTAGCGTTTGTTTGCCGACTTGCACAGTAACGTACTGTATGTGGCCCGTTTCAGAGGTAGCGAACGGACGCCAGCCCTTTTGTACTGCATTTTGTATGGAGCATGTTGAAGTTACAATGTTGCAGCACAGAGCGAATGCATAGTACACGACAGAAAGAGAGCCCAAGCAAGCGCATGCATTGTCTCTTATAATATAATAGCGCGGTGTAGACTTGTCAGCAGCGTACCGCAAATGTATGTCCACTGGTAGCTTCCCAAGCTCTACCACCACCCGTGATACTGTATCATGGACTGCATGTATCAATCAATGACACATGCAGCAGAAACTCTACGCTGACAGGTTGGTCAACAGTGTCAAGCCCGTCGACGCCACATGTGACTGGGATCCAGATCCTGTATGGAGGGCCATATCCTTGCGTCTATCCGCTGGGGCGGGTCCCCAGCCCAGAGGGTCAGACCCTTTCCACAGCAACCAGACTGGCCCCGGTCAACTGTATCCAATGGGTGTTGACGTCCGTTTGGAGAGGGTGCTTCGAGTCGGCCATCGTGCTGCTGCGGCCACGCCTCATTCTGCAACTCGCTCCGCCGAGCACAAATCATTCAGATCAGACCGAGCAAGTGCTCTACTTCGGATCAAGCTTTTCGTCTACGATAACAACAACAGCAACAACAACATCTACTACCAGCCAGCCATGTTCAGCAGCAGCAAGATCTTCGCGATGTGCGTCGCTGCCGTCGCCGTGTCCAGCGGGGTGCGAGCTGAGCAAGAGGCGGCCGAGGTGGCCGAGACGTTCGGTCTGCTGGGCCTCGGTCTTCTGGGCCACGGCCTGATGGGCCACGGCGTGGATGTCGGAGTTCCGGGCGTGGCCAGCGTGGGCGTCGGCGGGCCGGGCGCGTACGGTCCGGGTGTCGTAAGTCCGGGTGTGAGCGTGGGTGTGCCGGGCGTGGCGAGCGTGGGGGTCGGCCTCCCGGGCGTCGGTGTCGCGCCCTCCGTAGGCGTTGGCGCTCCTGCAGGGGTTTCTGTCGGCGCGCCGGCCACTGCCGTGACCAGCGGTGGCGCCTATGCCCCAGCCACTGCGACTGCCAACGCGGGCGCACCTGCCGCTGCCAATGCGAACGCCAACGCGGGCTGGCTTCCTGCCACCAACGGAAACGCGGTTGCCAACGCGAACGCCGGCTCGCCTCCCAGCTCCGTTAGCACTTCGAACGCGAACGCGAACGCAAATGCCGGCTCGCGTCCCAGCTCAATTAGCACTGCGAACGCGAACGCCAATGCTGGATCGCCTCCAAGCTCAATTAGCACTGCGAACGCGAACGCCAATGCTGGATCGCCGCCCAGCGCCGTTAGCAATGCGAATGCCAACGCGAACGCAGGCCCCGGCGGCTCGGGCAGGACCACCACGACCACGGTGACCAGCAACGATGGCACCACGTCTGCGTCCACTTCGAAGACTGTCAGCAGTACGTCGACAAGTACGACTGCGACCGCGACGGCGAGCGCGAATGCGAAGGGTGGCGCGAACGCTGGCCCGAGCGGTGGCCCGAGCGATGGACCGAGTGGCAGTCCGAGCAGCGGCAAGACGGGAACCGCAGGCGATAGCGCGGGTGCGGAACCGAGCAGCGGCGGGAAGACGGCAACCGGAGGCGCCAACGCGGCGGCGCAAAGGCGTACCGCAAGCTGCGCTCCGTCGAATAAGCGGGTTCGACGGAGACACCAGCCATCGGCCACCCGCATGGAGACACACAAGAGAGGTCGAGGCAAAACAGATACACCGGGCTCGCTCACTCACTCGCCTGCCTGAGCGAGAGCACGCCCAAGTTGAAGCGCGTATAATTGTTGTTGAGTTTGAGTCGTCGTTAGCAACGAAATAGAAGTGCTGTGATTCTGTACATGTATGTGGATGGTTCGTTTTGATTAGTTGTCTTGGCATCCGTAAGACTGCGCTTATGTTTCTCCGCTTTCGGATACCTCAGCAGTATTCCGAAGGGCCAAGTTGCCTTTGATCACCGTTGCAGCATCGGGACGAGAGCGTTGCCTCTCTAGCACCGTAAGATATTAAGATACCGATCGTCAGCAAAGTTACTGCATTGCAGCAGTGACTGCGAGCACAGCACTGACGGCATGTTGTAAGGAGCATTCCATTTTGTGACGACGTCAGCATCAATAGTGGCTACGTACTTAGTATTAGATAGAGTTCCGTGTGAGCCTTGCTCTCGGTTGAGTGGCGTCTGCTACATTATGCTTTGGGATGACTACTCGGTTGATTGTATGTTGTGGCATGCATGGTACGAGTCATTTGGGGTCCCGGGTGGTGAACCCGGGGGGTTTCGCAGTTCGAAGCTAGTTTGTACGGATACCCTTTCAAGGAAGTCGATGTACTCGGGCATCTCCTGCGCCTGCTTCGCAGCCGCAGTATCTGCCTAATCTACCACTGCATGTACAATCAAGTGTACCAAGCTTGATCGCTTCTTTTCGAAGGTATTGCCAGTTGATATACATATATCGTCACTCCAACGAATTGGTACATCACGTTTGGGTTTGACAAACCCACCGTGTGATTCTACCTCCTCCTACACGTCAGATGAGGACTCCACACATTTAGTTTTAACTTTAGATATTTGTAGTTCGTAGAACAGTAATCAACAATGAGCTAATCAACGTAATTTCCATCCTTCCTGCTACTAAATGCGCGCTGATGCCCAGGCAGAATCCTGCATTGCTTAGATTGCAGTGTTGTGCTCAGAAACTGACACTTGGCGATAAAACAAACGTGCATTCGGATATGTAGCGCTATCACGATAACTGTTCAACCGAACTTGCAGGATAACCCGATGAAGTCAGCAATTGCTTCAAGTTTGATGAGTGAAAACTGAGGTCTAGCAGATTTCGATAGCGTGTAGGAGTAAGATACATCGGGTGTTTGTCCTTCGCTTGATGATGTCCGCTCGGGACTTCCTCTCGCACAGAAATCCGCGGCGTACAGCGACAGCATAGGAGCATTCAAACTCTGTTTGTTAAAACATGGTACAGCCGCACGCATATTTTGTCCAGGTCGAAATGTAGTCTCACAGAAGACAAGTCTAAATCAGCCAAGTCGTCGTAGACAAATGAAACGATTGGCGGTGATTCGGGTTCCCGCAAGTGATACCAACCAAATCGCGAATTATTTATTTATTTGTTGGCCCCCATACTGGTACCGTAGGGGCAAGTAAAACCATAAAACTCAACTGCTGTCGACGAAAACCTACCCACAAAATCTGTCACCGGTACTGAATAGTCCCGAATAACAAGTCTCCGCTAAATGATTCGTTCGCAACCGGATTAGACGCCGCCGTATAGGACGCCACCGCATTGTCGGCGGGTTTGGATTAATAAAAAAACGTCGAACAAAATAAAATCGAGCAGTACTTCCCTTCTTGGATTGCATAACGTAGGACTTTAAGAAGTTTTTTTTTTGCAATGTTTTATTGTGCCTTTCACCCATTTTGTCCAAGTAGACTTCTTAAACTCAGACTAACACATGCGCGATTAGGGTGCTTCGTCTTCTTTGTTCTGACCTGTGCTACCGATTAGACTCAGTTTAAAGGAAAGATAGCTCAGAACATAAGTCTTTACAAGACGGAAAGTCCCGAATGCCACTAAGCATAGAGTCATTCGGGGTTTTCTCGGCTACAATGACTTACTCGGAAGACTTAAGGTGGCGGGCAGTAATCCTGCTGTATGCGTTCGACGTGCCCGTTGTGCTGGTTGCCGACGTGCTCGGTATTGACAAACGCACATTGAGGAGGTGGTTGCAGCATTTCCAGTCGACGGGCAATGTGGATAGGAAGATCCGAGAGAAACAACGCTCGTCACGGTGGCCACGGGAAGTACTGGACTTTGTCGACGACTACGTGAAAGTTCACCCCTGCTTTTATTTTGAAGAGCTGAAGGCTGCAATTATGGAGCGTTTGGTAGATTCAAACTTAGACGCGATCTTCGCCCGTAGCACAGCATACCCGTCGGCGACGGTGAAGTCGAACCGAGCCACTCGCCTCTGCTCAAAGGCTCACCTTTCTTAATTTTCAAGCAGCAGCGAAACACAGTGAAACACAGTAGGTAGAGTGTCTTCATCTTCGTCTTCGGATAGAAGTGCTTGCATGGCACTGCCACAACCAAAAATGACGGTGGTAGAACAAAGGAGGCGACGAGGCTAATTTTATACATCCAGTCGACGTCATTTTTGGAAAATCGATAATCCCAGATTATCCTTAACCTAACCACCCCTTAAGTCAGATTAAGAAGTCATTGTAGAGCGGCAAAATTAGTGAAAGGGACAATAGTGGAAGGTTTAGTCTAATCCATCCAGCTTAAGTCCAATGAGTGTGGGGATTCACACATTATCAACCGCCGACATTTTACGCCACGGCAAACTCAGCTGACCACACGATTTTCAATATATCTCTCTGAGAAACTATGCATGCTGAAGAAAATCTGTGTCTGAAAGAGGAGGACATAGATTATGACTCAAAACAGATCGAATCGATAATTTTACCGCTAATTGAAGAAGTATTATTGCGCTGCATGTATAGTAGTGTAATACGATGCAGTGATGGGGCACCAGTTTGCCCAAGGTTAGCATCATTAGCACCGATGCATCATAGTGATCAAAAGAATACAATGCGTGCTAATAGACAATACGTTGTTCTTCGTAGTAGTCCGCTGATACACAATATGTTTTTCGGCGTAGTAGCCCTGTTTGTGGTGGAGGTCTAATGGCATCTGACATCAATCTACAGTAGAAGGAAAAGAAGCTTCGAGGCGAATAGGCATCCATCAAAACCTGTATGTGTTGATTGCTGTATGATGTTGTGAGAATGTTGTTTGATGTCATCTGCACGGGGGTGAAGTGACGAATGTAGCGTGAATGTCGTTCGATGTCATCCAAAAACCTTCCCCAATCGACAGTTCTTCGAACTGCGAATTCATGTGGATGTGGGCACACCACATTGTGGTGTTTAGAGTCTGTAGTCTACCGCTGTCATAGTCTATGATTCATAGATAACGCGATTGCAGCAGGCAGTGGCCGGTGCTTGGCTCTTGACGTCGACAGCTGCAGACTCGTCTCTACGTCTTCTTATGCTGTTGCTTCAGCTTCCATCCACCGTGGGGCAACTGGTTGGATACTGTGCGAGGGAGCAGTAGCAGCAGTAGCAACAACAACCAAATTCGCTGTTCGCGTGTATGTTGGTGCGTAGCGTTTGTTTGCCGACTTGCACAGTAACGTACTGTATGTGGCCCGTTTCAGAGGTAGCGAACGGACGCCAGCCCTTTTGTACTGCATTTTGTATGGAGCATGTTGAAGTTACAATGTTGCAGCACAGAGCGAATGCATAGTACACGACAGAAAGAGAGCCCAAGCAAGCGCATGCATTGTCTCTTATAATATAATAGCGCGGTGTAGACTTGTCAGCAGCGTACCGCAAATGTATGTCCACTGGTAGCTTCCCAAGCTCTACCACCACCCGTGATACTGTATCATGGACTGCATGTATCAATCAATGACACATGCAGCAGAAACTCTACGCTGACAGGTTGGTCAACAGTGTCAAGCCCGTCGACGCCACATGTGACTGGGATCCAGATCCTGTATGGAGGGCCATATCCTTGCGTCTATCCGCTGGGGCGGGTCCCCAGCCCAGAGGGTCAGACCCTTTCCACAGCAACCAGACTGGCCCCGGTCAACTGTATCCAATGGGTGTTGACGTCCGTTTGGAGAGGGTGCTTCGGAGTCGGCCATCGTGCTGCTGCGGCCACGCCTCATTCTGCAACTCGCTCCGCCGAGCACAAATCATTCAGATCAGACCGAGCAAGTGCTCTACTTCGGATCAAGCTTTTCGTCTACGATAACAACAACAGCAACAACAACATCTACTACCAGCCAGCCATGTTCAGCAGCAGCAAGATCTTCGCGATGTGCGTCGCTGCCGTCGCCGTGTCCAGCGGGGTGCGAGCTGAGCAAGAGGCGGCCGAGGTGGCCGAGACGTTCGGTCTGCTGGGCCTCGGTCTTCTGGGCCACGGCCTGATGGGCCACGGCGTGGATGTCGGAGTTCCGGGCGTGGCCAGCGTGGGCGTCGGCGGGCCGGGCGCGTACGGTCCGGGTGTCGTAAGTCCGGGTGTGAGCGTGGGTGTGCCGGGCGTGGCGAGCGTGGGGGTCGGCCTCCCGGGCGTCGGTGTCGCGCCCTCCGTAGGCGTTGGCGCTCCTGCAGGGGTTTCTGTCGGCGCGCCGGCCACTGCCGTGACCAGCGGTGGCGCCTATGCCCCAGCCACTGCGACTGCCAACGCGGGCGCACCTGCCGCTGCCAATGCGAACGCCAACGCGGGCTGGCTTCCTGCCACCAACGGAAACGCGGTTGCCAACGCGAACGCCGGCTCGCCTCCCAGCTCCGTTAGCACTTCGAACGCGAACGCGAACGCAAATGCCGGCTCGCGTCCCAGCTCAATTAGCACTGCGAACGCGAACGCCAATGCTGGATCGCCTCCAAGCTCAATTAGCACTGCGAACGCGAACGCCAATGCTGGATCGCCGCCCAGCGCCGTTAGCAATGCGAATGCCAACGCGAACGCAGGCCCCGGCGGCTCGGGCAGGACCACCACGACCACGGTGACCAGCAACGATGGCACCACGTCTGCGTCCACTTCGAAGACTGTCAGCAGTACGTCGACAAGTACGACTGCGACCGCGACGGCGAGCGCGAATGCGAAGGGTGGCGCGAACGCTGGCCCGAGCGGTGGCCCGAGCGATGGACCGAGTGGCAGTCCGAGCAGCGGCAAGACGGGAACCGCAGGCGATAGCGCGGGTGCGGAACCGAGCAGCGGCGGGAAGACGGCAACCGGAGGCGCCAACGCGGCGGCGCAAAAGGTGTACCGCAAGCTGCGCTCCGTCGAATAAGCGGGTTCGACGGAGACACCAGCCATCGGCCACCCGCATGGAGACACACAAGAGAGGTCGAGGCAAAACAGATACACCGGGCTCGCTCACTCACTCGCCTGTCTGAGCGAGAGCACGCGCAAGTTGAAGCGCGTATAATTGTTGTTGAGTTTGAGTCGTCGTTAGCAACGAAATAGAAGTGCTGTGATTCTGTACATGTATGTGGATGGTTCGTTTCGATTAGTTGTCTTGGCATCCGTAAGACTGCGCTTATGTTTCTCCGCTTTCGGATACCTCAGCAGTATCCCGAGGGCCAAGTTGGCTATGATCACCGTTGCAGCTTCGGGACGGTCTTGACATCGTTGACCAGGCTGTTCTGTGTACAATTTTGCGAGGAATGGATGCTACATGTACATGTACCAATGGGGGACTTCAGAAAATCGCGCAAATCGCAAATTCGCACTAGCACTAGCAAAATGCGCCGATGCGCTCGCAAAATCAGTCGCAATTTGCAGAGACGATTTTGGAGTCTCCGCAAATTGCGACTGATTTTGCGAATGCTATTTGATGCACTTACCATCGTTTTGGTACATTGTCATGCATATCGCTAGGTAGCTCGTTATCTCTACTGTATTTTCCACTAAACCCTGTTGTTGCAATCCTCTCCGTCGACTTTTGGCCGCTGCCTTAACTTGACTACTATGTGGCTGAATTTTGCTGACGATTTTGACACTCACAATCCCAACGCAAATCTAGATGTAGGTGAACGCAAAATTGCTCTCGAATTGCGACGAAATGCGATTTGCGTGATTTTCTGAAGTCCCCCAATGCACATGCATTTGCGGTGCGCTGCTGACAAGTCTACACCGCGCTATTATATTATAAGAGACAATGCATGCGCTTGCTTTCGTGTACTATGCATTCGCTCTGTGCTGCAACATTGTAACTTCAACATGCTCCATACAAAATGCAGAACAAAAGGGCTGGCGTCCGTTCGCTACCTCTGAAACGGGCCACATACAGTACGTTACTGTGCAAGTCGGCAAACAAACGCTACGCACCAGCATACACGCGAACAGCGAATTTGGTTGTTGTTGCTACTGCTGCTGCTGCTCCCTCGCACAGTATCCAACCAGTTGTTCCACGGTGGATGGAAGCTGAAGCAACCGCATAAGAAGACGTAGAGACGAGTCTGCGGCTGTCGACGTCAAGAGCCAAGCACCGGCCACTGCCTGCTGCAATCGCGTTATCTATGAATCATAGACTATGACAGCGGTAGACTACAGACTCTAAACACCACAATGACCATGCATGCCACAACATACAATCAACCGAGTAGTCATCCCAAAGCATAATGTAGCAGACGCCACTCAACCGAGAGCAAGGCTCACACGGAACTCTATCTAATACTAAGTACGTAGCCACTATTGATGCTGACGTCGTCACAAAATGGAATGCTCCTTACATGCCGTCAGTGCTGTGCTCGCAGTCACTGCTGCAATGCAGTAACATTGCTGACGATCGGTATCTTAATATCTTACGGTGCTAGAGAGGCAACGCTCTCGTCCCGATGCTGCAACGGTGATCAAAGGCAACTTGGCCCTTCGGAATACTGCTGAGGTATCCGAAAGCGGAGAAACATAAGCGCAGTCTTACGGATGCCAAGACAACTAATCGAAACGAACCATCCACATACATGTACAGAATCACAGCACTTCTATTTCGTTGCTAACGACGACTCAAACTCAACAACAATTATACGCGCTTCAACTTGCGCGTGCTCTCGCTCAGACAGGCGAGTGAGTGAGCGAGCCCGGTGTATCTGTTTTGCCTCGACCTCTCTTGTGTGTCTCCATGCGGGTGGCCGATGGCTGGTGTCTCCGTCGAACCCGCTTATTCGACGGAGCGCAGCTTGCGGTACACCTTTTGCGCCGCCGCGTTGGCGCCTCCGGTTGCCGTCTTCCCGCCGCTGCTCGGTTCCGCACCCGCGCTATCGCCTGCGGTTCCCGTCTTGCCGCTGCTCGGACTGCCACTCGGTCCATCGCTCGGGCCACCGCTCGGGCCAGCGTTCGCGCCACCCTTCGCATTCGCGCTCGCCGTCGCGGTCGCAGTCGTACTTGTCGACGTACTGCTGACAGTCTTCGAAGTGGACGCAGACGTGGTGCCATCGTTGCTGGTCACCGTGGTCGTGGTGGTCCTGCCCGAGCCGCCGGGGCCTGCGTTCGCGTTGGCATTCGCATTGCTAACGGCGCTGGGCGGCGATCCAGCATTGGCGTTCGCGTTCGCAGTGCTAATTGAGCTTGGAGGCGATCCAGCATTGGCGTTCGCGTTCGCAGTGCTAATTGAGCTGGGACGCGAGCCGGCATTTGCGTTCGCGTTCGCGTTCGAAGTGCTAACGGAGCTGGGAGGCGAGCCGGCGTTCGCGTTGGCAACCGCGTTTCCGTTGGTGGCAGGAAGCCAGCCCGCGTTGGCGTTCGCATTGGCAGCGGCAGGTGCGCCCGCGTTGGCAGTCGCAGTGGCTGGGGCATAGGCGCCACCGCTGGTCACGGCAGTGGCCGGCGCGCCGACAGAAACCCCTGCAGGAGCGCCAACGCCTACGGAGGGCGCGACACCGACGCCCGGGAGGCCGACCCCACGCTCGCCACGCCCGGCACACCCACGCTCACACCCGGACTTACGACACCCGGACCGTGCGCGCCCGGCCCGCCGACGCCCACGCTGGCCACGCCCGGAACTCCGACACCCACGCCGTGGCCCATCAGGCCGTGGCCCAGAAGACCGAGGCCCAGCAGACCGAACGTCTCGGCCACCTCGGCCGCCTCTTGCTCAGCTCGCACCCCGCTGGACACGGCGACGGCAGCGACGCACATCGCGAAGATCTTGCTGCTGCTGAACATGGCTGGCTGGTAGTAGATGTTGTTGTTGCTGTTGTTGTTATCGTAGACGAAAAGCTTGATCCGAAGTAGAGCACTTGCTCGGTCTGATCTGAATGATTTGTGCTCGGCGGAGCGAGTTGCAGAATGAGGCGTGGCCGCAGCAGCACGATGGCCGACTCCGAAGCACCCTCTCCAAACGGACGTCAACACCCATTGGATACAGTTGACCGGGGCCAGTCTGGTTGCTGTGGAAAGGGTCTGACCCTCTGGGCTGGGGACCCGCCCCAGCGGATAGACGCAAGGATATGGCCCTCCATACAGGATCTGGATCCCAGTCACATGTGGCGTCGACGGGCTTGACACTGTTGACCAACCTGTCAGCGTAGAGTTTCTGCTGCATGTGTCATTGATTGATACATGCAGTCCATGATACAGTATCACGGGTGGTGGTAGAGCTTGGGAAGCTACCAGTGGACATACATTTGCGGTACGCTGCTGACAAGTCTACACCGCGCTATTATATTATAAGAGACAATGCATGCGCTTGCTTGGGCTCTCTTTCTGTCGTGTACTATGCATTCGCTCTGTGCTGCAACATTGTAACTTCAACATGCTCCATACAAAATGCAGTACAAAAGGGCTGGCGTCCGTTCGCTACCTCTGAAACGGGCCACATACAGTACGTTACTGTGCAAGTCGGCAAACAAACGCTACGCACCAACATAACAACGACGTCAGCATCAATAGTGGCTACGTCTTGCTCTCGGTTGAGTGGCGTCTGCTACATTATGCTTTGGGATGCCTACTCGGTTGATTGTACGTTGTGTCATGCATGGTACGAGTCATTCATATGGATGTGGTCACACCACGTTGTGGTGTTTAGCTATGATTCATAGATAACGCAAGCAGTGGCCGGTGCTTGGCTCTTGACGTCGACAGCTGCAGACTCGTCTCTACATCTTCTTATAGGATACTGTGCGAGGGGATATGGCCACGGCATGCACAGCAACAACAACAACAGCAGCAGCGGCAGCAGTACCGGTATAGGGGAGGGCCAGACCTAAATCCATGTCATGTCAGACTACGGACATGAAAAAAATCTACCTCCTATTGTACATCCCCCCGGTCTCGTCCAGGGTGGCGACGCCGGACGTGGCATCTTTCCTAAGTCACAAGTAAGATTTACGTGGAATACTCGTAAGTCAGGATAAGCTTGTTTAGTTTTAGTCAAGTGATCGAATTTGGTGTGTGGGGTAGGAGAGGAGGGAGCTAGCGCCCCCTCATTTTGTATGGAGCTCCGGGCCTGTTCGTGTTGAACAGAACAGGAGTCGCGATGAACCACTTGCTGGAAGAAAGCTACTGGAAGTGTCTGTGGACCACAGACACCACAGTGCGATGGCAGACACATTTAAACGCGCAGCTTCAAGCAGGGACTGACTTGAATCAAGGGGCCAGCCTCAAAACAGTGCTGGCAACGAACGTTTACAACGTTTTTTTTCAAGAAACGTTATAACGGCTCAACGAACGGAAGAAACGTTTTTTGGACATCAATTCGCCCGAAAGGCCAACAAACAACAGTACCCTAGCCACCCAAATAATACCCCCTTCCTGTGTTGGCCTGTGTTGGCCTCCAATCTGAAGATGGCTGTAAGAAGGAGCGGCTGTCTACATGAAGGCTAGATTGTTGAGTATGCAGCGTTCAAACGCTCACAGTTGAATGCCACTCGAGCTCTTTAATCAGCCGAGCGACGGCGGGATGACTCCCGTTAGCTTGTTGTTACTTAGCTACGGAACATGAGCACCTGCATACGGCCGATGTCCGTGAGGCAGTTGCCGCACACGCTAAGCTTCGTAAGCTGCGTAAGTTAACACAGCTTGTCGGACAGCGTCCCGCGGAGGTTGTTGTGCTGCACAGCGCGTCGAACAGCGCCCCACAAAGGTTGTTGTGCTGCTGCTGCTGCAGCAGCAGCAGCAGCGCCCGCAGACACTGGAGCTTGACCTGCTCGCTGGGGATTGTCCCGAACAGCGAGTCTGGTACACATTGAGCTTCTACAGCTGCTCACAGTCGCTAATCTGACGCGGGAGGGCACCCGTGAGGTCGTAGCAGCTCAAGTCGAGGCGCTTATAGGTCGGGATCTCGCCGCGCAGCTTGCGCTTGGACATGTCGAGCACGCGGAGCTGCAGCAGGCAGGCAAGGGTGGTGGCGGGCAGACACCCTTGTTGGGCTGGCAGCTCGAGCGCTACGGCCGAACCACTGCTCCGGGTTGCGTGAGCAGCCGTCTCGGCGACGCCAGCGGTCGCCGCCCAGCGCGTTGTAGAGCTTCACGAGAGCGGACACCGCGGTCGGCGGGATCAAGCTTTGTCCTTGACCCATTTGGTCTTCTTCTCTCTTCGTAGGGAATGGCAACATTATTGTTTCGGCTCGCAACATGTAGGCATTGGGCCTTGAACACTACAGTAGCCCAAATTACAGCAATCCTCCGAATAGTGCACCGTTGGAGGTCGGGTCGCGATAGTGAAACCAAGTCACTCATTTTACAGGTAATTACGCCAATTAACAGTAAAAACGGTATTGTGAAAACCGATTAGAATGTCTTATTGGATTGTTAATCTGCCGATTTAGTGGCTTAATAAGACCGGCGGCCCCCGATTTGATAAATCCGACCTCCTAATTAGACTGGGGTACCTCGATTTATACTCAAGATTACTACGTAGGCTGACTTACAGAGTCAGAGCATATGAGTCGGATTTACATTTGCTAATTGGCTGATTAAGCCAGGGCCGGCTGATTTGCTTGCTATTCAGATAGAATGTCCGATGTGCAACCGGCATTCGCTTCTTGTAGGCTAAATCAGCCGCCAGACAACAATCGTTGCAGTCGCTCTTGGCTATGTAGTCAAGGCTACAACACTAACATCATAACTATTAATAAGAAGGAAAAGTTGCACGTTATAATACGTGTAACTGAGATACGCAGGCGACGCGTTTAAGCGCGGTGTTGTCGCTGCATTTGGCGAGTCTCGGGCCGAGGGTACATGAATGTTGATCGAATTTGCTAGGCTGCACATAATTACGAGACCGATGAGCGATTTATACCCCGATTATAATTGAGACATCCCCGATTTATTAGTCTTCAAATCCGCTATGAACGATGTTTAACCGGCTGATTTAGCAAGACAAACTAATCGGTTTTCACAATACTAGGGCTCCGCGAAGGCTGGGATAGGAGGATTTTGGAGTAAAACCTTAATTTTTTTTGTTATGAGTTATTTTACTTATTAATTCGGTCATCTCCTGCGCCTGCTTCTGCAGCCGCAGCATCTGCCCGGACATTTGCCTTAAGACTGTAGATGCAATATATCAACAGACAATGCTTAACACAACTAAAACGCGAACCCTATCTGAGGTCTATTTGCAGCTTGTAGAAACGGCATGCTATTGTACAGTACAGTCCGCCTCAATCGTCCCTTTACTTCGCTACAGCTCAATATATTTACTGATTCATACCAGTGTCATCGGTATCGTACCGGTTCAAGCTGCCCATGCATATTGTAAACCTTTTGGAGGCCCAGTGCGGCACCGTGGCCATACCGGTGTGATGGGTAACGTACCGGTTCATGCTGCCCACGCATATAAGGCCCAGTGCGCCACCGGATTCGTACCGGTTTCATAGAGATGTACCAGTTAGATGTCAAGAGGGGTCATCTTTTGACTTGACGTACCACGGATATACACTCGGCGACAGGTTATATCGGCCACCCTCGTTTGTGTCCACAACTTTGCCAATTTTTCGAGTTGGCGCTCGCTATTTAGATATGTAAGAGCATTCATTGGTAGAAACACGCTACATGTGTTAACGCGCAGAGATTCCCAGCCTATCAGGTGGCTACCATACAACTATAAGATTTTGGCACTGTGCCAGGTTTAATCGGCCACCTTGATGCATACAAAATGCAAGTATACTAGAGGATGTTAGCAACCTCGTAAATCACGACACAAATTTACGGTTAGCTTTTTATGTATTTGGCTATTACGAAATCGTTGCCAGTGTTAGCATTCTCGAAATTCCGCCCGTTTACGAGATCCAAGCGATGGAGACCGCCCTGCTGACACGGGACCCCCGCATCCGGCTTGCCCTGCTGCTCCGCGCTCTGCCTGAGCATCCTGAGCGGCTGATCATCCCAGACATACGATTTAGACTGAACGAGCACAGCGACGCGTACTGCAAGGTGTACTTCCGCTTCACGAAGGAGGAGATCCGCGCGCTCGTGGCAGCACTACACTTTCCCGACGTCATCATCACCCGCGAGAGAACCAAGTGCTACAGTATCGAGGCGATGTGCATCTTCTTGGAGAGGTTGACATATCCAAACCGATGGTGCGATCAGGAGCTCAAGTACGGACGTCGCTACCCTGGCCTAAGCAACATATTCTACTTTGTGTTGTTCTTCGTGGTCAACAAGTGCAGAACTCTGCTCTATTTTGACGGTGATCGACTGGCGGGACGTCTACCTGTATTTTCAAGTGCTGTGGAGAGTAAGACCGGTGGGATAGTGCGCGGCGTGTGGGGCTTTATTGACGGTACGGCGCGAGCTGTGTGCCGACCAGGAGGAGCAACACTTCGACAGCGAGTCGTGTACAGCGGCCACAAGCGTAAACACTGCATAAAGTTCCAAACTGTGGTGACTCCTGATGGTCTCATTGCACATGCATTTGGACCCGTTGAAGGTCGGCGCCATGACCTTACTGTACTACGAGCGTCGAAGTTGGAGGATACCATTCGACGTGATGCACGGTTTGATGGGTTTGTCATCTACGGCGATGCTGCATATGGACGAAACGATATTTTTGCGTCTCCATTCCCAGTAACAGGTCGCACGGCAGCCCAAGAACACCTGAACTACATTATGAGCAAGGTACGCATTGAAGTGGAGTGGTCCTACGGCGAAGTTGTGCAGCACTGGGCTGCGTGTGACTTCTCGAAGAAGATGATGCTCGGAAAAGTACCTGTTGCTACAGTTTACAAAGCATGCATCATTTTAACCAACTGCCTGACCATTTTCAGAGGCAACAAACACAGCAGGTATTTTGGTGTAGACCCCCCTTCACTAGATGAATATTTTCGAGCGCTAGACTAGTCTAAAGTCCATCTAATGCTGCACTGTCTTCTTGATGATTTCTACCAAGGCTTCAAATTGTTTTTGACGCTCTTGACGGTCGTGCTCTCGCTCTTCTCGCTCTGCCTGAAATTGCGCGGCTCGAAACTCCATCTCGCGCTGGCGCAGTGCACGCTCTGTTTCATATTTGTGGCGCTCAAACTCGAGTTGCTGCTGCTGAAGCTCACGTCGGCGAGCCTTCTCCTGTAGACGCTCGGCCTCGTGCTCCAGCTGCTTCTCAATAAGCTCGAGAGCGTCATCCCGTTGGCGCTTCTTGGTCGACCCTCTCTCCTTCGACTTCGTAGCTTCAGAGCGATCCGACAGCCTCTGCTCCGCAGCCTCCATCAGCTTATCCCCGGTACTGGACTTCTCCTTCTCCGTCTTCTCCTTGGCGAACTTCTTGTTCATCGCGGCCAGCTTGCCGTCCGCCTCCAAGGTGGTGATTTCTTCGAGAAGCCTCATCTTCTCCGTCTCAGGCTCACCAGATCCGCTACGAAACTCGCTCCCCTCCTTCCATGTCTGATACCACTTCTTTAGAGCTTTAAAACGATCCGAGCAAGCACGTCCTGTGAACGGCAGTTGCAATGACGCAGAAGCAGAACTAGCAACGTCCTCCCAATTTTTGCCTATATCGCCATGTTCGGCTGCATAAGGAGCGTACCTAGTAATGGCGTAGAGGAGAACGAGGTCCTGCTCCTCCGTGAACTTTCCTCGCGACCCCCGCTTTGTCTTGGGGCGCGCAGCAGTATCCCCAGGAGCAGAAGTATCGTCGTCCTCGTGTGACTCGCTGGGGATATCTAGGGCATCACGTGGAGGAGATGGAGAGGAACTTGAGACGGGAGGAGATGAGGCTCGATTCGTGGCGCTGTCTGTAAGCGCCATGGTGCTTGAGGGAGGGCTACAGAGTGAGACTAACGAGCCAATCAGAACGCTTGCGGTCTCGTGGAAAACCCTCACGAGTTCCTCGGGGGATCCCGTACTAAAAAGACTGCCCTTTTACGAGTTCGAGAACATAGACATTACTGGTCGTGTGTCTTTGTCCCCAACTCGTAAAATACCAATTTGCTAACATCCTCTACTATGCTAGAATGATTGTAATCCTATTTGGTCTGCGATAGCAGCACTAACGTTGCTTCCTATCCCAGTAAAAACGCTCAAGTAAAAACGGAAAACACGCACCAACGTTTTTACCAGCACTGTTCAAAACGCTACCAGTCATACAATAGTAAACCCAGTAACAAGTGCCCTGCGTCGTCCATGATGGTTCACATCGGATTCGTAGCGTGTTACTACGAGCAAAGGCAACGCCCGGGGATGCGGCATCGGATTCTGATGCCAGCCTCTCGTCGCCTGCGAAGTTGAAGCAGGTCAGAGCCGGGCTGCTTTGGTGTCAGCCGGATAGACACGCACAGCGAGATACGACGTTGACGTATCTTTAGTCGTAATGTTTCCCATGCAATCGCTCATTAGCGAAAAGTCCAAGCACCGAGCACAGCTCCGTTCCAATCAACCAAAGACAGCATGCTGTCGCGCTGTGTAGCCTCTTACGGCCGTCGCCAGGGTCTTTCGATGGCGCGCCAATGGCTACCCGCTCTCGCCCAGCGCGAGTTCGCCAGCACGACCCAGCGCAAAGGCATGCGCATCGGCTTCTTCTCAGCGCACAACTACGAGATCGACGCCATCAAGGCGCTGGCCGACAACGCCGGCATCATCAAGCGACAACGAGCTTGTGTACGCGAACAACCCGGAGGAGGCAAAGGATCGCCCAAAGACTGACGTGTTGTTTTGCCCCATTGCAGCTTCTTCTCGAATCGACTGACGCAACAGACCACGCAACTGGCCGAGAACTGCGATGGCGTCTGCATCTTCGTTAACGATGTCGCAGACGCCACTGCACTGCATCGGGTAGGCCCCTCCTTACTGGAGCTTCTTATGGTCTTATGCCATATACTAAATAGTGCGTCTGCTACTTCTGCTGTCCTGTACAGCTACACGACCGTGGCACTCGCGTGTTATTCCTGCGTTGCGCCGGCTTCGATATGGTGGACTTGGAAGCGGCCAAGGAGCTAAACATGCCAGTCGTGCGCGTGCCTGCCTACTCCCCGTATGCTGTTGCCGAGCACGCCGCGGCGCTTATGATGACGCTGAATCGCAAGACGCACCGCGCCTTCAACCGCACACGCGAGCAAAACTTCCGACTAACGGGCCTGCTGGGCTTCGACATGAACGGCAAGACGGTCGGCATCATTGGCACGGGCAAGATCGGCGCCATCTTTGCGCGCATTTGCAAAGGCTTTGGCTGCCGAGTGCTGGCCAACGACGTGGCCGAAAACCCGGAGGCGCTGAGCTATGGCGTCGAGTACGTGCCCTGAGGAGATCTGGAAGGAGGCCGACATTATCTCGCTGCACTGCCCCCTGTTTCCGAGCACAAAGTACGTGATCAACGAGAACAGCATCAAGCAGATGAAGGATGGCGTGATGATCATCAACACGAGCCGAGGAGCGCTGATCAACACGGACGCTCTTGTGGAGGGCATCAAGTCGAACAAAATCTCGGCTGCTGGTCTGGACGTGTTTGAGGGCGAACAGGGCTACTTCTACTCGGACCGCTCGGGTGAAATCATCGCCAATGACATGCTGGCGCGCCTGTTCACTTTCCCAAACGTGATCATCACGGGCCACCAAGCATTCTTCACGGAAGAGGCCCTGGACAACATTGCGCGCATGACGATAGCGAACATTGCTGCGTACATTGCCAATGAGCCGCTGGTGAACGAGGTCAAGTGACTGGGAGACTGTATGCAGCATTGAGTAGTCATTTGCGTGCCATATCACGTGCATATCTAACACGGTAACCTCTGGATAAAACTACGTCAAATTGCCGTGTGTTCGCGTTGTACGACACACTTGGAGGGAGCTGGTACAGTAACCTTATCTTTTTGCGTCGAAATCTGAAGCAACTTCGACATGGCCCTCTCTTGTCTCCACCACGGTAAACGTCTTGGTTACACTTCAGTACTATCCTATGCTTGCCAACTTGCCATGAAAGAAAATAGGGGAAATTCCAAAATACGTCCGTTTTATTAACCCTTTCGCGAATGACTTGAATTTGTATACTATAATAGCTTAAGTGTAATCAAACTAAAACGTGCCAGAATGGCGCGTTTTGGTGGTCCCACCCTGTGCCGCAATGCTTGAACACAGCGACTTCTGAAGCTCCAACAGAACGGTCCAAAATGGCCCGTTTTGAAGGATAAGCTAATTGGCTGAAATTCAATAATTTTCCGAACGACGCAGCCATTGGCTAATCTGCTTGGCTTTATACGTAATTTATGAAAGATACGTCTGCCCTGTTTGCTTTGGCAAGGCCTCAAGGACACAAGGCGCGCTGTGTTTAGCAGCTTGCGCAAAAGCAAACGCCACACTGTCCACTTCAGTCCTCGGACATCGACACGTAGTGAAAGCGGCAACCAGCATTTGGCGGCAGCATCATCGAGCAGTCAAGCCTCGTACCCGGTACGTTTGGGCCGTATGGTGCCAGCAGCACGACGCCATGCACCGTCATCAAGGAAGTGAGCAGTGCTGACGCAACGCCGAGTCCTGTGCACTCGAGTACACAGTACTAATCGGTACGTGGAAGCCTAGCATTTGAGAGTCAATGGATTAGCAGCATAGCATTGCGCATGGTGCCCATGTACGCCTAGCACTTGACATGCGCAAGTTCCAGGCCTAGATTAACTGCTATAAAACGTTTGCACATTTAGTGGTATGAACCAAGTTCTTCGTGCTCAACCAGCTAGATCTCGCCTGCCCAAAAATGGCCAAGAATCTGCTTGGCAATCACAACACGCTGTCTTGCTAACCCGAAATAAGCTCACTCTAAATTGCATACTGAAACCCATACCAATGCACATACTTATATTTTGCTCGCACCTATTCTTCTCGTTGGCACGCACTGGCATACATATAGCTGTTGCTGGAAGGATTGTTATCAAGATATTTTGACGGCCATTTGGACGGTATAAAATGTTACTAGAGATAAATTGTGTTGCTGGGTCACATCAGTGCAATCTAGGGCGCACAGAACCTCGTCAGTGGCATTGAAGGCCAACGCGCGAGTTTTTGTTTTGTGACACTAGATATTGCGCTGGCACGGACATTCGTGGAAGTTCAATCAGATTTACGTCTTCCAGCATTCATTTCAACGCCTGCTATGCTTAGTGATTGTATCGGGCTACAAAGATCAACAGAACAACATCGTATTTCAAAACTAGTTCTTGTTCACGTGTACTGCCAGCCAGCCAGAGTACATATAGTATCAATACGACATGGTCTGGAACTATATCTGCAAATAGGTGCCATCACAGTGTCGGAAACCTCCGCCACTGCAGGATTCCAACCCAGGTGCTGCCATCTCCATCAACATTACTACTCATCTACTCAGGCCTTATACCACTCAAAGTGAATGGATCTTAGAGCGATTGACTTTGATCTAGTGCTATACACAGGAAGGAAATTCGACACTATTGCTGCCAACCCACATAAGGTTTCGCTGTGGGCATCTCTCTTGAAGAGACGAGGTACTGAGACGTCTGAAGGACTATTTACTGGTTCGTACACTTCATATCTAGTTAAAATAACTACAAATTCGTCTTTACCGGAAAATGGGGAACCGATGAGCGCCCTGCAATTGTAAGTAGAACTAACAAGAGTATAAAGCCCAGGTTGATTTAGAATGCGCGCGTTAGTAAGTTTACTCACTGAGCAAGGTCCGCCCTACAGGCATTACACTAGGTGCTGTGCTCTCCTTATTACTTGCTCAGGAGATGTAAGGTATTCTGCATCGACAACTACGTCTATCTGAGCCCTCTTCTACTCGGCTTTTGTGGCTGACATGGTTATAGGACCCGCTTGAGGATGCATCGTAGTCTACTTTGCCTCGACATGTGAGTACGGCATTTCCGCTAATGTCTAGATTAGTACTTTCCGGAACTCGCAGCCTTCAAGTTGGCAAGGATTGGCTATAATTGAACAGAGTACTCCAACAATGGTCGAAGGGTGGTAGCAAACTCAAAACGGGCCATTTTGGCACGTTTGAACGCGATCTCCGATGCAACTCTTGGGAAGGCATCCAAACGCGCCATTTTGGACCGGTTGGTTTGCCGCGAAAGGGTTAAAGTAATTCCGTAATGCGTCCGTGCCGTATAAATATGCACCGTAGTCACCCACATTATTAGGACGTGTACGTTTGGCACACACTCGCACTCAGACCAAGCCCAAGCCGTGGATCTTCGGCGCCAT